>JAECXB010000118.1:3102500-5602500 GCA_018151435.1 Zaprionus africanus
TTGCCTTTGCCTCGCTGGACTCAAAAACTAACTGGACTTGTATGTCACTTGTGCGAATCCCCTACTGCCCCTCCTCCTTCCCACTCTGATGTTGTTGTTTTGCAGCATTCTAATGAAGTTTACCCACAGCAATTGTTTAGCAAACGTGCCTTGGCCTGCGTTAAAGCGATTTTTTGTCAACGCGCGCACAAAAGTCGACAACGCTTTGCAAAGAGGCTGACAGAGAGAGAGAGAGGGAGAGGGGGAGAGAGAGAGGGAGCTTTGAGTGACAGAGGGGACAGAGTAGGAGTGACACAGTAGAGGGGAAGAAGTACTATATAGGTGGCTGGCAATACCTTTCTATAGCCTGACAAGCCGTTCAGCCCTTTCTCTCTTGCTAGGCTCACATATTTTCAAGGATAGTTGAGATAATCGATGCAATACTATATCATGATATAATGAGTTTTTCAACAGCTTGGATAAAGAATCTTTTTCTTGGTACAACTAAGTAAACTTTACATTGAGTTCCTGATAAAAAGATTGTTATATTAACCTCATGTCTTATTAAAGGCTTTTTGACATTATTATATATAATTCAAAGAGGGTTTCCACGTTAAAATTGTATAAGTTAATAGACATAGAAACTTATCACATGACAAAATGAGCCTAATCCAATCCAACTTAATTTATCTTGACCTTACCTAACCTAATCTAACCTTACCTAACCTAATCTAACCTAACCTAACCTAACTCAACGTAACCTAACCGATTCTAACCTAATCTAACCTAAACTAACCTACCATAACCTAATCTAACCTAAACTAACCCAACTTAACCTAACCTAACATACCTAACCTAATCTAACTTTACCCAACCTAGCTGATGGTGATAATTAACGGGCAGTGCAATTCTATGGTAGGACAAACCTGTCTTTCTTCAATGAAAGCTTTACTACTGTACAAAAATAAATGCAATACAAGGTATACAATTGCACTTCATCCCATCTCAAGGATACCCTATGTGAAGAGCATTCGACTTACAGAGTATATGCCCCTCGGTCTTATTTGTTCTTCATTCTTGTATATCTTATTGTTATCAATGTCGTATGTCGCCCGTTTTTTGAACAGTATCTCTCTACTCGTCTGCCCTGGGCATTTATGCTCGTACTCGTCCGTTTATGTATGTATTGTATTTTTAGATATATGTATATGCATGTATCTGTAGCAGATTCTCGCCCGATTTTAATAGAATTTAAAGCTGCGAGCTGCGACACATTTTGTCCAACTGGCCGTAAAAATGTCGAAATTTAGTTTCTCGTTCGGCTTTGGTTTTTCCTCGTTCTCGTTCTCATTCTCGTTTCTCCTTTTTCTCTGTGTTTCCTCTTCTTCTTCCTCACTGCTTCCTCACGCCTCTGCTGTTTCTTTTTCCGGCTTTATGTGCGACAATAAACATGAAAACAGACATAAATGCGTTTTTATTTATTTTTCTGCCTCTCTTTCTTTTCCCTTTGCTCTCTCTCGCTCTCTCTCACAGAACTGAAAGAAAAAACACTGCGCGAAACATAGAAACATTACAAAACACAAAACCCAATAAAATGTAAGTAACGACAATGACAAAACGAAGAGGAGGAGGGGGAGAAGGGAGGAGAACACGCGGAAATAGAGACAAAATATTGGCAGCTTGTTTAAGCCTTTTTCGGCCAATTTTCGCATTTGTTTTTTGTGTACTGCGGTCGACAGTGGTCAGTGCGACAGCCAGAAAGAGAGGGAAGAGTGGTGAGTAGAGTGGGGAGAGAGGAGCGAAGAGGGTAGAGAAACTGGCAGCGAGGTATCAACAAAAGTTTCATTTATTAAAAACTTTGTCACGCGGCCACTTTTCAAATGACTCGCTATTTTTCACGTGATAATTGCACTAGCTGCCTCTCGCACACTCTAGCTGTCTATACATCTCTCACACTGTCTCTCTCTCTCTTCCTCTCTCTCTCTCTGTGCTTCTCACTTTGCAATTAGCAGGCAGTTTGCTGTTTACTTTTCAACACAATTTGTCTTGTCGCGCCTCGAAGTAGGCGACGTGCATGAAACAAAGCCGCAAAACTTCATAAATTGCCACAGAGAGGGAGAAAGCAAGAGACAGAGAGAGAGAGAGAGAAACAGAGTGAGAGAGGCTGATAGAGTTTGCGTTGCGTCTGCCATAAATTGTTTGAAGCGCAATTTAAAGCGCGCTACGCGCTAACGAGAAGTATCAAACTGCCGCTGCTGCATACTTTGTGGCGTCGCATCGCCACGCACGATTTATCATCATTTTTGTTGTATGCCAGCAGCAGCAGTGGCAGCATCAGTTGCTGCCGCACAATGCGGCGTATGAGCGATATTTGTTATTTATGCAAATAAAGTCGCGAGCTGCCCCCTGCATATTTCATTGCGAGAAAGCCTTCAAAAACGCCACAGAGTGCGGGCTTAAACAGTCTTCAGCTACCCTGTAGAAAGGTGAGCAGGCAGCGGGTGGTATGCAGGGGAGAGCAAGGTTAGATTGTTAAGGGTATCTGACTCGCTTAGGGTGTGTAGAGTAGAGTATGTAGAGCTTAGAGTAGAGTAGGCAGTCTGAACAGGGCTTAGCAGTGGGTGAAGTATTGGCCTAAGGGAGAAAAGCAATTTAGGGTATCTTCCCAGTTTGGGGAATGTGCCAGCCTAAAAGGGGTGTGTCAAAATCTTACAAGAGGTATAGGGTATCTGGAAATAAGTGTGCAATACACTATATCAGAGCCATGGAAAGTATTTAAGGTATCTGCCTAGACAGACTCTCTGAAGCCTGTGGATCAGTGAAGCTACCTTAAAGAGATTAAGGTAAATAGAAAGAACTCTGTCACTGTCTTGAGCCACAGTAATGACTTGAAGCAATTCTCTTCTCAGTGAAGGGTATTTCATTGCTATTCCTACAGGGTATCTACCCAGTCAGTCAACAAAAGTCTAAAGCTTCTTGTTTTATTGCTTGTTAAAGAAGCCAATCAAAAGGCAAATGCAATAAATTTGCACGTGAAAAAGGAGACAGGGAGCGAGAGAGGGGGAAAGTGGAAGGCAGAGCGGGAGACGGAAACAGTCCATCGGACTGGGGACTGGCCAGATAGATATATGGACAGAGAGACAGACAGACAGTCGTTCACAGGCAGCACTCGAACTATGACTGTTTTGGCCAGTTTATGGGCCTGGCTAACGGGCTGAGAGAACTTTGTTGTTGCTGCTGTTTGTTGTTGCTGTTTGTTGTTACTGTTTGCTTGTTGCTTTTGCTTCGCCTGGCTTTTTTGTTAGCTCTGTCTTTGGCTTGGGCCTTCGTTGCGCCTTTTAGTTATGTGCTGCAGATGCACTAAAAACTGCCAAGGCACAACACGAAACGGAACGAATGGCGAATCCTTTTGGCCTGCACGGCCAGCGACGGCGCCTGCCTGCCTCGCCTTGCCTTGTCCTTGCCGCTAAATTTTGCGCCTCTACGTGCGACATGCGCCACGCAAATGGCAGCAGCAACAACTGCAGCAGCAGTAGCAGCAAGACAGAGAGAGAGAGGAGAGAGGGAGGGCGAGGCAAGTGCAGCGCGCTGCTGCATGCAAAAATGCTACGACGTATCTGCAGCGCTAAGTGGGTCGCCAGCAGGACACGCGGCACAGGACACACACAGCAGACACTGCACAGGCAACTTCAGTTGCAAGTAGCTAGTCCCAACTGCCTTCCTCCCCCCTTGGTATGCCCTTCTCCCAGCTCAACACTAGTCACGTTAACCGGGCCCATTCAGGCGTTAAGATGCGACTTTTTGCGTTGTCCATTAGCCGAAAAAGGCATAAAATGTCCTCTTGATTGCCAGCACCTGCTGCCCTTCTGCACCTTCTGTTCCGCTTCAGCTTCTGTCTTCTTTTGCTTTCCTTCGCTTTGCGCTATTCTCCGTCTTCATACCCTCTGCTCAGCTCGCACTTCTGTAGCATCTGCTGCGCTCTGCGCCACCGAGATTTGATCTACTTTACTACTTATACTAATTATACTTCTTACACTACTTCCACTATTACTTATACGTTTACTACTCTACCACTTTTATTACTTTTACTACTTAAACTACTTCTTCTATTTCTTCTACAATTTCTTCTACTTCTTCTAGCACTTCTACTAGTTCTCCTACTTCTACTACTTGTGCAACTACTACTACTACTTCTACTTCTACTACTGTTACTTCTTATACAATTTTCCTACTTCTACTATTTCTACAATATCTACTACTTCTACTACTTCTTATACTACTTCTACTGCTTCTTCTACTTCTTCTACTTCTATTACTTCTACTACTTCTATTACTTCTTATACTGCTTATACTACTTCTACTGCTTCTTCTCCTTCTCCTTCTTCTACTTCTACTACTTATTATATTACTTCTACTGCTTCTTCTTCTTCTACTTCTACTACTTCCACTACTTCTACAACTTCTATTATTTATACTCTCTCTACTTCATATATTACTTCTACTCCTTCTACTTCTTCTACTACTTTTACTACTACTACATCTACTACTTGTACTTCTTCCACTACTACTACTTCTTCTTCTTCTACTTCTCTTCTCCTTCTTCTACTTCTACTACTTCTTCTACTTCTTCTACTCCTTCTACTTCTTGTACTTCCCCTACGACTTCCTCTTCTTCTACAATACTCGTACTTCTACTTTTTCTACTCCTTCTACTTCTTCTACTACTTCCTCTACTCCTTCTCCTCTCGCTGCAACTGCTTCTCCTTCGTCCTGTTGCACCTGTTCACCGCCTTTTCCCATTGCTGCTCCATTTGGTGGCACTTGCCGCAACGATTTATCAACCAAGACGAAGGTGCAGCGCAGCAAATTGATTATGCTAATTTCCAAGCTGTTTCGCTCCTTGTAGTCGTTGTTGTTGTTGTTGTTGCAGCTCCGTTATGACCGCAACACTTTTGCCCCAAAATACAAGTCCCTCTCTCTGCCAGCAACTGCACCCCCTCCCTGCCTACCTACCCCCTCCCCCCACTATTAGCCACATTAATGACTGTCATTATGTAATGACAGCGACAAGCGGCAAAACGCGACGCGACGCGCCCCTAAAATGTATGCTACGATTCGGGAACGAAGCATTTAAATTTGCATAGGCGAACAAGTCTGCGAGTCGAACTGGTCGCTGCGAGTTGTGGCAAGTCGCTACACATAGTGTCAGTTCAATTGCCGTTCCCATTACCATTTCAGTTGCCATTGTTGTTGTTGTTGTTGCTGTTTGGACTTGTCAGAAAACTCGCTGACAGTTTCGCAGTTGCACACAAATCGCACAAGTCGCGACGGCTTGTCAATTGTTTACTTTGCCCACAGACAGGCAAACAGATGGACAGACAAACGGACAGACAGACAGGCAGTCAAACAATTGTAGAGTGATGGAACGGAGAGGGCGTGGCAGCCAAAGGGGGCATTCAAAGATGATGACAGACAGTTTGTTTTAATTCCTTTTTCGATGCTTGCAAAAGAACAAATAAAACAATTGGCGAAAAGAGGAAATTGGTGAGGTTATATACCGATTCAGGGAATACCCTTAATACATGCAACTTTTAAGAACTATAGAGAATTTTTTAGAATTTATGAAGAATTTATTTAGAATTTATAAAGAATTTTTCATAATTTATTCATTTTTGGCTTTGACTTTTTACACTTTTTATAATAAAGAACTGATAACTCTAGAATTGAAAGTGTATCAAATGTCTGCTATGCCACTAGCAAGTCAATTGAGAAAGAGCTGCACAAAGAGTGCGAGGAAGACAGAGAGAGAGAGAGAGAGAGAGAGAGAGAGATATAAAACTGGCCTGGGCAAATTAAAAATTTGTGCACAAATATAAAAATCGCCAAAGTTCTGTTGTTTTTGTGCGCTGCTGTTGTTGTTGCATGTTGCTCTTTGTTGCTTTTGTATTCTGAGCGTTGCATGCAGCAAAAATGTTGTCAACTTTTATTACAATTGCTGCTGCTCTGCTTCTGTTGTTGTTGCTGCCGCGTTGACACTTAATTGATGGTGGCAAGCCGTGATTGGTGCCAGCGCGCGCTAAGCGCGTTTAGCCTCAGCTGAAAGCAGAGAGAGGAAGAGGGCGAAGAACGGATAGGGGCACGGGAAAAGCAGGCTATCTCCGTCACAGACTGCGGCGCCATCAAATGAAATTGGCGCGAAAATCGTTTTACCAATTGCTGTTTTAGTTTTTGGTCATTAAAAGCAGCCCCAAAAATAAAAAGAGAAGAGGAAAACCCGCCAAGATAAGCTCGTAAAATGTGCGCGGGCAGCGGGAAAATGCAGCGATTTTTCTTTTTGTTTGCAATTAAAAATGCAGTCGTTTTAGCATGTTGTAAAACTGCGATGAAATCGCAAGTGTTGCACAAGCACAGAGGGGGGAGCAGAGGAAGGGAAGGCAATTAGCAATGCAGGCAATAAAGGAATTATTTTCAAATTGAAATTGAATATGGAAAGTATAAGAGATAAGGAAAGCCAAAGCAGCCGAGTGGAAGCAAGGCAATCCCTATATAGATTGTGATTCGCCTGCCCAGTTATGTATGCTATATATAGTATATAATGTTGCCATCTCTCTCTCACTTGGCAACTGGTTAACGCACTTGAAGCGCATTTCCTTCGATTACATGTTCGAGTCATGTCATGAGGCAAGTGCGCTCGATTTGCCAGCAATTGCATTACGCCGCACACGCATTACGCATTACGCATACGCACCTTGGGCCAGGGCAGGAAATGCTTGCTTAAGGCCTCGTTACACGCCAGCAAAAGAAGCAGAAGAAATCGTAAATCAATGTGCGGCTGACCAGAGCCAGGCCAGAGCACAAGACCAGGCCAGGCCAGACCAGAGCAGACCTGGCTGGAGAATCAGAGTCAGTGACTCGCTCGGGGCATCGCATTGCAATGGCGCACACGCATTTCCGGTTTCTCCTTTTAAATTATGTTATCATTGAGCGAAACGCAATTAAGCGCCGATAGCCTACGGTGTGTCAATCAACGGCAAATAAAGGCGGCCCGAGCTCAATGTTTAAGCAGATAATAAAACAGACAGGCAGGCAGGCCAGGGCAGAGCACAGAACACAGAGAGTCAAGGGGGAAGAGGAGAGAGAAGGGCTAGAAGAGGCAGAAGAGGTAGAAGAGTCTGAAGAGGCAGAGGCGCACAGCAAGAGGCGGAAAGGCAACGCAGGCTGCCTTCGTGCAGAGAGTTATCATTTTGCGGTAACCAGCGACAAGCAGACACACACACACACAGAGACACGCACACAGACACTCAGGCACACACACACATGCAAGCTGGCAGAGTTAACGTATCAGGCTGCTGCTCAGTCGCCTCCCCTGGAGTGCGCAAATTGACTTTTGCCACTGCCAATGCAGTTGCCGTTGTCATTTCCTGGATTGCACATTGCACACAGAGGCGACACATGGCGACAACTTGCAAGACAGCTGCAGCAGCAGCAGCAGCAGCAGTGGCAGTAGCAGCGGCATGCAGCACGTTAGTTGCCTCACGCCTCACGCACTCGACTGTAACGTGATAATTTGTCTGACGTCGCACTCTCACGTCTCTCATTGTGGCTTTGGCCGAGATTGTCGAGCGGGCCATGACTTGTTTGGGTTACGGTTTGCTCCGCCTTCTCCCCGCACCCCCCCCCACTTCCTTCTCATCTCCTGCCTGCTTTTCTTTATCTCTCTGCTGTGCGCCGCACATATCGTTGACATGGCCTCGTCCACGTTCTCGTCTCCAGCTCCACGCTCTGCCATTTCCATTCAGCAAATCTGTCACCTGAGTAACAATTATAGCTGCTGGCTGCTTTTAAGTGTGTGTGCGAGTGTGTGCGCGTGTGTGTGTGTGAGTGACTCTTCGTTAACTGCAACTACAGTGTGTCCTCCTCCCCCTCTTCTTCCCTTGAATCAATCAGCTTGCAACGTTGTTGTTGACTGGAAAACTCAAGTTGGCTGCCAATTGAAATTTCACTCGCAAAATCTTGTAATGCAAATGCAATTTTCCTTTATTAAAATCTGTTTTTATTTCTCTCTCACTTTCTCTCTTTCCCTCTCTCTCTCTCCCCTTCCCCCTCTCTCTCTCTCTCTTTCTTCCACTCTTTCTGTAGTTCTCTCTTTCTGCCTTCCCCTTTTGAGCTGCAGTACAAATTGCATAATGAGCTCAATTTGCCAGTCGAGCTTAAGTAGCGAGCGAATAAAACTAGCTGCACGACTTGCAGATAGCCTAGGTAATATGTAAACATGCATAGCACTTAATACAGTGAGCTAGGAGTATAAAGAAAGCTATTTTCATTCATTTTTAGGCTCACAAAGGCGCTCAACTTTTATAAAAGTGAAACTGTTTTTAAATTGATTCAAGCGCAGTAAAAAACAATTAAAGAACAGCAACCGTCAGTGTAAGAATAGCTTGAATACTCTCAAGTATCTCTAGCGAGGCTCTACTGTAGCTGCAGCGCCTCCAATTAGAGGGGAATACCCTTTAAAGTGCTTGCAATGCGTGATACCTCGCCATGAAATCGGAGACAATTTGGCAAGCAGCACAAGGCTGAAGTAGGCACACGAGGCGTGGCAGGGGGGCGGGGAGTGCTGTGCTAACGGTAACAGCGCCTAGCCTAGGATCGTACTATATATAGGCCATAAATCAATTGGCTTTAATGCCTGGTTGGGCACAACAAATCTGAAACCTTGGTGCAAAACCGCAAGCCAAAACGCGTTTTCGATCATAAATAATGATGTGACGATGGTCAGGAGGCAAGTGGCAAAGTGGCAGGCAGCGGCAAGTGGCGGCAGACGGTGGCAAGTGGCAAGTGGCAAGTGGCGCCACTGGCTGGCCAAAAACCTAATTAAGCCAGCACCAGAACCGGAAGTGGAAGCGCACACAGGCAGCAGGCGAGAGAGCGAAAGAGAGAGAGAGAGGCTGCTGCAGAGACTGCGGGGCAGAGAGAGGCAGGGATAGGGGCAGGGGTATTGGTAGGGGGAGCGTGGCAAGAGTTAGCTTTGTTTGGCTGGCGCCAGGAAGCGCTCGAGTGTGGCAACAATGGTTAATGCTTAAGTAATTACAATGGGCCGACGATTAACTATGCTGGCCAAGCCAGAGACGAAACCGTTGCTGGAGCCGAAGCTAATGAAGCTGCACTCCACGGGCTGCACAGGATACAGGCACAGTATGCAGCTAATTATCACACACTCACTCACACACACACTCGCACACACTTGCACACGCAGGCAGGCAGGCAGGCACGGCGACATTTTGTGGAAATTGATGTTATGAGCTCATCGATGGATGAAACTTGTTGGCTGATTGATTGGCGCGCTGCGTGTGCCACATGCCACATGCCGCAAGATATGCTACTGCCACCCAAGGCGTTGCCAAGGACTTGCGCTCGCCCTTCCCCTCTCCCTCCCTCTCTCCTTCTCGCTCTCTCTTTTGCCGCAGACTTTGTGACGCTCAGCTCGACTCGCTTTTTGGCCCATTATTTTTCCATGCACAACGCACTTCAGACATTTTTATACTTTATGCCACATTCAGAGGCGCGACCAGTTGTTATTGTTGTTGTTGTTGTTGCTGTTGGTGGTTGCTTGGTTGCTTGGTTGCTTGGCCAACGCATAAGCCACTTAAGTTTTTGTGGCACACGCGCCTGGAGCCGCCATTTAGCGCCCCGAAGTTTTGGGCGTCATCGATGCCGGCGTCGTTGCCAAAACGCATTTACAAGCAGTGGCGGGGGAGGGGCAGAGGGAGGGGTAAAAGGGAGAAGAAAGATGTAAACGGGCGCCTTGCATAGTTTAAGGCAAACTTGGTTGTGCTGCAGTGACAGTGGGGCAAGTGGGGCATGATGGACTAGACAAGCTTGAAGAATGATTGGGGAAAGTAAAAGAAGAACTTCTTTGAGGTTGGGGGCTTGTCAACTGTGCAGGGTATCTAACAGTCGAATATGCTGCATGCTCACTCCTTTCTCTGCTTCTCTCTTACTCTCTCTGCTTCTCTCTTTTTCTCCCTACTGCTCACTCTCTCTTTGTGTCCCTCTCCATTCTTCTCTGCTCCTTCCACTCTCGCAGTTTTTTGCGCTATTTTTGTTTGGCCATGGCACATAAATTGCCGGACTGTAAAGCGGCTTAAACGAATTGCCGCTCTGCCGCAGCAACAACTTGGCAACTCGCTCGTGCGCCCCCTACCCCTTCCCTTTACTGCCCTCCCTCCCCCTGCTTCGCCCTCCCCCGCTTGCAGTACTTCTTGTTGGTTACTCGCAAGTTTTGCACAATTTATAAATAGTTTGCTTGGTTTTAAAGTTTCCCCTGCTGCTCCACATCCCTCCCCATCCCTGCCTGCTTGGACTTAGGCATTATCGAGCGCGCATGCCGCAAGTTGCTGCAACTTCGCTTGATAGTTTGGCCACTTCGTTCAGAAGAAATTAACAAAAGGAATTTCATTGGCAAATTAGATTGTGGCGCATTGCAAAGTAAACAAACAGGAGAGGGAGGGAAAGGGAGCAGAGAGAAGAGGAAAAGTGGAAGGAGTAAGGGAGGAAGAGCTGAAAAAGCAGAGAGAGAAAGGAACGAGGGAAAGAAGTAGAGAAAGAGAGAGAAGACCAGCGCCTGCCAAACCCTTTACCTCTTGAACTTCTCATTCACTTGCTACTGAATCATTGTTCAATATTTATTGGCAGCTTCTGCTTGCAACACGTAGCCGCACTTGCCTCGCTTACAACTTACCGTGGCCCGCTGTGTGTGGCACGCTGTGGCATTTAAAGCATGCCGCAAGCGATGCGCGCTTGCATTTTTGACAAATCTGACAACGCGACAGAGCGGCGACGCCCCCAACTCCGTTCGCAGCGTGCCCCTGCCCTATCCCACTTCCTTGCCCCTGCCCACCGCCCTTTGTAATGGCAGGCTTTTAGCATATTTTACATGCCAATCTCTTAGCTGCTGTGGCATGCAACGGGGTGCAGGGGAACAGGGCTGCATGCATTTATGCCCCAGTCGTAAGTAAAACTTTTCGCACGCAAAACGCAACTTGCAACTTGCAATTTGCGACTTGCGACTCGTAAAGTAAACACACTTGAGAAGTTACTTTGCCAGAGAGGTGGAATGGGGGGGGAGAAGGGAGCAACGGGGTCTTGGCCCTGGCTTCACTGTGGGTTTTCTGCCTCGCTCGATTTGCGCATTTTTCGCGCGCAATTACTCAGCGCAGCTTAAATTGCCTGACCGGCAAAACTCTGGCAACCTCTGGCGGCACTGACTGGGCTTCACTGAGCAGCAACCCTAACCTCCCCCTTCACTCCTTCCCGCACCGACACTGCTTGCCACGCTAAGCTGCCCCTCATAAGCTGCCTAAAAGGTGCAAAGTAACTGCCATAAGCCGCTTGGCATAGCCAGCTCAGTTCAACCTGCTGGCCCTCCCGCAGCTCCCTCTACCTCCCCTCTCCCTTCTCTTACCCCTTCTTCACATTTTTTCTCTCTCATCTCTCCCTCTTCCTCCCGCAGCTTGTCATTTTTTATAAAGCAAATCCAACAAAAACTTGTTGACAGTCTTCTTCTCTCTCTACCCTCCCTCTCTCTCTCTTCCCCTCAATCTCTCCCCCCTCCTACCCTCCCTCTTTGTCTGCGGCATACATTGCGTATGCGTGATGTGCGGCCTGCGCTCGCCGCCTTCGTCTTCGGCTTCTCAGCATTCACTGAGCACATTTTAATTGGCTGCCAACGCTTAACCCTTCTGCCACATAAATCTTACCCACACATGCCCCTTGCAGCACACTCAAATTGACTTTTAATCTGCAGCACATGCATCCGAGAGCATCAACTGACCAACAGACCTCCCGCCCTCTCCCATCCTTAGCTGACCCCCATTGTAAACAAAAGAAAACTGCTGAACTTAGCTAAACTTTGCTCCGACTGCAGCTTGGAGTTAAGCAACTCAAGTTGCATGCAACGTCGTGTCGAGGCCGCATAATTGACTGCGATTTAAGTCGACTGCCGCAATTAATCGTGCAACCATAAATCAGCATACTTTGCCATAATAATCCCCACTCCCCCTGCCATAATGTATGCTTTGCCGTCTTCATTAAAACGAAACTAAATTCCTTTGCTACTCAAGACCTAAGATGAAGATACAATAGCATCACGTGGATACAAAAGCATCTCGCGGATGCAAAAGTATGTCATGGATACAAAAGTATCTTACGGGTACATACATATGTATCTCATGGGTACAAAAGTATCTCGTGGACACAAAAGTATATCGTGGATACAAAAATATCTCGGGGATACAAAAGTATCTCTTGGATACAAAAGTATCTTATGGATAAAAAAGTATCTCATTGATACAAAAGTATCTCATAGATACAAAAGTATCTCATGGGTACAAAAGTATCTCTAGCATACAAAACAATCTCGTGAATACAAAAGTATCTCGTGGATATAAAAGTATCTCGAAGATTCAAAAGTATCTCGTGGATAAAAAACTATCTCGTAGATACAAAAGTATCTTAAGTATACAAAAGTATCTCGTGCATGCCAAAGTATCTTATGTATACAAAGATATGAGTTCTACTTAACCAACTACCCTCTCTCGTTCACACTTAACTTCGTACCATCTTGCATGAATACATTATTCAATTCCCCTCAATCGAATTCGTCATGTGCGACTTGCAAATGGTCTCTGCATTTCTCTGTCACAACAAGTCTTCGTTCGTACACCGAAAGAAATCTATTAAATTCCCCTTTAGATGTCGATAAATATGCTCCATAAAAACAGACTCTCTAGCTCTGCAGCCTGACTGGCTTTCTATGGCCATAAATAAGTTTAAGCTGCTGTCAATTGACTTGCTACCTCACGATAAGTGCTCGCCAGATCAAAGCGCTGTCAGTGCCCAGCCATATCAGGCCATATGTCTGGGCAGTCTATAGCAACTGCTTCGATCCTTCGTTGACGCACTTCATTTCAGTCAATGACAAACGACACAGCAGCGACAGGCGAGGGGGGAAGGGGACATCATAAGGAGCCACATTACAAGCGACAGATTGCAGTTAAGAAAAGGACCAAAAGGGGGGTTTGAGATGGGGGGGAGGGAGGTGGAAATTTATGCTCTTGTTTGTTCAGTATAGCACACGGCGACGGTCGGACATGGGAAACTATTCATTTATGGCCTTATTTATGGGGCGCATTTAAGCAGCCGCGGCCAGTGGCCAAAACCGCCGCTGTCAAGCTGGATTACATCTACAACGTTCTGCGATATTGCAGCTCATGGCAATTGGCTGCGTCCTATCGCTAATGGATTGCGGCACACAAATCTTTAAAATTACCCGGTAAAACTTTGAAATTAGACGTGGACGCAGCAACGAGCGAGCAAAGGGAAAGCCAAAGCAGCAACGGCAACTGGCGTCAGTCTAGCTGAGGTCTTGGCTAATTTGTAGTTTGATATTTGATCAAAGGCCAACGAGGCAAACAAACAAACCGAATGGAGGCAGAGAAAGCAGAGGGGAGAACGAGAGTCAGAATGAGAGAGGCAGAGAGAGACACAGAGAGGGAGAAGGAGAGTTGGGGCAGCTACTCTGTCAGGCAGTTGAAGGGGTTGCCTGGCGCACTTCAGGCTTGTTTCGCGTGTACTTTTGCTATGAGCTGAACAATCTCTATGAAATTTTGTACATGGCTAATTAAAGTATTTTACTTCTTATATAACCAAGATCAAAGGTTTATCTTGATCCACAAAACAGTTATGGACTTCGATAAAGTAAGAAAGAAAGTAAAAGCGAAACAATAATTATCAAAGTTTATCCAATTTTCATCATCAGAAACTTGGTATATCTTTAAGCTACAGTTGAGTTGTATTCAGTACTCTATGCCACACACTCCCTGCAAGCAGCACTCCACTTTTTATAGGGTATCATGGCGTTGTCTTCAACTGATTGCCCCCAAAACTCTTGCAAGTTGCAACATTTGCAGCACATGTCGCTGGCAATTTGCTGTGTCGCAAATTGTTTGTGTCTGCGCCTACTTCAAGTACAGGGCAAACACTAATTGAAGGCCAATTGCCCAAGTTAAAAGCCAATCAAGTTTGGGCGGCACTGGGCGTGGCAGCTGCACGTGCCACACAGTAACAAAAAAAGAGGCGAACTTCTCCAATTGAATTTAGTCGAAAATATTGAGGCGAAAGATTGAAAGTTGCCTGGCACCCATTTGTGTGTGTGTGACGGTGTGTGTGTGTATAAAGAGTCATTTTTATCGCATCACAGATATATGCATGTATGTACAGTAGAGCTTATGTGCTGACGATCCAGACAGATCGCAGCTCAGACGCAACAACTGAAAGGGCTGCCAGGCCGTAGGCCAATCGCAAAATCCAGGCCTCAAAAGAGGCAGCGTACAAAAAAATAGTAACGGGAATAAGTAACGTAAAGTCCAGACACACACGCACACACACACATACACAGAGACAGGCACACACACGCAGGCACAGACACAGACAAGGCAAGAGCTCACATGGCAAATGTAACGTAAAACGTAAAATATTCCTGAATGCAATTCCCCTGCATACCGCCACACACACACACACAGATAGTACACACACACACACACATTGTGGAAAAAGTCAAACTACAGCATTGCGGATGTTCAGGACATTCAACTGCACTTTGACCCATATTCCATTCCATTTTGTTGCAGCGTTGGGCGTTGCGACGCACTGCACAAAAACCGAACAACAACAACAGCAACACGAAGAGCAACCACAGCTGTTGGCAAGACTTGACTACCCCCCTTTACACCGCCATCCCCCCTGCCCCTCCCCCTCCATGCCGTTGGCTCTGCTCTTAGCCAGTAAATCGTTTAGCTGCATGGCATTTGCAAGAGCCTCTCTCGATTTGGTTTGTTGCCTCGTCCGAAAGCCAAGCGAGAAAGCGAGCAGCAAGAAGGGTAAAGAGAGAGGTTGAAAAGGGGGGAGAGAAAAACAGCAGCGCGACGCCCAGCCTCTCATGATCTCTGCACGCAGTGGGCGTGGCTGCATACCTGCCTTGGCCCTGTCCGTGGCCCTGGCAAGGCGCAGGCATCGAAAACAATTTTCGTTGCCTACTTTTCAGAGCATTTAATGATTTTCAATGAATGCCAGCAGCGCCTGAGCGCAAATTAAATCCCTCACTTGATTTATGTCTGTGCGGTGCTAAAAATAAATTATTAAAAAATATTTGGAACTCATTGCGAGCATATTTTGAATGCCTCAAGAGGAAAGGTAGAGTAAGTTGCAGAGCTGGAACAGAAAAAAAGCAAGATGAGGCGGCTCTGAAATTCTATGATGAAAAACAAAGGTAGAAATGAGGTAGAAGAGTCTGAGTAGGTAAGAAAAGAGGGAGGGAGACAGAGAGCGAGAGACAAAGAAGAGTAGAGAGGAAAAAGGAGAGAAGCGTTTTAAAATCGAAGCAGGATCAGAGAACAAAACAAGCTATCAAGTAGCCTAAGAAAACAGCGTAAAAGCCAAGAAAGCAAAGCAGAAAGTAAGACAAGTCACAAAGCAGATAGCAGCATATCAATGCAGCAAAAAACGTGTAGGTGAAGCCAAATAAATTTAATAAAACGAGCAAAAATTAAAAAATGCAGTGGAGCCAAAACTGATAACTATAAGGGCAGCAACACAGAGAGAGAAAAAGAGACAAAGCTTCTATTTTTCATTTATTTAACTAGTTTAGGATTCATGCCTGAACACATGTTTATTGTATATTACTTTATTGAATGTTTCTTTAAATTTTCCTATGTGACTTTAGTTGATACCTGAAACTTGCAACAGCTTTTTCTCTTACTGTTTTCCAGCTTATCTATTTTTAATTGTTGTCTTTACCACCCTCCTTCCCCTACCCTCGCACAATGATTGCCGCATTGTGTCTGATATCTGAGATACTCGAACCAAACTCAATCATATTTCATCAAGGGGCTCACAAAAAGAAGAAGAAGAAAAAGGGAACAAACAAAAACGTTGACAAAATGTTGCTGCGTTTTGGGCCAAAAACAGAAATTTGAAAGCCGAGTCCCCCATTAGAAGGGGCGTCTTCTGGGAGTATTGGGGCATTACATACAGTTTGGCAGAGGCCACAGATGTTCAACTAACCCAAGGCGCAGGTGTGTGTGTGTGTGCTTAGGTGTGTGTGCCGCATCCGCAATGCAAGGCAATAAACCAAAAATACGTCAACAACAAAACCACAAAACCAAAGCAACACACACGCAGACACAGACAAACACACACACACACACAGCTGTGACAGGTAAACGAGGTAATTTTAATTATGGCCACAAAGGTCGACCACTTGGTTCATCAGCATGCCGCCGGCATATGCCATGGACCAGAGACCAGAATAGAACTGAAGCAGTGTGCGGAGCAGTCCTCGATCCTTCACCTTTCCCGCCCTCGTCACGAGACAGGGGTAGTTATGGATGCGCGCCAATTGCCAGAGACGCAACATTTGCCTCTTAGCCAAATTACATAAATTAGTCGCGAGTCGAATCAAAGCCAGCCAAATTTAATGGACTCCTGTGTAAAGTTGTTCCAGCATCACCAAAAAAAGGGAAATACAAAAACAAAAATGGAACCAACGCAGCTGAGCACAAAAAACGCAACAACAAATCGAAACGAAACGTCGAATACTACGTGATGCTGCGGCTGAAAGCGGAATGAAAAAAGGCTGTAGATAACAAGTAAGTTGAGGTAGAGAAGTGTCGAATTAGGGATACCCTGTATTTGCAGTTGAACAAAGTGAAAAGAGAGGGAATATCTTTAAAACTTTGTGTTTTAAGTGGTTGGCAACACTAGTAATACACACCGCAGTGCTCATTAACTATCGATAAAGGTATTTAGTATTTTTTGCTGTTTTTGTGCATTTTTCATTTAAATAGTTGCAACACTGCTAATATACCAACATTAGTATCGGTAACAGTGCCTGTAAACTATCGCAAAAGTACCAAACCAGGCCATATTCGCAAAATCGATAATAATAATAGAATATTTCAATATAATAATTTAATTATTTCATGCCTTGCACCTCTTAGAATACAGTTGTACTTTCCACTCTCGCATATGGAATACCCAACATACCCTACACTACAGTTTTTATTAGCTACAGGGTATGCGAAAGTGCAAAAAAACGAATTTCTGCTACATTACTGATTTCATTAGAAGCCGTTGAGCATCGAATGTGCGGATAAGGAGAGACCTCGCAGTGACAGCGGGTAAGAGAGTGAGAAGAAGGCTGAGGAGGGGAGAGGAGAGGGGATACGGTCGAGAGTTCGGGGTTTTGTGCGGTTGTTTGGCTTTTTTGGCGGTGCACCACTGCGTATACGTAATGTTGCATTTTTAGTGCTCGTCGCTCGTTGTCTGCGGCTCTTGTTGTACATTTCTGCTGCAGTTTGGGAATTGCTTTGCTCCAAACCTCCACTAGTCCACGTGCCCCTCTCTACAATCCCCCTGCCCCCCTTTCCTTACCTCCTCTATCTTGTCTATGCCTCCATCTGTCCCTCTCTGCTTGGCTATTTTGTGCATTTTTGCGCATACCTTTGGCAGCTTTTGGCAAAGTCAAAGGTCTGAGGTGCCCTCTCTCTCGCACTCTGTCGCTCTCTCTCTCCCTGTCTCCCTCTCTGACCGCTTTCTTGTTGCGTTTCTTTTGCGGTCATAAAATGTTGCCAGGCCCCAAAAACGAAATATGGGCCCAGGTCTCGCACATTGCACATCGAAAGAGGTAATTTAATTTATGATGCAGTAAAATTGAAAATCCCCCCGAGCATTACACACACACAGCGGTTGAGAGAGAGAAAGAGCCAGGCAAGAGGAGGGGAGTGGCTGAAATGTATGCTGCTACGCTGCTTTTGGTGACATGCTGCCTGCGCTGTCTGTGTGTCTGTATGTTTGTGTGTCCATTTCCCTGCCTGGCAGTTGGATGGGCAGATGGGCGGGACCAGCTGACAGTTACAGATGCCCAACTTGTTGGCCAAGCTTAGGAGATGAGCCAAGTTTTGCATGCCAACGCGTGCCGGCGTCGCTTTGATGAGCTACTGTACCTGTGCACAGTACACTGAGAGCATAGATATCAAATAAGTAAGTGCTCTAAGCAACTTTTAAGATAAAATTTTATTTAATTTTGCATTAATTGTAGCTCAGTAAATTGTTAAAATCGTTTTGCAGGTATTTTTTAGCATCAGTTTCTCATATCCTTTCATTTTAGCAGTTACCAGCACTAGTAATTAACCTGTGCCAGTAATCTATCGTTTAAACCTATATCACAATGCTTTATTGGTATTTCTTGATAAGTATCAATTATCTCATTTTGTTTAAAATGGTTGGCAACACCAGGTAATATGCCACGTCAGCTATGCGATACTTACAACATCGATAGCATCCGCACAGCTTGCGCCCAGCTGATCTTGTGCTTTTTGTTTTGAGTAGTTGGCAACACTGTTAATATACCAAAAGCAACTGCAATCTATCGATAACATGCAACTTCGCTCAAGCTTAAATTTAAGATCAATTGAATCACAAAGCTAAGAAACTTTCTCTCCGTGCAGCTTTGTCAACGCACGAACAGACGGCTACAGTAACAACAACAACAACAACATACACGGAGAGAAGCTTTCCAAAAACTGATAACACACTGGTGAGCCGCATTGGCTGGACGCGGGGCATGCAACGTTTCGGTAACGGTTTTATTTTTGTTTTTGTTCTCGGCTTTTGTTTTGGGACTGTTGCAGCGTCTGCAAGTTGTGTGTTGCCAGCGTTGCAGGGCCCATGGCTTTGCATATTAAATATGCAACAGCCGCACGCGGCAAGGACCATAAAGCACCTGGAAATGGTTGCCACAGCGGGGCAGCAGTAGCAACAACAAAAGCGGCTATCGCAGCCGTGCGAAAGAATTTACGAGCTGGCAACGTCAGGCAGTGGCAACATGCGGCATGGGGCAAGAGGTGTAAGCATTCGCAGATATGACGTGCATCCAATCATTTTAACGCAAATAAAGCACAACAGATGGCGCTGCGTTTGCCTTGCAAGTTGACGCACGACTGGCCACGCGGAGGTGGCATGCCACAAAACTGACAGCGGCAACGAGGCCCAAAAATGGATGCGTGCGGCAGCTTATCAGGAACTCGTAAGATGCTTCCCGGTTTATGCATGTCGACTGGCCACCACCTGCCTGCCACCCCCCGCCTGCCTGTGGTCACTTGTGGCATGCGCCCCTCCCCCTCTCTCCATGCCGTCTGCCTCCTTTTGTTTGCGCTGCGGTCGTCGACGCTTGCAATTGGAATTTTTGTCGCATTTACCAAAGTGCAACGGGAGCACTGGCAGCTTGTGGCAAGGCAATGTGCTGCAGATAAATCTCATGAAATAATTACACGTGTTACAGTAAATGCTGTTAAATTGTCTGACCCACCTCTAGCCCCTACCCCTACCCTCTGCCAGCTTCCAGTGGCCCGCCATGTAAAATGCATTCATGAATGAGTGGACTGCATAAGTGCCACAGCCACTGGCAACATTGGCGCTGCCTGCCACGCAATGCAAGCGACTTGGCTGAGTGTTTCAATTTACCCAACGCAACGCGGAGTGGGCGGAGGGTGCTACAAATGAAGAGGCAGAGGCAGATACAGAGAGAGCACAAGTAGCGCAAGGGGAAGAGCGAGAGATAGAGGGGGAGAGAGAAAGGGAGTCCAGCGAGCCACAGGACTTATGCCCAATTGGGGAAAATGATTTTGTGCCACTGCGGCAAAAAAATAAAATAAACATAAAGTAAAACCGTATAAATATGTATATATAACACATATACAGAGGCATTAAAATATACATATTTATAAAGCTTATGCATATATCCCGTAAATGAGCGTGCGCTCTCGTGTGCCTTAAATTAAATTGAAAATCAACGCGACGCGTCTCTCATTAGTCGGAAATCGTTGCCTACTTTTGTGCGCAAATAAATGCTCATTTAACAATTAAAGGCGCCACATTTCCCGACACAATGAAATGCCAATTACTCAAAAATATATATAAAAATATATGAGCATGACAATATATATATTATGGATTATTTAAAGTTCTCTCGAAACATATTCTTCCACTCGAATTGACTTGCATTTCAGTTTTGACTGCTAAATGCGTTGCTTGTTATCGATAGCATGTTATCGCAAGGCAAGTACGCTGGCATTGAATAACAAATTTTGATTAGCAGCAGAAGAAAAATGTTGAGCATCGATTGCGCATTTTAATACCAGCATACTTTTTATGCATATTTGAGCAGGAAAGAGAGACACAGAAAGAAAGGAGGGAAAGAGATTCTGACAAAATTACGACAATCGCGACCGCAAAATGTTTGCAGTCAACGGCCATTTTATGGAGTCACCCAGTTGATTATTACGCGCTTCCCCATCGCAGTTACGGACGTCGCTGGTTCAATGGCTTCTCTGCTATGGCTTCTATGCCGGATTCTTTTATTTTTCTTACATATTTTATACTGTTCAGCTACCAGTTCTTTATTTTTTTTTTTTTGGTGCTCCGCCGCCGCCGCATTGAAGTAATCACATAAATCACGCCGCGTCGTCGACTGCTCAATGGCTGCGCTCCATTATGACGCGACGCGCAGATAAAGTCCCGCACCGATGCATAGATAAAAAAGAAGAAGAAGAAAAAACAGACAACAACAACAACAAGCGCACGAGTTGCTTTATTAAGCATAATAGGGCCATAAAGCCGGTCAAGTCATAAGTGCCCAAGTGGTGGCATGGCCAAAAAGGATTACCAGGCCAAAAGGTGGACAGGCTAGTACGGTGCGCCGACTGCCAGTACCGTTATGATTGATGAGCCATTGCGGCTAATTCTTGGCTCACTCGCTTTTGTTTCTCTCAATAAACTGTAAATCATGCTGTGCTGCGTGCCAAGTCATAAATACAAGTACTGCCGGTACCCATACCCCCTCCCCCTCTCCCACTCTCGAGCACCACATTCTCCTCGCACTTTCACAGCGATCCCAACTGCATTGCAAGCTGTAAGCTGTAAAATGGAGTGCAGCTTTTTAATTAAGGCGCCGCATTGCCAAGCAAAACAACTAAGGAACCTAGTTGGGTAACCTTTCGACGAATATCGTATGCTCTTTGCTGCTAAGTTGACAGCTATTAAAAGGGGGCCAGCCTGTCGCGAGCTGCCACCCTCAGGCAGTTACAATACTGGTGAGTGCTGCCACTATTTTCAAAGATACCTCATCAATTAATGTTATACATTGTTATACAGCGGCTTTGCAAGAAAAGCCTTTTAAGAGTTGCCACTCTTTGTAAAAATACTGCAGTTCAGTCCGCTGTTTATCTGAACCATCATATACCTATGTTAACTCACTGTCAGACTACATGATCTACCAGTTATGCTCGCTGCTAACGTAACAGCAACAAAACAAGGAGGCAGAGGCAACAAGAGGAACAGCAACAAATAGAAAAGCTACATAAAGACAAATGGCCAAGGCGCGAAATGTTTGACAACAACATTGGCCAAGGACCGAGGACAACGGGTGGGCGCCATCTATCAAAGCTGCCTGGCAGCGTGCAAATTGAAATGGCAGCCATTGCAATTATCGCAGCAGCAGGAGCAGTAAAAGTAACAGAAACAGCAACAGGAACAGTTACAGTAGTGGTAAAGGGGAACGGAAATGGAAGCGGGTACTAGGATCGTATTTGCCACTAGATTAGGCCCACTAGCGATATATAACTGAATTAGCGCCGCAGGACATTCGCTTTGTTACGACCCAAACCCCGTAATGGAATCCTTGTCATGCATCATTCGCGCCTGCAGTCTGTAATTTTTGTCAAATTTTCTATTCTGTGTTGCTTTACTTTCTTTTCTTTTCTTTCTTTCGACTGCAGCGCATCTTCTCGTCATGGCATTAGATTTATGAACTATGCCCCATCGAGTTGCCACACCTCCCCCTTTCACTGCCCCAGCCCCGTTTAGGCCATTTCGCCTGCGCTACGGCAATATTGTAAATCATTTCCAAATTATTTAGTCGCTCTCTATTCATATTGTATGTATGTATTCATACTTTTGGCGCCTTTGCTGTGCAGGCCAAGAGGAGAGGGGGAAGGCGCGGAAGGCGGGAGCGGCACGTGATTGCGTTATAAATTATGAACCATTGAATTTGCCCCCTTCACTTATAGCCTGTTTTTTTTTTATTCTTCTGCTACTCGTTAAAGTGAGGTTAAGTATTTGCTGGAAAAAGGAAGATCTAATGCAGAATAACGGGAAATAAAAGTAGCAAAAAAGTAAACAGAATTATAATTTTATTGATAGCGAAAAACTAAAAAGAATAATAATTTACTTATTTATTTGCAAGTTATCTGCAATGTGGAACGCTTTCAATTGGCAATTACAACGCCAGGTGGCGTTTTTCGATAAGTCGATTATTTTTCTTATTGGAAATCGCGTATTTGGTGCCAGATTTGAGAATTGTAATTTAATATTTAGCATATATGCACACAATATATGCTGCCATTATGTTTGCATGATCTGTCAATCTAAGCGATTGTCGAGCACACGTTACTCGTGCTTCTCCTCCTCTATCCTCTCCGCTCGCTATCCGTGCAAGCCAAAAAGAAGAAAAGAAAGAAAGCGAAAAGTGCCGCTATCTATTTATATCGCTTTTGGCTTTTCGCTGGCAGCAAAAACGCTGAAAACTACTAACGAACGACACCTGCAGGTGGCTACGGCTCCAGTTCCATCCCTCCAGCTGCAGCTCCTGCTCCTGCTCCAACTGCAGCTAGCGTGTGCCGCTTCTTCTTCTTGTTTGCATTTGTTGTCCGATTTTTTTGCTGCTGTCGTTGTTGTTGTTGTTGTTGCTGCGATACATACACCAAAATTGTTGCTGCCGCACGAATGTTGTAAATCAAAAGTAGGCGAGTCACACGAAGGCTCCTCCGACTGCGACTGCGGCTCCAGCTCTGGTTCAGGCTCCAGAGTAGGCACCAAGCGGAGCCTATTTGACTGGCAGGCCGAGCGGATAACGCTGGCAATTATCGCGCTTGTGCTGCACGAACAGCGGAAGCAGCAGAGGCGCCATCATGTTACCTCAGCCCCCAGTTCTTCCTCCTCCCTCCCTCCTTGCCATCTCTTTATTGTTTGCTGGCATCTTTTTGTGCATTGCAATTGTTAACAAAAAAGCATCAAGCGAGGTTGTTGTTGTCCCGAAATATGGCCCAAACTCAACTACAGAACCCCCCCACCCAACCCCTGTCGATGTTGCATGCCCCATGTGGCTCGACTAGGCAGTCAGTCAGTCATTGAAGTCATTTATTGCCACCAATGTTGTACGTTGTTTTTGCCCGAACAACTGTACTAAGTTTCCTTTGCTCCTTTTTGCGCGTATGTGTGTGTGTATGCGCGCGCGTGCCCACATGTGTGTGTATTAGAGTACTGCATGAATGCACACAAAGGGGCAAATGAATCATTCACTGCTAAAATGAGTACAGCTTTCAATGAATGCCAGTGAGTGTTGTACGATTTATTGTTGTGACACCTATCACTGCAAAGTTGTACAGTAAAAATTGAGAATAGTATTTTTGTGTGTAAGGTCAAGTACAAAATGAATGTATTCATGCAAGACATGTGTGTGTGTGTGTTGATAGCTGGCCAAGAGCCCGTTGTCGTGTGCAGGATGTGTTTGCAATTTGTGGACACGCCGACTGTCGTCATTGTCGTTGTCGATTTGCCTGCATTTTATAGTATATTTTATATAGTTTTTTCGCTAGTTTTTTAATCACACATGCTTACTTCGTGGGAAAAAAGTGTTTTGAATTAAGAACTGCTTTTTACAGTGGCCAAATGAAGTGGTTACCAATACAATTTGGAATTGCCCTTCGGTTTAGCAAGGCCGAGTCCAGTCGGGATATTTCTCCGATTCTATTAGAGCTGCCACCCCTTGTTGATAAGCCAATTGTTTGTTTTCTTGACGCCACGCGATAGTTAACGTATCGTTTCACTGTGTTTTTATCTTATTTCTTTTCCCTTTTTTCCCCCATATAACGGCACTAATAAAAAGCTGCAAGGCAAACATGCCAGCTATATACTAACACACATGCATCTCGACAAGCCTACATACATATGTACATAGTGCATGTGCATGTTTATGTGAGCCACTTTCTCACTGGCGCGAGGTCTCAAAAGACAATCAAAATTAAACGACTTTTAGTGCTCACATGCAAGACGCAAAAAAAAAGTGTAACAACCCAGTGGAATTGGAGATTATAAAAAATAATAACGGCCCTGGGGAAAAACTAAAACTAGTATTTTTTTAGCAGAGACGCGAACCAGACAATGCAATAAAGTTAGCGTTGCTGGACGTGAGAAGAAAGGTTAATGTTTTGAATTGGTTGGCAACACAAGAGATATACCACAGTGGGCTACTAAGGCCAACAAGCTATTAATATTAAAATATCTAGTTACAACTATTATTTATCATATGTGGCGCCGTTAAGCCGTTTAAATTACTCATTTCAATACTCCGAAATTTTGCTCAGACAGAAATCATGAAAGTTAAATACTTTGTGTTATTTATAATTTTATGTGTTTTTTCGATTGGCAAAAAATTTTTGAAATTCTACTTTCTGAAGTGGTCTGGCATCCACTTCAAACCGAGTCGCTTGTCGGTCCCTGACGCGTAATCAGCTGTTCAGCAAGCTACCTCGTCAGCTGTTTCGAGTTACACGCGTTTCAAAAAGAAATAATACAATGGAATGCATAAGCTGTTCCAACCAAACTAATAAATACAAGTGCAGCAAGTGCTTAGCTCCCTAGTATGTAACGCAACCAATAAAATTGGACTATTAAATAAACAAATCTTCTTTCAGCTGTTCCCTTAACTGCTATAAAACCCACAAAGAATCACCAAAATGTACAGAACTCTCGGCTACAAAGGATAATTCTCATACAACGAAGGATGCTACGGATGAAGAACCCACGCTGTACGCGCCCTTTAGCACAGAGGACACTGTGCCACTCGAAATGTTGCAGCAATTGGGTAAGTACTCAGACCAGCGAAGTGACAAGTTAGTATTATATCCGTATTCCCCAGACAAATGTGAGTCATTGAAGCACCTGCTTTACAATCCCCATCTTCGTTCGCTACTGCAGCAGATCGATGTGTCGCACAACGCGAACCTCGCCATGGTTGCAGCCATGCAGGAGCCGCTCTTTATAGAGTTCGCCAACGCCTGCTTGCAAGTCGTGGAACCAATGACAGATGCCGAACGCGCTGATATGGAGTTGTGTAGATGATAATACAGAATTCTCAAAACATTGTGTAAGATAAATTTATAGTTAATAATGATATACATAAACACTAGTTACTACAAATCTTGAGTTCATTTATTATTATAAAGTACCTAAATTTAACACATATTTATTGTCTGCCAATATCGTTGGTACCTCGAGGTCGGGCCAAAGTATTGTCGTCATCGTCGAATAGATCTTCAAAATCATTATAGAAGTCGGCATGGACATGCTTATCGTTTGTAGGTGTAGGCAGATGATCCAACATCATGCCCGTGGCGCTTCCCGACTGCAAAATGTTAGTAAATTGTTAAACAGAAAAGTATTTTCTAACTTAATTCTTAGCTGCTTGCCTCTTCCATGTCCATGTAGCCGGCTCCTTCGGAGAACATTTCATCAACAGCTAATGACGGCTTCATATTTAGATCCATTATATTTTTAGGCTTTTTATTTGCTTTACAAAATTATTGTTTATGCTTTGTGCTCTTAATGTTGCCACCTAGCGCAAAATTTTGTCGCAATTTTTTCTGGCAACACTCTCTAAACAACTCCTGTGCATTTGTGAACTCACGTATGACAACTATATGGCAGCACTACCAGCACAGCTGTCTACGTCAGTCGGCATTTTACATTCTTATATTGTTTGCCAAAATGGTTCGAGTTGGATTACAAATCTCAGCAACTTTGGAAAATATAGATAAGCTAGAAACGCACACCGACTATGCGTACTTTTTTAAGCTAACCTGCACCAACTGTGGTGAACGGTCGGATAAATGGCACGATATCACTGAATCAGAGCGTGTGCAGCAAGATTCTCGCAATACGAATGGCTTTAATTTTTATATGAAATGTAAAATGTGTGGACGGGAAAATAGCATCGATGTTGTGGAAAAGTCGAGAGGTATAACTAACAGTAAGTATAAAACATAATAAATATTAATTATTATATCCTCACACAGCTGCCTACACCGCCGACGACGCGGGCAGCTACAAGACCATCGTTGTCTTCGATTGCCGCGGCGTGGAACCCTTTGAGTTCTCACCACGAGCTGGCTGGATAGTGCAGTCCGCTGAGAATGGTCAGAGCTTCCAGGATGTGGACTTGTCCGACGATGACTGGGTGGAGTACGATCAGAAGAACCAGAACTCAGTGGGTGTCTATGAATTTGCATCCCAATTTGTTAAGCTAAAGAAATAATCTCGCATTTGAGAGCATCCTTTAATACTCTCTTTTCCCCCCTTCTCTGTAAATAAATTTGTTAAACAAATGAAAACTCGAATTTTTTTGTTATTTTAGAAGCATTTTTCTTGCAGATTTACTTTTCACATAGAAAATTAAGCGTACGTGAGTCTAATAAATATATAATAGTATGTATGTAAATGTATATTAAAATATAGTTAGTTTAGCTTTTAGTCATTTAATGCTTAGGCTGAGGCGCTTTAAGACACTATTGATGGTGTGTTATGCAAAATATATATATGTACAGAGGTGTATATATATATTCAGTTGATCCATTTGATAGGGTGTTCAGACACAGTTGCATGCATACATTATATGTACATTACCAAATTCTCATTTACTTATATATAGATAGTCTTAAAATACAGATCAGTATCACTAGAAAGGAATATAAACACAACGCCTTGGTTAAAGTGATGAAAGACCTTAGTTATCTTAACATAAATGTGAAAACTATCAAATAAATTCTCTCTCTCGGCTCTCTTTAGTGGCACTTGTCGGCCACAATGGGAAACCGGACAACGCGAATCTCATTGCCGTAATCGCAGACCACGGAGTCGCAGGCGAGCATCATGATCTTGGGGCACAGCTGACGATTGGCAAAGTCTAGCTTGACTTCGCGTGCTGGCTGACCCGTGCGCACATCCCAAACAATCAGGGAACCTAAAGATAGCAGAGAAAAAAAATAATTCAATTTCCACTCATTCATTCACTTTCTTGTTTGGCTTACCCATTTTGCTGGTGACCAAAAGCGACGGGGTTAACATCAACAGACTCGAGTAGGCATTCGAGATGTTGATGGTGGTCAGAAGATTACCCTGAAAACGTTCCCAGACGCAGATGCGCTCATCGGTGCCCAGGGAGATTACATAGCTGGGCGCACAGGCTAAGCAGCTGACAGCGCCATCATGTGCCTGTATATTGTACATGCAAGCGCCCGTGAAAAGATCCCACACACAGAGCAGCCCATCCTGTGAGCCCGATCCACCTGTGCCTGGCTGCCAGCGATCAACGAACAGGCAAGTGATGGGACCGCAATGACCATGTAGCGTGTACTCCACATCCGATTTGTTAAGGCAGTAAACCTAAAATTCAAGAAGTGTATAAATAAGTCTCTCGCAAATTGAAGATTAAGCTGTCTACGCACCTTTAGTGTGTGATCCTGGCTGCCGGTGAAGACCATATCGTTGACGACCTGCATGCACGTAATGGGCTGCTGATGCGCCAAGCGCACACCCTCCAGTGTGATCTTCATCTCCTCCTTGGTGGTTTTCTGAGCAGCGGCATCATGCTGGTTGCGCTGCTGCTGTTGCTGTTGTAGCATCAGACCCAGGCTGCCCGTGGAGCCAGTGCGTACATGTGCTACACGAAGAAGATGAGGAGAAGAGAATTAGAAAGAGTTAGTGAATAATAGGGAGCGTAACTTACTGCGTCTGTAGGCCGAGGTGAAGCCCCAATCGATCTGTTTGCCCTTATAGTAGGTTTCCAGGCGATAAAAATCGAGTCTTCCATTGAGGCGCGCCACAATCACACGATCCCCATTCAGGTGAATGTGCGTTATGCCCTGATTCCGTTTGGCATCCTCTTGGTAGGCACACTTGAGAACACCGGCAGGTGCCTCCCACAACTCCACACGCCCGTTGGCACAGCCGACAGCAATGAGATTATCATAGTAATCCAGACACCAAACAGGCGAAATGGGCAACTTGCGCAGGAAGGTCAAACCATCTTGACGTGGCTGTGCGATCTGCATATCCTGGCGTGCAATGCTCGACAACTGCTCGCCACTGCGACCATCCCAGACGCGAATCTGACCCTTCAGGCAGCAGCTGATGATGTAATTGCCATCCGAGACAAGGCATTCAATGCGATGCTTGTGTCCAGCAATCTGAGTGGGCACTCCCTCCAGTATATGTTCGGTTTGCTTGTGCGGCACCTCCGATTCGTGCCAACTACTACGCCATTCGGCATAGTTGCGCGTGCAGATGCAACGATAGAAGACGACCATGGTGTAGCACAGCACAAAGATGCTGATACAGCACAGCAGAATGGCAAAGAAGATTTCCATGGGACTTTTGGGAACCAGCGGCATGCCACCCTGCATCACCATTGGGGATTCCCTCCGCACATCATCGTCATTGAAGTCCAACGGATCCAGAGCCGCAGCCAATGCCTTCCATTGAAAATTCTGCTGTATTTGCTCCTGTGGATTACGCAACAACGATGCCATCTCCGGCGAAATGGCATGTGTAAGTCGTATAGTGGGCAATAAGGTGACATATTGTCCACTCAGCGAGACATTGTACTGCTTCATTATGGTTGACCAATGGAAATTGGACAAAAAGTAATTCAGCTCGAAGTTGGGATAGCGCAGGCGTAGCAATTCAGCTGCAGTTTCGTTGATCTCATGCAATGGCTGATCCGCGGGCTCAGTGGGTGACAGGTAACTACCACTTGTGCTGGGCGGGCGATCTCCAGTCTGTCGGAATCCCTGTAGGAAGCTACTGACGGCACCGCGTGTCGCCTGTAAATGACGCTGCAATTCGTAGGCTGTGCTCATCGTGCCATTGCTCTGTATACTGAAGAGCTGCTCGAGGCAGCCAGAGTTGTAGACTATCGAGCAGATCCACACGCTCATCCAGATCATGAAGGCACGCTGGAAGAAGCGTGTGCGTGCCCAGAAATTCACAATCTTAATGCGTTTCGGTATACGCGCCTCCTGGCCGCCATGTGCGCCAGTATGACCATTCACCAAAGTTGAACGTTCCTCGGTGAAACACAATTTTGGATGCGACTGCGAGCGCTGAAAGGTGCCTGGCGCAAAGGGTGTTGCTCCAAAGAAACGAAAGTCCTGACGCGCCAATGATCCGCCTCCAGCCTGTCCATTTCCCATGGTGCAACTTAACATCATCTTAGGCAAATGCTTCGCTTCAGTGGTGTACTCCGCTCGCTTGATATTCATCGCCAGTATGGTGGAGAAGAGCAACATTTGGAGCATAAAATCAGAGAGTAATCCGACAATGGCAAAGATGCAGAACTCCTGTATGACCGGTACAAATGTGGCCAATCCAATGGTCAATATGGTAATCTCTGTAAGCAGCGTCTTCGAGATGTGCCAACCCTCCTTGCTGAGCGCCTGCGCCACGCGTATTTTCACATCGAATGTTTCGTCCATAGAGACGACACTCTTGGTGATCACCAGACTGTTCTCGAGACCCACTAATATGACCAGGTATGGGAATATATCCTTGGATTGCAGCGATATGGTCAGACCAAAGAAGAAGCACAATCCCAACGACATGGCCAAACTGCCCAGGGTGGTGAGAACACTGCATAGAGCGAGCAGTATACGAGATCGAAATACATCGATCTTACGCACTGAGAAGTAGACGTAGACGAAGACCAGCACAAAGGCCACAGACAGTGGCAAAAATTCCCAGATCTTATATTCGCCTGGATAAAATATATAGGTTATAGTCGAGGGTTCTTCCTCCTGGTTCGTTGCGGGAACCTCAGTCAATGGGGGATAATAATGCAGCAACTTCTCCTTCAACGTCTCCAAATATTCTGCATCATTTTGCTTGAGAATCAACGTCATGGCATATTGTATTATACGGGAGCGTGCTCGTAATGGATATCGCTTGAATCCCGTATCCTGCATCGGCAGACCGAACAGCATTTCCGCTGTCGAAACTTTCGATTTCTGTAGATTCTGAAAATGGTAAACAAGCAAACAAACAATCGATTAGATTATAGATAATGACACATTGATCGATCGACTACTGTCTTGCCGAATTTTGTCCAAAACGCAACCAAAGTGAATCCCTCAACGCGCGCCGAGTGCGTGCTCTGATTGATTAATCAAGGTAGCCAGGGTGTGACTCAGGAAACCCTTGACGACACTTCAATCTACCCAATATATAGACCTCACTTAAAAGCTCTTCATCGGCATATCTCTTTTTTGGTATCGCCTTTCGGAAATTCAAATATTAATTCCACATTATTTTATATTATATGGAAATCTGAAGTTGCATATCAAAAGTTGTTTCCGACTTATCTATAACTTCTTATGAAAATTGAACTTATAAAATTTCCTAAACGAAACTCTTATCTTTTTGTGTGTTAGCCCATATCAAGAGTTCCTTATAATGCTGAGACTCCATTATCTCATTCACAGTATTGTAAAACATAATTAAAAGTTACTTGATGGATTATCTTACGGGTTTTTTTTTCAGTTAAGACTTAAAATCTACCAGTATTTATTGACATATTCATAACAAAGCAAGAAAAGAAACTCAATGACTCACCAAACATGGAGCCAAAGTGGCTGATAGATAAGTATCTATATATAAACAAACAAACATACACGCACACACACAGTTGACGTACTTCTATAGATTGGACAGGTGTGCGACGTACGAAGTGCTTTGGCCCGATTCTATGGTTTTTTCATTAGCAAAATCAAAATACTTAGGGGTAAAATCGCAATCTAGGCAAAATTGAAAGTGTATATAGGGAAAGTCACTTTAATATGTGGTATAACACAGTTTATAAGACGGGTATATATAGTTTAAGAAACTATACTGACATTGACTATTCTCTTTCATTTTCGACCACTCGATTTAATCATCAACGGAATGTCGAGTACTTCTAGTATACCTGAGCCAGATAAGCCCGCATATTTGACTACATATCTAAAGATCTTTACTCAACTATAGCAAACTAAGCTGCATTGCAAAGTGCAGTGAGGCATGAGCAAATAGCAAACGGGTATCGCCCATTAGCCCTAAGCACACACACACGCGGACACTTTAAACACACTCTGAACCCACTTTAGAAATTTTTGGGGCACCTACGTGATATTGGAAGATGGTATTCAGTATATTCGTATCTCTGGTAAAGTTCTGGGCATTCTGGGTCCATAGATTCGCTGGGGATAGCAGCAGGCAGCCATATTCCGGAAAGATTTGATCCAATTGACTCTGTACGCCTCGCTTCACATTATCCACGTGCAGACAGTTTTGCTCCAGTGTGCGCTGACTGTGTTCGTTTATATAGGGAAATTTGATTCAATTAAAGGCAATGTCACGATATATATAGTTAGTACTTACTTCTCGCTGCTCTGGTGATTGCGCACAATTTCGAGCAATTTAAAAACTTCGTAGAGCGGCGCTCGAAACGCATCCATTAGCTGCATCTCATCGGTCCAGGGCAGCACGCTAACTCGCAGCGTAATCTGTTGCACGTACAAAGCGGGGCTGCTCTGCGCCCAGGGCAGGCTGCCACGATCATTGTTGCTACTACTACTACTACTGCTGCTGCTGCTGCTACTAGTACTCCCCCCTCCATCGAACAGAGGCGTCGAAGGCGGCAACGTTGTTGCTCCCGCATTGCCTCCTCCTCCACTTTGGTTGTATTTCTCGCCAAAGAGCGGTGAGTAGCGTCCCTCATAGGGAAGCACGATTTTGGTTGGAATTGTGCCCGGTAACGGTATGTTCATCAACGGATAGCTAGAGAGACAGAGACAGAGGGAGAGAGAGAGAGATAAAGAAAGCTGTTAGCAAACAATTTGTTTGTCATCTATAACGCGTGTGCCAAAACTTCCCAAGCCATATTGGATTTATCAATATTTCAGTTTTTATAATATTCAAGGTTAGCGGGCCAACAAGAACAACAACCGCACGTCGCACGACCGGGCCCCAATATTTAAAGGTGCTGACCACTGATAACAGACCTGGATCGAATCAACAGACTAAAAACAAAACCAGCTGCATTACACTGCGAGATAAGGCCCCGGGAACGGTAGCTAGTTGCCAACTGAAGCCGATTTTGGGCTTAGCTAATTTGGCTGTGCCCACAAATTAGACACATGTATTGTACGTTTTATGGAATGAAGAAACGGGGGAATTTAAAAGGGGACATTCACTGATAAAGATAGCGTGCAAGTTGAGGAATCTTTTATGCCAATCGGATAAAGAAAACAGAAACAAGGAGTGACTGATAGTGGTAAATTAAAGAAAGTGAGTGGGAACTTTCAAAAAAGATGATATAATGCAAGTAATTACATCAACTCCACAAAGTGTATGTATTCCTGATTAGTTTTATGAGCCAACTAGATTAAGTCCCCTGTGTTAATACCTAGATTTCAGACACTATAAGCGGCAGGGTTAGTTAGCGTGTTTAAGAGTTTATTTTTCCACACTTATAAATAGAAAAAAACTTATTGCAAGCCTAATATGAAAACTAGAACATTTTCTTTTTGTGTGTTTAGTAATTATTACCTACCTAATGATTTTTGAAAATTTAGTTGCGATAAAATAATACACATAGTAGTTATTTGAGAAACAATCTTACTGGCAAACTCAACTAGAACTAATTTTGAGGTAGACAGATGTTTTTTCGGTATACTTATACATACACCTTAACTTAAGGCTTGTCAAACAAAACCTTTTATTGCAGCTGTAAATTTATTAGTAAGCCACGAGCAAACTAATAACTAACTAAAGGGTAATAAAGTTAGTGGTTATAACGCAAATAAATAAGCTAATTTTTTAACAGAGCTTGAGTAAAAACTTGAACTTTACAGATCTCTCCATATGCTACATTAATACACCCCGCACATTGCCTACAGTAGTGGGTATATTGTGGTTTTCCGCCCGTCATAGCGTTATTCATCATTCAGCTCTACCTCGAACGCCTCTTTATAATTCCGCCCAGAATTCTATCTATCGAATTTCGTGCATGAATTGGAACGAACAACACACATGTGTACTACACAAACACACACACACATGTACATACATGTGTAGGTGCATGAACGTGGTATTTAATACACACATTATTTTATAATTTCAATTATCTATCGGACACTGTGTCGCAACATGAGTATTTTCGGGGCCAGTCTGAGGTCTAGACATTGTTTATAATTTAATTTCTTCTTTTATTCCAATATTGATAGAAATCTTTGAACGCGTGGCTTATGTACAAACATAAATAAATAATTGTACAGTTATTTAAATTTAAAAAATGACACAGAAATAGAAAATAATTTAATACAACCTTTTTATATTATTCTCAAAATTAATTGATTTCTATTCATTAAGTTTCTATACTACAAAATGAAATTTGCATTTTTCTTATCAAGAAATAGTCTTTTACATATATAGTACTTTATGTGTTTCTTTCTATATGTTTGTTTCATTCTATATAATGTAGAACAACTCGCATTGACGCATGCCACATCGCACTGGGGTTCAATAATTTTTTGCTGATAATCAATATTATTATCTAACTGCAAACGAGGCAAATTTGCAATCAGAGTATTTTCGCTGAGTTTTTCGGTGTTGTAATAAAGCCTCAGCGGAAATCGGTTTACTTTGTTTGAGTATTCTTAAAGTTTTGATAAAGAATAAACTGAGGATAATATTAGAACAAGTTATTTTATAAATGAAAATATCTTGCTTGAATTTGCTCTTAGCAGGAAACTAATTAATATGAAAGCCGGAAAGGGTATTTAATTACACGAAACCTAAAACAACACCCACATACCAAGTACCGTTCTAAGTTAATAACCCTAAGTTAGCTTTAATTATTCTACTTTTTTTATGTATCATCTTGGACTTCCCCTAACGTCACTTTTATTAGATCGCAACTTAAGGCTCGTTTAATGTGTTAAAAACATGCCACACGCCACATTAAGGGTAGTTTCTTAAACTGTTCCGCTATGGGGACAGGAAGTAGAAAGCTTTTATATGGATACATTAACTTTAGGTATGGTTCTCGTATGTACAATAGATACACATTATAACACCTTAAGCAAATAAACAAACTTGCGAAATACACCTCTAAAGACAGTACAAATTTCTGAGAAAAAGTAGCGTAATCTTGCAAAAATTGCAACAGTCTGGCCACGCTACCGCGAACTTAATATTTCCATTTTCAATAATTTCCTAAATTGTTCCCTTTAAAATCACCTCTGCGATCAAATCTAAATTCACCATGCAAGGGTAATCAGACGATTAGGTAAAACACCTGTTCGAAACTTACCACGACAGCAGAATGGCCATGAAGGCAATGCTGGATGCGCATGTTGGGTAGCTGGAGAGGAAAAGTCCGTGCTTATAGTAGAAATGCGATACAGAGGCGGGCAAACCGGCGGAAGCTGACTTCGACGTAGACGCCGGTGCTGATGACGCTGTGTTGATTTTCGGTGCTTTGTTGTTGCTGCTGCCGTTTGCAGTTAATGGCAACGAGGTGGACGCAGCTGCCGCTGCTGCCGTTTTGGCAGAGCCACCTGTTCCCACTGCCATGATGTTGCCACACAAATACACTCACACACACACACACTTGTAGCAGAGATGACCGGAATTTACACCAAAGTAAACACTGCTAACACACACATATGCGCAAGCACTCACACACAAACACACACACACAAACGATAAAGGCACGCACGAGGAGAGCAGAGAGTATGGTGAACTTTAAGCTGAGTTCTAAAGTCAACTTGTCAAAGTTTGAGTTTTGGCCTTTTTCTAATGGCAAAAAATATTACGCAATTTCGCATATGCAACGCATTGTTTGCGCGTAGGTAACGCGTCGCTCGCAACTGCGATATTATTATTTATAATAATATATTAATAGCGGTGCCGATTATTCTCTGCTTCTTGTTGTTGCTGTTGTTCTGATTGCTTGGCTGTTCTATAGCTTTGATATTTGGCAGAACAACAACAATATCGACACATTTTTGCATTTCGGGTTTCCTATTGATTTTTCTTTTTCTTGCGCTTCATTCGCACCTTTTGGCCCCCACGTTTATTTGCAATGTCTCGTTTTGCGGCTGCCAGTGGTTGTTGTTGTTGATATTCTTGGTGTTGTTGTTGCGATTGTCGTTACGAGAAATTAATTGACATTTTCGCGCATCTTCTTACACACACACACACCCACACACAAAACGAGGGGGCAGCGCGCACACACACACGCGCACACACCGACAATGATGACAATTGTGAAGGCGTTTTGGTTATTGTTGTTATTGGTGTGCTTATTGTTATCAAATTATCATTAATAAAAGCACAAGAAATGCTTTAAATCATTTTTATTGCATATGTATATATAAAATTTATCAATTGCCAGGCACTTTGTATTTTAGATTTTCTATTCCTTTTCCCTATTTGGTATTTTTTGTTCAACTGCGACGCACAAGTTCTGCTGCTGCACCGTTCTTACTTTTTTACCGACGAGTAAGAAAAATTTATTATTGATTTTGTACAATATATATATATAAGCAGTGGTTTGCATAAAAAAATCGACACAACTTTGTTGTTTTGTTAAACACGTTTTTTTAGCAGCTTTAATGCGGGAACGTACTTCACGGCACGATAAAGTTATCGTTCTAATAAGAACAACATTAAACAGCTGTGCCGGAGCATTGGCAAAGCCGCTAATATCGGCGAGCTGCTGCCGATATTTGGCAAAGATATCGATAGGCCTACTTTATACTATTGTTCGTGCAGCTTTGTGCCCGCTGAACAGGCTTGTCAATGTATCGATACTTCCCCTTTATTTTTAGGGTAACCATTCCCTTTTTGGAATGCAGCCAATGCGCGCTCAATTTAAATTCAAATTAAGTTTTGGGTATATATTTACGTTATTAGGGGCTTACGATGTATAAATGTACATTATTACATTATAATACTCTAATAAATTAAATTGTATTGTATTGATTTTACACCAAACAAAATTTAAATTGTATAATAAACGATTTGAATAAAAATACTAATAAATATAATTGAACAAGTTAGAACCTTTTAGAACTGTTTCATTAGTTAGAAGTATAACCTCACTGAGCATAATTTGTTTAGCCTTAATGGTATATTATGTACACTATATCCACGCATCTCCCCCTGCCTCATTTCAATCGCAACCGACCTAACATAAACTACTAGGGACTAGCTACATACGTACATAGGCTCTTGTTCGAAAAATTACAAGTTCAACTCAAAAACAACATCATCGTTAAAGTCTATAAATTGACTCGTGTAATAGACTTGTGTCAGATGCCGAGAGACTCCTTCGCTGCGCTGTACTAGTCTATTTTGGTCGTGGGCATCGTGTACTCTGCCGCAATCGACTCTGCCGTTGCATACTCCTGCTGTTGCTGCTGCTGTGGTAGCTGATGGTAGATCACATGATCGCCATCTGTGGTGGCTACATAGGTATCCATAGAGTTGTGCAGGCCGTTCTCATTGGCACTGCTTTTTGAGGAGCCGAACAGGAATGCTGTTCCCTTGGTTAGTAACGGACAGAGCAGTGCCTGATGACAGCAGGCAAAGAGTCTGTAGTTCTGTCCCTGGAACGGATCCGACACTGCCGCACACAACATGTGATCCAGATTGATGCCAGTGAACTGAAGTTAAGTATAGATATAAGTATAGATATTTATCCCTTTTGACAGCACTTGCACTCACTATCGAAAGCGGGGAGAGCAGCACAAAGTGGTAGAAGAGCATGAAGGCTGTGCCGATTTTGGCCCACTTAAAGTCTCCCAAGTCTTCTATGGTGTAGGCACCTAGACAACGATTCAAAAAGGATCAAATTGATATGTTTTTATCTCTTATTTCCACTTGTCTTACCACTTCTTAGAATATAAATGGGAATTATGTAGAGCAGCGCATGCTGTATCCAATACGTTGCCTGCTCGAAGGGATACGTGCGTCCCTCGACCTCCGGGAACAAGAAGGCCAAGAAGGGACCATTCAGGTTACTCATTTGTATGCGAAATAGCGCCGTGTTTATCTTCGTTGGCTTGGAGGCAAGCAAATAGATCTATGAATTAAAAATTGAATCTTAATAGAGATGGACAAGTAAAGACTTCAGTGACTTACCTGCAGACACGTTTGTACGTGGCAAGGATTTAGTGCAAAGATCATGGACCGTCCTGCCAGTTTGAAGCCCATCTCGATGCCAAATATGATAGACATGCTTATGAGCAGAAGTAGTCGCATTGGGCTGTGCGGCTTGTGTATTTCGTGAGGCGGGGGCAGCCTTATGGGTGCCAGGCGCTTCCACGAACTGTGCATTATATAGATGAATAACGCCGATAACAGCACCGTCTCTGTCCAGCGGCGACGGTCTGTCATATAGTTAATGCACTCAGGGCCCGTTGTACGGGGTATTTCATCCGTAATCCCGCCCAGAGCCCAATCCCAGTCCATGTTGATGTGATTTGAAGTTTGTCTGCACGATTTACTGCAATATAAATATCAAATTAAAGTCAAAATCAACTTTGGCCAGCCCCCATTGTGGTACAACCCTTAGAAAACCTTTATAGGGAAAGGATTCCATTAAAAATTAAGCGCATTGCGTGCGAGCAAGTTCTTTTTTATTGGTTGTGCAAACGCTTTAGCAGAATGGTGGGCGCGTGTCTTAGCCCAGTCCCGAATGGATGAAGGGAACCCAAACAAACCCCGAAATAAGTCTAGGGGTATAATCGACCTCTGCATTTACAAGCGGGCACGGCACTATATATTTTATACATTTCAAATTGTACTTAAAATTCAACATCATTTATTTATTGGCATGCGCTGAATTTGAAAGTGTATACAAACGTCGGTAACACTTCAATTCTGTTTTAGGTCTTACCATAGTTTGTTTTACTGCTTGCTACCAAAAAAGAAGGGCCGCTAAAACCGCACAGGTGTAGGAAAGACAACATTGAGGTTCTCACTTAAGCCCCAACCCTCTTCAACAATTTTGCTTTTACCTTCAATTTGCGTTCGACAACTGTCGAGATTGCGGCGTCTTACATATGTAGGCGTGGTCAGGCGCATTGTAAGGGTCGCTTGTTGAATACTATTGTAAATGATGGGAGGGGGGATGGAAGAAGACCTGCTGAGTAGTGCAAAGTATTGTACATTGAGAATGAAATATTGTCAACGCCGACAGTTGCCGCAGCTGCAGGCAAACTTGGCAGAGCGCCAAGCACGAAGGCCGCCACCAGCTGTTCAGCTGGTCAGTTGTAGCCTGCACACCTCCTTCCCCCTCCCCCTATTGATGAAACAAGTGTGGGACACATTACATATACCTGTTTACCTCATGAATAATATTGAACAAAGAGATTTTCAGTGGCTTGAACTAATTTATGGCAGGTCAAATGCGCCACGACGTGCTGCCAGCTTTGTTCTAACTGGGAAACGGGGCTGGAACTATTATCGTATTGCACACCTTTGAGATATTCTTTTGGGATTCATGCAGGTATACAGCAGGTGGCGCTTGAATTGATTAATAGCAGGTTCATTTGGTATTCTACGCTATTTATATTCAAAGAAAATTTAAAGCCTACTTTTTGTACGCTCTATGTCTCCCTCTCTCTCAAATATAATACAGTCCAACTCAGTGCAGACACAGCAAGAAAAGCAGAAGAGAATGCGGACAGAGAGAGCGGCAAAACGAAAATGTTTGCTGTCCACAAAACAAAATACACTGGCCTTGGGGGTATGCGTGGGTGTGGGTGTGTACGTGTGTGTAGGCCGGCCAAATGTCGGGGGCTAGTCAGCTGATTGCTGAAAGCTGTGAGCTGCAGATGGCGCCACCAACAGGCGGACATTTCGTTAGATTCGATTTTTCAATACGCAAGAAAATCCAAGAAACAAAAAAGCTAATGAAGAATAAACAAAGTCAACAAATCAGTTGACCCACCGGGTAAATAAATATTTGTTTCTTTTACTAATTTTGCAATTCTCACTTGTCTTTTCAGTCGTACACGTGGCCGCAATCAAAGCTCAAGGCGTCGTTTTTCTTCGTCGCTCTTCGTCGCCTCAGTGCACAATCATTATTTATTTACTTTCATTTATTTATATTGCTCGCCTTTCCTATGCTCTCAATTATGATTATGCACTGCAAACTGGGTCTGTCTGCCTCAAATTGTTTTCGCGTGAAAAAAAGAAAAACAATTTATATGTATGCGGATTTATGCGACTAAAATAAAACACGACGCGTTGCGACATCGACTGCGAGTGAGACTACGACTGCGAGTGCGAAATGCGAGTCTAATGCGAGTGGTGTCGGTGACGCTGTGTCTGTATTTATCCCCCACGGGGGTGGGTTTCCCTTAATACTCTCATATTCTTGTGAGGCATTTTGGGCTGTCATAATACCTGCGAATCAAGAAAGCTCAATCATTTAAATGATTGTTGTACTTTAAAAAAAAGTATATGCATATTAGGTTGCTCATGTGAACTCCGAAATCATTTTTTTTTATAATCAGTAAAATCTATGTAGATTTAGTAAATCAGGCTCTGAGTCAAAAGATTTTCTGATATTTAGTAGATATGGCAGCCCTAAAAATACTCACATTGCGAATGTTAGGCTTTTCATGTGTTGCAAGGACATACTCACCTCTATGTTAGCTAACACTAACTCACCAGGACAGACTGCTATTAAAAGCGCTCACCCACCCTCTAGGTTGTACACAAACTCTCTCGCTTGTTTACTCTCTAAGACTCTCTTCAAGCTCGCAAAGGTTTTGTGCTTCGAAAGCTGCATGCGCTACTGACGATTTGGCGGCAAAGCAACGGAAAAGCAAGCACATATTCGTACATTCATACATTCATATGTACACATGTGGGTGTATGCGCATGCATATGTATAATTATAGTGTCAGGCACCGTTGCAAATTGGATTATTAGACACATTATGTGATAACAGGCGGCATAATAAGGGAGGCAATAGTGTTTAATCTGACAAATTAATTGCATACACTAATAAATATGCGAATAAAATACCTACACATATATAAATATATATATATATATATATAAATATATACATATGTATATAGATGCATGCATACATATGTGCATATAATCATCAATATGTATGAAAGCTTTGTAGGTCATTGACAATAACTTTTTAGATATTGTATGGAATATAATATATATTTGTCAAAGCTATAAATACTATTCCGCATACACCTTAATAAATGTTTTTATACTCATCTGTTTTTATATATTATTAATGGTAGACAAATTTCCCCTCTTTACTGATTTTTTACCACGGACTTACCGTTACAATCGTTAGCGTTGCCCTCTGCGACATGCATAAATGTAATTAACTAAAACAACAACAAAAACCGTTACAAGGTCTTGTGGTGACCTTAATGTACCAATGTACAATACATACATAGGTGTGAGGAGAGCAGCAATAGGCGTGTGTCATATTTTACAAATAATTCATCTACTATCGTCGATGACCATGAAAGGTACAAAGAAGATTAGACCGACTGATGGAATTGATCGATAAATTGATTTGACAAATTATTACCGAAACTGGGCACTCATAACTTAATAGACAAACCTGTATGTCTGGACGGGATTAAGCTTAAAAAAGTACAAAAAGCATATACTGCTTCTTAAATGATTAAACAAATTACTAGGATCCAAGCAATGCTTGAATTTCATTTAAAGTTTTTCCCTTAGTCTCCGGAACAAATAAGAAAACAAAAATGACGGCTAATAGCGAAACAACCGCAAATATGAGAAATGTTAACTCTGGTCCACAATATTTTAAGCTGATTGGAAATAGTTTCGTCACACAAAAGGCGAGTAGCCAACTTGAAGTCCCGACGATTGAGCCACAAAGGGGCTTGACATCATCTGCAAAAAGTTCGGCCAAGATTAGCCAAGGCACCGGGCCAAATCCAAGCGCGAATCCAACGACAAAAATACTGATTGCTATAACGGGTAGCCAGCTGACGTTAGATTCCATCCAAAATGCGAAATATACGGCCATTATAGCCGTTGTGGCGCACATGAGAATACTTGATATCATTAACAGAAAGACACGTCCGCCATTCTCGACGATCAGCATGGCCATAAATGTCGAAACGAATTGAATCACGCCGAGGATAATGGTACAAAGATACGCCGTTTTGCCTATCTTCGCGTGTTCAAAGATTCTCGTAGAATAGAAAATAATTGCATTGATTCCCGTAAATTGCTGGAACACCATCAACATTATTCCAATGAACAGACCTTTCCTTGCGGTCCTGCGGCCCAACGCTTCGCCAAACGTGGCCTTCTTACTTGCGTCAGCAGCCATTGCGCTCATTTCTCCACTGATATCGGTCTTATCACCACGCAGCCATTTCATTGCTTTGCTGGCCTTCTCGTCTTTACCTTTCTGTATAAGGTATACTGGAGATTCTGGCATCCATATGAAGATGATAAAGAATATGATGGGACAAATGGCGCACAAGAGATTCACCATAAATGGTTTTAAAAAGCCACCGATAGTAAAGCTATACATGATACCAAAGACAAGAATCAGCTGAAAAAAACATCCCATTACGCCACGTAAATCAAGCTGGGCTATTTCGGTAGTATAAATGGGTAGTGCCACACAGGAAGCTCCGCCGCAGGCTCCTACAATGAAACGTCCAATCATGAGCATAGCCGCGTGCTGGGCTAACAGAAGAAAGAGCCAACCAATTACATTTGGAAGCACCAAACACAACATAACCATCTTACGGCCGAATTTAGCTATTAAAATACCAACTGGGATGCATATACAGCCAGCTCCGAAAGTCAGCATCGAGCTTGTCCAGCCCCATTCATCGTCGGATGGTTTAAAGTTGTACGCTTCGCCTTTAGTGATAGGGCCCTCCATGGGACCTGACCATCCAATCGATGCGCCTAACGAAAAAGCACCCAATGCAGCACCCAAGGCGGCTATATATTGTTTAATTACACCCATAAAATAAAAACAATTATAAATCGTAAACAAGATAAGCTAGTTTAGAAAAATTGAATAAAAAGCAGTAACACTTGTGACTACATATTCAACTCATTTTTTTTTTTTCAAAATCTCTTACTCACCATACCGAACAGTGCTGCCACATGGTTGAGTTAATTAAATTACAGCTAGAGACAACTCTGAGTGCAGCCAACTTCATGCACTTTCTGGCAACTTTATTTACATACTAAATGTTCTCTTTGTTTTCACAACACACAAAACATAAACATCTGACTCACTTCACAAAATATAATATCTAATATTAATATAATTTTTCGCAAAATTGTGATCATTAAAAATCAAGATATCAAACATGTCGCTGGTAACTGACCAAGAGTGGGCTGAATATAAGGTAAGTGATTATCAAAGGTCGTACAACGCAATTGCTTTGATAACGCATTATTTATATCTTTCAGGGCAAATTTAATAAGCAATATGAGGGGGAGGAGGATCAGAAACGACGTTCATTATATGAGAAAGCCAAAGAAAAAGTCGAAACGCATAATAAGAAATTTGAAACCGGCGAAGTGACATGGAAAATGGGAATCAACCATTTGGCTGATTTAACAGAAGAAGAGTTTGCTATGCGTTGCGGTAGAGGAAAGCCAACATAATATCAGCTGTATAATCAAACAAAGAATTCTCATATAAACAGAAGATATGTATATTTAAATAATATCTCTGACTTTTTCCAGCATTTGTACATGTTTTTGCTAAAAATATATATTTCGTTTTTATAATAAATAAATCATAAAAAGTACGCATTATAATAATAATTTTATGGAAATCATGTTTTTTGCGTGTTAATGTTTTCAAACATTAAATCAGCTGACGATTTTTCTTAAAGTATAATATATCGATAAAGACAACACTTGCGATAGTTTCGAATGTAGCCCTGCCATCCGATGTATTTATTAGTTTTCCAAACTCGGGCCACACTGCAGTCGACATATAACTTTTAAAAAGTTTGTAAACTTTTCTATTTGATCACATTGACAAAAACACGAACAATATTTGTTTTTTATTTATACAAAAACATAATCACAAAGTGTGCGCGTAGAAATTGTATTGAAGTGTATCTCTCATTGCAGCCCCAGTGGACAGTAGCAACACCCCAAAATGTACCGATTTACGCGTGTGCCATCGATTTTGGCCAAAACTGCAGTCACCTCAATGGTACGTACATACCTCTCCGCATCCACATCCACCAAGGGCCATGAAATCCATAGCGAGAACAAGCCCGGCTGTCCAGACAGATTCCATTATATAGTCAAACGATTTGCTTTTGCAATAGACAGAATTCTTAGCCTCCAAACTGATCAAAAATTATCAAAGACGTCGCCGTGTGTGTTGGCCCCCTCTTGGCAATGTTATGTAATTTGTTAATTTTGCACCGCGCAGCACCGATGTTCACTGACATTGCGTAAACTTCTGCATGCAACAGTTGAAACTGTTTCGCATGGATAAATTGACCCAGTCGATGCAGTCGAGACTCTCGTCTTCAATTGTTGTGCAGCAGAGGTTATGTTGCGCGTTGCACACACACCCACACCCGCATGCCGTCTCGCCCCCTACCTGGCCAACTTAGAAATGCGGCATTAACTGGTGACCAAGGCGTTGTCAGCGTATTACTTAAGCATTTGCTGGCTGATAAGCGACTCGGTGAGAGATTGAGAGAGAGAGGGAGGCGCGTCCATCACGACAGCTGATTATACAATTGACAAATTTGAGATGCAATCGAAATATTTGTTGAATCTTAATCTATCTTCTTTCTATAACTTTCTATCTTATTGCATTGCATAAGCATCTATGAATGTTGCCTGAGCTCCGCTTCCTATGATAAATAGCGTTCCCAACTTGCGTGTGTGGCTCTCCATATCATTACTCTGCAGCTGTGTGTGTGTGTGCGCAGGCCTGTGAGTGTGCTTGTAATTGTGTTAATTGAAAGCAATTTTGCACAAGCAAAGTCATCTTAACAAACTTGGCATTTGTTTTAAGAACTAGTCACAATTACAGCTACTGTAGATTCCAACATTCCAGTGTAAAGAGCAGCACGAAACTATCGATTTAAAATCGTGAGTCGTGTCACGCCAGGGAGGCACGGGTGGAGCACATGCGTTTATAATATCGAAACAATAAACAGATCTAACTAGATATATATATGAGATAGATGTAAATATAATGGTGATTGCCGTGAGGGGGTGATCGTAAAATGTGGCTCCGTTTAGGCAGTGAATATGCAATTTTAGAACGCATTAGGGGTATTACCTAGCGTAGATCGTGTGACTAATTGAGCTAATACGAGGCTATTGAAACTAATCGCAATGTCTACATTTTGCAGCAACGTGTGGCAGCAGTTTCGGCTGAGCGCAGTTATCACATAACACCCGGATATCAGACCGCCAAGGGACCCAATCCTGATGCTATATCCAAGCAATACCCCGTTGTGGATCATGCCTACGATGCGATTGTTGTTGGTGCCGGTGGAGCGGGTTTGCGTGCTGCATTTGGACTGGTCGCCGAGGGATTCAAGACCGCCGTGATAACGAAACTTTTCCCCACACGATCGCACACAATCGCCGCCCAAGGTGGTATCAATGCTGCACTGGGTAACATGGAGCAGGATGATTGGAAGTGGCACATGTACGACACGGTCAAGGGCAGTGATTGGCTCGGCGATCAGGATGCCATCCATTATATGACACGTGAGGCACCCAAGGCTGTCATCGAGCTGGAGAACTACGGCATGCCCTTCTCGCGTACCCAGGATGGCAAGATCTATCAGCGCGCTTTTGGTGGTCAGAGCTTGAAGTTCGGCAAGGGTGGTCAGGCGCACAGATGTTGTGCCGTCGCTGATCGTACGGGTCACTCGCTGCTGCACACCCTGTATGGCCAATCTTTGAGCTACGACTGCAACTACTTTGTGGAGTACTTTGCTCTGGATTTGATCTTCGAGGAGGGCGAGTGTCGTGGCGTTTTGGCCATCAATCTGGAGGATGGTAGCCTGCATCGTTTCCGTGCCAAGAACACGGTTATTGCCACCGGTGGCTATGGACGTGCCTTCTTCTCCTGCACCTCGGCTCACACATGTACCGGCGATGGTACTGCTCTGGTCGCGCGTCAGGGTCTGCCTTCACAGGATCTGGAATTTGTGCAGTTCCATCCAACTGGTATCTATGGCGCCGGTTGCCTCATCACCGAGGGTTGTCGCGGTGAGGGCGGATATCTTGTAAATTCCAAGGGTGAACGATTCATGGAACGTTATGCACCAGTTGCCAAGGATTTGGCCTCGCGTGATGTTGTCTCACGTTCCATCACGATTGAGGTTATGGAAGGTCGCGGCGTTGGTCCCGAAAAGGATCATGTGTACCTGCAACTGCATCACTTGCCGCCCAAGCAGCTGGCTGAGCGTCTGCCTGGCATCTCCGAGACGGCCATGATATTTGCCGGCGTCGATGTCACCCGCGAACCTATCCCAGTGTTGCCCACTGTTCACTACAACATGGGTGGCATTCCAACAAATTACCGCGGCCAGGTGATCACCATCGACGAGGACGGAAAAGATAAGATTGTCCCCGGTCTCTATGCTGCCGGTGAGGCGGGTTGCAGTTCTGTGCACGGTGCCAACCGATTGGGTGCCAACTCCCTGCTGGATTTGGTGGTCTTTGGACGTGCCTGTGCCAAGACCATTGCCGAAGAGAACCAGCCCGGAGAGTCTGTGCCAACAGTGAAGGATGTAAGTGAACAAAGTGGACCTATGACTTTCCAATCTTATATCTTTTCCTTAATCCTTTACAGAATGCCGGCGAGTTTTCGGTTGCCAATTTGGATAAGATTCGTCATGCCAACGGTAAAATTAAGACCGCTGATCTGCGCCTCAAGATGCAGAGATGCATGCAGAACCATGCGGCCGTGTTCCGCGATGGTCCCATTCTGCAGAAGGGTGTTGCTGAAATGAAGGAGATCTACAAGCAATTCAAGGACATCAAGGTGGTCGACAAGTGAGTAGAGCTCTCAATGATACGTAGAAGCCTCTCGATAATATATTGACATAATTTGCAGATCGCTTATCTGGAACTCGGATCTCATTGAGACCCTTGAACTGCAGAATCTGTTGGCAAACGCACAGATGACCATTGTGAGCGCTGAGGCACGCAAGGAATCACGCGGTGCACACGCACGTGAAGATTTCAAGGACCGCATCGATGAATACGTAAGTTCCCATTGTGCATTCCCATTCCTATTCCGATACTAATTGAGATCTTTGATTGAACAGGATTACGGCAAACCGTTGGAAGGACAGCAGGCCAAACCCATCGAAGAGCATTGGCGCAAGCACACACTGTCCTGGATTTGTGATGACGATGGTCAAGTGGCTCTTCAATACCGACCTGTCATAGATCACACCTTGGACGATGAGGTTCAGACGGTGCCACCTGCAATTCGCTCCTATTAGAAGAACCCAAACACCCACCCACACACACACACACACCTACACAAGCAACACACACTCGCAAATCTACTTAAGGGTTCGCAGGCAGATTAAGCTTGTCGCTTACTTCAAAAAGGAAACCCCCTACAAAATTCTTAGATTGATTGACGTGTAAAGTATGTATATTTTAAAGGCTTCTTTCCAAGCTAATAATGAGAGTACTTTTTTAATTGTTTATTGATTAAATTACTTCACAAAAAAAAGAAAGAGTAAAGCGACAGTTTTGTGCGAAATGAAATTAAGTAAAAAGTGGCGACTACGAGATCCTGATGATAACATTCAAGATCACAACTAACGATGATGATAATAATGACGGTGTCGACTTCGACTTCGCTGTAAAATAACGTCAGGAAAACCAATTTTCTAGTATTTGTTATTAAACATATTAAATTATTGAAAAACAATATAAAATGAGAAAACAATAAAAAACTTAAAGAAAAGAAAATTATTTGCAATGAAATTACGAACGAATTAAGCTTGAAACACGTGAATTTGATTGTGCTGCAGCTTCAACTCCTTCAGGCTATCCACTGCTGCTGTATTGAATCCAGTGGGTCCGCATATGAGCGCAAAGCTGAAGGTCTCCGCCGGTGGCTTCTTGAATACGGGTTCGAGCAGCTGTTGTGATATGCGACCTGTCTTGCCTGCCTCTTGAGACAGGATGTGTTTACAGCTAAAGCGCTCATCGGATTCGTGCAGCGACTGCAGCTTCTCCTCCAGCCAAATGTCCGCCTGCGTCTTGTTGAAGTACAAAAGATGTAGTCGCTCACTGGGGAGGAGGAAGATCAATAAAGGAAGTCATTTGTATAGAGAAATTTGGGGACTCACAGTCGATTAATTTGTCGCTTAAGCAATGGTTGGAGCAAGCTCAACATGGGCGTGAGTCCACTGCCCGCAGCCAGCAGCAGTATGTTACGATGCGCCTCGAGCTGAGATAACTGGAAGTTGCCACGGGGCAGACTCAGCTGAACGACAGCGCCCAATTGCAGCTGATGCAGTTGACTAGATACAATTCCATGTTCATAATGTTTGACAAGAAAATTCTGCGACATAGAGGCAACGGGATTGTCTACCAGGTATTCATGTGGCACAGGTGTGTAGCTGCGCTGCAGTAATTCTCCCTTATGCAGCACTTGGATGTCTACATGGTAACCCACAGGTAGTTGCAGTAGCAACTGCTGTTTTACACTCCGGAGACAAAGCTCGAAGGAATCGTGATTGAAACTCTCACGACGCAATACTTCGAAGTCGTGAAGTTCCTGCTCCTGCACTCCGCCTGCCTCCTGCTTGCTGACTTCATGGCTACCGTATGTTGTCCAAGGTTCTGGATTCTGTTTCGCAAGCACCACCTCAATCTTGCCCGTCTCTGGGCCCAATCGCACGTCCTTAGGTGGCCAATTGATGGCGCCATTTAGCCGGAATTGATAGACATGCCAACTGGCTGCAAGTTGCACGCGCAGCTCGAGCTTCTCTGCTGACGCACAACGCTTTACAAGTAACCCAGGATTTGCCAGGCGACGCGTGTAGAAAAACAGGGTAAGCTCGCTACGCTGTTGTATCCAATCGAAACGTGGCACAATTTCCGTAGGAGCTGGGGGAGGTCTTAGAATATTTGTTTCCGCTTCTACTTTAGTCGTCACATTCTCTTTCAATGGTCCCACATAGCACTTTCCCAGCAGTTGAGGATAATTGACCCATGCGTGCACTTCGTCAAACAGTTTGGTGGCATCACCACCCACACCACGCATCAACTCATCCACGCCACCTGGATGAAAGTCCATGTAGCGCGTCACATTGAATACTCTACCTCGTATCGCCATCCAGGCGTCGTTCACTTGATTGTGCTTGGCCAACTCGCTTTTGCTAACGGGTACCACGCGGCCACCAGTGCCGGCAAGATCGGCTCCAGAATTGCACAACCTTATCCAGTTCATCAACGAATAACCAGGCTTCAGAGCGCACTTATTGCGGGGGTTGCCTGTTGCCGAGCCCGATCCCGAGGCACTTCCATTGGAAACGCCTGTTAGTTTTTGTGGCGCCGAGCTGGGCAGTTGCAGACTATTGGTGGCCAAGAAACCACCTCCTGGTGGCTTTAACTGCACATTATTACCGTTTTGGGTGGGAGGTTTTAGTGTAGACTCGTCCATTGTGCCTTGTTTTGGTTTTTGGCACAACAGCTGCGAGCACAATTGAGGAGGAGCACATTTTAGATTAGCCCATTGCACGCGTTATCGATACCCGCAATGCTGTTACATCGATAGTTTGCGTGCCTAGTGAAACAGTTCACAGTTTTCATTTAATAAATAATAAATATTTATTGTAAATTGAATAAAACTGAAGAGATTTTCTGCTTGCAATATTAAATACCTATTTTGGTTAGTTTATCATTTCATATAGAGTAAACATTTTGTTTTGCCATCAACAGATGCGTACCGTCCCTTTGCATTACTTAAGCGCTGTTTGCCGCGAAGTAGTCAGTTTTCAACGAATCGGTCAGCTGTTCGGATCATTCTCTTTTTGCGGGTAAAAGCTAGCGCCGTCGCGATTCTATTGCCTGACAATATAGCTATCTAATGTTTTGTGTATGCATATCTAATTGCCATTAAGTAAAATGTGGGGTTTGCCTTGTGATACAAACAAGGAGAAAAACCCCTTTTAGTGTCATTACCAACATGCACAGCGGTAGCGTATAGTAATACATTCTGTATATAACACACAGTCTAGTACGCACTACTATGGTACATAGTGTACGAGTGTGTTTGTTCATGTACAAAAATGAAGTACAACTTGGCGCTTTATTTGACGCCTGTTTGACGAACCGGTTCCATCACAACATTGAGTGAAAGGATAATACGAGGAATTAATTGCAAAATATTCAGCACAGATACATACAAACATATGTATTTCTGTAAATTATGCAGTTGAATACCTGTAATCCTTATTTGATACATAATACAATCAAATGCAATATGTATTACAATTGTTTGAATGATGTCATTGGGACGTTCCTCTGACCATTGTGCCGGTCGTTTCGTTTGCTTTGCCACCTTTCGCCCACACAATTACATACCCTCACGCACACACACTCGAACACAAATTTGACATACATATGTTCTGTGCGTGTTACTCTACTGAATTCGCCCCTTTCTGCTGTATAACATGTCACTCAATTAGTCTCTCACGCGACGCTCTCTCTCATTCTCCTTCTATCACTCTCACGCTACAATAACAACCACAAGAGGAATACGACGGCAACAAGTGTCAAAACATCATTTTGAAATGCCTACGTCCATAAATCAAAACTTTGGAGCGAGCATTTAATAACTCTGAATATCACAATCTTATCGTAGGGTAATCCACATTAATCAGTTTGTTCCCTTTATATTGGTACACATGTATGTGTGTACATATGTATGTTGCTTGCTCTTTGGCACTTGCAGCCTATCGATCTGCTTGATAATATATCGAACTTTGCGCAATCCAATTGGAAAACGCAAACTATTTATAGTTCTTTCAGTTGATTTGATTATTTTGTGTATGTGCGAAATATTTGTTGCCATGTGTAAATTGACGGGGCACTTCAATTAAACAAGTTAAAGGAAACCAGGAAAAACATTGTTTTAGCAAATTGCGATATGTTGCCGCAAACAGCTGATAAGAAGAATTGACAGAGAGCTTGCGTAGACCTGACCATGACAGACAATTACAGGGGCAGATAAGAACACGATCACGGAGGGAGAGAGAGAGAGAGAGAGAGAATGTAAGGGTACGGCAGACATACAAAGATAATTAAAGAGAGAGACACAAAGGGAGAGAGTGAGAACACTTTTTAATACACCGAAGAGCAAATGAAGAATACGATAAAAGAACTTTTAACTCTTTTGGAGTGATCAATTTAAGTACTGAAAATAATATATTATATCTATAATTCCTTAACACCGCTGTATGTCAGTTAAATTGCGTTTGGCTGGCTTCAGGGGTTGAGCAATTACGACCCTAGGCGTTATGAGTAGTTCCAGTTTTATCGCATTTGCGACGTAAAGCATGACTATTTCTATGGATCACAGAGTCGTCTCGCCGATGCGTCATTCGTGTTGTTTATACCCAGATATACCCATTTGTATGTATGTATGTATGGCTTGTGAAATCGCAAGCGTAAATTCTTATCGTCTATTGTGCGGTACTTAAACTCAACCGCAGCTACTAACCCTATAGCAGACGCTCTTTAATGAACATTGCATGATATACAAATGCGTTTTATTCGAGTGCAATTTTTTTGTCATTGGGAAATCTTTGTAAGCTCTTGTCTGCCGCTAATTCGCCGCAATTCATTGGAACACGATAAGATAATAAGGCTTGAGAGCCTGAGATATGGCGACAACAATCGGTCGTATAGCTTTTAGTGTTTGATGAACTTTCCGTTGACTTTTATCAGGTCGTAAAATAAAATATTACGATATTGGCCTTATTGTGTTTAACCAATAGTTTTCAATTTTCCCAAGTAGTTAACTTTTCTGAGCTTTTCTGAATATGCAAAATTTTCCGCTGTTAAAGTAAACAAAGTACAACAAAGTAATGTGCTTAGAAAATCGAGATATTCTATGAGTATAGTAGACTTTTCAAATGTAAAATGTGATATGAATATATGAAAGTTATTCATAATCTTAAAAATAAAAGAAAAAGAAAGGAAAATCAGGAAAATTAAACAAGATTATTCTAATATTAAAATACATTACTCATTAACATATATACATATATTTGTATAAAGAATTACTTGACAGAGTGTTTATAGTAGGCAGTGTTGTTTAAAAGGAAAACAGAGAATATAACAGTTGAATGACGACAGAAGTGTTTGGTTACTTTTCGTGTTGTTTTTTGTTTATATGAATTGAGAACTGTAGTGTACTCGTACATTAGTAGTAGTAGTAGGGGCTGCAAGGGCTCTCAACTAGATTGTTATTTCCCATCTTTAGTGGGTGCAAAGTTTTGTGCGACCCAGACTTCGTGAAAGCGATAGTGCCTTGATGACTCAGACTCCGTTAGAATCTAAGCGATACAGCGTATTGGGAATGGACTCGAAACTTGACACATAACAAAGAAATTGCTTATCAGTATGCTGTGAGCATTTTGCTTAAATTATTTCGTAATAACAATTAAATATTCCTTTTACACAAAAGCAAATTCTATTCATAAATATTTAAACAATTGGCAAAACATTAGGTATAAAATTTATGGGGCCATAGAGAGAATTCATATACTGAATCGGTAATATGGAAATCCAATTAAAACTTCATGAAACTGTAAACCGTTTACTGTAATGGACTTACACTGTTACGTACCTCTCTTAAGCTGTCTTTGTACCTGTATGTATCTCTGTTAAGTTGCCTGTGTAATCCTGTGTACCTCTGTTAAAATTAAACGTCAACGTTTGTCTGTCAGCCAATGTACCCCGGCAAAAGTTGTACACTTACAGCAATAAAGCTAAAGCAATTAGACTCTATGTTTATACAAGATTTTACCAAAGTGTTTATAAAGAGAGAGAGAGAGAGAGTGTGAGCAAGGGAATGCTATCTACACTGAATATTGTTTAACTGTTTATTTCCTTAGGTACTGACAGTCTTTTTCATTTACCTTGCAGCGAACACACACATCACATGGGCCACAGCCAGAGGGAGAGAAGAAAACCTAATACACCAAAGCGTGCTTGAACGTTATAAATATTTCGTAGGATCTGCATTCCAGCCATTCCCCACGTCATGCCGCAAGATCAGAAGGAGACAGTGCCCCTGGGTCGCGCCATAGGCGCTTACATCTTTGGCCTGTTGCAGCTGTTCTTTCGTCAGATCTTTCGCCTGATCTACGGAGAGAAGGGAGAAAGTATGCCACCCATTACGGATCCTATACTGCTGGAATCGGCCACATCGTTGGCGAAGAAGATACGTAACCAGGAGGTGAGTTGGTCGAATGTTTCTACCGCTTCATCTCTTCCTTATCCATCATATATCCCCCCAGCTGAGCAGTGTTCAGGTGTTGGAATCGTTTATTAGACGCGTCAAGGAGGTGAATCCGCTGCTCAATTGTGTTGTGGATCAGCGCTACGAGGATGCACTAAAGGAGGCTGCCGAAGCGGATGCATTGATCAAGTCCGGAAGATACACTGTGGAACAGCTGGCCGAGCAGAAACCCTATTTGGGCGTGCCCATTACCACAAAGGATTGCATATCGGTTAAGGGTGAGCTTCCTTGCTCTCTTTTTCCTTCTATATCCCTACTTATTTCACGTGCAATCCTCACCAGGCATGCTCCACACGGCGGGATTGTATGTGCGTCGTAATGTGCGCGCCGAGAAGGATGCACAGGCGATGGCGTTGATGCGTCAAGCTGGTGCCATACCCTTTGCCCTCACAAATGTTTCCGAAGTCTGCATGTGGTGGGAGAGCAACAACACTGTCCACGGCCGAACACGCAATGCCTACGACACGAACCGCATTGTGGGCGGTTCAAGTGGCGGCGAGGGTTGCGTTCAGTCGGCAGCCGGTTCGGCCTTCGGTCTGGGCTCTGACATTGGAGGTTCCATACGAATGCCTGCGTTCTTTAACGGCATCTTCGGCCACAAGCCGAGCAAGTTGATTGTCTCGAACGATGGTCAGTTTCCCACACCGTTCAGTGCCGAACAGAATGAGTTCCTCGGTTTGGGTCCCATGTCACGCTTTGCCGAGGATCTGCGGCCCATGCTGAAAATTATGGCCGGTGAAAAGGCGCCGTTACTGAAGCTGGACAAGCCTGTGCAGCTGGATAAGCTAAAGTTCTACTATCAGGAATCCGATGGTGGTGGCCGTTTGGTCTCTGCCGTAGATGCCGATCAGCAGCTGGCGATGCGTCGCGTTGTCCAGCATCTGAACAAAAAGTTTGGACAACTTCAGGTGGAACGTGTTCAGATTCCCCAAATGCGTCAATCGGCAGCAATTTGGTTCGCAAATATGCGCGATGATTCTGGACATGGATTCAGTTTCCAACTGGGCGATCTGCGCTACGAGATTAACACATATCTCGAGCTGCTTAAGTGGATGGTGGGCGCCTCCAAACATACATTCATTGGCTTGACCACGGCTCTCATGGACAGCGCTCAGTGCCAGCATGGGTCCTCCAAGTACAAGCACATGGTGGCCAAGAGGGATGAGCTGCGTGCCACTCTGCAGAAACTGTTGGGCGACAATGGAGTGCTCATTTATCCCACGCATCCCACTGTGGCGCCTTATCACAATGAGCCCATTGTGCGTCCGATTAATTTCTCCTATACTGGCATTGTGAATGTCTTGGGATTCCCGGCCACTGCCGTCCCACTGGGATTAGGCAGCGAGGGATTGCCCCTGGGCGTACAGGTTATTGCCAATTTCAACGAAGATCGCTTGTGCCTGGCCGTCGCCGAGGAACTGGAGCGCGCCTTTGGTGGCTGGAAACGTCCTGAAGTGCGACTCTGAACCCTAAATGTAACCCTAGCCTTTACTGTATAACGTACATAAAGAATATGTGTAGTAGAAATTGTATCCTGGGTCCCCCACGCTGTAACCCACCAAGCAACAAAAGAATCCCATCAAAATTGTTTTAACCAGGCTGGGAAGAACTCTATAACACGCATTTGACATGTTTCCACACAACACCAATACATAAGTACATGTATATGGTTTCCAGTGCCTCACAATATCAAAATTTTATATGTATTTTTATTAATGCTGTTATCGCTACTACTTTGTATACTGTATGTTTATTTGTACTAATAAACTTCTAAGTAATGTAAGCTCACATTTCATTCTGCATTTATAATAAAAACTGTAAAATATTACGTTATTTTAGGTTCGATATTGCTTGCGTACCAGCCTTATATGGTCCGAAAAGTTTTGCCTTCTCTACTAAGCATCGCAGTGTTGCCAGTATTTTTGAGCGAAGAAGAGCTAGATTGAATATAAAAAAGCAGAATTGTATGGAGTTGCAAAAAGAAAAGCTGATTGTATAAAAAATGTATAGAGCAATATTTGTTTATTTTGTGCCGCTGTTGGACTATGAAAAAAGCCAGATTTGACGGGAAAAAGCTGACCTGAAGCACTTGTGCATAATACTTCGCCGTAGTACAATGTGGCAACTGCAGTAAAAAGGAAGTGCTGTTAACTGTCAACAGCGTGGTAACATTGGTTTAACAGAACAACGTTGGCTTTGAAGACAATGTTCGGAGTTGTCACTCGTCGACGTTTTTGTCTCGCACATTTTTACTACAAATTGAATATCAAGTACAAATTTCTTGTAAAATGTTGCCGAAAGACAGAATTAATTTAAGGTTCAATAAATAAATCTCAGGCACCCAAAAATTACACAAACAGTGACATTTTTTGGAAAATTTTCAGGCAAAACTCACAACAGAATCAGCGTGAAAATCAGGCAGTGCGCCGACCCATTCAACGACTCGCTAGGAGAGCCCAAAACAGCAACAGCCACGGTGGTCACAACAACAACCACAAGATGAGCATGGCGGATCCCATCTCGCTCAGCTTCCATGACTCTTGTCTGCGCATGTCCGACGTGCAACTGCTCCACGGGCCAAGCTGGCTGAATGATCAGGCGAGTTTAGACGAGGGTGCACTATTCTCACATATCCCTAATTTCTCGCAATTGTATACCCAAACAGATTTTGAGTTTTTACTACGAATACCTGTCGCACGTCAAGTACAAGAACAACAAAGACGTCTATTTTATTGCCCCGGAGGTGACCCAGTGCATGAAGTATATGGACGAGTCCGAGCTGGAGATGCTTTTTGCGGAGCACAACGCGGCCAGCAAACCATTCATATTCTTCGCGCTTAATGACAATAGAACCCCCGATGCGGGCGGCACCCATTGGTCCCTGTTGGTGTTGTCGAGGCCAGAGAGAAGCTTCTTTCACTTCGACTCGTATGGGAACAACAATACTGGGCCCTCTCTGGAGCTGATGAATAAGGTGAAGGATGTACTGGGCGTGCGACAGGTTAGATTCCGTCCAATGAGATGCCTGCAACAGGCCAACGGATACGATTGTGGCATCCATGTCATCTGCATGACCGATCATATTGCTGACTTTGTGAATCGCTACGATATGATTGAGGGATTGCCCACACTTCATATCGACACGGTGAAGGCCAAGCGGGCCGAGCTGCTCAAGCTAATCCACTCGCTGGGCGGCAAGAACTGAAGTACAAGAATCGACTGACTCATTTTTAGTTTTTACAAATTTCCTAATTGTAATACGCCCCACAATCCCTACATACCATATTTATGAACTGGATATGTGTACATCGAGTAAAGATCTGCGCTTACAAAGCATTAATGCAAGACATGTAATTAGTCAGATTTGTATATTATTCGTTCTGGTGACTTTGGGGGTTTTTGTTTTGTCTTATCTCACGCAGTAATTATAGCAAAAACATGATAAATCGGCGATGTCTTCCCCTCATCTGCTGGTGTGCGTTATCTGGCGACTGCATCACTTCTTTCCTCATGGCAAACTAATATCGAAATGCAATACAATCATAAAATAAATAAACAATATGTGGAATAAACAAGCGTTCATTTATTTGTTGTCCAGCTTTAAAATAGTTCTCGCCCTTCTTTCGAAGATACTCATATTGCTTGTCTTTCTTTCTTCTGTGCCCAGCACTGAGAAAGCTGCGGACTCTAATAAATAATATACATTTATCAACCAGAATATCGTGTTTGCATGGAAGATCAGCTTGTGATCGACCTGTTCTCTCTGCCTCACACACACACACCATAATTCCCTGATAGGGTGTGTATGTGTGAGGCTGTGTGGTGTGGTTTGTGTGTCTCTACATTAGTATCTCCTATTGCAGGTCACTTAAATCTACATATTAATTGGAAAAGCATCTTAACAGTCCTCCCTCTAGTCCTTGCCGCCCAGCGAGAGTATTAGCTTGAGCAGCTCAGCCCGCTTGGCCTTCACCGTGTCGGTGTGGAGTGTGGGCAATCCCTCGACCACCTCGTAACGATTTACATAGTCGGCAATGTGATCGGTCATGCAGATGACATGGATGCCACAATCGTAGCCATTGGCCTGTTGCAGGCATCTCATTGGCCGAAACTTGGACTGTCGTGCGCCAAGCACGTCCTTCACCTTATTCATCAGCTCCAGAGAAGGTCCAGTGTTATTATTCCCATAAGAGTCAAAATGAAAGAACGTTCTCTCTGGCCTCGACAGCACCAACAGGGACCAATGTGTGCCTCCCGCTTCGGTGGTGCCATTGTCATTTAACGCAAAGAATATGAAGGACTTGCTCAGTGCATTGTGCTCTCCGAACAGCAATTCCAGCTCCGACTCGTCCATGTACTTCATGCACTGAGTCACCTCAGGGGCTATGAAATAGACGTCTTTGTTGTTCTTGTACTTGACATGCGACAAGTATTCGTAGTAGAAGCTTAAGATCTATAGAAAATATATAAGGTCATCCATATATATCTATGGAAATGAAGAACATACCTGATCATTCAGCCAGCGCGGTCCGTGCAGTAGCTGTACGTCCGAAATACGCAAGCACGAATCGTGGAAACTGAGCGATATGGGATCTGCCTTGCTCATCTTGTTATGGTTGCTCTCCTTTTTATTGTTGCGCAGTCTTCCAGTCAGTCCTTGAATAGGCCGGCGCACTGCCTGACTTTGGCTCTGATTCTGACGTGCGTTTTTCCTGCAAGAAGAGTTGATTAATTTATTTCACAACGGTGATTAATGCTGCTGGGTGTTGTGTATTGGCAATAAACCTTAGAAGTTTTCTATCATTTGGCAGCATCTTGCAAGATATATTTTGGTTACGGAATATTTATAATAAAGTGTGAACAAATTTCAGCAAGCGACTACTCCGAACTTCGTTGTTCAAAGCCAACGTTGTTGTGTTAGAGCTATGTTAATTTAATGTTAGCTAACATCAATTTTATTGCTTGCCGGCTTCTGCACAGTATGGTGAATATGTTAATAAAGACACTGAACTGTTTACGCAATAGTTGAATTATTGCAATTAAAATATTTAATCTTCTATTTTACTTGTTGACTAAAAACTCATATTGCTTTTTGGTTTAGGCAACAATACAAAATTCAAACTCGCCGGCAGAATATGCGTAGCAAAACAAACATAAACAAAATCTGCGGCGAATTGAAATTACAACAACAACAAGAATGTGCATAACAAACGACACTTACCAATAAAGATGGCAGACTCAAGTTGAAATCTCTGCAGTTTTCTCAGGGGCTTCTTGGGCTTACGGAATCCTAATGTATTTACCATTTAAACCTCTGCAACTTGGTCCACTATATGCAATGCTTAAACAGTAAAAAGCTTTAATTTATAGTGATCCCTGACTTATTCGACTTGCTCAAAGTACTCCAACTGGAAAATTGCAGCAGCCAACTTAATGTATATTATGATAGGTGTACAGCCAACTTCACGTGAGTCGCAATTTGCGTGCAGCCAACTTAACGTTTGACTCATTTTGCGTAGCGGTTGAATTCAAAATTTGTGTAATTGCCTTTTTACATCAGTCATTTATATAACAAGCAAGCTCTGCCTTATAGTATTTTATTAAACTGGATTACAACAAAATTGAAATATATATGGAATCATGTCGGATAACTCGACACCGCTAAGTTCAGAAATTACAGACAATAAACTAAGAGAAATCGATTTAACCGATTGCTGCCGAATTTGTAAATGCAGAAAAGAAAATGGAATAAAGTTGCGTCCACTTTTCAATGGCCGTCGTTTAACACGCATTATTGCCAATACCATACACATGGAGGTACGACGTACACGTGTGTGTGTCTTCAATGTTTATAAACATGTAAAACTCCTTTTCGTTACATAGATAGAAGACACACCGGGGTTACCGCGTTTTATATGTGAGAAATGTTTGGGCCTTCTGAAAACATTTTCTACATTCCAAGTGAATTTTCGACGCTCAGAAGAGGGTTTTAAGATGGCCCTCGAAGAACGCAAACATTTTCATATGGAATCTTTAATTGCGTTTTCCAACGCTATCAAATTGGAGAAGGAACAAGAGAATGAAAAGAAAAACGTTGCCGTCGTGACGAGCTCAATGAATAATAAAAAGACTGGCAAATCGAAGAACAATACTGACAAATCTACCAAATAATACAGACTTTAACAAATCACATTCACATCTTATTTTATTTAAATTTATTTCATATATATTTTATTAATTCATAATTGTTTTTTATTGCAAACACAGATATCGTATTTATTTCTATAACTTAGGAATTAACAGCTTGGCTTAAAGTTTTCGGGGCATACACCTGGCCGTACGACGAAATCTCCGCATTCGCTTGATTTTTCTGGTACGATGCAGTCCACTTTCTTCGCGTTGAATGTGTCTTCGCTGCTGCTTTCAGTAAAAGGTACAACACCTTCAGATGGCGCCCATGCACCTGGCTTGAGTTGGCAACTGAGCCATCTCATTTGTTTGTTGATCTGCCGATAAAAAAATAGATTTGTTTATCGGATCAGATTTATCGAGGCAGAAAGATGTATCTCTAATACGTCGTTATAAAAAAAAAAATTGGTGGCTCGAGCTTTCATAAAATTGAGAACTCGTTGTTAAGACGGGTACATAGACGAACATGGGTCAATCGACTCGGCTTATGACCATGCCTGTTACACAAAGTGAGTAGAAGAGTATGAAAAAGAAAGCAATCTGCTTTATTTACCTTTTTTTCAAGTTCCTTGTGATTTATGACACTGAACAGTTCGGCAGCGAAATGGAAAATGTTCTTTGGACGTACCTTAACAGCTTCCGTTACAATAACGCGTATAATAGCACGAACCTGTAAGTTAATAGATATTGAGAAAGCCTAAAGCCTGAAACGCCTCCAATGTTTTAATTACCTCCGGATGCTCGCACAAATATGCCCAATCACCTCTCCGCATGTTTCGTGATATCGATTTAATTGTATCATCGATTATTTTGAAGTCTTCCTCGTCTGTATTCGGATCTTGATTGGCTAGCGGAGCTGCGTTCAGGCTAGTATCAGAGTCCACGAAAAGAGTGGATTCACGACTAAAAGACATATCTTACAAATACAAGCTTACTACCAATTTGAAAAAAAAAAATTAATAAATATTATTTGTGTAACGTGTACGATTAATAGTAGCCTACTTAACGATTCTCAACTGAATTTAAACATTCTCTTAGAAAAAAGCAGCTCATAGCAGAACACTATGATTTGGCTGCTGTTATTATTTATACTAGAGACTTGCATGAATACATTCAATTTCTACTTGAAATTGCTGTACTCAATCAAAATTACTGTATAATAAAACTGTACTCAAAATATGGTACCCATTTTACAGTAATTGATTAATTTGCCCTTTGAATGAATTTATGATGTACTTTAATTTGTGCCTGTGCTTTTCTAATAAGTGTAAAAAATAAATATTAAAAACTAAATCAAATGAATTTTAATTAAAAATAGAAAAAAAAATCAGCCCAACTCCGTGACAATGCATATTGCAGCATTGCCGTGACCAGGATTCGAACCTGGGTTACCACGGCCACAACGTGGGGTCCTAACCACTAGACGATCACGGCTACGCCGGGCTGTTGTTCGTCAGCGTCTAAAACGCACTTTTCAGACACATGCGCAAAAGTTGCGCGAATCTAAACTCACACTCGGTAAATCAAAGTCAACAAAAATAAAACAAGTACTTTTTGTAGCTTACTTAATATTTATTAAATACAATATTTGTTAATAATTGTTGTATGTTTTACTGCTGTACAGATTTTGTTTTCACCGTCGCACTGGCATTTGTCGTCGTCGCCGCTGTCGCTCGTTCCTTGCGCTGCTTTAGCCGTTCGCGGAATTGAAACTTTAGCATATCCGTGTGTGTGTTTAGCACGAAGTTCATATCTGGCAACTATAAAAGTATATGTATAAACATATATATTATACATATAGATACACAGCCTGCCAACAGTCTTACCTTATATGTGGCCAGCAGGAAATTACAACGCACCCGCTCGTTGGCAATCCGTTGGATTATCTGTTGCACTTCATCGGAACCCAGAAAGTGGTTAACCGTGTTCTTTATTGGATCACTCTCCGATGGTAATCGCAGCTCTTTCTGCTCTTGCGCTGCTGCTGTTGAATATGTTTCTTTCTCCTTCGTGTCATTGTCTAGCAAAATACTTTCAAATTGTATTTCATTCTCGGCCGCATTGCGTACTGTATGTTGCGTCTTTCTCGCCCTGTGTCGCACTTGAGGTTTAGTCTGATTCGCACTAGAACTGCTTGGCGGGCTACTAGTTGTATCTGAAGATAAAGATTCTGTGGATTTCACCATGAGAACGTCCGTTGATTTAGCTGCTGACATTGAGATCTTTCTTTTTTTCTCTGGCGTCGGCTCGCTTGCCTCGCTGCCACTAGTTACTGTTGGTTTCACCCTACTTGAGGGCTCTGCCAATTCGTCGTCAGAGTCTGGAATTTCGATGGGATTATACATTTCTTTTGCTTTTAACCTTGGTGTTCCTCTTGATGACTGAATAAGGGATGTTGACACAACTGGTTTCACAGAGTAGTAGTAGTAGTTGTTTCAGAACCAGATTGGTAATATACTGTAAACAACTAACATTTTGCATTTGCCGTTACACTTTTATTTGTCTTTTTTAATTTCTTATATTCCACGGGAAATCTCTTCGATTAACACAACATTAAATACAGGTTATTATGATTCTAAAAACCTGGTCACACTGACTTCTTTAGCTGACAAACTTTTTGTAAAACCGAGTTATCGGGGATTATATCTTGTAAATTGCGCAAGCTATCTAATCATCGTATTCAACAGTATTAATTTTTTGGAGTCATAGGAGAAAAAATCGTCAAATTTTAGCTCCCCGAAAACCGTAATTCATTGAATTATTGAATGCTAATAAATCGATAACTTGTTTGCATGTCCAGCTGAGTTTTGTTTACGCGTTATATGTATGTATTATACAGTATATACGTACGTACATACAAATGCGGCTAATAACTAATTTTCTATTATTTGATATCGTTTGCACTGTGTAAAGGTATTTCAAATAATTTCAGGTACCAAATCCAAGTATGAGCATGTCAACAGAGGAAAAGGAAAGCAATGCTCTGGAAACAGACGAATTGGATGTGGGCAGTGAACGCTTCGATCCTCTTCGGGCACTGTATGCGAAAGATTATCGAGTTACGGAAAAAGCGCCAAAAGTTTTGTATCAAAACTTAGCAGCATTCGAGAGTGCCTTCTTGAAGCTTGGAATTTGGCAGCTGAACAAGCGACCCAAGCAAAACCAAACTACAAAGACCTCATCGAGCGAGAAAGCCAAGGCAGTGTGTACAAATGTGGAGGCCACAACTGTTCGACGATTTGAGCCTCATCAAATGGCTATAACAGGCACTGCGAAATCAAAGCATCAGCGCAATCTATATACACACATGGCGAGTACAGAAGGTCCGCTGGCATTGCTGAAGAAATGTTTGCCTGGAACAGCAGATGGAGAGCAGCAAATGCCGTGCAAGACCCGTATACGGGTTTACTTGCGTTATAAACACGGTATTGGCGGCAATATTGAAGGCGATCTTGTAGCCTATGACAAACAGTGGAACTTGTTGGTGAGAAATGTCGTGGAAACATGGCGACGTCGAAAGTATGGATACGGCGAGCAAAGCATAAGCGGTGATCCCTCTCAAGAAGAATGTTGCTCGCGTCTTCGAGAATTGGGCATAAGTCTTCCTCCTCTTGTGCACGTTAAGAGTTTAAACCGCAAAAATGTCGAGCTGCGACGGAATATTCCTCAGCTGATGATACGTGGAGAAAATGTAGTATTGATAAGTTGTATTTCTTGAACTTGATATAATTATGTTCTTCTAAGGAGTACAAATAAAACTTAATAACTAATCAGCTAGTATACACCATGGGTACGCATTCTTCTGCTGCAACATGACAGGGCGAGTCGTCCTCCATCAAATGCTGTAAGCTCTCGTTTGGATATCTGCGGAAAAAATATCATTAGTTTAGGATTGTTAGGATTATTAGTAGCAAGCATATTTACATCTTTGATGGACTCTCGTCGCTGAGCATTGTAGCTGGAACTGTGGCGGAGGCACATTCCGGACTCATTAGCTCTATACGAGTAGGACGACGTTCCTGTAATTGACGTGCTATTTCCGCTGTGCTTAGTGTGTTAGATGCATCTTGGGCAGTAAGCTGATATTGATCTTGTAATTGTAGCGATGGTGATCCAGCTGCAGCAGCAGCAGGCGTTGTCGTCGGAAGACTCCTTTTGACCGGTGGACTCTGCACGAACCCACTAGGTACCACTTTACGTTTACGTCCTCGGGTTGCACCACTTACTGCAACAGAATGTTGTCCTAAGACAACCGTATTAACATCGCCTTTTTCTTTTTGCTTGCGTCGTACACCTGCTTTATAGTTAGCAGATTCGTGTTCCCGCTGTGGTTTTGTACTCGATGGAGTCATCTGCTCTGTATCGGAATTGGAACTATCAGTGGCGTCACTGTCACTGGAGTCTTTCGCTGGCTTCTCATACAATAGCAGACGATCGATCAGAAAAGATCGGTCACGGGATACTTTCAGCAAACGTCGTTGATTTGTATGTAACAAATCCTGGAAATACTCGTTCTCCTGTCATTACATAAAGATAACATATGTGAGATGAATAAAGAACCAACCAATGAATCTACTTACATAAATAAGAAATTTTAGCTTCCGTTTCATGTTTCTGTATCGCTCCTTGTAATCTATAGATGAATGCGCTGTGGATGTTGAGCTCATTGCAGCTGGCAGTGCTCTTGGAACTGATGAAGAAGGTTCTTTGCTTTGATGATGTTCATCCTCACTCTCCTGTTGTTCTCGCTCAGTTTTATTAGATTTTGTCTTTTGATTGGCAAGGGAGCGACAGTACCATCCTTCGAGCATTTTGATACTTATGAATATAGTTTTATGAATTTATAGATTGTCAATCATGTAACTTTTAAATAGTTTTTAAACAATTAACTCATTTCTTGTAAATCTCATTAAATGCTTCATTAGAGATGGACCTAACACCAGTGAAACATCGATATATTAAAAAAAATGTATACTATATCGATGTCTTTTGCCGATACTTCGCTGTTTAGAAAACAATAAACCAAATTTTAAGTAAACTACGATTAATCGAAATTCTGATGTTTTGCCGCTCTATTCTGTCCCAAAATTCATATCAAAAACCTATAATGAAAATTCATTGTAATGTCTAAACATTTATTTTATCACTTTTATTCCCGAATGAAAGGGGATGTTCATCATCTTTTTCATTGCAGCCTTACTTAATACATACAATAATTTAATTCAGTTCCTTAAAAATCATGCTTATTGCAGCCTTTCTTAATATACAAGTAAATACAATAATATATTTCAGTTCCTTAAAAATCATACTTATATTTGATATATAAATAAAATATGAATTCACATTAGAAGAATATGGGTAAAAATTGTTTGCATAAATGTAGACCAATTACCCCTTAATAAATAGTTTCCTATGCTTGTTTATCATCTTGTGACTATGCAATACAAGGCAGCCGCATAGCTTTGAAGATTTCAAATCTGACTGCTATCTGCGCTTGATCACAAAAGCTTTTCTTCCCGCTTTCTATCTACACTGAAAGCTCTTGTAATCAAGCAACAAGTGGGAAGGCAGTAGCATCGAGGTATTGATAAGCGATATGCAGTCAGGTGAGAATAAAATAATATAATTATACAAATCATATGCAGAATCGTTTACATTTCAAAACATAAAGTGCAATCCAATATGGCTGGAGTTAGCAGCACAACCAATATCTTTGGAGTGAGCAGCAAAGTTTTAATTGGTGCCAGCGCCGCCTTAATCACTGTCGGTGGCGTTGGGTACTGGATTTATCGCCACTCAAAGCGCGATGTGATGCCTTCAAAATGGCGTCGAATTGGAACATTGCAACAGATCAATGTGTTTCCAGTCAAATCTTGTGGTCCGATTAAGGACTTAGTGCAATCAGATTATGACTGCGATGTGCTTGGCATTAGCAACGGAATAGTGCGCGATCGCAAGTTTATGCTAATAAATGATAACAACGAAATGATAACGGCAAGAGGCTATCCACACATGGTGAAAATTCAGCCAAGGCCAACGATTAATGGCCTTGAGTTGAGTGCCCCCGATATGCCCGTTTTGTATCTGGATTTTGGGCAATTAGACCTGACCGAAAAAGATGTACACACCGCCGTATGGGGTGTTCCTCTAGATGTCAAGTTGTGCGGTGCACAGTTTGACAAGTGGTTCTCAAAGTTTATACTGGGTAAGGATGATGGTGTGAGACTTGTGTACTATCCTTACCCATCACCAGTGCGTATAACTAATCCTCGACTTAAGCACATGCCCTTCTTGAGGCAGGAAGACTCGGTAAGTAACGCATGGACTGTTAAATACATACATACATATTTACATTACACATATATGTATATACATACAAAGTATGCATTTGAGTAATTTGTGGGATACATTACCATTCGAATGCACATTTAGTCAAGACCTCTTTCCTTTCCTTACCTTAAATAATTAAATACGAGAATTTCATATGCAAACTATTGTGCTCTAAAAGATGAAACATATCTCCAGTTCTAAACATTTACTATGTTCACTTTCAGGGCACTTTAAACGATGCAACAAGCTATATGCTCATGAACATATCATCGGTTGCTGATCTGAATAAGCGTTTGAAGAATCCCGTTGAAACGCTTCAATTTCGAGGAAACTTCGAACTGAAACCGGACGTAGATGAACCCTATGCCGAGGATCATTGGCAATGGATAAAAATTGGTGAAGATGCAGTTTTTCGTGTTGTTGCGCCCTGTACGCGGTGCATTTTGCCAAACATAAATACAAACACGGCTAAACGGGATCCCGATGGCGAGCCATTAAAGACATTGCGCAGGTAAGTGATGATGAAGATAACGAATATCTGCAACTTCAACTATTCACTTTAATTACAGCTATCGCTTGTTCGATTATCCATCGCCAGCACTTGGAGTTCACTTGGGTCTCCGACTTCCAGGAAAAGTAAAGGTCAACGATATTGTTTATGTTGAAAGCAAATAAATGAGAAATCTTTGGAGAATTTTTGTAGAAATATACTTGTAATGCATTTGTTTGAATTACATTTAACAGAGATTATGATACCACTAAAGTTAAATACATACATACATATATAAAGGTAATAACCATGAGCATGCGCTTCAACAATATATTGTTTTCTTTCAAAAATGTCGTCTTATTGAATGCAGGACTGCCAGAGGAGACCACCACAAGCCATGCTAACAATTACATAGATTATAAATAAAACCACAAAGCCGACTATGACGTAGACACGAATGTTTTTCCAAAACATTTGGCGCGCCAAGTTTCGCGATGCCTTGCGGAATGCTACAGACTTTATAAAGGAAAATAACATAATGAGTATATTCAATGCTTATGCACATATAAGATAAACATACATTGTTACTCAAGTTTTCGGTTTTATTAACCAACAGTTCCAATCTCTCGCCTCGGTCGCGTAGACTATCTGCGAATAAAAGTGAAAGGATTAGTATTTTGGAATGACAGAACCTAACGAATTCTTCTTACCAATATTCTTAATCATTATATCTTTAAGTTCGTCAATTTGTCCATGTACCCGGGATATGGTATCGACCTCTCGCGATTGACTGAAGTAGACCATTTGCTGGGAAAGAACTTTAGAAAACTCCGTGTTCATTGCATAGGCAATTGCTGTGGCCACTTGTAGGCCATAAGTGTGGATAAATTTTTGTTTTATGTCAGCCAGGAAGAGAAAAGCACTAGAACGTTCAAAATCCTATGGAATGCAGTTAAAACGACATGTATACGATATGTATATATGAGAAACATAAAGAGGCATTGATTAGCTTACTTTATCGGTTATACACATGTAGATCAACTTGTTCTCGCATGTGTAATGTATCAAGTAGTCGCCGTGCGTGTAGGTCATTTTGTGGTTGTGTACTCCAATTTTGCCCATTATTTGATCGGTTACTTCGCCAAAGTTGCCAACACATTCAGCAAACTTTGCAAGAACCGTAGTTCCTCGAGATATTACGCTATATAATATCGGCATTATGCGGGTGTCAATGTATACAATACGTAGTTAATGTGAAATCAAAAGGAGAGAGAGATGAATAATGCGTCTTCAGATTGGCGCTGTTATCTTTTCTATGTTATTAAGTACAACGCATCTACACACACGTCTGCACTTTTACAGTTTCTAGCCTGAGAATGTAAATTATTGTTTATATTTCTTGCAATTGTGATACTGAGTGTAATGACTTAACTGTTCATTCGTGGCTTATCCAATCATAATATTTATATATGTATGTATAAGTAATACGGGCGGAAATTTCTTTCATTAAATAAGTCCAGTGATAATATGAGTCATTTGTTTAATTGTTGAACTTCTGCAATCAGGAATGATTTATCTAATCTTTTATTATATTATTTATATAGAAACCATTGCAATTTTTGAGTTTCAAATTAGATTTAGATAGCACTCTGCTAACAAACACAAAAAGTTTATTTCATCTGAAATGCACTTGCACTTTGTTTTAGAGCAGGGAAACAGTGAACGACCAATCGATGATATCGATATTTCAAAATATCGATGTTGCTTACAGAGTTTTAGTTAAGGCAAAGGTGTGATGACTATAAGGTCTGTTCGTTAAGTAACATCGAACATATAACGTACGTAAACGGCGGATTTTATTCATTTTACTCATGCAATGAAAACATTGCGACCCCAGAGCCCGAAGCGTTTCCCGAGTGGGCGATCGGCTCTCTTTAGTGAGCAAACCCGAAGTAACGAACAGCGGCATCAATTCTGTCGCACACGACATCAGAACGATGAGCGTGGGCGTGTTTCTTTGCGCTATGCGAACCTTTCTATGTGTGCGTGAAGTTCGACGACAGGCAAATGCTTCGGCCAGCGCGCTGGCAGCCTGGTGTAAATAATGTGTTTCGACAACGCAACAGTTGCAAGTCAACAGTTACAGCTCAACACTTGCAAGTCAACAGCCGCAACTCAACAGTTGCAAGTCAACATGTTGACTTTAGGCTGCCAACACGCTGGCCGAAGCATTTGCCTGTTGTCAAACTTTATGTAGTATACAAACATAAATCTTTATTTCATACATTCGTATACAAACATAAATCTTTATTTCATACATTCGTATACAAACATAAATCTTTATTTCATACATTCGTAGGATCGAACTATATTACATGCACTTTACAATAAACTCCATAAATGCCAAGTCTTTGCTTAGCTCGGAGACTCGCTTGAAATGTCGTTGTATATATGGAGTTAATACCTCCACAAGATTGCCATGGTTGTAGAGCTTCTGAGTGTGGTTAAACAATGCATCCCCCAATAGTTGCTGCAGAATAACATTGGCGATCTGTGAGTGGCGTGAGTTGGTGCTCCATTCCTTGACATGCTTTAGCAATGTAAGTCGCTGATCAATGTTTAGTTGATCTACTAGTTTGGTAACTACGGCTTGGTCACGCTTTTGCATGAACTGGCGAATGATATTGTAAGATGTTTTTGGTTTATCCAGCAAAATAGCTAATCTAAAAGCCTCCTCCAACTGTTGTTGTGCGTGGAGGAGCGATTGCAGTTTTTGCTCCTGGCGCAGCAATGCCTGCCGTTGATCCGTTGCCTCCTGTTGAACATTCTCCGTCACGTCGTTAAAGCGTATCAGTTTAGAGTCTGCACCACCGGAATAGAAATACCGATTACTTCCAGTTGATACTGCCAGGGACCAGACGCGGTCGCTGTGCTCGTCTATAGATTGTACACAGATGTTTGTCTTGATGTTCCACAGCTTTAGAAGACCATCAGCGGCAGCTGATAGTATATATTTGCCATAATCTAAAAACTCGACACGCAGGATGGTGCACTCCTGTTCCAAGCGCTTAAGACAGCTGAAGTTCGCAATTGACCAAATCCGAAGACTACAGTCCGATGAAGATGTCAGAACAATTTGGTCAACGGGGGAGAAACGCACGCACCACACACCGCGCGTGTGTCCCCGCAGCACACCGAGCAGAGTGTTTGTTTCAGCGCTCCAGATCCTGGCAGTCTTGTCCTGCGATGCAGTTGCCAGTATTTTGTTGTTATGCGCATAGGTAACGCTGTTAACCTCCTTGTCGTGAGCTAGGGCGGCATATTGTAGTGCTAAAGTATATGAATTCTCTTCGCGCTTGTCCCGAGATATCTTCCACACTTTCATGCTTCCATCTTGACTGCCAGAGGCGAATGCTTTAGCACCATGGTGCGTAAGGGCCACACATCCAATGGTGGTGGTGTGACAGTTGGTCTGCTGTGCTATGGGTTCCAACAAAAATGATGCCTTGTGCGATAGCTTCCACAGACGTATGCTGCAGTCCTTGCCGACGGATATGAGTAGATTTTGAGAAGCAGCCAGGGACATGACCGTGTCCGTATGTCCAGAAATCAGTTTGCAGTCCATATCTTGTGTAGTATCGTACAGTTTGAAGTGCTTGCTGTTTGTTGCCACTGCCAGATAGCGATCGTTATCACCCAAGAAACACATATCTAATATCTCATCGTTGTAGCCGACCAACTGTTTTTGCAGCTCCAGTTCTGCACCTTCAGCACCATCAGATATATTATATACAAGCATGTTTTGCTCCGTTGTAACAAGCACCAATTGTTGGGGTTTATTGCAGTAGAGAAGGCGACTTATCTGGAATTCTGTTTGGCTTAGGAGATGTCGTATTTTCCATGTGTTTGTTGCAATTTGCAGCAATTTTCCTGATCCACATGCAGCTATTATGTGTGACCCATCAGCTATGTGGACCGCACCTTCCAATTCTTCGTACAATGGTATAACCTTTGCCTGTGTCCATTTGTCTGATTCCAACTGCCAAACAATAAGTACCTTATCCCGACTCACTGTGACAAATTGACTACAATCCTCCATCGTGCTCTGGAAACTGATACTCGTCACTTGGGAGATGTGTCCACGCAGTTTATGAAGAAGTAGCTTCGTTTCATAATTCCAACAATATATGGCATTATCAGAGCCAACAGCATAAATTTCTTTTTTCAATGGACTCGGATGAAATCGCACCAAAAGGGACGGGCCTTCAAAATTTTTTAATGCACCAATACAACTGTTGTTTGCAAAATTCCAAACTCTGATCGATGCATCCGCGCCACCACTGGTGCAAATAAGATTACCACATTCGCTAAATTCAATTTTCACGACGGGACCTTTGTGCTGGGATTTCCACAACTTGGTTAACTTTTGGTTTCCAAGTTCCCACAGGCGAAGCAGGCCACTGGCATGGGCGGTAACTAAATGCTCTCGTGATAGTGCAAAACAGTAAATGTTATCCTCATCTACCTCAGCATCGTCAGTTTTTGCTGAAGTTGTCTTTTTTACAGTGGAGTCTTTGCGGTTATCATTAGCTCCAAAGCTGCAGACAATCTGAGATGTCTTCACGTCTACTTGATCAACCGCGTGCCCATTGAGACAGTAGAGATAAAGCCCATCGTCGCTCAACGCAATGTCTTGTCCTGCATAAAAGTTCGTGTAACGAACTTCAGCGGCATATCTTAATAAAAAAAAAACGTCGTTAATACATTAATTTAGTCAAAACTATTCCAAAATTACTCACTGTTTCTCAGCCGATTCTTCCGCGGTCTTCATATTTGTTTACAATCTCTTTTTAACTAGCACGTGTGCAAATGAACTGAGAGTCATTTGCTTTTAGGAACTAGTTCACTACTAGTTGCACTGTATTAGACAAATGAACTTTTAATTTTCGATAGTCGAATTAACTTTAAATGTCTTTTCTTAAATTATCAAATTTCAATATATTATATTTAAAACGTATGGTTTTTGTTAAGTTTCAATGTTATATAAAATTTAAATTAGGTATTGAACTGGACCAACACATTTTTTACACTTCGCAATACTTGTACCAATAGAAAGAGTGGCAACGCTGTTTCAGCTGTCAAACTAAAAGCCGTCAAATCATCGTCTGTTGTAGCAAGTCTTGATACATTCGGTTTATAATAATAAAATATACAATTTGCCAGCCATGAGTACAATAGGAACAGGAGTAAGTTAGAGTTTGATTTAATGTAGTATGGATAAAAGTAAGTCGAATCTTTTGTCAACAGTATGATTTGTCCGCTTCACAATTTTCGCCGGACGGCCGCGTCTTTCAAATAGACTACGCATCTAAAGCCGTCGAGAAAAGTGGAACAGTAATTGGAATCAGAGGCAAAGATTGCGTTGTTCTTGCTGTTGAGAAAATAATAACTGATCAACTTTATGAGCCTGATGCCGCCAGTCGCATTTTCACAATTGAGAAGAATATTGGCATGGCCATTGCTGGACTTATGGCAGATGGTAGCTTTGTAGCCGACATTGCCCGTCAGGAGGCAGCCAATTTTCGTCAGCAGTTTGAGCGCACTATCCCGTTGAAACACTTATGCGATCGCGTCGCCGGCTATATCCATGCCTACACATTGTACAGTGCTGTGCGCCCCTTTGGATTGTCTGTTATATTTGCTTCGTGGGATAAAACAGATGGACCTCAGCTGTATAAGATAGAGCCTTCTGGCACGTCCTTTGGCTACTTTGCCTGTGCTAGTGGTAAAGCCAAACAACAAGCTAAAACAGAGATGGAGAAGTTCAAGTTTGCCGAAATGAGCACTGATGAGTTGGTTCGCAGTGGGGGTAAAATGTATGAAATCATCCTCATTGATATATGTTCACTGTTCTCTGAATAATTTCATTATTTTCTATCCATGAAGTATTTACCAAGTGCACGACGAACTGAAGGACAAAGACTTCCGCTTTGAAATGGGCATAGTTGGTGCGGAAACAAATGGGGTTCATCTAATCAACCACGAATCTTGGACTCAGTTGGCAGTTGAAGCTGGTGAAGCCGCCAAGAACGCAGATGATAGTGAAAATGAGATATAAGATTTAAAATACTAAATCTTTAATGTTTGTACATCTGATTCAAAATCAATAAACCATAAAGATTTATTTCTCAACTGGGTTGAATATGGTTGGTCATTTAGTTCATAATGATTCGGCTGATTGAATGAGGTACCTAAAACATTAATATCGATAAATTTCCAACTCTATTGTGAATTATCGATACAAATTGAACGAATATTTACTTCTGGTGTCATCGATGAATCTTAAGACAGTCTAATCAGAGGACGTAGTTATGGCAGTAACATATGATTCGGCTAGATCGTCGACTGATAGAAAGGGTTGTTTTTTGAAAATGCTTGGGGAATATATTGGTAAGTGCTAATGTAATGTTGATATTTCTTCTCTTTAAAACTTATCATTGCGGTGCAGACGATTGTGTTCGCATTTTCATTGCAGTCTTTGTTGCTGATTTACTACGGCGTTGTTATTTAGCTTGTACCGAGTATTTCCGGCACAGCCAATACTATCTACTTGATAATCGAGCGAGCACAATTATTTGCCGTACGTTCCATTATAATTTCAAAACAATATGCCTGGCGATAGGATTAGTTTTCTTTGGACTTGTACGTTCAAGCAGCTCGGGAAACTTATTACTTATGCTTCCCAGCAAGTCCTTTCTCATGTTCATACCGCTCTACTGGATCTTTAATGCTGTACAACTTAGTTCTAGCCCCTTAGACCATGCCCGCTGGATACGAGAACCACACGGCCTCGACTATGCATCGGGAATGGCCTCAAATTACTTTCACGGATATATCAAGTTGGCACTGCCCGCGCGCAATGAGGACGGTCTCCAGAAACGAATGGAGATATATGAGGACGCTCATAACGTTACCTTTGGCTTGAATCGCTTAATCATCCTTATACCGGATGAAATGTTTGTCAACGGAGTAATAGAAAGTGATATTTTAGAAAAGGCTGAGGTATGTTAATTTTTATTCCTTAATCAATTCACGAAAAGATTGCCTTTGACTTTTCATTAGCCTCTAGAGACTAAATTTATAAATCGAGCTGGTGTGAATCGACCCTTTAAGCATGCAGTTTATAGACTTACCAAAAAAATTAATGGTAAATCATACTACTTTGTTATGGAGGGTGCCACCCCAATGTTGTCATACTTTGACGCCATGGAAAGTTCTTTGTCTGCTACGTGGGAAATGAAGGAAATGAAACGTGAGATTTGGCTTAAATTTTGTAAACATCTTAGGGAACTTTTGGACACTTGGCCGGAGACACGAAGTGAAGTCAAGTTATTAATTTACAATTGTAAGTACATTTAAAATAAAATTATCAAACATGTAATAAAACGATATCTTACAGCTCATAAGCCAAATGGAGAACGTCAAGATGTTGGTGAATTACTTTTTAATTCTGTTCAATCTAAATTCTAAGAAAATTCTTGTTAGATATTTTTATTTAATAAGGCTATGATTGATTGACAAAAACAAAGGAATCGAATGCTCTCATTATTTGTTAACTTTTTCAAATGTGCCAATGTGAATTTGTGGAGCCAATTTTAGTATATAAAGAATAAAATCAATTGACTAATACTAATTGCTTTTAAGGTTTTCAGTCTGTTCCAACTTTTGTAGCTGATCTTGGGCCATAGCGAGCATTCTAGCTTTCCATTTATCGTAATCTTCCACTTGCGCTGTTGGACTTTTCACACTTTTCGTGTTAGTAGATATCGCTGGGGTAGATTCAATTTTATCATTTAATTTTAATTCATTACTATTTTCCTTTTGATGCTTTGCCATCATGAGCTCCCATTGCTGTGCGAGTTGTTGCCACTGCATAGCACGCAGGTTGCTGAATGACATCAGTTTTGACTTTGACACCTTCTTCTTGAGCAAACGACATGCCTGGTAAACAGCCATGGCAGCGTATTGTGGATGGTCTGCATCGGGATTCTTACCGACGACAGATTTGAACAAACCGAGTAGCTCGTCTGACTTTTGAGTTACTTCATTAATGCTGAGCTGGACACAGATATCGTTGACACTAGGAATCTTGTTGAGATCAAGCAGCTTCTCAAACATGCGTTTGTTTGTTTCATAATGACTTTTCCGCAATGAGGACAACTTTATCGCTTGCTGTTTGTCAAAGTCAACTCCAAGGAGTGAGGACGCAAGATCCAAACATAGCACTATCTTTCCATAGTCATTTATTTGCAATGGAACATTTGAAGAGCGCAGTTCTAGCAGTCTTATCAACTCTGTTGTTTTTCTAATGAAACAATATGATTACTATGATTACTTCAAATATATATGATATTGTAGTTTGCATACTTACTCCAAAATATTGGGCTCATCATGAAGGCCCATTTTGGAAATAATTTGTTCGATTAATGTACCCATTTTACAATGAACTCTTTTGTTTACTTATTTTGGCGCGCGATTGTAAGCATGTGTATGTTTATGATCTATGTAAAGAAGGGTTGTTCAAAATATCAAAATCGATATTTATGGAGGAAACAAAATATTTATCGATGATTTTTATATCGATGTTTCGCGCGCAAGTTTGCACTTAGTATTTATAAAATGTACTAACAAGTGTTAAATTTTCTTGTGAAAATGTACAGCCAACTCTTTAAATATAATAAGATTTACTTTACAGACTGTATGTATGTTCTTGATCAGCGTACATTTCCCAATCGGTAAAGCAGGTTGAAATGTTATTACTGATCTGATAGATGGACGTGGCTTCCAAATTAATACATTGGTTGGCTCCTGAAACTGATCATTGACAGAAGGTAATGAAATATATAGTCGTAACAGTTCAAAAGGATTTGCTATGTGGCGTTGATCCATATCAAAACTAACTATACATGCATATTTTCAACCACTTCTTTCGTTTGTTACAAACATTGCTTCGCAGTGAATATGCTTTTTTTGGCCATTTACCTTGTTGAAGGGTATTAAAAGCTTTTCATGCATGTAATTTTATGCTTCAAGGCCCAGACAAAACAACAATAGCGTTTGCTCAACTTTGTGATTCCATGTGTGATATGATTAGTAATTGATAGACAATTCATTTTGCATTACACATACATTATATTCTTATATGCGTATGATACAAACCTTGATAGTTATTAACAAACTATCATTTTTACCTACATGTTAAAAAAATATCTTGGATTGATGAACCCTCAATTAAATTTCAATCTAAAGTAAGGCGTGATGTTACTTGGGTGGAATTAATTGATTACTGCATTATTAGAGGGTATATGTAAGTTAGTGCTAAAACAACATAAATTATTGCACATCGCAATACTCCACATCATAAGTATATTAGTCTTTTATCTTATGTGGTGAAGAGTCTTACAAGATGCTCGGGAAAATTCTGCAGACATTGAAAATAATACAGATTGGTATAGACTTAAATTAACTAGTTTTTCTAAAATTTTAAACGTTCTTGTGTAAAACCATATAAAATGAATACCACCGAATAAAATTGATTTTGTATTATATGTAATGTGAATTAATTACGTTAGCTTTGCTAGTGCAATATTATATATAACGCTTTTACATTCCAACTTTCTCCGATAAATAAATTGAAAGCTACTATACAATTCTTAAATATTATAAAAGTATTCCACACAACAACAATTTTATAATAATTTTATTTTATACTCAAAAGAAAATTATAAAGTTCAATACTCATACCGTCCATTAGGCTTTTGTTATTAATAAAAACTAGATCCTCTTATAGTTAGCTTATTTTTATAAGCTACACAATGGTTGTTAATGTATTTTCTAATTTCGCTGCGCTTTCTCCCGATCTTATAAGTTACATAGACAAAACTTGTCATGCCTATTTCGCAATAATGGGTTATTTTACACTATTTCCATTTTTTACTTTATTTAACTTATGTCGTTCGTTTTATTTCAGGAATAATGATTATTATATCCACTACTACGATATCATCAGATAATCTTAGATATCATAAAGGGGTATGTAAGAAATTGAAAGCGTAGTTATCTATATACATCAAAATCAGAATCCTATCTACAACGAAAAATATTTAAACTGATCAATTTTTCTCTCTTTTAAAATTATAATTATTATTATTTTTATATTTAGATGTGGTCCTTTGACCCACAGCTTCTTTATTTGTACAATCAAGTAAATACCAATCAGCCAAGTCAATTACGAAACTACGTGAATTACTGGTACCCGATCAGACAGCCAATACTTACTCCGAGAAAGCAACGTATGGGAAATTTCCATATTAAACAAAGATATAAAAGTCAACATTTTGACATTCCAGCTCCGTATGGAAATTCTTTCAGGTACTTTTTTTTTTATACTATATTATTTCATATATTTTCTTAAAGCAATTTTGACTTCACTATACAATTATAATCATCATACATGAAATTATCCTTTTTCTTTTAGAAATATATTGCGCAGCACTCCTGATGACCTTATGTCAACAAATAATATCAAAACACTCATTAAGCCGTTGGTCGTATCTTCAACACCAACACCAATAAGCCCGCTTAACATAAGACCTCCCATTAATACGCAGACAAGAGATATTTTTGAAGACATAAAAAGTTGTGCTGAGAAAAACCTAACCACACCAATACAAAGTAGTTTCTTTTCAGTTCCGAATATCATTCGTCCACTTGAAAGTACTACAAGCAGCACTTTCCATAGCATGCCACCCATGACAGACAATGCATTCATACCTTATATAACACATACGTATTTCACACTTGACGATGTCATTATTCCAGCTGCATCTGATAACTATAAATCTGAAATAAGAAATAAAAAACTGATACCCTATAACTCGGATATAAAAAAGACATTTACTACACAAAAAAGCAAACTTTTTAATTATTTAACGACTGAGAAACTAACGGATATAACAACAGTGCCCACAGAAAACACGGTATCTACAGTACAGCCAACTGTACCATGGATACCGATCACAACAACTATTGTTGATCAAAATCTTATTGAGAGGACAACCAGTGCGCCAATAAAAAACCAAACCATTCAAGAAAAATTTCATCCCATAGCATCTATAAAGAACTTGACTACCACTAATGAAACTCCATTCAGGGAAAACCAAACACAAGCAATCAGATATAAAGAGTTTTGCCCAACTTGTCTAAGACCCAAATTAAGTATTACAAACATAACACTTAATAGTGTCGAACCAACTGAACACAAAGCACAAAGTATTGTTCACGCAAAGAAGCCCATCAAAAAACCAAATATTACTTTAAAGACTTTACAAGCAACTAGAAATGAAATTAAAAAAGATTTTAAAAAACCTGATGTTACTCCAAATATCCCACGTATTGCTGAACACTCATCATACAAATCAAGGCGAAATATATCAAGTCAGTTATATATGAGACGGAGAAAACTAGACAGAAAAGTTACAAAGCCAACTAATTTTACCAATTTTCAAGCAAAAAATCTGTCACAAATTCCTGAGACCACAGTAAAACCGATCCAAATCAAAACTAATGTTGAAAAAATAAATCTTCGCACCGTAAAACCGATAAATAAAACAAAAACTATTCCGGAAACTATCAGTACGGTCGCAACCACTGCTCTTGCAGCCGAGTCGGCTATTATGACTATATCAAACACAAATGGTAAATTTGTAAAGGGCTCAATACCCAGATCGAGAAGGCTTTTATCCAGGAACCACATCATAAACCATGTGGATTTAGTGCAGACTACAGTAACGCCACAGCTTCCAATTGAAGTTTATTTTACAAAGCTGAGCAAGACAAAGTAGTCTTTGGAAAAATGTTAAAATACCCTAATGGCCTGTATAAGCAATTATTAAAAAAGCCTTAATAAATATTCATGATGAAAATATATATTTTTGTATGTATATGCTTTTGTGCCAATGCAAATGGGGATACCCGAATAAGGTAAAGATATTCTTGATCTCTGTCAGTCGAGAAAAGGTCAATAGCAACTATGACCTAACGTTTATGCCATTGATAGTTTATTGTAAACATAGTCAAAGGTGAGATGATATTAGTTTAGCTCTGAATTGAAAGATATGTCAGCTATAATATACATATATCGATGGTGGAATCGTTTGTATAGGTATGTATGTATATTACGAAGACATAAAAGTGGTTTCTAAATATATCCTAATTAAAACACGTTGCATAACCTATAAAATTTCCACCTTATAAAATGTAGTCCAAGAAATTCTGCTTTTATCATAATAATATGCATATGTGTAAGAAGTAAATTCAAGAAATTTTCAAGAAAGACCCCAAACAAACACAATACCGAAAAAAATAACAAAATAATGAGTTGTTTGCCAAGTACATGAGTATGTATGCATCTGTATGATGTATCAATTCTATTTATAGCAAATAATCCCAGAAATTAAACAAAATTGTATATTTGTAACGACATTCCTCATCTACTGAGTAAAAAATGTATATATGTGTATAACCTCACCCTTTTTAAATAGAAACAAACTTTTGGTATGTATATTTTAATTATTAAGTTCTATTTTATAATTTCCTTCATTAATTACAGTCAGTGATCAAAACGAATACAAAAATAATATTTACGAAAGAATTCACATTTATCTGGATAATCATTACACACAAGACTTGAATTACTTTTCATTCTCGAACAGGTACAGCTCAATTAACCAAATAAAAGTTGTCAGGAATCAATTAACTAGAGAAATATAAAAAATCAGTTAATTAGAAATGGAAATATATGAGAAATAATAGAAAAATGTATACATACTCTCTATTCAAATGGGCGCCCGTGTCTGTGGACAAGCAGCCAGCACCACCGCCGAATCCGTAACCCTTGGGACCGTACTTGCGTCCGTGGCAGTTTTTGCAGAACAGAGTCTTTTCGTGTTCGGTGCAGTTTGTGGAGTCCAATGCCTTGTTGCACATACCTATCCAAATAATATTCGTTGATAATGGGTTCCTCATAACTGCGTTTATCAAAAGATAATACTTACTGCACTTGAAGCAAGTCTTATGGAATTTGTAGCCACCAGCAACACGCTCTTCAGCGGCGTACACGGACTTGCCGCACGCTGGGCACTTAGGAGTCTCTACCGGAACAAAAGGCATTTTTGCTTTATCTGCGAATAGTTCAAGAATTAAGAATTGAATAGGCGCTCAAAAGTCTCTCTTTATATGTAATACAGGTGAACACTTTTCACACAAAGTAGCACATTTCTATTTAATTTAACTTCACATATGCACATATATGTATATGTTTGTATATGTGTTGTATACGTACCGTCAAAGGTACACTAAAGAAGTTCCTGTTTGTCAAAGACGCTGAAGACTAAACTGGAAAGATTCTGTACCCTGGTAGTCTATATTTGTGGATGCACACGGCACAACAAGAAAACACATTTTGCGTAAGAAATACAGCAATAAAGCGATGAATATAATCGAGTGTTCTTGTCTACAAATCGTAACTAGTATAAATTTCTCCTCAGTATTCATAAAACCATACTGTCTGTTCCATTGAATCATAACATATTTCTGATTCCTTAAAATCAGAATTATCCTTTGAAGCGCATGAGAGTATTTTAAATTCGGCTTAAGAAAACCCAACAAATATAGTGTATCATGTGGATGTATATGTGGATATATGTATATACACACGTACATACCAAATACGTCCATATGTATGTAACTATGTATATTTGTATACATAAATTTGTATTTTCATATATTTCATACATATTTATGAGTAATCATACATTCATAGATCTAAATAGCTATGCACGTACATACATACATATGTACATGTGCAATTCATTTCTATGTATACGTACTGCCTATAAATAGATATGTTATAAATATTTATAAATGTTTAGTACGTGTATGCGTGTGCTGTTGTATATATAAATACACATATAGGTATGCATGTATTACATAATGTTGTACACATACAGTAACATATATTTACATATCTATAAACATCTATGTAAATATGTATATGTTTGGTATTTATGGTATCTACTGCGTTGTCGTTATATCGAGATCAAGTGGATATCGATTTATGAATCAAACAATTCCATTACTCGTAATTATGACAAATATGGAATTGTCAAGTATTTCCAAGAAATGTTAAGCTGTTTCTAATTATATGATTCCATTTGTGTGTGCCATATATGTATATGTATGTTAACATAATTAGAGAATGCGTTTTTAAGAGTTTGAGTACCCTGTGAAGTACTCTTAAAAAGTATATCATAAAAACAATAATACATACATACGTGTGTACTTATGATGTGTATTTCAGTATGTCTAGCTAGACCCGTCTAGAAATGATTAGGTTAATACATACATACATACATACATATATCATCAGAGAAGTTTTAGAGAAACATTCTGTATACACCATGAGTCATGCGTAATCCCCACGTACAACAATTTGTATGTTTATAAATGTTTATGTATATTTATCTTAAAAGCATAATCATGTGTGACACAGCCCGCATAAGCTACATACAAAAATTCATATTCTTTTTATTATCAGTAGTCGAGTCGCCGTCTGTACAGAAATGCACCCATTGAAAATGTTTGACACAGGGAATAATTCTTATCTTTACAGCCACAGCAGCCCCTGTTAAGCTTTATCTTAGCGAGCTGTTTAAATTTGACCTACAAACATTTTTTAGAGTAGGGGTTTCCGACTGCAAATATACCTGGCGTACCACCTCCACATAATGCATATGTATGTATGCAGTTTCTGCATAGTAAACGTATGAGTCGCTAATAATAATATGGAGAGCTGTTGGTTATTTATTGATGATAGTATCTTGAGCTATTTGTTACCAGGATATTTGCTACATCAGAAAATATATCCAGATATGTTTCAGCCCAAGTATAGCAACGTCGGCATCGAATCGTTGCTATGGGCTGATGCGGTTAGACTTGTATCGAAATCTATAAATAAAAACTGGTTTTCATCCACGGAACTAGACAGCGCTCTGACGTCAGTAAATGTTCCATGAATAAATAATCTTATTGCAAGATAATAATTGTTACAGTCCATCTCAAATTTCGATTAAAAAAAAAGTTAACTCTCCTTATGTTTTATATATTGTGTGAGCGGACTCATGCGCTGATAATTTCGGATAAATGTGATCGTATTCTTTGCGGGTTTTCAAAAGTATATAACGCGGTTTTTATTTGCACATACAGATTTATTATTGTAACATAGAAAACTAGTTAAGCAGAACTATAAACGAAATGTGTAGGTAGAGAGTAAAAGCTTTAGTTTGCCATTTCTTTTAAATCAATTTAAGCCTTTTTACTTTAAACAATTTAGATATCTGACTGTTTTATAGTAATACATGATTCATATTGTGAAAATCTGAACTACTTCAACTGAACGTGTAGGAAATGAGTGTAAACTTTAAAGTTGAGTGCAAATATTATGAATACAAGTAAAAACGATTGATGATAATATGTTGACGGTTCCAACGCTGTTTATCTTGTCCTCTTAATTATCATTATGATTTCAGAATTATTTGTACTTTATTTTACTACACAATTTCATTTTCCTTACACTTTATGCATGATATACATATATACAGTACATAATATATATACATCTATTATATTTATATATATACATACATATAGATATAGATACACAAACATGAGATATTCATATGAAAATATGTCTGTGCATATATGTATATTTAAATGTATATACAAAAATTCAAAAACTGTTTATTCCATATTTAAATTGAATTGATAATCACTATATTTTTAACAGGAATTAAGGGTTTATTTAAACTAATCACTATTTACATCTAGAAATCGGTCTTTGTAAACTTTTTCTCTATGGTTGCAAGTGAGAACATTATTCAATATTGGTGCAACCCGGCGTATCCGTTGTTGGAATCTATCACGGTCGCGAGCAATCTCCTGCCATTCACCCTTTCGAGCCGCACGATATGCAAAATCCCATGTGTGCATTATATGAACTTGGGGCTTAAGATTAAACCGCACCTAATTAAAAAAGAATCAAGTTAGTCTCAAATATAATTATATATAATATTTTAATATTTACCCTTTTCATAAGCTCCTGGTTATCAGGTTGACAATCGGCACTGTTTGCTGAGGAATCGAAACCAACATGATCAATTGTTGCAGACTCCTCTGCATCGCTGTCTTCCTCGAAGCATATAAAACTGTCATCGCTGCCTTCGGAAATACTCCTTTGACGGTGCAATGTTAATTCCGTGGACTCGACTGAGCAATTCGGTTCGCCACTGATCTTCTGTGTATCCTCATCATTTTTGTCGTTAGTGTCAAAGGTATAGTCCGAATAGTCAATTTTGTTTCCATTGCCATAGTTAGGTTGCAGATCAATAAAGAAATAGCAAAACGAAGGCGCGTTGCTCGTATTGAACTGAATCCCCGTCATTGCAGCGTTTGTTGGGTTCTGAGATGTACAGTGAAGGGCCGATTGAAAGAGGGAACACATTGCAGCCACCAATGGCTGAGGTTGCAGAGTCTCCATAAGTCCGTTTGTGTTCCCTCCTTCTTTGTTCGAATTTTCAAGCATTCGTGACTTTTCAGATTCCTTCACTGATGCAGTCCAGGTTCGTTGCGATGGCGCACACCGATAATGATCGTGAATTGGAGAGCTCATGATTCCAATCATTCGAAGAAGATTCAACAAATAGTCAGGCAGTAGAGTGTATAATATTGATAAGTGAATGTTTTGCAGTTCCATTTGTAACAGAAATTTTCGGGTTTATAGAAATTCGAAAATCCATTTTTTGAAGTTTTGTTGCTCCTACTAGAGGCATACTTAATCAGCCACAATTAATCCATAGTTAGTTCATACATTACTCATGATTATATCTGTATGTATGTAGTAGTATTTCAACGTTGAAGTGCGATAATGGTGTACCATGCATACTATGAAATATGTAAGCACACTTGCGAAATATCAGTAATAAAAGTCTTGATTTTCTTATTTGGATTGCAATCACTATTGTCTTTCTTTGTAGTAATAATTTGCGAGTTTGCTCCGATTGTTTCGCTCAATAAATTACACAATAAATAGTCGTTATTAAATTCACACGTTCGCCACAAAAATAATTCCATACTTTTCACCTTGAGTACAAATTTTGTATGTCAATGTATGGGTTGCCTTTGATGTACAAAGATAACACAGTTGTTTCGAAAATATATCGATTAACAGCATATTATTCCCACAGCACGCGTTAAATTTTCGATAGACTTAAAAGTAAATTATTCGATTGTTATATACTAAAAAAATACCGATAATTCACATTGATAAAAGAATCTAAAGGATTTCGAGAATCATAACCTAATGTATTGTACATTTTATTTATCTGTTAAAATAAATAAAACTAATATGTACACATAAAAGTGAACTTCAGTTAGGACTCGTATATTTCTTATCATCTTCTTCGCCTACTTCTAGCATAACTTGCATAATCTTTCGTTTTAATATTTTTCGAGAAATTGCTGAATTCAAGTTGCGAAACTCATTTGCTATTAATTCCCCAAATGCATCCCATTGATCACGTTTCGCCGTGGATTGAGATGTTGCTCCGGAGGTACTTTCTTCATTTGGCCTACCAAGATACGCAAGATTGGGGGAATCACTGCAGGCTTCGAGTGGAGAAATATTTGTTACTCCTTCAGACCTTGGAGTCCCATCGATTGTACAATTTACTTGGGCGCTTAAGCCTTTGTCGCTTACATTTTCAACTCCCAGAACATCAGTTCTATCGACTTTGAAATTTTTACTTTGGTGCTCCTCCTGTGCGCTGTCAGCAGTGTTCCAGTTCTTTACGGTTTTCTAAAGAAGAAATAGATGTTAGGATTGTAAATTGATAACATATATTATTACATTCCAATACCACGACTTTCCTCTACAATTAGTTAAACAATCAAGTTCAAATTTAAAATTTAAAGGTTTTCGTTCAGACCCTAAATCTTATTGAATGCTAATATAGATCACCAATCTTTCGTCTGCCCGGTATATCCTTTCTTATTAATGCTTAATTTAACTCTACTGCATTTTAATCATTGGTACTGGAAATAAACATGTAGGCTTTATGTAATAAATAGGCACCTTGCATTGTGGTTGGTAACCCGGTCGTGGTTCTATGATTGGTCTTAAAAACATAAGCGTCTCAAAATGTTCCCAACGGCAAGCTACTGTTTTTCCTCCATTTTCCTGCAATCGACGTTCGTTTTTTTTCAATTCAGAGTTAAACTGATTCCGTAGGTTGTGGACTTTTTTCCCATAGGCATCCTTAGTGATTCCGAGAGATGTACATATTTGATCAACGGCTTTAGTACGGCAGTCTTTGTTTTTGTATAGCTCTGAGTAGTGATTCCATAAACAGTCCGAGGCTCGGTAGAGCTCAATCAGCTTATAAATCTTCTCTCGTGTCCATATGGTAGGTTTACAGCGATTGCGGTTGCTTCGTCTAGAAACTGAGGAATCTCGAACGGCTACTGAGCCGTGCGGCATTCTGTGTGTTGATTAAATAAAAATATAATCAAAGTAAATTGTGGTTTCCAACGATCTTATGGGACAAATTCTCCACAACAATAAATAAAAACAAACATGTTATTGTGGTACCGAACTAGGGCTGGGTAGTTACAAGTGAACGAGCAAAACAAGTTCACAATGTAATTATTTTATTTTTAATTTTGCATAATATATATTCAATATGTAAAATACCTTAAAAATAAATAAGTTTTTTTTAATTTAAAGACATAGAATAAGCCAGTATAGTAAAAATATAAAATTTATTAACATAATGAGGTGGCCAATAGCACAGGATTTCAGTAGATTTAGCAACACCCTGAAAAATCAACAAATTTTAAGGCTGGTTCACACCAACTTCTTAAATGTTTTGAATATACCATAAGTGTATTTACCATATATTCCCTAAGTTACGTTATTAAAAAAAAATAAAGATAACTAAATACAACTTAATTATTTGCAAAATAAAATTTGTTGATGATTTTGACTTAGAATACAAAATAGATTCATATGATTAAATATTTTGTATTTTACATTTTTTATATAGTTCTACCTTTTGATTTAACTCTTAGAGGTATGGTCAATAAGTGGAATTAAATTGAAGTAATAAAATAAAATATACAAACCTTACAAATATACAAACCTAATTTATATTAACACTAAATTAAACTATACGAGTAACCCTGTTTAAACAGCTATACGGATACGTGGCATGGATCGATTCGATTGTTTAAAAAAACTCACTTTACTAATTAATAGTGAAATGACTTTATGTAAATAATAATTTGTTGGTAATAAAACCTAAATATAAAATCCCATAATATTCAAGAAATTTTCTTCTTTCTTTTTTGACTCGATAAGTTTATTTCCCAACTATACATTGTTTCGGTTCGATAAAAAATATTGTTTAAGAAACAATTTATTAAGTTTGCTTTAAAATTTATTTCCCCTAGTTTTGTTAATAAATTTTATTTATTCAAGTAGTAACATTTTTATCAGATTGCATTGATTGCATTGAAGAACCAGCATTCGCGATATCGAATAATCGATACATTTTATCACAATTAAAAATATCTTCTCTGTTCGACATAAAAAAAATAAATGATAAAAATTATTATTTGATTTTCCATTAGAATATGTTTTTACTAGCGGGGAACTAAGTGCAGTATAATCTATGTATTAGAAATAATGTGTTTCTCGTGCTGTATTAATCAAAAATGTTAAAAATGAATATGGCCGACGCCCACGCCCATTGATAATTTTGTTATTTATAATTAAAATTCTGGTAAATATTTTTGTTCATGCATGTTACTAAAGTCTTCGAAAACTAAAATACGTTTTTCTTAGCTTGTAGCCATTTTGAAAGCGAACACAACTCAGCTTTATCAAGGAATCAACGGCGTAATGTCACAAGTAATTTCAAACACGCCCACACCTCAAATGCTGACGACATCAACGTTAACGCCAATAGACGAAACAAAGCGACGACTTTCTTTTCCTATGTTAGCGGACGATATTCATTCAAATGAACAGAATACGGCCACGGATGTTATTCTTAGAGCATCAACGATTTTTGGCGACCACAAACATGACTCGCCACTGGATCTCGAAAATGTACAAAACGCAGTAGAGACTGAACACAATCTAACATCAAGTAGAGACCCCTTAGGATTTATCAGTGACTCTAAGATTCGAATAATGCCTACAACAAAACTAATGGCTGTTCCGCATGCAACGGATCCAAAACGGAAATTTGTATGTCCATACGAGAACTGCGCGAAAAGCTATGGAAAAAGTTCCCACCTACGTTCCCATCTCACGTGGCATACAGGAATCAAACCTTTTGTGTGCAATGAGCCAAAGTGTGGCAAAGGATTCACTCGATCTGATGAACTCAATCGTCATCTTCGTACCCATACGGGCGAGAAGCCCTTTGAGTGCGTGCAGTGCAGTAAAAAGTTCTCTCGGAGTGATCATCTCACCAAACACTTGGCAACACATGACCGGCAATTAAAAAGCAGCAATCCGAAACGTTCCATGTCCAATAATACCAGGTTAAAGTCAACGAAAAAGGATTCATCCGAATCCGAGTCAGGGTTTCATTTCATGGCAGTGCTTGGTGGTAACGATGGAAACGTCAATCAAAATCATCATCAATTAGATGCTGAAGAACTAAGTGGATTCGAGCATTCGCCAATAAGAATTAAGCTTGAGCGACCAGAACAAAGTGACAAGTACCAGATCATCGCTCCAATACCTGAAAGCCAGCTGGCATCTAGCTACAGTACGAAGCCCGAGATTAAGTATGAGCCTACCGACGAAATAGCACGCACATTGACTCAACTACCATCGCAGGATGGTCCTGGTACATATGGTATGCCGCATTTTGTGCAAGACCGTCCCTTTCGATGTCGCCAGTGTGAGAAGAGATTCAAGCGCCAAGATGATCTAAACCGGCATATACGAACCCACACTGGCGAGAAACCCTACGCATGTTCTCAATGTTGTAGAAGATTTGTACGAAGCGATCACTTAAAAAAACATCAACAGACGCATTTAAAAACACGGTAGTTTTTCAGATAACCTTTAAGTTTCAGAGCCAGTGGCATCCGAATAACTGTTAGTTAAATCAGGCCTTGTCTTGGTAACAAACACAGTACAATAAAATAAATTCACAGCAAATGAAATCTATAATATTTGTTTACCTTTTTTGATAAGAGATCACTAAATAAGTTAATTTAAGCGAACAGATACTTCCGAGATATCAACTGGTGGATCCTAATAGATCAAACTGTACTTACTACTATTATTAGTCCCTCACAGTTAAACCGATCAGCCAGTAATATCTTCAGGAATGTTACACTTTATGGAGACTAGGTACTAAGGAATAATACCTAAAGTAAAGCTAATTTATGAAGACGCTGGGCGTAGGTATCAGCGTTTAAAATAAAAAATATAATCGAACCTTTATGGAAAAATTTTTGTCTATAGCTCTTTAGGTTACTGAGATCGGCTTGTTCATAGGACACATATGTCTATTCTTTATGCGGTTCGCGACGCCTTCTGCTTTCTATCACAAAGTTTGTTTATCCTAATTTTGATAATTTTCTTTGGTCGAATGACATAACAATTTCTGACGTTGCCTTTAGTTGAGATAATGGAAAAGCTATCGGCCAATGTCATTATTTTTCAAAAACCTTTGTATATTGTGTTTTTTTATAAAAAGAAAGAAATAAAACCCCTTAGCTTTACCGTTGTGGTTGACTAATATTTAAAATCCAAAATATTGGAAAAAGTGTATTGAATATAACGATATATGTATGTCGCTCTCTTTACAGATCAAATCCGTAATTTTTATATGCAGTACGTTGATTAAAGAAGTTTTTTTATAACCGTCAGGGAGTAACCTCATCCATTTCTGAAAAAATTTACACAGAAAACAGAAGACAATTTTAAAAAGTTTTTTTGGTGTTTGTTGTTAGGAAAAATGTTGGATAACACGTTTGTAAAGTTTCTTTTTAGACTTGGAAAAAGGCTATTCTATTGTGGTGCGCTATTGTCGTTCTGTACTTTTTTTTATATCGACAGAAGGCTTCCAACTTGTTGCATATCCTTTTAATACACTCGATTAAAGCAACAAAAACATTCATTTTTGTGAATGTATTCCAACTTTTATGAGTAAAACACACATGTCCCATATGAATGTATACATTGGTATACACTTAATAACAGGCTACACTCCTATTATTCTGATCATGGATGTATTCATGTGTATATATGTATGTATGTACATATGTATGCATATAGATTAATGTGCATGATGTGTACATATTTTTTATTTACACAAGGAAATAAACAGTGTGCATACGTCAAAATATTTATTCGTTTAATATTTTTCAGATTTACAATCATATATACGCCCACTGTTCATAAATGCATGAATGTATGCACTGGCATACATATGTATGTATGAATATCCATACATAATATAAAAGTTGACCTGAAGTAATCAGTTGCAAGTTGAATATTTTCATATGTAACAAAAACATAATTAGCATATAGAAATATTTAAAATTAATAGGTTTATATTATTAGCCAAAATTCACTAATTTATAAATTTATTAAAAAAAATGCATGTATTTATCATAAATATTCATTTAGCATCAAACATAAGTATATAGATATGTACATACATAAATACACAATAACTTAAAGGCTTGTCAGCCAACCATATGATTAATACACGCTGAACAGCTGATTCATCCGCATTTACCCAATGTTTATATATACACATAAGTGATTATACATACATACACGACGTACGCTGTTTACCAACACATGGGCAACCAGCTGGAGCAGCTACTGTGTTGATGGCAACACATGCATCCATACATTTGTATACATGTGCATATGTGTATGTAAATAAATAAGAGAGAGGAGCGGAACAGACCCAAACTAGGTGAACGTTTATAAATAAATTTCATCATATTAAAAATAAATCCCTGCAGTGATATAAAAATACTACAATTATATTTGTAATTTTTATACACATTTATTTCAAAATTATTTAAATAATGTCTTTTATTGCGATGATTGGAATTGATAGCAAAATGTGTATGATTGATCTTAATCTAGAGGCTACCAACTAATTATACTATCTTAGAATAACATACATTTGTTTGTGCGTGTTACATATAGTAATCCTTGCTAATACTGTTAATACAATATTTCTTATCTAAGTGTTCGGCCTCAATATACCCGCGCTACGCTCCTAGTCTGTTGCTGAGAGTCGTTGACTATCTGTGTGTGCGTGGCTACATGTATATATATATACACATTTGTATATTTACACTCTCTCAGTCGGGTGACTCTGCTCTCTCATATTTTTAAATATGCAAGCGCAAATAATGCACACATGTATATGTGCGTACATGAATATGTGTACTTACAAATGTGCATATATAAATACGTATATACACATGTATGTACACACACACATATGTATCCGTATATACGAGATGTGCTGCAGGGATTCAAGTTATAAACTTTGCCAAGCAGTTCACTTGAACAGCTGTAAGCGATCGGCGACAACTTCGACGGTTAACAAAAATAAATAATAATCAATACATAAACAAGTATACACACAACTTTGTATGTATTTGTATGCATACACACGTTAATATTTATTTACACATTCGTTTTAAAAAATTACCATCTTTTGCGTAGTTTATTCCCTCGGTCGTGTACATGTGAATGTATGTATGTATGTATTTACGTATTATAAGGCATACGCATATTCGTATGCCTTAATGTCCGCATACACACACACAAATGCACATTCGCATATAAGTATATTAATACATAGACATGTGCACGAATGACTGTGCACTGTATATATGCACACAGACACACGCACACAAACATAAACACATTCTGTGTGTAGTACGTAGTTTTCGTCGCATTCACCTCGTATATTCGAATCGTGTTCGGTTCTTTACAATATTCGTTTGTGCTCCGCTGGCTCCACTTGGCGCACGGATTGTTTTGAACAAGAATGCTCCGTCTTTGGCGCGGAGCAGACGGTCACGTTATGTGTTCCTCTGAGTTTTAAATTCGTAAAACGTTCAACTTAAATACGAGTAAACAATAATGTACGTCGAATGTTAACTATCGAAACTAAGCACAAACAAAATAAAAACAATTTATCAACAAGTGTTGAGTTATATACACACACGCACACACGCACATATGCGTGCGTATATGTGCACATACATACATATGATTGGCATGACTGGATAATTTCTGCATATAAAACTGTGATTAAACTTTAAAAATTCTAAAAAAATCGAATAAAAACATTGTGCTTTTATATAAATTATGTAAATACATGATCTACGTACTGAGATTTTATTAATAAATAAATGAGAGTGACAATACATACAAGAGTGATCAGATACTTGTGAATCAGATACGTTCAATGCAAGAACTTACAAAGTGTACATAGCACAAGTAAATATTAACAATATTAAAAAATAAGAATAATTTCAAAAGTAAAGCAAGAATAAACAAGTTACAACTACAACAGCATAAAATAACACAAGCAAAACGTACTAAGTATGTAGGTGTGTGTGTGTGCTTGTATATTACTTTACACACATACAACAAATGTACATTTGTACACGGATGTATGCATGTTTGTATGTCTGTATGTGCATTTATTCGTGCGATTGTGATTGAGCGTGTGTGCATTTTGATGCATGTGTATGTGTGCATTTAAGAGTATTGAATACAAAATTGCATATGTGTGTATAAATATAATAAACTCATTACCACAGACGAAACTCGAACGTGAGTCTTTGAACATTGCAAACACAAAACAAGGAACCAGTTTCACCTTGAGTCAATATTCATACAGCCATATGCATGCACATATACCATGTGCACTTGCATACACACATATACATGAGTATTTATATCTTATAAATGCACGATCAGATAAATAATACAAACATACGTATGAACATATACAGACAAGCATAAATGCATACAAATGCATTTTCATATTTAAAAAGATATATACATACATATGTACTTGGTTATATACATACATATATTATTATCTATTCACTTGAAACAATTATGTACAAATAATTGTTATCGATATTTCGAAGTACCTGTGTACATATTCGCAAACAAAATTATATACATACATACGAATACTCATTTCCTCATATTAATAAATTTGTGTAAATAAGTGCAAATGTATGTATGTATGTGTTTACATACATATTTATACATATGTATGGATACATTACACATTATCAGAATAATACATGAATGAACCCGTATGTATATACTTGCATTTGTTTGTATTGTGTGTATACTAACATGTATGTATATACATACAGACGTATTTGCATGAATTGCAATACTACTTTTGTACATACATACATTCATATGTGCCTTTGAATTTGTATATTTTGTAAATTTAATTTAAATAAATTTAATATAATTGCGCAGTCTACTCAGGGATCAACAGCTATTGATACCTCGTAAAATCTGTGCATAGCCAGGAGGAGCGCCCACTGATCCTGCCATCTGAACTACCTCAACAGTAGTTACGACAATCCAAACAAAAAAAAAAAGAAGACGTCAAGCTTTATCAGAGCACTATCAAACTATATCAAAAGTCGTGCAAGTTAAACCATATACTACCAGGCACGGCGCTCTTGCTGTATATTTCTTTTATATATAGCATATAACTATATGTATACATATATATGTATACATATATGTATATGTTTATATACACAAATCCATCTATAACAACATTACAATGGAGAACGATGGCCAAATCGAAAGATCTCCAACAGAAAGTTTGCATGGAGTGGTTGGCGGGGACAATAATTTTAATCTGGTTTTTGGCTCAGCTCGTGTTCCTGTTAATTCCAGTACCCCGTATTCGGATGCAACTCAAGTAAGTGACTTATATTTGTTGACACAAGTATGTAGAATAGTATAAGTAAAGTAACTACTATTACATATGAAAGTTTAGTTATTAATACAAAAATGTACATATGCATTCAAATATTCGTATTATTTTTATAATCATCTATATGAATGTATCGTATTATGAAATAAGAAAATTTAAGTCTACATTCAAATATTTTTTATATACATACAAACATACATATAGTATCTACTTATGGTTGTTTTTACATTTCTTGAAAAACATCTACGGATGTAATTGACTTCATCTATTTAAATCCAAAAAATGTCAAACGGCAATGAAACATGGTAGAGTAGGTATGTTATGTACGTTCAATCAAGGGCAAACGCGCAATGCCAATGACCGTTGTAGCATTCGTCTGGTCTCCCACCTCATCATCATTGCTGGACATCCCATTCGTTTCAGCTAACACATTGCTCGTGTTGTTGCTCTGCTCGGTCGTTGTGCTGCAGGCAACATTGGTTGGTTGAACTTGAGGTTCACAAACTGCCACAAGGTCGAAGTTACCGCTATTAATAGAGTTTTTACTGTCTCTCTCTTTTGTATATACAAACACACAAACATACAAATGTACATATAAAGCGGTTATTCACTTTAACCATTTTTGTCTACAGGACATACATAGATGTGTTATATACTTACCCATACACAAGCATATGCATATACATATATATAAGAGTATACGTATACGTATATACATATATGTACACACTTATACGTGTGCATATGCAGCTATACATATTCGTTAACACATGCATACATTAGTACACGCATACATACAAACATGTAGATAACGTTGTATATTATCAGATTCCGTTTAATGTGAACATCGATAGAATTTATTAATGCCAATCTAATTTAAAAATCGAAATAAGCCAAGCAAAAAAGCTTACTAACACTGCAAAAGTTTCTACTCTTTGAAATTCGGAAATCCGGAACAACGCATTCGTATTTTTGGAATGAAATTCCGTTATCTAGTCAATTCAAATAATTTGATTAAATATACATACATAATTAATTATATAGACAAATAAAATTACTTATAGTCATTTAAAATTATTTATTTATTTACTTTCAGACAAAAAAGCATTCTCCTGGGCATATCAAAAGGCCAATGAATGCATTCATGGTCTGGAGTCAAATGGAGAGACGAAAAATTTGCGAAAGAACGCCAGACTTACATAATGCCGAAATATCAAAGGAACTAGGAAGACGATGGCAACGTTTGTCTAAAGATGATAAGCAGCCATACATTATTGAAGCGGAAAAATTAAGAAAACTTCATATGATAGAATATCCAAATTATAAATATAGGCCACAGAAAAAACAATCGAGATCCGTAGGTGTAAAGCAAAACCAAGATCTAGATAATAACGATGGTAACCATGACTCAAACAATACATCGACCCCTGTCGTCATTGATGGAACCTGCACTGCCGCCGGTCGAAAACATAAAAGACCTACCTCAAGTTGTCAACCTGGTACGATTTCAAAACGATCGCGAAACGATTCAGGTGATAATATAAAAAATAAATATATCGTAAAGAAACCCTCTACCGATATTATACTCCCATTGGAAAATGAATATTTAAGCTATCCGCCATCGGAACTTGTACCTACAAATAACAGTAGTGAGAACGATATAAATTTGAATACAGATGAAAACAATGTGAAAACTGATAACTTATCTGAGATTAATACAAATAACATACAAGAGATAGATAGAGATGAAGTTCTTAAATATTTACCATTCTTGGAAAACTTTTCAAAGAATGAAGACTCTTTATCGGAAATGAACTCGCTGTCAAATGGTCGAGACGATTGCCAAAACATCATTGAACCTGTATTTGATTCTGAAGACAACATTGTAAATGATGCAAATTTGCATTCGGCGAGCCATCATATACCCCATTATGTGCCAGATTCACACGAGTGTTATGCTGAAGATTGCGGTTCAGAAAACACATCTCAAAAGCCGCCGTTTGTAATGCGGCCGCAAACAGTTACAATGAACATTGAAATACATAATAGTACGCTTTCCTACAGCGGGCAAACATTCCAAACTGATGAATATAACCCAATTCCATCGGCAACCGAGGACAGTGACTGCAGCATTCTTACCTCCACGCATTCACCGCACATCGGATTCTCTAACAGCAGTATAAACAACAGTTTGGTTGAGTCAGATGGTATTGTAAACCCATGTCCGTATTCAATGCAGGACTATAGCGGTAATTTAATTGGAGCAAATAATGATCTCAACTGCACAGTACATGATAATAACGGAGCTCTTCTAGCTTACACTTTCGAGGACTTACCACCTCAGCCAACAGGTAGTCATTTAGAATTTAACAATAGATATGAGTTTTCAAGTTTATACAAAATGTGAGCTAAAGATGTGAGAAAATATTTAAGCTTTGTGTAATTTGTATTTAATATGTTTTTACGTTTATAATTATACACCAAAATATATATACATAAAAATACATATAGATATTTTATATAAACATAATTATATACATAAATTCCATATATAAAAGAACAATAAAATGCTTTGCATAAACAAATTTTGAATATTTATATCAACTGAATTTGGCAAGTAAGTAGTTAGCACTTAGCAAGGCTATAGATGCAGTCCAGTAAGACAGAGATATAGAGATCGTTGCGTTCTTTGAGGCTGTTACAATCATCAAATATTCGAATCAATTTAAGAGCTCAGAAACCTCATGTTAATATCAGTGTGTCTAGCCTTCATATTAGCTGACATTGTGACGGTGTTATTGACAGAGCTGTTTAAATGGGTTCGGTTAGTTATCCTGATTACAAGTATAAGTGGAATCGAAAATGCCTTCTACATCTTGTTACCTTTTTTGTCAATTTTCAATAGCCCAAGCGTACTCTAGGTAGAATGAATAAGTGCTGGACAACGGAGAACGAGAATATATATCTTTTTCCTCTTTTTCTAGGGGGTATAAAGAAAGATTACCTAAGACAATCTTTGAAACTAGTAACAAAAATTTTCAAAAACTGTTCCTATCACAGTTTTATTTTTTGATTTCCAACTATAAATTTATCAAGTGGCTATAAGATTATTAAGTTATTAATTATTAAGAAAATAATGTACGATATGATTGTTTCTAAATGAGCTGCATTAATATTATGTATTATATATCTTTTAATTGACCTCCCACATTATTGAAAATGTTAAATTGTCGTTTGAACAGTTTACGTACATTTGCATAAATGGTCTGTTCGTTAACGATAATCTATTCGGACATAAGCGAACCAGTGTTAGTTAACGTTAATCGATTGTTACCGATATAAGTACTCTTATTTGTATCGATAGGGAAATTATACATAAGTGTCATCTCAGTATAAAAGTATAAAAGACTGTGGCAAATACAGGACACATATTTTATCACTTATTGATAACGAGAGTCGAAGTGCTTTAAAACAGATTAAAATATATCAATAAAAAGAAATGAATCTTCCACTTGATATTTTTTGTTACATCTTTATATGTACTATTGTGACTTCGTATGGTCTCGTAGATCCGAAACTGCGCATCTATCAACAAAATGGATTATATGATGACGTAGAGGAACAAACTGGCTCGTTTCCATTCCTTATGCCTTCAGTTTCACCGAAAACTGTGAGATAAATAATAATTTGAGTTCAATGTTAAATTTAAGATAATCAAATGTCCATTTTTTGGACATATATACATATAAACATGTCCACACAGTTTATGAAAAGGGTAGGAAAATTTCCTGGTTCCGCTTAACATATGTTTAATATAATTGTTGCATTTCTTTGGGGTTTCCCGCGTAGCGGTGTAGAGTTCATGTTTATCAGCCCCCGATTATCAAAAGATAAATGTGTTGATAATATATTCGTACATACATACATATATACAAACATTGTACGTGCGTTTTTTCTCACGTAGTCGTCTGCGAACATCAGTGTTCTATCACGAAGGTGGTTATGTACATCCATATGTGTGTACACCTGTATGCATGCATGTATGTATGAATGTACCATATGGCTGGCTCGAATCAGCAAAGAGAGAGACAACTTGGGGTTTTTTTCAAATGAATTTACAGTCTAAACTATAAACAGCGGTAACAAATTATACTTGTTGAATCTACAGGTCCGTATGAAGTCTGTTGGATCTAGTGATTGTAGTGTTGTATGCACAGTTGTGTATTCTAAATTCATTACTTATACATAGATGTTTTAATAGCTACATGAGTGAAGTTTATGTACATATACAAATATCTTCATTTCCATTTGCGACAATGTGCTGTGGCCTTCGAAATGTATAAATGAATAGACGCTATGTTCATAAAATTTGTGAAGTAAAGCCATATCCGATTTCCGTCTGTCTTTCTGAATACGCCGATCTCATCCACTGTTATGATAATATTCTTCTATATGTATGTAATAAGTGATTAACATAAATTTAAACATGTTTGCAGCCCGATTTGTACCTGTGCACTCCTATCAAAGTCGATCCATCTACATCATATTATATTGGTATGTAAATCAATGATATACATATACATAATATTTAGTTATTATTGCAATTTATTTTAAAGTCGGCTTTAAACCAAATGCAACAATGAATACCGCACATCATATGTTACTCTATGGCTGTGGAGAACCTGGAACCACAAAATCTACTTGGTAAATATTCTAGATAAATTTAATAATGATAATTAACCACACTTGGCCGCTCCTACTAAGGAAATATCGTATTCTTTTTCTTATCAGGAACTGTGGAGAAATGTCGAAATCGACGGAAGAAGAAACGGGGAGTCCCTGTGGCGCTCAATCACATTCACAGGTCAGTTTTTGTTTTTTTTTTTATTTATGGTAAAACCTGCTATTTCGTTAAATAAGGTTTTTTGGGCTTAAGAAGGAATAAAGTGTTATTAATAATTTAAATAATTTTAATCTATGTACATTACAAATTTTCACAATTAGATTTTATATGCTTGGGCCAGAGATGCTCCTAAACTCGATTTGCCTCCTGGTGTCGGATTTAAAGTGGGAAAGGACTCTCAGACTAAATATTTAGTTTTGCAAGTTCACTACGCTCACGTAGATAAATTTAAAGGTATATGTATATTGACTTAAGAATAACAAGTAACGGTAGATTAAGTGGATCAAACTTAAGTTTACCAATTGTCCGTCTATTATAGTTATAAAAGTTAAACATCAGTATGTTGTATCCTAAAAAACCAAATCTTTTCAAATTGTCATATTTATATAGGTGGAGCTACTGATGATTCCGGTATATTTTTACAATATACTGAAAAACCGTAAGTACTAGTGTGCCCGTAATATATATTCTTTTAACAAAGCCTTTTTTACAGACTTAAAAAGTTAGCCGGGACGTTGCTGTTGGGAACTGATGGAGTTGTTCCTCCAATGAAAACGGAACATATGGAATCTGCCTGCGAAATAACCGAAAATAAAAAAATCTATCCATTTGCTTACCGAACTCATACACATGGACTAGGACAAGTTGTTTCCGGTTATAAGGTTCGTGCCAATGCTGACGGAGTTCAAGAGTGGACACTACTTGGAAAGAGAGATCCATTGACCCCACAAATGTTTTACAATGTCGAAAATACCTCACCCATTACAACTGGGGATTACGTAGCTGCGCGGTGTACTATGAAAAGCACACGAAATCGACCAACACATATCGGGTAAGTAACTTAATAGATAGTTATATTATTATTTATTATTTTTATTTATAAATATTCTATTTTAATTTTAGACCCACAAGTGAAGATGAAATGTGCAATTTTTATTTGATGTACTACGTAGACGCTGGAGAACCTCTTGACATGAAATATTGTTTCAGCAGAGGTGCTCCTCATTACTATTGGGCCAATCCGGATACCGGCTTACATAACATTCCACATATCGAAGCAAGCACTTTGTAAATCTCAAAACTGTCAATCTCAAATCAAATTTTAAAACGTGAAACGAATGTATACTTATTTATCTGGGCTATTTTTATTGAAAATTTATGTATAGTGTAATTAATTGTTGAACGTCATATGAAAAAAAAAACAAGTTATACTTTAACATTTCCATTTATTTAATGTACATATACATTAAGAATAAAATATATACCTACATGTTTAGCAACCAGTAACCCGATTATATATTGTCTAACTGAAAAAAGTAAGTTTTAAACAAGCAACGAGATGTACGGTATATAATTGTTCAGACTAAGCTTAGACTTTCACGAAAGATAAGTCACGTGCGGAAAAAGGAGCCAGACTTTAGCCAGATTTGCATTGAAGTTTGCTTAGCTTTTTCTTAAAATGACGGAATACATTTTCTTTTTTCACAAACCTGTACCTATGATACAGGGTATAAAAAGTAACTTTATTACAACGATATAATTCACACAGTACATATAGAACTTATGGCTTCTAAAATATCAATTTATATTCGTGTTATGGTTTCATAATTTGTTGCATTTGACTTTTGTAAGCATTTAATTCAACTAAAAGATTAAGTTGGCATCATCAAAGTTGCGATCCCAATAACATCCACTATAACTCCAAATATCGCTTTTTGTGTAGGGGCTGTAAACTTTTTTAAACCACCTAAAAGCAAGTACAAAAATAGATTGTTGATTTTTTGTATGTACCATACAATTAACTTGCCTTGGGCTAAAATCCTTTCCATTGGACTTCAGAAGCTTTCTTGAATCTCTTTGCTTTTCTTCCAGCCTTGTCTTTTCTTTTGAAGCTCCCTCCAAGTCACCGTTTTCCAAACATAAAATATCAGGGCGCAGTCGAGCATCAGTGGGACAAAGAGATCCTGACTTCATTTTGCTGTCTATTACATTTAATTGCATTGCAAACTTAGTAAAATGATAATACTGAAAAACAAGATAAAAAAGGAACATAAGATTCGAAATATAAAATAGTTCCACCCTATATGTTTTGATGAGATTAATTTTACCTCGCTACTATTTTCAGGTCTTGAGTTACAGCTCCATAATAATGTGGAATCCGATATGTCGAGGGAGTTTGAGGACTCGCTTCTTATAAAATCGCCGTCAGATTTATGTGGTGAATAATTATCGTTCTAAACAAAAAAAAATACATAGAAGAATCGGTTCCAATTTACATAATGTATTTCTTTTTTTACTTACATCCTGTATAGACAAACTCCGAAAAGAATTCAGCTTGAAGCTGTTTAACTTGGAAAACATTTTCTTGGGAGTGGCGTTAGGTGAAGCCGAAGAATTTTTTCCGTCTTTAATATTATTGTCTTGTTTAATATATTCCTCATAAATCTCAAATGGGCAACACTTTAAAAAGCTTGTCCATTTTCCGTATAAAAAGAATATATTTCTGTCGCTGCAGTGCAAATGAATTTTAAGTAATTATTATGAATTTATAACATTAAATACATACTTCTCATCTTTCACAAATCCTTCGACTCTGTGAAGGTCTTTTTCTGTTGATGCTGAGGATTTAAAAGTTAATTTGGCACTATGTCCGGTGGTATGGTTTTTTATTTCCATTACTCCATGTTGTTCAATCCACAACTTCCCTACAATTATGTTCTGTACACAACAATTGATATTACTCCATGTATAAGTTTCCTGCCATCTATTTGTACAAATAAAATACGTTATTATTATATTAAATAGCTTTAAAGCAAACCTATATGTTACATACCTTGGAAACTCAACCATTAGAACGCCATCCGGATGTATTTCGACACTTTTTCCACAGAACTTTATTGTTGGGTTAATTGAACCATGGAACTTAAAATCATCAGATTCTGCATGAAATGCAGATATTGGTGGGTGATGCGAGACTTGCTCACAGATTACTCGATAGCCGTCTTTCTCAAATTCGTAAGTTTCTCCAAGGAGTGGATTAAATGGCTTTCCAAGACGATCCCAATTGGAAGCTAGCGCGGACACGGCAAATGCTAAAGAAAAATATAAATAGAGTAATAAATATATTTTATTGTTTCATTTTATTCAAAACGTCGTATAATACTTACCAGCAATATATTTCATGCGATCTGCTGCATTTTCCTGGTGGGAAGCAAGACTTAAGATATGTGCATACTCCATGTATTCACATAGCCTTTGAAGGAAGCTTAGGGGCTCATTCAGTACAACTGGCATTGTAATTTTGCTGAGGTCTTTTCCAATGCAGTTCTTTAAGATGGACCAAACGCTTATTTTCTTTCCAGAAACCATTGGAGCCGGAAGCTCGGTTCTAAAAAACGTATAATGCAAATATTAAAATCCTATATATATGTAACTAACTGTAAAGTATGTTGTAGATAGTATATATTTTCTTATTTTACTTTTTTTTTCAAATTGTACTAACCTCTCAATATGTTCGCCCTCTTTATTTTCAGCCATCTCTTTTTAAAATATTAGTTTTTTAAAAAAATTAAGGGCTTTTTAAATATATCTGAAAGGAGTAGGTATATTTATAATCTATATCTTAAATAATTAAGATAGTTGTGCTGCAACACGCGCAGAGACACCTCGATCAAAACTTAAATCAGTATAGCAATAAATAATAACACAAACCGGATATCATTTGTATGTATAACAAATGTGAATAAGCAATTGCTTATACCTTCATTTTTGAATTTTTCAGTACTTGAAATGACCTTAATTTACCTTATTTATTTACGAGAATAAAGACAGGCGGTTATCAGGCGGAGTTATCTTCTTGAGCACATTAAATTTAGGCTAGTTATGTTTAATAACTTAGTTTCTCTTCAGGACGGGAATAATTTGACGCAGTTGTTCGTTTAGGAAAATCAATACCTTTGGTTTTGTGATAAGGGTTGGGTATTATCATTACGCAGGTTTCAACCTAAAATCGTATTTTTCATACATTTGGTTCGTTAAGTTCACTTAAATGTACACATAAATGTACATGTGATGTAAACACTCATATGTATTAAGAAAATTACCTAATAAACATCGTATCATCTCATGTTAATATACTTTTGATTAAAAGTAATATTGACATATGTAAATGGACATATAACGTTCAAGTCATTTTTTTGTCTCATGCAAGTTTTTAATGTTTCAAATAGTTTTAGGTGCCACCTACATGAAATTTGTACGTTTTCAGTTGCTTTATGGTAACTTTGTCTAATGGGTGTAATTCTTATCTGAACTCTTATAAATTGCTACACAAAAGCGTATTGCTAATTTAATAACGATATATTTCATTTCATTAGAGTTGCTTTTAAAAAATCGAAAATCGAATATATTTGTCAATCCCGATTCTTTTGGCACCCACTAACTTATGTGATAACTACATAGGATTAAAGTGAGCATTAACCGTTAAGTTGTTCAAATTTAATTGAATATAAAAATAGCGAAAATAGTTTTGTTTTCTTTTGAGAGTACGAATAAAAACGAGGTGTAAAATCAACTACAATTAATGTTAATGTTAGAATGCTGTTGAAATTATTCTGACGTTTTTATCTACAATAATTTAGATAATATTATTTAGTTAATATTTTTAATCCTACTCGAAAAGGGAATGTCATACAAAGTTAATTTTTAATAACACCTTTGTATCCATATTACTGATGTATCACATTAAATATATAAATACACTAGCATTAGTTTGCACTTTCACGTGAGTAAATCATTGCGGCGACACATTTGCCTACATATACATACGTACATAAGTACCTACAAATGTATTGTCTGTATATTACATATCGTACATACAACTAATTTGTTTTATGTACAATTAACTATGTGCTTTCTATTAATGTAGTAGAAGTATGTCGGCATTCTATTTTATTTGTATGTCTTAATGTACTTTCATATGTATAAGTAAATACGAAATGCATGTGCATTATTTTTAAATTGTACTTTTTTTATTTTGAGGAAAAAATGTTGTTGTGATCAGAAAATATCGATCAGTACCATTTGCTCAGTCGTATAGTTCTTTAGTTGCAGTCAAAGTCGCATTATTGCAGTCGTTAATTTTAAGATCGGTGATTGTGCTAAATTTTATTAATTCAAAATTTCCTTGCATCGCTATAACGCAAAATGTGAAGACCTGTGAAACTGTGATTATTATAACGCATCACAATCTTATGCAATCGTACTTACTAATTCATACATAATATACTTCGGTACATAGTACATAATTCATTCATACATGTACATACTTATAAGTTATAGCCATATGAATGTACATGAACATGTGTATATTTATATATTTAGCCATATGTAAAATAATATATACAGGTTAAAGGTTTCGAAAAATAAATATAAACGAAATGTGCCGAAATTCATTGTATTCAACAATTTTCATTGCTTTGACTTCATAATTGTAATAGATTTCAATTATGTAAATTTAGGGAAATATATTAAGACAATATCTAATTTTGGCAAAGATTTACGGTGTGACTATTTTATTTAAATCAATCAACAAATGTTAGGCTTCAGTGCTTGATTCATTTACCCTACAATCCAATAGGATATAACCCAAAAATAGAATGTCTGTATGTATTGCGGTCCCAGATGTACTTCTTTTTTTTATTTTTCTTTTATTATTGTATAAAGCGTCTGTATACTAGCAACGTTAATATTAACTTAGCCCAGAAGTTTATTACTCACAGAAAACCCTAGTAAAGTAAATACATACATACATACAAGTATAGTACATTATATATTTATGTACATATTTGTGACCAGCGTCAACAGGCATGTCGAACTAGCGTTGTCCGCCGTTAGCGGTCCATTAGAATGCAAACTAGCCTCTCAGCTTTAAAGATATTTTAAAGAATCTTGGCACACATACTTTTTATTGCTGCACGCTGCAAAGAGTTAGCAGGGGATTGCGCCGATAGACCGCATGTATAGCTGCTATTAAATATAGTAGCATGTTTCTGCTATTTTTTTTACACCGCGTCATTTACTACATTTTCAAAAGATTGTCAAATATTTTAATATGTATAGTAATTAAGTGAAGTGATTCAATAAAAATTTTTAGGAGCTAATGCATGAAAGCCGGTATTGTTTTAAGAGATATCCAAGCTACGTACTTGAAATTTTAATTGTGTAGAGATCCGCACTGTTGCAGTTTTCAATTAGATAAACAAATCTTAAAACTTTATATAAATATATAAATCAAATATAAATATTGCAAAGGAAAAAGTAGATAGATTTGAAAATGATAATTGAAATATGTAATTTAAGCTTTTTATTTTTTTAATGATCGTTAGATGTTTCTTATGAGGAATTGACGGGACTGACAACGAATAGATTTGTTTCAATGGATATATTAGAAATCGAACCAAACTCTCTTTCCTTGGGAGGTAAGGGAAGTGAAGATTTGGAATTTAAAAAACGGTAAGCAACTTTATTTTTGTTGTTTTATGAACTATATCTTTGCGATATATACATATAACTGAACATTTCAATTCAATTTTGATAATTTAAATTCAATTTTAATTTTGTTTCAGAATTATTATCGGAGAACTTGTTGATACAGAAGAGGAATTCTCCAAAGACTTGCAGTATGTAGTTGATAATTATATAAAGGCAGTGGATAAGCCTGTTGCTCCAAGATCAGTAAAAGATAATAAGGATGTTATATTTTCCAATTTCTTGCAAATTGCGGAGTTCCATAATATGTATAATTTATAATGTAAATCCAAAACATTTTTAGTAAAATAGTTAACTTTCAGGGTCTTAAAAGAAGGCCTTAAGTCCTATAGCAACCAACCTAACATGATAGCCAAGACATTTCTGCGACTCGAACGTGATTTTGATAAACATGTGAAATATTGCCAGAACGAGCCACAGGCACAAGAATTTCTTGCCACAAATCTTGAATGTCAAAATTATTTTCAGGTAAGTTTTTTAAATAGCTACATTGACTTTGAAAACATCAAACCAGCGTTGTCCGTCTGTTTGTCCATCTTTAGCAAATCAAACGAATCACCTTTCAATAACAAAAATCAAAGAAGGGTATCTTACTGTCGACTGTGTTGCATTGATTTCATTTCTCGCTCGCCACAGTGAGTGACAATCAATTTTTCATTTTTGAATTTCACACGACAGAGTACTCAATACTAACATAGATCGATCATTAGAATTGCATAGAGATTTAAACTTAGTTATATGCAGAGACGCTTATGTTTGACAGACAGGAGAAAGTGGTCGATCTATTTATAAATATGCTTACTGAATCAGTATAAACAAATGAGATAATATAGCCATTTCCTGACACCTACATAGCAAAAGCTCCACATTTGGAACATTTTGTGTGCCTATGCGGATCAAAATGTACTCTTTTAAAATGAGTATATAAAGATTTGAAGGTCATCTATCTCGAATTCTAAAAGATATTTATATTAGTTTGATGAACTCCCTGTTTATTGAAGCTAGATTATAAAAAATGACTTAATCTAAAAAGTACAATAAAAACAAGAGGGTAGCAAAAACAATTCGATAGATCGCAGAACTGAGAGCTGAATAATCGAACGCATATGTACTTTTAATAAAAATGGAATATTCTCCACAAAATATAAATAGTAATGAGTAAGGCTATTTTACCACAGTCTGACCTTTTAGATAGTAACATGGTATATATTAATTTAGTTGTATACACATATTATCTAAAGACATTCGAAATGTATATTATTTTGTATAATATTATTACTATATTATGCGACATACATATGCGTATAGGATATATGAATATAAATGTGCAATTCTTGCAATATATGTTTGATTTCCATTGGCCATATGTTCAATGCTTTTATGAAGATCGTGTGTATGTAGAGTATAACAGTTTATTTTTAAAATCAAGCAATTCTATATATTAAAGCTTTTGCATATCTCAGTGTTTTTCGAGTAGTGGTTGCCGTCGTTTCGTGTCATTTTTCTGCACGTGGATTTTGAATTCCCTTTTGGTACCTAAATATATAATTAATAAATTTACTGTATCTAATAAGAAAGATATACAACCTAAATACATACGTCATGGCAATACGCAGTTAAGCAGAAAAGTTATTGAAAAATCGTCACAAACGCTCTATGATTATCAGCGTTTTCCAGCTATCTTATATAATACAGAACAAAAATTACTTGAATATACGAAAAAAATATACCGAAAATGAACAGTGTACAAAAATATATCACTCAATTATACATTCATACATGTATACGTGCAAACTTATATTTAATTTCTGTGAAAATAAATGTTCAATTTCAAAAGTTTCTCTACATTCTTTTATCTATGAATATTAAAAAATATAGTGTTTATATATTTATAAATCGAGTACAGATGCAAAATATGTATCAATGTGTGTGGCTGTGTGTATTTGCACGCATACATATAAATCCGCGTATACATAATATTCGTATGTATACATATATTTAATGCGTGAGCTTGAAACTACATATTTATTTAAATTTAACGGGACCGTTGTGCATGTCAATATTTGTGCGAGAAAAGTTTTGAACATACATATATAATAGAAGAACGCTGCAGAAGTTATAAAAAAAACTATTTGTAGATGAATGAAAATGCGTCGGCGTACCGGGGGCTTTATAGCCTTGAAATTGATTTTTGCCGATTGGGCCTTGATGCAATTATATTTATATTCATATTATATTCATAGCAAAGTATCCAGTTTTGATGTAACATCTTAACTTTTTATAAATACATAGTAATAAATACTTATGCTATTTTTTTATTAGTACCAATTTTCCTTTATTATAAGTTAATTGGTATCTTAAAAAACAATATTTTCTTTTAAAACGATGTTTAATATACAATTTGCCCAAATTTCGAAATATAATATAGGTATAGAACGAATTTAACACATAGAAAAGAAGAAAAATCGATCGATAGCCTTCAATAGCTTCCATAGCGATACGGTATATCGGACAGATCTGTCTCGCTTGAATAGATTCAATTCGGAGAATATATATACAAATATGTATGTTTATATTTAAGTCATGAGATCGAGAAATCTAAAATAGGTTGTTTTTAATTTTTTTTGTTGACATCACATATGTATTTAGTGTTAGGTAGCGCGTACAAGTGTGTATGTGTTAGAAACAAGAAGAAGGTCATGTTCCTGTATTTTAGATAATTAGTTCGCCGTTACACTTGTTATTTATTGATGTTTTTAAAAATATCTTTAAAGGGGCTGTCTTCAAATCTTGGGGACGATAAACTGCTGTCAGAACACCTAAAGCTCCCACTGCAAAGGATAAACGATTATAAACTTTTATTTAAGGTTTGACTATAATTTTTACGCTCATCGGATATTTATCAACATCTGTTTTTTGCATACTACGTGTTTCCATACCATTTATATTATGTTTGCTAGCTTCGGTTTTAAATTATTTTATATTTTAATTCACAGGATCTAATAAAACTATCGCAATGCTTAAAAGAAAAGGTTAGGGATTTGGAAAGAGCTTTAGAGTTAATGCTTAGCGTACCAAGTAGAGCGTATGATAATAGATTCATAACAAGCATTGAGGGATATAGAGGTAATATTGGAAAGTTGGGAAGATTATTGCTGCACGAGTGGGTCACATTTACAGATAAAGATGAGAAAACTCATGATCGATATTGCTTTCTATTTAAATCAAGAATTTTAATAACCAAAGTTCGAAAAATATCTGAAAAGAAATCGATTTTTATTTTGCAAAACATTATAAAGCTTCCACACTGTGATATTGAGCACAGAGAAAATGAAAAACAAATCTATATTTCATCAAAAACAATAGATGAAAAATCAAGTTTTCCCATATTAATAAAACCGCACAATGAGGAAAATCATATTACTTGGTATAATGAAATTTTACAATATATGAATCACGAAGTGACACTTCAAGAACATAATGCAGATGATCTCAAAGTAGATCCCACAAATGTTGCTACTGAAAACGAATTACTTCTTCGTCTTCCTCAAAAAGTTGAAGCTCACGATTCAAACTTGGGTACTCGGCCATCTGACGTTGCCGAAAACTACTTTTTAAGTAAAGAAACTAAAGAAAGACTTCAGCTGGAACACCAAGAACTTTTAAAGTTTGAACAGGAGTCTATAGAACTATTCAAAAGTCAACAAAACTTGACTCAGGCAAAAGAACAGGTTGTTAAAGTATCTGATAATTCAGCTCAAATACCTCTGCAACAAAACATAAAACGTGAAACAAGTTCAAATCTATTAAGTAGTTCTTCTGAAAATAAAAGAATCAAAACTGAGGAAACAACATTAATTGCGGAGAAGATTGAGTCCGCACAAGTGCTAGATTCATCAAATACCTCTAGTGTAGTTTTAGCTGCGCATAGTGAGTACGAGACAGAACAGTTAATCGATACATATCTAAACAAAGAGTCTTCTATTAAAGAAACTTTGGATGAAAGTACAACGACAAAGGAATCTCAGCTTATTGGCTTAAGTAGCGCCAGCTTACTAGAGGGTAAGGAAGAAGAAGAACGCTTACAACCTTACGAACCTAGGGATCTGATTCCGAAAATTGAAATAAGCAACCCACCAGAAGCACAACAACCTATCATTAAACCAAAGCATAAGCCAATTGAACTAACACATATAGTTGGTTATAATGAATCTATGCAAGATAGCGATAGAGTGACAAACGGTTCTCAAAGCCGACCTGGATTTGCTAATCATACTAATATTACCGATTCTGCTTCATTAACACAGTGGAATAATGAGCTTGCCAATATCAGATACAGTAATGGCGGCAACCGTTCTGCACAAGACGCACCACCCCCACCACCAATTCCACCTCACTTTGTTCGAATGCCTGGCTTTTTTCAACCGCTACCGCTTATTGCTTATGAGACCACCATAGAGATACTAATTGTTAAAACACGACCACCATCACCACCTCCTCGAATGCCAACAATAAAGCGCGTTCTTATCCATAATGAAAGCCTAGAGCAAAAAACTCAAAACTTTTTGGAAGGCATCTACGACGTATCAACGACAGACACATCACTTCGCAATGCAAAACAAAAAATACGCAATATTAAAAATACAGTATTAAAATCAACTGACACCACCAACTATGCACAAGACACTGTACAAAAAGCTAAAGCTCGCGATTTTATACATATATTTACCCCACCCATTAAAAAAAAAAGACCAATATATGAAATTGTTGAAGAACCTGTAAATATAAGTATAGTGGAGGGCGAATATACTGAGTCTATTGCTGACGATTTCAGAGAGTCAAGTGCCGATTACGAAACACGAGGCCAAAGCGTTGGCGGTATGGATGATAACTATTCTGGGTATTCCATGGCTTCTAGACGCCGGCTTGAAAGTAAGTTTCCATAAAACACAAACATTTTAAATAAATTATAAACTAAATTATAATTCAAGATTAATGATTCAAAAATAACATAAATAATAAATTAAAAAACAAAACACAAGAGAGCTATCTTTGGCGTGCCGAAGATTTAACACCTCTGCAAATTGCTTTATTTTTACCTTAATAACAAAATGGTCCGAAATTATAATTAAATTTGAGGTAAACATTTCGATTTACCCAAGAACTTACAGATAATATTCTATTGTGCCTCTACAATACCATATCGTTTTACCAAAATGTTCATATCTTGTCACATAATAAAAGTCCATTTTGCAAAGGTTAATCTATCTCTTATGTTACAATATTTTGAAATATAATACATATTGAAAACAAAATTAAGAAAAGTGTGTTTATGGAATTGTTTTTTTGCGAAAAATGTGTTGATATCGAATAGATGCCTCGTGTTTTTTAACAAAGTAAGTGACTAAAAATAACCAGTAGTTTGTCAAACAATTCATGTAAATCTATATAGCATATATACATCCAAATGTTTTAAATGTAAATGTAAATAATTAAAGCGACACTATCTGATAAAAACATTTCGTATTGAATTCGTGTTGAATTAACTTTTCATTCAATAAGCTCCCAAAAGTCCAATTCACTAAAATTCAACTCATTTATCTCGTACAAATTCCTAGAAACTCCTGTGAAACTAATACATCGACATTGTTAAAAATTACCATTTAAAAATTATTAAATTTTATGTGTTTTCTCACAATCTTTGTAATAAAGGAACTGGTAGGTCTAGGGGCTATGAGGAAAGCTCCCAATATCTTGGCCTTAGTTCCAAACGTGAAAGAAGTACTGTAGATAGAATTGAAGCACGATCGACTCTTCTGAGTTCCAGTCGCAACGAGAGCCGAGCAGAAAGTCGTGCTGAAAGTCGAGCTGAAAGCCGTGCATCTTATTCCCGTGCAGAGTCACGTTCCGGGAGACGTTCAGTTGTGGACGAAATAGCGCAACGATCGGTTGAAAAGCCTGTGGTTATCAAGATGCTTAAAAGTGTTCAAGTCCAAAGTATGTTCAGACTAAAAAAATATTTTGAATTGGTTTTTCTAATATATTTTAACTTTAAGGTGGAGAGACAGCACATTTTGAAATCCAATTTAAAGAACTGCCAGGATTAGTTACATGGTTGAAAGATAATAAGCCATTGGACGATCGTTTGGCAGATCGTATTACTCAAACAACTGCTCCAATGAATTCTTTTCGTTTGGATATTAAAAACTGCAGGTAATATAAACTTTTATTATCGTTTAAAAATATACTTATAATACCGCTTTTTTTTAGTGAGAGTGATGCTGGAACATATACTATTCGTGCCCAATCGGGTTCTGAGACTACAACAGTCTCTGCTCAGTTAGCAGTTGGTCAAGGTGAGCTTTATAAGCTTATATTATTTAAGTGCCAATTTTGATTTTTTGTATTGCATTTATTTTACAGATTCTGGACTTGACGAAACGAAAACTAATGTTCCACCCGCCTTTTTGGTTAGCTTAAAGGATGCGGAAATGATTGAAAACACTCTGTTTCGTTTTATGATCAAAATTTTAGGTGACCCGAAGCCAAGAGTTAAATTGTAAGTTCATTCAAAACGCCTATTTAAATCAACTTAAAAAAACAAATTTATTTATTAATTTTTAAAGCTTTAAAGATGAGGCTGAAATACTAGAAATCAATGATCGTATCCAAATAATAAGAGACAAGGATTACTTAGGGTTTTATGAGTTGGTCATTGAAGATGTTCAAAAGGAAGATGCTGGAACTTACTCTTGCAAAGCGACTAATAAATTTGGCGAAGCTGTCTGTGAAGCTACAGCAACAACTGTCGGCAAGTATTAATAATTTAAATACTTGAATGGTTTCACAACCTTAATAAATTACTTTCTCTGGCTAAATATACATTTCATTGTGCTTAGTCCTTTCTTATACTGATACTGGAAATATTTACTTTTTTCAATATAGAATTTAAGAATCCTTTTGGAGCCCTAAGCGGACAGATTTTGCCAGCTGGAGAGAAACCAGTTTTTTCATGGAAACGGAACGGCGAAGAATTTGATCCCGAAGAGCGCTTCAAGGTTCTCTTTGGTGAAGATGAGGACTCGCTTGCCCTTGTTTTTCAACATGTTAAGCCCGAAGATGCTGGCATATATACATGTGTAGCCCAGACTTCAACTGGAAATATTTCTTGCAGTGCAGAGCTATCGGTTCAGGGTGCTATTCAAACTCTTAATAGAGAGCCCGAAAAACCGACTTTAATAATTGAGCATCGAGAAGCGAACACAAGTATTGGAGGTTCGGCTATACTCGAACTTCAGTGTAAGGGTTTCCCCAAGCCTGCTGTTCTTTGGAAACACGAAGGTGAAGTCATTCAAGTCGATGACAGACATAAATTTATGTATGAGGATGAGGAAAGTATGTCACTTGTTATCAAGAACATAAATACTGAAGACGCTGGAGCATACACCATTGAAGCTGTAAACGAGCTCGGACAGGATGAGAGCTCTATAAATTTGATTGTTCAAGGTAACGTCAATTTCTAACCAATAAAACATTATAAGGTAATTGATAACTTTTATATTTTCAGCTCCACCTAAAATAAAGAAGGTACAGGATATAACTTGCATCGCGGGCGAAACAGTGAAAATAGAAGTAGAAGTTGAAGGATCTCCCAAGCCAACTATTAATGTTACAAACAATAGTAAAGACATATCCAGTGAAAGCAACGTGAAAATAACATCCAATTCAGTTGGAAAAAGTTCAGAGAAAGTTGTTATTGAGATATCTAATATCAAACTTTCACAATCAGGAAACTATTCTATTAGAGCTGTGAATACCCTAAGTCAAACCTCTGAATATTGGAATTGCACAGTTAAATCTAAACCAGTTTTCGTAAAGCATCTCGAAGAGCAATATATTCATGGCGAAAAAGAAAACGTTCAAATGACAGTACGCGTAGATGCATTCCCTGAGGCAAAACTTATATGGTATCATGAAAATACTGAGATAAAGTTGACTGATAAGAAATATCAAGTTGATAGCGATGGAAATGCATATACATTAAAAATAGTTGGAGCTACACGAGTAGATGCTGGTAAATATTCGGTAAAGGCGGTTAACGATCATGGATCAGCAACTAGCGAAACGCAATTACTTATGAAATGCGCTCCAGAATTTAAGAACAAATTAAAGAACATTACTGTCAAGGAGGGTGACTGCAATGTTGAGCTTGTAGTAGGTATTGATGCCTACCCTGTTCCACATGTTAAATGGTTTATAGACGGCATCGAAATTGCTGAAAAACGAAACGATTTTCGACAAGTTCAAGAGGGCAACGATTTTAAACTGGTTTTAACGGAAGTTGCAACTAACATGCAAGGAAATTACTGCTGCAAAATTATGAATGATTACGGTGTATTGGAAGACAACTGTTCTGTAACTGTTAATTGTAAGTGTACCTTCTTTGCAAATGTATGTATATACAATATTTCAACTCTTGTTCTTCAGGTAAACCTAAAATACGACGAGCTCTTAAAGATGTGGAAGTAAAGGAGGGCGATTCCCTAACTTTGGAAGTAGAAGTTTATAGCACTCCTGAAGCTGACGTCAAATGGTAATTGTTTCATTTAAAAGTGCCTTATTTCATACTTTCGAGTCTCAACGTCACTTTCACAGCTAAACAAATTGCAATTGATACACTTAAATTATCTTCTGAGTAATGTTTTTTTGCTTTTTTACTTCTAGGTTTAAGAATGGTCACGAAATTCATGAAGACGCACGTATAAAAATTAAAAGAGATTCGCAACGAATTGAAAACTATTACTTAACATTGAATCTTGCGAAAAGTGAGGATGCTGGAACTTATGAAGTGAAAGCCACGAATTTCATTGGAGAGACTACATCCAGTTGTAAAGTGCTGGTTTTAAGTAAGTGTGTTTTAAAAACTGAATTTATAGTGCATTTTATATTTTTAGAGATAAATAGAATATTATTTTTTTTATCACAATATCAACAGGATTATTATTAAAGAGGCAAACAATTTATTTATAAAAAAATCAATAAATAAATAAAGTAATTTTCTACTTTATTACGAAGTTAAACTAAAAATCTACATACGGTAGAAAAAAACTAATTTGTTTCTCAAATATTATATATTATAAATGAAATATGAGAGATTAAGTTATCCTTATTTAGTGTCTAACTTAGTTTTCGTATTTGCTTTCCTTGAATATTTAGTGTAACCGTCCTGCCTTTTAAAGTATAACTATATTTTTAAAACAACGTTCACATTGCTTCGGGAAAGATACAATACAACTCCAAAAAGTTACATTATATATTATTGGACATACACGAAACATAACATTTCCTATATACAATATTAATAATTATACACAATTCCTATAAAATGTTTGTATTCATAAACGAAACTTTAATCCAGCACAAGACAATGTATCCGTCGGAGAAACTGTGACAAAAACTCTTATTTGTACCACAGAACAACCAGAGGAAGGGGGTAAAATGATTTTCTTATCAAAATTATTTATAAATAACAAAAATAAACCTCTTAAAGACAAACGGCGATGTTTTTTGTTATGCTGTAAAAATGCTATAAGTATAACATAAAAGTCAACAACGTGAATGTGAATGAATGTACATATGTATGTTTTAAATAACGTGACTATCGTTCGCACTCTACATTTAAGAATCAGTTTTGAATTTTGTCTCCAATATTATTTTATTTTTTGCTCAAAAATCTAATTCATCATATGCTGTAAAACACACAAAAAGCCAAACTCATAACTGCACGCCCTGCTCATCTACTCATTGGCATTCACTAAAAAAATGAATGGAACAGAATGAAAAAACAAATATTTTCCATGAGAAAATCTATGTTAACACTAACAAAAAGATAAAAGCACTTATACTTAACTAAGTTAAGTACAACATTAACATTATGGGAAGAAGGACAACAATCATTCTTGCCTAATCAACTGTATTTAATATAAATGGTCTTCGAAATATTTATGATTTAATTTCATAAATGGACAGAAATATGTCAACAGTGGAACGAATTCAATCAATACATGTACATATATAAAAGAAATTCTTGAGGGATAGTATTTTCTGTTGTAATGTAAATATGGTATTAAACAACATTATAAATTGTAAGGAATGAATTAATTGAATATATAGTACATAAGTACTAACTTAAAAAGCAAGTAAAGAATGCTATCTTACATATAGTACGTGTATGTCTGTTTGTAAGCAAAACATTTAATACTGAATATACCGTTGGTGTGCAACAACTGACAGCCCTCTTTACTTGTTTTTTAATAAAAATAATTGTAATCAAAATATTTTATAATTCAGTTAACTAACTTTTGCTATGTATATATATTTTATAGCTGTACCTGAAATCGTGCACATTGATGTTTTTCAAATGCATAGCTTTGAAAGCGTTCCTCTTAAATATGAGGTTATTGCTAAGGGTATACCCAAGCCGGAAGCTGTCTGGTATCGCGATAATAAACCTCTGAAGCCTGACGAGCACACCGCTATAGCAGTTGACGGGGTTTGTCAGTTATTTGGTATATATTAAATTATGTTGCTAGTATTTCAATTATTTCAGGATCATTATAAATTGGAAATAAAATCACTGGATCTTACGGACGCTGGAGAATACAAAGTTGTTATAAAGAACAAAGTCGGTGAAAAGAGTCATCAAGGAGTACTTTCTCTATCAGGTAAAGTTGAACATTCAGAGTACAAAATATGTAATAACCTTGTGCATTATACTAAAATAGGCGTGGCTGAATACAGGAAGCCCCTACTCATATCCAACAGCGGATTGCGTGACATCAAATTAAAGAAGGGCGATAAAGTAGCTGAAACTGTTACGTTTACAGCTGATCCAAATCCAGAAATCGTTTGGCTTAAGGATGGAAAGCCAATTTCTGAAAACAAATCGCTTGCACTAAAAGTAACATCAAAAGACCTAGAGCATGGATTAAAGCAATATGAATGCAGTCTTAATATATTAGAAGGTAAGTCTCATTAATTTATAAATGTGTATATAGTGAATGAATCCATTAAATTTGAATCCATTTACTATATAGCGGATATTAAAGACTCTGGTCGATATGAACTACAAGTAAAGAACAAATATGGTGAGCTAAGTACTAAGGGCTGGATAGACGTTTTGGCCAAACCTGAAATATCTGGTCTGGAAGATCATAAGTGTATGCCGGGCGATTCTGTATGCTTCGAAGCATTAGTACTTGCTAATCCAAAGCCGAAGGTATCGTGGACCCGAGGAAATGAAAACCTATGCAATAATGAGAACTGTGAAGTCATCGCAGATGTTGATGGAGATAAATACCGTATTGTTTTCCAATCAGTTACACCAAGTGATGACGGCAAATATACTGTTACAGCAGTTAACTCAGAGGGAAGAGTTGATAGCCATTTCAATTTGAATGTCCTTGGTAAATTTGTCATATATATTTGAGTTGAAAAAAATACTGAAAATAATCGCAATTTATTTTACAGTTGAAAAGCCCACATTCATCGTCCCACCAGAAAATCAATCCATACACGATCTTAAGTCGGTTTCTACGAAAGTGTTGGTACATGGAGTTCCCACTCCATCCATTTCTTGGCTAAAGGATGATAAGCCTATAGACTTTAGCACATTGAACAGTTCTCAGGAAAAAGCTTACAGTACAACAACTAATGCAAAATCTACTGATCAGGTTGAAAGTCTGTTTGAAATAAACAAATTTAGAGCAAATGACGTAGGAACGGTGCGTATTTTTTATTATTACTAATGTTTATTTAAATCAGAAACATATATAAACATTTCTTACTTAAATTCTCTTTTTCAGTATTCATGTGTAGCTAAAAACGAAGTGGGAGAAACAAAAGCACCATTTAAATTGGATTTGCAATCCCTTTCACCGAGCTTTGTTAAAAAACTAAACAATGCTCTTGATGTAGTACAGGGTCAACCTCTTCTGCTTGAATGCGAAGTGGATGGAAGCCCCCTACCAACAGTGCAATGGTTCAAGGATAGTGAAGAGATTAAGCCCAGCCAAAGGTGAAAAGAATAATGATTTTTATTAATAAAATCAAGTTATTCTATAATTAATTTACTCGTTATTAAAATCTTCTTTAATTCAAACTTTTGTAGTGTGAAAATGTCGACATCCCCTGAGGGACTAATCAAATTGGAAATTAATCATGCGGAACCTAATGATTCTGGAGCCTACAAATTGGTTATTTCTAATCCTCATGGAGAGAAAATTGCTTTATGTGCTGTGGCTGTAAAACGTAAATATATTTTGATTTTATTTATATTTACGAACGATAGAGATTTACAATTAATTATATTATTAATTATATAATTAAGCAAATGATGTCAAGCCACAATTCTTGAAGCCGATTGAAAGTCAAACTGTCGTCGTTGGAGAACCATTGAACTTAAATGCTCAGGTAACAGGCTTTCCAGCACCCGAAATCAAATGGTACAAAGATGGAATGCTTCTACGCCCAACTTCATCCATGGACTTGGTTAATAATCCCAATGGACAAATTGGTCTTAGGTAGGTTTTCTACTACTTACTTCTATATTATTTTGTGGCATTGTATTATCTTGTTAATATGTAACTTCTTATATTAGCATTGATTCTGTGGAGCCACAAGATGCTGGTGTTTATAAATGTGTAATAGTTAATAAAGAGGGAGAGATGAAAGGATCAGCAGAAGTTAAAGTTGTCGCCAAAGAATCGGTACCGTCATTTGTTGCAGAACTTCAAGATGCATCAAGTGTCGAAGGTTTCCCTGTTAAAATGGATATTAAGGTAGTTGGATATCCAAAACCAAAACTTCAATGGTTCCATAATGGTCATGAAATATTACCCGATAACAAACATATTGCCATTGTTGAAAATCCTGATAATTCCGTAAGCCTTATTGTTGATAAAACGGCTCCAACTGATTCCGGATTATATGAGGTTATTGCCCAAAACTCAGAGGGTTCAACTGCTTCAAAGGCAAAACTTTACGTAGCTGCTAAAACTGATGAAACATCTACGGAAGAGCAGCCCCAATTTGTTTCGGGATTAAGGGATGTGAATGCGGATGAAGGCCAAGAGCTCGTACTATCTGCACCTTTTATTTCAAATCCCATGCCAGAAGTAATGTGGTCCAAAGATGGTGTTTTATTGACACCTAATGAACGTTTATTAATGACTTGTGACGGTAAACATGTTGGCTTGACTATAAAACCAGTGGAAGCATCCGATTCTGGTAAATACTCTTGCCTGTTAGCTAACCCCTTAGGTGAAGATACGTCTAGTTGCGATGCCAACGTAAGAAAAATTTATAAGGCACCTGTTTTCACGCAAAAGATATCAGATCAGCAGCAAGTATTTGGAAATGATGCCAAAATTCCAGTCACGGTTTCGGGAGTTCCCTACCCAGAGCTTACGTGGTTCTTCGAAAACAAACCTATTAAGTTATCCGATAAATATACAGTTAAAAATGACGGAGATCACCATATATTGACAGTTAAGGACTGCCAACAGAGTGACATTGGAGAATATAAATGCATTGCTTCCAATAAGGAAGGCAAAGATATCACCCAGGGTCGTTTGGATGTTGTTAAAGAAGTGTAAGTCAATTGCAAAGATAATCTTTATACAAACTTAACATACGAGTATTTTATCTTACAGTAAGAAACACATGCGCTCCGAACCCCCAGTATTTCTCAAAAAAATTGGAGATTGTGATTGCTTTGATGGTATGGCAGCTAAGTTTACAGCCTGTGCCACTGGATACCCAGAACCTGAAGTGGAGTGGTTTAAAAATGATCAAAGATTGTTCCCATCTGATAGAATCAACTTAGACAAAGAAGCAAATGGCCTTTTACGTTTAACGATCAAAAATGTATCAGAAGCTGATGTAGGCCGCTATTCATGCCGAATTTACAATCCCTATGGTGATGATGTCTGCAATGCAGAACTCCTTTACGATGGTAAGCAACAAAAGAATTTCAAAATCGTCCATTATTATAACTTTTTATTATATTTTACTAGTTTTGGATTCACCACAACGTCCGTTGGGAGACCAATATGCAGATTTTAAGCAATACAAAAAATCTGGTGCTCCACCTCCATTACCAGATGCTCCAATTATATCAAGAATGACAGATCGCAATCTTCTTTTATCCTGGAAGCCATCAGTGCCTCTATCACCTCGTTATCCTGTAACATACCAGGTAATACCTTAGATTCTTTAATTTTTGAATATGTATTTATTTATAATGCACTTTTTGAATAGATTGAAATGATGGATATGCCAGAAGGAGATTGGCGTACCTTGAACACTGCAGTTCGTAGTTGTGCATGCGAAATTAGAAACTTGGAGCCATTACGGGATTACAGATTTAGAGTACGCGTTGAAAACAAGTTTGGCGTAAGCGACCCAAGTCCATACGTTCAAACATATAGGTAACTATAAAACAATTTATTATTAAACACTTAAACTATTTAAAATTTGTTTTAGGCAAAAACTTGTACCAGAGCCACGAAAAACATACACATATTTACCGCCTGGAACCGACTTCAGACCAGAAACTTCACCATATTTCCCTAAAGATTTTGATATTGAACGTCCACCGCATGATGGTTTGGCTCAACCTCCACAGTATGTGTTTTAATTTGTATTATATTATAAATAAAATAATCATTTTGTATACATTTTAGATTTTTGCTACGTGAAAACGATGTATCATTTGGTGTGAAAGGCCACAACACTGAACTGATGTGGTTTGTATATGGTTATCCTAAGCCAAAAATGAGCTTCTATTTTAACGACAAGCTTATTGAATCTGGCGGAAGATTCGATCAAAGCTACACTCGCAATGGTCAAGCAACATTATTTATAAATAGGTAAGCAATATTTTCGAAATATAAAACTGAAAACATGTGTTTATATAATCTATATTATTTTATAGCATGCTAGATCGAGATGTTGGATGGTATGAGGCTGTCGCTACAAATGAACATGGCGAAGCAAGACAGCGTGTAAGGCTTGAAATTGCAGAATATCCGAGATTCCTTAAGAGACCAGATGAAACATTTATAATGTCTCGTAAAAATGGACGTATTGAAGCCAGAATAACCGGTATTCCATTACCTGAAGTACATTGGTATAAGGATTGGAAGCTTATTACAGACTCATCCCGTATAAAGGTAAATAAATGTTGTTTTTGATATTTGTCGATATGTTTTTCACTTGTAACATGTCTGTTCGTTGTATTTTAGATAAGTTCCTACGACCCTGATATATACGTCTTATCCATACACGATTCAATCATAAAAGATGAAGGCTTGTACTCTGTTAGTGCGAGAAATGTGGCTGGGTCTATTAGTACTTCTGTGACTGTACACATTGAAGAAAATGAGGACAAATATATCTTTAAGACTTATGGAAGGCATCCGTTTGTTCGATCAAAGCAATTACGTTACGAGGATAAGTATGATATTGGTGATGAGCTCGGTCGTGGAACCCAAGGAATAACTTATCACGCAGTTGAGCGTGCAACAGGAGATAATTATGCTGCAAAGATAATGCACGGAAAGCCAGAGCTCCGACCATTTATGTTGAATGAATTGGATATTATGAACATGTTCAATCACAGAAATTTAATTCGCCCCTATGACGCATATGAAACGGATCGCTGCATTACTTTAATAATGGACCTTGCCGCTGGAGGAGAGCTAGTCAGGGACAATTTGCTTAAGCGTGATTATTACACTGAGCGTAACATTGCGAATTATATTCGTCAAAGCTTATGGGCACTTGAGCATATGCACGATTTGGGTGTTGGTCACATGGGCTTAACGGTAATTACATTATAAAGTACATAACTATATTGAATTACTTATCAATGTTTTCTTTGCCATAGATCAAGGATCTCTTAATTTCAATTGTAGGAGGTGAACACATAAAGGTTTCTGATTTTGGTCTCTCGAGAAAAATCAACAAACATAACTTATCTACATTGGATTATGGAATGCCGGAATTTGTTTCTCCTGAAGTTGTAAATAAGGAAGGTGTTAACTTTTCACATGATATGTGGTCAATAGGATTGATAACCTATGTACTCCTAAGCGGTACAAATCCCTTCCTGGGAGCAAATGATAGAGAAACTTTGAGCAACATTCGTGAAGGTCGATGGGATTTCAAAGACTCCTTGTGGACACATATATCAGAGGATGGACGAGATTTTATAAGTCGTCTTCTGCTATACAGCCCAGAAGAACGTATGGATGTTAAAACAGCTTTGAAGCATCCCTGGTTCTTTATGCTTGACCGAGAAATCTCTGGCGATGAATACCAAATTGGAACTGATCGACTGAGAACTTACTACGATCATTTTAGGGACTGGTATGCAAATGCTTCTTGTAAAAACTACTTCCGCAGGCGCCGTCTTAGTGGCTGCTACCAGCACCCATCCAAAATGGTTTACCCAAGTGGGCATTCATACACACCAGAACGAACCCCTGAGCCTTTGGTGGAACCAAAGAAAAGATCTAAGCGAGAGGACGTGGTATCCAAATTTTTGCATCCTGATTATGAATTGGGTCTCATACAATCGGAAAGCCAGTAAGTGAACAACAATATAATATATTTGTAGAATAACATATAAGCTTTCTGCTTTTCATAGTTACCAGTATGGACCAGATACATATTTACTACAACTGAGAGATGTTAGCTTCCCCGTACGATTGCGTGAATACATGAAAGTAGCTCACAGACGTTCTCCATCGTTTGCTCTTAACGATTCAGTTGATTGGTCGGTAAGTATAAAAAAAAATGCATCAACAAATTTTGTGGCAATAAACGGACAGACTGACAATTATTTTATATTTAACAGCTTCCCGTTATTCGCGAACGACGACGATTCACTGATATAATGGATGAAGAAATTGATGATGAACGAACCAGAAGTAGAATAAGCATGTATTCTGCAAATGATTCCTATTCCATTAGGCGCTTGAGAACAGAACTTGGTCCTCGTTTGGATGAATACACAGAGGCTGACGCAATGATTGAAACTCAGCGTGAAGGTTATCCACCGTTCTTTAGGGAGAAACCACAAACTATTGCTATTACAGAAAACCGGCCGGCACACATTCATTGTTTTGCTGTTGGCGATCCTAAGCCATGCGTTCAATGGTTCAAAAATGATATGGTTTTATCAGAGACTAAGCGAATCAAAATTACTTATGACGACGACGGACGATCTATACTAAGATTTGAGCCTGCAGTTCATTTTGACGTTGGTGTCTATAAGGCTGTGGCAAGGAACAAGGTTGGCCAAACTATAGCACGTTGTCGTATAGTTGTTGCAACACTTCCTGATCCTCCAGACTCGCCAGAAATATCAGCGACCAGTGCAACCGAAATTCTTCTTAGATGGAAACAACCACGCGATGACGGACATTCGCCAGTTTTATGTTATAGTCTCCAATACAAATTGGCCAATTCTGATGCTTGGACAACGGTAGCTGACAACATCGACCATGAGTTTTACCTTTTACATGAACTTTCACCCAACACGAATTATCAATTCAGACTTTCGTCCAAAAATAGAATTGGTTGGAGTGAAATGGGAATACCAGTGAACGCATCCACTTCGGGCCCTGATTCTCCAAAGGTGCATATTACAAAGGCAATGAAACATTTACAGCAGCTAACGGAAAGAGGACAGGAAGTCATACCTGAAGAAGAGCGTGTACATACCGATTATCATTGTGAGCGTGAGCCTCCGAATTGGGTAACCGATTCCTCTGTGAATGATAAGTACAGCTTTATTTCTGAAATTGCAAGAGGAGAGTTCAGCACGATTGTCAAAGGGATTCAAAAATCTACAGATTCAGTTGTTGTCGCCAAAATCTTTGAGCTGACTGATGAAAACGAAGAGTCAGTTGTAGCTGAGTTTGAGAACTTTAAAACATTAAGGCATGAACGTATCCCTGCCCTTTTCGGAGCATATAAACCAATTAATGTACCTATTGCCATATTTGTAATGGAAAAACTTCAAGGTGCTGACGTGCTGACTTACTTTAGTAGCCGACATGAATACTCAGAACAAATGGTTGCATGCGTGATCACTCAACTTTTGGATGCCTTACAATATCTACACTGGCGTGGATACTGTCATCTTAATATACAACCAGACAATGTTGTCATGGCATCGGTTCGTTCAATTCAAGTCAAACTTGTTGACTTTGGTGCAGCAAAGAAAGTAAATAAATTGGGTGTTAAAGTAACACCAGTTGGAATGCTGGACTTCCAACCACCAGAGATGATAAATGAAGAACCTGTTGTTCCCCAAAGTGATATTTGGTCTCTAGGAGTGCTAACATACTTACTTCTATCGGGATGTAGTCCATTCCGCGGAGCCGACGTTTATGAAACTAATCAAAATATATCTTTTGTCCGTTACCGATTCGAAAATTTGTTCAAAGAAGTTACCCCGGAAGCAACTCGCTTTATAATGCAATTATTTAAGCGACACCCCACGTAAGTTTTTTATTATATTTTTATCCGCATAATTTGGTCTTCACATAATATTAATTATTCTTTTTAGTTTTTACTTTCTACACTACATTTATTTATTTCTTATATTGAATACTATTAATTATGTATTTATTTTGTTGTTCCATTCATAGGAAACGACCATACACTGATGACTGCCTAGAGCACAGATGGTTGATGTCTTCAGACTACATGGTGCGAAAACGAGAACGCGCTGTTTTCTTAGGATGCCGCCTTAAGGTACTTAACTTAATTTTTTTCATGAATCATCATAATCATTTTATTTTCCATTGTTACAGAATTTCTATGAAGAATATCATGAATACAAAAAGCAATTCACATCAGCCAAGCCTGCTCTTTCGGTTGACGGCGGACCTACCCCTTCTCAGTTGCTTAGGTCCAACAGCATTCAAGAGGAATTACTAACTACATTTTAGAAATTTCTCTTCAGATATATAACCAAGATTTTCTTCTGTATTTTGGTTATGAGAAAAGGAAATTATAAAAGAGAAATAATAAAAGAGATTCTGTTTATTCACGACCTGTATAAATTTCCGAAAATATAAATATATAAAACCAAGTTTTGCTTGTTATAAATAAACTTTAAAATTTTACTTTTTTAGTTTTTTAATTTGTAAAATGACGCCTGTGATGCACAACTGCTCAATAAGATAATACATTAGTGGTTTGACGAAAGACCTTACTTATTTGCTAAAATGAAGCATCACCTTACCTTAATATATACGTATGTTAGAAATTAACATTTTAATAACTGCATTGGAGATGATTTGACAATTTTAAATATTCCCATAGATTCTGAGCCGATTACAAGACACACACAAAAGGCAAGCGACAAAAAGCTATCGACACAAAAAATCGATAGTTCTTCTATTCAACTGAGTTTTATTGATTTTAATCTTCAAGCTTTGAATTTTGTTTGTAGCTAACAAACATGTATTTTGTAATCGTTTTACTAAAGTTTCCATTTTGTGTATTTTAGTACAGTCAATTTTTTTTGAATAAACCTTTATTTAAAGTGCAATTAAGTGCGCACTTGTTTGCATATACGCCAGGATATTTGTATGTACAAATGCATTTCTATAAATCATGTTACTAATGTTCAATATCACAGGTACCGCTAAGCCCTTGAAATGACTAAGTACGCTTTTTACAACATTATACGGAAAAACAAAACCTATCCGGCCAATATACATATAGAGTGCAAGTCTCAAATGTTGGAAGAACATGAAAGTGTTACTCTAATTGTAAACCGCAAAAATCTAGTTCGCCATGCTTCAAAGAGGTGGACATTTCTACGATGTAGATGGCAGAAAAAGTTGGCATTGTCAGTAACACTAATTTGCATATGCGTTCTGATTATTTTTGCCTATACAGATCTACTATTTCGAAATAAAATATTTTCGGTATTTCTTTCAAGCCGGCTAACTAAAGCAAAAAGCGTCGGAAAGATGTCATCAATATATCCTGATAATGAAGAAGCACCAATTACAATAAACCATCCCAGCTTACAGCCAATACAATATTTATTAAACTACTCGTCACTCCACCTAAATTTGAGTTCACAAACACACACACTATCTTCGAACTACAATATATTTGTAATATATACTAGGGAAAACTATCGTCTTCACATGAAATTTGACTTGTTTGCACACAGCCTATTTAAACATACAAGTGCCCAAATACATCTACATATAATTACTGATAAAGAAAGTGAACTATCAGTACTAGATATACTTCAGCGAAAAATTCGTAGATTTCGTAGAGTCGTTATATACACTATGTACGATGTGCAAATATGTTTTAATTTAATTCAAGATATAACTTCCAAGCTATCGCCATATTTTAGCGCTGGTCCGAATTCATACTACAGTGACTCACTTTTTTTCTTATCACTTGGCTTACATCGCATAGCCGATGTTAGTATAAACCGTGCTATTCTATTTGATTGTGATATTGTTTTTCGTTCGGATGTAAGATTATTATTTGAAGAATTCGATCGCTTTTTGCCGCATCAACTTTTTGGACTCGCCCCAGAGTTAACACCGGTGTATCGACATATTCTTTATCGGTATCGTATACGATTTCCGAAATCAAATTTTGGAAATCCATATCATCCAATGCAATTGGGTAACAAAAATTATAACAATAATTTAGTCTCTAACCGCGTTCATGATGGTCATGGTTATCCAGGTCTAAACTCTGGTGTAGTTCTTATGTATTTAAATCGAATAAGAGATTCAAGAATTTACTTTGAAATGCTTACAGAATATGAAGTGCGTAGACTAGTTGAGAAATACTCTTTTAAAGGTCATCTAGGAGACCAGGACTTTTTTACATTACTTGGATATGAGTACCCAAACGTAATATATAGGTTAGACTGTATATGGAATAGACAACTCTGTACATGGTGGAAAGATCATGGTTATAGTAATATTTTTGATGCATATTTTCGTTGTGAAGGCGTTATAAAAATGTATCATGGAAATTGTAATACACGTATTCCAGAGTAATACAAATGAGTAAACCATTTATTCATGCAATAAAAATCATTGTTCAACAAATAAAGATATTTTTGTAGCAATAAGTGACATGGGGCCTAGATAAGTATGTGTCTTTCTATACTCGGCATTGGTCAAAATGACAAAAACTGCTTTATAAGAATAGGTATAAGCGACAGCTCTACCGGAAAACGCACGAGTGGAGAGCTCGACAAGTGTTCATGCATGATTGACAAAGTTCGTTTAATAAGAAAAGAAATTGTTGAACTTTGTTATTAAAATAAAATTACCTTGGATTATTTTCGTTACCTTTTTTTCTCAGTGTAGTACTTAGCATTGGGAAAGTAAATCAGAAAACAATTATTTCACATATCAATATAATGTCGAATTCGTTCGCACCTCTACCAATTGGCTCCACATTTTTTAAATTGGCTTTATGGTTGTTAGTAACTTTGTTTTGTGGGATTTGATAAACACTTTTCGCAGATCTACTAATCTTAATATGGAAACGTTGGGTATATTAAATAAGACCAATCTCAATAACTTCACTCGCCCGCGTACCGGAAAGTACCATTTAAATATCGTTTAATATTCTAACAAAACTATCGATACATCGATATAATCAAATAATGATTAATCTTTAGGTACAACCCTACTTTAAGATTTACATAGAATGTTGAACATTCTATAAGCAAAGTTCTAAATAATTAAAAATCAATTTAAAATATGTCTGAATTCGATTCTTTATGGGCAGATGTGATAAAAATATTTCCAATTTTAGAAGGCAAAGTAAGTAACAATAAATACGGCTCAGTATTATTTAATTAAATGAAATTCCTTTGCAGGTTACCTACCCGGTTCAAGAACTTGAGAGTGTTGCCTTTGAAAATGCTTGCGAACATCTTTTAAAATTAGGAACCATTACAACATTGACAACTGTATTGGATTTAGAAGTTGAATCAACAATTCGGAATATAATTGTCCCCAAATTTTGGAAACATTTTTGCTCAGAAAGTAAACAAGACAAGCCTTGTAAAGAGCAAGTTGCAGCAGATCTTACAGACAAGGATGGAATGTTTGTGAAATTTATTGATGCAATTGATGAGCTGTATGATGGCTATAGGTGCTTACAAGAGGTTAAAGAACGTCTTGCACGTCTTAATAAAACCACAGTATCATCTATAAATAACGATAGTTTAAAGACAACACTTCGGAACGCATTGCTGGCGGGATTACCACCGACATTTAATAGTTTCGTTAGAGATTTTTATTGTGTTCATTATAGGCTTTTTACTAAGGATTCGTCTTTGGCTTCGACTACAATTGGTACGTTACTATATATCATAATGTATACATACAGAATGGTCTGTTCTTTATTCACGTTCTTCATTTTTATTCTGTTATTTTAGATTCCGATGTATTTAATGAACTGCCTTGCCCAGGTTGTAATTTTGATCTTGAGCAATGTTGTTGCCAAAAGCTTACGGAAATTGTAAAATCAACAAATATGAAATTATTGGAGATGCAATTAATAGATCGAATGGCAGGAAGTGGTCTAACAGCTTTAATCAAAATGAAAATCAAAGAGCACATTAACGACACTTGCCTAGGAGTGTTTGATAGAAGTCATCTTAAGCAACTGGAAACGGTAAGGGATATTTATAGCCTAAAGTATATGTAGGTTAACTAATTTGAACAAGTAAAACTAATATCTTTTTCATTTACAGTGGATCAACGAAGTTGTAATGGCTTGGTTAGTTCGCATATTCACTGAATGGAAATCAAATGATACTTGCTTAGAAAAGGTTTCCGAAATAATTCAGACATTTAAAGTGAAGTTGACATATTTTATGTATGAAAACTTTGCCCAAAGTGTGATTAGTCAGTTTTTCAGTATAATTATTGGTAAGTTTACATTTTATATAAAAACATATAATTATTGCTTTAAATTAGGGGACGTATTGGTAAAATAAGATCAGTGAGATAACTCCGCAATACATGAGTGCTTGACAAATAAATATGTTTCTTATGCTTTTTAGACTATCCAGACTCCACACCGGCCATAGAAGATTTAAAGATTTGTATGGAGAAAATAGATATGAGAATTTACCTAACTGACTCACTAAGAAGTACTTTAGAGGCCAGAATCTTGCATCCCGGTGTCAACACAATGGATATATTAACTGGGTACGTTGCTGCAATCAAAGCGATTCGTCATTTGGACTCCACTGGTGTAATATTAGAAATAGTAACTGCGCCAATAAAGGACTACCTACGGAAGCGAAATGATACAGTACGACGAGTTGTCACAGGTTTAACAGAGGAAGGACCTACTGATCTTTCTGAAGAATTAGCTAAGGGCGAACTTATTAAAGATGGTAAAGATTCTGGTCTCACTGAACTCAGCAACTGGGAAAATTGGGAACCTGATCCATTTGGAATAGACCCTGATGTTTTACAGTTCAGTAGTTCGAAAATCGTTAGATCAGCTGATATTATATCGATGGTTGTAGATATATACGGAAGTAAAGAGTTGTTTATGGTTGAATATCGAAATTTAATGGCTGACAGATTATTGTCACAGCTTGATTTTAACTCTGAAAAAGAAATTCGAAATCTAGAACTTTTAAAAATAAGATTTGGCGAATCACTTCTACATAGCTGTGAGGTGATGCTTAAGGATGTTACTGATTCGAAACGAATTAACGCTCATATTCATAGCGATAGAAGAACTAATGAAAGTAAGTTGAGAGTGAGTTATATTTTATTACCGCTTTAATTGAATACATCTGTCTTTAATTGAAAAGGTCCATTATTTGATATTTCATCGCTCATAATTTCTGCGCAATTCTGGCCATCATTCAATAAGGAAAGCCTACAACTACCTGAGGAAATAGAAAATGAATTTAAAAAATTTACAAAGGCATATGAGTCCTACAAAGGAAATCGGACACTCAATTGGCGTAATGTGACTGGTCGCGTTAACATTGTCATAGAAATCGGTTCTAGAACAATGGAGATGACAGTCCCACCTACACAAGCTGTTATTATTTATCACTTTCAGCATAAAAGTATGTATAATCAGTGCTTCGTTTTTCTTTATATTATATTAATTGTTTTGTAGATGAATGGAGTCTAGAAGAACTAAGTAGTCTTATAAAAGTTCCACCGTCCGCACTAAGGCGTCGAATAAGCTTTTGGCAGAATCATGGCTTAATTACAGAGATAGAGCCCGGAGTTTTTGCATTATTAGAGGAAGAGTCTGAAAAAATACAATTTGAAGAAATGAATATCACGGACGCCGATGAGGAAGATTTAGAATCCGCTATGGCATCCGCCAGTGATCAGCGAGAAGAAGAGCTCCAAGTATGCGAGTATACCAACATATATTTTTTTTATGAAACTAATTTCATGATTCTAAAACTTTAAGGTATTTTGGTCATACATTGTTGGTATGCTAACTAATTTGGATTCTATGCCAATTGATAGAATTCATCAAATGCTTAAACTATTTGCGTCGCATAGTGGAGGAGTCGAATTTACTCAAGATGAATTAAAACATTTTCTACAGCGCAAAGTCCGGGAACACAAACTCTTGTTTTCTGGTGGTGTTTATCAACTGGCAAAATAAATTACTCTCATAATCATGGCTGAACATGGACGCCAACAAGGCTTAAATGCCTTTGATCTGTTTAACAATCTATTTACATTTTATAGATCATAACATTCTATTATATAATACATAAAATACCGATGTAATGAATGGTTTTATAGATAAGTTTGAAAACTCATTTATTTGCCTCGACTGTACAAAGAAATTCTGTGGTGATACATGTGGAATCTTTTACCTCGTCAACTACTGCTATTTACATTTAGAATTTAACAATAGTTTCATTATCAAAATTAAATAACAGGCAGTATCAAAACTATGAAGTATATGTTATGATTACAACTGTACTTTCGCAGAAGATTTTCGTTGGAATATTGAGTCAATAGTTGAAAAGACATCACTTGCTTTTTTGGCAGCATCTACTTTAAAATGCAATCCTCGTAAGCCATAATAATCAACCAATGGCCTGGTTTGTTTATGGTAGGATTCAAGACGTTTTTTCAGGGCCTCAGCGTTATCATCACTTCGTCGCATTAATGGTTCACCAGTTATCTGTTGGCAATTAGAAATGTTAATTTTTTTTTTTTTATTAATTTTTGTGGGTGTTTCATTGAAATAATTTTACTAACGTCGTCTTTCATTGGAACTTTAGGAGGAGCAAACTCTTCGTGGTAAGATCTTCCACTTGCTTGATGAATTAGTCGTCCAGTTATTCTTCTGACCAATAAGTTGTCATCTATAGCAAATTCAATTACTGCATCCAAATTCGTATTTCTTTTATCAAGCAGTTTATCGAGCTGTGAGGAGAAAAATAAAATACAGTTTTAATAATTGTATAAGAAACTTAAATGAAAACAAACAACCTTTTCAGCTTGAACAACTGTTCTGGGGAAACCATCCAAAAGAAAGCCATTTTTGCATTCTGGTTTATCTAAATTTGAGTCAATCATATCCACCACAAGCTCGTCAGATACAAGCTTTCCCTCATCCATTACTTTTTTCAGCTCGGAGCCAAGCTTAGAACCGGACGCGATTTCCGCGCGCAGCATATCACCAGTTGACAAATGACATACGCAAAACTTTTCCTTCAACAAGGGAGCCTTGAAAATGAATAAAGAAATCATGTAATTATTATAATTGAGAAATATTTACTGCTTAAATTTAGCAGTGCCGGATGACTAACATATCAGTATTATATCTTATGATAAGCTTTAATTACGATTTTGCAATATGTTGATAAATATGTCTAGAATAGAACTGACTTAATTACATAAGCACGTATGTATGTATGTATGTATAAAGACAAGAAAGAAAAGTTACCTTCGGCATGACGAAGGCTTGATAATCTTGCAGTTGATGACATAAGTCTTCACCGTTTGTTCCTGTGCAAATTATATACAATATCTAGTTTTTATTAAGCTTATTGGGCCATTCGCTGTAGCCTATAAACTTCTTATGGGTGTCAAGTCTCTTATTCCATTGCACTAATGGACCCTATAGATTGTTCCTAAAAAGCATCTGTGGTATATTTTATTAGAATAGTTTCAATATAGGAAAGACTATTTTACTTTGCAAAAGATGATCAGACAGACTGACATAATCTAAACCATTTGCAAGGGTCAAATGATAAGTCTTTATGTGAAGAGAATGTTTGATTTTGGATGTTTTAAATACTGATATACAATAAATTGGTGTGATCATGCTAAGGAAGACTTGCCAGAGGAATAAAGTAATTTGAAGCTGTCTTAGTTATTTATTGAACTTGTTTTTTATTGAGGATCCTACACAAATTTTGACTTATGTGGGGACATAAGTGTATAAGTGTGCATGTATAAGTACGTTTGTATATATGTATATGATTGCATATACAAACATACACGAGACACGTTGTATCTACAATACATTCATATATGTACATATGCATAGATTCATGTGTACATTCGAAATACAGATTCTCTAGCTATTATATATTTAAATAATATCAATATTAGAACATATAATTATGTCTTCGAGTTGTCTATAATGGCCGCTTCTTGGCGGCAATCTTCACCTTCGGTCAAAGTTAAGTTATATAACATAATACAGACCTGTGTTCCCTTTCCGGAACCCGGTGGACCCAGGAGAATTGCGTTGACGCCAACACTTGGTTCGTAACGTTCCCTTGCCAATGCTGCATTCGGTGCCATGGTTATGCTTTTACTTAAAAATGTTTTAAAAGTTAAACTTTATTCATAACATGAATGACTCCCTGTTAATAAGGGTTTATTTAACAATGAGTGGCAGATGTAGATGTCTGCGGCGCTGATAAGTAATTTCAGTGTGACCAGACTATTTATATAAAAATATACTACAAAAGTATAGTATGATATAAATGCTTCAGCAATTTATGTTTAAATTAATTATTTGGTCTCAATTTGTGTAATTTCTCTTAACTAGATTAACTAATCAATACTTTTTTACTTTATTTCTCTTTATTAGCCACATAAGCTAACCAGTTGGTATAGATGAAGAACATATGTATATGTCTTCATATATAAAAAAGGTTTTGTTTGAAAAATGAAAGTTCGGAAGCAAGATCACCAGATCAGATGAAAATGATTTTATTTATTAAATGACATCCCGGCACTCTTGTTAAAAAATTAGCAGACGGAATTTCACCTCGATTTAAAAATTATTATGACCGAAAGATCCAATTAAGAGCAGATTTTACTATAATTTTATTTAAATAATTTTAATATCATACTATTGTTTAGTGAACGAACTTGTTGTTTGCACAGTATCTCCTGATTCCAAATGCTTTATAAGACGATATAAAGCAGCAGCCTCTTTAATTTTACTAAATTCAACGCAAAAGGCTTCAATTTCAATAAACAGAGTCTGAAATTAAAAAAGAAATTTTATTCAATGATAGACGACTTTAACTTTCATAAGGAATACTTACCTTTACGTTTATTATTTTGTTCCGAATTAAGGATTGAAGAAAAACACATACCAATCGAACCAAGCGTGACTGCATATACTTATCTTTAACAGTTTCACATGTTGAAATACAATTACTAATATATAAATGAATAAATTCAGTCGGTAATGGACACGATGTCGTCAATCTGAAAAATAATCACATTCTCTTAAGATGCAACCAATTATTGAATGATATCAACAACGAAAAAAAGTTCCAATAATAGATTAAGGACACCTTTTTTTAGACTTTAACATACCTGTTTACAACTTCCATTGAATGAAGAGTTATATCCATGTTGACCAAAATATTGAAATACTCTGTTATATCGGTATTCAACATTAGTCTTAGCAAAATTTCAATTGAAATCAGTGGATTATTTTCAACAAGTTGAGGCAACTAGATATAAAAGATATAAAGATAAGTATTTTTGTAACATATGGAATTAAAATATATACCTTTGCAGGAGTCAATCCATATTGATGAGCAATATTCCCGTTTTGTTTCAATAAATCATCAAACAGAATTTGTTGATCTTGAAGACTAAGTGGCTGAATAAATGCTTGTTCAATTAAAATTTTAGTGTTGGGAGTTACATAGTTTGATTTATCATATACAACAGATAAATTGTTATTGTTTGACTGGTTGATCCACAACAATTCATCTTCAAAGTCCATCAATGGTGGTGCAATTGACAAAAACATTTTTAGTTTTCCAGACAAATTTAATTAGAATATCTATGGTACTATTGACAGCATGTGCAGCCCAATCTCGTTAGTTTATAGCTCACACCGCAAAGATTTGACTTCTACCGACCAAAATTCTGTAATTCATCAAGAAATTGTATATGTATTATTTTAGATTCCTTTTAATAGAGATAAAAAAAAATGTAATTCAAAATATTCTTCTTTGGAAGTGAGCCAATACAAAAATATATATAAACAAACAAGAGTTATTCTGCATTCTGCAGATATTAGCAACCATTTGTTTATCATTCACTTGATTTATCTAAAAGCTGTACGATACACTATTTCATGTGGTACTGTGATTTATAGAGTGAATAATTGAACGTATATACTTCTGAATATATAATTTACACATATTTATAAATATTGGTCCTTTGAAATGCTCTGCAAGTTTATACAAACTGCTTATTTAAAATATTCAAAATATTTACATTTTTTTGTTGACTTGGAGTAACTCATTCTAAAGATGAACAAACGTTTTCGATATCCTAGAGAAGAACTTTTCATTAAGGTATCGATAAAAGGGGTGCAAGAAGTTTATTTTGATTTTGATTTAAGAATATTTATTTCTCTGTTGTACTTTGTGAGTCCGTTAATTTCGACGGTCACGTTGAAAAGGAAAACACCACACGAAATATTTTTTTTTGCAAGAGCTAAAACTAAGCAATAAGTTATTATGATAAACATCACGTAGACAGCATTTCTTAAAGCTATGGAAAACCTTAACTTGATAACTTCTGCTTATTTTGCCGTCTGATTTCAAGATAATAAGATAAGCTAGTGATACAAAATATGAAGACATAAACCGTTTATTCGCGCATATAAATTTTATTTAAAATATTGGATGACGATTTTCACCAACTGCGATAGTAGATAAACATTATACATGAAAACATAATTTCAATCTTTCGGTTTTTTTGTGCAAAAATGTATAATAACAAAAGAAAAGAAGAAGTTATAGTAACTGGAAATTAGCAATTTACCAGTCTGTGTATTAGCTAAAGAGCTGGATAAGATTTTAGGCTTGGATGTAGAATGAATGGATGTAGAAATCTTTTAAAAATATGTGTTTCGGCGGGAAGAAGCTTGCTAAAAACTTTTTATAAAATAGAAGTTATTAATATTATTAAAATACACATACATACAACTAAATAAGAATTTTTCTGCACTTCGACCATGGAAATTGTTAAAGCAGGTGATTTTAACTTTGTGCAATTGTATTTAGCATATTAAAAGACTGGTTGCAGACCCCATTAATTATTGTATATACTCTTGGTAAGTATCGATAGCCAAATTTAAAACTATAAGAGCATGTGGGATTTGGCGATATGGTTTTCCTTTAACTGATTACAGCTCTGCGTCCGACTCCTTCTATTTGGCTGTCACATGGAGAAGAAAGAATCTACTAGAGAAGATCCTTTTTATCTTATCGATTATTTTGCAAAAGCTTGAACATAATAAAACGATAAAGTTACAATGTGTTATTGACAGTCCAGAATTTCCTGTTCGAATCAAAATTGAGTTTGTAACGTTTTTTTAATTGGGCAAAGGGTATTTTACTACCGGACATACTTGACTGTAGCTTTCATTACTTGCGTCAAATGAAATAATTTATTTACTATTAACTATCGTATGTACATACATATATATCTCCATACACTTTAACAGGGTATATTAATTTTCGTCCGTTAGTCTGTAAGTCATTAAACAATGCACCTTCCGAAAATATTAAAACATTTGGTTTCAAATATAAAATTCTTAGACTTTTATTTAGTTAAATGATTTATTGAAAGAATACTATTAAATATCTTTTTGATAAATAAAAATAAATATACACAACTTTGAATAATCAACGTAATAACGTAAAAATTTCAATTAACATAAATTTTTCACAGTTAAGAAACTTTTTAAATATAAATTTTATTCGTAATTTGGCACACATGCTTCATATTGATATACGTTGTAAATTAATATGAACGAACAGGATAATTAGTCGGTCAGAATTGGGCTTTGATGGAACAATCGATCGAAATATAAGAAAGATTGCAAAGTATTTGGAACGAAAGCTTTTTTAGTGTTTATGCAACATTTTTCTATTCAGGTATTTTTTACTCTTTCATAGAGATAAACATATGCATGCAGGTAAAATTATAAATGTAAATCAACATATTCACAGAGATTCGTAACATCTTTTATGATATCAGTTTACTGGGAAAAAGCCAAATTAGTTAATGAAAAAATATCTCAATTTTTTTTTTAAACAATATTTCTCAGTTACAAACCTTTTATAGAAGGGTATGAGAAAAACAAGAGTCTCTTGCTTGCATATATGCATGAAAGACTATGACTCATAAAGATATTAAGCGTATCGGAAAGATACCAAACATATAAAAATGTATATACGAGTATGAAAGGGATGTACAATTTTTTAATATTCTTACACACCATTTTCAATTGTTATTCAATCTGATAAAAATTGTAAAAGACTCAAATATAATAGATAATTGTAATACGTATTTAATAACATCGCTATATGTATTATAAGTTATACAAACTTAATAACGTACTTTGACTAATCACTAGTTTGACATTCGACCGAGAAGGCCTTACGTTTTAAAGTCTAACTTTAAAGTGCATACAAATAAACGTTATAAGCATTGTTGTATACACATACAGGTACATTCGTATACAACAAATATACACATCGATTTGTAAATTAACATACACACATATACATTTGAAATAAGTCGGCGACTTAGTATAAAAGCAAACCTCATTGAAATCTTCGTCAGTTCGATCAAGTTTTCCCATTACTACACAACTAGTTTGTTGAATCTTAAAATTATCATTTGATCAATAACAGTGAGTGCGCATTCGAAAGTTTTATTTGAATTTGAATTAGTACACTTTATTCTATTGTTAGTTAGCCTATAATGACATTAGTGATGTATTGGAGCTAATGTTTATGGCTTATTGTGTATTGAATTGCAAATATTGATTACCAACATTTATAGTTTAGCTTTGTTTACATCAATTTAATACATCAGTTCGTGGAAAACCTTGGCATACTTTGTACTTTGCACAGTCAAAGTTACTAACAGTTTTATCAAGGGCTAAAATATAGTAGACATTTTTTATAATAATATAATATGTATATTATTATATCTATATAATTGATATTATTATGTCTGTTAAATTTAAAAAAAAGCAATGGTATATGCAATTAAAATAGTTATTATTGATTTAATTATATTTTGGTATTTTCTAAATGAATACTACCTTTATATGGTAGTAGTAGAAGTAAGCAAGGATATGTGCCTAGCTTTGTATTTTAAATGTTATTCAGCTTTCAACAAGTTAATTAGTTAGTTAGTTAGCTTATAAAGATATTTTAATTGAAACTTAGTTTTCATCAGATTATTACTTGAAAAGCCTTCAAATTATAGGATAGATAAATAATTATAGAAATAATTAACATCTTACTTAGTCTTATGAGGACAGCTCAGCAATTGATCGACTAGTTTAAGTTAGTAAAGAGAGACAGACATGGCTAGTTCAAGTAACCTGTTGACCCACATTGAAAATAAACACACTGTTAAGGGAATCACCAAATACTGAAGATAGTTAATTATTTAGCTTTAAGTTTGAGTTAGTAAAGATAGATAGACATGGCTAGTTTTTCTGGCCTGTTAAGACTCATTTAATATAAATACACTGTTTAGGAAATTGTCAAATGTTGAAGATACCCAGCACCACATATAGTAAATAGATGACAATAGTGTAACTAAGCAAGCCACAAACGTAACTGTCACTTGCAGCTGCTCCTTTACACATATAATATGTTTATCAATCCTTTTCATTTTGCAGAGGCAACATATCACAATGAAGATATTTGTTTTAATTGCGTTGAGCCTGGCAGTTTGCGCTACTGCTGAAGAGAAATACACAACAAAATACGATAACATTGATGTCGATGAAATCTTAAAATCGGATCGCTTGTTCACAAACTATTTCAAATGTCTTGTGGATACCGGAAAATGCACTCCAGATGGTCGTGAGCTCAAAAAGACCCTTCCCGATGCACTGAAAACTGAGTGTAGCAAGTGCAGTGAAAAGCAGAAGCAAAATACGGATAAAGTAATTCGCTTTATCATCGATAATAAGCCAGAAGAATGGAAGGTTTTGCAGGAAAAATATGATCCTGAAGATATTTACATTAAGCGTTACAGGTCACATGCAGCTGAAGCCGGAATAAAGATCTAGGCAAATAAAAATACTAATTTGTTAAAAACTATGTATATAATATATTTGTTATAAATTTGTTGCAAGTGTAAAGCTGAATCTTCTCTTAATACTTTTTTATCCATTTAAAACCAGGCTAATCTAGAATTTTACAAACGAAGAACAAAAAATGTAGTATAGCTGAGTAAAACTATATTATATTGAATATAATTAAAAAAAGGAACAACCAAAGATTCAACATGTCGAAGGTAATTTTTCCTTATTGAATTAAATCATATGAATTGAAAAAAAGTACATACAATGGATAAAGCTTCAAGTCCTATTTACGGTGTTTGTTAATGGTTGCCTAACCTAAACCAGAAAGAACTTACGTAATAACTTTCTATATATTTTCTAAAGCTTCAAATCTTTATTCATATTTTTACGTGCAAGTATGAAAATACATTTCACCATATGTATATCGAAAATTAAGTTATATCTTTAATTCTATTGCGAGACAATGGGACTTTTTTTGTCTATTTCTGCTATATTTGCATTGTTTTGTGGCCCGGAAGCATTTCCAGGACTAGCTGGAATATTGCCTGCTCTTTCCATACTCCATGGATTTGATCCAGATATCGGTGAATCAGCGTGACCAAACCCTGTATGGTTTTCATGTTCGACTGCGTTGGTACCATCATATTGTGTATTTTCCAATCGTGTTATAAGCCTCTCATCTTCTTCCCCAAATTCACCACCCATTAATGTTGGTTCACCAACAACCATTACATCTTGTGAAGAGAGGGAAAAGCTGGGTCCAGATGGTGATCTCTTTTGATTTGCGACTGGTGGGGTATTTGATGTATTGCCGCCTCCGGAATTGGACCCTTTTCTTTTGCGCCGCTTATTTGGCGGTCTTTGGGGATCCTTTTTGCCGGGTGGGGCCACCATTCGCTGCCATTTTTGAAATAATGTCGTTTTTAAACAATCACGGGGGCTAAGTGCATAGGCCTTATGACGAGACATTAGCTCTTGCATTGGTTCAAGAATTACACACAATCGAAGGTAATTTAATGTTGAGTTTGTAATCCCAGCTCTGGTAATATTTTTAGTTATTTGATCAAGAAGCATTGGATCTGGAGGAAGAGAAGTACCAATCACGGATCTTGGAATCAGTTCTCTATGTCCTTTGATAGTCATATGCCATGATTTAATCCTCATGTAGTCATCATACATAAACTCCAAAATTAGCCTTGCATCCGCACATACTTTTGTGAAGAAGGGTTTACCATGCTGAGTGATTACAGTACACTGATCGCAATCTAACGTTATTGAAGTATTGTGAAACGATTCCTTAGCATGCTTTAGTTGAAAGTACAGATCGGAAACTCCTCCTTCGAATATGCTTCGGAAAAAACGTGGAACAAGAGTTCGTCCAATAGTATATCTTTTTGGGCCGTCTTCTAAGCAGAACAATATAGTCAATCTTGCATCATCCTCGAAAAATTCTGTTGTGAACGAATCCCACCAACAATTATCGCTGTCTTCGTTTCTTTGTTGAAGGCGTTTGTTTAATTCAAAAACGCGATGTTCTGTGTGACTGAAGTAAGAGTTGTGTCTTCTAAAGCCTTGGTCAATTCTATCCATTTGTTGCGGGCCGCCCATCATGGGATGGTTGCCACCATGGAATGGAGAAGCCGGAGGCATGGGATTAAATTGCCCACCAACTCCAAAGACTGTTGGTGAGGAAAAGTGACCCGCTTGTCCACTGTTGAATGGAGTCCCCGAACTCGCTGGTCGGCTGAATTGGCCCAAACCTGATGATGGTGAGCCGAATGGTCCACCAACGGGTCCATTAAAATTAGCTGCAGTTGACGATTGTGAATAATTTCCTTGTATATTTTGTGAGCCAACTCCAACTGGGCCAGGTGTAGACGAACCCGACGGAGCAGGCGACGAAGTATACTGAGGAGTATTAGATCCGGGTTGATTAGTAGTTTGAAATACTAAAGATTGGTTTCCGGCAGGAGATGATTGACCACCTTGTGGATACTGGCTACCACTTGAGTTATACGGTAGTCCCCCTTGAGGGAATCCACTCTGGTTACTGGCATCCGGATTCAGAGACGAAGAATTTGTAGAAGGTAACAAATTTGGGCCCTCTGACACACCTTTCCAGTTTCCCTCATCAATATTCGATTGAGAAGACATTGTGTTACCAGCATTTAAACCTCGGCGATTCATCTCTGCTGTGACTATGTTATTGACATCCGATTAAATCTAAAATGAAACCCAAACCAAATTACAGAATTTATATCCAAGGAGAAACTGTAAGAGTCCCTTTAATACAATACTTCGACAATTAAAACAAACATACCACCAAAACGGAAAAAATACGCTAGTAACTTGTTTATATACTATTTCAATAGTTAATATAAACATACCAACAAAATTAGAAAAAATAATCAAGCCACAAGCAATTATGTATCTATTATCCGAAAGAAAGTATCGAATTTAATTAGATAAATTTCTTATCATCTCTAGCTCGGTCAGAGGCTTGAATTTTTTAAAGAAGATTTGTACCGTCAAGATAGCGTCACTGCGGTAAAAGCGAAATGAGAAAATAAGTACTTGTTTCCAAACCCTTAAATATTTAGATTGTATTATATATTGTTAATTGCGATTATATTATTTTATATATCAATACTGTTATATTATATTTTAAAAATTGAAAAAATATATTATATTGTGAAATAATATTAATGTTTCTGTCGCAAATTCCAGAGTTTATTTTATATATCAATACTGTTATATTATATTTTAAAAATTGAAAAAATTTATTATATTGTGTAATAATATTAATGTTTCGGTCGCAAATTCCAGAGTAAAACTTATTATGTCATTAGGACTATCCAATTTTTGGCGTAATAGTGTGTTATGTAATGTTTTACTCAAATATGAATTTTTTATGATTTCATAATTTTAAACTTAAGGTATGTTTATTATGTCGATATGCAAAACTGTTGTTCTATTATTTTCTCCTTGCAAAACAATATTGTACTATTATTTTCAATATTATAATTATAATATTTATATGTTATCAATTTCTGTATAACCATAGCTTATATACAAAAAGATATATGTTAGTGAAATGGATGTAATTGCGCAATATTACTCATATATTTAATAGTTATAGAAACAACCGCAGTGTCATTTATTAATAAACAACAAATTTCTTTAATACATGTTGTGTTCAAAATTAGTAAAAGGTACATGAATGGAAAACAGCTCCAAAACAAAATCTTCCTTGAACAGTATACAATGTATAAATTCGATAATTTATCGATTTGATAATCGTAAAAATCGACGGCAACAAGTCACAAAAAATAAAAATATACATATGTCTGTTGAGTGCCATGTAATGCTTTAGAAAATATTTGATACCTGTTTTTAAATTTGACAAAAGTAGTAAGGTAATGCTTGTTAAAAAAAAATCTGTAAATAATTTAAAGGAGTGATGTTGAATCATTATTGTAATGTGAGTGGATTTATTATAATCCACTTATATAGTATATACAGTTTTGTATGTACATACATAAACGAGTGGTAGTAAAGGCATTTGACATTTGTCTTTTACAAATAACGAAATGATTGCATTTGTATAAGTATCAGTCAAATACCAGTTACAAAGTACTATTCTTTCTACACTTTTCGTGCAATGTAATTTGGTCATAAAATACCTATTTAAAGAAATACAAACATTCTGACTATTGGCAACATCAGAAACTGCATAACAGTAGGAAGTCAAATGGCGTTATACCGCGCAAAAATATATGCATATGTGAGCCACAATTAAAAAGCAGCATTCTGGTAAAATGGATTGTTGCAAGAGTTTGGAATCGTGTATGCAGCGGTTTTTCTTATAACTTGTATATGTGTATGTATGTATATATTATGTTTTTATGTTTCAATTGTAGAAATATGCAAATACAGACATGTGTACGAATACATACAGTTTGTCAAGTAATTCTTTACACATATGTAGATTTGATGAACATGACAGAATGTATATATTTGTCAATAAATAGATATTGTTTGATTATCGTTTTAGTTCATACTCCTAAAATGGTCGTGATGTAAATGATTTAAAAATGTAATAGTCATAACCTGATATTTTTTAAGGGTCTACAGTTTTCAAAGCAGGAAACATTTCAATTAAATGTAGATTTATATTGATATAATTCTGAATAACATCAACATCTAGATTTTGGCTAAGGCTTTCTGTAGGTTTTAACAACTGTCAATCTTTTAATACAAATAATTCATATAATTTGTATATTGTAACACATCTCTTACGATATTGTAACTTTTGACGTACTTGTAATTCAATGTTTTGTGATCAATTTATTTTTAGATAATCATGTCCGTCGATTTTAATCGTATGAGCGATTATGAAATACACAAAAAACTAACGGAAAATGGATTTCCGGCTATTCCAGTGACGGAAACAACCAGACCTATATTAATTAAAAAATTAATGAAGCACATAAAAAATCAGAATTTGAAAAAAGGAAAAATAAAAAACTATGTTCTCTACTCAAAGGAAGAGCAGAATGCACCATTAAGTACCCACCTAAATCAAAGCACGAATTTCCCAGAACATTTTGCTGAGAATAATAACGACGTGAACGCATATTCAAACTCTTCGTTAATTTATAAAAATGATAACAACCTAAACAGCATGCAAAATACCGCTTCCAGGATGTATTCACCGCCTCCAGTTCTTGCGTCTAATTATGAAATTGATAATGAACAGCACAACCTTTATAATAGCTATCGTACACCTCGCTCAATGCCTTATGATGGTAATGCTTCGTACGGTAAAATAAACACAAAGACTAGCACTTGCGATGGTGGTGTTGTAAACAGATTACTAAGCTTTCGTGATACTTCTATTAAAAAGAAAATGAACTCCAAGGAATCTGTGCTTGTGTCAAGAGCAATAATAAGCAGTGGAATTATTAAAAAATGTGTTACATTTAACTATAAATCGTTACTGAAAAAACCGGATATTAGCATTATCCCACACATTCTTATTGCATCGTTTATAATTTTTTTAGCTATGATATCCGTCTTGTACACAGCTAAAAAATTTGAACTTAGTCCAATTTTTCGTACTGACCCAACGTATACTATATGTAGTCCAAATGAAAAAGACTTGCAGTTCTCTTCACAAAAAATAATGTGTATCAGTGAGGAGTTATTTAATAAGGCTATATTTATAAGTGAAGAACTATTTAAAAACTTAAATGAAAGAGCAAGATTACACCACTGCATTAGCAAAGACCATTCACCGACTTATAAAATGAGTGAGCTAAAAAGCGCCTTAAGTATAGGAAGTAATGAAATCAAAGATAATTTACAGAAGAAACTATTAGCAACAGAATATCTTATTTCACAAAATCCCCAGTGGATGATTAAAACCATAGATCCATCATTAAATTCCACCGAACAAGGGTTATCTTTTGAACTTATTGAACCAAAACTTCCACTTAAATGTATAATTATGAAAAAGTTAGCACGTTTCTTAACTGTTATTGGATTGCTATTATTAATTACATTTGGTGGTCTCGTCATTTATTTCTTAGTGGCCGTTTTTCGGATTAAACAGAAAGAAAGATTATTAGCAACTGAACAGTTCATAAAGGATATCATTAATGAATTAATATATCAAAGTTCAACTTCAGAAAACTCTGAGCTGTTAATAAACCAATTACAAGAAAAATTTCTGCCGCCACATAAACGGTCAAAACTATTAAACTCATGGAATAAGGCGCTAAAGATTCTTGAAGGAAATGACAGTCGGGTATTATTTGGCATGATTGAACGCAATGGGGAGCAACTTCGGACGATAACTTGGAACAAGAACTTATCTGGCAAAGAATTTAGCACGTCAAAAAAATGGCAAAGCTCTGCATTCGATAATTCTAACAAAATATTAAATCCGCCGACGTCATGTTTGAAAATAAGGCATATGTTTGACCAATCTGAAATCGATCAACCTAATTTAAAAAAAATGATTGTTGAATCAATATACGAAAAAGTTGGATCGAATTGCAAAATATGTGATGTTCAACTAGATACCCAGTCTTGTTGTGTCTACATTCGATGTGCAAGTGAAGCAGACGCTGGTATGGTACATAATGAAATCAACGGGTGGTGGTTTGACAAAAAGCTTATATCAATCAAATTTCTTAGACTTGAACGCTATTTAAGCCGATTTCCAAAATCATCGGCCGAGCCCTTATATTTAAAATCATCAAATATAAATTAAGTTATAAATTTGTAAAATTTAAAATAAAAGTAACTTCTCCAAGTTTTGAAATTTAATTTTTCAATTGTGGGAAAACCTTAAGGGATGAATCTCTAAGAAATTCCGGAATTTTAATTTATGTGTGGGACGAGAAATTTTATTTCTCTTAAGTAATGATCAACAGTTTTCAAATAGGTTCACCAAAGGAGGCTTTAGTCTTGTATTTGTGGCCAAGAAGATAATCTCCCCTTAAGAGTTTTTGCATACAGATAATAACTTTTTATTGTTGATGGATTGTTTAAAATTAGCAAAAACTAAACGGTTTTCTATAGTTATACATGGGGCAAATCTAAAAACAAATATCAACAAATTATTGGTTGCAAATGCTATAAGAAAAATATTCGGTTCCCGTTGCTACTATACGAAAAAAGTGATAAAGTTGTCGCTTTGTACTCTTTTAGTACGCAAAGAGAAACGAGCCTTCGCGAGGCGTCAACTGCACTACTTCGTTTCGTACGCTGATGCAAAGAGTAAGAATACCTTTTCAGTTTAACTTAATCTTTGATAGGCAACTTTTTGAAGGCATTTAAGAAAAAATGCTTAGATATAAGATGTAATGTAATTAGCATTCCTTAAGGTACGAACTTTCTAATAAAAATGGCGGTAATTATTAAGGATTATCATAAATCCATTTTAACAAAATTTGTTACTCGTTTTCGTTATATATTTTGTAAAAAAATTTAAAATTAGCTTTTATTATCCGATAAAAAAAACGATTTATTTCATTCGATCAACCAACCCCCAACGATAATCAAAACAACTCTGCGCTAAATGTTCTTGGGAGAAGAAATATTAAATGTACACTATTGATAGTCGACCTATGTAAGCTGTTAATGTAAATATTACATATATACATACTTAATTAATTATGGAGTGCCATCATCGTATCGAAGTTCCTTTACGATCTGGCGGTGGTAAAAAAATGAAAAAACGCAGAGAATTAGACGCTCTGATAGCACACTCCTTAACAAAGAGAGGTGTTCGCCGTACTGTCCAATCTCAGGATAAATTGCTATCAGTATCCACTGATGACCCTGATGAGTACACATGGGTAATTGAAAAACTAATTTATTACAATATATGTATTTGTACATGTTAACAAATCTGAATTCAAATATTCCTATAAAAGTTATTAGCATATACGTACATATATCATGCTTTGTCTCTGTATGTACATATGTACTTACATACATATGTATGTTAATGGCTTAGTACACAAAACGTACAAGAATAAATAATTACGTTTGTTATGTTTTTAGATGAACGTCGAAAGCAGTAGTCGCCGAAGTAATAGAAAGAAAATGTTCTGTCTTAAATGTGGCAACTTTCTTTTTGGGATAAGTACAGCCTTATTTATGACTATATTGTACTGGCTTTACTTTGATTTACAACAAGAGATTTCGGAATACCGTCGAAAAATAGATGAAGGTAAATACAAATACAACTATACAAATGGTTTAATATTAATAAAAATGTAATAAAATTTGGTATAATACCATCATATAGTGTCTGCAATAAGTAAAATATTTCCGGATACACTGCAAAATTGGCATGAGACGACGTCGTTTCTTATAAAGAATCAGAGCTCTGTAATAAGCCAATTAAATGACTTAACTGAAAACGTTGGACTCTTTAGCAGTAATTTGAGTAGTCTTCAGGCTGCAGTGAACGCCCAAAGAAATTATGGACAGGATGAAAAGCTAGTAGCCGATTTTGGAGCTAAGTTGGAAGCTGTTGCAACAGACATAGATGGTATTAAAGAGCATTATAACCGATACTTTGAACTTCAGAAATCCCTTCGAATCGAAACGGAAGTTTTAAAAGAAAGTATAATTTTAATATTGAACAATTTTCACTGAACTATTTTAATAGATATTTTCTATTTTAGGCGAACCTAAGTGAATTGTCAACGATGCAAACGAAAAATCTATCATCGAATTTTTCAAAAGATGTTATTTTACTTAATGAAACTATGACAAATTCATTGAAAAAACTGGAAAACAACTTCATGGATGTGAACAATACATTAACTGAAGCAATTAAGATTCTTCGTGGCGAAATATTTGCCCACAAGGTTAGAATTCTAATTGATGATGGCTCTTTGAAATATTTAATCGGATTTATTTGTAGATCAAATTAGATGATTTGCTCGATCGATCTCAAAGCTTAACTTCTCATGTCACTACATTAAGCCAAAATTGGCTTGATTACCAGAAGAAAATGACTAATATGAAGGATCAGCTGGAAAGAGTTGAAGGAAAGGTAATACTTGCTCATCGATTCTTATTATATGCTTCATACTATATTGATAATTCAGCCTGTATTCATATAAAGTCCAACTTTTGTTATTGAATCAATTCAACATGTTTTCAGTACAAATAATTTTAAATGTTATTTATTTGACAGATTTCGGTAACTGATAACAAAACACATACGCTTGGGCTTTCAATTGATCACTTATTGGCATTGTATCAAAAGCCTGTAGAAATAAAATCCCCCCAGACAAATCAGGATGTGCACGATACGATGGTAAATACATACATATTAAATATGAATATATAAATATGTATTTATTTTTACTTGGAACAATGGACTATAAAGTCATATATCAAGTTTTATCGTATTTATTCAAAACGATTGCAGACTCCAATCTATTTCCTTTCAAATCGTATCACCAAATATTGTGAAAATCTTCCCTATATTCTTCTATTTTGAATAAATCCTTTTAAATACCATTAAATCTTTATTTGCAACGACAAAGGACCAAGGGTCAGTGACTTCGTCAAAGACTTCAGCCGATGTGATGGAAAATCCGGTAATAGAATCGCAAACTATTCCGAATTAGATTAGTCTTTCGTCATTCTTCATGTATAGTTCTTACTAGTATAAGCTGTTTATTACATCATGACCTTAAAAAAGTTTAATGTAAAGTAGTAAATCTTAGCATATATTAAATGCCAGTGATTGAATTACTGCACTGAAAATAGCATAAGTTGTAAAAGTCGAGTTAAACTTCGCAGCAGCAATAGTGAACTGTCATAAGTTAATTTTTTCAACCGGAAGGCATCAGAACTCGCAAAATCATGTCTTACCTTATGACAGTTGACGTAGACGTCCGCTTTGATTGCTGCTTATGATTTTCACCAAAAATTATAGCAGAATCAACATTTTATAAGTTTTTAAACGCTGTTAAATACCAAATAAAAGTTATATTGTACTTGTATACTTAGTTAAGTGATTATCTTTATCTTATTTATACTTGTTTTTGTAATTCCTAAGTTTTAATAGTTAATACAAGCTCTACATAATGTAACTTGTTGTATTGCAATAGCTTGAACAACATTTTTGATGTTAAGTTCCTTTAAGTGTTTTACATTTTCTAATCATAAGATGTACTTATAAAATCCTTATGAAGCACTAAAATAAACGATTTCCCAAAAATACAGAAAAGAATAAATAATCTGAACAAAAGAAATATGATCCCTCTTAAAACAGTAAAACGAATTCCATAAAACATGAGAGTACAAATTTGTATATTATTATAGCACAAGTTTTGAGAACAATCATTTAGGGGGACTTTCAACATAGACGGTATTATTATCTACACTCAAGAATTGAGTTATACTTAATGAAGACAGCATTTTCATCTGACCCTGGTAAAGGACATCACCAATGATTTTCTCGGCATATATTGCTTGTGTGTTTTCCATTGATCGTAATTTATGAGCAATAATTTTGCCAAAGTGTGTAAAGTGATCATCCACCTGGTTATTTGCATTTTTTAATGCAAGTGAGAAAAGCCGTTCGAAATCAATGTTTGAAATATCAGCTCTACATTTTCCAGATGGAACCTCATTGTCTTCTGAAAGTTGTGATGATCCAGATAATGAACGTTTTCTATTATTCTTAATATATTTATGACGTGAGTTAACTTGTTTATCTCGGTTACAATCCGTTATTGGCTCTGTAGAGTTGATTTTTTCAGTCACCGAGTTTGTATTTGATGAATTTATTGATTTTCTCCTGTCGCATATGATGCTATTATCAGTGGGCAATATAATATCAACTTCTTTTATTGTTGCATTAGCCCTAGGTGCCTGGTTGTTGGTGTTTACTGCTTGAATACTGATAATTGGATCAACATCAACCTCTTCAAATAAATTGGCGCAAAATTCATTTGCGCTGTTGCTTGGAGATAATTTGTTATCGTTTTTAGCTGGTTTTGACAAGCTTTCAGCATCGGAATATTCCTCAAAAACCTCAGGTTGCACTACAGTGTTATCTGTTATTTGCTGTGATGGTTGATTATCAGTCCGCTTTACTTTCTTCTCAGGGATTTCTTCGTCTTTTAAGAACATAAGAGATTCAAAGTATCTTCGTTTTGGGCAGTACGGTTCATATTTTTCGCCTTTCTTTTTAACTTCATTATATTTGCGAAGCTGATGACGAAACGCACATCTTAGATTGTTAATCTTTTGTTTAGTTCTTTCAACGTTGTACAGTTCTCCATGTTTCGTCGCCACAGAGATTAGCTTCATATACGCTTCTTGTCGTCTTGATCTATTCCTGAAGTCTACTGAATCTGCTTTCCACAAGCATGGATTGCTTTTGTATTCTTCTATGAAGTCGTCAATAAAATCCATTATTTATTATACAAAATCGGCAATCAATACTAAATTTGTACGTAACTTAAAGTTCAGTGCTACAGAAACTAATAACAAGAAAATACGGATTATTTACTGTATTTTTACATGCGCAATAAAAAATACTGTGATTTCCATTGATGTTAAATAGCGTCGATATCGATACTAATGATGATGATAATGGAACAGTACTATTTTCTTTTTCCACAATTTGTTGAATGTACAGTTTGCAGGTCGCGGTTGTCACAACGAAATGATGATTGTCACAACAGAAACTTATTTGTACTTTTTATAAATTATTTTTAAACATATTTTTTTTCTAATAGAATTTATATTTTTTGCGTTACACATATCTAAATAATCTTCTGAAGATCAGTTTCCGAAAAATCATAAATACAAGAATGTATTGATTTATTTATGGTACAATAATTATGATTGGATTTATTACCATGTTATATGTTATCTCACTTACATCAAAGCATGATATTGGATTTATTAGATGCTTAAAACCATCAAAATTGTAAACACACATATATTTTTTTATCCAATATGTATCGTAAAAATATTGATCAATTAAACTAATAAATGTCACTGAAAATTTATTCCGAAAGTTTTATTTATTATTAAATAAATTAATATACGTGATGTAACCCTGTTAGGCAGCAGATAATATATTTTTCCCTATTTATAAATGTTTCAAAAGTGACGTTATGTTCAACTTTTCTTATCTTTCGAATATACGGCCACACCGCATCCATGTATGTAAACATAAATAGAGTTATTGGATTCACAATTGTATCAAAATGAGCGGAGCTCATAGAGAAGCTATTCAAAAGCAAATTCACCAAGACTGGGCGAATCGAGAATATATTGAAGTGATAACAGCGAGTATAAAACGAATTACAGATTTTCTGAATTCATTTGGTGAGTAAATTCCTATTGCATACTCTTTTCACATGCATATGTGTGTGCATATGCAAAATTGTTTCCTAGTCCCACCCTGCCTTGTGTGTAGACTATATAAAATGAGAAACTGATATAATACTAAACAAATCAAGTTTGTTTTATAAACCCATTTATGTTCTTTCAGATATGTCTTGTCGGTCACGCCTAGCGGTTTTAAATGAAAAATTAACAACGTTGGAACGCCGTATAGACTATTTGGAAGCTTGCGTGACTCAAGGGGAAACATTAACGTGAACCTGTAATCAAGAATGCGAACATGAACTACAAAATAAGAATATAAAACAAGTATTTTCTAATATTCTAAGAATAAACATGTAACAATTGTGTATTTTTTAATGCCTAAAAACAATAGCTGTTTAGGTTACTTGTGATTTTAAATACATGTTTTGCAATTGATATCTTTGCTGGTAGCATTGCCAAATTCATTTAGTAGCAGAAAAAGATTGTCCCACATTCTGTTGAAAACATTCATTGGTCATTCCACAGAAAGAAATTTGATTGTTCTCATTTCATACTTGTCGATTTTTCTACCACTTGTTTTCATTCATATAATATATATACCTATACATAGGATACCAAACAATTTCGCTCGACAGTTTATAGACTCTATTCGATATATCGGCCACACTATAACCATTAAAATATCGATACGTTAGCTCTATGCAACCCTGTGCTGTCATCACTGTCGCTTTAAGTTGCATATTTACTTCAATGTTGTGTTTTTACGGTCGTATGTAGAAAGTAAATGCAGCTATGGATCGGAATAAAATAAGTGTTTCAAATAGAAATCAAAAGAAGGTTTTACTTGGTGGAGAGCTATTTGCTCTTGGCACCAAAGGACCTCGAGATGATGCGAAGACAAAAATAATGCCATTAAAAGGAATGTCAGGTGCTTCGGTCTCTTCTGATCGTAAAAGAGAGGCATCATCGAGCATTGGCAGCCACTCTAGCAAACGTTTTCGAGTGAACCTTAAAGATGGAGGTTCTGATATGAACACAACTAGTGGCATAGCCCAGTTCGAGATATGGGAGCAATTCGCAACAGACTGTGATTTGTCAAATGTTATTGAGAACATCTATTCATCAATAGAGGCAAACGACAATGAAACGGTTGTACGATATATTTGTGGCATAATCAAGCACACAACAACATCGTCTCTTCCATCTAGACCAAAATTGGACAGTGTGGCATATTTGACTTTGTTTTACTTGGCAAAAGTACATCCACAATTCTTCAACAATGATGTCGTTACATACGCTCTTTTGTCATTTTTGCGTCGAGAAACTAATGTTAAAATGCGCTATAATGTGAACTTACATATCTTGTTTACAAATTTACTGACGCGCGGATACTCCGACTCATTACAATGGCCTGAAATTCTATTGCGAACGTATATTGACGATGCTGTAAATGAACGATTTTGGGCCGACAATGATCACTGTTCGCCATTCGTTAAAAATATATGTGCAGCTTTTGGGACTCGTACACCACACTTAAGTCTCCTGCGTTGGGATGCAAATACTACTGTAAGCGGTCAAACTCATAGAGATAGTATTACAGTCGACGATGATTCTGGAGATAATTCAACACAAAGCTTAGATGCTACTCCGTATATGCAAGGGGAGCTGGACCAAACGGATTCGATTTGTTCCGTAAAGCGAAGATTTCCAGATACTGTCGTTCAAAAACATGTCAGCGACGCCATTCGTGATCAACTAAATAAGCGTCAACAGCAGGATAATTACACTAGAAATTTTCTGAAGTTCCTATGTAGCACAGCGGGAATAGCAGAAGTTCGTTGTCTTAGTATTTCTCGGCTAGAGCTTTGGATACATAATGGAAAACTTGTCAAATTTGCACAGCAATTACTTTCATACATATGTTTTAACATAAAAGGAAAAAACAGTCAAGATAACGAAGTTCTGTTGGTTTTAATCAAAATGCGCTTAAAAACAAAACCTCTTATTAATCATTATATGTCATGCTTGAAAGAAATGATATATTTACAGCCAGATATATTGAGTACAATCATGAAGCTTGTTGTACAAAACGAACTATCCAATACGAGAAATCCCAACAATATGGGCATGCTTGGTAAGTCACTCTTCTATCTTTTAATACAGCAAATTTATATGCAATGGTAAACAAAAAAGATCCACATTCAGTATTATCTTTGTACCCTTGCAGAAGGTATATTGTTTTTGGCTAAACGTTAGCAATACTTTAATAAATACTTGCTTTTATTTACAGCCACAATGTTCCAAACAGCCCCAGATCAGTCAGCAGTTACTCTAGCAGAAATATATCAAGAATTCTTACTTCAGAGAGATGATTGCTTAAGAACATTACGTGTTTTCTTAAGAGAACTCGTAAGAATGTTACGTTTTGACGTGAATATAATTAAGTTTTGTAAAACATTCATAACTCAACGAGAAGAACTTACTCCACAAATTGAACACTTTGAGTTCAAGGAACGAATATTCCATTCTATGGTTGACATAGTATGCCTCTGTATGTTCTTATCAGCAACACCGCAAGCGCGAGAAGGATGTATGTCATTAAAAGCAAATAAGGATGTTAAAAATAATCAAGCTCTTCTTAAACTATACAATCAAATGTCTCAAATACAACTGGATGCAGTTTCCTGGATGTATGAAACTGTGCCAACACTCTTTGGAATTCCGACTGGAGACTATGGCCAAGCGTTGCATAAATTACTTTTGCTAGATAACCCAGAACAATATTCCCGTTGCGACCAATGGCCATCGGAACCAGAAAGAGGAGCTATACTAAGAATTATATCAGAAACACCAATTCACGAAGAGACTTTACTTCGAATTATTTTAATAGGTATTACAAAGGACATACCCTTTACAATAGCAAATACCTTCGATATATTACTTCTCGTAATAAAGCGCGTTTCCGGGATGAAATCAGTTGAATGTCCTGCAGTGCAAGCCAATAAATTTGATATAATTGACTTTTTGTTCAGTATGTCAGAATACCATCACCCGGAAAACATTCGGCTTCCTTCAGATTATGAACCACCCAAACTAGCAATCGTTGCATTCTATTGGAAGGCTTGGCTTATTTTATTAATGATTTCTGCTCATAATCCATCTACTTTTGGAGCATTTTGTTGGGACCATTATCCAACAATGAAAATGCTGATGGAAACTTGTATTACAAATCAATTTAACACCTCCATAACTTCCAACAAGGATGAATTACAGGTAAGCTTATCTTATATTCGAAAAGTCAAAACCAATAATATATTTAAAACTATTTCAGATTGTCACCGTTGAACGAGATCATATCCTTCAATTCGAAACATATTTGGCAGCTCAGACGTCACCACATGCAGTAATAACCGAAGAAAACGCTATATTGATAACACAACTAATGTTGATGGATCCCTTAGGTGCACCAAGAAAAGTACCCAATTTAGTTTTAGAACAACTTAAGTTTCTTAATCAGACATATAAGCTGGGGCATTTATTTTGTCGTTGTCGAAAGCCTGATTTACTTCTAGATATTATACAAAGACAGGGTACAACGCAATCGATGCCTTGGTTATCTGATTTAGTTCAAAATAGCGACGGTGATTTTAGCCATCTTCCAGTGCAGTGTTTGTGTGAATTTCTTTTATTTAATGCACATAACATTAATGAAGAAAATAGTCGAGATGCTGAATTAGTTAGCTTTTTACGGAATTTAGTAATGAGTTCTACCTATAATTATACTGTAATTTGTGAAGTGTTAGACTATATATTTAGACGCCTATCTTCAACAGTAAAACAGTCTAGAGTTGCCGCTTTAGCAGGTCTGAAAATAATCTTCAAAAGTTCTGGTAAATATGAAAATGAATGGTTACTTAAGTCAATTCACCAAATACCACATTTCTTGGAAGCGAAATCATTCATAATTCCACAGTTGAGAGCAGCTTGCCAAGTTGAAAATTGTCCTGAACTTATAATGGCATACATTCAATTTATTACAGCGCATACTCTAAACGATCCAGTTAACGAAATGCTAGATCATGTTATTGATATGGCGCAATTAATTGTTGAGCGCAGTACAATGTTTCAACACATTATAATTTCACAAGAAGATAACGATATTCAACCGGACGAAAACCGCATTCAAACATTAAAATGCCTATTTGTCATGTTTAACAACTATATTATAAAATTGAGAGAATTTCATGAACCATATGAATGGACTGAGTACCCTGATTTACTTATGGTACAATTTCATGATGGTGTACAATTACCATTACACATAAATATCATTCACGCGTTCATTATTCTGCTCACATATTCAAATAGTAATATGCCAGAATCAATTCCAATTCTTGACTACTGGTTTCCAGCTGGGCGACCTCCACCGGTAGCATATCTACCAAGTATGCCCCAAGAACAAATTCAACTACTGCCTGATTGGTTAAAACTTAAAATGATAAGATCATCTGTAGACCGATTGATCGAAGCAGCACTTAACGATCTTACTCCAGATCAAATTGTGCTATTTGTTCAGAATTTCGGTACTCCTGTAAATTCAATGTCAAAACTATTGGCTATGCTTGATACTGCTGTATTGGAACAGTTTGATTTGGTTAAAAATGCAATACTTAACAAAGCATATTTAGCGCAGTTAATTGAAATTCAGCAAGCACGCGGCGCTAAAAATGGTCATTACACAGTTCAGGCCCTTGACTTGAGATCACATTCACAAACAGTTCCCGATCTTCCGAAAATAAAAACCCAAATTCAAGAGAATTTACAATTAAGTGAATACGATCCAGATTCTGTTCACAATCAGAAAAATGTTGCCAAACACGATGAGGTAGTTAAGATACTTAAATTTCCTGACGGGCACATGATTTCAAAAGAAATGTACCGTAAATTAAGCCATGACCTTTTAGACATTGTAGTAAGTCCACAAAAAAGTCAAACAGATATATTAAACACCATAAGTGATGTGTTTGAAAATTCTTTATTTTGTCACTCTCATAAGGAAAAGTCTCAGAATGTTGTAGGTGTTAGTCGAGCAACCTGTACTTTGCTAAGATCGTTTTTTAGTTGCAAACTAGCAAAACACTCATACCATATGATTGAAAGTACTTTGAACAAGAATATCGGAGTGTCAAATCAGTTTATGTCCGATTTAAAAACAGAACTATTTTTCAATTCATTACTATCCATGTTAAAAAGTTCGTATCATTTGTATTATTTTAAATCTAAAGCACTTAATGCTTCTTCAATCGAAACCAAAAATATAGTAAGAGAAATGATTCAAGGCTTTGAGCATCCCAGTAATGATTCAAAAAAAAATTATAAAAGTGAAAATTATAAAATCTTTCACAATGGACTTTTTATAGACTGGCTTGCCGAAGCTGACCCGGAAATAGTATCTACCAAGCTTTTAAAGGAAAAATTCTTATTTTCAAAGTCATGCACAGAATTTCGATTTTACCTGTTGTCACTTATTAATCATCAGACCAACTGGGGCACAATTGAGGGTATAGCTGAATGTCTAATTAAAGAATATAAACTTGACAATGATTTTAGCACAGTTCTAAATTATTTCGAAGCTTTGACAACAAATCCTAAGCTATGGAAAGGTAGAGACAAATATATGTCCAAAAACATGCAACCAAATTCGTTTTTCAGTTTAGGACCCTCAGAACTAGAGCCATTTGTTCATTTTATTTTAAACGAAGGGGTTTCAGAATTGATGACTGTTACCAATAATAGCTATGATTTCAAATTATGCTCACGAATGAATCTATTGTTTAAACTAACGGAGAAAAGAAAACCGTTGATGATTAAAGTTGTCGATTATGTTGAGAAAAGTTCAGTCAGCGAAATATTAAAACTTCAAATTCTACAACAACTTTATATCATGTATCCTTGCATTAAGTTTTTACGCCATTGTAAAACAGGTGGACAAACTCAAAAACTTCAAAGTTTAAAAGGATGCCAGGCTGATAAAATCTCAAATAACTTAATAACTTGTTTGGGAAGCCTTATTGCTAAAAAAGATTTTGAAACGTTATCAACTGATACAGAGCTCTTATTACGGAAATTAGCTGCATCACATCCGTTACTATTCCTTCGTCATTTGGGTGTTTTATCATCCATCATGCAAGGAAGAGCACAAAATAGCATGAAGGCTCTACGCGAAGAACATCATTTTCATCGATTCGTTCAAATATTAAGAACTTTGGAGCTGCTACAGCCAGTTATATTTGAAGATGCGTATAAAAATGAAATTCAAACGACTCTTACGTGTTACTTTACATTTTTCAAACATCATAGTTCAGTGAAAGAAGCATGTCAGATGTTAGGAAAGTTTGTGCAGGTATTACAGTCATATATAAATTGTAACCCATCTAGCGCATTGCTTTTTATTGAGCAGTACGTCGGAATATTAACGGAATTGGCAAACAAGTATACTTCAATAGTAAAGCTACAAAGTCTTGTACAAGCTGTCGCCTTGCTTCAACATAAATCGAATACATCTTCAGAACTTGATGAAGAAGATGTCAAACTAGAATACGAACTAGATGGGCATTCTGATACAAAACCATTTAATAAAAATGTTGTTAGTGATATTGACATAAACGATGTGAGTTCGAATGCCCAAGATGCAGTTAACAGAAATTCTTTTTCAGTTTTAACGTTAGGTTCATATAGCAAAGCTAATTTTAGTGATGTGTCTCCCCACCTTCTTGATTTAATTAAAATTATCAAACAGTCTAACGTTGAAGATGTAATCTTAGGCCCGTTACAAGAAATGGAATGTCTGACATCCAAACGATTTGTATTTATAAACGAATTATTTGAAAGATTGTTGGATTTAATATTTTCTCCAAGCGCACAGATACGATCTATAGCATTTATTATTTTAATAAGGCACTTAAAACACAATCCAGGCAATTCAGATATAAATCAATGCACTTTAAACGCTTATATCCAGTGTTTAAGAGATGAAAATTCTTCTGTGGCGGCAACAGCAATCGATAATCTTCTTGAAATTTGTATATTATTACAGGAACATGCAATTGAAATTTTATCAGTTGCATTTTCACTCGGTATAAAATCTTGTCTTAATACTGGCAATCAAATACGTAAAGTAATGCAAACATTGGTAGTACAGCAAGGGTATTAATTTAAGTTATCAATATATGCTATGAAGCAAACATAAAAAGGTATATTATTTAAATTATAAGATCAAAAATTATCACTACGTTATTCTTTTGTGAAAATTTATTTGAATATGTATTGTGAAATTACTTTAAAAATAAAATGTAAAAATTTGTCTTAAGAGTTTGTTTCTTCCTTCATTTGTATATTTCTTTATGCTTTCTAATTCTTCATGTCCTCTGAATATATATTTTGCAATCAGAAATAAAACCATTTGACCGGCGAATTAGAAACTATAAAAAGTTATATAGATTTAAAATAAAATGATGTGCATAGTCAGATACGATTGTATTTGCTTTTAAAAACCGCATTTTTAGATTTGAAATCCCGACGTTTCAAAAGAAACCACCCAGGCAAAATGGTAGCAGAGCTTTATCCTAAATACTCTTGTGAGAATTGATGGGACACTCGGCATCACTTATGTCATAGAAGGTTTAAACAATATTTTAAAACATCTGAAAAACATTTTTCTTTTATATTGTTTTTAAAAATGGCTTCGTTTTCAGTTTAAAGCAATTTTATTTTTTGATTCTAATACAAGGTAACGTCTTATTTTAAAAGGTCAAAATGTTAATGAGAGCAAGATCAATCAATCAAAAATAAGCATTTAAATAGTTACTCTTCTCTTGCTTTTTATACAGAAATATTTTTAGGTATACATGAGACATACACACAAGTCACAAAAATCAAACTAAATAGCATACAATATATCCTTTTTTGTAGTGATATTTTCACTTCCTTAGTCTTTTTAATTTTGTATAGCATTACTCTGAAGAAATGTGATCGGGAAGTTCATTTCTTTGAAATCTTTTCCACATTCGTGAAAATAGATTTTCTAAGCCTTTGGCATATTGTGAACAATCGAATAATGGACTTTCGACTCGTGCCTTCCATACTTTTGCTCTTAAAGCTTTTAAGTATTCTCTGTCTGTTCCTAAACGAATAGCGATGTCTTGATATTCGTCCCTGCTACGTGCTATTAGCTCTGGACATCCAAGAGTAGCTAACTGTGATGCCGCAACCCTGCAAAAACAATATAATAAATTACAATTTGGTTGACAAATAAAAAAGTACTGCAGGACAAGTTTTCGAGTAAATGGAACTGCATAGATAATGAATGATCTTATCTGAGATACGAGTCAGCGTTGGAACAGGGAAACAATAGTATGACCCGACTCTTGATGAGGATCAGAAAATGCCTTAATTTAATGTAAAGGTTCTACATTTATACCTTGATGCTAATGTTTCTCCGGGTAATGTAACAACAGGAGTTCCTGTCCATAAAACGTCCATTGATGTAGTATGACCGTTACACAGTGGAGTGTCTAAACAAATATCAGCTAGTTGCCCACGACGCACATGTTCTTCTTTGGCAGCAACATTTGAAAAAATTACTCTATCAGATGATATACCTGAAAGTAAATAAACATGAGTATAATAAATATAAAGATAATTAATTATAAACCCTTTGCAATTGGGTAACTTACCTAAGTCGCTGACTGATTTTTTAATATTCTGTTCGCCAACAGCTGGAAACCTTAAAAGCCACAGAACCGATTTGGGTACATTTTTTAAAATGATTACCCAAGATTGTAAAGTCTGAGGGTCAATTTTATAAAGTTGATTAAAATTACAGTAAACAATCGCGTCATCAGGTAGCATGTATTGACGACGGGTTGTTATAACTATGTTTTGGGGAACTTCTTCTCCAGTGGCTGCTTTATTATTTGTTTGTGTTGTAGCAAGTCCATTTTGCACGACGACGCCATTTAAAGATGTCTGTACCTGTCCTGATGCTATCATAGATACAATTTGCGTTGTGCTCGGAAGTTCTGCTACTTTGTGGGTTATCTCTACAGGTTTATTTACATTAACGACTTCTTTTATTTCTTTCACATCAGTTTTTTCAACTAATGGCGATAAGTCTGTGGCATTAATAACAGCAACATTATCCGCAACTGAAGATTGTTGTTTATCGCAAACAATTATTCGTTCTTTCAGATGAGGAAACATTTGTTTGTGATCACCAATAAAATATGTGTAAGGCATATACGATAGCTTTTCACTATATTGATATGCCAGCTCCATTGGGCTAGTCACTGAATCTGTTATAATATAATCCATGAAACTGGCACCGCTTGTTCCAGGATAACCTAGCCACATTACTTGGATCGGAGCAGGTCTAAGGGCGAATATTTCATTTCTTGCCCCTTTAGTATAACCATTCATATTGACTAAAATATGGATGCCATCATTGTAAATTTGATCAGCTGCTTTTCCATTGCAAGGAATAAGAGATAGATCCACAAAATGTTCTGCTTCACGACTGATTTTATGTCGGAAAGTCGTGCCATCATCGGGGCTTAGAGCATAGCAGAATATTTCAACTTTAGATCTGTCGTGCAAACCAGGCACAGACTGCATTAAATGTGAGGTAGGATGATTTCCAAAATCAGAACTTAAGTACCCAATGCGTATGCGGCCATCGCTTGGCAGCTCCCTTACGAAATTATACGGTTGCTTATGCAAAACATGAACTTTTTCCAAACATAAATTTGCATGTCTTGCAGCAATAGCCCTTCGAAATTCGTGGGTCAATGGATACAGCATTGAGTGGTGTGGATGTACAGATGGCAACCGGTTTTTGTCAAGCTGTTCAGCAACAATGCTGACTAATTTTTTCATTCGTACATCGTAGTCCGTCCAATCACAAACAATTTGTAGACAATGAGCCAAATTACAATAAGCATCTGGAAAGTCTGGTTTTAGCTTAAGAGCTGTACGGTATGACTGAATTGCTTCAGGAATATTTCCGGAGTCCTTATGGATGCTTGCCAAATTGCTATGTGCATCAGCAAATGCTGGATTTATTTGAATTGCCCGAGTATAGCATTGAAGTGCGCCGCTTACATCTTGCAACTCCTTTAGCGTATTTCCCATGTTCGAATAAGCGTCAGCAAATGTTGGCTGAATTCGAATTGCCTCTTTGTAATGCATTAAGGCTTCCTTAAGTTTTCCTTGCTGCTGCAAAACGGATGCCAGATTTGAATGCGCAGCTGCAAAATCAGGAAACACTTCTAAGGCTTTCAAGTAAAGCCGAGTTGCTTCCTCAATAAATCCTTGTTCTCTTTTTATATTCGCTAAATTATTTAATGAATCTGCATGGTTTGAGCATAATCGAAGTGCAGTGTTATAGCAATCTTCAGCTTCTTTCACCTATTAAATGAAAGATATAAACAAATATTACAAGTAAATAGAAGTCCAAAAAAAATTATATAGAGGAAAGCTGAAGAATGTTCAATGATCATAATTACCTGTCCTTTCTCTTTGAGAGCATTCGCAAGATTACAATATGCATCAGGGAAATTTGGTTGCAGTTCTATTGCTCGTCTGTATGTGTCTATGGCCAAGTCAATAAGACCTTGTTCATAATAAACGCAAGCCAGATTTCCGTGTACCACCGCATTGTTAGGAGAAAGATTAAGAGCTCGTAAATACGCAGCCACAGCCCTGAAAAAAGTCGATAAGTTAAAATTAAATAAATATTACATCAAATGAATTAAAGTATCTTTTAATGAATACTTTAAAATAAAGACGTGTTTAATAATCGATGTTCATGAATAAGTTATTAAATCAGCAGGGCTCCTATAAAAAACCTAATTTGTTTAGAGGCCACCAAGCGGTAATCACAAAAAACCTTAAATTTAAGTAAGACTATTTATTAAATTGTTTGCCAAATGACATGCCTACACAGCTCCCAGGTAAACCCCTTCCCATTCTTAAAAAACGCGGGAATATAAACACCAGGAAGGAAAACTGCAGGCAAACGCACTCGACTGTGTATATCATGCTACCCACCAATTTGCAACACATAAATATACATATCTACTATATAAAATGATTGCAAACACACACACACATACATATGCACAGCATAATACAAAAAGTAAGGACTGCACAATATACCTTATAAAAAATTAAACATAATATGCGTTTGGTAATAGTTACTCATAATGTACTCAATAATGCTTGGGAATATTATATTTACCGTTTCCAATAACATTTTAAAAGATTCACATAGCGAAAAAAGTATTTATCTTCATGTTTATTTGTTTTATTTATTTTGTATTTTATACTGTAATTGTTGTTTAATTGTATTTGAACTATCGTATAAATAATAATGCATTGATAGTCCATGGCTAAAATTTAAATTTTTTCCGTATTTTGTAATATTATTGTAGCACGAGGGTTTACATTTCAAACGTTTTCATTTTTACGAATGATATAATTGATATTTCGCATGTTTTTATAGTGCACAATGAATTTAAACCTTGATAACAATAATGTATTTCAAAACACATCAACAGTATTTTTCGCGCTCCCTGAACATAAGGTAAAAACTTGTGACGCCGTTTACAAAAGTTTGCATAATACTAGATTCCGTAGAAATATTCTTTTCACCCTGTACATCTAAACTAAACGGGCAGTGTTTATTGCTTGTTTCTAAAGAACAGATAATACAGTATATATAAACGCCCAATAAAATAAATCTGTTCAAATAATTAAAGGTAAAGCAAACTGTTTGAAGCTTTCTCTAGTATTTTATGATTTGTCTTCAACAAAGGATTTAATAAAACAATTGATGACTATTTTAAAACTTAGCAGGGTATTTCAGTTTCGCTTCACACATTTGTATTCAGATTATAAATATGTTTCCTTGTATATTAGTACGTGTGCAAATGTATACATGTATGTCTACATTTACACACATCGAAACACATACATATATTTGTATACATTTGCCAAAAAAATATAGAAAGATTAAACGAAACCGAAAAACCGAAGGAGTGCCACACTTGGAATTCCACATCAGAAGATATTTTTAGAATATACTGTCTATACCATAAACGAGGGATGTTTTTCCATTAACTGACTGGCCTTAAGAATTATTAGTGATTTCTATTGATGCAAAATATTGTCAATTCGGTAGTTCCATTTTATTAGATATACCATTCATACATCATCTTGATTTTTGAATTATGCATAGAATACAGTGCTACGATGTTGAAAAATATTTAAAACAAAACAAGTGTGCTCTAACTCAGGAAACAACTCTGAGGTGCAAAAACTAATATACCCTATTAAATGAAAAATAAATAATAATAAAGAATGTGCTGATTTAATATACACATATTTGTCTAATTCCATAAACGAAGCTTATAAAAACACAACCAAAGCGTTGTGAAGCACCTGAAAATTTATTAAAGCGAAGGCAAATAGCCATAATTTACAATCAGTTGAGAATTCCCATCAAAATATCGATGTACATTCCAGACCTATGGCGAAGTGGTTCTACTAAAGCTAAGGGAATAATTTATATCACTATTCCCAAACATAAATCATTTGAACGATTGGATCCTTAAAAGGATACTATGCCGACTGCCGACCTTCACTTTTATACCTCATTTATTTGTACTCTTCTCCGTTCACTTAGTTTAGGTATAAAAAAAACATACGCTGGGTGCGAGCATTGAAGCTTGTTTTTAACAGGGTTTATATTAAATTATTATATTTTAAGCATACGAACCTGTCAAATATTCTGGCCTCCTTTAGCACATTTCCTAAGTTTATGTAAGCGTCTAAGAAATTGGGATCCAGAGTAACGGCCTTTTCGAAGTGATGAATGGCTAGCCATATTTCTCCTTGCGCATTGAACACGCAACCCAAATTACTCCATGCAACTGCGAATCCTGGACATGTTTCTATAGCTTTTAAATAACAGGCCTAAGTAATAAGAAGAGCATGAATACAAATTACGTTTTGGTTAAATTATATTTTCATTTATAATTCTTTTATTACCTTTGCCTCTTCCAAACGTCCCAAGGCTTTAAGTAGATTTCCCAAATCGCTGCGTACACAGTATAGGTCCTAAATAAAAGTTATTATCATTTTAGTTAAAGTCACGTTAACCAAAAATGTAAGCTTACAGGATTATATTGTAGTGCTGTTATATATGCTTGAACTGCCGACTCCATGTCCCGTGCAGCTACCAAAGCTGCAGCTAGATTTATGTACCCATCTATGAAGTCTGGCTTTAAACGCACTGCTCGTCGATAATTATCCAATGCTTCTTGTAACTGGCCTCGTTCTTTGTAAACATTTCCTAGGTTGCTAAAATAAAAAATTAATCGGAATATTACATGACGATTTATCTTTATATATGTTTCATAGCCAATACATCGAAGTAGATATCAAAAAATAATAACAGAATAAAATTTTTATTTGGCTTTTAATAAAAATATGAAATAAGCATACAATGATTACCTTTAGAATGACGCTGTTTGTGGTATATGGTGCTGTTTCGGTATATGTTTTGACCGACAGTTTAAACAGTAATAATATATTGTGATATATAATATTTTGATAACACCTGTTAAATCTTGATAGAGATTTGCTCATACAGACAGGGGGACAGACGGACAGCCCGTTTAACAAGAACGTGGTCTTCTTCTGGACTTAGGATCAATTGCAAAACTTAAGTATACCATTCAAGAAAACTATCAATGGTATAACAAAAAAAATGAGTAATTATTTACTATCAACAGCTCTCCTTTTACAGAAACCTAAAAGGCTTACATTTTAGATATTGGCTTAATAACTCACCTATACGCTTCCGCGAGCACAGGATTTTGTTTTATTGCCAATGTTGAAAATTGAGCAGATTTATCTAGCCGTCTGCACTGGAAATGAATTGATGATAACAATAATAACACTCCAGTGTTGGTGCTGTCTTGGCGCCATAATTGCATACAATGCTTTTCAGCATTTTCATAGTCCACAGCTTGGTATTCCCGATGCGCCAATTCCAGTAAACCTTCAATCAATAAAAAAAAAATTATGTGTTTATCTCACCCAATTTAAAATTATCCTTGGTGAAAGCTTAGGCTGATAAGATGACCGAACGCTACTGGCAGGCCAAGAAGATTACCAATCACATGGCTAAGCGAGTAACCAGTTCGTTTTTCATGAGAGATCTTCATCTTTTTTTTTCTACCTCAATGGCCATTAGTGAGTTATAACATTTTTAAGAAGCGTCTATTTTATATACAGTACAGTACATAATCTGCGACTGTCGAGCCTTGGTATGAATGAGGGGAAACATTTCGCATGATACCGCAGTTGTTGTGCAGATCGTTCATTCCTCGATGAAGGATCTGCTGTTTCACTAGCAAAGCAGTCCAGCTTTTGTCAGGCTAGGTAAGGACATTTAGGTACAAAAGACCGAATCTGGATGCAGTACCACACTGTTTCCTCCTGTAGTAGACTCCCTTTAACAAATAATATGTCTTAATTAACATACAAGAATCTGAATAAAATACCCATTACCCGATGTTTGCGACTCTTTGTAATTATAAATAAAAGGTAAGGTTACATTGCTCGATATTATATATATATTTTGACTCAATTTTGAGATCTCTATGAGTTGACTGTAGTTCGAACCCAATACACAGTACGGCTCGTTTATGGCAAAATGTAACCCACAAGTATGAAGTACTTGCAGTTTGTTAAATTGAATAATGGTCTGAAAACGTTTTAATATTATTTATTAGAATTCTAACTATTCATTTTCAATTCGGTCTTTCTATGAACGCTGGAGTGATTCGATTTTTATGAAATACCAATTGTAAACCAGTATCTTGAGTAGCCATTATTTATGATCAATTTAAAGATAAAATTAGTCAACAATATTTTAAGCAGATTAGTTTAACAAATTAAACTGTAGGAGTACTTTGCCTATACACTGTATACATATACTATATGCGTATGTTTATACGTACATATGTATGTACACACACAAATACACGACACACACACACAGACACATACAAGTAAATGGTTAAAGGGAATTTTCCATTGCAAGTCTTACGCTTGCAGCGACACACATGCGTATTCGCTTTCACGTGTGCGAAAAACAATACGATGTGTACATGTATTGGTGTATATATGGATGTATGTATATACGGCCACAAATACATTCATATGTATTTATGTATGTTGAAGTATATTGGCTTGTAATCAATCCTCTTACCGACAGATGACAGCGGTTGATGTTCGTTAGCTTTTCCAACTACATTGTTGGATTGTTGTTGGTTTTGTTGTTGTATAAGGGAATGTGTTGAGTGCTGCTGCGTCTGTTGACCCTGCCCTTGAGTGTGCATTTTTACCGTTGGTTCCTCACATATAGGTGATATACGATTTTTTTATTTTGTCTAAAATCAATAAAACACAATCAGTAGCAACGACCCTATAAAAATAGAACTTCGATTAAAGTCGAATCGCAGAATTGCTCTTCTATTATGAAAATATGAAACTCATATTATGAAAATATAATAATAGAAGGTATAACCGGAATAACAACTTAGAACAAAAACAAATACTTCGTAGTTCCATCTGCTACAATAAATAACCTATTATTGGTTGAATTGTCGACCGCTAATAGAGATGGGCGATATTTATTTAACTGCTACCAGTAACGGTAACGAAAATATTTCAAAGTGATTTTGTCACGGCTCATACAACATGCAAACATTTGCTGTAGAATATAAAAATTTAGATATTATGATGGTTACGTTTTATGATCACAGTATCACAGCAAGTGCAAAAGCTTGTATTAAACTTTTTTTGTATAATATAATTTTAAGATACATTTTATTTGTTCCGTTAACATATACATTTTGAAAAGTATATTAACGTCTGTTTATAAATATTCTAGTCTAATTTAGATGTAAAACAAGAAAAATACAAGTTTATGACAAAGATGATTGAGACGTATGACAATTTAATAAAAACTATTTAATTAATTGAAAATGTTTCTTCTCACGAATGCTACACGAAACAGTAATCCAATTTTGATAAAATGTAAACAGCAATATAAACTTAGTTCCCTTATCATATAGTTAGCTGGGTAACTTTGAAATTAAAGTCAAATAAAATGAAAAGTACAAAGTTTTTTGTCACCGTTTTTTACTTACAATAATCCTTATATTGTTGACTATACCAATAATTAATAATATACAAATAATCCTCCATTGCTATAGTTTTTAGTCCTTGTGCGCAACAGTAAAAAAACAATGCGCTCTTGAAATTTTGTTGTGAACTGTAAGAGTTTTGTAATCGATTTTAACGCGTTTTCGCTGGTTTTTGAAATATTCTAGATCTGAAACAGCTAAAACGAGAGCAACAGTCCAGTGGAACGCGATAGTAGGTTAACTTTTGACCTACGGTGCCGCAAAAAGTATGTTATCGTATTATACAGACTCTTCCTTAAATGTTTTGCTTAAAATTTCTTGAATAACTTCTGTGTCATACGTCCGATAGGATTAAAATGAAGGCGTAGATATTTCAATCAGCTACATATTTATTCATACGACATATCTATACAAATAGAATTTGAATATAATTACATATTTATTCATACGACATATCTATACAAATCGAATTTGAATATAATTACTTTGCTTGGTTTTGAATTTGTATTGGCGAGAAGCGTGTCATCCAGAATTTAAAATAAACTTTATCCCCTTCCTTCTAAAATTGGAGTTTATTGCTTTTATAATAGTTGAGATCTTGACCTTAATATAAACGGACATGGGTGAATCGACTCGGCAAGTGATACTGAACAAGAATATATTTATGATATACTTTATGAATTCTTCTAAGCCTCCTTCTGCCTGAAATATAAATTTTGTCCAAAATTAGTTTACCCCTTCTGCACCCTTCGACCATTGTAAACAGTAAAAAAAAAAATTACACTAACTTTGTGCAAATGTACACATATATACATTCATATGTATCAGGTAGACGGAGATCAAAAAAATATTTGTCGAGAATAATTCGTGTACCGCTAGACTGTTGCTCTCGTTTGATCTTATTTTGGTTGAAGGGTATACAAAATTAAATTGTATTTTGATACTAGAAATAAGACCCATCGTACGCTTTTTCCACATTAAGCAAAAATAGAAAAAATATCACTTGAAGAATTTTGTAGTTTTTCATGTATGTTATGTAGGTATATAGAATACTTTTCAAATCTGATAAAACATCGCAGTCTAGCGCCGACTGATATGATTGAAATGTATAGTACTCATATAACATAATTCTTTAATTTGTTAACTCAAGCTACTATGCTTCATATACGATATTGGTCAGATAATGCTAGTTTCACTATATTTGTTCAAAACTAACTTCTAAACGGAGACTAGATTGCATTCCTATGAATGTTTTCCAAGCAATCTTTTGACGCTGATAGTTATATGGTATGGTATATACATTTATGCATATCATAACAAACTATCCATAGAATATATAAACTCCTAGACTTTTTCTTATATATTGAGGGTCACTATTAAAAATCCTTGTCAATCCGCTGCCGTCTTCAATTTGTGAATTCTATAACTCATAGTTGCGATGTATATACCATATACATGAGCGTCTGCAATCGAAAACATCAGCTTACATAGATGTTTCTGCATCTGCACACATTTAATATATGGCACATTTCCTCGGCTTGATGAATTTTAAAACCAGAAGCTCGACATTTAAACGAGTCCAAATTTAAACCACAAAACAAAGAAGTTTATTACTTTTGATGGTATAAGTTTATTTCATACGCTTAGTATCATTTGCAAATAAAATCTGCTAAAGTCGGCAGATATTTACAGCTTCAACTTGGTGCGCCTCCAGTGACGACGCTTGGCGTTGTACCTAAAACAGAAATGAATAATTAATAATTAGCATTAAATAAAAAGATGTTCGTTGTAATTATTAATTGACAAATACAAAAGCAAGTGTTTTATATCCTACGGATTGAAGGAAAGGAGTCTCATTTCTATTGGAATAAATTAACTAAGGTCAGTTTTAAATGTTTTTGCAAAATATCCAAGTCTTCATTCAAATTAGTTTTCTTTACAAAGTCATCACTACAACTTGAATTGTCCAAGAACTCTAATTAGAATACAATGTCGCCAGTTTAAATTAACCGGGGTTAAAAAACAAGATCCGCGCACAACACAAGTACACACATAGATACTACGAAAATATCCTTAGTTAGATATGACATTCACAGTGGCCTTATTAACCCATTGACACAGGTTCATGTCATTAAAATTAACTCGCTAAAACACTTACCGGATGGTGTTACCAGTACGCAAGCGAACCCATTGGGGAACCGATCTGTTCTGCTTTAGCTTTTTAGCTAACTTTTGTTTGATTCTAAAAGATTTGTGTGCAGCCTAAAAAGAAAATGTATGTTAATAAGTATGTAGTAGATAATTTCAGAAAATTGAAATTGATTGCATCAAAAATTTCCGATTTATATTACCATCTTGTCTGCCTTCACCAAACACCAAATCGGAAAGAGGGTTGAGTGTTGTCGTTGACTTAGAGATGGAAAAAACTCGATTGTTTTCGATAAAGTAAAGTTCTGAAACATCGATTATTTGCCAATGATATAAAATTACATAACGTATTATTAAATATTGAGGCTATTTGCCATTGTTATTTGAATATAGCAGAACTTTATAAAGATTTTTATGATATGTTTTAAATTAAATAAATTAATTTAACATATGCCAACGAGAATTTGTATGTAACTGTGTTCCATTTCCATGTTCCAAGAACACTCTACTGTATCTTTTACCGGAAATCGATAAATATCTATCAGCGATAATTTTGGCCCTTTCCCCTTGTGTCGTGGTAGCGGAAGGTACGTAAATAATTTGTCGTTATTTAAATCTGTTAAAATAAGATCAATCTTTATATTTTTAAGGTTTAAACCACCAACGTTCAAAGATGCCTCCTAAGTTCGATCCCACGGAAGTAAAATTGGGTAAATATTTTTCAGTATTAATACACATATGTATGTTTATACCGGTCAGCCCTATTAACAATATAATTTACCTTATAGTTTACTTGCGATGTGTTGGTGGTGAGGTTGGAGCAACATCATCTCTGGCTCCTAAAATCGGTCCACTTGGTCTGGTATGTAATCTCAGATAATCGTGGTTTAACTTATATTAACGTTATTCTGTAGTCACCAAAAAAAGTTGGTGATGATATTGCAAAGGCCACCTCGGACTGGAAGGGTCTTAAGATCACTGTCTGCCTGACCATTCAAAACAGGCAAGCCACCATCTCAGTGGTGCCATCTGCTGCATCCTTGATCATCAAGGCTTTGAAGGAGCCTCCACGTGACAGAAAGAAGCAGAAGAACAGTAAGTAAATTTGTCCATTGTTAGCAGTGTATAAAAACAAATTTGTGAAACGCGAAACTGTGACAAACATACCGAACAAAATTAAACCTAATGTTCATAAATATTTAATTGGCGAAAATAATGTCATCAATATAAATCAAACTTAATGTTAAAAGTGTGAAGGTGATCAATTAAAGCTGTTTGTGAACGAACTTATCCTCCAAATAATAATGCCACCATACCATAAACAAAGGTGGGTTGGAGTTCTAAGACTGTTCAACCGAGAGCTGTCTACTAGTTTCCCGCCTTAAGCTCTGCGCTTTTGTGTACTGAAATGTCTAACCTACTCCTTGAAGTATTATATTCTGGAAAAGCATCAATACCCAAGTATTGCGGTGTCCGTTCTTGAAAACAGCAACATTTAACTCCTTTAAGATTAAGCTTGCACCATTGAAGATAATTGACAAATGATTTTAATATACTTCATTCACTAATTACAACAAACCTTTTATCTTTGTAGTTAAGCACAGTGGAAACATTGCCTTCGACGATATTCTTGCTATCGCACGTACAATGAGACCAAGGTCAATGGCTCGTGAGCTTAAGGGAACCTGCAAAGAAGTGCTCGGTACAGCCCAGAGTGTAGGATGCACTGTTGACGGCAAACATCCTCATGATGTTATTGACGACCTGAACAATGGCGTTATTGAAGTCCCTGCCGAGTAAATTTTAATTCTTTGGGATATAATAAACCTGAGGTTTAGCAATTAAATGGAAACCCTTAAAAAAACTGTTTGTAAATTAAGTTTTTCATTTATTGGGTGGGACCTTATCTATCTGTCATAAGGATTTAATCTTTGATTATGAAAGTTCAAGAAAAACTAAGCTACTCGTATAAAGTAGACCGCTACTGCATACATGTGACCTGATGTAATGCAAACATTGCAATCAAAATAAGCTCTCAAGATGCCGTTTTTAATAGTTCGTAGCAGCTAACATTAATTCACAACGAACCGTTAACAATTTCCTCATGTTTTACTTGTCTTCAGTTTACTTATTACACACTAATCGAATACAGATCACAGAAAGTCATTACTTTAATATGCTTATCTTATTCAATGAGGTTCGATGTAGAGTGGTGCAAGGAACTAGTTGGCCAATGCAGTGAAGTATTAGGTTTCTGCAACTGCTCAAAGATGTGTAAGTGACACAAAGAGATCTATTTTGACCTTGCAAGGATAAGAGCTCCATTATCAAATCAGGTCTTATGTTTTCTAGAATTTTTGCTGGGGTGATTGTCCCTATTTCTAGTTTTGAACTCCTAGTTTTGCTCATCTCATACCGGCCAGAGTCGGACACATTGCAACTATATACTCAGCCATTTTAGCCCCTGCAGAATTTGAATTCTGCGTTAGTAAATATACAGGCCATAAGCTTACCATGCCTTGTGAGAATGACCTCAGAATACGCAGAGAGTTTTTGTCTTTTGAAGATGTAGCAGCGTAGTTTGCTGTAGACATCTTGAACATATTACCTACATAATCGCGTGAGCAGACGAATGCCGAGAGTGTGTGTCGCTCTATGAAGCAACTATGATCGATTATTGAATATAAGCATTATATCAAGATTTCCATTGATTTGTAAATTTTCGCTCCCAGATATTGCGTTAACTAATAATTATAAATTATATTTATGACATACATATAGGTGTGTTTATTTTTAACTATAATAATCTTATATATTTACAAATTTCTATAAAAGTGTGCAACAACAGTATTTCTTTTTTTGTCGTTTTTCTTGTGTTAAATTCATTTCACGAACAATAGTTGCAAATACTTCATTGACATTTATTCGATCCTTTGCTGAGGCTTCAATAAATGGACATTCCCAAAGCTGCGCCAAGGCGTTTCCTAAAAGAAATGATAAAAACAGTTATTATGGTATCTATTTATATTTAAGATTATAACATTGAAATCATAAACCATTTAAGTAGTTTGGCAATCAAAGCTTACCTTCAGCAGTCGAAACTTCTCTTTGGCAATCCAAGTCAAATTTATTTGCTACAAGCAGTATTGGTGCTGGTTGACTTCCTTTAACGCGTGTAATCACATTTTTCATACTGGAAATATCCTATATTTGAAAATAGATAAAAAACAAATTGTTATTCAGTATTTAATTAAAAATAAATTCAAATTTAACATTAATGTAGCAAGCAATATCATGAATAATTTACAATTAATCCCTTTTTTACATCAAAAAGCAAGTAAAGCCAGTGAGTTTCTGCTATAAATGTCTGTATAATTATCGGATTGAGCCGATATATCGTAAAGTATTGAAAAAAAGTCGATGGCAAGATAATACGATATTCCAGCTATCATAATATCTTACCTAGACATTGATTCCTAAACATAGCAAATAAAAGATCAATGTGACCACCATAAAAGTAGCAAATGTACAAGGCCTTCTTCTATCGAACTTGTTAAGTAAAATAGCTTTCGCTTTCATCATAACATTTTATAAGAATTTGCTTATTCCTTTATAATTAAACATTCTTATGTTATATTACTATTCGATAAAGACATGCCTGAAATGTTTGATGATTAGTCAGCGAGTACATCACAATAAATCCATGTCCATTTTTTATGTAGAGATCTCTCATTGAGGCAAACTGCTCAGTTCCTGCAGTGTCTAATATTTCCAAAACACATGGAGAACTGTCAACCTGCAATGAATATAAAATTGATAAATTAATATATATATAATATATACTACAATATGTCGTAAAACTATGTGAAAACAGCTAAATTTACTAGCAATTCTTTTCCACAGATGTGACGCATAAAAGAACTGGTTTTAAGCAAGTAATAGTGTGTGCACACTAATGCTATATTCTGTAATCTTTGAAAGCAAGAACGTAAGGGACGAACACGTAATCGGTTATTCGACAGGGCTTAAGAAAGTTATTTATTTTAAAAACATTAATACTTTTAAATACTTCAAGGTTGCGTTTGTAAGTGAAGCAACATTAGTTCGTCAAGTTCTCAATTCAAAATCAACTGATTCATTTTATTACGCATTTCTACTGTCTAAGGAGTTTGCCAAACCTGCACGAACCACTGGTAAATAGTCAAATTAAATTGCAATTTTGTAGATTTTATCATAAACCGCAACTTAGGGAATGCAGAAAGTTGAGAAAATGTTGGAGTAAAAACTATTTCCGAAGGAGGTAGACCATCTTGAACCTCAAACAAAGTAAAGGAGTAAATTGGAAGCAAGAATGGAAATTGAGATCAGTTCGTTCATGCAGACACAGTTATATCGGTTTGACTTATAAAGTACATAATTGTACGAAGTTTAAATGAGATTAATAGTGAAAGACTTGCCCGCACTTTGACAGTGACCAGAAACTTACTTTGGGTCAGAAAACGCTCCAGCTACACTTCTGCTGGAATTAATATAGTCCCCGAGATTATATACTAGTAAAATTATTTAATGGTTCTAATAAAATTGAAAAACAAAAACATCGAACATTCAAAAATTTTGATTTCGATTAAAATTCGTGCCTCCCTGCAAACACCGGGTGGTAATTTTACTCCACCACCCCCGGCTTTGGAAACAAAAGTAAATGACACTCACTGTATGACACTTTTGCCATGTTCATAATACATTGTGGACATTGCATAGCTTCTATAGGAATAATCCACTAAAAAGGGTTTTGTTAAAAGAAAACCTGTATTGTGTTTCGAAATACCGCACAGAATCTCTATCAATTGAAATTATACAATAAAGATTAATATGTCGACTCATTCTATTTGATCAAAATCGTTAAATTATAGCCTAATCTATATACCAGAAATCAATCGTCTAATTCTAATAACTTTTAACTAAGAAACGTAACTTGTTTTAAAAGTTCTTACTATTATTTATACTACATAGATCGAGCCGAGACAATCTTTGAAAAGCTGAAAGGGTATAAAACCACTAGATCGAGACAATGAATACATTCTGTAGGCTTTTAAGCGACGATGGATGGAAGATAACATAAGTGACATTAATAACAAGGCTGTTTTGTCAGAGCAGTTACTGCCATTTCCTCACAATACTACGTGAAATTGTCTCAATAACTTCCGATAATTAGTAATACACATGTTTGTACATACATATGTACATGTACGCATATGAAAAGTATGATAAGATTTATCCGCAAATATTATTATAATTAAAATTCTTTGATTAAATTATTCTTTTATAAAAAATATAATTTATAAATATACAAATAAATAAATCTTTGAATACACTTTTTACTTGGATTTTAATTACTATGGAACAGTCAATGTACATACGAACATATGTATGTGTGAACACGGAATATAAATATGTGTATGCATATTTATACGAATACATACATACAGAATCACATTTGTATATGTAAACATATTCATTTGTCAGATCCATTATGTACATGCTAAAATGCATTCATCTGCGACAATATTTATACAATAATATGTAATTGTAACTATATGATAAGTTTGTATGGCTGCTTAAATGTAACAAACCTCTATTTCCTTTCGATAGAAGTCCTCAATTGTGGGATCATATTTTTCAATAAAGCATCCCGAAACGAATTGAACAGTTAAGGCTGATTTACCAACTCCGCCAGATCCAAGCACAACCACTTTAAACTCTCGCATGTTTACAAAACTTGTTTATAAAGTGCAGCGATTATTACTTAAAACTTAAAGTTTATGCAAAATCACTTATAGTTAAAACTGATTTATGTTAATTTGCATAGCGCCAACTTTAAGTATTTTATTAAGTAGTTATGACGGTTACAGTTTACAATTACACAGCAATATACTTATTTATTATATTTTTGGCTGACAATCATATTTTTTTCGTGAATATTATTAGTCTCGAGCACTATTAATCGGAGAAAACGGGCAGGGTACAAACTAGAGATGGTCGATAATTTACCTGTTACTTGTCACATTTTCTTTATCGACGCCAGATTGACAAATGTAATGAATTGCATCTTGAACTTGATAACAGTATATGTTCATATTTTTTAGACATTAAATTAAATTCAGAATAGTACAAAAGGTAAAATAAATTGTATTGGATTTTTTAAAGAGGTAAATTGTATTTTTTTTTAAACATTGATATTACACAGTTTTGATTAAAACTTAATGGAAATATATTTGCTTACAAATATTCGTGATTTTATTGATGGTGTCATCCATATATAGATTTAATATTTTTTTAAGCCAGCTGGCAGAAACATTTCTGTCAAAATAATTTGATCAATATATAATATATCAATCATAGCTCACACATGTTACTTTCATTATTGGGGGAAATATTTAAAACAAACAAAAAAAATGTGCCCACAATTTATCTAGTTTTTAATTAGTGTTAATATTATTAATTACTTATACTTTATTAATTTTGTTTTCGTAATGGTTAAATAATATACCCATTTTCCTCAAGTTTTTTTTTTATTAATACGAATTTATAGTTTATAGTTTATCTAAAAAATTAAATTTTGAAATGCAATGAATTCCCATGTATATTTGGACGCCGACAATAATACTTTCCGATAACAAAATAAAAGTTGAGCTAGCGAATACAAAGTTGTTGGAAACTATTGGGCATTATAGAAAAGATAAGTATAAGCGAAATTTTTGACCAAGCGGTTCTCAGGCCATTGATGCGGAAAGGATTAAGGTAAAATACTTCAGTATTCAGAATTATACGTCCACACGTTATCAATCTTAATGACCAGGAGGACAAGCCACGTTTTTGTAAAAATGCGAAAATCTCCAGGCACTGATTGGTGAAGTAACTTTTACCGAGATATGATGTATAGGAAATCAAATCGCCCGTGGTAGAAAAATAATTCAGTGTAGGCAAAATGGAGCAAACAGAATCAATCCAAAAGAAAACAAACATTTTTTTAACGTTTATAATAAACGATTTATTAGTTTTAAAATCCTTCCAATCACTTTATAAAATAGTGTTGTACAATAGAAAGAAATATTTATTTTCTAGCCGACCGTTTTTAGATACTTAGTTTAAAAATATACACTTTAATATTGCGAATATAAAAACAGTATGATTTAGATACCAACACGGAATTGTTAAAAAAAGTTATTTATATCGCTTATTTCCTAAAAGACTGTTATTACTAAAAATCTCTTTCATTTAAATTTCATATATGTTCGGCTTTTATAGTTATATAATACTCTTTTAGTAAATAAGCGATAGGATTTAATTACTAATTAGTTAAACTTTTAATAACAAACAATATTGCATATTTTTAAATTTTGTTAGACAAAAACAAAACTTGCTAAAGTAAAACTAAAGTAATTAAATGGTTTAAACATTTCTAATTTGAAGTTTATATATAAAATATAGCAACTGCAAATAATAATCTCTCTCTTTATGTACACGGTTTTTTCTTCTCTGCACTCAATATATCTTTGCTATTTTATTAAAAATTTAATTGAGAATTGAAAAATTAAGATTTTTGTGCTTGGAATTAAATGTATTATATTTAAGAAAAAATAAGGATGGAAAGAGTGAACTAATCATTAACCTAGATAAGGAAAGGGAGGATACGGAGGCGGAAAATAGTTTGGAAATGATCCAGGATTTTGAACTGGCAGAGTTGCAGTTATTAGTTTTGTGACTCCAGTTGGAACAACTGAGGTCGAAAATATCGTTGTATAAGCGGTTCTTGCTCCAAAAGTAAGTTTCAATACTTTGCTACTAGTTTCTGTAACGAATGTGTCAAAAATGGAAGTAGATGTAATCAATTGCTGCTGTGGTATAGCTAAAAGAGGGTTATAAAATGGATTTAATGAATATGGGAACTGCGACATAGGGGTTAGGATGGTGGACGTTTCTGTAGTAAATTCTGTTTTTTCAATAACTCCAATCGACTTAGACAATGTTCTTAAAATGCTATCGGTGCCCCTAACCAGAGGTACAACATATGACTCCCATACGGTTTCTAGTTTTATTATTGGACGAGTAGAAACTATAACGCTGTTGCTTGGAGCATTAAAATTAACTATTGTATTTTCTGAATGCATCAGCTGATCTGGGTAATTTATTGGGCCCTTGCTATCAGTAGAGTTTGCTATTCCTTTTAACTCAATTTTGGAGTTATGATTAGGTTTGACATCATATTGACCAAAGTTTCCTTCATCAGCAAAATCAAGATCCAAGTTTATTTCGGAACCAGCCTCATCCAATATTCCCGAAAAGTCTTTAAAATTCTTCGAAGGACTAAAATTGTCTCTACCTGGCCAAACTGTTTGAGTAAGAGTTATCAAACTTGTATAATCATATGTTTGTACAAGAGTTACTTGTACAGTTTCATTCTTTTTTTCAAAAACAATTGGTAATATCTGTGTTTTTAGTTTGGTTTGTGTTATTGAAAAGGATTCTGTTATTGTCTCAAGTTCTGGAGTCTCAACACTATCACTAATAAGAATTGGTTTCAATGTTGTTATACTTCCATCTAATGTGTGTTCATTATTCATCGGCACCGTTGATTCCAAAATGTTTTCGGTTAAAGGTCCATCATCAACAGAATACTCCTCGACTGGATCACTTTTTAGTTTTTTTTCTATAGTTGACGTTACGGTCAAAAACCTTGTTTTCTTCACGACGCCAGCCTATAAAAAAAGAACGAAAGTGTTTTCATAATAGGAGGGAAAAACTAAGTAAATAAATGCATCCGTTTCATAGGAGTATTTTAAAATAACATGAATGCTTGATTTAAGAGTTGTTAACTTTGTTGCTTTAGTTCAGTGATGCCCACAGCCCTATGCGCACCGCATAGGATAGGCCTCTGTTCAAGCTTTGGTGACACACGTGCGAATGGTAACAGCTTCGTGCCCGCTTCCACCACACCAACGCAATTCAAAAACGCAATTGCATGGGTGGACAGCACCGCTTTATTTTAACACAGCACGTTAAATAATTAATTTTAATATTTACCTGAAATATAAATGGACTCTTTATTGTTGCAATTTCATAATATATATCTTCAAAATTACTAGGTGTGGATATTTCGACATTTAGGGTTTGTACGAAATTTTTGGCTTTAATTTCATCATCTGCAATTAATGTATTTTGTGAACCAACTGCATCCAAGTCTCTTCCCAAATTAATAGCCTTTTGTATCTGATTTTTCTCATCTATTTCCAATGTAGTGTCGTTAAAAGCTTCAGTGCTTAATACATTCCTTGTTGTGTTGGCTGTAGCTTTTCTTATGTTCACTTTCGGTTTTGGCGATGATTTATACTGCCAACGACCTGGGCGTCTATTTAGCTTCAGAGTATTTTGACCCAAATTGGTTGCGTTTTCATCTGATTGTTGGCTTGCTTTCGTCTTGTACGTACGACGAGAACTTGTTTCCAATACTGTCGGCGTTATTTGGACGCTGGATGTTTGAGTATTTTTTTGTCTCCTATAAAATGTTTTAAAAATAGCATATTTAATTTTAATAATTACCTGTGGAAATTGTAATTGTTTATGTTTTAAGCTTTTTTAAGCTGCAGTTAAGTTCGAATAATACTTATTCTCAATTTTAAGAGCTTTTTAATATTGGTTATTCCTAAAATATTAAGCAAATAACATTACCTTTTGCTCTTGTGACGAGAGCCTTTTCTTTTTTCAGTGGTTTCACGATTACTATTTTTACGATGACTTTTAGTATTTGATTGTGGTGCTGGTTCACTCGGCAGTTTACTTGGTAGAACTGATGCTGGGACATTTTTTAGAATCCTGATTGAGGAAGAGTGTCGCGGTTTCGCCCTTTTCTCAGAATTAGTTAAAGTTTGCAAATTTTTGCTAGAAGCTCTTGTACCCAAAACAGCTGATACTGTCGAATGACTTAAATTGTTATCACGTTTGGACTGATATGGTCTTTGTCTTTCGCCATCATTTCGTGATTTTAAATTGACAACACGGTAAGTTTCCTCAGCGAATTGTTCAGGCTGTCGGGAAAGTAAGGCATATTCTGGTGAGCTCAATGTTAATTCTGGAGTGTTAAGAAAACTAATTTGATTAATATTTTCAAATGTGGAACTAGTTATTGGTTCTTTTTTAGTGCTTGAAGGAAATAGTGGCGTTGGTTGTATTCCACCTTTGTTCATTTCGTTTTTATTCAAGTGCGGTTTAGTTTCAATAATACTAAGAGGTTTTGTAGTCTTGTTTATCACTGGATCTGCAATAAAGAAAATTTTGTATCTTTGTAGCGATATGTATACAAAAAGAAAATACGGTTACCTTCGGCATTGGCCGATAGTTATGACATTTATATAACATATCGATCTGATTCAGGAAGCTCTAACTTATTTAGTATGTATGTGAGGTTTTATCATATTTATTATATTTAAAAAATAAGTGACTAGTTTCAGTTTCAACAAACGAGACAACATACCTATCTACAAGTGTTAACATTACCGTATGATGATGAACAAGAATACCTAAATAGTAAAGGCCGGTAGAAGCTCACTATTTATAACTCAGTCGATACAACGCAGTCGATACACGCAAAGTGTGGTTGGGCGCGTGAATTTCACTAGTGTGTTGCTTCTCAACTTGGTTGTACGCTGCTCACAAACCCCACGAAACCGTTTGTGTTAGACTTGCCCGTCTCTAATCTATCGTTTAGACTCAATGCATGCGTAAGAGTGGGAAAGCAGTAGATCACAACTTAGAAATTTGCTGTTTTTAATTATATGTTCTATTACGCTGACAATTTTTTTAAAAACTGTTATTGACAATTGGGAGAGGGCTATTTTATTGTCCAACACGCAGCTCTTTAGTTTTTAATAAGCGAATCTTTTTGTACTTAAAATTATAAGCGTCTGCTTACACTCATGCAATACGCAGGAAATAATTCAGGGGCGTAATGCAGTTTTTAAACAAATTTTTGATTTTATACTTACCAGGAGCGCTTTGTGGAGAGAAAACCATAACGGTATTCCCAATAGTAGTAGTGAAGTCCAAAAACCCATAGACGGTTTGTGTTAATTGCTGACATTCAGTCCATGGGACTAAAATTGTAAATAATCAATTGGTTTCATGATTTAAATAACGGAGTTCAAGGTTTTTTGATTCAAAAACTTTATATGAGTATACCAAGAAAGGTTTAGTTTTACATGAAAATATGTATATAATTTAAGTTAATTTGAGAATTTTGTATGAATTTACAAATATTATTTATTAACAACACTTACCCAAAAATAGCATTTGAAGCACGATATATTTTAGTAACATTTTAAAAAATGTTTGTTAAAGATTGTTGGAACTGAAAAATATTATATATAGTTTTAGATTTTTCTATAGTATATAGGTATAGTACAAGCGCTGCTCGGTTACTAAAGTGATTTGAATAACTATTGTGTTCATTGTTCGATTCGATTTAGTATGTCCGTCAAAAACTTGATATTTTATATTTCGTTTACAAACATTTGATAAAAATGTAATCTGTGAATAGTATACAGGAAACTTGTTGCCAAGTGTTATATATAAAGATGTATAAAATTAGAGATCTTTGTGTTTATACAGACATCTGAAAAAACTGGGCTCAATCGACTCAGCTAGTAATACTGACCAAGAATATATATACTTTGTGGGTTTATCACACCTGCTTCTGTAACATACATTTTCACAAAGTTAGCATATCTTATTTAAAACATTTTAAATGACTAAAGGGTATTTAAAATGGAAATTTTTGACGATGTATTTGTTGATCATGAGTACGAATATATACATAAATTTATTTATTATATGTATTTATTATGTCGTTTGCAACCATTAATTTCAACTATTATATGCACATTCACTGGTAGTATTGGCATGGACGTCTGTAACGAGTTTGCCGTTTTTGCTTATAAGGTTGTGAAAAATGTACATGAAAACATTCAGAGTCATAGTTTCGAAGCTATTGTAATGCTGGAGTATGTGTATTTGTAATTACTTCTTGTTTATGTACAATCTGTGCAATTCCACATTTCGTTATTGTAGGTCTTTTTGCAATGCGTTACACATATCGTAATATATAAATTTGCATATTTACATACACATATCTTTTGTTATATCTTTTAAACTAATTTAATTTTTTTAACTTAGTTTATATATATTTGAAGTCTCGTTTTATTGCGTTCATTTAATTATAATTATTAGTTTTATTGTTTTGATTAAACTGTTATAAATATAATAGGTTTTCTGTGTACCTGTTAAATACAAATGAATTAATTCACATCTAACTGAAATGTTAAAAGCACACACTTAGAAATAATAGTTAAAAACAGAAAACACCATTGGGTGAACGCAGAAGTGGCTAAAAACTAGCAGTTTTAACAAAAATGCATTCACAACATTCAACGGCCCAAACAGGTTCAAAGAGACAGAAGAACGAAGTAATTGACTTACATATACATATTTATTTACATACAATGTATCTATGTATGCATACCTGTATACACACATACAAGCATTATGTTTGATCATAAGGGGTACTCATGTTATGAGTTTCAATAATAAAGGCGTTTATTAAAACTTTTAAAAATTTTATTTATTTGTATATTGACTGTTACTTACTATTTCTTTCAGAATGTTATAGTTTTGGAAATAAATACAACTCATATCTGGCAGAAATGATAACAGGCGCTGCTTTGCGACTTTTAATTATTATTGTAGTGCTCTTTTTTAGAAAAACATTAACTAGGAACCCCATAAAAATTTTTTTTTTTGTCTCAATTTGTGTTTCACTCATAGTTTCTTAAGACTTGAATATTAGTGTTGATATTTTGACTACTTACAAAAATAATTCACATGTTATGAATTTATTCGCAGTATTTTAATAAAAAATACAAACCGATATTTACGATATATCGGTCCAATCCGATTTATTAACAGCGTGAAACAAAAGAAAGCTTTTTTGGCGAGGTAGCTATAAATGAGGGATTTGTTTACGTGGCAAAATCACATGTATACTTAAACTTCTTTTATTATGTTGATTCTGAGTATTCACACTTCATAGGGTCGGTGATGGTGACTTTTAAACTTCTGGTCAAAATAATACGAGTAATGTATCCCTTGATAGTATTAAAACGAAATGCGACAGGGCTTTAATGATATTCGAATTTATATTATATCGTTGGCATAACGTATTATTTTTTCGTCTTTGGTATAAAGAAAATAGCGGTGCTGTAGAAGTGTGAGCATATAAGAAAGCAAAAACTTTCAATATGAAATTGGAATTAGCAGATCAACGCTAAGTTCATCAAATTGTACAATAACCAGTCGGATCAAATAAATAAGGAAAAGGTCATATGTATATGCAAAATATTTATTTTTTAATACAAAATATAAAACTTTAATATCTAATAAAATGGTAGAAACAAATAAACTTAATTTATTTTATACCATTCCAAGTCATCAGGTTTGTGGGAAGACGGTGTAATAATAGTTTGGCCCTCAGTAAAAATATTGCTGCAAATATTATCTCTGATCTGTAAAAATTAAACATTATAAGCTTGAGTTTAAAAAATGTATTTATGTTAAAGTTACCTGGAGAGATGATACTAAGTTATCGGGACAGTCTAATACGCTAAGACCAGTTTCTAAAAAATAGAAAAAAATAAATTGATAACAGATTATTATTAGTAGTTTTTTTTAATAACTTAAGTTAAATCAATTAGGTGCATACTACAATACTATAGTTACATTGATCGTAAAGATGTACTTGTATTGCTAAGTAAGTTTACAATAAGACGATTGACCTTTTAATTAACCATACGTCGTGTTTACGCTGATCAAGAATATATGTGGACTATATGAGTTCGGTTAAAGTTAAAACACCTCTTGTAAAGATAAAAGTAACGCATTTAATGTGTCCATTTATATATTATTATTTTGTCTTTTACAACTCCCAATTGTTTATCTAAATCTACCTCTGTAGATATTACTTTAAAAATGATAAACCGTTAATTGTATCTCGTGTCATTGAAAATAATTTCCGTTTTTATAAAACACAAATCCTACAATCCTGATCAGAAGAATAAAGCCCTTGCAATTAATAGTGGTTTAATTTCTTAAGTACGTTAAGAGTAGTCTTTTGGGTTGGTTTGGTTATTATAAAACTTACGTATTCTTGGATCGTTCCATGACGTTGTTCGATCAATATGATTTATAAAATATATATCTCCAGACTCAGTAACTGCTTGTTCCCAACCATCAGGAAGTGGACCAATATGGCTAGCTATAGTTGGTGCGCTAGTTTGTTTAGTATTTTGTATATCTGCAAAAAACAGGGAGTATACATAATAAACTAGAAAACTCATCAGGAGGAATTATGGGTATCATAGGCTGCTTTAGTATAAATAGAAAATTGAGTTTTCCAACCAATCGAGAGTTCTTATCTTTAACCTTCCAATACTAACTAACTCTCTACGTTAAGGCATACATTTGAATGATTATGCCTCTAACTTAATCATTGAAATAATAAAATCCATAATAAAAAAAAAAACGTAAAAGTCGTTGAACAGTTTTTCTGATAGCCTATTAAAAACTAGCCTAATAATTTGTAAGCTCAGGGGAAGTCCGTCATTTTTTGGATGGATGTGTTTAGTCTACCCAATGAGAAATCTGTTTATATATATAATCTTGATCAACGGGAAGAGGTATAGCAAAAACAATACAAGAATACAAAGGTTCGTTTTTAATAAAATGTTTATAACTATTATAAATATACTAAAACCAACAGGAAGAGTTTGGTTGGAATATTTATAAAAGGCAGAAGTTTATGGCACAAGTTTTTACAGATTTCTAATATTCTAATTACATTTAATATATCTGGTTTGTTTCAACATTTAATGCCTCTGAATAAAAATGTTAAGTTGACTTGGTTTACCGTAAAGCAATACATTACATACAAAAACTATAATATCGGAGGATCAATGTTAGTGCTCGTAAACTACTAAAAAATGAACAAGCCTATTTAAACAATCTAGTTTATAATTAAATAAATAAATTAAGTAATTTAAAAAAAGCGTACCATTTGGCTTTATCCGTTCAGAAATAGCTCGTTGTTGACGAAACTGAATTCTTGGATCTTCCCATTGTGTGGTTTTTGTTGTATGACTATAGAAAATAAATAAAATCAACAAAATAAAATTAAAAATCGTAAAATACTTAAGTAAATAAAGGACGATAAATTAAAGAGATAGGCATAAAATAACGCCCCAAATAAATAAATCAAAACAAATTTATTCTTCAAATAAAACTTCTGCACATAGTAATATTATAAAACTATCAACTAATCAAGTCTAATACTTACTTTAGATAGTAGATCTGTCCATCATTAGTTTTTGCTTGTTCCCATCCCGGCGGCAAAGGTCCTAGTTGACTTTGTAATTGAATTGGACTCACTACGTCATATGATCTTTGTTTTTTATGAATGGTTTGTGTGGACAATGAAGCTTCCTGTGCTTGTCCCATGCATGTATTTATTACATCTAACTCAATATTATTAGGTGTAGTGTTTGTAAAGTCCACACTGTTTTCTGAGTACGTAGGACCCTGGTTACTGCTTGCATTTGTTTCGTTTCTTGAACGTACATTATAGTTTTGTTGAAGGGAAGCTGGACTACTCCTTGCACGAGAGTGATGTATTGTCAAGCGATGTTGTAATGGCTGGTTCTGTGAGATTGGTGACTGTAATTCTGACTGGAGAGTCTTGTTGATATTATTTTGAGAGCCATCGTATGTGGAATCTGCACTATTCGCTCGCGAATGTAAGGCAGCAGGAGGATTAAAAAACGAGTTGGGGAGCTTACGCATACGAAGTGGGAGCTGTAATGGCAATTTTGCGTCTCCAGGATTCAGTACACTATCAAATAATGCTTGCAAGTTGTCATCGGAATCTTGATTTACTCGAACAACAGGATTTGTAGATAATTTCGTTGGTGACAACATATCCTCATCGTCGATTTCTTTTTCGCTTAAACTGCTGCTTTTATTGCTTAACGACATGGTTTTTCCGTATGTAAATAAAAATTATTGTTTATTATGTCAAGTGTTAAACAAAACAAATTATTTAATCGTCTAAAGCTGCATTGAATGCTCAAATAAATTAACACATAATTCACTTCATGTTTTACGAAAACATATTTAAAACATGGTATGTATCCCGTTTGCATAAATAATTTGTTGGATTAAGTAGTATATTTTATAGATACATATACATATCTATATATTCTTCCATTTGCAACAGAACTGCCAACATAACACAACAAGTTTTATTAAGAGCTGAGTCGAATGCATCCCTGAATTCCATTTAGAAAATATCGATAGAAGTATATAACTTATCGATCAGTCTTATTTTCGACATAAAAAATTTCTCAAAAACTATTTATTTTATGATTAACAAACACGCTTTTCTTTAAAATATTTGAAAAAGACAAGCGCCCAAACAGAAGCAATTTTTTTTGCTCAAGCAATTGAAAAAAAAAAAAACAGAGAATAAAATAAAATTTGTGGTATTTTTAATTCAAGCTTTTTGATTTTTTATTAATTTTATTTAACTTGAGGTGGACTGAATATAAACTACTGCTACACCTTAAATTGTTAATTCGCATTTTTTGTCTTGTCTTAATTATACAAATTTTCAATATACTAAACCCAAGTATTAAAACTAAAGCCCTTGCTAAATAATTAAAAAAAAATTGTTCCAAACTTTAGAACCGAAACTTTTATTTGATGTGCCAACGATTTGCTGTTAAAGATTTTCGATTTCATACAGATGTACATATATTGCATATGTATATAAAATATTAGCTGGCCCGGAAAACGATGATCTACATAAAAACAATTATTGCTGTAACCTATAATCGTCAAAATTAATCAATAAAATTCAAGGCAAAACACATTTGTTGCACAGCCATTGTGGGCTTACATTGCCAACACCCATTAACATATTATGTTTATCGATAATGTTTTAGCTAAAGGAAGCGCGATCGCCCATACAATCACTGTATTCATTCACGTCAGGTCTTGCTTAAAATGTCAAAAAATTATAAAATTGCTCAACAGCACTAATTCCCCAAGTAAATTTTTTTTTTTTTTTTATTTTTAGTGACTTTCTTTTATTATTTACAATGTTCATTAAAATAAATTTTAATTACATTTGAAGTAGTGTATATTCTTTATTGTGGGTATATTTTATTTATAATTTAAGCAAATTTTTATGAAGCAGGGTATGAGATATATAGTATATTATCATATCGGCTGAATCATAGCCACAGGGCGTTCATATTGATATGTTGGACACTGTTTTTTACATACATACATAAAGTTTGTTTTTCACGATAATATTGATTATACGTCATCATATATCATTGATTTAATAAACTAATCATTTTGGCCAAAATGATGCTATAAATGGAAGAAGATATCACCGACCCCTAGGATATAAACCTTTAGCATAACACAGGTAACCTTTCCAAAACGATTAAAATAATTAAACGTGGTTGTTTGACATTATTATACACTGTATTTTTAAGTCAGAAGTTTATAAATTTTCTACATCGGTAATAAACGTATTTTAAATATTAATCAAATAAAAAAATGTCAATCTGATTTTAGTCGATTCGCAAATTCAATTTGTTGAATTTCTCTCCATTCTTTTTTTGGTTTCATTCGTTTTAGTTGTCCATCCCACACTAGATCTACTAATCCACCCTGTTTCGCGATGACACCTTTAACACGGTTCGCAAAATCAATTGCCGACTCTCCTTCTTGTCGATACATCGGAGGAAGATACCATACATCACAGACAATAGCCCAAGAGGTCATCATCATGTAAAGGTATTGCATCATTGAGTACTTTGAGCTATTCCAAAAAGCATCGCCAAATCGTGGATCGTATCTGAAGAGCATAAGAAAAATATGGATATAGAAAAATGTACTTTAAAAAAAAGCATAATGAATACTTACTTTATCGCTACAGGATATATAACTCCACCAACTTCAAAGCTTCCTTTTTTAAACTGCATTACTGATGTGTTGTTTATACAGGTGCCTTCGGGAAATATGAGAATAGGCGGGTTATTAGGATCAGACACGTGCTGCCTTAGTCGCTCTGCAACAAGGTGTCGGTCCTTGGCTTCTCCTCTTTCGAACCAAATATGTGGGGAAGCTCTCGCTAGAGCTCTTTGCAGCACACCAAGAAATCCACCGTGTCGTTGACCTATCTGAAAATGATATAAACAAATGTTATTTCGAAATAGTGACACGGTTCCAGACGAACGAAGTGTTAGAAACTGTATGAAAACTTAAAAATTAATTTGGACATCTACAGGTGGGGTTGAACAATGATATGCACTTTTGTTAATTTATGATTTTTATTATACAGCATTTATCTTAACTCTTCACGGTAAATCAGCGTTGATTTATTGAATGTAGTTCAGACTTGCCATATAAATAAAAATACGAGGGTCGTTTGATAAGTCCGTTATAGGCATTGAAAGCAGACGATCTCGTGAATTTTAACGAAAATGGAGATCGAGATCGTCTGCTTTCAATGCCTATAAAACGCAAACCAAAAAACGCAGCTTTCTCAAAATTTTACAGTCAGCTGTTAATCGATAACTGCTGACAGGAGCAGTGTTGTATTTAGAGCAGGTGCGCGGCAAATACAAAAAGTCACGGACTTATCAAACGACCCTCGTATTATGAATGTTGATGATTTTCGGAAAAGGTTGCATTGTAGAAAAATTGGACCACTATTACATATAGCAAAATAACAGTATTGTTTAAAAAAAATTAATTTATTCGATTTCATAAGTGTTTTGAATAACCGTTTTCCAATTTTTCCTAGTAACAATCAGCTGAAAACGTGTTTTTTAAGTCTTCACCAACTTAATAGGCCTTATCAAAACAGTAGCGATTCCTTTTTGTTATAACTCAACCTGAAAAGTGTTTTTTTAGTCGTGAACCTTTAAAAGTCCTAAGAAACTTCATTTGCAATAAATGGAAAGGTTAGAAAGTTTGTTACATTCACATCCAAAAATATAATCGACTTAAGCACCTCCAAAGGTGTACGACCCTAGGCAAGGGATATATATTTAGCGCAACGTGACAACAGCAAAATAGATTTATTCGGTGCAACTATTTTAGCATGGGGTGTCAAATAAATTCTGAAAACTATTCGAAAACATTCAAATACCCAAGTTTATTTGCTAGGTTTAACAAGTTATGACAGAAATCAAAATTGCAATCTGTTATTGAATTTTTGAGAGGGGTAATTAGCTAAGTATCAAACATGCTTTCAACAAACTTAAGGTGACCCTTGATGATGAAGCACTAACCGACTTCAATTAAATCAAGTGGGCACTCACCTCAAATGAAGTAATGCTCGCTTATCCTGATCTAAGAGTAGAACTCCATTTGACAACCGACGCGTCCAGCTTCGCCGTCGGACCGTTCTGGAATAAAAGGTACACCAAAAACATTCATTTCACGAACACTCCTAAAAAGAAGAACACTACATCAAACTATCAAGCCTAGGTACATAATTCCACATACGTATGTACAAACGGAACCGTTTAGGTTATAATTCCTATTAACCATAGGCTTTTGTTTTTAACGACTACACCAAAGAACAAATTGCTGAACCGAGTAGTAGACAACTGATTTACAATAGATCTGGATTCTCAAAAAAAGAAGGATGCAATTGTCTGTGATGAGATTAATTATTCAAAACTCACATTCGTTTCCTTACACAGTCAATTGTTGCTTCAGTCAAATTTGTATTACAAAATCAAACTTGAATGAGAGACATATAATTATTAAGGAAGTTTACGTCAGGGTCCGAGTCCTGTTCTTGTTGTTTCTTCTTCTTTTGCTTATTATCTATTTAGTTTTGATAAGGCTTATATAGTATCGTGAAAGGTTTTAAGTAGATTGACTGGTAGTTAACGAAAATCCTTATTATGTTTTTCATATACATATGTATATTTATATATACAATATATATATTTGGATGTTTTTTAATACTAAGTAGCATAGGTGCTTTAACCATATCTGTTTAAAGCAGCAACTTTTTGAACATGATACTCCTACGAAACTATTCACCTGACAAGTAGGAATCTTTTATACCAGAGGACCAAATAAATACTTAGACGTATACTGTGCGCTCCTGGCGAGAAGGTATACAGAGTTTAAAGTAAAAAATTAAAAATACATATGACGAAGAGAGACTACGTGTTTATGTATTTAAATAGAAAATCATAAAACAAAAAGAAAGGATTACAATAAGCATGCCGTATGTATTACACATTTGAAGTTTATAACATAAACCTCCATGGAATTTATAAATTTTATGATCTAAAAATGCTGTCATAAACTAAAAGGCGAACAAATTTTGGCATATCACGGGATACTTTTTTCTTTTTAATGGATACAGAAAAAAAAAAAAAATCTACTTTTGTGAACCGACTGTGGAGATAAATAACTAACAATCGAAAACTAAAAACTTTGTTAGTCATATCCATCTACATTCTTATATTGTCTTACCAGAGAATATGTTGTGTCACACATCAGTACCAGTACATCGATCGGGCTTGTATGATTTGCCACACAAATACCTGACGACGGTCGATTTTCCTCATTATGATAAGTTATTACAGCTGAAATAGCGCTGGACAAGATACCGAAACAATGCCCAAGAACCTGACTCACAATATCCCGTTTTTTCTTTCCATCCTTAAGATTTCCCACAGCAGCTGTACACATTGTTAACCACACTACCTATGATTGCATAAAACAAAAAGGCGCATGTTGAAGAAAGCAATATTGCGATAAAGTTACACATGTGATTAGATCTTAAATCTATTTTGGTTTATTTTGTTATTTTATACGCACTTTATCGTGGGTTAGTATATAAGAATAATAAAACAATAACCAACTTTACAAGTCATTTTTCGAAGATCATTTAAAAGGCATTAATTTCCGGGATAAACAACATCAAAGAGTATGTGCGGAACAGCACTTTGGTGTAAAATTTATAGAAATATTTGTGTATATCAAGTCCCATTACCTTAAATTTTAAGTCATAGCACAGGCGGGCCAATAGATATTTGTAAAAACTTATGTAAACAAGAAAGGAAAGTACCCTTCGGCATACCTTTGCAGTTTATGGTACAGCTTTTAATCGCGCTTACCCCAATTTCGAATATATACATATCTATTTTAAAAGAACTTATTAAGCGTCCTTGAACGCTGTTTAAATCAATATTAAAATATTACAATATTACATAAATAGCATTTATTTATGCTTAATCCTTACAGTTAATTTAAAACGTTTGCTGTACAACGTGCTCATACAAGAAAATTTTTTCGTGAAAGCACAGTCCACTGTTTTATCAGAATTTTATTTTACTGAACTATTTAAGCCCAACCCTTGCAATTCTGAGTGGTAAGTAACCATTTAGTTGCAAAAAGTTGAGCATATATCACATGAGTTCAAAATATTGAGTATAATCAATTCCAAGGGGAAATTCATAAAAAACAAGTCTTTTTGCTAATTTGTTTTAATTGTATTTTCAAATTTAAAACAAAATCATATATTCCCTTTCATTTAAAAATCTTAGTGAACGAATATATTCACCAATAATTCCAACATTCTCATAGCCGAAGTTGGTTTACAGAGATTATTTTTATATGGCAAAGAATATAAGATATTTCAATATTGTTAAGGATGCCGGCCACATCGCCGATTGTGGAACGAAGGTTCTCCTTGTCAATGAGTGCGAGTTCAAAACAGGCACTACTTTCTGCAAGACATCGCAGACATTTGCTTAGCACAAGCTGCTAAAAAAGAACATACACGCAACTGCCACAGTATTTAGACTAGATTACTGTGGTCGACGTGGGCATGGTCATTATTAACAATGCTATCATACTATAGGTGTCATATAAAGAATCGCATTTGTTAACAAATTTCCATGAATTATTTGATAACATTTGAGCAAGGTCTCACCGAAAGCCTGTGGTCTACGCAATGGTCAATGGCCTAGTACTCTTAAAGAACGATCAAGGCAAGCATTTTGTCGTAATCGCTGCTTGAAACCACGATTAAGTTGAATCAAGTCAATACAAGTCACCGAATAAAAATAATATATAATTATACATTTTATGGGTAAACCGATGTTTTTAAAATATTCGATTTAGGTGGAACTAAATAATACGTACAATCAATCGAATCGAACCAAAATATCAGTCAAATAAGGCATAATGACCTATGTAAATGTGAATGAGTATGAAAATGTATATTTAGGATACAATCTTACCTGATAATTTTATAAAAAAAAAAACAATAATTCAATTTATAATAAAACACTATAATGCAAAGACAAAGGACAAAAGCGCAACACACATAATAAAAAAAAAACATAATAAATGGAATTAAATAATATAACACATTTTGTAAATCAATATAACTAGTATATCAACTCGTTGGTAACCTTGATTATTGAATTCAATAGTTGTATTCTTTAATTCAATTTAATATGTTAAAAATTATAAAAATATCTTTCTCACCAAAGAAAATGTACAGTCTGTTGATAAAACTGCCACGTCCAAGGGGGTAGTATGATTTGCAACACAAAACCCAGAAGTTTTGGGTTTATACTGTTTATTGTGAAATTTAACAAGGGAAGATAATGAACTTGATATAAGACGAAATGTTATTTTAAATGACAAGTCAGCTAAGGGTTGCCTCAAAGATCGGTAAGGTATTAAAGCCACAAGTGCATTTGAAAAAACTGCAAATAAAACCTAAGAACCAAAGTAAATTATTGATTAGACATATTAAACAGAAGGGTGAAAGAAAGTAAATAAAATTTTCACGTTCACTTAACGGTAGTTTAAAAGTTCGCAGTACGTCGGCAGTCACAACTCGTCCTATAAATAGTTGCGATAGGGACAATCGGTTAACTATAACTGCAACGGTTTATAAAACTCGGCATGCCGAAGGTATCCTTCCTTTCTTATTTTTCTCTCTTTAACTTATAAGCATAGTCGAGTTATCATAAAATCAAATTTCTTAAGGGTAACTAGTTTTTAAAATAGTATTGATAAGAACCACTTATTCAAACGCGTTCCATAAACTGCAAGGGTATATTTTTAACGGCACGCCGAAGGAATCCCATCTTTCTTCTTTTTTTTCAAACTTCATGAAAATAAAATGTCTTAAGGAACACGAAAATCTTTATTTATGACCAATTCAACCCAATTTACATAGGTATGGAAAATAGTATTTTTTATTGGACATCTGAAAAAATTGAGCTTTTATTCAAAAGCCCAAACGAAAATTGTAAATTTAAACTATTCAAATAATACAAAATAAACTGAACCAATTCATGTTAGAATTATATTAGTATTGGAATAATACGTTATTAAATAATAAATGTTAATATGGCACATCTATACGTTAAAGCTGCATAAAGTTAGTGACAAAATGTATGGGTGTTATTTATCTGTTTTAATATTTACACTTATGATCGAACTGACTATCCGAATAACTCAAGCGTAAAAGCCAAGTACGTAAGCCATAGAAGCCAAATTGATTTATTGTGTCTTTAAGGGATAAACCCCTAACATATTGATTGCCGTCACCTGTCTATTAGCTTTTTTTGTTTAATAAAAGCAAAAAGAGATTTCAGTACCATTTCCCAAAAAACTAGGAAAGTATACAGAACCGTCGTCCTCTATTGTTAAGTTAAGCTTATTTATTAACTTAATTATACACTAGCATTAATTTTGGCTAGAAGTTTGCAACGCACAAAAAGAAACATGTCAAACGACATGAAGTCAGTGCAGGAAAAACTGCCTTAACGGACAACTCTGTTAAGTATACCCCTTTTATGTAGATACTTTATTAAACAAATTTTGGTGAACAGCCTTGGCGTTTTGGACTATTTTGATCGCACTAAAATTTCATAAACTAGCCGGACGTGAACGTAGTGGACTCTTACCTATGCGTGAATCAGTCACCCAGACCAATGTGCAGTTACCAAGTTAACCAGGTATTACCCAGATAAAAAATAATAAAACAAAGTACACAAAACAACGATACGACTTGCCGCTGATAAAAATTATATGTAATATGGTCGGCATTATGACGATGTCAAACGTATCAAGATTAAATGCTGTTACGCACATTTATGTCTTAAATGTGTCGATAATGTTTCTTTGCGTGCGTTGCAAACATATCACTGGATAAGCTAAAAGTTGCCGAAGCCTAAAATTAAATATCCCAGTCCCTTAAAGTTTTTAATATGTTAATAAGTTAATCAAACTACAGTCGAGCATGCTCGACAGTTAGATACCCTCTTGCCAAGTTATCAAGAAGAAGTCAAAGACCATACAAAAATAGTCATCAACCAAAAACTCTCAATTTATCTTATAGTTTCTAACATTAGCGTTTACAAGCAGACATACGGAGAATGAGCAATAATATACTTTAAAAGGTGTTCGTACGTTCCGCCTTACTTTCAATTCTTTTCTTGACAACTTGTAATGGTATAAAGGGTATTAAAATGCAGGTATTCAGCAAATTAAATAAGTGGAAAAATATACGTACACCAATAAAACAAACAAAGACACGAAGTGGCATTAAAATAAAATACCGCACGGCAAATCCAACAACCCATATAAGCGTAATTTTCCAAGATATGAATTCATAATGCCTGTTTGTTCGCGTTAACATGTTCCAGCTCTTAAGCTCTTCGGCCTCAAATCGTGAAGTTACATCATCTTCGATTATGGCTTCTATACCTGATTTAACATAATCCAAACAGTTCTCAAGATCAAAATTTATTTCATCCTGCAAATAAAGTAAATCAACATAAGTTAGATTGTTTATTAGGGACAATATCATTTATACTTACTTTTTTTTGAGCGTTTGGCTTTTCAGCTGCAACTTCTTGAGCTTGAGGTAGAAGAACAGCATCTCGAGTGATCAGCAATGTTCCATTAGATGTTTCTTTTGACTCCGCATCGTCAATTATCTCAACATCCTGTTTTTGATCGACATTACTTTTGCTATTTGGAAGTTCGTGATTTGCTTTTGAAGCAGTTTCAATGGAAATACGACCGTACTAAAATCAGATTGGAAAATCATAATAAGTAAAAATGTTTGGATAAATAAGGACCAGAAATTAGAATATTATTCATTTATTTTGAATTATTGGATTGAGGGAATCATTTAACAATAACTAATACTTTAATTCTTATTGTCTGTCATCGTATGTACCACACACATACATATACATGTGTATGTAGTTTAATATTAAAAGTTTACCCTCTACAAGGTTAATATATACAGGACCAATAGCCAAGCCGATTGTGCATGGTTTCTTCACTGACTGAAGGTAGATTAGCCAAATACGCTAGATAAGAAAGATTAACTCAATGAATATACCCTTTACAAGGGTATACAAATCAATGATAGTAAATTTGCCCTCTGTAAGATTTGTTTTCTATGTAAATTTAAAACCACGGCATCAACATAATTAATGGTATATAGATTTGAAACCATATATTTCGGATGGTCACACTTGTATATTCGCGCTTATATGTATAATTTTGTTTGTTTCAGTTCACGTGGATGGATGTGACAAGTTTGTATCACATTTTTAAATAGGTAAGAAACCATAACAAAAAGTTGAAGCTAGCTATATTTATGAACTTTACATAGAATAAATTTTATGTACACAAGCTAGCTTTATTATCTAGTTATAAACGTTCGTTCGATATTTCACGTTGTACCAACATTCACAAACGTAGAAAATGCGATATAAATATATTTAATTGTTATTATTACCTCAAATATTCTTAAGAGAATGTTTACGTATGTCTTTCGGACTCCAACTGATTTGTTAATTGCAGATAAAATAATCAAAAACGATATAAATCCAGCAAAAGGTATCCAACAAACATTTACAATTCCATCAAACATTTTATTTGATCAATTTGTTTAAAAACCAAATAATGAATATGAATTACATTCCACTTTGAACAAATAATTGATAGCAACTACAATTAGAGATGCCGATTGAGTTTTCAGATAAGAAATGCGATAATTCGACATGGCATTTTATCGAAATCGAAATACTTTTCTAGTACAATTTTGTAGTTATTTTTCGGTGTTTATTTAATTATTCGTTATACGTTGATATCGTTTTATATATTTTGATTCCGGCAAAGTACCTGATGTGATTATTTTATGTCAAGAATCACGTTGTTATTAAAACGCTGAAAATAGCGGGTAACAAAGGTCTGAACTAGTTCTTCTGCCGCTTAATGTACGCGCACAATAACTTAAGCGCACATTACATTGCTTTGCCGGGATTAAGCGGTCCACACAAGTTATATGTTATATGTACAGATTGATACACACAATCGGACACGGTTAGATCGTAGTACATACTATATTAATTAATTGTTTTCCATTCAACAAATACAATTTACTGTTGCACAGTTGTTTTTTATGAACTTTTAAAAATAAAATTAAGCAAATGTGTTAAAAAAACTTTTATTCTTATAAATGTGGGTCGTTCTTATAACGAGCAAAAATTTCACTCTTAAAAATGTCAAATCTTTTTCTATTTGCATTATTTTGTTGTTCTCTCCAAGCTGGCCTTGCTTGCTTTCTTTGAAGACCCCAGTGGCAGGTGAATACTGGCGAAAGAACTAGGAACTTATAACCAGCAACATACATTTCATACACCTGAAATACATTTTGAAAACATATTATAGTAACATCATTTGGATTAAATAAATATCTAAGTATTTACTTGAGAATTCCTGGTAAATCCATAACCAATAAATCTTTCATCATGTATTGGAGCATTATCCACCGTAATGTAAAATGGTTCATATAAAAACTCGAAATTTGTTACAGTATGGCTTATGCTGATCACACTATCATCTAGCTTTGAAGATAGCCATCTATAAAAAAACATTGAATTAGAAAAAATTATATTTCATTAAAGTTATACACTATCAAAGATATTTTTAAAATCAATGTTGATAACAAATATATTAAAAAATAAGCAGCCTGCAAACTAAAATTTGTGAACAGTATGATTTCAAAAATACCATCCTCGAATTAGTAAGTGCCTCAATTTCATGCAAATTATAGAATCAATGGTTAAACTTACTTTGTAAAATTTGTAGCATATTGGTTGTAAATGAATACTTTTTCATGGAATGGTCTAGCTAATCCCTTTTTAATGAGTCCTTTCAGATTCGTTTTTGTCCGTGGGAAAATTGATCGAACATCAATTTCGAATGTAGGAATCACATATGCACAAAGTCCATCACACAACGCAGTTTTCAAGAATTTATTTAGCAGCGGAACACTATTTATACTGGGTATTATGTCGACATCGGTCAGAAAAACATACTTTGTTTGACATCCCTTTCGCGCAACATTTCGCATGTGATTTTGAGGGTACATATTTCTTTGTCGCCATTCCAAAGTTTTAGCCGTTCGCAATTTTAATAATGCTTTTAATGTTCTTTCAGGATGTTGGCAATTAAATTTAGTTTTAATGTTGTACAATTCTGAGCTAACCTGTGGCAAATTATCGTATTCCCTTGGCATTAATATATGAAATGTAGCATTTGCCTTGATGTTTCGAAAGCAGAGACGCATATATGTTACAAAATATCTTAAAACTGTATACTCCTCATTTCCAGCAGAGAATAAAGCGACTGAAATCGGACCTCGCCAGTTTTCAGCAACTTGTGGGAGCGAATACAATCTTTCCACAGAACTTTGAGTTGCAAGGCATATTAAACTCTTTTTCGACGATTCTGCATAACGATCTCCTACGACAGCGAAGTCTTTAATCTTATACATATGTTGGTTATCCCAGCGGCCATAGCTTAAGTCAATATTTTCAAAAGTCAATATTGTACCTGTATCATTTAAAATATTATTCTCAGTAATTGGTGTTGATATGGGCTGTCTATATTCTATATAAGAGTGCTGGGGAAGGTTCAGCTTTATTGCTGGCTTAATTTGATGCACCCTTTGTTCCAATCGTTGTTGTGTGTCTAGGTTTATGTCATATCTGGAAGGCGTATAAAGTCTAACCAACCATAGAATGTTCATAGACAGCACGAAAAGTAAAATCTTTACTGAGCTACAATGCGACAATCGCAACTGAAAGAAAAAACAACAATATTAACGTTATAAAGCAATATATACAGCATACTTTATATAGACACTTAAAATACATTTATATATAAATATATGTTATTTATGAACACCGTTTTCAATACATATCTCTCAGAAGCGACGCCAGCAGAAACTCCTATGCCATGATAAACGGTTCGGCACTTTAGTATTTGCGCCATAGGATGTACATATATATTTGATGGCAGAGTGATAACCTGTTTGTAACGGTTCTTAGATTTAAAAGAGCAAAGGTAACCTTATAGTCGGCCGCGCTTGTGTTTTTGTTAATTGATCATATTTAAATAACTAACAATAACAAGTTTTTATAAAATTTTTGCACATTGTCAAAATTAGATTTTGTCTTCAAACGAGAAGTATACATACATACATATGTATCAAAGTCGATTGCTCTGCACTAATATAGATATTAATAGAAGAAAAATATATACATACGTTTGTATGTACATACATAAATGTACACAATTTAACTTATTGGTATAAATCCTTTTTTGGTTCTCAATATTTATGTTGAAACGTTTATTTGTTAACTTCCTTTGATGTACATTCATATACGAGTGAACTTAAAACAACGATTATTTATTACTTTATGTTATTTTAGTTTACCATAATTTGTTGGTATTCCTAATGATATGCAAAACTCTGTTGCACTATTTATACAAATAAGTCCATGAAAGCAACACAAGTCAAAGGACACTTAAAAGTGTGCCCGCACGAAATACTCTCTTTAGCACTAAAAATGAACTTTAAAATCCTTTCCCAAACTCATAAAAATAACAATGTTATCAATTAGTTGACAAATTCTTAAGTCTATTTATTTATGGTTATATATTTTATTGGGCTTAAATAAAACTAAATCTAAACATAATAACAACAATATCATTTCGGTTGTTGGTAGTAATTTTATTTCAAAAGTATTTCGTGAAAATTAGGGAGTTCTAACAGCGAATTGATTTGATCAAATACAGATAAAAATGCCCACAACTAGACAAACTTAAGTAAATTTTGATAATTTTCTTTAATCCTTCAATAACTCTCGATTTATTATATTACCAATACATTATCTGAATATACCTAGCACAATGGCAGCTGGCTTTGCTTGTCAGTTTTATTGATTTAAAAAAAATTAAATAAACAAATACTTTGTCGTGTGTTAATAGCGACTTCTATATTGCTGGTATACCCCATTTTGATCAGTTCTATGCCTGGATGGTATAAAAATCTTTAGTGATAAGTCACACTTACAATTTGTTCCTGATAATAAATAGGGAACGTAGTAACAATATGGTAAAGATAACTTCTGTTTCTACGCATGAGTGAATGGTACATGTAGTCAAGAAATCGTGTTCAAAACAATATATGTATAGTATACAAATTTTCAGCCATACATACACACATAAATCTATTTTAGTTTGAAATTCAAATGTAAAAATTTGCAATCATATAATACAAAAGTATTTGTGATTGGGAACATAGAATCTCGTGCTTGTGCCATAAATATTAAGCCTTTTTATATCGGGATAGATAAACAATCAATACAAACGTAAACAAATTGCTTACATATATTGTTCATTCATTAAAAAGGGATGGCGGATTTGGAGGCTGTTTTAGCTGATGTCAGCTATTTGATGGCTATGGAAAAGTCGAAGTGCACACCAGCCGCAAGAGCCAGCAAGAAATTAATTTTACCAGATCCAAGGTACTCACCTTTATAAATATGCATACATACCTACATATGTATGTACATGCATCTGTATAACACAAGCATACATACATACAAATGTGTTTGTGTATTAAAAAAAAGTACATACATATATCAATGAGTAATGCAAAATAATAAAATAACGCGTTTAGATGTTGATTAAATGCTATGAATTACATTTACGAACAATAAGACCAACAATAACAGAAACTCTTATACATACATAATTACTAGATACATTTAAACACACATTTGTAAAGATAATACAGATACATAAATACTGATACCAATACATCTGTACATATATGTCGTGTATAATATTGTTATAAGTGTAATGCACTAAGACGCATGTATGTATGAATGATAATCGCGATAAATGCCGAACTCAGCATTTTCCGACTATATATGTATGTATGTATGAATGTACAACTATTGAAGAGTTGTTGGTGGGGTCAAACCGAACTGGAGAAAGGGAACAGGAAAGCTTTATATGTTTCTGTTAAATGAAATGGATTATTCTATAAAAACATTGCTTGTAGAGTCAAATGTTTCGCTCGACACTTGACACGTCCTTCTTATTTCCTATTTTAAATATGTACATACATACATGGGTTAACAATTTATCAATATGAACGATTTCCGCATTGTTGCTTTCTTTAATCCTGTTAGTGCGTAGGTGTATACGTATGTATGACTAATTTGGAAACGTTCATATTGTGGTTAAAGAACGTCACAAATCTGAACGATTCTTTTTTTGTTTTAGAATGGGCCATTGCGGGTTTGCTATTAGCTGCATATACTCTATCTAAAATGATGCCGGTGTAGAGCATTCAGATATTAAGAGTTAATATATTTTCCGATCTTGCTGAATCTTTGTTTGTGAAAATTCGGCTTTCTCAGGAATTTTGTAACCAATTTGTTCAGAAAATAATAAAATACTTTGTAACCAGTTGTAAAGTGCTTTAATTTACTTTTACGTAGCTTTTATAAATCATCCAGTCACATTGGACTAACATACATAAACAATACTAGTTGTTGCAACGGCAGTTCTTTCATCAAGAAAGGCCGCTCTTTCACTCTCTTCTCTCCCGCTCGAATTAGATCTTTCTATCGATAACTCGTTTCGGCAGCTTTAACAAATTATCGATCATAGTATCACGGTGAACTCACCTGTTATCGCTTATAAAGAATATGTACTTACTTAACTAGGTTAGAAATGTTTAAAGTTACTGGAGTAGCTCAAAAATTCCCCCTTTTTTTAACGTCCCATAAAATTGATCATTTTATATCAGAATCGATCCTATTTTCAAATTTTTTCCACTTTTTTACGAACGTGTTGTTTATTTGTATGGGTTCGGCAGTAGCCGATTTTTGCAACGAAGCTCGAGGGTTTCAACTTCTGCAGACTTCTAGGCAATACTGAAATGAATTGAAGCAGAGTTGTCTGTGTATCACCTGTATGTTTCTTAATCTAAAGCCAGTATATAGGTTTCGAGAAACACAGATTTTAAAGCAAATAAATATGTATTTATTTATAACTTAGATCTGTAAAGATAGCATGTTAAAAGAAAACAATTAAAAATATACAACAATGAAAACTAATGAAACTAATGAAAACTTCAAATATTATCTTTTCAGCGTCAGAAGTGTTATGTATAAATATCTGGAAAAGGAAAATGAACTTAGTTTTCACAACATTTTTAATCAGATTATAGGTACTATCCCTCTCCCTACAGTTATGAGTTTGCAAATTTTTCATAAAATTTTTTTGTAGGTTACCTTTTGTTCAAGGATTTCTGTGAAAATGACTCAGAAGAACCTATACAACAATTAAAGTTTTACGAACAGGTAAATTATTTATGGTTATAATGGTATTTAATTGACATTAATGTAATTATTAATTGTTTTTTAAGATAAAAAACTTTGAGAAAACCGAGTGTTACGAAGAACGAAAAAAATTAGCCAGAGAAATATATGATAATTTTATAATGGAAGAAATGCTATCCCACACATATGTAAGCATATCTAAGTTGTAGCAGGTGCATGTATATTTTCAATCTAATTACATTATGTATCTTTATTTAATAGGAATACTCCAAAGATGCTGTCTCCAATGTCCAAAAATATTTACTAAAGAATGAAGTTCCTGTGAATTTATTTGAAGTGAGTTTTATTATAATAGAAGTTAACAGGTTAGCTTTGGCCAATCGAAGGTTGCATGCCCTTTCTATTTAAACTATTAATCATTTTTCACCAGCTATTGCATCCTGTAAAACAATATCAAAAGTATACGCTATGCAAATGACGATGAAATGAATGAGTATTTCGCCTTTTGTTTAATTTATTTTAGCCATATATGGAGGAAATTTTTGGTCAACTTAAGGGGAAACCATTTAAAAAATTTTTGGAAAGGTGAGAGATATAAAACTTGTTAAGCTAACTTTAGTACCTTTTTTTTATTAAAATACTCGATCTCATTTGCACAATAATATCAATGTAGATAATAAGTACACACCCTTAATGTTTACTGTAAAATCGTAAATAGGTAGAGTAGATATTTAAAATAGTAATAAAAAAATAGCTTACCGTTGGCTACCTGTAGATTTTTTTTAAAGTACAATTTTGCTTCTATAATTTCTGTGTATCCTTACAGCGATAAATTTACAAGATTTTGCCAATGGAAAAACTTGGAGCTCAATATACAAGTACGTAAATAAAACCCCAAGTTTATAGAAATATAATATTTAATAAATCTCTTTCTTATAGCTATCAATGAATGATTTTAGCGTACATAGAATAATTGGTCGAGGTGGATTTGGAGAGGTTTATGGATGTCGAAAAGCCGATACTGGTAAAATGTATGCAATGAAATGCTTGGATAAAAAACGTATTAAAATGAAACAAGGAGAGATGCTTGCTTTAAATGAACGAAATATGTTACAAGCAGTTAGCACCGGAGTGAGTCAGAGTGGAAATTTAATTGTTTGTTTTTTACTAAAATGTCATATTTAGATTGATTGTCCATTCATCGTTTGCATGACATATGCATTTCACACACCCGACAAACTGTGCTTTATATTAGATTTAATGAATGGAGGTGATTTACATTACCATTTATCACAGCATGGAGTTTTCAGTGAAGACGAAATGAAGTTTTATGCAGCTGAGGTAAGATTACTAATAAGAACTTTAAATATAATTGAACACTTATGTTTTTTTTTTAAGGTTATCTTGGGTCTGGAGCATATGCATAAAAGGTCAATTGTATATCGCGACTTGAAGCCAGCTAATATTTTGCTCGATGAAAATGGGCACATTCGAATATCTGATTTAGGCTTAGCATGTGATTTTTCAAGGAAAAAGCCCCATGCCTCTGTGGGTACCCATGGATACATGTCACCAGAAGTATTATCAAAAGGAACATCTTATGACTCATGTGCTGACTGGTTTAGCTTTGGTTGTATGTTATACAAGTTGTTAAAAGGTCACTCGCCATTCCGACAGCACAAAACAAAAGATAAACATGAGATCGATAGAATGACACTCACAATGGTATGTAGTTTTTTTTTTTTAATTCTTTATTCATTTTCTCTGCAGGAATTATTATTTTAAATTGTACGAAGTTATCTTCCAGATTTTTTATTCATTCTTATTCATATGTAGAGAATATATATGTAACAGATTATATTTTCTAGAATGTTGAACTACCCGATTCGTTTTCAATGGAATTACGCAATTTATTGGATATGCTTTTACAAAGAGATGTACCCAAGCGTCTTGGCTGTATGGGAAATGGGTAAAAAATGAATATTTTAAACTATTTGCATTGTTTTTTGCTCATGCTTTATATACTATTTTTAGTGCTGATGAAGTCAAGATGCATAACTTTTTTTCTGGAATCGATTGGCATCAAGTTTATATTCAAAAATACACACCACCGTTAGTTCCACCTCGCGGCGAAGTAAATGCCGCCGATGCTTTTGATATTGGGTCTTTTGACGAAGAAGATACTAAAGGAATTAAGTTAAACGATAGTGATCAAGAGCTTTATAAGCATTTCTCATTAACAATATCGGAAAGGTAAGCTAAATTATTAATACTAAGCTACGTATATACACATATGAATTCATGAATGTTACTGACTGAATGATTAACCTTTTCATTTTAGGTGGCAACAGGAAGTTTCTGAAACAGTATTTGAAACAATTAATGTCGAAACAGACAAAATTGAGCAAAAGAAAAAAGCAAAGCAAAAACAGCATTTCGACGCAGATGAAAAAGAATCTGATTGCATTTTGCACGGATACATAAAAAAACTAGGAGGATCATTTGCATCACTGTGGCAAACTAAATACGCCAAATTATATCCGAATCGGTATGTTTTTCACATTAAAAAAAAAATGAACTAGAGTGAACTCGATATAAGTTTTTTTTTTTATAATTTAAATAACTAATATTTATATTGCCTTCAAATTAACTATGGTAAATTTACTTTAAACATTTTTTTTGTAGTTTGGAACTTTATTCAGAAAGTGGAAACAACAAGCCAGAATTAATATTTTTGGACCAAGTAGAAGATATCTCTTCTGATTTCATTCAATACAAAAATGAGCAATGTATTCAAATCCGCGTCAATGATGGAAGTCGTGATGGAAGAATCGTATTGACAAACTCAGTAAGTGTCTTTAAAACAAATTTTTAAGAAAAAATTAATAAATTCTTCTTTTTAGGATGAAATTGGGCTAAAGGAGTGGGCGTTATCGTTAAAAACGGCCTACAAAATGTCACAAGATCTTTTAGGGTCCATGGCTAAAAAAGCTGGAAAAATTTATGGAAGTGAGCGAGATGGAAACAAATCAATGTACATTTTAAGTGGGAACTGTTCAACCAAGTCGTCAAATGGTTCTAATTAAACATAAGATCCTCTGAAATTTATTATAGTTTATAATAGGTTTCCTGGTTAGAAACTCTTTAAAAAATTAGTTTCAATTAATGTAAAAAAAAAATCCTAACAAAATAAATCTTGTAAAATGACTACACAAAAACAACAAACAAAACTTTCTGCTTTTTGCTTAACAAACAAGAGTACAGTTCAATTTAAAAAGGAAGACCAGCAACAAACAACGCTATTCCGTAAAAATAAGGTGGCAACGCCGCGGGGAAAACGTAAGCCAGCGTAAAATTAGTCAATGTCAGCCGGTAAAAGCAACGAACTTTAATCGATTGTTCCTCCACCCAGTGACATTGGAAGTAGACAAGACACACAGATTTACGGATAAAGCAAAATCGACGAAGCTCTTTCTGATGATTAGAAATAATTATAAATGCATACATTGTATATTTTGTTTTTCATATCTATCTATACCTTGTGTAATGTTGCAAAATATAAATAATACTAAGCTATAAAACATATCCTCTGATGCCCAAATAATTTTTTGACCTATGTATATAGATTATCACATTTTTATTTAGATTATTGTGTATAAACATGCAAATTGTATTAGCAATTTGATAATGCCTTTTTATAATATGTACATATAAAACTACAGTCATAAAAAATAGTTTCCTTGGTAACGATGGCTTAGCAACATAATTTGGTTTTTTTGGGTCATGGTAACTAGGATTAGCTCAACATTTTTGAATATATTAAATGTTAATATTTTAGTTGAAGAACAAGGATGTGGTCGAAGAACTTTTTTGTTGCTTTTTTTATATACGTTAACTTAAACTTAACGTATATTGGTGTAGATTGTGTTGATGCACCGTTTATACATATTCCTGGCAATGGAATCATTTCTGGGACCTATTTAAAAATGTATCGAACTCAAAATATAAAAGCATATCTAGGTATCCGATACGCACACGCCTCAAGATTCTCGCCACCCGATGTTGAACTGCCCCCGTGGAAGGGAATCTATAACGCAACTTCATTTGCACCAAACTGTTGGCAGCCACAGCGTTCATCGTCAGACATGCAATTACAAAAAGTACTGGAAATCATTTCTGGTGAAATGTTATCCGGTGATGAAGAAAAAAAGTACGACGAGAACTGCTTATATTTGAATATTTTTGTGCCGGATGGTAAGTATAAGTTAGTCATCAGATATAATGACACATTTAAAATCTGAATACATTTTTAAATTCAAAGAATACTAATGAATACATCAAACTATAAAATAAGTCACAAAAATTGAAAAGTCCTTAGTTAATTCTGAAAAATGTGTTTATAATAACTCTAATAATTTTAGGTCTTCCTGAAGTTGATGGATATGCAGTTATAGTGTGGATCCACTCTGGAAACTTTTCCGTAGGCAGCCCAGTTGATATTGAACCATTCCAAATGGTTTTCAAACAAAAAGTAATTGTTGTTACGTTTTCGTATCGGCTTAATATATTTGGATTTCTTTCAACTGATGATGGCGAGGCGCAAGGAAATTATGGATTAATGGATCAATCTGCTGCGTTGTATTGGATAAAACGAAATATTAATTATTTTGGGGGTGATGAAAATCGCATTACTTTGATGGGCCATGATGCAGGAGCGACTAGTGCGGCTTTACATATGACTTCTGGGGAATGGTCAAAGGGAGCTTTTCATAAAGTTATTTTAATGTCTGGTAATCCCTTAGCTAATATTCGGTTACCACATGAGCACAACAATGATTTAGATAAAATATCGAACATATTTGGATGTGCACGAAGGCCAACATCAATGCTTATTCAATGCCTTAAAAGAGTTGACCCGAAAATAATGACAGAAAATTTACCGTCAATAGAATGGGGTCCTATTGTGGATTTTGGATTAAGTAATATTTCTTATCCTTTTATTGAAAACCAACCGGAAGTTTTATTTAAAAGTGGAGCTTATCATAATGTTCCGATACTAATTGGAATAACTAACATGGAAGAAGTGCTTTCCCTCTTTCAAAATCACATTACTTTAGAATTGACACCTGAGGATATTAAATCATTCTTTAGTGATATCGCTGAAAAAGATATTCATAAAATGGTAGTAAGCGATGACTGGTGCACTAATTACCAACTAGTTTCTGAATCAATTGAATTCATGTACTCCGAGGAAGGTAATAATGAAGAAAATATTAATAATCAAATTGTAGTAAATGCACATACCGAAAAATTTTATCTAGCCCCCTTACAAAGGTTTGTAGATATATTAAGTAATCATCAAAATATGTATGCGTATATATTTCAATATCGCTCTAAATCTCTTACAACTGACTTTCCAAATTGGGTTGGAGTACCTAAGTATTTTGATCAAATATTTGTTTGGGGAATACCATATATGGACAAGTTAATAGAATGGAAGTCGACGGATAAGAAAATTGCTGATATAATTATGACGCTATGGGCAAACTTTGCTAAAACATCGAACCCTACAAAATCAAATGTATATGTAAAATGGGGTAAAATTACTCCACCCAAATATTCTGTATTACTTATTGACGAAAATTTTGATACGGGTAATTTATCAGATAATCATAAAATGAGATTTTGGAGCCATTTATATCCGAAAATACTTCAATATGCTTCCGAGTGTTGTAATTCTACAGATTCAGGAACAATTCAAACTATAAAGTTAACAATAAATTTATACCAATGTATTTACGCAAGTATAATAATAAACACATTGTTTATATATTTTATGAGCACTATATAAAAATGTACAAAGCTATTATCTTAAATAAAACAAAACTACTTGATTACAATATTGAATGTTTTTAATTAACATTTTAGGTTTGAAGTGAAGACTGTTGCTTCATCGGATAATTATTTGTGCAAAACTTAAAGGATAATGTTTCTCCACACAAAAAATGTGTACGTATATTATTGCTTTAAGCACGCTATATGGTACATCTATCACGATGCTGATTAAGATATATGAATTTAACGTGGTAACTTTATTGATTTTCCTCAGCTAAAAAGTTAATTCTGTCCTCAAAAAGTAAAATAAATAAAAAAATGTTTTTAGTAAAGTATATGTTAAAAATAAGAAGGTAAATTTAGAACGGATGTTAATTATACTGAGTGACTATAACCTATATTACAGTTTATTTTGGATATCTGTAATTATAATTTCGGGGTGGAATATGGGATTAATATTCTATCTAATGATAAAAAGACTTGGCACTGATTCTACAAGTATAGGAGTAACAACTTCATATATTCACTGGAGAAATACATTCCCATCGGTCAGTATATGTCTTGTAAAGGGTAAAGTTACAGAAAACTTTACTAACACCATTAAGGAACGTATTGCCAGCAATAGCTCTGCAATTCAATATATCAAATATTTTCATGAGCAAATGTTTATAACATCTGCTGGCGGTGCAAGTAAACCCCCGGCATGTTATCCCTCGACATGTAAAATTGATATTATCGAGTTAAAGAAAGAGGTACGTACTACAATTTCATTCAATTAACTTAGTATAAACTGGAATTCTCATCACAATCAAAATTTTATACTATAGGATTTGAATTTTGTTACCATTTTATTTTTAGTTTCTTGCCCAAAAGTGTAAGGTTTTCATTCAATTAACTTAGTATAAACTGGAATTCTCATCACAATCAAAATTTTATACTATAGGATTTGAATTTTGTTACCATTTTATTTTTAGTTTCTTGCCCAAACGTGTAAGGTTTTTGTAAGAGAAATTTATTATGCTGGCGTCAAGGTAGATAACTGTGAAGAAATATTTACATTTCACGAGCTGGATATGGGATATTGTTTTCTTTCGAACAATTTAATGGACTAGTAAGTTCGAAACATTAAATTCGTGACTAACATTCAAAAAAATCTTTAAGAAATTGAGTGAATTGAAAAAATTTACTTAAAAATGTATTATGTTTTAACTTTCAGTAATACCGTCGATGAGTTACCAATGAAATATTCCTCATCAGACAAAAAGCGAACTCTGAGAGTAGTAATGGAAAGTTCTTTACTATACAAATATAACGTGAGTACAATATAATAATTGATTCATAAAATTTTTCACTCCGCAATATTTATATTAAAGCATATCCATTTTAAAGATTATAATGTTTTTTCTGTCGGTCTACATATTAACCCAATAGTAATTTATGCATTATACAGTTTTATGTTCATAGCCCCGAAGATATTCCCTATTTTAACACACTTGACAGAGCAGTACCACAAAGGCGAAACATATATTTTTACAATGTTGAGGAAATATATAATAATTATGATGTTATTGACGAAAATGTAAATCAAAGAATGTGCAAATATCCTTCGGAAAGCAACGATGGCTTTTATGTTTATAGGTAAGTGAGTTGACAAGAAGATCGGTAAGGCGATAAGCCATCTATTAGGGCGATGATCTGGCGAGTAAAATATTTTATATATTATTCGGATGAACGACCGATTGTTCCGCGTCTTAACAATAAAACACAGTTCCATTTCTTTTAAATGATGGCTTAACACTTTTATTTGAAATGTATTTTATTAATTGCACTTAAAATTGCGCGTTTGATTATTACAATTTTCACACAAGATGAAGATCAAAGATAAACAAACGATTAAAGCAAATTTATATCGATAGCAATAAAACGCTACTATTGAAATAATTTTACGATGGTTTTAAACAATAGTTTTGATGCGTGCTGCAGCATTGTGGGACCTGTTAAAAACTATTTAAAATACATACATACATATATAGTTACCCTGTTTTTCTTGCAGTTTTTCATCTTGCATGACCCGAATAAAAAACCAAATCGAGATAAAATTATGCAATTGCACCATGTTTAAACTATCAAAAGGTACGTTATATATATTATTGAAGAAGTTTTGGCACAGTATTCAATGCACACTCATAATACCTAATAAGTTTTTTTCTTTCAGATCAAACGTTTTGCGATGACAAAGGAATCAAATGTTTAAATGATGGTAATTTTAAATATTCTTTAACCTTTGATTTCTAAACTTGCATTTGTTAGTCACGTTTTACAAAAGAGGAAGTGAATGACAAACAAAACAAATAAAATATATATATCAACATTTGTGCATTTATTCAGGGTATAATAAATTCTGTATAATTATACTATATTTTATTTTCAGCCAAGGTAAACCTGGAAGTTAAGAACTATGTACGATCCAATTTGGTTTGCTACCCTTCATGTATTGAGCAGCAAATAAATTTAGTTGGGTAAGTTTTTGGATTGCAAACAGTTATAAACAAATATGGAGCCCTGTTATATAAAATGATAAGGTAAAGGTTAAATAGCTGCCTACATCTGCGATTTTGTAAGTAGAAGAATTATTTGGCGAACGTTTCTAGTTTTTTTTAAATTGAATTTTAAAAATTTATTTTGTTGGCTTATTCAGTAAAACGTCACAACGATGCGCACTGTGTCCCACAAGCGATTTATTTCAAACGAAATGTTATTCATACACAATAATATTGTTTTTTATGATTAGCATATTGGGTGAGAATTTCGGAGAATGCAACAAGAACTTGTTGGCCAGTAAACTGGCGTCAACGAAGATGTTTAATATATTAATATTCTTTAAGATTACCAAATGTGTGAGACAAAGAACGATTTTTTTGAGTTCCGGACACTGTACCGTCACAAAATGTTGCAGGCAGACTGGCGACTTGCACAAAAAGGCAACAACAAAATACATAAAAAATTAATTATTTTCAAAATTCAATTAAAAAAACTAGAAGCGAGCGCAAATAATTCTTTCACCTAAAATATTGATAAACATAGCCCTATTAGTAAAAAAAATTTAAACAAAATCGGAGATGTAGGCAGCTATTTAACCCTTGCCAATGATAATTTAGGTTATTCAATATGTTCTTAAATATAAGAATTGCACTATTTATATATATTTAGATCCATTGAAGCTGTAGCTCCTCAGTCGGATTTCGAATTTACTGTTAGTATTGCTAGCATACCATCTTCTAAATATCTTCGCGTTGTAACTCAAACGAAATTAGATCTTATAGGTGAGTATAAACGCCCATTCAAATAAAGTTTATTAAATGTTACTTATTACAGTTGCAGTTGGAGGTGTCATTGGTCTGTTTACAGGCGCTTCCTTGCTAAATATTTTGGAACTGATTTCAAAACTTATTCACAACATAAAAGAATATTTTAAATAGATGAATATATTTAAATAAATGTAGCGGCTTGTACCTTTTATTATCGTTATATTATATATTATTTTTTTGGACAAATTTTAAAATTTCTTGTTGATGTTTGCAACGCTACATTTTGTTTCTCTTTTCCCAGTGCATAGATTGCTTATGACTTTATGTCACATGAAATTGTTTTGAAACATATTTTAATCATTAGAGCTGATAAAACATTCTATCATAACGTACAAAGCTAGTTCTAACAAAACAAATAAATAAAAACTACATCACAATGGCACCAAAAAAAAAGGCTGAAAAAGTCGAATTGGTATACTCCGAGCCAGTAGACGAGACCGATGTTCTTGCGTTAAATTTGTATTCGGATATTAATGATAATTTTTTTAATGAAGCGAGTCGGGTAAAAGATGAAACTTCAACAGGAAAAATCTGTACTAACTTGTTCTTTATCCCTTTTGCGGAGATATGTGTATAGATCGTCCAATTTTTGATGGAAGCCCAACGTTTTTTTGAAGCTTCTCGAATAAAACGTTACGCTGATATAATATACAATTTGCATAGACGTTATGTTGAAGAAGTGGATGAAAATGGTATCTTGCGTCCGAAAATTGCTTCTTCCGAAATTAAACTTCGCCTGGCACTGGAGATAACAGCAACTTCGGAAGAAGCCTTACAAAAATTGAAAGATAAATTGGGGGATGCTTGGAAAGAGTCTGACGCATCGGCATTACGAGAACAGCTCGTACAAGAAAAACTTCAAGAGGTTTTAATAAAATGTGAGGGAATCGGGGAACAAGACAGTGGAGCAAAAGATGATGCAGCTGAGTAAGTTACATATCTGTAATATATAGGAATTGAAGATGAACACAAACGTTAATATCTATATTTAGGTTCGGGCACCTTGCAAAATATAAAAACATTATATTGCGCGAACGTGATCGTTTAGCTGGTGAGGTCATTGATATGGAAAAGCGTTTGGTCACAAATCGTTATTACTCTGAAAATCTTGAGTATATAATACGTAATAACGAGGATGCTTTAAGCAAAATGACTGCCAGAGCTAAGTTTTCTGAGAGCGAACGAGTTTCTGCTGAAGCGAAAGCACGTGCTCTAAACAAGGCCGTAGATGAACAAAAAGAGGCGCATACCAAGACCATGCAAAAACTAGAACATACAACTAAGGAATTAGCAGAAACTACACGTAGACTAACACAAAAAACAACTGATTTCGATCGACAAAAGCTACAAGTTGAGAAATATAAAAGTGAAGTGACTGGATTAAATAAAACAGTTCATAAACACGAAGATCAAATTGCTGAATTGAACAAAATTCAAAAAGCTAACGAGGAGTTAATAAAGCAATTAAGATTAATAGAAAAAGAAAAAGCAAATACAATAGTTCAATTAACTGCAAAACTAAAAAAAGCCATGGAAGAAAAGAATGCAGCATCTACTCAACTTTACAATAATAACCGTAAATTGAACACTTCTAACCACGAAATATTACGACTTAAGTAAGTTCAAATATTTTTTCAATATTATCGTGCCAATAATATTATATTATTTTAGAAACACTATTAATTCACTTGAAAAAGATGTACTCACTGCAGTTGGGCGAGCAGATGATATTCGCCGTGTTAAAGATTCATTACAAAAGGAACGAGACAGTTTGCGTAGTGATGTTCTTAAGTTGAATAATCAAATAGCAGATTTAAAACATGATATGATGATGAAAACAAATATAATTAGCGGGTTAAATTTAGACATAAATAAATTGAATGTAAGGTTAGATGAAGCATATATTCTTAAGGCGAAATCGGAAAAAGAACGAGATGAAATGGCTCAGGAAATGGAAACATTGCATGAGAGAATTGAAAATTATCAAGGTGAGCAAAAAATGTTATATATTGCACAATCATTTATTGCATATACTATTAAACATATTAATTAAACAATTAGACAGACTGTAAAGGAATCCAACATATATTTGTAATATATATATATAAACATATATAATCTGTACGTAGGTTATCACATCTTAGAGCATTACCGACGAAAATCATCATTTATTTGGCATTATCATAGTAAAGTGATCTCAGCAGTGTAAAGTAGCTCAGTGATGTACTAAGAATCTAAAAGATATTGGTAATATATATTTAGTTTGCTCAATTCTTTCATCACATAAGTACATACTGCAGTAAAACTTTGAAGCGAAAGCGTTGAAAATTTAAAAGCTGTAATTTTAACTGGTCGCTGACTACATAGTATCATTAGTTGCAGACTTGTGCGCATTCTATTGTTATGACATTCTCTGTTAGGATTCGTTCCTTCTATACTCTCCCAATTACAATTATAAAGATGCCAAGCTGTGGTGGTAGACTGAGAAAATGATTATATGATTAGATGATTATTATATTATGAGCATATTAATTTTTGCATTGCTTACATGCTGTATTAGGGTATCTCCATTTCCACAAATTATATATAGTTGCGATAAAGATGAAGATATGTAAACAACAAATTTAATATAGTCGCCAATAAACATATTCTTGCTCTATAAATGGAAAGAATAAAATATATTTATGTTAATATGGCACGATGATGATTATATGATGAAAGGGTATTAGTCTTACAATATGACGAAGTTATCCACTCAATATATACATATGTACTTACAGTCATTAGTTGAAAGCCAACCATGCAAATAAGAAGTGATGAAACCATTAGATTCATAAGTAGAATAGGGTTAAAAAAGTCCTCCAAACGTCTTGCGAAACTACAATCAAATTGAAAAAGCATTGCATAGGGAATTAAGTATATATTTTATATTTTGTTACGTACCTTATTAATTTGTTGTGTTGTTGTACAATACGTTGTAAATTTTGAACTTGCTGGTAATGAAGTCTTTTTAAAGGAATACTTTTGGCAGTCGTCATCATTAAATTGTCAATGCTTTCATGTAGTATACGAAACTGTCCACAGGTGTATGTTATAAAAAATCCAAATATAGAATCTTCTGCAAAAAGAGTAGTGACTACGCAAATTCCAGCATAAGCTGTGAAAATGTATGTAAAGAAATATCGAATCCCACTAGTATACGGATTAAATGGAAAGACCATTTTATAAGGAAATGGCTTTACTGATTCATCCACTCCAACTATGAAGAACAGCTCTACCACTGGCAATATGCAGTACATAAGTATGAGACAGGACAATAAAATGGTCATCACTGTGAAAGTTGTCATCCGTTTTCGACACTCTTTGGCAATGTTCATGTTTGTGTTTCTGTTGAGAATTGTATATATGTATATTGTTGGGAAATGAAATTGTTACTAATTCTCTAAATTTCAATGACTTTCCACTTATTGCTTCAAATGACTTACTCAGATATCCATATATCGTCGACAAACTGTTGAATGATTTTTCGAAACATAGGTTGGTTAAGACGCAAGTGCAATAGTCGAACAAAATTGAGGGCTCCCATTAAAGTAGTACAACAGTTTTCCGTTATCATTATAATATCATCAAAGTGGGTTGCCAAAAATGCTGTCTGAAAGCAGATAGTGATACCAACCGATCCGATAACATACCACGCCCACAGCGTGTAACTTGTGTTGAACAAGTTTTTTGATGACCTTTTTAGTGGCCAAGAACCATTTAACTTTAACCAAATGCACTGCATAGGTATTCGGAAATCGGGATCTTCATTCGATATTGGGTTGAACATAGTTAAGAGACACACTTTAGACTTCTATACAGCGCTGTTGTAGCACCCTAACTTTTATACCTGGGGACCTAAGCAGAGGCTATTAAAAGTACAAAGAAAATAATTAATGAGTTCTTTTAAGAGCTCTTTGATTTAACCCTTCAAAGGAAATACATAGGAATATTTAATCATAGGTATAAATGCCTTTTAACAATTTTTTAAATTACAAAACCTTGTAAAGGCAAACTATTTCGACTTTAAGATACCATACGGTCAAACTTATAAGAAATACAACAACATTAATGGATTCAAAAGTAGGTGACATCTCTGGCCTCAGAAAAACAAACATATATATAATATATAGTAGTTTACATTCTTTACCTCATTAATTTTTGTATAATTTTAATAATTCATGTAAAAAATGGTAAAGCAAAGGTCTGTCAGTTCGCCTGTCTGTTTGAACGCGGAGATCTTTGCTATTAAATACGCTAGATGATATTAAATGTTCTTATATTCGCTTGCATATTCTATCAATTTGTTCCTTTAATCTACAGATCAAATTACGCTAAAAACCAATCAGTTGAATGATCTTACTGAAAAGTTGTTCGAGAAACGTAAAGAAGTCCACAAACTAAAGAAGCAACTTGAGGCTTTACATTCTGAAAAAATATCATTACAGCGAAGCTTGGAATGCACTACACAGGAGCGTGATAACTTCCGAATTCTTCAAGCTGTAAGTTAATATTCGTATTTGAAAATATTATATAATTAGTTTTTGTCTATTTGTAGGAATCAGCACATCAAACACAACAATTGACAACAGAAATAAGTGCAAATGAAGTAAAGATAAATTCATTAAATTTGAAAATAGAACATTTGAATAATCATATTAAAGAGCTGCAAACCGAATTGAAAAACGAACAAAACTTAGTTGCAAGTCTGCGTAGAGATTTGAAAGAACTCAAGGAAAAAAATGAACTTCTAGCAAAGGCAATAACAAATGACGAGTTCCGTTTTATGAAAATGGGTCACGAGCTTGAAGAAATGCGAAAGGAACGAAATTTAGTTGGTTTGCAAATGGTCCGTCGAAATGATGAGATAGTTGTAATAAAAGAAAAATTGCATATTGCACAAAACGCTCTTGATAATGGAACAACACAATATAATCAACGAGTTGAAGATATACGACTATTAAAGAAAGAAATTTCAAATCTATATACGGAACGTGAATGTTTAAAACACGCCATAAAGAGTACGGCAGATATGAGAAAAGAAATAGTTCGACTTCAGCGTTCTCTCAATCAAGAGCGTATTCGCATAAGAGCCTTGACTGAAGACGCAAAGACACCCACAGGTGTTCATCGCTGGCGTATTTTGGTAGGAGAAGATCCAACCAAATTTGAGCTGATTGAGAAAGTACAAGTTCTGCAAAAGTAAGTTGAGATAATATTATATGCACACACAAATAGCTATAAAATGGTCTTTACAATCATATGATCCACCTTTTCTTTTCTAAACCCTTTACTGGAAATCTGTATACGACTAAATGAGTCGATTCCTCAAAATCAGCCACAAAAATGAACACATCTTGTATTATTTCTGTCGGTCCGTCTTAAAACCTTTCACTATTATTTTTAAAAATATCTTTACATATAAGTCTCGTTAAAGACCATAAGAAGAGATATAAAAACCTTGGCATATCGAATATAATCGTTCTATTTTGTATTTTTTTTCTATAAGGCGAACTTTAAAGCAATCTATTGAAAATTCAAACGTAAAGAGCCGCTTGGCTGAAATTCAAAAAACGAATGAAGCACTAAAGCGAATGTTATCGCATATGCCAACAGTTGAAGTTAAACATCAACTTGTGGTTCAACAGGTAAGTTTTGTCGAATCTTATGGATTTAAACATAATTAACAATCTTAAATCTTTAGCGTTTAAATCGACAAATGGCTAAAAAACTAAAGACTTTATATGCAGAACGCTCTCTTGACGAAGTTGAATTAAAGAAACGCGAGTGCACGATTAAACAATATGCCGAAAAAATAATGGATTTAAAAGAAACACATTCAGTTTTTCACAGTGCTGGAAAAAGTGTTGCAAGTTTAAGTTTTAAAACAGAATATAAAGCTGTTGCGGATCCAAAGTTCATGGAATGTGCTCCTTACTCAGGTGGTGATAGCATTAGTTCCCGTGAATGTGATACTGATACTGAAACCCTAGAATCCACTGACCTTGATAGTTAAAAGAACAATTATAAATATCACTTTATTTTATTAAATTAATGTGAAGAGAATTAAACCTTGAATCAATTTTTTTTTTAATATTGGTGATCAGCGTTTATAGCTATATTTATACAGATGGCAGCGCGACTTCAAAGTTTAATGGCTTAATCGACTTGGATATTAATTCTGAAAAAGACTGTATATACTTTTTTTACGCCTCATTCTGTCTGATTCACTCATGTTTATTGGGCTTAGATGGCCAACATGCTTATAAGCTAAGAGAAGAAGATTGTTACGACTAATCTGCATAGAGTTAAGGGTACAACGCTATAAACAAGCCACTTTACAGTGTATTTTAATCTTTTATCACTTACTCGAGTGTGTATTGTATATAGCGTGATTTCGATTCCCAGAAACAGAATTATTAGCCCAACTACAAAATTTTTTTTTTTTTTTTTTTGGTGGAGAGATTATATTCTTTATCAATGTAATTACAATAAACGTTTGTCAACTACTATGACATCATTATTTAAGTGATATTAACTTAAGCATTTTGATATTTTCTTAAAAGCATGGCCCAAACATCCGGATAGCGCGCTTGCAAAAACGAAGTCAGTTTTTGAGCACTTTGCGCTTGTTGAGGAGAACAGTTTTGACATTTTCTTGTTATAACTTCAGGAAGAGCAGCTGAAAGAAAAAATAAGTATGTACATGTAATTATGTTGTACACTTCATATAAAATATTTATTATGCCCAAATTTGAACAATATGGATGCATAACATGAAAGTATATTCTTTCATTATCTCCTCGATTTATTAGTTACCTTTAAGTTGACGTCCTAGCTGGTCACATGGACTTTTCTCAAGAATACACATTATTTGACGGCTCACAACGGCTTGGTTGTTCAGCAATTTGTTAATATTCTTTTCATCGGATTCGACTGTTTGAAATAATAATACTAATAAAAATAAGAGAAACAAATATTGTTTTTTCAAATGTTTTATTAAATTCATAACTCTTCTTAGTATATGATGGCTTTGAAATACAATTTTCTGTGTATAAAGACTTTGTTTGACGCATGCGCCTCATGGTTGTTTTTGTGGGGTTGTATTTCAGACTTATCTATAATATTAATTAATCTTTATGGAATATAACATCGTGGGATTTTCAAAATATTTTGTTTTTGATTCGGAATAATATAAAAATTAATGAATATTATATATTTAACAAGTTCTTTTTCTCGAATTTCTTAAAAAAACGCTGGGCAAATGCCGATATATTCTTCCTATCATTCAGGATTCATCTGTTTCGACCATATAGTAGTTATTTATACCTTTCATCTTTTTGTCTATAAGTGAACAGAACCCACAAAGTTAGCCAAGCTCGATCAACGTAGCTTCTATTTTTTTATGTATATTTTTATTATATCTTAAACGCAACAATTTGATATTTGTATGTATGCACTACAATTTTCAACATTTCCATGTTAAGTGCCACAGATAAATAATAATTATTTATTATGGATTAGTTCTTTCTTCGTCCTCATTATCATATGACCCGTCTAGTTCTTCATCATCTACATCAGCGTCTATATCAACTATACTTCTATGTTGCTTTCTATAAAGCCATTCATTGTATGCCAATTCTTCTTCAAAAGTTGGATCAGATGTTTCTATGAAGTCCTCAGTGCCATGAGGAAATTCTTCTTGAACATTCGGTAAATGTTTAAAAGGTATATTACGCCTAACGAATTTATGTCCCCATCCCAAATATATCGATTCGCAAGTAAGTTCAGCATAAAATGTGAATGCACCGGGCCATACTTCTGATTGCAAAACCAACAACCCCTCCTTTAAATTTGTATAGTAGTTCGTATAACGCACTAACCATGGATGAGAACATTCATCGTTAATATCATTTGCAACCGATGATAAAATTGGTGGACCGGATTCTGGTGTATCAAGTTCTTCTAACATCTCTTCTTCTCCACCTTCTTCTTCCTCGTCCTCCTCCTCCTCAAATTCTTCCTCCATTTCTTCCAGATGCAACATTTTTAAATATTCAGCTAATGCCTTTTCCCGTTCTTTGCGAGCCCTTTCCTCATCATACCACACAACACGTCCTTGATTCAAAATGTTTGGTCTAACGTGTACCCATTGGACGGTAGATGAAAAAACATTAAGAGGCTCAATTTCAAATTTTTCATTTCTTAAAAGCATTACGTCATTATCTATCAGTATTGAAGAAACATTTTAAAAAATTACAACAGAATAAATTGTAGCCTTTTTTTAGATATTTATCTAATTTTTTTGGAACACAAAAATTACCTTGTAATTCTTCACCTTCTTCACCTTCAAATGCAACTTCTTCTTCCTCTTCCTCTTCTTCACCATCATAAATGATTCCATTAAAAAGATTTTCTTCTTTCTTGGTCATTCTTCTATAGTAACCCTGGGGTGCAATATGAGTTCCAGCTGTAATCCTTGCAATCTGTGCACGTAAATAATGCTTTTCTCTGCCAGGAAAGCATGGATATGATACTATTTCAGCTTCCAAATCACCAGTAAAAAATTTCTTAATCTCTCTTGCAGCTACTATTTGACGTGGAGTAACAATTGGTAACTCAATCCAATTATCATATAAATTATTCACTACAAAGTATGAATATCGGTTGCAGCCCCTACCAACGAATTCCGGGGGTACATCGTAATATTCAATTTCTTCTGCTAAAGGAACATCTACAGCTCTTGGTTCCATTTTCAACTTTTCCTCCATATCAAAATTTTCCCAACCATATATTCCAGGTGTGAGTTCTGGTCCTATATGTGCTGGTAATGGTTTTTCTCCTTGCTGCTTTCGCATTTTAATCGGAATTTGTTTCTCTTTCATTTCTTCTTCCATCATAGCTAGCCGTGAAATGACTTCGTCACGTACAAGTGAGGCTTCAACAATATAGTACGATGCCTTTAATCCATTGATACAGCCCCAAAATCTGCATTGCATTATCGATGAATGTGTTTGCAAGCGATTAATGGAAGCTGCTAACTGAAAGATATCGTCTTTACTTATAGTAAATCCGCATTGATTCCAAAAAAATTGTAATTGTTCAACACGTTCATTGAATGTCACAAACATACGTAAAGAATCGTCGATTTCAATTTGCAGATCCCCATGCGGATACTGTTCTTCTAAATCCTCATCATCTACATAATCTAAACTTTCCGTAACGCGCGGAAGCTACCAAAAAAACTTAAGCTAATTGTTCTAAAGTATTTAATATTACACTCTATATTTACCTTGATTGCCTGAAGTATTCTTTTAGCGGGTTTGTACATTCGAAAGTCTCGAAAGAACCCATTAGGAGGAAAACGTTCCGGAACATGAAATTTTTGCTCACGTACATTTCGACTGAATTCTTCAAAGAAATCAATAACATTTGGGGGTCTTTCGTCAATGACTCGTTTAATAATATCACTTAGATGATCGAATCTGTAAAGAGTTTAGGTTGAAATTTTGATCTTTCGAATCTTTCAAATACAAAACTGCCCATAAATTTGCAGTTTACTCACAAGTTGTCTCCACTTAAAGTACTATACTGCTGCAGAACTGTTTTGGCAATGCTCAGTTCATATCCAATATTTGGAGGATCTTGACATGTTGCTCTTTGAAATTGATTATCTGAATCGAAAGCTCCCAACTCTATGGTGGTTGATGTGGAAGATGTTGACGTTATTATATTGGAACATTCGGGGATATCTTCATTTTCATTTTCAATTTTTTTTGGTGGCTGCTTACAATCCTTCTTTTTAGGTAAATTTAATTGTTGGCTTGATAGAAGCGATGAACTTGAACTGTATGAAATGTTTGGGCATGGCTCATTATTTTCCATATTTACTATTTATATTGATTGTTTGTTTCTTTCTCATTAAATTAAAGGCACTAAATTAGTATTTTGAAATGGAATATAGAATACCCACACACTGACAAGAAATTCAGGTCTTTTTTCAAATGAAGATTCCAGTATACTAAACATAATAAATTAAATTTATATGTTTGAAGCCGCGCCTACCTAACTTGGAACTCAAGGAAACCTAATGTTCAATATCCGAATTTATTAGATTATATAAAAGCTAGAGGATAAATGAACCATCCATTCCATGTAAATGTTAAAAATACTATATTTGTCTATTAATCATAATTATTTCATATACAGAGTATTGAAAGTAATTAGTTCTGAATAGTTTTTCAAATTGGACGATCTTAATATTGCAGTCGACTCTAGGTTTCTTTACATTTTTACCTTTCTTGAAAAAAACCCTTTCCTAATAACAAATATGGTAGGAATAAAACGGTATTAAAATTATATAATTTTTTTAAATAATATATTTATACATGTCTATTTGTTTGTATATCATATGTATGTGTGTACATACATTTATTAATTAGAATTACCCTTTTACATTAATTACTTTGCATTAATTGTAAATTAGAAAAAGACACATGAAAAATACACATATTAGTTAACAATGAATAACTGAAACAACTTTTTAAAATAAGTTAATTTTCGACAATAATTATTAATCATTTATATGTATTAAAGATAAAATAATTAGCCACTTATAAGTTTTGAAAATTTGTATGCTGAATTTACACATACGAATAATTATTATAACTTTGCAGAGGATGTATTAATTTTGGGGATCAACAAGCGTTGTCCTTCTTTTGTCAGCTGTACGAAACTTGGTATAGATACTTTTGTTATAGCACGTTGACAGCATGTTACCGCGATCGGATCAATTTAACGGGCTGCCCGTTTATTAGAACTGCAAGAGTATTAAACGGTCGGCGTTCCCAAAGTAATCTCTTTTTACTAGACTCGACACAATTGAATAGTATTCTAGACTATACATATATCAAAACAATAAAAATGACACTCTAGTCCTTCTTGCATCTCCTTTGGCTCTTCGAGCCATTCCATAATGTCACATACTTCCTTCGCTACTGCTTGTTGTTCCTTTCGAGTCACCCATTCCACCAGCAACATTATCGTCTCCACGCACGGATCCAGAAGAAAGCCCTCCTGTTATTCCAGTTAAATTTAATTTGTACTGCAAATGCAACAAATATATTAGATTAGTTATTGTTCAAAGTAACTCAGAGAAACTTTTTAAAATGATTCGTTAAACAATAATAATAATAATAACAAACTTACAAACATGGAGAATTCAGCGGGCATAATAATTAATGGCTCATTTTGTTGAGAACTTCATGCTACGAAAATCAACTTGGAAAATAAGGCTGTACAATTAACAACAAATAAATTAATTCAATACTTTGAGAGGCTGCATCTAGGTGCTATTCTTGGTGGTAGATAAAAGTTAATAATACTGCTACAATATGCAGAAGCTGTGTAATAAAGCTTCTATTCTTATATGAATATTAGCACAATGCTTTACGTCTCTACAAATATCGTATATAGTGGGGTTAACATGAAAATCTTAAGATAACAATGGGCAAACCGCAAGCATAATGTATTTAAGCAATACAGATAACTTATAATATAAACATAAAGTGATAGTACCACGCATTCCAAAAAGCTCTTTAAAAGCATTAAGTATTTGAATATTATAAGGATTTGAAAAGTTATATATGTACATCCATATATCAGTATTAATAGTTAAAAACAACCAACTGTAAATGTTATTATATTCTATTTAAGAAAACATTTAGTAGGCACATTCATTTTAAAAATATTCAGCAATAAGCATTAACACAAGTTTTATATTAAAATGTTTAACATAAGGAGTCCAGAAAAAGATTTCATGCAAAACCATAAGAATATACAAACTTTTTTACACATTATTAGAATATTAGTTAAAATAAAAATATTAATGTTCGTCCTATTTTATATAGTCATTTTTATTACTACCACACTTCTAACATTTAAGTAAAGTAATTACAGACACAGGTGATGTATCTATCACCCATATTATGCTTTGATGTCAACTATGACAGTTAACTTACTGACAATAATTAAGTTTTTGATTAAATTTATGTACTTATTGTTACCATTTGAAATAGGTAAGATAAAATAAAGTCAATGTGTAATTAAAAACTTTAACCATTCCATGCAAATTTTGAATGTAAAAAAATATATACGTACAACAAAACTTTAAATTTAAATGTAAGTTACCTTGTTCGCGCACTCAAAGCATTTCGATACTACTTTGTTTATAACATTCATAAGATTTTTTGTTTCCCTAATAACATGATCAACTTTAACGAAAGTAGCAGCTTTTCCGACCGTATGGTCTTTTACTGTAAACTGAAGAGCCTGAACAAAGGTCGGCACTCTATCCAATATGCTCAGCAGATCCTTCTTGTTATCACTAGCTGGTACCTACAAAAATACAATGTGTTCTTAGTGAGCTCAAAATAACTTTTAATTGTTACGTCATTTACTAAAATACCTGGTACGAAAAATGGCGAAGAACCTTATAAAGACGATTGGCTTCTTCAGCAAAATATTCAGCCTGCGTAAACAAATCTTGTGTCGTTCTTAAAGATCCACTTCCTTTTGTAAATTGATACATCAAAAATGCCATAGCGGACATATTTTTAGCCCGTTTTAAAATATCATTGTCTTCAGCCAAATCATCGGTCCATTTTGATTGTAGTGGACCTGCCTCCCTATTTTTACCTTCCATTCCTGAGTAATCTACAATTTCTTCATCTGTTCCAGGTACACACGCTTTTGATGATTTAATTGTAGTTTCACATTTCTAGAAATAAAAAATATATTATATATTTAACCATTACACTATGGTCCAGAATTTGTATTTTTTGGCATTAAGTCAAAATTTTTATGTCAATATATCGTCCTTTAGCAATTATTTTCTAAAAGAAAAATAATCAAATTAATAAAAAACAAAAACAAAATTGACCAAAAGCTGTACGTAAGCTTTTTATGAGTTTTTAAAGGTGCTGTGTTAAACAGTTGATTGTGAGAAGGTAATTCCCGTCAAATTATTTGCTTACTTTTGCACGTGGTACGATTGTTAATACGCATCCATAAATTATAGTAAAATATGGAAAATAAAAGCCAAGGTATGTTGTTTTTAACGTATGTAGTTAATATATGTGTAGTTGTACAGTTTTTGTGTTGTGTAACATCCAATTTATGTGTATTTTCACAGAAAATTCTACCGTGTCCTCTGTGTTTCGTGGAGTATAACTAATTTTCTGACAATTTCTGACAAAAGTTAAAAACGTCAGTTTGTACCTTTAACTTTTGTCTTTGACGGTAAAGTAATATGTTTTGCTCATTTTTGCTCGTTTTCTAACAATTTGATTTTATATTGACCACTTCGACTTCAGACATAAATGTGATGAAACTCATGAAATAGAAGTTACCTATGAAATGCACATGACTCTTATTGATGCAAAAATCCTTAACGTATTAACAGATACTAAATCTACTCAATGTTGTCCGATCTGTGAAGTCAGCCCAACACAAATGTTCAAAAATGTTCACATTCTGATTCTGATTCGAGTTCAGATTCGGAAATTTATAATGTAGAACTAGAAGAAGAAGAGGGCGATTATTCCTAAAACAACATATATTTTACACGTATACACATTTATTATATTTAAAAAAGCAATAAAATTTCGTTGACACCTGAGTCATACCAGTAGTTACTATGGGAGGCCAAAGAGGGCGTGGTCGCACGGACTCCAAATTTTGTGTGCAAACTATATGTGTATTAAGATTAAAATGTACAAAGTTTGAAGTGTGTAGCTTAATTTTTAGACTTAATGCCAACAAAATCGAATTCTGGACCACAGTGCATTACAAGTATTGTGATATATTGTACCTACCTCAACTTGAGAGTCCAAATCTGTTTTAGAAGTATCTACCGTTACAAGAATCTTTTTGGCAATCATTGAAATCTCACTTATTAACCATTTCCACATGTCCAAAAATGATTCAAAGTTCTCATTTGCTGCGCTGCTGTTTGTATATTTCCACAATATTTTGGCAGCGATAAAGACTTGAGGGCCGTAAATTCTTAAGTTAATTGCCAAGCATTTTGCATGAACCTGAAGTCTTTCCGTAGGTGCTATGTGCTGCAATAGTTTGCAAATATCAAAAATGTGGTCACAGCATTCGTGAAATTTTGTAGAGCACTGATTTAGATTCTCAATATCATGAGTGACTGCCAGAACATGAAAGGATTTTACAACCTTTGTGCAGAGTTTTAAAGATTCATTAAAATCAGCGATTTGGCTTGATACAGAAATAACTAATTGTTTGCATAATTCCTCTAGGCTACACAGCATTCCCATTTCAGGTTCTCTGCCTTGTACCTGCACTCTGACGCCAGTATTATCATGTTGATCTTTCAATAAATGATTAAGGTACATATCAAACTCAAGTTTGCAGTTTTCACAGTAATTTAGAATACTTTTTCTATGATCATGACTTATGTATGGCGAGTCTGTGAAATCATTTGCTTTTTCAAATAACTTTTCAAATGCCAAAGATATTTCATCCCTAAGATCCAAGCTTTCATAGGACAACTTTTGTTTGAAATTTGTATTTTTAGTCATGTGTCCGATTGGGGCTAAATTCCGTTCTTTGTGGTAAATATCACTTTTACAATGTTCATCATCAAACATTGAAAAGATACTATCAGCATTGTTGGCGGCCTTATTGTTACAATTATAATCGTATTGACTCGTTTGTAACTTATATTTTCGAATTAGGTTGATTATGCGCTTTATTGTCGTGTATATACTCTCATTTTCGTAGTTTAAAATACAGCGCGCATTACGAAATTCCATATGCTTTGCAGAATCAAAAATACTGTCCTTTATAACGAAATGTATCAAATCCATTGCACGTCTTATTTGACAAAATACTGTATCTCGATTTTCTTTCACAATAACACAATCGCTGTGTATCAAGCTATTCTTCGATGAGGTTAATAATATTGATATGGATTTTTCTAAAATTTGCCTTGCTGAAAACATTTGGGCACGTCTGCGTTCCTCTTTGAACGTGTTTCGATGATGTCCAGTTAGGTATGCTAATTCAATCATTTCTGTTCCGAATATAGAAAATGCACGAACAAATTCTGTAAAATTCATTATAGATTCCAATTTTTCCAAACTCTCGGATGCCCTCTTTTTGGCAGTTAATAGTTTCTTTACGACAATTATATCCACAAGTAAAAGAATTCTGGTTATGGATGAAAGCAGAGATCTTGCTGCTAATACAATAGCACCATAATCTTTTAACGGTTCGATATGGTGCCGCACTTCCATTCCACTTAACGGTGAAAGATCACATAAATGTTCGATCGATTTTCCTAGAAGATAAAACAGATAATCATGAGAATTTATTCTTGAAATTTCGTTTGATTCTATGGGTCAGCTGTACATAAATAAGCGGAACATAGGCTAATTAGGAAAGGATATGCATAATTTCAAAAATCTTTACCAGCATCTCTTGCGTCTTTCGCCGCTTCGTACATGTCTGCCTTAATATCATTGTTTTCCTCTGCAATTATTTCTCCGATTGTAATAAATCTTTCCACAGCTGTACTAAGTGAATGTCCAATATTGCCGAATGTTGACATTATTTCTTCATTCTCAATATCACGAACCCGAAAGCGCTGATTCTGTAAGAAATGTTCTTGATTAACTTTAGTGTGTTCTTATGTATGTGTATTATTTTGATTTTAACTTTTGAAGAAAGTAAATAAAGTTACACACATGTTGCCTGCACCTTAAATTCGAATTACCTAATTTAATTTCCATTTCAGTAAACCTTTTGTAAAAATAAGTATAATAATTACAAACAGAATGCTTAGACCATAATTAAAAATACAAATTATATAATTTCTTTAAGCTCCACCTTTGTAGGTATTTGTTGTTCTTTTAAAATGTGTGTACTAAATTTTATAATATACGTAAAAATATATATTTTGTTTTGCATAGACTTACACTTACATCAAGCGTCAAAGGAGATAAGCCATACATTTTGATAGAATTTTTGTACTGTTTAACAGATTGATTTTGGGTATGAGTTTGTGATTTTTTGTAACTCAATATTGATTTTTCCAAAAAATTGGTATTTAATATTAATGATTATGAACTTCGCACTTATTGAAATATATTATTTTAAATACATTTCCTATAAAACAAATGGACTTTTTTTAATATTATTAAGACTTCAATTATCATATTTTAAAGTACATGTACATTGGTGTACATATTTCGATAAACAACACAAAACTGTTGAAAACGAATTACTTCATATTCCTGCGCAAAGCGGATAGTTATAATTTCTGCGCAGAAATTACTCTTTGAGGTTGCATTGGAATTTGTCGATAATCAATTGGGCCCAAACGGTAAGAATGTTTGGCAAATTCCTTACATCTGAAATAGTTGGTAGAAGAAACGAATCCAAAACTTTATGATTTGCAAAAATTGTATTTTATTTTCAAGTCAAATTCGGACATCATTTAAATTCATAGGAAATATAATTGTTTCAAACAATTATTTAAAAAGGGCCTTTATCAAATTTTCCAGTTTAACGGTATCTACTGCAAATTTGCGGATACCTTCAGATAATTTATCAGTGGCCATTGCATCCTCATTCATTAACCATCTGAATTTGCTTTCATCAATAGAAATTTTTTCAATATCCTGTTGTTTTGCATTATTCACGGTTAAAACAGGCTTTACTACAGCCTCATCCTTTTCCAGTTCTTTCAGTAGAGCTGGGCTTATGGTCAGCAAATCACAGCCAGCGAGTGCCTTGATTTCTCCAGTGTTTCTAAACGATGCACCCATAACTAATGTTGGGTAGTTAAACTTTTTGTAGTAGTTGTAAGTTTTTGTTACTGATATTACACCAGGATCCTGGAGAGGTTCGAATTTCTTTGAGTCCGTGTTTGCCACATACCAATCCAATATGCGACCAACAAATGGAGAAATTAAAGTAACGCCAGCTTCAGCACAAGCCACCGCTTGGGCAAATGAGAATAGAAGTGTAAGATTACAGTGTACACCATGCTCTTTCTCCAGAATTTCAGCTGCTTTAATACCTTCCCAAGTGGAAGCCAGCTTAATTAAGATGCGTTTCTTGTCAATACCAAAAGTTGAGTATAGGTCAATTAATTTAAGCGCCTTTTCTACGCTCTTTTTGGTATCGAACGAAAGTCGAGCATCAATTTCGGTAGAAACTCTGCCAGGCACAATTTTTAAAATTTCGCAGCCAAACAATACACACAGGTAGTCCAAAGCCTCCGATACTTGATTATCCACAGAACTAAAAATAAATAATTCAAGTTTATTAAAAAGATATAATAAACATTAAAGGAATTCATACACATAACTAATTCTGGAGACAATCTTTAAATTATCAGTTGTCAATGCTTTTATGGGGTAAAACAAATTGGTAATAGTGTATATAAAGAGATAAGACTTTGCAAATAAAAAAATATACATATATCTCAAAAATTTAAATACTAAATAAACTGCAAATAGAAATTTGCCGGTTTTTCTCAAAGAAAATTCTAAAACTTCAGCAGTATCTCATTATACTGATATTATTGATTGCAGAATCTATATATTTTCTAGAATTTAACATACCCTCCTTTGGTCTTTCCATAATCAACAGCATTGCGAACTAAATATTGATAGCGTTCCATTGTTGCCGCTGATAGAATCAGCGATGGGTTAGTTGTGGCATCGGTAGGCTTGTAAGCATTAATTGCTGGAATGCGAGTAAGAGGGATTAAAATTAATAACATGCAGGTCAAGCCAAAGCCAAAAATACTTAATTTAAACTAAGTTGCTTAAAATATTGATAAAACAGTTACCATTATCATGCCGAACTCTAATATATTTATTAAAACTTAAAGTGTCATAGTAAAATGTTGAAATCTAATTTAAAATGAATTATTATTTAATTGTTTATTATGAATAATTTAAAACTAGTTCCATTGATTTTAATCAGAAATAGAAATCCTAGGTTTGGTTCAATATTAAAATAAAAATATATAAGGTCGTGAACTACATAAGTTAAGCTTCTCGAGTTATCTGATTGGTCAAAGTAGCGTCAAAATAGAAATTAAATAAGCTTTCGTGTATGGCCTACCATAAGATGATAAATACACAAGCGGTGCGATTGAAACGTTATCAAAAAATTTCCACAACACTTGTACATGTATGCATGTGTATATACATATACAAAATACATGTGCACACATTTTGTTTGCATGATATTTATAAAGTCAAACTAAAGTCAGATTCACCTTTGTCTGTAACTTTGATTTGAACTTCAAGTTTCAAAAAGAGAATGGTAAGATGTACATATACATATATGGATGTATGCCTTGCAATATGATCAGTGAAAGTATTTTGTTTTATTGTATGAAAACTCCACTATCGCTTCACTTTTTTTTCCATCCAAATATATACATATGTATGTACATAGTAATTTGAGGTTTCATTAATCATTTATTTGCACGCTTATTTGTAATCTCAAAAAAATGCATTGTCATAGCTTAAATAAAACGGAAACTTTAAACCGGTGTTTTTAAAAATGCTGATTTATAGTAAAACAAACTACATATATACGTGATTCTTTTCTATACATATGTTTAAAGTGCAAACTTCAAATTTTGTTCACATCCACATGTACAAATATTAAAATATACCATTTTCGAACAAATCTTAAGCTCAGTTATGGAACCCTACATTGTTTTGATTGTGGTTTATAGAAGTTGACTTAGTTGTGGCAATGTTTTAATTCATTTACTACTTACCTTCAAAGTCTCCAGTGTCAGCAACGATCACGGTGTTTTTTTTAAGCTGTTCTAGGGCCGACATCTTTAGTTTTTTCACGGCACGATCACCTTCCATTTACAACTGAAATGAAATTGGTTGACCTCAAGCGCAGGTTTTTGAATAGTGTGACCACAAAGTCAGTCTTATATTGCAATACTCTACATTGGAAAATGTACTAAAATAGACCACCGTTGCACAAATACTAAGGCTAGTATTACTTGTCTATCGACGGCATCAAGTGAAGATAAAATACTGAAAAGGTTAGTATATGTATTAATCGACATCAAAAGTGTAAAAAAAGATTCATGGGCTGGTTACCAAACTTAATCATCTTAACAGTTTTGTGTTTATATTAATCGATTATAAAAATGTGAAATTATCGATTCAAGTATGCAAATGCGAGACTGTTTACCAACACTTAATCATCATAACAGCTGATTTCGCCGATTTTGTAACAAATTTGTTTGAATAGCGAACTTTACACAAATTATATTAAGAAAATGATGCGATACGAGGGAAATGAGAAACTGGCGGACGAAACAGCATGTGCTGGTGTACGTGCGGATCTTAAAATGTGCCTGCTGGAAAGCGAATGCTGTCGCCTGGATAAAAAGACGCCCCGAGAGTGTCTGCAAGGCAACAATGTACCGCCCGAGTGCCAGGTACTGCGGAACACCTTCTACGAGTGCAAGCGATCCCTGGTGAGTGGATTGAATGAAAATATCACTAAAAGACCAACACTATAATAATCCCCCCCTTTTAGTTGGACAATCGGCAACGTTTCCGCGGCCGCAAAGGATATTAAAACATGGCTTATTTGTTTTTAACTTAATTTGATAGTAACTAGGTGTTTATTAAATACAAAAACAAAATAGAAATTAAGATTATGTACATTAATTGCGACGTCGTCGCACGCGTGATATACGCCACGCATTTGGCTCCTCGTATTTGTTATAGAGCGGCTCCAGACGTTGATTCTTCTTGAATTTGCTGAGCTTTGTGGGATCCGAGAAGCGGAAGAACGAAGGCGCAAACTCGACCAACCATTTGGGATCTATAGTGGTCACTTCACGCATATATTCCTTGGTTGTTTGCACCAGTTCATGATAGATAACCCATTCGGGTTGTCGATTGAATAACGCGCTCGAAGGATGTATGTAGACGACCTGAGAGTCGACCAGAGTTCGATAGCCCTCTTGTGGATCCTTCTTGGCCGCATTACGAAAGAAACCCGAACAGATGGCCTTCTGTATACGCACCGAATTCTTCCCCGCCGATACAACATCCAACTTATGGCGATCCATTATACCCAGCAGCTGCTTGCGCACATCCTGTGAACGTTTCAGTGTACGGATCTGCACAAAATTCTCATAGCACCACGCATTCGAGAACTTGTTGTTCTTCCAGCTATTGTAGACAGCCAGCAGTGTCAGATGGTCACCTGGAAATTGAGATCTATGATCAGTACCTCTTGACAATCCATAATTCAATGACTTACCTTCCGCTTGGTTAAATTTGGCCTTTTTCTGATCAGCTAATGCCTGCTTATCCTTGGGCCTGTAGAATACGTTCTGCACACTGAGCATGGACACAATGGTCAGAATCTCGTCAGAGCATTGCAGTGCCACGGACATGATGAGCATTTTCGACAGATTCGGCTCCAGTGGGAACTCGGCCATTCGTCGTCCAAGACGAGTGAGCAGGCCCTCATCATCTAGCGCGGAGAGGGAATGCAGTTGTTCCAGTGCCATAACCAGTGACTCCACTGGCGGCGCATCCATGAAGTCAAAGTGCAATAGATCATTAATTCCCATTGTTTTCAATTGCAGCACGGTGGTAGCCAGATTAGTACGCTGTATCTCTGGCACTGGCGTTGGCAACATTTCATCCCGATAGGCACGCTCAGTATATAAGCGATAGCATTTACCCGGTCCAGTACGTCCGGCACGACCTGCACGCTGTTTGGCCGCTGCTTGTGAGATGGGTGTCACCACCAGCGAGTCCATGCCTGTCTTGGAGTTGTAAACCTTCTGCTTGACAAAGCCAGGATCAACCACATAAAAGATGCCGTCAATGGTCAGCGATGTCTCGGCAATGTTCGTGGCAATCACCACCTTGCGACTGCCTGCAGGCGCTGGATCAAAGATACGTGTCTGCATTTCCGAGGGCAGAGCCGAGTACACGGGTAAAATAATCAGCTCCGGCACATCCGGGCCGAGACTTTTCATGCGTTCATACAATATCTCGCACGCAGTATCGATTTCCTCTTGGCCAGTCAGAAAGAGCAGTATATCGCCAGGTGGTTCACGCAGATGGATCTGCATGACAGTGATAAGTGAGGCGTCCAAATAATCTGTTTCTGGTTCCTTGGTGTACAGCACCTCCACGGGAAATGTGCGTCCAGGTATCGTGAAAATGGGTGCCTCAAAGAAATACTGTGAGAATTTGACGGCATCCAATGTGGCCGAGGTGACAATCAGCTTCAGTTCCGGCCGCTTTTGTACTGCTGTCTTGAGCAGTCCGAAGAGTACATCTGTGTGTATTGTGCGCTCGTGTGCCTCGTCCAACATGATAACCGAATAGCTCTTCAGCTCCGCCTCCATGAGACATTCGCGCAGCAACATACCGTCTGTCATGTACTTGATGACCGTCTCAGGGCTGGTGCAGTCCTCGAAACGTATTGTATAGCCCACCTCTTGCCCCAGCCGGCAACCGTACTCTTCAGCCACACGCTTGGCCACTGACATGGCGGCCACACGACGTGGCTGCGTGCATCCAATCTTTCCTCTTGCAGTGAAGCCACATTCTCCCAGATATTGAGTGATCTGTGTGGTCTTGCCGGAGCCAGTTTCACCGATAACAATCAGTATTTGATTATCTGTGACGGCCTTGATGAGATCGTCGCGCAGCTTGTAAATAGGCAGCGATTGACGTTGCTCAACCAGCGTTAGATCTGTCTTCTTGCCGAACGAGGATTTCTTGCCGCCAATAACGTGTTTCTTCCACTCGGGCACCTCTTGCGGCGCCGCTCCCATGCCACGCATATTGGCCGCCAGATGACGTGCGCTGTCATCCTCTGGCAAGGGATCTATCCAATTCTTGTTGAGATTGCTGGGCACAGCTTCCATTTCCTGTTCACGCTGTAGCATCTTTTGTTCACGTCGCTCTTTGGACAGGGCCGATTGCATCATGGCAGCCTGTGCAAGAGAACCATCGGGATTTTTGACAATGCGAACAGGTGAAAGGTCATGCAATGCCCTGCCATGGCCGGAAAGAAACGGTGGCTCCTCCTCTACAATTTCGATTTCAATGTCTGCCTCGTCATCTTCGTCTTTGGGCAGTAAACCAGTTTCCTCATCGAAATCTGGCATTTCGCTGCGATCCAAGACACCGGAACTGATCATCTGCTTAATCTCCCAACGTTCAGGGCTAGAGATGCGGGTAACACGTTTGCGGGATTCATGCTCATCGCCATCGATGTTGTTGCCCTGCAGGTTGAGTATGGAGGTGCTGCTATATGGGCCATCAGGATTACGGTCACGCAACGTCATGGCGTCCTCTTCGGGAGCATGGGATAGAGGATTAAGATCACGTCCGGTTTCCTGGTCCACTTCCTTCATAGAGAGCGACACCTTCTGGCCAGTCAGGGACATGACCTTTACCTTGACCGTCTGATTGCGTGCGACCACCTCGGTGACATCTGTTACTCGTCCCTCGGCGCGCAGCTGTGAAATGTGCACCAATCCCTCCCAGCGTTTACGCAGACCAAACAATTGCACAAAACAACCGAATGGAACTATGTTCGCCACCTTGCCGGAATAGATTTTGCCCGCCTCGGGATCGTCCGTCATGGCAGCTGATGGCGGAGGCATCATCTTCTCCTGCTTGTCCTGCTGATGGCGGCTGCTGCGTTCGCGAGATCTGGAGCGAGAATGAGAGCGTCGTTTACGCTGGCGATCACGCGAGTTAGAACGACGACGGCGATAACGATCCTCATGCGACCTGCTACGACGTCGTTCACGATCATCACGCGATCTACTATGTCCGCTTTCACGATCATCAAGCGACCTACTACGTCGACGTCGACGGTCCTTATCCCTCTTTCGTTCCTTACCCCGACTCTGACTTCGCTCCCGGCGCTTATGTTTCTCTCGAGAACTAGATCGATGCCTCCGCTTGCTTTCTTTCTCCTTTCTGCGTTCTGTGGGATTTTCACTAGGTGCCAGAGCTTCTAGTTCCAGCATGGCAGCATCTACGTCACTCAGTACGTTCTTTTTTATGTCCTGTTTGCTTTTCTTTTCTTTACTCTCCTCCTCTTGTGCTTTGTCTTCCAATTTGCTGCTGTATGTGTCATTCGGCAGGGCCAATCCTGGGAACATTTTCATAAGCTGCGATTTCTTGTCCTTTTTTCCATCAATTTCATTGGAAGGCTTTGCATCGCTGCCCGGTCGACTGGGACGCATGAGATTGATAATGCGCTGCAGATTCTGCACGAGGGAATCGGGAAACTCGGCTCCATTTTCCAGCAGTGCCTTGCGAAATGCTTCGTAGCTGCGGTGCTTGTTCTCCAAATCGATTATAAACTCCGCCAGGTCCTTGTCATTAATGCCCAAGTGATTATCGAGCTCTGTGCAGATTTTTGATACCAGCGATAGGTATTCCAATTGCTGCAGCTCGTCCATTTTAAACTCTGTTACTGCAGTAACAGCGATACTTTTATTTTCAACAAAACGTTTAGCTAAAATAAAACAAAACGAGCATGCCAACTAGAGATGTGCACGTGCGGAAGTAATAAACGTATTTGAACGTTTTCTCATACCGGCTATCTCGATAGTCACGACACGAGTTCATCTCGAAACAGCTGTTGGCAAGCAGTGCTGTAAGCCGCTGTCAGTTTATAAAGTGGCAACACTTTCACATCTTGACATATTTTGAGCTAGCTGCGCTCGCTTTTTTAATGTTTTGCTTTTTATTTGTAAGTCTAATTACGTGCTTTTGAGTTCAAGCGTTAAATTGTGAATTCTTCGCTTCAAAAATGTCCTCGTTCTTCGAGTGTTTTAACAATTTCGTGCAAAATGGAGGACACATCGCTCAAAATGTGGCCCACGAAGAGAGTGAACAACATCAGCATCCTTCAAATATCGGTAATAAAACAACCGCAACGCCAACACCCAGTGAGACAGTAAGTAATGTTTAATCGTATGTTCAATTGCTCTTAAGATTTTGATCGAGTAAAGCGTATGTTATGATCATTTTGGTGGGAAATTTCTTATTTTGATCTACTTTGACTGTAACATCCGGCGTTGCCATATGTTGGCATAGTTACATACTCTGTTAAGCGGCCTGGCAACTCCGTCAGGCACACGCCATGTTTTAGTTGCGAAAACGCAGGCAGTGATTTCAACAGGAAAACCTGAACAGCAAATAGAAATATAAGTTTTGGAAAATTTTCAATTATGCATGGCTGTTCGGTGCTGAATATTTAATAGACAAGTGAAAGTGCATTGTAGAGATCAGAGACACCGCCAAGAACGCTGCGTAGCAGGCTGAAGAAGAAGATAAACCTGAAGTCAACGAGTAAACCAAAAACCTTATAAGAATATACAAAAAAAAAACAAATTCTTAACACGCAAAATGCTTCAAATAAAACAGACAAAGGGAAATAAAAATGAAATTGTGGTGGAAAAGAAACCAAAAATGCAAATGCCGTCGGCCACCCAAAGCTCTTCAATTATTACATATAGCCCCAGTAAATTTATTGCTAGGGCTGGATCAACATACACAAAACTACCAACACACACGCAATCACATGCACATACAAACAAACCAAACACAAACATAACGAGATCTGCGGCTCCAGCGGCAATAACAACAACAGCGACAATGGCAAAGATCGCTGCCTCAGCATCGGCATCAAATGCAAACAATTCAACATCCTACTATGTGGTTAAGGCCGGCCAATTGGGCAGCGCCGCTTCCATATTGAGCTCGCCACCTAAGGCAGCTGCTGCAGCTACAGCAACAGTGACTGCACCGATTTCAACAGAGAGTGTAATAATAAGTTATTCAGTCTTACTTCCCACATTCTTCACCTCATTCCAGATTCACCAACGTTCCACGCATGATTCCCGCACTTGCATTTGAGAAATCTTGATAATCTATTTACACACTAATTCTAATTTATTTCTATTCTCATCTGATTTAGTCAAGCACCATTTCTGTACCCAGTGAATCGTCCATGGAGCATTCATATATGCGCGATGCTCCACGTACAGATAGTTCCATAAATAATGGTCTAGCGCCAGCGCGTACAATCCTGGTTCGCCATGCACCTCAGTGTCCAACCTGTCACACATATCCCACGCATGAGGAATCAGGTGAATCCCAGCATGCAGCACATGTGCCGCCCTACGATGAGATTGCGGCCAAAGAACTAATGAACGAATGTGCACGCATTGCTAAATATGTGCGAAACAATAACTCGGATGACCAAGATTGGCAGGAACGCGTTAATCGGTAAATATGATACGAATCTCCCAATAACAGTACAGCTTATATTAACATTTGATTACATTCCTCAGCATTGGGTGGACATACACACAAGAAACGTTGTTTGATAAAGTTGCTACTATATTAGACCAGGATCAATTGGCGCGTCTGGCCAACGATAAACGACAGAATGAGCCAGTACATCGTCGTGTGGCCGTGGACAAGAGTAGTTCACGTATGCGTCGAGCTTTGGCAAGTGTTGCTTGGGAACCCAAAACAACACAATGGCTGCACACATTGTTAATGGAACATTTGTCGCCCTCTTATATGGCTTCGTACCTGGATATAATGCAAACTCTTAAGACCAAATTGCCTACATTGATTGACAAAATGCTCTTCAGTCGTCCGTTAAACAATAGTCAAGAACTACTTGCTCCCGTTATGAAGAAGCGTTGGCAACCAGAAATATTGGCGAAATCGCGTCATTTAGCGCACAACGCCATTATGGTAGCAGTGCCAACGATGCCTACCAGTGGCCCAGTACCTGAACGAATGCAGAACTGGTATCAGTCCTTGGCCAGCATAACGCAAGTTGTACAAATAACGCTACCCAATACAAGTGAGTATATATTGATTATCGTGTGACTATAGTGTTGCTATACATATGTTCTTTCCGTCTACAGATGATCGCATTGGTCGACAGAATTTGGATCAGGTGGCCGAGACAATAGTCTCTTTGACGCGCGTACGCATACACGAACTACGCACTGAGAACCCCAATCGTGGCATTATCCTAATAGGCTTCAATGCTGGCGCCGCACTCGCGCTACAGGTGGCCATGTCGGAGAGTGTGGCATGTGTAATTTGCATGGGCTTTGCCTATAACACATTGCGTGGTCCGAGAGGAGCGCCCGACGATCGTCTGTTGGATATTAAGGCACCAATTCTTTTCGTTATCGGACAGAACTCGGCACGAAGTAGTCAAGAGGAAATCGAAGGACTTCGCGAGCGCATGCAATCGGAGTCGTCGTTGGTTGTTGTGGGCAGTGCCGATGATGCTTTGCGTGTGCCCAAAAGTAAACGACGACTTGAAGGTGTCACTCAGGCTATGGTGGACTCTATGGTTGTGGTAAGCACTTCTGAGTTGCTCTTTTTGGAGTTACATTGAGCTTACATTTTGGTTTTTCACTTTACAGGATGAAGTCTACGAGTTTGTTAACAAAACATTGAGTAACCCGCCGGGACCGAGAATGCCCACATCTTTGCTCGGCAGCAATTCGTATCAACGACAGACAAAGCAACAACAACATGTGCTTTCCGATGGTAATGTAAACAAGGCACAGTTGACTCAAGCGCGAAAGCGCAAGGCTGTCGATGGTCAGGAAGAGGCGGGAATACAAAACAAACAAACCAAATTTGTGCCGCACAGTGAGTAATTTCAGTACATTAAAACTAAAATGCATAATGCATTATGCTGTAAATAATCGCCTTATTACCAATCATTAATCGACTAATGTATCATAATTGCGCATGTTGATGCACGTTGTACCATCCTAACATCCTATGCTAACCCCCTTGCACCAATCCACCAATCCATTCCATCCAATCAAATCAAGATGTACGTGCCCCAAAATTGCCCAAACCAAAAGCACCGCGCCTTATTGATCCGTTTGCTGTCAAGCGAAAGGGTAAAATTATGATCGCTGCATGATAACAAAATCACTCTAAACGCAAGATCGGGGACCGTATGTGTTGTTTTATTTATTATTCATTAAGAGTATGGTAAGGTTGAAATAGTAGTTTGCCATTTCAATTCACTCCTTTCATAATATTAATTGTATTTCCTTATGCACTTTATTCTGAAAATTCCTACGGTCCCTGACTCTACAATATGTTTGTATCATCCCCCATTTCATCGACTAACAGTTTGCATTTCCACAGTTGGTCGACCAAGGACACGTCCGCTACCGAGCGTTGCACCCACTAGCATCAAAACCGCCAACCTTACGGATAAACAGTCATTGAGTACCGAGGAGATGAATCTTTCGATAGAATCCATGCTGGAGGAAACACTGGAATACGATGAAACACAACCGACGGCAGCCCTTGCTGCAGCAGCAACAGCGAAACCAACGCCAACAGTGGCCAAACAACCGGCTGCCCCGTCAACGGTTGCATTAACTTCGGGCACCAAGATCAAGATGCTATCGTCCAGTCAGTTTGTGCAGCTCAAAACATTGCCAAATCAGGGAAAGCTTGTCAATTATACAATCAGTAAAACTACTGGTAATCCCGCAGTGGTAACAGGAGTATCAGGAACAGGAGGAGTATCAGGTGCTGCAGGCACTGCGAGTATTGGGAGCATTGTGAAAACATTACCTGCCTCGAGTGGCCAGCAAATATTCACACTCAAAACTCCAACGGGTCAGATGACACAGTTCGTTACTGCTGCTGCATCTTCTTCATCTCAATCGGGGGCACACCAAAAATACACAGTGGTGAAGAACCCCAACGGCATGACAATGCTACAGCTGACCAAGAATGTGCCTTCGACGTCAACGGTTTCCAATCAAATGGATCTATCGAATATCAAAGATATGCCGATTGTCTTTGCGGACAACGAGGGTAACATTGCCGATCAGCAACAGCAGCAGCAGCAACAAGGTGAACAGCATATAAAGACAGGTAAATTAATAATAAAAATAACCTTATACAATAGAAATTAATTTAAATTCTTCATCTCTAGCTCCTACATCAAACAGTCCACTGATTATCAGCCAGAAAATCATCAAGGAGGCCAGTAATCCAGTTAAGCCCACGGGAATCATAGCCAGCACCAATAAGGTGGGCGGAAACATTGTCAAGGGCATTCAACAGTTGTTTACCACGCAGAGCGGTACAACTGTGGGTGGCACCACCACCAATAAGGTTGTCTATCTCAATCGCAGCACCATGAAGCCAATGAATACAGGACCAGGCGGAGCGGCACGTCTGCCCAGTGGTGCCACAGCGTTGCCCATACGCATTGTGAGCAGCCCCAAGACAACAGTGGTTGGCTCCACAGCAACAGCCACAACAAGTGGTGGCAATCAAGTGCTGTTAGATGCTGGCAATGTAAAGACATTGAATCTTCAGACTATTAAGACAACGGCAGGCGGCACACCGATTAGTGTCAGTGCAGCGGGTGGTGCAAGTGGCACACTGCGTCATACACCTGGAGTTGTCAGTTTGAGCCACAAGAACTTCTCACAGTTCCAGGTGATCAAGAGTCCAAGCACGACCACTACAATTGCTGCTGGCGATGGCAAACAGAGTGGTGGTCTACGCAATTTGTATTTTAAATCCACTGTGGGTGGTCTAAAGCCTGTGCAGATGTTGGCCAATCATCGATCGCCCGTCATACCAGCTATAGCACCCGGTGGTGCAGCCGTGCGTCGTGTGCTGAATATTGGGGCTGTCAATAAGCCAACCACAGTTACGGTTACCACTCAGCAGGGCAAAGATACACCAAAGATTATCAGGGCATCAACAGCAGCAACAACTACAACAACGACGACGTCAGGGCAAAACAAAGGCGTGGAGTAAATAGATCGAGGATCTTTCTAAATATGAATCTGACTCCCGCGCAACTTGTTTACTTGTTAAGTTTAGTTTGTACTTGGACTTTGAAATATTTAAACAGCCATATGTTATATTAACTGAGTTGTGTACATAGCACATATGTTGATCTTCAAATACATACATTTATAATGTTTAAATGCCTAAGAATAATATTATATATGTAGTATATCGTAAATATACTTTGAGAGAATCCTAATGCATTTTGAATATCATTTTTATTGTGAAGAAATGGGATCGGTAGCCCTTATCAGTTGAGGATTTATATGTTATACATATATGGTATGTATACCGATGATGTGTCTGTCATGTACAGCGATTCGTGCAAATTCCTGAGCTCGTTGCAGTTTTGTATTTCGTCGACAGGAAGCAAAGCGTCGCGACGCTGGCGTGAGAATTCGTAATTCTTACACAATTCCATGGAAATTCAGAGGACAGTCCCGTTTGTAAGCCATAGCTCCTGACAAATTTAATGCGTGAATCGGAATTCAAACTAATTGACCAAAAATAAAATGAAATTTATAGCCCTTTGCTTGGTTTGGTTGACTTACGTAAGAGCCGCTCGAAGGTTTCACACGCTGCACTGGGTCAGTGGCTCTCAAACTGTAACCGGGCGGCTTTTTTCGCTGACTGCGCTCACAGTTGTTGCGTACATTTGCTGTGGGGTATATTGAGCAAAGAGTAGAATTCATTGTATAAAAAAATATATGAAAATCAGGGCTGCCAGGTTAGCCTTTTTCTGGACGGTTTAGTCCTTTTATTATTGTGTCTAGGCTGAAAGAATCTCTAAGTCTTATTATCCGGAGATTTATCTATTTTTCTTGCTGAAAAAAAACGAATTTGAATGAAATAGATCTTTAAATGAAAAATGTGTTGGTGTTGTAAGTTTTTTTTTATTAAAAAACTGATTTTCCTGGTTTCTGTCTGATTTTCCTCTTCTTTTTCCTAACTGTGTTTTCTTTGTTTTTTCCGTTTTTTTCAATTGACGAAGTGTATAAATACATAGGGTATTTCTGTAATCGCCATCACACATTGTTAAGTTGCCTCATTCCTTTAGCCTGTTGCATTCGGTGCGGCTACAATTTCATTGAAGTGCATTCAAGAGCGGTAACAACAACAACAACATCTACAAATAATGTACATACATGCTATTTGTTGTTGTTGTTTTGTCCACTTTTGTTATAATCAGCAAAATTTGTCAAAAGCGTCGAAGGAAAAGAAGCGCGAAGGCTGAACTCGAAAACTTCTTTGTAAAATACAATACATATATAAATATGGTGAATGTAGATGATATATGTATGCATGACATATGTATGTAAATATGAACAAACATAGATTTATACATATATTATTACTCTTGTGTACAGTACTCGACGCTGACGTCGCTGGCTTTGCCTTTGGTCAGATCATCAAAAGTTCTGAGGTCTCTATTTAGTATCGCGAATAAGTCAAGAGTGTGCAGAGCTAACTTCGAAGAAATCGAGGATAATCTATAAAGTGATAATGTGGAAAACTTAAAAAAAAACACTTTTGATTATAAAATACCAAATAGATTCTTTACGAATTATAACATATATAAAATAATTTAGAAATATTCAATAGTTTAGTGATGTTTTCTAAGAAGAAGTTTTAACATATTCCCAAAGAACTGCAGTTATAATTTAGTGTCAACTATTAAGTTGTTCCTTAAGCTATGATTGCGCATAACATATAATTTTCAGCAACTATATCTACACTATATCCAGCAGACTGAGCTAAACTAAAGCTTACGCAATTTGCGTTAACTGTGTCGAACGAATTCCCAGGCTCGTAAAACTAAAGAAAAACTTTGCCAAATGCAAAGCGCAAATCGAATTTGATTTAAAATTGTCTTTTAGAGGCTGCTGCACCACCTGCGGTTTGTGGCGCTTAATTTGCGCCAATTTGTTGGCCACACTGGGGTCCACTTGGTGGTTCCTTGCCACCCCTCCACCCCGCCACGCTTGACGTGCTGCAACGTGCAACTGTGCAACTTCAACTTCCATTTCAATTGCAACTTTGTTTTTTGACTTCGACATGTGCGCAAAATTTTTCGATATTAATTTTTAACATAATTTCTGGCGAGCATTTGGCAGGCAGGCACATGATATATGTCTTTATATACATATATATGAATGTGTATGGTATGTTTATAGCATATTGATTGGCAGCAGGAACTCAAGGCGGGCCTGATCGATTATGGCGGCGATAGCTCAATGTTGTCAATCAAAAGCAGGTGGAGTTATTTACGGAATTGAGAGGAAATTTTAATAATGAAAAAGTTTGTCTTTGAAAAGTATTTAAAAAATAATAAACCTATAAATAATATACATAAATAATCATTGTAAGGAAACTTAAAATACTATAATCATAATTATTATTAATAGTTTAATGATTTGTTATATTATTTTGACTATTTTAATTTCAGAACTCATTTCCATTTTCTTATTTGTCTGATTATATTATTAGCAATTACATATTAATACATTATATTATTATTTGTATTATTATTATTATTATATATCATATTATTATTATATTATATTTTTTACTATAATTTTTATTATTACTATCAACACATATCGTATTATTTATTACCCATTTCAATTTTTCAATTTGCTTCAGCTGCTGATTTATATTGGAATCACTTGAGGACAAAATTGGTTTTTCTCACCTTAAAGCCGCCTTCGCTCTCTGCTCTCCGTTTATTGCAGTTGAAAGTGAATTACCGATAAGAGGCAAGCAGGCGGCACCCCTCCCCCTGAAGTCCTGCTGCGCCACTTTCTCGCTGCCGCACTCAATCATTGTCGCATAATCAGATGGTCGCTTGGCTCCTCTGCCAGTGAGAGCGCTGCGAAATATTGAGAATGTCGCACACACACACACACACATACACAGACAGTACATAGATAAGAGAACGTTGCAACGTTTCTGTTTGAGGGGGTGGAGAGGACGTAAGTGGCAATTGAAGGTTTTGCTCGCTTTCCCTCTGCATTTTCACATCATTTGCATGTTATTAGAAGGAAGAGCAGCGGTAGGTGCAGAGAGAGGGTTGACAGGGGCGTAGGGGAGAGAAGGAGCTTGCACAGCTTTGCTTACTCGCCACATTTGTAAAACAAACTAACGCGGCATTCCCCCAAGGCGTTAGTCTCCTATCAAATGTCGCAGCTCCTTCCCCCACCCTTCTCCATCTGCCTTTCTCTGCTCAGCGCGCTTTTATTAGTATTTGCGCATAGGATTTGAAAGCAGACAAAATGTGTAATCAAAATCGAAAACTAAAGAATACGGAACATATATATATATGTATATAAAACGGTTCGGGAATTGGCCACTACCTCGCAATCACGTGATAGCCGCAGCGCAGTCGACACACTTTGTGGAGTTCTCCCTGTGCTGCGATTCTTCCATATTTCATGTGATGTGACGTAGTGGAACATTCCTGACGTTTACGTCAACGTAAGCTCTGTTAGGGAATGAGAAAGCGGATGGAGACGGGGAACTCGTTGAAAAAGTGTCGCAGCTGTCAGATTTGCCGGTTAGTTTGGGTTAGAGAGCAATTGTACTTGTGCCAGTTAGGAGCAAGGTTGCAGAAGGACTGGAGTGTAAAAAAAAATAATATGCAGTTATTTATGATATAAATAATATACATAAAAAGAAAAAGGGTAAATAATATAGAGAAAAAATTAATAATATAGAGAAATTTATTAATAAATAACATAGTAAATTAATGTATTTAAAATTTAAGTATATAATATAAATACAAATAATTTATATATGATAAGCATCATAAAAATATATTTTGATGTATGCATCCAGTACAAGAAATAAATATATAATATGTACATATAACTAATACAAATAGTATAAAGAACATAATAATACATGTAAATAATAATGCAGTTGAAGTTTCTACGATCAGGTAAGGTTGTATAGGCTTGATTAACATTATTTAGAGCATTACCAACACTACTTCTAGCTTCGTGTCACGTTGCCATCTCTTTAGTCTTCGCACCTCTTTGCCGCCGTTGTTGTTGGACAAAAGTTTGATATGCATTCAACTCAAAAACGCAAAGGGCCGCCAGAGACGCTGTTCCTGCCCCCATGCCACCAGTCACCAGCATCCCTCTGGGCGTGGCAGCAACCTTGAGGCAGCATGTGCTAAAAATAAGCAGCAGCAAAACTTGACAATGTCCCCAAGGATTCGAAATGGAGCAGAAGGCAGCAGCAGGCTGAGACAGCAGGCCCAAAGAAGGTGAAGCTAGCCAGGCTCCTCCTCGTTCCCAGAATAATATGAATTACAATGGGGGGCTCGAGAGTCGCGCGTAATTCGTGTAAGTAGGCAGGATGAGCAGGAGGAGGGGGGCAGCACTGAGGGTGGAGACGTGACAGTTTGGAGCTTCAAGTTTGGACTCAACATAAATTTATTGCTTAATTCCTTAGTTGGCCAAAGCAGCAGCACAATTTGCATAATTTTGTGATTACTGACTACAGTTGGGGAGCCACTGTATCTCAAGTTCAGTGGAAATGATTAATGAATAAGTGAAATCCGATACGAATATGTTATTTATGTAATATTATTAGTATATTTAATCGTTATAAATTGTAATATATTCCCCACACCGTGTCCGCCATTATTATTCGGCTTGGCTGCCGCATTTCGCATGCATCACAGTTGGACAAGCATTGCGAATTGCGTTAAATGTTTTTCGTCTGGTGTTTCCTGTTCAGATTTGCTTGATTCTCTTTAAACACTGACGTGACGTGCCTCTTTCTTCCTTTCCCTCTTCCCACTTTCGCTCACTTGACGCTGACCTGCTTCAATAATTTTGTTGCTGCCGTTTTTGTTGTTGCTGCAACTTTGCTTGGCTTATTTATGCAATTTTCACTTTCTTTGCAGTTGAGAGAGCAAAGCGGAGCAACAAAAACAAAAAACACACAAAACAAAAACAATAAAAACGTTAATATGCAAATGCATTCATGCAAATTTTTGTTGGTTTTTTGTTTCTTTTGGGCATTTTCATTATGTTAAAACACATGCCACGCCTCTTGGCCACTTTGCCGCCTCCTTGCAGTCGGTTAGCCAGTTTGTCTGGCCGGCAACGCAGCCCCAACCCCCTCCACCGCCTGCTCACCTCCTCATGCATTTGGCACAGTAAATCACGAGGTTAGTGAGGCGTGTTGCATGTCTCACAGTTTGACAGGCATCACACACGCACACACACAGACACACATCGCGGGACTTTCACTCGGCGCGTCACAATTGACCCAAAGTAAAACCCAAAACCGCATCCCGATCCCAGCGTAGACACATCGTAAATTTTGCCGAAATATTTCCTCATCATTCTGTTGTTGTTGCATTTACGCGGGTGGCCCCTGCAGCTGCGCGGCCTCACGGTCCTCTCCCTCCGCTCCCCTTCTAACGTGTGTGTGTGTACTGCCTCCTTTTCCACCCACTGGCAGCTACCTGATTGTTATTTATTGTCTGCTACTATCGGTTTGGACGTTATGAAAGCTGGTGTGGCACGGGGAGGGGGCTGTGAGGAATAGGCCTGCCCCACCAACAGGCAACACAAATACACGAACACACACTCAGGCAGCCCCGCATAATGAGTTCAACAGTGACTGCCAAACTGTAAAGTATGGGGTCAACGTGTGCGTTTGTTGAGTAAAGAGACCGAGGTGAGGTGAGTTTAGAGGTGTAGGTGCATTGTTAGCTGCAGTTGCCGTTAAGGAGGCTGCTTACATGCTCGGATAAGCATCGGCCCAACGGAGAACAACAACAACAACAAAAACACACCACACCACACTGTCAGTTATATCTTGTTAGGCGGCGGTGGCAATGTTCGTTGTAGTTGTTGGTTAATGTTGCTGGTGTTGCTTCATAGGCGCATCAAAATTTGGAAGCACAGTGGGCTTAAATTGCAATAATTGTAATATTGTAATTATAAATATAGACACAAATGAAATAAAAAAATTGTATTATAGTTTAACAATAACCTAATTTGTATAACAATAAATAAAATACAATATTTGAAATTATTATTATTATACATTAAAGAGTCCACCTTTCCACTGTGCGCAGCTCGCCTCACGTGGCAGATTTCATAAAGCCGATAGGGACAACTCGCCTGCTGCCCCAACTGACGCCGTTTCGGTGGAACAACAAACAAACAACAACAACAACAAGAACCACCGCAAAATGTAAATAGCTTTTGTCTCTGTCTTACTGCTAATTCAAGCCGTTCCAAAGCATCTTCACAGTGAGAGAGAGAGGGAGGAGCGGGGGCAAACGCGTCTCACTCTTTCAGTCGAATATTCGTGCTCATCTGTCCGTTCCGCCAAAGCCTTGTAATGTTGTGGTTGTTGTTGCTGCTGCTTGTTAAACAACCAGATTAACGACAACAGCACAACAACAACAACAACAACTGATTGTACAACATCATAACATGCGTTGTCGGCATCTTTTTGTTGACCTGTCCGTATAACAGAATATTCCTCTGGCTGCATGTGCAGTTTCTGCAGCTTTAACAGTTTCTGTTACAGCCACTGTTAAACAGCTGCAGCTGATAACAGCTGAGGATCGTTTCTCGTTTATCGATTAGAAAACTTGGGAAAATAAAGTTGAAATTGAATTTGCGAAAGCGGGAAACGGAAATTAGGCCACAGCTTCCGTTTTTTGGATAACATGCAACGTGTGTATGTGTGTGTGTGTGAGTTGCGCAAGCTGGTGAATTCGATTGGAACTTCAACTGGACGAGGAGGGGGCAGGAGGCCTTTAATCAGGCGCAACCGCCGATGCAGCAGCCGCAGATAATTGCATGGTCAATGGAGCTCCTCGGGATTGGGTGTGTGTGTGTATTGTTGTTGGGGGCGTGTGGGAGGAAGGCACCCGCAGCCCGTGATCTAATAGGGCGTGAAATTTGCAAACGCTGCGTGATAAATTCATGTGTGGCAAATTACAAGGGGAGGGGGAGGTAGAGGTGGAGTAAGAGGTTTTTAGAGGGCAGGGGGGGGCTAATGAAACACATTGCATGCCACGTTACACACACACAGACGTTGCCCCATGTTGCATCGTGTCCAGTTCGCCCCGTTTGTTGCAGCTTAACCTTTGAGTTCATCCTGCGCCTCACGTTTATTGACTGCAGAATTTCATTTCCTGCCCCGAAACGAAAAATTGATTTGATTTGCATAAAATGCAACAACAGCAACAACAAAAACAAATACAATTATTCATTGTCCGAACAGAGACAAGGAAGATCTTAGGAGCTTTGATAAAAAATAACATATTGAAAATGTAGAAATAAATGCTGTATAATATTTTAATAATATGAATAAAATTTTATAAGTAATAATAAGAATATTGGAAATATTATTCACATTAAAGGAAGTAGCAAAATCGGCCCTAACCTCATTACAGTGGGACAACATACAGACAAAAATGCAGAAAGGGTCACAAAAACCACAAAATATATGGGAAAGGAGAGTGGGAATCGCTCAAGTGCCTCAAGAAATTGTCAGGCAACAGAAACAGCAACAACAACAGAAGCATGAAATTGCCACAGTTGCAACAATGTGGCAAATGGACGGCAACAAATGCTTTGAATGGTTTGTCGCCCCAAACAATCAAAAGCAATTCAAGACACTCGCGCCAAAGCGAAACGAAGGGACAACAACAAAACGTCAACAGCTGTGGGTAGCAAATAAAAAAAGCAGAGGAAAGGAAAGAAGGAAAACCCCCTAAAGGTAAATGGTCGAGGTAAATGGCAAAGTGTGCCCAAGTGACCCAGAACTTGTCGTAGCAAACTTTGATTCACTTTGATGTTTTTGCTCAATGACAAACTGACCAACAGCTATTTTGTTAACAGATATTTACCTCTGTTAACATAAAAGCAGACAGATTCCTCTGTCTCTCTCTCTCTGCGTGTGTGTAGCAATTTAACGAAAGTTGTCACATTATGCGTGTATAAGAGTTAACAGGTGAACAGGTACACAGGCTTACGCACGAGACTTAACATACCACTAGCACAAGAGAGCGTAATAACAGTGAAGAGTGTGAGACTGGCTTTTGGTATTTTTTCTGGGCATATCGGTCTATCGACCCACCGCCACAAGACACTGTTTGCCTATCGGATAACGTTATCGGACAAGCAACACAATAAAAACCAAATTCACGCAAATATTTAATTTAACAAGGAATATTGTAAATAAATCGCCTTCGAATCATGGACGCCGACAAGAAATACTCAGTTTTGTTCCGTTGTGCAGTGCCCAAGTGTTCGTATTCCAGCCAGCGCCTGTATAACCTGCAACGCCACGCCAAGACGCACACCAAGGAACATTGGCGCTCGAAGCGTTTTCCGTGTCCCTGTTGCGCCTACGCGGCAGCCACAAGGACGCACCTCAAGCGACATATGGGAAACAAGCATCCCGAAGAGGATATATCAGCACACAAACTAACGGGACTTTCGTATGAGCATTTTCAAAAGAATGAGACAGAGTTGCTCGAGGAGGAGCCACATCAGGAACACATAACGCATGAGCACTTTGTCGAGGGTCCTGTGACAGTGTTGCAGATGGTCACACCCCTTAGCCCGCAGTCCGAACCGTTGCCCGGCGAGACTTACTGCAATGTGTCACTCGAGGGCGAAGCATTCCGCCTGATTCCGGTCGCGATGCTTCCCGTCGAGGTTGCCACCGAGGAACTCTAACACAAGCCCAGCTAGACACGCCACTGGGCACTACCCGAGGGTGTCTACATCAAATCTACGCAGGTGAGTGATCTGGGTAATCTGTGAGATGCCTTCTTTAATGGTTCTATCTCGTCCTTTAGTTCCCAGCACCGATGCCAGAGCATTAATGGAGCAGCGGCTACCGCAACTTCTGAAGGTGCAACTTTGCAAGGTCACGGGAGGACACGGGAAAAATCATAGGAAATATGCATGAAAATCTCGAGATTCCAGAAGATTTTCAAGATTGGAATCGCGCTGTAGGCGCCATGGCGCCAAGAGTCTCGAAAGTGGGGGAACAGTGCTTTAGAGTTGTAATGTCCCATCTTGATGAGAGTAAAATACGAGAGAACTTATTAATTTATTCATATTCCAATTTATTTATCGTATTTTAACATTTCTACACTGAGTTTTCATTGTTATTTTAACGTGTTTTAAATATTTACAAGTATATATAAATATTACTATATTATTATAAATATCATTATTAATACATATATTATTTTTGTAAATATTTTATAGTTGACATGACCGTTTATATAAATTTCTTAAAAAGTATGTTAATAAACAATAAGTAAATGCTCTACTTAAATGTGCCTTTACAATAGTAAGTTAAGTATGTAATGTATGTGACTGACTTGAAATAAATACATTTTAATATAGTGTACATATTAAATATATAATTTATTTGAATAAAATGATTAACGACTTTTCGAAAAAAGCAGGTAAGTCTAATACGTTGTTTCTCTTTGACTGTTAACAGTGCTGCCGCTCAAAGAGTATATAACAGCGGTAGCGCTGTTAAGTCTTTGATGGTGCCATTTTGAGTATTACAGATGTGTTCGGTATATTGATATAAGAGTTGCAGTTAGTCTGCAAACGACTTCGACTTAGAACGGTTGGTGTTAGCGCGTAGCGCTGTGTAAGCGGCCAGTTCGAGTGTGCGAGTGAAACGGCAATAGCAAAGAAGTGTGGGTGTGCGAACGGGCAGAAAATATTTAACGGCATAACGGTGCATACGCATGCCAAGGCGCCGCCAGAGTGCAACTCAAGCGTCTCTTTAAATTCAATAAAATCTTTTTAATTTTCAATTATCAATTCTCTCTCGATTTGATTTAATTGTTGTAGCTCGAAAAAGGCTAAACCAAATACAAAGTGAAGTGCAAAAACAAAAACCGGTTCGCCTCTGCAGCAGCAGCAGCAGCAACAACAACAACGAAGAGCTCAAAGCAAAAGCAAAGTAAAGGAAGGCGCAAAGGCAGCACAAGAATTTTTGTTGCTCTCCGTGTATGCGAGCGTGTGTGCGTGTGTGTCCGTTTTGTGTGTGTTTGTGTGCGGCAGCAGGAAAAGGCAGTTGTTGTTGTCCCACTGGCCACTGCCGGCGCTGCTGTTTACTGGGATTTGTTTTTGGAGGCCCAAACGAAGAATTCGAATAGCCAAAGCAAACCTGTTCACCACCAACAACAACAACAACAACAACACAGAAACAACAACACGGTAACAACAACAAAAACCAAACAAGCAACAACAAAAAAGTGGCACAAGTGAAAATTCCTGCGTTGTACGAGTTTGTGTGTGTTGTTGTTTTTTTTTGTATTTTTGACAATCTTCGCCAAAAGTGAAAATCAATTTGCTGAGCGTGCGCGGGCCTGACCAAAAGAGAGCAAAGCAAGGAGAGAGAGAACAACCAGAGAGAGAGAGAGCGAACTCTGCTAAGTCCTTTTGTGCCGAAAATACAATCCCACCCAGGCGAAGAAGAAGACGTGAAACAGAAAGAGAACGAGAACTTAACGAAAAATTTACCGACTGCCAATAACAACAACAACAACACAAAGTAAAAAGTAAACAATCTGCAGAGAACTGTTAACCAAATAAAAGGTCAGTATCCCGTTTCACTTTGGGCAGGGTGAGCCATAGTTAAAGTACAAAAAATAATACAAAAAATGTAAATTGAATATCAATGTCGAGGTAAAGCCCAATGCTTCTGCAACCTTGATTAAAACAGAAAATATAAAAAAAATAAATAATAAATAACATAAATAATAATAATTATAGTTATTATAACTATAGTACTCTTGCTATAATCTTTATCGGTCTGTGTGCCATAAACATTATTCACCGATCGCTGCACATTGATCTAACTGAGCAGAACTAAAGCGCACACGCTCATTCACAATCATTCACAATCATTCACATTGGCACACGAATCGTATCCATTCTTAGCCTTATCTCGCCTACAATTCGTACTACCTTGTTTTATTGCTCTTCCATTGACCTTCGTAACTTTATGGCGCCAGCATAACAAATGAAATTATGGCGAGACCGCAACGAGGCGATAGAATCAAACAAACTTCATTTTTTAGCGCTTTTTTTAGCGGTTTTTAATTGCTTTGCAAGAGAGTATAAAAGTTGAAACAGATAAACTATAGTTAGCTGAATGTAAACGTTGTTCTTGAACTTCCGCTGGGTATCTGTGGCTTACCACCCCCGCCCCCACTAATATTTGTGGCAATTATTCTTGTTGTTTTGCTTACGTAACAAAAAAACAGTTAAGATTTTGGCGTGCCAGCTGGTAATATTTCTAGCGTTTTTTCTTTTTTTTTCATTCTCATTTTTAATTTGTTCCGTTGTTATCTCAGATAGGCATAAACTAGTCGAGTCGCGTCGAGTCGGGGGCACTCAAAACCTGAACATGAACACACACGTAATGCTCGTCGCGAATTCGTTGAGGAATTTTCGTCTAGTTTCACGTACCATGCAATAAAAAAAAAAGAAAAAAAAGCAAAAAGAGAGCAGAGTGACCAGAGCGAAGCGCAGATCAAATCATAGTCAGAGCCAGTGAGTGTGTCATGTTTCGTACAGTCTAATTAGTATAAGTAAAGTGAAATAAACAATACAAATACAAATGAAATTCAAATCAATTTGTTTCCTTGCATCTTTCAATCTTTGCTTCATTCGCTTCAATTTCTTCTTCATACTTTTCAATACTCGCTTCAAAATATTTGTGTGGCGATTTGACATCATTTTACGTCGATTATTTCGGCACATTTCACCAAATTTGCATAAATTTATTAACCAAAACAAAAACAACGAAAACTGTAGAAAAAATTGACTTTTATGGTCACAGTCAGATGAAAAACAAGCACAAATTTTTGATTTATTTAATGAGCAAAAATTTGTCGAGCCGTAGGCGGTGGTAGCTGAGCTGAGAGATCTGAGAGATTTCAGATGTGTGTTGAGAGATTTGGGCACAGTTTGCTTAGGTGGCCAGTTTTATTTTTGTGCTGTCGAGAGTTATTTCGAATTTGAAGCAATTTTCAACTGCCTTTTTTTTATTTTTTTGGGTCAATTAAATTAGACAAAGCTGCGAATGGAATTGATTGAGTTTTGTTCGTGTTAGTGTTGGATTGAGGTTTTGGAAGTCTAAGAGGTTTTGTTTAAGAATGTTTCACACTTGAGTCAAGTTTGTTTTGTTCTTGGCTCAAGAGGCATTTAAACTTGATTTTCCAAATGCTTTAAAAGATAAAACCAAAAGCATTTCAAGTATTTTGCACACTTATACAGTCACACTTGAAGTGATTACGATACAAAGAGATTAACGTACTTAGTTTCAAGGCCTCGCTGGCTTTAGTTTAAGGTATGTTTAAAATTTAAAAACATTTGTTGTGACTAAAGTAAATATTTTGAAAATGATTAAGTAACTTAGGAACAATATCACAGACTCATTGCGTTAATTTTCGCCTTCCTACTTGGAATTTATTTGCCGTAATTTATCGTAATTCCTTTGGTCTATTTACGAAAAACTTAAAGTCCCCTTTTTGTACGATTCATTGAAGCTAATTACGCTCAAGTTTGCGGATATTTCTCTTTTGCGCTAATCGCTTTTCTTTTCACTATTTTCTTTGGGGTATTTTGAGGGTTTTTCTTTAGTTTTATCCAAAGAACATTTCGCACAGCTTCGCATTCATCAGCGGCAAACAAAAGTTTTGTAGTCAAGAGTTTTGCTCTACAAAACGCTAAAGAAAGCTGCTCAAAAAGTAAAGGGAAAAGCAGCCATAATGCAAAAACATACAGAGAGAGAGAGAGGGAGAAAAAGAGTGCGAATACTTCAGCACAACAGAAGCAAGAAACAACAACAAAACAAGGAAAAAATCGATTTAAAACAGATGATTTGGCAGCAGGCGCCTCTCAGATACTTATGTATCTGTGTATCTGTAGCTGTAACTCAACGCAGCCCAGGCCCAGGCATATTTCACAGGCAGTTGAGATGTTTGCAGAGCGCGAGAGAGAGAGAGAGAGAATGGGAATACGCATTGCCAGCCCAGCTGGACTTGGCAGCAGGAAATTGTGCCCCTCTTTAGGTAGCTACAACTGAAACTAAATCATCCAGTATGCTTGCCTATTCAGAAATGTATTGGTTTCATAGAAAGATATATTAGTAGAAGGTTTTGCCATAGTAAATTCTCGTTTAGCTCTTACATCTGTTTTGAGTCCAACTGGGTTAACTTTGTACGCAGCCTTCGCCAAGGGCAGCATCAATGTGAACGTCCCTCAGTTGCCCTTACACATTTGCCAAATCCCCTCCCCCCTACTCTGTTCTCAGCCAAATTTTCGCTCAACTTTCGCAGCTAACAGCTGTGGCCATGTCCGGGTTCTCTCTCTGCTAACGACCCGGGCAATGGAATCCGCCCAACTTTGGTTTGGGTTCGCACTCGTTGGCTCGTTGCCTTTGCTGGTGTCTTATCATTAACACAACGCGAATCCTGCCTTGATGTGCATTTAATGAGCAAATGATTAGCATTTTTAGCATTTTTATTAGTTGCCTGCTCTGCTGGAAAATCCTTTAAGTAGTTTTTCTGCCTGCCTCTGATCATAAATCTTCAAAGTTAATTGAACTGTCCCGTGCATTTGTGTCTATTAGCCTTTTCTATGGTTAATAGTTCCGACAGTTGATCAGATTCTGCTTCAGATAAACATAAGTGCAACGCCACGTGCTGACTGGGTATTATCCTGCGGGTGATGGTGGTGCTGGTGGTGGTGTTGGTGGTGTTGGTCTGCTCACCTTATCATTGACGGCCTTTAAGCGCCGCAAATTGATGATGCCAATGCTAGAGATGAACTGATTTATGAAGCAGCAGCTCGAAATGGGTGAAGAGAAGAGAGACTAGGCAGAGATAAATATAGACAGGCGAGAATGCCTGAAACAGGCCACTTAAAAGGCATAAGCTAAGTGGGGAGGAAGACAACATACAGTGGGATGAAGTTGGCAAAAAAAGAGAGAAGGTGAATTACTTCTGCACTGCTTCTTATTGTCTGTCTGAAGAACAATAACTTGGAGTATATGAGATCTATAGTTACAAAATGTTGAGGTACTTTATCTTGCTATCTTACACAGAAGAACTTTCTTTCAGTAAATGAACACGCCTCCAACGCCCATGTAAATTGATAGAAAATAATTTTAAAGGTTTTTTAAGCCATTTTAAAGGTTGCAGCTGTTTAATATTTAATTTTAAGGGGTAAACAGTTTGACTAGGTAAATAATACATGTAAACAGTCAAGAACATTCGATTAGATGAGAAGCTTACTTTCTTATTTTGCTCTTTTGCAGTTATAAGACATATATTTAGGTAACTAGTGTAAATAATATAAGTAATTTCTTCACTCATCCATGTTTAAGTAAAGATTTCTTCAATCCCTAACTTATTAGAGGCTTCTCTTTGTGCTGTAAAGTATATTGTAAGCAGCTAAAAGCCAATTATATTAATTCTTTAAAGTTGACAAATCCTTGCACTAATTCCAAAACATATATGAATACACTCTCACACACACATTCAACTACCTGCAGTAAAGAGAATACAAATGGGAAAATGAAGGGAAATATGTAATGTCGTCAGGTTGCTCTGACTAGAAATCAGTGGAAGGAAAAAGCAAAGTTTAAACTACTTAAGTACACAATGCCCAGCGAGGCCTGAGCAGCCCATAGAACTGCTACCTATACCACTGTGCGCCCCTGCCTGCCCCTGTCCCTACCCCTGCCCACTTCCCCTGCTTCCATATCCTGTACGTCGCAGTAAATGAAATTAACTTGTCGCACAAGCCTCAACCTCAAGTCTCTGGCTCGTGCCCCGTCTGCCCTTGCCCCCCTCTCCCCACTCCCCTGTTCTGCTCACAGTGATTTTCACTGCACTGCATAATGCAATTAAAAACCATTTTCTTTTGTTTTGGTTTTTCATTTTCCTTCCTTTTTGCTTTTTTCTCGACTGTTCTCTGTTTTATGTTTTTTTCTCTCTCGTTTCTTTTTATTTATTTGTTCGCTTTGGTCAACGCGCTAAAGAAAAATCGATAAAGCAGAGCATGTAAAAAATGACTGCGACCACAATGTGGAGGCAACAACAACAACAATAAAACAGAAAAAGTCAATTTGTAGGGTATATGCGACAATAAGGCATATATGATATATAAAGAAGAGGTTGACATTAAGGGAATTGGTAGTAGGGAAATAAATATATAAGTAATTCATCGATAAATATTGGCAAACTAATCAATATACCCCTTGCAAATATATGGAGTAAGGGGTACAAAAATCAATCTGGCACAAGGATAAACGATATACACAGGACCTCAAATGCAAAGCGTGGGCGTAATACCCCCTTATGTGACTGTGTGTGCCTGTGTGTGTGTGAACACATTCACCCATAACAATGATGCACACAAAGGGCCGTTTGCATTATGAATGAGGTAAAATATTACTACGCTGCTCGTTGCTGTTGCTGATGATGCTGCAGCAGACCTTCGCTGGGCTATCGAACCCAGATCCATAATAAGGGCATAGAGCATGCTTGAAAAAGCAATGAATACTCGAGTGAGTGTTACAAGTATTCGCACCTGCTCTTAAGTTGGGCTAATAGCAACAGTCAACAGGCAAAGGCAACGCATCATGCCGCCTTGGATTATGCTTTATCTACAATTTGTATTGTTGTTTACCCCGATTTTTATGGGTCGCCGATTGTAGGTCGAGTTATCTTTAGTTCGCCAAGGAAGTGATGATTCATGATTCAGTGGCATTCGATAAGGTTAAGTTGCTTGTTTGAGCTCGTATATATTACATATTATTACTATATATAACCATATATTGTATAATTTGTTTTGATAAAACTTTCGCTGATTTGTTGCATGCGTTTCCTTTGGCAGAGGGTTGAGAGTCACAAAGTTTCCCCCACATTATCGCAGAGCAACAGAAATTGTTGTTTGAATATTATTTTGAAATATTTAAATTAATATATATAAAGAATGATATAATATAAATAGTTGCCATGGCATTTTAATCAGGGAAACTTGCAAGGTCAGAGTCGTGCACGGTTTACGCCCCCTCATGATGATTGAAGTGCGAATTAATTTGCAACTTACTGTAGCCGAAAAAGCAAATTGCCAACATAATTATAAGCAAATTAATTGGTGAATTATGCTTATTATTGTTGTTGTTATTGTGGCACATTTGCAGGCAGGCAGGTTGTATGTGCGTCAATGCGCCGCCAAATCAGCATCAGGCCAGGCATTCTCTTCTTCTAATGGCGTTTTAGTGAAGCTCGTCACGCCATGTGGGGCAGGCCAGACAAGGAGGAAGGCCAGGCAATGAGGAAGAGAGAGGAGCTGGTTAAATAAACTTTGTCCTGAATGAGGCAGTGTGGGTGGTGGGTGGCCCATTAGAGTATAAGCTCTCAAGCACGCAATGCGTGCGGTTTACTTCGAATACAATGAGAATGAGAATACAATGAGGGCTCGCAACGATGTGGCAAAGTTGCACAAGTTGTTGGCCAATAGGCTTATGTGGGCAACTCTGGCTTAAGCTCAATCCAAGCCTGAAAGTTTCCAAGGAAACTTTATGCTTGGATATTCAATTAAAGTTTGCTTTCAGCTAAATAAATTTAATTTAAGCTAAGCAATGAAACTTGAGAAGTTGTGCAAAGCCGTAGAAAATATGAAAAATCAATAAACAAATGTAAATACAATAATTTAAGTTGGTAAACAATGTGGGGGAAACAGTAAAGAGAACAAGCAAGAAAGCGATAGTGGGGTGGGCTCGATTTATGGTATATATATCTGCTATCCAACTTACATCAATATTTTCTTGAATATACAACTTTAAATAATATAGAGAAATTAATATGTTAACTTCAATTTAAATCATAAATTATAGTTGAAAAATAATAAAAAATAATTATAAAGAAATTACTTATTAACTAAGTTAGTGTTATAATTAGCTAAATTCCATATTAACTGCTTTTATAATTATTAATAATTATATAAACTGCATTATTAATTGCACCTAATTAATGAGAAAACTAATGCAATAAATAATTTGCTCAGCTCGATTATCATAAATGAATTTCCCAAGCCCGCAAGCGCAAAAGAAATCAAGCAAACACAACCACAATCAAAAGAAAACCGCAGAAAAAACCAACGACAACTATAACAACAACAAAAACAATAAAACAACGATTATTATAATTTTTTAAAGTGCTTGCAAACTTCTCTTGACCGCCCCTTTCTCCCTTTTCCTCTTTCGTGCTATAGAAAATCTTGACAACGTATAAAAAACTTACTTATATTTTATTTCCGTCGCTTAAGTTGCAACTAAATTACGCTAATTGCTGGACTGTGAAGAGCGCAAAGTGCGCTTAAATCATGGCCAAAAGAAAGCCAGAGAAAGAGAGGAGAAAAAAACCAGAAACAAACAAAAAATGGCAACAGCAGGAGAAGCATAAGCAAAACTGTGGGCAAACAAAAAATGTACTTAATGAATTTTATTATATAAAACTTGCTGATGAATTTTCCGGCAATGCTTTCAGCTTTGTTTAGAAAGTGCCACCGCTAAACAATGCAAAAACAAACACGAAGAAAAAACTGAAAAACATCTAATCAAATGACACTGAAATCAAACAAAATGACAGTAACAAAAAAAATAAAAGCTAAAGAAATAAAATGAAATGGAAAATAAAATCAATGCTCGAAATGAAAGCGAAGTTGTATTGGAATTTCTATCTGGGTGTGGCACATTCGAAAGGTTTCTTTGCATTTGGGCAATATAACATAAGAGAGAGGGAGAGAGAGAGACATAGGGCCGGCAAATATCTTTTGAAGATGGATAGTCCGGTAAAGTGATAGATATTCGTCCACTTGAAGGATGTCAGATACGCTGATATGTTGCCAAATTTGTATACCCTGCAGAGGGTATACACCTATTGGCCAGGAGTTTGCAAAGCTTTTTAACAGACATCTCTGACCGTTTAAAATATATGTATCGAATCAGTAGCAACAGGGGAAACGAACTAGCCCTGTCCGTATGTCCGTATATTTGTGTTTTCGTCTGTTGCAACGCAAACTAGTCTCTTAGTATTTAGCTACATTGATGTAAGTTGACACACTTGCCTTTTATTGCTGCACGCTGTAAATAAGTGGAAAGGAGACGGATCGGATCGATATATCGTATAGCTGCCATACAAACAATCGGCCGATTTTTATTAATGGCCAAGATATTGCAACCAAATTAAACACATCACACCATTTCTTTATATATAATATGCATATAAAATTGTATCAAAATCAGACCACTACAACAACCTGCAAGGGTATACAATTTTCGGCATGATGAAGGGAGCCCTTCTTCCTCGTTTCTTTGATGGATACGCTTGTGGATCAACAAAACTCACTTAAAACTAATGAACTAAGCAAAATATTTGCCATGTTGCCCTAGAAAATAATCCCCAAATCATAATTAATTTTCGATGGCATATCAAAAGTCTGTCCAGTGAAGCAATGACATACCAAAAACTTGACTTCAATATTTTATTAGCCAGCGCAAGAAAACGAAAAGAGGTGGCCATAATATTAACACTGTGCTGCAGGGTAAGGGGAGAAGAAAAGTGTATTCTACATAATATATAATAGTTTTACTAAATATAAATTATTTATTATATATTATAAATTCCCTACAGAGTTTGTTATTCCGATTATTTATATTTTTAAATCATTAAAGTATAATTCAAATTCCTTGCTCTACAGTGTAATTGGCTAAGAAATTCGCTGGAAGAAGCAACGCTCAAAAGAGTAGGGCAAAAAACAGCAAACTGGGCAAGGTTTTAAGCGCATTTCCGCGCTGCTGCTTTTAGCGACAAACTGAGCGACAATCAATCAATCAATCAATGTAACAATCAGCGCGGCAAGCTCTCACGAAGATGCCGCGATAAAGGAACCAAGAAGTAGAGGGGGAAAAAAACGTGAAAACGGGACAACGAGTTGAGAATGAAATCTAATAAAAGTGTTGGCAAGAAGCTTCCGCGTTCTTAGCTGAAACCGAAGATTGAAAACTTGTGAAGATTGAAGACTGTCGAGCGTAGAAGCTGTGGCAAGCAAAGGAAAGGAGGGGAAGGGGCAGGGCCCATAGGCTAAAAATAGTAGTAGGAAAAAACCCGTTTAGTGCCAATGGCAACAAATACTTACGAATGGAAAAAAATTAATAGAATATTAACGGACTGCAAGTTCTGTTCGGCCCAGGGAAAAGGGCGTGGCCTGAGGGGCGTTACTCAGTTTGGAAAATGCAAACAGCAACAGCGGCCAACAGTTAGGCAACAGTTAGTCCCCCCTTCCCCCTCTAACTGTAATCAATCAGTGCGGCGCAACCAAAGACAACGTGAGCGGCTAATTAGAGGGGGAATGCTGGGAGCTAGGGGTGGGGAGGGGAGGGGAAAGCGAGAGTTTAATTAAAAGGCAACTTCGGGGGCCGCAAGCAGAAATATTTTCACAGAAAATTCAACAACAACAAATTGCGTAATTCGCAGCTGCAAAGATAATAATAATAAACATAATGAAGCCAAGGGAGTTGCTGCTGCAAGTGGGCGTGGCCGGGCAGCACTGTAATGTTTATTATTCTACCCCACTTCAGTCTCCCCCCCCCTCTCTCTCTCTCTCTGTGATTGTCAAACTGTAAACGTGTCTCGGACCGAACTGGGCAATTATTTTGCAGCTCATTTAACAATTTCCCTCTCAACGAGATCAAGTTTGGAATTGAAATCATAGTTGAACTGTAGTTGAGTGGCAGCTAAGGGGGCAGGGGAGGTTCTTTTATAGCCAGTTGCTTTTGTTTTTGTTTTTTTCTGCGGCAAATTATGAAAAAACCACAAGATGAGGACTTGGTTGTGGAGTTGTAATATTGTAATAAATTCCAGAAAGCATTGAACAAGTCCAAATTGTGTTGGCACAAGTGTGTGGTTGGCTCCACCTCTCTCACTCGCACTCTCTCCCCCTCTCTCGTTCTCTCGCTGCGGGAGAACCTCGAGGCATAACTGAACACATACATATACACAGACTCGTATTAAAATGCAAATCACGCCGATGGCGGCTTATAGGCCCAGGCAATTTGAGTCGACCGACAACAAAACATATTAAGATACAGATGCACAGGCAGACAAACACACACACACACACACAAGTGTACAGGCACTGAGATACATATACAAATAGGAGGGAGATACATTCACAGATACACAGGCGCATTTACACGCGCATAATTAAGTGTGTGTACGATGTGAGTGTGTTGTGTGTGCCTAATACATGTATAGACATGTGTATAACTGTGTGTGTGTCTCTAACAAGCCTGTCTGGGTCCTCTTTCTTTTTTGGCTTTCATCAAATGATGTGATTATGCGAACATGGCCAGAAGGAGTCGTCCAGAATGTGAAATATATCCGGCTTGGTGGGAAATATTCCACACAGATACATGCAAAGCATGCAGATACCATGTATCTGTGTAAGGCAATAACAATAAAGTGAATTGTTAACAGCATTAAAAGAAATGATTCGTTATATATCGAATCGATAAATAATTTCAACTTTTACTCAATTTGAATTTTCACATTTAAAAACTTTTTTATTTATCTTTTTTTTCTCAAACAAAAATATTCCAAAGTGTCATGTGCGTGTGCAACTGTGTGTGTGTGTGTCTGTGTGTGTTATTTGTCTTAACAAGAAAGGCAGAAGAACAACAAAGATCCCAAAATGAGCCCCACAACAAGTGCGTTGAAATCTTCAAACAAAAGCGCAAATGAATGAACAGAAAGACGCACAGAAGAGCAAGATGACAATGATGGCGTCTTTATATTATCATCATCATCATCATTGTCGTCATTATGAGCAACGTTTTCATTATAATCGTCATTATGTGCGTTGTCGTTTTGTTGAAAGAGGCCTCAAATATTTGCCCAAGCGGCGTGGTATACCATATACCATCAAATAAAAGGTACACAACTCGCAGAGAGACCTTTTATACGAGTCTCTTCAAAGGAGTAACGAAAGGGAATCTCTTACCTGAGTCAAGCTTATAGAATTTCCAGAGGAAATTTCATTATTATCAAGCAATCTATCAATAAATATAAAATATGTTCTGCATTGAATATTTCTACATTTATTATTTCTTCTACATTGTCATTGCAAACACGTAGCTTACTTTTTTTACGTTGGCAACTCCCCTCTTAAATCGGCATACTGATGATTGTTCAATCATTGAGTATTATTTTCACGAGGCCACAAAAATGTATCGATACCGAATTCGAAAATAGAAAAACAGAAGGAGAACTTTCCAACGAAATTGAAATGCAAGCATTAAAAATGGAAAAAGGAAAACGAAGGAAAAATATAAACATAAAAAAAGAAAAAGCAAGAACTGTGAATTGAATTTCCAGCGACAACTGCGAATCGCAACACGAGCCGACAAAGTAAATAAATAAATCGCACCAAGTATTGCCAATGTGGAAAAAAGACAGAAACTCTATCTGCGAGTTTTGTTATTATTGTTTTTTTGGTTAGCCATAAACAAGCTAAAATAGCGTGGCCTTTTATCGACTTTGTTTTGGTAGCTCCCATGTAGGCGTTGCACAAATTTTCGTACTTCCATTTTTGTGAATACCCCTTTAACGGGGTACCGCTGTCCAAAAAACTCAAATCCCAAATGCGCACATTCATATTCCAAAAATCAAATAATAATCATGTTGACAATTAAACAATTATTTAATATATTTTTTTCGTTTGATTGACAAATGATTCGACACTTGATTGATGACATTCGATGTAGTATCTGGTTGCAGCATAGCAATCGACTTTCTGTCAACCGTAGGCAACCCTAGAGAGATCAGGTCGTTACGAAATATGTTGGAGTACTTTAAATTGCATTTAGATGATATCAAATTTGATTGATGTTCGTTGATGATGTACTGGAAACTTCTGTAATGTAATTCGTAAACAATTTTCGTAAACGATTCGCATTCATTGATGAGTTGTAAATACTTCTGATGTGGGGGACTCATTACTCCGATGTGTGTCAGAGCAAGCAGCTTGCTGTCAGTGTCAAACAATTAACGCCAAGAAACAAGCTTGGCCAGCAGGAAAGACAAACAACAAAAACAAAAAGAAACAACTTTCCTAAAGGTCGGTAACCGGTTTTCCCCGGTTTCCCCTCGTTTTTTTGGCACGAATCTCTTCGTGAGTGAGGCACAATTTGAAGTAACAGATCTTGGTTTGCTCTCTGGGCCAACAACATTCTTGGACAGCACAAGAAATCAATTTCGAGTTGATTTTGGCTTCAATCTCCAGCACGTAATGCGCGTCATTCAGTGCGTTCTTGGCTCAGTCATTATAAAACAGTTTTAGCACCATCGCACTCCAGTGTTGGTTACATGTTCAAATACCGTTAGCACAGCGTTTTATGACAACACCTAATTCTCGATAGTGAATGTGAGTGAGTGTGAGTGTTCCCAATTGAATTTGTCTGACATGCGAGTTGAACGAACCTCGAAAAAAGTCGCAATGCATTATAAAAGAATAAATGATGTGTGTATTAATAGAAGAACCTTGCGCCTTATCAAGCCAGACACAATATAAATTTGTTGATTATAATGGGTGTAAAATGGAAATTGTTTAATTATGCAAATAAATTGAACAACACCTTTGATGATGGTTTTTATTATTTAATTTGTTTGCTGATACATATCTAAATTATAAACTCAGTCTACATTCTTTATAAGTATTAAATAAGCTTTTAAAAAGAGCATAATATAATCTAATAATGTCTGATATAGTTAAATGTGTTTGTATATAGTAAATGTCAATTGATATACATCTGCAGCTGAAATTAGACTTTAATTAATCCCCGCCACTCTCGTATTTGATTCATTCGAAAAGATCAGTTAGCAGTTCTATCGAATACTCATCATCGTTTGCATTATTCAAGTTTATTTCATCACTCAGTATTTCCGAGAAAACACATAAACGATGTCTGTGTGTGTGTGTGTGTGAAGTAAGCAGCTGAAATACCTGATTTTAAAGCATTTCTCACTCCACACTGAGTTCCCCTATTTGAGATATTCATTACCCCATTAGCTCGCCTCTCTCTCTCTCTCTCTCAATCTCCCTTTCTCGTACTTTGCTGTTCTAACTTGCTCTTGCGATTGCTCTTTAATCGTTTGTACTTTCGTTTCTCCCTTTAACACACTCAATTCTCATTTCTCACGGCGCTCAAGTAATTTTTCATATGATTTATTATGCTCTTTTATTTTCCCCACATTGATTATTGATTTCTTCCTTTGCTTCTCGCCTCACCTGACGCCACACATTTCTTTACGTTTCTTTTATTCTTTCTTTTGTTGTGGCTTTTGCATATTGCGCATATTTTTCCGTGCTTTCCAAGAGTTTTTCCTGCTTTTGCCAGTTGAATTTGTTTACTATAAAGAAATAAAAAACGACATTTTTCTTGCACGTTTTTGGTTTTCGGCTGCTCGTATCTGTTTCTGTTTTCTTTGCTGCATTTTTTGTCTGGCTTTGGCTTAGCTTCCCTCTCTGTCTCTGTCTTTTTGATGGCTCAGCATTTACATTTGGGTTTTATATTGAATTTCATTTTAGTTATTTATGTTTGAGCTGCGCTTTTTATGCGCGGGTTACCCACTAAAAATAAGTGAAGAAGGGTATATTCATTGGATATTTAAAGTTAATATTTATGAACAAAATAGTATCAAACGTTGCATACCTTGAACATAAATTATTTCTTGAATAATTCACATAATTGACATATAAATATATTCAACATCCGTTAAATTTCTCTCACTGTTTACAGGGTATCCTTGAGCTGTCTTTCCTCACTTAAACATAACGATCTATCTTTATTTCTTTCGCGTCACTCGCACAACAAACGGTTCGTTGATTGGAGGCCGTGATGGAGTCGCTTTCGAGTGTTTGTTGTTATTATTATTGTTGCTAGAGTTGTTGCTGTTGTTGTTGTTGTGTGATGTTTGTTCCCGAAATTATGCGCTCATTTCGTACTTAGGTTATTTGTTACGGGCTTATGCAACTCGCCTGCAATTCGCCATCAAATCGAATTTAATTGGCACACTAAAAGGATTTCACGTCGTAATTGTAAAATAAATCGAAATTGCCATTAATTATTGTATATCGTGTACATATATCGAATTCTACGCTGATGATGCAAGCTCTCTCCCCCTCTCTCTCTCCCTCTCTCCCTGAACTATAAACTAACTAACATTAAGTCAAGCCAGACGGAGGCGACTTCATTCAATTGTTGAAATTGCATAATTATGTCGATAAGGCGGGGGAGAGAAGTGGGTTCACCCCTCTGCGTGTGTGTGTGTGAGTTTGTTGTGTGTGCATTCCAATTTGCATTAATTAAAATTGACAGCCCAAAAATGTTGCACGCTGCTTCAAAGTTTGCGACTACAGCAACAGCAACAACAACAACAGCAATATAATTTATTTTACTTAATTTATTTTGGACTCTCTGAAAAGTTGCCTCAAGTTGCAGCAGCCAATGATGAATGTGAATCACAGCGAGGCAAAGATGAAAGACAAGTAAGAGAGGGAGATGAAGAAAAAGCGTTGAAAATAATTATATGACTAGCTTAAATGCCCCAAGGGGGGTAAGGGGTAAATGGGAACTGGGAACAGGCTTACGGGTTCTCTGTAAAATGCGTGAAATGGAAAAGGCCTTTAACCTTGCGTGAGAAATAACTGGGTTGCACTCAGAATGCAGCAAATACCTGCAAGTGTTTGCCAGTGTGTATGTGTGTGCTTGCATGTGTGTGTGTGAGTGTTTTGAATAGTTTGAATTGGCTCTAAGCTGAAGTGGGCAAGTTGTGCCAAGAGAGAGAGAGAGCGCTGATTGCATTGGGAACTGTTGTGTAGTGCATGAGAATAAATTAGCTGATGGGTATGTGATAGTCTGAAACTGTTAAGGTTTTTAAAAAATTTCTATAGAACTAAAAATGTTCGGTTAAAATAGAATAGTAAATAAAATAAATAGTAATAAATTACTTGTAATAAAATACTAATAATACCTCAGTAATAAACATAATTGTTTTAATAATTTAATAATCATTAACATATAATCTATATTTATTGATCTTTCAATATCCTCATATTAAAAATATTCTGTCCATTTCCCTTAATATGCCACCTTGCCATATATTGCCATAATTTATCTAAATAATTTTTCTCAGTGTGCCACAGAAAACTTTGAATTATGATTGAGATTTCCCGTTGAATTCAAACATCGATTTATACAGTATTAAAAGTGTATACAAATATTATATTAATTTTATTATTTATGCATCTTAAACCTTTAATAAATTTCTCTCAGTGTGCTACAGAAGTATATAAATTTTTTATATTTTTTTTTTCATTATTTAAACATTTAAAACCATTCATAAATTTTTCTCAGTATGACACATAGAACTTAGTCAAATCGTGTTGAAATTTGACATTAAAATAAACCAACAATTTCTTGTTGAACAACATCAGTTATTTGCATATAAATATATGAAATATCTAACTAATTTCTCTCAGTGTAACACAAGTATTTGCCCTGCCTGAGCATGAGCTGCGCTTGTATTTGTGTGCTTTTCAAGCGCTCGAGCACTCGTATGAGCCGCGTCGGTGTGAAAAGCTCGAGTGTTATTATTGTTGTTGGCGCTGCTGCTGCTGTTGTTGTTGTCGCTCTTGTTGTTGCTGCTGGTGTCAGCCATCAAAAACACACACACATACACACATACAGAGAGACATGGAGCAATCAGCAATCGACAAATCTGCAATCGGCAATCAGCAAATTGAACCGACTACAAGTCTATATAATGTATGCATATGCCTATATGTATTTACCTTTACATTGTATCTGTGTATGTGTGTGTGTGTGCATCATCTAAATAATTGTCAGAGTGGCAAAAGCATTTTCCAATTAAGACGCCAGTCGCCTTGTTGAAGTTGCCTGCGGGATAAAGCAAGCAGCATGCAAGAAATTTGCGTGTGTTGTCTTGGGATCACCAACTGCATCTGTTAATGTATCTGCATCTGTAGCTGTAGCTGTATCTGTGGCTGTAGCCATGGTAACTGGTTGGGCAATGTAGTCTGCAAGTCTGAGCCGCGTGTGGGCTCATTTACAACTCACTTGGATGCAGCTCTGCTCTCTAGACTCCACTCTAGATACAGTCTGGAGACGCCCACGTCATGCGCTGACTTGGAGTACCTTTTTTTGTTGTTGTGCCTCGTCGCAGGCGCGTCTGAAGTGTCGACATGAGGTCTGACAATTGCAATTGCTGTTGTTGCTGCTGTTGTTGCCTTAAGACAGACTCGACTCCAGTTGAGTTTGAGTTATGAAATCGAATAGATTTTTATTTATTTATTTTTTGTTTTTTATTGTTGGCCAACAACTTCAGCTCGACCCACTGGCAGCCGCTGGTCTTGTCTTGCTTGGCTATGTCAAGTTCAGGTTAAAGAGAGAGGGAGAGCAGCAGCAGCAGGGTCAGACTCAGGGACAGACTCAGAAGTCGAGGGTTAGGGACAGGAACCAACTTTTAATGCAGTTTCACACGAACATCAAAGCGAGAGAAGCGAGCAGCGCAGCACAGCAAAGATTATTTTTATAAATTAGCAAAAAAAGGGGCGTACAATGTGTAGTTGTTGTTGTCGTTGTCGCAGTTGTTGTTGTTGTTGCTGAGGCTGGGGCTGGTTGCAATTTTATGCGCAGACGCCTAAATTGAAAGCGACGCGGAGCGGCAGCCAACGAGGCGTTCTACTAGGCTGGCAGGCTGCGCGCCAAGGCAGGCCGAGGGAGTGCACAGTTTGACAGGCACTGGCAACCGCTTGCGAATACAAAATGCAACACACACACACACAGATGCACGGTACATATGTACATACTTATTTAAATACAAATCTCTAGGCAGCTAGGGTCATTAACATGGCCCGGCAAAAAGAATCCCACCAGGCAGGCAGGGAGTAGCGACAAAAGCCATGTAAAGCAAGGCAGGGAGCAGGAGGCAAGGAGGAGAGGGTGCAGTGGCATGAAGCATACACAACAACACAACAGCGTGGCATGAGAATGCATAGCGCCTGTGTAAACAGTTGCGCGACCCTGCACTGCACTGCGAACCAGTCTGCAAATTGTGGGTGTCTATGCCCAGTCTGACTCTATGGGGGGAGTGGGGGTGAGCGTGGGAGAGAGCCACGCGACGAAAGGGGGAAGGGCAGTCGTAGAAGGATTTGGCGAGTGGCTCCGCTGCGTCGCGGCAGCCTGTACGTGACGCGGTGGCAATTTCTGGGCTGCCAGCGGAAAGGGTCGCTGCAGCGATGATGTTCAAGAGAAAGAGTTGAAGAGGTTCAGTTGGCGGGTCAGAGAGTTGCATATTCCTTTTGGCCTCGCGAGGATTGCACGCTTGGCTTCATTTTGAGAATATCTGAAAAGTTTAGAAGTGAGTTTGATAAAAGAGTGAGTTATCGATAACAATAGAACTGAATGAATGGAAGCAGTGATAACTAAAATAATCAGATACTTCGTGCTATTATATAAAGGATTGATATTGATTATTTAGTGCTGTAAATTACTTCGTACTTTCCATCATTTCGTTCTATCGATTGATTCTTGTTTTCGATTACCGTTTGTTATCTTTAAATGAGTTATCGATTATAATTAAACAGCATGAATGGAAGCAGCTATATCAAAAATAATTATAAAATATATTAAATAAATGTCATCGATAACAGAGAAATATTTAGTGTAATCGATTAATTCTAGTTATCGATTATGTTTTAAGTTTTATCGAATAATTCGTGTTATCGATAATGTTTTGTTATCAATTACTGCTTGCCATATTTGAAACAAAAACCCGCTTTCCCATTACCCACTAAAAAAAAAACCTTCACGTAATCTGAATAATTTTTGGTTTCCCCAGAATTCTCAGCAGCTGGTGGAGGAAAAAAACCAAACCCAAGTCAACAAATTAATGAGAATTATGTGATTTATTTTCATGTTTATCAAAAATGATATTATGTTTTTTTATATTCCTTATTTTTGCTAATGTTTGAATATCATTTTCGTTGCTTGGGCATCGTATTAATTTCTCGTTTACATTTTTATCGCTTTGCCATGTAATAAATACAAAACTAATTGCCGTTTATTTTCCGTCTCTTTCAGGTAATTAAAATCGAATATATCATCAATTTCACGGAATATTTTGTTGCAATAAGTTGGTAAAATTTCGTCGAAAATAAGCAAAAACAACAAGAGAGCAACAACAGCAACAATAAGTCGGTTAAACAAATAAGGCTCATTAATTAAACAGCGCAAAAAATGTTGCCAACTGTTAAATAAAGTATGAAACACAAAGGTTTCTACGCTCTTTGTTTAGCCCAAATTGCCCCAGAGAGAACGGAGAGATAGAGAGTGAAAGAGAAAGAGAGAGAGAGAGGGAGACGGCTTTGCTTTTTGTTAGGCCGCAAAGGAAACATGATACCGCACTTTATGATGGCCAATTTGTTAATGTCTCTATAGAATGCACTGGGCTGGCTTAAAGTTAATGACCTTTTCGCACAGGCTTAGAATCCGTTGCCATCTCTCTCTCACTCTCTCTCTCTCTCTCTGGTGGCATATTTATAACCTTATAGAGTGCCTTTTACTCTGTACCCACCGACACTTTCTTAGCCGAAAAACATTTCCTGTTCCTAATATGCCACAGACATGCGACTGACTTTTCATTATGCTTCAGATACATATAGTAGATATAGTAGTAGTAGAGGGAGAGCGGTTATTAGCTTGATTAGCTCAGGTGATAAACACAATTTGGTAACTTTCACTAGAAAAGGCGGCCTAATGTCAGCAATTATCTTCATGTGATTAGTTAATAGCCGCCGCTCTGTGCTCCAGTTATAACTTACAATCATTATAATCACCGGCTGAGGTCATATGAGGTCGAACTCTGTTTCAATTAGCATTCAGCTAAGTTGACAGGCAAACAGTGTAAACTGTTTTGATTTGTGTAACCAGAATTAGCATTTTTTGTTGAGAAGGGTTGGAAAGCCTGGAGAATCGGAGAAGCAGTCCAAACAATGAAAAATTTCGTGTAGTTTACGCTTGGCTGACTCGGCGCCTCGACCTGTCTGGGGGCTCTCTCTCTCTCCCTCTCTAATGGGTTCCTAAAGTGACCAAAAATGAACTTGTTTGGCATGTGCCCTCATGATTGTTGCCTAAGTGCTGGCAATTAGCACTGGGATGGGGGCGCACAGACAACGGGAGGGGGGTTCTCTGTTCTGGCATATTGATGAGGCTGGGGCAACACCTTTTCGGCCTAATGAGTTAATAAAACTTAAATGAAGCATTCAATATTAGGCAAGACTAAAGATTTTGACATTTTTACAATAGGTTTTTAATTTATGTCGCAATTTCTAACTAACTTAACTGCTCCCCCACACTAAAACAGGTTGCGAATCTTTGTCGCTTTGTTCGTTTTCGCGTTTGTCACTTTAAAAAGTGAGTTTAGTTTTCGCTTATGTCAGCTGAACTAGTTTTTTGTGCTTTTCTTCTGCAGATTAAACGATCGTTTGCTTTTATTATTGAAATCTTTTTATTATGCTGATTTATGAATGCCAAAAATGAAATACCAACGCGAAAGAGACACTCTTTAATACCTACTACCTATGGGGTAGAAGGGTATGATAACTTTGTGCAAATTGGAAATGTATGTCACAGGCAGATATATATTTTATCAGCATCAATAGACGAGTCGATATAGTATAGTATAAAAACCTTCATCCCAGACACAATAACAGCTATCGCTACCAAATTTACTGTCAATATGTGTTATTATTCTATACAGATCGGATTTTTTTGAAAAAAGTCCTTTTCCGCCCTGTAAATCCATAAAAAACGAATTTCTGGCACAATTTTAATGCAGGAAAGTTAATAATTGGTAAACACAATAAATATCAACTGCTAAATAATATTTTAAAATTTGATTATGATCTTATCATTAACATAGAAGTTATTTAAGAAATCATTATGAATATTTATATTGTAATTAGCTCCCCAAGGTATGCAACATAAAATATGCTAAAAAATATATGTTAAATATTTTGAAATTTGCTTAGGTCAAGTAGGTTGTGGGTATATCGCAGTCGACCTCTCTCGACTTTACCTTTCGTGCTTGATTTTAGCTTGTTTTTTTGGCATTTTTGGCACTAATTTGACAAGGTCATCCGATGGCTTTTGTCGCTGGTTCACGTGTGTGTAATTTTTAGTTTGTTTGTGTGTGTTTTGTTTGCTTATTGTGAACACGTTCGCTTCATTTCCAGCTTGAATTTTATTTGCGTTATTTATTAAAACGTTTCGTCTCTTTTCGCTCATCGCTTTCTGTGTGAATTGTTTCTCTTTCTTATTCAAATTATTTGCATAAACATTTGACGAGTCATCTCAGGTTAAGCTGGAGGGACTGTTTCTTGACATAGGTGCGATAAATAGTTGCTGTGAAATCTGTTCGCATTTAATTAGTAGGTCAACTCAACGCGCCCAACTTGACCCCAAATAAATCTTAGTCCAATGCGGATTTCCTGTTAGAAAGGCTCTGTCTCTGGGAGCGTCTGCTGCTTCTTTTAAATTATTGAAATTGATTGTCCGAATTTGGTGGGTCGTGACTGCGAGAGAGTGGCAGACAATTAACCCGGCACAGGACCTGCTTGCGACCCACCTGCTGACATTACTTTGAACTCGACTTGGTTCGTTACGTAAATGTCAAGACGGGGGAGGGAGGGAGGTAAGAGCAAGAGGTAAGGAAGTAGTGGGAGAAGAAGGAGCTGGGGACTGCTTTAATTAACGAGCTGGATTTGCGCGATAAGGCAGACGGCGACGACAAAGCTAATTAAATTATAAACTAAGTCTAACTGGTTGAAAGTGCGAAGGGGATCAAGTCTTAGAGGGAGGTGAAGGAAAGGACAGGGCGGGGAGCAGTCTTGAAGGCCAGAGACAGTCTGCTTAAAATGTTCAAATAATACGTAAATAAATGAGCGCCCATTTCTGCAAACGCAGACAAGTGCTGTGCCTGCCCACGCCCCACTCTCTCTTGCCCCTCTTCATAAAAGGTGTTGGGCCGACAATCAGTTTGCACTTTGTTACGGGTAGGGGGCTAAGAGGCCATGTCGGAGGCTAAAAGACAGACAGCAGACAGCAAATGCAGTTGAGCTACAGTGGGACAAATCGAAAAAATATTTAATGTAGTTAAAAGATAACTTTAGTTAAGTTGAGTAAGAGTTCTCTATATATTTGCTATTAATATACTTTACAGTCTTTTCCCCTCTTGCTCCACTGTGCACAGTGTGCCGCATGGATGCCGAGACATGAATTATGCGTAGCCATCAGCGGACATCGCGTTGCCATCAACGTTGTTCGCCATCAGGCAGCAGGCAGCAGGCATTGTCATTGCAGGAGGGAAGAGGGGCATGCAGGAATTGGGGAAGGGAGCGCAGCTCTTTGGGGCAGCTGTCGGCATTCCAATTGAGGATTATGGCCATAAATAAACCTAGGGCCCGCGCGTTGAACGCTCGCTCGCTCTCCAGGCTCTTTTGCGGCATTTGTCATAAGTGGCCAAACAAAATGTGATATAATGCGAATTTGATGTTATAGCCTGTGGCACGACTTGCCGCTTAAGTCGTGCGTTGTGCTTGTTGCATTTGTTGCAACAACATGAAATTTATTCGGTTTACACAATTTACAAGTTAATAATTCTATTAGGCGCTTTCTGGCAGTGCCTGCGCCTGGCTGTGTGAGCCTCCATGTGATTTGTTGCCATTAGGCCAAATTGCAACGAGGCGCTGACGTTGCATTTGGTCTGGGCTCATTTGCATGTGGCAAGGCAGGCAGGGAAAGGTGGCCTGAATGTGGCGTGCATCTGATGTAGCAGCAGCTTGCTGCTCACTCAGCACTGTGCGAGGCCTCTCATTTAATTCAATTAATTAGCCACTCGGCCAGCAGCAGCGGCAGAAAGCAGTTAGAGTTTTTTCCCCGGCCTTTTTAGCCTTTTTTTTCTATGCAGCGTGTGATGAACATTTCCGCTGAAGTACGCGTTGCAGTTTGTTGTTGTTGTTACTGTTGCTGTTGCTCTGCTGCTGCAATCAAAATTAATTAAGGCACACAAACACACACACAGAATGCCACTTGCGAGCAGGCATTTTGCATGTGGCAGCTTCTACTCAGCTGGCAGGCAGCGTCTCTTCTCAGTCTGCTGCTGTGGCGTTTCCCCTGGCCGCCTTTGGCATCTTTGGCTCCTTTATTGCATTTTACCGCAATGCTGATGCTGCCACTGCCGCTGCCCCTGCCACTGCTGCTGATGCTGTTGCTGCTGCAGTTGCACCTGCAATTTAACTCAACGTTGTCTTTGTCTTGTCATGGACATTGCCACCAGCATCGCAAGATGGGCCACAGCCACAGCTGCATTTGCCAACTGGAGTGCAACCTGCTGCAAGTCGTTGCAAGTTGCTCAAGTTGCGCATAATTAAAAGTGCGGAAAAACAGTTTTCAACTGCCCCAGTAATTGGCTCGATCTGTGTTCATAGCCACACACTATCTATCAGTGAGCTCTGATCCCGCTGAGCCTATGAATTGTGCATCCTCGTAGAGTTGCCACAGTTGATTGAAGACGTCTTAGATTGAAGACGTTGTTGTGATAACCTGCGAATTAAGTACGTTAGCCTTTGTGTTTATTAACTTAAAATGGGAAAAAGTAGTTTTCAAAGTTAAGTTCATCGTAGATATGTTGCCACTATTGATTGATGAAGTCTTAGATATGTTTTGATACCTTGCAAATTAAGTACGTTAACCTACTATCCCAAAATGGGATAAAAGTAGTTTTCAAAGTTAAGTTATAAAGTTAATTAGTTTTAATTAGTATGTAAGGAACTATGCATGTTTTTAGGTGCCTCACAAAGCCTAACGACGAAGCAGAAACGATAAACAAAAGGAATTTACCTCATTGCAAGTAGAACAAATCGTAAAATTTATTGCATGGATCCGGAACCACCTGAACTGGCCATTTAATTCGATATAAATTAACTATACAAATTTCTCATTACGTTGTTGCCAAATTTCAATTCATGAAGCGTCTATTATTATTTACAAATATTTGTGTGTGTAATAATAATGTAAAGTAATATTATATGTTTATATTTTATTATTACTATTATTTTATTATTACTAACAATTAATTAAGTACAAAAATCATACATTAACCAATGAAAATTTCATATTGCAATGTTGCCAAATTTCAGCTTATAGAAGAAGTTATTTTGTGTTAAGGAGAATGTGTTTATTATGCAATTAGGAATGCAAATGACCCTTTGTGCTGTTGCCAAATTTCAATGAATGGTTGTTTCCAAAGTACCTACAAATTGTCAACTTCAAAATATAATTTTTTGCAATGTTGCCAAATTTCAACAAATTTTAAAGCTAACTCCCTTGCACCTAACTAGTTGTGGCCTTAAAAAGCAAAAGATGAAAATTAATAAAAACTGCTGCAGCCAGTTCTCAAGCAAATTTCTCTGCAGGCCTTTAACTAGCTAAAATAACTGAGATATCATTTTAATAAGCTAAAATTTTTGAAAAAGACAAAGATAATGCTTGGAGATCACTTAAGCTCGTTTCCCTTTGTCGCTGGAATTTTCTGTGAAAATGTTTCGCCATAAAAATCACAAAACGATGTCAGCTGCAGAACTTTTCCCAGACAAGAAAAATAGGAGAGCGAATGAGGGAGGGAGAGAGGGAGGAAAAGAGAAGGGGAGGGGAAGAGAGCGATAGAGCGGGAGAATCCTTCAAAGTGAAATGTATAATGAGCATAATGTAGCTGCCTCTGCCTCGGCCGCTGCCGATGATAATGATAATGTGTGGAACTGCCACTTGCAACTGGCACTTGCAGCAAACACCTGAGCAGACAGGCAGCGAGTTGACAAACGGGTCGCCGTTGCTGCTGCGGCTGCCGCTGCTGTTGGTGGTGGAGTGAGGCAGCGTGAGTGAAATTTGAGAAATGTGCACAGTAATTAAATACAAAGCTTCAAGCGAGACAAGGCAACGAGAGAAAAAGACACTCGCTCGATTCACAAGATAATGCATAATTGTGCAAGACAAAAGGAAATGCAGGAAAAGCTAAAGAAGCAGGCAGCAATAAGAACCAAGTGGAGACGACACGACACGAGCAGAAGAAGCATGCAAAATATGAGCTTGAAGAAAATCCACAGCGTTTTTGCATGCTGGCGTTCAAATTAATGACTGAGTTTCTCACATGCCGAGTCTAGAAAGAGACAGACAGCGAGATAGAGATAGATAGAGATAGTCAGGAATGAGAGCGACTGTAAGAGAAGACAGGCTGAAGAACGACGAAGCTGAAGCTGAAGCTGATGCAGACAATTGGCCATGAAGCACATGTGTCTGTGTGTGTGTTTGTGTGTGTGTGAAAGCGGAGGAGAAGTCGCTGCTGCAGTTGCAGATAACTACAAGATACAAGTGGCCAGATACAAAATAGAACAAGCACAACAACAACAGCAACTTGATGAAGAAGAAACAGCGACGGCGGCGTGTAATGACTGCGTGTAGGAAGCAAATGGAAGAGGAGGCGTGTAGGAGGAGAAACGGTTGGGGGAGGTAGAGAGAGAACAGTGAGTGACGCCGGCAAGAGAGATGCAGCGACAACTATTTAGCAGTGCAACGATTTAAAAGGCTTGTTCCGGAAATACCCTGTAGAAAGGGCGGCAGGGAAGGGGATAGAAAGAGTAAAGGATAAAAGAAGCATCAAAAGAGAGGAGTAAGTAGAAGGAGTAAAAGAGATGAGTAGAAGAAATGGGTGAACTCGCGGAGTAGCAGAGAGAGTAAGGGGAAAATATATGTATGGTAGGAGAGACAGAAGGACTTAAAATTAATAATAGATTACAAACAAATCAAATAAATTGATCATCACTGTAAAATTAAGTGAAGATACAAATTGAATGTTTAAATTAAAAGATATACTGTCGCAAATCATTTTAAATTGATATTTACCCATAATTTTATTATATCTAATGTGAGTCTCTCTGCGAAACTAAAGAGTTTTCTGTTATGAAAAAATCATAATCAATATACAGCTTAAACTTTAACTGCATTTTACAAGATTTTTCTCTTAAAGCACATATAAATCATCCATAGAAACACCAACTTAATATAGCAAGAGCATACCCACCCATTTTCTAGGGCATCTATAAACTGCAACTGCGCCATTTTCAAAGTTAACTTTACGTAATTAGCCCTGCGGAATGCAGGCAGCTGCTGCTGCTGCTGCTGGCTCCCACTATACTTGAACTGCTCCTCCAACTCCTCTGCCTTTCCCATATACCACAGAAACATTCAATCATCTGATATATACGAGCAGGTGCCAAGAATGATGCAGCACTAAAACAGATACACACACACACACACAGTAAAGTAGGTACAGTTACAGTTAGCTGGGGCGATTGTCTGTGCTAAATGCTGAAAATGTGTGTTTTTGGGAGCATTTAAAGGCATCTACACTGGCAAGGCTTCACCTTCTACTGCTGCGCCTGTTTGTATGCCATGTCCTTTGTTTGCTGCCAGGCTAACTGTAAATATGAGCTTGGAAAACTCTGGAAAAACTGTATTTGGGTTAGAGATTGCTCAAAAATGCATGAAAGAAAGCCCAGCAAGGATGTTGGCCAGGAATAGATAGATAGAGAGAGAGGGAGGAAGGGAGGGAAAGAGAGGGGAAGCAGCTACAACCTGTCGGGGAGCAGTTTGCAAAAATAAAGTTATTTAGCGTGTGCCTCCGTTTTAATTGTGCAGCTAAAAGTCGGAGCAGCCCGAGGAACTAACTATGCAGAGCCCAAAGAACTGCAAAGAACTTTGCTCGTTGCTGTCTACAGACAAATTTATTATTTATGAAGCCAGTCTATTCATTTGTTTTGGCATTTAAAGCGAACTGGCAGTAGCTCTTGCTGCTGTTGCTGCTGCTGCTGGTCGTGCACCCACTCAAGTTTTTAATTTAGCCAAATACGGCCAGGCCAAGTGGCAAAATGGCCAAGAGACTGAGCTACTACTAGCCGGCTTTCTCATTCGCCCGGAAGTACGTGTGCGCTGTATGTGGGCGAAAGTGGTGCAGGTGCTGCTATCCAAGTGGAGAAATGTACCCAGTTCGCAGTTGTTGTTGTTGTCATTGCGCAAATTGCATTTGAATATGAGTCTTGGGAAGGGGGAAAATGTGGTGGAGAGTTTTAATTGCGAAAAACTATTAGTAAATGCCACTTAAGCTCCATAAACACATTTTCAAAGAGATACAGACATTAAAACGAAGCAAGCAGCCTCCATTTAGACTAATATAGCGGCATTAAATTTTAGAGATTTGGGATTATCTTTTGATGAAGTACCCTTGCAGAGGGTATATAAACTTTAGACAGTAGTTTGCAATGTGGAAGAAAATATCTCCGAAATCCTAAGCTTGATCAATTCAATTCTTTTTCTCTCTTCAGACTTGTAGAAATTTAGAAAACCTCAAAGAATTTCCCCAAATTTCTGCCTGTTTTCTCTGCCTGCTTATCGTACTGTGCAGCATCGTGTGCACTGCACTGTGAATTTTCAATTGCATTCCCACAATTACAATAAAAAAAGAGAGAAATATCTATAGAAATTGCTCACGAAATCGTCGAGTCCATTGACAATTACACAATTTGCTAAAAGGCCTCGCCAAGTAATCGATGGGACCCAACGAGATATGGCACACGAAATTCAACCAATTAAATGTGGCAAGAGGAGCCGCAGTTGCCGCAAGCCTCTAGCAGTTGCCACTTGCTGCAGCAGTGTTGGGTAAATATGAAATAGACACTATATGAACTGGCAAAGTGCCGTTAGAGAGTGGGGGCGACACGTTGACACGATGATATGCAAAGTGCAGCTAAAAATTGATGGATCAGCCAAGGCGAGGAAGGGAGGAGGAAGTGAGGCAGGCGCAGCTTGCAGTCTTGGTGTGGTGAACAACAAAGCGCACATGTGGCACAGAAGACAAGAAGAAGATTGGGGCAAAGAGGCAGCAGCAGGTGGCGATAGGCGGGGGTAGCGACAGCGCGCTGTCACGTGGGAAATTTTCAAGTTCAAAGCAATTTTCCAAGGCAGAGGCAACTGTAAAACGAAGAAGAAGAGGAGGCAGCAGCAGAAAGAACAACAAAGCGTGCACTCACGTGAGGCTGATATTAATCGGCTTTGGAATCGTGAGGCGAAGCAACGTGGTGGCACAGATACCAATGCAAACAGCACATACACACACACACACACACACAGATACTCGAGACATGCCAATACCAATACAGTTGCACTTTGCCTTCTGCGGAAGCGAATGGCAAACAGGTTGACAACAGCAGCAACAGCAACAACAACAACAACTGCAACAAGTCAAGGAAACACCACAAACAATTGCAACAGTTGATGACAGGCGATGAGTGCGTGAAAAGAAAAGAATTGAGTTCTTAAACGATAATATTGAATGCGTTTATTTGATTAATAGTTTTATAGGATTATTATTTATTGTTTATTATTTTTTTTTTGTTTTGTGAGGTGTGTAAGGTGAGATTTATGCATTTATTGAAGATGTTTAGAAGTATATGGTTATATATTCTTGTTCCTTAATAAAGTTTTCTGTGTTTTACTTTACTTTCATGACTTCTCTTTACAACTCTAGTTTCTTATAAATTTAATTATTTATTTTCAATTTGATAAGGTTTGAAAGGTTTAATTAAGGGCTATACCTTTTTAAGACTAGTTCCAAATGAACTTGACGATAGCATTGACCAAAATAATAAATTAATTGATTAACAGTTTAATGGAATCAATAGTAATAGTTTCATCATTATCATTATCAATAATAATGACTTAGAATGTGATTACTAAAAACATAGTTTTGATAAGATACTAAACAGATTTGAATCTCTGTATCTAAATAATATTGTCCCTAAATATCTCACGACACGCTGTCATCTCTAGCTGGCTCACTCCTGCTGGGTATCCATCACAGTGGCAGCTGTCGATGGCGCTGCTGCTGCTTTGGCTGCTCCTCTTCACTCTCGCTGCACTCACTCGTCTGCCCACTCGATGATTAGCCCCGCCCTGTAAATGGCTTGGCTACTGTTTAATGGCCTCCCCGAGCCCAGCGGGCGACTTCTGGCCTACCAACAGTTAGAATTAATTGACGTTAATAATGTTCCAATATCAAGATTTATCTCTATCTGCAAGAGGAGCTGAGCTACTCGTGGGGCATCTGCTGCTTGCTCTTCTTCTATTCTATTTGCTGGGCTCCCCTTTTTGCAAGCTGATGACAGGTTTGCCAGTGTGTGAGAGTGTGTGTGTGTGTGTGCTGGTGTGCTGAGTTTGCGTTGGTCCAACGGTGCTTTGCCATGCCCCAAGCTAGCAGCAGCATTCCCATTAATTTTACAGCTGCTTCTTCTTTGTGTCAGCGTTTTTGCATTTTCACATTTACCATTTACCACTTGGCAATTTCCCCATTTGCGTTTAATGGAAAATTCTTCTTAATCGCGGTTGACAATTTGTTGTTGTGTCGCGTCATAACCTGGCGCTGCAACATTTATCAACCTAATGCCAAACTGAGCGAGAGAAAACTGAAAGATTACACGATGAGGAGTTCTAAAGCAAAGTCAATTGATTTTTGTGGGTTTTATTAGACTTTATATAGGGTATATATTGTGTAGGGAACTAGCTGTAAACTTAGGTCTGTCTTGGCAACATATCTGTAGCTACGACTCATCGTCCATTGTTAACCCTAGTTTGAGAGGCCGCCATAAAAAACGTCGTGAACTTTGTTGGGGCAGTTGTGGCAGCTGGACGCGCGAGATTGCATTTTCATGTGCTGGGCACGTTCCAAGTTGCGCGATGGCTCATAAAAAGTGCTTTACGATGGCAAATACAAAAAAACTACTAAAGCAAATACTGCACAAAGAAAGGGCACAGAGAGGGAGAAGGAGACAGAGAGAGAGAGATGGAGAGAAGGAGTTTGAAGTGTGGGCTGTGTAAGGGGGGTAATTAAAAAGAACTTAGCACATGGTCGCGACACGAGGCAAGACAAGAACCATGTTACGTGGGGCGGGCAGAGTTCATAAATGTCAAGTTCAGGGTTAAGCAAAGACAAACACTGGACACGCCCGCAGGCTGTAGGGCGCGGAAAGGGAAGGGGGTAACGGTAAACTGCCTTTAAATGCGATTCTTGTCCCCAGCCAAAGTGAAGTAAAGTTTAATGTGCCTTGCGGCAACATCGACAACAACAACAACAAGAATAATGAAACGCGTAATTAATTCGACGCACTGCATCTTAATTTGTGAGGGGTGCCACGCCCCCTACACCCAGCACTGTCCACTCTTAACTTAACGCTGACAAGTGGTGAGAAATGCCGCCTTTGTGAGAATTTCAAGTTCACTTAATGAGTTACCCCTTTCTTCCCTTCTCCTCTGCTCGTGCAAAAAAGCGATTCAATTTTTATGTAAACAGTTCAATGAGCCCCACAACGTGCCGCAACAATTAAAAACTAATTAAACACGTGATTTGATTAGGGCTCGTTTTTTATGTTTATAGCAAGGAAAAAAAGAACTGAATGAATTTTTATAGCGAAGGTAGTTCCGTAATGAAGTTAACTGTATTTTGTTTAAATTTTAATGAGGTTTTTGGGGTCTGCAAGGTGTGTAAGGTTTGATTTAAGGTGTGTGAAGATATATAGCTATATATTCTTGTTCCTTTATGAAGTTTGCCGTATTTGCCTTCAATTTTATAAGTTTAAAAAAATTCTCTTCATAATTCTTTGATTAAGTAAGGTTTTTAAGGTTTGATAAGGCCTAACCTTCTTAAGACTTATTCCTAATGAATTTAACTGCATTATTTTCAACTTTATAAGGTTTTTTAAGATTTGGGCCTATACCTTTAATGTTTTAGTTCCTTTAATGCTATTCTTTGTGATTTAAAGGCACATAAAGTCGGAGAACCTTGACATATGGCAAATTGATAGCGATTATGGGGCATAAATGAAGTATGTGCAGATGCGGGCCATATATAATATATATTCATATGTATCTGCTTGATTATAATGCGTATTACCTTCGCGGCAATTGCTGTTCTAAGTGCTCATTTAGGAGCATTTCGTTAAGTGATTCTTCGTTAAGTTTTGCAGACCCAAAATGGGATTCTAAAATTGGCAACTTGAAGCGAACAAATTGCAGCATTAAAATTCATTTATGATGACCATAATGTGTGTGCGCATGGAGAGGATCTTGGAGGTTTTACCGTTTCGGTCAACTGGCCATATGCCAAGAGGGACAGGGAGAGAGAGGGAGAAGAAGAGAGAGAGAGAGAGGCAGAGTTGATGAAGCAACATAAGCGGCTTAAGTTGAGGCCCAAATGCAAAACTGCGTAATCAAATGCATGTAATTTGAGTTTAATGAGTGTCAAAGTTATTAAAAATCATCTGAGTGTGTGAACGTGTGTGTGTGTGTGCTGGCCACTTTTGGGTTAGCCAGACAAGTTGTTGCTGCTGCTTGGCCGCTTGAAGTTGAATCTGAAGTTGGAATATGGCATCGAGTTGCCATAAAAGGCAAAGTTACCGAAAAACGTTTAGAGCCTTTTTGCCAACCCGTTTTTGGCAGTCATTGCAGCTTAATTACACTCGTGTGAGTATGTATGCCTGTGTGTGTGCGTGTACTGTGTGTGTGTGAGTGTGCGAGAAGTGTGAGAGCTCAAAATTGCTGTTAATTATGATCAAGTTGCTGAGGCTGTTAGGCGCGCTAAGCACCTCGACTTGTGGCCAACACTCGTGTTGTTGTTGTTGTTTGTATTTATATTTTTGTTGCCGTGTAAGATGCCACAGTCAACAACAATTTACATAAGTCCCCCCCCTCTGCTTCCCCTTTGTCTACTAAAAAATTGAGTGATTAGCACAAATGCAAAGCACGCAAAGTTTTGAGTGTCCAAAATGAGACGCCAGTGAAGTCTTTCTTACACGTATAGAGACAAGAACAACGGCAACAACAATAACAACAACAATAGTGAAACTAGCAACAATAAAAACAAGAAGTAAACATTTACAGCGCACAGTGGGGGTAGATATTATGGCAGGGTAGTTAGAAATAAACGAAGCATAAATACTCTTCAAATTAAAGTTACGATTTGATGAATATATTGAGAGTTATGTGATAGATATATGATAGCTAGATATATGCCAGGAACTTAATTGATTAGAGATAGTATAGTAGATAGATAGTATAGAGCATATGTATTAGTAAAATTCATGTATGTATGGATATAGTATGCATATAAACAGTGATAATCGAAATAATAGAAGTGAATATTGCATATTAACATTTCTCATATTTTTGTCGCTACTTTCTGGTCTTTTCCTTTCCAATATCTTGAGATATGTAACTTAAGTTTTAACTATCGAACATAACTGTACTTTAAAGTACTCTCAGATTACAAAATTTACCATTTTTCCCCACTGTATTTCATGTTATGCAGGCATTTTCTTCTTCTAGCGTGAAAATTTGTTAGCTGTTGCTGCCAATTGGCATGCAGCTTTTTTTGCTGTGGGCGTTGAACGTTGCACGTACAGAGGAATGTGTGTGTGCTGTGTGTGTGCGTGTCTGTGGTGCATGTAACCACCCACAGCTCTACGCAGTGCTGTACTCTTTTCTGGCTTGGCCTGGGGGATACGGCATGGAGGCAGGGATAGAAGGTTGTCCATTGATTTGCTTGTCGTTTGCTTTTCTGCTGCGGCGGCGGCGTCTGCTGTTCACATGGCGTATGAGTGATGGCCCTGCAGCCAGTTAAGGGAGGAGAAAGGAATGGCAACCAGACGCAAAATATGAAATTAGCTTGCTACGAGTTGTTGCTGCTGCTGGAGGAAATAAATTGCGTTTATCGAGAGAAAATTGGCAGGAAAAATATTTGCACGTTAAATAGAAATTAAGAAATCGTCTATAAATTTATTTTACTTGAGTTTTCAACGTTTCTTCTTCTTCTTCTTGTATTGCTTACAGCCTTGGATGATGGACTGCAGCACTGCAGGAAGGAGGCGAGAGTAAACAAGCCGCAGAGAGGGGCAAGGTAAATTGTGAACATGTTGGGAGATTTATAATATTTTGCATTTAAATGAGTTTGAATTTCGTTTTACAACAACAGCAATGTGACACAGTATGTGTGTGTCAGTCTCTCTGTCTCTCTGTCCGTCTGTCTGTCCTCTGTTTAGTTTGTTTACCTGCGCTGCATGCAAACCGGTCGAATCGCTTGTCGTCGCCATCGCATTTGCATAGAGTTTTGTTCTTTTTTAATCGGCGTTTTAATTTATTTCCATTGATTGCAACAAGCAACAAACAACAACGCGATCTGTTGCTGACTTAATGCCTCGATTTGTGTGCAGTGACGTAATACGGTTGCTGTTCGAAATTAGCCAAGAGATTCGTGTTAAATCTGAGCCATAAAGAGCTGTGATTAAATTGTGAAATCACTCGATGAGTACTCAATGTATTTGGATTACTGAGATGTAATTGAATTGGCAGTGTGTAGAATGTGTAGTGGAGTTTAGGTTTTGGGAATGGAGAAAAGTTAGTCAGAAATGGGAAAAAAATAAGTAAATGCAATCTAGGTAAAAACAGGTGGAAAAGATGCGCTAAGTTGATAGGGTTTCTAGGTAAAGTGAAAAAAGTCAAATAAATAATCGGCACGAGATTTGAAGAAAGAATCGAGACTAAAGTTTCAAGAGAGACGTTGCAGAGTTGTTGCCTCGAGAGATTAGAGATTAAAAGTTGATTAAAAGATATTAAATAATCAGGAGACAATTAAAATGTAGAAGAACTGAAGAAACATTAGGTTTATATTAATTATGACTATGTTTAAAAACATAAAGAAACTTTGTAAATATTCAAACTTAATAAACTTATACTTTATATATAAACCAAATAAACCTTATCATAGATATGCTAGATAGAGTTATATATACAGATATATGTACTAGACAGGTGTATAAACATAGATACAATACTAGTAACTGATGTCAGTCAACAATTCCAATCAAATAACTGTCAAATTGTCAGTGAGTAAGACTCACTGCACTGGCATTGTTTTTTTTATGGTATTCTTCAATTTACTTTGTAGAAGCGGAACCTGTCTTGTGTCCCTCTGCTGTTTCTCTCTATCTCTTTCTTTGCGGTTTGATGCCGAGCGTAATTTGCTGTGGTTCCTGCTCAGCAGCAAGTGAACTGAAGTTTATTCAATTTCGAATCCATTCAGAATGTGCCCAGCTAGACAAAAGAGTGCCGAACTGAGGCAGAAGGAAGTATCAGAAAGAAGGTAGCTCAAAAGGGAACCGGCACAAAAGGGTTAAGGGCAAGTTGTGGGGTCAGTTGTGCAGCTGTGTTCGTCTGTGTGTGAGAACGTGTGTGGCCTGTCTATCCACATGGGGGTCAGAGTTAATTTTCTTATTGTATTAGTCTTTCTCTCCGCTTCTCTCTCTCTCTCTGTCTCCCTTGCTGTTGCAGTTTGTTTGGCATATAATGATGCCACTTGATTGAAAATGAACGTGACTGGAAAACAAGTTTTCAAAGTTTGTTTTCGTTTAGTTTTTCTATTTTGTTGCCCTTCTCCTTGGTCTGCCTTGAGCAAGAGATAGAAAATTAGCTAAGAAACTTTGACATTGGCATAAACAAGATATAAACCATTTTCAGTGACATGTTTTCAGCAATAATTTAGTTGTTTACAACTTCCAGGAACTCGAACTTGCCATATAAGTAAATCTCCCTCTAGTAATCGTTGAATTCCTTTTGCGAGAGAGAGAGAGCACTTGAAAGGCGTTGCGCATAATTGTATTTATTATAATTTAATTAAAGTGCAGGCAAAGAAGAAGAAGAAGAAGCAGCAAAAGCGCAGAATACTGAAAATTCAAGTGGAAATAGGGAGAGAAAAAAAGGGAGAGAGAGAGAGCAGCAAGAAGCGCGCACAGAAGCCCTCGCTGAATGCGGTCTGTGGCTGCATTTTCTAACAGAATTATGTGTGCATTTCCGTTTCCGTTTGCTGGTACACAACACAACAAAGCAACAAGAAGCGCGCGAAGCGCAGCAAACAAAATGGCGAATTCGATTTGCAAGCGCACAGTGGAACAAATACAAGAAAAATAAGAGTAAAAGAAAGTCTTGCAACAAGAATATTCTCAGTCAACTTTACTCGTTTAAATGTGTAAATTTCTTAAAGTTGACTCATTCAGCTTTATTTCCAGCTTCGTACCACTGTGCAGTTGAGAGAGAAAAATAGCTGAAATTATATTAAGTTGCCTGGCGGTTGCCTCGACCGCAGGTCCGCCTTCTTGCAGTTCTTGGCAATTTACTGCTGCGTTGCCAAGGCGAACAGCAACAAACAATAATGAAACACTCACTCACTCGCCCAGTCACTCCACAGATGAAATGTGAAGAGTAATTTGCTTTAAATTCATCTGTGACTATTCCCCATGTTGACTATGAGTGAATGCTACTCACACTCACACTCACACACAGACTTAACCACTCATCTGTGTGACATTTGGTTGCCTTGTGGCAAACTAATTGGAACTACGAAATTCATTCGATGCGGAACTTTTTAAATAATGTAACAAAGTCGCAAGTTAAGTCACGGCTTGAGTCACGGTTTAAGTTTTCTTTGAAGTCTCGCAAATGGCAAATGGGGTTGGGTGGCATCTATCCTACCTACAGTTTGTGTGTGTGTGTGTGTTCGTGTAATATTCTTGAGACTTTTCGACGGCTGTCATAACGCGTATACGCCAAGTGTCACAAGAACTTTAAGTGGAACTGCCAGACAGGCGCAGCGAACGAGCTTCTCTCTCATCTCTGCGGGTGGTTTGACGAACATTTTTTTCGGGCTGACTTTTACGAGCTGACACAGATTGTTTAACAAGTGTGGATAAGTAAAAAGTGCTAAAAAAGTAAAAAGAAAAAAAGAAAAAAAAAACAGAAAAGGAATTTCAAGCTTTAATTTGGCACTGAAAGAAAAGTTGCAGGTCGCAAATTAAAGAGAGAGAGAAGGAGAGAGATATGCATTCGTTGTATGGTGTAAATTGATGTACAGTGTTGTATAGTGTTGTTTTGTGCGCTTCTTTTTCGCACAGTGTAGCAATACGTGATGTGTTTCCCAACCATAAAACTTGCTCCATATTTAAGACAACCTTTTGTGCTCTCTTGATTGGCATGCCAGCATTTTTGGTCAAATACACGTAGGAACCAGAAGGCAGCTCAGCCCTGCAGGGTGTGTGTGTGTGTGGGTGGATGGTTGAGCAAATAACTGTCAGATGAACAGCAGATCAAAAGAGAGGGTGAGAGTGGGGTAGAGAGTAAAGGGGATGTGAGTGAATGAATCGATGTAGCGACACCTGGCAAGCGAAATTGTTGCTTGGACAGCGCATACACACACACACACATGCACAACTGACAGCTGTCAAGTGCGTAACAATTGGGAAGCGGGGGGAAGCGGGAACAGGAGCAACATTGCTGGCACAAAAGGGAACTTTGACAGTGCAAACATAAATTTTGATTGGCCAGAAAGGTCAAGCATAATTTTTCAATCAAGCTTCGCTTTGTTCCTCTCCACAGAGGGTGTTGAAAATTGAACGAATTTTCCTTTTAAACCCATTTGTTGTTTTAAGTGAAAAATCACAGCACTTAGTTACCATAAACTATTGTTGTTGTCTCTCTCTCAGTCGCACTTGAGCATAATTGCAATAATTGAGTTGCTGCCCCATGCGCTATTAATAAATCAGTGTGCGGCGGCATGTGGTGCAAAGCGATTTAAATGGCCATTAAAAAGTATTGGCAATGTGAGTGTGGCACAGTTAGCTGAGGGTGGGAAGAGGATGCAAGGGGGAGGGGGACTGTCTCTGCCAACCGGCACTGCCCCCATGCCAAACAACTTTTCCAATTAAAAGTGATTGGGCGAAATGTCAGCGCGAACTTTGTGCCGGATAAAAATGCCGAAGATACAAAGCTGAAATTTCAATTAAAAACTAAAAGCTAAAGTGAAAACTCGCACACCGACAGCGCGTATACGCTTGCAAATGTTATTGACAATGGCAGAAATGAATTCAATAGATTTATATAGTTTATATTGATTATAGTTCGTGACTACTTCAGGCATATGAAAGCAGTTGATGGCGGCATAGAGAACCGATTAGAAATGGTGATGGTAAACAAAAGTTAAGTAACTCATTTATTGCTCGACCCACGTGGCGTATGCGTAATGCGACATAAGCCTCTAATTAAAAATTATACAATATGTTATCAGGTTTCTTATCAGCAGCGCGAGTAGTTGCCCTTCTTCATTCCTATCACAATGGCCAATGCCTTGGCCACGTTTTTTTCTTTTCTGATAATTTTCACTTGACTTTCGTTTGTTGTTGCTGTTGTGGTTGATTTTGATTGACAGCTGAGCAGGTAACTTTAGTCAAGGTGATCTGGCATTTATTTTCAGTCATCCACTTGAGCAAATGAAATTTCAATACCCTTAAAATGCATGATGCAGGGTAGATGCGTCAGTTCTGTAAATGATTTGTAGTTTTTGGTGTACAGTGTTGTGTAATGCTTTTGTTTAATTAGTAGTAAGTAGCAGTATCTAGTGTTGAGAAATGCACTTCTTTGCTCATTATACACAACACGCAGGGTATGTTACAGTCGCTCGTCTGTTGCGCTCATTACCTGTTCAGTTTTGTTGCTGTGAACATTTACTTAATTTATGTATTTCGGTAAAGTGTTTAGGCGATATTTCTTGACCGTGACACCATTTTCGTTATTTTCTTCATATTATCGTTAACCAAATAGAAAAGGAAATGTTGAGGAAGTTTGTACCTAAATTTCCAAGTGCTTTCAACCTTAGAATTGTATCCAGACTAGACTTAATTGTCATTATATTGATATGGAACGGAATTTCTTGATGAGTTTATGTGCTTTAAGTGTGACTAATTTGTATTTTAGGCTTTTCGAAGCTAATTATCAGCATTAACTATTATTTCAAGCTTAAATGATTTACAGTGCAGATAAGGGAAGCAAAAAAGCTCTAAGATTGCACTTTTATAATAATTTATTTCTGTGATAATGTATAAACATTTATAAGTTAAATCTATACCTGGAATTGTTTGCAATATTCTTGATGTGAAAACTCCTTGATTGAGCCATTTAAGGGTGCTCTTTGGGGATACTCAGCAATCAGTTGCTGTTCCACATGCTGATATTGCTGATTTGTTGCTGTCACCCGCAACTTTTATCTCAATTATGCGACTGTGCGACTGAGTGTCGCCCCCGCTAACAAGCTTTATACAATCAACGCGACCAGAGCAGACTGGACGGGGCCCCTAACACGTAATCCTCCCCCCAAAATCGACACACATTGCGAAGCTGTTGGCATAAAAACCGTCGCCAGCTTTTTGAGGTTAGCGTGTGAATTTAATTTGTGCATAATTGCAATGACTGCAGCAACAGCAACATGCAACATGCCACATGCCGCACACTCAGACTATAAAATGTCAATATCAGCGAGTAATCAGCAGAGAGACAACAAAAAGCAAAGCGAAATGCGACTAACACACTGACAACGCCCGAACGACTGACTAAGTGAACAGCTGACAAAGTGACCAACTGACTAAGTGACAAAGTGACAAATTGACAGTGTGACAGACTGTGCGTAGGCTGAGAGTGTGGATTGGTCAAGAGGTGAAGAGAAATACATTGTATAAACCAATTTACAAATTACGTTTGCGATGTGGAAACGTGTTTGACATGTCGATGCTTGTTTATAAGCAGCACAGAGCAAGAAAGAGAGAGGGAGACAGTAACTGAAAAGAGAGAGACACACACACTCTTTAAAAGAGGAAAGAAAAGCGCGTGCCTAGAAAAAGAGAAAAAGATGAACAAAGATTATTCCTTTTCCGTTAAATAAATTTATTCGAAATTAAAAGAGTGTTAATCTATAATTGAGTTCTGATTAAATATTTATTATATTTCCCTAGTAACTGTGTCACAAACTTTACCAATAATAACCTATTTAAATATCTTTTCTTTCAGCATAATGCACCTTCAACTCTTTGAAGAAATGTCGAATTTCGGAAAAAACTTAAACGAGATGTGCGAAAGAAACATTTTGCAGCTAAAGGCAAAAACAGAATCACCTAAATAAATGTGCAATTAATAAAAAGAAAAAGCTAAAACAAAACTAACGCGAAAAAGAACGAGAACAATACTAAAAAAGAGCAGATAAAGAAAAGATAAAAAAGAAAGCAGAAGAGAACACTATAAAGAAGTGTAAAACACCTTAAAGTTGGGTAATTACATATTTTTTGGGTATTCAGTGTCGTTGCGACACTGTTTCTCTCTCTCTGTGAAGGGAAAGTAAAGCCGCCAAAATTACGACGTATCATCCACCCACGCCAAAAGTCAAACAGAACCCGGCCAATATGGACAACATGTCCGGGCCGGGTGCGTTTGACGATGAGCCGCCACCGGAGCCACGTGACGGATGGCTACTGGTGCGTATCCATGTGCCAGAGCTAAATGTCTACAAGTGTCTGCAGTTCCCATCGGAGCGTCTCGTTTGGGATGTCAAACAGCAGGTGCTCGCCTCATTGCCAAAGGTGAGTACTCAATCTTCTACATACCATAACCCATTTCGTATTACCTTATGTGGTAGTGTACATAGTGTACATTCAGCTGCATGTGTCTGTCACGCAACGCGCATGACCCTAAAAACCGTAAACCGTGTACAAATCAGTCGCATCTGATATGCTCCAGAATCTCAAAAAGAGAATCTTTAAAAAACGAAAAAGTGTCTTGAACATGCTAACAATTTATTTTTGATACTCCACCAAATTGTACTATATACTACACCAATCCTGAATATCCAAATCAAAGGGAATTGTGCTGCAACTGAACCCACGTGGACAATTCACCATCGAATAAAGTAGGAAAAGACCAGCAACCAGGAGTATATTAGACCAGCTGTATGGCCATCGTTATAAGGAACAAAATTCTTTTTATAGTCCAATATTCTAGTGGGAATAACAATACTTATAAAAGGATCTAATGAATCTGAAACTGTATATTCATTTACTCACATCATGCACTGCCAGATAAACCTTTCATATCATAGTTGTCTTGGGTGCGATTCTGATTGTAGATACTCTTTAGATAAGATGCATTCCATCATGAAGTCGCTGCCGAGGCAAAGATAATAAAAATGATCATACCCGTACATAGATTCAGTCAGAAGCAGCAGCAGTTGTTAACGATCTTGATAGAGTACTTGCAACAAAAGGCCATCTTCAGGGAGATTGATTGAGTTAAGCACTCTTGCTTGCTCTTGTATAATTTAGGTAAATACTTCGTATCATATATGTATGCATGAAGTGAATATTTCTTATTCAAATTTCTGTCAATGACTGAGGCACATTCGAAATCTGGAGATTGCCATACCTTTAATACTATTCACAACACATTTAACACATGATAACAAAAATTAATCTATTAGTACAATTGAAAAAGAGATTGCAGATTTGAATTGTTTGTGCTACTCCTCTACAAGAGTTCGAAAATGAGCTGGAAATCAAGACATATAAGTAATAAATTTGATCAGAACTTTGCTAGAATGGCAATTTACCTATTTCTTCACTATATGAATAAATTACCAGAAGTGAATACAGCAGGATAGCTAAAGAGAGTATTAGTTAATGCCTGCAGTATGTTGAACCAGATTCAATTAGATCAGACTCACCTAAAACAATTATTTCAGCTGCAATAATCTTCATCGATACTTTCTTCGAAGCGAGCATGTCTTGAATTGCCATTACCAAGTAACTAACGAATATGAATACATAAACATAAAAGCTGGTAGCGACTGGAAAACGTTTTCCCTGCCAATGATAATTGAGATATAAAGAATATTTATGTATACGAAGTTACACTTACCTTATGAGCTCCGTAGAACAGCAGAATAGATGAAACAATTCCCGATGATAAAACTACTCCCTGCCAAACGTCCCAGAAATTTGTTTTCGCATCTGTAGTAAATCATAAAGGGTGCAATTAATATGGAGTATTTCGATAGATCGATACTAACTTACAGACAAAAATAGAATGCTGGCCGTGAAATGTCATCTCTATGAAGAAGAAATAAATAAAGATTATCCCGATGAATCTGCATCCATTGCGCAACGATACACAATAGCAAAATCGTTGTAGGCACATAATATTTACAGAATTAATTAAAATTTATACACATTTATAATTTTGACTGCTTACACTAAGCAAGCCTTTTGGAGACTAGACAAAGGGTGTTAAGGGAATACAATCTACGAACTCTATGTACATACTACACTTAACTGTTGAGTGTGAGTGTGTATATAGTGGTGTAGTGGGGATGGTTCATCAATGGCCTGCATGAAACTATCGAAAATATCGTTAGTCACATTTGGACGTACCATAATCTAATTCAAGTTTGATTATTTTCACTTGTTTGTCAAAGTTAAGGATCAGTTTGGATTTCATTGTCATAATTCATAAAAGAATGAATGAATTTCGACTTTGAAATTTGTTATTCCAAACTATCACAATCACTTGATGTTGTCGATAGTATCAGCGATATTTTGAGTGAACTATTGAATAGGAATAGGTAATGTAGATTAGCTCATTCGCGAAGATTACGAACTTATCATTATTATAATCAACAATCAGCGAAACAATTGAAGTTATCGATAGTATTATTGATGCTGTGACTGAACTATTGACTGGGATTAGTTAATGTAGTTGAAACTATTTGCGAGGATGTTGAATTACTAACATGTTTTTATTATTATAATCAATGATCAGCGTAACAATTGATGTTATCGATAGTATCATCGATATTTTGATCAAACTATTGAGTGAAAATGGTTTCTTTAAATAAACCTATTTGCAAGGATGTTGAATCGCTAACTTTTATCATCATTATAATAAACAATCGGAACATTCATTGATGTTATCGATAGTATCATTGAAGTTTTGGATAAACTATTGTATACTGTACTGTAAATTAACCTATTCGCGAGGATGTTGAATCATTACGATCAAAGATTAAAGTTTCGTTTCATATTTCCACAAAACGTGTTTAATGGCAAAGATTGATATGTTATCGATACAGTATTAATGTCGACTTCATTCGCAAATCTACCTTTTCTTTTTTGCCATTAATTTCTAACGACCCAAGGCAGATCTCAATCAAATTTCACCATCGAAACACTAAGGGCAATTGAAATTTGCCCCAAGTACATTTCAAAGAGTGGCCGTAAAAATAATATGACTTTTCTCTGGCAATTCTGTCTGAGGCCCTAAAAGAAATTGGAGTAACATTTGGAAAGTCGATTAAATTATGGCCTTTTTTTCGGCTGAGCCTTGCAACTATCGTTTGAACTTTCATGTTGGTGCATTACAAATGCAACAGCGTTTGCAGCTGCCACGTGCTCCGGCAGCAGCAGCAGCAGCACCGGCCACGCCCATGCCCAAAAGAAGCAAGAAGCGTGCGATTTCAATTGAAGTTCAATGCAAAGTCAATTTCCGCAACGGGTCCAGTCGTGCCAGTCTGCTGTGCTGCAAAACGTGACGATCAGTCGGCAAAGATATTGACAATTGAATGACAGTTCACCTAAAAAACAGAAAAACAAAAAAACAAAAGAGCAACAGAAGAGGGAACGGCAGAGAAACCCGTTTTAGGGCTGAAGATCTGCATAATGGAAGGCAGCGTTGCTGCGCTACGGCTACAATGGCCAATCAATTTGGCAAATAGCGCACACAATTTAATAACAATTTGCTTAACAAATTTACCTGCCAAAACATTGTCAAAGTCTCTCTTTTGCAAAAAGACCGCAAAGTCCGCAGCACACACCCATTTCAATATCAACGACCTATCGCCAAACAAATGAACAGGCGACCTCCAGCTAATTGCATAGCCCGCTATGCTTTCGGTCAACAAGTGACAGTGGGCGTGGCATGTTGCATGCTGGCAAGGGGGAAGGGGAAGGCGTTGTGGTACAGGTTTTTGGCTGGTCTGGTCTGTGTCAAGTGTAACTGTGGGGGAAACTATCATACATATATACATCGACTTCTCTGTCTAGTTTGCTGGGAACCAAAATGCGGCAAGTGCAGGTTTTGCATAACGGCATGTGGGTGTTCGGACAACTCACTGTCAATTCACGGTGAGTGTCGTGTCGTGAGTATTGAATATTCGTGACTAGCTGCTTGCTTGAGAACTTGGAACTGCAGCTGTGCGATCCTTTCAAGGTTCTACTAAAGGGTTTAACTTCTCTACACAAGTGTACCCTCTTTAAACTGTGTGAATCACATATGACTGACTGATCGTAATCGCTGGTGTCGATTCATATCTACACCTTATCGAAGCCATGCTATATAAATAACTACCGCAGATCGTTTCGAGTCATTCACGATTGCGAACCCTCATAAAAATGCGCTGCAATGCTATCATCGCACAAATATTTACAACTCACGCAAATTCGTGCTATCGTGCTCGCACTTTCTCACTTCTTCCCACTCTTTCTTTCTTCTTCTCTCTCTCCACTCTGTCCACTGTCTCGGCGATTGGCTATTTGCGATTTCAGCACAAATCAAAGACAAATATCACGTCGAGTGCGCATTATATTCACATTTGGCCTGCCTAACATAGCACTTGACTTTTATCGGTCGTCTGTTATCGTTATCGGCCACTTGGCATGGCAAGGGATTTAGTATGACTCTTCGAAAGGTTTTTCCTTTCTATGGTATATGTTTTCTTAACTTTACTGCAAAACTTTCTTGCAATTCAATTGAATTTCCCACCATCAATCAGTACAACATTCACTTAGTCGCTCATTCAATCAATCAATCAATCAGTCACTCACTGCTCTAGAAGTCGACAGCGTGAGTGTGCGTGTGTGGGCCAAAGCCTTCGGTTTGGGCTTTTAACTTGTTCTTCGCCCGTGCCGGCTTCCGCCTGCTAATCAAATTAATCGCCTCGCACACAGAGCGAATGATTTTCATGTATATTTCTTTTCGATTCTAAAGTGGGCGGGCAACATGTGAGTGCGAGTACTACGTACTACGCTGACTATGGATACATTTGGCTTACCGGTTTGCTCTAAGTTGTTTTGCATGTAATGCGCAGCTTTGCTGGAGCCATCGATAAACAACATGTGTGCGCTAAGGTGCATAGGTAGGCGGTGTTCTTAAGACGAAATACTAATACACTACCTTCATTTATTTACTTTTACATCATATTATACTTTTATATACTTCTATTTAGAATAAAGCAGCTGAGGTTCAACTTTACTTTTACTTCCTAGCCCCTTTTGCAGTATTTCTTATATATTAGTTATCTTTAATGATGAGTTTCCTTTCATCCGTAAAAATTCTGACATTAAAGGGATTAGAAATGTGTAATGTTACTTATTAAATACTTTTTATACTCTTGGAAATACTTTTACACTTTTATACCATAACTAATATTGAAACGATCCGAGGAAATAAGAACCTGTTAGAACCTTTGGCATGACGTAGATAACCTTTCTTCCTCATTGAAATCTGTAAGAATCAACTTTAAATATAAAAAACACATTCAAGTATATCGAAAAATATGAACTTTGATATCTTATCTGAGCCCAGGCGATAAGCAAGCGCCTTCTGTGTTGTAATCTACTTCCGTTACGTATGTTTGCATGTGTAGAAGTGTGTGAAAGTCTCTACGATTATTCGATATACCTCAACCTCAACCCGTGTGCAAATCTTTGTCGCTTGCTTTAAAGCTGTCTGCCCATGGGAGAAATGCAGCGTGAGCTGAGCTGAATCGATTGGCTTTTAAGCTTTTAAGCACAATTGCCCGACAGACGGACGTGGCCATATGAAGAAGAGTGTCACAAAGAGGGAGAAAGAGAGGGGAGAAAGAGAGGGAGGAGAAAGAGATGGAGGAGAAAGGAAGCAGGGGCCACTGACTGCTTTTAGCCAAGTTATATTCCTCCTCCCATTGAATGTGCTTCAGTCAGCAGTTTATTTGTTTGGCGACGTTTTATGGCCGAACTTGAAGCAATTTAAATCTTTTGCCATTTTCAATTCTTCCATAAATCAGCGTCTCTAATTTGCCTAGTTCCCCTCTATTATTTGGCTTGAAATAGTAAGTTTCCTTCTTGTTAAAGCTAAACAGAAATCCGAGAGAGTTGTAATTAAAAGCCAACTTGAGCCTAACTTGGCAGCACGTTGCCAGATTTCTTATCAGAACGAATGCTCTGAATGTATGTGAATAGATACTTTGCATTGAAGAAGAGAGAGACAGAGAGAGAGGGGCAAAGACAAGACGCAAAAGAAAGAAGCGTCTTCTTCTACTTGCCTCCTTCAGCTAGCGCTCGTTAGATTTAATGAGACTGCATAGTTTGCGCACGCACGACATCATTTTGTGGCAGCTGCGGCATAGGGAGCCCAAAAAGTTTAAGCTCTTCAAGTGCCACAGAGACCCAGTTGAGAGATGCTGCATGTGTGTGTGTGTGCGAGTGTGTGTTAGCAGCTCTATTGAACCGTTAATTTGTATGTCAACTTAACTTGGCACTTGGCACAAGGCGCTGCCTTTGCCGCCTGCTGCCCCATCCCATGCCTCGTTTGGGGCTCATTTTCTAAGCTTCTTTTTCACATAAAGAGTGAGAGAGAGGGAAGGGCCAGAGCGAGCTAGAGAGCTGCGCATGAATACACGCTAAGGACACATTATTCAAACCGCATTTCAAGAGACTTGCGACGTGCCTGATTTGGAGCCTGCATAGTTTCCTTTCCTATCGTTTCCTCTGTGTCTCTCTTTTTGCTTTTCTTCTTTCAGCTATTCAATTGCGCTGCCATTGTGCGAAGCAATATATGGGGCGGGGGAATGGGGGTGGCAACCCTTGGCGTAATAAAGATGGCACTGATAAGGCGCCATGTCTCAGATAGCACCTCTTTAGGCATTGCCTGCGTTGTCTTCTTTAAGTTCTACTATTTTCGGCAATGATAAGAGACTCTGGGATTGCGCTTGTCGCGGCCAAATGAAGTGTTTAAGTTTTGTACTGTCACTGCGATAGTTTCGATTCTGAAACATAGTCCATGATTGCCATGAGATAGGCTGTGATTTGTAGGCGGTGGAATAAAGTACTTGTACTTGCTCATAAATTCCTTTGCTGATATGCTCTCAGTATCTCGTTTATCTTCTGTTTGTATTTTGCCCGATAAAACAACAAATTGTCATGTGTTCTTTCCTGTAATAAATTGTGTAAATATTGTTGTTGTTCTCAAGATTACTTACACGGATTAGATTGTATCCATTTGCGTAAATAAACAATTATAAATGTTTATTTGATTTCAATTGAGAAGGATTTTATTTCTCATTCATTATTTTGTATATTATTTAAACAGAAAGTATTAACTTAAGTATTATTTGCATTAATTAGCATTCATTTGTTAAATATTTACATAGAAAAAGTATTATTTGATTTATAATTCATTGAATTGTATATTATTTATTAAAAAATATTAATTTCTTCTTCATTTATCAAATTGTACAATATTTACTAAGGAATTATTAACTTAAACATTATGTGAATATTCATTCAACTTTTTGTTCAATATATAAAATATTTATTTAATTATTTTTCAATTCATCATTCATTGTTTAGAGCATTATTTGGCTAAGAAATATACATGTGATTATTATTTTATTTATAATGCATTACTTTGTACACTATTTATGTAGGAAATATCCAAAAATATTTTACAATAATAATTATTTAATATAATTTACATAATCTCTGATTAAATTCACAATTACATAAATTCATTCAATTATTTACATTATTAAATTGAATTTGCTTTTACTCCTGCCTTCTCTCTTTCTGTTTAAATTAAATTTACTTAGTTTTAATTATTGAATTAGCAACGTTTCACGCTCTTTGGAAAAATGTCCTGTAATTCATTTGCATATGAAAGCGTAATTTATGCATTATTATCATTATATCATTGTATGCATTAACATATTTTTTTGTTATGTCATAAAGCCACCCAGCATAAAATACATATAAAATACATAAAAAATACACACATAGCATACATACAGTGTTGGAAGAAATAATAGAAACAACACTTGCACCTGGACGAAAATCGAAATTGCTCATTATGTACAAGCACTATATGCATGAAATTGGCATCATATAGAAGGCTGATAACTGTACTTTAATAAGCGACTTGTTTCAGGTCGATTCGACCTTTGACACTTTAGCAATCTGCGTCTAAAGAAAAAAAATCCCTTTTAAGCTGGAAAAAATAATAGAAGCAAACGACATTTTTTTGAATATTTCTCGTTTTTTTTCTGTGAATTCTTAAAAAAATGGCTTGTATTCAGTACTTTAAGGTAAGTCTAGCTAAGAATGACCGAATTTGTGAAAAAATTCGGTTCAATTAACCTGTAACATGAAGAAAAGGTCACAGGGGTCACTGCCCACCTGTATAGCGCAATATTGTCAAAGTTCTTCCTTATTTTTTGGACTCAATGCATCCAATCCCTTTCTTTTATTACTCCTCACACGTGTTCTATCCGATTTGAGCCCGGAGACTGCTCAAACCCCTCCAATTTATTAAGTTGCTGATCTTGCACCCATGTACTAGGCAGATTCGAGGCAGGTTTGGGGTCATAACATTGTATGAACTCACATTTTACCGCCTTTTTTTCGTCTATGGAGTAGAAGAATACCTTGCAGGCGATAGTGTGTAGTCGGTCAATAAGTAAAAGACTGATTAAAAAAATTCAGACGGGTAGTCAGCTGGGAAGGTTCCACCGCTCAGTAAGGAAAATATCGTTAAAAGGCTATGTTTCGCAAATCAAAAAATAGTGCACCAAAATTGGAAAAAAATACTGTGGTTTGATGAAACTAACTTAAATTTGTTTATATCTAATGGAAAACTATACGTAAGACGTCCAAAAACTACTGATTCCGATTCCAAGCCCCCCACACCATTTGTGGTGTAAATGTCATTCTATAGAAATTATTTGCCCCTCTGTAGTTGGTGCGATATTCTTGATATAGGAACAAATGTGGGCTCCAGACTTCGTACACACACTAAAGAACGTGATGCCTAGGAAAAAGTCCGGATAAAACGGGGGTTTATGGGGTATAATGGCCCCAAACCTGCCTCAAATCTGCCTAGGCCATGGGTGCAAGATCAGCAACTTAATAAATTTGAGCGGTTTGACCCATCCCCGGACTCAAATCTGATAGATCACAAGTGAGGAGTAATAAAAGAAAGAGACTAGAGGCATTAAACCCGAAAATAAGGAAAAATGTTGACAATATTGCGCTATACAGGTGGGCAGTGACCTCTGTGACCTTTTCTTCATATTACAGGTTAATTGTACAGAATTTTTCCACAAAGTTGGTCATTCTTAGTTAGACTTATCTAAAAGCATTGAATGCATGCCTTATTTTTGAGAATTTACTGAAAAAAACGAAAAATATTCAAAAAAATGTCGCTTGTTCCTTATATTTTTTCCAGTTCATAAGGCAGTTTTTTCCTTTAGAGGCAGATTGCTAAAGTGTCAAAGGTCACATCAACTCGAAACAAGTCGCATATTAAAGTACAGATATCAGCCTTCTATATGATGCCAATTTCATGCATATAGTGCTTGTACATAATGAGCGATTTCGATTTTCGTCCAGGTGCAAGTGTTGTTTCTATTATTTCTTCCAACACTGTATCTAATGTATGTCATGTTTGGCCCGGCGATATTTGCATTGTCAGCCACTGCGTATACGTGATACATTTCATTCCCCCTTTTATGCTAAACATTGTATGTAAATGTCTGAAGCGTTTCGCACATAATCCTCCACAAAACATTGATATGCAGCATGACAGCAGCAACAACAACAACAAGAACAACTCGTAGAAGCAGAGCAAGCAACATAAAGAATGCTCAAACAAGAAGCTGTTTTTTGGCTGTTTATTTATATTAATAATTAAATTGTTTTGCTTTTTTTAAATTTATTTCTCATGCACCTTCGCGCCACGGTGGGCGCTGCTTCTGGCACATTTCGTTTAATTAAACACAACAAACAAACAAAACAAAATAAACAAAAAACAACAAAAAATAATAATGATTGCGGGTCCTTTTGTGGCATCCTGCGGCGTTGCACGCAAACACGTTAAATGAAACACGAAACGTGTACGCCGCACTTAACGCTGCAAAATGCGTAATTAATAAAAATAACAACAACAACCACCACAACAAACAACAACACGACACAACACAATCATGATGGTGCTGCTGGCTGCTGCAACTAACTGAACACGCGAACAACACGGCGTATACGCAATGACGTTGGCCCTTTTTACCACCAACGAATGGCCATGGAAATGAAAATGGAAATGTGATTGAAAAATTACACAAATTGCAATTGCATTTAACCCACACAATGCCAACACACACGTAAACACACATGGATACAATAAATATATGCACAATATTATATTGATACGTGATACTTAACGGTCGCTTGCACTTTCTGCCTCTGCGAATCATAACGGGAACAACAATAACCACAAACAAACAACAATAACAAAATGCGAAATCAGGTGGCTTTTTGGTTTAAGGTTGGTGGCGGTTTATTAACATAATAAGATATATGTATAACATATTATAAATAAGATATACATAGAGAGAGTAAAATTAAGACTGAGAGGAAAATAATGAAGTTAAGTTTGAGTTAAAGTTAAATTTGCTGCAGCTTTAATACATTTTATTTCTTTATGCATTAACTATATTTCATCTACAAATATTATAGAGTATTTTAAGTGCGTTATGCCTTAATTTATTTATTTACTGTTATTTATTTAGTTGTTAATTTTAAGTTGAATTTTAATTTACATGCGACAACTGAGCTGAGCTGAGTGCAAACACCTACGCAAATATGTTATGCCTGTGGGTCTCGTTTTCTCTGTGTGTGTCTCTGTATTTGTGTGTCTGTATATGTGTGTATGTGTGTGTCTCTGTATTTATGTGTGTGTGTGTATATCATGCTCTATAAGGCTTGCTTTTGGGACTGTCTTTTACTGCACAGGCGAGTCCAACTCGCACTCCAACTATGAAATGTGTCAAGTACAGCAAACAGTTACAAATTTATGGCAGGCAGCACACACGCGACCAGGACCAGACCCGCCCACTGTGCAACACCCCCTTTCTCCCTGCTACCTCCTTGTCTTCTCTTCTACTCCTCTTCTACTCCTACTTCCCGTAGTTCTTCTTGTGCTCTGGCCTCGAAGTCCGCTTGTAATTCAATTAAAATGCAAAAAGATTTTAACGCTTCGGGCACCAGCAAATGGAGCGTGTGCTCTCCTGTTAGTGCTCACTGTCAGTATATGTGTGTGTATGTTTGTGTATACCCTGCATTGGCAGCAAGGGGTGTGTCTGCCATATGCTCAAAAAATTAATCAAAGTGCTGCCATTTATTTGCTATTGAGCGAGGTCAGTGCAGCAATCAATAAACCTTTTTAGAGAAAACAATTTTGATTAGGATTCTCTTCACTACATCTTTTTACAGGGTATTCCTGCAGTTTATTATATGCCCTCCTCAATTGCTTTGTTTTCTTACATTTCATTTTGCATTTGACAGTTTTGTTATCAGAGCCGGCAATGCAAAACTTCTTCGTGTCTTTGTCTGACACTTTATCAGCCCAAAATGTCAAAATTAAAATTGAACAAAACAAGCAAAACAAAATGAAATGAAACAACATTTTTTGCCAAGCGCAGCGAAATACGAAATTCGAGTAGATCTTGTGATAATCTTGTGGCACTATACATAGACTACACACATATATAAGAAACATATGTATGTATGTTTTATATTTGCTAATTTTCGAATTTATTGCATTATCTGTTTGGTTTTTTTGGGCCCAGACAGATACAGCCTTTGTTTCAAGTTCCTGAACTAAACTGTTAATTGAGTGATTCATAAATTATAATAATAAATAAATTGATTGCTAATTTGACAGTCAATCGAAGAATAGCAAGAGAGTGTAAGAGAGAGACAGAGAGACGATCTTTACCCTATGCTATCTAGCTGTCTGATGCTGCTGACCTCTACGCTTGACCTTGACTGTGAATGTTGTTGTTTGCTGTTGTTGTTGGCTCTTGTTGTCGCTTCCAACAACACGAAACAATTGTCAACGAGTTGTTTTATAACCAAAAGTTGCATAAAGCCAAAGCAATTTGCCCTATCAAAAGCGGAAAATTACAATGACACGAAGCGATGAAGGGCGGGAAGGGGGGAATGAAAGAGATAGACAGAGACAGAGAGAGAGAGAAAGAGAGATGACAATATGCTTACAGTTAGTCAACAATGGCCAGAATAATTGCTGTTATTTTGGCTTGAACAACACAAAATACAAAGCCAAAGTCGCACAGTGGCTGTCAAACTGTTGTCGGGCGTTTTAAATCGCACCAAAGTCGTTCAAGTGTGCCACACTCTCTGTCTGTGTGTGTGTGTGTCTGTGTGTGTTGGTGCCTTTAGCTGCGGGCGTAAATTGAGCATCACAGGTTCAATTACACTCACACACACACACGTGCACTCAACTGTGTGTATGCGTTCTGAGCTGCCCTCCAACTAAATTTTTAATGCCACTTTTAGTTTATTTATTTTTGCTTCGCTCTCTTTTTTACTCACATTTTTTGCACACAATTTTTCCCATTTAAATTTGATGTTGGTTTTGGGTTGCTTTTCAATTTCCGATGCCAACGTTGTTGCTGTTGTTCTTGTTGTTGTTCTTATTGTTGCCGTTGTTTTGTGGGCAAGTAAAAACAACAATGAGGCGTTTCCGGTTGACGGATGTGTGTGTGTGTGCGAGAGTATTTTGTGGATTAAATTCATTAGTTTGCGTCAATTTGTTTTAAAATTTATTTACATACTTGTGTGTGTTTGTGAGTGTCTGCCTGTGTGTGTGTTTGTGTCTGTCTGTGTGTGTTTTTGAATTGGCAGCTGAGCTGTCTCTATAAACGGATACAGTAATAATAAATTCGCGGTCATTCGACCCTCATTATTGGCTGAACTAAACTAGAATTAGCAAAATAAATAGATGAGTTTTGGAATTGGAAAATGTGTGACAATATATTGCATAATGCAATCAATTTGTTTTTAATAGATAAAAGGTGCTTGATGTTATAAAACATACAAAATACAATATAAACATAATTCTCTTCAAATTAGTCAAAGGAAAATTCAAAAGCGAAGGGAAAGGGTTAAAAAGAAGCATTATTTACAGTTCTTTGAAGAGAATACGCGTTATAATTATATACTATGATACATAAATATGTTGTATCTGTAACTAACTTCAATGCTATAGACATTCTCAAGCTGAATATTATATTTTCTATATATATATATATTTCTTTCTACATAGAAACCTTAAATTCTGTAGACTTTTTTACAACTTTAACTCTCAAGACATTCTTTCACAGAGATTACTAATTTAACTTAGTAAAAAGTAAAAAAACATATATAAGTCTTCTTGATAGAGATCTTTAGTAACATATTTTCTTGCACAAAACATAGAAAGTATCTACATATACATATACTATATATACCTAGTACCTTTCTAGACATCTCACAGTTCTCTCCAATTACCATATCACTAACTAACCTGCTCTCTCTCTCTCTTTCTTTCTACTTGCAGGTAAGAACAAGTTGCAACTAATTCGAAGATATTCAAGTCTTTATTTTGCCTGGAGTGCGTGAGTACAAAGTCGAGTGCAGAACGAATCTCAAACTGAGTGTAATCGAATCAACATTCATAGATACTTTCCATTTTAGCACTTCAGCCCACGTTGAGTTGCGTTGAGTGTGAAGTGCATTGCTGAAATACAAATGTATCCAGAGATTGTCCAAATGGGCGTGGGCCACGAGTCTAGCTAACACTTTAACAACTCATACAGGGGAATGACAGCGGGATAGCAACGGCACTGATGATGGGTCAACTAGCTGGCAAAGAGTTGATCAGTGTTGGAGACAGCAGAGAAGCAGCCTAACTGTTTAGTATATTCTACCAGGGCTGGGGCGATGCATTGCCCACGCAAACTTTGCTGAGGAATTGCAATTTACTTCTCTTCTTCGCCCTCTTGCTGTCTCCCCCTCTCTTTTGAACTTCTTGTCCTGCCCGGGCAAACTCTGCGGTTGCCACTTGAGCTATTTAAGCGCTGTGCCACAGCACCAAATGACACCGAGCTGCTCGCGTTGCAGCTGGCGGATTGGGGGCACATTTCAACCCATTCCTCTCTCTCTCTCTCTCTCTCATCCCTTCTCTGTCTCCACCTGCATGTACTTTGCTTGTTATTGTAAGCATTGCAAATATGTTAGCAATTTTGTGGGCGTGGCCAGGCCCTAGTAGAAAAGTTTGACGCCAGCAAAGTCCGTCGGCGATGGATGCACAGCATCCACAATGCAACCCACAGCAGCGGGAGGATGGGAAAAAGAGGGAGGGCAGGTAGAAGGTAGAAATAGCAACGATATCTCTAAAGTTCATTGCTTGTAAAATTGACTTTAGCACAAGCGCATCCACGGCGCAACAAGAGCACAACAGCACAAGAAGGAACCACAGCAACTTTCAGCCGGCAGCTAAACAAGCCAAAGATACTTAGCTACAATTTTCAGAGCTGCCTTTCCTTTTAGCCTCTTTTTGTACCCTGCCTCGCAAGGGTATGCGGGACTGTTGATGCAGCTTGCAATGTAGAAGACAAAAATTGAAGATGTTTAGAGTGATGTGAGTTAGAATTGCATGGTACGTTGAAAGAACTTAAGTGATCTCTATTAGTTGATATGCAATATGCAAGTATGATATATATAGGAAATATAATTTTTTAGATAAGAATTATGTACTAATCGTTCAACGATTTTAAGCAATTAAAGAAAGCTCTATCAACACTATGAAATTCTGATAGAAAACTCTAAAAAAAATGGAAAATACTAGGTTCGAGTAGAACAATAGCTTTAAAGACCTTACTCAGAAGGTAAGAACTATCAAAATTCAACGAATTGTTCAAGCAAAAGTAGAATACCCTATCAAAATTATCAAATTCTAATAGAAAACTCCATTAATATGATAAAGTAAAAGCAATTTAAGGTTAGAGTTGAACAAAACGTGAAAAGACCTTACTCAGAAGTTTTACTTTGTCAGAATGGTACGAATCGGTCAAGCAATAATGGAAAACTCCATAAAAACTATAAAATTCTAATAGATAACTTCATTAATATGCAAAAGTGTAACAAATTCAAGGTTAGAGTTGAACAAAACCTTTAAAGACCTTTATCAGTATTACCGGGAACAATTGTCACTTTATCCATAGAATGAATATTTTAAAAATGAGTTATATTTGCAATAAAGCAGTTAGTAAAATACCCTTAATAAATTCTATAACTATTTCTATAACACTTAGCAAAACCTCCTCATTTTCTCAGGGTATTTGCTGCTTCACTATGAGTGCCTCTAAGTGGCTTCTCTTCCGGCTCCTTATTTTTTTGGCGTGTGTCTCTTTGCTTACCTTTTCGCTTGGCCGAGAGTCAAAAGCATTGCCACAATTTGTGTATACATTTTTCTCGAATATTTGTAGGTATTTTCCTCTTTTTTTCGACTGGCGTTTTTTCTACTTTGTTGCGGGCTGCATTTTCGCAATTTTTCCAGCTCATTTTGCAGCCACCGCCACCGACACCGACACCGAATGTCCTTCAGCGCAGTCTTGGACCAAGACGGCGACCAGCTTTGGCTTTAGTTGGTTTCGGTTATCTTTGCTGCCATTTGGCAAATTAAAGTGCGCGTCCAGAGAGAGAGAGAGCCTAAAGCAAAAACCCGTTTCGTGGCCAAGTTGCACGTGCAACATGGCAACTGCAACTGCATCTTAAGCAATTTGGCAATGCAAGAAAAACAATTCAAAGCTGTCTTTGGTTGTACCCACTAGACGTATGTTAGCAGGGTATGATTGGTGATTGTGAAAGTTAAAAGTGTGTAGCAGTCAGAAGAAGACATTTACGATGCAACAAATCATATATATTCATGTTCAACCTAAAAATCGAAGCTAATCTAGCCAAGCTTGTTTGTATGAACACCTATAACTCAGAGACTATAAGTGCTAGGTCAATCAAATCAGGTGACAATATATCTTGTTGTAGCAGGCAGCTAAAATATATGATATCATTTTGCCACGCCCCCTTGAGGCCTCGTAAATTGAAAAAATGTTGTCTATTAATTCACTTCCCATTGGAAAATGAAGATAGAACCTATTTATTTTTATTTAAAAACAACTATGGTCAGTCGACTGTTTAAAGTAAAACAATTAAATAAAAAGAAAATAATTTAAATAGAATTTATTGGATTGATTATTTATTTATTAAATATTTAAGCTGTCGGTATAGTTGTTGCATTAGCTAGGGTATATTACAGTAGTTAATTATGGCTTGTTGTTTTTTGCATGGAGTTTTTTTCTTCGCTGCTCATTTCATTTGTTGCTGCCGCCTGGTGGCATAATTCGCGCGCCTGCCGACGCCCCACAACGCCCCACGACGAGGACATTTTCGACACTCGCAGGCGGCATGCAAGTGTTGCAGTTGCAGTTGTTGCTGCTGCTGCAATTGGAGTCGGTCTCTCTTTCTCTCTGGGGAGCTGATCTGTCGATTTACGAGCTGTGATATTTCGTGCATTGCCTGCCAATTGCGGAGCTTGTTATTGTTGTTGTAGTCGCACGTTTGTTTGCTTCTTTTGTTGTTGTTGTTGCTGTTGTTGGCCGCAAGCCAGCTGTGCTTTGCCTTCGATGGCCAGCTGATAATGCAGCCACTTAGCTAACTGCAAAATCTTAAGGAGTGTGTGTGTCTCTGTGTGTGACGTTGCACTTATGCAAGCGAATATGTTTGCCGATTCTTAGGTTACTTCAGATATATTTCTTTAATTATATTGAACTAATTCAGCTGTTTTCAGGCTAAGAAAAGTATTATACCCTTGCAGACGGCTGGCCAATTTGTTTGCAATGCGACTTATAAGAGATATTTGTGACCCCATAAAGTATATATATTCTGAATCAGCATCAACAGGGAACCATTTAATTCCACATATTATATATAACTAGTAAAGGAAGGATCGGGTGATAAAGGAACCTACAAGGAGAGATAACCTCTTGGCATGCCGAAGTAAGCCTTCAATTTACTTTACATGATAATGAAGTAAAACTTTGCACGTAATTCTTGTAAATTTGAAACGCACTCGTGCATTCTAAAAAGGTTCCTCGAGTTTATAACGATATTTAAGTTAGAGTCGCCCGTTTTTTGCTTGTCACCTTGGCCAAAGTTTTCGAATAGCGAGCAACTTTATGTTGGAATGCCTAACTAAGCCGAGCAATCGTTATCTGCAATCTGGCAAACCTTTTTTTCCTACCTGCAATTCAGAGCCAAGACCTCCAACCATTTGGCCACTTTGCACAGCCGTTTAGAGTGCATCCAATTGATGTTGGTCGAGAAAAGTTCTTGGAACTGCGCTTCGCTAGCGCTGCGATTCGATTGATTTAATGCTGATGATGCAGTGGAACGTACGGCCAACGGGATTGAGATTGGCTACGGACGCGGACAACAACGAGAACAAGAACAGGGGAAAGGTGCACGAGGAACGGGAACGGGAACAGGAACAACGGGGCGGGCTGCCGAGTTCCGTTCGGCGTTGCACGTTGTCAAATATGGCTGCGGTCAGTTTTCCAACAACAACAACAAGAACAACAGATAGAACTCATTGTAAAAGAAATGCTAGCAAAAAATTTGTTGCATGGTGGCGGCGGGGCAGGGAGGAGACTTTGCAGCAGCTGCTGCTGCGGCGCGCATAAATTTCGCATCCAAAGTTGCTTTTACCTTTTGTGGGCACCCTTTTTCGCATTTACCGTTAAGTTCTGTGCTACAAATTTGTGCAACGCGAATTTGTTTGTCGTTTTTCTTTTTGTTTTTGTTTTTCCTGCGATTTGTTTTCCCAATTTTTTCATTTGGTTCTTTTTTCTACACTGCAATTGGGTTTTTCTCTGGAATATCTTTTTCGCATGGAAAGACAGATTTAAATTTGCGTGAATTGGAACGCAGTAGAACCCTCCCTCCTCCCTCCGTATTCCCCCCTTCCCTAGCCGCCTTCTGCTTGCCTCGACTTGCCTTCAATTGATTTGGCTTTAACTAAAAACAGTCGCAGCTGGCATTGGCCAACTGAGAATTCATTTAAGCCATGTTCGCCTGCAGTTTCAACCAGGTGTCTTTTATCAGGCCGTGCCCCAGTCCCTCGCCGTCCCTCCTCCTCTCCCTTTGCCTGCCATTTGCTCCATATGTGTCTGCGAAATATTTTTCTCTTCCATTTTGATTGCATTTACAATTTCACACCTGCAATTGCGCTGCACAGTGTGTGTGTTTGCATTGTTTACGATTGCCAATCGAATGCTGCGTGTAATTGGCAGACAATGAAAGACAACACGCGGCGTATACGCAATTATTTATTAATGTTACTTTATCAGCAGCGCCAGAGTCAGAGTTTGCCAGCATTGTCTATAGTTTCTTAATGAATTGACAGTTGAAAGTGGAAGGTAATGGAGTTGCAAGTGCAGATGCCGCATGTGACTCCATCGCAGATCATTGCACACTGGGGCAAGCGAGACAAGGAAGGGAAGACGACGCTGCACTGGCAACTGGAGACGTTTTAATTGCTGCCTTGTGGACATGTGTAATTGCAGTTACTTTTGTCACCAAGTTGTCAGTTGCCAGTTGCAAGTTGCCAGTGCAAGTTGCCAGTGCAAGTTGCCAGTTGCAAGTTGCCTGACCTGGTTCGTCTCTGCTACTTTTGTTCCTGTGGCGCTTTTTATGATCGAATGAAGCGAATGAACTATTTGGGTCACTTTGCCGCCAGACGGAAGTTTCGTTTGTTTACTGCAACAACAACAGCAGCAACAACAACAACAAATGCAACAATAGCTGGAACTGACCACAGTCAGGCAAAAGGCTTTGCCATCATCAATTGCCAGCGGCTATTGAACTTTTCAAAACTGCTCGAGGTGTTTTCACTGCGAATTGTTCGCATTGCCTTTGCAAATGGAACGATGGAAACGCGGTTTTCTGGTCAAAGCTAATCAAAGTGCAGCAAAGTGTAATGTGGTTTAGTGATTGACAAGCATAGGGTGCGCATTATAAGGTTTACTGCAGTTTAACTATTGAAATTCTGCAGGTACATAACGCATTTCTTAGAAGTAATACGTTTTTCAAATGTTTCTATGAACACAATCCCTCTTTCTATCATTTAATCGAGTCTATTGCAAAGATATCTTTACTTTGCTAGTTGTTTATTTCTTTAGATTTACACCTGTACTGAAATGATTCATTTGCCAGAGTTTCTTTAAAGAATTCCGATATTTGCGGAGCCAAACCGGACATGCTTTCGACATTACGTAATAGATTTAAGTAAATCATTTGGTGATGTTAATTCAACGGAATTTTATAAATGCAAACACGCCAGAACTTATACTCACAGCATGTTCGGCCCTACCCCATATTAGATGTGCAACATCAGAAAAGAACCTTCACGAAATTAAAGAAATAAGAAAAACGTCAATTTATTCAGGAAAAATCGAAAGATTTATTTTAAATACTAAACTGAAAAAAGAAAAACTGAACCTTTTAACAATTAAATAAATAGTGACATTCCCTTTCGATTACTTCATCAGCAAAACAGTTCCCAATCTGCATAGCTTTTCTTAAATTCTTTCAGGTTTTTCATTTGACACATTTTCAAAATTTTGCTCATAAAAGCGAAACATTAAAGTAGAGAGAAAAGAGAGAAAAATAAGCACTAAAAGCACAGAAGAGTGTGCTTGACTATGATATACCCGCTACAAAACTGACCAAAACGATTTCTTAAATATATAATTTCTATTTGCATACTTTAGGGAGTGAGTTGGAAATCAATAACTCTTAAAATGACTTCTTTAATAACTTTTATGTTAATTAACCGATCACAACCAAATTTTCAGAACAGTTGGACAGACAGGCAGGCGGGCATGGCTATATCGACTCATCTGTAGATGCTGATTAAGAATATATATAGTTTGTCACGGACCACGCCTCCTTTTGCCAGTTACATGCATTTGCGCTTGGCACAAACTTATAATAGCCTTCTACCCCATGGGTAGCGGGTATAAAAAGAACAGTTTAATGTGCTTCAGCGAGTGGGTGGTGGTGTGACGGCTAGTTCCGGCTACACTGAGGTGTTGTGTCTGGGGATGAGTGGATGGTTTTGCTGGGTGGTTTTTCACGGCCTTCGCCATAATTAATTTAATGTCTAATGCTCACTTCTGCATGGCAGCAAATTGGAAAAGTTTGTCCAAGAAATCAGCGCGTTGACAGGCAGGCAGACAGAGAATGAAAAAAAGAGAGAAAGACAGGGAGAAGAGCAAGAGGAGAGTGAAGAAGGCAGGCAGCAGTTGCTGTTGGTTGACATAAATAGCAAGAACGTTAGAAAGCCAAGTGGCCAGAACAAATGGAGGATCGATCGATGGCAAGAGGCACAGACTGAGCAGAGCTGAAGAGATCTTTGCGCACGTTCGTCTAGAAATCGATTAGCTCGAGTCATGAGTCGAGAGCAATTCTACAATGAGCGTGCCGTGTTGTTGCTGTTGTTGTTGCAGCAATTGCTGCTGTTGCCGGGTGCTGCTGCCTCTGCTGTTGTTGCACAGTCGTGTGTGCTGCGTCATTGTTCCACATTGACCGTTGGCCAATGACTTTGACATAGAAACGAGTCGAGTTGGAAAGTCGCATTGGCCTTTCACTGGCGAGGAGACAGAGCGGGGAGGGGGGTTAGGTTGATAACTGTAGGTATTTCCATTTGCTACCCTAATGTGTCCACACCCACTCCCTTGCTCCCCCTTCACATGCCATTGCACCCGCCGTGCAGGCCACCCTAAGCAAGGCAACCCCCTTTGCGCTCTTCTTGTTGCTGTTGTTGTTCGCTTACACCTTTTATTTATTTTCTGTTTGTTTGCCTGTAATGCAGCTCCCCCTCCTCCTCCCCCCTCTTCCCTTTACAGTTTTATGAATACGCTGAAAGCATTTCAACGGTACTTTAACCCCAACGACAGCGACAGCAACGCGTAACTTGGACTCTCATCCTCATCCACATCCCTTCAGCCTGGCGAGACGGCGACGCAGACTTCTTGGCTTAAGTCAAAATGGGCAGCGCATGTCGTCTGTGTGTGTGTTCCCTCCTGTTCTCGTTGTTGTTGTTGTTGTCAGGCCTAGACAAATTTGTTACGTACTTTTCCGGCGTACATTTCCCTGTCGCCAGTCGCTGTTTCCAGTTCCATTTTCCACTTCCAACACAGTTCCAACTCCTGCCAATGCTGCCTCGGCCTGCCTGGGCGCAGTCAACAATCATAACCGTTATGTATGTGTGTAGTTGCTGTTGTTGTTGTTGTTTTTTGTAATGTCTGCTTTAGCTTGTTTACAGTTGTTGTTGTTGTTGTTGAAGCGGCATTCCCTCTCTGTGTGTCTATGTAAATATTGATTTTCCGCCAGTCTCTCTTTGCCCATGAATGATGTGAGAAAGAAGAAGCAGCAGCGACAGACATTTGCTTAGGCCTTAGCTGCATTATTAGTTCAACCTTAGCAAAGGTAGAATTTCTAGTGCCCCACGATATATGGTTTATACCTGCGGGCCCATGGGAAGCTGAGTTAGTTCAGGTTGATGAATAAACGTGATATATGCAAAAGGGAGCGAATGAAAGAAGAAGAGAGAGTGAGAATGAGGGGAGAGTTAAGAACAGAGTTTTATTTGCACGGCAAATAAAGCCAAAAAAATATACTCCAGTTTTGGCTTTGTCTTTTCTTAAGTGAATTTGGGCTTAGGTTAGGCCATTTTAATAAACAAACAAGCGTTTGTCAAGCAGGTACATTTTTGCAGCGCAATTGAGGTTAGGTTATTGCCATTTAATTGTTTTTTTTAAGAGTCTTTGGGCAAAAAATTGTTATTAGTAAGCACGAAGGTCACAGTCAAGTGAACTCGAACAAAACGATTTGTTCAATATAGAGCTACTTTTAATTTATTTTGTATTGCATACTTTGGAGAGCGGTTAAGAAATCAGCACCTCTTAAAATTGTTTTATAAATAACTTATTTATTAATTATCGGATCGCAACCAAATGTTTAGGAATTATTTAGGACTGATAAGTACTGTGTTTACCCGAAAATGAGCTGGTCTGCATTTAAACAGCTGTGGGAATTCATTTTTTATCGGTTTTTAGGTTAGAGTTCACTTATATTTAAGCTTATGGCTAAACATTCAGTTGTATGGTAAAAGGGTTTTAAAAGAAAGAGACGTAAAGAGAAAAAGTAAGTAAAATAGAAGGAAATTAAAGCCGTTCAATTGTAAACTCTTTTTGCAAATGTAGGATATATATCTAATCATTATAACGATGTATTATGTTCTTAAACACATTCATATAGCTCCTGTTTAACTGTCAGTCTAAATACTTTCAGCATTTTCGCATAGCTAAGCCTTCTTTTATAGTCAGCTCTCTCGCTGTCTCGTACTCTGTCTCTTTCTTAATGCCACTTGCTCGCTCCTTAATCCTCGAGCTATGCGAATAATTGAAATGCCAGTTAATCGCCGAAAGGTCTGAGAATATATTGCCAACTATGCCTTGTCTTCTTAGCCTCCCCTCTCACCTGCTGCGCTGTGTTCTCTACTTTCTTTTTTTCTCTCAACCTTTCTCTATTGTCGCCGCTCTCTGACATTCTCTTCCTCTTCTTCTGCTTGTCGTCGTTTTATTGCAACGCGACTGTCGCCTGTCACCTGAGCGCGCGTGGCGCGTGTCACGTCCCTGTCCACGTCCACATCCACGTCCGCGTCCTTTGGCAACTACTTTGGCAGCACTTTTAGTTTACCTTTCGACGTCTGCTGTCAATGTCCTTTGGCCCAGGGGCAGAGGCAGAGGCAGAGGCAGAGGTAGCACGGATACGGACACGGACACGGCCTGGCTCTGAGAGGTGTTTGTCTGAATGCAGTCGAGTGTATAAATATGAATGGGCGAAATGGGCGTAACGCGAGCCACGCCCACCATGCAGCATATAAATTGCATATGTATGCACTGTATATGTCTCTGTGTGTGTGTGTGTGAGGAAGTTCAATGCACTTGGGTCCAGCTCTAACTCTGATAAATGTTTAGTCAGCGCCTCTGCGAATTCACTAGGCAAAGCATCTTTGCAACACTTTCTTCAGCTCAACGTCGCGTCGTCGGCTCTCGAGGCGGATTCTTGCTGCTGCTGTGGCACCTATGTTGCATGTACTTCTTGTCTTGTGCCACCTACAGCAGCCGCAGCAGCAGCAGCAGCGACAGCGAAACGAAACTAGTTTTTTATGATAAGCTCAAAGCAATACAGATAGAAGAGCCTGTGTGGATACACGCAGAGAAATTAACTATAGAGAGCACAAAAAAGAGGAGTAAGAAGGAAAAAGAAGATGAGTATATTTTCCAGAACATGTTAAATAATTCGTGTTTCACTTTTCTCTCAGTGTATTGCTGCATTTGGTCTGCCAGGAGTTGCAGTTGAAAAGGGAGCAGGCCCATCCTTTTGGCGGCTTGTAAAGTTGTTGCCCAAGTTGCTGTGTGTGTCTTTGTGTGTGTGTCCGTCGATGTCTGTGTGTTAGTGTTGGTGTATGTGTGTGCTGGTGTCTTGCATTGTCTCTGGCTCTGTCTGCCCAGTTGTGCCCTGTTCTGTTTGACTTTGAAGCATCTCGACTTGGCTTGGCTTCGCCTCGCTTGGCGTCTTCTCTTTGTCTCCGCGTCATTGACCTCAGCAAAAGTTGCGACAAGATGCAAAACTGTTGCCTGCAACTGTTGAAGTTCACTTACTGTTGTTCTTGCTGTTGTTGTTGTTGTTGTTGTGCATGTTGTCAACCGAAGCCACCCAAAATGAATGTCAGCGTGCTCCAATCGGAGGCATAAATAAAAATTAACTGCAAAAATGCGAAAGAATCCCAGATCTCTCTCCCCCTCTCTCTCTTGCTCTTCCTGCGCCTACGACCACGCCCACACTGGGCACAAGTTCAGCTTCCCAAACTGTGGTCAAGAATGCGCCCAAGCAAACAGAACCGAAGCGAAGTGAACAAAACTCAATTAAACTCGAAAGCGCCGAAACCCAAAACCAGTTTCGGATTCTGGAAGGAACCGAGAGGCTGTCGCCGCCGCTGCTGCTCGAGGAGTCCGACTTTGTTTGGCCAGAGAACTCTAATTCTACCTAACCCACCTCACGCCAACCCCCCACTTCACTGCACCCCACCCCACCCCGCGGGCACGTCTTGTCTTTGTGGTTAACCACAGGCATCTTTTGCCAACAACAAGCAAAATTTATAAGATGATGTGCCATGGCAGGCCCGAAGCTGTGAGCACTGGTTCCCCCCTTCCCTGTCCTGCCCCTTTGTATGTCTTGCATTGTTCAGATTACATAAATTGATGTTGAAGCTACGGCTTTGGTTCTGAGCTCTCTGCTGACTCTCTGCAACTTGAGACGCAAACGTTGAAGCGTTAAACGCGCCCTAGGCTCCTCGTTCCTCGTTGCTCGTTCCTTGTTCGGCTCCACAATGCAGCGCAATGACAGAAGGCATCAAGAATTATGATAATCGGCGTGAAGAGTGCCAGAGAATTGGTCTACTATATAATTAGATAGAAGACACTTTAACATCGTCAGTCTTCATTATGCTCAACTTTTAATTGACCTTCCAGGCAACTGACTAACTAACTCGTAGTTTGTTTATTCAAATTTATTTTGTGCAAATTTGCACAAGTGAATTTGGGTTGCCAGTGCTGAAGGTTTATGTTATGTTTAAAAAGAACTTAAATATTTACATAGCAAAGGCGAGGGGAGAGGAAGGGGAGGAGTGTGAGCTGTGAAAGAGCTTAATTAGAAATGAACGAACTAGGGGAAATGTTAAAGAACAGATGCAGGCCTTGATGTAAGGCATATGATGTTTATTATAGTATCGAATATATACATATATAAATATTATGTATTTTTATACTATTTGCAAATGTAAAAGTACAAATATATTTAAATTTCCTTCAGGTACATAACGGTTTATTTGAAATGTTTAATACATTCTTCAAGTTGTACCATATTTATTAATATAATACTTTTCTCTTCATGTCAGTCTCTTTTTCATGTATGAAAGTATCGAATCTTCACAGATATGTATTGAATATTAAAAGAGTTCTTAACCTCATCATCTTTTATCATCCTCTTCATCTTTACTATGCACCTGAGGAAAAAATCTCCAATCCCATAAAGTATATATATTCTGCATCAGCATCAGCAGGGAAGTCAATCTACTCATGTCTGTCTGTCCGTTTGTCCGTATGTCGGTTCGTCTTTCTGCCCGTCTCTCTGTCTGCGAACTAGTTTGAGCTTTACAGCTTTTTTGATGTAACTTGGCATACATTAAATAAATAATAAATTTATTTGGGGTTTTAAACAATCGTATCATGTTATACTTTACATACATAATGAATATATTCACAGAATCTATATAAATATAAAATCTTTGCTTCTTCCATGAGCAAGAGTAACGATGAAAGCGAATCTTAAATGATATCAAACGAATTTCTTATCATGTAAATACTTTTTAATATTTTTTATTTGGACAATGAATGTATTAACAAGTGGCCGTAAATTCTTCAGTCTTCTCTTTTATTTCCCTCCATTCTTCACCACTCTTGCCCCACTGTGTGACAACTTATTAAGCACTTTTTCTTATCATTTTTTGGCCTCTCTGCCTGCACTTGGCCAAGCCATTTGGCTTTGCTCTGTAATTCGATACCTTCTAGCGAGGAAGTAGTGGGAGCAGACAGTGCACAAATGTCAAACTGTTTACCTGCTGCTGTTGCTGCTCTTACAGTGCCTGTCAAACTGTAAGCGTAAAAGTTTTTCGGCTGACGCTAATGAGACCATAAATGTAAAGGCTGCCACAAGTTGCAGGCTGCAGTGCGAGACGGCAACAACAACAACAACAGCAACTCTAATTGCTGCAATAGAATGAGATTACGAGCAACTAAAAACAGCAACAACAACAACAGCAGCACAAGTTGCAACTGCAACTGCAACAGATGGCCGCCAATCGCAGCGGCGACCCAATTGCAAACAGCTTGACTTGGCTTGGCTTGACTTAGCTTGGCCAACTGGCTAGCTAGCTGGCTGGCTGGCTATTTACTTTTTGCTGGCACTGTTGTGTCTGTTTACTGTTTACCTGCTGACCGACGCGCGGGCAACAATTGCAACAGCAACAACAACAGCGGCAACTACTGTTTGACAATTTATCAATGAATGCCTCGTTGTGCTGCCTGTTGTGCCAGTTGTTGCTGCTGCTTGGTGTTGCTGCTGCTGCTGTTGTTGTTCTTGTTGTTGCTGTTGTTGTTGCTGCTATTGTTATTGTGCGTTGGCTTTTCTTATTGGAACAGGAAGTCGCTTATTTGCAGCCAAGTGCGCATCGCATTGACATTTGCTCTTGAGAGAAGAGAACACGATCAAATTACCCTCACTGGCAGACCTTCCCTCTCTGCCTCCCTCCCCCCTCTCTCTATCTCTCTTTATCTGCTTCTTCTCTCTTGCAATTTGTTCTTTATTTAGTTGATTTGCCTTTTGGAATATTTTACATTGATTTATGGGCATCCGCTGAACAACCAAATACGTTGAATGCAAAATGATTCCGTGTTGTTGCCCCATTTTTGGTTGCAAGCAAACGTAACAAATTTACGACCTGCAGCAGCAACATTCCAAATTACCTTTCAACCTGACTACCCCCCGTCGCCACTACCTCCCATCTCCTCTCCCTCCCCCTCTCTCTCTCTCTTTGCTTTTCTTGAAGAAATCAAAACTCATAAAAATGCAATTTACACACAACTTTGACTCAGAGCAGCCCTTGAAACTGATATAGCCTGATGTTGGAATGAACCCAAATCTGAAAACCATATCCGAATTCGTTGCGTAGAGGTCGCTGGAGGCTGGCAATGTGTCTGCAATTTGCATGTTGCATGCTACGTGCTCGTAGGGGGGCAGGCGCCATATAAACCATTTGGCACACAACGCTTAACGTGTCGCGAAGGGGGCGGCGGGCAGAGGAGGAGGTGGGGAAACCGGTGCGCGACTGGGGTTAGTAATGTGTTGGGGCGTGTTTGATGGAAATTTATGCGCTGAGGGTGGCTGCCTGTGCAGGGTTGCACAGTGGCAACAGCAACAAAAACAACAATTGTCGAGAGCCGGAAATGACTCTTAGAGATGTCGAGTAACTATCGAGGCTAGTTTGCTATGCTGCGTAGTAAGTATTGCTGGGCTATGTATGGCAGCAGCGGATGTGGCGAAGGAGAGGGGGAGAGAGGCATAGAGAGAGACAGAGAGGGATACAGAGAGAGAGAGACTGAGTTATGTGGCAAGTTGAGCTAAAATATGAATAACACAATAAAATATGAGTTTACAGGAAGGTGAAATGTATTTGCTTGAGATTGTCACTTTCTCTCTCTCTCCCTATGTCTATCGTACTCCTTGTCTCTCTCTCTTTATCTCCCTGCTTCTCTCTGTCTCTCCCTGTCTCTGTTTCTCTCTCTCTTTGCTCTACTTTCTTGCTCCCTTTCTCTAGATTTGCAGCTTGATTGGAATATTGCATTAGGCAAACATAATTATTAAAGTCCTCAGAGATGCGTTTTAATGGCCACATTTGTCACATTACCAAGACACAGTTGCAGAGTGTGTGTGTGCTCTGAGTGGGTGTGTGCGTGTGGGTGTGTGTGGTGTCTCAACACTTCCCCAAAATTCTAATCTGAGTTGTAGCCAAAGCCAGTTTCACATGTGTCGCATAACACGCACTTTGCATAATTAATGCAGCGACAATGTCACCAGTTATACACTTGAGACCAAGCTAGAGAGAGAGATGGAGAAAGAGAGAGAGAGATAGAGATAGAATGAGAAAGGAGAGGGGGAAATAGAATGGGCTTCCCTTAGCGGAAGTTCGCTTGGAGCTTGCTCTGTATAATTAAAAGAAGAAATTGCCACTTAAAGGCAGCGGTAAATTATGAATGCAGTGTGGCCAGCGCTAGATGGCGCTGTTGTCACGCGCTCATTAGTGTGGTATTGTACAGGGGTGCAGAGTGGGAGGGAGGAGGGGAAGCAATAGCAACAGCAGAAGCAGCAGCAGTCGCAGCCACCCAAGGCAAGCAGGAAGTCTTTTATATGCAAGTGGGTCTGTCTCTCTCTCTCTCTCTCTCTCTGTTGCTGGGTATGTGTGTCTGCTGAGTATTTGTGTATGTATGTATGTGTGTGCTGAGTATGTGTGTTTTAAGTGTGTGTGCGTGCGTGTGGAAATGAACAACTTGAGCACGTGAATGGCACACCTGATGTTGTCACACACTCCAGTAGAGGCTGCAGTTAGACACGATTACCGACTCCAACTGACTCCCCCCTCTCTCTCTTTTTCTCCCTCTTCTGCAGGAGCTTAAGGAGAGCTTCAACTATGGATTGTTTGCACCGCCAGCCAACGGCAAAGCAGGCAAATTCCTGGACGAGGAGCGACGCCTGGGCGACTATCCATTCAATGGACCCGTGGGCTACTTGGAGGTAAGTTCCTGCTGATATTGCATACAATCTTGCAACTAATTATCTTTCCCCCCCCCCGCCTGCAGCTCAAGTACAAGCGCCGTGTGTACAAGATGCTCACACTGGACGAGCGTCAGCTGAAGGCGCTGCATACACGCGCCAATTTGCGTCGCTTCCTCGACTGCATTAATGGTGGCCACGTGGAGAAGATTGCCAAAATGTGTGCCAAGGGCCTCGATCCGAATTTCCATTGCTCGGAAAGTGGCGAGACGCCGTTGACGGTGGCGACTGGCGCCAAGAAGCCCAATAAGCTGCTCATCGCCCTGGTCAATGGCGGCGCGCTGTTGGACTATCGCACCAAGGATGGCACCACAGCATTGCATCGCGCTGTCGAGCACGATTCCCTCGAGGCGGTCAGGTTGGTACTCTAGCGATAAAGAGAGGATGCAATTATGCAATTCTAGGAGCACTTAGAGTCGATTATTTCACTGCTAACAATCGATAAACATAACATTCTTTTATTTCCTTTGCAGCACTCTGCTTGAGCTGGGCGCCTCGCCAAATTATCGTGATGGGCGTGGCATTACCCCATTGTATATATCGATAACACGCAAGTGCGAGGCAAAGATCACAGAGAGTCTGCTGCACGATCATGCCACGTTGGGCATTCAGGACAGTCAGGGCTGGAACGAGGTGCATCAGGTAAAGTCGGTGGCGTAATGTCTTTTTGCCTTTTCACTCTCTCTATCTCGCTTTGAATTTACCCCTGCCCCCGCTCCTTGATGGTCGCTGGTGTTGGGTAAAATATGATGACAAAATTTAATGCTAATTATGAAATTTCGCATATGTTTTTCTTTCTCTTTCTCGCTCTACTTTCATAATATATTACGTATACGTATTGCAATTACACACAACTTTGTCTAACCTCTAAATACGCTTGCCCCACTACTACTACCAACTATTATCGTGTTCCTCGTACTGCGTCTGTGTGTGATATCTCGATCTCGATCGTGTAGGCCTGTCGGCATGGTCTGGTGCAGCACTTGGAACACTTGTTGTTCTACGGTGCTGATATGGATGGACGCAATGCGTCCGGTAACAGCCCGTTGCATGTTTGTGCTGTTAACAACCAAGAGGCTTGTGCTAGAATGCTTCTCTTTCGCGGCGCACAACGCGGTGCCCAGAACTTTGCCAACCAAACTCCCTATCAGGTATTTAAAAAACACAAAAAAAAGAAAAATTTAAACAAAAATTAAATCTAAAAATCTAATAAACCATTTTGAGTATTACAAAGTTGTTAAAGTACAATTAACGAGTAGTTCTACACTAGTAACTGGTACTTTTGCTCAAGTAGTTTTGCTTGTAGTAATTCTCTAGAGATGTATTCCCAACTACACTCTCTCTCCGCTCTCTCCTCATCATGTCGGGCTAATATCGAACTTTATTCCCTTTAGGTTGCTGTCATCGCTGGCAACTTGGAACTTGCCGAGATCATTGAGAACTACAAATCGGAGGATATTGGTGAGTGAAAACGAGCCTCAACGCAATCGAATCATACATACACACACATCATTCACACATACAGACAACAAACACACAAACACGAACAATCATTCTATTCTAAGGAAAGAAACTGTAGCATACTTTCAGGCTGTGCCTGTTATTTGACAAAGTATGCTACCATATTTATTCAAAGACTTTCTATTATGACTAATCGATCTTTATCGATAAATATGATTATGTTCGATTTCAAATTGAAATTGAATAAATCGTCAACTATTTTCTTAGAATAGAATACATTTAAATTGTTATCAAATACATCATCACAACTCTATTTGATAACAGTTGCCCAACACAAACACCCATCGTACAATCCTCCATCGAACCGTACTCGACATTGACATACTCTTTATACTCTCTTTACCTCCATAAATCAGTTACCGTTTTTACCTCGATCCATGCTTTCCCACTATTTTTGTCACAAGTTGCTTTGCTTTGAGTTTATATGTTTGTTCCTCCTCTACTCAATCTACATAGCGGAATCTCCATTAAAAATAGTTCGATTTCACAAAATATCAGCATATATACATATATCTAGTTATGTTTTCCCATTTCCCGTTTTGAGTTCTGTTATGAAAGACACTCAAAAAACAGTTCATAAATCAGAATCATCATTCAATCATTTCATCATCAGTATATCTATTGATAATACCACTGAATATATCTATAATAAACTCAATATATATACAAGATTTTTCATATATATAGATATATAAAATATATATTATTGCCTTGCATTTGCTTGTCAGAAATTTAACTATACAAATATTTTAATATATATCCAAATTATATAGAACTTACTCGTAAATGTAAATCGTTTGAAAATTTAAACTTTTGCTCGTTCTTTCATACCACACGTTCTATATTTTTCTCTTTATCTATCTCTATCGCTCTCTCTTTCTATCTTTTGGCTGTCTTTTGTCAATGTATTATTATCGTTATCGTTATCGATTGGCCACATTCATATGCTAAGTGTGTGTTGCTCATCTTGTTTATTAGATCATTTCTAGAATGTCCTTGTTATGCTCGATTATTTGCTTTTTGTTACGGTCGTTACGAACTATCGAAAGGCATCTGCAGTATCGAGTGCAGTAAGTACAGTAAGTAATCAAGTGTGCCACGAGTGTGTTAAGCTCTCTCTCCAATTCGATGTGCTAGTTCCCTCTCCCATAGGTCATCAACAAATTCGAAACAAGCTAGTCTGATTGGTCTAGGGACTCGTTCTATTTTCCATTATTACATTTTCATTTGATGCCAAAAATATTCTGAATTTTAGACTAAGTAGAGTGCCAGTGCTAGAGATGAGCAAGAGTCCGTTGCTTACACGAGTAAATAATAAAAATTTTACTCAATAAAATAATGTTACGTTATATCGTTTATCGCATACTATCGTAAGCTGTTGCTCATCTCTAGCTCTCGCAAAAATAAGACACACAAATTAGAGACTGTAAACAAGGCCGGCAAATGTGACAAAAATACATGAACATAATCATAACCCACAAATACAATATGTAACCGGTAACTGCCAGAGACCATACCACCCCGCTCCCACCCCCTCTACCTCTCAGACTACCCCTAACCTACATTTACCCCTCCCCACTCTTAACTTGCCCAGGAACCCATAAATTTCGCTCTTTAGCGCAAAACTGACTGCAAAACCGACAAAACTCTTACACTGACACACAAACACACACACTCACACAAATAGACACACACACCAACACACTCACACACAAATAGCCACATATAAAGAGAGAAACTATCCTTACTCACACACACAGTACCCTTCCGGGGACCTCCGCGCTACAATCCGAAGCGCCGCTCGGGCATTGGTTGGCTGAGCGCCAATGGGGCCGCCAGTGCGGCGCTGCTTGCTGCGGCTGCCGGTGGGCTTGGTGGTGCCGGTGGTGTTCCAGGTGGTGTTCCAGGTGGTGGTGCAATTGGGCCCATAAATGGCAGCCTAAATGGCAGCAGCAGCCTCATGGGCACCTTGTCGCGGCAGCAACTGCATCAGCAGCAGCAGCAACTGCAGCACCACCAACATCAGTTGCAGTTGCACCACCAGCACCAGCACCAACAGCCGCATCTGCATCCGCAACTGCACGGGCCGCCCTCGCCATGCCCATCGGAGCATATGCTGGGCGCCTACAGCTCGGCCAGTTCGAGTCTCTCCGAAGGTTCGTCGGGACATCGTTCGCACGAGGATGACATCAGCATTGTGACAGGTAAAGGAAAACAACAAAAACAAAACGATTCTTTTCTTGATTTCGCCAATTTATCATTTAAGTTTAACTGTAAATTTAATTTAATTTAATGACAAATTCGAATTGAGGTTAGATTAGGGCATCGATAACACACACAAACACACACTAATCGAACGTTTGTAATCTGTTAACTCTCTTTTCGTTTTGCTGTAAATATTCATCGTATCGTATAAATATCGTAATATCGTATAAGATCTAAGCACCACTAAAGGTTAAGTATGAAACTCATAATGGAAACTCTTAAGCATGATCTTTAGTCTAGGTTAAATATCTTTAAATAATTTAAATACGATATATTCTTTATTATTGATAACCACAAACAAGTGCATGGCTCATGAGAAGCAACAGTGAGACTAGTGATGAGCGATTGTTATCGATTTTTCATTATTCATTGGGTTTAAAACAGTAATGAATCTGTGTTGAGCGATAACTATCGATAATTGTTGATAATTGTCATTCATTCAAAATTACAAAAATTTGATGAATCACTGATGTGCGATTCATATCGATACATTTGTGTAATACGTTTTATTCATTTGATTTCGCATTAAAAAAATCAAAAAATGGTATCTATCGATAGTAAAATTAGTTTTTTATTCGATATCACACATAATCATCGATGAGCGATTACATATTGATAATAATAAATTATTAATACTCATATATTTCATATATTTATCAATCTGAGTTGAGCGATTACTATCGATAGTAATTTTTTTCGTTATTCATGCAAATTAATGGAATCAGTGATCGAATAATATCGATACAAATGTATATTTTTCTTTATTCATCTGATTTCGCATTAAAAACAATCAAACACTGATAACGATACGCAATCGGTATACATTCGATATCAATTATGATATATCCAAGCGATAACTATCGATAATAATAATTACACGTTACTCATTCAACTTCGCGCAATTAAATCTCCATTCGACTGTGAATGATTAAGATGATGATTAATTCACGCACTCACTCACTCACACGCAAGTGAATGTATTCATGTTCATAAATGCATCCGCCTCTCACCCTCCGTTCTAATCCAAGTTGCTTCTTGTGCTTCCTGTTTCCGTTTTGATTCTCCTTCATTTGTTCGTTCCAACTCCTTCCGCTCTTGATTAACTTTTAATGCATTCGTTCGTCGCATGACGTCGCCATCTTGAGTGTATTTGCTGTTGTTGTTGTGGTGTTCCCACTTTGTCCAGCTGTGATGAATCAACGTGAATTCGCCTTGTCTAAAATTGAGTTTCCACTTATGCAATTCTCCACAGATAAATCGCTGGGCGACACCAGCGACATCATTAGCGACTCTTCGGGCGTGGGCACCAACTCGGACTCGGCTGCCTGCTCGATTGGACACCCCAGCACCACTGTGGTCTGCATGGAACCCTATGCAGGCAATACAGTGGGCCACATTCGACTGCAACCCGGCGATGTCATCGAAGTGGTCGGCAGCACCGACTGCGGCCTCTTGGAGGGCTACGTGCGCGGCACCAATCACTCGGGCTTCTTTCCCGCTGACTGTGTGCAAGAGGTCAATCTGCGACAGAAGCACATCACCAATGTAATGACCGCCAGCACGGGCATGCCACCACAACAAGGTCCAGCTGCATCCCAGTTGCAGTCGCAGCCAAATCAGCATCAAAGTTCGTATCAGGGATCGCCACAGCTTAGTCTGGGCGGGCACTCGGGCAGTTCCAGCACGCTGTTGCAACAGCCACATCAGTCGCCCTCGCTGTCCATGACCAGCAATAGTTCCCATCAGCAACAGCAGCAGCAACAACAGCAGCAGCAACCACTGGAGGCAAATGGTGGAGGTGGCAACACTAACCCAATAAACTCCCACTCCATGGGGCAGTACAGCAGCGCCACAGCACCGCGCATCAAGAAGGGGTAAGTAGCAAGTGGCATATATAATTTATACACCAATACTCAATCTGCTCTTTCCCCTCTCTAGCGCCTACAACGCACCACGTTCGGTGGTGCTGCATCGTGCCAAACGCGGCTTTGGCTTCATTTTGCGCGGTGCCAAGGCCAGTTCACAGCTGATGCAGCTACGTCCCTCGGAACGCTTTCCAGCACTGCAATATCTGGACGATGTGGATCCCGGTGGTGTTGCAGACATGGCAGGACTGCGCCCTGGAGACTTTCTGCTTACCATCAACGGAGAAGACGTCAGTGCCGCCTCGCATGAGCAGGTGGTGGAGATGATACGCTCAGCTGGCGCGTTGGTCAACATGACAGTGGTGTCGCCACAGTTTCCACTGCAGATGCAGGCCAGTGCACAGTATCTGCCTAGTGGAGCACGTGCCAATGCTGCTGCTGGTGGTGGTGCTGGCAGTCAGCATTCCATGTCCAGTGGACCCAGCACGCCACAGAGTGCGCATCGTCAGTGCGCCACATTGCCGCGCAAAATGTCCATGGGACCGGGCAGTCATGGTGTCGGAGGAGGAGGTTCTGGTGGCGGTGGATCGGTGGCTGGAGGTAGTGTGCGTATGGCGCCGATGCCACCGCGACGTGATCCCAAGACCACGTTGAGTGTGGGACGTGCCAGAGCCAAGTCAATGGTTGCGGGACTGGAGAATGGCGGCGAGAAGGAACAGGATGAGATGCCGTCGCATGCCAAATCGAATTCGGTGGAGTCTATTGCCACGCCCACGCCCACACATCCTGGCACGCCGGTGCAACTGCGCACGGCCAGCATCAAGGCGCGTCCGACCTCGAGTCGCATCACAGCCGCCGAGCTGGAGGAGCTCTTCCAGCGTCAGCAGGGCGAGGGCAGTGCGGCAAGTGCTAGTCGTTATGCCACCATGATGACCAGTTCACGCTTCCAGTCGGGCACAGACAGTGGTGCAGCCACGCCCCCTGCGGCCAATGGTTCACCGATGCGAACAGGACCGTCGGTCTATGGCAGCGTAGCGGAGATGAAGCGCAAGACGGCAAGGAGCAAACATGGCAGCACCAATGGCACCTTGCGTGGCAAGCCCGTGGCCACACCCACTGTGGGCGGCGCAGTGGCAGCTGGTGCTGGACGCGATCTAAAGCGTTTCCACTCGACGCCCGATCTACACGGGCCACAGCTGCACGGCTCGGCCTCGTCCATTTGGCAGGCATCGGGCAGCAAGGGGCATCACTCGCAGGACGATGTGGCCACGCTGCATGCCTCGTTGCAGCGCCTCAATGTGTCAGCAGGCGACAAGGAGCAAAAGGCAGCAGGAGGAGGAGGAGGAGCATCAGCAGCAGGTGGTGGCGGCGGCGCAGTGTTGCCACCACCAAATCATCCACCACCACCGCCGCCCGTGGGGCAAGTCGTGAAGGTGGAGACACGCAGCAGCGTCTCGGAATACGAGAGCACCGTCTCCTTGCAGCAGAAGCTAAAGAAGCGTGCCGAGAACGATGCAGTCACCTCGGCAGCCATCGATGGTGTTCAGAGCAGCTTCAATCCGTCGGCCAATGCCAAGATCTATGCCTCGCCGCAGGAGCTGCGCAATGTGATGGCCTGGAAGCTGCGACAGGCGCAGGAGAAGTTGCCGCAGGAGAACTCTGCTGGTTTACAGCAGCAGCAGCAGCAACAACACCAACAACAGCAGCAACACCAACAGCAACAACAGCAGCAGCAACATGTCAGTCAATATGCTGCGCCCACGCAACTGCGTCCACAATCCTCGCACTATGCGGCGCCACAGCTGCAACAATTGCAACCAACAGCAGCAGCTCCAACTCCAGTTCAGACTGCACCACAATCGCCACCAGCTGCGCCTCCAGCGGCGCCACCACCACCAGCACCAGCACAACAACAGCAGCCACAGCAACAACAGCAGCAAGTGCAGGCAAACGGTGTTGCAACGGCAACAGTTGCTGGTGCACCTCCCATACCCGAGCCAGACTACAGCTGCAGCGAATCCGATGGCGAGGATGAGAACTCCATTCTTGTGGCGCGCAACACGAAGCTGAATGAGAAGATAGCGCTCTTCGATGTGCCCGAGACCAGTGGCAACAGTCAGGCCAGGTGAGTGTTGCAACAGCTAATACAGAGATCAACAAGACTTACCCCTCCCTTCCTTCTCTCATCTCTTTAGCGGCAGCAGCTCTGGTTCAGGTGCCTCCATTTCGCATTCTCTGTCCGTGGATGAAATTCAGCGCATTCGCAGCAATCTCAAGACCTCGAAAAGTTCACCAAATGGTTTTCTTAAGAAAGAAGACGAGCAGCAGCAGCAGCAGCAACAACAGCAGCAACAGTCGCAGCAGCAATCGCAGCAATATCTGCAGCCACATGCTGCTGCTGGCGAGGATGAGTGCGACAACAGCAGCAGCGGCGTCAGCAGCGATCAAGAATTGCTCGCAACTGGAGGCAAACCCACGGATACCATCAAGAAGAAGCCCAGCGTGACCATTGTCGAGGAGCCCAAGACGATTCCCGATGCGCCAGTGAAGCCAATGATCAAAACCACCATCAACATTGGCCCGGCAGCAACAACAACAGTTGCGGCCAACAGCAATACAAATGTAGCCCATGCTGCTGCTGCCTACGAGGCAGCCACTAAGGCCAACAACAACAGCAATGCCAACAGCAATCACAACAACAACAGTACAACAGCAGCAGCAGCAAGCACAACAACAACATTGACTGTTAAACAACTTGTGCAGCAGCAACATGCGCCCGTCATACAGCAACAGCAGCAACAACTAAGCAACAAGCCAACAGCAGCAGCAACAATTGCTAGCCACAACAACAAGCTGCCTGCAACGACAACAGCAGCAGCAGCAGTGGCTGCAACAATTGCTGGCAAGCAGCAGCAGCCTGTGCTCAGTCCCCAAGTGCTCGGTCGCATACCCAATGTGCATCACCAGCAACAATTGCAGCAGCAGCAACAGCAGCAACAGCAGCAGCAGTTGCATCATCAATCGAATCCAAACATCAAGTTGATTGCAACACAACAACAGATACTGCAACAGCAACAGCAGCAGCTGGCACACCAGCAACACTTGCAGCAGATACTCAAAGCCAAAGCAGCCGCCGCCGGTGGCGCCAACACGGCCGCCCTGGTGGCCAAGCAGCAACAGCAATTGGAGCTGGAGCAACGTTCCGATCTGGAGGATGACGATGGCGAACTGAGCCCATCGCCGCCGGCTAAGGCTTTCCAGCGCCACAATTCGCTAACACGCAAACAGGCGGCGGCAATTGCCATGCAACGTGGGGCAACACGCAGCTCGGCGGTGTCGCTGGTGCAATTGCCGCCGCCGCTTGAAGCGGACAGCGATGGAGAGCCACAGCCACTGCAACAGCAACAGCAGCAACAGCAGCAGCAGCAACAACAGCAACAGCAGCAGTTGGCCACGCATATTGTGGGCATGTTGCCCAGCGGCCAATTGGTGGCAGTGCCCTCGGCCGCTGTTGCTGCTGCAGCCGCTGTTGCCGCTGTGCCGCAGACGGGCAGCAACAACAACATGCAGCTGTGCACGGAGAATCTGGTGCTGGCACCGCCGCCGCAATTCTGTGATTGCAACGATGCCAAGCACACGCCACAGTATCATCCGCAGCAGCAGCAACAACAACAACAACAGCAGCAACAACAGCAACAACATTTGCAGCAACAGCAACTACTGCAACAGCAGCAGCGTCACCAGCAGCAACTGCAATTGCTGCAGCAGCAACAACAGCAACAGCAACAACAGCAGCAGCAGCCGCCGCATCTACAGCAGCAGCAGCAGCAGCAGCAACAACAACAGCAGCATCAGCGGCTGTCTGGTGGCGCTGGCGCTGGCGCAGTGGGCACCTTGGGCCGTGTGCGCATCGTAGGCGCCATGCCCAAGGCGAATCACCATAGGCTGCACTAGAGTTAAGCAGGCGACAACCTTAAAAGTGTTGATCTGTCTCTCGTTGAATATAATAATAATAATTATATATAATTATAATACTGATAATCATCTGCCAAATCGTTAAGACATTAATTAACTAGCATTACGTCAACCAGTCATTGCCATTCACAACGAATGAATCTGCACTCGAAATTCACAAACACACAAAAAACACACTCGCACCCCTTCGAGATAGTTTTCGAATTACTTTTAATTGCAAATCGAATGTATATTATTAAACAAAGAATACAAATTAACACACAGAACACACACAGAACACAAATTAATCAAGTTCAAAGCATGTATAAGAAGAGTTAAAAAAAAGAATAAACATTAGATAATTTACTTGCACGATTTTTAATTGCTATATTAATTTTTATTTTATTTATTGCGTGTGATATAAATTAATTTATATGCAGCGAGCATACACAGAACCCGAAACGAAAGTATAGAATAATTTAGATCGAGCAAGGGCAGATATATGCAAATATATATGTATGTAATTATATAGTATGTTTAGTCGATTGAGGGCAAACTGAGTGAAATTTCGATGTTCTTAGTTTGTTTTCGAGGAAACTCCCCCGACTATGTTTAGTTTTAGCTATAAGTCTGTGGCCGTGTGTGCTCGTCTTCTCTCGACTTCAGTATCCATCCATTTAACAATCATTCAAATGACATTTAATATCGATGCACAAACGACACGAACAACAACAACAAACATGTAGAACTACTCACATTAAAACCTAACTAAAGCATTTAGGGTACGTTCTCTAGCAGAGCAAATAACAACAACAATAATAATAATACCAATATTGGAATTTGCGCATTTAGCCGAATTTGTCGAGTCAAGTAAATAACTATATTAACTATTTAGAACTACGAGTAATTACAAATTAATCGCGTTTTAATCGATAATAAACAACTTTACGTATTTGCAAATTGTGCGGCGAAAGTTTTATAACAGAATCGCAAACTTTTGCTAGTAAAATGTACAGGTTTTTACATTTAAAACAACAACAAGAAACACACAACTCTTTTTGTATAATTGTTTTTTAGAGAGAAACTTTAACAGTTAATTAAATACAAATAAAAGAGTAATAACAATTGAAAGAGGTTCTCAAATACAAAAATATATTTGCACACACTTGCCGCAAATATTGTTAATGGAAACCAACATATATAGGAAAGTCGTTCACCCGTAACCATTATTATAAAAGTAAGGCTGATTTTATAGCAACAACTGAGCAACATTTGACAATGCATTGTGCATTGTTTATTAGAAATCGTTCATAAATAGAAGATCAACTAAAGCGCAGAGGCAAAGGATGCTTGGCGTCTTTTTCAACAATTGTTTCAAGTGTCGCAAATAAATGAAATAATCGAAATATTTAAGCATTTAGAATTGGCAGGCCGCACCTTTGCACTAGCATTTAAGTGTTGAAAAGTTATTTAACATAGCCACCCCACGCATGCATACTGAAATACTTACCCACACACACACAAATACGATGCATACAGATCCCGATACAGATACAAATACTATGAATATTGGCAAAGCTAGCTCCTAGTTAGATTTAGTAACACTTTTTTAGTTCTCGCAATAGTTGCTAAATATTTGTATATTGTTTTTTAGTTCAACGTATTCCTGCTTCCTCGCTTCCCTATCCCTATCACATAACCTACATTTAGTATACTTACCATATATGCATAGTTTACCGTTAGCCATCAAGCTTGTTTCAAGTTTAGGTTAAGCTGTGAGAGAAGGACATCCATGCCGAGTGCTCATGCCAGTCCTACCTAAATACATGTAAAACAAATTACATATATTCTACCAATACACATACATACATACATTAATCGAGATCTATATATGCATACTATACACATTATAATGTTAAACAATTGCACACACACAGCTAATTAAATAGCCACACACACCATTAACAACAACAACATTAAATGCATGTATTTACACATTTATGGAAAATATAAATATATATATGAGTATACATATATTATATATTTATTATGATAAGTCATAAGATATGCAATTATGTATTATGAACATGCGTATTAAAAGATCAATAAATATGAATGAAAGAACAACTGGAGTACTTTTGCTGGGTGAGAGAAGAAACACTTAGTTGGCATTATTAATTTGAAGCTGTTCCTGCTTGCCTCGATCAAGCCTAATTGCAGGATGTTCTCAGAAACATATATATATATATATATTTATCTGCTGACTATATATGGAATTTTTATTAGTGAGTAACCATTCCACAAATTCGAAACAGACAAGCTGATCATATAGACAGAACGACCAGAAACACGGACCGACAAGATGGACCGACCAGACCGACAAGACAGATCGACCACACAGACAGACCGACCAGACAGAAAAACAGACATACCGACCTGACATGTAGACCGATCAGACATACAGATATAGAGACCGACCAGACAGACAGATCGACCAGACAGACAGATCGACCAGACAGACAGACCTGGTAGACCGATCGACCAGACAGACAGACTGACCAGACCTACAGACCGATCACACATACATACAGACCAAACTGACAAACCGACAGGATAATAAATCATTGGATTATCCATATATAATGATATTCCCTCTTCTTTTTCTGAACATAGCAACCGTTCCATCGCTGCCCCATTTCCCAAGTCCATTAGTAAGGCATTCCATGTAAAATAAAAAATATTGTTTATTTATTTACAAAAGTAATATTTTGCTATTTTATTTTGTTGCTTTTGTTTTTGTGTTTTGTTTTGTATTGTTTTTTGTTTTTTGTCTGGTTTCTTCTTGAATATTGTTAAAGAAAATCTACAAATGGTTTTTTGCTTGGTTGTATTTGTTTTTTTTGGGTCAACATATGTTCAATGCTTCAATATATTGACACAAAAGTGTTTGCTGCACATGCTGGAGGACAAGAACAAAAGGGCAAACCGATTACCTTAATGCACCAATCAATTTTTGGCAGAATTCAAAGAACAAACTAGAAGCTGCGTTCCAGCAAACAGATCAAAGACCAAAATCAATTTGATTTTGGCTTTAATGTTGCTAAAGTACTTTAATTGCATTTGCTTTGCATCTCAGTTTTTTATGCATTTTATTCTTCTTCTTCTTTGTGTCTTGTTTTAGCGTTTGCAATTAGTTTGTAAATTGTTGAAGTTTTGGTTTGCCGCTGGCAGCTGCTGTGTGTCTGCTTTTAATTGATATCGAGTTGTGTTTTACTTCCACGCCTTGATTGGTTGCAAGTTAGCTGCGGCTGCTGATGCTGCTTGCCTTCTCTTGTATGTATATAATATATATATATATATGTAATAATAATATGCCATATTGTATATAGTAATAATAATAATAATGTATAGTATATATCATATATATATGTATATATATATACTATGTAATTTGCGGGTTTCTTTTTATAAACAAATTTGTTTCGTATCAGTAAAATTACAAACTACAATTCGCGTATTTTATTATAATAATTGTAATAATAATTCTTTCTTAGTTTCTTCTTAAATGTTCTCTCTTTCTTTTCTCTTCTTTGCTTTTGTTGGTTTTTGCTTTTGCTTTTTGTTTGTTTGCGGCTTAAATACTTTGGGCTACGCGTTTGTCTAAGCGTGTGTGTGTGTGTTTGTGTTTGTATGAGTTGTCGATCGATTGATCATTGTTTGTATATAGTATTACTAATGCATGTACCCAATGGTACTGGCTGTATCTGTGTGAGTGTGTGTGTCTGTGTGAGTTCTGGAAGTGGCTGTCGAAATGTCTATGGCCTCTGTCTGAATCGGAACTGAATCGATTTACTTATGGACTTATGGAATTGCCTAATTAAACATTCGTATCAATATATAATTTCATAGCTGGAATCTCGGCGTTTTAAATTGGGCTGCTGCTGCTGTCGTGGGGCGTGGCACTTGGCGTCACTTGGTAACACTTGGAGCCAGCCGCATTAAGCTAAAATTTGAATTCGACTTCGGCTTAAAGATTTACTTCAATAATTGTTAGCGCTGCTCTCGCTCTCTTTTTTTCTCTCTTACAGTAGACGAACGAATCACGATCTGAACCGTTCATGTGTATATATATGTATGTATATATATATATAGAAGTATATATTATGTGTGGTGTATATATATATGTATAAATTTATTTAACAAACTACTAATGTTTAGGGCTTTATGCACGCTTTTCACTACCAAAAACTACGCATAGTAATTAATTATAATTTTAGTGTATATAGTATATATATATATATATTCTGTTGTTTTCCACTTTGAATATGGTTTTCATTTCGCTTTTGTTTTTTTTTCTTTTGTGTGGTTTGCGCTTAACTCGCATTGTTGCTCCGCATTTAAAAACTTCTTTTCAACTTAATCGTTATACAAAAAATAATGTACAATAATAATAATAACTGATTTCTCTCTGATTTTGATCGGCATTCTATATAAGTATTTGCAATTTCTCTTTCTCAATTTCATTTTATGCATGCGAGTGTTTGTTTTTTTTTTTATTCTTTTGTGTTTTTTTTGTGTGTGTGTTTAAGCAATTAAAATATCACCAATATTTTGTTAGCTTTTCTCCTTCTTCTTCTTGATTTTTTGCATTTTATTTTCTGCAATTTTTCGGATTTGTTGCTCGCGTTTTACTCTTTTTTTTTTTGCGCATTTTTCATTTACATAAAAAATTAAATAAAATTAAATACAATATAAAATGTACAACTATGTTTTGTTTTTTCGCTTTTGTTTTTCGCATTTGTTAAAAAATTTGTTTGTTGGTTCCGTTTTTTGTTTGTTTTTTTTTTCACTTGTTTTTTTGCTTCTCTTCTCTTCGTTCTTTCTTCGTTTTGCTTAAGTAAAATGAAATGTTTTTGGGCGGGCAGACTGTGTGCGCTGGGCGTGGCCAATTGCATTAAGTACAAGATTGCTTAAGTGCTGCAAGTGTGTGTAAGTTCGTGTGTGCGCGTGTGTGTGTGTGTGTGTGTGTGTGTGTTTGTAAGTCTAGTTGTAGTTGTAGTTCGAGTTGCAGTTGCAGTTGTAGTTCTAGTTGTGTGTGTGTGTGTGTTGTATGCAGATGTAGTAGATATTTATGTATATATATAGTATGGAATGTCGCTGCCGCTGCCACGCCCCCGCATCCGCACCGCCTTGGACCGTTGCTAGCGGCTAATAATACAGTGGGAGTCCGAAATTAGAGTACAGTATCGAAACGAACTTAGCTTATAGAAATTCACACTCAATTTTAACAATAACAAACAACAACAGGCAACAAAATGAAACAAACAGGCAACAATTGGTGGCACTCGCGTCGTCATCGTCATCCTAATCATGCTGATCCTCTACTGCAAGAGCTCCTGAATGTTGAAATTCTCATTGTCCAGCGAATTGATCAGATCCTGCGTGGAGAAGTTGCTATCGACGGGCAGCCCCTCGAGGAACTCGAGGCACAAATCATTCGAGTTCGGCACCACCGAATTGGCCACCACCGAGTTGATTGTGTGGCTTATCGAACTGGCGCTGGCAATGGTCGATGTGCTGCCGCTGGCCACCACCTGCGATGCTCCACCGGCGCCATTGTTGTTGCCTCCTCCCGGTCCACTTTGGCTCTGCATCTGTTGCATCATTTGCTGCTGCTGCTGGTGTGTTGTTGTGGTGCTGCTTGTCTGTTGCACAAACTGTTGCTGCTGCATTGTCAACTGTTGCTGCTGCTGTTGCGTGTGGCTCATGTGCATGCTGGTCATCTGCATTTGTGTGGTCATCATGCCACCACCTCCACCGCCGCCGCCATTGCCGCCGCCAGCTGCAACGCTCTGTTGCTGCTGCAGCAACTGTTGCATCTGCATATTGCCACCGGCACCGGGTCCCATGTGCTGCTGCTGCTGTTGCTGCTGCTGTCGCATCAACTGCTGTTGCATCTGCGCCGGCGTTAGCTGCATCTGTGGCCCATTGGGGCCACCCATCATGCCGCCAGCACCGCCGCCACCACCACCACCGCCATTGGGTCCATTGCCGGGACCATTCGGCGCACCGTTGGGCATGAAGTTGCCTGCAAGGTTGCAAGAAGTTGGGTTAGTTCTGTGTGAAAGTTGTTCAAGAAAGTGTTAGGCTGCTTACCGCCATTGAAGCCTCCGGGTCCTTGGCGCATTGGTCCACCTGGTCCTGGTCCGCCGAAGGCCATTTGCTGCTGCTGCGTCATCATCATGTGGCGCCATTCCTGCTGCGATCCCATGGGCATGCCATCGGGCGTGACTTGCACATTCGGCGGTCGCTGCTGTGGTCCACCCATGGGGCCGACACCACCGCCACCGACGCCACCATACGGACCACCAGGTACACCACCCATGCCGCCGCCACCGCCACCACCACGTGGTCCACCGCCAGCGCCGCCATGCTGTTGCATATACATTGCCGCATGCTGGGGCCGCATCATTGGCCCGGAGGGAGGAATCGGTTGCTGTGTCATGCGTCTCATGGCCGCCGCTTGTGCTGCGCTATTGGGGAAGCGTCCGCCACCGACACCAACGCCACCGCCGCCGCCAACACCGCCCATATTGCCGGCGCCAGGACCACCAACGCCGCCACCGCCACCACCCACAGTTTGCTGCATCATCTGCGCCTGCATCAGCTGCGCCTTGGTTGCATTGTACTCGGGCGGCGGCGGACGTGCGCCGGACATGTGCTGCTGCTGCTGTTGCATGGCCTGGGCACGCATCATCTGCTGTTGCTGCTGCAGGAACTTGGCCTGATTGCCGGCCATCATTTGGGCATTGGGTGCGCCGCCATTGGGATTCATTTGCATGGGATTCATCGGGCCTCCGGGTCCGCCCATCTGCATGCCCGGCATGCCGCCCATGGGTCCGCCCAGCTGTGACATGCCGCCGTTGTTGGGTCCCACTTGCGTATTGGGACCCCCAGCGCCGACACCAACACCAACACCGACACCAACGCCGCCACCGCTGCCAGCGCCAACAGCAACCCCACCACCCGGCGCCTGCTGCTGCTGCATCAGCGGCACATTGGGGCCGCCGACGCCACCGCCATTGGGTCCGCCATTGGCATTGGCTGCCGCTTGTGCTTGAGCTGCTGCCGCGGCGGCTGCAGCTGCCGCTGCCTGCGCTTGCGTTTGACGCTGACGCATATTGGGCGGCACCTGCTGCTGCTGCTGTTGCTGCTGCTGCTGTTGTGCTGCTGCAGCGGCTGCGGCAGCGGCAGCGGCTTGTTGTTGTTGCTGTGCAGCTGCTGCTGCTGCCGCTGCGGCGGCTGCCTGTTGCTGTTGCTGCTGCTGTTGTGCCTGTTGCTGCTGCTGCTGGCTGAAGTTCATGCTTTGGCTTTGGGAGAGCGAGAAGCCGTCGGAGGGTACTGCAAGTAGAGGGGGTAGAAGGGGTTAAGGATTAGCAATGGGTTAAGCTTTGGGGCAGAGGCTCGCCTTACCATTTGCATTGTTCATGTTTTGATTTGGTTGCTGCTGCTGCTGTTGCTGCGGGTTATTTGGTCCACCGCTGCTGCCCTGGTTGCCACCATTAGCGCCAGTGTTGCCGCCGTGCGGCTGCTGTTGCTGCTGTCCGTTGGGGCCGTTGTTGCCGCCGGGTTGCTGCTGCTGCTGTTGCTGCTGCGCCGCCTGCTGTTGGCTGAAGAAGACGCCCTGCTGCGCGGCCACCGAGACGTTGCTCTTCATGTCGCTGCTCAGGTGCAAATGTTGTCCAGCTGAGACCTGTGTGAGTGAAAGGGGAGGGAGAAAGAAAGAGACAGATATAGACATTAATTAAGAGTCAATTAGGCAATTAGTGAGGGAGTTAAGAAGTCATTAGAGTTATTGGGGCTTGTTACAATCCTAGTCGACACGTATGCATATTTGTTTATTATATATATTCTTGTTCAATACCAAAGACTGTCAATACATTGATTATATATTCATGTTCAGCACAAATGGGCAGACAATCCTTTTTATTTGGACTACTTTTAATTTAAGCGAACTTAATTGAAGCTTTAGACATATATTGCCTTTATATTCTTAAACTTAATTGCATATCTGTGTATATATTGCTTATATATTATCGTTCAGCTAAGAGAATTTAATGTTGTCCCTTTATCTGCTTAGCTATTATAGTGCAAAACAGTCTCATAATTCTCTAACTAACTAGTACGAGTATATTGCCTTTATATTTTTGAAGTCTATTGAATTTATATAATGCTTATATATGCTCGATCAGCTAAGACAATAAAACGTTGTTCTCTTATCTGCTTAGCTATTGCAGTGCGGAACAGTCTCTCAGTTCTCCAACTAACTAGTAAATATTTCGTTCCATATATTGTTTATGTATGTATGTTATTTACTATAAATTCTTGTTCAGCATCAATATCTGAGATTTTGCAGTGCAGAACAGTCTGGAAAATCTCTTACTAACTAGTTAATATGATGTCTTTCCATATATTGTAAGTGCATGTATATTTTGCGCTATATATTACTGTTCAGCATCTATATCTGAGACGATCTATGTACAGTTTTCTACCTGTCGGGCTTTGGTAACACGAATAAGTCTCTTTCATGTTTATTTCACGCATTTTCCCCATGCATATTATGTATATATTCTTGTTCAGCATTAAAAAACTATACGATATGCATGTAGATAACCCTTTGCAATCTCATCTCTCGTTCTATCGACCTACACTTCATTCCCAATATATCACAAGTTAACTCAGCACATTTCGCACTGCCAATAATTTTGTCTCTCTATTTCTTCAACATAACCTCAAAGCGAGCTTCTACTATTAAGCTACCAAAATGTCTGCCTGCTCGTCACCTCATCTAATTGCTTTCAAGCCGTCAGCAGGCTTCACACTTTGCCCTTCATCCCATTCCAACCCGTCCTAGTAAAAGTCAAAGATTTTGAAGGCTAATTCCCGCACAGGCCAGACATATTGCACGGCATAGGCGTGGCGGGGATGAGGAGGAGGAGGAAGGTGGAAGGTGCTGCCACACTCCATTTACAGTTGTCTTATTTGCTGTCAGTCTTGCTGTGCCACCGTGCAGCACTGTCAGCTGCAGCAGGCTGTGGGTGTAACAAGGAACTGCGAGACAGGGACAGGGGTGAGGTGAGGGGCAGCTATTGCTGGTGTCACTGTGTGTTAGGCAGACATCGAGTCGGCGACGAGGTTATTATCGCCGCAACTGCATGCGCATTCGCATTTGCCTCAGCTTCAGCTACAGCTACAGCATCAGCATCCGCACTCGCATCCGTGTCGCATTTGTTTCTGTGTGGCAAAGCTGCCAAACTCAGGCAAACACACACACAAAGAGAGAGAGAGAGAGAGAGAGAGAGAGAGAGAGGGGGAGAGAGACAGGCAGACAATTACACCAATACAAGCGCTGTACACAATATGAAGGCATAAATCTTTGGCACTTTATCATTGGCTACACTGAGAGAAAGTGCGCAAGGAGAATTACTTTGCGATTGTGTGAGAACGAATTAAACAGATTTATGTATTTAAAAGAATTAAAAAAGTCTGACATATAGTAAAAATATATGTAATTAGGATAAATTTTATATGATCGTCAAACAATAAATTTAATTTCTCTTCTTGGGGACACAAAACTAGAAAAGTCAATGAAATTTTGTGAGAAAGATAATAAGTAACAAAATATTAAAACTAAGAATATATATATTATATATATATTTCATTTTATAATTTTAATTTATTTGTGAATTTATGTAGGGCAGAGTTATTACAAAAATAAATATATGGTATAAACAAATATAAATATATCTGCATAAAATCGAAACCGCACAACTCTATTCAGGGCCGTAGCTACGCTCCAGAGGTACCTTTTGCAAAACTTCCCGAGACCCTTAGGTAATTAGTTTGGTTTAAAGTATAGAATGTATGCAGATCACAAAACATTTCACAAAATAATGGCATCCATTAAAGGGCTGCAATTTTTACTAATGATTTCTAAAAAAAACCTATTATCTTTAACTTATTACATATTAATTTCTTCTAAATTTTTTCTTGGCAAAATCATTATAAGTTTTTTATAAATTTATATTTTGGGAGCTCTTATTCTAGATAACAGGCGCCCCTTGGCAAGTGGTGGCCCTTGTGAAGCGCATACCCTGCACATTCCTCGCTACGGGCCTGACTAAATTACCCTCAGTGTAAAGTATGTTACACTGTGCCCTCTGCGCCGCAGTTCATATTCATATTTGCAATTTATTTGTTATTGTAATGAATGCCCCCAGAGCAGGGCAGGGGTTGCCTGATAGAGAGGAAGTTAGAGAAGGAGCAAGTGCAGGGGCAGGACAGGGGGCAGAGGGCAGCACAGGAGGCAACTTCGTATGCATTTCAATGTCATGTCCGCGCAGCGCATTCAAGTCCATGTGTCCAGCCAAGTGTGAAGCGAATGCAAAAAGGAAACCGTTTTGCCCCTGGACGGGCACCTTGTTGTGTCGCTCTGCCTGCCAAGTGAGTGTGTGTTGTGTGTGTGTGTGTGTGTGTGTGTCCTCGTCTAGCTGTGCCCGTGTGTGTGTCCTCGTTCGCGTCCTTTAGACTTGACACTCCACGACGCAGCACGACGCGACGCGAGGCCAATAAATCTTGGCGACACGACGTCGCCGTCGCCGTCGCCGTCAGCGCCTGCGTCAGCGTCGCAGCTTGTGCTGTGGGCCCCAAAAAGCGCGCAACATTGGCAACTTTGTGGCCTTCTTTTTGCTGCTGCTGCTGCTGTTGTTGTAATTGCTTGTTGGTTTAATTTATGGCACGCATACACTCGCTCTCCCTCTCTCTCCCTCCCTCTCTCTCTCTCCCTCTCTCTTTGTCTCGCAAACGCACACTGCGTGCACACTGATTAAAAGTCATGGACTCGCCAAGCTAATTGAAGTTTAGTGCGGCACTGTTTGCCATTGACCTGCCATAGCTTGCCCCATGCTGCATGCTCCACCCCGTTCACACCTCTCTCCCTCTAACCTTTTCCCCCACCCCCTTCAATGCAACGCTGCATAAATCATTTGCATGTTGCAGCAACAACAGCAGCAAGGTGTGTAACGCATGCCGCATGCGGCTGCGGCTTGTGGCCACTTTTGTTGCAACCTGAAACTTGCTGTGATAATTATCAAGACTGATTCGAGATTATCAACTGCAGCGGCAACACAACGTGGGCTTAAGTGCTCTGCTGCTTTGCAAGGGGTGCATTAGAAGGTAATCAGACTGAATGGCACAAGAATATATATGACAATCATTGAGATATAGCAGATATATATAGGGATATTCCAAATTTCTAGAGATTATATGAATGATTATACTTTAAGTATGATACATAGCAAATATTAAAAGTCTAGCTTTAAAATGGAGTTTGCAATGCGTTTTTATTCGTTTTACAGAGGCGGCAGTGGGCGTGGCAAAATGTTTTAGCAATATGTAGCTGGATACAGTAATACATTATATTGTTACCAAATCTGGTTCAACTAGCTCTTATATTAACTGAGTTTAAGATGTTCATACGAACAAAAATGACCAAATCGTCTTTGCTGTTGATGTTTTTGCAGAATAAATATACTTGTGGGTGCGTTTGGCTCTCTAAACTTCTTCTTCTGCTTGTAACAAACCTTTGTGAAGGGCAAAAAGTAAATAAAAAATTTCTAAACTCACTTTCTTCATTCTAACCCCACTTTTTGCTTTCTAACCTCACTTTTTGCATTCTAAACTTACTTTTCTACTGAATTTAATTGCAATTTCTATTCAGTTTGTCTTTGCGAATAGGAAAACATATCTACACTCGGAGTATACAATATAAAACTTTAAAGATTGAGTGAATGATTGATTAATCTATTCCACTTTATCTTTAAACACAATATGCTCGATATCATACTATATAACAACAGCTGTCTATACGACGCTACTTTAAGGACCTTCATAGCTGCTGGGCTCAATTTGCCGTCAATCACGCCACGCAGTTTTGTGCCGTTTCCTTTGATATGCAGCGATGGAAATCCTTTTTCTAAGGACTCTATAACTAAGTCATTGGGCAAACATTGAAGCGCTGTGCACCTTTCACTCAGCACAGGGCGGAGGCGCAACAAAGAGCGAGCAGGAGATGGGGGGGGGGGAGTGAGAACGAAGGACTTCATAAAACAAATCATTACAGCAGCTTTCATAAAAGAGCACACGAGCAGAGCTAAATCCTGCAGCCTTACCCAGCACTACCCCACAGAGCAGAGCAGGCAGGGCAAGGACTACATACATAAAATATCAATAAAAAAGTTTAAAGGTAACTGCGACGACTTGGCGACGTAACCACGACAGGAACAGGACCTGGCAGGACCTGGCAGCAGCAGCAGCGGCAGCAGCAGTACCGGCAACAGCGACAGCGAGTCTTCTTCTTCGTCGCCTGTAAGCCGTGCGCGTAAATCCTACGCTATTACCCCAGCGACGCCATATTGATTGCGCTGGAGACAAACCGGGCAGCCCACACACACTCCCACACACACACACACAGATAGAGAGACAGAGCAAGGACTCGTAAGCAGGAAATGCGCATTTGACAAGCCAAAAAGATTGCCGCATGCCCCACGCGCCGTCAAGGGAATGATATTTGAGCAGAGGGCAAGTTGAGCTGCGGGCAGGCAGGGGAGGAGTGTGGGGAGGGGGGTTAGTCTTGCATATAGACTTGACAATGATATATGTGACTATGCCACAAAGTGTGTGCATGTCTCCCTCTCTCTCTGGCATGTGTGTGAGTTCAGTTGGGGGGCGTCTCTACAAAAAGAAATGAAACTTCAACTGTGCCTCGGGGGCTGTTACTTCTTCTGCTGCCTCTGCCCCCCTCCCCCTCCTCCTTCTTCGTCCTGCTCTTATTGGCCCTCTTCAAGCTGCTAGCAAAACTGACAACGCAACTGTACCGCAAATCAACACACGAGCAACCCAAATGAGCCCAACTTGTTGCCCTGCACTTAAAATAATTGAAAAACAACAAACAGAATCGAATCGAATCGAGAAATGCCAAATGATAAGACACCCCATGACCATGTTAAGGTGTCACAAGGTGACAGTGCGTTAAGCTCACGAGATGGAAATTGCATATTTGTTATTCAACTTTAATAAATCAATAACATAAATGTTTTGTTCAATGTAAATTATTCATGTTTGTCAATTGAATAACTTGGCAGAAGCTGTCCGGCTTGACTGTTTCACTGTCTGCATCACAGAGGCAGTCATATAAAAGATAGCATTGCTGTTTTTCTAGGGAATCTCTGCTCTTCAGGGAACTCATTCTGAATCTCTTGACAAGGAGATCGTGACGGATTCTTTACTGACCCCAGCTTGGTATCTCAGCTGTGCTTTCTTTCTTATTATATTTGCACTACCTTCAATCTGCTTTTTTTCTTTTTTTCCTTACTGCTCTCAAAGAATTTCTTCTACTTGTCCTTTTAGTTCTTTAGACCAGTCTTATTAGTCTCTGTTTATGATTTATCATTCTATTTAACTCTCTTCCACATCTCTGTCCTTTTCTGTCTTCGTCCCTTACACCCTTTTTGGTCTTTCTAGCTGTCATTCTCTACCACCGAGTGGAACTGCCTTGCCGACTATCTAACTACTTATATCTCCACCTCAATCACTCTCCATTCGCTACTCTCTATACGCCTGTTCACACTCTAGCCTCTGCTTTCTTCCCACCTCTTGTCTACACTATGTTTATCTTCTACACTCTTCTCCGCTGTGTCGATCACCAAAGAGAGTCCTTCAATCAATTCCTCTCTTTTACTGTTCGTTTTTCTATCACTTAGTTCCTAGAGTTTCTTATTTCTTTCTCTCTGTCTCTTCTTGTTCTTCTCTTGTTTAAATAAAGATTTGTTCCACTGCATTTATCTATCTTTCTCTCAAATATATAACCAAATAATATTATATACAAAAGTTATATTAATGGCATATGTGCAACCCCAGAAAGTAGACTACATTGTGCAGCAGCAGCAGCAGAAGAGCAGAACAGAAAGCAGTAGAAGAAAGAAATGCAGAAGAGCAGAGAGAAGAAGGGTGTGAAGAGCAAAGGAAAAAGGGAAGAAGTAGAGAGAAGAAGAGGCAGCATAAGCAACGATAATTGAAGTTGCTCCAAGTGCAGCTCAAGCTCAACTGAAGCAACAGTCGCCCACTCATCGAATGCACTCTTGGCAACGGCCCAACAAGGAGTCAATGAAATTAGCAAAAGAACACGATGCACTGCCCCCACTAGGGGCAAGAGAGAGACGGCGGGAGGGGGAGAAACTCGCGCAGTAACCCTGAACGCGGAATTGTCTGTGCGGCGCTTTTCTTTTGCTTTAGTTCATTCGTTGCTGTTGTTGTTGTTGTGCTTTATTTTTTTTGGCACAGAAGCCAAAAAATCCAAATGAAGCCAAGAGAATGTGTTGTCGTCCTGGGCAGGAAGAGATAGCGACGGGCAGCGAGGAGGAGGAGCCGGGGAGGGAGGGAACTTTCTGTCATTGGATATTTGTGTGACATAAACTAGCTGCTCTGTTCCGCTTTGCTCAGCTCCCTCTCTGTGTCTCCCTCTGCCTCTGCTCTCTTTCTGCCACTACTCTCCCTCTCTTCTCTCTCTCTTCTGCTCCTTCCCCTCTCTAGGTGCCTGTGATATTTAACGAATTTATGACATTGATGAGTAAAAGTAGCAGAGCGAGCGCAAAAGCGACCCAAGCGCGCAAATCTCATTTGGCGAAGCGTTAAAGCAAAGCAAATTTGATTTTTAATTGCCAATGACAGCTAAAGTTGGACGGCAAAGAGGGGGAGCGGAGGGTGCAGAGATATGTCAAAGTATATACTATTTTTGAAGAGCTTTAAAGTTGATTATAATATCAATTTCTAATTACTTTCACTGGAGTGGGAAGAAGAAAGCTTTTTAAATTTTCCATCGATTTAGTTAGACTTGGCAGCCTCGAGCAAATCTTGCAAAGAATTTCCATCAGCAAACTTGAAAATCAAACGAAACTGTCTGCCCCCCTCTCTTTCTTTCTCTCTCTGGAGCTGAGCTCATCTCGGACGGTTAACCAGACTGGTAGATTACACAGCGCATCCTAAACAGGCAACAGCAGCAGCTCAGTTCGATTCTCTCGGGTAGCTACAACTTTCACCAGCCAGAGGAGAAGCAGGAGAAAAAGGAGGAGAGGGAAAAGGAGTGGGAGAAGGAGCAGAAAGAGGAGCAGTAGGAGAACTAGGAGCAGCAGGAGTGGAAGGTTTGTTGCCAACATATCAAGCAACTTTCAACAAGCGGTGAGTGCCCCTCGGGACACTCGAGTTGCAGGCTCCAGGGCGTGCAACACACGCAAGCGAAAGGGACAGCGCGACACATGCAGAAAGAAAGAGAGAGATGGAGAGAGGGAGAGCAACTTTTGAAACAGTTGCAGTTAGCACACACAATGCCAACGGAAGGAGGCAGGCAACCCTCCCCATGCGAACCCCCTTCAGCTGTACATGGCATAGACACAAAGAGGTTCCAATCTCAGCTCACTGTGTGTGCGTGTGCGTGTGTGTGTGTGTGTGTGTGTGTGAGTGCTACAGCATGTCAATGATCATAAATTAAACTTGCAATAATTATAAATTAAATTTTGGCATAAATGGGCATGAGAGCGCCATATGCAAACAGTGGCGTGGGCAGCAAAGGGGGCAGTGGGAGATGGGGCAGCGCCAAATGAACTGCACTACATCACAGCGCAATATGTGTGTGCATGCATGTGTGTGGTGCACGTGTGTGTGTGTCCGCCTCGTGGGAGGTTGGGCAAGTTGTCCGCTTAAATCATTTGGGTCGCTTTTGTGGGCCTGGCGCGTTGCTGCCTGCATTCGATTTGCAACTTTGTTGGTTTAATTTAAGGTCCTGCACGTTGGACAACATCATGCGGAACATTGCATGCCACACACACACACTCATACACTCGTACTCCCTCTCTCTCTCTCTCTCTCTCTCTCTTCTCTCTCTCTTCCACTCGCACACACCTGCGCAATTTATGAACGCATTTTAATGGATCGCTTGTCAAATGTTAATGGACCTGGCAATAGCAGAACGAACAAGCTGCAAATGACTTTGCCAAAAGCTTTTCATTACACACACACACACAGTTGCAGAGCTGCATAGTGCAAGCTTTAATAAAAGCTCTGTACAGTGAGAACTGTCTAAAATACTTTTACAGCACTGTCAAATCAATCTTAGATTGAGTTGAACTTCTTAAATTGATTGTGCAATTTGTTTTTCCATTCCTGTTACATTTCCTGGCTTTATAATTTGACTTTGAATCATTTTCAAGAACGAAAATCACAAAACTTGAGCAACACAGAAATCTCCTTGATATTTTCGACTCTGTGATATTTTACAACACTGTTTTATGCGTCTCAAGTTAATATATACGTCGTTTAGTAGATTATTTAACATTTCTGTCGATTTTATATGGAACAACTCACAAAGCAATTGAAAAAAGCTTTTTATAACACTGTAAAAGCTTTATATAAAGCTCTTTGAAGATTGATTCTTACTTAATGAAGCGTTTACAACACTGTCCAATCAATTTTAGGTTATGGTATACGGTTGAATGCAACATTTATTATATTTTACGATTTATGAATTAAACTCTTTATAAATCAAATTCATTTGTACTTTATATACTTTTCAACACTCCAAAAAGGCTCCGTAGAAACCTTTTTGAAGCTGGCAACACTCTATTAAGTCTACGCGGCACTGTCTAATCTATTTAAAGTTAAGATTTCCGCCTAAATTCATCAAGTTTTCATATAAAACAACTCAATTTCGAACAATATTTTATACAAAGTCCAAAAAAGCAATCATTGACAATAAATTAGCAAAAAAAAGAATTCTGCAGAATTGCCAACCTAAAGAATTCTTTAGAAATAATTCTTAAATGTGACAAAATGTGACAACAATGTTTTCCAAGTAACAGAAAACAATTCAGATGAAATCATTATAAATAAACGATGAGAAAAATCTGCTCTGAAGTCAGACTAAATTCAGTCAACAATCAAATATTTACTTCCCTGTTTCACCTATAAATGATGCAGATTATTTAGTTGTATCTTACTTTAGAATTCAATTAGTAATTAGTTAACGAGAGAGAGAGAGAGAGAGAGGAAGGGGGATAAATCTCATTAGCTGTGCATGCATTGCGTGCGCCATTCAATGTATCAATTTCGCATTGATTGCCGCTGATAATGAGAACGAGAACAATTTGAGCAATTTGGATTGGGATCTAATTGGTTTATACCATAATTGCTCTAGCCAGCTAAGCAGTATGCGATGTATGTGATGCATGTGATGTAGATGATGATGATGACTTCCTCATCTCGATCTGCTCGAATCATTCACTCGCATCTCTCGAGTCACTTATCGCACTCAGTGCGGCGATAAGACAACGACAACATCAGCAGCAGCTAGCTATAGCTATAGCTATAACTGTGAGTCAGCGGCCAAGCATCTGATAGATAAAACAGCTGCATGGCAACAACAATAACAACAACAACGGCAGCAATGACGAACACAAACAAAAGACGCGACGCGAAATCAAAATAGCAATGAGAAGAATTCTACACGAGCGACTCAGTCTACAGCTGGCTACGATTGAGACTCTCTGTGTGTGTGTGTACGTGTGTGTGTGCGAGACTGCATTGGCTGTGAAAACATCTGCGCACACGAAATTGCTGAGAAAAACGCGAGCGAAACGCGCGCAGTGAGTCAGCCGCGAATCGCGCGCGATTTTTTCTCTTTTCTTTTTATTTTGCGATATGAAAATGCCAAACGGAACGTGCCAAGTACCGTGTTGCATGTGGGGCAGGGGACGGGGGGTAAGCTGCATGGAAATCGTAGCCAGTGCAGCGCTATCTCCCTCCCTCTCTCACACACACACACACACACACAGAGAGAGCGTTTTTTAACGAGGGGAACCACGTGGAATGCCCCCAACTATTTGTCACCCAAGTTGCAGCATCCCAAACGGAAAAAACTTGCAGAAATTGCTTTTAAGTGTGATATAAGACTTTTTATAGGTATTTGCAGTGAAACAATGTGTGTGAGGGGAGTGTGCGGGGTGTATGTGTGTTGCTTTATAGCTGCAAGATGGATTTCAAATGGATTTTGTATAACTGATGCGAGCTAAGCTGCAACATTGCGCGTGGCATTCTAATGGAAGTCAAATAAAAAGCAGAGAAGGTTGCAGAGAGAGAGGGGGAGAGAGAGGGAGAGACAGAGAGAGAGATAAAGAGGGAGATAGAGATAGAGATATTTAGAAAGATTTATACCAAAGCGAGAGTCATTTACGCCTTTGTAGATCAAGAAACATTCAAAACAAACTCAATCAAAAGTCATAAAGAAAGGAAGAGAGAAAGCTGGGGAAAAAAGGGTTGCCAAGTCACCCAAACTCCAGAGAATTATTGCAACTGCTCCTACTGCATAAAGCTATAACTAATTGAATAATATAGTTGCTATTTAATTACCGTTGCAATCGATCAAACGAACTATGCTAAAATTTGCCAGGTTTCCACTGGGAAATGTTGTGCGCCAATGTCCCTTGGCCATTTTCGGGCTGCTTTGGCAATTTATCGTCAACAATTTTTGGCAATGTGCAAAGTTCAATACGCGCTAATTTTATTTACACACACGAACACACACACACACACAAACAGGGAATGAAACATGCTAACGAAATGCAGCAAATGATACGCAGCAAAAATTATTGCACATTGCGCAAAATGAGACACCTGCCACAGCCACGCCTACCACACCTCTCTCCCTCCCTCTTCCCCCCTCTCTCTACTTTGCCTATGTAACCTCAGCAATCCCTTTTCCCACATGCACTGGGCATTTTCAACACTCAACTCAATGCTGAAACTCATCAGAAATTCAGTTGGCCAAACGCAAATGAATTGAATTTTGCCTTTGGCTTTTGCTGTTTTGTCGGTTTTTTGGGTTTTGTGAATTTGCAGAACATTCACATTGATTTGCACTAAATGCAAATGAGTAACACTAAAAGAAGAGGAAGCAGAGCAAGGGCAGGCAACTCCAAAAAGGGGGGGAATGTGAATGAGAAGGCGCTGCCAAATGCCAAGCATGAAAATCCATTTAACCAAAGCCAGGCACAGTGAAAAAAAAAAACCGAAACCAAAATCGTCGGCAATCGTTAAAGTTAATTACTTAATTTATTTGACCGACCACAGCAGCAGCAGCAGCGGCAGCAGCAGCTGACAATGGCAAAGGGTTGCCTGATGCATTAAAATAATAAGCAATTAATAATAATAAAAGCAAACAAAACAATTGGCAAGCCGCAAATGCGGCGTCTAAACAAAAACATGGCACATGGCAAAAATGCTGGGCTAACATGCGTTAAGCCATGCCCCCCTACTCTTTCCTTAACACTGAAGCAGGTTTATATAGTAGGATTGACTGACTAGTAAATACCCTATTTATATTGACGGAAGAAACAAGCAAAGAGTTGAAGTGAGAGAGAGAAACAGAAAGCTAAAGTTGAGGTAGGAAAGGAAGTTTTTTCGAAGGCGGACTGGGTGTAAAAAGTGACAGAGAGAGATGGAGAAGTAGAGAGAGAGAGAGAGAGAAAAGAGAAGGAAATATAGAGAGGAGGAGAGAGAGAGAGAGAAGAAGAAATAGAGTAAATAGCAAAGAAGGAAAGCAGGCTAGATCCATAAGTAGAAGAGAACAGATGTTGTAAGCCAGAGAGTGGCAAGGAAACTGGAAGAGAGGCTTTCAGAAAGAGCGAGAGAAGTTTAGAAAGGGGGACAGCTATAAATAAAGACAAAGAAAGTAAGAAGCAGGTATAAAGTACTACAAAGTGAGCAAGAGAGAGACAGACTGAGCTAGGCAAACAGAAAAGTACAAAAAGACTGAGAGCTTTGCGCCGTTTCTTGACAAAACTAAGCTCATCAAAACCCTCTGCAGAAATCTCAGCAAGTTCCCATTTGAGCACACAAACCCTGGGCAATTACTTGCCAAAGAAATACCCTAAAATACCCTGTAATTAGACCAAGCACAGTAGAGCAGTTTGCAGGCAGACTCAACACACTTTTTTGTTTTTTTCTTTTAGAAATTTGAGCGACAAAAGATGCTGCAAGCCACAATACTCTTAGTAAGCCCCAACACACTTGCCCTGCTCACAGCTACCCCTTGTAACCTCTCCTTGCCCCCTCCCCCTACTTCCCACTGGACATATCCATCAACATTTGCCACTTGTCCTCGTGTCTCGACCATTTACATTTTCAATTACTTTGCGCAAGGACTGCACGAGCAACAGACACGCAAACCGAAACTACCCAACTAACTCGCTCTCTGTACACCCCCTCCCCTCTCTCTCTCTCACTCTGTCTCTCCTTTCTCCCCCTCTCTGTTGCCACGCCTTGCTGTGGGCCATCTCGTTAGACAGTTTAATGCTTTGGCCACAGTTGCAAAGATCAAAAGTTGCGCCCAGACGAAGAAGAAGACGGCGACGACGACTGACAATATAAAATTACACATACGCCACGTTGGCCAGGTGGGTTAACTGGTTAGCTGCCTTTCTCTCTCAGTGTTTGTTGTGGTTATATTAGTGCGTGTGCTATTGTTGTTGTTGTGCTTTTGTAAGGCCTTTTATATTTTTAATTACAGGCTTCGACGTTGTCCTTGTCAGCAGCACGTGGCAGGAGGGGAGATTGCGAGCACGGCGCGCTTTGTTCACGCGCGCGCGCCTGCCGAGAGTTTGTTTTGAGTGCCGCCCTCGTTTTACATTTTACACTCCTCCACACCTCCCTCCCTCTCTTTCCCTCCTCCCTTTACATCTGCTTGCTCAGTTGAACATTCTCCATTTTCATTGCAATGGAAATTTTCTCAGGCAGCTAAACATTTCTGCCATATGACTAAATTACTTTATTATTAGCGCGACACGTGCAGGCAAGAGAGGGAGGGGAGAGCAGAGGGGAGATTGATGGGGGAAGGGGAGTAAGTAGTGAGTTCTTTATCGTCTTATTAATATTGATTTTCCTCTGTGACATTTTAGCACTTTGCAGAAACTACTTGCAACTATTTTTAAAACACTCCTTTACACACAGTTTGCCTGCTTCCTTCTCCCCTTTTCTCTCCTCTTGCGCCCTTTTAATGATGTCACACAACTTCACATGACTTCGGTATATGGCACAACATATTGTGTACAAGTCACAGTGGCTATAACAATAACGCCTTCATGGCTTGAGCTGCTAAAAGCTTTGTCAACTGTTGGAGTTACTAGTGTAATTTACAGAGAGAGTTATATAGGGAACTCTATTAATAACTGGGCTGCTTAATAGAGAGTAACGACTACGTCGAATATGATACATAGAGAATGGAGAATGTTTAATTTGAATGAATATAAATATATTGGTATGCAAAGTCTGCTTGGCTTGAATGTATAAGTACAATCTTCAACTCGACAAACGAAATGAAGTGGAAGTATGTGAACTACTAAGATAAAGTTGTTCGTATGCTTTGCATTGATCTCTTTAATTGATCACGTAGAGGGAATTGAAAGAATAAAATAGAAGAATAAACATCCAAAGCATTTGAATAAATGAGTATTATAATACTGTACGACTCAGTCGTCTCAACAAGCGAAATGAACTGGAAGTATGAGAACTACTGAGATGAAGTTGTTCGAACGATACGAATTGATCTATTGATGACTGAATTAACAGAATAGAATAGAAGAATTGACATGCAAAGTCAGCTTGGTTTGAATGAATGAGTATGATAATGCTGTACGACTCAACAAACAAAATGAAGTGGAAGTATAAGAACTACTGAGATGAAGTTGTTTAATTGCATTGAACTAGTCTCTTGAATTGATCACGTTGTAATAAAACTAAATGAAGAGCAACAGCATTGATGATTTTCTCAACAGCGTGATTCAGCAGATAATTCACAGAATGAATTTTCATGCAGATCCTGAAATGCTTTGATCATATTCAGCAAAGGATCAGTGACAATGACACGATTGTCTTCTACAAGGTTGCATGCAGAGACTTTTAATATGTTTTCTATATTTTTAGGAATATATTTACCCATAAAAACTTTTTCTTTCAATTGTGTCTTTAGATTTGTTTAGTTCTTATCACATTTACAGCTTCAAAACATTCAAGGTTCGTTTACATTACTTAATTCTTCAATGCATTTTGTCCTCATTCGTTATTACCTTCTAACTTACTTACCCTTCATTGCCAACTTAGCATGTAGTCATTTCAATTCGTATGCACTCAATTGCTAATGTTCTATGATTGAACTCATTCAGAGTTATTAGTATTTGAATCCAATAAATTCTAATTAAATTCTCTTCTTCCTATTTAAGTTTTTACCATCAATTAATTCTTATTTTTACATATTTTTATTTATATATATATTTTTATTTTTATATATTTTTCTTAATTTTATATATTTAATTATTTGTTTTACTCTAAACAGTCGACTGACCATAGTTGACTTTAAATAAATAAAATTATAAAGCAGCCAGATGACTATCAACTCCCCAACTACATTGCAGCTGCAGATCACACAGCTAATTAGCAGATATCAAAGAGAATTTCACGCGCCTTCTCCCTCTCTCTCCCTCTATCTCTATCCCTCCTTCTCCCTGGGGTAAATATCAACTCTTTTTTAATCTTTGGCTCAAGTTGCGTGCGTGATTATAATGCCAGAGCAATAAAACTGGGCAGGATATGTAAGTAAACACAACTTTATGCCGCCTCGGCACCTCGCCACGCCCCCTCTCCATCCCTCCTCCCACCAATTGTTGTTGAAAAAGTAATTAATTTGATAAAGTGACTGAAGTGCGGGTGGGCGGAGGCCAAAACGTTCTGCGGCCAAAGTGGGCGGCCCAAGGTGTCGTTACGCTGCCAGGCAGGAGGGAGCGTGTAGTATATATAGCCATTTGGGGGAGGCGGGGTAACAGGTCAGACATATTTATGACCAAATATACAGCAACAGATTGCGTCGGGGCCATACTGCTCTCCAGGCTCGCTCTCTCTCTCTCTGCGTTCTGCAGTCCTGCGGTAGCAGTTAATGAAATGAGCTTTGCTGTTTTGACACGGCTGGCAAACGTTGCGTATACGCAACATGCGGCTACACAAAATGGCCCCCATTGAAAGTGTTCTTTAATGTTGCGTGCTGCTCTTGCTTGCTGTGGTTGCTCTGCTTCCAGTTGTTGTTGTTGTTGTTGCTATTTATTTGGCTGTTTGTTTGCTGTTTGTTCGTCTGTTTGTAAGTGTAAAATTCTGTGACAACAGACACACAAATTTTAATGGAATTTCAAATGTTGTGTGCCAGCTCTCCAGCACTCTCTCTCTCTCTCTCTCTTCTACTATCTGTCTCTCTTTTTCTCTCTTGCTGTCTCTCTCCTTCCCTCTCTCTGCCTTCGCTTTGTAACCATTTCGCACTTGACCAAATGCTCAAAACCTTTTCGTTTGTTTAGCTCTGCTGCCTTTGACAGTTGCATAGCATAAAACGATTTTTATTATTTGCATGTTTCATACACACTGTCAGTCAGGCAGACACACACATACACGCACACTTGCACACACACCTTACATTTTATATGAATTTCCGTCTGGAGTGGCATGAAATTTAAACAAATTGTGCAAACACTTTTTGATCTACTGCGTCTCTATCTAGCTGAACATGCATGTATAGCATTGGCTGAGCTGCTTAGTTACTAGTTCAGCACTTCTCTCTCTCCCTTCTCTCTCTTTCCCTCCTCGAAAATAAATAAAAACTAATTTGAATATTCAACTGCAGTCGGCGATAACAAACTTTGAGCTTGGCCTAAACAAATGTGGCTGCAAGCAAAGCCAAAGCTGAGCAGAATTGCAGTTGGCTGTGACTGTTGGATACCCTGGAAAAGAAGGTATCCTTACTGGGCACATACCCTAAGCAGGTAGACACTCTACTCTAAGCAGGCTAGTACACTAACATAGCAGGCAGTCCAACTAGGCAGAGACCCTGACCAGACAATGTCCTCAACAGACAGATACCTCAGGCAGGCAGATACCTCAGGCAGGCAGGTACCCTAAGGCAGGCAGACACCTTGAGCAGGCAGACACCTTAAGCTGGCAGACACCCTAACCAGGCAGATACTTTAACCAGCCAAATACCCTTACCAGGCAGATACTCTAACCTGGCATCTTGCTTAACCAAATAGAGCAGGCAACGCTTAGGCAAAGTTGCTTAGCTTTCCCACTCAATGCATTCTACTTCAATAAGCTTCTCTTTTACTCTCTCTCTCTATCTTTCCTTCACTCTCTACCTCTTTCTTAATCTTTGCAACTCTCGCTCACACACACGCATGCAGCAAACACCCTACTACTATCTGAAGAAAACTGGCAAAACATTTTGTAAATCTTTTGGCAAACGGCAAACGGTTTCAGCTTCAGCTTTGAGTTGAAATCGCTTTTTATGCCTGGCAGCCTATAAATATGCGACGTGAGCTGTGTGCAGAGCGCACAGAGAGAGAGAGAGAGATAGGGAGAAGGAAAGAGAGCGCAGATTACCCACACATTCAATTGCGCACACACACACACACAATAATACTGTAAGCAGCAAAAAGTGTTGCATACTTTGCCGCGTCCGCAAAGTGTCCGTCGCGACAATTTGTCTGCAGATTAGAAAAATTAAACGAGAGCGAGAGATAGCGAAGGAGCGAGAGAGGAGAAGGAGTGGGGACAGGGGGTGAAGAGAGAGAGGGGTGGGAGAAGCAGCCAGCGCTGGCGACAAGAAATTAAAGGTGAGTAAAATGTAAAACGTGAACTTCAGCTCAGCTCGAAGTCGCCTGCTTCATTTCAAATAATATCCATTAAAATAGATTAAAAACTGAAATATTTATATATATGCATATGTGTGTGTATGTGTGTGTGTGTGACACGATGAATATGTATGGATAATTCCACAGCGTATCCCTGAGGGCTTTAAGCGGCAGTGGAAGGGGGAAGTTGCTGTTGCTGCTGCTGCTGCCTCGAGAAGGTGAAAGTATTAAAAGTACTTGCCACGCTGCCACGTCGTTGTTATATGAAGCAGATTACATGGCATAATAATCACAACGAGCGCGATGAGAACTCGACACAGAGAGAAAGGGAGAGAGAAGAGAGAGAGGGGGGAAAGAAGGTGAGAGAGCAGCGTGATAGATAAATACGCCAAGGCAGGCAGCGAAGGGGGCAAGTTGGGGTTAAGCACACGCGCAAATATTAAATTTTATGCCACATGAAGTCAGTTCACTCTATAAGGTGTGTGCGTGTGTGTGTGTGTGTTGTCGACAATCGTCTGTGCAACTTGGGGACTGTCCACCTGTGTCCCTGGGGAGAAAAACATTCAACTTGACTAAGCGAAAAATAAACAGCCAAAAAAGTAGCCAGAAAGAAAGCAAATCTCAACTTGAAATTTACAGCTAGACAGCGGAGGATAATGAAGTGGGTAAAGAATAGGAAAAAGGGGGAAAATTGGGAGAAAGTGAAGCAAGAAATGAGGCAAGAAGTGAAGCCAGAAAAGGAGGCAACAAATAAGAAGTATTTATAACAGGAGAAAGAAATAGATCCAAAGATCTTCAACTAAAATAAATACAAGGAAGAAGTTTATATTCACACAACACTCTTCTGTATGTTGCCTTCATTATATAGTATTATATGTATACATATAGTATATAATTATAGTTTTTTACTTCCAGTTGCTATCACATACCATTTAACTAACAATTTCCTTCTGCATCTTTCCCCCTTCTTGCTGTAATTATGTTTTCTACTTTTCCAGCTCATATTGCAATTTCAATTTGAGCTACAACAGAATTCCACTGCAAGTTCTAGATAAACCCTCCCCCCCCTTTCTCCTGCTTCACTACCCCTAAGAACAGCCCCCCTTCGACACACACACAACGCCTCTGGCGCTACTTTCAACGCATCAACGCGATGGCAACACCTGCAAAAATTGATTGAAACGCAGCAAAATATTACGAAACTTCTTGGCAGACAGCAGGCAGCAACAAAAAGGAGAACAGCCACAACAACAACAACAGTAAGAGTAACAACAACAACAGCAGGAAGAAGAGCAAGAGTAACAACAACAACAATAAGAACAACAAGAGTAACAACTAAAACGAGCGCAAAGTAAAACGCGCGCAAATATTTCAGCAAACTGAGCAAAGCAGAAAACCGAACCCCAACATCAAACTCAATTCCCCAGCAGATCCCTCCGTTACCCCCCCCTCCCCTTGGTAATACGAGCCGCACAGTGTTGTCGATTATACCCTACCAAACGAATGGGAATATAAAAGGTAAATAATGTGACCTCTGAGAGCATCAAATGCGTTGTGTAATGGCAGGCTCCGAAAACAAAATGGCGCAGCGCTCTCGCGTTTGATAGGATACGCCTAAAGTGCGGGGCAGTGAGGGACAGGGGAAGGGTAGGGGAGAGAGGAAAGGAGGGTATAGGGGTAGGGGTACAGGCCCAACAAAAGTAACTACAACATGAGGGGGGGCACACTGTGAATTATGAATGCAGCCCTGGCATAGATTTTATAGCAATTCTGGGACGGCTGCTGTTGCTGCCCTGCCCTCTGCTGCCCTGCCCTCTGCTGCCCCCTCTGCTGCTGCCACAGTCACTGCTGCCTCAGTTGCTGCCCTCTGCCTCTGACGTCGTTTCCTACTTGGTTATTTGTTGTTAAAGTTTGCAACGTAAATATTTCAGGTGAATTCTTTTTTATTTTAGCTAACAACAAATTAGTGCCAAAGTTTTAGCCCAATCGCAAGAGATAGCAAGTGAGGGAGCAAGAAAGAGGGGAAGAGAGGGGATACTGAGTATAGCCGATTGTGCCTATTATTGTCTAAGGACATCACCTAAGCAACGGAAGCAGCACAACAGCAACAGCAGCAGCAGCAGCAGAAGGAATAACCCTCTAAACACTTTTGCATAACTTTACCATAATCCTCGACTCAATTCGCCTCACTGGACACACACACAGACAGACAAACACACACTGACAGACAGCCACAGTCACAGTGGGTAACCGGAAGGGAGCAGAGAGAGAGAGAGTAGGGGAGAGGGGAGCAGCTTGTGGCCCACTCAACGACATAACAAACGAATTATGTCACGAGTTTGTTAAACAATTCGAATGTTTTCCTCTGCATAGCTTCGTGTGCTCTGACAGCGCCCCCTGTAGGGCCGAGTAGCGAAGCAAAGGCAGCAGCAGAATATACCCTGTAGGAAGCAGCAGTGGGGTATGCAGAACAATCTTAAACCATATGCAACAATTAAGTAAGTTCGCTATATATTTCTAAACTTTTGCTATTCTCATTTTATTTTTATTTTCTTTCCTTCCTTCCTTTTACAGGGTATCTAACTAGTCGTTCAATTCCTTGTCGCTTACTCGTCTACATTCCTACGAGGTTTTATTGCCTCGACGCCGGCGCATTGTCAGCCAGTTTCGGTCACAGTCGAGTGTAAAGAAAACTCAACTCAACTCAACTCAATTGCTGAATCTCAACTCAAGTTGAGTTCTTTTGGGCAGTGGGAGAAAGGCAGAGACAGGGAGGGGAGGGGAGGGTCGGAAGTCTCGGCTTTAGATCTGTTACGTTATGGTTATAAATTATTTATTGCCCAGCTCTCTGATAATCTGCCAGGCATTTCAATGGGCCCATTTGGCGGCGGCGGCGTCGGCGGGAACCTCTTCTCGATTGGCAAGTTGCTGCTGCTGCTGCCGCTGCTGCTTTGGTCGCATGTGGAGCTCGCAAGCGTAGCGCGCAACTTCATTAACTTTGGCGTGGCAAGTCATAAAAATTTGACAACCCCTCCCTACAGTTTGCTGCCCGCCCACTCGCTGTTAACGCTACTCAAATCTTGCACCCTTAAAAATATAATTTCCGCACATTTTCACGTTTCGCACATTTCCGTTGCATACTTTTGTGCGCTATGGCATTTTCATGTTGTTTCTTTTAGCTGCTGCCATTGTTGTTGCTGTTTGTTGGTGTTGGTATGCAGCACACACACACCAACACACACACTCACACACACACACATGCATACACATATGTGCTCATACGATATACTACTTATTCGTGCATTATTTTATTTTATACAAATTCTTTGGCTGTTAGCAAATGTTGCTGCTGTTGTTGTGTTGTTGCTGGCGTATTTTGGTTGCTGGCTGGCATTTTAACGAGTTAATGCAGGACATGCAAATGCGAACATTCTGAATTCATTGAACTTTTAAACGACGCAACGCCAACACTGACGCCAACGCCAACGTCCATGTCGTTGCCACGGCTGCTGTTGCTGCTGCTGCTGCTGTCGTGTGGCTTCGTTAACGTCGTCGTCAACGTCGGCGTCGGCGTCATGTTATTGACAGAGAGACACCAAAGGCGAGCGACATTTGCAGCAAACAACGAGTCAGTTATGCCCTTTATAAGTCTGTTCTAGCAAAGGCAAAGGGACTTATTGTTATATGGAGGGTTAAGTGAATTGTTTTGTGGTATTAAAAGATCAGCAAATAAGTGCAGATATATTAAAAAAAATTATACACTTAATTTATATATATTTTTATATATTTCGAGTATAATTAACAGTTTAACTGCATGCAATATGCATTATTTCATTTATATTTTGTTGTGTATACAAACAAATTCTTTCTGGAAAAATACTTCCCATAGAAAAAGGGAAGAAAAAGTTTCAAGCATATACAACAGTGCTTGAAAAAATAATGAAACATGTGAAAAGTAAACAAAATTCTGCAAATAAGTGCAGTTTTATTTAGTTTCATATTTTTAAATATTTTAAGTATATTTAACAGGTTAATTGTATGCAATTTTTATACTTTTTGTTATGGAAGGAATTCTTTTCGAAAGGGAAGTAAAAGGATGAACGTATTTCAAGCATATTCAACAGTGCATGAAAAAATAATGAAATACGAGGGTCGTTTGATAAGTCCGTGACTTTTTGTATTTGCCGCGCACCTGCTCTAAATACAACACTGCTCCTGTCAGCAGTTATCGATTAACAGCTGACTGTAAAATTTTGAGAAAGCTGCGTTTTGTGGTTTGCGTTTTATAGGCATTGAAAGCAGACGATCTCGATCTCCATTTTCGTTAAAATTCACGAGATCGTCTGCTTTCAATGCCTATAAAACGCAAACCAAAAAACGCAGCTTTCTCAAAATTTTACAGTCAGCTGTTAATCGATAACTGCTGACAGGAGCAGTGTTGTATTTAGAGCAGGTGCGCGGCAAATACAAAAAGTCACGGACTTATCAAACGACCCTCGTATGTTGAACAATAAAGATACTTCAACTTGAAAATTATAGAATTCTTTCTTATTTGGAACATGAAGAAAATAATTACTATTATTTAAGGAGGGGTTAATGTTAAAAGAGGCATTTTCATACAGAAGTAAAATCATTTGATTTCAGTTTAAAGAAAGTAAAATACTTTTATATCAGAAATACATCATTTATTGTCCATTATCTGCACTACTTTAGTTCCTTATTATTCAAACCCAAGCTAAACGTTTCATTGACTAAACATTTCAAGATCTGTTAGCTTATTAAATAAACTATTTATATACATATCATATACACATCAAATTCATCCTGCTCTAAGTTTCTTATCCTGCTCAACAGTTAACATATCTATCCCCTGCTAAGCATTACAGTTCCAAAACACTTTGCATATGAATTCAAAATTTCTTTTGCCCTTTCAACCTTAGCGACACCCCTTTGAAAGTAAGACCCCCTTGAAGAGCAGCTAAAAAGCTCGTTAGGCAAATATTTACCAAGCAGATTTATTTTCATTTCATTTGCGTGGTTTTTCTGCTCTTCTTCTTGTTGATTCTGTTCTGTTGCTGCCAATGTTATACCTAATGTTGTTGTTGTTGCTCTTGTTGTTGCTGGTGTTGCTGCTGTTGTTGTAATATTTATTGTATACTTTACATTTTACACGCAGCGTGTTCATTTCTTGCACTCGACTTGCTTTTTTTCTTTGGCTGTCTTTGTTTTTGGGGGTTGCCAAGGGCGCGCGCTCGTTGTCTCTCTCTCTCTCTCTTACTCTCTTAGTGTCTCTGTCTCGACCCTGTGCTTCTTAATGAGTCCTATGCAAATATATCGTTAGACCCAGCGATGCTCTGTGTGTGTGTGTGTGTGTGTACAACGTGTTGACTTGCCTCGGACAGATAAGAAGAAATGCTTTCGCTGGGATTGGCTTAGGTAGAAGTCGAAATGCGTTGAAAATGTATGAAAGCAACTTTTTGCTTTACTCTATCAAAGGAGGGGGTGTGCCCCTGTACGTCTGTGTGTGTGTGTGTGTGTGTGGACTGGACACTAATGTTCACAGGGTTGGCGATTTTTGAAAGGGGGTGTCCAGTAAACCAAATTTCAATCTCAATCGTCAACAAGTTTTTGCCAATCTGCTTTACTCGTTGCGGCTGCCAGAGTTGCCAGCTTGCACAACTATTTCTAGGGGTTGCAGCAGCAACAGCAAGGGGTGTAGAGAGGGGAGGGAGGGAGGTTGAGGCCAGCACTTGGTAATGCATGAACGAAATTCATGGGAAAACTTGAGCTGCGCTTGGACCGTGGACAAACTAAAGCGTAAAACGGAAATTTCATCCGTGTCCCATTCGCAAAAGGCAAAGGCAACGGCAAAGCCAACGCCAGCAGCAGCAGCAGTAGCAACTACAACAACAACAACAGCAGCAGCAACTCGTTGCTTTTTTTGGGTGCTACACTCTGTCTCTCTCTTTCTTTCTCTGCATCTCTCCTGCTCACTCTCTGTGATGAAAACTACTCAGCGACATGAAACTTAACTTAAAAAGTTTTGCACTTTCATTTTGTAAATGAAAATGTTGTTGGTGTTGCTGATGTTGTTGCTGTTGCTGCTGCTGCTATGAAATAACAGGAAAACAATTTGGAACGGATAATGAATATGGGTTAGGTAGGGCATGTGCGAGTGTATGTGTGTGTGTGTGCCTGAATATAAGAATATCATTTGAGTGAGTCGAGGCGAGTCAAGGCATCTCTGCATGTAATGAGACCCTCGAGAGGGACAGCAGCAGCAACAGAGAGGGAGAGAGAAGGAGAGTGAAAGAGAGAGAGAGAGAGAGAAGAGGAGAAAGAGAGAGGGAGATAGAGGTAGCTAGCCACAACAAAATGGGGTCTTGCATAAGTGCAGACAAAAGAAGTTAGCAGCGCCGGCAAAAGAAGCAAATATGCATTAAGATATGAATAAAGAAATGTGAATAACATTAGTGGCACTACACACACTCACACACACACACTCACACATACTCATACACATGCATACTTGCTGCAGATATGATTTGATTGATTGAGTGTAGCCCCCAAGTGCATTGAATGAATTTGTCAGTTTGCCAAATGACAGCAGAAGTGAATAGGGAGTTGAATCAATGAAAAGACCAAAACATGACATGCTGTGGCATTAAATTTTCAATGAATAAGTGAATGCATTCATGAGTGTATTCATGAATAAATATAAATAATACTCAATGGAATGCAAGCTAAGTGTTTTTGCCATAATTTGCAATATGCACTTAAATTTTGTATGCATAAGTGAGTGCATTCATGAGTGTATTTATGGGTGAATATGAATACTACAAAATAGAATGCAGGCTAAGTAATTTTGACATAATTTGCAATAAGCAAACAACAACAAATAAATATGTGAGTGCACTCATGAGTGTATTCATGAGTGCAAATGAATAGTACGCAATGAAATGCAAGTTAAGTGTTTTTGACATAATTTGCAATGTACCCATAAATTTTAAATGAATAAGTGAGTGCACTCATGAGTGTATTCATGAGTGCAAATGAATAGTACTTAATAGAGGGCAAGCAAATTGTTTATGGTATAATTTGCAACATTCTAAGAGTCCGAACAAGAGAAGTATTTATTGAATAGTTGAATACATTCACGAATCACAAGTGAATACTTGAGTAAATATCAAATACATTCGTATTGAGTTGACTACCCGTTTCTAATTCAACTGAATACAGCGAAGGTATTCACAAAAACGATTAACGAGGATCCCCCTTTCCACTCTCTTCCCCCTTCCCCTCTCCCTACAGGCAAATTGTTAACGGAAATGAGAATCTGTGTAACTCTCACCCAAGCGAATGACTGACCAAACATGGCAGTACAGGGGAAGGAGAGGGGAGGCACACAGGGAACGCTGACAGAAGTCAACGTAAGGACGAAGCAGGCAGCAGCAGCAGAGGCAGCAGCAGAACGAGTACTTAATCATCTTTTTGCTCAAATAAAAGCCGAAATGGAGCAACAGCAACAGCAACAACTATTAATGGTTTTTCTTGTTGCTGTAATGAAAATGGCGCACATGGCCACGCGCTGCTTGCGCTCTGCCACTGTCGCTGTGTGTACCGACGAGACACGAGCAGCGAACTGAAGCCGAACGCCAACTCGACTGACAATTTTATGAACAGATGTGTGGTAAAATTAATGGACAGAGATAAACTTGGGCGACAGCAGCAGCAGCAGAGGGAGAGCGCCAGAGTGGGGTGCATAATAGGAAAAGAGAGAGAGAAGTCGATTGAGTGCACGAGAGCAGGCAATGAGTGACATGTATTGTGAGCAACCCCCCTAGCTGCGTGTGGGTGAACAAAGAGAGGCGCAGCCAAAGAGAGCTTGAGGTAGTTCGAATGTGCTGCTGCTGCTTCTACTTGTACGAAGGCCGAAGAGAGCCTGGCGCACTTCGTGTGTGCTGCTCCTCATGCAAGAGAGAGTAGAACTTCGTGCGTGCTGCTAGTACGACAGCCAAAGACCGCCTAGCGAACCTCGTACGTACGAAGACCAAAGAGAGCCAGGCTGACTTCGTGTGGACTGCTGTTGCTGCGGCTTGTGCTTGTACGAAGGTCGAAGAGAGCCTGGCGCATTTCGTACGTACTACCGTTGAAAGAGAGCCAGACGCACTTCGTATGTGCTGCTGCTGCTTGTACGACAGCCAAAGAGAGCCTCGCTGCCTTCGTGTGTGCTGCTGCTGCTCGTGCAAGAGAGAGAGACGAACTTCGTGCGTGCTGCTGCTCGTGTGCGTGTTCGTGCGACTTTTGTATGTCAATTGTTTGAAACTTTACACTTGCCATGTTGCGCAGCTGCAGCGCAGTCAACGTCAACGTCAACGTCGACGCTTACATCGTTGGCTATGCTGGATTTGTGGCAAAGCTGTTGACTTCGTTACGCTGATAACTTAAATATGCATAGGGAAATAATTTGCATACGTGTCGATGGTATTAAGTAGCCTCATATTATATTATGGATAAGCCACGAAGAAGGAGGGTAAGGGGGGGTAAGGTTAACAGTAACTGTAATGAATGTTGAACTCACCTGTATGCCATGGGCGCCGCCACCTTGCTGACTGATGTGCAGCTGCTGCGTCTGCTTCATCTGCAGCGTTGTTGTTGTTGCCTGTTGTTGTTGCTGTTGCTGCTGTTGTTGTTGTTGTTGTGTTGCATTTGCCGCGTTGCCATTGGGGCCGGCATTGGGATTCGATTGCGGACCACGAGGCGGCTGCTGCTGTTGCTGTTGCTGCTGGGGCTGTTGCTGCTGTTGCTGGGGCATGTTGCCAGGCGCCTGATTGCCTTGAGGGCCGCCGCCGCCGTTGCCGCCGCGTTGCGGACAATTGAGGAAGTTGGCGTTGGCGTTTTGATTGCTGAATGGCGAGTATTGTTGCTGTTGTTGTTGTTGCGCCTGCTGCTGCTGCAGTTGCTGCTGCGTTGGCACCTGTTGCTGCTGCTTGGCAAAATTGCCCGCTGCGCCCATAGGCACGCCCATTTTGGGCCCATTAGGATGTTGCTGCTGCTGCTGTGCATGATGTTGCTGCTGCTGCTGTTGCTGCTGCATTGCCTGCTGCTGCTGCAGACGCTTGAGATCGAAATCGTTTTGTGAGGAATAGAAAAGCTCCTGCTTGATATCCAAGAAGTTTTGCTGCACATTCACGCCCCCGCCGGGTCCCTTCTGATGGAACTGCGGCGGCAAGTGTTGCTGCTGCTGTTGCTGTTGCTGCTGGGGTCCATTGGGTCCCATGCCAAAGTCGCTGCCAAAGCCGCCACCATAGTCATTGTAGCGTCCCTGCTGCTGCTGCTGCTGGCCAGGATTGCCCATCATTTGGGCATGTTGCTGCTGCGGCGTCTGCTGCTGTTGCTGCTGGGGCTGCTGCTGTTGCTGTTGCTGCTGCTGCATGCCGTGCGGCGGACGCGGAAAACCGCCCATGCCACCCATAGCGCTCTTATGCTGATGTTGCTCGGCCATTTGCTTGAGCGTCTGCGCCGCCAGCGAATGCTCCGACATGAGGCCAGCAGCAGCACCACCGGCACCACCACCAGCACCAGCACCAACACCTGGACCAGCACCAACACCAGGACCACCAGCATTGCCGCCATTGGGTCCATTCTGGTAGCCACCAACGACGCCCTGTCGCATCTTCATGGCCTGCTGCGGATCCATGCCGCCCCCCATGCCGAAGCCGGGAAAGCCGCCATGTCCGCCCAGCCCTCCCTCGGACTTGACATTGAGACTGTTGATCAGATCCTGCGCATTTGGGGGCTCCACCTTGATGCCATCTTCCGTTTTGATATCCAGCAATGGCTTCTCATCGAAGCCGTCCAGGAAACTCGGATTGAAATCCTGCAGATTGCTTATGAGATCCTTGAACGTATCATTATTCTCGGAATTATCATCGCCCAAGAGATCTGGAAAGCCGGGAAATTGCCCATTGGCGCCATCCTTGTCCAGTGAACCCAAGTCGGGGAAATCGTGATCGGGTTCCCTTTTGCATTCCACCAAATTGGCCAAATTGCCCAAGGCCGATTTCTGTTGGGCGGACATCATGTTGGGTCCCATGCCGCCGACGCCGACGCCAACGCCGCCGGGTCCTTGGGGCATGCCACCGACATTGCCAGCGCCGCCGCCGCCGCCGCCAGGACCCCCGCCGCCACGCCCATTATTGCCAAGGCCACCCAGACCGCCGCCTTGTTGTTGCTGCTGCTGTTGATGATGTTGCTGCTGATGCTGCTGCTGCTGATGTTGCTGCTGCTGATGATGTTGCTGCTGCTGATGTTGATGATGTTGCTGCTGCTGATGTTGTTGATGGTGTTGCTGCTGATCGCCTCCACCGCCGCCACCACCACCCACGCCCACTCCTGGTTCGCTCTTCACGGAGGTGTTGGTCAGCGCCTTCACAGTGACATTGGTGCTGATCTGCTGCGGCTGCGAATTTGCCGCCGATGTTGTGAACTCCAGTTGCTGCACGATTTCCACTGAGAACTTGGTTAGATTCTCAGAGCCGCCGCCGACGCCGCCGCCGACGTTGCCACCATTGGAGCCATTGTTGTTGTTATTATTGTTATTGTTGTTATTGTTGTTGTTATTGTTGGGCAACTTGTGCGGCGGTTCAAAGTTGTCGGGTCCATTGTCAACATCCTCCGCAGATCGTTTTAGGAATTTTTGTTGCTGCAGAGGGAGAAAGAAAAAGGAAAGAAAGGTGGAGAGGGGGAAAGGTTAAAATACATTTGGAAATTATGGCATTTTTTAAGATTGTATAAGAATATATAATGTACAATAATATAATCGATATATCAATTAATAAATGTAGTGTAAGTTTTGTTCTTTCTTTATTGTAATTCAACCTTAGCTAATTGGTTTAAGGATTTTGACCTTATGAACCTTTTTTCGATAAATAAAATAAAGCAGAAAGGTTACTTTCGGCATGCCGATATTTTTATACCTTTGCAGTTTCTTATTTCCTGCATTTGTTCCTATATAAGTTATATATAATAGTTAAGAATTGATTGATATTGTGTACATTCAATATTAGGTTGATTGGCACTGATAGGTTAAGTTATATCTAAAGGCAGAAAGGTTAACTTCGGCCGATAGTTTTATACCCTGGCTCTGCCCAATTTTTTTTTTTAACTATTTCCTGCAATTGCTCCTATATTATTTATATATAATGGTGCAGAATTGAATGGTGTTGAGTATATTCAATATAATGTCTTTGATTTGCACTAATAGGTTTAATTATTTCTAATATCATACAAAAACCTGCATTTCGACCTATTGTTCCTATGGTAACTTTATGTTATAGTGGTCCCATGTTGATGAAATTTTATAAACATTTTATATACAAAGAAAAAGTCCGATGTAGTAAATTTCGTTGCAATAACTTAACAAAGAACCAAAGCAACCGATAGATTGTATGACAGCTATACGATATATAGGCCCGATCCGTCTGCTTCCTACTTATATACAGTGTGCAGCATTAATAAGCATGTGTGCCAAGTTTGATCAAGATAGATAAATTAATGAGAGACTAGTTTGTCTTGCAAGAGCCAGACGGACATGGCTAGATCGACTTTCCTGCTGATGCTGATTAAGAATATATAATATATACTCTAAGAGGTTTGAGATATCCCCTTGGGAGTATTGCAAACTGATAATTATACCCTCTACAAGGCTAGAAAGATAAATTTATAAAGTTGATGCTCATTTCAAGCTGTTGAAATATGTTCACTCGACTGTAGCTTTCGTTCCCAATTTCTTACTTTATAATTATGGCATGATTTATATATAATATATAAGGAAATACACTATGTAATAATAATATGTATTTCATAATAAGAATAATATACTTGTATTTATGCAATAATATAATTATTAATTATCATTATAATAAATCATATGTTGAAATCTCCAGCTTACCCAAATATTCATAGATATTTCTTTTATTAGTTCTTTTATGTTCGATTAGGCAAAGTATTACGATACGTTACGTTTGGAAGGTTTCGAAGAGAGATATCAGTTAGTTTATAGATTCAAGTTGGGTTCTACATATAGTGTACAGTTTACAGTTAGGTAGATCGAAGACAGAAGTGTCTCTGTTGCGAGAGTTTTATCACTTTGAGATTCAGTTTAGTTTAGTTTTGATTGATTTGATTTGGATTTGGTTCGCCGTTTAGACTTGATGATAATAGCTGCGCTGTCGTCCAGTGTTGTAGAATGTCGACAGTGTTGCCAGGCGTCGACAGTGTTGCATTTTGTTGCGTTTGCTGCGAGCGCGCATTTGGCTTTTGATTTTCGAGTGATTTCCTTTTGTTTTTTTGTTTTTCTTTGTTTGCTTTTTGTTTTCAGCGTTTACTTTGCGCTTATGTTCTTTGTATTTTGTTGAGTTCTTTTCTTGTTTTTGTTATAATTGTTTAGGGTTCTTTTTGATTGCAATTTGATTTGGTGGCTGCATAATAAAATCGACAATTCGATTAACACTTCTGGCAAGAACAGCCAGAAAAGGCAACAGCAAAATGCGCTGACTTGACAAATAATCAAAAGAAAAGAAATTCATTGCAAGACGTGCTCGAAATTTATTGAAAACATACAAAAGACTAAGTGAGAGAGGCGCTAGTGTGTTCACAAAGGCACTCGGCTGCGAGATACCCTTTTAATTACAATTTATACGCATACAACTTAGACAGATTGTGGTATAAGCAACAAATTAAATCGTTTATTTATTATTTATTATATTATTTTGTTTTTTTCACTTTTTATATGATTTATATATTTTAAATTATTTAAATTTTATTATTTATTTATATATTATATATTTATTATTGTATATTATAACAATTATTAATTTACTATTTTATATTATATTTAATATATTTTTAAGTTGTATTTTATTGTTTTAAATTTATACTTTAATTCTTTAAATCAATATCGATCAAAATATTGAATTTATCTTATAAATGTATTCAGTTGTACATAATCACCCATTTCTAAGTTACCCACAGCACCTACTACCCAACGGCTTGGCTCTTACAGGGTATGCAAACTCGCAAAGTGCAAAGAAAAAAAATAAAGCTGAAAAACACTTCTAATCAGCGCCGGCAGCGACGCTAAGCTGAGTCGAGCTGAGAGCGTAAGTACGCGCTAAGAGGCAAAAGAAGAGAGAGAGAGGAAGAGAGCGGGAGGGAGGGAGAGGGAGATAGACAGAGAGAGCGGGTGGCAGTAGGCGACAGTGACGCCGACGGCGACGGCGAAGTCAACGCAGCTGCTTTTGTTTTGTTTTGAGCTGCTGTTGCTGATATTGTTGTTGTTGTTGTTGTTGCTTGTTGCCTGCGCTTTGAACGCAAGTGTAACAAAAATAAAAATGAAAACGAAAACAAAAGCAGACGGAAAGACAAGAAACAGCAGCTAAAAAGGTAGAGCAAAAAGTAGAAAAAAAGAAAAACAAAATCACATTTCAAATCAGAATGCGATGAATTTCTGTTTACTCTCGCTCTCTTTCTCTCACTCTCTTGCGTTCCCTATCTCTCTCACTCTCTCTCTCTCTCGCTCTATGTCATTCTCTCTCTCCACTGCGATCTGTGCGTGCTCTCTCTTTCTCTGCAGCGATCTGCCTTAGCTCTGCTCGACTCTTCGAGGCGCGCGCGACTTTTGCCGTTTTGTTTTTGTTTGGTTGTTTTTTAATTAATGCAAAATGTATACAAAATACGCAGGAACCCGCGGCTCTTGAGGTGTGCGTGTGTGTGTGTGTAAGTGCATAGGGCGAGTGTGTGTTCTTGCCGCTGCTGCGCTGCTGCTTAGGGCGGCAGAGGCAGCGACAAAAGAAGCGCAGTCGAAGTCGAGCATGCGAGTAAGTAAATAAGTTAGCGAATATTTGTATGTGTGAGTGTGTGTGCAGTTGTTTGAGGGTGTGTGTGTGTGTGTGTGCATAAGCCCGTGTCAGTTTACTGCTCAATCCATTTCGCAACTTCCCACACACACACACACAGAGCCAGCGCAAGGTATTTGCTTGGGAATACCTGGTGGAGTTGAGCTACTCCACTGAGTGCAATTAAGGGTATTCACAGTATTCATAAGCTAACGGAACGAGTGTGAATATGATAAGCAGAACACTGGCAGTCGACTGAGTGTATTCACCTAATAAGTGAGTGCATTCAGAGTTATTATACAAAGTTATAATTGAAAGACTTTGATTATTCACAAGTATTCAAGTGAGTGTATTCATGTTAGCGCTGCAAAACAATCTAATTGCAAGCACAAGTGAATATGAAGAACAAAACATGAAAAATCATGAATATTCACTTGTTATTCACTGAGTGTATTCATAAGGAAGTTGAGTGTATTCAAAACAAAAGTGAATATTCAAAATAATATTTGAAAAATTGTCAAAATTCACTTGAGCTGCAACATTAGTGTATATTCACTTACAATCAAGTGAGTGCACTCGCTAACAAGTATGAATAATTCACATAAAGAAGTTTTATAGCTCATGCGTATTCACTTAATATTATGAATATTCATTCATTGGCACCCACATGCCCAACGGGCATTGATAACCTGATTGAACAGATGCCACGAACGAAGAAATCGATAAAATATCGAACATCTTTGCGCAATATTCATATTCATAATGAAATGATTCACATAAACTCACGCTGCCTCTCCCTCACTCTTCTCTATCTCCCTCTCTCTCTTTTTCTATCTGTCCTGCTCTCGCGCAAGCACTTTCCCTAATCCAACGCGAGGCAACACTAGTTAATAACTTTATGACACTCACACACATTCGCACACTGCCACTCACACTCACTGGCACTCACATTCGCAGTGAATGCAATATACCCAATTGCCTTTGGCTGTCATCTCTGCACCCCCTTTCTCCCCTCCCCCTCTCTCTCGCTCTCTTTAGCTCGAGGTCGTAAAACCGAGTGAACCGATACACGCGCCAAACACTTTTCCCATTCGCTCGCCTCATTATGAATAAATGCCGTTTCATAAATTTGTTTTTCCCTCCCTCGTCCCAACTATTAACCCCCCTCCCACACTCCCCCTCCCACTTTTCCCCTTGTCTCTTATGCTGCCTCTTTCACAGAGCTTTTCTCACTGTGCATCTCTCGATGGAAACGTGACACAAAGAATGCAAAACTTGCGCCAAACATGGATGAGCAGCAGCGGCAACAACAGGCGAGGCAAGTGCGGGCAACTTGCCACAATATTAAGCTTATGTTGCACACACACCAACACTCACACACACACACACTGGCAGGCCAGGCCAGTTGGCTTGAATATTGAGGCCCGTTTAGAGCGTTAAAGCAACTCGCACAATTTACAAACTTAAAAGTAATTTAGTTTTTTACGACTCCGTTGCGGTAATAAAAATGTTTTCGCTCTCTCTCGCTCGCACGCCCCCATCTGTCTCCCTCTCTTGTACTCTCTGTGTGTGTGTGTCTCTGTTTGTTGCTTCTTACACACTTTCACAACTCACCTACAACTACCTACAGCAGGCACCAAGATTTATATCGCATATATGCCTCTCTTTCCCACCTCTTAACCCTGCACTGCATTTACATTTATCGATATGTCTTCTTCTTCTTCGTCGTTATCCCTTGCCCTTATTTGGGTATTTTCATTAGTATTTTCATTCAGTTTCGAGCCTGCAAAATTTACGATTCAATCTTCGAATGTCTCATGAATGAGAAGAAGCTCTTTGAGTTATTTTGAAACTTTTTTAGTTAGAAATCTTTATGGTCGCAAATAATCTAGTTGGTGAATGAACTTTTTAAGTGTATTTTGAATGAATAAAATACTTGATAAGCATTTCATTTTTTGATTGCTGTTTATTAGAGATCTTAGCAAAGCTTTCAAAAGCTTCGCACTGTAACAAAGCTCCTGAAGCGATTACAAGGCAGAGAGAGGCATATTGGAGTTCATATTCTGAATATTCTTATATATATATTCTTGAGTAGTATCGAAAACTGTTAAAATTTGCTCGTTTCTGTCCGTATGAACACGTTATTCTCAGAGATGGTAAGAGCTATGGCTACCAAAATTGGTAATTATGTTTCTTATTATTGCATGAAACTTTTAGAATTCAGCTACGCCTTCTACCGCTCCCTAAAGTCGAAAAAAACGTATGACAAGCGTTACTAGTAGGTTAGGTCCCTTATTCTTGATATTTATAATAAAAACCGCACTTTGTAGGTTAATTCCTTCATTCTTGGTATTGATAATAAGTTTTAAAATACAAATGATATTACAACAAAGCTTTTAAAAGGTGTTCTGCGAAGTAAAGCTTTGCCATCGGTTCAATCCCTTAAGAATTAATTCAAAAACATTCTGGGAATGCTTGAAATCTCCAAGAATTCATTATAGCCTAGTTTGCCTGTAACTGACCTAAAAGAAGGTGGAAGAGTTTTATTAAGAGTTGTCAAAGAGGTATCTCTGTCCCTCCAGCTGTCTTCCCATTCATCCCATTGAATTCTAGTGATTCCTTTTAATCATTTTGCATGCTTTGATGCGCGCTGAAATAAAGCGCAAAATATGATGCCGCGAACCTTGACACATTAAAATAAGCAACAGCAATGTCGACAGCAGCAGCAGTAGCAGCAGCAACAACAACAGCAACAGCGAGACCGTCAGCGATGTTGTGTGTGAGTAAGACGCACAGTTGACGACGACGTCGACAGTAAATTTGCGTGTAAAAATAAAAATGTGAAAAGCTTTTGTGCTGTTTCGATTTCTGTTGCTGTTTCTGTTTCTGTTTTGTCTGAATTCCATTTTCATTGCAAAAAATAAAATGAAATAAATGCTTTGCACAACGCGGCGTATGATTAATGCGAATTAGCAGCAAACAAGACGAAGAAGAGCGGGAAGCAGCAGCAGCAGCGAGAGAGAAACCCCGCTAAAGCAAACTGTAAACCCAACTGGCCACCCGGTTTGACCAACGGAAGTGGTCGAAAAATTCGTGGAAAGCCTTCACTCAGTTCTTCCCTATAACCCCCTTTCCTCCCCCTCTGTCTCCCTCTACTGTCCCCCCTCTGCCCACACTTCTTAGTGAGCTGTGCGTGAATCGAATTGAGTTGCGAGTTGGATTCGGTGCGAGCAAGTCTGAAGGTGTTGATGGCACTCACTCCGTTGCTGCCTCACTTGTTGTTGCTGTTTGTTGTTATTCTTGTTGTTGTTGCTTGGCTTGTTGAGAGGTCGATGATGTGTCGAGTGCGCCGAGCATGCTAATAAGTGCGAATGTAATCGGAAAAGTAAGCGAGGGAGGAGGCTTGATGCGCCTAAATAGTTACAATTCTTCAATATTTTCTAAGAATTTGATGATTGCATAAAAATGAATAAACATAAGAAAGAGGAACAGGAAAAACAACAAATATAAGAGCTGAGTATAAATTAGTTATTCATAATAAGTTAGTTATTCATAAGAAAATATAAATAAATCAAATCGATAAATCAAACCAAGTGCAACTTTAGTGCAGAGTAATTTATTTTTAATAAACACAATTTACTTCCACGTCCAAATGATTTGTGAAAATTAGATTGTGATCGGATAATTAATATGGAAGTAATTAAAGAAATAAATTCAAGAGTAACTGGTTTCCAAACCGCTCTTTAAAGTATGCAACATAAAAAAATAAACCGTAGAAGTTTTATATATTTAAGTTTTCGTTTTGGTCAGTTGGGTTACGGGTATATCAAAGTTGAGCTCACTCTGTTATAGCTTTTGTGCTTATCTACACATTAATTGTGTTTTTTTTTAATATTTAATATAATTATATTCTATTAAATATTTTATAATATTGGATTATCTGATTGTTTATTTGCAGATTATATTTCCCAATTTCGTTTTAATTCTTACTTATTGTATTAATATTATTTATTTGAATTTTGCATTTAAATAATTATAAAATAAATAATTAAAATGAATTATACTTGTTTAAATTCCAATAATTTCATATTTAAGTAGCAGTTTTCTTTTGCAATATTTATTATTTTTTATTTGAGTTTTTTGTCATTTCTTTTACTTTTTGTAATCAAACAAATTTTCATATTTGTATTTATTTTTTGTAACCTAAAACATTGCTTTATCACAGCAACGTTTGTTCATTAATAAAACAACTGTCCCTCTCTCTCTTTTCTCCCCTATTTGCTTGTCTCTTTTTCTTCCCCATTCTGCTCGCTCTGCCTTCGCCCTCATCCCATATTTGCCAGCTAACAATTAATTAAAAAGTGTAACATAATATCACATACTTGTGCCGTAGAGTCATTCACACACTCACACTCACACACACACACACACCTATAATAGATTCATATGCCAGTCTTGCTGGCTTCTCCAATTAATTCTTCGCAATTTTAATCTGCAACACACGGCGTATGCGTAATTTTTTGTTAGCCTTGCCAACGCTCTAACGCCCCTCGCATTTGTATTGGGCCGGTGGGCGTTGGGTGGTTGAATGACACGCCCACTACAAGTGTGTTTGTGTGTGTTGGAGTGCATGCTCGCATTACAGTTTTCCATACTATTAAGTTTTTTGCACATTATAAGAAATTTCGCGCTTGGCCAGCAACAAAAGGTGGCAAACTCTAGCACGACTAGTAGATACCCTGCAGAGTTGTACATAAATAAAGTGAGCAATACTAACAAGACAATATACTAGAGTAATTTAGTCTCCTTCAGCCATCACTCACTACAGGGTATCTCACCATCAGTCTAACCCCACAGCTGTAAGTCATTTTTCAACTCATTTAACTGCTTGCGAAAAACTAATGAGAAATTTGTTGATGGCGAAAATTAATTAAAAGCGGCCACAGCGAAATCTCAGACCAAAGCAACAGCTACAACAATTACAACAACAACAACAACAATAAAAGAACAATCGTAATAATAAATAATTGTCATAATAATCAAAGTAGACTGCAACAAGACGGGGAGGAAGAAGAAGAAGAAGCAGAACGATCAACACGATGACCGCATTTCCCTGCAGCTTCGTCTTGGCTTTTCCTGCTGGCCAAGTTGCGCTTGTTGTTACTGTTGTTGCTGCTGTTGTTGTTGTTGTTGCTCATGTTATTGCTGTTACTGTTGCTGCTCTTGTTGTTGCTGTAGTTGTTGTAACTCAAAGTTGTTGTTATTTGGAATTGCAAAAGCAAAGCAGTGCAAAAGTTCGCATTCAATTAGATTTTGAACATAGCCAGAAAAGTGCTTATGATTTGGCTAGAAAAAAGCTAACATTTTGTGCAGTAAACCTTATGCTGTATGTACTTTTAAAGTATCTACAGATACACACACACAGTTATAGATACTGCTGAAAACCGTTCAAAATTAACCCAATCAGGTATTTAAAATTTCTAAAGTTTTTCTTTTATTGGAGTTCATTTTTTCTATTTAATAGAATATAATATACCTTCAAATAAAATATTCATATTTTTTAACAATAAATTCATGCTCACATTTTATGGCTAACAATAAAAGTAACTCTTTTTATTCAAAGTTTCTGCCTTGTCTTCTCGACAAATATTCCCCTTAACAATTTAAATTTATTCGTGTATAGAGTTTTCTTTGCGCGCAATTTCTTTTCTTCTTCTTCTTCAACTTGTTCTTTTTCTACTTCTTCTTCTTATACTTCCACTCTTTCTTCTACTTCTTCGTCTTATTCTTCTTCTTCTTTTCCTTTTTCGTACTTATCTCCACTTCACATTCCTTCCTTCATCACTTATTATTCCAAACATGCCTCTAATTAATTGTCTTATTTATTATTTCTTTCACTTCACTTTTTATTAGCGGAAAACTCGACAAGAGCGAAAGGGAAAGCAACATGAATTTTTGTTGATTTATATTTGCGCACTTTGATTTATGTTTTTTAATTTCGAAAATTGTGCAAGAGTGAGAGAGCGAGAGCGAGCAGAAAAGAAGAAGCTAATAGATCTGCACCTCATAAATTTGCATTCGCCATGCATAATTTCTCAAAACGAAACACAAATGTCAAATAAACAACATACACATACACACACACACAATACACACACTGTACACACACCCGCACACGTAGAGACTCAAAAAAGTTGCTTGACATAAGAATTTTGTTTGCCGAATTTATGTAAAATATTTGTACTGGGAAAATACTGGGAAATTAGCTAGGATATATCTTATCATCAGCATGAATAAGTTCAAATATTTAACTCGTCTGTTATTTAAAGTTAATATTTATACAATATTGATATATTTCTTAATTTTTGATATTATTATATTGATTTTATTTTATTTGTTTATTTCATTAATTAAATAATTACTCTATTTGTTTTTATACCACAACTATCACGAATATAAACAAAACAAATATCTTCGATTTTTTTTCATTTTTCCATAGTTTTAAATTTTCAGAGATTAAATTAAATAAAATGATTTCATTTTTGTACCCTTTTTCACAAGTTCAAAATTTTTAAAATCGCTTTTATCAAATTTTTTATTTTATGCGTATTTTTGCTAAGCACAAAGTCAATATTTCGGTTTAAAATTGCATTTATAAATTTAATTCAAAAAGTTTATAAATTTTTTTTAATTTTCCTATTAAATTAAATAGAACTATTTTCTAAATATGTATTTTTTCACTAGTTTCTTCACTGTTTATTAAATTTTCATTTTAATTTCTTAGTTTCAACAAAAACCTCACGCACTTTTCACTTTCAGTTGCATGTTTTCAAAAATTTGTAACCTTTTCAATATCATTTAAGTTTCTTTAAGATATTATCATAAACAGATAGATTTTATTGATAATAGATTTATATATCAATTTAGATTCAAACCTGTGCAAAAATAATTTGAAAAACTCAAAAACCTGTCGAAAATAATTCAAATATTTCTCTTGTTTGCCGTTGTAATTGCGAATTATTATTTTGCTTTATATTTGTTGCCTTTTCTTGCTGTTGTTTTGTAAACACTTTCGCACAAATTTGCCACTTGATGTTTTTTTTTTTATTATTTTTTATTTTTAATTTTTTTATTTATTTTTTTTGTTATTGTTTTTTTTTACTGCTTGAATAAAAACAAAACGCACACACGAGCGAAGCGTCGCTTTTCTTTTGCTTTTCGTCTTGTGATTTGCTGCTGTCAGTTGCTCTGTTGTTGTTGTTATTGCTGCTGCTGTCGCTGTCTCTGCTGCTGCTGTTGTAGCTGCTGCTGCTTTGATCGCTGCTGCTGCTGTTGCTGCTGCTGCTATGTCGTGAGTCGTTTGGCAGTCGGTTTATAACTGGCACGAGCCATTGCCAGCGAAGCAGCACGAACCGAATGCGAACAGAGTCAGTCAGTCACAGTCAGCGTCGACAGCGACGCGGGCAGCGAGAAAGTTTGCATTGTTGCAGCAGCAGCAGCGCCAGTCAAGCGAATTTTTCAGCGCTGTAAAGTGCGCGATATACGTACGTGTGTGTGTGTGTGTGCGTGTGTGTGTTTCAGTGAGTGTGTGGACTCTGCGTGCGTTGCTCTGTTACAGCGTGGGGGTGGCTGCGACAGCGACGCGCACTGTTATGTTAACGTGCATTGGCTCTGTTAAATTATGCTCGCTCTGTCTGTTAAGCTTAACAGCGCCTTAGCTTATCACTTAAGTGTTGCTTTCTTTTTTGCGCGCATTGTTGCATGTCAGCCGCTGCTGCGATGGCGACGGCGACTGCGACGTCGCTGTTGCTTGTGCTGCTGCTTTCATGTTCAAACCAATTCGTTTGTCATTTGTTTAATGACACAAATATTTGTGCAAAGTGTTTGCATTTATGTGTTGCTGTCTCGCTCTCTCTCTCTCTTTCTTTCTCTGTCTTTCTTTCATTTTCTCTCTATCATTTTCAATTTCCATTTTCTTTTGTTGCTGTAATAATTTTGTTGTTATTTTTTCTCTTTTTTGGCGTCATAAAAGTTTTCCCGACTTGTTTTCCACGCGTTGCCAGGCACAGGTTGAGGCAATATGTGTGTGTGTGTGTGTTAGTGTTGCAAAGTGTGCTATAAATTTGATTACTACAAAATAGTCTCAATAATAATGCGACTAATGACAGGGGCGGGCAACAAAGGGGGCAGGAAGATGAGAAGGAGAGAGAAAGAAGAGCAAAGGCAAAATTGAATTCTTTTTTTTTGATGACTGTTAAATTAAGTTGAAATGTGTTTGACCTCTGCCCCCTTCCCCCCTCTCGCACTACTCCACTGCTTTGCGTGTGTGTAACTGTAACAAGGACACACTCGAAATGGAGTCGAAACTTGGCCTGGGCTTGACCACTCAACCCTTAACAGCAACAACTATAACAGCAACAACAACAACAACATGACAAGCCAGGAACAACAGCAACAATGTAAACAACTAAATAAGGAAGTGACACCGGAAGCAGGCAGCAGGCAGCAGGCAGCGGGTAGGCAGCGCTGCTCTGTGGCTGCGGCAGCGACGCGTGGCTGGCAACGCGCGCGTGGAATGCGCAAAGGAATGTCAAAAACGTTGCCTCAGCCTCAGCGCTCCTTGCTGTCGCTAACGCCAACCTACATACTCTACCCCCCTCCCGACGACACACACACTCCCCCACTCTCGCCTCTGCCTCACTCCCTCTCTCTCTCTGTCACTTTGCTGTCTTGCCCGCATTGAGTGGCAACTGACGCTGCGGGCGGCGTTAACAGCAGCCCAAGGCAAAGAATCACTCAAAGCATAACAGCAGGCAGAGAGAGAGTGATTGCAGAGAAAGAATGCAGAGAGAGAGCAACAGCAGAGTGTAGTTGAGTGCAAAGTGCGATTGCTCTCACAGGTTCGTTCGTTTGTTCGTTCGTTCGTTCGTTCATTCGTTCGTTCGTACGTTCGCTACCTTCGTGCGCTCGCACTGCCTTTATGCTCTCGTTGCCTTGCTCTCTCTGCTGCTATGCTCTCTCTGTGCTGCTTGCTCTGCTCTCCCTCTGCCTGCGCTGGCAGCAATGCCAACGACACCGGCCGGCTGAAACTGGTGAAAAGCCACAAGCGAAGCCACCACACATCACCACCCAAAATGAGTCTCCCCTAGCTCTCGCACTCCCTCTCTCCCAACTCTCTCTCTTTCTCTCTCTGAGGTGCTGCTGCTTACTCTCGCCACGCACTTTGCAGTTTAACCTATAAAAATACCGCAACAACAACAACAGCAGCAGCAACAACAGCAGCGGCAGCAACAGCAACACTGCAGCATGGAAAATGTTGTTGCTGCTGCGACGCTTTGCGTAAATTCTGCTTGCTTATTGTCTCTGCGCGCCTGTTACGCACTCAACAAAGTTACCAACACACACATGACAAACACACACAACACACACACTCGCACAACTCCCTCTGCTGTTGTTGCTTATTTGATTTTGTTGTGATTATGCGCAGTGCTGCACGGGCATCGGCGTCAGCTTCAACGTCAACGTCGGCGTCAGCGCCAACGCCGCGTTGGAGCCAGCGACCCATGGAGGGCATTGAGTACCCAAAAACAATAACAAAAGCACAGGGAAGCATATAAAAAACATGCAATTGCAGCGGGTGTGCACGACAAGCAGATACCCTACACAAAGATTGCAGTTTAAGTTTTATAAAAAACATAAATATCTGTATATGATGAATAGTTAATTATTTCATTATTTATTTACAGTGGCGAACGAAAATAATCGGACAGACATATTAAAAATATAGATTAAAATCAATGAGAATGTTAATGAATGTTATGCATAAAGAAGAGACTTGAAACATTGCCAGAATTATATAAAGTTTAGTTCCATGAACAATTGTCAATAATTATTTAACAATGTTTATTAAAATGCTCACTAATCTGTCTGAACGTGCGGGATTTATCCCCAAGATTTGTCGACAGTATCAAATTTTTTTGGAATTCCCCAAGGAATATTTTTGCATGATTTTAGCATTATCAAGGCAAGAAATACCCTTTAAATATTCTTAAATTATTGAAAACAAATTATTTTTCTTATCTACAAATTAAACAATGTTTACAGTATTTGTAAAAAAGCGCACGACTTATAGCTACCCTGTAATGTAGTGTAAATGGATTTGTAATAAGCACTTGCAACTGCACGACTTGCGGTTACCCTGCACAATGATATAACCTTATTTAATTTAAACTTTATCGATGTAAGTTTAGACTGCACGACTAATGACTACCCTGTACAAACAATATACTCCTATTGAAACTGCACGAGTAATAGCTACTCTGTACAATAAAATCGTTTTACAAACATCGTCATGTAATTGCTCAACTTAGAGTTACCCTGTAACTAAGTACTTGTTGTTATTGCAAGACAAACAGTACCCAGCTCAATCAATTTTGACAGCTTCACTTGCTTAGCTCACTTAATACCCTATAATTGCTTAAGCAACCAACTGCATACCCTGTAAAACTTCATTCTTCTCTTGTCTGTAAGCAACTTATGGCTTGGAAACTCAATATCCCACACACTCCGCACACTAATCGAGCTACCCAATGTGTGTGAGCAGGTGGAACGAGGGAGGAGGAGTAGCAGAGATGAGAAGAAGGAACAGGGGGAAGATGGAGCAGAAGAGAGCTGGAGGGGGAGGCACAACTGACTGGCAGGCAACAACAATGGCAGCCATTTCAGTGTGTTTGCTGTTTCTCTGGCTATTTCTCTGCGTTTCTACGTTTCTCTAGCTGTTGCTTCGTCGTCATCGTAAAAAATAAAACAACAATAACAACAACAAGAAGCAACAACAACAGCAACTCTCATTGCCAGTTGCCCGTTTGGGGCGGCGGCGTCGCTGCTCAACTGGAAATTGCGGCCCAGCCAGAGGCTGCAGGTGTCTGTCCAGTCGGTCTGACTCTACGATAGATAGACGGAATGTGTGTGTGAGTGTGTGTGTGTGTGTGTGCGAGTGTGTGTGTGTATCTTGGCAATGCTTAATTAGTAGCTGGCAGCAAGTTTGAGGTTTATAAATGATGCTGGGAACCACAAAGCGAGAGAAGGAACAAGGAAAGAGAGAAAGAGGGAGATAAGAGACAAAGAGAAAGAGAGAAAGACATTCCTAGTTAGTCTCTCAGCTATTTTAATATTGATATCGAAACAGAACTATTTCAATGCATCAATCAACAATCAATCAATTTTGTCAATACTAAAAAAGAAAATTTGTTTTAGAGAATTTCCACATCTGTTTCCCCTTTGCGAATTCTCCGCACTGTCTCCAGAGAATTCTTCGATCTATTTGTAGCGTATGGTAAAGTCTTCGTAGTAATGCACAGGTATCTCCTTGGTGGGTGTAAAGACCGCCCGCTCGATGACGGCCTTCTCGCTGCCAAAGCACATTAGCCAATACTTCAGCTCGTTGACCTTTGACAGCGGCCCCTCCAGTTCACCCGTGACAGTTCCACGATCCGTATTCATCACCCAACCACGCACCCCATTGAGTGCGGCCAGGGCGCAGGTCGCTTTGCGCAGGCGCACACCCTGCACCTCGCCGAAGACCTCGAAGCCGCAGGTGAAGAGAGAATTATCCACCATCGTCTTCTTCATTGCCTTCATTTTTTCTTCAACAAATATTGTACAAAAATTGAGAAATGTGATGAAATATTTACAAATTTACAATTTTTGTAGTGCTGTCCTTGATGTTACTGAATAGAATTTGGAGTAAGTTTCTAGAGTATTTCAAAACTTCTGTTTGCAGGCCTACTGCGATTTGTTTATAAGAGAAAATAGGGAATGTAGCCAGCTACCAAGCTGGTGTGCCCCGAAATGTATGCAATAGATACAAGTATAGTTATTTAACATGCTTAGTATTAACATTAAAGGCAATTTGGTCATTTCTGTCTGTATGAACGCCTATATCTTGGAGACTATAAGCGACAGAGCTACGAAATTTGGTAACAAGGTGTCTTATTTGTCAATGCGGATAACGTTAATTCTAAAATTCGACTGCACCCATATTTTACCACTGTAAAAAAAAAAAAACAAAATTTTTAGAGTAATTTCAAAGGCAGAACATCATTTTTTTTGTGTGTATGACATTAAAGGCCCTTCCAACTATTCCTGCTAATTTAGCTATATTCTGCTAAGAAATAAAGAAGTTATGAAGGAACTACAGAACAGAAAAAGGTGGGATAAGTTATTTCGCAGTCGAACACATCCATAGTAATTTTCTGACTTGTTTCCTTTTTTGTTGTGACTCCAAATCTTTAGTGTCGTATTATAGCCTGATATAACAGTCCAACTAACCCTCAGTTTTCATTAATTGAGCTCTATTTTGGGCATTTGATATCTTCTTTTCCAATATTGAACCCTCTTTTATGTCCTCATTGTGTGGGAAAGTGATTGAATCTTGAATGACTTGTGGATTGCGCAACTTGAGTAGTTCTGGTACTCTCTCTCTCTCTTCTCCTTGTTCTTCTTCTTCTTCTTGGGGCACCCTCCTGGCTAATCACATTGTATCATTTGCCATATCCATATCCCATATCAGCACTGGGGACTCATAAATCACACACTCACACACATGCAAACACACACAGACACGCACTGGTGTGTGGCAAGTTCATCTCATGGCAATCCAATCAACTGACAATGCCACAAAAGTTACCAACAACCACCGACGTCGCCGCGTCTTTTTGCCAAATGTTCCCCCTCCCCCCCCTATGCCAGACAAAGTCTCGCCCCCTCCTCTTTCTCAATACACCCCCTCGCTGGCTCGCTGAACCACCTATGGCTGCAAAACAATAACTAGCGAGATAAACAGACAACATTTGGCGGTAATGCAAACGCTGCCGCCGCCAACGACGACGACGATTCTATGGCAAATATTTAATATGGCGGGGGCAGAGAGAGGGAGGGAGAGAGAGACTCAGCAAAAAGGCCGGTGATAAATGACTACAGGCGACAGCAAAACCAGCAGCAAAGGCAGCAGCAACAGCGACGACTACGACGACAGCAGCAACAGCGACGACGACAGCGACGGCGACGGCAGCAACAGCGACAGCGACACTGTTGCCCACCACCTCCAAGGCAGCGCAGTCGACGTGCTCATTCAAATGTAACAGCACGAGCCGTCGGTCGCTCGTTGAGCCGAAGGTGAGCAAGCCAAATCAAACAAGCCGAGGCGCAACAACAAAACAAATAAAGTCAACAAAGAGAAACAGCTCAACGCTTCAAGGGATTTCGCTGCTGCTGCTGCTGCTGTTGTTGTTCTTGTTGTTGCTGGGCAGCACAAACTGCGCTTCAATTGCGACGCATAAAACTTGACTTGGAACTGAACGAACGCAGCGAGGTCAGCGCAGTAGAGCGCAGCAATGTTAGCAGCAAAGAGAGCGAATGAGCGCAAGCACAAGAGAGCAAAGCTGCTGTTATTAACAGTGCCTGATCATCCATGCAGCCTGACTTGCGCCTGACTTAATTAGCTGCTAACTGCAGCTGTTACTAACATTGTGGGGAGTGCAAGAGAGCGAAGTTGACATTGGTGCTGTTGTTGTTTACAGTGCCTGATCAATGGTGGCGGAGTTGCGCCTGATTTGACTTTACATTGCGGGGATTACAAGAGGGAGAAACTAAGTTTACCTGCCTCCTATATTAACAGTGTCTGATCAATGCAGGCAGAGTTGCGCCTGACTTGATAACTGCAGCTGTTATTAACAGTATTGAGAATGCAAGAGATTAACAGCATACGATGTTGAACTCAGCTGTTATTTACAGTATAGAGAGCGCAAAAGAGCGAAGCTGATCTCAGGACTTTGCAGTTGCTGTTAATAACAGTTCTCAATCGATGCAGCGTCATTTGCGCTTCACTGTTAATTAACACTTGTGTGGTTCAACGAAAAAAACACGGCACATCATAATAAAATTTAAAAGCTACTCTAAAATTCAACAAAAATTGAAAACACAAACGAAAATAAGGCAAATAAAAAGTACAGTTCACTCTTCATACACAAACACACACAATTTCTAATTGAAATGCAAATGGAAAGCTAAATACTAAAATTAGCTTAAATACAAAGAGGCCACAATAACAACAACAACAGAAGCAGCTAGAAAATAATCAAAGAGGGGGGAAAGAAAACCAACGATAATTCAAACGCAATATGTAAACACTTCAAAACTGGGCGAAGAGGAGAGAGAGAAGAACAAAACAACAACAAAACGAAGAACATGAAAAAAAATGCAAATGTATTGAACATGTAAAGAAAGAAGCTGAAGAAGCAGCAAACAGCGCTGCAACTGCGCTGCTGCAGTGGGTGGCAACGACGCAGAGAGAGAGAGAGAGCGAAGAGAGTGCACTGAGACCAGACGTCGCCTTGGTCTCTGCTGCGTCTGCTGTCGCTGCTGCTGCGACTCAGCTTGGCTTTTTTCTGTTAGTGAAAACTGACTTTGTTTGTTTACGCGATGACACAATTCTAAATCCCTCTCTATTGCTGTCTCGCTCTGGCGTCCGTCAATCTCTGCTGCTGTGTGTGTGTGTTTTTGCAAAGGTTTGAGGTTTACGATTTGATTTTATGTCACGCTTGGCTCATGATTTGATTAAGTTTTAGGATAAAGACCGAATGGAAATTGATATATAGTATAAAAAACAATTCAAGGCATTAACCAGTGTTGGTAAAGTGCATGTGTGTGTGTTTCAGGGTTGTTTCTTTTCTATAGCTTTGATATCTTTTATGTTTTTCTTGAAATTTACTGAGAAATGCAACAAATATGTTTAATTTTAAAATATTGCCGAAATTTTCCTGGAAATTCAACAACTAAACCAAAATTTGTGAATGGTGGAAGTGTAATTGAATATGTGTGTGTGTTTGGAAGAGTATTCTGACCTTTAGTGGGTATAAATTTCAAAAATATTTATACTTTAATATTTATTTTTATGAATTGTAGAATAATTTCCTAGAAAAATATTTCCAAATCTATTGAAACTCACAAAATTTTCTAAGAAATCTAGCAAATATATCAAATTTTCATATAATCAGAAATTAAACTTTTATTAAATCTTAGTAGCTGTGTTTCTATGGGTTTCGTTCCACTTGGAGGCTTTACAATGCAATACATAAGGTTTTTTATGAATTCGTGAAATATGCATAGAAAAATCAAAGGAATATACATATGTATAATCAAAAATACAAAAATACATCATAAAATAATTTATTATACAGATACATAAATATCGTATTATATATTATATTTTTATTATATATCGAGGTAAATTAATTTGTCCACCAGTCAGTTTTTAAGTTTATTCTTTACTGCATCTGCATTTAGGTTAAATCTCTAAGATTTTTCTAAATTCAACAATAATTTTTCTTAACGCATTCAACAATTTTACCCACTTTAGAAGTCAATCTAATAATTATAGCTCAATGTACCCAATGTAAATGCATTTGCAGGGTATATACGCAAGTTAAATGGCTTTAGCAATATTAAAAAGTAAACACTCTGACGTAAACTATACAAAAAAAAATATAAAAAAAAAATGCATATACACTCAAACATAAACACATACATACATACATAGATAAACATGCATATAATAAGTACTTCCTTCAGTTTAATATATCAATATCCGATATAGATAATCCTCCACTCCCATTTCCACTTAATATTCGCACCTTACCCATTGTCATTAACGGTACTTACGTACGTAAACTAAAACCACCAAACGAAACTCACCTGCAACGAGAAAGAAAGAGACAGAGAATGAGACAGAGCATAATGATTAACAACAAGAACAACAACAACAACAACGAATGCAGCGTAAACGCAACTCGAATGATAAATCAACTGGCTAAAAATACAACAACAATTACAGCGACAACGACGCTGCTGCTGCTGACGTCGACGTCGACGCTAGCGGCCAAATAAGGCAAACAATTGCAAAAATCTGCATGTGGCTGCCGTGCGCGACGACGACGACGACGGCAACGACGCCAAAAACGTAGCTAAAAATATTTCTGCTCGCTTAGATATCCAAAATTAGCTGGCATCGCGCGCGCACGACGTCAGCAGAGGCAGACAGACAGACAGAGCAAGTGAGTGAGTGAGTGAGAGAGAAAGATTTGCGTTGGCGACGCTGTCGACGTCACTGTTGACGTCGTAACTGGCAGCAGGTTGGCAGAAAATCTGCCACTGATAACGGGAAATCGCATGCCAACAACAGCAGCGCAGCGCAGCTCACCCACTCTCACTCACACTGACACTCACACTTCACTCTCACACCACACACTCTCTTTCCACTCACACTCTCTTCGTGTGCACTCTCTTCTAGTTGCCGGCACAGCTACCCAACTCACTCTCTCTCTCACTCTCTTCATCTCTGGGCAACGCTCACGCCAAAATAAACAAAACAAATTTAAAGTGCGCCCCCTTTGCAATGTTATGTTGTACTGTACAGACCCCCCCTCCCCCCTTGGCCTTACACCCATGAAAATAAATATGTGGGCATAACAAAAATGAAAATTGTACGCGAAATGTGCCGCAAATGGCAGCAGATTTCCCATTAAAATGTATACAGAGAGGCTTTACATTATGCACTGAGAGGGAGAGCAAGAGACAAGGAGAGAGGTGAGGAAGTGTGGCAGCGCGTTTGGGGTGGGTGAGTGCAAGAAAACATAGACAAACATTCGCAACATAACAAAAGAAATTGACAAAAGCACGCAAGCCTGAGGGAGACAGTTAACAGCGTGTGACTGTTAACATAACAGCACTAGTAGTACCGCATAACAGACCTCTATCAACTACTTAACAGCGCCATATCAACTGCTTAACAGCAACTTATCTGTTAATCTGTTCAGCAATTAAGTTTGCTAATCAACTCAGAAGAAAATAATTCGAAAAGTAATAAATGAAAAAATAAATAAAATAGATTTTCAATAACAGCAAAAGTCAACGGCAAATCAAAAAAAAAAAAAAAAAAAAAAACAGTTCAACAGTTTCAAGTTAGTCTGCAATTGTTGTTGTTTCTGTTGCTGTCGTGCAGCTGTTTTCAAAATTAATTAATACTATATTTTACACTTAAGTGGAAAAAATAAATCAGCAACACTGCAGCACAAAAGAGTTCGAATTAAATTAAATATAAAGGCAAAATAAAATGCAAGAAATCATAGAAAAAAGAGGCTACAGTGCGCTGCAGTTGCATAGAAACAAGAGTTGGTAAAACAAATTTATATGATTTAAAAAAAAAGAAATAATGAGAAACTTAGGCGAACTTCAACATGTCGAATATTGTAGATCCAGATTCTCCGATTGTTCCTATACTAGTTATACATAATGGTGCAGAATTGAATGAATGTACACAATAACAACAAAATCCTCTTCTTCTTACAATTTCTTTGCTGTTTTTTAGGCCTCCACTCAAAGTTGAACTATTTAGCTGCACTGGAGTGTAGCACATGGATTTATTTAACGATAGACAAGTAAATTATGCGCTTTGACAGCGTGAAATATAAACAAAGTGAAGTGCACACACTCACACACACACACACACACACACATGCATATATAGTATATTAATATGAATAGAGAGAAAAGTGTGTGAAAAAATGAGTAAAAATGCAAGTGATAGCCAACAGCGACGTGTTGACAAATTCAATTAGCTTGACAACAAGCCTGGGCCAATAGTTGACAGCTACAACAACAATAAAAGCAGCAACAACAATTGAAACTTTGCTTTATGCATTGTGGAATAGAGGGAGGGTATTATAATCACTGATATACCCGATAAACGAGCTTGAAGTTAACTAAACTTATCAAATTGAACTCAACTTGGTTCGTGCTTCTGGTTATACATTGCGTATACGTGATGCGGCTGACTAAGGCAAGAAAAGTTTGCAAAATGCGAACAGATAAAGGTGTGTGTGTGTGTGTGTGTGTGAGCTGCACTTGTTGATAATCTTCTACAGATATGTGTGGAAGATATTTAAAAAATATATTCAGAAAGTTTTCTTTTCTTTTTCTTAGCTTTATGCATTATTTATATATTTGTTGCTTTTTTTAATGCATAAATTAACAGTATTTTACATATTTTTATTTTTATAAAATACATATATATTAACCATATATATTTAATCTATATTCATGCTCATATTTCATCTATATATCTCATTTTCATTATTATTTTATTTAATTTTATTTTTTGCATTTTACACTGCAAACATTTATTCACTTCCACATTTTCATCACATTTGCCTGCAATTGCGTGTCCTTAATTACCCGGCGCGCTGCCACGCCCCTTAACCCCCCACCAAATTCTCTCATTAGAAATGTTTTTGCCATAATATCGGCGACACGACGATTTGCAATCAACTTAATTGAATTTTGTTATGATGCAGCTTTAAAGAGCAGCAACAGCAGCAACAACAACAGCAACAGCGCAGCCAAAGTGGAGTAAAGTCAGTGAAGGAAAGTGGAATGAAGAAAAGAAACGCAGTAATTGTTGTGCGCTGTAAATGAGTGAGTCGACAGAGTGGGGTATATTAGTTTAGAGTTTGAAATTAATGAGAATTTTTGAATGATTTGAAGTATTTTTGCAGAAAGAAATGAGAATATAAAGAAGAAAAAAAACTTTTTATAAAAATTCATTCATTTTTATATAAATATAATATTGCACATAATAAAAACACATATAAACCCTTTAATCTATATAATTTAACTCTTCAATCTCTACATTTCACTATGCTTTACTGCAAACTAATCTTATATAACATTTCTTAAACAACTCTTTAAGATTCTCATTAATTCACTAAATTTCCCTCAGAAGTCAATCAAAATTTGTAATAAACAATGAAAAAAACTCCCATAGACAACTAACCTTAGATGCAATAATATGTTATCCAAACTAGTAGACACTTCTTTAAAAATCGTTTTATATTTATTTTCCCTTACGTATACGTAATATGCCCACAAATTATAGCGTATACGCGCGTCTATTTGCTCTTGCCCGCGGTCAGCTGCAATTGTCTCTGGGCTGCGTGTTGTCAAGTGGGTTTAATAGCCAAGACGACGACGACGACGTCGGCAAACCTCCCTTCCCCTCTCCCACTCGTCGCTGCCTCTGCCTGCTTGTACGATATTCAATTAGTTGCCTCAACGTTAATGAAATTAAATTTAACTCTATTTGTTTATTTATTTTGTGTGCGCTTTCATTTGTTTATAAGGCAAAAATCAGTTAACTCGATAAAAGGCAGCACAGACAGAGAATGCGGAGGAGTGGCGAGAGCAAAGTGTAGAGGGGGGGGGAGAGAGAATGGGGTGGCACATTGTTGTTGTCATAAATCCGAGCTTATTAGGGTCAAGTGAAAAGCATGAAATATGCAGGCCGATTGCAAAGGGTTCTCTGAGTAGTTGCTTCCCAACCCTTGCCCTTACTCCCCCTACCCCTACCCCTTACTCCCCCTACCACTACCCCTTCCTTTTTCCCCCTCTGTCTTCCCTTGCCCCTCTAGCAATTAACATTGTATGGGCAGCCGAGGCACAGCAGTTTAAACATTTTCAATAAGTTAGTAGGCACCTTCCTGCCTCCCTTCCTTCCTCCCCCGTTACGAAGACAAATGTCGCCAGGCAAAGCGACGCTGCAGGACATGCGCACAGCACATTGCCACAGCGGGGGGGTAGGGGAGGGGGGGTCTCATGTTTTGTGGCCTGGTCGGAATAGTAAACACAGTAAACACGCGCTGCCGAAACGACTTGTAAGATATCCTCAGTAGCCTCAGATAGTTAAGGGTTGCTATCAAGGGTATTAGATGAGGTTTTGCAAGCACCCTACCCCCCTTCACCCTTACCCCCTTGTGGCATATGCCCCTCTCTTTCTGTGTGTGTGTTTTGAACCTGTGCACGGCGCTGCTCATTTCGAGCTTGTAATGTAGACAAATTTTTATCGCTTGCTAAAGTTTTTGCATGGGCGTCGCTGAAAGGGGATCACAGCTTGACTTTTCTCGACTTGCCTTGGCTTGGCTTCAAGTTTAGCCTTACGCTAAATAGGCTGTTTGCGTCGTTAATAATAATAGTTATGATTATGATTATGTTGATGGTGATGAGTGCCGATGAGGCAACTTGATATCGCAGCAGCGTGACGTGCAACAGCGGAGCAGGAAGGGGCGAAGGGGGCACAGGATAACAGCGCATAACAAACACAACCACAGGCATGTGGGGGAAACGCGCTGACAGCTGAAGCATGAAGTTGGGAGGGGGAGGTGAGAAGGGGAGCTGGCAAAAGTTCAATGAAACTTATTAATTTAGGGGAATGTGCGAGAAAAAGCTGTTGAGAATCGCGCAACTTAAGCGATTTGATTAAGGTATAGAGAAATTAAGGCAGAGATAGTGTAGGTATGAGATTATCTATATATAATCTAATATATATATATATTAAGAGAGGGGGCAATGGCCGATTGTGGGCAACTGAGTCTATTAAGAAATGATGTAAACTTTGCTTAATTCTCATATTTTCAATTTGAAATCTTTTTGCGAACAATTTTTGTATGAAGGTTGTCTTGCCCAATATATTGTAGTTGGCTGGTAGAGGGTCACACTGATATATCGATACTTATATAACACGATGATTATGTTAAACCTTAGTTATGCCTATGTTAAACCTATGTAAAATAACCTAAATGGGCATTCTGACTGAGTGTGTCGAGTAAAGAAGAAGTGCTGAAACATCGTGCGTACCATAATTAAGCTTCTACAGTATATATGGTATACCAAATAGGAACGATTTGCAGAAAGGTAGGAATACTTTAAACTGCTAACTTACTATACATAAAACTGAAAGTAGCCTGTAGAAATTTATGACACTTAAATTTGATATAAATCTTAATACACTTGATGGAAATTAAACGAGGAAAGAGAGGCAACCTGCGGCATGTTAAAGGTTTTTTATTCTTGTAGGCACTAATCTCCTCCGATTGCTCCAATATAACAAGATATATAAATCCTTCAATTCATTAAAGATTCCATAAAGTAAGCCTGAAATAGGTTTATACCTCATAGAGCACATTCTCACTATAAATTCTCCCCAACAAATCAAATCAAACTCTTGATGCCTTACCCCAACTTGCCTGCGCTTCAGAGCTTAACTGGGTTAGCACTTGAGAGAGTGCCCTCTTCACCCCTCCCCCACTCTTTACCTACCTTTACTTCCCTTATCCCCCCCTCTCCTGCCACTTCACCTTGTATGCAAAGCCATCAACACACGACTGAAAATCAATTAAAAATCTTCGGCTAACCCCAAAAGAAAATGCAGCAACAAAATAAGAGCAGCAAAAAAAAAGACGTTCCAAATTTGTTAAAAAACAAATGGCGCACACACGCTGAGGCGCTGTGCCGCGTGCCACGCCCCCTGCGCAGCGCTGCTGCCTCTATCTAGAGCTGGCCCTAATCACCAGCAAAACAAAAGTCAAATCAAAAGAGAAGCCTGGCAAGCAGCAAAGATTTTAACCACAACGTGGCGAGGAAAGGGAGAGGGGGAGGAAGAGGAGCAGGGGCAGCAGAAGTGCAGCAGCTAACAAGCAAAACGTCAACGTTGACTGCGACTGCAGCGACGACGACGACATCGTTGCAAGCGACTTCCAATTATTTTTTATATTTTGCAGCAACAAAAGCCGAAGGGAGCAAAAGACACGCAGGAAGGGGGAGGGGGAGTGGGAGGGGGGGTGCTACAAAAGTGGATTATGTGGCTGCACTGTCGTACATATTTCCCTGCTATTGCTGCTCTCTGCCAGAAGGCGTGCGTGAAAAGTGGGCGCGGCTAAGGCAGCGCGCTCTCCATAGACTTAGGTTCTTCTCCTCTTTCTTTCATTCTCTTTTCGTTTTTTCTCGCTGCACTTTTGATTGTTGCCTGCCACAAGGAACCCCAAGATGAAACACAACAACAACAGCGTCAGCAGCAACAGCAACAACAAGCACAACAACAATAGCAATATCATTCATATCATCGTGCTCTAATTGAGCAATATCTTACGCTCGACTTGCATTCAAAACTAGCTGCCAAGCAAGTGCAGTTGGTCGACTATTTGATACCCTGTAAGGTTAATTGCTTAACAAATATATGTTGTATAAGATCTGAACTAATTTATGCTTGAATAGATCATAATATATTATTATTTTTTATCTTGTATTTAGCACAGAAATCAACAAGGCAAAACATAATTTTCTTCTTAATTGAAATTATTTTTTTATATTTTTTCTTTTTTTCTACCTCCATTTTTAAATGTGCAAAATTAATATATCACTCCTGCTGATTTTATGTGCTACTTGTTTGTTTTGTTCCCTCGCATTTTTCTGCTTAATTTCAGCTTGCACAGTGGGCAAAAATCAACGTACAGCAGCAGCAGCCGACTGACGCAAATATTGAGTTGTCCGTGGGGCAAACAAAGCTTTTAAGCTTCGTTGAGTTTAACACAAATACCTGCACACACACATACATATACACACACACAGGCACATCACACACACACACACATATACAGACAAAGCACACACACACACACAGACACTCACCAGCAATGATAGGCACGAAGCGCCAAGCACGACACGAGTCGCTGTAAGCACACGCGAGCGAAGGCGGCTGTATGGGGCAAAAGGAGGCGTGGCAGACACTGCATATGCGACAGGGTGTCAGCTGACTAGACAGAGAGAGGGGGTGATCGGAAGAAGGAGACAAGGAGGACACACACTGGGCACACGTTGCTCGCCATATGCAGCGCAAGGGAAGTAGCAGAAGAGAAAGAGAGAGAGGGGGGAGAGGGGAAGGCAACGCTACGGATCTTTGGATTGTGGGCAGGAACAACGCCAGCACACAAGCACACACACACATACACAGAAACATTCGCATACACTTAAAGACTAACCGCGTGGCAAAGCCTATAAGCACAGTGGGTCACAACCAAGGTTAATGGGGAGAAAATAATTAAATAAAAATAAGGTAGCAAAATCTATTCAGATTTATAGTTTAATTTGTAATAATCAGTGCATGTTTAGTTAATAATTAAATAATCTTTGAGGTGCTAATTGATAAATTCATTTTTCCATGTTCAATTCTCTTTTCTATATATAAAAAATTAGTATTAAGTTAATAAATAAGCTAATGAAATAAACCAATCATTATTTATAGTTTTAATAAAATAAATTATTGATTTACTCATATAATAAGTCATTGATTTAATAGTTAGTAATTGACAAAATTAACAGCTTAATGTTGAACATAGTTTTATTCCCGTTTATCATAGATTATGTATAGTTAATAGTTACGGTATTAGGAGGCCAAGAATATATTTAATCAGCATTAAGAGCTGAGTCGATCGAAAAATCTTAAAAAATATGGCAACAATCGGATAATTGACACAAAAGTTATTTTAGAAACAATTTAGAGAGGTACGGATTGCCAAACTGCTCGCTAAAGTATGCAACACAAAGTCAATAGTAATAAAAGAACTATATTTTATCGACTGTAACTTTCGTGCTTGTTTCAAGTATTTATTTATCTTATTTATTTTAATTTAAGAGTCACTTTGCAAAATTAACTGAGTTAATTAATTGGCAAGCAAATAAATAGTTTCTATTATGTTTTAAAACATATTCATGAACACTATTCAATTGAATTTGATATAAATTTATGAATTTATTTATTTGTTAATAAAATAAAAAACATCAATTTGTGTTTTCTATAAAATAATTTATTGTTCTGTATTCATCAATTGCAATATTGACATTACTAATCTTTATATATTTTTTTACTATTTTATTTATTTTTATATTGCTTAGTTTGTTTTTTCTCCAAGTCTCCCACTGCATTTCCAACCACTGTGCACGAAGCACGCGGCGTATACTTGACATTACATGCGCTCGCACACTCAATTTCGTGCATCGAACTCGCTTGCTCGCACACACACACACACGCACACAGCGCACGCTTTCGCTCGCCCTCTCACACTGTCTCTCACTCTCCCTCTCTCTCTCCCCCACTCTACCCATCTCGCTCTGTCCGCTATGCGTTTTGCAGACAAATTTCTATAAATTATGCATTGTGTGTGTAAACACGACAAGTTGAATTGAAATTACGGATTTAAATGCGAACCAAAGAAATTTTATAGCCACTCCGCGTTGTGTGTGTGTGCGTGTGTGTGTGTGTGTGTAGCATATAGTAGATATATATATGTAAACATGTGTGCTGGAGAGTGTGTGTGAGTGTGCGTGTTGTGCTGTGCTGCCTCTTTTAACGACACTCATTGTTTCAGTTGCACCCCTGGCTAAGCCCCAAGCCTAACTCTGACCTTTGACACGCCGCCTTCCTGCCAGGCCTAACTAGCTGAGCGCACTGCTGCTGCTTACTGCTGCTTTCATCAATAGCCGACAACAACAACAATCTCATAAATTTAATTGTTTAAAGTGAATTTTGCCGACTCTCATTGCAAAAAAACAAACGCGCTGCGTTTTTTTCATTTTTTTTTTCTTTTTCAGTATTGCCCTTTCTTTTCTGCTGCTCTCCCTGTACCCCTTTCTTCTCTCTCTTCTTTTCGCAATTCTCCCCTTTTCTCTTTCTTCCCCCACTCCTTACCTTTTCTTCCCCCCCACCCCCTGCCAATTTGCTTTGCTCATTGTCGCCGTCGTTGTCACCTTTTGAACTTCCGTTTTTTTTTCTCTTTGCATTTGTTTTTTTTTTTTTTTCAACGTCGTCGGCTTCGTCTGTTGATATGTCTGTTTGTCTGTCTGTCTTTCTATATGTCTGGCTGTCTGTTTGTCTGTCTGCCTGTCTCCTTGTCTGTCTGCCTGTCCTTCTCCCTGTCCATCTGTTCGTCCAGCCAACAAAAGTTCACTCAGACGTAAATGTTTTCTACATATCATTGGCTCTGCGCATTGTTCAAGTACTCCCCCCTTCAAGCACTGCTCTTACCTCCCACCCTCCCCTCCTACTATAGCTTCCCCTCTGTCTATCGTTTCATTAAACACTTCTATTTGTTGTTGTTGTTCCTGTGGCATTTGTTTATTTGCTAACGTTTCGTCACCGTTGACATTGATGACGACGATGATGTCGCCAGTTTCAGCTCATTGTCTCCCCCCCTCTTGCTCAGCTTGACTTTTGCTTTGTTTTAAAATGAATATTTATTTATAACATTACAACGTACACAGTAACAATAACAATAACAACAACAAGAACAGCAACAACACCAGTAGAGGCAACAAAAGAATGCATTGCGTCGCTAAGAAAAAATTTATTTCCTGTTCTTACGAATTCACATTGCTCTTTTAAGCGATATATCTTTATATAATACGATATATCGAATGTATTGTAAATGTTTAACATGTTTTAAGACTTATTAAATGTTTCTTTTGGCATAAGTATGTATAGTAATGCTCTTTAGAAGACAGTTTCCCTTTTAAACTTATCCTAATGAATATATTTCATGTCTGAAGTTCTCTTTGTAGCTTCATCACTAAAAATCTGATTAAAGCTTTACTTATAGAAGAAAAACAAATACCTCCTTCCTTAATAGAAAGACTCAAAGAAAAGAAACAGCTATAGTCATAGTTTATATACTATATATACCCAATCTTCTCCATCTCTTATATAGCCTGAGTAACTTTAACAGCTGTTTGCATCTTCTACTTCAATCATTAGAAGATCTCTTCAAGATCCTCCTCCCTCTCCACACACAGTCTAATAAAGAACACACAATTATGCCTATTACACACTCATTCACTTGCACAACCAATGAGTGTATTGCCGAATACCCATGAGTGTATTCAATGCCCAAAACGACTTTCATGTCTGACTCAATGAGCTGCAATGACTTTGGCAAAAGGGAAGGCGTGGCGCTTGGACAGTGTAATGAATAAATGAGTAGAGCCGCACAGAGAGATAGAGAGACAGTGCAAGAGAAAGAGAGAGAAGGAGAGTGAGAGAGAGAGGGACAGAGAGAGATGTGTGTACTCGTGTATTTGTGCAGTTAATTTGCCATTTCCGCTTCGGCAAAGTAATGAAAAATGTTTTTCTGCCCTCAACGAAAATGAAAATTCGCCACGAAACTCTCGCAGCGAGCCCAGCAACATCGCATGCACACCCCTCTCCCTTCCCCTCTCCCTTCCTCACTCCCTTCCCCTCTCCTTTCCCCTCCCTTTCGCCATCATATCGCTTTCTCTCCTTTAGCTCTTTCTTCTTGTTGTTCTGCTGCTTCTTCCTCCCCCCCCTCCTAGTTGCCTCTATTGTTCCAAGTTGGCCAGCGCGCTAATCACCATCTGAAGGGTAACCCATACACACACACATACACACACACACTCTCACTTACACACACACACACACACACTGTGCGGTCCCTTGCAGCCTGCACATTGCGCATACGCCACGTTGGCCCCTCGCTGCAAATGCATTAAACGACAATCAGTTTGCCGCCGCCGCTGTCAGTGTTGATGGGCGCCAGCAATGCTCATTAGACGAGCACACGTTGTCAGTGAGCCACTTCCCTCTTCCCTTCCCCTTTCTCCTTGCCCCTGTTGGTTCTCCCAGAGATTTGCCATATGCAAATTGCCAGCATCAAAAATTGTCAGTGCACAGTGGGAAAGACAGCGGGCAGTCCAGTTCAGTGCGAGAAATGAGCTAATTTCGCTGCAGGTGAAAGAAGGCAGACAACAAACACAACAACAAAAGGCAATAACAAACGTAAGCAACAACAACAATGGGGAGCAACAACTACAATAAGAACAACAACTTCAACAAGAACAACAACTACAACAAAGTTTTATTGTCCCAGCAGCAGACAAGGCCAAAGCAGAAGGCAGCGCGGAGTCTGCGTCCATTGTCCATTTGCTTATTAAGTTGCTGTTGCTGTTCCTGTTGTTGTTGCTGCTGTTGTTGTTCTTGTTGCTGTTGTTGTTGTTACTGTCACATGTTGCATGAACATTACCGTTAGCATTATGACCGTTATGCCTGCTCTGCCAGCCAATCAAGCGCAACCAGCTGCATCACATTTGGTGCAGAAGAAACAAGTTGGAGAATGAAATGTTAGAGGAAACAGAACTCTTGCTATAATAAAGCAAAGCTTTAAAGCATATGATATAATGATAGTATAAGAATATGAAGCAACTACTAAAATAAAACTAAATAAAAATCATATGCTTTATACAACTCACTAACTTCATTATATGATGACTAATTGCTGAGTTTATTTGAATTTTCTAACAAGAACTTCAACAAGAAGATGTAAACCAACTATAAAGGAGCTCTAAGATTTGTGTTATAAATTAAATCGATAAATTTCATGTCGATAACTATGGAATATTTGAAAAGAAAGCAGTTGAATAATGACAAATATTTGCTGTGTAAACTTTTATAGCAATATATCCCAATAACTCTTTGCAAAGGTTTACAAAAAAACTCACAAGAAGACTTAAGAACTTTCTTGCATATCCAATCGATAAATTTGAGTGCGGTAACTGTCGAACATATTGAATAGAACCAATACATAGCATATATAAAAATTAAAGTATTAACTATCCAAGATATAAAATAAAAGTAGCATTGATGCATAGCATATAAAAAACTAATGTGTTAACTAGCTGTGCAAGTTCATAAAGGTATTTTCCAAGAAATCATTCGAAAATTCAACAGAAAGCTTTAGAGACTTTTTGGATTATTATTTTAAAAGGAGTAACTATCGCAATAAAACCTTTTTTATTATCCTTAAACAGTTTTAAATTGACTTATGTACAGTGGACTTTTCTTTTTGCAGAATGTAGAATAAATTGAAGGAAAGTTCATATCAAACTCAGATCATTCAGTCAAATTCAGTGCAATCTACAAATAATCCAGCGATAACTCACTTCTCCCATCTCTAGTCTCATCTCTAACCTCAATGTACAGCTAAGGCCTCGTTAAATGTAGAAGTGCCTTAAAAAAAAAAGAGTCACCCTGCTGCCCATTTAAAGTAGTCCACAAATCGAGACGAACAAAATGCAATGCGTGAAGCAATGCAGGACAAGGATATCCGCCTAGTCTGCTGAATAACTCCTACTCGCCGGAAACGGGGCAACACTCACCCACCCTCTCCCTCTTTCTTCTCTTCTCTTCTCGTCTCTCTCTCTCTCTCTCTCTCTGCCTTTCTCTGGCCATTGGAATTGCACTTTAAGGCTGGCGAAATACCAACGCACAACTGCAACTGGCGACGTCTGGCTTCTGCTGCTGTTGCTGCTGGGAAATCGAATAGACAAGCCAACTGGGTAGATGGCAACCCTAGAGCACAAAGGGGGGAAAGAACAAGGCAAGAAAGAATACGAATGCAGGACTCAGTTGTGGCTTATCGAGCCTGGGTGACAACAACATTGTCAGCATTTATGATTGAGAAATTGCGCTGCACAGGGTTGCCACAGCACATGCAGTGAAAGCACTTAAAGCTGCTGCTTAAACGTTGCTCGTTTTGTAATTAATTAGATTTACTACCTAGCTCTCCCTCTCTCTCTCTTGCTCTCTTTCTCATTCTTTCTCTCCCCCCCTCGAGGTACAGTTTCGTTGCGAGGCTTATCTTGATAAATCCATCAAGTTCTATGGCTCTCTTCATTAAAAAAAGGTGACAATCCCAATTTAAATTGTCAGCAACCCACTGAGATAAGCAACAACAATAACAGCTACAACACTGGCAAGGGAAGCATACAAATTTAATTAAATTAATTAGCTAAAATGTTGCGCGTAAGGCAAATTTATTGCCAGCTAGAAAAAAAAACGCAACAAAGAAGCTGTTTAGCTTTAAAAGCTAAAACGATTTGTGCCACAAAAAGGTTAGCCAGTGGAAGGTGGAATAGGCAGTAAAGAGGGCAAAATAGGCGCATAGAAAATAAAAGTAAGTAGAGAGAGCCAGAGAGAGGGAGGGAGAGAGAGAAAGCGAAGAGAGTCTCTGTTTGTACAACTTCAAAATGAGTTTATCGATTTTAAGGCACGACAAGCCAAGGGTGTAGTGTGCCCCAAAAGGAGCAGGAGCAGGGGTAGCAAAGGGGGGTAGTCACTTCTTTTTGCTGTGCACACGATGTGCGAGTGTGTGTGCGTGTGTGTGAGTGTGTGGAAGGCTTGATGAATGCAGAACGAGGCGAGCTAACAGGGGGGCAGAGCAGGTGCAGAGCGGAAGCTGAAGAAGCTGCCTCATTCAACGGGATACTGTGTGTGTGTGCGAGTGTGTGTGTGTGTGTTTACAAGTATGTGTGTGTGTGTGTTAGAGTTCTCCCCACTTGATTTTCCCATGCAATTTTCAATAAATTCACACAAAGTGCAAAAAAAACACGAGCATTATTATTTAAGGGTTAAAATTTATGCACAACTGCAACATATACGATATGCGATATATGTACAATATATCGTATATATACATATGTACATACACATGTATAATGTGTACATCGTGTGTAGATATATATCTCACACAGTCCCATCCCTAATTGCTCGGCTGCCGTTGACGTCGCCTGTTACGCCTTTGTCTTGTTTATTATTTTGTGGCCTGGCAACAAAACGTGCAGCAATTAAAATGTGCAAGACAATTGGCAAAAAGGCCAAGCAGGGGCGGCAGCCAAAGGGGGTCAGTTAAGGGTAGGGGGAAGGGGGGAGCCGAGACAAGTAGGATTATTGCACACCGCAGAGCTTTGACTGTCAATTAAACAACTAAAGCTGGGCGAGGGATGCATTCTAAGGGGTTACCAGGGACGTAGGGGGTGTTGGCAGAGAGTATCTGGGGATTGTGGTCTAAGCTCGCTCATCTCTGCGGCACCTCAAAGTGCAGTGCAGTGCAAAGAAAATTGCATTATTAATATGCAATGAAATTTTGAGCAAACACAATAAATAAAATATGTAAATTTCCTCTCGAGAGCTCAGCTCGATTTCTACCCCCAAAATGCGATCTCGAAAAGCCTTTGAAGTGCGCCACAAACATACACACAACACACTGTGACAATGTATAAGTGCATTAGTGTGTGTGTGTGTGTGTGTGCTTGCTATACAAGGCAAATACAAGCAAGAAACATGGCAAGAACACAGTGCACAGTGGGTGGCTAAGGCAAGAAAAAATTAAAAGAAATTAAGAAGTTAAAGCTAAGGTTAAATCGAAGTTTTGTATAATATAAGATAACTTAAAAAAATATAAGAGTTCTTTTTTCAGTTAATTGTGACCACTGTGCACAGTGGGTTGCATAAAACACTATTTGCAGCAAGAGATTTGAATTTTTAGCCAAGAATAAGAAAGAATAAGAAAAATTTGAAGGAATTAAGAAGTTATTGCTAAGCTTAAGTCAAATTTTGTATTATATAAAAAATATATGAGTGCTTTTTTCAGTTAATTGTGACCACTGTGCACAGTGGGTTGCATAAAACACTATTTACAGCAAGAGATTTGAAGTTTATGCCAAGAATAAGGCATCAGTTAATTAGATCTTGATTTTATGGCATCCAATAAATAGTAAGTTCTTTTAACTCCTTTTTCAATTGATTTCAACCACTGTATATAGTGGTTTGCACAGTAAAATGTATAATATAAAATCTGTATAAATAACTAATGTAAAAGGGCTCCTCTTTATTTCAGATGAGTTAAAAAACAACTTCATATGTAACTTTCCTTTTTGCTTATTTCCCTTTCTAAGTTTCCTTAACCATAATGACTTCCCCCTCCATATCCATATCCCCTAATACCCTTGCTAATTACTCAAAGAGCCTCCATTGATTATCCTCAATGTTCTCCGATTACAATGCAAATACAACAAAATCAACTTTTGCCTAACCACCCAAGCAATGCCAAAGCTTCTTTATCGAGGGGGCTGGCACCTTCTTCTTTTCGCAAAGGTTTTGGCAATCGATTTTGCTCAACCACCAGCAGCAGCAGCAGTACCTGAGCTCTGTGTGGCCACCGTATCCAGTCAACTGAACTTCTCAGTACCCTCAGTTTCCTCAGTTTCCTCAGTTCCCTTCGGTTTCTGTTTTCACTTTGCCCACTTTCCAAAAAGGCGAAAAAAGAGCTGGAAAATAAAGTGAAGAAAAGACACAACACGCAAAGGGGTTGCGCGTGCTCGCAAGGTGCGTTGATTGCAGGGCGAGGGACACGCCGGGGAAGGTTGAGTGCAATGGGGAGTCGGGTGTCTCTCTTTCTCTCTCTTTCTTTCTCCGCGCCGTTGTCGGTGTCGGCTCGAAGATAAATGATGCATTTTACAAATTTGTATAACGCAAAAACATAAATTATGCACATTGCACAGGTACATTATTTAAAGGCTAGCCACGCCCACTTCCCACACACATACACTCACACAGAGACATTCACACGTTGAAGTAACCCGTACAGATAATTTGCAGTTAGCTTGAATAAGGCAATGACAAAACAAAGTTGAGAGCGGAGGTTTTCCAACAAATAAGCTGAATAGCTCTAGAAGGTAAATAATACTGGCATATGAAATATATTTACAGTTATTCGGCATGGGAAAAATAATTGAAAAATGATTTATGCAGAGTTATCTAGTTCTATCCGATATTAGTGTTCGAACATCTATGCTTTATCCGCAAGAATGCACTATAAATTAATTTCTAAGTGCATTTTAAAGACACTTTCCTAATTATTCTTACCTACCCTAACTTATCCGCATTTTTACAACATTGTTTAGAAGCTTAAATATGCAATTTATCATGTCTATTGTTATCCGCATTAATATGCCGCAATGATGTTATGGGTAAACATTTTAAAACTGCATACTTAATGTAATTATATATATTTACAACAATCTGAAGTTATCCGAACTTATCCAAACCCATCCGACACTATAGAGAAACTTAAAATTTCTAAGAAATGACCAAAATATGCATAAAATCAATATTTCTATTTATTCAAAGTTGTCCGAATTTATCCAAACCTATCCAACACTATACAAGTTCACATGGGTTCAAAGAAAAGACTGAAAAATGCATTAAATCAATATCCGAAGTTTTCTAAATTTATCCGCACTTATCCGACCCTTTAAAGGTATATAAAATGTCTAAGAAAAGACTAAAATATGCATTTACCAAATGTTTTTACTTATCCAAAGTTATCCGAACTTATCCAAATTTATTCCTCACTATACAGGCTCGCAAAAGTTCAAAAAAGTAAAAAAATGCTAAAACATGCTTTAATCCAATGTTTCTGTTTATCCATTACTATCCGCAGTTATCCGGTTCTATCCACAACACAGTAGCTAGCAAAATACAAGCAACAAAATATTTCACAAGCCTGTGGCAAATTGTATGCACATAAAAAACAAACCCCACTTCAATCTCAAAGTTTGTGTCTATCTATAGAATCAAAGTCACAAAGTTTGCATAGATAAACAAAGCCAAAGTGGCCGCAACAACAGCAACAGCAACAACTAAGCTAGAAACGATATGCCAATAATATGTTGTCACTTGTCAATCAAGGCAGCAGCAGGCAACAGCAACAACAACAGCAACAACAACAACAACAACAGCAACTAAGCAATCGCACTTGAAACAACGTCACGAAAAACAGTCAGGCCAGGCAGCAGTTTGCCTTGCTAGGGGGTTGGGGCAGGTTTCCAGAAAGGGTAAATGAAGTTGCGCGAAAGAAGAAGAGAAAGAGCAGGAGGATGGGCAAAGGGGAAAGAGAAGAGGGGAGAGCGGAAGCTTGACGTCTGCAGGGGCGGCAGCAGCGCCGGCAACATGCAACGCTCAGAGTCTTTGACTGACGTCTGTCAGAAAATGCCACCGCGTGAAGTGAAAATTGGCAACAACAAACACAAGCAACAACAAGAAAAGCAACAACAACAACAATAGCAAAATGCAAACAACGAAAACGAAGACGAAGCCAATAAAAAGCAGAGAAATAAAAAATCAAAATGGCAACACGCGACTTTCCCAAATAAAAAACGCATTATAAACAATATGTTTTAGTTGTTGCTGCTGCTGCTGTTGCTGTTGTTGTTGTTGTTGTTTTTGTTGTTGCCGATGTTGTTGTTGTTGCCTCTGTTGTTTCTTTCTTGTTTTGCATGTTGCACCGGCCGCGTAGCCGACGTTGCTGGCCGCCAATTGTTGGCCGTAATTTGCAATGATTTTCACTGCCAACCGCAGCAGAAGCGCGACAACAACAGCAGCAGCAACGGCAGCAACAACAGCAACAGCGGCAGCAGTAAAAGTTTTCCAATTCCAAAAAGAAAATAAAAGAAAAGTGAAAAGCCCGCGGCAAGTTAGATTGGGACGGATGCGCTCGCTCGGACAGTCGGTCATTAATTCATTTGCGCATTTTTAATGCCAACTGTCGAGAGATTCCACTCGTGGATGAATGAATAACTGGGCAGAGGCAAGGAGAGAGAGAAGGAGGGAGAGAGAGAAGAAGGGAGAGAGAGAGAAGGAGGGAGAGAGTGAGAAGGAGGGAGAGAGAGGGAGAGTCACCACGAACAGGAGAGAGTCAGATGAGGTCGGAGTGAGAGAGCAAGAAAACAATTTGAATAACTTGCGTGCTTCATAAACTCTTTCAATAAAACTCTTCTAAAGAGTTCTGTAATGGAAAATCTTTTGTTTAACGATTAATTGCTGATGAGCAGAGTTATTGAATAGAAATAGAAATAATCGAATCGTATATAAGGGAAATTTTAGGCATATCTTAAGTTCAGCGATGTATTTTATAATTCATTAGATTAAAAAAGCATTCGATTCCTTGGAAAATTGTTTATAGACTGATTAGTTTCTTTTAAAATGACTTATAGAATATATATTGCAATTATATTACTCATGGAGCTCAGAAAATAGTTTTTCAACCTATTAGTTCTTTTCTAGCTTAGCTATAGGTCGCTAATAAACCGATTACTTTCTTTTAAGATGACTCATACGATATAAATTGGAATTATTACTTATAGAGTTAGCAAAATCGATTGTCAAACGATAAGTTATGCTCTAGCATTGAAACAGGTCGTTCTTAAATTGATAAGTTCCTTTTGGTTGACTTATAAGATATATATCGTATTAATATTACTTATGTAGTAAGTTTATTCAATCGCTTAGTTCTTCTGATGTATAACTATAGCTCGTTTATAAACCGATTATCTTCTTGTAAGATGAATTATACGATATATATATCGCATTAATATTACTCATAGAGTTTACAAAAGAGTTTTTCAACCTTTTAGTTACTCTCAGGCAAAGTTATAGGTCATTATAATCAAAGTACTTTTATTCGCCATCCCTAGAATATCTTCTCCTAACCAATTTATTTTTTTATCGATAGTTATAAAATTGATAATACTGGCAGGATATAAAGGATGCTTTGACTTTCTATCTATTATATCCCGTCCAGAAGAGTTCTGCGATATATTAATCCTAAATCAAAAATCGTGTTTGTATTACGATGAATTTCTCATGCTATAATTATAGCACTGCGGTTAACCGACAATGTAGCGAGGCCTCGCATTGCGATTAACGCGCTGAAGGTATGCGAAAAAGCATATACCTTATGCCATATAACATATATAGTATAATGGCAGCACTTATCGCGTGGCTCAGGCAACTCTTATAGAGCTAACGTGTGTGTGTGTGTGTGTGTGCGGATAAGTAAGAGCAAAAGCTTTTTGAAAGTGAATCAGCTATAAATTTGCATTGCGAACAGGGACAACAACAACAATGGCATTAAGAAAAACAGCAACAAAAGCCTTTCAAGCCAATTAAAATTAAACAAAAAACTGAATCGCTTTAAGCGTATGACAAAAGAAGGGACAGCTGGGGAGGAAAGCTACAGAGAGAGAGAGTGAGAGAGAGAGGGGGAGAGAGAGAGGGAGGGGAGAGAGCAGATTGACTGGGTATATATAAAAGTGAATGATTACCGACCGCACATGACACAAATGACATTGCAAGCGGATGCGGAAAAAGTGCGCAGAAGCTCAAACTCAACTCGAGTCGCATCGCGCCGGACCGCACCGCACCGCAGCGTGTCTCTGCCCCCGCCACGCCCAGCGGGTCTCTGCCTGGCCACGCCATAACTCAAGTTGACTTAACTCAGTTCCGCTCAGATCCGTTCAGTGCGATTCGTAGATTTGCTACTGGTCACTAGCGAAATGCGAATACCTCACGTTTGGTTCGACAAGCAGTCAACAATCGGTAGCAACGACTAGTTTATACCCTAAGTGAGGGGGTGCAATTAATTGTACACTATTTGTAGAGTATATAGGGGATGTAGAGGGAGTATAACATATAAATATCGCATCCTACAAACTAAAACTGGAAACAATTTATAGAACTTAGCCAAAATTGAAAAAGAAATAGGTCACTTAGGTCAGAAATAGGTAATTTCTACAGAAAGTTAAGATATACAAAAAATGTTATTAGGCTACTGCAGGTTACATCCAAAGATAGTTAAGATATATGAAGAATATAATTAGAGTATTGTCTTCTATATGAAATATATCAGAAATCTGTAAATGTCAGTATATAGAGAACTTCTTGAAGAAAAAGTGAAAAATTCCTTCTAAAATATAAATATTTCCTTTAAACTTTAATTACTTAGTTTGATTTTGGTTAAGTTTGACAAAACCTATCGAAATAAAGATTATGAGTAACTTCTTAAACAATAAATTAAAGTTAATAAAAAACTACTCAAAGTTCTTTCTTCATAAACAGGAAACTGTAATATCTTCATGATTTCGCAGTAATTTCGCAGTAAAACTCAACTAAAGCAAATGCAAATCATCCGTGTACACAACAGATTGATCAGATATTTCATTGACTGCGTTACAGATGCGATGGTGCAATCTCTAGACTCGATTTGCAAGAGTATAATGATGCTGATTGAAGAAATCGTAGAGTCGGAGTCGGAGTGTATCTTGTAATTGCAAACGACAATGGGAGACAATGACGCTGAAGTTGACTGTGTAAATTTGTGGCAATTACACGGGGTCGAGTGAGTCTCGGACTCTAGAATTGCAACAACACGAATAGACAAAACAGACGAAGCGACGGATAGACGAATGGCAGAACCAACAATTATATAAACTAGAGTTGCAATCAGTCAAGTCTGTCTCTCTGTCTGTCAGTCTCTCCGTCAGTCAGTCAGTCAGTGAGTCCCCTTGGCCAGTCGTCAGCCATGATGCAAGCCTAACCAACTGAAACAGTGCTACAAAGCTTATAGGGAGGGGGATGTAGTAGATACAGGGGGAAGGGAGATGTACAGGGAGTCAGAGACGAAGTTGGGAAGCCGAGAGTCATTTTGCTGGGCCGATTTTGAAGTATTCGACGAGAAAAATCTTTGGCTTACAAAATAATTTCAAGGTATTTAAAATGCACACAAGCCCGTCCAAGCAGTGCACACACTACACACTACACACACACACACATGAGACATAAGGCAACAGCTACAACTACAACTACAATAAATGTATCTTGTAGCTACAAGTTGGCAGCGACTGCGAGTGAAACTGAACTGAACTGAAACTGAGAAAAATAAATAAATACAAAACAAAAACACTCACACACACACACATACACTAACACACTCACACACACAGTGGAAGAAAAAACGCTGACCTCATTATTATTTTGTGTATACTTCATGTGCAGTTTGTGTGTTTCGCGCGGGCTTCGTCACTTCGTGCAGCAGCTCTAACATTGCGCCCAAAACATAATACAAGACACACACACGCACAGACACACACACACACACAGGCACACACTCAGGCACACATAGCCAGGCGCTTCCAAATCGCGTCCGTATCAGAAACTTCCCGAAAATTTTCCGCGCAGATAAGTGTGGTTTATGTGTCAGGCACGCATATGCGCTGCGCGAAATTCCCTTATTGAAGAAGTGATCTTGGCCGGAATAGTTGGTTGGCTTGTAGATCCACATAGTGGCGATGTGCAGCAGTACTGCTACGCGATCAAAACAACCAAAACGAGACGCGAGTTGCAATAAATTGCAAATTAAATCTTTTTTGCAGTTTCATTGTTGTGCCCAGGTGCTAGGAATCAGCTGTTAGGGCTGCAAAAAACTCGCTGCAGAGGTGATCCGACTCGAGCGGCGTTGCCAGATCGACGGCGCTGCCAGATTGCTCTGGTGATCTAAAAGGGCGCGAGTACATAAAATTCAAATTTTAAATTTGAATTTTAATCTAAATTTAAATTATAACTCAGTTTAATTTAATTAATTTAATTAATTAATTGAGTTAATTTGATTTAAACTTAAACTTGGTGAAATCGGAGAGAATTAACAATTTGGCTTTTAAACTTTCCTTTCGGAGTGGACCAATTGTAGAAAGGGAAAAGGCTCAAAGGTCGCGGACAGACCGAAAATCATCCTCTCACCATTTCGGTGCCTAAGAGAGGCTCTGGTGTCCGAAAAGGGGCGGATTAAACCTCCATCAACGCCTAGGGGAAATCCGTGGCCTACGAGGGACCCTCTCTACCTTTTGGTTCACGACGACTGCAAAGTTTAATCCGCTATCGCTGGACCTTAAATGGATACTCCAGCGGGGGGCATTGCCCCCACAGACGTCGACCCATTCAGGAGAAGTTCCAGAATGTCGAGGTCTCCTACAAGAGGAGCAGGAAGTACGGTGCAGGGAGCCGTGATCACCGGGCCAGTGGCTGCGACTGCGGAAATAGCGACGTCCAGTCACCGCAATGCTGTAGAGGTGGACAACTTGGCCCCAACACCTTGTAATTCCACTGCTATTGCAAGCATGGACGTTATAAGCGTGCCGACGCACAAGGGGGGTGGAAAATCTCCTACAGTATCGCCAATACGGCCTGTAGACCTAGGCACGGCGATTCAAAGCGAAGACCTGCGAAGCATACTTGCCAGGATGAGTGGCAAAATTCAAGTACTTCTATCTGCGTTCGAAGCACAGCGCCATGTCACCAAAGAGACCAAGGGCGTAATAAGTGAACTCTCGGCTCTCAATAATAGAGCAATCGAGCTACACGAGGGCAATGCAAAGAAGGCACGAACTGCGACCACTGCTACGCAGACAGAGGCGCAACAGACCAGCAAAAAGGCCACTCTCGCAGTGCAAGTGGCAAAAGTCCAGACGCCCAAGGTACAAGCGCCAAAGTTGGTCAACCACACGGGTGACAACAAATCAGGAGCAATGACCAAAAGCAGTGTAAAGGAGGCTAAGCCGGCAAACTACGCATCTGTCGCAAAAAATGCTATTTCTGGAGGCGAGTGGACCACTCCCAAGCCTAAGCGCCTGCGTAAAAAGCCAGAGGCTCTCATCGTTAAAAAGACGGGAGAGGCTTCCTACCCAGAGTTGATCTGCAAACTCAAAGCGGACCCGAGCCTTAGCGAATTGGGCAAACACGTTCGCAAAATACGCAGAACACAGCAAGGGGAGCTCCTGCTGGAAGTATACGGGAAAGCCTCTGAAAGCGTTCCCCAATTCAAAAGGGAGCTAGAAGCGTCGCTCAAGGAAATGGCTTCTGTGCGTACGGGAGCACACAAAGTAGCGCTATCGTGTAGCGGTATGGACGAGGCCACGACAGCAGCGGAACTCCACAGCAGCCTAGTCAAGCAGTTCCAAGGCATTCAGCTAAACCCGGAGGATGTCAGGTACATTCGAAGAATGCGGGATGGGACCCAGACGGCGACACTCTTACTGAGCGCAAACGATGCGATTGCGGTACTCAAGCAGGGCCATGTAACCGTGGGGTGGTCAAGATGCCGCATCATCCAGGACCTCCGGCCCAAGAGATGCTACAGGTGCCTGGGATACGGACACCGAGCAACGTCCTGCAAGGCGACCGATCGGACAGATTGCTGTCTGCGATGCGGTGAGCGAGGGCACAAGGCAAAGGGGTGTGTGGCACCACCAAAATGCCTTATTTGCAGCAGTGAGGTGGATAGAAACCATCCGACGGGCAGTTTTGCATGCCCGACTTACAGAGAGTGCATGAAGGAAGCCAAGAGCCGCCCTAATGCAGGACGAAATTAATTTCATCCAGCTCAATGTGAACCATTGCGCAGCTGCTCAGAGCCTCCTGGCTCAAACTGCGGCGGAGCGCAATGTAGATATCATGCTCCTGAGCGAACCCTACTCTTCTGCGGTGGGAAATGTTAACTCGATGATTATGGACGAGTCCGGCAAAGCAGCTATTAAATGTTGCAGCCCTCTACACGTGCAGGAACTGGCTGCCCCTCCGATGCAGGGAATCGCATATGCAAAGATAAAAGGCGTGCATATGTACAGTTGCTATGCTCCGCCTAGCGATAGTCCGGAACAGTTTGAGGAGATGCTTGAGTTGATGGTGAGGCATGCGAGAGGGCGTAGCCCGAAGATAATCGCTGGTGACTTCAATGCCTGGGCAGTAGAATGGGGCAGCAGGGTATCCAATCCCAGAGGACGAGCTGTTATAGACGCGATGGAAATGTTGGACCTGATATTGCTGAACGACGGTCTCAAGCCTACGTTCAACAATGATAGGGGAACGTCATTCATCGACATTACCTTTGTCAGCAGAGGACTAGTGGCCAACTCTAACGCTAGTTGGATGGTCCATGATGATGCTGTAACGCTAAGCGATCACGCACTGATCTCCTTCAGCATCCTACCGGTGGCCACGCCTTGGAGACGGCAGAGGAGAACAGTCGGGCAATCATGGGACACCAGGAAGATCGATGAAGTTATGCTGGCATACCAAATCGACTCCCTGGCAATCACAAATGACCATGCAGAGACTATGGCGGCTGACCTGATGAAGAAGCTTGCAGCAACGTGCGACGCAATCATGCCAAGGAGAACTAAGGCGCAGCGCAAGCCACCTGTGTATTGGTGGAGCGCCACCCTAAGTCAACTTCGGTCTGAATGCCTTAGGGCAAGGAGAAAGGCGCAAAGAGCCAGAGGTAGCACCCAGCATGCGGAACTCCTGGAGGTCTTTAAAAGGAAACGACTTGAATTCAAGCATGGCATATCGGCTGCCAAGTCGGATGCCTACAGGGAACTGCTTGTCAGTGTTGACAAAGATCCCTGGGGTCTGGCATACAAGCTCGTATCCAACAAGCTACAGAAGAGGAAGGCAACGCCATCAGATCCTGATGTCCTGGCTAGCATTGTTGCGGAACTATTCCCGATGCAGACCACGGCATGGCAGCCAACAGCAGCAGTCCCTTCTCCAGATTTTCCGTGTGTCACGGAGCTCGAAGTCGTTGAGGCAGCCAAGCGAATCAAGCCCAACAAAGCTCCTGGCCTCGATGGAATCCCTGGAGTAGTGGTCAAGGCAGTAGCGTTGGCTAGACCTGACATATTCCGAGCAACGTTCCAGCAGTGCCTCACGGACGGGGTGTTTCCAACGAGGTGGAAAATCCAAAAACTAGTGCTGCTACCGAAAGGCAAAGGACCTGCACAGGCTGCAAACAGTTATCGCCCATTATGCCTACTTGATATTGTGGGTAAACTGTTTGAGCGAATCCTGTATTCCCGAATAGAGGCAATCACCGAGAGCATCGACGGCCTTGGAAGTCAGCAGTATGGCTTCCGGAAAGGCAAGAGCACCCTGGACGCACTCACGGCGGTGAGAAATATTGCCAAGAACGCCCTCGAGGGCGACAGATGGTTAGGAGGAACGAAGGAGTACTGTGCAATCGTTACTTTGGATGTAAAGAACGCCTTTAATACCGCTAGATGGCCCGTAATCCTGGGCGCCATGCACAGAATGGGTATCCCGGAGTACTTAAGGACCGTCGTTGGCAGTTACTTCAGGGATCGCGTCCTTTGGTACGATACTGAGGCTGGCCCGAAAAGGTACCGTGTGTCGGCAGGTGTTCCACAAGGATCTGTACTTGGACCGATCCTGTGGAACATCATGTACGATGGTATCCTGGGCATCAACAGGCCATCAGGAGCGGAACTGCACTGCTTTGCGGACGACGTGGCCATAACAGCAGTAGCCAAAACCCTAGAAGATCTTCAAGTGAAATGCAACGCGACAATTAGTGCGGCCATTGGCTGGCTAGAGAAAGCTGGCTTAACAATAGCGGCTCACAAGACCGAGGTCGTACTGCTTAGTAGCAGGAAAAGGGTAGAGAGAATGCTGGTTTCGGTTAACGGGACACCGGTGGCCTCTCAAGCGTCCCTAAAGTACTTGGGTGTACTGATAGATCACAGACTATCATTCAAGGACCATGTTAGTTACGCAAGCAGGAAGGCTGCAATCACAGCTGCTGCCCTTTCTAGACTGATGCCCAACGTAGGAGGTCCCAGATATCCGGCCAGGAAGCTGCTAGTGGCGGTAGCAAAGGCAACGCTAACCTATGCTGCACCAATCTGGAGCAACGCCACCGAAAAGAGCTCATATATGAAAGGAGCGCGCTCGGTGCTACGTTCCATGGCCCTTAGGCTTATAAGAGGCTTCAGGACAGTTTCCGAAGACGCAGCTTTAGCTCTGGCAGGCTTGCCACCAATTGACCTTGAGATCAAGGCTCTGAGTCAAGTTCGCGAAGGTGCCACCCGACTAGAGGCTCACGAGCGGCTAATGGGAGAGTGGCAGAGCCGATGGCAATCGTCGCAACGGGGGAGGTGGTCATACCAGCTAATCCCCGAGCTAGCGGTTTGGGTAGAGTGCCGTCATAAAAAGTTGGACTACCACCTAACCCAATTCATCACGGATCATGGCTGCTTTCGGGCCTACCTACTCCGGTTCCACCATGTGGAGACAGCCCAATGCGTCTACTGCCCCGATGCGGTGGAAACAGCGGAGCATGTTCTAATGAACTGTTCCAGGTTTACGGCGGAGCGCGAGCAGCTAAGAGCGATGACTGGTAATCCGCTCAACCCAAGGGGACTGTTTGCGGCTATGATGGAGAGCAGTGAGGCATGGGAGCTAGGGCATACGATCATCACCAACATGATGAAACGAGTCCGAGCCGACGAGAGGGCCAACAGTTCTGGCGGCTAAAGATGAAGAAGAGTTCCTGTGTGGTGGCGGGAGAAGAATACTACCTCAGCGTACCCGGCTTGTCGTAAAAGGCGACTGAAGGGTGGAAGGACGTGCGCCCCATGGCCAACATTGAAAGAAGGGAGTGCGAGTGGCATCACATCCGGCTCATCGAAGTCATACCTTGACTGGCAGTCCCGATGAGCGTGCAAAGGACTGGAGAGCATACGGAGGTTTTTGTTTTAGTACGTAGGCATAACTCTACTTGGAGAGTTATGAATCGTGCATGCCACCTACGGACGGTAGGTGGTATCTTTAGAAGATTTTAATTTTCCTACCGTAATGCGCTACAAAAAAAAAAAAAAAAAAAAAAAACACCTAACAAAAAAAGGGGGGGAGGGGAGGGAAAAAAAAAAAAAAAAAAAAAAAAAAAAAAAAAAAAAAAAAAAAAAAAAAAAAAAAATAAAATTTTTTATTTTTTATATAAAAATTAAAATAAAAAAAAAATAAAAAAAAAAAAAAAAAAAAAAAAAAAAAAAAAAAAAAAAAAAAAACCTGAATCAGTTTTAAACTCATTGAATGCTATATATACGTGTATAAATCTCATTTCCAATTTTAGCTAATTAAACTTCTTATGCATTGTTTAATTTCATTCAGAAGTCGAAATTTTAATATGGCTTTCAAGTTTCATTTGTAGCTAACGTTTATCCGGTATTATCCGCAATTTATCTGCATTTATCCGACTAAAACTGTTTTAAATATCTTTGTATTTCTATAATTTGCAACCAGTAAGTCTTTAACCATAGCAATTCGAGGCTGTATTTAGGTTCAATGAACCTTTTCTATCACTATCGGCATCTTATTCTCTTTTATCCACTCATAGATATGACTTATTTTGTAGATTATCTGCTCTTTTCACTAGAGTCTTTGTTGCTTAATGCCTTGCAGTTAAAAATGTATTATCCGTTTTTATCCGTTTTGATTTTCTAAACTTATTCAGATTAATTTTCCGAAATTAATACATATAAATATTGTTTAATGAAGGAAAATCTTATCCGACATTATCCCAACAGTTTTCTGTATTATCCAGCAAACTTGTTTTACTCATTTTTGACATTTATGTTTATTATATATGTTCTAAAGTGCAGTAAGCTCTTATCCGCATTTATCCGAGAACCTAATTACGATCTGGAAGTATCACAATTCGTCACTCAAAAGTTTTCCAACATATCCAAAGCACCACATGGAGCATATATCATTTTCATGACAATACTTATAGACTCTATTGGATACTCATGAGTTTCATTGTGTTCAATGCAGAAAATCATTATCCGACACTATCCTCAAACTGTTCTGTATTATCCAGCAACTTGTTTTACTCATTTTTCACATTTATGTTTATTATATGTGATCTAGAATGTAGAAAACTCTTATCCGTTTTTATCCGCCTGCCATATAATTGTCTAGAAGTGTCGCAATTCGTCACCCAAAAGTTTTCCAAGCATCACATGGGATACTCATCAGTTTCTTGGCAATACTTATGGACTCTATTGGATAATCGTCTATTTCGTTGTGTTTAATACAGAAACCCATTATCCGGCATTATCCCAATACTTTCCAGTATTATCCAGCTACATTTTTTACTCATTTTTCACATTTATGTTTATTATATTTTATCTAGACTGCAGAAAACTCTTATCCGCATTTATCCGCCTGCCATATAATGATTTAGAAGTGTCGCAATTCGTCACCCAAGAGTTTTCTAGGCACCACATGGGATACTCATCAGTTTCATGGCAATACTTATAGACTCTATTGGATAATCGTCTATTTCGTTGTGTTTAATACAGAAACCCATTATCCGGCATTATCCCAATACTTTCCAGTATTATCCAGCTACATTTTTTACTCATTTTCCACATTTATGTTTATCATATGTGATCTAGAATGTATAAAACTCTTATACGCATTTATCCGCCTGCCATACAGTGATCTAGAAGTGTCGCAATTCGTCACCCAAAAGTTTTCCAAGCATCACATGGGATACTCATCATTTTCATGGCAATACTTATGGACTCTATTGGATACTCATCAGTTTCAGGGCAATACTTATAGACTCTATAGAAGATATAGGGAGTGAGGGGACTTACCACATGTACGCTGCTCTGCAGCTGTCCGGCTAACATCTGTGTCTGCTGTGTCTGTTGCTGCTGCTGTGCGTCCGGCAATTTCTTTTCAGTCTTTTTGGCCGCACGCTTGTTCTTGCTCTCGAGAAAACGCTTCTGAAGTGCAGTTGTCTCCTGGTTCTGTTGCTCGCAGACAGTGCTGAAGGTCTGCTCGTACCGTGGCACACAGTCCGTTTGCCTGCGCCGATAGTTTTCCATGCGTCGACGCAGGCGTTCAACAATCGGTTGACGTTTCGTCGGCATCGTGTCGTTGTTGTTGACCATGTTGTTGTTGTTGCCGCCGTTGCCGTTGTTACCGTTGTTGTTGTTACTGTTGTTGTTGTTGTTGCCGCCATTGCCGTTGTTGCTTCCTGCAGACGCAACGCCGCCAGCTCCGTTGCCGCCAGCGACAAGGCCGCCGACAATTCCGCCTGTTGCTGCCAGGTTGGCATTGTAGGGCGAGTGTTGCTGCTGCTGTTGTCGTTGTTGTTGCACCTGCAACTGTTGCTGCTGCTGTGCATTGTGTTGCTGCTGTTGCAGTTGCAATTGCTGCTGCTGTTGCAGATGTATGCCCAAGCTCTGCTGTTGCAAGTGTTGCTGATGCAACTGGAGATTCAATTGTTGATGTTGCTGCTGCTGTTGCTGCTGCTGTTGTTGCTGTTGCTGCTGCTGCTGTTGGGCGGCGACGGCGGCTGCTGCGGCTGCTGCTTGGCTGGCGCTCTGGAAGACTGGCAGGCCGCCCGCATCCATAAATGCGTCCGTGGTGAGGCTTTGGCTTGTTCCTGTTGCTTCGCGGCTCTCGTCCTCCTCCGTCTGCGGCTAACGCTGACGACGGCGACGAAGTTGCACGAAGTAACAAGAGGACAAACGACAACAACACCAGACACGACGCCAAGCGCGACGCGTTTCTCTCAGTGTATAATGGTTTGAATGTTGCTGGTTCGCTTGACAGTCAATGCGATCACTTGTTGCACTTGTTTCTCTCTCGTTGTTGCTGGAAGTTTTTGTTTGTTGAGTGGAGTTGCAACACCCTCTACCTTGTGCGCTGTGGCATGTTGTGGGGCAAGTGTGGACAATAAGGCGTTGCGGTAGACATATTGTTGCAGCTGCAAGAAATCGAGAGAGATTATCGAGATCAGATTAGTAAGGTGTCAAATGTAAATTAAACTGGAGATATGATCGCTAAATTGAATGAGGAAAGTGAGTTAGGAGTTAGGATAGGTGATAAAAGGTTTATAAGGTACAGATCAGTGTAGACTCGAAATAGAAAGAGTTATTTGAAAAACTTATATGTTTCTTAAGAGATCTTTAAGGTTTAATCTATGGAAAGATAAATAAGTTTAGACTCTAGAGGGATTAATAAGATCAGACTGATAGGGAGGCCGAGTATGTTAATAAGACTTCAAAATAACCAAAAGAAGAAAAGAAAGAACATATCGAATCGAAAAGGATTCATTAATATTATAGAATAAACAGTCTATCAATCTTCTTGATATATAAATCAAATCAAAAAAGGAGAAAGAGGAATTTATGGATTACAGATTGAAGAGAAAACAAGTTTTTATCATATGCAGAATACAAAGCCAATGTAGAAGATAAAAAACCGCCAAAAAACTTATATCAGTCTAGACTTCAAAGGCATTTCTATAACTTATATATCACTCCCAATGACTGTTGCACAAATCAGTTGTTTACAGTTTCGTTTTCCCTCACTTTTTTGGCAATAAACATGCCGAATTTATCAATTTGTTGATAACATATTATCAATCTAGCTGCGAACAACACTATTCAGAAGTTATTAAACTGGGCAGAAATACATAAACGAGTTTAATCATTCAACTGGGCAAAGTAAGAGCGCATCTACTACTTTATAAAGTGTGTGTGTGTGTGTGCGTGTGTGTGTGTGTGTGTGCTTGCAGTCACTGAAAACAGATGAAACTTTATGCTCCTCTTACAGTTGCAGTTCAAGTTCGAGACGAATCTTTTTTTAGCTAAACTTTTTGCTTTTGGCGTCGATTTTTTAAGCATTTTACCAAATCTCTCTAGCTTTCTCTGTTCCTCTCTCCTCTCTCTCTCTCTGCGTCTCTTTCTTATGAGTTGTTGCTAAAACTTTTTCCATTTTCCGTTGCCCAACAATGGAACGCTAGAATTGCTGATAAGACACGGACGGATCTGGCATATGAGTCAGGAAAAAAACATAGAAATAAAGGTAATACGTGCTTGCAAGCAGCTCACACACACACACACTCAGACACACACACAACGACAACAATATGCTAAATAGAACGGAGATAATCTTGCTTGAGGTCGCTGATAAAAAACGCATCCGAAACACGAAATGCAGCAGCAAAACGGACAATAATAACCACAACAGCAGCAGCAACAACAACAGCAACAGCACAACAGCAATTACGCACGACAGCAACAACAACAACAACAGCAGCAACAACAACTGCTACGGCAGCCACTGATTAAGCGCATTAATCGCTAGCGAATCGCGAACGCGAGCGTCGCGCGACTTCAGCGTGCGCCCTGAGAGACAGAAAAAAACAATAACAATAACAATAAGAAAAAAACAAACAACAACAAAAAACAATGCGAGCACCAACCAAGCAAAAGTTGAACCGGGCTGCACGCGGGTTGCTTGCTGAATGAATGGAATGAATGACAAACTGACGAACTTCACTCCGAATATGTTGGAGTTGTACGTGAGAGGCGGATGTGTGTGCGTGTGTGAGTATGCGTGTGTGTGTATGTGTGTGTGTGGCGCAAATGAGCAAAAACCTTTGGCAACTTATGCCTAATGTGGCACGTGAACAGGGCATAGGCATCTTGGGGCAGGGCACACACACAGCACAGTCAGTCAAATTAAGCTGTAAACAAAACTGGTTTGCAGCAGCAGCGACAGCGCACAGTGGGACAAGAGACTGAGTTTCTTGGGAGGTACATATTTATTCGTACGATTTGGTTAAACATTTTTATACTAGTCAACCTAACTTTGTGCAAATATATGTAACAAATAGAAGGAAGGGTAGAAGATTGCATAAGGTATATAACATATATTCCTGATAGGGATCACTAGTTTATTTATTTATTAATGTAAAGAAAACTAAGAGAATTCAACTTATTTTAATTTTTTAATTTTAACAAAAGTATTTTTATGAATTAGAATAAATTTAATAAAGAATATAAAGATTAGGGTAAATCCTCGTATATATTAAATGGTGTATATTCATTATTTAAATTTAAACTGAATATTTGTTTATTTAGGCATATAAAGTTCGAGCTGGAAACCCGCTATTGCACCTAGTTATGTTATATATTCCTTATCCTGAGCTACCCATCTTAATTTTAGTTAATTTTCCACTTTTGTTTTTGTATGGGAATTCTTTAAATTGTTTTGTTTTCTTACTAACATTAATTCTCGTGGCCTGATTGTGGTTTACTAAAGCTTCCCCAATTCCCTACAACAAATATAGGATCTGCTAGTTCTTTTTTATCAACGCTTTAATATTCATCTTTTATTATTTTAGGTAAATAATAAATTATTATCAATTTAATTATAACCTTTTAATGTATTGTATGTACTTTATTTATTTATTTGATATTGAACTTCTGAATTTTACATTAGTTATATTGTACATCTATTATTAATAATCCTTTATCAAATAATTAAATAAATTCCGTTAGATCGTTCCTCTGCCCCACTGTGCAGCAGCAGCAGCATCATCTCAGCCTTCGTCGCCCGCTTGCCGCAAACAACAACAAAAACAGGGAACTGCGCTGCGCGACTTTACTCGCGCGAATCGTCCACCGCGACTCGCGACGCGACGCGTTCGATCGAACGAGCGACTCGCAATACAAACGAACGGCGGTTTGGCCGAACAATTGAACAGGCGCACAGCGAACGCAGGCAGTGCCAGCAGACTGACAACCCCGAGCAAGCAAGTGTTGTTATTGCCGGGAGAAGGAGAGAGAGAGAGTGGCAGAGCGAAAACGTAACGAACATAGCGAGCAAGCGAGCGAGTGAGAGAGCGAGCGAGCGGCGAGTGCGTCTAAGCGAGACGTTTGTTTGTGTTGAGCATTGTTTACATTTGACATTGCTGCTGCTGCTCTGCTCTCTTCTCTCGCCACCCACAGGTTGTGGCAGAGCAAGAGAGCGGGTACGGGCAGAGGGAGAGTAAGAGACTGAGAGGAAGAGAGAGAGAGGGGCAGCGCTGCTATGTGAACAGTCGGCGAAAAAGGTCAAATTTTGAAGTCGAGCGTCCGCTTTTAATTAGGAAACTAAGCCACGCGCTTGAAGGAAAATCACTCAGTTAATTTCCCACACAAACACACGCACGCACAAACAAACATACACATTAATACATACATACATAATATCTACACATGCTTTACTGTGTTTGTGCTATGTAATTATACAAACCAATGTGCAATATTTCTTTTCTCGTTACGGATATTTATAGAACACGATTATATTTATTTATTATAATTTATTTATTTACTAATAATATATTTCAGTATTGTAAAATAAATATATAATTAATTAAATTAAAGTAATTATTGTTAGTTATATAAAATAATGTATAAAAATTAGGTTGGATTAAAGGTTAAATAGGTTTAAATGCATTAAAATATTAATTTGATTGAATATGGAAACATTGGGAAAAACCAAATCAAAGCGGAATCAGATAAAATTTAGTTGTTAAATAAGAATAGTCAGTTTAATAGAATAAAGATAGGAGAAAAATACTCAAAATAATATAATAATATTTTAAAAAAAAAAAAATTAAAATAAATGATAAGATTTAAAGCATCTTACTCAGTTTATTTCAAAATAAACACTTCGATAGTGCTCACTTCATTATACCGTAGAATAATGAACAAATGCAATTTGCCCTAAGTCATTCAGATTTGCCATCTTGTGTGACGTCACGAGTCTCGAAGCGACGCGACGCGACGACGACGACGCTGTCGATAATCAAAGTACAGTTTGAATACAAAGCACATCGATAAGAGTTTTATGAGCTGCCGCTGCTGCTGTTCGCGTAGCTTTTAATTAAACAGAGCGCAAATTCCTTTTGTTCGCATTAATTTCATTCAAGTCACCCAAGTAAATCCCGTACTAAAATTTGCATTACTTCTGCCTAGGGGGGATTCTATGTTACAAGGGACGCTCCAAAGAAATCGATAAGAGTCATAAAGATTCGTGCAGTAAAGTTACGGAAGAGATTTTTACAGTAACTGTAAAAATGAAAATGAAGCTGAAATTGACTTCACACAAGTACAAGCAGCAACAACAACAACTTCATCATTATGTTCAACATTATCATTATGGCAGCTTCATTATCTTCAGCATAATTATTTGTTGAACATACATACAAAACAACAACAAACACGCAACACACGGAACCGAACATAGACACGGTGCGAGTGGAAGCGAGTGCCCGAAGAGTGCGAAGGGGAGAGTAAGAGCAAGAGCGAGACGGCAGAGAGAGGGTTGCGCTGTGTTGAGCCCCACCACAACACACTGAGGCGCTGAGATGCGACAGATTATTGACATAGCACAAGATACACGGAATACTTGATGAAGAGAATATTTTTTTATTTTTCCGGACAGATCTGTCTTTTATTTTACCGACTAGCCGGAAAAAATCTCTAAATCTTACTGTCCGGTAATATATGCTTAGTTCATTCCACAAATAAAAAGTGTTTTTGATATAATTTTAAAAAAATTGTTCTAAAAAATGCATCCAAATATTTTTGAAATAAATCTTTATTCCGGGTATTCCATGTTCAATAATGAAAAGAAACATATCCACGTAACAATTATTTTAGAAATTTCGAGTGTAATTGCCGTATTTCGATTAGGTAAATTGTTAATATTTAAAGAACCATTAGCATATAAGAGATTGAGCATAAATTTACAAAATTCTGATTTATTTAAGCAAAAACCTATTGTCTGTTCTTTTGTATATTTTTTGTCTCTTGTTTATTAGTTTTTTTTTTTTTTAACAAAATCATTTATTTTTGCGTGGGAAACAGCAGTAAGGGTTAAGCACAATTATTGTTATGTTTATTTACAAATATAAAAATAATAATTTTAGAAAATATATAAACTAATTATTCAAATACTACTGCCACACTGTGCCTGATAAATAACACAGAAAAAGAACAGGGCACATATTAATGTGCAATATTTGCATCGATCTACTCAATTATTTCTCTCGACGAACTGCACAAACACCTCTCGCAATTTCAACGCGACGACGAGAAACAAGATAGAGCTACTACTACAACAACAAAAACAACAGCAATGCAGACACACAGACAACAGACGACCGACTGAGAGAGTGTGAGAGAGGGAGACCGAGAGAGCAGCATCGAGTTCTGTTAACTGAGCCGTGCACACTGTTAAGTAACAGTCGCCGCCGGCACTGGCTGAAATTGCAAAATCGGCGCAAATCAAAAATCGCCGGCGACGACAAAAACGCGTTCAACCAACACGACAACGACGACGACAACAACGCACAGTGGATAAAATGAGAGATAGCGTAAAATGCGTTTAATTACAGGACTAAAATCAAGTTCGACAAGCTGTTTACATATGCAATTTCATAAATAATGTTCAAATCTGATTGCCAAGTGCGCGAGGATCCTCGATGCATCGCATAATTGGTATTTATCGAATATTTTGGGAATGCCCACCCATTGTCATTTGTGTCCACTGTGCAACGGCGACTTTTTCGGGCAAAACGACGGCGACTTACGTCGCGCGTCTATCGCAAAAACGAACAGGCGCACAGCGTTAACAGAGTGACGATACAAACATTTTCGTGAACAGTCGAACTAACAGAGAGCGTGCACACACATGCATGACAGTCTGTGTGTGTGTGTGCTGTTGAGTGAGAGAGCGTGACGTGAGAGAGCGCCCGTCTTCGTCTGCTTCTCTGCTTCTGTCGCTGTCTCGACTGTTCGCGTCTGCTTGCTTGTGTGCGTGTGAGTGTGTGTGTGTGTTGTGACTCGCTGTGTCTGCATTTGTTTTTGCCTTATGCTCTGAGCAACAACAATAACAGCGACGGCAACAGCAACAGCAACTCGACGAATTTGAATTGTTTTTATGCCCTTGCAGAGCATTTGGCGTGTATATACTGTTGTTGCAATTGTTATTGTTGTTGCTGTGCTCCTCGCATGATGTGTAAATGTAAACGAGGCGTGTGTGTAAATGTGTTTTACATACAATAAATGTAATACATTGGGCAATTTTAACTGGATTTTTCCTACAAAAACCGCAATTGCATAAAGTGTCAAATAAAACTCTAAAATAGAAATTGTCGAAAATGTGAAAAATATTATGAAACCTTTATAAAAACTCTGTATTATTTCTATTTCCATTATATTTATGTGTTCAAGAACTATTTACAAGTATTTAAAATTAACTTACACTCTAATTAAATACTTTAAAAGCACTCCAAATTACAGCTATAAAATATACAGTGGCGGACTAAAAAATTCGGATAGAGTAATTTACTACTTCATTTAAATTGATAAATAATTTAACCAAATTGTTTTTGAAACTAAAATGATACACCTTTAAACTTCAAAACCTTTTACTTTCTTAGTTATATATATTTCTTTTTTAGTTTCTGTTAAAAATTGACATCAATGTGTATTTTTTACGTAAAGATAGCTACTTCTTACGCGAAGTTAAATATTTTTTTGCGGTTGAGATAAAAATGTAAGTAATCTTGAACAGATTGAATATTATTAATTAATTATGAATTAATTAAATACTATTTAATATTTTATTAAGTTGACTCTACACTCAGTAAATGTTTTAAAGGTAGAGCCACAGATGATGCCTTTATTTTTGATTTATTTGAACTATATTAATGATTTAATGCATTGCTAACACTGTTACAAGTCTCTTCTGTGGGAAATATGCCCCATGAAGTGATATCACACTTTATCGGATTTCTATAAGTAAGTCTATATTTTTCTTATGCCTGTCCAGATTTTTTTATGCGCCACTGTACTAAGTTAAATACATACATACATACATGTGTATTATTTCAATGCATTCAAGCTCTTCTTACTTGTTGTTAAATTAAGTACTCCAAGAAAAACTCTAAAAATAACTTCTCTAAAGTATCTCCCTAATTAAATGCTCAAAAAAACTCTAAAAACATTTCAACTGCTTGACTACCACCTTACACCACTTAATCTGTTACCATAATCCCCAACAATCTGTCCAATCGCATTTCCTCTGCTTTGTATAGCATTCTCTCGATGCCACACACAATGTAAATGGGCTAACAGCGTGTCGCGTGGAAAAACGCGCGCGATTTTAGTCGCCCCCACCATATAGCATATTTGCCTGGACGGGCCTGGCTTCGTTCGGGTTCCATGTGTTATATGAGTGGGGCAAGAGGCTGTGGGGGGAACGAGGGGGGAGGCGGAGGGTGGTAGGAGTCTCTTGCAATCGTTAAAGTCGCCAACTAGCTTAGGAATCCGTGTGCTGCAATGCTGTTGGCCCATTAGAAAACGACGCCAAACAAAATGGTGCCGCTGTCGCTAGCGGCGCCTCGGCTAACGACGACGACGACAACAGCGACGACGACGCGGACGACAACGACAACGATGGAGACGATTGCGATGACGACCGACAAAAAGTCAATTTTATCGGAATATAACAGGAAAGAAGCAAATGCTGCAAAATGTGGCAACAAAGTAGCGCACAGGAAAAGCGTAAGAGGGAAAAACTGGCTGGAAAATAGCCAACTAGCGCCTGACTGCGGCTGTGCGCCTAATCCAAATTGCGAGAAAGATCCGCTTTTAGAGCTAGTTCGAGGCGCTGCCAGCACATGCAGCGGAGCAGAGCAGCACAGACACGCACACGCAAGCGAACACACACTACAGAGAGAGAGAGAGAGAGAGAGAGAGAGAGAGAGTAAGAGCGCAAAGCTCTGCTCGACTGCACTGAGTGGATGCCAAGTGGTGGGTGGTGGTGAGTAGTAGAGTAGTGGGTGGTGAGTGTTGAGTGCAAGGTGGGGTTGAGTGCGAGACAGAGAGAGACAAAGAGAGAGAGGTGAACTGAGTTGGGGCTCACCACAGCCTCTCTGCGATGCTCCTGTTATCTGGCACAGCAATTAGCTTAATTGTCTCTGTTGCCCATTGCTGTACTCCTGCGAGGGTCGCTTCTATTATAACAGATGTGCTGCAGTTTAAGCACTAACTAGTGCAATGACAACCCTCGCAAGAAGCATCTCTATCCCTGTCTCTCTTGCACATATTTAACATGTAGAAAACTTACCCCCTTTTGTTGTTGGGCGCCTGGGATATTTCGGTTATAGGCTGAGACCGGAGGGTGCCACAAAGTGTTTGGCTTCTTCTTCTCTTCTCTCTTATCAGCAAACAGTGTTTTTGTGCAATCACAATTAAATTGTTAGCTAGGGGCAGTTGTTGTTATTATTGTCGTTCCAATTGGACTGCAGAAAGGCCATAAGTGTGGCAGTGTGTGTGGCTGCAAACGAGAAGAGAACGAAAGAAAGCAGAGAAAGAAAGTTAGTTGAATGTGCCAAGATTAGGTGAAAATGTCAACTACGGGCAGAAGGGGAGGTTACTGAGGGGAGGTTCTCTGTGCCTGTGCTGTAGTAGAGAACCGGATAACATCATCATGAATACGATAATTTGGCAATGGGCAAAGTTGATAGTTGCCTCGTCTGTTATTAGCTACTTAAGATACTTTGGGGATAAGCAAAAAGTTCTCGAAAAGCAACAGAAATTGTTGTGAATATAAATTTGATTGCATTGCAAATTATTGGGTTAATATTGTGCTTGATTAATTGAGGTAGGGTATTGTTAAGGTTTAATGTGCTATTATATTTTATAGCTACTTTATTAAAATATTATTTAAGTTATTGAGATGAAACTTATATGTGGTAAATGTATATGTTATGTACGTATATGTTAAATATATATTTAAAAAAATAATAAGATATAATTGAATGTCTTGAAATTCATGAAGAGGCATAGAGAGGCGATTCAAGTAAAATCCAAAATATTTTACATTATATATTGATGGATTCTTATAATAAGTCTTCTAAAACCTAATTTACATTCAAACAAATCCTTCAAACTACTCAAATTGCCAATTTAAAATTATAAAAGTCTCAATTTGGTTGCTTTGGATACTTGTAAAGCGCATAAAGAGGTGCATATAAGACACATTTTGTCTTTGAGTTCATGACAAGCCCACAGAGAATCAAATAAAATAAAATTTTATAATGAGACTAATCAAAATGCGTTACAATTCAATTCAAATTCCCAGAAGTTCTCAAACTTTCAATTCAAAATCATTTAAAGACTCAATTTGGTTGTTTTGCATCCTTGAGAAGCGCATAGAGAGGTGCACATAACACGCATGTTATTATACCCTTCGACCATTGAAAATGGTCAAAAAAGGGTATACTAACTTTGTGCAAATGTATGTAACAGGCAGAAGGAGGCGTGGGAGACCCAACAAAGTATATATATTCTTGCTCAGGATCACTAGCCAAGTCGATTAAGCCATGTCTGTCTGTCTGTCCGGATGTCGGGATGTCTGGATGTCCGGATGAACACACAGATTTCAGCTATTTTAAAAGCTAGAGACACCAAATTTGGCATGATGGTTTCTATTGATCCGGGACAGGTGAAGTTTATTTAAAATGTTGGGTGCCACGCCCCCCGCCCACGCAAATCAATAATTTCATCTTTAATGCTGATTTGCGAGCGACATATAAAAGATACAATATTCTGAGTAAGACTGTACTTAGCCAATTATAATGCCAACATAACGTCAAAATTCCAATCCGATCGGACAACAAACACAGAAGTTATTAAACAAAAACCTTGTTCGCTTTGATTTTGTATACAGACCAGCAAGCTGTGACGTCATTGCAATGCTCATGAAGGAAAGAAAAGGAAAGAGAATGCGAGCGCGTAGCGCCATCTGTTGTTCTTCTCTTCTTTTCTATGCACACGCATTTTTTGCATTCAAACGAACACACACACATACATACATTTGTGCTTGACCAATCAAATGATGCACGCATATACACGTATTCATACACAGACGCATATAAAGGTTTACGTTACGATACGAGTATTTCTATTAAGTAGAAGTATTGTACAATTATTGACTCTTTACGTTTCAAAAAGGTCGAAGGGTATCCCACTGTCGCGTGCCGCTCGACTGTTGCTTTTCTTACTTGTTGTCTTTGAGTTCATGAGAAGCGCATAAAGAGACAATTTAAATAAAATCCTACGTGTTTTACATCATCTATTGATGGATTATTCTGATAAAACTAATCTAAACAAAATTTAAATTCAAAAAAATCCTTCCAAGTTCTCAAACTGTCAATTCAAAATCATTTAAATACTCAAATTGGTCGCTTTTCATTCTTGAGAAGCGCATAGAAAGGTGGATACAAACACATTTTATTGTCTTCGAGTTTATGAGAAGCGCATAGAGAGACAATTTAAATAAAATACTTGTTTTACAGTATCTATAGATAGTTTATTGAGATGAAACAATTCAAACTCAATTCAAATTCAAACAAATCCCCCAAAGTTCTCAAACTTTCAATTATAAATCATTTAAAGTCTTTATTTCGCTGCTTTGCATCCTTGAGAAGCGCATAGAGAGGCGCAGAGACTTTAAAATTGGTTCACACGACGCACTGATGCTGCGGGCGATCAGAAACCGCAAAAGGAAAAGCCCCACAAGCGTTCGAAATTCGCAAATGCAAATTGTCAGCGACAATGATGGCTCTCCAACTTCTGCTGCTGCTGCTGCTCCTGCTGCTGTTGCTGGCCAGCTGCAACAATAACAGAGGCAGCAACAAGAGCAACGACAACAACAACAACAGGTTAATGCTGCAAAAATGAGGCGGCAGCGACAACTTGCAAAACAGATGTCAGTCTGGAGCTGCGGCTGCCTCCAGTGCTGCTGCTGCCGCTGCTGGCGTTCACATGTGTGGCAGGCTGGCTTGGGGAAACAGCTGCAACATGCAGCAGCAACATTTGCCGCTGTGCGCGACTGTGGCGAATGTGACTTGTGCAACAACTTCTTGTGCTGCTGCAACATTGCAGAGGGCGCCACTGTTGTTGTTTCGTGCCACCAGCGATGCGGCGCACAGCAAACGCAGCGCCTCACAAGTGCCACAAAAGTCGGGATACACAGCGCAACAGACACACACACACACACGCACACCCACACACATACGCAGGCACAGAGCGATACACACAGCCTGGAAAATTCGCCAACAAACAAGAAACAACAGCAACAGCGACAGCGACAGAGCAACAGCAACACCAACTGCGAAACCGGTTCAAGCAACAAAAACAACAGAAACAACAAAAACAAGAGCGAAACTAGCGCAAAAAGTAGACAAAAGAAGAGTGGCAAAAGCGGACACAGCGCTTGGACCAAGCTCCACTCCAAAGCAAAGAGGGGCAAACCTGGAGACGTGACGCGCTGTCGTCGTGTGGATGCCGTCTCCATCAGTCTCCGTCTCAGTCTCCGTCTCAGCAACAGCCTCAGTGGTTTCTTTGAGCTTCCACTGTGACTTGGCCGTCTCCCGTTTGCTGTGCTCCCTTCTTCGCACAGGCGCGCAGCAGCAGCAGCAACAGGCAAACTACAAGAGCTCGCACACAATCTCACATATTCCCCTCTTTCTTTTCTTTTTATTTTTATTGCCATTTGTTTGTTTGTTTTTGCAGCTTCATTTTACCATTTCTACACATTCCATAACAATATTCATAAGACTACAGCAGCAGCTGCCTATGGCGAACCATTGTAGGTTTCCTTTTAACATATGAGACATGTGTTTATTATATAATTAGTTTTATTTACAGTCATAATAACTATACAGTACAATAATAACAATTTTCACATATTTCTCTAACTTCCTCATTAAAGGTCCTTTTCGACCTTTAGCTGTAGTAAATTGCTTTGTTTACAAAAAAATAATCGAAATATTTTAAAAGATCTTAAATAAATTAAAGGATAAAAAAAGGTTTACTTTTGACCTATAGGCAATTTACTAAATTACTTAGTTTACAAAAAAATAATAAGTATATTTCAAAATATCTTCCCCTTTCTCAAAATAGGTTCTTTTTTTACCTTTAATTGACAATATTATAATGAGCATATTTTAAAAGATCTACACATTCTAATACTATATAAAAGACTACATTACATTAGTGACTCCTTTTTTTTAATTTTTATTTATTAATTTAATTTTATTATATATTATTTAAAGTCGAGTGTTTATAGAAGGCTTTCTTTTGACCTTCTAAGCTGCCTCCACTGAAGTTTACCTCCTATCAAACCTAATAAATATTTCTTACTTTCATTTAAATTATATATTACGACAAAATTTTTAGTGAAATCTGTCTGTAGTGAACACCCCAACTCCAATCAAACTAATTAAAACTTTGCTTTGTGAGAAAACTTTGTAACTTTTCAAACTAGTTTAAAACAAATGTAAAATTTAGTTATTCTTCAGAAAATCTAATACTTAAGGGAAATACTCGGCTGAAGCTACTAATTTCATGTTAATGTATAGGTACTTTTTCAAAACCTCTTTCTAAACATTATTTATTGGGTATCTTAGTCTATATTAAGTTCAATTCGAATTTATTTACGTTTTAAAATTGCTGAGCAAACAGAGTATTAGCATATATAAGCGTGAGTCGGGCTCTATGGGTTATCAGCTCAGATTAAACTCAATTTGCATTCGATGTAATCGATTGGATCAGCAACTGATCATTAGGCTTTCAGCGGAACAGCTGGAGCCCATTACAAATGCAATGAACACGCTATTTATGCAAAATTAAGTAATCAACAGATACATTTTAGATAGAATATAGTGCCCCAGATGGAAAATCGTAAAAAACAAAGTAGTATTGCTTCATCTTTATTAATTTAATTGAAAAAGCAATTTTCAACGAAAAGAACAGTGTTGTAAAACAAATAAATAGTGTTCGCAAGTACAAAACTAATGCACAGTGCAGTAGTAAATAAAAAATTAGTGTGGCATAATGTAATGAATGTCACAAGTCTAGCATAAATTTCCCTCTAACAGTGTTGTACAACAACAGCACACAGTGAGTGTTAGAAAACAATTTAATAACAGAGAAATCGAACCTTAAGTATAGCAAACATTTATTTATATCTTTTTAATATACCTTCTCATTATAGCATATGTATGTATTTCATTAATTTACTTCAGCTAGTTCGAGTCTAATGAACTATTTACTAATTGCTAGCTTAGGTAGCCTCAGTCTACTTTCCCCTGAGTTCAGGAAGGGAAAGTGAACAGCAATAAGTGCAATAAGCGATGCACAGAAATAGAAAATTAATTAAAGTTAACTGAATCCTCTCTAAAGGTTCTCCAGGCACGGGGCTACGGCTCGCGTCGAGTCTCGGGCGGGCATTTACTTCAATATTATCCCTTTTTTCGGGAAAAAGTCACCCCTGTGTGCACACTCACTGCGTGTGTGTGTGTGTGAGTATCTGCCGTATGTATCTGTGGCTGTATCTGTGGTTGTGCCAGTGTGTGTGCGTGTGTGTGTATCTGCGCGCCTTACGGGTAGATACAAACACTGCATCGAGTGGTTGGGCCGTTAAAGTGTTGTACAACATGCGTTAAACGGCGCAGCTGCGCCTACCCGGGTCACAGCAACACACAGGGCGAAAGGCAATGCATAACAAGCAGCAGAAGGAGGAGAAGAAGAAGCAGTAGAGAAGGAGGCAAATCGACTACAACGAAGAAGAAAGGGAAGCCAAAGAAGTTGCAACCGATCGAAGCATTTCGCACTCTTTGCGCTTCGTTAAGTCCAAGCGAGAGAACCTTATGACAACAGGAGGGGGGGGGGGCGTGGCAATTGTGGCCGTGTGACAATGCGATTGTCAACTCGAATACATTGCAAAATGGATTACGAAAAAGTAAAAAAAGAAAGAAAAGACCACATGGAAGCTGATTCCCATTCCAGAAAGGGTTTCCTCAAGGACTGCGACATCTTTGCCATTTTCATAGACTTCTAATGAAATTTGTTATTGTGAAGTAGCTCATTAAAGGTGGAAGAGGTAAAAGGATAAGCCAACGAGTAGCTAGACTGTTTAATACCCTACAAAGCAAGGTATAACTCTAGTTTTCTATGAATATTTGTAGGTAAGTTAACTCCAGAACTCATTGAAGGACATTCATGTTTTGAAAAAAGTTTTATTTAGGTTAAATGAATAGTAAAGAGTATTTGTTGTTTAAAATTATGTTGCTTTGTTGTAAAGTTAACTTTTACCTATAGAAAATAATACTAAGAAAATAAACCAAGAAACTAATTCAAAAGGAACATAATTTTTCAAGTTAAAATGATGTATTTTATTGTATTGTTTTTTTGCCGTAAATCTCTAAAAACTCATAGAGAATTTTTCAATTATATTTTCTGAGTTATAATCTAGTTATATATATCTATCCTTGTATTATCAAGTTAGATTTTTTTTAATAACAAAACTCCATTTCTTTAATTTTATTTAATATAAATTATTTAATATTTCATTTACATTTCAATTTAATTTTATATTTTCTATATCAATTTTAATTCATTTCATAATTTTATATTTTCCATCATCTAACTTTCTTATTATTATTTCAATTCCAATTACAATACTCATCTTTTCAAGTTTATACCTTTCCAACTTTTAATTTCAGCACATATCACGTTCAAACATCTGTTTCCCTATTATATAAGGTAAAATACTCGAAGTGAAAGTGTAAATTGGAACAAAGAATTAACTGAGGGTAATTGCCTGAAATCGACTTGAGGAACTACCACCACCAAACTTGGTTGGTGTTCTAGCTAGTTTCTTAATTTTAATTTTAATGTGTGTGGCTTAAACAATTAAAAGCAACAACAACAACATAAGCAACAGCGGCGACAACAACAAGAACAAGCGTGTTATAAGCTGGCAAAGCTGTTGAGTCGACAGCGATGACGTTGACGGCGACATTTGCTGCTTTGTATGTGTTGTTGCCATGCTACAAGCAATTGTTGCTGTTGTTGTTGTTGTTGCTGTTGTTGCTGCTGTTGTCGTTGTTGCTGCTGTTGTTGTTGCTCTTCGTTTGTCGTTTCATGGCTCTGTCGACGTCACGTGTAGCTCATAAATATTTAAACGAACGGCATAAGGCGAGCGCGCAGTGGCGGCGTAACCAAAGGGGGAAGGGGACATACAGGGCAGGGGAGGGAGTTGGTCGCAGTATATGTAGCTGGGCACTGTTTAAGACCCCGACCGCGGGGGTTTTATAGTTTTTCGCATTCGGTCTGTGTGTTAATTTAGCAAAAAGCATTGCGAAATGACAAGCAATTTTAGACTTCATTACAAGCGTTGCTTCTTCTCAAGGGAGATGGGGCAAGGAGAGAGAGAGAGAGAGAGAGGGGGGGGAATGGAACATACAATCGAAATCGGAACCGAATTTGATAAGAGAATCGTCTATATACATCTCTATACAACTTGCAGCATATGACACAGTCAGGCAACAGAAATTCTCACACCAAAAAATACACTGGAAAATTCTCACACACCTGCCTGGCATATTTACATATTCCCACACACACACGCACACACATACATACAGAGACACACACTCATACATATAGAGACACACTCACTGTCTAAGGACTGTCTGAACTGTATCGCACTGTTTTACAGGTTTCCTCATTCGTCCTTTCCACACACCAAGAACCGGATTTGGACTGACAGTCTTTATGGAAATTTTCTGTGTGCTAAAAACCGAACAGGAATCGAATGGAATGTTAGTTCCACTTGCTCTGCAAAGGAATCACACATATATATATAGTAAGACATTTAATGGCATAAAATGCAATTGCAAATGCTGAGATGATTTGAAGATCAGATTATCATACTACATCTCTTGTTTGTTTACAATCTCTAATTTGCTTTGTTCTTTTAATAGCGCCATAATTTTATTTGCATATTTGTTTAAGACAAAATGATAAACAAAGCAATTATATAATTTTTCCATGGCTTGTTGGCTGCAGCTTCAATGCTTGTTATACTCTTGCAGAGGGTATATTGATTTTGGACTGAATTTAGGAACAGATCTGTGATCCTTAAGAGATCTATGATCCATTAAAGTATATAGTATATTTAGAATAGAGATCAACAGGAGGAGATTTAGAACTGGCACATATCTTACTTAAGTTAAAGTGAGCCTCATCGGACTGATAAATCGTATAGTCAGCATAATATATAGCTACCATAGGAACAATGATCGCATGAGAAAGGAGCTTGCAAGAGTATAAAGCATAAGACATGCCTATGGTAGTTTTTATTTATGATTTTTATTATGTTCCTTTCATATTATGCAGATGTTTATTTAGCAATAAATACTTTTAATTGTTGTTTAAGTTCTGCTAAGAATTTTAATCGTTCTGCTTTATGCTTTACGTTATCTGTCTAGAGAATCTATTGGTCATAAATGCAAAATCCTTCCAAAAAAATATTTTAACAGAAATTTTAAATAGTTTTCTGTCTATTTTGCCTAGGGAAATGATAAGCTTCTTATCAATTCTCAATTTAGAATATTGCCAAGTTCTTAATTAGTAATAATTATTGATTTGTTTTAACGACAACAGCATCTCAGAACTTAAAGGCTCTTCCTACCATTCCTAACCTCACTTTGTAACTATCCTGTGCTGGTTGACAACCAGAAATAGATGCCAATTATAAGTATCATAATTATATATAGTGCTAATCAGCTCTAATTAAGTATATAAATAGTTATCTATACGTTGCTCTGGCAGTAGTTGTGCTCTACTATCAAAACGAGATGTCTCGTGCCATTTCATTTCCCTTCTTGTTTTTGCTGTTGTTGGTGTTGCTGTTTATGGATCCGAAACTTGATTAACATTAATTAATCCATGCTTTGTTGTTGCGTTTATTTGTACAAATGACTAAACGAGACGATTGAATGACAGCCACAATCGTCGCTCTATCTCCCTCTCTCTGTCTTGCTTTCTCTGCCTGTCTTTGTCTATGTGTTTGCCGGAAATGCGCGTGCACACACACGTACACACACACACACAGTGATGGCAATATTTGACCCAGTAATTTACGCATGTTTAGCGGCAGCAGCGCAGTTAATAAAGCTAATTAATGAACTGCAGCAGCGCATCAGCAACGGACTACAAATGTATCTGAGAGATACATATTCTAGTCTGCACTGTGCTGCTTCTTCTCCCTTCTTCTTCTCCTCCTTCTCGTTCATTTTCGTCTAGCTGCCCAGGGCCAACCTGTTTGTTGTTTGTGTACACAACAAAGCAATTTCATGGAAAATATTTTTAGTAGTTGCAACGGCGGCGGCTGAGAAAATTAAACGCAGCCCAAGACAGCCGCAAATGAAGCGAGCTTAACGACTAAATGACCAAGTGTGCACCCCTCCCACCTCTTTCCTTTTACTTCTTGACTGGTTAAACTCTGCCACATAATGCACTGACAACAACAAGAAGAACAAGAAGAAGAAGCCACACAACAACAACAGCGACAGCAACGCACTGTGAGCGCAGCGTGGGAGTCTGTTAACAGCTGCTGCTGCTGCCTCTGCTATGCGCTGCACTCGCTCTCTCTCTCCCACACACACGCACACACAGGCGCTCTCTCAGTGACTGTTGCGCTGCTGGCACGTAACAACATCCCTGCGGATGCGTCACACGTTGTCAGCGACGTCGACGTAGGCAGCGGCTGCTGTCGCTGCCTGCCTTTTTGTCACAGGTCGTTGCACTGCCGAGGCACACACACACACATGTACACACACACTTCTGTTCTGCCCGTGTGCAGTGACACATGCAGGCCACGACGTCGACTGCAGATGGACGACGTTCGTCAGGAAGGAACATTGCTGGCCGCTCTCTCTCTCTCTCAGCACTCACCTCTCTCAGTTTACTTTATGTGTGCGTGTGTGTGTGTGCCGGCTGACCGGCTCTGGCTGCCCTATGCAGATATTTACTTTACTCACTCTCCCTCTCTCTCTCTCTGTCTTTCGCTGAAGGAAACGCGCTCTCGAAGCAATCGTAACATGTTTTTGCTATGCTAAAGCTATGCTAAATCTGTTGTAGCAACACGGATAAAGCAAACGCTCATTAGCAAATGCCTCCGTCATGTCCGTCAACAGCATCACCAGCAACAGCAGCAGCAACAGCAACAACCTCTACAACAACAACAGCAGCAGCAACAACATCTACATTCTACAGTTATAATAGCTATAAATGTTGTTACTTTACAGCATGAATTACTAGGCTTGCATAAGTTCGAGTGTCTGTTAAGACTGGCGGAGTTCTAAAGTTTCGCCTTATAACATAAGTATATTACAGCATTACTTATACTCCCCACAACATTCTCATGTTAGTTTCCTTTCCTTTTCCCCCTTTCTCGATAACAGCTCGTGTTAAATTAGATTTTATTGCAGCAAAACTATAAACAGATACCTAACATAATGTTCACTGCATACACTCGATAATTGAACCCCATGAGAAATTTATTATAATTAACAACTGTAATTTGTTTTGCAATTGTTTCATTTATTGTTATTAATTTTTATACTTCCTCGCGGTTTGTATAACAATGAAAAAGTATAGAAAGTATAGAGAAATGAGGAAATGAATATGTTTTAAAGTGAGATTCGTGATAGAGAGATGTTTAAGTTTCCTTCTACAGAAAATACCAAAATATTACCAAAGATTTGAATTAATATAAAATAAAAATTTGTAAAATTCCTTATAGTTAATATAAGAATGTAAAAGTCTGATTAAAAAAGTTTTATATATAAAGAAGTGAAGAAACGTTTTTATGTTTAAGGTGAAGGGATTAATGTTGAAAAGTTATAATAGTTTTCTCCATAAATCCCCAAATATATCTAAAAATATAAGAGTCTTAACATTTTCTGACAGTTTGTATAACAGAAAAAAGCTAGATATGGTGTTATATAGCAAGAAAGGAACTAACATATTCATAGTTGTTGGTACGATAAATGCTTGATTGCAGTATAAAATTTGCTCTACAGAAAAGACTTTATAAACAAAATCTATTTTAAAATTATATCAATAATAATTTGTATACCAATAAAAAAGTATTATGCACCCAAAAAGTAGGAAATCTTTATCTATATTTATAGTAGAACATTACTCTATTCTAAACCCAAAAAATCTCTAATATTTTATCATATAAGCAACCAATTCCATGCCATAAATTTCTGTAGTTCTTCTCTACAAAGTTTGATTAACTTTTGAACGATAATTTCCGTTTGTTGACTTAGCTAATTAACCACTTCGATCTGATCTAATCAGTAGACCGATTCGAGACAAAATATACAGTGACCCAATAGGGTTTCTCCCACCCCAAAAACAAGCAAACACAAATTGGGTGTACTGAGCACTGTGGTGCAAATTTGAAACTAACTAACCCGATTATCTATCGCCGATCTGTGCGGGCAAGTAAATATGTTTACTATAAAGCTTATCGCTTGTGTACACAGTCAAGATTTGTTCATGTTAAAGTTCTACTTGTGATTGCTGCGCTGCTTGAGGCAAACAGACAGTGAGGGGGGGAAAGAGAGAGGAGTAGAAAGAGATGGCATCTTGAGGGGAGGATCCTTCAGTTGATGCGCCCTTTTTTTTGTTAATAATCACATCAAAATGCCCAATTAAAACAACAACTTGAGTGTGCTCAGATACTACCTACAGTTCTGGTTCTGGGGGAGTTATGGGATCTGGTATTTTTGGAGCGCGCCAAACCAAATTCAAGTGCTGCAATCCAAGCAACAACAACAACAGGAGGAGAACACGAAAATATGCTCAAGTGGCGGGCGGCGAGCATGAAAAAATTTGTGTATCTGAAACTCGCTGAGCATAAAAGAAAAGCCTTCAAATGAACTTTTCATATACCCAGCAACCTTTGGCGGTAGACAAATGGGGTCGTTGCGGGTTTAAAGGAACGAATTATTTTTTTGGTAAGTATATTTTGGGATTTATTAAAAGATATTTTATATTTATATTTAATAAGTTTAGGAGGAACCTTGTTTGCCAAGGTGCTTGGAAGTGTTTCCTATGCAAATCGGTGCTCATTTTATGCTCTTTCAAATCATTAATGATATCAAATGGTTTTCTCCTCTTCTTTATTAAATTCTATACATTTTAATAGCTCTTAAGCCTTGAATTTAGTATTTTCTGTCAGCCAATTTAGTTTATTTCCTATTTTACAGGGTGTTCCCTTGCCCAGTGCAGCCTTCTTGGATCATTCTTACTTGTTTTGTTTTGTATTTTTCGTTGTACGTGGCACAAGTGCGGTCGCATGCTTAAGCACACACCAATACACACACACACACCAACACACTCACACACATACAGAGAGCTAGTCAGAAACGTGTTGAGTGGCCCCACCAAACAAGTCGCTTTGTCTTCGTCTCTCCGCTGTCCAACTATGCCTCACTCTCTCTCTCCCTCTCTCTCTTCATCTTTCTATTTCTGCTGCCATCTCTGTTGCACCCACTGTTTGCCTCTCTCTCTATCTTACTCGAATCTCTGGCAAAAAACAAAAAAATAAAGTCGCTTGGGTCAGCCCATCTGCCACACCCACCGCCGCCCCAATTGCAGCCCCTACCTGACTCCACTTCGGTTTTCCATGCAATTTGATTTACAAATGCCCAGCGAGAAGAACAAGAGAACAACAAGAACAAGAACAAGAACTATGTAAAGTGCCGCATCATACAAAGGAGACAGAGAGAGAGAAGGAGAGAGAACAGCAGAGAGAGGGCGCAACAGTAGAGCGCCCCAATGAAAAGGATATCAACAAAAGGATGAGAGATGAGCCAAGTGAAGAGAGTGGAATTAAGTAATGATTGAATGTTCATCATGATGATGTTGATGATTATGATGAAGTTAATGATGATGATAATAATGATGCTCAATCCGCTCAGATTGAAAATTGAAATTTTTAAGTTTTTGAAACTCAACTGAAACTCGGGGGGAAAATGATTAATGCATCGCAAACGTGCGTACAATGATTGATTAATTAACGTTGACAACACCAGAAAGGAGTAAAAAGCACCGACAAAACCAACAGACACACACACACGCACACACACACACAATTTGTAGGTATGTCCAGGGTTGTTGTTGCTGTTGTTGTTGTCCAGTTCGAGGCGACTTTTATAAATCGACTCCCATTTTCGTTACGGTCTGTTTTTCCACATATATTTGATTTGCAGTCGCCTTTTGTTGTTGTTGTTGTTGTTGTTATTGTCGTTATGTTTCCCTACAATCATTTTCCAATGAAATATGTCAGTATGTGTGTGCGTGTGTGAGCGTGTGTGTGGCCTTGATTGATTTCGACAGTGTTTCAGATACACACAACAACAACAACAACAGAGTTTTTCTTTTCGCTTCGACTCAACTCGACTTGAGTTGAATCTGTGTCGTGAGAGAGGTGTGTGCAATTAATTTTCTTGACAATTGACAGTTATCGAATAGTTATCGAGCATAACAAACAATCAGACAGCTCTAACGCGCAATTGTAGTTAAATATAGAGTATTTTATCGGGTAAACAATCTTGACTAACAAATGCCTAAGGTAGTAAGGAATTTGAGAAAGCTGTAGATGTCTCTATTGGTGTTATCGAGTAGTTATCGAGCATACTCAACAATTATATGCGAGTTTGATTGAATAAAGAGCAGTAGATTGGTTTAATAATACTGAAAAATGAATAAATATGGAAAATATAGGAATTTTAGCGGGAGTAACACCTTTGATAAGTAGTTATCGAATAGTAATCGAGCATAACAAACAAATAGACAGCTCTAACGCTGTTATCTGGTAAACAATAATGACTAGCAAATCCCTAAAGTAGTAAGGAATTTGAGAAAGCTGTAGATGTCTCTATTGGTGTTATCGAGTAGTTATCGAGCATACTTAACAATTATACGCGAGTTTGATTGAATATAGCGCGTTGCATGGGGTTAATAATACTGAGAAACAAACTAGTATAGAAGATGTAGTAATTTTAGAGGGAGTTGAACATTTCATGGTAGTTATCGAATAGTAATCGAGTATAACAAGGAAATAGACAGCTCTAACGCACAAATTTTAGTTAAATATAGAGTATGTAAGTGGTTAACAGTCGTGACTCACTAATTTTTACGGCATTATGGAATTTGAGAAAGCTGTAGATGTTTCTGTAGGTGTAATCGAATAGTTATCGAACATACTTAACAATTACACGCGGCTTTTATTGAATATAGAGCAGCATCTACGGTAAACATAAGGGAAAAGCATTTCTGAATTATAGGAAATTGAAATAGGAAGTTAGACCTTTCATATGTAGTTATCGAATAGTTATCGATCAAAAACAAAGAATTTACACAGCTCAGAATTGTCATTTTGCAAAGAAATATAATAGATGGAAATATGTAAAAGCCATAAAATTCATAAGAATCTCATTATATCAACTTCAAAGTAAAGTATAATTGAAAATTGTTTTTTCTAGTTCCTTGTATCGAAGTACACCTGTAGCATTGTATTCAAATTGTGTGCGGTTCAAAGGGTTCTAACAGTCTGTCCAAAAACGGGATGTTTTGCATAAGCAAACAGTCTCCCAGTTTGGTGGCACTGCATATTCATAGAGCCCAAGACACGATACTGAGACTTAGAAACATCGAGACCGAGAGACTTTTCCATTTTTGTTTGATTGAGATTGCGAGACCTGCCTCGACATGCCGTCGAACAACGACCTGGAGACTCCCCCGCTCTGAATTCCACACAGACCCGTCTCAGACAGACAATGGGCGGCCATTCATCTTTACGTAATTTCAAAAATGTTTGCTTGAAACAAAGCAGAAAAGTGAAAGTGAAGTCTAACTGGCGCAGGTCGAGCAACGTCAGAAAGAGAAGGAGATAAAGAGAGAGAGAGGGGGTATACTGTATACATATAGCATGCTATATAAACGAAAAGATGAAAAATAAAATAAAATCAAAGATAATTACTATGCATCTGCAAACAAGAGTCGAGTCGAGTCTCTTTGGCATGCCATAAAATTAATGAATGAATATAAAAATCTTGAGAGCACCCTCTGCTCCCCTCCTCCCTGCGCCCGCCCGCCCTTTCTGAACTTTGGCTACAATTGTTGCCCAGATTTGCCGCCTTAAACCAGTTTCTTATTTGCCTTGCGTCAAGCCAATTTTAAATCAATAAAAAAACAGAATAAAATGTGCAGGAAATTCGATTCGAGTAAAGAACTTTTTTTTACTTTTTTCGTTTTCTTTTCGGTTTCGTGTTTGTTTTTCTTATTTAACCAAAATTTGAATAATTTTGTGTTAGAAAAAATACAAAAAAGAAGAATAAATAAAAGCGCCATTGAACGCACATTTTATTTCACATAAAACAAGGCGGAAAGAATCGAACAAGAATTTGAATACGCTTTCGTCTCTCTTCGATGATGATCGCATTAGGTTAATTTGATTAGGTTTTTAATGTATGTAAACTTCTTCTTTTCCATTGTCTGCCTTGTGAAGGAGAATTTTTATTAAAGTTATGTTATTTCTTTTTAATGTTTCCTAACGATCTTTCTGCTGTTCTTCTTGTTATATTCATTCATCTTTCACATATCTCAAATTCGAACTGTAAATATGATTTTTCATTACACATCATTAGCATCGAGCGGCTCGAATACCTCTCGCTTTTGTAGTGTATACACGTATTTAGTTATTTACACTAAAGTTCCCACGCTTGAGGCAAGTATAAGCTCAACATTTCAGTTACTGTTGTTGTTGTTGCTGTTGTTGGTGGATTTCTGCTTTGGACTTCATTAAAAATGCAATCAACGCTTGACAAATAATCCAGACTAGTTTCAGATACGTACACATGTCTCTCTGTGTGTGTGTGTTTGTGTGTGTGTGTGTACATATGTTGTTATAGCTAAGATAACAAGCCAACAAGAGCTAAGGGAATTGCTGCCTTTATAAGGAGAACTTTATCAAAATTTGTTTCTACATAAGAAAAAGTTTCGTTTAAATTATGCACAAATTTGAACCAAAAAATTGCTTTTCATTTTTTTTAAATATTTAAATATTTATGTAATTTGTTTTTTGTTAACTTTATATAAATGTAAATAAATAATTTATACCTTTGCAGAATTTTCAGTATTTTTTATTTAATCTCTTTACTTTTTAATGAATTATTTTCTTTTTAAATATATTTAATCTTAATTATTGTAGTGCAATTCTTTTTTTCTTTGATGTCATTTTTATGAAAGTTATTTTTATTTAATTCTTTTCTTTTGTCATTTCTTTTTGTATCATTTTTTTTTTTTAATTTGATTTTGATGTTTTTTTATCTTACACTTTTTTTATAATTAATATTTTTTTAAATTTGATTTTGCTGTTTTTTCATCATATACTTTTTGTATTTTATATTGTTTTAATTTAAAGATTTCTTGTCGTTTTAGCTACAAACATGAATTTAACAATTCAATTTGCAAACTATCATAAACTTTCAATAATTACGTATTCCAAACGAATTGTTTAGCATAAAATTATTGCTCATATATCGCAGTTTGTTGTAGTTTTGCGCTGTTCCTGATCCTCAGGCCCGCGAACACGCCTCATTTGGGCGCACCTTTTGGGGCAGGCCTTGGACCACTGCACAGTTAACGGGCCATGCAAAAAAGCAATATGTATAGCTGCACACACACACACATAAATATATATATAACTATATATTGTGTGTGTGGTGCCTCATCAGCCACAAATGTATCTGACAGATACGCGTGCCGTAGTCACTGTCTCTGCGCTGTGTGTGTTTCTAAATCGTTTCTCAAATCTTCTAAGATATAACAACAAGAACAACAACAACAACACACAGCGGCAGCGAGCAGTTTCTTTATGCTGTATGTCTATCTATACCTCGCACAGTATATACAATACTTACATACGTACAGGCAGCCGTGTGTGTTTGTGTGTGTGTGTGCGCCCAACTGATTTATATTAACCGAAAAAATGTACAGAGCAAATGCTGCTGCTGCTGCTGCTGGCGACGCGACGCTGGCGTCGGCGCAACGCACGTTTGATGTTGTAGATACTTTTGTTGTTATTGTTGTTGTTGCCGTTGTTGCTGGCCAGCCAAGTGCGAGTGTATCTCGGGCCTCGACGACGACGCCACTCAGCACGTTCATTATGGCATTTTGTCAGATACAAAATTCAGATTCTCGGGCGCTCGCTATGACTGCATGTCAGTGTGTGCATGTGTGTGTGTGCGAGTGTGTGTATCTGTGTGTATAAGTGCGCGTGTATGTGCTGCTTGGTGCTGCTGCTGCTGTGGTTTGTTGCGCGATAAGCATACGGATATGTCAGTTAATTATTTGTTTATATTTTTCCTTTTCATACTTTTTTTCCTCTCAGTTTTTTTTACACAAGTATGTGGCATCGCCGAATGTGTGTGTGAGTGTGTGTTTAATGTACTACGTGTGTATATAAAAAAGTAAGTACATATGGTATGAATATTGTTGCCATTGAGAGACATACCCTGTAATTGTCAAGTCATACTATGGAAAGTATTTTAATTATGTTGTTTACTTTTATTCTTATTTATTGTAAACTCTTCAGTTACACGAGGAATATCAATTGGAACATTAACAGCAATATCTATGCTATTAATTCCAACCTCAGTTATAATCAAGAAGTTAGAAAGGAATCAGTCAAACTAAGTAAACATATTATTTTTCAGTGTTAAGACGCTTTAAATGAGGTTGGATTTTATGGGTAGATATTAAAAAATCGAATATTAGAAATTTATTTTTATACGGAGTACAGAGTATTAAGCAGTGCATATGAGAGTCATATCAGTTCAACACTCTGTATATACTGTGCATACACATGGTATATAAAATCTATACAGTTTAAAGATACATGTTACCCTTTAAAATATTTCTTGCAATTACACGGCATAGCAATGAGAAACTCATGTTTTTAATCGCATTTTAAAACAATTGAACTTGATGGTTGATGCTTTTTATATATTTTATAAAATCTTTAAATACATTTTAAGTATTTTTGTATATTTATTTTGACATTTTTATGCATTTTTTAGTCTTACTTAAGCCAGACCTTTAGAAAACATTTTTAAATTATATATTAAAGAGCTCTTAAGTCCCTGTCAGTATAGTAGAATTAATTCTATTTAATTTGTCCAAAGAAATTGCTATAAAAACTATAAATTTCATCTTCTTCCATCACAGCAAACTAAACTTAAGTTTCATCTACATTTTAGCTTTATTACGGCTAATTTTTTGGCCACTCAAGTTGACTTTTAATTTTGGTATTTTTCTTAAGGGTTTTGTCTTAAATTTGCTTTGCTAGTTTTGATGAAATTAATTTGCCTTAACAGTTCAAAGTTCACTCAACTAACTTTGAGCAAATCTTGCCAAAGTTGAGAAGCGAATCAGAAAATTTCCCCTGAATTTTCAATGATTTTTCCTCCTCCTCGTTTTGGCGTGCTGTGGCTACGTGCAGCAGCAATATCGCAGCAAGTGGCAAGGCAAGTGCAGCTGCAACTGTTGCCGCTGTGTGTCGCTGACGCAGCAGCAAAACAGGCGACTAGAAAGAAAGCGCAAGCAAAAGTTGCACACAACATTAAACACACACAGCCAGTACACACACACACACAGAGACTCGCACACACGCGCACAGACAGCGATAGCGCACAGCAACAATGCAAAGTGGGGAAAATTGACGAAGACGAAGCAGAGGAGGCAGAAGAAGAAGAAAGGCACAAACCGGTGCGGGGCAAATAGTCAATGCTTTCTGCTGCTGCTTGCTCCAGTTTGGCGCTTGCAACATGCAACTGCAACGACTGGCTGCCACAGCTGAGCGCCTGCTATGCAGCGTAGAGCAAACACCTGGAATGGGGCATACATTTTCGGGATAGCCGGAACCGACAGCAAGAGAGAACAAGAGAGAGGGAGGAAGGCAGAGAAGACAATGCCAAGCTTGGTTTAAGGGATGTCTGCCTCACAGCAGCAAAGGGGATGTTTCATATGCGATGCGATGTTCACTCAGCGAGGGTTCACTGTCCCAAAAAATAAACGATGTTGACGATGATGTTGAGAGACGATGATGGCGATGGCGCAGGCGGACAAGGCACGCAGCAAAGCTTTGCGAAACCTGTTTGAACAACAGCAACACCAACAACAGCAGCAGGTCGCAGCAGCAACAGCAACAACAGCGAGACGGCAGCAGCATTGACCTCAACTGAGTCAACGACAAAATATGCCGCAGTCCAGCGAGAATGAGAGAGAAACAGACAGAGAGAGAGAGAGAGGGGGAGAGGCAGAGATAGCAAGTCAAGCCTGGCAGGGATCAGCAGGCAATCGAAATAATGCAGAACATGGTGCGAAATATTTAATACAGAAATGGCTAAAAAGAGTTGCCCACAGCCAAAGCCAGTAAGGCCTCACGTTGTTGTTGTTGTTGCCAGTGCAACTGAAACCAGTTTGCAGGCATTTTTGGGCTGCAGCAATGCTTGGCATCGCATCTTCGCTTCGCTTCGCCTTGGCCACCTACGAAATTTGTTTTGGGCTTAGTTGGCTAAGCTAAGCCTAAGCTGCGGCTTAATTGGGTCATTCACTTGCTCGACAAAGCCAACAAATACACACACATACACACGCACACACACTCGAACACGCAGCAACCTTTTGAGCTACAACAACTTCCGGTAAAACAAGACACGAGCACAGAGTCGTCAAAAATAAGAGAGAGAGAGAGAGCATGCGAGTGTAGTGTGCGAAGAAAGCAAGAGAGAGAGAGAAAGAGAGTGAGGGAGATAGAGAGTACGACTGAGCGAGAGAGATGAGTCCAAGTGAGCCCAAGTAAAACATACTGAAACTTGTCTTAGATAAGCCCTGCGTAATTCTAATTGACAATCAAACAAATTTCTTATTAAGCGTGCAACAGTGTAAACTTCAGCTTCAAGATAAGCTGTACTTAATTACTTGCTTATTACTTGTTAATTACTTAATTCACGAATTTAATTACAGATCAAAGATGATGAAAAGTACTAACGAAACTTAATCTGTATTTATTTTAAAACATTTCTTTAACATTTTTGAATAATGTTGTTAATAACATGATTAATTTATGATTAATCTGAAATTATTATATGAATAGTTTGTGATTAATTTTATTCATACATCAATGAGATAAGATTGACCTATACAGGCAGGATACTGAGGATTTTCTTAGGGTAACTGGACTGAAAAAGAAGCTTTCAATTCAGCAGTGGGTGTTATAGGTCTACAAGATTGCAGTACAATATTCCCCAAAACAAATAATAAAAAAACATTCATAAAATATTTAATCTGCGATCAATCTGTAGCTTCTTTGGTTTTTAATATGTTTAATTTATGATAAATTCTAAACTTCTACGTATATAATTTTCGATTAGTTTAAAACTACTGTGCTTAATATGATTAAACTGCGATTAATCTCTTATCTGACTTGCTACACTTCTATTTTCCTTGCAGCAAAGGATCAAACAAGGAACTACCACAGAGTGTGCGAAAGAGAGGGAAAGAGATGGCAGGCAGCAAAGAGCAACAAGAACAACAACAAACAAGGCAAATAAAATGTTAACCTAAGCAAAGGAAGCAGTAAAAACTCAACCGACAACTTTTCGAGTCAGCAAATGCTGCCCCGCTGCCTCCGCCGCTGCAACGTCGAGCAGAGCTACTGACAGAGGACAGTGGCAGAGGCAGAGGCAGCAGGGAGCACATCCATCATGCATTGTGTGCACAACTAATATTGCAATGAAAACATGCATTACGAGGGAAGATTTAACGAAAAAATATATGAAGAAGTAACGATTAATATATAAATAAAATTTATAATAAATTATTTATATTATATTATATATTGGCAACTAAAATTAACTATAGTTTTAATCTAATTTAATTTTATTTTAAATAACATACATTTAAATGCATTCATTTTCCCATTACAATTGCCCAACATCAATTGCTGCCCTCGCTCAATTTTGATAATCTTATTGCTGTTGTTGTTGTTGCTGTACTGTTCTTTCCGCTGAGTTAGAGCTGAGTCTGCCTCTCTACCTAAACTGGTCTGTGACTTGATCTATTTATAGGTTAACCAAAGCTCATTGCGAGCTTTGGCAAAAAGTTTCAAAATCAAAGAAAACCAAATAAAATGCAAATAGTATTCAATGAATATACAAGGTCTGCGAACCCCCCTTCCCACCCCCACACAATGCAGGCTGCCGGAGGAGGGAAGGGGGGAAAGAGTATGAGATGAACGACTTAACTTACCCAACATTAGCACTATTGGAAGACGACGCTGGGAAGTGTTTGCTGTGCTTGGCGATAATCCAATTTGATTTTTATTTTCATTAGTTTGCGACGCGTACAAAAACAACTACAACTGAAACATTTATTAGATTGCAAACAACAATAATAATAATAATAATAACAGCAACAACAACAACAACAACTATGGCAGCAGCACGGAAATCAGTTCAAAATTGCGGCCGCTGCTGTATGTATGTTATACGAGCTCTCTGTGTGTGTGTGTGTGTAAAAATCAAAACAAAACACGACAAAACACACACACGAATACATAGAGAGAGAGAGCATGAGCATATTACAAACACTGAGAGAGAGTGTGCTCAGAGAGAGCAGAGCGCATGAGAGAGCGCAAGCATAAAAAGAACAACAAAAATGAAGACCGAAATCGCTGTACAGTGATGTTGTTGTTGTTGCTGCTGCTGCTGTTGCTACTATTATTATTGCTGTAGTTGTTTTTGTTTTTTTTTACGGCTGCTTTTTGTTTTGGCCGCTTCACTGCAACATGTTGAATCTCTTGCACCTAACACAAACTCACATACACACGCACACGCAACACACACAAAGTCAACCGACTAGCGGCCCTAACGGTAAATGCAAATACAACTCAAGCAGCGCGTAACTAAAACTTGCAATATGTAAATCAATTGTTGAGCTGCATTAATTAACTATAACAATTCAATTAGGCACTGCACATTGCACATTTGCAGCGCTCTGATGATTACTTGTTTGAACAACGACGACGGTTTTTTATTTAAACACTCGACGAAAGGACGCGCGAAGGAAACTCACACTAAAAACACTCAAGCAAGGGATGTGGTAATAACAACAATATGAAATTCATGTTACTTTTATTATTTACTTATGTTTTGCACACTTTTCAATTGTTTAACACATACGGTAAGCACTCACTGACGACGACTGTGATCATTGTTTAATGTTCATTTTGGTTAACGTAAATATGCCCGAGAAATGCACGGAAAACCAAAAAGGTATAAAAACACCGCGTACGTGCTCTGCATACAACAGAAAAAAAAGCGGTACTGACTCAATGTGCCCGTATTGGCAAGTCATAAAATGACACAAGCAAGTGTAACCAGACTTCAAAATACCAATAAAGTAAACAGTGCTGAAAAATGTCAGAAACTTATTGAAAATGTATGTTATAGCACTGTTCTGCACATGGAATGTTAACTAACAGTGGGCACTAAGCACTGAACACATAGAGAACTCAAACAGGGGGTCTGAGTGTTTTCGCTGCTTTTTTCAATCCTGAGCCCCATACACTTCGGCTGCACGCTCGGCTGGGAAATTCGATGTTCGGCTGGGAACTTCTATGTTCGGCTCTCAGTACAAACAGCGCATGGGATCAAATCTGCTTCAGTCGCACAACGACAGCGGAACGATAAGCATGCGCGTACTACTTTGCGCTGTGCGATCGTTTCAATGTGTGCGTGTATGTATGCACATGCTGACATGTGAATGTATGCGTTTTTAGTGAAGTTTGACAACAGGCAAATGCTTCAGCCGGCGCGCTGGCAGCCTGAAGTCAATTTTGTGTTTCGCCGTCGAGAACGAAACGACTAAGGCACAGGGTCGTAGCAAGGGTTTTTTCGAGCCCTTGTGTAAAACTTCTTGGGGCCGCTGGTTTAGTTACTTTATTTAATGAATTTATTTGTGTTTACTAAGGGAATTGAATAATCCAAACATATAAACATTTAAAACCTATCTATGTTTGCTAGCTGACATCCCTGTCAGCTGGGGGCCCTTGTGCACTATAGGCCCTGTACACACTTGGTTACGGGTCTGGCCAGCGCGAAATCATCTGTGTGTTTTGTTTTTGTTTTGCCATCGAAAGCCATGAGACCTAATTACAGTGAACCAAAATGGTTTTTTGGTGGCAATAACTTTTAAAATTTGGAAACATGTGTAATTATAATATATTGAGTAGATTGAATTAATATTATATTATTATATATAATTATATTACATTTTGCACTGCAATTTTATAACATCGCAAAAAAGTTAAGTGACTACATTTTTTTTTTTGGTTCATGTGTTTACTTATATTGACAAAATCTGCGAATCAAAACAAAACGTTGTGAATACACAAATATACATTTACTAAATAGAATTATTCTCATGTAGCATGCTATATGTTTTCGAAATTCTTAAATTTTCTCCGCAAGATAACCATCTTTGCCCACTGTTCTTAGTCTCTTTGCTCTCGACGGTGAAACACAAAATTGACTTCAGGCTGCCAGCGCGCCGGCTGAAGCATTTGCCTGTTGTCAAACTTCACTAAAAACGCATACATTCACATGTCAGCATGTGCATACATACACGCACACATTGAAACGATCGCACAGCGCAAAGTAGTACGCGCATGCTTATCGTTCCGCTGTCGTTGTGCGACTGAAGCAGATTTGATCCCATGCGCTGTTTGTACTGAGAGCCGAACATAGAAGTTCCCAGCCGAACATCGAATTTCCCAGCCGAGCGTGCAGCCGAAGTGTATGGGGCTCAGGATTGAAAAAAGCAGCAATAACACTCAGACCCCCTGTTTGAGTTCTCTATGTGTTCAGTGCTTAGTGCAGTGGGTAAAGCGCTATAATTGGCGCCAAAATGATGGATAGTCAAAATGAGATACTGCTTATATTTACACTAACAGAACTATGTTAAGCAAGCAGTGCACTGCTTGATACTACTTGTTTCCCTGACAGATGCCACTCTAATAAGAACCAGACTTCATATTAGAGCGAGAGGGAAAAAATGTGTGCCCGCCAAAGTTGACTAAGCAACGGAATGCTAAAATGTTATTGGAAATACTAAATTGTATGTTACATTAACATACGCCCAACATATGTCTACATAACAGCTATTGTTTGCGCACAGAGAAAACTGGAAGATCTGGCAGCCCGTCAGCTGTTTTAAGTTGTGATTGTTTATTGTTTACATTTATTACTAAATTCCAATTGTCATGAATAACAATTGACCGGCTGAGGATAAAGACCTCGGTAAAGCGCCTTTCTTTGAAAAAATGTAACTGTAAATGTATGTACTTAAGTTAGTATAACAAAAATATTGCGGCCAAGTTCTATGATCAGCGTCTGCCCAATTTCCTCCCTACACCCAAGCCCGAAAAAAATCGTATTGGAATTAAATTTGCTATTTTAAACTGGCGCGATTAATTTTGTATATCATGGAAAAACCCTTAAACTAATTAATTATAGATAAACATAAATCATCTTTTTTATCCGATCTAGTGTTCGTTGTTGAAGTTTCTCCAGTCGAGATGAATTTTTTTTTTAAACACACTTCAGTTTCACACAGAACACAAAAGTACTACAGAGTTATTTTTTAGTACAGGTTTTGTTCCTTTTTTTTTTCTTTTTACAAGTTCTTAACTCTTTTCAACATGAAGGACCTCGACCAAACAATGGACTACATGGAAAATTCGCGTTTTAATTATCTATATGGTCCGATGGTGATGCACATGGATAATTCTCGATTCTCAGAGATCGAACTGCTCTGCATTGCGATAATCTATCATAAATTTACAATCCAAGGTGAAAAAGGAGCTAAATTTATGACAGTCGAGCAGCTAAGCAAATGTATATTGATATTGTTTAAAATAACGGATAAACGTATAAACACGCGCATCGTGAGGACCATAGCTGTTGATCCGGAATGTAAGGACCCCCAATATCTGCCCAATTATCATTGCAGTCTAAATTCCTTTGTCCGTATGTTTTCCCTGTACTTTTCCCAGGACTTGGAGGAGCGCATGCAGTTTGTGTTTAGTGTAAGTAGAATAATATACTTTGGCTGCTTGATTTTTTTAAATTTTCTTTTTATCAGGTGTACGACGAAGATTCAGTTGGCTTCATAAGTCGAGAACTAGTAATTAAATATATTACAACAATGTTCGAGGGCGAGGATGATGATGAGGTTTTCGAATTGCGAGCAGTAAGACCTCCAGAATTATTATTGTGTATCCAGATTGATTATTTTCTTTTGTTGCAGGATATGCTTGATATAATCTTCATAAAATTCGATTTGGATAAGGACTTTGTTATTAGCTTTGAAGAGTATGTCAATATTGTCCGAAAACAACCGCAATTATTGGAATTCCTCGGCGTGGTTTTTCCCTCTGATGTTCAATTGAATGTCGTAGCACATTGTGTAAATCTTTTGTCGGAAGCAAAAATATAATTTGTAGCATTTTATACCATTTTGATAGATACACCACACTATACAAAATAAAACTTCCCAAATCGCAATAAAAAAAAAAAAAAAAAAAAAAAAAACACAAATTTAATATAAACTTGGGGTATACAAGATATCTAAGATCTGCGAATCATTTGGTCGGAGGTACGGACACATGTAGACATAGGGATCCAAAGCAAGAATACTTTTACTTCGTGGGGTCTGCTTTTTTTTAATTTTCCATGGTTGAAGGGTATATGTATAAATTGATGACGATGGTCAGGTCATTCGTATTATCTGATCTAGTGATCATTGTTGACCTTTCTCCAGTTGTGATGACGGGTTTTTGGGGCATACTTCAGTTTTACACTTCGTTTCATTTCACACGGTTGCTTTATTTTTTTTATTTTTAATTTTTTTTCAAAATTCTTTTTAGTTCTTTTTTTATGCTTTTATTACAAGTGATTGCTATTATATTTTGAGTTTGCAACATGAAGGCCCTCGACCAAACAATTGACTTCATGGAAAACTCGCGCTTTAATTGTCTCTATGGTCCGATGGTGACGCACATGAAGAACTCCCGTTTCACAGACACCGAGTTGCTGTGCATTACGATGATCTATCACAAATTTACCACCCAGAAGGGGAAAGACATCAAATATATGTCGGTCGAACAGCTAAGCAAGTGTTTACTGACATTGTTTAAAATAACGAACAAGCGTATTATGGAGCGCGTCATACGGACCATCTGCGTTGATCCAGACTGTCACGATCCATACTATAGTCCCATTCATCATTGCTCTCTCAATTGCTTCATACGTTTGTTTACAATCTATTTTTCTCGTGATTTGGAAGAGCGCATGCAATTTGTGTTTAATGTATGTAGATTATATCTGATTTATGTTTGAAACCCCTTAATATTATATATTCTTCCATCAGGTGTACGACGAGGATTCAGTCGGATATATAAGCCGTGAATTAGTTATTAAGTATATTGTTCCAATGTTCGAGGGCGATGACGATGATGAAGTTTTTGAATTGCAAGCTGTACGAGAATTTTGGGTTCTTTTTCTGTCTCCATATTGAATGATTGTTTTATTTGCAGGACATGCTTGAATTAATCTTTAAAAAATTTGATTTGGATAAAGACACTAATATTGGGTTTGACGAGTATGCCTCTATTGTCCGAAAACAGCCGCAATTGTTGGAATTCCTCGGGATCATTTTTCCCTCTGATGTTCAATTGAATGTTGTTTCACATTGTGTAAATCTTATGTCATAAGCACAAAATGATTTGTAGTATTGTACCAGCTGAAAAATAAATCTTAACAGGTTTTACAAAACTCTTTTTTATGCACATAAAAAAGAATTTTGTAAAACATTAAGCACTGTTTATTTTGTACAACTAAATCTTGTTTTTGTGGTAAAAACACCCTTCAGGTGTGTTTTTTTAGACAAAAAAAAGAGTTTTTTCTTACAACTAAACTTTATTTATTTAGTTGATTTATGTATATTTATATGTTAATTAATAAGTAATACAAATTATAATAATCGCAAAAAGCCAATTCCAAGTGTATTTATAATGCCGGACAGCTCTTGTTTTGGTAACACCATAACTATGAACAGCGCAATGACTTCTGAAAATTCCGTTGCGATTGGATAATTAAGATAGAAGTTATTTGAGTAATCATAAACATGGACTGACTTTGAAGTACCCCACCTGAAAGTATGCAACATAAAATACACTAAACATAAGAATCGTATATTGAAGGAGTCTTTTTGGTCAGGTGTGTAGTCGAGCCCACTCGATTGTAGCATTCCTGTTTGTTGCTTTTGGTTTCACCCGATCTAGTATTCATTGTTGAGCTTCCTCGAGTTGAGACGACAATTTTTCGTAGAACACTTCAGTATCACACTAAAACACTTACAAAAGGTATATTTCTTTCAAAGTTATATTTTGTTTTTTTTTGTATACCCATATTCTAATTATTTTCGACTTCTTTTATAAGCGAGTTTTCAAGATGAAGGACCTCGACCTTACAATTGATTACATGGAAAACTCCCGCTTTAATTACATTTATGGTCCAGCCGTGATGCGCATGGAGAACTCAGCATTTTCAGAGATCGAGTTGCTCTGCATTGCGATGATCTATCATAAATTTACCATCCAGGGTGGCAAAGGTGCCAAATTTATGACCATCGATCAGCTGAGCAAGTGTATATTGATGTTGTTTAAAATAACGGACAAGCGTATAAACATGCGCATCGTGGCGACCATCTGCGTTGATCCGGATTGTAAGGACCCCCAATATCTGCCCAACTATCACTGCAGTCTAAATTCTTTTATACGTATGTTTACAATTTATTTTTCCCAGGACTTCGAAGAGCGTATGCAATTTGCATTCAATGTAAGTATAATAATGTTCTACCTTCTACCTGATTATTTTATATATTCTTTTCTCAGGTGTACGACGAAGATTCAGTCGGCTATATAAGTCGCGAATTAGTAATTAAGTATATAATCGCAATGTTCGAGGGCGATGATGATGATGAGGTTTTTGAATTGCGAGCAGTAAGTCTACGATAAGTTCCAATGTGTTCGTTAATATAACTTTTTTGTTTGTTTTATTTGCAGGACATGCTGGAAATAATCTTTTTAAAATTTGACATAGATAAGGACATGAATATTAGTTATGAGGAGTATGTCAATGTTGTTCGCAAACAACCGCAAATGATGGAATTTCTTGGGGTAATTTTTCCATCTCTGGTTCAATTGGATGTTGTAGCCCATTGTGTAAATCTTATGTCATAAGCAACAAATGATTTGTAGTAGTATTTTATATCTTTTAATAGTAACTCATAACAGGAAACACAGTAAAATGTAACTTTTAAAAAAATATATGCATCTGTGATATAATGTAACCTGGATTTTATGTTCTAATGATAATGTGCGGGAAGTTAAACAAACGAGATTTGCTATAAAAGGTATTTACTTAGTGAGTACATAAAAACATTTGTATATCCTTGCAGAGAGTATATTTATTGTGGCCTAAAAGGTATATATATTCTGACCTAGCCATGTGTGGCTGGCCGTCCAAGTCCCTGACTCTCTAGTCTCTTAATTCTAGAGCTATCCTGATAAAACTTGGTGTACATTTTTCTAACTGTTGCACGCTGTAAACAAGTCGGAACAGACCGATATATCGTATAGCTGTCATACAAACTATCGGCCGACTTTCGACTTTTTAACTACTGGCCTGCCGAAAATAGCCCTTCTTCCTCGTTTATATTTCAAGAAATAAAATGAATTTCCTTTTTCATAAGAAGCTGCATTGCTTATTCTTTCAATGAATATACACATGTAAACAAAAGTCAATAAAAAAGCTTAAAAAAAACGAAAAAAAAACAGATTTCTGTTGTTTCATTAAATTTTCATTGGTAAATTGTTTTCGTTGCGACCCACGCTGTAATATTTTTGTTGGCAAAATGAAGGACTTGGATCTTACAATGGACTACATGGAAAATGCACGTTTTAATTATACGTACGGTCCTCAGGTCAATAGCATGAAAGCGCTGTTTTCGAAAACAGAATTACTCTGCCTGGCAATGATCTATAACAAGTTTACTCTGCAAAATCAGCCACGAGCTAATTTCATAACACGAGCACAGCTTGCAACTATTTTGGAATTGATGTTCCACGTTAGAGATATGGATATAAAGTCAAGGATTGTGGCATGCATTAGCTTGGATCCGGATTGCACAGATCCGAAATTCTCGTATGAGCATCATTGTACCCTGAACAGTTTTATCAAAATGTTTGGCATTTACTTCTCAACAGATCTGGAGAAGCGCATACAGTTTACATTTGCCGTAAGTGAATGTGTTCTGATAACCCAATAGAATTAACTTTTACTGTTTCGTCTAGATATACGATGAACAAAAGCGAGGATACTTGGATCGAGATCAGGTTAAGCGTTACGTAGAAAAATTCTTTGTCGGTGACGACGAGGATGAGCTACTGGAGATGCGCGGTGTACGTTTACTTTTAGGCACAACTGTTCATTTTCTCATCTTACAAATGCACCTTCTGCAGGACATGGTTGACTTGATTTTTACCAAATTTGATTTGGACAGGGATCTTATGATATCAATAGACGAGTACGCTGAGGTAGTGCGAAGGCAACCACAAATTTTGGAATTTCTTGGCACAATATTTCCACCGAAAGGACAGTTAGATGCCGTAAGGATGTGTGTAAATCTATTCACAGAATGATAACATCTTCAATCCGCTTATAAGATATTAACTATATCATTCTGTGAAAAAATTCGAAATGTGATCAAGTTCACGCGAGTAACTTGCGCACCTTTTATAATTTTTGCATAGAATTTTATAGGAAATATCTTACTAGCCTAGAAGATTTGAGACTTGATTACTTGACGAATGGAGATAACACATAGGAAGTATTAAATTTTTAGAGCTATCGCAACGCTTCCTACATTAAATCAAACGTTGTAAAATATGGTTTATCGGTATTGTTAAGATTCAAGTCCCAAATAAATACACAATGACACAGTGTATCAAGTGATATTATATTCTTTTCGATGCGCAACGATTTTTCCACCTTAGAAGATACACAAAAAATTAATGTAATAAGGGAATTTAATAAGCAGCTACCGATCTTGCAGAGTTCGTTTTGTTTTCCTTTTACCCATTCAATATTGCATGTTTTAAGTTGAAAGTTGCAACAATTCGACTGTTAATATGATTTTCATCACTAAGCACTGAACACTTATGTATCTTTCAGATACATTTGTACCGCAACCCGATTTTCAGTTTTTGAGAAATTTGCATGCTTAAGATACATTTGTATCTTTCAGATACATTTGTACCGCAACCCGATTTTTAGTTTTTGAGAAATTTGTATGCTAAAGATACATTTGTATCTTTAAGATACATTTGTACCGCAACCCGATTTTTAGTTTTTCAGAAATTTGTATGCTAAAGATACTTTTGTATCTTTCAGATACATTTGTACCGCAACCCGATTTTTAGTTTTCGAGAAATTTGCATGCATTAGATACATTTGTATCTTTAAGATACATTTGTACCGCAACCCGATTTTTAGTTTTTCAGAAATTTGTATGCTTGAGATACATTTGTATCTTTAAGATACATTTGTACCGCAACCCGATTTTTAGTTTTTGAGAAATTTGGATGCATAAGATACATTTGTATCTTTCAGATACATTTGTACCGCAACCCGATTTTTAGTTTTTGAGAAATTTGTATGCTAAAGATACATTTGTATCTTTCAGATACATTTGTACCGCAACCCAATTTTTAGTTTTTCAGAAATTTGTATGCTTAAGATACATTTGTATCTTTAAGATACATTTGTACCGCAACCCGATTTTTAGTTTTCGAGAAATTTGCATGCATTAGATACATTTGTATCTTTAAGATACATTTGTACCGCAACCCGATTTTTAGTTTTTAAGAAATTTGCATGCTTGAGATACATTTGTATCTTTCAGAAACATTTGTACCGCAACCCGATTTTTAGTTGTTGAGAAGTTTGTATGCTAAAGATACTTTTGTATCTTAAAGATACTTTTGTACCGCAACCCGATTTTTAATTTTTGAGAAGTTTGCATGCTTAAGATACATTTGTATCTTTCAGATACATTTGTACCGCAACCCGATTTTTAGTTGTTGAGAAATTTGTATGCTAAAGATACATTTGTATCTTTAGGATACATTTGTACCGCAGCCCGATTTTTAGTTTTTCAGAAATTTGTATGCTTAAGATACGTTTGTATCTTTCAGATAGATTTGTACCGCAACCCGATTTTTAGTTTTCGAGAAATTTGCATGCATTAGATACATTTGTATCTTTAAGATACATTTGTACCGCAACCCGATTTTTAGTTTTTAAGAAATTTGCATGCTTGAGATACATTTGTATCTTTCAGATACATTTGTACCGCAACCCGATTTTTAGTTTTTGGCATATTTGCATGCTAAAAATACATTTGTATCTTTAAGATACTTTTGTACCGCAACCCGATTTTTACTCTTTGAGAAGTTTGCATGCATAAGATATATTATTAATAACAGATTTACCCCCTTTTTGAGGTTTGTATGTGTTCAGTGCTTAGTGATTTTCATGTTAACAAAATGTAAACTTAACAGAAAATGTTATCGATTAACAATATTAAACATGTATGCATCACTAAGCATCGAACATACAGAGTACTCAATCAGCGGAAAGTACTCGCCTGAATGATTTTGGAACAAAACATCGAGCCACTAAGCATCGAACATATTGAGTAAGGACCCGAAGGGTTTCACGAGTGAGCGATCGGCTCTCTCTGGTGAGCAACCGAGAGGCAGCAAACAGCGGCATCAACTCAGTCGCACAACGACAGCGAACTGATGAGCACTAGCGTAATTTGTGGCGCAGTGCGATCGTTTCAATGTGTGTGTGTATGCATGCACAAGCACGCATATGAATGTATGCATGCGTTGCTTGTGAAGTTTGACATCAGCGAATTGCTTCTTTTTCTACGTATATTTCCTCTTATTTATTGCAACCATAGGCCCACTGTGCCTCAGTAATGTCAAATCTAGTACTACGTATTTTAATAATTTTGTTTTGTGGATTTTCTACGCTCAAAACTTCTGGCAGCACTGGCACACTGCCTGGTAGTGCTGCGAAATCATCGGACGACTATCGATGTTATCGATGCTGTGTTGCCTTTGATGTACATCGATGTTGATATTCCGATGTTTCGATAGTGTCCAATATTTATCACGTTACGTTAATTTGTTCTTTCAAGAGGGAATCCATGCATACAGAGAAAGGGCGATTAGGTCCCGTTACTATCAGCTTCAAATATTCACGCTGCACGCGCATTTTTAGTTTCAACATGGAAAAATTCTAGAAAGTGCACAAAAAGTTAGTAAGAATATTATGCGTAGTGAACTTTAAACGTATTTGATGGTCAGATAACAAATATAAATCATCAAACCATCGAAATCATCGAGGTGCGCAAACATCGAGGTTTTCCTAACACTACTGCCTGGTGGTCGGAAGTTCCAACTAAGAACTGAACCATTGCTGAAAGAATAACTAGTGATCTCGAAAGTATGCAATGGATGCAAACCCAAACCAATACTGTAAGGCGTTTTTCAAACTGAGACAAAGGTTATTTGATAATTATAGTTTAGTAATAATAATGCAGGTATATGCAATATTCAATAATTTGCTTGATATTCAATTTCATAAATTCCTGGTTATCAAGAGTGTGCAGTTAGATAACATCGATAGGGGGTTTTATTACACTCAAAATACAGTGTTACCACTAAATTTGAGTTCACTGAGTATTTACCAATCTTTGGCAGTACAAACCGCTATGAATCAGCCGGTTTAGGGCGACTCGCACCTCCTATGTTCTGTTGTGGCCTCATCAGCTAATGGAATATAACTCATATGCGATGCGTACGCCTCAGTTCCAGTGCCAGCTGATAGATAATTTGTGATTGATAAGTTCATCATCATGATATTGGGCCATAGGAGACTATTGTCGTAATTAGTGGTTTCCCAGACTTTATCCTAATCAAGCAGGTCAGGAGACAGTGGCTCTCCGACTATGGTCACAATTAATTAAGTCGCTGAACCTTTGCAGGGGGGGAACACGTGGGGGAAGTGAGCCTAATTGAATGCTTCAAAGCTTATTGGGCATTTAACTGCGTACTTCGTGCTGCGATATACACACAGATACGCACACACATACACAGACATAAGGCACATACATATACAATATATACACCGATGTGAAAGCAGACATCGGGCCAAAGGCGTCGCTCGAGAAAGAAAGAAAAGGCTTGGCCTGTCAATGTCAAATAGTCGCTCTGACAGCTCCCGAGAGTGTATTGCCCGCCTATATATGCAGTACATATGTGTATGTCTGTCTCTATGTGTGTGTATGTGTGTGTGTGCTGGGGGGCAACGCATAAATTTCGTAAAGCAGTCAAAGGTGTGTCCTAACGGATTTTGAAGGGTTCGCCATAATTTCGACTAGAACAAGCTCTTTCTTGCGTGCGAAAATGTGTAACGGAAGACGAAACTCTGTCAAAGACACACACACACTCACACACACATACGCACACACGTGTCTCTGGCCAGTGAAGTAATCACCAGGCGACCTTCCCCGCTGCCTTCCCCTTGTAATCTTTTCAAGGTTATGAACTTAAATTCGCGACATATTGAAAATTCATTGTAGCAGGCATTCAACCCCTCTCCCCTCTCTCCCTCTCATCACCCCTACCCCGATTGAGTTATACTGGGTCAGCGTGCCGACAATAACTGATATCGCATTAACAGACGCCTTAGAAGTGCGTTAAGCCACACAGTTTTATGCTTTAATTGTATGCAAATGATTTATGTTACCATTTCTTACTCTGATACCCTGCACTCATTGGTGTGTTAAAGGGGATTTAATAAACTGTTAAATTAAATGTTTAATGAATTAATTGTGCAGTATTTTGTTGTCTTAAGTTAGATTTAAATATCAGCCATGTCGTTCACACTAGAATTGTTGTTTTTTTTTTGTCATTAGTTCATTTTTCGATGAGCTATAGTTCCAGCTCATTCGTTCGAGTCTTTTAGTTCGATATATATTGTAGTTCAACCTGTAGTTCGTTCTTTCGAGTCCTTTAATCTTTTGTTCCTTAAATCAGGGATTAAGTTCCTTAGTTCAGTTTGCAGATTAGTTCAAACGAACTTAGTCTGAACTAAACGGTACAACTATATTTCACACTGATCGATGTAAAAGAATTTCATTCAGTCTCATATCGATGTTCTCTCTTCGTCTGCTTTTCGATCTTGCTCTTCTCTGAACTTAGTAAAGTCTATCACAATTGAATTCCAGATCTCCGTATTATCCTTACAGCATAACCGCTAGTCTATCAGTCGGCTACAATGTCTTTGGCATGTGGTTTCAAAGTACGTAAGCTCTGATTCATGGCTGCTATCTTGGGACTGCTTGAAGAAATAATAAAAATACCGCAGAGATTCGATCGCAGCTCTCTGGGAATCTTATCGGCAATAAAACGATTATATTAAACACATGTGCAGCCAAAATCGAATCTCTTATCGGTCGAGGGGCAATATAAGAACCAGAAACAAAGTGACTCAACATAGGGGCCGATCTTTATCCAGTTGAAATCGAACAGAAATATGAGGGCAACTATGATTAGAATTGGGCGATAAGCTTAGGTGCAGAACATAGGCGCAAGCATGAGTTAGCCAGAAAAAATTTTGGAATCCATACACACACACACACAGAGAGAGACACACACACACACATAGGTAACAGGTAAACTAGCCTATGCCGGGCCGGGCTAATCTTATCAGTCTCTGCGCTTTTATCTTGTGGACAAACTCGTATACTAGGCAATGATAGTAATGCTAGCTCAGCGACGCAGCTAATAACGACGCCGCTGTCGCAGTCGGCGTCAAAGTTAGCGTCGCAGTCAACGTCCTGCGTAGCGTTTGGCGCGTTCTCTTTTTTTCTTACAATTTGCTGAAGTCGCCGCCGATTTTCATTTCAGTTGCCAGTTGCGTTGCGTTGCGTGTAGTCGGGTTGCTTCGGTTCGTTCTTTCGTTTGTTTGTTTATTTTCTTGGCTCGTTGCGTATACGACGCGTGTTCAGATGCACCTGAACTCAAGAGTTCCGTACACTGAATAAATAATATCTTAATGATATCGCGCGACCAACGTCTGCTGCTGCTGCAATTTGACATTGTCTCGTGCTGCCATTAAGCTTACTTTGCACGCCTTAAATCGGGTCTATCAGTGGTAGGTAGGTGCTCACGTTAGGTCGTAATGTTCTCCTTTCCGTACTCGTGTCCGGCGTTTATCTTTGGCTATTCCAATCGAACTATTTCACATGTCCGCTCGAATTGTACGAAAGACTTCTATGAATATGCAGCATAAAGATAACACAAATCGAAACCCTAATCAACAGCGAGACCTAATTTATTAATAAATCTTTTACAACACGTTTACGTACCTAATTTCGCAAGTTCTCAATGACTTTCAATATGTGAAGAAAGGCATAAAAATGTAAATATTGACATAGTGTCTGGAAGGATTTTGTATAGAACTATTTTCTGTATTGTTCCCTGTATTATATTATACACATAGAGTTTATGTTGTTCAATGTGTTGAATTTATTTAAATTCATATAATAATTTTCGACATTTTCATATTTAAACTTATATAAACTGAGGTGAAGATATGGCGAAAAATTATTCAAAATATTCATTACTACTTACGTACTAACTTTAGGGCATTAACTTAGTTAATTACTTGACAGTTAGTGTATGGACATCTGTTTCTAAAGCTAATTATTAACTTAGTTACTCTCTGATCTAACGTTTGCACATTTGCTCTCTGCTGTACTAATGCACAGATTAAAAGATATTCGGACTATATTTTGATTCCCAATGCAAATCAGGTCCACTTGCAAGAGTTTCATTCATAAAAATGTGAATGAATGAATTCGTTTGCTCTTACTAGATAATATTAATTCCATACATGATATACATATCTCTTCAGTCAATAATCAGGTCATTCAATCGAACTCAACTTTGTTCCCAATCAGTAATCATCAATCGTTGTAGACCAAAAATTAATTTCAGTTTTTTGGCAGGGGAATTTTCGTAAATGCCTTGAATACTCATAACTCTTTTGGACCCTTTGGTCGAGTGTGATTAATCACGAAAATATATATATGTATATATTGTACATGTATATATTTATGCACATTTGTATGTACATGTGATTAGATAAATAGAAACTCCGTTGACGCTCGTCTTGACACGCCTTGACCGACCAGGCAGATGTACTTAGGAACATGCATATTGTTACAGCTAACCCCAATAGATAATGTTCATCGATAAGGTAAACATGTGGGCTAACAACGAGTTCATAAATCAGGAAACTACAACAAACATATCACGAATTGACAGCACGTCAACACGAACTAGTCGAGAGGTCTCTCTTACTCTGTATAGACGGAAAATGTGATAAAAATTATATAATAAAATGCCCGTAAATATTACAGATAAGTGTAAACTCATCCCCAAAATGCAATTGTGCCAGTGTAATGAGTCAGACCCCGTGGGTCTGGCTATATCTCGTCCTAGGCGTATCTATAAACTATGGGTACACCTTGCCCCGTTGAGTGTGTGTGAGCTTACCACGATACTTTGATGAACGAGCGACATGACAAAGTCCCGCCCCGGGACTAGGCATTAACTTGGCTTCATAGTGATATAGCGATAACTGATAACTCGCAAGTCTGTTTACCTAGTCAGTGGTAGTAGTAGACGAGGGTAGGCTGTACATACCAAAACAAAGATAGGTCTGGTCTAGTCAGGGGTATACTTAGCCATAAAATAAAAAAAGCCGGTAACAGGGCGCCTTGGCTTACGTTCCATTTGGCGCGTAGGCTAACCGATTGGAAACTATAATGCGAATAGGAATGGGGGAAGACGACTTATTCAATAATTGATGTTAAGGTCAATTGCAGGCACAGTCGCTCACAATTGTGTGCTTGCATCGCATGGGATCTATGCAATCGGGCGAGGGAAAATAACATCTGGTCTACATTCAGAGGAATGCGATTGTGAATATTAAATGCGAATGTCTATATCGCAATGCCGCGTGCCAGAGACGGACAGACAGAACGGACAGTGTTCATCCATGCAGCTTGTACACTTTCACATGCCTTATTAGCGAAAATTACTTAACAAATTGCCCACCCTATGGCATCGGTCAATAATATACATATGTATGCCTATTTACCCAAGACTCTTTGACCAAATGCACCTAAGTAAGAAATTTCAATCATATTTAAAAAAAACTTCCGCTTTGCCTGCCAGTTGGGCGTGGCAATTTAACCTTGATAATGCATTTGCACTTGTTTGCCAAATTTTGAATAATAAATGACTGCCAAAGGGATTGCCCAAATCGATACTGATAAAAAAGAAACCAAATAAAACGAAACTTGCCCTACAGTTTAACTCGCCTCCTGTTCATTTGCATACGCTTTGTACACCTTGTCTGCTCCCAGTTTGGTTGGGTGCGTAACTCCAACTAGACATTTGGTAACACCAAAACATTTACCCTCAACAACTATCTAATCTTATCGATTGACAACAATCCGACAAGCACAAGTTTTTCTGATACTCTCGAATATGTTCTTCGTGATAATTTGAATATATGAACAATAGTTTTGGTATCGCATATTTAATTTGAGCATGTCGGATCGGCCTCTGAGATACATCTAGGTTATTTAATTAATATGTACCCTATATATCTGTGTACATTTGATCGCTCGGGCTACACGCGAGCCTTCAATCAAAAAGTTATTCATTAATTTGTAAACTGCTGGTATAATATTAATATTTAAAATTTTTCATTGCAGTTCATTCAATTCATAGCCATTCAACATGGATGCTCTCGGCGACAGTGAGCAGAGTGATAAATTCATAGTGAAATATCGTCAGCAGTATTATGACTTGTCCAGGTTTATGCACAAACATCCGGGCGGAGTGAACACATTGAAGGGACTCAATCAGACAGATATGACGGCACGCTTTATGAAGGCGCCACCACACTCTGATGCAGCCATGTATCTAATGAGGGAATACAAGGTAGATGCGCAGGATTATGAGAACCGTAGAAGAACCAAGGAGCAGCAGCCCACTAAACTGGCAGAGAATGGCGTCGAGCTGCTCGAGCAGCCTAAAGACTCCGAAGACAGCAACAACAATTTGCTCGACGAGAGCATGGAAGTAAGTACAAATATTAAGAAAACACTTGACTTTGCCCTTCAAAGTATTTATTTGGTGTCCTGGTCTGTGTGTGTTTACCGCCTTTTTACTGTCCGAACATGATCAATTAAAAAATATAAATACTATTAACATTAGAACAATCTCTCGTGTCCGATAGCTTCGATACTTGAGCAACACAGAATTCAACTCGTTGCACAGTTGTCCGTTTTAGAAGCCTCTTTTTGCATCTGTCTTAGAGATTACGTGAATTGGGTGCCTTGACGTACACCTTGGCCTTGGAATATATGCGTATATCGTCCTCGACGATGGTTAGTTCCTTGTCTATTTCAGCCTTACGTGAACGCACGCGCAAGGTCTGAGCAGTCATGGGCAAGCGATTCAGTTCATTAATGAGTCCTTCAAAGCCTGCAAAGAAGCACATCATGGAGATATGATAATAATATAGAAGGGGTTTCAACTACTTACGCTTTTTGGCGTGAGCTAGTCCAACCAGGCGCTCCTCTTCAGTGAGCAATACATGTCCACGTGGACACTCTGGATCGCGTGCCTCTTCGCGCTCTTTAGCATCGGCCTTATCACGCTTCTCCTTTTCCAAATAGCGTGGCAAGCGCAGGTCATCGCGTGCTGTAAATATAAATCAAATCGGTTGGTTAGCAACTACAGAAGGGGTATACGATTTTCAATCGTACTTACAGCCGAGCTTGTGCTCACGGCGCTTTGATTTGGTGGTCGCATTGCTGGCAATTGTGGTGCGACTGCGGGCACTCAATGGTGCCTCCTCGTCTTCATTGTCCTGCAGCGGCATTACTTCATCTTTGTCATCAATATTCAGCAGACTGAACTTTGAGCGCGCTGACAGTGGCTGACCCTCTTCATCGTATTGCCCCTCATCATCTTTATAGTTTTGTTGGTCGCCATAATTATAGCCCAAATTGTCGTCATCGTGGACGGATGTCTTGCTTACGTTGCATCTGCGAACATAAACAAATTAGACATGGGGACAGAGAGCAATCAATAGCTTACCTTTCCAGGGCTCTGGCTAAATATTCTTCGTCCATAATATCTTCTGTCTGTATGGCAATGCTTGTGGAACTGCGTACAGAACCACATGACTGACAACGTTCTGGATGCAATGAATTCTGCACTTGATTCGGGTGATTTTTACGTACTACTGATCTCTCTGAGAGGGAACGGGACACAGTGTCGCCCTCGGCTTTGGATTTCTTGCTGTGAGTTCGCGATATGCAGGACTGGTTATCACTTTGCTGGTGCTGCTGCTGCTTTAACGACAAAAGGTGATCGGCATGTACCTCAGATGGGGTACGACGTAGTGGGGGCATCCATTTGGGACGCACTGGCTGTTTGGCTGCTATTTTCTCAGTAGTTGACTGTTCCAAGGTGCGCAAGCTCTTTTTGTTTTCCTTCAGAAAATTTCTACCCTGTGTAGGGGCTGTAAACAAACCATAAAGAACAGTATAAACATTTTCCCAACGTTGCCATGGTTGCCCGGCTAAAAATGACATTACTTACCCGGCACCGTAAACATGCCTTTCAATGTTGGTATTGGACGTATTGATGTGTTCGACATATTTTCGCTGGAATTCGGCCACAATAAAAGTGTTGATTAAATTTATTAGAAATTTGAAATGTTGCCGTGTTTGCCAGCGTACGAAAACAGAATGAAACCAACTAACCTGTTTAAATATCAACTTTGAAGTAAAATCAACCAGCTGCTTCTGACGCCAACTTTCGATTCCTTTTTCAATTCTATCGATAGTCGAATATTTAGATTGACTTGGGAGTTGCCACACCTGTACTAACAGCTGTTACCTCTTTGAATTTGCAGCACCTTGTGGACTGGTCAAAAGCAATGCTGCCCCAAATTGGGAACATTACAAAGTATTATGATGAGTGGGTGCATAAGCCAGTGGATAGGCCATTACGATTATTTGGTCCTTGGTACTTGGAAATGTGTACCAAAACACCCTGGTGGGTTGTTCCAACGTTTTGGATACCAGTTATCATTGGAATCGCTTCGATGGAACTTTTATCAAAAGCGGAAAATCCCAATGATGTAAGTTAAAAGAATTTGAAAATCAATAGCACAAATGAAATTAATTAATTATTGTTTTTATTTATATCTAGCTCGCAAGACTCTCACTTAGCATTATTTTTGGTGTGTTCCTCTGGACTTTGCTGGAGTACGTTTTGCATCGTTGGGTTTTTCATATAAAGCTCACAGAGGATAGTGGGCCTTGGCTTTGCACATTTCACTTTATGATCCACGGGCTACATCATAAAGTTCCTTTCGATTCTATGCGTCTTGTGTTTCCTCCATTCCCCGGAGTTATTCTTGCCACAATTATTTACACGCCGATTAGTTTTATTTTACAAAACTATCATCCCCGTTTGATTCTGTCGGGAGCTCTTATAGGCTACTTATGTTATGACATGATACACTATTATCTGCATTACGGAAATCCGTCCGCTAGTCATCATCTGTACCACCTGAAGCGATATCATTATCAGCATCACTTTGCGCATCAAGATCTCGGATATGGTATAAGCAGTCCCTTTTGGGATATTATCTTTAAGACGCGTATTCACTTACGTAAGTTAAGGTATCAAATTCGTTGGTCGTAGTGAATGTTTTGAGTGATTCAATACAAATGTTGTAACATAAGATTTTATTATAAGAAGAAATTTCTAAAATATATATTTTTTAATTTAAACAAAAGTTGCTGAATTTTGTTATTTCTTTTCTTTCGAACTATTGTAATTTCCATGTACGTATAAATCAATAATAAATGTGATGGGTTGGATACAAATAATTCATGTAAGAACACGTTATACGTTAAAAGCTTATTTATACAAAGACTGACAATATTGAGTATTACTTTCATAAATTTGAATATTCACGTACAAACCAAATTCACCATTTTACTTTTTTATCAGATATGGCAACGCTCATATCTGGCAATACATATGGGACGATACATACATTATCGATATACAACATTGTTCGCAACTTATATGAGTGGCAACGCTGGGCGAAAGTTTAAGAAAGTGTTCAGCAATCCATACAAAATTGCTATTTGTTTTGAATTATAAAAATGCTGAATGCGAAAATCGGGAAGGTCGGAAAGGTCCTAGTATGCGGAATGAAAAATGTGGGGAAAACGGCACTCATCGAGCAACTAGTTTACGGAAACATTAATGCCGAATCTGTAAGTGTGCCACGATTATTCATCAGCTGACTTTCTTTACTGTGTGCAAATATGTAAACAAATAATTTTTCCAAGGAACTGCACCCAACAATTGAAGATATTTACGTGGCAAGCGTAGATACCGGGCGTGGTGGTGCAAGGGAAACTTTGCGCATTTACGATACAGCTGGATTACAAGGCGAGCAAGCGGCGCAATTGCCGCGTCACTATTTGCAATTTCCCGATGCCTTCGTGCTTGTCTACGATCCCACTGATCCACGCAGTTTAGATATGCTAGCAGACATTAAGACCGACATAGACAAACATAAGGAAAAGAAGGAAGTGCCTGTTATAGTACTGGCAAATGTGCGTGCACGCAACAAAAAAGATACACCACCTGTAACGCCCAATCCTGTGGAATCGATTATGGACCGAGCGAACAACTGGTGTCAACGAGAACGAATCAAGCACTATACTGTCAATGTTATGGAGCGTCCGTCACTCTATGAGCCTTTTACAGTGCTGTGCGCCCGCCTGCATCCGCCACAGACAAAGAGCACATTCCCCCAGCTGCGACAGGTGATGCAGAATCGTCAAAAAAGCGAAGTTTAATCGACTCTCACCTGGGATATTTACATACGAATCTTACTTATTTGAATTTAGAATAGACGACTGACGAACTAACGACCAATATGGATATTATAAGTGTATTGATTGTCCCCCCTCCCCGCGTTTTGTTGTGTGTAATGTCTTTATTTATAATAGCCTAAGCAGCGTACTTGCCTGTGTATGATAATATTTAGTATAGCCTTCAATAGTGTGAATTATCTGTTGAGCCCATGGAAATCGGCCATTAAGTCTAATCAGTATTCGTAGAGAGTCGCAGCAAAAACAATTTAAATCTCAAGCAAAATCTCAATGGGGTTTTTTACGTCCCCGAATTCCATAGACACTTTCGGCGTACGGATTTCCTCTTAGATTAGTATCATTTTTGTTCTTGAACCGAACATGCGCTGTGTGAGTTACGTTGTTGCTTTGGCGGCTTTGATTACATGTGTCCACGGCATAGGTATTACTGTGCCTGGTACCAACTGGTGTGGTCCTGGTAATATTGCCAAGAACTACGATGATCTGGGCTTAGAAGCGGAGCTAGACTCGTGCTGTCGCGCGCACGACAATTGCCAGGAAAAGATTTTACCCCAGGAGGAAGGTTATGGCCTGAGCAACGAGGGACTTTTTCCCATGTGAGTATGAAATGCAACAAGTGTGGAGAATTGTGAATCCTAATCTTCTTTGTAATGCTTGCACAGCTTCTCCTGCGACTGCGAGGCTGCATTCCGCCAGTGTCTGAGTTCGTTGCGCAACGTTCAATCGGCCGCATTGGGTCGTATTTATTTCAGCACAGCGAGTGTTTGCATTGCCCATGGACCGCCAATCGTCTCTTGTGAGGAACATCAATTGGATTTCTTTCGCAAGCGCTGTCTGAGCTACAATGTGGACGCGACGCAGCCCGCACGCTGGCAATTCCATGATTTGGCGTTCTACACACACCCAACCAATGAACTGGAGCAACCCGAGAACAACAGAATCGACGAATGTATAACTTTATAGCGCGATAAGCTTTCTATATTTTTGTGTTCCCGCAATCGTACTTACACATATATTTACTATATATACGCGTACTCACACATTTTGAAATATATTTGAGATCAAAGTTCTGGATGTCACGATTTGGTTACATTCGCCATCGACATGGAGTAGAAGGGCATATCGTAGAACTGCCATAGCTTGGCTATGTTCTTGTTCACGCTGTACCGGACGCATCGCTTGCGGAACGTGCCCTCCTGGTACTGCTTACAACCGGTGGTGGGGTAACCCAGTGCAAAGCATTTGCTGCGGGATGCATAGTAGATACGTCCCAGAGTGTTGGATGTCAACGTGTTCACTGCCTGCAGGCAATTGATGAACTTCTGCTCACAGCTGCACTTGAGTCTGTGAAGGGGAGGAGAAAAGAGCAGTTAAATCTGCTAGATCTTTACTATTGATTTTTCAAGCTTACATGGGAAACCAATCAGTGTTGTTGGACAATCCATGTAGCGTGCTGTGTGACTCTATAATCTCATCGCAATGATCATGGTCACGACAACATTTATCTGTTTCCCGTTCCCGGCCAAGGTCGTCATAGTTGGCCGCCGTGTTGCCCGGTCCACACCATTTGGTGCCAGGTGCAGTGATGCCCGTGTGAGGCACAGGTGGCAATGCCTGGTTGTAAATATCTTCATCCTCGAAGATTGCCTCCTCGGCAAAGGCCCAAGTGGTGCCGAATAGAGTGCAAACCAGAGCTAGATTTATTATAAGCCGCATTCTGATACCGCTGTCGTTGACATTACAAGTTGAACTGAGTAATCAGCTGCTTTGCTCTTGTTGCCCTAGCTCAACCAGCTGATTAGCTGGGAAGATAGATGAATCGAAGCTCTTTATTCATTTTAAATTTTTTACGCTGTACCCATTAATAATGAACGAGAAGAGGTATATTAGGCACACCCTATATGAACTCAAATAATTCATAACCTGCCCAAGAAAAATGCGAATTTCCATTTATTTTTTATAAATTTATTCTTTAATTTTATAATCATTTTAACGTTTTTACATTCTTAAACATTTTTACAATTTAGTTGCTCTCTTTTTATAACAATTAATTGTATATTAATAACGTTTTGTTGTAATTTACATATATCCAATGGGATAAAACTGTTTAGAATTGCATTAAAAATGGTGAACAAATAAATACAAATCTATTTAAAACGTTTCTACACACTTAGCATAAGTACTAAAACTAACTTATAATATCCTTAAACAACTCGGACGCCGTCTTTGCTGGCCGCTTCTTCCTCTTGGATTCTACATCCTCTTCCTGTTGTTTGTTCTGCCCCAGACTGGCCTGCCATTGACTGGGCGAGAGTTTGTAGGTGTCCAGACGATATTTCGTATAGATAAGGCGTCCAAATGGTGATCCCTTCATCATGTTTGCCTTGCCGCTAAGCTCTTTGGCCATTTGTAGCTTCTGTGCTTCCTGCGCTGCCTTAAAGCATTCCTCCACAACGCGTGATCCATGACGAGTTATGGCCAGATCTACGTAGAAACCATTCAACTGGCGGATGAGACGTTCACGAGATTTTTCGCCAATAAATTTGCTTTGCATGAAGGCATCGACAATATGCGAACCATTTGGCGTGTTGAAGATGGGTGCCAATTGTTCGGGAGGTAGATCTAGAATGCAGTTGACCAGAAAGATGGGCTTATTGAACTGTAGCACATGCTGTGTTATCAGTGATCCATGTAGATGCACAAATCCCGATTGATCAGCGGCGAGAAGTTCGTATGGCTTTAATTTCACCAGACAATTGAAAAACAGCTTTGATTTCTCTTTGTCTCCAGTGACATGTAGTGCGCTCTGGAGTGCGGCAATCATCTGTGCCTGCTTGGCACACAGTCGCAGACAAGCGCCAGACAGGGCGGACACTACGCCGGTGTAGCCCATTTTCAGTAGCTGCTCCGTCTGTGGTTGCAGTTCATTAAAGACGGCCTCGAAGTCAGGTATCTCCTTGATGTGCTGCAGCAGACGTTGCACGGCGAAATTGGTTTGCTGCTGCTGGGCCAGGTGGGCAACGCGACCACTGAATAGCATACAATATAGTTGGGTCAGGAGCTTGGCACCCGCTACACTGAGCAGAGTCTCTAGCAAAATGACCGCACATTGGTAATGGAAAACTTTGGGCAGTTTGACCTCAGGCTCAGCATTTGATGCCTCAGTTTCTGCTGGTGCTGACTTCTCCCCTTCTTTTTGATCGTCTTCGTTGTCATCATCTATTTCTATTTTAGTCTCTTTTTCGTCATCACCTTCAGGGGCATCTTCAGGTTTAAGCAGAGCCTGCATCAAGATTTTCTTGCCAAAGTGCTTCAACATGCTCTTGTCCACCACGCTGAGGGCTAAGCAAATAACCCCGAGTAGAGCAGAGGAATGCTCCTGGTGCGGAAAGTCTTCGAATTGCGGCCACATTTCCAGACGCTGTGGAAACTCCTTCATTACCTCATGCCAATCCTCCGGCACCGTGTACAGCTTACGGTGCTTGGCCAGCTCTGCGCCTCCCTTCTCAAATGCAATTTTGGGCACATGTATGCCAACCAGACACAGGATAGCTGATCGCATGATATGTGTGGCACACGCATCCCACACAAAATCTTCCAGATTGTTGAGCATGAATTTGGATATACGAAGCACAAATTGTTGACACTTCTCGCGATGTTCATCACTGAACTCGGCCTCCAGATTGTATTGTTCCTCGATTTGTGCGGCATCTGGTTTGGCTTTCTTAGCCGGGCCAGCAGCGCTTGAGTCAGACTGTTCTTGAGCTGCTGCCTGGCCTAATCCACGTAGAAATGCGATTTCCAGCATTTTCTGCAAAACATGCGAAGCAAAACGATCGGAGCACATGGGACGCAAGTTATCACCAAACTTTTCGAAATAACGCTCCAACTGTGGAGCGTCTACAAAGCCAATTAGAGACTCAAGCGCTTTGGAGACAATTTGATTGGAGGCCAGGTGAATCTCCTGGTCCACAGTCTGTTCGAATACGTTGTTGGCCATGTTCACTATAAGTTAAAGAATACTTGAATTCGTGTTCTGATATAACAAAAGTTAATCTACATACCTCGCTCCTCTACATCCTCCAGGCCAGCCTTCATGGCATCCAAGATATTAATGAAGTAACTGAACTGTTCATCGTCAATATGTGTGCCGCGTCCAAAAATGCCTTGTTTGGCAAACCCCTTGGCATTGCGCATAAAACGATTTCCCTTCTTTTTGGGTCTTTTACGTTTTGCGTTCTCATTACTCTCTCCTTGCATGATTGTGCTTTAAATATAATTTATTAAATTTATAAATTGAAAATTGTTGACAACGTGCGCCGCTCAACACGCGCTGCAATACGATAATCAGATGTGCGGCCGATTGTCATCTTCGTTTGTTATCGATATTTACAGCGTTGCCAGATCGTGTGTGCAGAAATTCTGGCGTCCATCGCTAGACCAATTGTGATGACAGTCGAAGGCGTCGCATTTTAATTGAAACGGCTTTAAAATGGACGAAACACAGGACTTTCAATTTATATTACCGCTTAAAAACAGTGATTTACTTAATTCACGAGGAGATCAATACTATGTACAACAAATATATTCAAGCAATGAAATTCCAGAACAGTTACTCGGTAAGTATTCAAAAAACGTTCAGCTACGCGCGTCTATTTCAAACAAGTGGCTTAATTTCTTCTCTATCCTTATAGCATGCAAGTCGAAGGTGCAACAGCGTGATCCGTTTTATATATTCGAACACTTTGCTACCTACTATTCGATAATAGAAAACACAGCGAAAGATACCAATTCCATACGCAATATAATGCGCGCCTTTGATTTACTGTACGTCACCGTAGACAGGATGGGCCAGGAACTGACGCCGTTGCTCAATAGCACAGAGCCGCCATCTACGCATGATCGCGTTCGCTATCTGAATCTCACCAAAATGACTTTGTATTTGCTAGTCAATGTGGTCAAACGCATTGACATCATTGTCCAACAAGTGCAGCAGGAGCAGCAATTGAATCAGCAGAAAAAACGCGCCAAACAGGCCGAGGTCCTGGAACAGTACCCCGACTGGGATGTGAAGAGAGGCAAGTTTCTGGTGCAGCTCTATAATGTCATGCAGAATCCCTTGGAGAAGCTCTGGAGTCCACCAGTTGCCGAGGAAAGCTTCGTATCGTGAGTATAAACAATGATTTCTTTAAATGATTGTTAACTAACATAGACACTGAATTGCAGCATGTTGTGTGACATCTGCTACCGCACATTGGAACTGGTCCCTTCCCGGCCAGATAATCGTCATATTATTGAAACGCTGTTCCACATTTTCGGCATCGCCATCAAGCGATACAATCACGCCATTACATTTCCGGCTCGCATATTGCAAATTCTACGTAGCACAGAACATGCCGCAGTGACGGTGGCCAATGGAATATTGTTGCTCCAACAGGAATATGGCATAACTTCAGTGTTCTCAATTATTGTAAAGGATGTCGTCGAGGCTCTTACGCTGGATACATCCGACTCGGCTGTGACAAAAAACTTTTCCAATTTCCTCACCGAGTTCTCAAGCATTGCACCCAAACTGATGATACCCCATCTCTCCAAACTTGGCGAGGATCTGCTGGACTGCGAATCGCACGTACTGCGCAATTGTGTGCTGCAGATTATGGGCGATGCTGTGGTGGGAGAGTTGACCTCCGAAGAGCTTGACGAAGATATGAAAGAGGCACGTAATGAGTTTCTTGAGAGTTTGCTAGCTCATGTCAACGATGTGTCGGCACATGTGCGCTCCAAGGTGCTACACATATGGCATCATCTGAAGGAACAGCACGCTATACCGCTTAGTTTTCTCATCAATGTGTTGCGTGAAGCTGTGTGTCGATTGGAAGACAAGAGCTCCCTAGTGCGCAAATCAGCGGTGCAGTTGATCAAGGCTTTTCTTGAAAACAACCCGTATTCGGGTAAGCTTACACTGGAGGAGTTGATTAAGAAGCACGAGAAGGAAGTGCAGATTATGGAACAGTTGGATGAAGTGCTGGCAGAGGAGCGTAAAGAAATCGAAAAGCTCGACGAGCAATGGGAGTCGATTGTGCCAGAACTATTGCCCATCATAGAAGAGAATCTAAGGGAATGTGAGTAAATTCTAGATAGAATAGAATTAACTAAACGGTGTCTCTAACCTGCCATTGTTTTGCAGGTCCAGAACTTCAGTTTGACAAGGAGGAGGAGTATGAGTCGTTGGTGCAAAAGATTTTGCCGCTGCTCAAGGACAAGAACTACAAGGACGCCATTGTGCTGGTACGCAAAGCTGACTACATGGCGGGCAATCAGGATCTGAGGTATGTAACTATTCAACTGTACAAATTGTAAATTTGTTTAATGATTTTATGCAATCCCTAGTCAATTGCTGAAGCCAGAGGAGAAATGTGTCTACTTTATGGCACTATTTAAGACGTATCTATCGGTTGCCAACGGTTGCAAGAATAGCGTAAGTATCAACCAGCAATATCTGATGTTTTGTGGTTCTAATGCCCTCTCTTTTTACCAACACAGGTCGAGGAAATGAAGAAGCAGATTAAAACAGTTGAATTTCTCAAGGACAGCATTGAGTTCTCGCATGTTGCAACATCGGCAATGCCAAAGATACTGGAAATGTTGATGTCCAAAACAAATACAGATGTTTTCGAGGCAGTTGATCTGTTCACCACGGGATATCTGTTCGGCATACACGGCACACAGGCAGGAATGCAGCGCATGTTAAATCTAGTGTGGTCATCGGACAAGGAGAAGCGTGATGCAGTCTCGAATGCATATTGCAAGGTTCTCTTCACAACAGATCAGCAGGGAAGAGCCCATGCCATTAAGGTGGTACAGAATTTATCAAAATTTTTGTCTGAAGTCGAGTATGGACACTACATGGCCATGGAGACGCTGATGTCCGAGTGGGTGGCGTGCGAGAAGATCGATGCGCTGATCATTCAAGTGCTCTATGAACGGTTCACTTTAAAATTGGAGGGAACAACAAAGAATGAATCTCGTCTGGCCTTGCAGCTGCTGATTATGGCTGCACAGGCAAAGTCCACAGTCGCTTCAGCCAATCGCAGCATCATCGAGGACATTGCTGTGGGGGAACGTGTCAAACAGGATCCACGCATATTCACTGGCTGCCTGCAACTGTTGGTCAACAGCATCGATGCCAACAACAACGCAAAGTATTACAAACGTTGTCCGAGCGATGCCAAATTCGTGCAGCAGATAACCAGTCTGTATCTGGACTTCTTCTTTCATCCCCAACTGCCGGAGTTTGATGCTCTGACCACGAGTCTCTTTGAGTATTATTACCGCATGTGCCAGGCGCCAGATCTGCTTGCCCAGAATATTGTGAACGAGCTGTTAACACGCTTCAACGAACGCTGGATAATTACGGCACCTGTCGCCGAGGCATCTCCGCCTCTCTCACAGGACGGGGAGATACCGCACTCTCAACAGCCGCCCATGTCGCAGACAATTCTTAAATCATCCCAACCAGCTGATGAGGGCAAGCCACGAATGCCCGTGTATCTGGTTACACGGTTTGTGTTCTGCATAGGTTATATGGTCATTAAGGAGATGATATTCCTCGACATGGATGTGTATAACAATATGAAATACCGCGAGGAACTCACTGCGCTCGAGGAGAAGAAGAACAAGAAGGATGGCGTGAACGCACTGCGTCGCCAGACAATGAATGTATCCGCCATGGAGGTGCGCAAGCGTCTCTCGGGCGTTGCTGCAGAGCCACAGCAGGAGCCCGACGATGATTTGGTTGGTGCCACGGCAGAGGATAACATTGCTGAGGAGATAAACGCCCTATGTGAGGATATGCTGCTCTATGATCCCAATGCACTGCTGTCAAAGGTATATCCAATCATTATAAATATATGCAAGCGTCCAGGTGAATATCGTGATCAGGATCTACAGCAAGCTGCAACATTAACGCTGGCCCGCTTGATGACTGTGTCGTCCAAGTTCTGCGAGACAAACATGTCCTTCCTAATGAACATTCTGAACATGACCAAGAATCAGAAGATCAAGTGCAACACGGTGATTGGTCTATCGGACTTGACTTTCCGCTTTCCCAACGTCATCGAGCCGTGGACGGGACACTTTTACGCACAGTTGCATGAGAAGGATACAAAGTTACGTTTGACTGCTGTCAAGATGCTGTCGCATCTGATTCTGCACGAAATGATACGCGTGAAGGGGCAAATCGCCGATCTGGCACTGTGCATTGTTGACGAGAGCGATGAAATCAAGAACATTACGCAGCAGTTCTTCAAGGAGATTGCCAACAAATCGAATATACTGTACAATGTCCTGCCCGACATCATCTCCAAGTTGGGTGACACCAATCTGAATCTGGAGGAGGATAAATATCGTACCATTATGCGATACATATTGGGACTGATTCAGAAGGATCGTCAAATCGAGACACTTGTGGAGAAGTTATGCTTGCGCTTCCCACTCACTCGCAAGGAGCGTCAATGGCGCGATATTGCCTACTGCCTAAGTCTGCTCAGTTACAACGAGCGTGCGATAAAGAAACTCATCGACAATGTGCAGCATTTCAAGGATAAGGTGCAGGTCGATGAGGTCTATCAATCCTTTAAGTTGATCATATCGAACACTTCGAAATTGGCCAAACCGGAACTGAAAGCGGTTGTCACCGAGTTCGAGACGCGACTCAATGAATGTCTGCAGGTGGATGAGCCCGCCGAGAGTACTCAATCGGATGGAACACCCAAGGAATCGCGATCCACTGAGATGCGCACGAATCGCACAAAGGTTACCAAATCAGCTGGCAAAAATCAACGCACTGGCAATGCAGCAAAAGGAAAAGGAGCACGCCCAGGCGCCGCAGGTGGCTCTAAGAAGCGATCTACAAAGCGTGGTTCTTCCTCATCTGAAGCAGAAAGTACTGAAGAGAGCGCATCCGATTCAGATGATGCACCGGTGCGACCGTCAGGAAAGTCCAAGCAACAGCAACGTCGTAGACCAAACGTATCTGCCGAGACGAGCGATGATTCCGATGTGGAGCCCGCAAAGAATTCCGTATCTAGGCGTGGCAGAAAATGATGTATAAGGTCTTTTAATTTGTATTTATTCGTATTTCATTTTAAATAAAAAACAAGAATTTTATGTGTAGTTGAGGATCTGCAACTTCTTCTGCTTCCTTTCAGCGAAATTTGTTGACAACAAGCATTGAAAGATTTGAAGAGCACACAAAGAGGAGGAGTGCAGGAGTTGCTTCTTCCTTCGTTTCTCCTTTTGTGCAGCACTAAGCCGCTTTGTGGCCATTCATCTAATACCGTTACCCCCTACCGCCTGTTCATGTGTTCATTCTATTAATTGTAATCCCCTCAAAATTGTCACTTTCGTGGAATCCGTTTCGGTGCAGCCGTCGAGGTTGCACTGCGTCTTTACCCTGTGCGAGCTAACCATAAGGTATAAGGGTATTATAAATCTGTAGGATGGAGGCCAAGGCATCTTTAGGGTATATTATTGATGCGCATCAGTAGCTGAGTTTGGATTGGACACACAGAATATAATATAAGAGGTCTTTAAATAATTAATTAATAATAAATTAATAAAAATAATTAGATAATAAATCATCAATTCATCAAGTTACTTAGTCTACTTAAATGGAATTTTACTTTACTGTAGTTCCAATTATAACGGCGCAACTCCAGCCTAGCTACGACGTCTCGCATTAAATTCGCAGCTAGCGCTGAACACTTTAAGGCCGTTAATTAAAGTATAAACAATCTGTCCCGCAAGATAAAAGAAGTCAAAATATTTTGTAACCAGATACGCAGTCGCAATCAGCGGGAGGCTGTGGGAGGGCGGGAGGCTGTGAGGGCGGCGGCGCGACGCACTCCCCGTCCAGACACGTGTGTGCTGCCCGGGAAACGGGGGTGGTTGGGCGACGACAATGTCGGAGTCTGCAACACACACACAGACAAAGTATCACAGTATCGACAAATCGAAAGGAGCACAGGAGTCGCCAACCAGTCAGACAGCAGCCACCCCAGGCGATGCAAGTTAAGTAAGAGAGAGCGAGGGTTCCATAACGTTGCCAAGCGCCGCCCTCGAGTCGGCAATGCGTTGCCAGGTGACGTTGGGCTGATGATGATGACGATGATGGGACACCAAAGTGAACGTCGGGCAAGCCGCTGTTGCCATTAACATGCTCATTACATGCGTCGCGACTCCGACTCAAGCAAGAGGCGCGCGCGCGTGTGTGGGACGTGTGCGCGAAGCAGGCGAACGCGCGCCCAGACGACGTCGACGGCGAGTGCTGAGTCCATTATCCACGGCTATTAGCATTAGCGGGTTTACCTGTCGCCGCGGATTAGTGCAAACTGGGCTCGTTGTTGTGGTCAGATTTGGGTAATGACAGCAGGCATGGAGTGCAGGTAGCTAAAAGTGGCTGATGATGATCTGGGTGTGAATTGAAGAGTTCTTCATTCTCAGATATTCCAATTGTTCGAAAACTGATTAATTTACGGACACTTATCAGTCTTGTCATACTTTAGTATGCATAAGGAACATATATTGTACATATATTCTGAATAACTATCTACAGTCGGACACTTATAGATTCTATATCCTAGCCATTAGTGATTGATAAAAGAGTTGTGTAATTATGTCCAGTAATGGGTGTTATTATCCGTCCGTCTGTCCGTACAATCGTCTGTCAGTAAAAAATCCATAATAAGCTCTTAGTTTTAGTGCTGTCTTGATGAAACTTTGCAAATATGCCTCTTATTGCTGCACGCTGTATATAAGTCGGAACGAACTTGATCAGACCGATATATCGTATAGCTGCCATACAAACTATCGGCCTACATTCGTTATTTGTCAAGATATTGCAATCAAACTCACTACATCGGACTTTTTATACATATAAAATATACATATACAATTTCAGCAAAATCGGGCCACTATAACATATAGCTGCCATAGGAACAATCGACCGAAATAATGGTTTTTGCATGAAGTCCAGTTCAGATTTCAGAAACAACTTAACTTATCAGCCTCAAACAAAGTGAGACATAATTTCGAATATACATAATACCATTCAATTCCGCACCATAATATATAACTAGTATTGGAACAATCGCAGAAAATAAGAACCTCCAAGGTTCGGCATGCTGAAGAAAACCTTTCTTCTTCCTCGTTTTCTTTTTGATTTCATCAGTCGTTACCCGTTATTCAATGCTTCCAAAAGAGAACTCAATTTTAGGCTAGTATATTTAAGAGTTTTCATATGTATATTTACTTTTAAAAAATAATAATAATAATTATAATTAAATTGAAAATAATTTAATAGAGTTTATATATATAATTTTTGCACATTTCGATTTGATTTGCATTCGCGGTTGAGCAGAGAACGGTCAAACATGCAGCTATAAGGTCTACAAATTTTCATATACGAGGGTCGTTTGATAAGTCCGTGACTTTTGTATTTGCCGCGCACCTGCTCTAAATACAACACTGCTCCTGTCAGCAGTTATCGATTAACAGCTGACTGTAAAATTTTATTTGAAAGCTGCGTTTTTGGTTTGCGTTTTATAGGCATTGAAAGCAGACGATCTCGATCTCCATTTTCGTTAAAATTCACGAGATCGTCTGCTTTCAATGCCTATAAAACGCAAACCAAAAAACGCAGCTTTCTCAAAATTTTACAGTCAGCTGTTAATCGAAAGCTGCTGACAGGAGCAGTGTTGTATTTAGAGCAGGTGCGCGGCAAATACAAAAAGTCACGGACTTATCAAACGACCCTCGTATCATCGAATTGTGTGTTATTCATAGATCGATAGCTCCTCCGTTCCGTGCTCGACCGCTCTAAAACTAAAGCCTAGCTATTTACAGATCAATGAAGTTTTCCATATTCCTTTTGCTGACGAAGGACGCACAAAATTGCCAGTTGCAATCCTTTCTCTCCCTCTCTCTCTCTTTCTGTCTCGCTCTCTCCATATATATGTATATATAGAAAATGCCAAGTTATGCGCAAAGTGCTTTTTGTTTTAGTACAAATGTTGTTGCTCTTGTTGTTGTTGTCGTTAGAAGTAAAAGTTTTCCGGATGTTGCTGCTGCTGTCGCTGATGCTGCTGGTGTTGAAGTTGGAGTTGCTGCTGGTGCTGATGCTGCTGTTGCAGTTGCTGCAGTTGACTGCGCTGCTGGCGTTGACGCAATGTTGCTGGCCATCCGCAAGCGATGTTGCTGCTGTTGCTGATCTTGTTGTTGCTGCTGCTGTTGCTGTTGCTGCTGCTGCTGTTGCTGCTGGCGACAGCGGCAGCCTCCAACTAGAATCATAAGTGCTGATACTCCCCCATATCGTACATGGGCATGGCGCCCATCACGCTGTGCAGATGCGAGTACGCGACGGCAGCGGAGAGCGGCGGCATTTGGGAGGCGGCCACTGCGACTGCAGCGGCAGCAGCACTGCTCTTGCTGGCCGCGGCTGCAGCTGCGTGTTGCTGGTGCTGATGATGTTGCAGGCTTTGCTCGGCAGTGGAAACATGTTGCAGTTGCTGCTGCTGTTGCTGCTGGTGTTGATGTTGATGCAAACTGTTGCTGCCATTACTGTTGTTGTTGTTGTTGATGCTGCTGCTGTTGTTGTTGCTGTTGCTGTTGGGCGACTGTTGCTGCTGCTGTGCGTGGTGCGAGTGATGCGGCGGGGCGGCGTGTTGCTGTTGTTGTTGTTGTGCGCTTTGACTGGAGAGCATGTTGCCCTCCATTTCGGAATCGCTGGACGAGTCCAAGTGTTGTTTGTCCGTGGAGCCGCTGTAAAGGTAAATAAGAAAATTGGTGATTAAAATGTGAAATATAATTAAGAAATTAAAATAAATACATGTAATATGAGTTACCAATTGCAGTTCAATCAAATTACATTTAAATTACATTTATCACAATTGAAATTGAAATTAATTATTGAAATTCAATTCACTTCTGCGTAAATATGTTCTCTCCACTCTGGCGCACTTGTAATTGTATATCTATTATTACTGTCATCCCTTTCCCTCATTCCCTTGCTCATCTTCTGCTCTCACACGCACCGCGCTCAGTGCCTGTCAAACTGTGGGTCCAAACAGATGTTCGAAACGTCAGCGTCGTTTAATTTAAAATGTGTCAATTGCAGCAACTAATTTACTCTTGTCAACAGTAGCCAGACACGCACACACACACACACACACAGTGTGTATGCATGCATGTTATATTTATAAACAAATGACAAACGACACAGGGCGGGCAATTGAAAACAAAACCGGAAGGAAATTGTCTGCTTGAATATTTCCAACTCCCCAAACGGAATTTCTATAAATGGTTTCTTGTTTCTTCTTGCACAGCAGTCTGGCAAGGCTGCCGCATATTGCGTGTGTTAGAGCAGCACAGCACAGTGCACGTACCGAAAGGTGTCGCCCGTCGTCGTCGACTCACACATCCACAGAGAATACATAAACAAACAAGAGAGCGAGAGAGCGGTGCAATTCGCCCCCCGAGAGCGGCGTCGCATCTCTGATTTCAGTTATTTGAGCTGCGCATGTGTCGCTGTCTCGCTTGCACTTGTGACAACGGGGCAGCAGTTAAGCAGCTTGACTTTTATTATTTGCGGCTGATGCTGTAAATGACTTTCAAGTGTCGTTTTTATCGCCACCGTCTGTTTTTGGGGTGGAAGCTGGCCCAGTTCCACTCACACACACACAGACCGTTGGGAATTGTAGCACACTCTCACTTACACACGCAAACAGTCACTCAATTTGTTGGTGTTAAACTGTCCTGACATTTTAATGGCCAATTCGCCGCAATAGCGATAACAGGGCAGGCCAGAGGCAGGGCAAGTGCAAGGGGCAGGTGCAGGGTGGAGGGGGATGCAGGGGTATTTGAAATTCGAGCAACTGTGCGAGGAGTGTGTTAATCTTAATCTTGTCGCGAATCCCAATTGCGAGCGCCAATAACCAGTTTCCAGTCGAGGCAGCACAAAAAAACTGATGACAACGTTGCCGCGCAAGGGCTACTTCCCCCTTCCCTTCCCCCTCTTCTTCCCCACACCAATGGGAAAACATTTAAGCGCACACTCGACAAATTTGTTGCCGGCCCGTGGTCAGATCATTGCGAACGATCAGAGTCCCCTTCTCCCCCACTGTCCCCCGCCCTCTACTCAATCTCTGCAAGTTATTTGCTGACTTGGGCGCTATTCAATCCCAGTCCCAGCCAGAGCAGGACTTGCCGCGGCCACATACGGCGCTGCGACAAGGCAGACGCAGACTTGCCGGCACTGTCTCTCGCATGGGGACAGCCAGCTGTTCCAGCTTGTGCTGTAATTGTAGCCTTGCATCCATCTGCATCTGCGATGGGCCACTTGCAGTGTTCCATAATTGCGCCGTTGTCCGGCGTTCTTCTCGGTTGCTTCTGGAGGCAGCTTCGCTGGGGGTGGCCCTTCTGCTTTGGTGTTGTTGTTGTTGTCGCGCATTCTTCGATATGTGGGAGTCGGTAACGAGATCATGCAGATATTCTAGGCTGGAATATCTTTTAGATATGTTGGCACATATGAGGAAGCTCTTCTCTGTTATTACTCCTAAGAAGTGAGGCCCTCAGCTTGAGAAATAGGTAGCGCATTTCTGGCAGTACTGTGAAGCACTGATTCCTGTAAAGTCTATTCGGAAGACCTTTTAATAGAGAGTTACTAAAGTGAAGGTTTTCACTGTTTGAAGAAATTTTTCAAGTTAGGACTAACTTGAATTTTGTTTATCTTGTAAATATTAGAAAGAATTATCAACGTTAGGTAAACATAAGCTCAGTATGGGAAGAGTTACTAACGGTACCTTTTAAAGGTCAAATTGGTTAATTGATAAAGCTCTTTCCAAACAGAGTTGTACAGTCTTTTCAAGGTCTCCTCAAATTGGTTTATTGATAAAGCTCTTACTAAACAGAGTTCTACAGTCTAGACACAGTTACACAAGTTCCCTAATTATAGGTGCCTTAAAGCTCTTTTTGGACAAGTTACGAAGGGATTAGGTCTTGTCTAAATGTGCACCAAGACCTTAAAGACTGTATCATAGCAATACCAGCTTCTTTTGCTGTGTCTAAAATGCTGCACTTGTAATTCTATTAAATTTCATATAAATCGAAATGTGTTGCCAAATAAAATCGATAAGGGGCCCTGATGTAGTTGGCCAAAAACCAAAACCAAACCCACCCGAAAGATCTGCCTGCAAACAGGCTGAGCAAACAGCAACGTTGAAGAAGAAGAAGCCAAGCCAAGCGAGCAATGGCTGCCCAACCCATCCCTAGCACATCCAACCAACCATCCATCCATCCATCCATTTAGCCATTCAGCCAGCTGTCCATCCATCCAGTTGTCCAGTCAACCAGTCAGTCAAGCAAAAGTGGGGAGCAAACAAAGGAAAGAAGAAGCAGCGAGCAGAGGCAGAATATAAACAATGATATCAAGTTACGAGAATTTCATAGTTGTTGGCTCTGCTGCTGCTGCTCGCTGCAACACTTATTAACACGGCCAGGGTCGGACAGAGAGAGAGAGAGACAAAGGGAGAGGGGAAAAGAGAGACGAACAGAGAGACAGGAAGAGCGAGGTAGAGCACCTACTTTTACGGCAGGTCCTTCGTATTTCTTTCCTATATACTTAGCATACTCAACTGATTGCATTATAAAATACAGGTCGAACCTTATGTACAGCCAAGCTGCCGCCCCAAGGACAGACCCTCGGTGCGTGAATGTCACATAGAGTTTATATAAAACACAACAACAACAACAACAAGAGCAACAACAACTTGACCGCGTCTGGCTTTGGCCCCGCCGAGTGTCTGTGTCTGTGTGTGTGGTCCCCATCGAGGGTTCTTGGACTTTTTGGGGGCTGTCCATCGATGGGGAATTAATTTTTACTTGTTTGCTCAATTGATTTTTTGTAGCGTCGTCGTTGTCGTTGTTGTTGTTGTTGCTTATTGGAGCTGCATAAAGCAGATTCATTAGCTCGGCAATAATCGGCATGATCGGATTATGTTGGGCTTGGCCAACTTGGCGAAACAGACGCGGAGTGCATAGATAGGTGAGGAAGAGAGTGGAACAGAGAGAGAGAGGGGGTTAAATTGATTATGGGTAGAGAAGTTGTGGGCACTAGGAAAACTATTGCTAGCTCTACTACTCAAGAGATCTTCAGTCTACGACCAACTTAGAAGAGATCTTAAGTCATTAGGCAAAGAGATCTTAAGTCAGCGACCATAGATACTCTCATATATTCCCCACAAGAAAGGGACCATTGTCACCTTAACTAAAGATACCAAACAGATCTTAAGTCATGAACCATAGAGATCTTAGGTCATTGATTATAGATACTCGTTATATCCCTAACAAGAAAAAAATTAATGGAACCTCAACTTAGAATACCAAAAGGATCTTGAGTCATCAACCCAAGAGAGTCATCAAAGATCATAGATACTTTCCTATATTCCCAACAAGAAGAACACCTTGAAACCCTAACTGAAAATACCGAAGAAGCTCCTTACATCAACCAAAGAGTTCTTAAGTCAGCGATCATTGATACTTTCCTATATCCCTTAAAGGAGAAGAAGACTGTTGCTACTACAACTTAGAAGAGATCTTAAGTCATCAACAAGAAGACCATTGCAGCCTTAACTGAAGATACCAAAGAGATCTTAAGTCAACGATCGAGGACACTTTCCTACATACCTTACAATAGCACAAGGAGTTCAAGGAGATCTCCCTTAGACCAAAGTGTAACAAGATTTTAAGTTGGTTTATAGATACCTTCTTATATCTCTTACAATCTGAGCAGCATGGAAATCTCAACTATACTAGTTAGGCATTAAGTACCTAAGCACCTTCGATTTAGCTAAAGTACCAAAAATGTTAAGCTGTCCAACACTTTAGGGGCATCTTATCGCCTCCACTGATCTGACAGTCTCTCGGCCATGTGGCCCTGGCATGCAATTAAAAAGCAACAAAATTATTAAAAACTGTCAAAACAAAACGCAGCCAGCATAAAATGCGCGCCACACGCCAACTATCGTAAGATAAAATATGCCTTATAACGATGACAACGATGCGAGAGTTTCGGTTAATCGTTACGATCTCTACACGGCGAGCGAAACCCAAACCCAGACCCAAAACGAAAGCGAAACATAGTTGTAGACAATGGGACAATGCTTAGGGACAACTTTACTACTACACTAGGGACTAGTCGAAGATGCTCCAGTCGGCTCCTTGCTCCCTCTCTCCCCCTCCCTGCCATATCTCTGGCTCTTGCTGTCAAGTGAGGAGGAACAAGAACAACAAGAGGGATAACACCACCACACACATGCGTAAATTAAATGATAATTTATGATCAACACCTTTTCAGATTCCTCCCTTCCCATCTCTTCTCTGTGTTCCCCCCTCGCTGGCCCTTGGCTCTGGGCAGAGCGAACACCGTTTAGTTGGGTGTCCTGCTGCGCACACATCTCGAGATTTGTGTTCCGATCGCGCAATGCGATAACTCAACCTGTTCGTTCATTCCATCGTTCGCTCGTTCGTTGATTCTCCTTCTGGTTCGATCGCGCTGCTCCGTCTTGGAGTTCAGTTTTGAAACAGCGTTTCATTTTTCCCAACCGACTCCCCGACTTTATGTGTGTGTGTATGCGTGTGTGTGTGCCAGCGACTGTTTATTTGTTTTTACGATTTATTGGCTTATAATTTTTATTAGCAATGGAATTTCTTGGAAATCCAACAACGATCTACCATATGATGTGTCGTTGTCGGACTAAGCGACTAGCATTGAGCCGGGAGGGGGATCCTAACCGGCTGTTTTTGATTTGTTTTGACTCTCTCTTGTTCTTCTCTGATAAATCTGCCTCAATAAAACAGCTGATGTTGGCGTTTGGGCTATGGAGACGGGAAAGAGACCCAGATCTGTCGGAATGATATATGGGGCGCGAGTTGTATCTGCAAAATCTGCAAATCAATCGCTAACGAAATGAACTTTGATTTAAAGCGAGCTTGGCTTATGCTCTTTGGAGATCAATGAAATTGTTTAAGACTGTAAAACTGTTCTCAGTGTTATTTACAAGTGGGAACACCTTTTAAAAACAGACTTTGTACCCAATTAATTATAGTTTTGAATCAATGAATTTATGAAAGGTATTTTAACTGTTCTCAGGTTGATTTAAAAGTGGGATCACTTTTTAAAAACAGACCTTCTTCATATTTAAAAATAGATTTGCATCAATGAAGTTGTAAAAGGTATTTAAACTGTTCTTAGGTTGATTCAAAAGTGGGAACACATTTTTAAAAATAGAACTTGCACACAATCTAAACTAAATTTGAATAAATGAGATTATTGAGGTCAATAAAACTGTTCTCAGGCCTTGCTCAAAATTAAAAGAGTTTTTTAATAAAAATAATTATTAAAAGCAGTAAAACTGTTCTCAGGTTGATTCACAAGTGGGAACACCTTTCACAAACCAACCTTGTACACAATTAAAAATAGTTTTGACTGTGGGAATCGCATTGGGAGTTCTCAAGCTGCTTCCACTTGACCAATGAACTTGTAGAGCGCGCTCTCTCTCTCACTCCCTCTCTCTCGCTCCGCCACCTTGAAGTCTTAACACTTTTAAAGCCCTTAAGCCGCTTAGGCAGCCCAGCAAAGTTTCGAGCAAGTGAAACCCTAGAAAGAACTTCAGCATTGGCAATGAAAAAATGTGTCAGCAGCGAGTGGAGCATGCTCGCAAAGGGGAGCAGCATAGAAAGGTGTTCAATTAGGGGCAATCCTGGGGCACTCTCTCTCTCTCTCTGTGCAGGGAGGTGCTCCATAAATGGGGTTCTAATTATAGTCGGGCAAATCTCTTGACGCGCACGGCCACCCGACTGAGCAGTGTGGAGTGTGGAGTGCGTGGCAGGCCTGAGGGGTCTCAGTTCCATGCCGGTCCATCATCACCATCAACGACATCATTATCAACGCCATCAGCGACGGCGGCCAACGCGGCTGCCAATGCGTCACGGAACTCCAGCAACGATGGGACAGACAGACGACATACACACTCATCTGTGTGTGTGTGAGTGTGTACATAGGCAGCGCAAGGCGCGCAGCGCATAACAAAGCGAGAGAGGGAGAGAGAGGGAGAGAGCGAGCGGGCAAAAGCGCAAAATACATAATAATAAAAACAGAATGTACAATAAAACGAATAAAAATGAATAACGCGCTGCGAGCAACGACGACGGCGACGACAACAACAACAGCAACAGCAGCAGCAACAACAATGACGACGACGACGACGACGACGGCGACGGCGCTGAGGCGAACGAATAAAGAACACACGCACATTTTGTGGTAACCTGATACTCTTTCCAGCTACCCTCCAGCCAACCGTGGCATTCGACGAACTCGAAAGCAAACGATGAGCCCTCAGTGCTGCCCGAAAACCAACACACACACACACACTCAGACACACACACACAGAGAGTGAGAGAAACACACGCACATGCAGAGAGGGAGACTCACTCGCACATTTAGCGAAATGAACAGCGAGACTGGGAACCTGGCACTGCGAATAGGTTGATAGAGGAAGGAAAGAGAGGAGGGAGAAGGGACTACGGAGAGGGGAGAAGAGACTGTGGAGGGGAGTGATGCAGGGCAAGATCGCAACTGGAACTGGAACTCTTTATGAAGTAGCATTAAGGTCTCTCTGTGTTCTTCTCTTGCGGCTGCCGTTTGTCGTGCAGGGAGAGAGTGGAGAGAGAAGCGGAGCTGCGATTGAAGTGCTGGCAGGAATCTCAGGAATCTGTTCCGAGATAGATACCATCATAAAAGACAGTCAAACTAATCATTTGGCATATCTTATTGAAATTGAATGGAGTTTAAAGATATTTGGAAGATTGAATATAATTGGCAGTACGAATTGGATGAGTACGAGATGAAAGTGATGAGTATCACTAGTTGAGGGACGTATTTTATATTATTTAAATGTATACTTTGATATATTTTCATACTAGTTACCCTGGGTAAAAGGGCGTTATAACTTTGTGCCAACGAAAATATATGTCATGGATAGATGGAGGCGTAGCAGTCTCTAGAAACTATATACCATATATTCTAAACCAGCATCAACAGCCATAGCCATGTTCGTCCATTCGTCTGCCTAACTATCCATTTGTCCGCCTGACTGTCCGTCTATCTGTGTGTCTGTCTGTCCGTCTATTTGTCTGTCCGTGTGTCCGTCTATCTGTTCGCCCGTCTGTCTGTCCGTCTGTCTTTCCGTCTATCTGCCTGGCTGTCCGTCTGTCCACCCGTCCGTCTGTCCTTATGTCCAGTTGTCTGACTGTCCATCAGTCTGCCTGTCTGTCCATGTGTCTGTCCGTTTGTCTGTCCATCTGTCTGTCTATCTTTCCGTCTGTCTGTCTGTCCGACTGTCTGTCCGACTGTCCGTCTGTCCTTTCGTATTAACACCTAGATCTCAGAGACTATAAAAGCCAGCTCTACAAAATTTGGCTTCAATATGTGTTTTTATTGCACGCAGATCAAGTTTGTTTTAAATTTCGACCACGCCTCTTTCCGTGTCCGTAAATTAATAAAAACCTAATTCCAAACGTAATTTTACTGCTGGACATTTTATTTTTGGTAAACAGCATAATCATCAACGCCCAAATGATTTCTGAAAGATTGATTGCGATCTGATAGTTAATTTAGGATTTATTTAATAAATAATTTTAAGAGTCACTGATTTTTAAGTCCCTCCAGAGTATGCAACACAAAAAAAGTGTTCTATATTTAAGAAATAGTCGTGGTTTGGCGGTTAGCCGGAATGTTGCACTGTGCAATTTCATTATCTTTTGACACATCTTAAATTTGGTAAAAAGTTTTTTCAATTGCAGTGAAATTAAAGATTAAAAATCCTGTATTAATATTATTAAGTTCAAATTGTGTGGACTTTAGTACTGACTGGTTTATCTTTATTTTATCTACCTTCTTTTCAGCTGATTCACTCCGCCTTCACTCGATAGAGTCATTGTAGTAGGCTTTATAAGATAACTCCATGTTGAATTTCAGTTTAAATTTGAAAAAGAAAAAAAAGATAAAAACCAAATTGATTGTGCAAATGCATAAGACCTGGAAGAAACCGTTGCACAAGCGTAAAGTCGTAAGCCCTATTCGTTCCCCCTCTCTCTCTCTGAGTCTCTCTCTCTGGCTACAACTCTCGTACTTGCAGTGGGAGACAATCTCCTGGCCGGGTCGCTTAGTCTACTACATGCATCCGCTGATGGAGAATCTGTTCGATATTTGGATGCAACAGTTGCCGTTCCCAACGCTACTCAAATGCATCTACACGTGCGGCATGCTCTTCTTCATACTGCTCCCGATCCTATTCCCCCTGATGGCACTAGGCTTGTACTTTGCCATCTATCAGTATGTCGGCGAGCAGCATTTCGCCCTTAAGCTGCCACAGAACTGGGATCTGCTTAACGCTGCAAGGAATCTCTGGCACTTCCAGGTTTACAACAAGAAATACATTCTATTCTTGAACATGTATTTTGACCGATGTCGTGTCATTGTCACCGCCATATCATCGACAGTCGACTACATGCGTATGGCATTCTGCTTTGTTTTTGGCTAAAACGGTTAGGAGTTTTATTTTATAAATAAATGAATTCGATTTAAATATCTATTGTAGAATAAATATGTTGTCAAGGGAAAGGGAGAGTAAGAAAGAGTTCTACATACATATGTTCGGAATGTGTTGTTATACAGGTTTTCTAAGTTGTATGATAATTTATAGTATAACCTTTAACCTTATCAATCACATTAAGCTTATACCAATTTTATGGTTGTGTTCTAGAGTTGCAGAAACATCGTTGTTTGCTGAAGATTTTCATACGAAACATCGATGTTTATCGATCTAACATCGATATTTCTGCGCCTCTATTGTGTTGAAAATAATCATAGTGCTGAAAAACCTCAAGACTTTTTTAACAAATTGTTTCGCAATTCGGAAGGACTGAATTCTTTTTTCTTAGTAAAATACCAGAAATTTTAAAATTTGAGTTATATATCATCTATCTCATCTCGAAATTGTTTCGCGATTCGCAAAATCGGAATTTCTTCTTTCTCATTCATTAAATTTTTAGAATGCTGAGTTATATATCACATCTACAATATATATAATTTCATTCTCCTTTTTAACTATTTAAGACTCACATATTCTTCATTGATATAGAAATCCTCATAAATTCTCAACAGCTTCCACCTAAGCCTCTCAGGCATTGCCTTAATTTTAAAAAGACTTCTTTAAGGGGTAAAAAAAAAATAAATAAATAAGTTAAAGCTCTTAAATTAATTCTATATAGTTTGAATTTAAGTTAATATACAAGATAATGCTCTAATTTAATATCTATCTAGCTAGAATTTCACAATATAATTAAATCAAATGAGGTAAAAGTTCTTTAAAATGAGATGCACTTGTGATCCTGAGATATCATCAAACGGGGGGCTGTTGAGCCTGGCGCCTTTTGCAGTTGGCTAAGCTTGCACACCAAACACACACACACACACACATTTGATTATTCACTGCACACGCAAAAACAAAACAAAAACCAAGAGAGCAAAATAATAAAAGAGAAAAACGTAAAGCAAACTATATGAAAAAGTTAAAGTAGCAGCGCGCTGCCTCTGCCTCTGTCGCTGCCCTCTGCCGCTGTCCGACGCGGCAACAGCCATAAACATATATCGGGTTACCAGCAACAACAACAACAACAGCTAGTGGAGTAAAAGGCAGTGAGGAGGCAGCTAAGTTGTAGTGCCAACTATCGTAGGTACTGACTGCGCTGCGCGTATCTGTGAGATACTTTTGTCAGCTGCAGTCTGCGTATGTGTGTGTGTTGGTGTGTGTGAGTGTGCATTGCGGTTGCCACGGCGGCCAATTTTTATTTTTATTACGACAATTTTTTGTTGCTGTTATTGTTATTGTTATTGTTTTTATATTGTGTGCAGTGTCTGTCGTGGCTGGCACTCGCGACTCGCGAACTTTGCTTCCATTGTGCTTGGCGGGGAAAACTGATATAGCGCTTAGCATAATGGTTCAATGCGAGGGCAGCTAAAGCATTCATAGATGCATAGAAAGAGATAGCAACAGTACTCTCTGAGAAGGTTTGCGGCCACTTCAAAACCAATTTTCGCCCAGGACGTTCCCATTTCCATTTCCAATTCACATTCACATTTTGTTTGCGCTTCACATGACTTTCAACAGCAGCGAAAGAGAAGGAGAGAGGGGGAGGAAGAGAGAGAGTGAGAGAGGGAGAGCGATCTCTCGCGATCGTGTGCAAACAAAAAAGGATGCCCGAAAGGATGTTCAATATTTGAGAAACCGCCGAAGAGTTTCCCAAATGTTTTCCTATTTACCCAAAAACGGAAATGCAGATGTTTTTAGCTTTATATTAGGATAGTTAGGATAGAGGACATGCATATGAGAAAGTGCCTATGAAAATACAACAAGCAGCACAAAACAAACAATGGCGGGAGGAGGAAAAACAAAAGAAAAACCAACAGCAGCCAAAATATGTGGAACACATTCATGAATTTGTCAGCGACATTTTCCAATTTTCCATATTACAAATAAATATAAATATATTCATATTATTCACATGTGGCCGACGGTTTGTTATTCACGTGAAAAACGGCCGTGTCCTTGACACTAATTGGCCAGGCAGCGACCCCCGTACCCCGTGCACCGCCCACAATGGAAAGCCACATAGCGACCTTGTCGGAAAAACTCAAGTAAACGTCGCCGTCGTCGTCGCTGTCGTTGGTAATTGCAATCGAAATACTAATTCATATTGTATATACGTTACACTGCGATATCTGTGTATATGGTATATATAGCTACATATTGGTATAATCTGTTCAGTTTTATAGAATGACAACAGAAACTTACTCTTTGTGCTCGGCGGCGCGATCTCTTTGTCGGCGATTCTTGAACCAATTGGAAACCTGCAAAAGATGTAAGCAGACCAGAATAATAAGAGAGAAGAAGAGAGAGAAAAAGTGAGAGAGAGAGAGAGAGAGAGCAAAGTAAACCAGAAACAGCCCCAAAATAGATTCGCTAAAATCATCTCGCATGCCTCGCACTATGATTAATGACATGCAATTAACTTGAGCCCCCAAATGAGTTCTGTCAATGCAATGAGGTTTGCTGGGTATCCCTTCACCTGGTATACCCTTTCTTCTCTGGTCATGGGCTTACCTGTGTCGTGGTCAGTCCTGTCGCCTCGGCCAGATCGCGCTTCTCGCGGGGCGACGGATACGGATTGTGCGCATACCAGTCTCTCAGTACCGAACGGGATTTCTCCTAGAAGATTATGAAAAGATTGATAGATTATTAGAAGGAATATAGAATTGTTGATTATGTAAAAAGATTTATGGCATTTAAAAAGCGATTTTGTGAGGGGTATTGTTAATGTTCTATCTATGTACATATGAATCTTTAGAAGATGTAGCTCTATAGATGTTTGATTTATACAATTCTGCAAATGGGGAGTAAAGTAAAAATTGCGCTTTCGAGAGGTTAAAGATTTATGAGATAATATCAGAACTAAAGTCATAAAAAAAACCACAATAAGAAAGGTTATAGTAAAATATTCTTAGATATATATTGAATGGAAATTAAAAAGATACAAATATTATATGAGGTTAAAGATTTATGAGATAATATCAGAAATAAAGTCATGATAAAACATCAATAAGAAAGGTTATAGTAGAAGATTCTTAGATATATATTTAATGGAAATTAGAAAAATACAAATATGTATATGGGAGTTTATATCAAATCTAGAGCCATGATAAACAGATTATAGTATAGAACATACTAAGTTATGACTTCAATGGAAGTTAAAATTATATACGATATATAAATGATATATAAGCCAAATCTACCCAGACGGATTTAAGTCAAAATTTTTATTATATTGTACAGAATAGGAATATATATATATGTGTCCTTTGTGTACTGTGATTTATGAACCAAATATACAAAGCAGAGCAATTACAATAGAGGCCCCTTCTTGCACTAGGGCCCCCGACACCGTCAATACAGCCCTGTCAGTGCATTTTTTTTTTAAATTGTCGCACTACATTTCCTACTCATTAAATATAAGAGATCTATATATTTTATAACAATGTACTTATTGAACAGACAAGAAATATTTACAGCATAAATTTTGCTGAATTAAAATATTATTATTGTAAATAAATCAAGAAAAATGTCGAACTGTGCTGCTGGAATCCTTTAAAGCGACTTAAACTTTACTTTCCTTCTTTCTCCTTCGCTTTCCCTCAGGCAACAATCACGGAGTATAATGTAAATCTAGGCAGTCATGACTACCAGTGAGTGTACTCACATGCGAAAGCGAGTGGTTTTTTAATCAATTGAAAGCCCGCGCACAGATAAAGTCAATGTGTAAACAAAAACAGGGCAAATAAAAGGAAAAAAGGGGCGTTGTCGGGACATTTCTACGATTTCTTCAGGAGGTGCAGGAAGAAACAGTGTTGAACTCACCTTAAAACAGTAGCTCGTCTCCTCGCCATCCCAAATGGTGCGGGGCAAGGGGAATTTACGGCGAACTCGATATTTGCCTACGGCACCCAAGGGTCTTCCGCGCAGTTTTTCGGCTTCCACGTAATGCGCTACAGTGAAAGAATTTCGGGTTAGCCAGCCAGATTGAAGGTGAGCATGGAATGGGGGAAAATCAGGGAAAGAGGGGATGGAGGGGGAAGAGGGAAAGGAGGGGAATAAGGGAAAGGAGGGGCAAAGGAACGTCGTCTCACCTTTCAACCACAGGGCCTGCAACTTGGCGTGATTCTGTGCAGAGAAGTGATGGTTCTCGAGCAGCCTGTACAGCTCCTTGTACTGACCACGATGGAATGCGACGACCGCCTTGGCCTTCAGCACAGACTCGTTCAATTGCAGTTTATCACATTGCGGCAGCGACCAGAGGAAGCGGCCCAGTCTTTCGATGTTGCCCGCCTGCTGCAGTACCTGCAAAGTTCCTTCAATTAGTTCCTGCCTACGGGAATCATCAGCTAATCTTCAGCTGCTCACTCACCTCGCAGACGCAGGCCACCTGCTCCTGTGTGAAGCCAAAGCTGGGCAGCGATTCGCGTCCAGCGCTGCTTGCGCCGCCATTGCTACTGCTGTTCAGGTGCAATGCGCCGCCCGCCGCTGACACGCCTCCGCCCACGCCCACTCCAACTCCGACTCCCACTCCGACCCCATTGTGCGTTAGCATATCGAGATTGTTATTGTTATTGCTTGTGCTATTGTTATTGTTGTTGTTGTTGTTGTTGTGCAGCGACACCACCGACCCACTGAGCCCCGTCGGACTGTAGGGGGGCGTGTGGCGGGCGGTGAGCACAGCTGCCGCATTGGCCGCAGCCAAGTCGTAGAAGTCTGTCGCGGGATGTTGCAGCATGCTTTGCCTTTCTGTGTGTGTGCCTCTCTCTCTCTGTGTTTGTGTGTGTGTGTGTGGACAGGCGTAATCTGCTTAGCCTATAAGTAAGTCACTTAACCCTATACCCTGTCAAACGGCTTCTATAAAGGGTATGCTTCGCTAGCCTCTCGCCTAATGCATTGATAGCCTAGTGGAAGTTCAAGTTGTCTTTGGTTCTTTGAGCGCTGCAATGAGAAAAGAGAGAGGGGCTTGATAAGAATATTGGAATATATATGGACTATGAATATATATTATATTATATATGTAAGGTATATAGATGTAAGTTGCTTATAGTATATACTTGGTATCGATATTGCTCATTTAAGCGATTTTAAATAATGATTTAGCTTAGAATTGGCTTGTTATAAACATTATACACTGATTTAAAGTTAACTGTTATACTTTAAAAATAGTACACTGTTATACTAGTACCACGGTTTAATTTCTAGACAATTATTTTTCTATAATTAAAGTCCATTCAATTATATAATGAACTTAAACTTAAAACTCGTTAAAAGAGAAGATTCAATAAATAATGCCAAGTATTAAAAAAAAAAAAAAAAAATTATATAATGTAGCTCATCTGATATACTATTATATAGATTAAACTGTTATACTATAAAAATAGATCACAGTTAAACTATTATCGAAGTTTTACTTCTGTTTGATAATATTGCTATGATTATAGTCCATTTAATTCAAACAATATGTCATAACTGTTATACTGTTATAAGCCTACGACAAACTTCTTTATTAGCTACAAATTAATACTGTTTTACTAAAAACATTATACTTTTTACTCTATTTGTAGATTTTTATTAAAATTGATTATGATGAAACTGTTATACTATTAACATATTAGACTGTTGTTCCATGAATTTTCCTATAATCAAGGTCCATTGTTATATAACCAAGACAATATTATATTATAGTTTTATACGATCAAAATTAAAGTTTTATACGAATTTTCTTCATTTAATTTCGATTAATTTTAATTTGTATACTCTTTTACAGTTAAAACTGAATATAACATATAATATTCTATACTGTATTATAGTATAAGTATAAAACATAGTATACTACACTACATTACTTAACTACTCTTTACTTATACCAAGAAATTCCCCAATATTAACTAGATCTAAATACATTATCCTTCTTAGTCACTTCCAAAGTACCCACACTCCTTCAATTCTTCTGCGTATCTTCTCTTCAGCTACAATCCAATTATGATTCGCAAGAATTGTTTATGCAAACTTTGAATACCTTGCAAATTAATCACACCGAACAACCTGCTAATGATAGCACCCAATTGGAACTGTATTATACGATGTATACACACAGTTCATACATTGCCATAGCTATTACTCAAATCGAGCGAGGTTTAGTCTGGGTCTGGACCCAATTACCCTGCTAATTGTCGACGATATTTCATAATTTTATTGCTCACGTTTGGGGTGTTTTGTTTAGCATTAAAACGGCGATAATCGAGACACATAAAATCGGTGGAAACTGTGGAAACTGTTGAAAATCCCATTAGTGATAAATGGAAATTTTCACATTTTCACGTTTATGTTAAACAAAACATTTGTACGTAATTATGAAATATTAGCGCAACAGAATAAAAACACTCGAAATATACTACGACTGTATATGAATATATATGCATATAGAGAGGGAGAAGGGAGGGGGAGAGAGAGAGGGAGAGAAAAAGAGAGAGGTGAGACCTCCTGCTGTTCAAGTAGATTAGTCAATTTGCTTGATTAGTCAAAGGCTTAAGTTCTTCAACAATTATTAAAGTATGGTTTGCTACCCCCCGCTACACCTGCAGTTCCTTCCTCCCTGCACTCCTCTGTCTACAAAAATAAACTTTTACACAATATTATTAAATGGGGCGAATGGTTTCGGTGTTCTGTTATTGCTTATGTAGAAAATGTTCTAAAATTATCACCGACACTGGGACTGGGACTGGGAACGGGGCAGAAGAACCTCAGCAGCAAGTGCATCCACCAAACTCGGATAGAATAACTGCAAAGGTCAGAGCATTCGATATGTGAACGTGATGCCAACGCGTAGTCTATAGATATATGGAGGGACTTGAGATTGAAGACTGCAGACTGGCGACTGGAGATCGGAGATGGCAGATCTGATGACGCTGCTCGAAGTAGAAGAAAGCAGTGCGCACACCTCGTATATGTTTTCAGTGCGAGATATTCTTGGATCTGTTTTCAATTTTCAGCTTGCATGTCTCACTCTCTTCCCCTCTCTCTCACTCTCTCTCTGTCTCTCGCTATGAGGCAGATTATATATACAAAACATTTCGTTTCGTTTTGGCTGCTGTTTCTGTTTCTGTTTCTGATTCCGATTCTGTTGCTGCCACTGTTGTTGTTGCTGTTGTTGCTGTAACAAAAATACCAACGGCAAGTTGCCTCTGCTCTTGAGTCATCGGCCTATGCGATGCGATGCTATACGATCGAATACGATACGATCTGCCAGCCGATCCGATCTGATCCCATTTAGCCAAGCGTCAGATATTTTGGCTTGTTTCATGTTTGACGCAAGTAAACAAGCAAAAATGCTTCTTTCTGGCTGCCAAACGCGAATGTGAAACGAAATACGCTATATGTTTTCAATCTGTTTCGATCGGCTCGTGCGCTCGATTCGAATTTTGGGGGAAAACAAGCTCATTCGATGCGGCACATCATGAGTTGTAGCTAATTTTTCCTGAGTACTTGTGAGTCAATATGGCAGGAGGTAAGACTCTGCTCAGCTAGTTTGTAGGGTTATTAAGAGGTATAGGTTAAATATATGAATATATATATAAAGATGAGAGCTAATACTTTATATATTTAGAAGGAATTGAATTTATTTCAATACTGTTATATTTGTTGTTTGAATAATTTGTATTTTCTTTGCATGTTTAATTTTGTGAATGTATAACTAGAAAACAACTAGATGAGGGCTCTCTTCTAACTGTATACTTATCTATATAGAGAATTATTTTTATGGTGGAAAATCTCTGTAAATCTAAAGGAGCTTTGAATGAGATATGCCCTATATAGTTAACACTTGTCTTTGAGAAAGATTTAATGTAAAAAGGTTTATTGCATTCAAAAGGGGAATTTATATGAACTTTGTAACTCTATTAGAGCTATAATTAATATATCATTTTATAAGGTATATAATATATTATAAGGTATAGATAATATGATATATTAAATAATTCAAGGCAAAGTTTTTGAACATATTTTAATATATTTCCCTTAAGGAATCACTATCAACTTGGATTAAGTGCTATGAAGAGTAGAATAAATATATCATATTATACCTTATGATATTATATCTTAAGATATGATATATTAATGATACCTCCTCTAGATACAACTTCTCTTGATATATGTTTGAAGTATTCTTCTATACTTCTATTCTACCCCTCCAAGTAGATAGTCTTTCCCTTATGAAAACGGATCAAAATATGTTAAATAATTATTAATATTAATTATTAATATATTATAATATATGTATTTAATATATATACTATACTTTTATCAAATTGACCAGGAAAGTGTATATTTTAGCTCTTCTTACATATTCACTATACTTTCTAGCAAAATATATTTTTAAACATCACTTTCCATTGAAGTATTTACGTATAAAACCTCTATGTATATTATATATATTTATTATAAGTTTAATGAAAGCTAGTTCCGTGTGTTTCCCTACGAGATTATTATCAAATTAAACGGGAAAGTGCCTACAATACCTTTCCAACATATTCACCATACTTTCTAGCACCTTTCTTTGTTTTCATTCCCCAATTAAACCAATCAAATTAATCAATCTGATCCTTCAATTCTGAATAGAAACAATGTGCACAGCTTAATGATATTGTTAGCCAAGTTAGCCTGAGTATGCGATAGATACCGAACTTGTTGTCTCTCCCTTCAGCAGCGCATCAAGTAGCCCCAAGTTAATGACGACACGATGCGATCCACATGGCAAACTGAAAGATATTTTATCTGATGTGAAGCGGCTGCTGCGCGTAGATACTTTTATCGGCTGCTGGCCACATTCAAATGAACTCGAAATGAACCTAATTTATTTTCAGCTCGACTTACAGCACATTTTTAATTCACTCTCCACAAACACACACACACAGAGACAGCATCGAGCTCGTGTTATCTGTCAGATTTTCGATTTCTTCTGTTTGCTCACTGTAACTCTGTGTGTGTGCGAGTGTGTGTGTGTGTTGAGTGCGAGTCTGCTTGACTTTTATAAGCTTTTAATTTGAGTGTTATTGTTATTGTCTTCGCTTGTTTGGTTGCCTGTCAATTTAACTGCATGCGGGAGCCCCTCTGCACCTCGTTCCCGCTTCCATGTAAATGGACACCTCGATTCTACAAGTTTATTTCTATTTCGGACTTTATAGAGTCGTTATATAGCCATATGCTCTTTTGTTAGTCAAATCTTGTCTTTCTTCCAATTAGTTTCTAATTAAAGTTGCGATAAGTTGGAAACTTGAGCTTGGTATGTGGAAATTCGAAAGATAAACTTCACCTGCAGTTACCGAGTTGTTCTTCATTCTTCTTCTGTCTTTCCTCTCTCACTTTCTTTAATTTTTAGTTTAACTTGATTTGTTGCATTTTTCTGGAACTGCTTCCCACTCGAGCTATGTCATCTTACTGTACCCGAAACTGAACTAAACTGAGTGATTTTAGAGCAGCTAAGTACCAGATCCAGAGCCAGAGGCAGCTCCACGTAGCACGGTACCATTCGAACCCAGAGACGAGGACTGTTTTGACGCTTGACGCGAATTATCTGCAACGGCGTCTGTGTTTATACAATGTAATCGACAAATTCAACAATTCCGAAGCTGTTGTTGCACCTTTTTTTATCATTTTTCCCTCGAAGTAAACAACAGAGAAAGAAAGAAAATCAAGGAGAGAAGAAGAGAGTGAAAAGAACCTCAATCTGGCCATTATAGTGTATAGTTTTTATATATGGCTCCAAAGTGATTTAATTGCCAGCTGTGAATGCGAATATGAGAGTATTCATATTCATGCTGCCACTCACATTCACATGTAATGTGAATGAAATTTGTCAACTTAATGGGCTCTGCTCGCTGGGGCGTGGCCAGACGAGTGATGTGTATTTGTGTCTATCTGTGTGCGCTACATTTGAATGAATCGAGCCCCGCACTCCTCCCTTGTGTCTTCTTCTTCATCTAGTGCATCGTGCAATGTAAATTGGCCAAACAACCGCCCGGCGATTTGCATCTGCCTCTTGCACGCAAATTAAGGCAAATCTTTCTCTTTGCAAGTGCGTAAAATCATCAAAGTCAAAGCGCAATTGTCATGCTATCGTATCGTGAATTATGCCCCGCAACAACTTTGTCGTGAAATCGTATTATTTATGTTGACTTTGTAACTCGAAGAGCCTTAGTTGAGAATATAGGAAGTGATTTTGTTACAGTTTAAAAATGAGAAAGAAAGGGGAACCACAAACAAGTTAAAGGTTCGATGCTCTTACGGATTCTCATTTACTTAGTTGCTTGCTTTAATTAAATAAAAATTAATTATATATAGCTATACATAATGGTTCACAATTGAATAGTTATGCGTCAATTACAGTCTAACTGATAATTTTAGCTTTTTCCAAAATAAGAAACGGTCTTTACACAAAAATCTTTATATCGGTATGTTGGTCCAAGGGTAACTATATGTTTTATTGGTTCGATTTTGATTAAATTTTATATGCCTATTATATATATATAGCAGGAGTCCGACGTAGTAAATTTTGTTGCAATATCTTGACAAATAACAAAAATCGGCCGATATTTGTATGACAGCTATACGATATATCGGTCCAACATAGCTGGTTCCTACTTATTTACAGCGTACAACAATAAAAAGCATATGTTGCAAGTTTCATCAATATAGCTTTCAAATTGAGAGTTTACTTTATTATAAAAGAGGGGCACACGGACAGACGGACACACAGACAAACGGACAGACACACGACAAGCGGACAATGCTAGTACAATTTCTCTGTTGATACTGATTCAGAATTAATTGTGTATACTCTATAGGCTTGAAGATATCTCCTAGAGGGTGTTGGAAACATATAGCCAAAGTTGGTATACTCTCTGCAAGGGTATAAAGTACAACACTAATCTGTAGATTTCTGCTATTACTGGGGTTATGGTAACCATATTTTGGATAAAGGTTTCTGTAAAACAAACACAATGCTTGAAATATGAAAAGCCACGCCCATTTATCTAGTAAATCAATTTGCTTTTGATAATAAAAGAAAACTATTAAGGATTCAGAAGTTTTAGCCTGATTCTGTTGGAAACACTAAGACAAGTCTGTATATACATATAGACCAGGGACTAGATTTGATAAATCAAGCAAGAAGGTTCCTGTATACCCTACGCAAACGGAGCATATAATATAAATCGAAAGCCATCCAGGGATGCCTTGTAAATCAATAATTTTCGATTATTAAAGTAGATTTCATCGATAGCACATTCTTATCATACTCAATCAACATGTTTCTGATTTAGGAATATTATGTTACAATCTTTTAACATAAACTTTCCAAACAGATGAATAAAACAAACCTAGAGATACGCAAAGTGGCAGCCAACTGCGCCCATTGCCATGCTACATAAATCAGTTCCAATGGGATGACCAATAAATTTGTTGACTGCTTAAACGTTCTTTCGATTTGAATGTGGCTAAACCAAAAGAATCGAACAACAAATTCGACTAAACTAAACTATTTTGCATGCTAACAAAGACGACGACGAGGTGATGAGAAGACACAGCGACAACTGTTCCGACACCCACCCAAAGAAACTTTCCCAAGTGCCAACAACAACAACAATATAAAGAGTGTCTGCAGTCAAGTTAATAATTTTCGCATTTCTACAGAAAATTTGCATGATAAAAACGAATATATGATTTGCGCGTAAAAACTTTGTATAAATAAACAAAATCGAGAGAGAAGAAATAAAGAAAAACAATGAGAAAACAATGCCGAAAGTATCTCACGGATACCGCAAGGCTCTCGATGATCGCCAGAGCGGTGCTCTGTGATGTGATGAATGAATGACAACTGGACAACTGGACTGGTCTGTTTATTTGCCCGACTCACGTAGTCTAATTAAAACGAAAATAGACCCCAACTAGTTGGGGGAATTAACGGGACTAATCGGGACAGATTCAGTCAAATTGAAAACTGATCCGATCACATGCCTCGATCGATCGTGCCATAAGATTTTGTTATTTCCAAATTTTACTACACTTTCTGAAAAATTAACATTGTAAAATTGCATTGCCATAACGCTGTAAACATGCGCTACACTCTTTCGGCGGGGTATATCGATTACGACACGATCTTTTATGGAATTTGATCTTCAAGTGCAAATTTTTATATTTATGTTATTATTCCTTTTGTTATTTTATTTGATATAAGAAGTTGAAAACTCTGATTATATCATTCAATAATTTACTACAATAGTTGTATAAATCATAGTATAATAAATATGTATATTTATATGTAAATGATAGTACATTAATAAGAAAGAAATATTGTTAGTAGTTCACTTTTTATTCTATGCTAACATTTTGTATTCAATAGTCGTATATAAATTATCCAATTTAGTACAAGACTTTGAGAATATGACCCTATTTATTTATTTTTAAATATTTCCACATTTCCACTTAATTCACTCGTAATTTAAAGAGCTTCAATTTCATTTTGAAATATTATTATATATTTTTAATGAACACTTTAGAAAGTAAAAAAAAATAATCGACCTTTTAGGAACGGAAGATTTTAACGAGTATCAGATAATATAATATCATATCTTTATTATAATACCATAATAATATTGTATTACAGATAAATAAATAAAGTTAATATTGTTATTATTATACCTATTTAATATTGTATTTTCTTTGTTCTTGTATTTGTATTTTTGTATTGTATTTCCGTTGTTTTTTCTTTCCTTAAAAAAATTCGAAAATTGCCCGACGGCTTTTCGCACAAAATGTTCGATGTTGTGTGCGACAACTCACCTGTATATCGTATTATGAATCCGTGTTTCTATTCTTTTATCTGTTGTGTTACTTGTTTCGCTTCTTTCGTACATTTGCCTTGGCAGGGGCAACAGAAACAACAACAACAAAAAATGTTTAGTTTTTGTTGTTTTACCCTTCGATTGGTGCAAATCTTTAGCAATTTTTCAAACATGTGCGGACACACACTATCGCGACGCGGCACACTCACTCATTCGCGCACTGTGCGTGTGTGTATGCGTGTGTGTGTGTGTTGTGTGTGCGGCATCAACGAAAATAACTGCGACCGCAGACGGGCAAACGAATTTTCATACGCACTGTTAGCATAAACACGTGTTGCAAATTTTCCGCTTTTCCGTGACTTTTATAAATTGCGTACATGGGTTAAAGCAACATCATCAACAATAATAAGAACAACAACAACAAACACTGCGACTGAGAGTGTGAACAATTGATAAAACTTTTCAGTGGCTGTCGCCGCATTTCATTTTCATTCTTCGCTTCCTTTTTTAATTTCTTTTTACGATATATATCGCACGTTTTCGATTAATGCGAGTATTTTAGTGCTATTTCTAAACTTTTGATTTATGCAGCGGACATTTGTTTATTGCTGATGCTGCTGCCGGCGGCGAGTTCGTTCGTTGTCGTCGTCGTCGACGTTGTCGCCGTTGTTGATCGCACGAGCGGCGAAATCGTTAAACAAATCGAGCCAAGTGTGGCGAACTGCGAACCGCACGCGAGCAACGCAAGAGAGAAACTGAAACGCAGCAGAAGAGCGAAGCGAGCAAAGGCCGTCGTCGCTGTCGTCATCGTCGCCAACGCAGTCGTTGGCAGAGGCCAAACGCAATGGCCAACCAGCCGAGGGAGCGCCGTGTTGGTATTAGTGTGCCTGCAAAAGGTGGTTGCTGCGGCGACAGGCAGTCAGAGCGAGAGAGCAGTTGTTTGACGTAGCCTGCAGTGACTGTCAAACTGCGGCCGATGGCTCTTCGTTAAATAGGCAAGTCATTGAAATTGCTCAATTAGTGAGAGCGTGAGTGACAGAGAAAGCAAGACAGAAGAGACAGAGGCGTGAGAGGAAGCCTAAAGTGATGGTACACAGGCAAACAAATGGGCATACTGTTGTACTTATTTATTTATTTATTAATGAATTTAAATTATTATTATTAATTAATTGAGTTGTTAAGTTAATATTAATTTATTTAGTTGTTTAGTTATTATAATTAGATTCGTTTTTTATTTTTTTGTTTATATATTTATTTGTATTTGTGTTGATTTACTTATTTTTAGCCTATATATTTATTTACTTTTTCAGTTGTTTCTACTTTTCTCATTTCTTTCTTAATTTCTTTATTAAATCAATGTATTTATTAAATTTAATATTGGTAATTTAAAAACGAGATCCTGTACAAAATTTTCTTAATTTTTATTTTTTCTTTATTTAAAATATTACATTTTTTATATAATATTGAAGTAATTATACAAACGAAATCAATAAAACACTGTACACTCTGTTATGGATGCTACTGTTGTTTTCTGCTCAGCATCTGTTGCTCTTTGCAGTTTGAGAGCAACTGCAAGAGACAGCTGCGGGGAGAGACAGAGAGAGGGAGAGAGATAGCGAACAAACAGGTTATGTGTTCCGTAACTTGCAGGCTTATAGCGATTATAGGCTACGCCTACTCCATGCTACCTGTTCGTACACACACAGCCGCGCACTCACACAGACACATACACACACACACACTCGGGCCAGCAATAACAAATCGCTGATTGGCCAGCGAGCGCGTCATGCGCAATGGCCGCCATATTGATAATGCTTAATTTGAGTAAATGAACAGGCAAGGCGAGTGTGTATTGCATAGGCTTGCATGGCACCTTACAGCGTTGCCACCCCACTAACTCCACCTCTCTCACTCCTTCTGCTGCTCCTGCTGCCTGGCAAGGATGCTGAAATTCTCTCTCAATTATGCATTCCACCGCGTATTCCATTTCTATTGCCACTCGCATTGCAATAATTTCAGTAATTGCAATTACGTTTCTACTGCCAAACTTGTTGTTGTTGCTGCTGTTGTTGCCGTTGTTATGCCACAAGGATTTGCGGCCAGACTTGTGGCTGGTTGGTTTCCCTTCCATTGAAAAGCCGAGAATATTGTTGCAGTTTCCCTTCCTTCGACGAACGAAACCTTAATCCGTTTTGTTTGTTTGTTGCACAACTATTGCAATTACCGTTTAATTACTGTGCCAACAATATAAATTAATATATAGGTGCCTAAGTATCCTATTTCATTATAATTGCAAAAAATTATTGATATCGAATAATATTTGTATATTTTAAATATTTAATTGTATTGTTTTTTTCTCCTTGCAAAAAGAAAATTTCACATCTAATTATAATATGAATTGATCATTAATTTACTGAGTATTTTCCCGTATTAATTTTAATAATTAATAATTAATAATAATAATTAATAATTTAATGTTACAAAATAATATTTTGTAAATACTAATACTATAATTTTATTTATTAATATATGTATTGAATTTAAATATTGCAATAGAAATCTTTACTAGCTTAAAGCTTTCAAAAATGTTAAATTTTTCTATATTATCAAATATTCAATTCTATATAAAGTTTCATTCAGAACGACACCAGAAACCGCCGAAGACGAAGAGAAAAGCAGCCTGATTAGATTTACGCATGCACGACAGGCGCCAGTGTGGATGGCGACAACCCTGCCAATGTAATGACTATCGATATCTTATCGAAAATCATTTAGGCAGCCTGCCACAGATTCCCCTCACTAGTTAATGCGACAAATTGCATATCGATTACCAAGTGAAGTTTTCGGGAGACTTTGGATGAGAAACGAAGACAAATCTTCTTTGGCGCCAGTCTGCGTCTGCGCCGTAGATTGTACAATGTATTGTGGGGAATTACGGAATCATCAAATTTACATAATAACAGATCATGTTTCCATATCGAGTGGGGGGGGGGGGCGATCGAGAGGGGGCGATCAACTGGGCCATAAAACGAACAGCGACAACAGTTGGAAATGTCAAAATAGTCAAAAGGTACATTAAAAGCAACAGCAACAACAACAGCTAGAAGAAGCAGGAGAAGAGAGAGAGATGCAGAAGAAGTGGAAGAAGAAGAAGAGAAGAAGAACGATCCCGCAATATGTTAATGAAAAGACGCGATAAAAATCTTGTACAACATGAATGAGAAAACGAAACGCTGCAGCGATCAACACCACATTTTGTGGTTGACACACACGCACTCACACACACAGACACACACATAGACACAAACACACACACTGATAGATAGACACACGCACACACACATAGATAACTTCACAACGAGCCAGATGCGGAAAGAAAGTCCCAAAGACAATCATCGTCGTCATCTGGTTGATGGGGGGCCCCAGTACTGGTGGTAGAGCTAGGCACCTCTGGCTAGATACCCTCTCCTGTCTTTCCTCACTCCCTTTCCCCTCTCTCCTTCTCTCCCTCTCTTCCCTCAGCCAAATCGTTGGTGTTAAAAATGAAGATAATAAACTGAGTGGCGCACGCGCGCGTTAAGTCCAAGAAAGTCACCTGCTGCGCAGAATCCAAGAAGAGTAGCGGGAGAGAGAAACAAAGAGCGAGAGGAAGGGAGAGAGAGAGGAAGGTAGAGAGGTATCAGTACCCGCAACTAGCTGCGCAGAGTAAACAAACCATCTTGCACCTTGTTGAGGCCCAGACGGCGCCCCCACATCATCATAATAATCCTCATCATCTCATCTCTCACATCTCGTTATGGTTTCGTTTATGAAGAATAGTCATGGAAATTATCAGAAATGTGTTTTTGGGGGAAAAGAAACTACATAAATTTCCATAGTCTTTATTTCATTTCTAACCTCACACACATTGTAAATCATTTCGGTTTGTGGGGAGTTATTAATTTAGTTGAAATGATTATTAATTTTACGCCATAAATCTCTGCGCCACAGACGCCGCTTGAGCTCGTGCCCAGAGATCGTCGATCGATCGATGTGTTTGCCTGCCTGCCAGCCTTCTTGGGGCTTGTTCTTCTTCCCCTTCTTGGGTGCGCTGCGTGATCTTCGACTACGTGTGGGTAATTAGCAGCGTATATTCCAACCAAATTATGCGTATTGTTAGCTATCTATGATGTATTATAAAATTTAAATCGGGAAAAGGCTAATAAAATAGACACGTGTTGTTATGAAAACTGATTTCGTTGTGCAAAACTATCGTTAAATATTTAAGAATTTTATTGTGAAGGCTTTCGATATCTGTAACGATAAATAGAAAATATATTCCTTAAAAGTTATGTCTATTAAGTTAGTGAAAGCATAGACAAGCTGTGAACAGGTCCGGAAATCTCCCTAGACTTAGACTGAAATCTCTAAATATGTTTATAAAAAGTTTAATGTAAATTTGAAGAACTTGTTAAGAGTGAATTCACTAGGTTATCATCTACTTTTTGTAGTAAGACATTATGCAAATGGCCCCGGACAACAATGCAACTCATCTTGAAGGTCCACAGGTACCACTACCAAGCTGTAGTACATTACATGGAGAAGTTAGTTAGTTCTCTTCCTAATAAAATAATAACAGTTTGGAACAAAAAGTTAAAATACACTTTACTGGCGATTTAATGAAGTTTCTTAAAGATTTCAAGCAATCTATTTATGAAAATTGGCAACAGCGCTTTCAAAAAAAAAAACCAAATTCATATAATTTTACATTTCTTACACTTAGTATTGAGGTTTCTTAATACCTTTGATAAATTTACTTGAACATTTCAAACCATATGTTCATGAAAATTGGAAACAGTGCCTTGATTAAATTCAAATTCGCATAGTTCTATACTTTCTTTTTAATGAACTTTCTAAATAATAAAGTATTTATTAAGTGCGCTTCCCATGCAACAGACAATTGCCTTTCACAGTTCAAATTCTTCGTATGAAAAGCGGCAACCGCGCTAAACGGAAATTCAAAAGTTCGCCGCCTTTTCTACTCCCTTCTTGATTTCGCCGCATATTTGGCCGCCAATTCAATTACCACATTCACGCGCAGGCGGAAGATGGAAAAAGAGAGAGGGGGAGAGAGAAGGAGTAGCGGAGAGAGCGAGAGGAAGCGAGGTGTTCCTGGCCAGGTCGATTATGCAATTGCCGTGTAATTTGCCACAATTATTCATATTAAAAATGAGTTAGGAAGGGAGCTGGGAGCATGCATAGAGTGGAGTGTATGTAAGACGAGGGTAGAGGGGGCGGGGGATATAGGTAACTTTAAACGGCAACGGGGACGGCATAATAATCGCCGTGCACATAAATATTACAAGCATCTGACAACTGGAAATTATCTGCTTCACTCACGAGCCATTTAAATCAATTTTACACTTCGGATTTCACAGGCGGTCGAACCGGAGGCCAGAAAGGATACGCGGATACGTTTACGTCTGCTGGAGCCAGAGGGGGATTGCGGGAAATTGAAATTTATTGAAAAAATGATGACAAACGAACGAAAATAAGCGCATGCAGCGTGGCAGCTGCAAGGTGGTCCCGGAGGTGTGACGTGAGAAGCCTGAAATTTAAGGCCCAAGCGCGAATAAATATGGCCAAGATAGACGCCGATTAGACCGTTGCCAGGGTTGTCGCACTGCAATATTATCTCTGAAATGAACTCACCTTTGTGATAGTGACAGTTAAGGCATCTTTCGACTATGCAGGGTTGTCAGGGCATTTGAAATGATCAAATGATTACAGTTTTTAATAATTAATTAAAAAACAATTTTTGTCATTTTAGTTTTTCTCTGATACTAATAAATCCTTTATTTTTCAATTTTTATTTGTAATTTACGATAAAAAAGAATTAAATTGTTATATACATATATTAATAAGTTAATAAAACATGGACTATTCATATTAAATATATTAATAAAAATGATAATGCTTTATCCTTCTGCCTTTGGTCACTTGTTGTCAACAAAAAATCAAATGAAATTTATATTTTTTAGCGAACTTGTTGCTTAAATCCATCCTAATGTAGCTTTGGGGCTGTCCCCTATCTACGTATAGTGTATTTTCATGTTAAGGTACCCAAGTTATCTATAGGCAACCCTGCTTTGAATAAAAAACACAGATTTCTCAAAAATTTCGGTTATCTATTGTATAAAACTTATAAAGTATAAAGATTCCTATTATGAATAGTGATTGACTTCATGGCGCACCTGGCAACCCTATCACGCTGCCTCACATTTCGCTGTGGTGTCATAAACGTTGCCTGCCAGTCGGCTTGGCTCATTGCCTGGGCCGAGGCTCCGGGGTGCGGGGCTCCCCCAACTTGGACACTTTGCGAAACGTTTAAACCAACAATTACGCGAGCATAAATCAAACAGTCGAGTGGAGCCGGGCCAGGCGGGCGGTCCAGGCTGGAGTCGCGTGCAGTGCTGGGACGAACGGGCGCGACTGACGGGCGATGGTGTTGCTGATGATGCTTCTGCTGCCGGTGCCGCCGCTGCTGCTGCTTCTGCTGTGGCTGTTGGATGCCGCGCCCATTGCCGATGACGATCTGAAATGCTGCATGGAATGCTACACCGGCAGCAGCTTCATCGCCGGCTCCGACACCGACACCAACTGCTGTCACAGCAGCAACGCCTCAGTCGGGCAGAGCAGCTCCAGCTCCAGCTCCGGCAACACCTTCAGCTGCTCGCTTATTGGTTTCAGGTGTCAATAAATAACTGCGCTGCCCGGAGCCGGCGCACCGCATTCGCTGATCTCGTTGAGATTAGATTGTGGTCTCCTCTGATGCGTCGTGGAGACTTCGTCTCGTGGCAGCGACGCGTTCCAGCGAATTTAAATAATTTTCATATTAATTAAACACTTTAAAAACAATTTGCACCGTCGCCAAGGACGATGCCTCCAGATCGTCCCAATTTGTCGCAGCGATGTGCCAGAGGTGCCCGTACCGGTAAACGATTATAATGATCGCCCCAGAAGCTGAAAGTAATTTAGTTTATTGATAAATTACACGGCCTAATTGAATTTTTATTATATGTTATTAGTATTTTTATACAGTGCTTCGTTTTAAACATTGTTATTTATTGCTCGTATATATATTTTAATTTTTAAATAAAAAAAATATTAAACTCATGTAAAAGCTGATACATTGAAGCTTTTACTTACATTAAGCTATAAAAATAAAATTTTTGATTAAGTTTTTTTTTAATATCAAATAGGTCAAAGATTTTAAAAGTTAAAAGTTGAAAATAATATTTAGAATATGTGCCTTGGAACCAGAATATCATTGACATTATCAGCTAAAACCTTCAAACTTATATTTAACGTTCAAGAACAAAAGTTTCCCAAATATTTGAAGAGAAGAAAACTATAAAATTAATATTTAAAGAGTTTTTAGTCCTACATACTTTAAGGATCACTTTGGAAAACAGTAACTCTTAGAATCCACTCATAAATAACTTCTATGCCAGTCATTAGATCGTAACCAAACTTTCAGGAATTGTCTTCACGTTAATAGTTTATGTGTTCACCAAAATTGAACTGCCCTGCATTGAAACTACACTTGGAATTCGGTTTTTATATATTTACAGTGGCGTGGTCAGATTTTAAAACGAATCTACATGCAATAATAATACATATGCAAACAAAATTTCGTAGCACCAGCTCTTTTGGTCTCTGAAAACTAAGCTTTCATACGGACGGACAGACAGAAAAACGGACAGACCGACCTACGGACATACGAATATACTAAATGTATCGACTCGGCTGTTGATGCTCACTAAGAAAATATATAGTTTGTGGGGTAAAATATATTTTTAGTTGGCACAAACTTTAAATACTTTTCTTTCCTACGGTTGTAATACTTATATTATTTATTGTACATTCCATAGATCAATACATTTTGAAAAACCGTAAAGTTTGTAAATAGTAATAAACAAAAATAAATAAAAAACCAATTCAGAATCAGATATATAAAAAATAGAGTTAAACTTTTAGTTCGAATATAAACCTCTTGAATTTCGCAAATCCAACCTAAGTTCGCAAAGAGGCTCCCCCAAAAATGAGCAGAGTTGCCATCTGCTACTTTGCTTCACACAACTTTCACGCGGTTCAATTAAATCGTCGCTGGCATTTATAAATAACCAATTTCCTTTAGCGGTCCTCCGATCGGCTACCCGAATTGGGCCTACACACAAAAATAAACCCACACACAGTTTTCTCGCCTGACAGATGGAGGCGGAGGAGGTAGGGGGAGTTGTAGGGAGTTGGAAGTGAGGGTAACCAATTGAAAGCATTGAATAAATCAACGACAGAAATACACAAAAATTGAATTGTGGTCAACGCTTGCGGCGCTTGACCGTCTGCCCCCGAAACGGAACGGATCGCGTCGGGATGGCGAGGAACACGAAACAAGCCAAAGGTGTTAATATTCAATTAAAATTCTAGGGATACGAGGCGACTGGGGCCAATAAATTAGCGCTCAACAAGCGACTTGCCAATTTCAATTTGTTTTCGTATCATTTTTCTCTCTGCGTCCAGGCAAGGTAGACAGAGCCAGCTGGAGTCGGAGTTGCAGTTGAAGCTGGACTTGGTTATTTATTGGACGGCGCAGGTGGCAGGGGAAACTCTGCAGAGGGAAGATGGGGGAAGAGAACTAAGCTGAGATTGCTGCGCACTAGAGCAATGAATACACTCAAAGTGTGAACTTTTCGCACATTATTTGAGTGCACTGGGAAAAAATGTAGCTAAGGTTGGAGGAATAAATGGAATAAATCAATTGAAAAGTTCAAATTTTATATAATATTACTATAAAATAATATATATAATATTCGAGGTTTTACCAATTTTTATTTGTGTAGAAATCGTAAAGGGAAATTGGCATATCAGCATGAAATTAATAGGTTTGCTGTGTAGATCTTAACTGGCAGATATGAATTGAAGTGAAAATATTTTTAAAGCAATTATATTTTGAAGAATGTCAGTGAAGATGATCTTTTGAAGAAAATCAACCAATTCTACATAAATAAGCATTCTTCCCCACGATAATTAATAATATAATAATATATGTGGAATAAGTTTTATTTATTTTTTATATATGTTATATCAGCATGAAATTAATAGGTTTTTTGTATAAATCTTAACTGGAAGATATGATCTTTTGAAGAAAATCAACCAATTCTATATTAATAAGCTTTCTTTCCTTTCTGTTTCCCACGATACTTAAATAAAAATATGTGTAGAACAAGTTTTATTTATTTTTTTATTTATTTAAACATACATATAAATACAAGATAATAAAAATATATATAATAATATATTAATATATAAAATTCTAATTCTTTCCTTTCTCTCCTCGCGGGTTATCTCTATGATATTCATTCCACGCATGTCATGGTTCGGCAATGGGTCGTTTGACTCGTGCCTCGTGCCTGGCGGGGTAACTTGCTCTGCGTGCGATCGTGTAATCGATGTTGTACTTAGTTGGACATTTGTACTTACACCACACTCGCCACGATATCGATTTAATGGAGCCACGATTGACGGCACGCACCGCTGGTCGCGCCACAAACAGCGACAGCTTGAAACGCACAGATCGAGATCGAGATGAGGTTCCACAAGGGAACGGGAACGGCATGGCAAGGCATGTTGTAGCTACAAGCGCGCGATATTTATCGCCGATAGTGAGATGGAGACCCGTGGGGTCGCCTGATCGTACGAATGTGCGCTTGTTTGTTGTGATTGCTCACGTTGCCTGTCCGCCGCATGAGGTCCCCCTCCCTGCCTTCTGCGACCTCATGTCCAGCTTCATGTCGACTCTGTGAAATGTGGCAGACAGACAGACAGCGCAGTGTGCAAATCACCGTAGTGGGGGGGCTTCCGATATCGGACATCAGCTGGACACGGTGCGGGGCACGTTCCACGATATATAATCTCTGATTGAGCTTGAGCCATAATTAGCAGCAATTGTCCGAGCACAAATTACAGAACTACAACGAGAAGAGGTGCTTAATTAGTAAGGAATCTTAGATGTACACAGGTCTTTAGTATTTTTAAGAAGAAGATATTTCAATTGACATTAAAATAAAGTAGAGTTGATATAATACTAATTTCAATATATAATGTATTCAAATTAAAAGTTGATTGGGATAGAACAAAAAAGGAACCAATTTACGTTTAAAATGTATTGATCTATAAATAAAGGATATTTAATTGTAATTAAAGAAAGTTTGTAGTTAAAAAATAGTAAATTAAATAAAGGCTCAATAGAAATTTCCCAACGTAGCTTATAATTTAATAAATCAATAATAATAAATAAAAAGTAAAAGATATAACCGAAGAAATATTTTAGAACTTTATTGTTTATTTGTTCGCGTATTTTTATACACTTACAAAAGCACCTTGGGATATTTCCCAATAATATATAATTCAAAATCAATAATAAAATAATTCAAAATCAGCATAATCAGAGTTGATAAAATCCTGCAACGGTATAAGCTTTCAGAATGCCTAAGCAGCCTTTCTTCTTAGTACATGCCAAATATGTTATGAACATATGTTATGTTAATTAACATGATTCTTTGACATGAACAAAGGAAAATTTGAATGAAAGAGTGCTGTAAATTTTCACAAACTATCGATAACTTCATCGAACTGCTTCATCTAACACACAATGTCTAATATAATAGTTTCATATTTAATAAGATCAAAACACAATTTTACAAACCTTTCGGTTCCTCTGGCGGCCATTTTGCTTGCTCTCATTTCGCTGTAATAACAAGCGAGTTAGCTTGCGCCCACGTCGCAATTAACATGCTCATTATTTATGGCTGCCGGCTGTGCCAAGGAGAAGGAGGAGCAGGTGGAGCTGCAGCAGGCGGGAGGTGGCACCGGGCAAGGGGCAAGTCACATTAGAAGCATTAAAACGATTTCAAAAGACATAAATTTGAATTATGGCCACACAACATGGACGTCGCTCGCGTCGTGCTCATGCGAATTTTAAAATCAATTTGGAAGGGGCAGAAGTGGGGGAGGGAAAGGAGGAGGAGGAGTACATGCAGCAGCGGGTGCAGCAGCAGCAACTGGGAAGCGATGCGGTGTGTGCCAAGTGTTTTCCCATAATTACAGGCAATTTCAAACGTTTTGCCGGCGATCGTGCAAATGCTCCAACCATCGGCATCTCTTCCTCCACTTCCCCCTATCCCCACTCTTTACTCTAACCTAACTTTCCTCTTCGCATAATCTCAATTCTCTCTCTCTATCGTTCGTTGTGTGGAGTCCACTTAAATTGATTTACGGCAACCCTCTCGCCAATCGAATTTACATAAGTGGGCGCATAACTTGCAGTGGGCGTGGCAGCAGGGGCAGCAGCACAGCTGCCACAGCAACAGCCGTCGCTCAGGTAGCGCAGTCTCTCAACCCTTGTCAAAGGAAGACGGCCATGGCCTTGGCCCAATTCTGATGATGTCTGGCCTAACAAGGCGACAAGGGGTCAAGGGGTCACTCTAAGACAATAAGCCATTTAACGAGCGGAAGCGGCAGCTCCCGATTTCTGGAACATTTGTCAGCGATCGAATTGTTGCTCGGACATTTTCTCAAGATTTGCAACTCAATCAGTGCAACATTGTCTAGTTTCTTTGCCTCCCCTCGCACTCCCATTTGTATTTTGACTTTTGGCTGATTTTCTGACAATTTTTATTGCATTCGTTGCGACATAACCTCAATGTGGGCCAATGGACGAGGCGAGAAGGCAAAGGCAATGGCACGCAGGCAATAACAATAACAAATCGAAACTAATTCCAGGCGAGTCGCATTGTATATGTGTGTGTGAGGGAGCGCAATAAATGCACAACTTTTGTAGCGAAAGTGTCGATAGGCAGCAGCAATCGGAAGAGAGGAGGCAGCACATGAGCAGAGAGCGAACAAGAGTGTGAGAGAGAGCGAGCGCCCGCAGAGAGGAAGAGCGAAGGAAGGAAGAGGAAGTGCCATAAAAATGCAATTTTAGATTTCATCAACTGATAAGAAAAGTTTTCAAATTAGCAGCAAAATGGAATATGAAATGCGAATTTGGCGAATCAAACTGTAAAGTGAACAGCAACAATAACAACAAAAACAACAACAAACTCGCTTGATTAGAAAACAAAACAAGGACAGGCAAAATGCTAACGGGAAGGCACAGGGGCTGTAGCACCGATTCTGGGGGGTATTGTGCTAAACTTCTTAGGGGCCCCTAGTGTTTATTGTATTTAAAATGGTTTATTGTCTTAAAAATAAATACAAATACAAAATAAATAAAGTTAATATAAATTCCAACGACATTATTCTCAAATTGATATTGGCAAAATCATCAATAATTTTTGAGAAGTCTATACATATGTATCTACATACATATTCGACGGCCCTTGGGCAGTGCACACCCGCGCACTCCTAACTACGGGCCTGGGTAGGCATCGCGCATTTGGTCGGCCTACAAATTGCCGACGTCACGCCAAAATACCGTTAGAAACTTTTGCTGACGACTTGGTAAAGCTACAGTCTGTATATGCGTGCGCACAAGTGTGTCTGTGTGTGTAAGTGAGAATGTGTGACCACCCACGCCCACCTGCCTCTCAACGATAACGCAGGCCAGGCTAGAAAAGTATCGATTTCACTTTATCAAACGGCAGCAATCGCAGTGCCAGATTATAATAATAACAATCGAAATGGAAAAGGATAAGACGGACAAGAAGAAGAAACGCAGCGAACCGCGTAGACGTCGGGAAATCTGAAAGTTGCGATCGCAATGCAGACAATGCACGGCACAATTAACGCCCAATAATAATGAGAGATCGGGGCGAAAGGAAAAACAGTAGCAGCAAACAGAGCAGGAAGGCGCCGCCTGGGATTTGTGCAAATGTTAATGATGATCTTCTTTCCCTCCAGAAAGGATCGCTCTTTGTCTGTCTGCCTGCCGGTGCTGCTTCTGTACCTGTGTGTGTGTATGTGTCCTGTGCGTGCGAGGGCTGGCGTTGTTTTGCTTTCACTACTTTGCTATGGTACTTGGTGTTAATCCTGAGGGCGGCATCTTGTTTGTTTTGCTTGTTAGTCTGATTTTCTTAATACTGATGCGATTTTAATGAATGCACGCGTGGTCCATTTGTATTTAAAACATTATTCAAAGTATCTTTCATAATAAGAACAATATAGATTCTTAAATAACAAACTTGTTCAAAAATGTTGTTATATTTTATTTATTGAATACATGACATTTTTAAATAATCAAATTATAAACATTTCCATGGCACATACGGCAACCTTATAAGCGACTTCTTATTCAGACGGTCTGGTAGCACTCACTCAAAGCGAACGTGTTGCAAAATGCTTAAATTCAAATTGCAACAAGTTTTGTTTTAGTATTTTTGGTATTTCCACATTGAATTTTCGGCATTTTGCCGCTTGCCGTATACTGCCTGGCAGTCTTAAGTTTTTAACAAGTCGTTCGTGGGTCGTGTAAATATTGTAAGAACATATTTATAATTTTTGTAAGGGCAATATAAAAACCGAATGAATATCTGTGATAGTGAACCGATTTCTACATATGTTTCAATGTAAAATAACATAAATTGCTCAGCAAAAGATGTTCAAAGCAGGAAAGGCACCACAGAATGCACACCAGCGCACGCACACACAGAAATACGCTTACGCACACACATAGCCATACATATGCATATGTATATTTTCCGTCTACGTTTCAATTTGATTTTCGGAAATTTCACCTTCGCTTTGCTGTTTTCGGCTATTTCAAACTTGTTTTTCAGCTGTGTCTGTTTCATAGTCTCATTTTTTTTTTTGGTTTCTTTCATTTACCTCTGCCAGCCGCTCACTTTTTTCGTTTGCTTACGTATTACGTGTGCTTGTGTGCGTGCGTTTCACAAAATTATCGCTAATTTGCACCAAAATGGGATGTAAAGTGGCATAATTTGATGCGTATTCAAATAAGTACGAACTCTCACACACACATACCTATGTCTATTTCCACGTGTAGAAATGGGTGTGTTTGTGTGCGTTAGACTTGCTGTGGGATCAGCTGTAATTTACATAAAGAAATTGGCAACTCTTACACGGCACGTGTAAGTGTATGCTTTACCTACATATGTGTTCAAGCATATGCATGAATGTGTGTGTGTGTGCGTGTTATCGCAATATTGCCTCTGCCTTTGCTTGTGTCCATGCATTTGCACAAACATACAGACACGCTGAAATACATACATTGTAGCTATGTTTATTTGCATTTAACTGTGTTATGTCGATAAAAACAACTGCAAAATATGATATATGAATACGAATCGCGTGTACTGCAACTGATATTTGCAACTGAAACCCGATAACCGATAAATAATAATAGTGAAATGCTAAAAATGCTGCTGGCCGATTTGCATAAATAATGCGTAGTTGTTGCGAAATGTGTGTCAATATGTGAGCCAATCGCGTACGCGTTAAGCCAGCAGGTGCAGTTCTCCAGTGTTGTAAAGTTTGTTTCTGTTTACGTGCGCGCTCGTGTGTGTGTGTGAGTCCGCGAACATATGGCAAATATTAAAGCAAACGGCAACAGCAAAGTAAAAATTAAATAATAATTGCATTCGCATTCTCTTCGCAGCACCAATGCCGCCTTTGTTGTTGCTTAACGACCACAACAACACCAACACCAACACAGCAACAACTAATTGTACATAAAGATAACTGAAATAATGGGATCAAATCAAAATAACGAACGCCAATGTCAAATGTAACAACGAAAACGAGTAACGGCCGCCCTCAAGGAGTAGTTGCAAATCGTCAGCAAAATCAAAATTGAAATCAAATTACAACAACAGGAACAGCAACAACAACAACACTGACACCGATACCAATTACCAATACCGACAAATGCCACCCAGCAGCGATCCCCGCCCAAGAACATCGAACTACACGTTGCGTACCTAGAATATACATATATATTTATATGTATATATAGTATATATTTATATATATAATTTTTTGATTTCCTTTCATTTTGTTTTGCATCGATAAAAACGTGTTTTTTGCGTGCAACACTTTTTTCCACCGTTTGTGGCGTGTGTGAAAAAGGTCTTGCAACGTTCAAAAAAAAACACGCGTCGATCACGCACGGCCGTAAAAATTCCCAAATCCGTGGCAACAAGCAAGCTGCAGCGCCTTAAAGCCAAAGCTGCTAGTCAACACTACGGCGGCACTTATCGCAAGTCCGGCAACACCAACAGTAGCAGCAGTAACAACAGCAACAACAACAGTAACGGAGTCAGTGGCAGTGTCGTCGGCAGCGGCAGCGACTTAAATCAATTTGCAACAACAGGAGGATACAATTATCAACGCGGTGGCGCTGCGGAGGAGCGTAACTACGCTGCAACTGCGGCGACGTCGTCGTTGGCGTTGGCGTCGGCAGCCACTGAGACAGTTGGTGAAAAGTCATATCATTATAACAACAACAACAACAACACCAACAGTAACAACAATTATCAAAAGTCAAACTACACCAGTGCCAATTACAACAATAATCAACAACAACAATCGACCACTACCAACCACCTGCCTTATCAGCACACACAATACACCAATAACACCAACAACAACAACCACAACAGTAACAACATTAGCGGAGGAAACGGAAACGGGACTGCGATGATGATGACCAAACAGAAGTCAACGCCGACGCTCAACGAGCGCCTCAACATTGGGGATGAGGTGCGAGAGCTGAAATTGGGTGCCACATTCAATCCGAAAAACACATCGACCGCATTTCACACAATCAAATGTGAGTGTTCTGCTGCTTGCCCCACCCCCTTAGCCTTATTCTTTCGATCTATCGTCTGACTGACGACTGACTTGACTCTTATCCCATCGTGCAATCCACAGATGATTTTAAGCCAGCCAGTGTGGACACAAACCGTATGGCAACTGTGGATGTTGGCTCCAATAATCAAGTTACTGTTACCGTGCCAAATTTAGGTGAGTTTCTTGTTGCAAACAAGCAAGTTTCCGTTAATTAGCAAGAAATTGAAATTGAATCATCGCATCATGTGTGCAATCGCATTACATTTCCCGAATGCACAACTAGATCAGTGTTGTCAAACTTAGTTAGTAATCGAAGCTGGCAGTCATCGAACGTATCGGCTCGAATATCGCAAAATTTAACGAAACTAAATTGATACAACTAGAACAGTGTTGTCGGACTTGACAATGCACAACGAAACTAAATTAAATTTTTGTAGAGTTGTCAGATTGTCGATGGAATTATCGGGTGTTGGGATTATCGTAAATGGTATAACTATATTTCTAAAAGACTTGTATACAACTAGATCAGTGTTGTCAAACTTTCCTAGTTTACAAAACGACTTGAATATCGTAAAGTTCAATTTACGTCATTTATAGGTCACCTGTTCCTCTAATCACCCTATAAATTGGCTCAATTAATAATTATTTCTGTATATTTAATGTTCTATTCGCTTTGATATATTAATTTACCAAAAAGAGAATTAAAAATGGGCGTGTTTAGCGCAAAACAGGATTCCTTCTCTAGAAAATAACGTGAAATTCGAGTTCTGTTTATTCTACTTTCAATTGTGATCTGAAAATAGTTTATATTCGTGCCATGTATGAATGCAAATGTGTACGGTACACAGAGTTTTAGAGGAGGAACAACACACACACACAGACACACACATAGAAACTCCTCCAATTAGCATACTATTAGCCGGCTCGTGCTGTGCTCTCGCTCTCTTGCTTAGTCATCGAAGTCGTGTTTGATCGGGCAGAACAGAATGTTTAAGTGAAAGTCGCTAAAATGCAATTAACCGGAGCAGGAAAAGCAATTAAAGCATCGCAATCTGTTGCCAAGCTAAGGAACTTCAATCAAATCGATAAAAATGTGCGTTCAAAATATAAATACAACAAATTAATTATATGATGTGATACGATATACATCGCATAACTTGTTTAGCCAAGTATCAGGATATAAAACGTACAAGAGCGGGGCACAACGACCTTACACGAACAGCTGAACCCCGGCTCGCTTCTCCCTGTCTCTCTTTCTCTTCTTCTGTTATTTACTCCCATTCCCTTTGTGGCGAAAACAAAAGCAAATATGTTAAATGATTCACATTCGCAAAGTTGGACTAGAGGAAATGCGGGAAGTATAGGCGAGTAAAATGCATTAGAAATAAAAGACTTGAAGTATTGCCTGCAGTTTGAGTTGGGCTTGTCCGTCGTTGTTGATGACATAATTTTGCGGCATTATATGAAACGATTTGGCCAAACTGCGCACACGAACACACACACACACACACAGGCAGACAAAGCAACTCATAGATACTCGCACAAATTAATGGTTTGCCTTATGTATTATTTTGTTTAAACAACAACAACTACAATACTGCAAAAAAAATGCAAAAATACAGACAAAAAGTAGCAACGGCGACAGACACAAGCAAAAGGTAGACGCCGACTGGGAGGCAAAAGAAGAAACCAAATTACATCAAGTCAGGCAAAATGCAGCGAAGCGTTTAGCTTTTTTTGTTGTTGTTGTACTTTACCATGCTCTTTGTGGCCAGACAGGCGCAGTTGTTATTGTTGTTATCTGTCGTCGTTGTCGTTGTTGTTGTTGCTGTTGTGCTCCATTACAAGCGAGTTGGGTCAGGTAACGCTTCGTTAAGCCCGTCGCACTGGGCAGACAACTCTGTCCGATCGGTCAAGTGTATATTTATTTAAAAGTCGTTCAATTTGAAACATTGGTCAACACTGGCAAAAAAAATGAACAAGAAGAAGAACCAAAGACAGAAAGAAAGAAGACCTTGGTAACTGTTTTTGCTTTTTCTATTTGTCTGCACTTAATAAATATGCCCCTCAGCCAGAGAGTTGTGCGTGATTTGCGGTTCTCGGTGTGTGACCCCGTCAAATTATGATTTTTCGAAAGCTTCGACACGCCCAGAATATCGTAAACAACTGATTATTATCTAACTGAGTCGCGCAGTGCTGAAATTTCCATTTTTCATGTAAAATTTAGCTTTTATTGAAGGGAAAAACTTACAGAATGCGGGAATTCTAAATTCTTTAGAACTCTTTCCACATTTCTTAGTAGATCTAGATAGATAGGTACTTTAATATATATTTATTTTATTCAGTTAATCTCTTGTACATTTTGCTTTATATTTAATGTATTGTTTTGACTTTTCGTTCAAAAAGAGCTAAACACTTTGTGTTTTCAAAATTTGCCAACTCTGAAGTCCAGTAACTCAGTAACTGTCAAGTGATTAACGTTGCGTGAGATTAATCGTATTTACTTTCGAATACATTATGTAGTATTATTTTAGTTTAATATGTATGTTTGTATATACAAAGCTTTGTGGCTGATTAGTAATTTGTATATGTATTGTGAGGTACTTGAGGCTACAACTATTTCAGGGTTGTGAGTTTTATAAAACAGACAACCGGCTGGTGAATAACCCGACACACTTAGCGGGGTTTTTGCAATTTCACAACAAAAGATTGAGAGGTGCGATCTGATTTATGCTTATCGCGAAATGCGGCGGCGTCGCAGCATTATTTATAATGGATTTCATAGATACTTCAGTGAGACGAAGGCATCGCAAGCTACTCTATCGATAAGCGGCCACAGTGCTAGGCGGTTATCAGTAGTGGCAACCCCAAAAGGGGTTAAACCACACTAGACGATACACTCGAACTTGTTCTTCTTGAGAACTAGCTCGATTGCGATCCGGTTGTGCTCTTTAATATGCGTGCAGGTTTATGTTTTGCTTAATTATGGGCTACAGTTACAGTTAATGTGTGTGTGTGTGTGTGCTTCTCTGTCATATTCGCCAACTGCTAGCGGAAGTTTTGCATCGTTTTCTTTTGATTTCTTTTTGGCACGTCTCATACTGCGAAGTGTTCTGCATTTAATTGTGGAATTTTCTCGTACCTTCTTACACTACCCATTTGAAGGGAAAGACAGAGATAGAGAGATAGCGGAGAAGTACTAAAGTTAACGGCAGTTTTTGTTTTCGACCAGCTGTTCGTTCTTTGCCTGCATCGCCACCCACACGTGCATGTAAAAATGTATCAACGTGTATATGTATATGAGTGTGTGGGTGAATGTATGAGAGAGCGTATTACGTGAGAGTAGGCTGTCTCATTAGTGGAATCTGTTGCCGCTCTCTCACACATACGACCCTGTCTGATTTTTTGACTACGTATGTGTGTGACGGCGACAGGCTGCTCGATTAGTGCAAGAAAGTGGAGAGGGGACACTGCGATTCGGTGGACAATTAAATGCAGCATAAAAACGAAAATACTATAATAAATACTAGCTGGAAAGTGCTTTGCATTGGTCACACGTTTGAAAGTGCTGCCAGAGGGCAGGGCATTTTGCACTTTTTGACTGCACTTTGAAAAAGATTAACATAATTACTTTATACATATGTATGTATAATGATTGTACGTGTGTGTGTATGTTGTAAGCACACACATTAATACTATTTATTTACTTGCAACAACAAAAAACGCAACCGGATTTCGTTATACGATTTCGTTGAGTGTTGTCTCTGCTTGTTGTTGTTGCTGCTGCTCTGCTTTTGTTTGCGTTTGCATTGTTGTCGTTGTTGCTCGCAGCGCACGCTTTCATTTTATTGCTCTTTTTGACTTCTTGTACGCAGCAGTTGTCGTTGCTGTTGTTGTTGTTGTCGCTTGGCTGACTTTTTGCAGCAGCAACTGCAACAGTGCATGTCAAACTGTAAGCGAGAGCCGAGCGAAACGAATCGAAAAACTATGTGGAGATTATTCAACAGGCGAAAGGCAGCAAAAACAACAACAACAACAATGACAGCTCAGCAAAGAGTTCAAGTCAAATGAATGAATAAAATAAATCGAAAAACTAAAACAACAACAACAACAATTGCAGACACGCAAACAGCCTTGCCTGTTTCGTTCAGTAATGCCAATTTAGCTTCTTTTTTTTAAATGCGAGAATAAATGCTATTAGCCTTTTTTAACCTAGCAACCAGTGCTGCCAATTTAGCTCTTTCCCCACTAGATCTATAGTGTATTGTTTTAGATTATGAAAGCAATTGAATCCAGTTATATAGTATCACTAATGGGGTATTTTCTAATCAGTGCTACCAATTCAGCTCTTTTTTTAGTTGCTCTGGCCATTTTTTTAGCTACTAACAATTAGCTTTTTTTGGCAGCAAAGCTAGTAACACTGTTTTTGTTCGATTGTATCTCTTCTCGTTGCTTGTAAATTATAAGTACTAAATTGTTTATATAATATATACATATATACATATATAGTCGTATATAATACGACTGTATATATATTGTATATTACATATATTATTATTTTAATTGTTCACGAATCGCAGAGTTATTATCACTTTGTTCTACCTTTTTGGATTTTTAATTGGGTTGAGCGGCGGTGTAAAAGGCAAAGTAATTATTTTAATCTCGCTGCTGATTCATATCGAGAGAATCATGACAAACAGCTGTAGAACGTCGCCTTTTGCTTTTATTTCAAATAAAGAAATAATTGCATTCTAAAAATAAGTTTTATCTCGAATAAAGTTCTTAAATAAGCGGATAAATGCAGAGCGAATGTTATAGAAGTTAATAATTATTACTTATGTATAAACTTTTGAGTTCTTTGCCCATTGATTTAGAAAGTCCAGAGCCTTTTCTTTATTTTTAGCTTCTACCATTAATCTGTGCTTACTTCAACTAGTTACATATAGTCTATAATTAGCGGTAATACAGCTAACAAGGTTTTTAAAGCTAATTGAGAGCTTAACTTATGAAACAAATGAGAACTTAATTGCTAAGTCTGTTTACACAATGTAAAGATATAGTTAACATTTAACGATGGCCATAAAAATTAAACATCAGAAATAAATAACTCTAGTTTAGTAAGTCAATTAGTTTAGCATTTGTTTTATGTTTATAGTATCGTTAACATAAATCATTAATTAGTAAGTAAGTAAGTAAGTATTTTGCTCAGTGTATGCTGTGTTATCTAATGCGTGTGCGAGTTCTTATCGAATATACGAATATATTCACAGCAGACACTTGGAAAATGAACTCACTCTGGCGACGATTCGATGATTTTTTTAAGTTGTCAGCCCAAAAACACTTGAACACACACACACACACATAGCGAGACCCTCAAAACCGAGATGTACTTGAACATGTTGAGAACTTCTTTCTGTAAAAGAGAAACACGATTTTTCTTTATCCCAATTATTGAACTTCTCTCGGGGGCATCGATCGGACTTGAGCACTTATTCTCACTTGGAAATTATTATCTTTGCTCTTTTCAAGTTTTGATCTTTCATTATCTATGGGTAGAGAAGAGTTGAATCGATCACATAAATGAAGAAGGAAAGAGAGAGGAACAGAGAGAGAGAGAGGGAGCTGTTTGTGTAACATTTAATATTGTTTTTAAGATATCATCTTAATCTTCGTAACGTAATTTACATTCACTTTTGAGGCAAATGTGACTTGCGGGTCGTTGCGAACTCGTTTTTACTGCACTGAAAAGAAAATACTTGAAGAAAACTTGAACCGAATGAATTATAAGTTATACATAATATATATTTTATATGTATTATATAATTGTATACATTTATATGATTTAATTTCCTAAATTTCAGAAAGTTCCGGTGTGCCTCATACAGTTTATAAGGGTAATCACAAAAAATATACAAAAGAATGCCTAATCATTTTCGACAAGGAAACGGGTGCTATCACATTAGAGAAGCTAAACCATAATATACAAGTAAAGAAGACAAGGTAAGTGCGATTCCATTTCTAATGCATATAAAACTAAAGAGATTCTTCTCCCTCTCCCCTTCTTGCAGAAGCGAAATGACAAATAAGCCAAGCTTAATGCCCGCATCGAATGTTGCACCCATGTCTGGGGCCAATGGCAGCGGCCCAATACCGTCCTCGGCAAGTGGTGGATCAGGTGGAGGAGGAGGAGGTGGAGGTGGACCCGGTCCTAAGCTGGAGAACAGCACCATGCGCATCACATCCAAGACGAAAGTGTCGACGGGCAGTCGACGGAATCATATAAGTGAGTGTGGCATCTTCTTCATCTCAAGTCATTGTTCTAAACCAATTCTCTTGCTCTCTTTCAGTTGACTTCAAGCCGCGCAACTCGCCCATGCAGCAGAGCTCACCATCGCGTCCAGTCGCCTCGCATCGCAGTCCACAATCCGCGCCAGCGTAAGTCTCAGAGTTCTATCTAGTTTTAGTTTTTCTATTGATTGATTTCGATTCCATCTTTGTTTAGCTGGCACGCCAACAATGCCCAACAAACGTTGCCCAGCATACCAATGATAATGGACGACGATGACTTTGGTCTGGGTGCGGCACAGCACAATGGTGGCGGCAATCAGGCGAATTTATCGGGTTCCTCGACAGGTTCATCCAGCGGTCAGCCGGACTATGCGCCTCCAACGCACAAGGGAAAACAACGGCAGGCATTGGCTCAGGGTCATTCCAAGCGACAGCAGCAGATGCCACAGCAGCGCAACAGCCCCTCCATGCAGCAGCACCATCAACAGCAGCAACAGCAGCAGATGCAACAGCAGCAACATCTACAACAACAGCAGCAGCAGCAGAGTTATGGTCGTGGCAACAGCAGCAACAACTACGCACAACAGCAACATCAGCAGCAGCAGCAACAGCAACGCGCATCCTTCAGCCATAGCAATCATAGCAACAATAGCCTGCCCATGGATCTGGACTCGCCCAGCCATAATGATCTGGCCTCGCAGTCTGTGGCGCAAGCGGCCGCCGCGCTGGAACAGGTGCGTGATTGACTGATTGATTGATTGATTGATTTGCCCTTTTAACATTTCCTGTTAACCTTTTTATGTTTCTCAATTGCAGCAAATTGGCGGCGCACTAAGTGCCTCCAGTTCTAGCTCCGAATCTGATTCTAGCGACAGTGACAGTGGCAGCGATTCGGATGATAGCTCTGATGATGATCGTTCCACGCAGCAGCCACAACAGCAACAACATCAGCAGCAGCACCCGCATCTGGCAGCGCAACAGTCGCATCAACATCTACAGCAGCAGCAGCAACATATGAATCAGTTGCCTAATCTGGGTTTGGGTTCGATATCGCCAGCTTACAACAGTCATCATCATCCTCAGCATCAGCAGCAGCAACAACAGGCGCCGCATCATCACCAGCAGCAGCAGCAACAGCAGCAGCAGCAGCAGTCCGGCATTTATGCGTCCAACGGTGGCTTTCCCAATGATTTGCTACAAAACGATCTGCAATTGTCCTCAAATTCGTCCGATGATGACGATTAGCCGTTTTTAACTCTAAAATTTAGTTGTAATCTATATGCCTTTCTTTGAGTATGTACTTTTAAACACACACACACACACACACACACACACACATGAAACACACACACACAGTAACAAAAGCATAAGCAAATGCATAAGCAAAAACAAAAAGCAAATACATTATTAATAATGATATTGATTCTCTCTGCGTTTAATTAAGTTGAAATTATTGAATGGTGAATTTAATTGCTAGTGAAATTTTAATATAAATAAATTCTTAGTTCTATATATGCGTACACACAGAGATAAATAATTACTACTACTTCAAAATACACACACTTATACAATTTATATAACTAATACAAAATAGTTTTAAACATTATTTGTACAAGTTCCAAATGTGCTGGACAACATTGATGAAAGCAACAAAAGCAACAAACAAACAATGTTAAATGTAATCGATGCAGAGTTGAAGAGAGAGATAGAAACAGAGAGAGAGAGAGGAACGCACGTTTGCCAATATTTCAATATGTACATTAATTTAAACAATACAAAATCAAAGGTTATGTGAAACTGTTGTTGGGTAGTCAGAGAGTCCTGCAGAGAGTGCGCGCAATATTTATAGAGACACAGAAATTATTTAGTTTCTAATGGAACCAAACACACACAGATACACACACTCACACACACACACCAATGTAATATTGTTAAGTGAAGAAGGAACGATAACGGAAAATGACCAGAGCGGATTTTTGCCATTAATTACGCATTTTATTCTAAGCGATTTTCAGCTACAATTTAGATATATTTATATATATGTACAACAATAACAAAAAGCTGACAAATTAAAAACAAAACACCAAAAGAGAAAACAGACAGAGAGCAATAAGAAATAGTAGAAGAGAAGGAACAACAACAACAACAACACAAGAAAACAAATTGTATATTAGTTTATTTTTTAAATTTTGCTTTGAGTTCTTTTTGCGATTTATTTTTGTCATTGTTATGCAATTAAAACAAAAACCAGAGGGGAAATTAAACATTTAGTCTAGCGATTATTTCTTAGCCTCGATCTATATCCTATCTATCCGATCTATCAATGTAGTACGCAAGTATTTTGGGTATTTAATCGCTAGAGATCCCTCTCAATTTAGTGCGGTATGAAGACATCTATCTACATTATGTTTTTAGCTCATGTTTTATTTGAATTTATTTGTAATTTTTTAATTAATTCGTAATAACTATTATTATTATTATTATAATTTTGTTATGTGCTTGCAATAAATTAATGCAAAGAGACGAAAGAGATGTGGAAAAATAAATACACTATGCATTGAGAAACTAATTTCACTATCATTTTCTGTTTCCTATCTGGTTTCATATGCGACGATACTGAATACACTTAACTCCTTCCAATCGAATGAAGCAACACGAAAGTTTATGTTAACAATTTCTTAGTAATAGCATTTAATTTGCCAAACAAAAAAAAAGAACCATCCAAATGGAAAACAGCAAACAACACGACCAAACAGCGAAAAACGTCTACAACAGAAAGAGAGATACAGAGAGGGGGAGAAAGAGATTAAAATAATTATTTTTTATACATATAGTGCAAGAAGAAATACGAGAAGTAGTTGATTAATTTCCAGGCCAATTCCAATTTGATTTTTGAGACACAAACAAAAGAGGAGATAAAAGAAACGAGCGAAACAAAACGACAACAAAACAATTCTGATAATCATAAGCACAAGCCTAGAACTAATGATAATTATATATACCATATACTACCTGCATAGGAAAGAAAGGAATAGAATACTACAAATATATATATTATATACTGTATTACACTGGATCAAGCAAGTAGATTTATTGATAAGCAAATGTACGCTATACACACAGATACTATATAATTATATATCCATATACATACAACATGCATATACAAATATTATATATATACCGCATATGATAATGATAGTGATCCGTATCAGAAACATAGATCAGATCAAAGTTAAATTAGTTTTAATACTGTCGACAACAAATCATTACAATGACAAATGCAACGTTATGTAAATAAGATGAAGATGAAGAGGGAGAGATAAGTGGAGATAGAGAGAAATAGAAACAGAAAAGTTGCCCTTGAAAATGCCTTTACCGTTGTAAATAGACGAATAATCGTCGATGAAGTTAACCAAGTAAACCAAGAAAGCGAGAGAGTGAGAGAAAGAGAAGTTACGCAGCTGCATACAATTACAAAATAAAACAAATCGAATTATATATACATATATATACACGCATCACAACTGTATATTGATTAATTTGTGGTATCTCTTTTCTCATGTTCGGGTTTCACTCTGGGCATCGTCGGTGTCGATGATAGCACAAAGTTCGGTTTGATGATCGTTAGTTTACACACCAGAAGTCTATCGATATCCAGCACGGCGCCACTGTTATCGAACATGTTGCAGTAATTGGGAGCCGAGAAGATGGTCATCAATTTGCGATTGGCAAATAATTCGTACCCATCCTCGACGACCTGATGGCCACGCACAATCAGATCGAAATTGTGCTTTGCAAGAAACGCGGTAACGATGTGATCCCCAAAGGTGTAGCTAACACCACGGTCATTGTGGCCCCAACCTATGGTATTTTTATCGGGATCAGACCACAGCAGATCGCACATGAGACCTGACATTGGCACATCCGTTGGTCGTGGCAATTGTCGTATATCCTCCATGTCCTCCAGTTCTGGGCTTAATCCGCCATGGCAGCAGAATATCTTGCCCTCAACAATTGCTGCCACCGGCATGCACGAGTAGCATTCCACAAAGACGTGCCACAGTTTGACGCTGTAGCGTCGCTTGCACTCGTCATAGAATCCATAGACACGATTAACGTCGGCGGATTCATGATTGCCACGCAACATGAAGAACGTATAGGGATATTTCAGCTTATAGGCCAGCAACAAAGCCATGGTTTCAATGGAATTTTGACCTCGATCCACATAGTCCCCGAGAAAGAGATAATTGGAGTTGACGGGGAAACCACAGCTTCTGAATATCCGCAACAGATCCGTGTACTGGCCATGTATGTCGCCACAGATTTTTAGGGGTGCACTCAACTCCAGTAGCATCGGTTGCGAGAGGAAAAGTTTTCTAGCCTCCCTGCACAGAAGGTGCAGGGTGCTTTCTGGCAATTCTTTTCCTTTGCGAGGATTATAGTCGGCTTCAAGTAAATTAATTACATATGTTACTTTTTCAGAAAGTTCATTCGGCTTTTTCCATAAGTTAGCGAAGCCTCGAGCCATTTTTTCTATTTATATTTTAAATCCAATTTGATTTGAAGCGGGTTGATTTTCAAAGCTTGCTCGTTACACAGCACTGAATTTGAACAAAAAATTTGATGTGGCAACACAGTTCGTGTTTAAAGCTATCGATGGACATTCATATCGATAGCACAATCGCAAGCTGTTAACTTCGCAAATTTGCAAAAATTGTTTTTATTTACAAATAGTTGATTAACTTCGAAATTGTGAAAAAATAGGGTACTAATTTTCAAATTGTAAAAAAATTAAACTTTACCTATATTTTTATGCACACAAATAAAGTGTTGTCCAATTGGATTCTAGTTGGTCGATTGCAATTGCCGCCCAAACAGCTGATAGTAGCTACTTGAACAGCTGATTACAATTCGATCAATCACAACGTGTTTGTTGCTAATTTTATTTGACGGAAAATTTTGCAACATCAACAGGTGTAGTTAACAAAATGGGTGATGTTACCGGGCTTAGCAATGCCGAAGCCGATGAGCTTTGCCAAAAACAACATGAGGATACCAAGGTGAGCTCAATGACAGCAACAACAACAAAAGGCCCCCATAAATGCAATGTTCTTTTCTGCATGCAGGACTTTCTATTCCAACAAACCATGTACCGCATCAAGGATCCACGCAAATCGTTGCCCTTCTACACAGGTGTGCTGGGCATGACCTTGCTGGTAAAATTGGACTTTCCCGAGGCCAAATTCAGTCTCTACTTCATGGGGTAAGTGGCTGCCGGCTTATCTATAGAACCGACTATCAAATTACAGTCGCAATGACAACGCAGTTTTATTGATTGCTTTTTATATATTTCCTCGAATCTATTTTGCAGCTACGAGAACCCCGCCGACGTGCCCAAGGATCCCAAGGAGCGCAGAAGTTGGGCGCTGAGTCGTAAAGCCACCATTGAGTTGACACAGTGAGTGTAAACTTTCATTTTCGCCATGAATCATGCAACTGATTCAGCACCTTTTACAGCAACTGGGGCACCGAAAGCGATCCCGATCAGAGCTATCATGCGGGCAACAGCGATCCACGCGGCTTCGGTCACATTGGACTGATGGTGCCAGATGTTTATGCTGCCTGCAAACGGTTAGTTATCATAGATTAGTTTATATTATAAACTTTAATTAATGGCTTACTTATCCCTCGCAGCTTTGAAGAGCACGGCGTGGAGTTTGTCAAGCGCCCCGACGATGGACGCATGAAGGGTTTGGCTTTCATCAAGGATCCCGATGGTTATTGGATTGAGATCTTCAATGCTTACAGCGTGCCCAACTAGAACTTGGAGACTTCACAGCTTTTCCTGACAGAGATTATTGCCCGTTTTCAGTTATTTTTATGTGTGTATTTTTTTAAAGAAAATTAAAGTTGAACTTTGCAAACAAAACTGTTATTGTTTACTTCCATTGTTATTGTTATTTGCTTTGGGTGCGCAAATGGCGTGACTATTGCGGTTTTCATTCATAAACCGAAGCAGAAACAGGCTGACAGCGAAGCGAGAATTGCCACAACTAATTGGCCGCAATGTGTCCTTAACTGATTGACGTTTTTCACACGCTAATTATTATTTACAAGGCTTAGTTCGCTGGAACGACCAGAGCGACCACAGTGGCCAGCAAAGGAGGCCCAACTGGCCGAGGGACCACCAGGCGAGCGCTGCCATTGTCAACATATACCCACATGTGATGTGATGTGATGTGGCCGGGGGTGAATAGAGACCGAGACCGAGACAGACTGCCTGCCTGTCTGTCTGTCTGTCTATCTGTCTGTCTATAGCTCGTGGGCAGCCTTTTCACTTAGGCTGTCTGAACTAATAATGGTCAAACACGGGAGCGCATTATTTGTTCAGTGTCGAATGAGCACCCCCGGAGACAGTTTAAAGGCATTGGCTATTTGCTTTTTTAGCCAAACAAACTGACCAAACTCGGCACAGTCGCCAGCAGACTTCGAGCGCGTACGGTCAACTAACTATTTCAAAAGGATACCGAACATAGTTGAACATGGAGATATCGGAACCAAGCATCGGCATCTTCTATGTCAGCAAACTTCTTACGCTGGCGCCATATTCGGCGCAAAAGAATTCCAAGGGGCAACTCGAGATTAGGCGTAGTTGGATATTCACAGTGTATTCGGCCTGCATTTGTGTCATAATGGGTAGGTCATCTCTGCTATAAGATCCATTATAAAGCATCTTAGCAGGCGAGTTCTAAAGGTCTTCTTCTCCTCTTGTTGCTCAGTGTTCCTCACCTATCGCGGTCTACTCTTCGATGCTAACTCCAAAATACCAATTCGGTAAGTGCTACAGAATATATAGCATGTGTTTATTTTATATAAGCTTTAAACTATACAAACATAGAATACATATAGAAATATATAAAAAGAGTGTATATAAAGTTGGTGTATTAAAATTCATATTGAGAAAGCTTTATAAGAATTATGAATTAATTATATAATTTTTGTACATATTGTATATATCTGAATAGATTCATCCGTTATAAATACAGCTCAATGAATTGCGTGTTATACTCATAATTTGGCTAAATAGAAGGTACCCCTTACAATTTCTATTCTCTCTAAAGGTCTTTGTTGAGAATAAGTACTAACTTTCTGGGTAACACTTCAAAAAGGTTAAAAGACATGCTCTAAAAAGGTCTTTGTTAAAAATTAGTCCTAACTTTCCGCTTAACTAGCTGAACAAGTTCCAAGTTCCAAGGCATACTCGATAGACCTTTACTTTATTAGAATATGGATCGAGGCATTATTTCTAGAGTATATGCGATATAGGAGTATTTTATGAAAATGGAAATAATGATAGATCATCTTATGATGTTTAGTGATCACCTAAATATCCTGAAAACTCTTGAACTATTCTTTTAAAAGTGTTCTTTGAAGAACTTAGAAATAGAGAGGTGTTAAAGACAGATATGGGATGTTCCTGAGTTGCTTAGGCAAAACGCTAAGCAGGCACAATGAACAGTCGATTAAAGATTGATAGATTGAAGGTGTATCCACCCAGGTATGGATATAATTCAGCTTCCATTTCGAACAGCGCTCCATATCTGAATTGACAAAAGCTAATCCATTGGAACGAATCAGGCCAACGGCGAACGACTGTTTACTGTCGCTTTGCTGTGGTACTTTTTGTGTGGTGCGTGGGGGACTTACAATCGGACAGACATAACATTCGGACAGACATTAATGATGTATTGAGACAAGGCAGTATGTGACCTGTTAAACAAATCATTGTTTTCACTTCCTAGCCTTATCAGCGTCTTGTCGAACGGGCCTTACAATAGGGGAAGTTTTTAAGAGTTCACGCCCTGCGCTGCGAAAAATGTTTTAATATGCGACACAGATAGTGTATAATAATTGTACTACAAATATACATATGTTTGTACATAAATAAATATGTTCAGTATTTCTTGTCTCTGTCAAGCGAATATGATAAAAATTACGGGAACAGAAGAGAGAACTTACATTACCATATATTGATCTTGAAGAGAGCTAGGTACGATATTAAGGTTTTAAAGGGAGAGATACAAGAGGAAGGAATATATTATATTATATATTAAACTTATGTGGCCTGCACCTTTTATTTACTCGCATGCTCCCCACTTTTCCTCTCGTTTCGACCGAGATCTGATTGCACACATAGCAGTACAAAGCGAGACCCGATAACGCGTTGCACGTCTGAATCGTTTGCCAAAGCAATTCGCGTTCTCTTTCCTCCTTTTCGCATGAAAATCACCGATCTCTGATCTGTGTAGATCCCCCACGATCACATAATGTAGCTTCGCTGCGTAGCTTTATAAGCCTCGAGTGTTCAAGCGATCAGTATCAATCGAAGTTTGCCTAGCTGACGAGAATGAAGTGCACAGTTGTCCTACTGCTGCTGAGCAGCATCTGCGGATTAGCCTTGGCTGTCGATAAGCCACCATATCTGCCCCGTCCGACGTTTAGACCAGTTGGTCGAGTAGTCCGTGAAGCCGATCCTGGACACGACAAGCCACCATATCTACCTCAACCCACTTTCCGCCCAGTTCGAGTGGTTCGTGAAGCCGATCCTGGACACGACAAGCCACCATATCTGCCTAGGCCCACGTTCAGACCGGTGGGACGAGTAGTTCGTGAAGCAGATCCTGGACACGATAAGCCTCCATATCTGCCACGTCCGACATTCAGACCAGTTGGTCGGGTAGTCCGTGAAGCCGATCCGGAACCGAATAGCTATGGCAAATACATTCCACATCCTGAACCCATTCATCGTGTTGTCCGTGAAGCTGATCCTGGACACGACAAGCCTCCCTATCTGCCACGTCCGACATTCAGACCGGTGGGACGAGTTGTTCGTGAAGCCGATCCTGGACACGACAAGCCTCCATATCTGCCTAGACCGACGTTCAGACCAGTGGGACGAGTTGTTCGTGAAGCCGATCCTGAGCCGAATAACTTTGGTAAATACATTCCACGGCCTACACCCATTCATCGTGTTGCCCGTGAAGCTGATCCTGGACACGATAAGCCTCCATATCTGCCACGTCCGACATTCAGACCAGTTGGTCGAGTAGTCCGTGAAGCCGATCCTGGACACGATAAGCCTCCATATCTGCCACGCCCCACTTTCCGCCCAGTTCGTATAGTTCGCGAAGCCGATCCTGGACATGATAAGCCACCATATCTGCCACGTCCGACATTCAGACCGGTGGGACGAGTTGTTCGTGAAGCCGATCCCGGACACGACAAGCCTCCATATCTGCCACGCCCCACTTTCCGCCCTGTGCACTAAACCTGGATAAACCTCGGGCTTAATAAGCAGGAAGTGTTCAATGGTTGTTTGGTTTTTCGATCTAATTTCTTTATTCCGACTTTGGTTGTTGTTCCGAACCATAATCAAACTATAGTGTTTCTAAATTATTTATAATTAAACTGCGACACTTAATAAACGAAAATAATTTATACTTTTCGATGAACATAAAGCGAAAAACCTTTTATATCTCTATTATGAGGAGTGTAAATAATGTAAAATATATGCTAATGTAGTGTGTGCTTGTGTGTGTATGTGTGCATATCGGTGTATCCGTGTGTGTCTGTGTGTGATTGATCTCCAACTGACTTGACTGATGATCTCAAAATTCCGAATAAACTTCAACAAATCAAAAGGGCATCTTTCAGAATGAAATCGGCCACATCGAAGGTGGTCACTGCATCGGATGTCTCCGTGGTGGTGCTGGCCGTTGTAGCGGGTGTTTACTGTGGACTCTTCGGCTTGCGTGCCACGCAGGAGCTGAATTCGCGCTTGAATCGGGTAAGTCAAGAGAGAGTGACCGAAAAACTGGCAAGATCCCCTCTTGTTTGAGGTGGAGGAGGCTACTTCCACATCTCATGCCTACTCCACAGATCGACAGTACGTTGACCGCCTATAATAACTACAAGAGGGATCGCTGGCGAGCATTTGCCACCACCAGCATCGCTTTGATTGTGATTGGAATTTTACTCGGCCTGGATGTTTGGACATGGGTGCGCATGGCACAAAGGATGAGCCTCAATGCGGGTGAGTTTGGGAATTATCCCAGCCTTTTCACAAAGTTATCTCTCTCTCTCTCCCTCCGGCAGAGGTCAACGTGCAGTGGTATATACCCTTTTATGGCTTATACTTTATTCTGACTGGGCTGCACATCAACTTCGCCAACACCGCCTATGGTCTGGGCAGGCGTTATGGACGTCTTAATCTGATGCTGAGAACGAGCTATCTGGGCGGTAAGACAGCGAACGCACCAAAGGATTTCCTTCTAAAACGACTTCCCCGCTCCAGCAGATAATAGCTATGGCAATGTGTCGCATCTGGCCAAGGTCAACACGGTGAAGACTATCAACTTTAACCCCATGATGCCGATGGCTTTGCACGCCAGTCTGACCAAGCTGAACAGCGAGATGCTCGCCAATGAATCGACAGGTGCTGCTGATGCTGCTGCTACTGGTGGCTCCCATAAGGATTCAGTACTCTTAATTGATCATTTTCATTCTGCAGCCAAAAACAAAAGCCTCGTCATCCGCGCCATGGCCGACAACCACGAGTCACTGGGCAAGTGTGTGCGGCTGCTGTCCAGGTGTGTAACTGAGCCCTTGATTCCTCCTCAGCGCCCTTGCTGATCTTACTTTCTCTCTCAGTTCCTATGGCATGGCGGTGCTCTTCATACTGGTCTCGTGCCTGCTGCACTTGGTGGCCACCGCCTACTTTCTGTTCCTGGAGATGCTCAATAAGCGGGACAATGGCTATGTATGGGTGCAAATGCTGTGGATCATCTTTCACTTCCTACGCCTGCTAATGGTCGTGGAGCCGTGTCATCTTGCCGCACGTGAGTCGCGCAAAACTATTCAAATTGTTTGCGAAATCGAGCGCAAAGTCTACGAGCCTATTCTGGCTGAGGAGATCAAGAAGTTCTGGCAGCAGTTACTTGTCGTCGATGCTGAGTTTTCGGCCAGCGGACTTTGCCGTGTCAATCGCACCATTCTTACATCGGTGAGTTGTGCTGGGTATCTAGAGAACGGGCCACAAAACACAGACAATAGCGTTTTATTTAAAAGGAAAATTAAGAGGTGCCCAAACGAAATATCGATTCCTTTGTTGAGTTGAACTTCGATAAACAAAACGATTAGCCGGGATAAGAATTTGCATACGAATAATGTGGTGGTATGTCGATTCTTAGAACAAATATGAGCCGATCTGGCAACACTTATATAGACTACATCTGCCCTTGTCAGTTATCGGTTTTAAGCTCGATATAATTTTAAATGTACAAAAAATTGCCATTTTTCGCATTTTAAATTCGTTATGTACTGAACAGTACTGGACAATATAAGTAACTATATCTGTATTATATCTTGCAGTTCGCGTCAGCCATAGCAACCTACTTGGTCATACTTATCCAATTTCAAAAGACGAATGGCTGAAACCAACCCCAATCCCCCAGCACCAGTTGGGATTTCGTGTTTTCTCTTTAAGATATATAAAAAGGTTGCTTTTATTAACACTAAACGGAATTCTTAGATGTGTTTTTAAGTCTGTATTGCGTGGGCAAACAATAAAATATAAACATTATTTTCGTTATTTTGTTTGTGTTCTTTTTGTGGTTCTCTTGCGAAACCTAATCGAAAATGGAAACATTAAAGCCGACTAAGTTCTCAAATTGCTACTGAAACGCACACGCATTATACATAATTAGTTGTTGTTATAAGTTTAAACTATTTAAAACACTCGCAACACAGCTGCTGCTCCTCAGAATCCCTTCTGAAATTGCTTTGTCTCCATGCGCTGCTGCAGCAGCTCCAGTTGCCGCTTGGCCTCGCATTGTGGAAAGTTATTCAGATCGTAGTACTGCGGCGCCAGGCTGAGCAGCCATTCCGCTGGAATATGCAAAAGAAATGGAGAATATGTTAAGGTATATGTACGCTAGTATTTGGAGCAATCTTAAGAGGATCCACTCACGCTTCACATCTGTCACGGTGCGTATGTAGTTCTTGGTGGTTAGCACAAATTCGTTGTAGATGACCCAGTCAGGCTTGTGATCAAGGCACGTTGAGGGATGCAACTGCACGTTCTGGTTATCCTTAATAGTCAAATAGTGACCAGTGCGCTCCAGATGCGCCACTTGCATAAAGAAGCCCTGCACCAGAGCCTTGCGTATATTAACATAGTAATCCTTGGAGGTAAACTCGGTGCTGGTACGTTTTAGATTAAAACGATCCATGATGCGGGCAAGCTGCTGACGCACATTGTCGGCACTCTTCAGAGAACGGAAATTGATAAAGTTCTCATAGCACCAGTTGGGATCCTCGCTGCCTGAAAGAGTTTTTAAAGTTCAGTTCAGTTCTACAAGGATGTTCAAAGAAGTGGACAACTTACTCTGCTTGAAGGCGTGGTAAACGTTCAGCAATGTTAAATGATCCCCGTCAATGTGGGCGAAACGCATCTTGGCCTCATCGGCGACCTTCTTTGCCTCATTGGGACGTACGAAGCATTGTGGCACTTTGGTGTTGATGTTGTAGTTGTTGTTGTTGGTGGTTGAATTGGTTTATTTGTTTGGATTAAGCGCAAGTTCAAAACGTGTTTTTTTTTTGTTATACAAATAGATTGTGCTTACAGTTTCAGTCAGCTAGGCAATCTAGAGGCTTGATTTAAAGATTGATTGCATTTGTGAGTTGCAGGTGCGTTCAATGCCAGCGGCAACGATAAATTGCTTCCCACTTTTTCTGGGTTAACTGCCGCGCAGCATTTCATCAAAAGGGAAATACTTCAACTTGGGGGCGCAACGCACATGCAACTTTTGCTTCAGTGTTGAATGCAAAGAACAAATAAATTGAAGAAACTTTTTTCTTTGCACTGAAAGTTTTTACATTATACAGTCAACAGTCGCCGTACGTCGCAGGTCGTTGAGGTTGGGGGAAAAGCTTTGTTGCTGCACATTGGCCTAAATTGTTAGTTAAGCCAATGTCAATTGCATTATAAACTAAAGAACACCCCTAGCTAAAGGATTTCAATTTCAGGGACCTCCCAACAGACACTTAACTAGGCTGACTGGTGCAATAAAATGATATTATGACCAATTAGATTTTCATTGGGTTTTTAGTCAAGTGATTGCTCCAGTCTGCCACCTATCTAATCTCAACTTAAGCACGTAGCGCGCGTAGTTTGTATGTATGTGAGTGTGTGAAGTTTTTTCCTCACCCGACAGCATGGCCGTAATCGAGAGTATCTCGTTGGAACAGTTGTGCTGGCAACTGGCTATCAGCATCTTGGCCAACTGTGGATCCAGGGGGAATTCAGACATGACAGCTCCCAGATCTGTTAGATTGCCATCATCGTCCAGCGCTGCCAAATAGTTGAGTAGCTCCAAGGCGCGCATAAGTGTCTCCGGCGCTGGGGGATCCATAAAGTCGAAGTGCACCAAATCATCAATGCCCAGCTTCTTAAGTTGCAGCACAACAGTGCCTGCAATAGAAATGGAATTACTAAATTGATTCATATGCAAGGACTCCAAGCTTACCCAAATTGGAACGCAGAATTTCGGGATATGTGTTGTCCTGCATTTCGTTCTTAAATGCCTTCTCCGTGTACAGGCGGAAGCACTTGCCAGGCCGTGTACGACCAGCACGACCGGCACGCTGCTGTGCCGAGGCCTTTGATATTGGGGAAACAAGCAAACTCTCAACGCGAATACGCGGATTGTAGACTTTCTGCTTGGCAAAGCCGGGATCAATGACAAACACAACACCATCGATGGTCAGCGATGTTTCAGCAATGTTTGTAGATACCACAACCTTGCGACCAATTGCACCATTAGCATTGGGCGGCGGTGCTGACTCGAAGATGCGTTGTTGCAGATTCGGAGGCAGCGTTGAATACAGCGGAATGCACTTTAGCTCACCAATTTCGGAGCCAAGATTATCAATCTCGCGCTTGATACGCTTGCATGCCTCCTCGATTTCTTCCTGACCAGTAAGGAACATGAGTATGTCGCCTGTTTTCGATTAAGAAGAGAATAAGCTGAGTATTATGCAGATATGGAAATACTTCTCTCCTACTCACCTTCTATTTCCTCGCACATGTGAATCTGAATGACAGTGCGAATTGCCGCCTCCAGGTAATCGCGCTCTGGCTCAGGTGTATAGAAGATCTCGACCGGATGTGTGCGTCCGGGTACATTCATGAGTGGCGCATTGTCGAAGTATTGCTGGAACTTGCCGGCATCGAGGGTGGCCGACATGACCACCAATTTGAGATCACTGCGCTGCCGGATAACCTCCTTGAGCACGCCCATCAATATGTCTGTGGCCAGCGTACGTTCGTGCGCCTCATCGAGCAATATAACCTGATATTGTTCCAGCATCGGATCCGACATTGCTTCACGCAACAGCATACCGTCTGTCATGTACTTGAGCAGCGTCTTGGGCGACGAACAATCCTCGAAACGAATAGAGTAGCCGACCTCTTCGCCGAGATTAACATCCATTTCCTCCGAAACACGCTGTGCCACAGACATGGCGGCCACACGACGCGGCTGTGTGCACGAGACGCCTTTGCGTCCCTTGGAGACAGCGAAATCAACACACCATTGCGGTATCTGTGTCGTCTTTCCCGAACCCGTCTCACCAACGAGCACAATGCACTGGTGCTGGCTCAGTAGGCGCATAAAGTCCGCCTGGTACTCAAAGACAGGCAATGATATGCGCTTTTTGTACAAGTTCTGGTAGCGCACTGAGTAAGGCTTATTTGTGAAGGGATTCATCGTGGGGGGCTACCGGAGAGAAATATAATGAAACAATATAACAACTACTTTAGAGGTTTACACCATCACTTACCTGTTTGCTGGGCACAAAGCCGCCCAAAATCTGAGCAACAGTGCCGGCAGCAGATGCAGCAGCCGTCGATGTTGAAGCCTCCGTTTCTCTGCAAAGCGGCACAAGTCATTAGGGAAACGTTTATAAACGTTGATTCATCGATTCGTTTACTTACTTCTTCATCTTGCTGGTGTAAGTTTCACCCACTTCAATGCGGCGTTTCGACATATTGCCTGTTTGCTATGTAAACGCACAGTTAAAGCCAATTCTTTTATTTTTGCACAATAAAAAACACGCGCTGAAAAGCAACGTGAACGCGACATAAATGACGAGGGATGCCGAACAATATCGATAGATTGTTGCATTGGCGATAACTTCTCATAGAACATGAGATGTATTCCCAGAATGAAATCAAATTAATTATGTTTGATGATGACTAGTTTCGAGCTGTGATCCACGTAGAACTCGACGAAATAAAACGAAAATATTAAATACAATTTGTGTATTTATCGCTTTTTTTAAGCGTAAAGGCACCCGATAAATCTTTTGTTTACATACAGTTTGCCGGGAAAGTTATTAGTGTGACCAGATTTCGAAAAGTATAATCACCCAGTTTTTATGTAGTAATTTATGACTATGGTCTCACTTTTAATCAGTTCGCGTTTGAAATTAGATAACGCTGTATATAGTTGTTTATTTTTATTATTATTTTAGTTATGTATTATGATAAATTAAGAACTGCTCGGGATTAAGTCAAGTTCAGTTAAATAATTTGAATTTGGGTTGATGTTTAATTGCACTCTTTGTACTTCGCGACAACAGCAGAATGAAAACAGCTGATTGGTGCAATGACTGCGAGTACAAGGTTGCATTCTTATGTTAAGTACGTCGTTATTCCGATCCGCAGCAGTGTTGCAAAGCAGCTTAATCATTTAGTTGGCCAATGAAAGATATAAAATGTCGAATTCGTTGATAAATTACATGAAAGTAATGTTTAATCATTGTAAAGTGCAGTTTATATAGCTTGTGCATATTTAATAGGCATAAGAAAACTGAGTCACATCTTGCTCAACTCTCTCAGCAATTAGTCGCACTGCGTCGTCGGTTGTTTACACTGATAACAGTGTGTTGGTGGTCGTCGTTGTTTGTCTTTCAAAACAAAGAAACGTTCGGGTTCAGTGCGTGTTGTGCTCTCTTCGGCGTCGTGTAATGGCAACTTTTGTTTAGAAATATCCACGAACGGGAAAAATGTTGCTGAAAATACGCCACGCACTGCTTGAAGTTACCAATCAATCGGCTAAACAGTCGATAAAGCAGTCAGCGGTTATAATCAACAATGAAATCATAATTGGCTCAGGCAGCATATTGCAACCTTATGTCCATCCGGCTGGAGATGGCGAGAGAATCATCCAGAGCTTGCAACAGTGCAAGCTTGTCGACGCACAGGACGAGCAGAGTGATGCAAGCGAGTTGTTACGTTCACTAAGTTATCTAGTGACCTTTGATCGACAACGACGTCCACTGACTGATCGCAATGCCCAACCGAATTCGGGCCAAACAACGCCACACATACTGACCCGATATACGGCTCAGCCATTGTATGTCTTTTGTGCCGCCGAAGTATCGCGAAATCTGCACAAGATATTGATGAATGTCGACTCGGATGAGCAGAATGTATTGCGCTCCAGTTTTCTGGTGCTGACTATGCGAGCGCTCAAGGAACGGGAATCTTTCAAGCGTTTCATTGAACATATTGCCAACTATTTGCGGTACTTGCAGCCAATACATACGCTCGACGATGTCCTGGTCATGTGCTCGCCATTTGGCCTAGAAAACTTCTACAAGACCATCAGCATTGGCAAGGTTTCCAATGTGATGGGCAGCTCTCTATTTGGGCTCTCGAATGCTCTGCCCCTGGGCTGTGAGGGCTCGGCGGTTTTCAACAATAAGTTGTGGGTATATTCTGTATGCTTCTATCGCAGGCAACTAAAAAATCTCTCTTAATTTCAGACGTTTGATTGGCGTCATCATCTGCACATCGTTTCAGCGGGAACAGGAAAACGTCAATCTAACTTTGGCTGCTAATTTCGGCTATTTGTTGCGTGATTTTATGGAGCAGCTCGGCACACCCATTGCTATGCTTAACTTGGTTCGAGAACCTTCAAATTTTGCTTGTAAGTGAGGAGTTAAATTCCACCGAAATGTTTCATTAAGTCTTTTTCTAATCCTTCTTTAGGGGAACGCACTATAGCCGTCATTGAGTCGGCTGGTCAACAGGGCACCGGCACTTTCATCAAGGTGCAGAACAAACGTTTTATTCTCACCTGTGCGCATGTTGTTGGCCACGTAAGCTCCCTCAATAAAAACACATATTGAAGCTCACTGATCGATGTTATATTATAGCTCAACTCGAAGGTACTTTGCCGTGCCATCGACAGAGAATTTCAGTCTGATGTGATTTGGTGCAATCCAGATGAGAATCGTCCGTACGATCTAGCTTTACTTACGGCTCCCGCAGATGTGCCCGAGAGTCACTGTGTTCGCTTGGCCCGCAATCGCGCCCAGTTGGGGCAAACAGTATACAATGCCGGCTTTCCATACTATGTGAACTTTAACTTTAAGTACGACTTCAATCCGTCTATATTCCAAGGTCGCATCATCAAGTGCGATCAAGGTGCAATTATGTCCGACGGTTCTGTGCAGGCTGGCCAAAGCGGAGGGCCCATGTTTGACCAGAATGGCAATATTCTTGGTGTTTGCGTGTCCAACATAAAGTATGAGGATATCGTTTATCCCAACATTAATACAGCCATTCCTACATTTGACATACGGCAAACACTGCGCGAATTTGCCAAAACTAGTGGTGCGTATAGGGTATATGAATCTTCTCCTTGTTACTTCACGTTCCTTTCTTTCACCTATTCTATTCTAGATATAACAGTACTGAGCAACCTGGTCGCAAGCCAGGAGGTCCGCCGCGTCTGGTCGCTGGAAATGCCTCCCATAAAAAGCAAACTTTGAGACCATTCCATGAACTAAATAATTGTATAATAATCCTCTTTAATTTGTCTGTCTATTGTATGTAATTCTTTTATATCTAATATATATTTTGTTGATAAAAATAACGTATACATTTAATTTGCAACTGATCAATTCTTATCCAAGCAATCATTAACATGACTCTGCAGAACTGTCAGTGCGGCAAACGGCTTGGAACATATCGGACAACGATATACGGTTTCGGCCGTCTTGGCTGCAGCGCCTGTTGGATCCAAAACCTGGGAAAGAACATAAGAAATAATGTATTTGAATTTCATATATAAAAGGAAATGTGTTCGTACTCTTACGGGTCTCTGCTCGTCGCGCAGACTGCTTCTACTGGAGACCGTGGAAGCTGCAGACGTTGAGATGCTGGCCTTGCTGTTTTTGTGCGAATCAGCCAGAGCCTCGATCAGCTCTTGGTTGCGGCGTTGCAATGCGCGCAAATCTACCAAATATTGTTCCTTCTCGCCGGCATTTTTCTCGCGATCTGCGCGTTCCATTTCAAAATCTCTTCGATATATTTCAACTTGTGTCTTCAAATGTGCAATCTCATCATCATTCTGCATATTTTTTGCCTTGAGCTCATTAACGTCGGCTCGTGTGGCCTTCAGCAATTCTTCTGTACAGGTTAAGTTGACCTTTAAGCAGTCAATCTCCTCGATATACGTTTTTTTCTAGGAATGAGTAACAATTATTAGTACAAACTCTTGCAACAAGAAAGAGGCAGCACACTAACCATTTCACTAATTTCCAAATTCTCGGCCAACAATGCTGACATCTTCCTTTGCAGCTCCTTGATCTGCTGCTCATGGTTGGGATCAGCTATTGCCTTCTCAGGTACATACTCGAAATCCGGCTGTAATAGAAGCAAGTACATACATATATTAATAGGCCATACCAGTACATTCACACCATATCTGTAACGTTTACTTATCAGCTGATTACAGGCCGATAGTAGGCGCAGTTATATATGCATTCGAATCTATTATATATAGTAGCTAAGGTGACTTGCCACTTGATGTTTCTGCAGCCTGTCGATTTCAACACGCATATTTGCAATTAACGAAGACTTCTCCGATATACTTTGCCTAAGCTCGTCGTGCTCCTTCTGCCTTAGCTCTTCCACCAATCGCATTTGCTCCGTATTCGTGTCGACTTCCATTTTCAATTTCCGATTTTCCTCATTTAATTTATCAATTTGCAACTGGCACTCATGTAATTGTTTCTTATACTCCTCATCGCGGCCAGCTGCCTCGATGCGCCATTGTTGGGTGATTTTATAATATTCTTGCATGGTATGATTAACTTTGTCCAAGGTTTCTAAATGAAATACGATTATAAATGCGTTAAGTGTGAACTCAAACAAGATCTTACAATACAAGCTGCATGTGCATAAACGTATGAAAAGGATTATTCTAGATTGTAGTACAAAAAACAACAAGTCTATCAAGGCCAGAACAGACCTGCAGTTTTTATATAAAACAACCCATGAATAACGCAATCACATACGTTTCCAGTCATCATTGCATGTAAGAGATTATTCAAGATTGTACTAGATGAAAACAACAAGTCTGCTATAGCTTGGACTATGCAATTAATTGAATCATACTTATTTTGGCCAACCTTTTATGGCAAACTAGAACAGACTTGCAGCTTTTATAGAGCACAACACATGAACAACACAATCACATACGTCTCCGGGCATCATTGTATGAAAAGAATTATCCAAGATTGTACTAGAAAAAAACTACAAGTCTGCTATAATTTGGCTTATGCAATTAATTGAATCATTCGTATACTGTTTGTGCCAAGTTAGAACAGACTTGCAGTTTTTCAATAGCACAACACATGAATAATGCAGTCACATACGTTTCAAGACCATGTATTCCGTCATCATTGTCTGAAGTTTGACGACATCCTCGGCGCAGGCCTGCATCGAACAAAGACTGGGAAATTGCGAGTACACGCTGTTCTGTAATGAAATGCGGACAGGATGGAGATTTTAAATGGTCCAGGGCATGTAAATTATTTAGTATTTACCTTAAGAACTTCGGCATTAATATCGCCCAAAATGAAACTAGCCGCCAAAGAGTTTTGCTCAGAGGGTAAAGTTGTTGGTAGACTTCCCTCATTGGTACTGGCATTTGCCTGCTCAGGAGTATTATCCACCGGAGTTAAGCTTGCAAAAGGCGTTGTTGTATTCGCTTTGGGTTCCTCCTCCGTTGGGGTCTTAGGATCAATTGAATCGAGCGCATCGTTAAGCAGAGATTTGCCATCGGAGCAGAGCGAAGGCAAAGGTGAAGTGCCCAAAATAACAAACGAGTCCTCTTCGGCCATTTCGTCTTTGCAGTCGTTCTGCTACTGAAACGTATACAAAGTTTCACGGTGTTAATAAATATAACCTAGATTATAACGGGGAATCCCCTGAATCTAAATTCGGTAACGATCTTGACTTAGGTGCACCAGTTAATCGATAAATTCTCAACTGTGACCCCACACACACACACTCGCATGTAATGCCGTGTGCCTTACATACGTATACATACACATATGTATATATACATATATTTATTTTATCTCTTGATTTCAGTTGTGATTCATAGTCGTGTGTGATTTCTCGACTTCCCCGCTTGCTGCGTCATTCACAATTTCATTTACATTTCACAAGTGCACAATGTACAAACCTTATCGGTAACTTACCTACAATTATTTGATGACAATTTTCTGTTTTCTAATGCGTTCCGTTCGGTTTGTTGAGCGTGTTTGGTTCTATTTATTTTTGTGCATTTCGTGCAGACATTTTGTGAGCGTGACCAGATCACAATGTCCTCGCAGCTGTTTGTACAGTGTGACCAGACTGCCAGCACCGGGCCAGCTATTCACACCGAACATTGTTGCACAACAGTCGTTTTATAACACTGGTAATTATTGCATGACCCGCCATAATTAAACGTGACTTCTCTGCTGCAACGTTGTCAACAGCACAATTAATGTACATATAATGAGGTTATTATAAATTAACCAGACATTAAACTTATACAATTTGATTGCCAGCAGAACCAATTAAAATATTTTTATTAACACGCAACTTTGGGCAACCGGATAAGCCAGTTATTTGTTGTTTTTTGATTATTACAAGAGATTGTAATTTCCAAATTCGGTTCTAATTATTCGCATTTCTCAGTTGACATAATTTTTGGGATGATAAATCTGATTAAGAACCGGTTTCGCCATATCAGGCAGGCTTTCATTGTTCGCTTAAAAAGTACAGACCTTTTTTAATATGGGTTAATGAGGCATTCAGTGATGATTTGCGTATCTGAGACCAGTTAACGTGATTCAATAAAAATGTAAGTAGCCAGTTGAGCTTAAGTAAGGGATTATACATCTGTATACATATATTTTCATATGAAATTCTCTGCGAAAGTAAACTGGAAGGCAGATAACCGAAGCTTAACCCAAAGCAAGCCATACTTAGCGAATTCGCTGCATAAATTCAATGAAATAAGTCAGGTTAATTTTTCAAGTTTTTATTTTGTTCAAATCTCTATTTGATCTTATAGCTACTGCACACAAATAAATAAAGTTAAAGAAAAACTTAAACATTGTTATGTCAATTGTACAAATACGAAATTCAATTAAAGCTCAAGTGCATCGAAACCATTTACGCAGTTAAACAAGGATTCAAAGATCTCTCATGCACGACCAAAACTTTTTATATCACATTCAAATCTCTCAGCCAACCGACACAATCGCTAAATCTCGCGTAATCATAAATCGTAAGTCTAAAAGCTAAACTAGAAACTATTCAAAATCAATCAGCTGTGGACTGTAGATTTGTGAGGAGTATGCCACGCCCCACGTCCCACGGCTGACGCCTTACGCCTGCTGCGCCCTGCCATAGTAGTATCCGGTCTGGCGGAACTGGCGTCGCACCTGCTGCGGCTGTGGATGAGGCGGTTGCAGCTCTCTCTGCAGAGCAATGGCCGCAAAGTGTTGCTGCTTCAGTGCGCTAATGGTGGCAATCTTGCGATGCCTTGCGATGGGCCTCTGTGCCGCTGACGCTGCTGAGCTGATGCCTCCGTTATGCGCCAGACGATATGTTTCCAGATCATCGTCACGGGGCAATGGGCGATTTTTATCCTCCTCAACGGGTGAGCCATCGGGACGTAGGCGAATGACCAGCGGGCCACTCAGATACGTCTGTGGTGGCTCAGGTGCTGGGGCAGTCAAGGCAGCAGCCATGGGCAGCTCACTGGATGCTGGATTCTGTTCGCTGCCATAGCCATAGGTCATGTCCATGTCCATGGCGTATTGATGCTTATGCTCGCCAGAGAAAAGAGGATTCTGTTGTGCCTGCTGTGACTGCGACTGCTGCTGCGGCTGGTGCTGCTGCTGATGGGTGAGTATGATCAGTGAAGAGGCTGGCGGCGTGGGCACTGGTGACTGTGGCTTCCGTGTGGTTATCAGCGTTGCACTGGGATGTTCCCGCATTATCGATGACCAGACTGCGGAAAGAAAGATAACGTTCAGATCACGTCTTGCCTTATCGGTTAACTTCACGTCACGTCTGTCTGGGAGAGGGAGATCATGGAATTTCAGCGCGTTATCGAACACGGAAGTCGCTGCTGAATTCCCACGCTGCACTCCCATCTCTCATAAATATGCAATACACTATGTGTGTGCGTGTGTGTTTGCTCTACTTACTCAGCTCATTGGCATCGCGCTGATATGGATCGAGTGCCTCCAGTTGCGCATCGGAGAATGTTTGCAGTTTCTCGTAGCCATAGCCGAGCAGGTTGTGCTTGCACTGGTTCACCGGCAGGCCGCCGCCCACTGTTGACTTGCAGTGCACGCTAACCAGTTGCGCGAACGTTGAGTAGAGGTACGACATCTGTGTGGAGAGAGAGAGAAAGAGAGAGTGTGAATGGGTTAGGCAATGGGCGCAAGACAATGAGCGGGGCAGCAGTGCGTATGAGTGATGCGCTCAAATGAAAAATGCATTTCAAAACGCGCGTTGAGCAACTGTTGTGCCTGGCTGTGTGTGTCTGTGTGTGTGAGCTAGGGTTGGGTCCGCGCAGCTGTGCTCCAGTTTACGGTTCAGCGGACAAAGCAGCGCATGCCCTGAGCGCTTCTCGTTGTTGTTGTTGTTTGTATCGGGCAAATCGTTGGTATTCTTTGCGCGCAGCGAAGCGTTGAATGGACTTTTAATTGCAGAATATTCTATGGCTGCCTCGACGAGAGATGACACATGCTCAAGATCGGAATGTCTCGCTGATGGCTGACGTCAAGCCAGATGATAAAACCCAACACCCCCTCATCCCCTGTCGCGCCCCTGCGATGATGCTAATGAACACAGACGCCTCATGCTAATTGATGACAGAAACGCACAAATCCGGCATTCGACAGATCCAGTTCGTATAAAACGAAATGAAAGACAGCAAAGAAAGTAAAGTAGAATGCGTTGGCGATTTGTGTCGCTTACACTGAGAGAAATTTGTGCAGTACCAGAGAAAAAAATAATTAAAAATGCCTTTAAATTTTCTTTTAAAAGAAAAACATTTTCTGCTGTTTTCTGTCATAATCTTTCTTATGTATTTTGCTTACACCCCCATTTTTTTCGCTCAGTGTAGAGCTCAGTTCTTGCACCTTGAGCTGCTTTGCATTGCTTTTGAAATTTGGACTGCGAGGCGCGGATTTGCATTGCTTCTTGGCTGCGTCTTGAAGTCTTGTACAATTTTAACGCTGTTTGCATAATGATCTGCCCCGTGGTTCAAATTACAAATTACCGTTAAACCCACAACTGAAGCAGCAGCAACAGCAACAACAACAACTAGCAATACTGGCAACAACCTGTAGCGAATATGTTTATTGACCACAAAACGTGTGCAAACTGTAAAATGCAATTTGAGACAAATTTGCGTTGTTTTCTTTTTTACAAACTTACAGACATGTGCAGAGCCACACAAACCCTACAAAGTATATACTATATACAGATAGACACTATATATATCTGTGTTTTATATAAGTTCAGCGTAAATTACTCAATTTGCCGAGCACGAGACGTGTAGATCATGTAGGCCTTTGTTTTTCGGGCTTGCCTGACTGCGTCAGCAAATCCCATATAGTAATTCCTTCTCTGATTTATTTAACATTTTATTGTTTATTTTTTTATGTTCCAGCCCCTGACACAATTAAATAATTAAATAAAATGTAAAAAACGTTTTAATTCAGGATTTACAGAAAGGGGAAAAAAACAAACGACAGTAAAACAGCCCAAAAAAAGGCGAGTACGACGATGAGTACATCTGCTCATCTGCATACTATATAAGGAGTTTTGAGTGTACGATCTCTGGCAGCTAATAATTTATAAATGATTAACAAGCCGCACATCAATTGCAATTAATGATGGAAAAAATTGCTAATTGAAATTCAAAAGCCGAGAAATGTGTAAAAAAAAAAAAAAAAAAATGCTATTTGAAAACTCGATAATTTACATGAGATAACGTACCTGACCCATAGCATAACCTGCACCACCTGCCGGATTCTTAAAATAGCAAATCACTCGATTACATTGACAGGTTCCGTAAGGCACTTAAGTTGTTTTTATTTTTAGTAGCAACGATTTTTATACTGAGAATAGGTCGTTTTTAAAATATAGGTTGTTTCACAGAGTGAAGAGAGTTAGAAACTACGATTCTATGATAAATATTGGTTGTTTCACAGAGTGAAGAGAGTTAGAAACTACGATTCTATGATAGTTCGGAGAATCGGTTGCTTTTGTATATATAGGTTCATTCACATTATGCCTTAATAGTTTTTAAACAGTCATGTTGATTTTATTTAAGAAGTGACGATTTTATTTAAAGGATAGGTCGTTTTTCGGATATAGTCTGTTTTACAGAATGACTTAAATATTTTCTAAACAGTCACGTTATTATTTAGTTTTAGTAACAACGATTTTAATTCAGAAAATCAAGTTGTTTTTCTAGACATAGGATGTTTTAAAGTATGCCTTAAATAGTTTCTAATAGGTTACTAAGGTTGTTTTTCATTCAGAGAATAGGTTGTTTTTCTAGAAATAGTTTGTTTCACAAAATGCCAAAAATAGTTTTTCAAACGGCCCCGGAACCTAAAGGGGTTTGTCTCTGGTTCAATAACCTGTTGATATACGCAGTTAATATTATGAAACAACAAATCGAACGGAATCAAAAACGAAATACAACTAAAAGGGTACAACAAATTTCAACAAAGTCAATAAACAAGCGATGGAGAAACGTGGACAGACAGACACAGCAACACACAAACATATATACAATATATAGTAGACAGACCCAATCAGACCACCTCAACATGATTGCCATTACCACGGGCTGAGGCGCTGTTGATCCCGTTCGGGTTCATTATAATGATGATGACGATGCTGCATTTTTTTGCTTACGCGAGATCTCTGACATATTTCTCTTTTACGTAAAGCGGAGGGGAAGGGAAACATTGTAATGCGAACATAACTTTATTTATTGAAGTTCGGGTCAAACCGGATAAACGCGTTTGCACCTCGAAAAAACACTAAGGGCCAATAACAGCTTGGAGCATAACTTGCATTTTGTTTTTGCAATCGGAAGTGGAATGCGCTAGACGAAGTCTTCGGAAACCCATTGATAAAGGTTACTGCATGTCATATGAAAAGGTGTAATACATGTGTATGTGTGTGTGTAGTTTGCAATCGAAATGGACATTAGTTTGGGGAGGTCTTAAAGGGAAAGTTGGAGTTGAATGCACTTGACTGTGGGTAACCCTAAGCGGCAGTGCAGGGCTTAAAGCTTCTTAAACAGCTACTCAAAATATTTGAGGATCATCATAAAATTTTATAGATGGCTTAAGGCCCTAAAAAGCATTAAGTAACCTATTTTTTTCCCCCAAAATTGTTAACAATGGACCATAGGGTGCTTTAACCAAGAAATTGATCTTACATTTTTTGTATATCAATAAAAAATACTTTATCACAAAGAATATTACTACTTCTCTCTGTAATATACTATATTATATTTCGGAATGTCTAAATCCGCAGGCCACACCTAAGTTATTCTTGAAGCCTACCCTATCTTATTTAAATGGTTTAGGTTGTACTTGAATTGTACTTGAAAATATATATAGAAACATAAAAGATCATCAGTTATATCTAAAATTCTCTATCTATAACAAATTCTTTACCATCTTCACTGCTGTTGTTTATTATAAACTAACTACAAACACCTTTCATGGGTTGTAAATACTTTACGACTAGGGAACCCTGTCTGGTTTGGAACTATTGTTGTGATCGTATCTGGAATAAATTTAAATTAGCGAATTTCTAATGAATTTTGTGCTGGGTCTTCTTTTGTTTACTACGTTTGCGTTCGCAAATTGCGTTTTAGAATTTCGCAATTAATTAGCTTTTTGGAAATTATTTTCTCGTTTGTCTATTGGGATGCGGGTACCGGATACACTGAATCCGTACTCGCATTACAAAGGCAGCCCAGCTTCCATTGTGTTCTGTTAGAACATAAAGAGCAAAACAAACTGAATTTTTAAGGCGCAGTTCGCGTGTGCGATGAGCGCTCTCTATGCCATATGCGATTTACTTGTGGAGTGTTCCCACCAGACTTGCCGGCTCACTTTGTATAACTAATGTGATTAAGCTGCCATTAATAAGCCATTTTTACAACATTTTCGACTCTCCGCAGAGTTCATTAACTGTTTACGAGCGTGTAACAACAACAACAATAACTACAGCAACTGGAGTCCAAACCCGAAACCGAAACCGAAAAGTATCTCGACGTAAGGCGCCCGTCGTTGTCACGGTTTGTTGCGCAAAAAAGTGAAAAGCTGCTTACCCCCAAGTACCCCCTCGGTGCCCACCCCTTTTCAGCACTCTTGTTACCCCCTGCCAATTGCAGATGAAAATAGTTTTAATTTTTGTTTCTTTCTTGTTTACTTTGTTTATCATAAACGAAATTTAATGTTTATCTTGTTGTCGTTGTGCCGCTTCGCTGGATCCGCTCGTGGATCGGACTGGGATCATTTGGTATTAGTTTGTTTTGTTTGTTTTTGGTAATTGCCTCTCATTATGCAGCTGCAGCAAATGTTTGCTGTCGTTTGAAGCTGCATAAACGACTGAAATTGCAACTGAGATATGCATCTAATAAAAGATATAGTAATTGAAACTGAAACTACCCGATTTGGAGTCGGGATGAAGCAGGTATAGTACTTTAATCTATCTAGTTCTATCGAGTTTTTTGCATAACTCTCTGCAGTTTCTATTCGAGTTCTCAGTCGCATAATACTTTAAACTTTACAATATATCATACGATATACTATATATAGAACTCGTTAACTTATGTTGAGATTCTACTCGAGACAGTTGCTCTGCCTTTCTAAATTTTCGCTTCATTGGAGTCTTCTCGAAACCGGCAGGGTACATAAATTAGCCATACTTATGTATGGCATGCTATAAACATATTTACTATATACTATAAATATACTCTATAGACTCGCACATATTTGCAACATGCAAACGAAACCGAAAACGTCTCGAACACGCGCGAAAGTAAACAAAAGCTAAGTAAGACTGCGTTTCTACGAAATACATACATATATCGAGAAACATATGGGACCGGCTGAGCCGGTATTATCATAATACGATACTATATATATGTCATCATGATATGTGACGATTTAGTCTGCAGTCGAGGCGATGCTGCTGATAAGAGAGCTGACACTGACACTGAGAGATTCTCAAGTTCATCACTTACGGCATATGATTTTCATATTTATGTCAAGGATGACTAACGCCGCGGCAGATCGACCTGCCGATCTGAAGATCCGACAATATTCTGCGACATATTGTTTTCATTGAATACAGCAATAGAGCTTCTGCTTCAGATTCAGCCTCAACTCAGCTTCAGTTTCAGCTGTTTATTTTATTTTGTCTCGTCGATATATGTATAGATGGATATAGAGTTTTGTCTTTCGAGTGTCTGTATTGTCTTTATTGTGATTCAGTCAACTATTATTGCCACCGTCAGCGAGTGTGCGGGGTACAGTTATGCAAATGAGCCTCAAATACCGCTCACTCGGATGCTCTGTCTCCGTCTCTATCTCTGTCTCTGGGCATGCATATTCATTGGGGGTATTGAAATTATTCAATAGCTTGTTCGCTAGGAGTGTGTGGAAACGAGCGACATAACACACACGAAGAGGCAAGGCAGCAAAGCGCCGTTAATATTTAGACATGAGTGCAGAAATATGCATATGTTTTATATTAATGCTATTTATGGTGTTCATTGAAAAGTTATCATAATATCGATAAATACAAATATTTTGATAATTGTGCGAAAAACTGTGCTAGATATCGATCGTATATATCGTATATGGCCAATGCCAAGGACAACGTGCTCGACTCGTCGCAGTTCCATTGTCATCGTCATAACTGGAGCAAATGTGTCGGGGGGATTTCGATTTGGATGATTGTAGAGTTATGTTGTATGTATTCTGATGCAAATCGAAAGACTTGAGCGGCGATCTTGACTTACCTTCTCGTTGCGCGATAGAAATTCCCAGATGGGTATGGCCGAGGCGGAGCTCAGCTGCAGGCTGATTGCACTGAGCAGGCAGCTGGCGAGGATTATGCGTGCCGCGTGCGTCATGTTGTGGGAAAGGTTGCTCCCTCTCTATTGCAATTGCACAACCTTCTACGGACTTTCTTTTTTTGGCTGCTCTCTTTCACGGTGTGTGTGTGCGTGCGTGTGCGTCTGTGACACCAAAAGCGAAACTTTCTTTTGTCCAGCAAAGTTTTTTTTTTGGTTTTGTGCTCTTTGTTTTCGCACTTAATTAAATTTTAAGTGAACAACGAGCTTAACTAATTTTGTTTTTGCTTTAACGTTATATGTTTTTTGTTTTCAGTTTACTTCGTTTATCGTTTTGCAAAGCTCGTCTCACATTTCACACCCACTGTAAAAATTCCTCTCTCATACAAATGCGCGCGCTCACTAACACACATACACAGACACAGATAGACACTGAAACTGAAATGTTGCCGGCTACGTTTGTGTTGCGACTGAGACTCGTCTTCAAATGAAGCCACTGACAGCGGCGCACACGTATTTAAGCTTTGAGAGTGGCTCGGCTGGTGATGCGTTCGTGGCACGAGCGAACACGAGCCTGGCAAAACTAGTTGCCGAATCTATGAATTATCGCTCACTGCAACAATCGGCACGTGCGCATCTCTATGCAGAGAGAGTCGTAGTAATCGCGAGAGTGCAAACAGGTGTGCTCTCCCACTCACACCAATGTTTGCTCTCTCGTACGCACACACACGGCAAACTTGTTCTACACACTTGCAGTAAAAATAGAAATTGATGATGTATAAAATACAAAAATAAACAACAACAACATCAATTGCGAATTTCAAAGTCAAGTTTACTGTCGTCCGTCAGTCTGGAAGCAGTTGAGCTTCAGAATGTAATTTATAAATACTATTTGCGAGTAGGTGTGTGTGTGTTTGCGATTACTGCGATTTGGAATTCTGCCGTTTGTTGTCAAAATAAAATGCGAAATATGCCGCATTTAACAGACGAACGATAATTAAACCAAATAAAAACATTCAGATAACTTAATAACCAACTGTGTCTGAGACTGCCAACGGCGCCAAGCAAGTCGGACTCCCCCTTTTGTTTGTTGACTATATTAATTTTTGCGAAATTTCATTTGATTGAAAAGCAGCAGAATCAGCACAAAACAATCTGAACAAAATATTTTGGGGCCATATGGATTAACTGGCAACCGGTTTTCTGGCTAATAACTCAAGGATGGAATTTCCAAATGGCAAATAAAAACTCACATTCGATTGCACTTCAATCGATCAGTTGCAATCGAATTAAGTCAAGTGCGCTATCTCTGTATGTAAATAATGCAACTCACGATGCAGTGCAGCCTGTTGGTAGAGTTGCCAGAAATTGTTAGGTTGTTGACACAGGCGCTAGAGAGAGAGAGAGAAAGAGCGTGAGAGAAAGGAGGGGCGCAACTGACGTAAACCGTTAAAGACCTCGCTAATGCGCAGCAATCTGTCAGGCTGCAGCCCCAATGGCTTCCGAGAATGAGCACGTCCCAGCGCAGAAAGAACATGAGACAGTCAAAATACTTTTAATGTGGTTTTATTTCAACCGTTGCGCACACAAAAAACACAGTAATTATTCCCTAAAGCGAACATGCTCTCGTTATTCCTCTGCCTGCTTTATATATATATCCTGTCCAGTTTCATATTAGATCGGATCCCCTCTACAGATGATTGTACTGCAGGAAGTTGCGATCATAGCGACTGCCATAGAGATCCCTGTCGTCCTTGTTGTTGTACAGCATGAAATCTTCGTTGTGCTCGTTGCCAGGACCAAAGATGGGTATAAAGCTGCTCAGACTAATGTCCTGCTTCAATCGCTGATCCGGATCACGGCCCAGATGCATCAGTTTCGCATACAACTCCATGTCGGCCTGCAGTGCACGATCAAAGTCCTTCCAGTGCACAAACTTCACCTGCTCACTGGGTATAGCATTGCGATCGATCAGCTCCAGCAAAGTGTTCGAGTTAACCGGCTGCACCACGTTCAGTTCACGTTCCACATTGCCACCAGCACTGCTGGCCAGACGCCGCTTGCTGACCTGCTGTTCCGTTGGTTCCAAATCCCACAGCCAGGCAAGCAGCGGACTGACAGAGGACTAGGATGAAGAAATAAAGAGTGGATTCTGAGTAGCAAGAAAAGAAGTATATCTACCTCAGGATCGCTGCGTCCCATGCGTGGAATGGTCTTCATGTTCTTCATGACAAAGCTTTCGGTGCGCTTGCCCAGGCGTGGCACATTCTTGGTGATCTTCAGAAAGAAGCCGGGACTCTCATCGGCCTGCCCAAGAGCCAAGAGCAGCACGACAAATAGCACAATGGTAAGCGATCTCATGCTGCTGGCCAAGTGGCAACTGTGGATAGAACCTGGATGAAGGAACCCTTTTAAATAAAGCGAGAGCACCCTCATGATGTCTGCGCCCATGATGCGGGTGCCAGGAATTTGCATTATCGATCCGTATCGACCCAATTACATACATAATTAACAATATCATTTTCATGTTCGGCAACGTTATCAAGTGTATTTAAATAGAGCAATAAATAGTTTCTTAAATTAAGGAATGCTATACATCAGATCAACGAACTTTGCGCCCATTGCGCCACTTCGGTGGGCAGTGCCTGATAGCGCTGCACAGCCTGCTGTATCTGTCCATATGTCAGGGCTAATTTGTGCATCTCGAACTCCTTTTGCACTTTGCCCAGGCCACTGTTTGTGAGCGGCATAATGAGCTCCACGATGCGCAAATGCTCGAAAGCCTTAAGCACAATGGAACGCTCTACGCCCTGCATGGTGGTGGATACCTTGGCAAACTTGTTGAAGCGTCCAAAGATGATCTCGAAATTAAATGGATCCCTGTCGTAGATGGTTGAATGATGTTTGATGGCAATAATGAGGCACAGTTCCACCACAGACAGCCCGCAGAGCAGCTCGACCTTGTCATCACACTCGTATTGGCTGCCCAATGTTGTCAGCTGCTCCAGCGTAATGTGTGGCGGCTCTGGCTTGATCTGTGCCACCAGGCGGAAGATGAATGTCTTCAGAAACGATTCGCTTATATCGAAGTCGTAGAGCATCTGCAGAGTTTTCTGCGCCGCCGGGAACTTGATCAGTTTCTCAATTTCCTTGTTCCATTTATCCGTGAATCTCTTGTCGAAGCTGTATTCGATGCCATCGAAATGGCCGCGCTGGAATGTGAAGGCCTCCGACTTGAACAACGCCAGGCTGTCAATGCGATCCGCATTGGCCTTCAGCTCCTTGCTGCTGGGTATGCACAGGAGCTGCTGGAAGAGCGCCGTGTATTCCTCAAATTTCTGGGCACTGGGAAACAGGAACACTTGTCTGCAAAGAGATTCAGTTAGAAGAACTGCACATAAAAGTGGAGATTCCTTAGCTCTACCTGTGAGAGAAACGCGATTTGACGCGCTTCTCGAGCAGCTCAATGACATCCAGACGACATGTGACGCCGAGCACACAAATCGGCGCTTGTGCCGACTGCGATACATCGAATAGGTTGTACAGCAGGGTTTGATTGTGATGTGTGCAGAAGAGATCGAACTCCTCGAGCACGAAGACGACGCTCTTGGACTTCTTGTCGCCCGCCTTGAGGCATTGCAGCAGGAAGGCAAGATTCTCGGCGAACGAGCCGAACACTTTGCCATCGGCTGCATTCTCCAGGCGCATTTGCACCGTGATCGATTTCAGTGCGATGCGATCGTCCGTGTGCAGATTTCCGTCTAGGTGCACGATGAGTGTGCTGTCCACAAAGGATTTGTTCTCCAGCAGATCCGTCAGCACGGCGTTGATGAGCTGCAAGTGAGGGGCAGCAGTAAAAGGAATTGTTTAGGCATAACTTTTGGCACTGAACTCACTGTGGTTTTCCCTGCTCCGCGCGGTCCAATCAAGAGCAATGAATTCGATTCGCCCATTTCGGCTGTGCGCTGCAGCAGTTGACGCACGTTGGCGCGCTCCGCTTCGTAGCCGCGCAGGGTTGTGTAGTCGCGCTGCAGTCGCTCCTTAAGGAACCGGCGAGCCTTTATTACCTCCTCGACAGCGTCAGGCATAGTTTATTAGGTTTTATAATTAATCACTGGGTTTGTTTGCAGTTGGCGTCTTGTTTTGATCAAAAGTTGCCGCCCGCCAAAATATCAGCTGTGCTTGTGGTGGAATATTATCGATATGTTTTCAAAGCAACGCAGGCAGTAGCGAAACCAACTGTTATACTGACGTGCGTTCAACAAACTCAACTGTTATGCCGCGGCTCGTTCATTCCTAACGAAACTATTTCTTACTTAACGCGTATTTCAGTTACAGGTTGTTTATCGAAAATAGAAATTTGTTTTCGAAGACACGAACTTATTTGTGTCACGGCTGAATTGCATTACCGACACGCTGGGACTGCTTGCGAGATCACCTTTTACGTTTTTTTACATTTTTAAAATTTCGTTAAAAACTTTGCCGTTAAGAACTGCCGATTCAGCCTTTTTCTGGACAGATCGCATATACATATTATTTATCATCCAGAAAGCCAAAAAGCTACATTTCCCGCTGACTGCTGTTTTCATATTCAAATAAAAAGCTAAATTTGACGGGAAAACAGCTGAGTTGCAACATCGCTGGCAATTATTCCGACGTTTTATATAATAAATAAGCATTTAGGATATCGAAATCAGCCATAAAATTAGCAATTAGTAGCCGCATTGAACCAAGTAAGTTCAAAATACTCAATTTGTTATTACTATTCGATCGTTTCCAACGAAAAGACGGACATAGAATGATTTTACTGCGATTTTTTCTATTGGTTGCCCTAACAAGTCACAAAGGAGTAAGTAAAGTTAATAGACAACAATAAATATTATTATTAAATATATTTTTTGTACAGATTCAGGCCTATTTTGAGTTCAATAATGTGAAGTGCATTACCATGGATCCTAATTATATTAGTTTTGAGTACTGTTTCCTTAGATCTGTGAATCGTACCTACAAATATCTCTCAATTAAAGCCATAGCTCATCAGCTACCCATCGATAATGGTTGGGTAAAAACGTAAGCAACAGACAGATTCGAATTTTGTAATATAACGCTATCAATTCTACAGATGTCCATGAAGATCCTACAGCGTGGCAATAAAAATGTCCTCGAACGCTATGCGGTCAATGTCGATGCCTGCCGATTCCTAAAGGATCGCGTCAATCCGATGGCGAACTTCCTATTTAGTATCTTTGAGGAATATAGTAATATCAACCATACGTGTCCTTACAATGTGAGCAATGTTATATGAATTTACATATTTTAAATTTATAAATTTGTACCTCTAGCAAAACTTTATGTTGGAAAAGTTGCCGGTGCACCATATAAACAGCTTCGTCGACTACATGCTTCCCGACGGACAATATGCTTTGAATACTACTTGGCTAGTAGACAACATAAAACGTGTTGATATAATCGTATATTTCTCCAAACGTTAGTGTGTTTACGCAGATATTGACATTGTAAATGAAACCAAGTATATTGTGCATCTTCTATGTTTGGGAATTAACTGAAATAAAGTTTCAATTGCCTTTCATAATGTAGGCTCATTTTTATTTCAAAATTTTAAGTGTAAACATCAATTTCCTTTGCTTAATTTAACATCTTAACTTGCAAAATAGACGGTTGAAGATACTAATTCGCGATGACGAAAGAAATTATTACCACTGACCAAGTGAAGTTCATCCGGTTGATTGGCCGCAAGGATACCGAGTTCTCTTATAAGTACTCAAAGTTCTTCAGTTGGTATCCGGTGCGGCAGAACGTTGACTTCGAACGTGTTGCCCAGATTTATGCCGACGCTGTCCATCGATATGGACGCGAGGAGTTTGAGAAGTATGCGTTTCGGCATAAGTTGAATAAGAAACATACGTTTAATTATGGGGACATCAAGGCGATATTGGATACTAAGAAAGCGAATGAGGACTTCGACGCAGGCAACACTTACAGGCCTAAGTTGCCCGATACAACAAATGCTGAATATGGACTTTTCAGACCCACGCGAGTCCATTATTGTACAGCAATAAGCAAACGAATAGATTTCTTTTGTGAGTAGGTTCTCACAAACCGAACTTTGCATGTGGTTTTTCATGTTCATTTTTGCTGCTGGGACGGCGAAAGCACTCAACGAATTCGATATTTGACTTAACGAAAGATGGCGCCAGTTGCCAAAATATGTGGCAACTATGGAAGATGCCATTCTAACTACGCACGTGTGCCGTGTGCGTACGTGTGTGTGTGTGTAGGTGTTAATCCAGCCCACACCTACACGGACACCTACAACTGCGCCTCCTGCACCTGCAGCGCAGCTACACCTGCCAGCAATTTGGCAATGGCGCGCACACCCTCAAGTGGTTTATCTATTGGCAACGCCTGACACACACACACGCACATGCACATGCAACTGCTGCTGTCAATCACTTGCACTTGCCTCCTAGTCTACTAGCCTGCAGCAGGCTCCAGTTGCCATTTCAGTTTTCACTCATCCTATGCAATTAAGAGATCATCGCCGCGAAGACCCTCGCGTACTCTCGCTCTCTTCCGTCTGTCCTCTCTCTCCCTTGCTGACAATGCAACTTTGAGTCGCCACTTCATTTATGGCTTATAGCTCATGTCTTATGGTTCTTTGGACTCGATGCTCACTGCGATTTGCATGATGACCATGCGCATAATTAACAAGGCGCAAATGTCAGTGGGCAACCGGTTCCATGGTGCGCTGATTAAAAGTCACCTCACCTCACCACTCCTCACCCTACACCGATGCAGTGATTTTTTGTTCTTCTCCTGCCTTCGTTCAGTCACGTCTAGTTGAAAAGTTCGCACAGGTAATTAACTGCGACCGACTTCACCTTGCTGCACTTTTTGCTCTCGCTCAGAGATGACTCGCCAACTTGGTAAATGAAAACAGTTTTTATGGGCCGCTGATAAGGAAGTGGCCAAGCAAAGAACATGATCAATATAACAGTTAATTTGTTGGCTTAATCTTAGGCAATGAGAATAAATTGACACTAATTTCAATAACTAATTGAACAATTAATGGACTGAATTTTTAAAGGGTTAAAGTTATATTAACGCAGTGTGAATCTGATTGGGCTAATGGAAAGTATTTTCTTGTGATATTAAAGTTAATCGATAAGTGAGCATTTGAGTAAAAATTAGTATTTGTGTAAATGCATACGCAGTATTATTTAATGAATATCGATAACATGTAAACTTGGTATCAAAGCAATAATTGAAATCTAGTATTTAAACTAGTGAGTGTTGCCAGATCTACAAATGTGTAATCAATGCTTGCAAATTCTTAATGAAATATAATTTAAATTAATATTTAAATCAAAAAAAATTAATTAAAACTATTCTATACTATTTGTAGACTTGAATTTAGTGCCGGCTAATCCTTTAGTATGCCCGGTAACGTTTTGGGTTCTCAAAAGCAATTAAGGCACAGCTCGTAGGTTATTTACTTATTTATTTATTGCGTATACCACTGTCAAAAGTAGGAATGGGTGTTATAAGCAGTAACAATACAGAAAATAAATGTGAAAATTACTAAGAGACAATGTGTGATAGCTTAGAGAAATAATTGGAATGTTTAATATAGTGAAAGCCCTAGAAAATACTCTGGTTGTTCCGGGAAACTTGTTGCTACTTACTGGGTATCTTGTAGTTGAATGGGCCGGGATTGCCATAAGTTTTCAATTGTTTTTCTGCCTTCTTTATGCATGTGTAGACCACGGCAGCTGGCGGCCATGATTATAGAGGCTAGCAAGTGCGAGTATTACCTGGTTCTTGACATAGGTCAAGCAATTACCCATATCGGAAAAGTTCGATATGCAAATTATTGGCCAAACTTTCAATCTGAATCACTCAGCAATGCCTCGGCTGAGTGTGGAAATTACACAAACTGCGATTGCGGGCGGAATACGAAATAGGGAATATGGAATACGGAATACTTTCCTGCAAAGGCCATGACAAACTTTCGTTTGGCGAATTTTTGCATAGTCAGTTAGGCGCAGCCAGGTTAGCATAAAACTTTAATCACATGCGGATGGGCTGGAGGAAGGAAGGTGCTGCTGGCGAAGTGTGGTAGGAGCTATGGTGGAATCAAACTGGGAATCATTTGCGGATCATTAGACACGTGCGTGCATTCACAGAGGGAGCTCTGTCGTTGACTAGGTGCCAGCTGCAGAAGAGGGAGCAAGGGGAAATGACCAGGGGGAATAACCGAGGCGAACCGAACAGAGCAGCAAAGCAGAGCAAAGCCAAAGCGAGCCGAGCCGAACCGAACTATTGAAGGCGTGTGAAAAATCGTCGACGGCGTCCCACAAAATCGCAACGGCCGCAATTAAACGGTAGCAATAATTGCTATCGAGTGAAATATAATAATGGCTATAGGGTATGCACATATAGATGACGGTATCTTCCCTCTCTCTCTCTACCCCCTCTCTCTTTTTCTCTCTCTCTTTGTTGCTCAGCGCTTTTGTCGGCTAAATCTTGATTTGGCCTGAGAGCTTTGCTTGAGGTTCTGCGGTTTATTGTTTGCACAATTTTCCCATCGATGCGAACTTTTCTGTTGACTCATGGTCGGTGCCAAGAACAACAACAAGCAGAAGAGGTAGGCCAGGCCTAATGCCGAGAATAACAATAAAGATAAAGGTGAAGAAGAAGCAACATCAGCGAAAAGTTCGAGCAGCGGCTGTGGGTGTCGCTCGAACTGAGCTCGAACTGTAAAAACAAAGGCCCAGCAATCAGCGGCAGTCCAAAACAAACAACAACAGCAGTACACACACACACACACACACACATCTACACCTACACCTACTCGTGCACTTGACGCCCTGCCTGGGCAAAGGTAAGGGTAACGGGCTGAGAGGGTGAGGGCGAGGGTGAGTGCGAGGGCGCAACCCCTTTTTGGCAAAAGGTAAACAACATTTGCGGATTTCACGCCAGGATCAAGCCAAGTACCCTGCGTCGCGTTGCTGATCCCATTAGGCGCGCACAATGGGCACAATGGCTCAACTTGACTGACTTAACTGACTGGCGCCATGTCTGCGCGCAATTACATGAAGTCGGATTAGGGCCAAAAAAGGCACTTAATCCAGTTTTGCTTAACTTGCCGAGCAGGTAGTGCCACAGTCTCCTTCCTTGCTGTCTTCCTCTTCTTCTCGATTTCCAGTTTCTTTTGCCGGTTTTGCACGCTGACGGAAAAGCCAAATAAACTAATAAAAACAAGAAGCAAAAACAACAACTAAAAGATGAACAGAAACCTGAAGATTATAAAGAAACTAAAAAGTGGAGACAGACAGACGTGGCTGACCAAATGTGACTTCGCATTAAAACGCCATTGGCAATTTTGGGCAATAGAATGACAGGCGGGGGGAAGAGGGAGAGGAAAGCAGAGTAGGGAAGGGGTGAGTTGATAGAGGAGTAGAGAGAGAGACCCTGAGGATGGGTTAGGGCGACTGAGAAGACGAGGTAGACAGGGAGGTAGACAGAGAGGTAGAAAGAAAGGTAGACAGAGATGTAGACATGGAGGTATACAGGGGGGTATTAAAACTGGGAGGTTGGTGATCAGCTTCTGGCAGAGAGGCAGCTTCTGAGAAGAAGGCAGAGAGGAAGTTGGAGGCAGGAGCTCAGTAAAGGCAGAGGCATCAGTGGAGGCTGCAGGGGTTAGGGTATTGAAAAGGGGTTTATGGTAGTCGAAGAAGAGTTGGAAGCGGATATCGAGATGGGACATTACGGCTTGAAGGAATTGAGGAAAAGTCTGAAAAGGAAGGCTCAGAGGGGGTTGGGATAGAGGCTGCAAGGGATGTTGAGGCAGAGACTAAAGAAGATTAGAAAGGGTTTTGGGTGAGATAGCTAGGAAGGGCTAGAGGAGTTTAAAGTATATGCTTAAGTGGGGGAGAAGACTAAGGTGCAGGCTTGGGAGGTGACTTTAATGGGGTGAGAGCAGACCTTGAAGCGGATACTGAAATAGCGGCTAACCCGAAGGTTAAAGCATAGACTGAGAGCCCCTTTCAGCTGAAATGGACGCTGATGCAAAGGCATAAAGGTCGCTTAAGCAGAGACAGAGGCCGAAATAAAGGTCGCTTGCGCAGAGACTTCATCGGAGACAGAAGCTGAAATTATAGAGTTGAAAATGGAGACGAAAGCTTAGACAGAGTTTTAAAGGCATATAGAAACTTAAGGGTTAGTAAGAAGTAGAAGAGCCTGAAACGTGGGCTAAAAGGGAGACAGAGACAAGAAATCCGAGGTTAAATTGAAGAAAGAAGAAGCTTGTGCTAGCGATGAAGACGCAGGCGACGTCCGACCCCTCAATAGAAATGGAAAGGGAGAATGATCGACTCCGGGGTTGATGTTAATGGGAAGACAAAGCCAACTGAGCCAGAGGTTAAGGAGGAGTTGAAGCAAAGCTGCTCATCAGTCACCACAACAACAACAACAACAAGACGAGTTCTTTGAACCGTTTCAAGTTGTGCCGCCTTGGCCAAAAAGCCCAAAGCGAATTTGCCAATTTGTTGGGCTCAGTTTGTGTGATTTGCCGCCAATGAAAGAAACGCCTACGGGCCAAATGAGCGCACGGTCTCTGCAGCAGTTAGCCAAACTATTGTCTAGGCCTGAGCACACACACACACTCACAAACAGAGCAGATACACACACTGATACACACACAATCAGGTTGTCAGGCAATTTACATTTGCGCTCATAATTCAATCAGCGGATTATCAATCAGCGCGCTACTCGTCTTGGCCAATGCGTCAGCAGCAGCAGCGTCAGACATCGACTTGGGTTCTGACTATCGCCGCGCTGCGCTTCGTCGTTGCTGCTTGACGTGGCCAAGTCAATCAGCCGTGCCCGGCTGTGTGAAACACGTTTGAAAGTCATTAACTTAAATGATTCACTTGCTGCCCCATAAATTTTGCCACTAACTGGATGAGAGATCGACAGCGTGAGCCGGAAAGCAGATCTGCTAGTTGGCAGTTTGCTTGCTTGGTGCCTGCTGGTACCTCTTCCTGCCCGTGTCTGCCTCCTCCAGCACTCTTCTCTAGCTTCTGCTTCCGCCGCCTACACCGACTTTCTTTTGCTGCCGCTGCCTAGCTAGCTTTAACTATTGCATCCTGCTACTACTTTATGCAACTACTTTCTTGTACTGCCATCTGATACTTCCTTCTGATACTACCTTCTGATACTGCTTCTTGATACGACCCCACTGTTCTGCCTTCTGCTCTACTTTCTACATCTTGTTACTAATTTCTGGTACCTCTTTCTCCAAACTTCTGCTACCTCCTAGTTCTACCTCCTGCCACTATCTTTTACTACCATATTTTGATACTGCCTTTTAATTCTGCCCTCTGCTCTACCTTCTACCACTACCTCCTGCCACTAGCTTTTGCTACTACCTTCTTCTACCTTCTGCTAATACCTTCTACGACTACCTTATGCTACTACCTCCTGCTAATGTTTTCTGCTCTACCTTTTGCCACTATCTTTTGCTCTTTTTCCTTCTACTACAGCCTTTTGTTACTACCTTCTACTACCACCTTTTGCTACTACCTTCTGGTACTACCTGCTTATACTACATTCTGCTACTACCTTCTGCTATACCTCTTGCTAATAGCTTTTGTTACTACTTTCCAGTCCACCTCCCGTTACTGCTTACTGCCTCCCTCTTCAACCTCTTCCAGTTGCTGTCTTTTATTCCTCTACTTCCCACTGGATCTTTCTGCCAGTGCTACCTTCTGATACCGCATTTTCCTTCTGCCTTCTCCTACTGACTTCTTCTACTGCTGACTTCTTCTACTGCCTCTTCAAGTTGCTGTATATTCCTACTAGTATCTCCTTCATGCTCCCATTAGATCCTTCTTCTCCTGCTGCCTGCTCTTGATACCGTCTCTTGCTGTCTTCACGTTTTCCCCCTTCCACTTCATGCATGTTACCTCATACAGCCTCCCCTTTCTGCTGACTCAATGGGTATTCGCCTAGTCAATCTACCCTCTCCCACTCCCTCCTCTTCCTCCTGCTGCCTCTTCGTATTGCTTCCTACAACTTCCCCCTCAGCAGTCTCCTTCTCCTTCCACCTTCTCCTTCCACCTTCATTGTCATCTGAAAGGCCAAGCTAAAAAATTGCTAAATAATCGCCTTAAATGAGTCTCTAAAGAACGAGCCAGCGCCAGCGCCAGTGCCAACAAAATGAAGTAGCTCAAAAATCAAAATGGACAACAAATCAAAAAACAAAACCCACCCCAAAAAAAAAAAAAAAAAGTTTGTTGAAGTGAATTTTCATTACCAACGGAAGTCGTAAATCAATTTTTTTGTTGGCTGTGTTGATTTTTGGTTGTTTTTTCTACTTCTTGGTCAAACATGCAACATTTGTCGGGCCTAGAAATGTTTTGGGATCGCGGCTAGCATCCGCTGCCACTGTCTAAGTCGCTGCCCAGTTGCCCACATCAACAAGAAGCACGGGAGAGAGAGGGGGAGGAGGGGCCGCCTTCTACGATTCTCCAATTCCAATTTCGGCCAAGACGACAGCTATAATGATAGGGGCCACTTTTGCCGCCGCCGTTGCCGTTGTCGTTGCCACGCAACACACTATGCAGCACGCTAGATTTGTGAGTGTATTCACGAGTGTGGTTTGGGTATTCGTTTCCGTTGCGAGGGCAGAGAACGGCAGAGAGATGGAGCAAAGAAGCTGACCAAAATCTACTAACAAAAGCGGGATTAACTATGCAGAGGGAGAGGGAAATGTAAGAGATAGAGAGTGAGAGAAAAAGAGAGAGAGGGAGAGAGTCAGGGAGAGAGAGGTAGAGAAGGGGGGGATAGACTGGCTTAGTTGAACTGTGAAATCCTTTTAGGCGGAAATTATGAAACAGGCGGCAGGACAATGCGGCACAAGTGTTGCGGCAGATTGAGCAACAAAAGGGCCATAATTGTCGACGTTGCCACACAATGCGACACCAATGCGAGACAGAAGAGAGAGAAAAAGAGAGGGAGGGAGAGCGGGTCAAGGGTCAAGGCGTTGCCGGCGTAGGTGTGGCTGATGCAACAATGCCGTCTCTCCGTGCGGCTCAACTAATGAGCTGTTGCGCCTGCCACATTGAAAACAAACCATAAAAGGTGCTACAGCGATTACATGCAACCCGCTGTGGCAAGCCGCCTCGCTCTCTCTCTCTGTGCTGAGCCCACCTACAAGCACTGTTGACACTTGTTGAGGTCGCGCCAAGATTTATGCGAGCCAAGGCTGGGGAAAATATTTGGGAAATTAAATCATTGCCGCGGACAGTTTTATAGCCCGGGCGTGACGAAGGCGACTCATCCCAGCCGCCAGTTGCCAGTTGCCAGTTGCCAGTTACCGCTGCTGCTGCTGCATCTAAGCGGGATTCATGGCTGGCTACGGGGCGAACAATGCCCGCTTGGAGCAATTGGAAAAAATGTCAATTATGCGTAATTTGCTTAAGCAATTGACATTCGCTTTGTTGTTGTCGCTGTTGTTGTTGTTGTTGCACGCATACTTGCGCTAACAAATTGACAAATAGGATTTGCGTTTTGTCTATTTCCATTTTCCATTTTCATCTTTTTTTTTGTTTTGAATTAATAAATTGCCGCCAATTTGCCGCCAGCCTTGCCAAGCGTGGAAAGCTCACCGCGCCTGCCAGATGAACCCGACTTTGCCCAGACTATCAACACTACTCTATACATATATATAGTATCTATATACTATATACTATACATATTGCCACTGCACAATGCTTTAGATTGAGTTACTCACGGCTCAATTGTTTTAATTGTTGCGCGCACATTTTGTTTTATTCGTTTCCAAACAGAGATTTGCCAGATTGCGTTCAAATAATGGAAAATAAAAAACTACAACATTTTACAAATACTGCAAATACCTTTGAGAATGCATAGATGGAATATTTGGACATGCAAATTCGAAGTAAAGTTGTGGAGGTTTTGTTTAAGCATCAGCATTTTGCGACTTACGCACTTAGAGGCTGGACATAATTTCTACAACCTTCAGTCCAGTATTCCTGACTCTTGGCTAATGCAGATAATATATGTTTATTTTTCCCATAGAGTAGAAGGGTGTATTATTATATGTATTATACATTATTGAGCAGTATCAAAAACCGTATTGATGTAGCCATGTCCGCCAGTATGTCTGTTTATTTGTCTACCCGTATGAACATCTAGACCTCACACTATCAGATATAAGAATACAAAAAAAAAAATATATATAAAAATAATACGAGTAATAATAATTAATTTTACGTACAGATTAACTCTTTACGCCACCCTAAATCAATAAAATCCGAATTTCATGCGACATTTTAATGAAAGACAATTAATTTTTGGTAACTATTGATTACAGCTACCAATGCCCAAATGATTTCTGAAAGTCAGGCTGCGATTGCATAACTAATATAGAAGTTATAGAAGATGTAATTTAAAAGAGGTACTGTTTTCCCAGCCGCTGCCAAGTATGCAACAAAAAAAAAATGCACCACACAGAAGCTACATATTTACGACATCGTTTTGGCCAGGCGTGTTGCGGGTATATCACAGTCGTTTATCACTTGACTGTAGCTATCGTGCTTCTTTAATCGTTTTAATCTGAATCGTTTTATTTTAACATAAGATAAATAAAGATCGTCGTGCACGGACCCTGCTTGGAATGGTCAAGACCAAACTTAAACCAAACTATTATGTCTTAGTTAAACTAAAACATAACCAAATTTAAAAATAGCCAACCAAAACATAAAATAGCTAAAACATAATCTAACTAAAACATAAATTTAATAAAACATAAACAAACTCGCAAGTTCCCTAAACGGAAATCAAAGGAAAAAGGGCGTTCAAGCAAAGCACTCAATTCGGATGATCCAAGCATTTGTGGCCACAGTTGGAACCCATTGAAGAGTGGCCAATTGAGCAATCAAACTGTTTTAAACTACGATATACGAGATCCAATCTGACCTCGACTAAAGTTGGTGGGGGAGAGAGAAAAAAGGCAGAAAAAAATTCGAAACGAAATCAATTTTTATCGCGCAATCGAAACGGAAGTTCAGTTCAATTAATTGGTGAAATGAGGTACCTCTACAGGCCTGGGGAGGGAGGGCTATGAACTTGAACGAGCATGCAGATCTGCTGTGTTGGTCGAATAAATGGTCCATTGGAGCGAGCAACGGAGGCGACTATCTGCGATCGATCGATCGAGCCCAGTTGAATTTTGTGGCCAGTCATAGCGCCAAAGACGAGCGGGCTCGACAATTGAATTAGAGGCTGAGCCAGGACTCATGAATGAATGAACACAGCAAGAAAGGGAGACAGAGAGAGGGAGGGAGGGAGAGCGCACGATGATGATGCTGTGCGCAGTTGAAGTTGAACCCATTTTCTCACCTGTTAAAGTTGTAAAGACGCAACCAAAATCGTTTATCGCTGTCGAGATCCGCTCCTCGAGAGCCGTCTCTGTCTCCCTCTCGGACTTGGACTTCGATTGACTTCGATTGCATTGGCATTGCCGCCGCGTCATACGATTTAATTGCTTCGATTGTGTCAGCAGTTTTCGTTTCTTGTCTTCATCAGCAGCAACAGCAGCAGCAGCAGCCACAGCAGCAGCAGCAACAGCCGTCGAGGCAGCCTCCTCCTGGCAACATTTTGCTGCGGAAGGGGGCGTTTTGTGCCCAATCCCGGACTCGGAGTCGGAGTCGCAGAGGCGCTCAATAATTTGATGATCATAATCAATGCCTGACTGACATTTGCCGCTGCTTCAGCTACGGCTTCAGCAACAGCTTTTCCTTTTTCTTTTCCTTGTTTTTTTTTTTTTTTTTTTTTTTGGTGACTTGCCTCGGCTGCCTCTCTTTGATTTGGCCTCGTTGTGGCTGCCTCTTTGTTCGCGTTTCGAAATTGTTTGTCTAACAAAGGCGCAAGCAACTTGTTGAAAGCCGTTTTATCCTTTTGATGAGGCGCTGCCGAGTCAAGTGAGGCAGGGCGAGAGTTGAAAAGGATGCCGCAAGGAGGCAGAGCAGCACAAGTATGGCAAGAGTGGGAGAAGAGAGAGGGAGAGGGAGAGAGGGAGGAGAGGGATTGCCAGGTCCTGCAGCGTGGGAGAGACACAGCCTAATGAAGCCATTAGTGGCAGTGCTGCCCCCAATCTTTCTCTCTCTCTCTCTCTGCCTGCTCCACCTTCTCCTCCCCCTCCATGCTGTGCAGACTGATCTCCAAAATGAATTTGTTTTTGTTTCGGTTTAATGCTCGAATCGCATGCGTAGGTTTTCCATAACGATTAAAACCCTCATATGTCAACTGGGCCCATTCATCATTCCAGACTGGGAACTGAGACTGAGATTGAAGAGGGAGCTACATAGAGAGAGGGAAAGGGGGCTGGGAAGAGCGTCGCCAGACACACTGCTGATGAGCTGAAATCTCATGAAGAAGTGTCTGGCAGCTAAAAAACTTCTACAAGTATCTGGTGTCGTCTCGCTGTGTTTAGATTTTGGGACTTACAGCACCTACTTCACCTGGAGCTGGAGAGGCACTAGCGCTGCCTGGCTGCCTGGCTGACCGAGACGGGCCTGATGACTTAATTTTCATTTCAGTCTGCCTGCCGTTGGAGCTTCCACAGCAGCAGCAGCTGGTACAGGTGCCTGTCGCGAACGTTGGAGACGTAGAGAAGAGAGCGGGCACAGCAGACATAGAAAGAGGGAGAGAGAGTTGAAGACAGAGCTGGAGCTGGAGCTGGTACTCTAGCTGTGGCTGGTGCTGTCGACCACTTGAGCGTCAGCACAGTGACACACGCAAGTGTTTCTTGCTTGGCTTGGGACATGTTAGCTCCATCTCTGTCTCACTGTCGCGTACCCTCATCAACAGCTGTGTGCCACGGTATGTGTGCGTGTGCGGATGATGCAGCACTTTTGTGGTAGCCACACTAGGCTGACACACCATACGCAAGCGTACTACCAACTATTTGCTCTAATCATTATGGTAGCGCCTGCTAGAGCGACGTCTTCTTCTCCAGCTTCCCTCTGCTGTCTTCTTGCCTCTCACTTCCCTCTCTTCTTCGTCTGCAGATGATAAATCTATATTTTATTAGCATTTCGAGAGCGTCGCCTCACGTTGCACGTGTTGCTCGTGCTGCATTCGGCTAAATGAGTTGTTTCGATTTGTTTACCATTCATCGTTGTTCTTTCTCTTCTTCTTGTTGTTGTTGTTGCTGTTGTGACTTGGACTAATCCAATTAAAAGTACATTTTTCATAGAGCTCCAGCTCGGCTCGATATAGTTTCTTATAGAGCCGACAAATTCAGCTGAAATCATTAATTACTAGTGAAAGAAGCTACAAGCGAGTGTGATTGACTGTGAGATACCCGTTAACCACCTAATAAAAACGGTAAAATATTATATATTACATCTATATTGAGCGTATTTTGTGTTGCATACTTTGCAGGGAGCTGGTTGGAAATCAGTATTTCTTAAATAACTTTTATGTTAATTATTCAATCGGGGTCAAATTTTTAGAAATCATTTGGACGTCAATAGTTATTGTGTTTATCAAAAATGAACTGTTCTGCATTAAAATTACGCTTGGAATTAGGTTTTATCGATTTACGGGAGGCGGAAGGGGGCGTGGCCAAAATAAAAATTAAACCTTTGAGCTGTGTGCAATATTATAATACCTTTTTATGTTTTTGGTAGTTCTAATAGTCTCTGAGAGCTTGATTTAAATACGGACAGACAGATAGACAGACAGACAGACAGACGGACAGACAGACAGCCAGACAAACAGGCAGACAGACAGACAGACAGACAGATATGCAGACAGGCAGACAGACAGACAGACAGACAGACAGACAGATAGATAGGCAGACAGACAGACAGACAGACAGACAGACAGACAGACAGACAGACAGACAGACAGACAGACAGACAGACAGACAGACAGACAGACAGACAGACAGATAGATAGACAGACAGACAGACACACAGACAGACATAAAGACAGAAAGACGGACAGACAAACAGAAAGACAGACAGACAAAAGACAGACAGACGGAAAGACAGAGAAACAGAGAAAAATAGAGACAGACAGTCTAGTCAGTTGATGTTGAACAAGAACATATATACTTTTTAGGCTTTGCCAGGCCTCCTTCTACTTGTTCCACACATTTTCGTTTGGCACAAACTTAAACTACCCTTCTACAGGGTATACAAAATAAAGTTTTGCTGCCTCTTCTTTCTTCTCTTTTTTTGTGGAGATTTATAGAACCGTAAGGAAACACCCCGCAAGCGACTCGTGCTGGGCGTTGTCTCTGTGTGCGTGTGTGTGTGTCTCTGCGCCATTTCCTTTTGCGCCACATCCACGTCCACATCCACGTCCAATGGTGTCGTATATAAATCGCGTGCTGCACTGGAGGTCTTCAAAAACGCTTACGAGTTGATGCCCAGCGGCCAGGGATGCCACAGCCAGAGCCGCATGCACATCATCAGTGGCAGCAACAGCAACGGCAGCAACAGCAGCAGCAGCCACAGTCGCCTGTCTGCCTCGATCTCATTCATTTTGGGCCGTGGCATGGGGTGTTAACCGGACTCCAGACCGGGTATGCCAAGCAGCAACAGCAGCAGCGGCAGCTTTCAGCCTGCGGTCATGTTGAACGAACAAATACGCCAGGCTATGCCCCGCTCCCTGCCCTCTCCCTACCCCCTCCATCTCTCCCTAATGACGAGGACTAGCGAGCGGCCTCGCTGATCTTAACTTTGGGACTGCAACAAGTTTCGTGCCTATGCTAATTCTGTCGCCGCCGTCGCCGCCGTCGTTGATGTTGTAAAACAATAAACACGAATCCGTAGAATATGAAAGAAAAAAACTGCGATCCAAACGCCGAATGCGATCTTTAATGGCAACAAGATTGATTTCCTGAAATCCCCCAGACTTCGTATAATGTGTATATGGATGTGGATGTGGATATGTATTTCCGACACAACTGCGCCGCTGCCAAGCGATCCCAACAGCGACGAAACCTTGAAACGTAGTCACGCAATGCGAAAGAGGAACCAGTTCCGACACGACGTGAATATCGTGGCCAGATCGTGATAATGATGTTGCCAGAGTGCGTCGTGGAGTGCCAGAGTTCCTCCATGTTTTCGGGGTACCGCGCTACACTTGCCCACTTGGCGGGCCCCAACAACTTTGTTTACAAGTTTGCACTTGAGGGAAGCAGATGCGATACGATATCGTATAATATGTGATATGTTAATAGATATAATTAGCTGTAAGAGACCAGCCTTAAATATATATTATTTTCAAGGGGGAGTCTTAGAGGGAAAATGTTCTAGGGTTGTGAGAGTGTTGGGCCATTTTGATATTGTATTACAATAGCCTGGCGAGTCAACATCATTATAATGGTGTTAAGAAAAGTAGAAGGTATTAAAGATATTAGAAAAATTTCTAAACACAAAAGCCTGCAGAAAGAGAAACTATTAAAAAATTAATCTTTTTTTTATAGCTAAGCAAGTTTTTTATAAACTTCAAACATGGAAAATGGTCGAAAAAGAGAAAGAAGAAGGAGATGGCATGGCAGACCACATAAAATATCTTTTACTTGCTCAGCATCACTAGCCAAGTCAATTGAGCCACGTCTGTCTATCTGCCACGCCTCCTTCTACACTAATGCTACTTTAAGTTAGGGTATTCAAAGTGAGGCTAGCTTATGCTTTTCTGTCTTTGGGGTGGCGGCTATCATAGCCGTTCGCCGTGCCATTCCCGGCAGCGAAATGCAAAAACAAATTGTTTGTGGGTCAGGCAACAGCAAAGCGAGAGGTGAAGGGGAAGAAGAGGAGTAACTGGAAGGGGAGTACAAGCTGGATGAAAAAAAGAGGTTCGTCTGCCCTAACAAGCGAACGCTGCGAGGATGTCGACGAGGGCGTGCTGCGAATGCTGCTCGCTGGCTAAGATGTGTCCGAAAGCGAAGCCAACGAAATTCAAGGAAAACGAGCAGAAGGAGCAGCAGCAACCGCACGAGGAAGGAGGCTCCACAGGCCCGCCGGGCAATGTGGCCTCGTCTGCACTGGTCTGGGCTGGACTGGGCTCGTCTGGCCTCGACTGAAGACGTGGAAGTGGAGCTGAGCTGGCAGCGGACTAGGCAGCACGGAAGCCTAATGGCCGCTGCCAATGTGATTTGTGATTTGCGTTTCCATGGAAAATGTTGGGCGAGAAAACTGCGCCAAACTATGCGGGGCAGCAGAGATGTGCAGTGAAGTAGAAGGGAGGGGGAGCCTGCAGCCTGGCAATGACAAAGCGCTGCAAATGGAGCAGTTGCCTGGGCTGTGTGCAGCGCATGCTAATTTATGAAGTAGCAGCAGCGACATGGATGCGGTAATTACAGCCTGGGCAACTTGTTGCCAAACCCGCCGAGCACGGACAACATGAATGAAAAGAAAGCCAAACTCGGCCAGCCAGACAGGCAGAGACAGCCGAGGAAAGGGGGGAGTGGGGGCCATGCCGGCCATGTTGCACAGAAGCTGTTCTTGGCTTGGCTGCTGCACGCTGCAACATCAGGTGAACGCGCCCACTCGCAGTCGAAATGAAAAAGGTTCTTTGCCCCCGGGCGCACTCCGGCTTGGACGGAGCAAGCTGCTGCTGCCTCTGCCTGTGCTGGCTGCCTGCCTGCAACATTTTCACAGCAACATGCGGCAGCAACATAGTTTACACACCTACCCGGTGCCCCGGCAGCAACATGCATTTAACTGGTAGCCGGAGTGCACTTTATAATACAAAACATGGCCAAGATGCAGCACAGGCAGAGGCAGCAGAGGCAGAGGCAGCTCTAGGCGCTTGGGCGTTGCCGGCATACAACGTGCAACGTGCAGCAGCAGAGGCAGAGGCAGCAGCACCGTTAGATGACTTGTGAGCTTAGGCATCATTTGCATGCCACAACACACTCACACACACACACGCACACAGAGTCTGAGGCTGTTCCAGTTTTTGGCCGCATTAACCCAATTGCTGCAGCGGAATTTGCCCTGGCGCTAGCGCTGACCTTGTCGCAGGATCAGCCCAAGATGCAGCGTAGCAACAATTAGCGCCGTCGGCTCATTAACAAATTTGCAAATTCGCAACTCTGCATGTGGCATGCAGCAGCAGCAGCAGCGATGGCGGGGCAGGTAAGCAAATCACAATTAGCGCCTGCTTTGCATGGCGAATCTGGAAAGGGTGCGCAGCGAAGGGATTAGCAAAGTAGTGCAGAGGAGTAGAGTGAGGGAAGATATCGAAATGGAAACTGGAGTGTGAAGCGACGCAGGTTGCATGCAGCGCGCTCGGGCGCTTCAAGGAATTCTGAAGAACACAATACAAATTAAAAGCGCAGCCGCCTCTCATCATCATCAACCCACACACACACACAAACACACATGCACACACACGCGCACACATTGGCTGAGACTTTAAAGATGCCGACGCCGCCGCCGCCGACGCTGAATGTGGCGCCGCAGACAGCGAGAGAGAGACACACACAATATAAATCATATCACTCGAGAGACTCCGATGAGCCTTCGCGGTGACCCTTCCCCCCACTCCTGTTGCTCCTTTGACTCTCTTTCTCTGGCTCGCCCTCTGCGCTTCTCCATTTCTTCCCTTCTTCCTCACTCCTTCCCCAATTGACTCTTTACTTCTCTCTCTTCCATTCTTTCTCTGTCCTGCCCTCGATGCCTTTCCCTTCTGCGTTCTAACTTTGCCTTCTCCCTTAGCCTTCTTCCATGCCGCTCCCTCTCTTCTTCTTCCTTTCTCGCTCTGTCCTCTTCCGCTGCTTTCTCCCTCTCGCTTCTCCCTCTACCTTCTCCCTTTGAACTTTCCTTTTTGCCTTCTCCCTATTGCTCTACCTCTCACCATCTCAGCAACTCCCCTCCCTCCATCTTCCTTTCTCCCTCTTCCTTCCTACCTCTTCCTTCCTACCTCTTTCTTTTCCCTCTAGCTTCTGCTTCAGGCTCCTCCTTCTGCATTTTCCTTTTGCCTTCTCTCTTTGCCTCCACCTATTGCTCTACCTCTCACAATCTCACCAACTCTCCTTCTTCCTTTTTCCATTTGACTTCTCCCTCTTCCTTCTCCCACTACCTCTCCATTACCGTTCTCCCTCTACCTTCTAACTTTGCCTCGTCCCTTTGCCTGCATCTTTGCCTCTTCCTCCCACCATCTCCACTATCTTCTTCTTCCTTTATACCTCTTTCATTCTTCCTCTGGTCTTTTCCCTCTGGCTTCTCCCTCTGCCTTCTCTGCTTTTGCCTTCTGCCTTTGCTTTCTCTCTCTCTCTCTCTGCCTGCACCTATTCCACTCTCTCTCTCCCTCTCACCATCTCCCCTCCCTCCTTCTTCCTCCCCCACTCCTTCTCCCCTTCCTCCTCCCCCCTTCTCTCCATCTCAGCCTCCCTAAGCGTCGCCTGCTCAGCATTCAATATCAATATCAATTCAAAATTTTCATCAAAATTCTCTTCAAAATATTCCTTTTTTCCAACTTTCGCTTCCAAAATCTCGTGTGCTTTGTCTCTTCTGTAACGGTAATTTATACACTGAAATTTACTGCTGATTTCTATGAACTCATTGCCATGGTTGCTGTTCCTGTCGTTGCTGTTGCCACTGCTGCAGCTTGAAGGCAATGCCGAACCCGCCGACGCCGCCAGCCTTGGCGAGTGGGATGTCAGCCGCAGCGGAACTAGTGGCGCTGATCTGATCGATCCCAGTGTCAATTTCTTGTCACAGAGCGTCACAGCGCAGCGTCCCCAATTGCGCTGGGGATTCATCTTGCTGGAGAGCGTGTGTGTCTGGCTGACGGCCAGGCTGCTCATGGCTTGAAGGGGTGTCAGTCTGTCCCAAGGAAGCTACCAACACTACCAACGATATACATGTATTCCATCTAGTATTAAATAATTAAAATGTTCAAATGCTTAGCCAAGCATTGCTGGTGGGGGCGGGGCTGCTGAGGGGGATGGGGAGCTGGGGTTGAGTCGCCACAAATGGCTGCAAAAACGCTGACAAATGTTTCCGTCAAAACACGAATTTCACCTCGTTGACAGCTTCAGGTGTGTTTTCAGTTGTTTGTGTTGTTTTTATTTTTAATAGATCACAGACACACGGTGGCACAGTGGTTTGAGAGTGCGTTGACAGGTCTGAAAATTGTAAATGATGAAGCAGTAGGGGTGTTCTTTATGTAGAAATAAAAAATTTTTATTGGAGTGGATATAGAAAAATTAATAAATAAATAAAACTGGAAATATATAACAATAATAATAATGATAATGTATAAAATATATACAAAAATAAAAAATATTTTAAAATATAAATGAAGGTAGAGGCAGAGAATATATTCATTCTGGCCAGAAGACTGCAACGCATCTGAAGGGGCATCTTAAACCCCATAAAGTATATAAAGGGGAGAGTCGATCTAGCCATGTTTGTCCGTTCATCTGACCGTCCGTCCGTCTGTCCGTATGTTGCAACGCATACTAGTCTCTCAGTTTTAGAGCCATCTTCATGAAACTTGGCACACATGCTTCGTATTGCTGCACGCCGAATATAAGTTGGACCGAGTTGGATCAGATCTCTCTAAAAACTATCGGCCGATTTTCGTTAATCGCCAAGATATTGCAACCAAATTGGCTATATCTTTTATTTTTTATATATACATCATGCATGTAAAATTTCATGAAAATCGGACCACTATAACATATAGCTGCCGAAGAAATAATCGACCAAAATGTAAATTTTTGTATGATGGCCAGCTCTGACTTTTGAAATAACTTATCAATGGCAATCAAAGTGAGATAGAATTTAGAACACACACAATACCATTCAATTCTACATAACTAAATTTCTATATAACTTGTATTAGAATAATCGGAAGAGAAAATAGCCCGTAAGGGTATAAAACTATCAGTATGTTGAAGGTAACCTTTCTTCCTCTAATAATCGTAATAACCTTGAAAATAAATAAGATTAAATTGAAAACAAATAAAACAAGAATAATACAATCCAATTCCACGACGCAATAAAATAAAATGTTAATGCAGTGCAGAAAAAACGTTCCAAATAACTTGGCACAAATTAAAATCGCATTATTATTTCTCGTATATATATGAAATCAATTAGTTTATTGAAAGTTTAGCGAGAACTCAATGAAAATGCTTATGGCGCCTGTTGTGACAGCAATCCAATTTGCATGGACATAAAAACTCAATAAAAAAAAACTGAGAAAAAGCGAAAAGCGCAGAGCGAATTTACAAATCGAGAGCAAAACATGATTGTTGTGGCCAATAAAAACTGGATTTCCTGTCTCGCTAACTGTCCCACTGTCTGTCTGACTGTCTGTTTGGTTCCACTGTGCTGTGCGTCAGCGGTGACTAGAACCGCAGGCTGTTTGTCGCGCAATGAATGATTCAATGCCAAATTAAACCGTAGATCGACAAGCCAAGAAGCGCTCGGCAGTAGACAAAAAAAGTACAATATAATTTAAAACGAATTAAATGCGCAGCCGTTCGAGACCCCCTCCCCCACCCCACTGTACTTACCAGTGTCACCCCTTGGATGGTCGGGGGCAGCGGTTAGCGACGCGCCCAATCGAAAAAAGCAACAAGTTAATTTGAGACTTTGCTTTCATTTCGTTCAGTTTTTTTGGGATTCTTTTTTTTTGTGGTTGTTTTTTGAAAAGTCATTAGAAAAAATGTTAGGCAAGCAATTTGAATATTTGATGCGTCGCCGTTGTAGTTTGGTTAATTTAAGGTGATAATTGCATTTTAATGTGACACAACTAAATTTCCAAGCGTCGCGCCGGAAGTTTTTCCATTTACACCCGCGGCGTTTGTTCCTGCGGCATTGCGCGCGCATGTGCAGCCAAGAGACGCCGCAGACCCCAAAAACACTTGTTACGTGTCAGCAACAACAACAGCAACATGAACAACAACAACAAGAACATGAACAACAACAGCAACAAAAAGTGTCAACAATTATTTTCGAATTTCAAAACATTTCATTTTTTTTGTAGTTTTCTTTTTTTTTGTGGTGACGCAGCTTAAAAGGTTTCCCAGGTGTGAAATTGTTTTCCACTGCGCACACACACACATTCACAACGAGGTTGTGCGGGGGTTAAGCTGCGTTGCTTTAGAGAAGAAGAAGCAGAGCGCACAGGATGTTTGTGCTCGCTTATCTGCGAGGTATCTGGCGCTGTCAGTTCGTTGCCTAAGTCTTTCGTTGCGCATAGAGACATCACAATCTGCCACAATCTGGCGGGATTTGGCGGGATTTGGCCAACAGTAGCTGCTCAGCAAAAAACTCAATTGAAATTCCGCTTACTGGTTTCGGTTTCGGGCGGGTTTTTTCTCGCTTTTTTCTCGCTTTTTTTTGGCTAATTGACGCCGCAGGAATTCGCAAATTGTGTGCCAAAGTCACGCGCGCTGCACGGCAGCTAGAGTGCCGAGTGCCAACAACCAATCGAACTGCCAATTGCTCGCACAACAACAACAGCAACAACAACAGTAACAGCAACAACAACAGCAACAACAACAACAACAACTGCTGCACAATGAATACATCAGCAATGAGAATGAGGCACTGTCGCTGTCGCCGTGGCCAACGTCGTCGTCGCCTGCTGCCGCTTTCCTGTCCCCGCTGGGGCTGAAAATTTATTGACGATGGCGGCCAATTAACACAGGATGCTCGAAGCGCCAACGCCACCGGCGTCGCTGCTTGAAAAGATGCCGCCAGATGCGCTGCGCTGAGCTGCGCTGCGCTGCTGCAATGAAGTCGTAAAGTCTGATTTATTTCGAATTGAATGTCAATACACGCAGGCAGACAGAGAGGGAAAGCGGGAAGGATTGAGGTAGAGAGAGAGGAAGGAAGAGAGGGGGAGCGCGACGGCAGCAGGCACTAGCTGAGCTTGCCCAGCCACGGGCGGTCTGACCCAATTTGGCGCCTGCTGCGGCGCTTTCATCAGGCTCCTCGTACATCATAAACAAATTCATAAAAGTCGCCGGCGAAGCCCGCAAATGCGCCAAGGCGATTTATGGCGTTGAAAGGCGCATCGAATGTGAGGTTTGTTAGCTTTGTGCTTGTTGTTGTTGTTCTATATCTTCTTGTTGTTGTTCTTGCTGTTCATGTTGTTGTTCTACTTCTTGTTGCTGTTGTTGTAGTTGCTGTTCTCTGCCTCTACAGCTTCTTATAACTTTGCTTTGCTTGCTTAGCTCGTTGTGAGGTCAGCGTGCAGTCCACTTTGCCCCTGCACTGTATATCCCCTTGCGCTTCCCCCCTTGCCTATCTGCTGCCTCCTTCCCCTTCTCTCTCTCCCTCTCTCTCTCTGTGCCCCCTTCCCTGCACCTTCTGCCAGTACGCTTCCTGCCTCCTCGCACTCATTAAAATGTAATTTGAGCGCGTTGTTTCGCATTTCATTTGAACAAGTGAACAGCAGCAGCAGTAACGTCAGCAGCGACGTCAGCAGCAGCGTCAGCAGCGACGGCAGCGTCAGTTTCCATTTCATTGAGCTGAACAACCCCCAGCGCAAGTGTCCAGCGTTCCCCTTCTCGCTCGATTTGATTGATTTATAGGCGCTTGCCATCTCGCTCTCAGGCGCGACCTTTCGTCCCTGCCCCTTTCTGACCCTTCTTCCCTCTCCCGTCTTGCTCGTCATTTGTGGCACATTATTATTTAAATGATAAATCGTATTGCCCGGCAAGTTTTTTTGGGGCTGCTCACCCCTCCCCGCAGCTCTTCATTTGCTTTTATTGCCCGCCTTTGTAGGTGTTGCCGTGTTGCTTTTACTCTCAGCCCTCCCTTTGTCTGAGTCTCCGTCTTGGCCTTTGCCGTGGCCTCGTGAAGAACCCTTGACGTTTGCGCTTTCTTTTACTTCTTCACCTTCTCTCTTTCTCTGTTTCTCTTCTGCGTGGGCGTTTTGCTGTGCATTTTGAGTTTTCCGTCAATTTCATTTCGGGCATTTCGGGTCGCCTTAGGAAAATTAATCGTCTCATTTGTTCGACTTGCTTTTAATTTGGGAATTAATGTTATTTGGTAATAAAATCGATTAGGCTTCCGTATTTGAATGCCATGGCTGAGATTGCCAGCCCTGGTCTGCTGTCAAAGTGAGACATCAACTGGGTTGGGGGCGCTTAGTAGGCCAACGAGGCGCAGTTCGAGTTGGAGTTTGTGATTAAATTAGATATTGCTAATGACACACTGAAAGCGTGAAAGACCCAAATTATAACGAACCTACTAGGGGGAACCTGCATTTGTTTGTTTTTTAATGGTTTTTTATTAAACCAATAGAACATAAATTGCTAAATCTGGAATAGTACTGGTTGTGTAAAGTAAATGATAAAGATATAAATTAAAAAGAAAACAGAAATATGAGCTGCAATTAATGAGAAGAATTTGTGAAAGGAAGTTGCTTTGATAAGCTCAAAGAGTTGGTCTGTAGACTATATATATGTACATATACATACTTATGTTTACCATATAAATCGTATAATATATTGTTCTTCCTTCTCACCCCTCTCTAAGTTGTGGTCAACACAGACAGCATTATATATGCACCCCTAACTTTGCTCACTTTCGAACATAATAAAATAATGCATTATAAATAATAAATAAGAATGAATTCTTTATTTTGCCTTTTAATTTATTATACAGCAACATTTTGGAAATGCACTTAGGTTATTAAGAGTATGTAGTATATTAATTAAACATTTACCTATTAGTGAACTTATTTGCTTAAGAATTTTATTATATATATAACATTTTATATTTATATTGATGAAAGATTTCCTAGTGCATTTATTTCATTTATATTCTCTTTTATATAATTTATATTTTATATTTTTATTAGTTTAATATTTTTTTTATATATAGTAAACTAGTTCAAGGTAAAACAATTAATTAATGGTAAAAAATTAAACAGCAAGAAAAGAATTTAATTAGAGTTTATAGGATTCACATTACGGTGCATTTACATTAACAGTGCACTTAGTTTATTAATATTCTACATTTCATATATTGTTATAAATATAAATTATATTTTTTACAACATATTTACTCTGATTATTAATTTTTATTTTAATTTTCTATCTTCAATCATTTAAGCAACTCAAGAACAAACAATATAATCACTTCTTAAGCAGACATCGATTAAAATCGAAACCACTTGAGTGCTAATCTATTTATAAGTAAATAAAAGCTATACTCAGCTGACAAACTGCATATTAATGCCCGATTTGGCTATAGATCTGTCAACTTGTGTGTTAATGCCCGCAACCAATTGACTTGCAAACGCGACGGTTCGCGTTGCACGTGCCGCGCGTCTAGCGACGATTTGATTTCGATTTATGCGCAATTATTAAGGACGGACCGAGAACAAACACACAAAGACACACACCAACACACACACACACACACACACACACGCAGGCACACACAAACACGCAGGCACACACACACCGACTATCACACTTGGCTGCCTGTGGCTGCAGTGGGAAAGTGAACAGGCAATCATAATTTGCATTTGATAAATATTTCATTAACTAATTGCAACAATTACGTGCATTTTACTTTGTGCCTTCAAATTAGCCGCAGCGCAGTAGCCACAGTCGCGCTGCAACAGGGATTACAGCTTTAATCGGATCGGGTCGGACTATATAGTTTAAGCAGCCGATCAATAGATTCTAGCCGCATATCTTGGCTTAACAATAAGACTCGCGCTAATTGCGACGGCCCGCAATGAATATGCAGCAGCTACAGACGGCTGTGTGCGTGTGCCTTTGTGTGTTTCTATGTGTGTGTGTGTGTTGGTTTGTGTGTCTAAAAAAAACCCCGCCAAAGCCTAGGCGGAAATCCTACTCGGGCGCACAGGTGACAACTCTGGCTTGTAGTCAGTTGACCGGTCCACTTGCTGCCAAAGGTTCGCGTCTTGTGAATGAAAATACGACAAATACGCAGCAGCAGCGCAGCAGCAGCAGCAGCGTAGCTACAACGCGACAGCGACGCGTCGCCATTTTGAATTTGTGTCTCAGCAGTGGGCGGCAACCAGAGCCGGCCGCCAGAGAGCGCCTGTGGTGAGAGAGCACAAGAGAGAGAGAGCGAGAGCGAGCGCTTGCGCTCTCACTGAATGTGTTTCATTGTGTGTGCCAGCAGGGGGCGTGTTAGCACAAGTGCAGAAGTATATGTGTGTGCAAGTGAGTGCCAGTGCCTGTGCATGTATGTGTGTGTCTGCTTGTGCCTGTCTGTGCATGCGTGTGTGTATGTGTGCTTTTGTCTGTTTGTGTTTTCATTGTACCTGTGCAGTTGAGCGACGTCAAGTTGCTGGCCAGTTTGACTGGTTTTGTTTTTGTTGTTGCTCTGCCTGTCAAGTTGCTCAGTTTGGGCACGTAGATGGCGCTAGTGTTGTCTTGAAGTGGCTTTAATATTAAAGGGAGCCCCAAGACATTTGACTATTTGCAGCCAAAGCAAGGCATGTTTTATGAATTTCTATAGAAATATAATACGCTATAATTGAGTAGAAAAGAGTAGAGTATAGAAAGAGAGGGACTGAGAGAGGAAGAGAGAGTGGAAGAGGAAGAGAGGGAGGCCTGTTTGCCTGCTGTGCCTGTAAACAAAACATTTGCGCTGTGCTGCTGCTGTTGATGGGCTGCCGCACATGGCACAGTGGTGGCAAATGACAGGTTCAGGCATCAATTTAATAATTGAGACCTTTGCATTTAATCAACATTATTTAAAATGTCAAAATATTTGCACTTTCAATGGCAGCGCGCGCTCTGCGCAAAGAATCCAGTTCGGAAAGCAACAAATTTGCATACAAATAAATGCTGATAATGTTGTAAGTCCGCCTGGGCGAGGCCACGCCTCAAGTGGGTGGCCAAGCGACGGAAGGGGGGAAGGGGGCAACTAGACGACTGACTGCTGCGCACAGTTGACACACAAACAGCAAGAAAAGGAGAGAAAAAACACACACCCCTCCCCCCTTCGTCGTCATCATCGTCTCCATTGAGTAAAATTTATGGTATTGGTGCGGTTTCAACACCAACCGCTGCCGCGACAGCTCACACCGATGCACACACACACAGCCAGCGCTGGCAGCGCAGCGCAGTCGAACCGGTTTCATGTGCTGCCATTGGTGGTGGTTTGCCAGCAGCAGCAGCAGCGCAGCAGGCATCCCGCTCGCACACACGGCACACAATGCTGAATGTTGTGCTGTTGTCGCACTTGCACGCGACAGCGACAACGCGGCAAAGCGACAGCAGCGGCACGACGTCGTCGTCGAGCAGGGGCAGCGCGCAATCGCAGCGCTGAGCTCGTACCTAGTCGTATACGCACTTTGTTCGTGGTTGGTCGTTGCCGTTGCTGTCGTCGCTAGTCGCCGTCAACGTCGTCGTCGTCGTAGTCGTAGCAGCGCCTCACACACAGTTCTCGTCTCCGTATCCGACGCATGTATCCGAGATATTGAGCACGTCGATGCCCCGTTGCCGATTTTGAGTGATTCTTTTGGATTTTGATTTTGATTTCGCGCCCCGTCGTCGTCTTTGTTCGTCTCGTCTTCGTCGCGTTGCCGTCGCGCAAATTGCACACACACAAGATTTGTTGTTTGTGGATTGTTTCAGTGTCTTCTGGCCGCATCTGCAACGTGCAACGTGCTACGTGCAACGTGCAATTAAATGCAGCACAACAAAAGCATTTCAAATACAAATACAAATACAAATTGCAGCAAGTGCTGACCCAAATTTGCAACGCGGTCCCCAAGTGCAACAGATTCAACGAGTTTCCTCTTGTGCCACCACTACCCCCGCAACGTGCAACGTGCAACACGCCACAGCAGCGCAAAGTTGAAAAGTGCTCGTTCAAAAGGATTTACGCGCCAGTTTTGAAGTGCAAAGCAACAACTGTGGAAAACACTCGATAAACTTGTTTTGTTTCATGTGCAAATAATCAATAATACACACACAAACACACAGTCACTCACACACATACACCTACACACACTCATACACACATACGGACAGCCAGGACAGCTCTGTCTGCATCTTTCCTGCGTGCGCGTGTCACAAGAAAAGCCGTCAAAATTCTTGATAAAGTGGCCTCAATAGGCGCCAACACGCTCAATTTTACAGACCTAGGGAGCCCCTACGAGGGGCCTCCCAGCACACCGCAATCGGGCATGGATGCGCCGGACGCACCGCATACGCCCAAATACATGGACGGTGGCAGCACCGCCGCGGTCAGCGCCAGCATCACGCCCGGCGTCAATATACCCGGCAAATCGGCCTTTGTCGAGCTGCAGCAACATGCCGCCGCCGGGTGAGTCTAGTTTCCCCCTCTTCCCCCTCAACACAGCTCTACTTTCTATCTCCTATACCTTCTTCTACTTCTTCTCCTTCTCTCTCCCGCCTGACTCCATTCAAAGTTGCATTCATTGTTGTGTCTATCGCCGCATCAAAGTCTACAAAAAATGTCAAAAGCAACGAAGGACACCAAGTTGCAGTGACAGAATGAATGACTGAGTGACTGAATGATTGACTGATTGACTGACTGACTGATTGACTGACTGACTGACTGACTGACTGATTGACAGATTGCTAGCTTTACTTTTTAGCGAGACAGCCCCACTGAGAACTGGCCTCGTCTGGCCTGGGATGCAGTTCTCGCCGTTGCGCCTTGTTATCGACTCCCTGTGATCGGCTCGTGCAACACACCCAAAAAATTGACTTTGTGGGCGTTCCCTGATCATTATAAGCCTTCAATTTGGTTCAGTTGAGCAGCTAATTGTATTGCGCTTGTTTCTCTGTTCTTAGCCATGTGATATATGCGAACAGCTTTGGGATAAGGAAGGTTTGACTTACAGAAAGGTTGCAAAAATGGTTTGAATTTAAACAAACTGAATAAAAAGTAAAGGTATTCAGCACAGCAAAAGTAAATGTATTAAAAGTTGTTCAATGGAATATGATTCGATATTTGAGCGTATTATTTTTCGAATATTTAAAAGAACATGTTCAAATTGTTGTTTTAAACTTATAAAATTAAATCAGAAGTCTTAACACCCATAGAAACTGTGTATTTATTAAATTTCTTTCAATGCCACTTTAGTTATTTAAATGAAAAACATTACTGAATTAGGAACTTCAGTTTGATATTTGTAAAAATTCAAAGTTAGAATTGAGCAGTTATTAAAAAAGGAAGAGATAAACTTTTTATTTTTTTTGAGAAGTAGGAGTATACTGTAAAAAGTAAAAGTATGAAAAGTATAAAAGTTCAATGTATTTATTTATTTGTGTATTCAATTTAAAGTGCAGAAACATCAATGTTTGCTGAGGTTCTTCATACGAAACCTCGATGTTTCTGCACCTGTACTTGGCATCTCTTGAACTATGAAATCTTAAAAAGAAACAAAAAGTTATGCAGAATAGAACTACATTATCAGTTTCTTAAAACATTAAAGAATTTACTACGAGTTAACCAATTGAATATCTATTAAAGCTCATTTAATTTAATACACATTAATATCAGCTCAAATATTTGATATAGGTTCGCTGAAATAGGTCGTTGCAATAGGTCGATTCATTACCAAAGCAAGTGCAATTCAAGTTAAATAAGGAATCAAAAGTTTTCTTCAGTTTCATAAACTTACTTCTCTACTTCCAAACTTTACCTCATTCCCCATGTGATTCCGCTAACAGTAATCGCACCCTAGGCCATTAAAGGGACTTGCGCAAGAGATCGCATTATTATCTGATTGAAAAGAAAAAAAACATATTTTTCATATGTCGAGGCTTTATCTGATCACAAAGACAAGCCCGAGCATCGATCTATATCTAGTGCAAGCTGCTTTTTTCTCCGTTTTTTTTCGTTGTTGTATGTTGATTAAAGAAGTTGCTGTTGATGATGATGATGGTGTGCAGCAAGTGTGTGTGTGCCTACTTAGTTCATATTAAATATCGTGGCAACTACTTTTCCGGACGGAGCTGTCCGTTTTATGCTGGCGGGCGACGTAGACACCCCGAGGCTCCCTTTAGCTGGGCGAGAAACCCTCCGGAAGCCAAAAATAAATTCAATTAAGTGCAGTTAGTAAGAGACTTGCCTCGCTCCACCACCTCCCTCTCTTCCCCTCTACCCCTCGTTGCTCGTTAATAAATGCCTGCTCTACTCGAAGGGGGAAGTTCCTCGTAGTCGCAGTCGCAGTCGATTCTGTTACTGTAAATAATATTTTGCGCTGAAATTGTTTTTCTTTTTTTTTTCTTTAGCACGCACGTTTCGAATTTTCATTATACATTTTTCATTGGATTTTCTGCCATTTTTGCGGTTTGCGTTTTGTCATTTTTCCACTCGGTGCGTGTGCGCAACTTCAGTTCGAGCTTGGCTTTGGGTTTGGGTTCGGATCGGGGAGTTGTCTGCCATATTGCGGAGTTGTTTTGCGGTTTCTCTTTTGCCAGTTGTCAGTTGCGTTTCGTGTGTGTTGTTTTTCCGTTTCCGTGTTGAATATTTCATGGCTCATTATTGGGCAATCGGTTAGAAGAGAAGTTCAAAACATTCCCTTCTCTCTCTCAGTGCACAGCCCTGGGAAAGTGTTCAACTGCCGACTGGCGACTTGATTTCAGTTTCAGTTTCAGTTGCAGAGAGAAGTGTTAACAAAATATTTACTATATTATTGATTTTTTTATTTACCACAAAGCAAAGTGTTCTGTTCTGTTCCAAATGAAGTCATGGCGAAACTTTGTTTTCCGGCTTTTCCATTTTGTTGTGAGAAAAAAGTTTCGTTTCGACGCTTTGTGCATTAAACATGAAAAACAGTTAAAGCCAGTTGAGTTCTACGTTGTTTTCCACGTTGGAATTCAACTGAAAAGTGCAGGGAAAACACGCAAACATATACCCTCTCTTCCCCGCTTTCCCCTCTCCTTCTCTCTAACTTGTTCGATTTATTTTTCATTCATTTGTTGTTCTTTGACCTGGCGTGCCAAAGGGCCGACAATGAATACAACATGAGCAATAAAAAAGGGAACTTTGTTTTCGTCTCCCTCTTAAATACCTTTCCCTTCTCCACATTCATTAAAGTACAATACAAATTTTGATTTTTCTGTTCTGTTTACAGTTACGGCGGTATACGCGGCACCTATCAGCATTTCGGTCCACAGGGCGGCCAGGATTCCGGGTTCCCCAGTCCGCGCAGCGCCCTCGGTTATCCATTCCCTGCCATGCATCAGAATTCCTACTCTGGCTATCACTTAGGCAGCTACGCGCCGCCCTGCGCGAGTCCACCCAAGGATGGTAAGTGTAATTCCTATATACATCCACATATATATCTATATAACTTCTTGTAGCTTATGTCTGTGGACAGCGATTCGCTTTGCGCTTTGTTATTTCGTTTAAAGTTCGCACTGCTTTGTACATCTTCAGTTCTCTTGAGCTCTTCAAGCTCATCTCTGGTATTTGTCGCTCTGTGAATTCGCACATTTTGGCGACACTTGAACTAAAGTGGACAGCACCATCGAGTGCCGTTTGTTTACGCTGCTTTTGTTGACACAACTTGACTTTGACATTAGCAGAGAAGAAGGTCTATTTCGTTAGTTCCCCGAAACAGCAGAAGTGGTTCTCTTATGGCATGTTTTATATACTTGACTTAAAATAGATTCTGCTGAAAGGAAGTTGAAATTAAAAAGTTTTGCAGCATTTTAATGTGCATAGAAATTTTGAGGAAGTTGATAGAGAAGAAAAGGAGGGAATTTATGATTGAAGTCTTAAGTTTGTGCAGGGAAAGTATTTACTACTTAAGTTGTTTCTTTTTTTGCTGCTTGAATAGATTATGTTTTATGAATTATTCGAAAGGCTTAGGACATTATGTTCACTAAAAGCTAAGCTAGAACTAAAAGTTTATATTTGAATATTATATCTGAATGTTGAAGAACTTAACAAACTAGTACAAAATAGAAAAAAGAGCAAGTATCATAAATAGAAAAAAGAAAATAGAAAAAGGACAAAGAACAAAGAAAAAAGAAAATAGAAGAAAAGATAAAACAAATAGAAGCTTTATAAAAGTATGAGGTAAAATATTGTATGTATGTTATTATATTTATTAATTTATGGAAAATGTTACCAAAGCAAATTGTTTATATCTTTGTTTCTTACTTTAACTGAAAGTGAAACCTTTTGAAGACACAAAACTCAGTGCTAAAGATATTTGATCTCAAGAACATTTAAAAGATTCAATGCAAATAGCAAACTGTAAACAAAATCAAAAGTGGACATGAATATTACCAAACTAAAGAGAGTCTAACAATAATAACTTTCGCACAGTTAAAAATTGAAAACTTTACAGCATTTTTAGAAGTTTAGTTGACATTCCACGTCACAAACTAATTAAATTATTTGCAAGATTTATTTGTTTAACGTTTAGTTTTATAGAGCGTAAACATAAACGTTATCACTTATGGAGCTCATAAAGAAACGTTCTCACAGTAAAAATGCCCTCGAGCCGAAACATCAGTCAGTCTTTTGTTCCAGCTATATAGTATGGCATACAAATATATATAAAATATACTATATATATTTGTATATTCTCAGTTGTGCTGGCATAATTGCGCGCTTGACTGTGACATTTTGTTAACTATCGCATTTTGTTAAACAATTTTTGTTGTTGTTCGTTTGTTGTTTTATGCGTTTTGGTTGAGCAGTTTTGTACGTAAGTGAAAAGCAATTCATTTTGTCAGCTATTGTTGTGGAGACAGACAGAAGAAGGTGTATGTAGAGATAGATGTATATGTATGTATTTGTAGTATATGTATGGATATATATTTGCTATATAGTTTCAGTTGTATTTGTGCTGAGAACTCTTTTAAATATCTTGTATATATCTGTTTATATATGTATGTACTTATCTTCTGTTTAGTTTCTTTTGTTTTAAACTTGTGCTGAGAACTCTTTCGTATATACCTATATCTTATATATACCTTTGCATGCGTATCTTCTATCTTTTATTTATCCATGTTTCTTCTATATATTTGCGCTGAGTACGCTCGCTATTTTGTCACTCATACGCCGTGTAGAACTTGGCAATTAACCTTGAAAACTGATCGTTGCTGAATTGTTGAATTTTGCGCGCCAACAGGCACTCTATGGTGCCTAATAATGAAGGCAGCTAGCACCCTCTCTCCTTTTCTCTCTCCCTCACTCTCTCTCTCCCTTTCTCTCTGTATTTCCCTCTCTCTCTCGCACAGTTGTTTGTAATTATAATTGGCGTAATTACGCTTTCGTTTGGCGTAATTAATTACACCATTCTTTGGTGTAGTTGCCGCTGCTGCTCCGCCCTCCACCTTGCTGCGCAGCCAAAAGACACATGTGTGCTGCCCAATAGCACACACTCAAACACACACACATGCACGCACACACTCACGCACACTAGGGACCTGGTGTCAGTCTGACTAATGGCCCAAGCTGCTGCCATGTGGCCTGGCCTGGCCTGGTCGGGCCTCGGCTGCCTTTGGGTGGTCACCAAAAGTGTCGTTTCATTGGCAGCCATCTCGCTCGCACACTGCCATTTTGTCATTAAGTCGCAGCACGTGCTGCATGGCGCCAATATTTTCGACGCACACACATACATAGAGGGGAGAGGGGGGCTGCCATATATGGCGCTTAATAATAGTTTGCTGGATTCGCGTTATTTTTGAACAATTAGCGACGTCGCCAGTTGCAGTTGCCTCGCCCCCCTCTCTACCCACACCTCCTCCTCTGTCTGCCTGCACATTGAACTTGTGCACAGTTTGATCGAGTGCTTTGAACTTTTGGCTTGTTTGTTGTTGTTGTTGTTGCTGTTGTAGCTTTTGTTTATAGTCAGCGGGTGACAATGTAATTGTTCATTTGGCTTAATTATCGCACAGTTTACAAGTTACTTAACTTTATAACATTGCACGCAGTCGTTGCCAATATGCCTTCCCCTGCCTCCTCTTTCTCTGCAACTGCCTCTGCTCTTGCTAGGGGGTGGGGCACACTCTGCATAAGCGTCACGTCTGCCTCGCATTCCATGGCAGGCCATGCGCCTCATAAATATGCATAAGTAGCCAAGTTATGTCCGCTCCGCTCCTTAATGCAATGCAGCACACACACAGTCACATTCACACTCACACACACACACACACACACGCACACACGCACATACTCCACAATGTTGCCATAATTTTTATGCCTAATTATAAATTCATCATCGAGCAAGTTTTGTGCCTTTTACAGCAGCAAAAGTTTTTCTGGCGCTTTTAAATAAACATTCTCTCCCTCTCTCTCTCCCTCTCTCTTCCTCTCTCTGTGTCTTGTTGCAGACTTCTCAATCTCAGACAAATGCGAGGACTCCGGCCTACGCGTGAATGGCAAAGGCAAGAAGATGCGCAAGCCACGCACCATCTACAGCTCGCTGCAGCTGCAGCAGCTCAATCGACGATTCCAGCGCACACAATACCTGGCGCTGCCCGAGCGCGCCGAACTGGCAGCGAGTCTGGGCCTAACGCAAACGCAGGTGAGTTATGAATTGAATATAATGTTTATATAAATATATATTAGATATTATCTAAGGGGATTAATGAAAGCGGGGGAAAACTGATAGGAACTTTTACCAACTCAGCAAAAACTGAAATGCCTGCAATATCAATAGAAATATTTAGATTTAATGTGATCTGAACTTTGGCTGAGCTACTATGGTACTCTTACTACCTTTAGAAGACTCCTAGAATTTAGAAAAACTTAACTAACTGTTGAACACTTTATCTACTATACATATCTTTATACATATTGTACCTACACTGAGTCAAGAAAACTCTGATTCAATTCCAAAACCCCTTCAATGAGACTGATAACTGACTGTCTTAGTGCAAGTGCAGTACTCTTGAAACCTCCTTCTATATTTATACCCTTGCAGCGGGTATATTTGTTACTTATACTGATACCTTATAGTTCTTTTGAGACATATCTGCATGAAAATTGAGGAAATGTAGAAAATGACAAGCTGAGCTAGCAAAAAAGCTACAGAAGAGTATACTCCACTTAAATATGTTACTTCTATGCTTAGTGTATTTTGTGGTGCATACTTCGCAGCTGCCTTTTAATGAGTACCTTCTTAAAATGATTTCTTAAATAACTTCTATGGTAATAAATCGATTGCAATCAAATTTTCAGAAATGATTTAAGAGTCAATAATTATTGTGTCTACAAGAAATAAAGTGTTCTGCACTTATATGAAGTTTGAAAATCGGTGTTTATTGTTTGAAAGACAACATTATTGAATTTGGAGTAGATGAAATATGGCAAATATCGCAAAAAAATGCTTGGGAAGAACTATATTGATTTTAAAGAGAATTTGTTTTAATTTTGAATCGTTTAAATATATCAAAAATCCTCATAAGACCTCATATACTTGCAGATACTTATATAGCAATATGTATTCCTTTCAAAACCCCTTCCTTTCCTTACTCTGTAACATGCAATGGTTTTTTTTGATGTTGTTGTTTGTTATCCTGACTGTTCTGAATCCCTCGACGATAGTCCTTGGCCCCTTGGGCAAAAATGGGTGAGGAGCAGCAGTGGTAAATGCATTTCAAATTGAATTGTTGACATGCCTCTAATGTTGACTGACAAACGAGTCGGCAACAACAGCAACAGCAACAACAGCAACAACAATGCACCTCCCACGCCTGTGACCCTCGTTCGCATAATAGCTGCAAGATACATAGATACAAACGTATCTATATAGGCGACGCGCTGCAATATCATAAAGTACCCCGCTGCCCCGCCTCCTCCTACTGCTCCTCTGCTTGTTTTTGCTGCTGTTATTGCTGTTGTTGTTGTTGTTTTGCACGTGTGTCAATGTCAACTTTTGTGTGACGACGCACAACTACAACAGCAGCTGCCCGGCGTGTATCTGCCAGTTCGCGTATCTTTTAAATGCACGCGCTACTGCCCACGAAAGATACAAGCAAGGGAGGGAGAGAGGGAGAGGTAGAGAGAGAGGGGGGAGGGGGGAGAGGGGGAGAGGGGGCAGCAAAATATAATTGTAATGAAAGGCAAAAACAACGCCTGCCATTGTGGCTGCCTCGGCGACACCCACCCAGTTCCAGTCTGCTACGATGCCGGCTCTACAGTTTTCCCCACAGCTGCAGCGCCTCCACTCTCCACCCTCCTTCTTCTCCTCCACCCCCTCCCCCTTTCCGCCTGCTGTCTTTGGCTGCCTCTCTCTCACAGTCTTTGCCTGCGCCTCTCAGTCACAGCCACGTCAAACTGTCTGAATAGCGCATTGTTTTTGTACAATAGTTTTCCACATGAAGAGCAGCAACAACAACATCAGTCACAGCAACAACAACAACATCAGTCACAGCAATAACAACAACTATAAAATCAAATGCAAAAAAATTGTTGGCAAAAAAAACTGAAGCGAACTGAAATAAATGAGAAAAAGTGCGCGCTGTGCGATGAGTCTCGTTTTTGAGAAATTTATTGATAGTGGGCGTGGGCTTCCTAATTGAATTAGTGTGCCACAAAAGTTCACGCACACACAGAGCACACACACAGGCACACAGCAGACACACACCAAGACACACACACTGCACACACACGGACACACAGCAGACAGAACTGCAGAACGTTGTAAGACGTTGGGGAAATGAAACTTGCAAAACAAGTTAAAGTTGAGCGCGAGTGTGGCGAGTGTGTGTGCCAGCGTGTGTGCCAGTGTGTGTGTCAGTGTGTATGGATACGTGTATGTGTGCCTGTGTGTGTGCTGCGTGGGTGTTGCTCGGCCGCAAGTTGTTTATCAAGATAGTTATTTGAATACGGCTGCAGACTAGTCGCAGTCGAAGACGGAGACGGACTTGGCTCGTCTGACTCGTCGGGCGTGCCACACGGCGGCTGTGTAATAAATTTGTATGCCATGCCAAAAGCAGTTTACTTAGTCACCCTATAAACGCTGATTTACAAGCCAGCACCAGGCACAGTCGCAGTCAAAGTTGCAGTCCCTACTGGCAACTGCAGCTTGGCTAACTTTGGCAAATGGCAACCACAGGCGGCAGGCAGCAGTGGCAGGCAGCCGTGGCAGTGGCAGGCAGTAGAGGCAGGCGGCAGGCGGCAACTGGCAGCTGTCAATCGATGTCAGCTTGAAGCTTGGCTCTAGCCAAAAAACAAGCTAAACAAACAGCGACACGCCCAGTTGGCCTGCTCGCTTGGGGTCGACACAATCAATTTGGCTTTATCTGTGTGCGCGTGCGGGCAACAAGGGGTTAAGCGAATTGAATTTATGACTGCCCCAAGGCATTAGGGGTATTCCGTATTCCCTGCACAAGTACCTACTCCAAAAAACACTGAACTCGGAGCTGAAGAACTTTCCCTTTCGCGTGTTAATTAAAACCGCCCACGCCGTTAGAGTTCGGCAGCCGCGGCGGAAGTTTTTTATTGATTTGCCTAGCGCCAAGGAGCAGTTAGGCGCTGCACTAGTTACCCTTGTTGTTGTGCCTCAGGTTGTGCCTTAGGTTGTGTCCTCTGTTGTTGTAGTACCTCTTGTTGTTGTTGCTGTGGCTGACCCAAGTGTCGGGGCGCACCAATGTTTGCGGCGTGCAAACAAACCATTGTGCTTTGCCACAAGATTTATGCGTTACACAAACAGCAACGGCAACAACAACAACAACAACAGCAGCAACAACAACAACAACAGCAGCAACAACAACAACACACTGCAACAGCAGCAGGCTTTATGGCCTTCAGCCTTCAGCCTGCTTTTTTTTGGGGCGTGTTGTACAATTTGTCGGCCTTAAAAAGTTTTGCATGTCTCGCACTCGTTTCGCACTGCCGGACAGCGGGACAGCGGGACAGCTCGTCATCCGGCGACACGTTCTAACACCTGTCCATATAGCGGCTATATAGAGCCATATATTGCCCATATATATGCACATACATACCTATATATACGTGCAGCTGATCTAAGCTTCTCTAACTGTGGCAAACTTTGCCTTTTCTTTGCCTTGCGCTTTTTTTATGGCCGCCGGTTTTGAATATTTCTTTTTTTTACTGCGGCCTGCCGCGAAAAAAAAGTAATATAATTATGGTAATTTCATTATTATTATCATCTGCGCAGCAAACTCGTTTCACCCCTCCTTCCCCCTCTATCTCTCTCTCTCTCTCTCTGCAGTTGCATCTTTCACTTGGCTTTGAAAGTGCATCCGCTGGCTGCGGGGCTGCAGTTCAATGCGCCCATATAAACGATATATGGATATCGCGATATAGCAATATCAGCTTGCGATCGCTGCCGTCGCTGCAATTAGAGCTAAATACGCGCTACTGTTTGGCTGTTTACACCGCCAGCTAATTGAATAATTACATAGAACGCGTTCAAATGTTTCAATATCCAGTGAGATACGCACCCAAAAAAAATATATTCAAGTCCCGCAACGAAGCTGACAGCAAGCAGACACTCAAGAGCAAAATGAAACAGAAAACCGCGATAAAAAACCCAAAGAAAAAAGCCAAAAAAGCTAAAAAAAATTCCGTGCGAACCGCGCTCGCAACGAGTTTGTTTTTTTTCTTTGTATTTTTGGCTGAAGAACATTTTGAACTGCGTGTTTATGAGCTCATATCGGCACATTTTGATCTGGCCAGCAGCTCGGCGGGACTTGTAGGAGGAGGCGGCGACGCTGGCTCAGGCTCTCTGCTTGTGGTTGTGGCTCTGGGAGAACAAAGGATTTGGCAGCATCTCAGCAGCATCAAGTTTGTGTTTAGCAGATGAACTGCCAAAACGGCGCTTGTAGACTCGCCAGCATAGACCCAAAGCAAAAAGTTCGTAGTGCCAGAACAATGCGAGCAGGAACAATTCAGAATTCACATGCCGCTTTCCAAGGGGGGTTCATTTCTAGGGAAACTAATCAAAATCAATCAGTGAAAAATGTATACAGCTCTCGATGGTAGGGGGAATCCGGAAATTGTACTGTGCACTGTGGGGAGAAAAGCCTACTAGTGAATAAAAGAGAATATTGTGTAATGAAATAGAAGAAAATGAAATTCAAGTAGACATTAATTGAAATGTATAAAATAATAAGAAGAAAGAGAATTGTAAGGACAATAATACTTAAAAGTGATTGTAGATTTACTATAAAATAATCATATCATAATAAAAGTAATAATAATGAAAATAACAAATAAAATAATAATATTTATGAGTAAATAAATGAAATACTAATAGATATGCTATTAATAATAAAAAAAAAATGCTAATAAACAAATAAATCATTAAAAATTGATGAACTTTTGATGTAAATACAGGTATTAATATTAACGAAAATAATAATGAAATTAATATTGAAAGTAATAATGAGAATAATAATAAAATTAATAATGAAATTAATAGTAAACGTTTAAATGAGAATGATAATAAAATAATTAATGAAACTAATAACGAAAGTAATAATGAGAATAATAATGAAAATAATAATGAAAAAAAAATATTATAATATTCAAAATAATAATATAATAATATTAATATTAATAGTACATAATATTGATAACAAAAATAAAGAATAAATAATATTAAAACTAGAGATAATGCTATAAAAGTAATGAACATAATAATGAAGAAAATCATATATACATATATAATACAAATAATAATATCGATAACTACCATAATAATAAAACAAACAATAAAATAATAATCTTAATAAATATACTGATAATAATAATAGAAATAAAAGTAAAACAATACTATAAAATAATGAAACAAATGATGATCAACAATAAGAATAATAGTAAATATAACAATAATTATGATGATCATAATAGCAGCGAAAATGTTCCGTATAATAGATGTGCATGTACCGATATCCATACCATATATAGAAAGTACAATGCACTTTCTATACATACTTATAGTAAACACCTGCTGGCTTCGCTTCCTCTTGGAGTCAAATGCTCCATCAACTTCATCTCAGCTTCCCCCTCAAGTTGCTACTAACATTTTCCGCTTGGTTTACCCCGTTGCCCTGGCATGTCTGCAAAAATCAACAACGCCTGCTTTATGTGTGTCCCTGCGGGAGTGTGTTTGTGTGTGTGCTTGTCTGTGTGTGTGGCTGCTGCACGCAGACGCAGACGCATCGCCCACGGTGCACACCTTCGCAGCAGCTTGCGCTGTTGTTGCCGCTGCCGCTGCTGCTGCTGGCAGCGATAAGTCTGCTCCACCCCTAGCCCCAAAAGAGCACGCTGCTCCAAAGGTCATGGACTTCTGCGAACGCGCAAAAAGAAACCTCCACCGAAAATATTTCATCGGAATTCGGAATTCCAAAGCGGCAACTGCCTGAGCAAAACCTGATAAACAATTGCGAATATGAAATAGTTGTAAACATTAAAATTAAATTTCCACATCAAGCAGCAGCAGCAGCCACAACAGAGAAAAAAACTAGCACAACTTGATTTAAATAATACAAGTGTCTAGTTAGTATCAGCGGCACAAAAACTACAACAACAGCAGCAACAACAACAACAGAGGCAACAACAACAGCAGCAACTGCCTGACTGACTGAGAAAAACTGGCTGACCGCATTTAAATGCTCGCTGCGAACGTGACGGCGCTGCCAGTGCCAGCAGAAGCAGCAGCAGCAAGAGTAGCAACAACAGCAGCAACTACAACAACAGCAGCAGCAGCAACAACAACAAGAACAACGACAACACGTCGTATATCAGTGATTGCCTGATTTACGCGCGCAATGTCAATTAAATTATGGCACATAATACAATGTAACATAGCAGCAGCCACACTCGCACACACACACACATGCACACGCACACTTGTCTTGCTCACACGCACATGCGAGTGACCCAGCAGCAGCAGCAACTGTTGCTGTCGCCTCCCTATGTCGAAATTTTGCACCGTGCGCTCGCGTAACAGGAACTTTGAATTAAGTTTGATCAGTCCGCTGCCTCAGCTGCTGCTGCTGCTACCGATGCTGGTACAAGCACTTACAACAACAACAGCAGCAGCAGCAACAAACAAGTTGCCCATTAACAAGATGCATTGCCCGCAGCAGCAGCAACAGCAGAGGCAGCTGGCAGATAGAGTAGGGAGAGAGAGGAGAGGTCGGGGCATCTCAATTTCTCAACTCGTCACTCACACTCAGCTCACACTTTCGCCTCATCGTCCCCATCGAGTGACAAGTGTTCGCATTTGCATTTCGAGCGCATCTCAATCTAATGCGAGAGCGCAAAGAGTATCTCAGTATCTGAGTATCTGAGTATCTACACATGTGTATCTCACAAGTGTTTGTTGTTCGCCACTGTGCCTACGTGCTCAGCTCTGCGCAATCTTGATTGTGCTTGACATAATTTTTGCACGTGCAGCACTACTCGACTATATAGTCGGCGATCCACTTGATAGATCAGTATACGGTGACCTATAAAGTGTGACAAAGTAATGTAATGAAAGCGATACAAATTGCAGATATGCTGTGGACACTTGAGGGTTCTGTTTTGAAAAAGAAATTGAAATAATTAAACCATTTATTTATAATATAAATTTATAAGCAGATCCATTCAAATTTGATATTTTTATCAAGTTAAAGTCCATTTGGGACTTTTCTAAAGGTTTTTATATAGAAATGTATTAATTAAAACTATCTGCAAAGTTTTTTGACTGTAAAAATAATATTTTTTGGGATGTCACAACTTTACAGAAGATTCTACATGCATTCATAACCTTAATTTAATTTAAACTTTTTAACATGTCCAAGATTTTTTTCTCTTTTGGATCCTGTCTCTTTTTGAGGTCTTCTCAGTTAATTTCTTGTGTTTTTACATTATAAGCAACCTTTGCTATACCACTTACAACCATATAATATTCATATTTATACTCTTTCGAGGGGTTTCCTAATGTTTTTGGATTGAAATACATTTAAAAAAATGTTCTGTGAAGTTTTCTGATTCTAACACTAACATTTTTTGGGATATCACAATTTACAACAGAGTTTCTTGGTATTTCTTGACTTATTTTTTGTATATACAAATTTTATTTGTCTTCAGATTTTCTCTCTTTAAGATGTTCTCCCTTTCAGTTCCTCTCAAGTTTATCTTAAAACCTTTTGCAATAGCATTCACAACCATATTATAATCATATTCATAACCTTTCCAGGGATTCCCTGTTGTTTTAAGCAATGCATTTCAACTCTCTAAAATTAATCGACAGCAATTTGGAATTTCCCGATCTTAACTATTCAAGAATATTCATATTGTATGCACAGTTTTCTTCCCAAGTTGATCTAATTTTAGTTCGGGGATTTTTCAACTTTCCAACAATTCAAATGATTTCCATTCACAGTCATCATAATCTCTTTATAGATTTTTCTCCACTTAATGTCAGATCACTTTCTTTCACTTGTTTTGCATTCTCTTGCAGTGAAATGTATCTCAATTCCTTGAGCCGAGTATCTTGTAGATTACGAACTTATTAGTGTCAATTGTTGAGCTATTCAGCAGCGCGTATTCATTTTATGATCGCCAATATTTCCACTCACTTTTCGCCACTTGCCTAACGACTCTCGCGGGATTTGCATGCGCCGTCGTCGTCGTCGTCATTAATAACTGGTTATAATCGACGGACAACCGCATGGAGATTGGCTACTGTAACTCATCAGGTTGTTGTATCTGCCGGCAACTATCTTAATAGAAATAGAAAGCGAGCACTCTCTGGCCCAGGCCAGGAACAAGCACAGGATGCACAACAGCGTCCACTTCCTATGCACAGCCAGCAGCAGGTTTCGCATTTTATTGAATACACTTGTATTGATATACCATATATACCCTCGGTTTCTTGGGCTAAATGGGTATTAGACTAAACGTAAATGTATGTCTTAAGAAGAAGAAGGCATTTCTGACACAGCATATCTGATAAATTCCTTATTAAACACTTTTTTAGTCGTTTTTGTCCGTATGAACGTCTATATTTCAGTGAATATTAGAGCTAGGTTTGTCAAATTCAGTGACAATATGTCTTATTGTTCTCTGCAGATACAAATAGTATAAGTTTTTGTCCACGCCCCTTTACGCCCCAGTAAAATGCGAAAAACCCATTTGCAAGCGCTATTTTAAAGCTAGAATATTTATTTTAAGTGTGTAAGGTTCTTAAAACCAATGCCAAGCAAATACAGTATTCAATAAAATATTTAATATATAAACCTTCCTTATCAGCTGATAGTTGCAGTTCTGGCAAGCAGGGTATATCACAGCTGAGCTATCTCAACTGTTGCTTTCTTATTTCTCATAACTAGTGAGTGCTTTCGAAACTAGTCGCCGGCTTAGCTGTACGAGCAAAGGGGCAGGAAATTACAAAACACTGAGAGAAAAGCGAGTAGCCGCAGCTGTGCGGGTACTCGCTGGCAAGTGAGTGTATTCAAATCAAATAAAATTTGATGATAATTGCGCATAGCTGAGATGCCCCACGACGACGACGATGGCGACGACGGCGAGTCTAGCTGAGTTTTGGTTATCATGATTGGTAAATCTTACGTGGCTGCGGCGGGGTTGGCGGGTTAATTACGCGTTCATTTGATGACACACAAACACAGAGAGGGATAGAGAGAGAGAGAGGGGGAGAGAGAGGGAGAGGAAGAGAAGGAGAGAGAGGCAGAGGCAGAGCGAGGGCCACAGCGCATGTAAACAACTTGGACGCACTCAAGGATGCGTGCCAGCAGCGTCTGCAGCTCCAGCTCCAGCCAGCTCCAGCTAAAGATTTCAGTTACGCGATAATAACAATAATTATTATTTTATTATGGAAAGAAACCGAGGAAGGAAAGCAACAACAACAACAACAATGAGAAATCAACTTGATGACGACGACAAGACGCATTGACGACGGCGTGCCGTGCCCGAAAGTGGTTGCAGGCAAAAACCAACTTGGCAACACCCGCCAGAAAGGCACACACACAGACAGAGACTCACATATAGCCAACGCACACACACACACACCAGTCTAAGGCACACACATCCGTACAAGCAGGGGAGCTGCAGCTGAAGCTGTTCCACGTTCTCGCTGCTCTTTATGATGTAGTTTTAATCGATGCGTTGAGATTTGCGCTGCCCTTTGGCTGTGGGTGGACGAGCAACAGAGAGAGGGAGAGAAAGAGCGAGAGAGAGAAAGAAGGAGAGAGTGGGAGGGAGAGAAAGAGACAAAGAGGGAGAGTAAGGCAAGCAAGAGGAGAGCTAAGAGAGAGGGAAGTTGGATGAGTCAGCGTGGAGCTCATGTTATAATTGGTTCTCAAATTTGCAAATACTTTATCGAGCAAAGTTGGCAATACGAGGCGGCAAGCCTACAACCCTCTACCACTCTTTCCTTCTCCCTCTCTATATATCTCTTGCTTTGTCCATCCCTCTCTCCTTTAGCCTGCCCCACCCTGCGTTATCCTTGTAAATGCGATGCCAATTAAGCCTTTGTTAGACGGGGCCGTGTACTTTGACACCAATTAATGAGGCCGCTGCGATGCGATGCCGGGGCAGCAATGTCGCTAAAGAAAGGCACTAGCAAATACAACAATAAATGTTGCAACAACAACAGCAACAACAACAATAGCAGACAACTTTTAACGCTTGGTTAACTACAGCACATTTTCCAGTCTTTTGTTTGTGTTTTTCAGTCTTGTTTCTTGCTGCTTTTTTTCGTGCTGTTTTCCATTATCATGATCGCTGTTTTGTGATATCCGCTGGCGCTGTTACCCCCCACTTCCCACCCCCTCTCTGTGTGAAAATGCATAGAAAAACGCGGCAGCAACTTGAAATTAAAGCGACAAATAATCGTCAGGCTGGCCATGATTTCATTTACCAGTAAACAAAGGGAGAGAGGGAGAGGGAGTGAGAGAGGGGAGAGAGAGGGTGGTCGCAAAGAATGCGCTTATATAAATTGTGCAATTACCCGCCACACTTTTTTTTCCGCTCTCTTATCGCCGCACTGAGATCGCATCAAGTGAAACGAGATCGTCACCAGTCATTATGCCCCCCGCTGAGGAGGGGAAGGGAAGAGGAAAGCGAAAAAAGGTCTGGAAAAACTGACCGCAACTACAATGCGAGATTTGTTTGGCTCCCTTCCCTCCCTCTCTCCCTCTTTTTTCACTTGCTTTTTGCCCTTTTCACTTAATTTGTTTACCATTTGTCTCGTTTGTCTCTTTGACATACTCCCTGGCTTGGTATCGCTGCTACCTCTCATACTCCCTTCAACCCGCCCCCCCTGTACCCCTGCACCTCCTTAACTTCAGTTCCGATTTACTGCAGCCATGTGCGACGGCCTGGAAAATGTTTCAAGTGCATTTTTATGAGCGCTCTTTAATTTTGTGGCCAGCAGCAGAAGGAGAAGAAGAATTTTGTTGTGCGAGCAGCAATTTTAAATAGCGGTAATTAACGTTGTGGTTAAATGATTGAGTAGAAAGGGGGGAACAGGGAAGCAGGAAAGTTAGAAGACTTGGCTAAAGGGTTGCAGCAGAAAGTAAGTAAATGTTGCGGTTGGAGAGGGTTGAGATTGAGAGAGAACGAAAGACAGAGGGGGAGCTGACAGAGTAAGAAAGGAAGAGTTGATTGATTTATTTACTTACTTCTTTTTATGTGTGCAAAGTAAAAGATTTGAACTTACATATCACTCAACTATAGAAGCATCAACAGACTAGTTAATATAGTCATGTTCGTCTGTCCATCTGTTTGTCCGTATGAACACCTATATCTCAGAGAATATTATAGCTAGGGCTGCCCAAGTTGCTGACAATATTTCTTTTTATTGCACTCAGATAAAGTTAATTTTAAAATATGACCACGCTCTCTTCTACCTCCCCAAAATCCATAAAAACCTAATTCCAAGCCTAATTTTAATGCAGTACAGTTTATTTTTAGTAAACATAATAACAATCAATGCACAAATGATTGCTGAAAATTTGGTTGCAATCGAACAATTAACATAGAAGTTATTTAGGAAATAAGTTTAAAGAGCTACTTATTTCGCTTCAACCCGCAAAGTATGCAACACAAAATATGTTAATCACAGAAGTTATATACTAAGCATACTAGAGTAGTCTTTGTACTTGTTTATCCATAAAAGTCTTACCTTATCCAGCTATCTCTATATCTTACCAAGCAACTCTCCAGCAGCTCAACACTCGCAGTGGAAACCTTTCTCTCTCGTGTATTTTTCCTAGACTGCTCTTTGTGCTGTGCCGAATTGCCGCTGGTGCTTTTGTGGGCTTCCCCAGTCGTATATATGTATATACAATATATATGTATATATAAATATGTCGAGAGTGTCTAATAAATATGAATAGGTTCATCGATAGCCGATTACACGTGATAGAACAAATGCATTTGTAATCGATGTAGCGGAGACTGTTTTAAGCGGAATCGCATTAATATTAAACAGACAACAACAACAACAACAACAGTTGCTGCCAGTGCTTGTTGTTGCTGCTGCTGTGTCTGTTGCTGTTGTAATTCCTAACAGCAGCTGCGTCGTGGCTTGAAAGTTGCCCAAAAAAAAACGCTAGTTTTGTCAGTTCTCTCTAGCCGCTGCCACTACCTTGTACCCCACTTCCCGCTAGTTTTGTCAGCTCCCCCTCTAGCCACTGTAGCACCTCCCCCTTGTACCCCCTTTCCCCACTCCCCCCTCTGACTAGACGAACATGACATAACCACAAGATGAAAACGTCGTCAGTTTTTGTTTTTTGTTTTGTTTTTCTCGCTGTTTTTACTGTCACCTGCTGCAGGCAGCGAAGCCGAAACTAAATTAAATATGACTAATATTTTGCAGTGACTGTAGCACCAACAACAGCAATAACAATGACAGCAATAAGAACAGCAGAGACAGAAAGTACAAAAAGCAGCGTCGACTTAGTAAAACTTTAATGCGCCTCGCGCTCTCGACTTTTGTTCGGCAAAAAAAGCTATAGCTATAGCTAAATACATATATGTTATTATTGGTGTTGTTGTTGTTGCTGTGCGCGATACGCCCCGTCACGCCCTCCTTGGAACTTGGCACTGCACCGGCTTGAGTTGCCCTCGCCTCGCCCTGCCCGCCAGCAACAGTTGCTGCCGTTGTATCTGCTTAGAATCTCACCTTGACAATTGTTGATCAAATGTTGCCGCCAATTTATTGTTGAAACATTTTTGCGTCAGCTGCCGCCGCTGCTGCTGCTGGTGTTTTTCATCATAATTTGTTGTTGTTGTTGCTGCTGCTGTTGATGGATTACAAAAGCGCAGCAGCAAAACTGAGTCAGTTTTAGTGCACAGCAACAGCAACAACAGCAAATTAGAATTACAAAATTTCAAGGCCTTGCAGGTGAATCAAAGCGAATGAGAATTCGAATTCACATTCGCAGTCGCATTCGCAATTCGCATTGCATGTTGCTGCCGTCGCTGTTGCTGCTGCTGTTGTCGTTGTACAATTTTCAATAGTTCACAAACAGACGACGAACATGGGAACAGTTTCCGGATTTGACAACATTGTTGTTGCACAACACACACAGAGAGGGGGAGTGGAAGGGGGAGGGAATGTTGCCCGGATGCGCGTCATCCTGCCCTGCCCAGCGCAGTGTCACGAGATGCGACGTTGTTGCTGCCAGTGTTGTTGCTGCCAGTGTTGCTGCTGCTGCTTAATTGTTTCTGCGTAGGCCCCGCAAAAGGCAAAAGGCGCATTTCTCTGGGCCTATAAAGCACTAATTGAGTTAGTATAATGCTCGATTTGTCGCCACATCTAGCTGCCTTTGGCAATTGGCATGCGGCTAACTTGTCGCCAGTTCGCGTGAAGCCAGAACGCAGCAGCAACAGCAACAGCAGCAGCAGCACCCAAAACTGCAATTCGGACTAACAACTTTATCAGCTGGCAGTCAGTTTGTGTACTTAGAGCACGCATTAAGGCGCATTAATAAGGTGATCAATCGAAACTTGTCGAAAGCCAGTCTGCCCCTCTCTCTTTCCCCCTCTCTCTCTTTCCCCTCTCTTTCTTTCTGCTCTGCCTCTCTGTTGCTGTCTCCTGTCACAATTTATGGCTCGCTTCACGTACGTGACTGAAAGCCAGCAGCAACAGAGGCAGCAGCAGTTGCTGTCGTTGCTGGAGAAATGCTCGTGCGTGGCAGCGATTAAGCAATCACCAGCAGCAGCAGCAGCAATGGCAGCAGCAGCAGCAACAGCAGCAGCCAGTGCAGGCAGCAGCAGCAGCAGCAGAGGCAGACAAAGTGCCTTTATAGAAATTAGATCAATATCTTTATTTATTTATAAATTGTTTTACGTGGCTGCGCCTGCCTGCGCGCTCATTTCTTATTACGCGCAACGCCAGCAACAGCAGCAACATTGGCAGCAACAGCAGCAGCTTGGCAGCAGCAACTTGTTAATTGTGGCCTGCGTTAGAGACGTGTTCGTTGCGTTATATAAACAGACTAAGCAGCCTCCGTCTTGCACTGCATCTCCATCTCCCGCACCTCCCCCTCTCTTTCCAGTTCCCTCCCCCTTGGCAGTCTTGCCTAATTGCATATTTATTGTTTATTAAGCAGCGCTTGCCCGCTGGCCAAGACGCACTGCAAGACTGACTGCACTCTCTGGCTCTGGCTGCCTCCGCGTCTCATTCACTTTTACGCATTGCCTATATATGCATAAATTAATGAAGCGCGCGCGCGTCATTCATTGGCGGCGAGCCAGCGAGTTGCTCATTGATAAAGATCAATGGCAACAGCCAGAGCAGCGACATCGTCAGCATCGTCAGCCCCCAAGGGGCATGAGAGTTGCCTAGATGACGATGTGGACGGTAAAGTTGGCTACGAAAATGGTCTGACTGCGAGGCGCATACTTTGCATGGCATTGCAGTGGTTTGAGGTGGAAGAGAGAGAGGGGCGGGGAGCGAGGCAGAGACAGGGGTAGAGTGAGAAGCTTGGACATGGGCGGAGACAGGGAGAAAAGCATGTAAGGGAGCAACTAGAGTACCAAGTAGAGGAGCCTAGGCAGAAGAAGGCAAAGAGAGAAGTAGAGGAGCTTGGGGAAAGGCAGAGAGCAGGGAAAGAGGTGCAGGAAGAGGGGCAGGAAGAGGGGGAAGAAGAGGAGCAGGGAGAGGAGCGAAGGAGACGGGCAGGGAGCTAAGTATGTAGAAGAGTCTGGGCAAGTAGAAGAGCTTGAACAGAGGCAGGAAGAGAAGCAAGTAGAACAGCTAACGCTGAATCAGAGGCATGAAGATAGTCATGGAAAGAGGCAGGGTGAGAGGCAGGAAGAGGGACAGAAGGGGGTAGGAAAATGGGCAGAGAGAGAGGGGAAGAAGACGAGCAGCAAGAGGGGTAAGTAGAGGAGCTAAGGCAAATAGAGGAGCTTAAACACTGGGAGGAACAGAGAGAGGAACAAGTACATAGAAGAGCTTCAGCAAAGGCGGGCAGAGAGCCAGGGAAAGAGGCACGGAGACAGACAGGAATAGGGGCAGGGAGAGGGACAAGAGGATGGGCAGGGAGAGGGGGGAAAAGGGGAGCAGGGTTATAGGAAAGTGGAGGAGCCTAGACGAGTAGAGGAGCTTGAACAGAGGCAGTCAGAGGTACAAGTAGAAGAGCTTCCTCAAGGGCAGGCAGAGAGTCAGAGGCAAAAAGGAGGGCAGCAAGAACGGCATCTAGGAGGGCAGGGGCAAACAGACCGCCATGCAGATTGTCAAGGGGGCGCAGTTAGCACTCGCTCCACGTGCGCGCCATAAAACAAGTTCAGTATGGGGTCAGTAACGGCGCAAAGCCGCCAAGCCGCCGCCTGTGCCCGCTGGCCACGTGTTTCAACTTTGAACGTGGCTGCCGCTGCCCTCGTGCCCGCTTCCCCTCTGCCCGCTGCCCTCTTGCCATCCATCCCGCTGCAAGCTGATAATGATGGTTGCCGCAGCTTGCTGCCGCATCGATTTGCTTTCAATTTGTATGGCAGTGTTAACGCGCGTTCATTTGGAGGCACTGTATCAGGCACAGCCCGCTCCAGTCCAGTCCGATCCAGTCCGGCTTCGATTCAAGGCGTTGCGTTGCGCTGGCCTTGAAGCCTGCAAGCGTTTTTTGTTGAAACAGCGCTGAAGCTTTCTACTGCCGCGCTGCCTTCTGCTTTAGCTTTTTTTTTTTTTTTTTTTTTTGGATTTTCTGGTTTTTCGTTTCGTTTTGGTTTTGGGGGAGAAGGCGTTGCCCCAAACAGCCCGCAACGATTTTATTTGGAAATCACTTTTGTTGCACCTACCGAGGCCAAGCAGCAGCAGAAGGGAGGGGGAAGAAAGAGAGAGAGGGGTACAGGCAAGGATGCTGTGGCGCTGTTTGCTCAGTTGATGAGCTGTGTGTATTGGCATTAGCTGGCACTGTTAACAAGATGTGCCAAACAAAAGACTTAGGCAACGAACTTGAAAACCTTTCGCCTTGACTGTGCAAGAAGAACCTTTGCATGCGGCCATAATGAGTGGAAGTCGTCAACCATGCGAGTGTATTTGTGTGTGCCAGTGTGTGGGTACTGGTGTGTTTACAGCGTGCGTGACACTTGACTCTAGGGCATGGCACAGCCCCAGCCACAGCCACGACAGATTGACGACGAAGGCTTTTCAAGAGAAAATTTTACTTGGTGTTATACCCAGTATGCATGGGTTAGAAAGGTATTATAAACTATGTGTATGCTTGAGCAGCATCAGCAGAGCTGTCTATATTGGCTTGTTTGTCTGTCTGTCATTCTGTTCTTCTGTACCTTTCCTTCTGTCTGTCTTCTTGTCTTCTGTCTCTCCTTTTGTCTGTTTGTATGTCCGTATGAACACCTATATCTCAGAGACTGTTAGAGCTAAGCTTATTAAACTTGCTAGCAATATGTCTTCCTACTGCACGCAGAATACCTTTGCCTAAGAATTCGACCACGCCTCCTTGCGCCAACATAAATCGATAAAAGCTGAATACCCAGCGCAATTCTAAATTTCATCACTTCATTTTTGGTATATCCAATTAATAATAATGCCTTGATTATTCCTGCAAATTTGATTGCGATCGGTTAGTAAACAGTTATTAAAGAAGCCATTTTTAACGCCTCCTTTCGCCTTTATAAGTTGATAAAAACTGCATTTTTAGAAAAATTCTTTGAGTTATCACTTCATTATTATTAAATACAATAAATATAAATGCCTAAAATAGAATCCCTGCAAATTTGATTGCAATCGGTTTATTAACATAGAAGTTATTACAGAAATCATTTCAAAGAGTGACTGTTTTGCAAGCCCCGCAAAGTATGCAACACAAAATACGCTTAACATAGAATTCAGTCATATATAGCTCTAAATTCAGTATAGCGGGTATATCAAAGTCAAGCACACTCGGCTGTAGCTTTTGTGCTTGTTTTCCCTCCCTCTCTCTCTCCTTCTCTCTCTCTCTCCATCTCCCTCTCTGTCTCCCTCTCCCCCTCCCTCTCTTGTTTTTGCGCCACGACATGGCATTGTGTTCATTATTATGATTATATTGTGTTTCGCTTTTCGTTTTAAAGTCATTGCTGGCCCGCAGGCGACGGCGGCAGCTGTTGCTGCTGCTGTTGTGCTGCTGCTGCTGTCGTTGTGCTGCTGCTGACTGCATTCAAAATTATAAACAAATTTCGTTGCCACGTTAAACAGACAATCGCATGCAATGTACAAAATTTTCCAACAATGGAAAGAGGCAGAACAGCAGCAACAGTTGCCGGGGAAATAATAACAATAATAAAATGAAAATGCTACGGCCGGCAAGTTGCGTAATCCGTCAACCATGGCAGTCAAAAGAGCAACGCAGCAGCAGCAACAGCAACGGCAGCAGCGCCAGCAGCAATATCACAGCAGCAACAGCGTGGCAGCAATGTCGTGGCAGCAACAGCGGCGTGGCAACTTGCTCTGTGTTTCTTCGTGAGTCTTCGTTTGAGGGCGGGTGGCTTAAGCTGCGCACGCAACAATTGTGTAGCCAGCGCGCTCCCTCCCCCTTAAACAGACTCTAAGTCAAGTTTTCCCCTCCCCCCTCTTACTATCGCGCATTTGCAATCTGAGCAATGAAAAAAATACATTAAATACCAAAAAGAGAAACAATAAAATAATAATAAATGTTTTTTTTTCTCTGCTGGTTTTTTTCGGCTTTTACTTTTTCGACTGTGTGGCGCGCGATAAGCATCGCAGTCGCCGCGTTTTATGAATGATCGCCACATCGAGTGACCGCGTCGCTACCTACTGCCCTCCCCTCCCTTCTCCACTCCTCCTTCCCCGCTGTGCAGCCCACTGGCTGAGCGAAAAACACTTGTTGCGCCAGCTTCAACTTCAGCTTCAGCTTATTGTTGCTCTTACTGTTGCTGCTGTTGTTGTTGTTCCTGCTGTTGCTGCTGTTGTTGTTGTTGCTCTTACTGTTGCTGCTGTTGTTGTTATATTTGTTGCTGTTGTTGTTCTTGCTGCCTGCTCTACGTCGCCGGCTGTTGACGAACAACTTTAGCGACAAGATCATAAATCAAAATTTTATTTCGCGCAGCCTCTCTCTGTCTCTCTCTTCCCCTCAGTCTTCCTATCCTTCTCTCCCTCTCTCTCTTCCTCTCTCTCTCTCTCTACACATTTAAATTTTTATGATTTTAGTTTTTTCGTTGTTGTTGCGCATAAATTAAAAATCGCCGCGCAGCGATTGCAGCGCGATTAAAATAGATTGCCACTAGTGCCGCGTAGCCAAGGGGGGTAGAGGAAGAGGGGGGAGAGGAAGGGGGGCACAACCTGCTGATGACGTCGCTGCCTAACCACGTAGCAGTCAAACCCACTGACTAACTGTCTTAGTGACGGACGACAACGACTTGACCGACTGCGAGACGCGACTACCTGTCTTGAGCCAGTTGGCCCGGCTCTGACTCTGGCTCTGACTCTGCCTGAGCTGTGCCTGGCCTGACTTGGTCTGCCCTGGCTCTGACTGTGCTGGCTATGCTGGCTATGCTGGCGACCCGGCAACGTGCGGCGCGTGCTCGTTTCAAGGAAAGTTTATGGCTATTTGGCTGTCATAAAAGCTGAAAAGGAAAACAAAGACAAGCGCTCGAAAGAAGAAGAAGAAACGAAAGAGATCAGCGGCAGCAGCACGCTCGAAATGAAAGTGAACACGCTGCGTATGCGCAATGCGCCGAGAAGTAATTGTTGGTGGATGAACGAAGGTTGCTTGCAGTGACTGCTGTTGCTGCCAGTGTGCTGTTTTGTTGTTGCAACTGCTGCTGCTGTTGCTGCTCTTGCAACTGTTCCTAGTTGGCGGACCATTTTCTCAGCTTACTGTTCTAGCTAGTGCAGCTGCTGTTCTCAGAGCTGTTGGCAGTCTTCTGCTAGTGCTGCCATTGCAGCTCCTTCTGCTGCTCTTACTTGCTTCCTACAAGTCTTCCCACATGTGTTCCCACATGTGTTCCCACATGTCTTCCCCCTCTTTTCTCTTGTGCAGTTCATACTTTAGCTGTTCCCGGCACCGTCATTCACAGTTTAATGTGCAGCTCCTTCTGTTGTTCCCTCACACAACTGTTCCCCACTTGTACTGTTGGTTTTACTACAGTTATTCCTATTCTTGCCTTTATTGTTCCCGTTTCTGCTGCTACTGCTGTGTACTATAGCTGCCCTTGTTACTTCTGCTGAGAACAGAAATTCTTCTTTATTCTACAGAGTGTATTTTCCTTCCTAATTGAATTCAATTCAAAGTGTCGCTCCTGCAACTGTTCCCTGCTGCTGCTACATTCAGTTTGTAGAGTTAATCCTGTTGCCTCAACTATTCTTACTGCTCTACCCTCTTCTGCTGGTAGAACAGTCTCCTTCCACTGTTCCCATTCTACTCCATAAATTCCCAACTCAAACTGTTGCTCCTGCAATTGCTCCCACTGCTACTTCTTCCCGTTTCTTTGACTATTCTCTTTGCTTCAACTGTACCAACTGTGCTCTACCCCCTTCACCACCTCTTGTGACTAATTTCTTCCCACTGTTCCCATTCGACTTTTAAACTCAACAAAATAAAGTGTAGCTCTTGAAACTGTTCCCACTGCTACTACTGCCCATTTCTACTGCAATTCTTTTTCCTTCAACTGTTCCTATTACTCTACCCACTTTTGCCACTTCCTGTCTGCCTGTAGAACAGCCTCGCTTTGCTCCTGTTGTAGCCACTGCACAATTCAATCTGTTCCCACTTCTGCCGCTCCACCGTCAATTTGCTGTCTTCCCAAAGGCCTTTTGATTGTGCCATTAATCAGGCTAAGCAAAATGTTTACAAAATGCAACCAGCAGCAGCAGCAGGCGCCGTAACTCAAAGCGAAACGGAGAGTGGCGGCGGCGGCTTTAAATGGCTAAAAAAACGGCTAAAATGGTTTAATGTTTTGCCGCTTTGGCTTGCAAATTGAAATTCGCGCACCAAAAATGCGCAGAAATATGTTAAAATCTTGTTGCATGGAATTTATGAATGAAAAGCAAAGCCAGGAGGGAGAGCAGTAGGGAGAGGAGAGGAAGGGGAGGTAGTAGGGGGGAGGGAGAGGAGAGGAGGTGCACTTATTGTTGGCGAACTAACAAGCTGCCAGCTGAGAACAATGCGGGGAAAACAGCACAGCAAGTTGGTCTCGTGTTGCTGCTGTTGCTGTTGTTGCTGTTGCTGTTGTTGTTGTTGCTGCTGTTGGTAGCCATAAATTTGTGAACAACTATAAATGCAGCTGAAGAGCCGAGAGCAACGCTCGCGAACACATAAACACACATTTCGCAGACATCGTTTGCGGCCAAAAGTGGAAAATGCAAAGCCTTCTTTTGTTGTTGTTGTTGTTGTTGCCAATGTTGTTGTTCCTGTCGCTGTTGTTTCCCTTTTGTTTTCCCCTTTTTGAGGAGGAGAGGGGTGTGCTGCCTTGTTGTTGTCATTAAGCGGGCGCATCCGTGCTGTCTTGTCTATTTACTTTTGGCTGCAACTAATAAAGAGGTAACTTCGTTTAGAGCCGCCACATTATTTATGGCCAGTTGCCGGTGGGCAGCAGCTGTCGTGGGCGTGGCACACGCTTGATTTATCCCAGTCAGCAAGAAGAGGAAGAAGAGTGAAGACTTTTAGTGCATTCCCATCCACACGCGCTTCCCACACTTGCCAAAACAGTCGCGGGCAGGCGACTAGCTACACTTGAAGTATGTTATTGGCTTGCCTAATAAAATCAATTTCGTTATCTATTCCCACGTTTTAAATGCTCAACTGTCAAATGAATTAAATGCTGCACACACACAGAACGAGGCAAGTGAGGCAGGTGAGGTGAGGCAGTGGCAGCAAGGTGAGCGCAATTTGAATTATCAACGCACTTTGGCAACGGAGTTGCGGAACCAGTTCCAATTGCGCACACACAGGTGGCTGAGCTAGAAGACAACAACAACAACTTCAACAACAGCAACAACAACTAGAGAAACAACAACAGTAACAGCTGTGGCGATTAGAAAGCTTCCCCACACGGCCCGCTGTGGCGCATCTGTTGGCCATCAATTGTGGCTGCCTCGCATAAATTATATGCCAAGTGACATATTGCGGAAGTGATCGAGTCGCTGGAGAAGCAACAGCAGCACAAGTGACTAGCCAAAGTGGGTTAAAAGGATAATGCCAGCCAGGGAGACAGAGCAACAACAACAACAACAATTGCAAAGCAAATGCTGAGTCTGGCGCAGATCTCTGAGCTCGACTCCGGCTGCTGCCTCAAGTGACACAGTGACATGCTAATTTCTTGTTTGCCATATTTGTCCATATGAAAGTGGTACAAATTGATGCGGGACCAATGTAAGGAGAGGGGAGGGGGAGAGAGAGAGGCAGAGAGAGGCAGCGAGAGGGAGAGAGGGGCAGCGAGAGGATACCAAGTGCCATTGGCGTGACATAAGGCTGATTGACATTTGACAGACTGTCTGACTATGCGAATGTCTCTCTGTCTACCTCTCTGTCTCTCCTTCTTCCTCTCTGTCTACCTCTCTGTCTCTCAGTCTACCTCGCTGTCTGTCCATTCGTCAGCCAACACTTTTACTTTCGTGCGTGGTGTATTTCGTTTGCCACTTTTTGCTCGAGTGGGGAGCAACAACTTCATCCCAAGAGTTTTTTGCGTTCTCCAGCACACTATATGCAAAACATGTAAGAAAAATAAAGTGGAGTATACACGACTGTGTAATACCCTTTATAAATGCTTGACTAGTAAAATTATTGCTTAAATAACATCCAACTTTTTAGACAAACATAAATATATTTCAAGATTTCATTTAGAGTGTGATAAATATTAGGTAAACCTAAAAAGAAAATTCTAACATTAAAAACAAGCTTTATATACGCTTTTTATTGATTTATAAAGGCGCAAAAAGAGGCGTGGCTTCATACTAATACCAACTTTATTCGCAGCCAAGAATAAGAAACATGTTCTCCCAATTTAGTAGCCCTAACTCTTATAGTCTCCGAGTTAAAGCTGTTCATACGAACAAACTACGTCAAAATTGACTCCTTCTGCCTTTTACAGACTTCCACAGCGCGTATGAGACGTATGTAAATCAGGCGACATATTGCCAACTGTTTCTTATGTAATTCTTGTTTCGAAAACCATGCAAGCTGTCCGAATGTATCTCAAATGCAAATCCGACAATTGAAGGCCCGCTTCGACACGTGAATTTAGCCATAAAATTTAATTGAAAACCAAAAAAGAAAAAACGCCAAATTTATGCAATCGTTTATTACACTTCATTTAACCAGAGAAAGAGAGGGAGAGAGAGACCGAAAACATGTTTAAATATATAGTAATTATGACAGTTTGAGTAATCATCTTATGCGCTGTGCGAGTTACAAATTTATGCACACACTTTATTAGCCTTATAGAGGCATTTAAATATTTATGATGCTGCTTGTAAACATAAGATTAGAAACAGATTTAGTTATTCGAATGGCAATAAAACAATTTGCACAAAGTGCTCGACAGATTGCAAGATGGATTAGCTATAGATATAAACATATATCTTTCATTATATATTATATCTCGCGTACTTGGCACAACCTTGATGTACTGGCAAAAAGATATATTTGTACTTTTTGTCGGTTTTTTTTTTTATTTCTGTTGGCTAAATAAATAGCTTTTTTTTTTAGCTGTATAGCTCGACAATATTTTATCATTGAGCGCATATTTTGCGCTTGGTTTCTCTTGCGTAACTGCCGACAGAGTGTGGGGGCCAACTCTGCAGAGATATAGCAGATTTATACATAGATCCTATATAGGAAGAAGAGGAGCGAAGGGGGGAGGTAAAGATAGAGAGGGAGGGAGAGACCGAGGCAAAGAGGGAGACAGAGACGCAGAGAGAGCTAAACACTTTTTATAGCTAGTTTCTTCTTTTCTAGGCGAGAATTAAGTTATATAGCTAGATATATCTGTATATTTCTATATCTACGTATATATATATGTTTATACACTACGCAGCTCTAGCCAAAAGTAGCTCAATTGAAGCGGGGCGCCCCTGCTCCCATTTCAATCTCTTGTGCCGCTCGAGTGCACATTCAATCGAAACGAAATTGAAATCCGAAAACTGAAAACTGAACATATATTTTCGGACGTCAATGTCAACGATCTGACGATGACGATGACGATGACGACGGGGCAATCGGACGTTGGCTTCATTCGACGATTGTACGATCCGTCGATCCGTCTATCTGTCGATCTGTCTATATGTGTGTCTATATGTCGCTGGGCGATTAGCGGGCATGTCTGTGCGGTAGTCAATACCGGTAGTTATCGCCTAATTGAATCAACTTGCGGAATGCACATTAAAATCGGCACGAAAACACTTTATGGGCGACATAAAACCAAGCCAGTGAAATTCGCAAGTAAGAGGGAGATAGAAAGAGAGAGAGAGAGGGAGAGGGAGGAAGGTAGTAAGTGAGCGGGGTAGACAGTTAAAAGCAGCATAAAAATGGGTAACAAAAAGCACAAAAAAAGCTAAAAAAAGAGCACATGCCACGCTACAAAAATCCAACCAAGCGCGAAGAACGACCTTGAACGCGTCGGCTATAGGTAGCACTCACTGTACGTATGTGTGTGTACTGTGTGAGTGTGCAAGATTGCAAGCTGTAGATACAGTTAAGAGCGCGCATAAATAGCATTAGATACGCGCTGCCGTTGTATCTATATTTAAACGCGATGCTGGAGGGGCAAAGGGGGAAAGGGGGCAGGCGGCATTCAAAAGTGAAGTGCGCACAGCTCAGCGCACAATTAGTTCTACGTAACAACAACAACAACAGCAACAACAACAACCAGCCTCGTCTCGTCTTGGAAACCGAAAGTATCTGTGAGATACATTTGGGGCTCATTTGCTGTCGCTTCAAGTGTTTGGCTTGCGAATTCGACAAGATGACGAAATCCGCCAGGCACAGGCGCTGGAATTACACTGCACTCACACACACACACACACACACACATGCAAACAATATAGAGACATTTCGCAGCTTGTCACACGCTGCCAAAATGTGTTTTCCATTGCTCACTCGATGCTGATTTAGCTGCCAGCTGCTTTTCACGAGCATTCACTTTTAATTTCATGTGAAAAGCCGTTTGAAAAGCCGCCCAGAGCAGGCTAAACTGTAACTAACATAGTTTCTTAGTCGTCTATTGGTTCTCTACCCCTCCCCCCTCTCTCTCTCTCTCTCTTGGGTCTGCTCTATTACTTAATTACGAGTCGAAGTCTTTTTATGGCCGCGGGATGCGGGACAGCTTAATTTCTCTTTACGGTAATTCACCACAAAAGTGGAGACTCATGCTGAGAGTTGAGTTGTAAATGGCAACTAATTGCGCCATAATTGATATATCTATCGTCTATCGATTGTCGATAGCCATAATTGTGTTTTCTCTGCTCGCTTGCTAAAGTCCTTTTTTCTTCTCTCTTCTCTTTGCAGGTGAAAATCTGGTTCCAGAACCGACGCTCCAAGTACAAAAAGATGATGAAGGCCGCACAGGGGCCGGGCACCAACAGCGGCATGCCACTGGGCGGCGGCGGCGGTGGACCCAATCCTGGTCAGCATAGTCCTAATCAAATGCACAGCGGTAAGTTTCACTTCGTTAACACGAATCAACAAAATTCTGCAGCTTTATTTTAATCTTTGCACGTTTTCTTTTCTCTCTTTCTGTCTCTTTCGCACTGCAGGCGGTAATAACGGTGGCTCAAACAGCGGCTCGCCCTCACATTATCTACCTCCCGGACATAGTCCAACGCCATCAAGTACACCTGTGTCTGAGTTATCGCCCGGTAAGTGCAGCGACGCCCCACAGCGCCTTGGCTCTGCTGTTACTCATTCTCCTCTTCTGCTTCTCTTCCCTCTTCTTTCTCCCTCTTTGGCTGTTTAGAATTCCCACCCACGGGTCTTAGTCCGCCAACGCAAGCGCCATGGGATCAGAAACCGCATTGGATCGATCATAAGCCACCGCCGCAAATGACGCCGCAGCCACCTCATCCAGCAGCGCCGCATCCGCAGTCGCATCACCACAATCCGCCGCCACAGATGGGCGGTTATGTGCCGCAGTATTGGTATCAGCCCGAGACGAATCCATCATTACTAACGTGAGTAGCCACTGCCATGCCCCAACAGCTTCCCCTTTTCCCCGCCAGCTATGCATCACTTGCTAACCGAACATTTCCCCCTCTCTCCATCTCTCTCCTTGTCTGTTTCTTTCTTTACTCTCTGCAGCGTTTGGCCGGCGGTTTAACAGCACCCCAACCAGTTGCCCCCGCCGTCCGCCGCCGCAGCCGCCGCCGCCGCGTGGGCACAATCCATGCAAACGCAATCCTACGAGGCAAGGCCCAGTGCCGAACTGAATCTGCACCAGAATCACCACCACCACCACCATCAGCAGCAGCAGCAGCATCAGCAGCAGCAATATCATCTCCATGTGCAGCATCATCAGCAGCAGCAGCAGCAACAGCCTCTACCTCCTCCAATTTCCTCTGCTCCTGCGCTGCCTCTCAACGGGGCCGAGTATGCAGGCGATACTGATGGCGATGGAGATGCGCCGCGGCAGTGAATGCGCCAGCGTTGATCAACACTGTACGCAATGTGGCGGTAGGGCGATCGGTTAATCGATTATTAATTGGCTAATCGACTTGGTGGCGTGCAACGCATAATAAAAACATTGTAAAATATTAAATATAAATCGCAGTTGTAATTAAATTTTTATAAATTGTAAGCGATAATACAAACGTAAAAGGAATACAAATACACACACACACACACACCTACACACACACACACAGTCGCACACTGAAACATTCCTCAAGCTAAACGTGTCCTTCACTTTGTTTATTTTGTGTCAACTTTAGCGAATTGCAAACTGTATAAACAATAAATAAAGAAAATATGTGAAGCAAAGCAGTGAGAGAAGCAGAAGCAGAAGCAGAAGAAAGAGAACACAAACAAAGAGAAACAAACCATGAAATCAGCTGTTGATCTTAAGCCTTTTTTCCTGTGCCCAATCGAGCAACATTGTTTTTATTTTTTATTTTTTTAGTTTTTTGCTTGTTTAGACTACAATTTACCGCTACGTTTTCTGTACAGCAGCAGCAGCAAAATCAGTAAAATCAGATCTCAACGTAATTTGCATATAAAGTAACCACACACACACACACACTCACACCCACACACACATACAGACAGACAGAGAAGGAGAACCAATCTGTAATCATTCCAGTTCCAGTTCCAGTTCCAAATCATCAACATCATCTTCACGTTATGTGCAATATAATTTTACACACAAATCAATCCCGTTACAAATTACAAACAAACCACACTCGAGGTCAGCATCAGAGTTCAAAGCGTAAAAAAAGAAATAAAAATTGTGTGGAGAAAAAAGGCAGTTAAAAAAAAAAAACAAACGAAAGAAACGAAACAAAAACGTAAAATTTCTATTGTAAATTTGTGTAAAAATCAACAAATAATTCTATAAGCTAAACTAATTTTAAAGACAAAGACGAAGAGAGAGAGGGAGAATGAGAAGAGAATGGAGCAGAAGTGGAAGCGAAACAAAATGTTAAATATTAATGAGAATGCATAAAATGTAAATGTAGAACTATGCGGAAGCGTATGTAATAAGTGTATGAAGCAGAAATACGTATTCGATGTAGTGCTTGCTGTAGTTGTAATTAATTAATTAATTATTAATTATGCGGTAATTAGTGCGTGTGGTTAACTCTAACTCTAGTTTAATTTATAAACGAACGGAGCAACAACAATAAGAACAAAACAAACCGAATTCTAATTTAACAAATGAGTTTCCAATTGCATTGTAAACTATCCTACCCTATAACTTCAACAGAAAGTTGCGTATATTATGTGCTAGCATTTAATTAATTAAATAGTTTTAATCTAGAAAATGGCAACTACTTTCTAAACAAACCCAGACAGACAGCAGAACATCAAAACAAATCTCAAGCAGACACAGATATATATACATGCATATATATAATAAACACCACACACACACACACACACATAGGCATACATACTTGAAGAAGAGCAGAACCCATTTATAGTAAGTTGTAGTAATTGTCGTAATTTTAAAATCAAATCAAATAAAACGAAACAATAATAAGAAAAACAAACAACAAAAAACAAGTGAAAAGAGAACAAACAATAAATATGCAAATCAAGCAAAATCACAAAGTAATATATCTATATATCAAGGGTAGTATTCCCGTCCCCCCTCTCTATATCCCTCCCTCCACTGACTGACAACGCATCCACTTAGCTCGAGCATTGGCTGCTCTTTTCAGAAAGGATTCTCTGGCTTCGTCCGGCCGGGACACGCGTCGCACATTAATGCATTTATACTCGCACACACACACACACACACACTTGGAGTCGCACACACTCACCTACATCACTTTGGCACTTGAAAAAGTTAAGTGGCCGACGGAAGGAAGCGTAAAATCTGTTCCATTAATCAGAAAGAATGCAGCAGGATACGCTTGAGGCTTTCAGCCTTTTCAGGCCCACTCTGAATGGGTCCATTATGTGCTTCAGCCTCAGACAATTTTCACACAATTTTCCAACGGCAATTTGCAGTGCAAGAAAACCCAAAGGAGGAGTGAGGAAGGGGGAAGGAAGGCAGGAAAGGGAGTGGAAGTTTTAGCTTGTTTCCTGGCAGGAAAGCAAAGTTGCTAATGCAGATTTGCAGCTAATTAATTGGGGCGGGGAAAATGGGGACAGGGGCGTGGTACCATACCTGATCAGTTCCAAAAATAAATATGTCAATCAAGGTGAGTCCTTTAAGCTGCCTCCAGCTGCAGCTTCTTCCTCCAACTGGGAACATAAAAACCTTGACAGGCCTCAACTGTCGTGTGTTTTTTGCTCATTAAATCAACACCTCGGCACACAATGGAGCCACTGCAGTTGGACAAGGCAGCAGGGAGAGCTGGCAAGGAGGGGTAGGGGGAGGGGAAGATTTGTTGGCAAGCCCCAAAAGAATTCCACAATCGCTGAGGCTGAGCCTGAGCCGAAGCAGAATTTTGCATTTGCCGCAAACGTTTTTCTTTTGCGATTTCAATTTAAAATTTGCGCAAAGGTCGCCAGGAATGTGCCGGAATGCAGCAGAAGAAGAAAGAAGGAGGGAGAAGGAGAGAGAAGGAAGGAGAAGAAGGTAGAGTGAGTGCAGCGTGTATGCAGACGAATAGTGCTATGAATACACAGACGAGTGCCCCCTTAATTGATAGCACAGACAATGGGCACATTCGGCTTAGTTTGCCACAGGGAGGGAGAGGGAAGAGAGGGGTAACTCTGCTCGAAATTACTTGCTGTACTTAGCGTGTTTACATAAATTAGCCGCAAGTGACGCGTTGCAGTTGCAGTTGCTGCTGTTGCTGCTTTGGCTGTTGCTGCCACAGGACGTTGCTGCTGCTGCTGCTGAAGAAATTCCTCGTAAAAATGACGCATACCAAACTTAGACACAACGGGGACGTGGATGTCGCGTCGACTGCGTTCCAAAACTCAACAAGGCTGAGCAGGAGCAGGAGCAGCCATCGCCAATACCAAATTGAGCCAGAGTCAAGCCAGAGCCAAGCCGAGTCGGAGCCAGAGTCAGAGCGGGCCGAGCTGAGCCAAGGCGAAATACGCGTACAATAAATAACACAGCGGAAAAAACAAATAAAAAACGCGAATGAAATAAAAATAAAAACAAAATAAGCAAGAGGGAAGCAGCAACAACAACAGCAACAGCAACAGCAACAGTAGCAACAACAATCTGTGGCTGCAGTTGGAGTTATTTGTGAAATTCATCCGTCAAAGTCGCTGCTGCAGACTTTGGGTCTTTGGGGCTGGCGTAAAACTTAAAAAGCGTTCCTTTCATGGCTTGCCCCATTGTCTTTGCCTTTGGCTACTGGTCATGCCGGCAGCGCTGCTCCCCCTGCTCCCCCTTCAACTCCTTCTAGTCCTCCTGCTGCTGCTACTGCATTCCTGGACCTGCTGCCGTCCGCATGGAATGATGAACGATGTGTCGCTGATGACCTGATCAAAGTGGAGCATCTGCACGCATATCGATTGCACTCTATGCCAGTGCAGGAGTGAGAGAGCAAGAGAGTGCGAGAGAGACAGAGAGAGAGAGAGGGAGCAAGAGAGAGGGAGAGAGAGGGAGAGCGAGAGCAGGCTTGGCGGCATTGCTGCCGGCCCTGCATGTTTAAGGACATGACATTTTTTGTCGTACCGTTTGCTAAAATAACTTTGTTAAGATTTTTGCCAACTCGCTTTGGGAACAGCGCACACACACACACACACACACAACTCGCTGTGAAAAAGGGACAAATTTGACGGCAACGTCGACAACGACGACGACGAGGATGAGGGCAACGGGCTGCGCTTTTGTTTTGGGCTGCATCTCAATGAGATTCGATAAATCTTCAAGCCGATGCAGCAGTCGCCAACAGTTGAACAGGCAGTGACAGCGACGATCTGTTGTGGCTGTTGTTGTTGTTGCCACTGTTCACTGTCCACTGTTGACTGTCCACTGTTGCTGCGACTGTTGCTGCTGTGACTGTGTCTGTTGCTGCTGCTGTCGTTGACTGTTTGCCCTGGTCAGTAGTTGCTGACCGATTTTATGACAAATGTATTTTATGAACTGTCAAAATAGGTGTTGAAAATGAATTAATTTGCGACTGACTGACTGACTGACTGACTGGCAACAACAACAACAGCAACGAGTGCAGCAACAACAACAACATCGGCAGCAGCAACTGCGTTTTGGCGGCAAACTTCAGAGTTTGCAAGCGTGACATTTGTAACAGCGCTGTAAGGCAAGAGGCAGAGGCAGAAACAGAGGGGAAGGCAGAGAGTCAAGAGAGGAGAGGGGAGAGCAGGCTACGGGCAGCTGCGCCTGCGCCGAAATTTGAAACTGCCAATTAGCAGCAGCAGCACAGCAGCAACTTCCTACGCAACGCGACTGTCTCGCATCCATTCGACCTAGTTGCCACCCTCCGCCCGCTGGCTACGCCTCCCCCCGCAACCCTGCCATATATATGTATGTATATGTATGTGAAACCTATATCAAAATCTGCTAATTTAATCAACGGCGGACTGTAAGGCGTTGGGGCGTGGCAGGCACGTGACAAACGAGCGTTTGAAGTTCAATGCAGCTGGCTAAGGGAGCAGAAGGGTAAGCAGAAGGAGGAAGAGAAGGGGGATGGAGGAGAACGAGGAGGGGGAGATGAAGAGGGTGTGTTGTAAATCGAATAAATATGTTGAATAGTGATAAGTACGGGAATTTATGTGACTCTTTATATACTCGTAATTATTGCATAGCTATTAACATTTGATGAATGTTTTGCTTTAACTGCTTAACATTTGATAGAAATATTGGAATATATTTGTGAATGTTTTTTTATGACTGTTATATGATATGATAGTTGATTTATATATTTGATTGGCATGGAAAAATGTTTTTAAGGATTATAATTATGGAAAAGTGAAAGGTTTCAGGTTCAGTTTAACTCCTTTAACATCAAGTGCAAATAAGCTTTAAGTATAGGTAAATATGAGGAAAGTTGTACGATATCACTGCGTTAAATGTGTTATTATTGCATAGATGTTTTGCCCTGGCCCTTCCTCTCCTGTCAATCCATTAAAGTGTAGTTTTAATGCAGAACAGTTCATTTTCGATAAAACAACATAAACTTCATGTACGCCAGGTAAACAGAAACCTTCATGCCAAATTTGGTGTCTCTCGCTTTTATAATAGCTGAAATCTGTGTGTTCATCTGGACATCCGGACAGACAGAGAGACATGGCTTATTCGACTCGGCTAGTAATCCTGAGCAAGAATATATATACTTTGTGAGTTCTCACACGCCTCCTTCTGCCTGTTATATACATTTGCACAAAGTTAGTACACCCGTTTTTAACCATTTTCAATGGTCGAAAGGTATAAAAAATATTTAAGAAAATGTTCTAGCGGGAAACGGGTATATTACAGCTGAGCACAATCGACTGTAGCTTTCTTGCTTGTTTTTCAATTATCAAATGAAACCTAAAATATATCTTAACCAAAAAAATTTGAAATAAAGTTTGAAATTTTTAAAAAAATATGAAAATATATATAAAAATTGTTGTACTCGTGCAATATAATGAAGAAATAAATACACAATACTTTGCAAAGATTTTCCAATTCAACTCATAACTATTTAAAAATTGTAACCATATCCAATCCAAACCACTTACATCACATGAAAAACTGTCGCTGAAATATGAACAAGTTTGAAAGTAATAAAAAAACCATTTGGCTTGCACTTCCTGCTCAGCTGAGCGCGATCTGCGGGCTGATTGTATAGGCAAAAATGTCGAGATCTATTCCAAGTGTAAATTCCAATTGCATTTTCAATTCCTCAGCCTTTGCCTTTTGCAATAACTCAGATTTTTATTGAGACATGCACGAGATGGGGTTATGCAGCGTCATCAGCAGCAGCAACCTCATCATTATCATTGTGCCAGTCGAACGATCGTTGGCTGGATCGATCAACTAATGTTTTATTTATCGGCATGCATTATCCGACTGGCATTAGAACTGGGGGCATGCAGCATATGATTAAATATTGGCGACGTTTTCATAAATACATAAATAAAGCGGCACAAAAAAACGTTACATTTTGCAGGGGGTGCAAAAGGGAAGGGAGAAGAGGGATGAGGAAGTGGAAGAGGGGGAGCTGCGTTGCTTTCCCAAGCTGGGCGTGAAACTCGGACGTGGCAAGCGAATGTGTGCCTCATGTTTAATGCGAATGCGAATCCGAATCCGATTCCAATTCCGAATGCGAAAGTTTGCAAGCAACTTGAGGCCGGCAAATGTGTCGTACGCGACACCTAACACAGGTTGCTGCCTCCGCTACTGTTGCTGCTGCTGCCTTATGCAATGCCACATCACATGGTCACAGCCGGAGCACATCCTCTGGGGACAGTGCAGCATACGCAATAAACACATTAACGTGTTATTTAGTTGTCAACACGAACCGGGCATGGACTCTCTTTGAAATGGACCGCAGCCAACCTGTTGCTAGTGCAGAGATACCTCTCGCGCTCCCGCTCACTCTCTCTCTCTCTTTCCCCTTCTCTGCCTCTTTTCTTTCTTCTGCTCTCCGCCTACATCTTCCTCTCTTCCTTCCCTTCCCTTTCTTACTTTATATGCTAAATTAACTAAATCCAAAGTCGCTGCGCGCTTTGATGAGCTCAAAGTGAATTTGCCTCACTCCCCCCCTTTCCTCACTCCCTCGCACACCTCTCCCCCTCCGCTGCCACTTGCGCACAACCCATTGAGGCGTGTGGGTGCCTTAGACAAAGGAACATGCTTCGGCATGAGGGTTGACAGGCAAAACAATGCCTCAACTTGAAGCTGAGACGGCAGCGGCGGTGGCTGCTACACAATGTGGATGTGGCGGCGGTCAAGTGAAGTAAAATTCCCGTCGTGCCCCGTTTGGCTTCGTTCCCAGGCAAAGATCTCTACATGAAAATGCCGCGTCATGGCGCGGATGAGCAGACGAGCAGATGAACAGATGAGCTTCGGCCTGGGCAGACCGTGGAGAGTGAAAACAGTGCGCAGCATTTGAGAGATCTGTCATAAATTGATTGAGCCAAGTGCTGCCTGCTTGCTACACCCGCAACATACACACACACAGCACACACACACACATACACACAGAGAGATGCCCGCACACCCTTGACTTGTGAATTGTCGTCGCTGCTCGCACACACAAAACTGATTTATGATTATTTCGCAGACAATTAAGACAAATAAACGCAACAAGCCAAATTCAATTAAATCCATTAAAAAAACTGAGGCGCACTCGCAAATTTGGACCCGGCAATGGGCAGCAATGGGGGTTGTGGCTGAAACTGGGAGAAAGAGGAGGGAAGAGGAGACTGAGGGAAGAGCAGACTGAGGGAAGAGTAGACTGAGGGAAGAGCAGACTTTGGCTACTGCGACTGCGGCGGCTCCCACACTCGGCGACAAAAGATGCGCCGCCAGGCGAATGGGGACAAGTTGAAGAAAGTAGGGAGAGGGTACGAGGGGAGTAGAGAGCAGGGGGAATGCAGGAGAGGAGGGAAAGCGAAGAGAAGGGGAGTGAAAGCGAGGAAGAGCAAAGGCAGGAGCGGCACAGTGGGGAGGTGAGATAAAAAGAGGAGGGATAAGGAAAGCGGAGCCAAAGAGAGAAAGGGAACAAGTAGAAGTAAAGAGAGAAGGTGAAGAAGGGAAAGAAGGAGAAGAAGGGGAAGAAGTAGTACGAGGAGAGGAGGGGAAATGTCAAGAAAAAACCTCACTTGTTGCTGCTTCAATCCTCAAAAGTAGTGGCATATCAGTCTGTTTCTATATCTTTATCCACAACTGTAACTGTGACTGCCTCTCAATCTGCTCTATCTGTAGTTGTATCTCTTGCTGTATCTGTATCTCCCTCATCTTGCAGTGTGTTGACAAGTCGATTGAAATGTTGCTGCTACTCGCTGCGCACAGCAATAACAACAACAACAGCAGCAGCAGAGACAGCAACAGCAACTTGACCTCTGGAGGTCAATTAAATTGACTCGATTCGCGGACGGCCCTCGAGCGGCGCTGAAACAATTCGATTAGAGGGCCAACAACAACAGCAGCAGCAGCAACAACAAAATCAACAACAGTAACAGCAGCAACAACAACCCAACAACAAAAACAGCAGCAACAACAACTGAGCTGACGACATTCACATTCATTCGACTGAAGTGTTTGGGCTAATCAAGATGTGCCGCATGCAAACAACTTGAACCTGAGGTCGCCACACAATAGGCCCACTGTGCGCGCTGCTGGTGGACAAATCAGTGAGGGGTCGCACGGCAGGTTGCACCCCAAAGTAACCAAGAGCACCCAAGAGCACCCCAAAGTAACCCATGGCACCCCCAAGCAGACAGTAAGTTAATTGCTCGAATTGATGGACAGCGCAGAAGAGATTCCACAGATAGCATGGGAACTAAGAACTAAGGGGTGTAGTGTATTTAGCGAGGGAGAGTTACTTAATTATCGGCCATGGAATTTGAGTAGTTTAACCAAATTGATCCAATAATATCTTTAACTTGCAGAATCATATAATGAATTAGTAGAAATAAAATACATAAATAAATCATTTCTTGTGGAGTTTTATTTTGCTCGTAGTTTTATTTTTATATGAATTTACAGAAAGTTTTATTTTATTAACAATTACTTTTGTCATATGCTCCGAACAATTCTTACTTAAACTTTACTTAACTTTGAACTCTTGTTTATACCCTTGCAGACGGTATATTTATTTTGTCCGGGAGTTTGCAAGGGACCTCCTAAGGTTCCTAAGACATGTCCGACCACAAATTATTCATAATCCGATTCAGCATCAGCAGGGAAGTCAATGTAGTCATGTTTGCCATTTTATCCGTTCGTCTGTCTGTCCGTCCTTCTGTTCAGCATCACCAGGCATGTCTGTCTGTCCGTTCTTCCATCTATCTGTAAGAGTGTCCGTTAATCTGTTGCAACGCAGACTTGTCCCTCAGTTTAAGAGCTTTCTTCATGAAAGTTGGCACATATACTTCTTAGTGTTGCACGCTGGTAATAAGTCAGCAAGAGCAGTATAGCCCCGATATATCGTATAGCTGTCATACAAACTATCGGCCGAGATTCGTTGCTTGTCCAGATATTGCAAGAAAATTTACTTCATCAAACTTTTTCTCTATATATATTATGCATATTAAATTTCATCAATATCGGACCACTATAACATATAGCTGCCATAGGAACAATCGGTCGAAATAAAGGTTCAACTCAATTTATGAGTTTCAATCGAAGTAAGACATAATATTGAATGTACACAATACAATTCAATTCTCCACCATTATATAGAAGTAGTATGGAGGATAAAAGAACCTACAAGGCTATAGAATATTCGGCATGCCAAAGGAAACCTTTCTTACTCAGATTTTTGCTGCCAAACTTTTCACTTTTGTGGCAACCGCATATCGCCTATCGATGACAGCAGCCGACAAACCAATTTGATATCACTCTCACACACACGGGGCTAATGAGCACTCACACACACACACAGCTTTGCATATAAATGAGGGTGGGAGAGAAATGGCGGGGAAATGGCGAGTGAGATAGGAAGAGTATTAATAATGACGCAGCGGAAGCAACGTTTGTCATGTTTGTGGCCAAAAAACTTTGCACACAGTGTGTAAATAAAAGTGCAACAACAACAGGGGAAACAACAACAACAACAAGGACAACAACAACAAGGATAACAACAACAACAACAAGGATAACAACAACAATAGGGGCAACAACTCGGTGCAAAAAAAAAACAGTTGCAATGCGTGTAATAACAGTTATAATGCGCTCTCGTACGTGATATCATTAAAATGCAATAACAACTAACAACACAAAGGTGCGTGTGAGTGAGTGTGTGTGTGTGTGTGCGTGTATGAGTACCCGTGAGTGTTGGCTGCACTCATAAACATACTGCTGAGGCCTGGCTGTCAATCAAATATTGAAGTGAGCAGCGAATCCGCTTGCCACATGCTGCGCAAAGCACTCAATGCGTGCCTCATGTTGGGCGCAGGATTAGAGAATGCAGCGCAGCCACGCCCACTGTACACAGTGTGTCATTGTGCCCACTGTGCATGAGTGTGTGTGACCGCATTGTCTGTCTCTGTGCGCATTGTTTGCGCCATGTGCGTTTTGCGGATTATCATTGTCGCACTTCCAGGTTTTAATAGATCAATTTTCAATCAATATCGAACAGAGAAGGGAACGGGAAGGGGGACGAGATGAGTGGCCTGGCCAAGCAGCGTGTGAGTTTCTTCTGCAGAGGGGGAAGGAGAGGACACTGCTCAGCAGGCAGGCCAACTGTTTTGCAGGCGTTCACCAGCCTAATGCACTCGATGCAGAGCCGCAACAAATGCTGCCTCCCATGGCGCAAGGGAAGCACAAGAAGAGAGAGAGGCAGGAGGGAGAGAGAGGAAGGGAAAGGAAGCGCGGGCAAGTGCAGTCTACGCTCTAATTGCAGAGCTACCTAGCGGGAGCTGCAGCTCGAGAAATCGATTAAGAAAGCCCACTGGGTGCACTGAGCCAGCCCGGGACAGCTCGGCCCATTGACGATGTCGTCGCTGTTGCTGCGATCGCATCTGGGGATTTTGCTGCGATTTGTTGCTGTTGCTGCTGCTGCTGCTGTGTTTTTATTATTATTACTACTATCTATCGATGGTGATCGCTGACCAGGCCAGGCAACCTGTTGCTGCTGCCTGATCTCTTGTTGTTGCTGCCGCTGCTGATCGCATTTTGTAATTTAATGCTCGGCTTCTGGTTAATTGCCACTTTCATTGTTCAACGTTTCATTGATTCAAAGCGTTTGTATCTGATAGATACAGATACGCACGAAACACTGAACACTGACAGATTAACCCCTGCTTGCCCCCCATCTCTCCCTCTGTGCTGTTTTGTTTTCGCTTTGGTTTACTTTTGATTAATTTCAGTTTGAACTTTGCCGCCTTTTGACTTTGGCTTTGCCTTTTGGCTTTCGACTATTTTTCATTTGAATGCATCGCCGCAGACACGCAGAGTCCACTCACTGACTCCATTCGTTACGCATGTCCACAAATGGCAACACACATTCACACTCGCACTCATTCACACTCTCACATCATTCATAAAGCTTTCCTAGGGCCTGATTGAATCTCGCCCTGGAAGCGCTTGCCGCAGCAGTTTTTAATCGTATTTAATACGCACCCGACTTCCTGGAATCATTAATAGATTCGGCCTGGGTAAAAAGAACTTGCAGGGAAAAGATAGAAGAGGGAATAAAACAACTTATATATGAATGCTATTATTTTAAAATACTTATATTTATTTAGATCATTTATAAAATTATTAATACTTTTAAGGCACATCTATTACTAGTTATAGGTAACATACGATACGATACGTTGATATTGCTGATATTCTAGTAGCAAAAGATATTTATAAAAATGTTACTAAGCTAAATATAGAAAAAAGATTAAATTAACCAGGTTATGCTAATATTTAAATCAATTAAATATTTATTAATTACTACTCAAGCTCAATACATAAACTACCATAAACCATATAGTGACTATACTTATTTTTTAACATTTACAGCTTAATTGATCTGAGAATCTTAAACGCTTTTCTTCTTATTGTTAATTTGAATACTGAAGGAGCAATATTCGATTCTAGAAAATATTTTATTATAGTGATTTTTGTTTGGGGGAGCTGTGATATGATTTTGTAGAAGTAATGTTCGCCATGCTGTGATTAGAGCTCCTTAGACACTTTTCTTTCTCTTTTCTCCCTGCTGTGCTTGGGTCTACTTACTCAGTATTCCTCAAGGAATAATTCTATTTATTCTAATATTATATATATTATATTCTAATATGCTAATATTTTCTGAACTATTGCAACTTATCTTATTAACACTGAGAAGGTCTTTGCCTATGTTAGCGGCAGAATTCTTTGAAGACTTAATGCCGGACATACTGCACTGTACTATAAGAGCCGTAGGCTTTGACTCACTGAATGAGCAGTGTATATTTTTTACAACTTATTCCTAGTTTCCCAAGGTGTGTGCTTACCCTACAGTGAGTAACCCTCTGAGGATTTTTACTAGATTCAACCTTAGTTTATTATTTATCTATTTAAGCAGCTAATAAGTTGACAGCCTCAAATGTATTGTCAAGATTCAACAATGAATTGTAGACCTATAAAATCACCATTCCATTGCATTTGTATTTTATATATGTTCTTGCACATTATAAATGTTTTATCCCTTCAGTTTATCAGCTTATCACATTTCAACTGCAGCTGCATTTAAGGTACTCCCCGACAACATGCAGCATAACCCGTTAGAAACTGCCTGCACCGACATTTGTAAAATAAAAAAAAGGGAGAAAAAAAAAGAGGAAAGAAAGAAAGAAAAAAAAAGAAAAGCAGAGAGTTGCATGTGAGCGAGCGAGAAAGCCACCCCGGGAGAAGGGGCAGCAGCAGAAGAGTCGCAGCTACCCCGAACAAAAGGCCACTCGAATGGACGCGCCGCGTAGCGACAATGTGGCAAGGGCAGTTACAGTTACGCCAGTTGCAGTTGCCGACGTAGTTGTTGTTGTTGTCGCTCCGGTTTGAGCCTTTGTTTCAAGCGTTTCCGGGGCCAACAGCAGCAGCAGAGGTAGAGGCAGCCGAGGCAGAGGCAGAGGCAGCCGAAAACTCGACGCTCGCATGTGGCAAGCGCAATTCAAATTGGATTCTTAAGACGTCAAGCAGCAGAACGACAGGAATTGTGCACCACAGCGTAGGGCGGAACTCGGCACTCGCGCAGCTCGCAGCAACTCGCTCCACGGACGGACAGACAGACGGACGGACAGACGGACGGAGCAGGCCTTGCCAAGTTGTGGCACTGAGGCACTTCAGGCTGGTCCGTTCGAATGTTGAATTCCGCTCACCTTTCGCTTGGGCTGCACATTGTGTAATCCAAAACGCGCCGGAAATCAGCGCACAACACAAAAAACTCTATGAAAATGAAAAATGAAAAATAATGCGAAGCAAACAGTGCAAGCAGCAGAGGAGAAGGAGGATGATGAAGAAAGAAGGCAAAAAATGTATTTGGTTTACGCCCATGCGAAGGCTTTCAAAAATACAATTGCATAAAAAACGGCGAAGGTTTTTGTAGATTCTGATTCAGATTCAGATTCGCCTGCAGATCCGGAAAGGTGTAACCTTGCCTTCCCTCCCCTCCCCTCCCCCTCTTACTCTTCCCCCTCTCGCACACACACTCCAATTGAAGCTGCGACGAAATTCAAGACGGGTCACGGCAGCAGCGCCGTGCAGGGTGCGCTCTACTCTTGGCGAGTAGGTACCAACTCCCTCTCTTCTCCCCTCTCTCCCCCTCTCTCTTCCTCCCTCTTTCTGCTTCTCCCTTTCCCCTCTCTCTCCTTCCCCCTCTGCTTACCCTGCCCCTTGCCCTGTTGTGTTTTTCAAGTGCCCGAGCAATGCCGGCTCGCAATTATTGCAGCGTTAGCCAGGCAGATATGTCAATTAAATCGTACTGTGAACAGTCAATTACGCACTGCACAATTATAGTGCCAGCACACACACACTCACACACGCACACTCACACACACACATACTGAGGCAGACATGCTGCTTAGTAATTTAAAAAATCAACTTTTAGCACCTTTTTCGAAGACGTAGCCGAAGCTGACTTGGCAATTTGACTCGGCGCATTTCACTTTCAAGGTCGCCAGACATCGTCTATAATCTTTCTTTTTTCAGCCTACACACACACAAATGCACACACACACACACACACACACATACTGAGGTCTTCGTGCCCGTGTGTCCCGTTGGGCCATTTGGCAAACATTAAATTATCATGTTGCTGCTTTGGCTTTCGACATTCATTTTGGGCCAATTTGCAATTATGTTGGGCCCGTTGCTGTTGTTGTTGTTGCTGTGGTTGCCTTTGTTGTTGCTGTGCATTATTATTATTATTATTATTATTTTGAACAGACACCACATTGCCCTGAAATGTAGCATATAATCGTGTGGCCGGCAAAGTGATTGACTTCTGATTGACTTGCTGAAATGTGCCGGGAACAGGTTGCGCGATCATGTCCAGGCTTCGATGACTTGAACCCAAGTCGAGACGAGCTGTTGCTGCGTCTGTTGCTGTTGCAGATCCTGTGACCAGCTTGGGGTTTCGGTTATCGGGTTTCGCTTTACCTCGCCACATGCTGTAATCGCAGTGCGGCAAATAAGCCATTAACGGAGAGAGAGACAGAGAGACAGAAAGAAGGAGAGAGCAGGGAGGGAGGCAGTCTGGCATATTCCAATTGCCATTTAACTAGGGATTGCCCCGTAATCTTCTTGTTAATTATGCTAGGTTACTCATACTATTTCTTTTATTCAAGTTTACGTGTGAATTTCTTCTACTTTGACAATATTTCTTTATCACTTTTGCATTGCTGGTTTACTGATATAATTAATAAATGTATTTAAAACTAGTTCTCATGTTTGTGGCAGTCTTAAAAGGTCTATAAAGTATTTTCTCATATTGCAATATTTATTTGAGCTGTCGAATTTGGATGTAAAGTTATGCTGGCTTCTGTTCATATTGCTCTGTTTTATTTTGGCTTATTTTATTTTCAATGCTTAACCTGCTTGTTAAAAATACTATTTATTATTATTTTTATTAATGGATTTACATTTAGTTTGTATAATATATAAATTAATTTACACAATTATAGCTTTCTTGTTGTTCACAATAGAAAACTCTGTACTAAAAGAGTGTCTATGAGATGTATAAGTAAGGAGTCTTTACATTAGGAGTATTAAATGTAAATGGTGTTAGAAAATTGTGTTGCATGTATGTTTTCTTATTATTTATAATTTTATGTTATATGTTTACTTTGACCTTAGTCGATACACTGTCGCAAATTTACTAAGTGAACGATAACACTGTCGATGTCCTTATCGATAGAAGACTGTGGAAAAAACGCTGAAGGATGCGGCATAGCGTTTGAGAAAGCCAACAGATTGAAATTGTGCAAATAAGTTAAAAAATTAAATTAATACCGTTAAATATTTTCTGCATAATAGATATATCTAACATCACATATAAATATATTTAACTCTGACCAGAACAGAGGTTCGTTAGACTAAGAGCCTAGGCTCAAAGTGAAAGTTCAGTTGCGTTCTTTCAACCAATGAGGACTTACTTTGCGTGACATTATTTATTCTATATCACGTATAAACAACATCTTAAACTTAACTTTATAATTTTTTTCTATGTATATATATGAAATATATCTTTTAAATTGTGTTTATTTGTTCCTTCTTTATTCTTTTGTTTATTTATTTCTTTTTTTTTTATTTATTTCTTTTTTCATTACTTTTACCTCATTTTAATCATTAGCAATAGGAAAACCTTCTTCAGCCTTTACTTTGAACTTCTATCTTTTCCTGCCCAAACTTACTTTCTACTCCCATTCTGTCTTTCTCCACTAAAATCCTACTGCCCTCTTCCCTTACTCTCCTCCCTCTCTCTTTCCTTTCTGCCTCCTGCCATCCACGTTGTCCTGGCGAGCTTCAAAAATGTCCCAAATAGCGACAGCAATTCGACAGTTGGCTGCCTTGCCAGTGGGTTGGGTGCGCCTGCAGCTCAGGCTGCCGCTGTTGCTGTTGAAATTGAAATCAAGTCACGTATTTGATTAAACATGGCGACTGCCATGTTAGATGCCCCGCTGGAGACGCGCCACAAGCTGCCGTGGCTAACGAGGCGACAGCTTCGCCCGCAGTCGCAGTCAGAGTCAGAGCCACAACCGCCACTGCTGTTGCTGTTGCTGCGGCCATCAATGGCCTAATTGCACTTATTATAGTCGCTGCTATATAGACGTGGCCCGGACTGTGAACGGGCGCCCGTTTAGAGCTAAGAAGTCATTATGAAATTTCTCATCACACTTGCTGCCGTTTCACAAAACTCTTCGTCAGTTCATAAATCATTGCGGGGACGCGGCGAAATTGTAACTGAAAATTGAAAATGAAAATTTGAAAATTAATTGAAAATCTCATGGCACAGAGCGAGAGAGAGAGAGAGAGGGGGAGAGAGAGGAAAATAGTCTGAAATAGTTGAAAAAGTTTTGTATCAACTGCGTCGCCCCATGGGAAATGCGGACGCCATTTTTAATGATGCAGAGTTGGGGCGTCTTCGCTGCTGCTGCGTAGGCTTGCAGCAAATGCCTTTTTTGCATGCCTCACTTGCACACACACCAACACACACACACACTGCACACACATGGAGGGAGCGGGAGAGCAACACCCGCTGCATAGTTGAAGTTTACCGCAGAAACCAAAAGACTTTGCCAAGTTTTGCTGTCGAGTGGTTTCTTTCGCCTTCTCTTCCTCTCTCTCTCTCTCCTTCCCCTGCTGCCTTTCATGCTGCCAAGTGCAATATATAAATGTATTTTTTCCTCTTTGCCAGTTGGGTGTTTTCTTCTTCTTCTGCGTCTTCTTCTTGCTGCCTCTTCTTGCGCTCGTTTTTTGCTGCTGCGAGTCGAGTAGTAAAAATAAGTTGTATGCGGTTTTGCCCGCCCCACCACGCCACGCCCCGTCCCTCTGTGCTGTGAGCATTTTGGGCTTTTGGCTTGGGTGGTTCGCTCTCTAGCACGCAAAACAACAACAACAATAGCAGCAGCAGCAGCAACAACAACAACCGAGAAGGGGACGACGTCATGCCATATAAGCCACAAGCGACTCGTCGTCGTCGTCGTCGTTGTCGGCCATAATGCGTTATTATTGTTGCTGTTGTTGTTGTTGTTGCTGGTGGTGCCTGCTCTTATATGCCTGCTGCATGCTCGTGCATGTAACATATGTGTATGTACAGGCATGTGCACGTATATATGCACACTTGTGTGTTTGTTTGTCTTTATGCACGCGTACCGCACGTACACGCAACATTCAGCAACATGGCGTCGTCACACACGCACACAAACACACGCACACACACGCACACACCAACACACACACTTGCACACCTCTGGCCATAAGTATAGGTGTAGATATAAGTATACGGATATGAGGTGGAAGCAAAAAACTGAGCAAAAAACACAGCGAAGCGCTGCCATTGGAATGCCGTTCGCTCTTCTTCTGTTGCATCTCACTCCCTTCCTCCCTCTCCCTCTCTCTCTCTCTCACTCTCTCTCTCTTCATCTCCCTCTCTCTGCCTCTTTCCTGTGCTGCTTCTTGCTGCGTTTACTTCACTTTTGCGTTGTGGTTTAACGTTTTGTAAGCACTCAGCGTGTTTTTTAATGCGCGACTGTTTGCATTTGCATGGAAATTGGAGCTGCCTCCTCCCCTTGCAGGCGTGCGCAAATTGCGTATACGCAGCGTAGTGCTAAGCAAAGCTAGGTCTGCGATTAGAGTGATGGCAATTGGGGTCTCTAGATTTATAAGATTATATAAGCTATATACTACTTATAAGTATATGCATTATTTTAAAAAACACTGTCGATATTGTTAATATTGTTGTTGCTTTTATTATTATTGTTATTGTTATTATAATGAGTCTTATTATTGTCATTATTATTGCTATTATTATTATTATAATAATTGTTTTTATTATTAGATTTATTATTATTATTATTGTTATTATCATAAGTCTTATTATTAATATTATTGTTATTATTATTAATCTAATTATTATTGGTCTTATTATTATTTTTGTTATTACCATCAGCACTATTATCTTTTCAATTATTATTATTATTATTATTATTATTATTATTACTTTTATTAGTATTATTCTTATTACCATTATTAATTATGTTATTATGATTATGATTATTAATATTATTGATATTTTTATAAGTGGTATTATTACTTTTGTTATTATCATCATTACTGTTATGATTTTTATTATTTTTATTATTATTATCATTATTTTTATTGTTACTATTATTATTATTATTGTTGTTTTTGCTATTATTATTATTATTACTATCAAATTATTAATTTAATTGTTAACGATGTATACAACTTTCTGATTGACATATGTAGCTGTTCAAATTAACTATGCCTCATCTATATTTAAATTCAATCAATAAACACTGAAGTTATTCAAGGAAGTATGAGCATTACAACTAGTTGTTAATATTATTACTATTCCTCCTTATTTATAATTCTTTAAATTATCAAGTTTTTGTACATAATATGTTTTATTATTAATTAATTATCAAAATGTTAAATTATAATACATTATCAATAAATATTTAGCAAATATTGTTCATGTTATTGTTTTCTTTATTATAAATGATCAATATATTTTCCCATCAATTCAAATCTAGTTGCACTGCAATACACTTCCTCTGAACATCAAACTCCGCCTTTGGCTGCAGCTCTGGCGATTGATTGAAGGAGGAGGAGCAGGTGCAACTGCTCATGTGGCATGCTGGCAGGTGGCGAGTGGCAAGTTTGCGATGTTGGCACAAAATGCAGCGTATTGATGGCGCAGTGCCACTCAGCTGGAATGTCATGTTAGATGGCAACAAACACGCCGCTCCATGGCAAAGTCGGGCCAACTAATTGCATATTTGCATCGCCACACGAGAGGCGGGGGGAGAGAGGGGGAGGCAGGCGAGGAAAGTGCAGAGTGTTGTAAGTAGAACACGGTCTAAAAACTAAGGTAAAACAACACCAGAACGAGCAAGAGCAGCAGCAGCAGCAGCAGCAGCCAAGTGCGCCAGGCAGAAGCGGGCGCAATCGGAACTGGGATTGGGACTGTGAGCTTGTGCTGCTGCTGGTGCTGCTGCTGCTTGGGGTGTGGCTGACATGGAGGCCATGTGGCGCACACACAGCGGCAAACCAATTTGCATGCAACTGCAACGACTGCAATAGACGAGCTGCTGCAGACAAACAAAAAACAAAAGCAGAGCGAGGCAGCGAGCAATACATGCACATACAAGCAATGCGAATACATACACACACCAATGGCACGTCGTTTCCAATACCAATCGAATTTATCCAGTCAGCCAGGCAGCCAGTCAGTCAGTCAGCCATATATCCATCAATCCAGTCTTACGTACGACCATCTATCAATGCATCAAGCAAAGCATTCACCAATCCATTCATTTCCATAGAAATGTGCGAAGATTATATGTTTCGTCAAACGCGAAATTGCGCACGAATATGCCAAGCCACCTTAACCCACCTTTCCCCCTCTGCATCTCCCCTTCATCCTCATCCCTTGTAGCTCCACCGTTGGCTGACACAACCCACTCCTCGTGCTGAAGTTTGCACTGTTTTTGGCTTGGCACAGTTGAAGCGGTTTTGAGGCTGCACAAACAGACGAACACACACTCACACACACACAGACGTACGTGACTGACTGTCGTTTTGCTGTCATCGTGTGTGTGTGTGTTTTGCTTTGTTGTTGTGCCGGGGCAACTGCAGCAAAAAGTCAACAGACAGCAGCCAACTAAAACGGGGCGTATGAGTATTGCGCTACCTTTCTCCCCCTCACCTCCAGCAGCCACCCTTTGTCCTTCCTCCTTTTGCATTCTTGCCTCCCCCCCCACAACACCCCTTTTATGGTGTGGCCATGTAGAAAAGGGCTCACAGCTGCCCTGGCTACAGTGTTGGTCGTTTTTCTGCCGTTTTCTTCTTTACACAACTTATACGAATATGCGTTCGTCTCTCTGTCTGACTCTTATATCTGTCTGTCTGTCTCTTTTTCTGTCTGTCTGTGCGTCGGTATATCTGTCTGTCAGTCCCTCTGTTTCTAAGTCCTTCTCTCTCTCTCTTTCTATCTGCTTGTCTGTCTGTCTGCTTATCTGCATGTTTGTCTCTTTCTGTCTTCTCTTCTGTCCATCTCTCTTTTTACCATCTCGTCTGTCTTTTTGTTCGCCTGTCTGTCTGTCCGTCTCTCGTTCTGTGTCCCCGTCTGTCTGTTTGTCTGGCCGCTCTCCAAGTCGCACTGGCAAGTTGTGAAAGCTTCTGGGCCGCAGCAATTTGCATTTCTTCTCCCTGACGATGTTTTGTCATTTTCTTCATCTGCCATTCGGCACTGTGGACAGATGACAGTGGTGAGAAAACTGCAATAAAAGGAAAGGATGCATAGTAAGGAATGTGCACAATATATGAACAGTCAACTTGGGCTGGTTATAATATAAGGGAACTTAATAATTCTTAAGAATAATTGAGGAATATATTTAAGTTAACAAAATAATAAATAAGTTATGAGAATATTTTAATAATACATATAATATTTTGATATAATAATAATAAATAATTAATAAGAATAATTTAAAAATACATTTAATTACTAAAAATAATAAAGAAAAACTTATAAGAATATATTAAGAATACATTTAATTATTTGATGTAATAAAGAAAGTGTGATATTGCAATTACAATAGTTACCGATTAGTTCATAAATGCAACGCGTTTCATTATTAGTTGCAACACTGAAAAGCTAAGTAAGAATAATATGAGAATAATATAGTATGTACAATTAAACTAATGTATAATTTAATATTACAATAATTTATTTATAGTTTTTAATTTTTTATTATTTATATTATTTATTCAGATAATGATAAAAACAATTTTAAATAAATGACTTTAATTTTCATTGACAGTTTTCTGTTTCTCTTTGTAAATATTAAGGCAAAATTAAACGTAATTTTACCTTATCTCATATTTATTTATCTCGTTTTATTCACATCATATCAGTTCTGCTTCGCAATGAAATTAAAAAGTATTAACCTAACTTAGTTGCCTATAAATCGCCAAAGTAAACAAATATAATTAACATATCATATCGTGCAGATCTTAAACTGACACGTGCCACGCTTAATTGTAATGACATTAATAAATGCATTCATTTGTAGTGTCGGCACACAACCTTTCTCCCTAACTTCCTCTCTCTCTCTCTTTCCTTCTTTCTTTGCATATCAATTACCAATTGTCAAAATGACATACATCAGTTGTGACGGGGGACGCAGCACTTGTCGAAGTGCTTAAATATTTGATGGCAATATTTTCTAATTGCAGACACTGTGCAAAATTTCTCATATGACAGTAGTCCTGAATGAGTGTGAGTGTGCTGTGTACGTGTAGGTGTGTGTGTGTAGGTCTGTATTTGTTGTGCGTGTGTGTTGCATGGCCATGTGGGACGTGCTAAAATTTACTTTGCATACCTGCAGCAAGGCAGCTAGCTCCCCTGGCACCCACTGCACTGCCCGACAAAGTCTCCAACGATTACCGAGCCCGTACCACTGTGCAGTGTACTTCTCTCCTTCTCACACCTTCCATCACTCTCTCTTTCTGTCTTTCTCGGCAAACGTGCTATGATTGTTCCCCTATGGATGTTACGACCTTTCTCGTCACTTTGTTTTTCAAACGCTTCTTGCACCTTCTCTCTCTCTCTCTCTCTCTTTCTTCTTCGCCTCGTGCTGTTGCTGTCGGACCCACCCACTTTGTGATTGTGTACTTTGCAGGGTAGCCGAAGTTAGTTACGGGTTCAGTAGTTGCCGCTCTTCGCAATAACAATTATTTTCCCAACTGCAGCTCAAATTGTTCATTATAAAATTCCAACAGCAAGAATTTTAAAGCGACTTCTGCGCAAGCATTTCACTTGGAAATTATTCAATTCGAATATGCAAAACGAGTGCTAGAACGAGTAGAACGAATAGCGAATACCAAAAAGGTGAATAACGAATAGAAATTTGTTGCAGTTGCAACGTGTTACGTGTCTGTCAGACATTTCCGCATGGCGCATGCAAAAAATCTATAAAATCCAAGCGAGAGAGACGCGCCCCGAAACTAGACTTTTGTGCGACAGTGTAGTCTCAATATGTACTACACGTTTCATGACGTGCGCCATCACGAATGCGAATGCGAATGCCAACAAGAGAACACAAAAAAAAGCGAATGAAACGAATGAAAAAAGCGTCTTATCTCGCACAACGAAAAGGAGTGCAAAATCAGACCCCCTGCCTCAAGGCGAGAGGGTGCAGGGGAGACAGGGGAAGGGGGGGTGCTGTCAGCAACACCATCGTCATGGCCGCCGTCATTCGCGACCACGTCCAATACGCGCCGCGTTCTGATTCGTTTCGCTTTTTGCATGACTTGAGATCATAAAAAAATATGAAATTTTTTTTCTTTTGCTTTTATTTTTATTTTTTGTGCCTTGAGTAGAAACCCAGCGAGGCTTACTTCTCGTTTTTGTTGTTATTTTGTGCACACTCTGTGTGTGTGCTGGTCATAATATTTAACATGCGGACTGGGGCCTCTTTACATAACCCTCTCCGTTGCTGCCCCCCCCCTTGACTGCGCGTTTGTTTTTGGGCTGCTTTTCATTAGCTTTGGCTCTGGCCTTATGGAGGCACATGACGCGCCATATTGGCCCGCAGCCTGGACAGCCACAGTCCACATCGACATCCACCATCTTGGGTCTTCGCTGCGCTTCATTTCGTTCGGCCAGGCAGGCAGCCTGCTGGCAGATTAATGGGCGCGATAAGGTCGCTGTCGTTGGTAGGTGTAGCCCCGGACCGAGACCCAGCGCAGACCCGGACGTGGCTGCAAGGCTTCAGCGACTCCAGCTCCAACTCCAGTTCCAACTCCGACACCAACTCGAATATGGTAGCTTTCGCGCTAACGATATTAAAAAACACATCATGGCACCACTATGGAAAGTTGTTGTTATTCCTCTTGTTGTTGTTGTTGTTTGCTGTGTGCCTGCCTGGAATGCGATTCGGGCAAAAAGCCAAAGGGCGCAGCACTGCAAACTGCTGTGGCACTCTTATCTGCATCGTCAAATCTTCAGCCAATCCCGCCCATTTCGCAGAACTTTCAGCATAATGTGAAATCACAATGAATGAAGGAGTAGAAGAAGAAGAAGAAGAAAAGGGAGACGAAGAAGCAGCAACAGCAGCAGCACTAAGGTATAAAATGAAATATATATTTTGCTTTGCTGTAGATTTGCAGATAAACAGAAGATTCGTTATGTGAAGATATTATTGGATTTATAGATGAGTAAACAAGGTTAAGAAATTAAAGGGGAAAAAAATAAGGAATCTTTAGATCCTAAGAATATCTGTATAAAATTTAAGTTAAGTAATAGGGAATCTTTAGATCTTAAGATTTGTATACAATTTAAGTTAAGTAATTGAGTAGAAATGAAACAAGGACTCTTAAGATCTTAAGATCTGTTTAAAATTTATAAAATTCTTCAATCCAAAAAACACTTGTATCGAAACTGAGCCTTAACTGTCCAAAACAAGATTAATAGTTCTCTAGCTGGCATAACCTTGTAGAAGTTACTTTCATTTTCAGATTGCAAAAAAATTCTATAAGTTAGACCTTTATTTCAATTATTATCTATAATTTTAATAGGAAACACTCAGTAGAAAAAGGAGTTTTTCGATTTCTATATCGATTTTAGTTTAAATTATACTCAAGCAAATGATTGATATCATATATAAGCTGTAAGGTATTTCTTATTTGTATTTTTTTCACAAGAGCGACTCTTGCATTGCTATGAAGGTGCGGTACTGCACCCAAAGTAGGTCGTTTGTACCGGACAAAGGTCCCTTACACGAGAAACAAAGTTCTTCTTGCCAACGAAGTAAAGCGGATCCTCCAGGACCCTATTTTAGAGGCATTTATAAATGGTATAGTAACGATTGGTGAAACACTGTGCCATACGTTAAGAAGTTAAGGTCTTAGCCCATACCATTCTTAACTTTTCTTAAAAGACAATACAATATTAAGCCTAGCCTTACACAAACCGTTAATATCTCTATTCAGCAACTGATGCTGCACATGCCACATGAAATTTCTCATTGTATAAGAAAACAAATCTACACTTAGATGCCACCGCGTGGCATTCCTTTTGTGAGGTCTGTGCCACTGCTGTGATTAGGTACAATTATTGTTAATGAGCATTTAAATGCGCTGGAAATTGCAGCAGTTCATTTCAGTTATATGGCGATCACTTGCGGTTCATCATCCGCTGACGATCCGCTATGGAAACCGCTGCGATCGGTTAGATTAATATGCAAATTAATTGCGATCGCATTGAAATTGGCCCATTGTGGCGACAATGCTTTGTATGAGCTGCGCATTAGTAATGATCGTTCCGAGAGAGAGATGGAGGGAGAGAGAGTAAGAGAGGGAGAAATTCCGTTGTCAATTGCGTTGGAAAGCGACGGCTCCAGCAGATCGTTGACCAACATGAGCACGTGTTAAGTGGCATCTTAAGTGCATCTAATGCGCCACTAATAACGATGGATGTAATCATTGGAGAAACACGACGGGATATGAAAGCTTACAGAGAAGGAGAGAGAGAGGGAGACTGTAGTGACCCGTGCCTAGTCCATGGCCTTTTGCTTCCTTCCGCTGGGCTGGCTGCCTATTGCAACCGGAACGGGAACAGGGCCTAATCAATGCAAATCAAGTTGAAATTAGATGCAAAATTAGCGCGAGCCAACAAAGTCATCAAACGGAAGTTGGCACTCACCAAGATAGCAAAGGTGCAGCTAGTAGGGCAGCCGAAGGTGCCGGAGGAAGAGCAGAAGATACACGATCGGGTCACGCCTCTTTTGGCTCATTGCGTGTAATGAAGAAGCGGTCAAGTTCTAATAGACTGCTTGGGCAATCAACTATATCCGCTTGTCGCGCCAAAAGGGCTTCCTCACATGACAAACAGCATGTTATATACCCTGTAGAACGGTTATGTGAGGAGTAGAAGTAGAAGGTAGCTGCAGTTGAGGAAGTTGAACAGTCTAAGCTGCATGAAGGAAAGAAGAATAAGCAAATAAACAAGATTTATGAAATTTGTTTGAAACGTGTTATTATGATTACAGAGATGGCCAGAGATAGTTATGTACTTAAGATAAGATAAATATAATATATACATATATACTTAACTTATATACACCTAACATAAGATTAACATATTTAACTAAATTTATAAATCGATGATAAAAAAAATCAAATTCATAGACCTATAGAAGAAATGAATTAAATCAACTGATTAAAACTATTTAAAATATATAAAATTGGATATTATTACAACTATGATTGAATACAGAGATGGTCAAAGGTAATTAGACACTTAACAAAGGCTTAACAAACATACATATTGTACACTTAAGATATATACAATTAACATAAGATTTAACTTAATTTAAAAATCTATGATAGGTGTACAGTAAATTTACTCATCAAAATGCTTTGAAATATGAGAAATTAGGTATTATTTAACATAGTTAAAAAATTAACATAAGATTAACATAATATGTAAACACTCAACACAAGATTAACATATCTAACTAAATTCAAAAACCAAAGATAGGTTTAAAGAAAATTAATAACTCAAAATGGTTTAAAAATTAAGAAATTAGGTATTATTTGGCATAGTTTAACACTTAACATAAGATTAACATAATATGTATACACTTAACATAACTATACTTAACATAAGATTAACATAAATAACGAAATTCATAAATTTATTGTAGGAAAATAACAAAACTAGATGTTCTTACTGGTTTAAAAGTTAAGAAAAATGTTTATTTTATATTATAAGATGCACATTTAATAAATTTTAATTAAATATTTAATAAGTTTCTTTTTAAATAACTATAAATAAAATTTTGCAATACTTTCTAACAACATTCAAACTTAATACAGGGCATTGCATGGTTGCGCAACCAGACAAACTCGCAGTGTCGCCAAGTTTGATTAGTATTTGGAGCACATCGTGGCACATCTACTAACAATATCCGGTGCATCCTACTCAGCTGCTGATGGCGTTGTTGATGAAGCTACGCGCTGCCTGGATGCTGATGTAGATGCCGGGATTGTTATTTTTGGCGCAGCTCAGGCCCGAAGAAACGACGCCACAGAGTTCGTTGTTGTAGATGGCACCGCTACCAGAGTCGCCGCTGCAGGCATCCTTGCCCTGCGTGTAGGCACAGAAGGCAGCACGTGGCACACTCACTCTGCCGGCATACATGCGCTGGCACTGATCCTTGCGGATCAACTGAAGCTGCACAGTGCGCAGCTGTGTCGAGGGGCTGCTGTTGCCGTACTTGGTGACGCCCCAGCCGGAGACGCGCATATAGTCGCCGGCACGCCACTGTACGCTGCACAGTGGAATGGTGTTGATGTTGCTGCCCGTCATGGCACTCTCCAGCCGCAGCACGGCAATGTCCATGTCCATTTTCTGCGGCGTGTATGCAGTGGGTATGCTGTAGCGTGTCACGCGTCGCGTTACCCCCGTCTGCGTGAGTTTGCTGACGCCGCCCTGCACAGTGAGGCGACTCGCGGATATCTTGTAGACGCAATGTGCGGCACTGATCACATGCAGCGATGAAAGTAACGAGCCACCACAGTTCATGGTGCCATCTTTGCGTAGAACCACCTCAAAGCCACCCACGGCAGCCAGTGTGGTTGCCTGGCCGCCCACAATGCGCGGTTGAATCTGCTGCGCGACTCCTGGGCGGATTTGGAGCAGCAACAGCAGTGGAACGAGTAAAAGAGCTGGTGGAAGGCACCTCATGGCGACTAACTATAATATCATCCGCACAGAGCAGCACACCTTTATATTCCATATAGTTTTCAGCGCTCAGAACGTCACCTTTATATTCCATAGAGTATACAGCTCAGCTGAGCAAACACAGTGCCTTCGATTCGTTCTCAGTCTTTGTGCAAAATTTGGTGCAGGGTCAAATTGGATTTCGATTCGCAGCGAAAAAAAAAACAACTCACAACTGGGTTGGGCAAATATTTATATAATTATTCTATGATAAACATTCAAATTGACGCAAAATATTTGCTAATCTGGCATGGAATCAACCTTGCTTTTAATTGCTCTGGGTAAACTTTGAAAAAACTAGCGTAAGTTTTTAGTTTTGTATAAGTTGCAAACTGTTTGAGAACTTTTTAAATATTTATACTCGTTACTTTTAAGGTAGAAATTGTATCATAAGGTGCTTCCAATTGGAAATGTATGTTACCAGAACCATATCAATGTCTCAACGTGGACATACGTCAATATGGACAAATTTGTTTGTATGAACACGTAGATCTCAGTGGCTATAAATGTTAATTATCTCAAACTTGGTGACAATATGTCTTACTATTGTAAGCAGATAAATAATGTTTTAGAATTTGAACGCACCCCTTTCTGTCTCCGTAAATTAATAAAAACTGAATTTCAAGCGTTAATTCAATGCAGGATAGTTTATTTTTGATAAACACAATGACCATTAACGTCAAAATGGTATCTGAAAATTTAGTTGCGTTAGGTTAGCTAACATAGAAGTTATTTAAGAAATAATTTCAAAGAAGTACTTATATCCAAGCTCCTGCAAAGTATGCAACACAAAATTATAGTAATTTAGAAAATCATTATTTATGTTCAAATTTACTGAATATTCAATCAATTTCAATGGAGTCAAAATACTTTTAATATTTCTAAAGATAATTTTACAACGGAAAGTTTCACATGGAACTATACTGAGCTTCATTTGAAAACTTCCACATCGAGCAACATACATTATATAGCTTATTAAGGGCAAATCCCTTATTCAGGGCCACAAGAAACAGTCCTTCAGGTTAACCACTTCCTCAATAAAGCAATTTGAGCTCGAACTTTGAAGCAGCCATTAGTAAAATGAGTTCCATTCTGGGATGAAATAATTGTACCAACTGATTGCATAGGGAAAATAGGAAATACAACAAAAATACATACACAAAGAAACATCCACACAGAGCAATAATTTTTGTCACTCTCAAATGAATATTGAATGAATATTCGTAGCGATTCACACATCAACAGCACAGCACAAAGCGCAGCCCATCTGGGAAATTGGGTGCTAATTGAGGTGTAAGGAAACTTTGACCAATTACGAAAACTTTTGCCATTGTTGCTGCTGCTGTTGTCGGTATTGGCAGACAGACAGACAGAAATTACAAATGAGTTGGAAAAAAACCAAGCAAAGATAGAGGGAGAGGGAGGGACGGGGAGACAGAGAGGGAGAGGGAAGGAGACCTAGAGCTAATCAGGCAACCAAATTATTATTATTAAACTCGTTCGTTGAGGCTGGCCAATTATATTTGTTGTTAGTGGTACTCACAAAAACACATACACATACACAGCTCACACATACACACACATACATACACATACATACATACACCTACTCACACATACTGACATACATGTACTTAGCCATCAAATGGCAATTGAAACTTTATTGTGAGTTCTATGGAAATTGAAATGCAATTAACAAGCAGCTCGGCGCGGTCAAAGGAACCCGCAAACAGTGCAGGGTATCTGTGTGTGTGTGTGCGGGGCTTATTAGTTTATTACATCGACAACAAATCTTAACAAACGCTAATTAAGACACAAATAATCGAACGTGCCAACACAGAAGCCAATAATAAGCCATATTGTACACAAAGCACGACCAGCAACAGCAGCAGCAGCACGAGGAGGAGCAGGGGATGATGGCAGACAGGGGGAGTGGCAGCAGTGGCAGAGGAAGGGCGGCAGCCATTGCTAGTCTCGAGGGCGGCGCAATGAAGTTGTCGAGGGCAAAGGACACTCGTACAACAACTCAACAGCTTCGGCGACGAAAAAGGAAAACCGAAAACCGAAAACGAGCCCCGAACTATGCAAATGTTGCGCTTGGCTGGAGATGGAGGGGGAGTGGGAGAGTGGGAGTTGGAGTGGGAGTGGCAGTGGGTGGGTGTGAGTATGCATAGCGTGTGCCGGCTGCCACCCACGGCCTGTGGTATTTGAATGACACGCCCAAATTGTACAAGTTGCACGGCAAAAGGCAAACTGTTCAAATAGAAACAGTGCGAGGGCGGAGGACAGCAGGACTGGCCTGGCCAGAGCCCGTCAGTAGCCACCCCCGGGGTCGGGAAAAGCAACCACCAAGCAACCGCAGCCCGCAACCTGTAAATAGTAAACAGCGGTAGGGGGGAACAGAAGTAGGAAGTGGGGGAGAAGGAGTGGGAAAAGCAAGAGGAATGAGGTGCAAGTAGGAGTAGGAGCAGCAGCAGGAAAAGGAGCAGGAGCAGCAGGAAGAGGAGCAGGAGCAGGAGTAGCGGTAGGAGCAGGGGTAGGAGAAGGAGTAGCAGCAGTGGGAGATGAAGTAGCTGTTGTGGCCAGAGCAGGCGAGGGAGACACAGGCAGTGCTGTGGTGGTGGTGGTGACGTCTGTGGCGCGAAGCGTGAAAATGTGACCGCATTGTGGCAACAACGGCGGCAGCAACACACACAAATGGCAGCCAGGAACAGGCAGCACAGCCAGCAGGCGTTTGCTTATGTAGCCCAACATGGTGTGCGTGTGTATGCCTGGTGTGTGTGTGTGTAGGTGTCTATGCATAATACATTACCTGACAGCCGCCAAGGCAAAGCAGCGCGTAATGAACGGGACATTTTTATAACTCACACACACGCACACAGCGAACAAACACACACAGCACACACACACACAGCACACACACATAAGGCACAGACATACAAGGCACACACACACAGCGCACACACACACAGCGCACACACACAGGCACAACATTTAGGGGCGTCCATTGAATCTTTTGCCTTTCTTTGGCCCAGCGGAAGTGAATGGCACATTATGTTGCCGCTGTCGCTGCCGTTACTGTTGCTGCTGCTGGTCTGTGCTGTCGTCAGCCACGTTGTTGTTGTTGCTGTTGGCATCCGGGTGCCGGTACGGGGTCGCAAGGGCTCAACATGTTCATATACAAGTATTGAAGTGCCTGGCAATGCGACCCGGCCTACAACACTGTGCAGCACGATAATTGGTTGGGCGCAGACAAGCGCCGACACGAGTGTGCCTGTGTGTGTGTGTGAGAATGTGCTGTGTGTATTAGAGTGTTCTGTGTGTGTGTGTGTGAGTGTCCTGTTTATGTGTGTGCTGGCCATTATGTGCTTGTACGCATTAGAGCGACATAATGTCAACTGAATGCGGCGATAGTTGTGCAAGTTGTAAGCAAGAAATAATTTCGTCTACTTGCAGGGAAGTACTGCGCCCCGCTCCCCCTCTCTCTCCCACACTCTCCCCACTTCTTCTTTTACTCCTGTTTCTCTATCTTTTCCTTTCCTGGCCACACTCCTGCTGCAATCTATCGTGCAACATTTCAATTTGTTATTCATTACAATTGAAACGAGTGCAGTGCAAAAATCAAATAAAAACTCATTGAATGCAGCATCAGCAAGGGGCAAAGGGCAAGCAGAGAGGGCAAGGAAGCGGGGTAGATGGATGGAAGGGTGGCAGGGGCTGCTGCTAAGGCGACAGCGGCAACATTGTCATCATCAAAATGCCATTAGCAGCGTATTCAAATGCGTCGGAGTGTAAAACAAGCCGCATTCAATTGCCACACACACACACACACACACACACAGCGAGAGAGTTGCTTCACATGGTCACAGACGAGGCTCGTCTATCAGCACTGCCCCACTCCCCTTCCCCTCTCCTCTTCTTCCCTTTCAATTTGCCTGCCTTTAAAATGAATGCCAATGCTAGCCTACTTACGCCATCGCAATCGGACTCGCATCCCCCTCTTCCCCTCCTCCCTCTGCTCTGCAACTGGACACGTCACTCGCTGCTCAATCAAATCACCATCACTTCAACGAGTCCTAGTCCCACTCTGTCCATTTAGTTGTTGCTCCACATTGGACACCATTTGTGCCATTTCCAAATTGCCATTTTGTTGTTGCCATGTCCATTTTTGGGCCCGAAATTAGTGCCAATGGTTCTCGAATCTACTTCTACATTAGGTTCTCTCTTTCCTCTCTCTCTCTCCCCGTCTCTTTCTGGCATAGGCTCACTCTCTAATTTGGTCCTGCAACTGGCGCGAAATTGAACAGTTACCGTAAGCTGAGCATATAATGAGAATTACCAAACACTGGACTAAAGACAGTGCGAGAATTGGAACTTTTGAAGTTTTCAGTTGCATGCTGCAGTAAATAGTGCGAGTGTATTTGATATATGAGCTATATATATGCCAAGAACTTTATATATATACGATTTTTACGATGTATACGATGTAAATATAAAACTCTTGATATAAGTTACTTGTGTAGCAGATTTTCTAGCACACAGTTTGTTTATTTTATATTTCTCTTCTCTTTTTCTTTCTTCTACAAATGAGAAGCAAAGTACAAAATTTAAAACATGTTACAATAAATAAATACTACATTTTCAGCCTTAATTGCAGCATTTTTAATCAATAAAAGAGAAGTTTGGTTGTGTCACTGATCAGTTATAGTTATCACTATTGTCTTTACCAAACATGAAGGTTCCAACTGCATAATATCCTTTGCAATTTATTTTTGATTTCAATTACATAAGCAAACTTGTTCTACATGCAATAATAATAAAATAATACAATTCAATAACATATTGTCAAACATATCGCTAGATTCTATATAGACGTTCATAAAAACAAATGAGTAAGATGGAGAGACAAATATGGATAGATTACTCGACTGTTTTCGTGAATATTAAATACAGTTTGCTAAAGATTATATATATCTCATGGTTGCTGGCTCGAAGTCAAAATTGAGTTGAATAAAATTAAAAACAATTTATTTGGTATTTTATTTTTTCAAATATATGTATTTATATTTTCAATATCAGGGATTTGTTTTTCACGTTTGCTGTTGCTGGCGCGGAGTTTCTAACCCAAAACCCTATATACATTGGTTATACGCACATCAATATATTAATACATATTATATGTATTAATTAATTCTTACATGTATACTTATAAAGCATTTAATTAATTATATATAGTATCTCATCAAGACCAACTCAATACTTCAAATCAATAGAGTGGAATACAAACGAAGTAAAGTTGTTTACTGAAAGTATACCTAGTAATAGAAATATAGATCATAAATAATGTATGGCACGATTATATAGGCTAAATTTTATATAATTAATTTAATACAATATATATTAACATCAAAAACCTCTAAAACTAACCCTGAACAATCAATAATCACAATCAGTTCTCATAACTAGAACTTATAGAAAACAAAAGATGCGGCAGTTATTTGTATTATATTTAAATGGATTATATACATTAACTATTATATACTGTTATATAATATAATATGTATTTTATACTGTTCTCTACAGCACTCAGAGTGTACTACGTATTTATGGCATATTAATGCATCTAATTAAAATGCTTAGATAACTGAAAGAATTCCACACTAATCGTGCTGGAGAACAAATAAGTTAACACAAAGTGAATAGGAAATCGATTGTGGTGAATACTTTGAATGGTTTCACACGTTTCATGCGTCCAATTTTAGGGCAAACAATGTTTATATTTATGGCATAATTGGCAAATGATGGGTATAGGTTTACATAAATGTTTTGAATTGGACCTTATGCCCTGAAATTCAATCTCCACTGGGGTAGCTGCTGGAAGATGTTTAGCACTCACTGTTAAATATAATAATAATATGGCATTATCGTCAATTGATATTTGCAGTAGCTCTTCACCTCACTCCCCGTCTCTTTCTCTCTTGCTCTCTCTCTCCCCAGCAGCCCTGAACATCCCTTTATCCGAAGTTCCCCCCGAGTGAAGTGCGATATTTGGCTGAAAACACGGTCACAACAATTGCTGAATCAATGAATATGAATGAACGATGAGCGAGTGAATGAATGAGTGAATGAATGAATGACTTAACGACCCTGAAAGGCCTTTAAAGCGAATTAGCAGACCACACGCGTTAGACTCTCCTCTCTCATCCCCCTGTCTTCCTGTCGCCCTGTAGTTGACTTGATTGCAGGCCAGGCACAGCAAGCAGCAGGAGAAGGAGAAGGAGAAGGAGCAGGAGAAGGCGCAGCAGCATATGCTCAAGTCCTGCCTCGTTGGTGGTTGCACGCCCCGTGGCGACGACGACTTTCCATATGCGTGCGATTTTGATTTGGATTTGATTTGATTGCGGCGTCAACTTAATTAAGCGACCAACTACCAACAATGGGCAACAAATTGAAACAGCGCAAGACGACGACGACGACAGCGAGACTGCCAGACGACGAGTGAACCCCGGCAAGGAGCAGCGTAGTCATGTTTGATGTCGCCAAAGTCATTGAAACGTGTAATCTGGCGCACGTGCAGTCGGGCGCCCTCAAAGACGTAAACTTTTTGGGAATTTTCAGGACAACTTTAAAGGACGCAAGGAGAGAAGAAGAGGCAGAGAAAGAAAGAAGGACGAGACGACACAGTGCTGCACAGCTGCACACAGGAGTCGCGCAATTAGTTGGTCACCTTCGGCGCCTCCTACTCCACCTCCACCTCCTTTTACCGGATGAGCTGCTCGGAGGCGGCGTGTAATTAGTGTCAGTTGCGAAGTCACATTTGGTTGCTGCTGCTGCATTGGGCAACGCCTACGGGCGAATGCCGACTGGACGCACGAGATGCCGCCGCAAGGATACACAGCCCTGCACCCGCTGCAGCCTGTTCATTCATGCATCCCTCGAGATAATTATTATAATTACCTGCGTGAGTGCAGGTTTCCATAGACCAAAAAATAGTAAACCCAAAAAAAAGAGAAAAACAGACACTGGGAGACCAAAGAACCATTTTCCATTCCATTGTCTGGCCGTGCTCATCCCGCCACGTCTCGCATCGCCGGCAGCTGTGTGTGCGTGTGTGTGTGTGCGTGTCTGTGTGTGGGTGTGCGTGTGTATAATTATCCGACGTTAATAATATTCAAATAGCCTCTAAATATATCCAAAACGGAACTCGGTCAGCGCCTACAGACGAGATGAAATCATGCGATAGCCACACTCAGTCGCTCACACACGCAGCACACACACAAAGCGATTGACGATAGCCGATGGATGGATGGATGGCTGTGCCCGATTGCCTTATCAGCGATGAACCCGTAACTGAACCCGAATCTGGAGTGCTTAACCCGGTGCGGCTCAAGCAATCGTTGCAAAAATTCAACTGAGCGAAAGGTGAATAAACCCAAACTGAAGAAGGCCAGAAGCGCACAGAGCGAGACAGAGAGAGGCAAGAAGGTAGAAGACAGAGCGAGGCAGCAGAGAGAGGAGACAGAGAGGGGTACCAGAAATTCTTATCATACCGCGCGACGAAGAGAAACGCCGGCAGAGAAACGGGGCAGCGGCTGCGTTGCGTTGCCGTCTTTGATCTGCTGCCGCCAAAGGCGATGCAATGCGCAGCGGCAGAATGAAGCGTTCCGAGCGCGCAGCAGTTGTTGAGGATGTCAACGCTGCCCCAAGAACCACAACAACAACAGTAGAAGTTGCAACAGCAGCAGCAACAACAAGCAGCAGCGTCTGTTGCTGGCCGAAATTATTTTTTGATGCAACTGAAAGTTTGCATTCCACTTGTTGTTAACAAAACGCCGAGGCGAGCCAAGCCGGGCTCAGACCTGGCCAAGACGGGCCCCGTCGAGGCCACAAAGGAAATTCTCACAATTCTCGACGACGCAGCAACGTTTGATTGGGATTTGAAGCTGCTGCTGCAGCTGGGTCTGCGTTGGGGATTGAGTGAATGACAATGACATGACTTGGCCTGACTTGGCTTGCCTTGAAGACTTCAAGCTGCAGCGAAGGCAGCTTCATCTGCCGCTTTGAATGAATGCTGGCGAAATAGCTTTGGACAGGCGTGAGTACATGCGCAGCTACAACGGCAGCAGCAGCAGCAAGAAGTGGCAGCAGGGCATCGAAGACGGAGGAATGGGGAACAGGAACCAGAACAAGCTCTCTGGTCAACAGGAATTGTGACACCGTCGTCTGCCGTCGTGTGGCGTTGCCAAAACCGATTTCGAGTGCGTGAGCCAAAGCTCTGTGGCAGCGTGGCAGCTACAGGGGGCATGTCTGCACGTTTCCCAAGCGCGGAAATGCAACCCGACGTGCTGCGTCTCCAACTCTGACTCTGACTGTGACTCCAACTGCTGCGGCTGACTTTGTACTTGTCGCCGCTTTTGTTCTGCTGCAGCAGCATTTGAAAAATGTCACATACTCCGAGTTTAGCCGCTGCAGCTTGGCCAAAAGAATTGACCGACAGCGGGAGAGAGCAGGCCGCAAGAGCAACTGCAGCATGCAGCATGAGCAACTGCATCGCATGCCAGCGGCAAGTTGCGCCGCTAATGACTTTGTTTTTGCTGCACGCCTCGAGTGCCCCAGCGCCCGCGACTAAGTTCAAGTAACTGGCGAGCCTGGCTCGGCTTGGACTCGGACTCGGACGCGGGCTCAAATTGCCTGCCCAGGGCGACGCTGCTAACAAATTGTTCACACGCCAAAAATCATGGTTAAGTGCCACCGCTGCCGCTGTAATTGCTGCCTCTCGCCTTGCTGTCAGTTGCCACTTGCTGCCACTGCTCTCTGTCGCTGCCTCTGCCACTGCTCTCTGCCTCTGCTGGTGTCTTCCCCCAATTAAATCGCATAATTAATCTATTAGCTGCTTGGGCGCATTGTCGCGTTTTGTTCTCGAATTGCCAGTCAATTAAATGACGCCGATAATACGTATTAAAAATGCAAACTAGAACAACTCTGCGCTGTCTGCTCTGCTTGCATTGCAAACAGAAAACGAAAACAGAAACTTGCAATAAAAACGAAAACGAATACGAAAACAAAAGCGAAATACAAAATGGCTGATTATCGCATATTGCTCTGTGCGCTGCACTGCTTTGCACTGCTTTCACTGCTTGGCCACTGTTGAACTGCTTAACAGGACACGTACAAAGCAGTGCAGTGCGCGTTTAGGGTGACCAGTTCGCTGCAGAGAATGCTGCAGCCAACAATAACAAACGCAGTGACGTGCGTGTGTTAAATACAATATAAATAAATATGTTTAAATAATAAAACAATTATTTGATTTATTATTTTACACTCTTAATACACATTGATTTCATATTTAGTGTTGGCATAGAGCACTCGCCTTAAAGATATTTTAATATTACAATTAATAATACGCAATTTAAATAAAATTGTTTATTAATATAATAACTTTATGGAAGAATATGATAAATTGATTACGGATATAAAACATTTGCAATATGAAGGTAATTAATATTTTATAAGTAAATAATACTCTCTTAGGCGCTGTAAATAAATAAATATTCAGAAATCTTTTGCAAAAATGATTTTTTTGTGTTTGTGCAGCAAAAACAGATCAAGGCACAAAATCAAAACAATTTGTTATTAATTTTATATATGATATATTTTAATTAAACGGCGGTAACTGTCCTCAGGGATTCACTTAAACCGTCTGCTCTTGCGGGTGCGGAGTTCCTTTGGAAATAATTTACTAACATTAAATATACCATATATCAATAAAGCTTTAACTGAAATGTAAATAATAACTCCTAGATATTAACATTTTCTTTGAACTATTTATAATCAAATAAAAATGTATTTGACAGTGCAAATATTAAAAGTAAACATTGATAACTCAAATTTGACCAACCGCTTTCTTTCAATCGGCTAATACTTTATTATACGAGAAAAAATATAATATATATTATTATAATTACATACTTTATATATTTAATGTTCACATATTGTCCTAATATAAAGTGACTTGACTGACAAGAAAAGACTTTAAATAAATAGTTTGAGCTTATTCCATTGTGTCTTGGTTCCGTAAATCGTCACCATAATTAAATGAACATAAATCCACTATTTCTTTTAATTTTTACAATTTCACGTTCCATAAATCACAAAAAAGTCGTTCCACATTTTATGACCAAATCCTTTTAGGCAAATGGCGTTTGAGTATGTTATGGGTGCTTCCATACTGTTTATACTTCAACAAAATAATCAATTGCGGTCTTTTGGCTTAAGCACATAATGCCCGACCCGTGGCGACGTATCTGTTGCAATTTAAGGGAATTACCCAACCGTATAATGGTTAGTTTGTACTGCGATTCCGGGAACTTGCCACGGCACTTCAAAGGACAACAGCAGGAAACGAAAATCAAATAATATTGCGTACTTGTAATACGCAAATTATCCATATACGAGCATATATATATCCTTGTAGGCCCGAGACACGACTTGGCTATGCAAATTGCCGTCGCTGGCAATTGCAGCTCAATATTTGCACAGAGTGGCAAGTTATGACTGGTGGGTCGAATGAGTGAGTGGAACAAACAAACAGAACTCCTCGGCACGATTCTGTGAATAATTCAATGTTGAATTGAATTCGAATCGAGGACCTACGCATGACACGAAAATCGTCCTAGGGGACTTGGCTCTTTCTCTGTTTCTCTGACTTATGTCAGAGCTGAATAATTCACAAGGATATCAAGATTCTCTATGGGGAAAGAGGCGTAATTGCAACCAGCTGCGTGGCTGTCCAACTGTCTGTCTTGGCTTCGCAATATGGATGCATATGCAGCAATCAAGTCTAGGCCAATTTACCAAATCGCTGTCAGCGAAATTTGTTGACATTCTAATGAGTTCGACCAAAAAAAGCAAAGACCACGACAGGGTCGCATATGAAGAGACGCAGTCAAGGGGAGAAGGGATTACTGCCAAGTTGCGTTGACTTCTGTGACAGTTGTACCGTTATAATTGGACGGGGGGCAATTTGTTGCTGGTTGACGTTGCGTACGCAAAGCGTAACCATGAAATGATTGCACAAATCGACACAAACTTGAAAACCGTAAACGATCCACAAGATCAGGCCGAACGAAGCCAAACAACCACAGAGTCCACTTTGCCCACTCTTTGCTGCACAAATCTCATTGGCCACTTAAGTGTAATCAGTCCAGGGAGGGAGCTCTGCTCGACGAGAATCGTGGCACACTCCAAGCGCAGCAATTGCAGCTCATTACGAGCGTCATCAGCATTATCATTATATCGTATACGATCTGCCAAACAGATTTGAGCTCAAGTGCCAGTTGCAGTTGGCGGAAGGAGGTGCAAGGGGGGGTCGTCAAAATTGTAACACCCGCAGTGGTCAGGCCTTAGAAGAGAGCCAGAGAAGCGACACTCAAATTGGGCTTGGAGGCGCCGCTTCTTCAATTGCCGCATTTCACTTTCGTCTCAATTGGCAGCATTTTGGGGCAGCTTCGATTCCCACTCAGTTTCAGCTGTTCGACTGATAATTTCCATAACAAATTGCGGCTTAATTGCGTCATTAGTCGCTGCTTTGCTTTAGCTACGCCTACACGCGGCTCAACACAGCAACAACAACAACAAACGGCAGCAATGCGAAGAAGTTGTAGCGATATAACGATCGTCTGGCAAATCAACACCTCATCCCAGCTGTTCATCATCGTGTGGCCTGGATGAGGCGGGCGCAGCCAAATGATTTCTCACATCAATTTCTCACGCACTAAGTGAGCCACTTAGCGCACATCAAAAATCAATAATCGATTAAATAATTAGAAAATTGTGAAAATTACTGTAATTTTCGAAATCAATTCGTTGCACACACTCACACATGCTCCACTCATATGCGGATTCATCTTGCCATCAGTGTCAAACCCGACGAGGCCTCCATCTCCATCTCTGCAACCATCCACCTCCGGCTCCTGATCAGTCTCTGAACCTCAGTCTCAACTTCGTTTCAGGCATAAATAATCACATTATAATCAAAATAATATTCTGCCTACATACAATGTACGCCTATATGGCATATATGGTCGCCTCGCGGTCGAGGGATTCAATTTAAATGGAAAACACTTTCCTAAAAGTCGCTCGCAATTAATATTCGCAGCGTGCCGCGATCGCCCCGACTTGATAAAGTGCGGCTCATATATTTTGTCATAAATTTCAAACGCGCTCGACAGCTGCGCTCCTCATCAATCAGCCCGTCAGCGTCAGCGGCACCCGATCGAGACTGGAGCTGGAGCCGGAGACGAACTTGAATCACAGGATCACCAGGCAGACCAGAGCAGGCCGCGAAGCGTGCTGCGGACTTTGGCAAACACTCGATTAAAATCAACTTCAATTTGTAATAAATCAAAAGTCCTATCAAAATCGATCGAGGGCGTCAAGGGGGCAGGCGGGGGGAAGCGAACTGACCAAGGGATCTGCTGCGATCCAATGAAGAAATTTGCAATCTCTGCTCCAGTTTGCCGGTGCCGATCCTATGATGAATGTTTATTGGTTCGAAGGAAATGCAATGGGCTGGGCATTGCCTGACTCTGGCTAGACAAAGGGTCAGTGGAAGGTATCACAGCACAGGGGAGAGAAGAAGAGGAGTAGAATAGATCACGATCAGTGAACTCGGAGCTGATGGAATAGGTTTGATGGCTGAACATTAGTTAACTTAGATTTGTTCTCTCGTTTGGAGATGTTGTGTTCCTTTTAAGCTTACTACTTTTCTTTTTTTAGGCTTTATAATCTAATAAATCCCTTAGGTGCTCGTTGCCATATACGTAAATAAATAAATAAATAAAAATATAAATATAATAAAAATATATATGTATATAAAGATCCAAAATATTGATATTTCTGTACTGGGTGAAAGCTTAACAGAACTAAAGATCTAAAGACCTATCATAACTACTCAAAACGAGTAAAGGTCTAATAGACCTATCATAACAACCTTTAAATATAGGTCTAATGCACCTATCATAACTACTTATGACTGTAGGTCTAATTTTTTAATTTATTTATTTAATTTAATTTAATTTTAAATTTAATTTAAAGTCAACTACGGTCAGTCGACTGTTTAAAGTAAAACAATTAATATAATTTGTAAAGTTATAATTAATTAAAAAGAGCTTAGAAAGAAAAGAATTTAATTTTTAATTTTTTAGATTCGGAATATAGCTACCTTTAGGTATAATAGAACTATCATGCCTACCTTTAACCATAGTTCTAATAATCTAGTTTTGATAGGTCTCATAACTAACTATAGGTCTAATAAACCTATCTAAGGTTTTAAGGATGAACTATCCCAACTTCTTAGCTTATATAGACATATTAAGCTAATTTTTTAAATAAATCATGTTCTATACTACTCTAACTAGTTTCTTATTCAACTACTTTTCTAAACCAATCATATTCTATATTCTTCTAACGACTTCCTATCGAATTTACACAGTCAACAGCCCATATATATGGAAAATCTATTTAGCCGACACTGAATTGATTAAACTATAAAGAAAATCTATTCACAATAATTTATAAAATTATTATTAAACATAGAAATAACCTCTAGAAATATGTCTGTCTCAAGAGATAGCATAAAATACCTAAAGATTAACAATATAACCCTCTATAACTTGATATAGTTGACACATTTGCAGAGTTAGAAATGCAAAATTATACAAATTTGCTCAGCTACAATAATTCAAATTGAAAATTCAGCAACTAATATTTCCATTGTCTAGCGGAAGTCTCCCAACTAAATTAACTACGCTCTTTACATAAGCACTTAATTAATTAATTAGCTATCTTTAGCTAGTTTCAGCTAGATATTCAGCTGTCTTTAAAATATGAACAATTACCAGGTGAGTTTACTAAATCAAGCTAAGCACAAGTAATAATAATGCCCAACTTGGCTATTTCTATATGCAGCTAAAGGCGTGAAGGGGCGGGGCAGAGGCCAGGGGAGTTCCCATCAAAGACAGAGAGAGAGGGAGAGGAAGAGGGGAAAGAGAGGTAGAGAAACGTGGCGTGATGTTCGAGTCCATCAAGCAGACACTCAATAAAAATGTCAGTAGTTGTTGGCTTTGGCTTTGGCTTTGCCATATGAAACGCCAAACTGCAGCTAGACAAATATACTATAAGTGTACAGATGAACGTGGCTATATAGATATGTATATATGCATATATATGTGTATACATGTAGGTGTGTATGTGAACATGCCTGGCATAGCTGACTGCGCTCTCGTCCGAGTGTTGGCGTTGATTTGCCGACTGACTTGGGGTCGTGCTGGTTGCCATTGTTGTAGTTGTTGTTGTGGTTGAAGTTGTTGTTGTAGTTGTTGCTGTAGATGTTGCTGTTGTTGTTGTTGCATGAGTCATGGGCCTCGCTGTGGCTGCGGCTTGTCGAGATGTCGTGAGTTATTTTACATTTGCCAAAGGTGCTCTGGGCCCCACATGCATGTGCTGTAGTCGTAGCCCCGTAGTCGCAGTCCCAGTCGGTTATCGTTGGGTTATCTTGGCACGAAACAGCCAGCGTTGCCAGCATGTTGTTGCCAGTGTTGTTGTTGTTGCCTGTGTTGTTGTTGTTGCTTGTGCTGTTGCCGTTGCCGCTGTCGATGCCAATTGCGCTGTGAAATGCGGCTTACAAAATGCCGCGCGTCAATATGCAAAATACATGCCACCACACCACAGACACACACACAAACACACACACACACTCATGCACAACCACAACAGTCGCACCACAACAACAGCAACAGCAGCAGCAACAATGGCGACGGCAAAGTCAAACGGAGGAGCAATTGGAATGTGACCGCGGGGCAAGTTGCTGGAAACAAGTCAACCAAGCAAGACAATTCTTGGCCGCAGTTGCAGCAACTAACCGAAAGTGAAAAAAAAACACACAGATAATAGGAAAAAACGAAAAGAGAGAAAGGGAGAGAGGCACAGGGAGGAGGAGTGGGACAGAGAGAGGAGGAGTGAGGCAGAGAGACTTCAAGCTGGCCACGATTCCGTGCGATTTCCTTCAGTGCCGCCAGCAAAGCAAGCGACGCCAACGCCGCATTCAAATCGCCACAGTTGCTGTTGTTGCTGTTGTTGTTGTTGTTGTTGTTGCCGGTCAGCCGTTTTCCTAGGCAGCGTTTTTGGGCTGGCAAATTAACGTTTTTCCTTGAATTTTCCGACACCCATGGATCATGATTTGCCGCTTTAGCGCCAAATCACCAAATATCGCCAACACAAATCAAGCCATATAATTAGCCGCAGCTCCGACTTGGATTCGATATCGATGTCCATGTGCACGTTGCGCAGTTACAGATATCGATGGTGCACCCCCTCTCCTTCCCCTGCCTCCTTTCCTGCCTGCTCCTGCTCGATCGTGATGTGATTTACTTCGTGCCCGAACCTAAATGGAGCCTGCAGTTCTGGCACTGCGCACGCAGCTGCTTCCCTTCCTGCTCTGTCCTGCCCTGCGATCCCTTGCACGAAATTAAAGTGTCTGCTCTATGTGCGCGCTGCTTTGGGGTCCAAAAAAATAAAACCGCAGAGACGTCCATCAAGCCGTGTGCAAGGGCAGCTCCGAGAGCCAATAAAATTGTCATGCATTGACAAATAACATGGCCGAGACGAGGCTTAGAAATAGACAGCAGAGAACCCAGGCACCAAGTGTCGGTGCAGTCAGTCAGTTGAGGAACAACAGCAACAACAAGAAGAAGAACAACAACAATGTGAGCTGCTCCTCGCAGCCAGTCAAGGGAAAATGGCGAAATGGCAAAAAGGCTGCAGCAAAACGTTGCCGGTTTCCACTTCTTAAGCTGCGCTGTCTGTCCAACTGTCTCGCTGTCCCTCTCTCTGTCCCCCTCTCTGTTTCTCTCTCAGTCTGTCTCTCTGTCTGTCCCTCTGTCTGCTGTGCCCGGGCTGCATTGCGGCTCCCACGCCTTCAAAATACAATATGTTAACAAACACGCTGCCAAGTGGCTGACAGCTTGGCCCAAGCAGCGCGCGGGAACGTGGCATGGGGGAGGGGGTGAGGACGACGAGGGCAACGTTGCAACTGACGCTGCGGATTTCTTGTGAAAAAGCCAAAAGAGAAATAAAAGCAAAGCAACAGCAACGGCAACAGCAAAGTCAACGATGGAGGAGACAACGATGGCGATGGCGATGGCGAAGTCTTCAAGGGCCTCCAGCCAACCGACGGCGGTGGCGGCAAAACGTGCGCAGATTTCCAGCAGACGATAAAGCACAGCGCAGCAGCAACAGCAACAACAACAGTAACAACAACAATGCGGGCAACCAAAACTGAGATGAGGATTGCGACTGCGACTCTGACTGGGCCTGGTCCATGGCAGCCATTTTGGCCTCAACTGGCTGCAGCTGCACAGCAAAAAAAAAAACAGAAAAAAAGAAGGCAACACAAAAAAGTCTTGGCATGAAGCGGGCAACAACAACAACAGAGGCAAATCTTGCTTGCATGCAAAGCGACAGCAGCCAAAGCCAATTTGAAAATTTCAAGAACACACAGGCACCAGGTACAGTCAGATGTGCCCCCTCTCTCTCTCTCTGTGTGTGTATGTGTGTGTGTGTGCCAAGTATCTGACAGATACATGCGCTGCATCTGCATGCAGCTCCGCTTCTTCTTCTTCTACTTCTGCTGCTGCTGCTGCTGCCATTGACTGTTGCCATCGATCAATGTTGGCTTTAAGTTTTGCCATTGTTGTTGTTCGTTTTGCTGTTGCTGCTGTTGTTGTTGCTGTTGCTGCTAGTTGAACTCGCATCTCGCATCGCTAGTTACAATTTTTCAGTTTGTCTTCTGACTTTTGCCTCTGCCTCTGACATTGAAAGACACCTTTCAACTTTACGAACCGCGCTGAACCTTAGCTGTAAAATTGACTTGAATCGCATGCGAAGTGCCGACATTGATAGTCGAGGGCAGCACGAAACGGGTTACACACACACAGAGCTCTCCATAAACATATGTCTATATATGCGATTTACATATCTGGGCGATTTAGTTGACTATATTGCATGCCACTCTCTCTCTCTCTCTCCATTGTTGTTGTGCATCCCCGAGCAGCTGCCAGCAGTAAATATCATATCACAATATACAAAGTAATATCCCCAGTTATTGGATATTATATTTTCTGATTTTAGTATGCAAATAACTCAATTGTTATTTGCCCCTCAGGGATATATAATAATATATAGACTAAGTATAAATGGAAACTTAGGTGTAGACAATGCTCCATCAACACTTTCAGGTTGTGCAATGGAATTTGCTTGGCAAATTGGATCAGTTGGTAAGTAATATACAAGATAGTGAAAGCTATATTGTTGCTTAAGAGATATACCAATTTAATTATAAACATTATGCCACATATTTAATAATACATACATATGATACATATATGTTTTTCGTTTAATAAAGAATTAATTGATCAACTGCAGCTTTCGAAAAGAACATTGTAAGAATTTTGAATTTTAAATGTTTATTTGTTTTGTATTACACTCGTATACGACATATTTGTATTATTATTATGAAATATACACTTTTCTGCACCCTTACTTCCAAATTAATAATATTCTTATTCTATAAGGCAAAGGCTTAAATTATTAATTCAATTATGCGTTCAACAACACTTTCAATCAGATGGGTAAACATTAACAGATGCTTAACAGTTGCTTAGCATAAGCCTTAACAGCTGCTTAGAACATAGATTAGAACAGCTGATTCTAGTTGATATGGCAACCTTTAGCATTTAAATGGTGGCAATATGAAAAGTAAATATTAAAATTAAGCATATATAACTTGACAGATTCCTGTTTGAAAAAACTATCACCCTAGCTACATCTTATTTCATATAGTTTTTATTATTTTGCTCACTTTCTTTTTATCAATTCCATCTCTAATCCCCCACAGTTTATTCACCCAAAAATGCATTAAAACCAGAGCAGACCAAGGCTAGTCAGGCTCAGTCTGAGTGTCGATCCACACTGGAGGAACACGAGGCAAACTGAGAGCAAATGGGAGGCACCTTCCTAATGATAATGTCCTCGCAGCGTTTACAGTTGCAGCTGCCTGGCTCTGATGTCTCTCTGGCTGCCCCATCTGCTGTGAGGCTGCGCCCACAGAGCGTGCAAAGATTAGGTGGCCCACAACTATTACTTAATAGGCGGCAGGCACGGATTCACGTATCCTGCGTCGGCCAAAGGCGGCACCAGAGCTGCAACTGGGGCTGCCGCTGTTGCTGGTGCTGGGGGTTGGGGCCAAGGCACTCCTTGGTCAAATGCGCAATGCGTGTAATTAGCTGCAGCGTTTCAAATTGCAAACTGCGCGCTGCAAGTTGCCAGTTGCAAGTTGGCCAAAGATTGCATTAGGCTGCAACTGCAACTGCAACGCGGCGGCAACTTGGTTTCGTGTAATTTCCGCTGCAGCTCTGGCTATAAGCGTCTAATGATCACTCTCTAGGCCAGGCGCGAGTGTGTCTGTGTGTGCTAGAGAGTGTGTGTGTTAGAGTATGTGTGTGCTTGTGTGTGTGTGTCTGAGTGTGTGTGTGCAACCTGTAAACTAGTTGCCGCCGCTGACCGATACATCAATTAAAATTTGCATTTTAATTTGACGTTTCGTTTTGTTTGTGGCGCACTTTGTGTTTATGATTTATATGGGAGCACGGCGCAGTGCGACGCGGGGCGGAGGGCGTGGCAGATTGAGCAGCGTAGATAGAGCAGCGTCTGTAGCAGTTGATCTTGTTAAGGTTAGCTGCTGGTGCTGCTGATCTCTGTCCAGAGCCTGTTTGACTTGCGCTCTCATTGAGTCAATGGAGCAAGGCACAGAGCAATGCCGACGGACGATTGCACCCTCTCCTCTAGAGCTGCCCCTGTCTCCTACACCTTTGCTCCTCCCCTTGTCTCTTCACTCCTGCCCCCTGCTTTGCTGCCAGTCAGCATTTCCGTTCGAGAGAGCGAGAGAGAGAGAGAGAGAGAGAGAGAGGAGTGTGGCGCGCGGCATCACGCATGCAATTTGAGCTATGGTGTTGCATGTTTAAGGTAAGTTAGTCCCAGTTGGCAAAGGCAGTACTCCCCCCTCCCCCACTTTCCCCTTCTTTCCCACTCTCTCCCGCTTCTCTCGCCTCTTACTACACATTTGGCAAACAACCGCAGCAACGAAACGTGCGCGCAAAGACGTTTACATAACGGTTGCCAGTTAGCAGGGCAGTTAGTGCGCCAGTCAACCGCAGACAGGTCTAACACCCACAAGCACACACACACACACGGGGAGTAAGAGACCCCCTAAAAGTTGGGCTAAAAGTCAGCTCCATCGCTGTCAAAATGCAAGGCGCGAATTGTAAATTTGCAAATGCCGGAAACGCAAATTTTCCAAACTTGTTACCCACCAGCAGCAGCAACAACAACAACAACAACAATAACTACTACAACAATAACAAACTTTTGCCCAAATATCTAGCCACAAAAAAGTTAAATTCGAAATTGGCTTAGGGCGTATTGCGTCGGCGTCGGCATTGGCGTCGGCGTCGGCATTGGCGTCGGCGTCGGCGTCGGAATAGAACTTTGCATTGCAATTGGCTGCAATTTCTTTGCTAGAACTGGTGATGGGTTCATGGCACGCAATGTCCAAATGGAACCATCTGCTGGATTGCTTTGCCAGCGCCTTGGCAAATGGCTTCCCGAAAATACCAACTAGATAGGTAGAGATGAGAACCAGAAGGAAAAAACTCTGATGTCGGCATGCCGAAGGTTCTATACCCTTGCATGTTTTTATTTACTTCGATTGTTCCTATACTAGTTATATATTCTTTATATAAAATTTAATGATTTACTTTGATTGTCCACTATGAAGTTATTTATCTGATTAATACTAGTCTTCATGTAAAATCCTTCATTTCGGCCTATTTTTCCTATGGCAGCTATATGTTCTAGTATTCCGATTCTGTTAAATTTTAGACGCATATTATTTATATATTAAAAGTCCGATCTAGTAATAAGTATATATATCTTTACAAATAACAAAAATCGGCCGATAGTTTGTACGGCAGCTATACGATATATCGGTCCGAACCGACTCGTTCTGACTTATTTATTTAAGGTGCATTTTTAATACACAAGTGTGCCCAGTTTCATTAAGATACCTCTAAAAATGCAACGGACAAACGGACAGACAGATAGACATAGCTAGACCGACTTTCCTAGTAATGCTGATTGAGAATATACATATGTATATACTTTATAGTGTCACAAATGTCTGCGAACTTCTCCTCAAAATGAATATGCCCTCTGCAAAGGTTACACAAAAGTATTCAACGGATGCATAAATTTCGATACTTGGCACAACAATTAAAATGCTAAAGCAAATGTTTTATCTAAACTGATACTCTCTATAGTCCTCCTCCCCCTCCTCTTCGTCCACCCTCACTGACCTATCATTAGCGCTTGCAAATGATGCACTACATCCGCCACAAGAGTTCAACAATAATTCTTAACCCCGGCGCGCACAGCAAACCAATCATTAGGCCTACGCATGACGGGCCAATGCCGGCCTCAGACTCCAAGCAGACGCATATATCACATACACATATCCAGCGAGACAAGATGAGGATGTTGATGGAGGGAGAGGGGGTTGGTCTGGGCAAATTCCAACACGTATCAATCTGAAAATGGTGAAAAATACCCGAGCATCCATCGCGCAGCTGGGCCAGCGATCCTCAACCTTGGCCGCAACTCTTGTGCCTTCTTCCTCTGCGACTTGGCTTATTTATTGGCGATAGGCCTGTCATTTCCCCCGCCCTCCCCCTGCCAGATTGACCTGCACCTCCTGTCGCGTCCTTTTGCATACGTCGTCCTCCATATTTATTGTGCCATATTGTATAGAGTCCAGTCCAGTCAGTGCAGCCCCGTCCAATCCAGCCCTATTCGTATCCACATCCCGATCTGTATCAACCTCATCCCAGTATCTCCCATAAATCAGAATCCGTAGCGCCTGCGGCTCCTTCGGCTCACACACATACCTGCATATTCATGAGTTTGATTGAAGTTATAAATCAGCCGAAACCAAAGAAATACGTGGACAGAGCGAAAACAATATATTAAATATCATCTATCAAATCGCGGAACGTGCAACGAAATCAATTGAACCTTTGGCGGCTTGTTTAGGTCGTACGCATTGAGATTGAGAAGAGTTTGTTTTGAGTATGATATACAAATAAGGTGAACTAAATGAAACTATAGTTTATTTGCATTTAATATATAATATAATGTAATATGGTCTATTAAATTCTTGTAAGTAATAACTACTTAAGCGATTAATATAATATAAAGTCACAGATCTTTTTAATAAACGACCTTTAAGAACTGTAAATTGCAAGAATAAACTAAACCCAAGGCAGCTTACTAATTTGGAGGACCTTGCTAGTAATTTTTTTATTAATTTTCAAATTTAGTATATCTTTAAATAAATATCTATGTAGTTGTTAGCTCTATTTAAAAGCACGACAACTCTACGTACATAAGAAATGCTTACAGACCTTTGTAGGCAATATACAATAGTTTCTTAAAATATCGAAATTACAGTACAATTTCGTAATTTTCTAAAGCTACCCTAACTCTTCAACAATTTTTCAAATCTGCAGCCTTTAAGCACGACTACAAATAGAGATCTAGCTATATTGGGTTTATTAACAACTGTACGTGCAATTATTCAATAGTAAACCTCACAGATCTATGTTGGTAACAACATTAAGGTAGTAGAGCTTATGTACAGAACCAAAATCGAATATAGTTCTTACATTTTTACAACACTAAATAAGTTTCCAACAAAATCCCAAATCTCCACCCTTATAGCGCTCTTCTAAACAGAGATCTAGCTACCTTAGCTTTTAACCGCAAGGCCGACAGCTGCACGCGCAGCTGCCCTGAGGAAACCGCTTTCTTGGAGCGGATCTTGGGCTCTGTCGCCTTGCATCACATGCGCAACGGTTGTGCCAGAAAAACTTAATTAATATGACACATATAGAGATCGCTTAGTATATATGTATATATTTTCCGTATTTCTTTGTTATTGCTGTCTATTCAGAAATGCGTTAATGAACCATCTGCGAAATATTCATGAATGTGCGTTAGGTTTTTCGCAAAGAGCGCCGAAAAGTCGCCAAAGCATAATTAATCATGCAACATTCTTAGAGGGCTCTGGCTTCGGCTCCGGCTCTGGCTATGCCAAGAGAGATTGGAGATTGAAGTTCCGCTTTTTGTGTTTGTGGTTTGGGGCATTTGTGTTACCTTTTCTCGCCGGGCTAAGCGAACAAAAACGCAGTTAGTCCGGCAAAAACAAAAAACAAGAACAAAAACAATAACAAAAGCAGAATAGTTATAGCTATGGCTACGAGTGATATTAACATATCATTATTATAGCCATTAGCACTTTTAATTGATGAGTTTTTGCGCTGCCGTCGTCTTCGGCTTCCTCCTCACCTGACTGCACCGGCTTCGCGTTGCCAATCATTTGTCAATGGCAAAAAGATAAAGCCAAAGCCGACGGAGGCAACCGTTGAAGATGGCCGCGGGTGAACTCTGGACGTGAGCACCGCGAAGGGGTCAACAAAAAAAACCCCTCAACGGGCTGCAGATGAAAAGGCCAAATGAAATGGTATCACAGCGTAATCCGTTTCGCAATGACTTAATCAGTTTATAGTCTCTCGATGGAGCATCTAAGAAGATCACTCTTCCCCCCTCCGGACTGCAGCCTGACTTACAAGTGCTTCCTAACAAGCGAATTGCTTCTTTTCGCCTTTTATTAGTTTTTATTATGTTTTTTATGTTTATTATGATCGCATATCTGATAACTACAGAGTAATAAGTCCAATTAGTTTTTCATAACACATTATAAAAACTTATCTTCTGATTTCATGTTAAGAGTTAAATGAAGATCAGAGCTATTATCTTGATAAATATAAAGCTGATCTCCATAATAATAGAGTGCATAATTTCTTTATTTGATTTAAAATACATAAAAGTTGTTAGTTTATTAATTATATAGTTTTTTTAAGATGAAAGTTTTCTGGTATTCAATTCTATTATTCTATGATAGTATAGTTATTTTTGCCAGTACAAATTTTTAATCAGAAGGAAGAAGAAATTGCTAATGTAATTTGTATCAATTTCTGAAGAATTAATCTTTTTCAGCATCAAGAAATCTTATTAATGTTAGACTAATTTCTCCTAACTTCTTTTTAAAGGTCTACAACTATAATTAGAAAATTAATTATTTAAAAGATTACATAAATAATTTAACTATTTGTAGTTAATTTCGAATTCAACTTGAATTCTCTGCATTATGCAGTAAGCCCGATGTTCTCTCCTTGTTTTCTATTAAAATACTGTTTTTCTGCACTCTTTTTGAAAGCCTCTTCTCTGTAAGAATCTCAAATTTGCCCTGCAGCTTTTTTCTCTTACAGCTTTTTTCTGTTTGTCGCCTCTGCCTAATTAATTGAGTTTTCCTAACTGGACTTATCGGCATACCGGGTTCAGGTCGCCAACACAACAGTTAAATAGACGAAGAGACAGACTGACAAACAGACTGAAATACGGAAAGATAAGCAGACAGGCAGACAGAGAGACAAAAAGGCAGAGAGTTAGATAGACAGACAGACATATGAGGACGCAGAGAGACAAACAGGCAGAGAGACAGACAAACAGACAGAGAGACTAATAGACACAGTGGCAAAGAGACAAACAGACTGACATACAGACAGATAAGCTGACAGACAGAGAGGCAAAAAGATAGACAGACAGAAGGACAGACAGAGCGACAGAAAGGAAGACAGACAGACATACATACAGAGAGGCAAAGAGACAGAGAGACTAACATACAAAGAGAGATAAAGAGACAAACAGACTGACATATAGAGCGACATACAGACAGACAAGCAGACAGACTGAGAAGCAAAAGGACAGAGAGACTGATAAACAGATAGACAGACATACAGACTGATAGAGAGGCAAATAGACAGATAGAGAGGCAAGCAGGCAGAGAGACAAACATACAGAGAGTCAGACAGACATACAGCTCGACAGACAGCGTGACCAAGCGCGACCACGATTCATTGATGAATTTTGACAGATTCTTTTGGCTTTTGGGTTAATGGTTTGTTCAGACAGCGAGCAAAACAAGAGTTTATCTATATTTCATATATGTATGGGCAGATATAGCTGTCTGTGTTAGTCCCCGACTCTGTGCGAAGCGTATTCATTAGTGGATGACGGTGAAAATTCAATTATGGTTTCTATTTTACACCTTCTGTTTGTAGGAAATCGTTTGAGCTTTGGCCAAAAGTTTCACCTGAAACTGAAATCGTTTTCTGCCGCTGTTCGCATGTTTCATTATGATAAGATTTCTTTGGGGATTGCATGAGGCATTAAGCATTCCTGCTTGCTGGCGAATTCCTTTGAAACGATATCTGGAAACATGCAATTAAACACGCACACACACACACACTCACACACATATATCGTACCGTTATTTGCCTAGGTGTGCTGCGCGCATGTCCCTTCTCAAAAAAGGCTTCTGCAGCAGATCGCACAAATCGCAACGCGGGCTGGCGCATGTTAGACACAAGTCTGAGCTTGCCAAGCCTCCAGACGCCAATTATGTTTGACCAGCGAAGGCAAAGGATGCGCCGCAAGCGCAGGATATGCTCCGACTGCGGCGCGTTGTAGTTGCCGGCGGCAGACAAAGAGCAGAGCAGAGCAAGAAAAAAAACGAAAGTTTTGATGTTGAATTAATATCAAATACGAGGCGAAGCATGGGTGTAGAGAGGGGGGCAGAGTGGAGGGGGAATCGGCAGCGGGAGAGGAGGAGAAGGAAGGGGAGAAGTAGCTGGTCAGCCGCGACAACTGCCCGGCGGCCTTAACGGAAATGGAAATGATGCGCGCGAGGAGTTGCTAGCAGTGCCAGGCAAAAGAGGAGGGGGGCAGGCAGTGGGGGGCAAGTCAGCGCGAGGCGCGCACAGTGGAGCAATTAAGCAGCGCCCCAACGTGGACGTGGCATAAAATTGTGAGCCCAAAGTGGCAGATACATCAAAAGTGAACGCAATCCATCATCTGGCGAATCACGGCGTGATGAGTGCCGCCAACAACAGCAACACAAACAACAACAGCAACAACAACAGATTGTGGCATCTACCGACGTCGTCGGCATCCTTTCGTTTTATGGTGATTATGATGACTGCACGTTGCCTTTTGGCGCGTTCGCCGCACGAGCTAACGTCAAATGCCTTTTGGTTTCGGCTAATTTGAGGTCTAAGCTGCTGCGCCTCCAAGTACCGTTAGACAGGCGCAGCTACAGCTCCCTGAGCTGAGCCGAGCTTAGCTTTACGTATGGTCAAGGTCACAATTAATTGCCAACGGTGACGGCGACAGCGACGGCGACGGCAACTTCCTCCATAACTGGCCGCCGTTTCTAATGCCGCGTGATCTACTTTCGGCCGACCGAGTCTGTGGCAATTAAAACAATTACCTTTACCAGTCTCTAGCTGCACACACACACATAACAGTATCTGCACTGTAGCTGTATCTCTATCTGCAGTTGTATCTGTATCTGTATCTCTATCTGTAGCTGTATCTGGCACTGCGACTGCGAGGGCTTTTCGCTGGAACTGTAGACGCAGCCAGAGTTGGCCAGAGAGATGCAGCCACATCACGCCCATTAGCGACAATCAATCTCGGCAGAAGGAACAGCACAAAGTTCTCTCTATCCCCCTCTCTCTCTCTCACACTCTCTCTCTCGCTCTGCTCTCCCGTTTGTCTTTTTTATTTACGAATGCGACTGCGACTGCGACCAGATATAACCCATAATTATGAAATTATTATTGAGCGCCGCCGCAGACGAGGCTCGGCTCGGCTCGGGATCGGCAACTGCCAAATACAAGAACAACAACAACAGTTCAGCAACAAAACAACAACAATTATTGTAGATATCTTTGCCGTCGGAAAACTTGAACAACAACAACAACAAAATCTTTCCGTTTCGTTAGAGTTTGCTTCGATTTTGATTTTGATTTCGATTTCGGCGGCACAGGAAGTTGAATTGTGCTGCGGGCACAGGAAGTTGCATAAGGCGTGTGTTGCAATAAAATATATAAAATTAAATCGATTAAGTTGAAAATGCTGCGTTTTTAATTGCGATGAGATTTCGCATAAATATAACAATAGATTGCGCTGAGAAAGTTATGCAAAAGTGGCAGGGAAGAGTTGCCAGTTGCCAATTGCAGTTGCAAGTTGCCCGTTGCAAGTTGGTCATTTACCTCGTGCTGCAAGCAACCGTGAAAAAGAAAGAAAAAAATAAACACAGCCGAATTTATGCAAAACTGGCCCCGGGGGCAAAACAAACAAACTGTCGAGAAGCCAGCGAAGGCAGCAGCCCAAAACAAATGTGGGGCGTTCTAGGAATTCGACGAGGAAGACGCAGGACGAGCACAGGATGCAGCTTGTTATGGTGCAGTTTCCATTTTTTCTCTCTTTTTGAATATTTATGAAATGCCACAAGGGTTGCGCGCCCTGCAAGTTGCACATTGCAGTTGGCAGGTTGCAAACATTGTGAATTCCGTTATGAGTTATTAAGTGCGTTGCAGCGGCAACTCTTTGGGCGCCTAGAGCAACGACAGTGCAACAGGCTGAGGTACTCAATGTCCTTCCACTTCTGGCAGGCATCCAGCACCAGCAGGACAACCTGTAATTTTCAAATCTGGCGAAACAAATGCAAAGCCGAAAAGTATCTTATGGATTGCGTACGTACTGCGAAGCAATGGCCGCACGATGTGCCCGAAATCAAGTCGACTCTCGGAGCAGGAGCAATGCAAGAGATAGCCAGCCAAATAGACCGATAGTAAGAGCGAGAGAGTGAGAGGGGGAGAGGGAGTGAGACAGGTAGATGTTCATCGGAACGCATGTTCTTTGAAAATTGCCCATAATTATGCGAACGAACTTCAAACTGATTGTTTCTACCGGCAGCGGCGGCCATGGCTGTCCAAAAACCGCGTCTGTTGCATGCAACATACCCGAGAGTGGTCCACAGCAACAGCAACAGCAAGAGCAACAGTGCCCCGTCCCAGTCCCAGTGCCAGTGCCAGAGCCAGTCGCAGCCCCAACGACGGCCTCAGCCTGGCATTGGTTTTCAGATCGACATTGGCCCGGTCGGCCCGGGACGCTACGGAATCGCCCGTTTGCTGCAGTGAAAGAGAATGACTGTAATTACGCATCACTTTTTCTTAATTTTCATGCTGTGCATCTTCCTCGTCTGCCTCTTGTTGCTGCGGCAGAGGCTGAAGCTGAGGCCGAGGGTGAAGCTGAAGCTGCTGCCCACCATTTTGGCTTGGGAATCTGTGGAGGATTTGGACACTGAACTTGACCCACAAGACAAGCAAGTATGTTGCTGCTGCTGCGGCGGCCTTTTGTGAGAAATAAATACGTCCCAGAGAGTTTTAGAAAATTGCTTGTTGCGTGCATGTTCCCGAAAAGCGGTTCGAAAACATTTTGCGTGTCGTTCGTTCGTTTCGTTTTTTTTTTTTTCTGTCTTCTGCTTCCCTCAATGAGAAATCTAATTTAAAAGATACAAAATTTTAAATTATGGGGTTTTCTTTATTGCCAAAATATTTTTGGGGTTTTATTTATATTTTGTTTTCTCTCTTTTTCGTGAATGATTACGAGTACGTGCTGTGAAGAGATTTGAGTTGGGCCACACTGGTCAGTTGCAGATACCAGACAAGCGATATGCTGAAGTCAATTGGCGGAAGTGCCGAATGTCAAAGTTTTTGGGTCAAAACGGACAATTGAAGTTGCGAAAGTCATAAATATGTAAGTAAATAAATATCTTTTATTGACATTACTTCAACTTAATTTGTTTTTGCGTAATTTTCACGACTATTTTCATGTCTTCTAATTTTAATATCTAACGTATTTTACAACAGCTTTGACAGTGTTGCTCAACTCAGGCAAACAATAATTCACAATTTATCGATAATTTTTAACAAATTGCAACGATAACATTCTGCAATGTTGCTTTGCATTATATGAATTAATTAAATTCATACTCAAAACTTTTGCTGCATTTATAAGACTTAGTTAAGTATTTATTATTTAAATATTTCTGCCAAACAATTACAATTATTGCATTTATTCCCAGTAGCAGTCGAATTAGTTTTAGCGCGCTGTTAATAACAGCTCTAGAACATGTTAAGTCTGGGCTGTTAAAACATATGATTTTGTTTTGTTTTTCTCGTTTTGCTTTTGCAGTAACGCGTTATTATTGTTGATGTTTTTAATGAATTCGAATATTTCCCAAAATGGAAACTGGCGCAAACATTGGGGACCTGTCAGCCGTCTCATTTCCCGACTTTGAGACAAAGAACCGAGATGACAATGCCAGTTTCGAGAATTTCGGTCAATGTCAGCCAAAACACGACATAGCAATGACATTGGACCTGTCGTTGGGTCAAAAGTCGGAGAACCTCTTCGCAACCGACCAGACTCCAACTCCGACTCGATTGATTAAGAACTGTGATGAAGTTGGCCTCTTTGAGGATCTGCAGCATGTGAATCCCTTCGATATTGGCTTTCAGCGAGCCGCCGAGCAGAATGCAGTGGGCGGGGGACACACTATGCCAATAACGCCCACGCGGACAGAGGCGCCTGCAACAGACGGTGATTCATTGCATACACCACAGGTGTATCCCTTGGATTCAGCGTCATTATCTGCACCAGCGCCTGCAGTCAGCAACAGCAGCAGTCCACTGGATGTACCGGTGCCCAACGTAGAGGATCTGCTGAATACACCAACAGCAGAACCAGTACCTAGCGCTGCTCCTCCAGCAGATACTGGACCTCCACCCCTGCAATTAATACAACCCCAAGTAATCACATGGGTGCTTCCCGCGCAGGCTTTGCCATTGCCTACCATTCCCACCAAAATCAACAAGCATTCGACAAAAGCGACTCCCACACAGAAAGTACGTCCCTTAATCCTGCCCAAGCCCAGTACAACAAGCAGTCCCAAAACTCCAACGGGCTCCCCTGCTGTTCCTAGCAGTGCTAGCCTTACACCCACATCACAACTGCCCATTAAGGAGCGCCTTAAGGCTATGCAAAGCAAAAACTTGCACAAAAAGCCGCGAAGCGTTGAACCACCTGCATCTAAGTCAGCCTTGTCACCGACCGAAGATATACGGATGCGACGACGTGATGCTGCATCTCGTTACCGCAACAAAATGCGAAAGGAACACAAGGAGCTCAAGGATCACAATGTACAATTGCAGTTGGAGAACAAAAAACTACGTCAACGAATTGCTACACTGGAGCGGGAGCTGCAGCAGCAACGGAACAACAACAACAATGTTGCCGGCGGTGAGTGTATATTCAAAGGAGTTCTGAAACTGATATCTATTAATATATATTCTTTTTATCTTTTGCAGTTATTGCCAATCAGTTGCAGATTCCGCCTTCTAGCATACACCTTGTCATCAATGTGCCTAAACTGACAGTGCCTTCGAATGTGTCCGGCCTGAGAGGGGACTAAATGTGATTACCGCCATACTTGCTCATGTAGAAGAGATCGTAGACATCCTAGAGATGCTCGCCTTAAGAAAAATTAGTAACTAAGTAGAATGTACAAAAAGGCAGCCATTTATTTTGTAAGTTGTATAAAATACCATTAATTAAGTATATAAATACAATGCTGTATATACTGTCTATGCCATATTATGTTCATTAAAATGTATATGTTATTTTTAAATTATAAAATACTATTAATATAGTACAATACACTTGTATAAAATGCATATATAATTCCAATTTGTATTCTAGTAATAATGCACATTGGTATTGACAGTTAACTATATTTTTTGATCAGAATATACAAAAGTGAATATCCTGAATCGTTACATGATAATATAAGTTACTAGAATAATGCAAAAATGATGTATCAAAAGCATTTTCAATTTGTATAGATAGTAATTGACAGCCTCCTCTTTGTATAATTTGTACCGATTTACCTTTTGTATATACTATATATGATTAATCAGGTTGCGTTAATTCATACTGCAATCACTGTTCACGAGCCTTGTGAACTCTCGTTGGATTTCCAAAATAGAATGTTCCACTTCTGTCAGGAATGTTGTACGAGGGGTGCAAGATGGATGTGGGCTGTGCGATGTATGAGGATGATGCGGGCTGCGCGATGAGTGCGGGTGACGCGCTGTTTGAGGCCTTGATCTTCGCGAATTCTCGTTGGTCATCTGTGGAATAAGATTTGTAATGGATAAATAAACGCGAAATCAGACTCTCTCAATTGCTGCTTACCTCGCGAATTTGTTGCTGCAGCTTATCCCGTTCCTGGCACATGTGCTTTATGTTATCATAGTACTTCTGGGCAAGCGGTGCTCCTTCGGTCTCGGTGCAGTAGCGTTGAGCGAGCAGTTCCATGTCCTGATTGCGTATCTCGTCCTCGGCCAACTGCATCTCCTGATTGTTGCGTCGTCGCTCGCGTTCAATGCTGTATATCAGAGAATTGACTTCCTTCTCCATTTCCAGCATTTTGCGACGCTGCTCCGTCTCTTGCAGCTTGGTCATCACTTCACTCTTGCGCTGACGCACTTCCATTTGATAGGTGAGCAGCATCTTGCGATGACACGCGATACGCTCCTCCTCCCGTTGCAAGGTTTCCTGGTAGACCTTTTCCATTTCCTGCACACGACGCGTGTGTTCCTCTTTCCTAAGGCCTTCCTCCAAACGTACTTTCTGCTGCAACTCCTCCAATTCCAGATGTCGAATGCGGGCATCGATTTCCTTATACTGCTCGACAATCGCCACATTTTGTTGTTCCTGTTCGTCAATCCAATCAATCGGATATTTCAAAAATTTGGGATACACTCCCTTGGGAATAGGCGAAAGAGCTGGCAGAAATCGTTTGGGATGCAAATCCTCTGGGCACTTCTTCATTATTTTGCGTGCTTTGGCCACCAATCTGCTAACATCAATTGGATTCTGGTCATGAAAGAAAGCAATTACTTCTACCTTCTCTGAGAGACGCAGGATTACATCGCGTTGCAGCAGATTGTAGGCCACAACAACGAATATAATGAAGTACGGCGGTTCCGTCAGAATGTTGTCCCACAGCGCTAGCCATTGCTGTTCCTCGAGCACTTCGGCAAAGACATTGACTAGCATGGCCCAGGCATAATCCTTGGGTTCCACTTGCAGACTCTGATAGAACTTGGAGAGTTGCTCGTCATTGCGCTGTAGGATGTTCTCACACATGGCCAGGTAATTCTGCGGTGGCAATGGATGAAACTCGAAGAAGAGCTGCATGTGATTGAAGAACAGCGTGACGAGCAGCTCAAAGACCACCATACTGTTCTTGGGCATGTGCTTGGCAAAGGGATAAATGAGATGAGGCATAAAGCCCACATAGCCAAAAACCTTGCACCAGTTTGCCAGGCAACTCCACACCTTGATCACGCATCGTCGCTGGGAATCGTTTTTGATGTTAAGTGCCCTTGCCTGCTGCCGCACAGTTGCCGGTTGGCCGAGCTTGAGCAGCACCTGGTACTTGTTGCCATTACAAGGCAGTTCAAGCAGTGAGCTCCATATAAGAAATCTATACTTTTCCGGATAGTGACCGTACTCGCGCAGCATTGACTCCAATCGTTCGCGCTTTAGCAGACGACGCAGTTCCGGGTTCATTGATCCGCAGACATAACCAGCAAGTTTTGGTTTCTTCAGAGCCGTACGCAGCTGCATAATGGTCTTTGTTTGTCTGTACATTGCATTGAAGAGTCGGCACGTGGACCACACATTGACTTCGCCGGACTTGGAGAGCACACTGAGCAGCTTGCCATCACGACTTAAGTTCAGGCTGATAGCCTTACTGGGCTGTATGATCAACTTGTTATCTATGTACTCCAGATCCAAGATCACAGCCTGTCCTTTTTCTGTGATGCCAAAGACGATTCGTTCCTTCGGATTCGGCAACAAGGTTATTTGCTTTAGTAAGAATCCACTCAGTCGATATAACTTTTCCAAGTCAAAGGAGGCCGTACTGAAGACCATCAAATAACCATCCAACGTGCTGAGAAGGAACTTATTGCCATTGGGTGAGAAACTGTAGGTTATCAGTTTGCCATCGGCAAAGTTGTAGTCTTCGCTATTAAAGTCCGGCTCATCCTGCAAAATGCCATCGCCATCGTCCTCTCTACACAAGACAATCTCAGGTACGGCCTTACAGCGAGACAGACGTAGCTTTCGATCTCGCGCCTTTATAGGCTGCACGATATGCAGTGCTTTTAAGGTTTGTGAGGACCATATATGAATGGTGTCGTTGGTGAAACAAGTTAGGAACTGATCCGAGTTGGGAATGAAGCCAGCCAGCTTTAAAGTGTACCGTGACTTATCAAATTCCAGACGATGCGACAGATTGAGTGTCTTCAGATTAAGTAGCACAGCTTCAGCTCCAGAACGCATTAGCGTATTGGACACCGAGGAATTCTGAAGTCGATTGCCCCATGAGATTTGATCGACTGCTCCAGCGCTGACTGGAGAGCGACTGGTTAAAACCGACTTATCCACATTCAAATGAAATATGAGGCCCAAGTCATTGCCCACAATATACTCGTTGGGGTACATTGGAGAACAATAAATAACCGTAGCCTTGGGCAAGGCAATGGTAAGACGCCAATAGCGTTTGCTGACAAAATCAAAGACAAAGACGTTGCCCCTGTTGGGAGAGAATCAGAGAACAGTCAGTTTAATTTTAGGATCCTCTGATATCCTTAGATCCCTACCGTCTGTCAATAACCACTAGTTTGTTGCTCATCTCATTAAAGCAGCTGGCAGCAATGCGAACGCGCATCTGCTGGTCTACATCTTTGACAGTATGATGCACAGTCAGAATGTTCCTGGAAGGTAAAATCAGTTTTTATCCGATTTTCTATGTTTCACAAGTGTCTCTTACCCTGATTCGCATTGTTTTAGTTTAAATGGATACTTGTGCATCGGCACAACTGCCTCGGATGTACTACTGACAGGATGCGGCAACTGGAAGGAGTCATCTGAGTCAATGTCTAAATCGCTTTCCTGGTCCGTCATTAGATCACTCAAATTATCTCCATATGCCCCACAGTCGGACGGTTTTTCCGATTCGTCATCTTCCTCATCACTGGACTTTTTGATTGTTTTATTTTTCTTCATTTTTACCAACTTTCAAAAAACAATTGACATTGTTTGGCTCACGAACGAAAGGAACAACTGAGTCAATAGTTATCGATATCGATTAATACTTTGTTGTAAGAAAGTACGCTGCTCACGCACACTGGTTCCAACTTATTTTGATCGACTTTAGTAGATTCACTATTTATCAGCATTTTGAAATAACAAATAATTTTATGCTAGTTACTTAACCAGGTGGAGTTTACAGATTTAGACTAAATTGTGTATGTTTTCTTAGCTGAGTAAGACATGTTTATCAATTTGCGCCTAAGAAACTACTATGGTACTTGTATTTGAATTAAATAATGTTTATTTGAATATATTTATTGTGAGATTGACTGTCGTCGGAGATGGACTTAACGCCATCTAAATTGCTACATCCAATAATTTTCGACGGGTGCTTATGACTAAACTGTCCTCCACTTGAGGCACATTTGCAGATCTCATTTAAAACATGCCTCCATAGGGCGCATCGAAACTCTCATCGCGCAGAGCATATCCAAATATTGTAGAGTAGTTAATAACGTTGCTTATCAGCGTCAACGCACAGGCCACCCAAGATATCTGCAAGATACATTTTAAGTTTAGTTAATAAATTATTTCCCTATCTTATGACTATTTAAACTTACAACTGCTGAATTGGCCAGGACTATTGGCAGTGCAAAGGCACTGAGCAACATGCCCGATGCAAGAAAGAATGCGAATTCTGTTTTCGGATTGGTTATGTCGTTGCCACCAGAGTTAGACCGCTGCGCAATGAAGACTGGCAGAACAGTTAAGACGTAAAACAGGAGCACAAAGAATGGATAGAATATCTTTGGATTGGGAATGGCGCAGGCCAGTATTAAAAATGTCATTCCAATGGATGTGGAAAGTGCACAAATCAGCAATCTGCAATGAAGTCAAAGGATTAACAATCGTCTGAGATACCATAAGCAGCTACATATGTATAGCGGGTGGGGACTTACGCTGAAAGAGTTGGTGTTTTTGATGGCATCCATATAGAAATAAAATTGGAAACATGCAATTAAGAAAAATAAATAAATACATTTATATTGAGAACCACTGTTAAAAGTTGCGCACAATTTACCTTTGATTGTTGCCATTTTATTTGTTTATAATTTTTCTTTGTCGCTTAGCTCAACAAAATGATTCACGAGCACCAACAGATATCGATAACTAAATATTACCAGCACAGTATTTTAGATTGTGTGTATTTTTTAGGTGGTTTTTGGTACGTCATTCAAACCGCGTCTTTTCCACCAGGGAAAATAAAAAGTAGTTTCATAGCTTCTTACTTCTTTTTATATGCAACGAATATTTAGTTCATTAAATTTTAATAATATTTGACAGATAACGCTTGTATATAATAGATAACAAATAAAATAAATACATTTTATCGAAACACACCGACTGTGCGATAACATGTTGAATCAGCTCTGCTTTACTTTGCGCCACATTTAAATTGAAATCAACTTTTAAGTTGAAAATGCAGCATAAGTACATCAAATAAGTATAAATCATTATATTAACTTTCTAATAATGTATTTTATTATATTATTTTGCAAGGAATGAACTTATGCATTCGCTAATAATCTGGTTACTTGACGATTTATGCACGACACACAGTTATTTATGTATGCTTTGCCAACGGAAGCTATGGCATATGCAACAGTAAATCGTTCCTGTGAATAGAAAGCTTTCGAGCTGCAAATTCATTGATAAAAATAAAGTGTCCTATCCCAAAATGAAAATGGTACAGCGCGTGCCCAAAGAGGGCGGGCGGCACATGATATGTAATACCGTGTGTGTGTGTGTGTGGGTGACTACGTAGCAGCCACCTGCTAGCTGCCAAGAAGACGAGCCCGACTTCGGCCTTTTCATGAATGCATGAATGTTTATTCAAGGAATCCCTGCACACATACAGCACACACACACACGTACACTCACACACCTTCGCATGCGGACGTGTCGAGCTTTGGGTTGGCACGAGGACGCATGCGTCGAGCTAATGTCGCTGCGCTTTGTTGTTGGCCACCCCGAAAGCTGCCCGCAACATTTAACAGTGCGGGGGCGGACCTAACATTTGCGTCACAGCTCGCAAAGAGCTGGGCTGGCTTTGCTGTTGCTGCCACTTGGACTGCCGCCAGGCTCATTCAGTATAACGGTATACGCTGACGTCGAGGCAACGCAAAGCGCAAAGCGCCAAAGTGAACAAACAAAAGACAAGAAAATCCCTCAAGATTGAAAAGAAAACACTCAGAGCAGCCTGATAAGTTCAGACCCCATACAGTGTTGCAGTGTGTTGCTGACAGGGAAGTGCAACATTTGACATTTGTGGCAGCCGGTGAAGCAATCACAGAACAAGCCAACCCGAGTGACAGTAGAAGCGAAAGGCAAAGCCATTAAGGGAATCCAGTCTCCAAAGTGCAGGAACATCAACGGAAATTGCGAAAAATATTGCACGCCTACGCGACAACCACCAGCTGCCTGAATTGGGCGAGTGTGTGGGCGAGTGTGCGTGTGTGTGTGCGCGTGTGAAAATCAATAAACTCGCTCTGTCGACGTTATCGCGTCTGCTGACCCGCAGCATGTACAGCCCGCTCTAAACCGGCCATATGGCAAGTGAAACCAGCTAAGACAAGCCAGAAGAATCCCCACAATCCCACAAAGAGAAGAAGAAGAAGTGATTCAAAGAACAACGAACTGATCAAGCCAGTGAACAAGCAGTTATATATATACAATAATATAATCGACGTATATCTTGTGGCAACAACAATATGGCGAGGCGAATGGAAGTAACCTGCGCACTGATTGCAGTCCTCATGTGCAGCATATTGGGTCACTGCGAGATGTCCGTTTACCCAGGTACATATGCCTAAAAATAGCACAACTAAGCAACAGCACACCGACACACACCTGCATACTAACCCCACACACTCACACAGTACACCCCTCTCTCTGTGTGTGTGTGAAATTTGAACTTTTGCGTCGTGAATGGCGCAGGCAGGCGAAGCCGCTTTGCCACTTCGTTTTGTGTATACTACTGTGTACTAGATAGCGCCCTCTCTCTTTCTCACTCTTCTCACTCTCTCCCTTCCACTCTGCCTTTCCCCCTCTCTCTCTGCAACTATATATAAGCATATCGAGTATCAAATATTCACGAATCAAACCAAAACACCCACACCAGTGCAGCAGCAGAAGTTGCCGTATGGCAACGAAGTGCAGGAAGGTGGGTGTGTGCGGGGGAGGGCTGGGTGTGTGCACAGTTGGAGCTGCCTTTCGTTGCCTACTTCTTCGTGCTGCAGTTGAGCACTTTTTATAGCCTACTTTTCAGCGCAGCCAAAGCCAACCAAGCGCAACGTAATAAAGATTTTCCAAGCACGTCACAGCTCCAGCTCTATGTATGTGTGCGTGCCAGCCTGTAAGGCTCTATATATATGTGTGCCTGTGTGCGTGTGTATCTGTGTGTGTTTGTGTGCGTGCCTGCGCGTGTAGTAATTGGTCTATTTTTAACCATCGGCAATTAAATTGACTTCTGTTTGTCTATTCCGGCTGCTTTTTTCGTTCGGGGCGCAGGTTAAAAGTAGTTTCTCTCCCCCTCCCCCTTTGATTGGCACGCAATCCTTTTTATTTTTTCCCACTTTTCTTTGCTATTTTCGTCGTATTTATTTTCGAACTCACGCAACATTAGCATAATGAGAGAGGCACCACACCTTGGCCTGGTCAGCAATTAATCAAGTGCCTGCACTTGCTCCCCTTCTCTTCCTGCAGGTCTGCGCCGTCGACCCATCCAACCTGCAACGCTGGAGACGCAGCAGTACGAGCAGCTGATGGAGGAGCACGCCCGTCGCCGGCTGCAGCAGCAGTTCGAGCAGCAGCTGGAGCTGATCAAGTTGAAGATGATGCGACAGCGGCAACTGCTGGAGGAGGAGCGCTATCGCCAGCGACAGCAGGAGGTGCAGGTGATGGCTGAGTCGGAGGACGACTACAACAACGGCAACAACAACGGCAACGGCGACAACCTGAACCAGCAATACGATCAGTACGACAATGCCGAGGCCGACGCCGCCTACGGCAGCCCCATGGAGACCATGCCCGATGTGCGTCCCCCACCACCGCCCATGTTGCTGCCGCCACCGAATTTCAACAGTCTCAGTGGCTTCAATCGGAACACCTTGCTCCGCGAGCGGATTCCCTTCGCTGTCGGGCCCAACGATGCGCGATTCTTTGACAACGCCAATGATCCGTCGGGCGAACTGGACTCGCAGGCACTGGAGGACTATGAGGAGTATGCACCGGCACCAGAGTCGGCACCCGAAGTGGTCACCGCGAAGAGCGGCAAGCTTGTGCCCACAGCATCGCCTCCTAAGCCCGTTGAGCCACCCAAGCTGCTGGACACCGTCCCCAACACGGCCAACTTCCATCGCATCAAGCCGCAGTCGGCAGCAGCAGCCGCCGTTGCCGGCGTCACTTTGCCGCAGCAGCCACCGCGTGAGAGCCACAACGAGATTACCGCACTGATCAATAAGCTGCAGAAGCAGAACCAATCGCCACATCTGGCACTCGGCGCCAGCAGCAGCAGCGGAGCAGACGTGGATCAGATTGTGCTGCGCCAGCATTTGGGAATGAGCAGCGAGATGGGCGTGTACATTGTCGCCCTCATTGCGGGCGTCAGTGCAGCCGTGACTGTGGGCCTGCTGGCACTGGGCGTGACCTGGTAAGCAGAGCAATGCCGACTGATTCCATTGTTGCCTCTAACCCCCGTTTGGTCTCCCCTCTCTCTCTCTTTTTCTTCTCTCCCTCTGCAGGTTCCACAATCGCAGCAAAGCCGCCGCGGATGTGGATTACCCTGCGTATGGCGTAACTGGGCCCAACAAGGATGTGTCGCCCTCGTGCGATCGCAAGCTGGCGCAGAGCGCCCAAATGTATCACTATCAGCACCAGAAGCAACAGATCATCGCCATGGAGAACTGTCAGGCCACCGACGGCAGCTGTGGTCTGTCCGACGTGGAGAGCGACGACGACAACGAGGAGGGCGACTACACGGTCTACGAGTGCCCCGGCCTGGCGCCCACTGGTGAAATGGAGGTCAAGAATCCGCTCTTCCTGGACGAGACGCCGGCCACGCCAGCCACGGGCAACGCCACGGGCAACTCAACTGCTGCTGCTGCTGCTGCAGGCGCAGCTGCTTCCGCTTCCGCCACGGCCACGAACAACAACATCACACAGGCTACGCCACAGCAACCGGCCACGCTGAAGAAGGGCACCGTCAAGCCGAACATGAATCTCTTGAATGCTGCAGCCACCGCTGCTGCCAAGGCTGCTGCTGCTGCTGCCGCTGCCGCTGCTGCTGCAGGCGCTGGCGTTGCTGCTGGCGAGGAGAAGCCGAAGCAGAAGAAGGGCAAGAAGTAAGAGAAGCGCGAGCATATGCAGGACATATATTTTCCTTCTCTCTCACTCTCTCTATCTCACACACTCTCTCTCTCTCTAACGAACACTTGGCTTGCCATGGGTAAAGTTTGACTGATCCATTTTGTCAGCCACGGGACGAGGTAGACACGCACAGACAGAAAGAAAGACAGACAGGCAGAAGAACAGAGAGATCAATAGACAGACAGACAGACGAACAGACATAGAGACAGACGAACAGACATACAAACAGACATAGAGACGTACAGACATGGAGACGCGCGCATGTATAGATGATATACTATATATATTCCTAACGAAAGTCCATGGAATCTAATTCCGCGGCTGCAGCAGTTGCAGTTGCAACCTGCTGGAGGAGGCACAACTCTTGATTGATCTTTATCTTCCCCCCCTTAGTAACTGTAAGCCCTATCATACTATATATATACACACATATATATACTATATATTATGCTCTAATGGTATCGTATCGTATCATAATCGTATTGCTATGTTGTAAGACCGTCCCTCGCTCCCTCACCTCCTTACCTCCTTTTCTGCTTGGCTGAGCTCGTAACCTGCTGCCATATGCTGCAATATGTCAATCAGCAACAGATATTGCGCAGCATTGCGGCACCTTTCACCCTCCACCCCCACCCCCTCCTAACTGACTTCATGCGTAACGTAACTGTTATGCTACTGACTCTCGTCTATTCACAAACAATCCGACTTGTGTACTTATTTATCGTAACATTTATTGTAATTTAACCTTTTATTGTGTATTTTACGTATATCGATGAGTATTTTAAACCCACTTTATATATATATATACTATATATGTATGCGCTGTATGCATATGTATAGCCAACGTACCGTATGCTGTATTCGTGTAATTATTGTAACATACTTAAACACACACTCACAACACACATTCGCACACTCACACACACACAGGCCTATGCTTTTTGATTTCCCTACCCATTTTTATCGTACTACGCTTTGTGATCTTAACTTATCTGTGTCAATTTAGAAATACAATTCTGGTTAACCAAAGAAAGAAAAAGAAGAAGGAAAGAAAAAGAGAAGGAGAATTATTTACAAGTGAAACTTAACAAAATAATTTCCCAGCACATTCATATGTAAAGTAAACGAGAAACGACTGATAACACACACACATGGACACAAATACACACACACACACACACATACACACATATATATACATATATACATGCGTCTATTGTACAAACGAGCGGAAAACGAAAGAGATAAACGAAAGTTGATAATGAAATTTATTTACTTATTAAAGAAACGAAATACAACATACAAAGTAGATGTTCCAAATACCCGGAAAACAAAATAAAAAACAAAAACATTTGCGAATCATTGGATTGCATCCCTATTGCTGTAAATAAACAACAACAAACAAACAAACCAACCAACAAATGTGAGTTATAAACATGAGAAATATTTATGAGATCTCACACTACGAACAACGTAAACAATTGCGGCCGTAACGATATGACAGACAAACTTACGAGTTTTAAAAGAATATTGCAAACTTATACACACACACACATAGACATACACACACAGCTACAATAATAGGCGTAATAAACAGGCGCGTGGAGAAGAACGTAGAAGAAAATGCGAAAATGCGACAACTGCTAAGCAGGTTGAATAACACATTGAAAAGAATTACTTATATCGATCTATTTTATATTGTTTTCAACAATAACCATTCCAAATGTAATTGGCTACAATAAAAAAAACAGCAAAAACTAAAACAAAAACAAAGCATACTAAAATGTAAACGAAATTGGCTTATCGACGAAGAAAGTTGTTGAATTTGAAATATATATTTTATGGTGTTTTCCGTAAACGAAACGAAACCAATATGTATCGCGAAAGAAATCCAAAAAATACATAACTATATTGTGAATATAAAAAATGAAAGCATACTTTAATTTATTTATGTATTGTATGATAACCATAAATAACACAAATTATACAATATGCATACAAAATAAATTAAACTAACCCAACAGAAGAAACGGCTTTTAATGGGGTTGGGCGTGAAAAATTAAGAGCTTTAATAACTTTTCATAGTAAAAAATATACATTTCATTAAATTTAAAATAAAATAAATTAATATGTAATTCATTTATTGTTTATTCGTATGTTTTAGTCCGTAGTCATAATTATTTCAAATATTCCCGCTAATTTGCCAGCGCTGCCATATCGCCAAGTGTTGCCAGCACGTTTTAGTGCCCAAAACGCTTACCAACACTTATAGCCGCAGTATTTCTGTGCTAGCTTGGAACTGGTCACACTGGCTGGCAGAAGCCAATCAGTAATTGCGACAATAATAATTCGATGTGCGTACGCCGCGCGCGTTTTTATTTCATATTAATTAATTAAAAAACAGACAATTTTTTTTAAGTCTTGCGGGCATTGAAACGTGCGTGAAAGTATTTCCTGCAGCGCGTTAGCTGTTGTTGTTGCGCGTGAAGAGGCAAACAGTAATTCACGAGTTAAATTCAGTTAACTATGCTCAGCACAGAAGCTGCTGCTGCCGTTGTTGCTGACTTGGTTGTTGTTGCTGCTACTGCTGCTGCTGCTGCTGCTGCTCCCACTATTCTTGTTGTTGTTTAGGTAAGTTTTTTGGGGCGTGAAACGGGAGTACTATAAATAAAAAGTGTCTAGATGCAGTGCTATTCTGGGCTGGCACTGGCACTGGCGACATTTCTATCAAGTGCAATTCTTACACACACTTATATACATATATATGTGTATATATATTTATTTGGGCGTACTTGTCGATTACGAAACTCGCTGTGCTGTCTGCGGAGGGTCGCACTGGCCCCCTTGGTTGCCCCCTCGCTTTGCATACGGTGTGCTTAGCAGCATTAACGACGCCACTGTCGGCATACACAAAATTGCGTGTGTCAACCATCGAGAGGTGCCGCAGTAGAGAAGGGCGGGTGTACCCAGAGGGGGAGGGAGGGAGGTAGGGTAGAATTCTCGTATTCATTGCTATCGATTCTTTAGGGGGTGTGTTGCGCCTCTTGTTGTTGTTGTTGTTGTGGTTCGCGATTATTCGTGGTGCTATTCTTGTTGTATTACCGGCAAATGAATAGAACGTGATTCATTGTGAGGCAAACAAATCAATAAATGAATAAAAAATCATTTAGCGTGGCTTCCTTCCTGACACTCGCAGACATTGGATCATGTGATAAGCAAATTGCGCTATCAGAAACCACAGTACAGCACCACCTCCTCCCCCCACTTCCTTCTCCCCTTGCTTCTATATTTGCACAGTGATATCTCCATGACGTGAACTAACTAATCTTGCTTAATGCTGACGCAGCTAGAAATTTGCAATCAAAGTGAAACAATTAAATCACATAATTATTTATGTAGAATTTGCTCGTTGTTTTAAAAATAAAAACGGCAACAGAGTACAGTCTTTTACAATATTCCATATATGGCTTATCCTGGCTTATCTGAAGCATTTCGAATTTTAGTTTCATTGGAATTTTCTTAGTTTCCTTTGTGTCTGCAAATGCATTTTCCGTATGTATTTTCAGTGCACTTTTTTACAGGCTGCACTGTAGACACACACACACACACATGCGCACACACACGCACAGCAGACGCCCCTAGGTACGAAATTTGAGTTTCACTTTGTTGAAATGTTTTCCAGCTGTTGTTGTTGTTGTTACTTGCTAAACAGGATGCGCAGGCAGCAGCAGGCCTGGCTCTGGCTCTGGCACTGTCTCTGTCTCTGGGTCTAGGTCTGGGTCTGGCATGCAGGGAGACTTCTCGCACCAGATGTTTTTCTGGCCTCGCCTGGCGCAGATGCCTTTGTCTCAAGGCTTCCTCAGCTTGGCTTGGCTTGGTTCGCTTCTCAAGTGTGTGAGTGAGTGAGTGTTTAGTGGGCACTCGAAAAGCATTCAGCATTCATTGGATACCATTTCTAGGTTTTGCGTGGTGGCCTGACCCACTTTATGCGCACACGGATCACCAGAATCAGAACAGCAACAGAAATCTGCGAAGCAAACGCAGCAAGAAAGAAAACCCAGAGCCAAGCTCATTATTATTATTATTGTTGTTGTTATTTTTATTGTTATATGGCTTGGCCTTCCTTACTGCAGTGTTGTTGTTGTTGTTGTTATTTTACTAGCCAGTCGCGGCTTTTGTTTTTGGTTTTGTTTTTTTCGCAGCGTGTGTTTTGTAGTTTCTCTTGTTGTTACCCCAGCAGCGACTGCGATTACAAGTGCTTATTACACACACACACACACACACACACACACGGCTGCAGCTAATGACGTCTGCATGTGTATGCATGTGTGTGTGTGTGTGTGTTTTTACACTTGACTCGCATTTGCATTGGCAGCAATTGCATGCGATTAGACGTCGATAAGCAAATGCAAAAAAGGCTCGATTGGCTCGACAGATACAGATACAAATACAGACGCAGTTGCAGATACAGCTGCATTCAATTAAATGCTCAATGAAAGCAGAACGCTACGATTTGACACCTCAATGATTGCTCTACATACACAGACACACACAGAGACAGATACAGACACACATACAGACACACATGTATTACGTGCTGTACAGTGGGAGTTGCAAGTGAGGCGCTTCGTAGATCTTTTGAGAAGTCAGCTGCAAGCTGATAAGAAATAACACTGTATGATGTTTTAGCAACTACAGTAGTTACTCGACTGGTGGGAAGTGTACAGTTGAAAGAGATCTAATGAGCAAGAGATCTAAAGAGGAAGAAACTGTTTTATCTTTGTTAGTCATACATATATATATTTTCTAACTTTATTATAATATTGAATATTAAATATATCATTTATTATAAGTATATATATTAGGTAGTTTATACTATACAATATTATATATTTCATCTTCATATACCTCCGTAATCTGCTCAATATATTAAGCAAATCATAAGAATGTTTCTAAAGTATGCCAAGTGGTTTTCTCTTCGCATGCCTTTCATGAATTACAAGCCATAAATTCTCATGGCAGATCTTTGTCAAGGCTCTGCATATTTGCTATAGATACGCCATACGCATCTAGAGAGATTACTACAAAAGATTAAACACACACACCCTTGAACGCTGATTGCACTTGCCAACATATCAAGCGAGCACTGTACGTACAAATTTAAGACATGAGACATGTGTATGCACTTCTCACAATCGCATTGCCAGCATTGGCGGGCGAAGGTTAATTTATGACAGAGACAGAGGAAGACAGACACAGAGAGGAAGAGAGAGAGAGAGTGAGAAAGAGAGAGAGAGGGGGACACACTTCCATATAATGTGGCATTTTCATTATAAAAACAAAATCTGTGGCGGTTATTGAACTTGACGACGGCATCGCTGTCAACACTGGCGACACCAGCTGACCTTGCCCGTCGCACACACTCACACACACACAGGCACAGCGTGAAGAAGATTTCAGTTTTGTAAATTCTCAAAAAGAAAATGAAAGACACTGTAAGCGAAGAAAGCTGGCGACAGATCGTGGGTGAGGGTCAGCTCTGGCTGAGAGCTGAGGGCGCGAGAGTCCAGAAGGAAATACAACAACGCCAACGCGTCGCATTGCGATACAAATGCCAAAAGGGGGAGTGCATGTGAGTGTGTGGCAGTATGTGTTTCTGTGTATGTGTGTGTGTGTACTATATAAGGGGGTCTATGCTACAGCTTTGTATTTATTGCGTAGCCTCCCAAGACGCGACTGGAAGTTGATAAATAAAGCGATTTTGATTTCCGCGAACTTGACTTGCAGCTGTTCTTGTTGTTGTTTATTTTTGCGAAATTTATGTAAAAACAATAAACATATTTATTGGGCAAGCCAATGCAGACAACGCCTGAGGGTGGATGCGGGTGTGGGTGGCGTGTGTGGTGTGTGTGGTGCAAGGCATTCGTCACGTGGTGGGCGCTGCTGGGCATAAACAAAGCAGGTCGAACGACTCCCCCACAAATTCTTGTCCCTGACCACAATGGCAACAATTGAACAATTTGTTGGTATACAAATTAAACTACCTCCACACACACACACACATACAATCTGTGCACGTGTGTGCGTATGTATGTAGCAGGTAGCAGAGCCAAAGGCGCAAAAACCAAAGGAAAACACAAACTTCTCCACGCGATATAAACAAATTCACAATTATTTACACACAGAGAGCCAAAGATAATCGTAGATGAACGTGGGAACTGCTGTAAATGTAAATAAAGTAGAGAGTAGCAACAACTTTATATGTGCCAATAAATCAGACAACAACTACACACACACACACACAGAGACACGCACGTGGTATTGGTTAAATTGCTTTAATTGCATTTGATAACTTTAAAAATTGTTGTGCCAACCCAAACAATGCAGAATACGTCTGATATATATAGAGAGACATCAGCTATAGCTTCTTGGATTCGCATACGCGTATATATAGTACAATATGTATATTTCATTCGGAATAGTTCAAATAGTCAATAAAATCCATTTGCTGAAAGAAACTTGCGGCAGTCTGGAAAATAATTTATTCGCTTTTGTCTTGCCAGCCACAGCAACAGCAGCAGCAGAAAATGTATTTTCTTTTATCTCTGCCAGATACAATATACCAGATATATAGACGAGTGTTTTCAGTTTGTTTCTCTGCTTGAGCTTTAATGTATTATTTTGGATACGCTGTAATTGAAACAAGCGATGTTTCTCGACCCAAATATTTTGTAAAATTGCAAAGTGGAAATCTGTTGTAAAAATGCAAAGGTTAAATGGGGGAAAGGAATTAAAGAGAGATAATGTAGAATTATTAAATGTGTCTTGAGAGTAAGTAGGAGTAATGAAATATCAAAATAAATAGAAAACTAATACAGATATCACAATATTCCACAAAATAATGTTAAAGTTAAATATTTTATTTGCTAAAGTCTCGATATATTATTATTTTATCATATTTCTTACCCGAACTTGACCTCTACATAATATCTTGTACTTGCCTTACCCCCTTCAATGTCTGATAACACTTGCCAGCCATAAATTTCGGAATATTATTAAAGTTCTCTATAGCAATTATATTTAGTTTGTACACTCACTGTACAAATATGCCTGCCTCAAAAATTGCCAGTGAACTTTTGTACAAATTCAAAATAAACAAAAGTTTATCTGTCTATTTGCTTATTGTGCATAAACTATGGCGATAAGAAAGAGTCGGATATGTATGTAGAAATTTGCAATGTTTTCCTGCTTCTTTGTCGTTCAGATTCGAGAAATATACGGAATCGATTCCATTTCTCGACTTCTCTCGCATAGTAATCGATGTGGACGTCATTTCGTTTGATCAACGTTTGCGCTTTCGACTGATTATGGCTTAATTGAAATTAATTAGACGGGGTCGCGAGAAATGTGCGCACACTTTCTATATATACAAGTATATATATCAAGATATATACGAGTATGTGGTATGCAGGCAGGGCAGTCTGAAGTGCAAATGCCTGTACAGTGGTCATTCGAAATTGGGCACATGCGCAGTGCTAAAATTTCAATTAACAAGAGATAAAATTCTATGAAATTCAATTTGTACAACAGGCTGCTATATAAAGTGTATGTATGGAATGGTGTATATAGTGTATATGGCTTGGTTTGTCTGCTGGGAATTGAATTCCTTTGCTCGTACGATTCCTGTCCTAATTGAAGCTTGCTTAACTTGCTGATTTTATAGATATTTCTACAAGGTTATAAAGTATAAGTACTTTGAATGTATTTCATATTAATAAGTACATGGAATGTATTTTATATATATGAGTACTTTGAATGTATTTGATATACATATATAAGTACTTTGAATGTAATTCATAGTTATGAGTACTTTAAATATACTTCATATTTGGAAATACTTTAAATGGATTTTATATTAATAAGTACTTTGTATGTATTTCAGATTTATGAGCATTTTGAATGTATTTGATGTATAGAAGTACTTTGAATGTATTTCATATTTATATGTGCTATAAATGTATTTGAAATTTACAAGTACTTTGAATGTATTTGATATTCAATAGTACTTTATATGTACATATATGATATTTATAAGTACTTTTAATGTATTTCATACTTATAAATACTTTGAATATATTTCATATTTGAAAGTTCTTTGAATGTATTTGATGTTTATATGTATTCTAACTGTATTTGATATTTAGAAGTACTTGAATGTATTTCATATTTATAAGTACTTTGAATGTGTTTTATACTTATAAATACTTTGAATGTATTTCATATTTAGATGCTGACCAAGGCAGCATTTTCCTCTTGGCTTGGCCATTGATTCTACTTATGGGTTCATTGACCGTTTTGGTGACTTGTTTTTATTTTCCTATGAAAACTTTCCGCTGACGTTGCTCTGCATGTCATTAGCATTAGCCTGCTGACGATGTGTGTGTGTGTGCGAGTGTGTGTTGTGCATTGGCACCCCCAAACACCAATCGACAGCTACATAAAAGACCAGATCCAGATCCAGGTCTCTTCTGGTCCCCGCGTGACTCACAACGCTGTGCAACCCATTGGAAATTTTGGGCAGCGAAGCGTGCCACAAGCTTCAAGCCTGCACGCCTGTTGTTGTTGCCATTGTTGTTGTTCTGCATTGTGGCTTTGTGCTGCAGTCAGTGGCAGTGGCAGAGCGAGCGAGGCACACGAAAAATGGTGTTCAGTAAACAAATAGGCTGCCAAGAGGGAGGAACAACATCGAAGGCGAACAGAAAGTTTATCACAAAGCAAACAAAAGTACTAAACACACGTCAATATACAATATATATATCTATATACAAATACATACGCAAATATATATATAAAGATATATACAACCATTGCAGATTATTGGCCGATTGCTGCCCCACCATTGCCATGATGCGCTACTCGGAAATCTCGCGCGACCTGTCCACGGATAATCTGCGCTACTCGGAGGTAAGTTTGCCACGCCCCCAAGCCCCCGACAAAGCATGTTTTAATTGGTTTCTCTTTACAGCTCAGCAGAAAGCCAACCACCGACTACGTTGGCTACACTGGACAGACATACGTTACAGCTTCGCCCACACAGCAGGCACGCTACCAGCAACAGCAACAGTTGCAGCTGCAACAGCAACAGCAGCAGCAGTCGCAGTCGCCACAGCAGGTGCGTCAAACTAAGCAGCGCAGTCCCAATGGCAATGCGCACACGATGGCCTGTCTGCGTCAGGATAAGCATCAGCAGGAGCTGCTGGCAGAGCAGCAGGCACAACAGGCGGCACAGCAGAGTGCGGCAAGCAAGACGTTGAACATAAAGAGCACGCGACGCAAGAACTCCATTGGCTGCCTGACCAGTTTCTCCTCATCGCCAGACTCGCCGGGCTGTTACTACAGCATCGCGTAAGTGGCCCCCACTCGGTATCAGTCTCGTCTAAATTGATTAATGTAATTTTGATTTTATTTGATTTCAGTGCAACAGCAGCGCCGGCAAACAAGTCACAGAGTCTGCCAGCGAATGGTTCCATTAAGCAGTTGGATGCGGTCATATTGAGTGCGTTGCGAGTACCCGCCGATGTGCTGGCCAATCAGATAACATTGCTGGACTTTCCCGTCTTTGCGCTGATACAGCCCGACGAGCTGAGCAGCTGCGCCTGGACAAAGAAGGATAAGCATGTGGTGACGCCCAATATTGTAGCGTTTACCAAGCGATTCAATCACACAAGCTTCTGGACGGTGCAGGAGATACTCAATGGCGAGCAGCCCAAGCAGCGTGCGGAGATAATGACACATTTCATAAAGGTAAAGAGAGCTGAATAAAGTATTCAATGTTCATAAACTAATCATCGTTACATCTTTTCAGGTGGCTAAGAAACTGCACGAGCTTAACAATTTGCATTCGCTGTTTGCCATCATATCGGCAATGCAGAGCGCCAGCATTTATCGCCTGAAAAAGACCTGGGCATGTCTGTCGAAGAAGGATCGTCAGTCTTTCGAGCGACTCAGCGACATCTTTAGCGATCAGAACAACTGGTCCAATCTGCGTTCATATTTGGAGAGTTTGCGCCTGCCTTGCATACCGTACCTGGGTCTGTTTCTCACCGATTTGATCTACATTGATCTGGCGCATCCGCACAAGGGTGGCCTGGAGCCGGAGCAGCGGCGCAACAAGATGAACAACATATTGCGCGTCATCTCGAACTATCAGCAATCGGATTATCAGCACATACTGCCGCATGAGGTGACACAGAAGTATCTCACCTCGATACGTTACATTGAGGAGCTGCAGAACATCTTCGAAGAGGATCAGTACAAGTAAATGAAAGAGTTTGATGAGTAGGAGATTGCCTGCAATTATTAATATATATTTTATTGTAGACGCTCACTCAATTTGGAGCCCGCTTCGCCGTCGGGGCCCAGCTCATCGTCGTGCAGTTCCAAGGAGTCGTTCAATGTGGAGTCTGTGACGCCTGCGCTGGGCTGTCTGAATCTATCGCCAGCCAAGACAATCGGCTCCATGCGCATGGCCAGTGGCACCAAGTTTGTGCCCGGCCATCGCAAGTGCCGCAGCCTGGGCACAAAGTAAGTGGCAGCAATGATATAGAAGCAAAGCAAAGACAAAACTCGCGCATTTCTAACTGCAAAAATCACTTTTGTGTCTCGTCCTTTCGATTTCGTTTTAACCACTCGACACTCTCAATCTCAATCTCACTGCGCAATCGGACTAAACATTGGGGCGTCCCCAAATCAACCGTTAACATCTCTCTCTCCTGTCTCTCTTATATTCTCTTGTTCTCTCTTTACTGTTACTATTATTATTGTTGTATTTATTATTATGTTTCATATTGTTGTTGTTGTTCATGCCGTGTCTCATTTGTGTTGTGTCGCTTTTGCTTTCTATTTTGTTTTCTTTGTGTGTTCTGCCTATGCAACTGCAACATGCAACCTGCAACATGCAACTGTATCTGTATCCGTATCTCTCTGTGTGCACGCGGCAGAGCTCGCAGCAGCAGCCTGCCACGCAACTTTGCCCAAAGGTGCCAGTGCTGCATTGTGATGATTGCGCCGGGCATTGGCACAATCTCCAACAAGCGCTGCAGATGCCGTCGGTGAGTGCCCAAGCTAGCTAGGATGTGCCTAGAATATCCACACTCACACACACACCTGCCACGCACACACACACACACGTTTGGCTCATCATTTATATTGTTCGGCTCATCAGTTTCATTGTGTCATCAGTTCAGTTTGTTGCACGTTCCTTTGTTCAACTGCTTCCACATAAAGAAACAACAACAGCAACAATCACACCTGCGAATTGCTTGAATACCTCAGCTTCTCACACACACACACACACACATACTCGTACCTTTATTTACACGCCTGCATGAGGCCCCCTGTGTGTCTATATATCCATCTATATCACTTATCTGACACTTCCAACTGATATTAAACTTCTTTGCATTCGCAGCATCTTTGGCAAAATTGCGCCCAACAACTACGATGGACATCCGCATCATCTGCACCTGGAGCATGATCCCAGCCAGCAGCCACGTCATCTGTTGGACGATTCAGTGCTGGAACACAGCGATGCCTTGTCCACTGCGGACTTGACTTCGCTGGAGAGCGCTGAGGGCATAATGTGTGATTTCGCTGGCAGTGATTGTGATCTAATGTCACCCGAGGCGGCAGCCGCAATGCAGGGCTGTGTGCGCCGCAAGACGGTGCAGAAGGAGGGACGCAAACCGGCAGTGGCGTCGTGGCAACGCTACTGGCTGCAGATCTGGGCCAATAATCTTGTCTACTTTCCGCCCAAGTCATTCAAGGGCAGCGAGCGGGGAGACTTCAAGCGCGAGCCCTGCAAGGTGTGTCCCCTGGATGGCTGGTATGCCCATGTCAGCGACAATACCAAGCACAAGAACACCTTCGAGCTATACCACCGCACTGGGGGCACCGTCTACAAGTTTCGCACCGACAGTCCACAGATGACGCATCTCTGGACGAATGCCATTTGCAAGTTGGCAACGACGCGTGTGCCAAAGCCACTGCCGGCCAATCTGATGTCCTTCGAGTGAATCATCGGCAAAACAAACTGCAAACGGGACACCACCCCAGGCACGGACACCCCTCGAATCTGATGTACTCAGTAGATTTAATTAGCAGCAGGTTCACTTACTCACGACACGAACATTCCCGCAACTCTCTGCTTGTTAAACCAACACAACAACCACTACAACAACAACAAAAGTAACAACTACAACGAGAAGAAGAAGAGCAATAAGAACAACGATAGCAAGAAACGAACAAATTGTAACGATTTCAAATGGTATTTCAAAAGACTGACAGACTAGCAGAGAAGAATAGAAGAAGAGCAGACAAAGCAGAAGAAACAGAAGAAGAAGAAACAGACAACACATTGATAATACATATAGTAGAAGTGAACACACTCAGACACTCGTAATATATAGACAGTTATTGGGGTTATTCGTCCCGCTTGTCCCGATCGATCGTTTTGTTTTGTTTATGTCTTAAATGTAATTTGTATTCGCGTATTTTGTAATCGATTTAGCCTTAGCGACACTTCAATTTTGTATCTTCATATGCGCGTCATTGTGCCATATTAATTTTAAATGAATTCACTAGTTTTACAACGATCAATAGCTATAAGAACACTTCAACTATTCAACTATTCGAGCGCCTAACTAAAACTGAAAGAAGGAAGGAAACAAGAATCAAAACTAACGCATACTCTCGGAACAGGAAATCATAGGCTTTAATCGATCACTAGAGAATGCTACTATATAAACAAATATACGCTAAATATAGAGGGGGGATCTACTATAGATATATATATACATACATATGTGGGATATAGTTTTATATGTTTGCATGTTCAGTGTATTCTGCAGTAGTCTAGACAATATATACAAGCTTGAATTATGTTTACTACGGGAATTGAGCCCCCAAAATCGAATCGAATCAAATCAACTAAGATACTCTAGACATATATTTGTACTTATACGTAAGCTTTCTCACCCACACACGTACACACACAGATATATATTATACACATACTATGATTATGTTTTCTTTGCTAGGCGTGAAAAGAAATGCGAAAGAGAAGAAAAAGTCCATTAAAAAGTAACTATCAAAATCCACAAAACCAAACTGTTGACTCTTTTTATACCTGGTACACATGAGTAGAAGGGTATATTAACTTTGTGTGTAATATATAAAAGGGATAGAAGGGTATATTTACCTTGTATGTTGTGGATAGAAGAAGGTGTGGGAGTCTACACTAATTATATATATATTCTTGATCAGCATCAACAACTGAATTGATATAGCAATGGCTGCTTGTCTGTCCCAATGCAAACCTTAATCTCAGGGACTATTAGAGCTTGGATTTGTAAAAGAATACAATCAGGTTTATTTTATATTGTGGCCACGCCCTTTTCTGCCCCCATAAAAAGATAAACAATGAATTGCAAGTGTTATTTCAATGTAAGAGAGTTCATTTTTGGTAAATACAACAAATTTTAAAGCGAACGAATCGGATAAATAACAAATAGAAGTTATTTAAAAATAATTTAGAAGAGTAAGCAGAATTCCAAGCCACTCCCTGCAAAGTATGCAATACAAAATACGCGACACAGAGAAGTTATAAATAATTGAAAGGGTTTCGTTCACTTGACTACTGAGTACATCTCAGTCGAGTACACTCGCCTCCCGCTCTCGCACTCGTGTGTTATATAATGCTCTGGTACGCTATTTATAACGATTTTCACGCGCTGATCGTGTAAAGTGGGCGAATTTGCAATTCATTTGCCGAGGTAGCTGCGCTGAATTTTGGATTAGGCGGCGCCACAGACGCCGCGACGCGTCGCTTGCACTGGTATTTAACATTAGGAGAAAGGAGTGGAACGTTGTCAGTCGATTGCGAAACATGAAAGGGAGCAGCAGAGACAACAAAGACAGTCCCGGTGACAGGATGATGACGACGACGATGACAGTGCACTCGCTGCTGCTGCTGTTGCTGCTCTTGTTGGCTGTGGCCATTGAGTCGAGTGTGGGCGGCAAGACAACCACCATGTAAGTGGCAGCATTAGCTATGAAGGCACAGGCTAACATGACTTTCACTTCCTGCCTGCCTCTCTCTCTCCTCTCTCTTGCTGTAGCGTGCGTCACACGGACACCACAGACCCGCACTTGGACGGCTTCTGGACGAATAGAACCACTTGGAATGCACGCTGGGTGAAGTACTGGCGAGCGAAGCGCATCTATGAGCCTGTCTGGAAGAAGGTGTGGACGCCCACAATACTCACAGAGTGGGTGCCGCTGCCCAATGCGCCGCAGCCAGATGCCTGGAAGAAGCCGGCGCAGCAACAGCTGCACGCCAGCGAAGATTAACAGACTGACCCCTCTTCCTTCCCCTCTAGAGCCTAAGTTAGTTTATGTTTATTTATTTATTTATTTATTGTTTATTTATTTTTCATTTGTTAATTAAACACTCTTTAAGTCTAGAGATAATTTAAAGTGAGGCCAAAGCAACGTGTGTGCGGGGGGTGGGGGACTTACGAGCTAGCGACTGTGGTGCGACTATTTACAAGGAGCTTGGATCCGGGTGGGAGCTGGCAAACATAGTTTTCATCATATGTGTGGCAGGCACCTACGCGCCTGGAAACTTGAAACTCTGTGCGGCAGCAGCTGGCGACTTGGCTGCCTCCAGTTGCTTGGCCTGGAAATCGGCTGTGGCCACTGGCTTCAGTTGCGTTGGCTTTGGCGCCGCGGCATTGCTATCGTCACGTTTCCAGACCACCTTGCCAGCATCTTTGCTGGCACTGTCCTTGCGATCCCAATCCCAGCCCGCATCGTGATGATGATGATCGTGATGGTGATCGGGTGAGGGGAACCATTCGGAGATGACAACGGGTTTCCAGATCTTCTTCCAGCCTGGCACCCAGATTTCCTTCCAGCCAGGCACCCAGATCTGCTTCCAGGCCTCTTTCCATTCCAGTTTGTCGGTCCAGATTTGTTTCTTCGCAGGTTTCCAATATTGTTTCCACGCCTCCTTCCATTCCAGTTTCTTTTCTGGCACCCAGATTTGTTTCTTCGCTGGCTTCCAGATTTTCTTCCAGTGTGACTTCCAGACAACCTTCTTCTTCCACAAATCGTGGCTAGTATATTCCCAGCCCTCGTGATCCTTGCCCAAATACTTTTCGCCAGGTATGCCAACCTAGCAGAGGAAGATATGAATGGATTATTCATTCCAATGGAGCGTTGCAACATTTACCTTGACTAGCTCGGGTGTCCAGTACTGCTTCCAGTCGGGAACCTGTATATCCTTCCAGGCAGGCACTAATATCTCCTTCCAATGAGGCACCTAAGAGGGAGTTCCTCATTGTTAGAATGCTTCCCTTGGCGCTACTTGCTCCACACTTACCCAAATTTGCTTCCATGCTGGCACCTGAATCTCCTTCCAGCCGGGAACCTTTACCCAATGTGGCTTCCAGATCTGCAAAAGGATTTTAAATTCAGTTGGAGGCGAGTCTTTGCGCATTTAAGAGACAATTCAAACCTTCTTCCACGATGGATTCCAGATTTGCTTCTTGGCCGGATTCCAGATCTTCTTCCAGCCCTCCTTCCACGTGACCTTCTTCTTCCAGTAGCCTGGATCGTGGTGTTCATGGTGCTCATGGTGCTCGTGTATGTGATGCTCGTGTATCTCGTGCTCGCTGATGCCCACATCGAGCTCCAGGCCGAGGCCGTGCCCGATGCGCTGCTGTGCCACCGCCTGCCCGCCTGCCTGGGACTCGGCTGTTTGCTGATCTGCTGTCACCGCTTTGCTATAACTGCCGCCGGTGGCCACAGAGAGCACGCCGAGCAAACCCAACTGAAGCGAAGCAAATGTGAGTTAAGAGTTTGTCAACAACAAAAGACTTAGGCAACAAACGCTTAAGGGATCAACGCGTTGTATTTGCAACGTTTATGTTCATTAATTTAATATTCTTCATATATAGCGTGGAGAGACGAAACCGGTTAGCAAACTGGGTCAACTCCCAGTCAGCGTCGAGTCATCGTCACCACGTCGTTCTCTTGCAGGGAGTCGTTGACTTCCCCGGCGAGAGTAAGAGAGTGAGAGAGTGAAATGTTGCGTCACTCTTGCTTTCGGTTTGGAAGACAAGGCCTGACCCGGCCTGGCCAGGTCAAAGTCTCCGACTTTTGCTGGCTGAGCTGACACCTTTATAAGGCCACCAGACAAGTAAGTCGGTGTCATATTATGCAAATTGTTTATTTTGAATCCGTTTGAATCGGACGTTGGCGTTGATGTTGTAAGTGCAAGCAAGGCTCACTGTATTTGGGCATGACCGAGGCGAGGTCACGCCGTCAATTGGCTGTCATCTTTGGGGGAATTTCACAAAGCGCACGCACCAAACAAGGCTCAATCTATCAAATTACAATTCAAACTCAAATTCAACGTCAGCTCAACGTGTTCCAATCAATTTGCGCACAATTGTCAACTTGGCTGCGATTATGAAATGGAAAATTAGCGCCGGCAAAAAAATTATCTCATCGAGCACCTGAGGGGTGCTAATTGTGCGCCGCCGGCGGCCGCTCGCGACTGAGCAGACTGAGCCGCAGCTTCCGCAGTTTTCGGTTGGGCAGTGAAAGTGGCCAGCACTGGCGATATGCAGCGATGCCTCCCGACTGGTTTTGCCCCTGGCCTGGGCCCCAGTTGGATCATCGATCGTGAGGGAAAAGAGCCCGAGGCTGAGGCTACATACATTGCATTCCATGGGCAAAGCGCTAATGAAACCATCGCGCCGCGCGTATTTGTGCGTTTTAATTGTTGACAAGAGAGAGACAGAGAGGGAGGGAGAGAGAGACAGAGAGAGATGGAGGCAGAGAGGGACAAAAGGGGAGGCATAGTACCGCCTCATAAACCAGTCTCAATGGAAAAACGCACAAAAAGCGCGTGCGATTCGGCATGTCGTGCTATTGACAATGCACACTGCAACTGGAAAGTGTCAAGCGCGCGCTGCAAAATCGATTATGGAAATCGATAATATTTTCCCTTCATCTACATATATGACATATGGGCCATTGTATATGGCTTACTTTACATATGATCACTCCGTTTCGCAAAAGGTATTTCGTGCCATCTGAATGTGATTCAGTTTACGGATCTTGCTCAATACTTCAGTTTGTTTTGATATATGAGCCTGTATAAGTATAAGTATAGATTGTTCCAGATCATTTTGGAACTACTTATTGGGTTCTCCTTGGCTTTTAAGGGAATTCAAAATATTCTATGCCAAAATTCTTAGGAAGCTCCTCTTGTTTTTAATATAAAACACCTAAAAGTTAAGAAATATTGATAATTTGTTCTATAATTCAAAATAATATTCAATTTAAAGTGGTTATAGAACTATACTATGGATTTTGAGTATCGAAACTATATAACAATCGTATGTAAAACAGAATATTCATTAAAAAATCTCTCTCCATTCTGTGTATTGAAATGAGTCAAATTTAAAATGTATATAGAGATTTTGATCAATTTAGTTTCTATAAACATGCAAAGAAAGTAAAAAACTTAAGGAAATCTAGAATTCCCATGCGAAAATTTCAAAAAACTTATTTTGTTATTAGAATAACATTTCTTTATGCTGATAACTGCAGAAAATCTGTTCTATATAATAAATAAACCCAACTTAGGTCTGTTAATGTGCTCTCCATGAATTCTGAAATAATTTTTCGAGATTTTTTTAAGATTTGCATGCAAAGAACTAAGAAATCTTTTCTATATAAAAATATATAAAATATAAATCGAGTTTTAGTTTGTTAATTTACTCTCCAATCACTATTTAATCATTTGAACTTCAAAGATTAGCATGCAAATATTTCTGCACTAAATAAAGTCTTGTCACGTAATCCCCGCAGTGCTGCACAATGTCAAAATTACTTTAATAAGTACGAAATTTGCCAGTTCACTTCGCACCTCAGGAGCGGAAAAACAAACTGTAGAAATATCGGAAGCATGCTCCATAACTTGCAAACTTATTTTTTTGGCAGTTTCGTAAACAAAATATAAGATTGCACTGGCAAAATCGTATTCCATTAGTTCCACTTGGCGACCCCAGGTAGCAGCGCTGCCCTGCTCTGCCCTGATATCTGGAGTGGAGCTGGGACCGTGCCTGGGAGTCAACTCATTTGACTATCTCAACACTTGAGTCGTTACTGTAATTACCACAAAATGCCGCTGGATCCTCATGGCTCCCGCTGAATGTTGGCTGAGGGGGGGAGTTGGCCCTAGACCAGAGTTGTCACACTAATTCACTTGCGTACTCGAAATTGCACGGGGAGTGTTACCAGTGGGCACCACTCGCAACGGTGGGCAAATAACGCGCGCTACTCTTTGGGCCACTTTCGTGGATAAGACTGTCGCACTGGAGACTGGGGAGCCGGGTTAAATAGACGCCGCCGTCGCCGCACAGGTGCGCAGTCGCAGTCGCTGCTGGCGCCAACTAAGAAACCAAAGCGAAAACGAAAACGAAGAGAAATGAGAGCGGGAGAGATGCCAGACTGAGTCGAATGAAAACGAGAGCGAGACGAAGACCTTGAATTTGATAACGGTTTTGTGTGTAAACAATGACACAGCGAGCTTTTGCCCGACGACTGCGACTCCCAAAGCTTTGCCGGTTTTCTCTCTTCTCTTTTGTGCTGCGCATTCGCATTTCTTGTGCACGTCGCGACGTGCTGCGGGGCTGCGGACGGTGCGGGCTGCAGGCGCTGCTCCAAATGTTGTAATCGACGTCAGGCTTATGGCAATAAATGTTATAAATCTTAATAAAACACAATACGGCAAAACAACAACAACAACATTGGCGCAATGCAAATTAATAGCACGAAATGGGAAATCAACAAAACCGATTGCCGATTGCGTTCGCCTGTGTTGTATTTGTTTTGTTCGATTTTTGGTATTTCTTTTGGTTTTCGTGGGGATTTTAAGTGCTGCCTGTATTATTTGTTGTTGCCTTTTGGGAATTCTTGTTTGAAAATGACGATCAGAAGGCCGTCACGTTCGTGATGTGCACACACTGGCAGGAATGTCCCAACGGACATTGGGGAACATCAATTAGTACTTTTTAATGTAATTTGTAGGCCATAGATGGCGCTCTAACTCGGTTAAGGGCGGGCAACGCGCGCAGTGTGACCACATGCTGAAACAACAACAATAACAACGTTGGCCGTTTGGCTTGCATTTTTGCATGTGCAACAATGTGGCAACACTTGGCCAGTTGGCAATCCAATTGGAAAAGTGCCGCGTTTAGCTGGGACTTTTTTATTTCCTGCAATGCGAAATGCGAAAAGTGAAAAACATGCGGAATCTCATTTGAGCAGAGCAGCGGCAGCGGCAGAGGCAGAGGCAGCGGCAGCGGCTGAGAGCAGAGCAGAGCACTCTGTAAATGGTTCGCTTCGTTTTCGAAGCGAATTTAATTGCATGTTGATTTAGTTTTTAACAATTAATTCCCTGCTGTTTTTCTTGTGAATGGGCAGAGAAGGAGAAACAGAGGGGGAGGTGGGGTACAGTAAGGGGAACTTGGCCAAGCTGCGTTGCAGCTCTCGCATGCGTGCGTCGGCGTGGTTCCGTTATGTCTACCTCTCTCTGTGTGTGTGTGTGTGTGTGCGTCTGTCTGGGCTTAGTGGGCAGCAGCAGGCGGGCATGGTCAAAACAAAAGACCGTAACTTATGTAATAACTTTGAAAAACATGGCAGTTTCAATGGTCCGCAAAGTATTTGAACAAATTATTTAGCTTAAAGGGGGCTTTTTATTGCCAGATACTTCGTTGAGCTTACTTCCGGCTCTGAGGAGTCGGTCATGTTTGTACGATATTTTGCTAAGAAATATCATGCAATAAAATGTAAAGCAAGTAAATAAATAAACAGATAGTAAGAAAACCCAAATAAATAAATGGACAAATAAATATTTACTGTCATTTTATTTTCTTAACTTATCTACTTTATTTTCATTGAATTCTTGAATATTCTTTTATTAGAACTATGATAAATTAACTCAGTGTTTGCGTTTAAAAACTAAATATATGAATAAAAACCAGAAGAAAAATGGTAATCTTATTTATTTAAAGAGGTCAATAAAATCTTAAAATAAAATAAAAATGAAAAATCATTTGTAAGTTTGCTTGAATAAAACGTTTATGTTTCTACATGTATTAAGGCTTTAGTTACACTGCGAGAGATATAAAATGATATAATTTTTCATATAATTTTGACAAAAGTTATATATCCTTTTCAAATTCCGATGTTTATTCAATTTTTTAAGTGAATAATGATATCCCTCCCTCTTCCATATCTTCCTTTATAACAAAGTGTGATATAACGATCTAACTAGTCCTGTAACAGTTAAGGAATGATATATCCGTAGATCTATTCTTTTACATGCATAATTTTTATTGCATGTTTTTAAATATATTTTGTCTATTTAATCTCGTTAATGATATTGAGTGCTCAATATCTCTGTAGATCTCTCTCTGTCTTTCCATAATTGTTCTATATAGGATCGATTTTCTGGTATATAAAAGATGATATCGATCTATTTATAAATCTATTAATATAATATCCATTCGAGTTCGATGGAGGTGTCCTTTTGCAGTTAAGGAAACGATAGAAAGGTTTCAGGTTGGGTGGGGTTCAGTCGTTAACATTGTGATGCCATGCATGTCTGCCACATGCAGCTAACTGCCCCATAAGGAAGTGCCGCAGCAGCCATGGCCGGTTCAACCGAACGTACGTGATTCGCACCAAATGAAACTAAAGTCGTATTAATATTCATCAGGCTGGGGAGATAAACAAAACTGAGATGGCGTCGGAGACGGCGACGGCGACAGGCGCCTGGAGGCAGACCAGAGCAGGCGCATTGCAGGAAGTAGACTGGAACTTGCAACTGCAACTGGAATGGCAACTGGATCTGAGGCTGTGCAGGAGTGCAAATGAAATGCGTAACAGCAGAAAATGAAGAAGGGGGGAAAGAGGAGGAAGGAGGCAGAAGGGGATGCGAAACTAGATGAGGAACAGGGGCCCATGGCTGATGATGACTTCCTCGCCATTGAGCTGGCCATATTTTCACGGCTTCCTTTTTAGGGGCGACGCATAAGTTAGACTTGGATGATCATGATGATCGTGATGATCGTGATGATGATGGAGATCACGATAGCCGCTGAACCACTTTTACTTTTCGGCAGTGCGCCAAGCTGGAGTCGTGCTATGGCGATTTGCCGCTTTGCCATTTTGCCATTTTGCTGTCTGCAATTCATATTTATTCAAGGCGTTCGCAGCGCCAGCTTATCGTGGCATTAATCAGTCAATGTGTTAAGTGCCCAAGGGTGTGTGAGTGTGGGTACAACTGGGTGTGCGAGTGAGTGTGTGTGAAGGTGTGTGTGTGCGCCTGCAATTGGTTCCGGCATGAAAATTGGAGCAGCTTTTGGCCTGCACTTCCTGCTCCACACTCGCCTGATTTGAATAGACGCAGATTGCCCAATCGAACAGGAGCAGGAGCAAGAGCAGCAGACGGAGAAAGCAGTGCGCGTGGGCGTGTGGCAAGCGAAGGGGGAGGGAACCGTGTTTGATTTACATATGTGTCAGCCTTGCTTTGCTTCCTTTGCTCCCCCTTGTGGCACCTTTTACTTCCGATTGACAGATGGCTTCCTGTTCGGCCACCAACAAAATAAGCAAATGCTGCATGCCACACAATGTATAGACGCCGCTCTCTGCACCACTTTGCGCCCGCCGCGACAGTTGACAAGTCGCGGCGCACGCACAGCGCAACCCAATCGAGTTCGTGTCCCAACTCCAATTCAAGCTTGTCTGCCCGTTTTGGGCATTTGACTTGCAACAAGCGTGGCGCGCTTGAACTTCCCTGTAGGCAGTCCGCTTCCCCTTCCCCTACTCTCTATCCTCTCTTCACCGTCTCTCTGCTGCAGTTGCATGCTGCCTGCAAGGTCAACTGCCAACTGCGCGACCCCATTCGCTGGTGGGGCAACAAAAGACTGAAGACACGAACCTGCCACTCACACAATACTCACAATAGTCATTCAGATATTCGAAGTCGCCTCACGTCGCATTCAATTCCAACTGCATGAATTATGTCTTTATGTCTTTATGGCTCAATTATGGCTTAGGCCGCGCCGCATTTGCATATCCCGCGCGCAGCTCAATTGACAACAAAATAAAAACGCAACGTGCGGCCAGCGACGCGATCGAATGGAAGACGCGCGGGCGCTATCGGACGCAGACGGAAATGCAGACGAGGCTAGGCAAGAGAGTGTGGGGATGCGATTGGAAAACTTGTTCTCTGCTTTTGGCAGTCGTTGACCCGCAGCTCCACCTCGCCTTGCTCCCTATGCTTGTCCTGCTCTCATGCTCTTCCTGCTTCTCCTTCTTCCTCTATCCTCTCTGCCAGTGATTTCCTTGATTCTCCTGGTTCACTTGCTCTTACTGCTCCTTATACCGCGGCTCCTTCTGCTTCCCTGCATCTCCTACTCCTCCAGTTCCCCATGTTCCCCCTGCACCTACTACTGCTTCCCCTACTCTCTACTTCTTCTGCTCTCTCTGCTTCCAATGCTCTAAATCTCCTTCCCTTACTCCGTCTGCTACTCCTACTCTCCTTGCTTTCCTCACACCCTACCTCCCCCGCTCCCTCTCTTTTCCATTATGCAATCCCTGCACTTCTTGCCAGTCATGCGGGTTCTCCAGCAGCCTCGCTGCACTCGCCCACTCATCACCAAGGCGTTAACCACCTGCTGCAGCCAACTCGACTCGACTCGCCTCGACTCGCGGTCAGTCAGTCAGTCAAGCAGTCACGCTCGACAATTGTGTGTGTGGCAGCACATGCAAATGTGGCAAATAGCGTAGCTGATTGCATAATTGCAGTCGGCAGGCAGTCGGCAACAGCAGCAGCAGTTGGCAACGCTGGCAACAGCGCAGCTCAGCGTGCATTCAAAGTTGGCTGCCAAAGTATTTGTTTCCGTTCATTTCAATTTGCCAGTTGAGCGAAGCACGAAATCAAATGCAAATCAAATCGACGCCAAGTGGCGGCAGTGGCCGGGGTCATGGGGTCAACTACTGACTGACTGCGTGGCAATATCAATGTCAACAGGTTGCCAGTGCAGTTAGTTCGGCTTGCATTGTGTGCGGGCGTCAGTGTTGCCAGACATCAATTAGGTTAATAAGTTAGAGAATGAAGTCGTCTAGCAGTTGAAGGCGAACTATTTTCCCCCTAAATCCATTTATTATTAGTGAGTTGCAATTGACAATAACAATGACTATTAAATTAATTAAATTATATTTATCCGGACTCCATTTACGGCGGTTTCTTTTTGAAACAATTTTGCAATTTAAACGTGAAATTCGAGGGACAGGCGAGCCTCGCAAGCAGTCGCAACGTTGTCGGTAATGCAACCGTTACTCCTCGCAACTGCTTGGTGGATCGAATACATCCGGGACACAAAATGGGGTCGTGTCTTGGGAACAGAGCTCTGTTAGCGCATAAACAAGCAGTTATTCATTTGGAATAACGGCAGTTTTTTTCAACTTTCAAATCGAAAAAAGATAGCGACTTGCGGTTTTTTTCAAACTCTTCGTTTTTTTTCTTCTTTCTCCACGCACGGAAGGAAGCAGTTTTAAATTCCTAAAGTGCACGGCCCGCCCTAGAGAGGCCCCTAAAGTTCTGCACCCCTTTTTCGATTTTCCTCGACTTTTTCAAACGTCCGCCTTTTGAAAAAACGCCCCCTTTCGCCCGACGGGGGCGAAAAACCCGTTTTTAACAGTGCTCTGTAAACGCACTGTAACATTACGCATTGCATACTTTTGGCGCCATTTGGCAATTGGAGCATGACGCTGTACTTTATACACTAGATGGCGCTAAATCGGCTGCTTGCAAGTGCAGGCCAAAGAGGGCGCTTTATTGAATTGATTGGTGTCGCGAAAAACTCAACGATAAAATTTGAAAATGATTAAAAAAATAATTAAAATAAAAAAAATACGAGGAATTATTTTGTAGAATTCATGCGAAAATAATTAAAATAAGCAAATAAATAAGCAATAATTTTTATAAAACATTTTTTAATTTTTTATAATCACAATTTTAAGAAATAGGCTGCAGTAGAACTAACTGAAGGTGCTTCCCATCTGCATGCTTGACAAATTGAGTGCTTGCTAACGAATTAACTTTATTGAGTTACCCCCAGTTTGTTAACTCACTAATCTGACTACCCACCTGCCCCCTTCTCTCTCCCCTCCTCACCCATTCAAACACTCAAAATGCTGTCAAGAAAATGCTTTGCTACTCTGTCAGGCCAAATATGCTTGAGGCAAACAGGCAAACACTTTGCCAGCTGCCGCATTGCTGCTGAAATTAGAATCAGAATGTCAACATGGGTGAAGTAGTGGGCAGTAGTAGGAGCTACTAGGCACCACTAGGCAGTAGTACTAGGTCAGGCAAGTTGGCCAAGTTGACTAAGCTGGCGTTAAGGTGTCCACACAGTTTGTGGTCAACGACTTTGCCTAACCCGATTGCGAGATTGACAGACAGCATTAATCCTTATCGCGCGTTTATATAGATAATTTATTCGACATTTAACGATGCTGCGAAAACGACGCGCTGGGTGGGTCAACTTAGAGGGGAAAGGGGGGTAGGAGGGGGCGGAGCTCTGGGGAAAATTGGCAAAACAATTGCGCATTGTCTCCTTGGCTGCATAACAGAAATTACAACATGCAAATATTGAAGAAGTTAAAGTAAAACGAGAGAGAAAAAACACAGAGAGCCACAGAGGAGGAGCAAGAGGAGGAGGGAGAAGAGAAGAGAGAGGAGCAGGTAGAGTAGGAGGTAGGGGAGTAGAAAGAGTAGAAGGAAGAGGAGTAGAGAGGGAGAGCAAAAACAAATCAGTCACGGCGGCAAACGACAATGCTGACTGAGTGTGTGTTGGACAGTGGAGCATTGACTGGCGAAGGGGAGGGAGGGGAGTGTGTGCTGCACAGTGGGCACAGCATGACAAAGCTGGCGTCACATATTGCCCATTTAGCGTATCAGCAGCAGCAACAGTTGCCGGCGAAACTGCTAACTGGTTAATAATAATGCAGCTCGAGGAAGTCGTAAACTGCAATTGCGCTGAAGCGCTGCAATAAATTCCAGCTGCCTCCGAGTCAACCTCCCCCTGCGTCTCCTCCTCCCCTGCACCTGCAACTGCCTTGTCGCATTTAGGCCAAGTGGCAGCAGCAACAACAACAACAGTATCAACAATCGATTGACGCACTAATTCAATTTGCATAAGCTGAATGAAGTTTCAGTTTCATTTTGATTTTATTTTTTGTGGCTTAGATTCTGCTGTTTTTGTTGCTGTTGTTCTTGTTGCTGCTGTGGTTGTTGTCGCGTGAGTCAAACAAGTTTGTCGCCTGCGTCTTTTGTGTGCGGAGCAGCGGGCAGCGCTGTCTATTTTTAGCAACTGCAGCCTAATGAGCGAGTGCCTGACAGCGCAGTTGCCACACTGTTGTTACCACATGAACTCCCACTAACTCCTCTCTCTCACTCTTCTCTCTCCCCTCTCTCTCCCCTCTTCCTCCTCTCCCTCTTCTCTGCCTCCTCTCTCCCTCCATTCTCCCTTCTGCCTCCTCTCTCTTTTTCTGCCTCCTCATGCTCTGTGATTGCAACGCGCAGCCGCGACCTTGCCAGCCTATTGACAAACGTGCCTCGTCTCTGCTCCAGTTCTGCCCACAGACACTCTGCCACTCCCCCTCTCTGCCACTCTGCCCCACCCCCACTTGCACTCTCCTTCTGCTGCTCTTTCACTCTGCCTCTGACCCAGTTGCGGCAGCGGCGCAGATCAAGGCAGCAACATCTTCGGGCTCAGCTGCTGTCGATGCGTGCAACAACCTCTCTCGCCGCAGAGTGTTGCCATTGCTGTTTGCCGTTTCACGCTTGACAACCGTCAACACTTCACGTGCCGCTTGCTGTGGCGAAGTTGCTGCTGCTGCTGCTGCTGTCGTCTTGCGTCTGAGCATAAATATAAATAAATATTGCAGGCGTGTTTTTTGTGCGCGTTAACAAAAGATTTATTACAATAAACCTTTTCTCGCTCTTTATTATAAAATATATATCCAGCTGCTGCTGTCTCTTTCGCACTCATCTCTGAACGCTGGCTTTTGCCCTTTTCTTTCGTTTGTTTCATTTTCTTTTCTTTCTTTTTTTTCTTTTTTATTCGGCAAATTTATTTTTATTACTTCTTTTCAATTTTGCGGCTCGTTCGTTTGCTTTGTTTTTGTGCGCTTGTGCAAGGTGTGTGTGTGTGCGTGTGTCTGTGTGTGTGTGTGCGTGCGAGTGTGCGTTGCTTTTGTTGCTGTTGCTGTTGTTGTGGCTGCTGCAACAATTAAAACAACAACAGCAGCGGTAACGGCGTCTTGCTTCACTTGCGCGCGGTTCAAAAATGCGTAGAGTGTTTGCAAGTTGTTGTTGTTGCTGCTGTTGTTGCTGTTGCTGTTGTTGTTGTCGTTGCTGCTGCTGCTGTTTTGTTTACAGCAAATGTTGCTGCTGCGTCTGTTGTTGTTGCTATTAAAATTAGAGTTTCGCCTGACACTTGTCTGCATTACATAAAAAGAAGCTGCGCCGTTGCCGTTGCTGCTGCTGATTGAATGCCCATCAAAATATTACGCATACGCCGCGTGCTGCGTGCGATTGAGAGATTAGCCGTGGGTTGCTCCAACAAGTGGACACCGGCTCATTACCAGAGTACTCGACTCTGGCAAACACTCCAGAGACAACAAACAGCTTGATTACGCTCGAGGTAACGAGGCAACTTTGTGCAACGCACAGCGGCAACATCAGCAACAACTGCGACAGCAACAACTGCGACAGCAACAACTGCGACAGCAACATCAATTAAAACAAAGACATTAAGCCAGACAAAAGAAAAGCGCGAACACCAAACGAATTTTACATTTGATAATGCAGCCTGCAATGCAAGTTGTGAGCCATGGAAATCGGTTATGGATGGCGGCAGCTTCAGTTTCAGCTTCAGTTTCAGCTTCAGCTTCAGGTTGCAGCATCTTGATAGGCCCTTTGCGATAGCGAAACCTTGAGCATGATTTTCAACGCTGTCATTGACTCGATTATCGGGCAACTTGTCAGTGTTTGCTGTACCATAATTGATGGCAGCACGTAAGAAATGTCACAGTTTCCATTGGTAATTTATGGCATTGGTAGCAGTTAAACAATAAGTCAAAGGAATTCGGTATTATTCCATGCAAAAGAAGTAGTAGAAGAAACAGTAGTAAGAAGGAAATTATATAGTAGCAGAGAAAAGACAATAATATTTTTTGTATTTCTTGATTTGTCTGTAATTCATTATTTTTATATATGTATAAATAATTATGTTGCATACTTCAGGGAAGGTTTGTAAATCAGTAGCTCTTAAAATGATTTCTTGAATAACTTCTATGTTAATAGCCCGATCACATTTAAATTTAATGAAATTAAGAAGAAAGCAATTGAATGTTGATTGTTATTGTGTTTTCCAAAAATGAACTGCATTGAAATGCAGCTTGCTATTCGGTTTTTATATATTTATTGGAGTATAAATGGACATGGTCAAGTTCTAAAATAAACGTAATCTGCACACAATAGTAACAGATAATGACACAACATATTGTAGTCCTACCTCTTATATTCTTTGAAATCTAGGTTTTTATACGGACGGACAGACAGACAGGCAGACAAACTGACAGGAAGGCAGACAGACGGACAGACAGTTAAGCAGTTAGTCTTACTTCATAGGAAATAGTCTGTGCTAAAAACATCCTAATAAAGCATAATTAGAATTAAAAGATCAACCCGCTGACCGACAGTTAAGCACTTAGACGGACGGACAGACATACGGACGGACATGGCTTTATTGACTCTTCTGTTACTGCTGATTAAGAATCTATATAGTTTGAGAGGCCTGCCATGCCTCCTTCTGCCTGTTATAAACCTTTCGATTGGCAAACAGATTTAATACTCTTCTATCCATACTGCTATTGGTTTTAAATATATATCTTACCTGTTCTAATTGTAAACCTATTGATATATTTACTAATTTCCCCTTAGTGTCTCCGCGTTGCTACACATTGATTTATAGACTTTATAAATATCAATCAAACTTACTTAATTTATGAATGAAAACATTAATGATTTGAAATTGTAGAAACCTCTTTCCATTGCTCCCAATATACAATATTATATAAATATATCAGTAATGCTAAATTTAAGTTATTATAATATGTGTTCATACTATGTGACTTACGCTCAAGCACATAATTAGCAACAATTTAATTGAACAATTTAATAAATACCAATAATAATAAAAACATTAAAAACAATTTCAATGTGCAGACAACCTAATTTCAAGTGCAAACCTTGTACAAAAATCGAGTTCAAAGAAAGATGAGTCACATTAATAATAAAGCATATTTTTACTACCCAAAGCTATAGGCAAACAACGATGATTTGCCAGATCGAACAAGTTTTTCATTGAGCCGCCAAAAGTCAATCGGCAAATCGTCTCAGGCCAAAGTGGCGCAAAGCCTTGTGAAAACTTCCTCGTTTCCTTGGACCACATCGGACTTTAACTATCCGCGAATGTGCTATAATTCAAGCTGCCTTTGGAGCTGCTATAAATATATAGCTACAGCTAAAAATAGCTATAAATATTTACCGCAAACACGGCGCGATGTGAACACGATCATTAGGCGCAACTTGCGCGAAAGATTCCAGCGAGAGATCTTTGGCCTTCGAGGGAGGGGAGAGTAGTTAGTTATGAGCCCTGGCCACGCCCACACACGCCCACACATGCCATTAATCAATCAGTCTGCACCGTGCAGATCTTGTGTGTTGATTCGCAAATAACAACAGCAACAACAACACCAAACAGAGAGGCCTCATTAACAAGCTTCGCTTGAACTCGAACTTTTGGTCTGCTCCAAGCTGAATCAGTTACCTAATCCTCGTCTGCGTCCAGTTTTGGTTGCAACTGCAAATGCAATTGCCACAAGTTGCTTCCTCAGCTTCTGCTGTCGCCATTGGCTGCTGGTGGCTGAAGAGAGGGGGGAGGGGCAGCGAGGTTTTTGGCACACAGACACAGAGAGAAGCCGTCGCAGCATCGAGTCAATTAAAGCAGCAGCAGCAGCAACATGTCGCAACATGCGGCGACCGAGTGACTTGGACTTGTGTGGCAGGCAACCAGAGGCGCCCCATAACCCTAGACCGGTGCCACATTCAGCTGCATTCAGCTGCATTCAACTTCAACTTGAACAGGAAGTCGGCAACGTTATTGTGTTGCTGCTGCTTATCTGGCCGAGATGCTTCCTTGAGATTTATTTGGCATCTGCAACAGCATCGGATGCGGCATTGTTGTTGTTGCTATTGCTGTTGTCTGCGGCAAGTTCATATGCATTGGCTTTGGCTGTTGCTGCTGCCGTTGCTCTTGGCTCTTGCATGTTGCAAGTGGCGGCTGCTGCCCCTCAAAGTCGAAGATGATGCGCTGTCTGATTGCAACAATCGTGCAAAAACGTGAAGTGCTCAGAGGGGAAGGGAGTGAGGTGAGCCTCTCTCTCTCTCTCTTATCTAACTGCCACTTCCGCATGTCGCCTTTATGAGGTTCATCTTCTGCTTAATGGGCATCTAATGCCAAACGGGATTGCCACTTCGGGTTGGCCATGAAGAAGAGTGCAAGTGGAAGTCGAGATCGAAGTTGAACTCGAGGTTCAAGTCGAGGCAAGGATTGCGCAATCGTTCAATGAAAGTAAAAGGAGCGCATCCACAACAACAACAACCAGAATAACAACAACTTGGTTGGCTCTTCAAGCTGACCAGCCTTCAGTTGCCTGCTCCCCCCTCTCCCCCCCTTCATAATTAAATTCAGCTCATCTCGTGTTTTATGTTGTTTTTTATAATGTTTTTTCATTTTTATTGTTTTCGCTTTACATGAAATTTTGTACAATAGTTTATGATTATTATGTTTATGTTTATGGTACACACACACGTATTTACAAACCTCTAAAGTACGCTTTACTCTCTTGTTTCTTATGTTTCTCTTGTGCTTTACTGTGTTTCCTCTTCTGCTTCTGCTTCTTCTTCTTCTTCGTCATTGAATTTGATTCATGGATAACTTAAAGACAAACGCGGCGCATGACTAATTTGTACACTTAGGATGCAGGTACAAAGGCAGCGAGAAGAAAAGGGGATAGTCAGGGAAAGAGAGAGAGAGAAGGAGGTAGACAGAGAGAGAGAAAGAGTGGGGGAAGAGGGGAAGCTTAGGCATGAGCGAAGTTTGTATACAAAATGCAATCGGTGTGAGGTGGATGGGTTCGATGAGGGGAGGTTCGATGAATGCGGCCCTGGCTGATGAAGGGGGTTAGGGCGTGGCGGGGCGGGGAGGCAGTTATCAGATATCAGTGCTGTCGCATGGTTTGCGAAATGTTTGCCTCCCCCTCCACACACCTCAAAAGGGGAATGAGGAGTAAGGTTCACTCGCCTAATCCCAACCGTGTCCGTGTCCATGGCTAATTGGCACCCAGACCTTCTCCCACACTGGCTTCCAGACCTTCTTCCATTCCTGCACCTTGACCTCCTTCCACACGGGCACCTGTATCGACTTCCATTCGTCCTTCCACGCCTGCTTCTTCTCGGTGGCCCAGACCTGTTTCTTCTCGGTGCGCCAGATTTGTACCTTCTCCTCGACCCACGTCTCGCGCTTCTCCTTGATCCAGATCTGTTTCTTCGACGGCTTCCACACCTGTATCCACTCGTCCTTCCATTCCAGTTTCTTGTCCTGCTTCCATTCCTGCACCTTCTCTGTCTTCCACTCCTGCACCTTCTCCGTGCGCCATTCCTGTTTCTTCTCGGTGCGCCATTCCTCCTTCTTCTCGGTGCGCCAGATCTTCTTCCACACTGGCTTCCAGATGAGCTTCTTGCGCCACAGATCGTGACTGGTGTACTCCCAGCCCTCGTGATCCTTGCCCAGGAACTTCTCGCCGGGAATGCCCATTTTTACCTAGAGGGAGAAAGGTGCTTCGTGTGATCTTGAGAAGCTTCACTCGAGCTCGGCTCTGCTTACCCATTGTGGCTCGAACATTTGCTTCCAGTCTGCAACCTGTACTTCCTTCCAGAAGGGCACTTGTATCTCCTTCCAGTACGGCACCTGTATCTCCTTCCACACGGGCACCTTGATCTCCTTCCACACGGCGACCTTGGTGGGCACCCAAATGGGTTTAGTTATCTTCTTCCACTCTGGCACTTTGATATCCTTCCAGGCGGGAACTTCCCGCTCCTCGATTTTGGGTTTCTTAACAATTTTCCAGTCGGGCACCTGCTCCTCCTTCCACACAGGCACCTAGGCACATACGGGTGAGTACTGCTATCCAAGTTGGGTTTGGGAGTGTGTCTGCTGCTTACCTGCACCTCCTTCCATATGGGCACTGAAACCTTCTTCCACTTGGTCTCCCATGCCTCCTTCTTGATGGTCTTCCAGACCTGCACCCAATCCTCCTTCCAGGTTAGCTTCTTCTTCCACACACCCTCGGGCGGATGGGCGTAGACTGTGCTAAGGATGAGCGCGCAGCTGGCGCCGAGTAGCTGCAGCGACAGAGAGAAGGAACCCAATTAGACAAGGTTGCACTTTGCACATTGATTGCCTCGACATGTTATCGATTTTTTTTTTTTTTTTTTTTTTTATTATTATTCAATCACAGTTCGCACAGCACTTGCAGTTCGTATTCATGCATAGTCAATATTCATTATCCATTTGGATGCATTCACAGGATTCACACACTGCACACTGCACAGTACACTGACCAACAAACTGAGGGATCTCATGCTTGGAATCCCTGTACCACCAACAGCGCGTCAAGATCAAAGAGCTGAATGTGCCTCCGCTGAGGTCTTCTATGAACACTATTCGCATTTCCCTACATGCACATCTATTTATATTTTGGAACGCGACGCGTCGGTGGTGCCGGCGACGTTGACAGCGCAGCAGCAGCAGCGCCAAAAAGAGCAACACCACAACAACAACAACAACATCGCTAAAGTAGCGTCTCACTGAGGGGACACGCTCGAGCCGCTGCCGCAGCTCAAGTCGCGCTCTCTCGTGCAAAATGCACGCAACACAGCCTCTGCTTCTGCCTCTGCTTCGGTCGACGTCGCTGCCAGCTTCATTGAAAGCGAAAAGCCAAGCGAAAAGAGAGTGAGAGTGAAGCTTGGTCAGCGCTGCCGACGGCTCTGCTGCTGCCGCGTCTGCTGTTGGTGTTGTTGCTGCTTATGCTGCTGCTGCTGCTGATGATGACGACTCGGACCGACGATGACTGCTCGGATTTTCCCAAGGTAAAGCCAAAGCAAAAGCAGCTGAAGCCGTCGCAATCTTCAAATAATTTCTGCGTTGGCGCTTGGCAAGCGAAGTCAAGCGCGAATTGGGCCCAGAGCTAGAATGTGTCGACGGCTTGAGAGACAGCAAGACGGCGAGAGGGCGAGAGGCACTGAGACTGGACCAGAGATTGACTGATAATTATGTTGTTAATGATGCGGTAGGTCAAGAGGGACAGACAATGATGGAGGGAGAGAGGTAGGAAGTAGTGAGGTAGGTCAGGGAGGTGTAGGTGGTAGATAAGACGGCAAAAAGGCAGACAAGCAGGCAGACAGGCAGGTGAGATAGTCAAGTGAGGGAGGCAGATAGAGGGGATGGACAGTCAAGAAAAGCATATATGGACTAAGATGCATGGAGGGCAGAGTAGGCAGACAAACAGACAGACAAACTGATGAGACAGATATAGAGGCAGACAAAGGAGACAATCAGGCAAGAGAGGCTGACAGAGAATCTGAAAAAACAGAGAGAGAGCCAGATGCCTCCTCTCTCTGATAGGCAGATTGGAGGGAAGAGGAGGCAGACAAGCAGACAGACAAGCAAATAAGAGAGACAGGAAAGGCAAGAGAGGGAGGCAAGAGAGGGAGGCAAGAGAGGAAGGCAAGCATGAGAGTGGGAGGTAGACAGGGTAGGCATATTAGGAGGCAGGAAGACACGGAGGCAGTCAGACAGGAAGACAGACAGCCGGAGGCAAGCAGACAGACAAACCGGTGAGGTAGACATGGGAGACAAGCAGGCATATGCAGGCAGAGGAGACAAGACTAAGCATGGCAGGCAGAACAGGCATTCTGATAAGGCACTGAGACAGACAAGGCAGGAAAGTATGCTGAGGAGTCAGGCAAGCAGAGGAGACAGGGACTAAGGCAGGCAGACAGGCAGAAAAGGAGACACTGAGACAGACAGAGAGGCAGACAGAGAAGACAGGCAGTCATAGAAGGCAGACAGCGAGGCAGAAAGGAAGACGGACAGAGAAGGTAGATAGAGGAGACAAGTAGAGAAGGCAGACATAGAAGACAGACAAGCAGGCAGCGAGGCGAAAAGAAAGAAAGACAGAGGAGGGAAGCGCTAGGTTAGTTAGGGAAGACAGTTAGAAGAGACATAGGAGGTAAAGAGTCTACCGGCAGACAGAGGAGGCACACACGTAGACAAAGAATGGAGACGAGGAAAGCAGGCACACAGGGAAGACAGGCAGCCAGGTCTGCAATCAATTCAACCAATTAGTGAGACAGACATAGAGAGAAAGAGAGCGAGGCAAAGGGAGACAGCTGATCAGCTGAACAGCTCAATAGCTCAACAGCTGAGGTCAGTCTGCCTGCTCCGTCGGTTGTGGGCGTTGCTGGCTGCTCCACTAAACGGTTAAGTGTGGAACGTGCGTGAGTTGCCGATGACATGTTTAACTCGAGCTCGAACAATTAGCAAAGGCCCCAGCAAACAACAACAGACGACCTTCACAGCGGGTGCTGGCAGGGGAGGGGGAAGGTGCTGTTGCTCCGCTTCACTGGCAATGCTGGGGGCCAGCTGAGGTGCTGCGGTGCTAAGCTGTTGCTGTTGTTGCCTGCTGCTGTCATTATTAAACGGCATTTAGCTCGATTTTAGCATGGCAATAAGACGGCGCGCTTTATGACAGACCCCCAAAATAACTAAAGACTTCAAATGGCCAAAATGACCATAATATGGCTTAATAAATGCGCAATTAACACTCGCGGCCAAGAAGGCAGGCCTAGGCTGGCCAGAAAGAGGGGTAGGGGAGGGAATGGAGGAGGGATACTGCTGGTGCCGCTACTGCAACATGCACTGGACCTGCATTCATAAATGAAATGCGAAATTGAAATTGACAGAGTCCACGTTGGTTACATCACACGAAACCACAAGGCGCAGGAGGGAGGCAGGGGGAGAGTCGCAAGGGGGTAGGCAGGAGCTGCATGAAATTGCAGTTGCGGCCTTCAAAGCGCAAACTGCAAAGGCAACAGAAGGCGACAACAGACAACAGACAAAAGACAACAAAGGCAGCAACAACAACCGCAATAACAACAATAAAAACAACAACAACAATAACAGCAACAACAACACCAGCAATGTTAAACCAATTTACAAAATATGAAAGAGCAACAAAACTGGAAATTAGGTAAAAAATACACACAGGAAAATGAAAGAGCAGAAAAAAGAGACGCAAAGGCAAAGAAAATAATGAAGAATGTGCAGAGTCAGCGACGCTGACAGCGACGCAGGCAGAGCTGGAGACAGAAAAGAGTTGTGTGCGTGTGTGTGTCCACTTGACTTGGTTTGGTTTCAACTTCAATTGTGACTGGAACGTAATGAAATGAAATGGAAATTGAAATGGAAATGCAGATTGAATTCGAATTGAAATTCCTTCAACGTGCGCTGAGGAGATTGACAACGAGTCGTTGATCAAGTTTGAGTGTTTTTGGTTTTTGATTTGGCATTTTGTGTGTAATACTCTCGCAGAGGGTATATTCATAGTGGGCAGAAGTTTATACGCGCTTTAGGAGACATCTCTGACTATACAAATTATATATGTTTTGTATCAAAATGAACAGAGCAGGCGAACTAGCACTGTCCATCTGTCGGAGTTTCCTTGTGTCCGTCTGTTTAAATGCAAATTATTCTCTTAGTTATATAGCTATCCTTATGGAACTTGCTACACTTGCTTCTTATTGTTGCACACTGTAGAGGAGTCAGAACGAGCTGAATCGGACAGAGATATCCTATAGCTGCCATAGAAACTATCGGTTGATGTTGGTTATTTGTCAAAATATTAATTTAAAGTGTACTACATCGGAGTATTTCTACATATATAATATGCATAAAAAATTTCATCAAAATCGGGGCAGTATAACGTATAGCTGTCATAGGAACAATCAACCAAAATAAATGTTTTTGTATGTAAATTTAAGAAATTAATTAACTTATCAGTCCTAATCAAAAGTACTTTACCTTTCAATTCCAATCAAATTAATAAATGTATTATTATTCAATTCTGCACCACTATATCTTATTTATTACTACTTATTTATTATTTTTATCACTAGTTTAGGGAGAATATAAGAACCCGTAAGGGTATAAAACCTTCGGTATGCCCAGCGTAGCCTTTCTTTCTGGTTTTTGACTCGGTTTCGATTTCAGGCACGACGAAGACACCGTAAACACCTTTCGCTGCAGCTGGGACGAGTGAACTGGATTTGGCATCCCTGGCGATTGCATAATTTACTGCATCTCTTCATCGAAGTCGACGTTTATTTGGGTTATGCATGGTTATAGCACTGCTCCTCCATGTGCCCCATGTGCGCCATGTGAAGTGGAACAAGTTTTTTTGTTAATGATCACGCGCTGCACTGCTGAAGGATCCTACTGGGGCCAGGGACAAAGGAGACCCACCAACAACAAACAATGCAAACTGTTGACTTCAATTTTATTTGTATATTTCTTTACGAGTCAAAACTGGTTAGCATAAAGACAGTCTTTACAACTGTCTGCTGTTGTTGTTGCTGCTGATGTTTCTATAGACGCTACGTATACGTAATGCCGCATGGTGCCGCAGCAGCAGATTGATGCAAATTACTTTACATAAATTTCTCAGACAGATCTTTCTGAGTGTTGAGCGTGTGTGTGGTTGGGAAACTGTTATTAGCAGCACCGCTGAGGCTTTTCCTTTGCATCCATCGATGATCAACGCCAAGTGCGCAATGCGAATATTTTACTGCTCATTTATTGTGGAATTATATCAATTAGATACCCTGTATGCGGGCAAAAGTGGGTGAACGGGGGGATTGTGTTGTGCAAAAATGTTGTTTTTTATTTGTGGAGACAATATTTAATAATTTTATTTAATTTTGAATGTGTTCACTAAACTTTCTCATACGCGATTAACGCAATCCTGCTCCTTCAGTGTTATTCAACACTCTTCTATCGATAGGGATATCGACAGGATTATCGGTAGCTAAATTAGCCTACGATAGTTGACAGACTAAGGTCACACTATGACTTAGCTTAAATACTATAAAGGAGTTGACATTGCAAGAAATGTGAGTGAGAATGAAAATATATAAATAAAAAACAAGTTTAAATTTAAAAGAAATATACAGAGTATCTCGCAGCCATTACTCCTCTTCATTCATTCTACTTCGTTTGTTTTCGTTACGTTTTCGAAAATGTTCAACTATCGCCAGAAAATCCTATTAATGTTTCACTAATTTGGCGCTCTTGCACTTGGCCCGCTAATGGGATTTAGTCCGTCTTACAGTAACAACAACAGCAACAACAGAAACAGACAGCAACTACAAGAGATCACAACAACATAACGGTGCAAACAGCTTGGCAATTGCCCCAATCACATCACACGCACACTCGGCCTTCAAATGCGCCTTTAATGGAGACTTATCCCACTGTGCAGCTCTTCCCTTGCCCTTGCTCCCACTATTGCTGTCCCGTCTCTGCCTTTCGCTTGCTTATGCATCTACTTGCCCTCCTCCTCCTCCACATCTTCCTCTCTCTTCCTTTCGCTTGGTAATTGCCTCTTATCGCCCCCGTCTTGCTCTGCATTCCCTTTTTGTGCAGCATCATCGTGCAGCTTAAGCACATTTGACATATTGGCTTGGCAATTGCTTATTGGCTGTCACTCCTCCTCTTTCTCCTCCTCCTTCTCCCAATCCTCCTCCTCCTTCCCACTCTCATCCATTCCTCACTCCCTCGTTGCTTTGTGCTGTACCGTCACTGACGGCGAATTCATTCGTTGCTCCAATTCGTTACGTGGCCGCGCATCAGCAACATCACCAACACCAACAGCAACAGGTGCCGGGGCAAGTGTTGGCCACAATGAGATTGTTACCACGCTTGCATTGCTGACCCACTTCGGGCGTAAATGAAATTACCGCCGCTTGCAGTGGCCCCACCGAAAATTGAAATTGATTTCTTGCTCGCTTAGCCGCTTAGTCAGAGCTGCCCAGTTGCCCGGTTGCATCATCGGCTCTGTTCCCGGGCAGAGAGTGCAGCCAATTAGGAGTGACCAGCGACGTCGCTTTGTCAGCGCAATTTGTAATTAAACGCAGCATTAATTGCTCAGGTGCGCAACTCTTGGAGGGAGCAGCAGCAGCAGCAGCAGCCACAGGTGGGCAACAAGTTGTGCCACGAAATCGAAATCGAAGTCGAAGTCCAAAAGATCTTCACGAGTGCCTCAGTGCGATGAGTACCACGGCGCCAAGGTCGCCCGGACAACGAGCGGGTTAACTGCGGATCAGACAAGAGTAGAGTGGGCAGAGGGGAAGCGGGGGAGCAGGAGGAGGAAGAGTGGCGAGTCAAGAGTGTGTGGAGAGGTAGGCCAAGAGTCGAGCCAAGTCGAGTCGAGCCAAGTCGAGTCGAGCCAAGTCGCATCGCATCGAGCGTATTAACGGCAATTTATGGCAATGTGCGATGTTGCAATCTCGATCGTTTTCGATCGCTGAGGCAATCTTGGGCACTTGTGGCAAGCGAAGACGATGCAAGAAGGCGCAGCTAAGCCGCAGCTTGTGATTATGAACGCTTTGCTGCGCACTCAGGCGTTGTCCTTTGAACGCACAGCAACAACAACAGCAACAACGATGACGACGACGACGACGACAAACGTAACTGCAACTGCAACAGTTGCAAGCATGCGATATAACCGGCTCAGTGGCTCGATGTGGCTCGCAGTGGCTGCTGCCCACAGGCTCGACGCATTACGCAATCTGCTGCAAAAGCAGCCAGCCCAAGCCAAGCCCGGCCAACTCAACCATTTATTCGCACTGTCAGAGGTCTCACATTCCAATTTGCGTAGCGCCAGCGACGTCTTCTCCACCTCCACCTCCTCCTCCTGGTGCTGCTGATCAACTTTGCAGCTGCGTCTGCGCAGATTTCCTCATGCTCAAGTGGCGCAGCGATGAAGACACCTGAAACCAGACTGAGGCTATAATATTTTATAGCACTTTGTCAAACATGGCTAATTGAACGGCATTCAAGACTGCCCATTCGCCCCCATCCGAAAGAGAAAGAGGCAGAGAGAGAGAGAGAGAGAGAGAGTGGAAGATGAGTCTGGGGAAAGGGAGGCGGATAGATCAGGCTGCTTGGCTTCTGCAAGCGGAAGTAGCGAAGCCATCTTCTTCCTGTAAGCAGAGACACAATTTGGCATTGCGCAATCGGCGTGCGACGCGCCTAACACACACACACACTCACACACACACAGACACACTTCGATATGTGATGTGGTGTTGGACAGCGCAGTCGATGCAGATGCTACTGAGGTCGAGCTGCCACTGCAACTGCTGAAGATGCAACCGCGTTACGTCAGATCGAGACTTTCACATGAGGCGCGTGGTGCAGCCACCTAGCTAGCTAACTAGCTACACTGAGAAAAAGATTGGCAGTAAGTGAAGACATACAAGAACAAGTTAATTGGAGAAACTTAGAGAAATTCTAAACACAATAGGCTTTGAATCTAGAATTATGCAGATTTCTTAAGTAAGAAGAAATCTATTCGATTGTTTTACGCAGTCTACATAAAGCTCTTAACCATCTAAAGTTATAGCTGAGATTATTATCAATAGGTAGAATACGTTTTATTTGTTTACTTGGGCGGTAGGAGGCGTGGATAAATTCTTATATTAATATTTATCTAATTTCAATACTTATAAATATCGTCAGAAAATTTTGTGGACCTATCATGTATAGTCTCTGAGATATAGCTGCTCATACAGACAAATATACTCTGGACTGACGCTTAGCAAGGTTTTATAGGCCTAGTGGGGCTGATTCCAAATGTGAAGAGAGATACATGTATTTGTCTATTACATACACACTCCAAATAAAACTTCAGTTGCTGAGCGTCTAAAATGAGACCAAAAATAAATGAACAAAATAAAATAAAATAAACTTATTATCAATCGGTTTCAAGAGGAAGAGGGCGTGGCCAAATTCTTAACCCAACATTTATCTGTGTTTAATGCTAAACGATATTGTTAAAAAGTTCCGTAGACCTAGCATGCATAGTCTCTGAGATAAAGCTGTTCACACAAATAGAAACGCACTCAACTGACGCTGATCAGGAATATATATGCGCGCTGAAGACAAAGCTGCCTTCGTCTGTAACAAAAATTTTTGATTGACCCTAAGTTAAAATAACCTTACTTATTACAAAATGTGATTACAAATAACATTTCGGCATTGTCCGGCGTCGTAAGAGGGAAAGCCAATGCCAAATTTAAGTTTACAGTTATTTCATCATATTATTTATTATTTGAAATTTCGATGAAGATCTTCGCCACAATCAACTCGAAGTACTTTTTTGCCAAGTGTCTGATGAGGCTTTGAGTGCCTGATTGATTGTTCAATTGACAGTCTTGGGCTCAGCTGTTGCTGGTGGGGTGGCAAACACAGCAACAACAGCAACAGCAACAATAGCAACAACTGCAACAGGTGAAACAACAACTGTTGCTGCTGCTGCAACAGTAGCATCTGCTTTGGCCGCAACTCGAAATGCAAATGAAGCTTTTTATGTGCGTGCGAATCTTTGCGGCAAGCAACTCTTGTTCATTTGTTCATTAACGCGAATGACTTAACTCATTCGACTTGTCTGCAGCCATTTTATTCGTGTGTACTTAACAGAGAGCAGGTGTGCGAGTATGTGTGTGTGTGTGTGTGTGGCAAATGCAGCGTCTCTGCTTGCATTTTGTCGTACAAACTTTTCACTGAGTTGTTCCGTTTGCGTTGGAAAACCTTTGTGGCGAATGAGGAAGATAGAGGGAACTATGATGGCGAGGGGTCAGGGGCACAGTGGGCCACACAGCTGATGTCTATCGCAAGCCACAAGCCAGCGTTTTACACAATTTTCCACGCCAATTAGCTCACTTTCCCATAAGATCTTTTATGTAATGCAGCGCGATCTGCCTTTATGAGTTTTAAAGCGATGCGAGGTTGCCATACTTTGCAGCTGACTTCACGGGTAGCTTTACTTATGAATGACGTGCAAAACTGTTGGACATTTTGAATGAAGATTGGTAGCATTTAAGACGAGACTGATTGGGGTCATTTAGTTTGCTTTTGATGTCAATTCTATTTAGAGGAACAGAGAGAAAAAAGAGAGGGAGAGTTAAAGTGAAAAAATAAACACCAAACAAGTTTTTATAAATTCTTCAATTTTTTTGGATAGAAGAGACTAATTTCTATACCCTAAGTACATTTTCATATATATCAACATATTTTGGTATTCAACTTATTTTTTATATATATCAATATATTTTAACTAATTAATACATTATTATATAGTACATATAATATAATCATATATTAATACATTAAAAGTATACAGAAAGAGAGTTTAAATTTGAAAAGGTTCATAAAATCTTTGAAATTTTTAATTTTTCTAAAAGGTTATTTTATTTTTCAATTTATAAGATTCAAAATAAATATAAACATATATAGATATTATTTTATATGTACAGGCCCTCTTCCGATTGACTGCTCGTTCAATAGTCCAACTCCGATCTTAACTCTCTAACATTTCAAGCCACAATTGCATTGCACTGCCCACTGTGCGAAAAATTCCTGCTGACACTGTTTGCTCTTCTCCGTCTATTGACTTCTTGTTGTTTTCTTTGCTATTTTCTTTGCCATTTTCTTTGTTGTTGTTGTTTTTGTTGTTGTTGTCTGTTTTTCCAGGCTGGCGGGACACACAAAAAATGTGGCAGCATGTTGTGTTTACTCAACTTTTTTGTGCCGGCTACGCCTTTGCGACAATAATAAAGCCAACAAGGAAGTTGCTGCCAGCTCATCTTCCACGCGCGTCCAATTATGACAAACAGCAGGGGGTAACGTGCTGCCCCTTTCCCCTCTTTCCACTCCCCTCTTGCCCCTTTGTGCTGCAGCTGGTGTTGTCATGTTGCCTGTCGCCGGCACGAGGAACTGAGCAGCGGACTGTGAATTATGACTTGCAACACCTGCAGCCGCCCGCGGTTGCCTTTCTCGACGAAGACGACGACGATGACGATGACGACTTCGACAGCGCGACTTTGGCTTCGACATTGTCATTGTCGCCGCAATGTAACTGGAACAGCAACAACAATAGCAAAAGCAATAGCAGCGGGAGCAACCACAGCAGCGGGAGCAGCAACAGTTGCCGCAAGTGCGAAATGTGTTTTTATGTCTTTGGTTTACGACGCACTTGTTGCAATTGCCAGCGCAAAATCATCGCGCATACGCCCCCGATTCGTTGCCAATTCGTACACTGAGACAATTCGCTGAATTTGATGAGTTTGATGTGTGCAAATTCCTGCTGCTGTCCAAGGCCAGTTCCGTCAATCTGTTCAATCTATCAACGGGTGACATAATGTGTCCGATAATGAAGACCAGTAGCAGCAGCACCAAGAGAGGGGGCACCACCTAATGGAGCAGGTATTGAGGGGACACTTACCATTTACCGTTATTGGCGCTATTTCGCGTCTTTGGCACGAGCACGAGCCGCACGTTTACGTGATCAGCGTCGTTATAGCGACGCCTCCAGATCGCCGCAGCAATGCGAAATGGCGCAAAATGGAAAATTACATTTGGGTCACAACATCTGCTTAATAACGCGAAATAATAACACACACTCACTTGCAATCGGGTAAGCTCATCTTCGACTTGTGTGTTGTTGTCTTTTTTCTGGGTTTTATTAATAATTATGAAAGGGGCGCCATTAACACCGCAGCGCAACGCACACGCGTCTTCGACCTTTTGCCTTTCAATTGCCGCCGTTGTTGGCGCTGGCGCTGGCGCAGGCGCTAAGCGATTTTACCTCAAGCTTGGAAGGTGTCGATAAAATTAGTCGATGACGGCGCTATGTTTGGCTTCCCTTCTCTGCCCCTGCCCCTGCCTCTGCACCTTCGCCTGCATTTGGCATTGAACTTCATATGCTGCACAAACATCACCATTAGCCAGCTAATATTTGGCATTTGAGCTGAGATCGATTTGATGATTGTTTCTGACATTTTGACATATCGATAATCAATAATCGATAATGCGGGAGTTTTGACATGCCGCCCGCTGGGCTCGCTTTTGTTACAACGTCATTTAAATTGGTGCACGCAACTTGCCCATGTGTGTGTGTGTGTATGGTGTGCGGGAGTGTTTGTGTGTGTGTGCTGGTGGGGTCAGCAGCTGGTTTATGAGCCACTTGCCCCACTCGTCAGTTACCAATTTCTAGTTACACGTTCGTTGCTGCCACCTGCGTGGTGTTACCTTGTTGCATAAGAGACAGTGGGTCAGTCGCAGAGCGCTCATAAAATTGCTGCACGCAAACGGAACGGACACACGAAAGCAGCAAACAGAAATTTTCATTTTCTTTTTCTAATAATTTGAATTTATTAATGCGTGTGAACCGAAGCATCCGAAGCCGGGGCGTGCTTGGGGCGACGGCGACGACACTCGTAAATCACGGCGTCGCGTTTGCGTCAAGTGCAAAAGAGAAATTCTCATAAATCAACACTACATTTGCAGGCTGTGCAACTGTGACAACAAAAAATAAATATTAATATAATAAATCAATATAAAGCTTTTATTTTAAATTAATTAAATATACATTATTTATAAATAGAATTAAGCAAAGTAGCTAAATAAAATATATTTTAAAAAGCGTGCCAAACTGCGTGCGCTAGAAACAGTTTTGCAGTTGTACAACACTGCATGAGTTTGTGTTTGTGCTAGTTGTCTCGCTCTCACCCGTTTAATTACTTTCATGATGAACATGCCTTTGGCGAAGTATGTTGAAACGAGATGGCAATAGTTTTAAACTGCACAGTTTGGAAAGCATTGGAACAGCTGTTGAGCGCGCATTTCAACATTTGAATGCGGGCTTCAAAACTGTAAATCTAGTTTAAAACTGTTGATTTCCACAATAAAAACGACTTAATTTATTAAAATTACTCAATTTATTTGGAATATATTTACACTCACACAGGTTTGAACTTAAATCAACGATAGATGGGTAAATACTAATGCTCGTTTTGATTGACTTTCGATAGAACTGCAATTACGTCTAGAGGGGGGAAATAATTTAATTATTTAATATTAAAGATAATGATTAGTGATCGTTTACATTGCATACACACTCTACACTCTACTCTATGCATATGTGTAATCTTCTTCTTCTGGAGGGCGCGAAAACGCGTCTCAGCTGCAGTCGCCGGGCACAGGGAGGGGGGGACTGCAGTGGAAAAGTGTTTTGGGCGCAACTAAACTAACCTAGGCATAGTTTCTATATATATTTACAGGCTCAGCGTATAACTAAGGACGCGAGGGCAGGGCGTGGCAGTCGGAAAGGGCAGTGCGGGCTGGGGCAGACGATCCTCACTTCATGTAGTAACTGCTGGGCGCACGACCCGAGGTGTACGTGCTCATGGGTATACCCTGTGGCCCGGGTATGTGATTGTTGCCCGACGAATGTGTGACCGATTGATTCTGCGAGCCATACAGATGATCGACGCTGGAGTTGCCGATGCCATTGCCAGAGGGTTCGTAGTCCACATCGTAGTAGATGCCCGACTGGTTCTGCAGCAAGAAGAAGAAACAGATTCAGAGAGTTGCAGATTGAGAGTAAGAGTTGGTCCACCTACCGCTATGCTGCCATTGCTGCGACTCTTTGGACGTGGCACCTGGAAATTGCGACCCAAGAGATCGGCGCGATCCTCCTCCTCGCTGGAGCTGGAGTTCTCTAGCGTGCGCATGCCATTCGCACGCGGACCCAGGCCAAGTCTTCTAAGTGCAAGGGGGAAAGAGTTAGAAAAGGGAAGGAAAGAGCAGGATGTGCTTGCTTACCTGGGCAATGGCACTGGTGGCGCCATGCTGGCGCTGGGATGCATCTGCATGGTGCTCTGCAGCGACATGCCACCTATGGTACCCATGCCAATGGCACCCAGATTCGGATAGGCAAACATGGCCGACGAAGGCCGCGTGGGTCCGATGGGTTCCGCCTGAGAGGGACGCAGAAAAGGATTAGCAAGAAGATTAAGTAAGTCCGGGGAACCCGTGCAACTGCAACTCACGCCGTAGTGATTTGTCTGCGCCATCACATCTGCAATCTGCGCCCAGCGCATGCGATCCTCCAGCGTCACCTGGTAGCCTGCCTGTGGCAATCCCGCCGACTTCAACGGCGCCGTGTTCATGTAACCAAACACAGGCGATCCCATGGCGTTCTTCTGCTCGCGTTGCCAACGACGCGACCACATGATGAGGCAAACCAGTGTCAGCACAATAATGATGACAGCCGCCACAGAGGCGCCTATGGCCACGCCCAGTACCTCGCCATCGATCTCGCACTGTGCGCCATAGTGAGTGGAATCACAGGCACAGCTCTGGGTGCCCTCCTCGTTGTAGCTGCAGCTGCCACGATTGTTGCAATACGCATCCGGACAGGACTGACATTCGCGTCCCGCACGCTGTGGTTGATCGGCCCAGGGATCACGTAGTCCCGCCTCGCAGGCGCACTGGAAGCTGCCCCAGCTGTTGCTGCACGTGGCACTCGCATGGCAATCGTTCAGTTCCGGGGATTGACATTCGTCCAGGTCATGCAGCGCCGAGACGGCGCCCTCGGGTGAGCTCACATACAGCACCGAGTTGCCAATGTTGTTGTTGCGCCGATGCAGCACGCCCAGCAGATGCTTCTGCACGTCGCTGCGCAGATTGGGACGCAGCGTCTCCACGCTCTCGTCCAGCTGAAAGAGGAGAAACTCATGAGTTTTGGTTCCTATTCACAAGATTTGCCACTCACCTTCAGCGTCAGATTCACATAGACTCCGCTGCCACCAAGATTGGGATCACCTCTGTAGATATTGTTCACCTTGGCCTCCATGAACTCATCCGAATAGGGCGTCATCGACATGGCAGAGTCCAGCTGCAAGTGGGAAGGACAGTAACATTGGAGATTAGCTTGAGGCATGAGGAGGAGTGGGAATGTTTCCTACCGCACGAACTGATTCGTAGCTGAGTTGTCCATAGGGTTCGCTGTTGCGATCGATCAGCTTGTTGTCCCACACGATTCTGTGCTCGTAGATGCGATCCACGCGCAGTCCCAGATGGAAGGAGATCACACGACGGCAGGGCTCACGATGCTTGCGGCGAGAGTAGCCTGTGGGGGAGGAATGGAATAGAGATTAGATTGATGATTGTAATGAGATAAGGCTTAATAAAGGGAGATTATATTAATGATTGAAGAGATTACTCTTAATGAAGAGGGAATATATTATTGACTGTTAAAATATAAGCCTTTGTGGATATATATATATGAATATAAGCCTTAGGTACAGTGCTCGACTTGAGTAAGCTATAGTTAAGCTTATAGGTGATATGTCCTGTATTTTACCTTCCTGATAACTTAGATTTTTTGTCTAATATTTTCCAAGCTTATATTATTCGATCTTTCTTTAAGTTTCTTTACGATCTTTCTTTTTTAGGTTTCATATTTCAACATTCCTGAAGGCAAATTCTTCCTTTATAGTAAATCTTTGGCTACGTGCACATTGTCACCAAATTTGGTAGCCTTAGTTCTTATGGTTACTATATTGTCAATATTGTCAGTGCTTCAGACGATAGAGAATAGAGAATTTGATAGAAAATTATCATATTGAACTTGCCCTTTTTTATCTGTCATGTACTCCGTATACTTTAAGATATAATAGGTACCCTTCTACAATATCTACCTTCCTTCCTATTGGTACCTAAGTCATCATCAAGATCACTAAATATCACTATACCTCACCAAATATTCCAGTCCAGCTAAGATAAGCTCAGTAACCTAAAAGCTTCTTTTCTTTCTATTCGTTCAGCTTCTCCCTTTTCAGCTCTTTTCTACTCCTTTCTTTACTTCACTCTCCCCTTCTCTCATCCCTTCTGCTTTCGCTTCTCTCTTCCCATCTATGTACCTTCCCTTCTACCTTTCCTTCTTCCCTCCCTTTACTCCTCCGTTACCGTCTTCCTGATGTGCTCCCCTCTCTAGTTTCTTGCCTTCCATTCTTTCTTCAATTTCCCTTCTCTTCTCTACTCCCTTTCCTTCCCTATTCCCTTCCCTACTCCTTTACATACTCCCTTTCCATCTTCCTTCCCTTCTCCCTTCCTTTCTGCCAACCCTTTTCTCCTCCGATACCTTCTTCCTGCTCTGCTCCCCTCTCTTCATCCTTTCCTTCCATTCTTCCTTCAATTTCCCTTCTTTTCTCTACTCCCTTTCCTTCCCTACTCCTTTCCCTACTCCCTTCCCTACTCCCTTCCCTTCTCCCTTCCCTTCTCCCCTCCCTACCCCCTTCCCTTCCCTTCTCCCTTCCCTCCCCCAGTTCATTCACTCACCTGGCCTGCAGTGACAACTGGACACGCCATTGTCGGTCTTGCAGCGCTCATGCTGCGCCTGGTCACAGGTGGAGTCATCGCCCACGATGCAGGTATCAATGCGCACAGGTGGCTGCGTGGTGCGCTGTCTGTAATGCGGTCTAGTGGGTCCTGCGTTCGTAGTGGCTCCCGTGGCTGGTTTACTCTGACTCTGTCCCGGCTGTGGCTGCAGTTCAACAATCTCCGTTTCGGGTACCACATAACCACCGCTGCTCTGTGTGACGCCATGATTGGGTGCACCACCAGCAGCAGCACCACCACCACTAGTAGTCACTCCACCTGCTGTCGTTGCCATGCCCGGCAGTTGAGGCAGTCGTGTCGCTGGCGTTGTTGCTGCTCCTGCGGGCGGATCTGTGGGATCACCAAATAGATTGATGTAAGTGCGTTTGCCATCGATCGAGACGAAGCCTTCGTCACCTGATGCCGACACTATGATGTCCGCCTGCTGGCCACCACCAGCTGCACCACCTCCTGCTCCATAACTGCCATACGGCTTGATGTTGATCGTCTGCTGTGATCCGCTGCCCTTGGGTCCGGGTCCCTGTATGGCCGAGAGGGTCACATCGAAGATCTCGCCATAGCCAGGAGGCAGATGCTGCCGCGTCGGCTGTATGGGCTGCTGTGGTGCAGCGGGTCGTGCTGCGGGCCGTGGTCGTCCGCCTGGCTTGAACTCCGGATCGTCTAGCACAATGCCGGGACGGGGATGGTAGGAGGCGGGCGGAGCTGACGGGGCATTGGCAGTGGGCGCGGCTTCGGTAGTAGTAGAGGTGGTCGAGGTGGAGGTCGAGGTAGACGAGGTGGTGGTGGTGGTGGTGGTGGTGTAGGCAGTGGTGGTGGTGGTGCTAGTAGTGGATGTTAGCTTGGATGTGGGCACAATGGCAGCCACAGCCACGGAGCTCTCGCTCAGCAGCATTGTCTGAATGCTGCTGGAGGCTGGGGAGGATGGGGAGCTGGAGCTGGTGGTGGTGCTAGTGGTGCCGCTGCTGCTGCTGCTGGCTTCCAGCGCCGGCGTGCGATTGGCTGTCATGAAGATCACCTCCTCGGTGGAGGGATCCAAGTCATGATTGTCCATGGACATGGGCACATAGCTGGAGGAGATGCCCATGACGGTGTTGACCACAGAACTGGTCTCTATGATGGTGGTATAACCATCTGGACCTTCGTGCCCAACCAGTGGCTTCTTCGGCTTATGCTTCTTCTTCTCCTTGGCCGGCACAGTAGGCACCAGCTCTGGCTCTGGCTCTGGCGGTGGCTGCAGTTCGTCCTCCACCTCCACACCAGCATCTGTGTCCTGGTCCGAGACCTCAATGTACTGTGCATTGGCATCCTCGTTGGAGAACTCCGAGTCGTAGGTGGTGTCCGTGGGCTGCACTGCATCCAAGCCTGGCTGCCTGGCATCTTCCTCTACTGCCTCCTGTTCTGGCTGCGCTGCTGCGGGACGCGTGGGCAGCTGCTGCTGCTGTGGCGGCGCCGGCAGTGGCTGATACTGCGGCAGAGGTCGCCTGCTTCCATTGACACTCGTGGTAATCGGTGGGCGTGGCTTGTTGCGATACCAGGGCGGACGATTGCTCACGAACCCAGGACGCACAGGCACAATCTGCTCCGGTATGGGCACGCCCGTGATGAAGGGTCGTTCGGGACGATCGAAGGGATACGGCGGCGGACGCATTGAGGTGCCTGGCTTCTGTGCCTCGTAGTCAATGGGCAGAGGTTGCACCTCAGAGATGCGTGGCGGGCCGCGATTGTTGATGCGACTCGCTGAGGGACGACGCACTCCTCCGCCTCCAACGCCTTGGGTATTCGCATGCACATTCACATTGCCGTTGAGCAGCTTCACAATGCCCGTGATGATGTCCTGGATGTCGGGATTGCCGTTCTGGCGCGCACTATGCGGCGCCTGCGTTGCACTCGCCAACGCCAGCGTCGAGCTGGCAGTACTGCTCGGACTCGGACTGATTGGGGACCCCGACGTAGGCGGTCGCAGGTCCCCTTGCACTAAAAAAGGCTCCTCAGTGCTTGGATTGCTGCTGCTGCTGCTCGTCTTGCTCTTGGCCAGCGTCTTGCCCGCTCTGGCGCGCTGGCTGGTGCGCTCTGGCTGATCCTGTTCCTGCTCGTAGGTGCCCGTGGGCTTGATGTTGTAGTGAAAGTAGCGTCCCGCCGACACATCCTTCTCGCTCTCCTCCACATAGTTGACATCGTTGAGTCCCGCCGCATGCAGAATGGGCGAAGCGGAGCGTTCCACACGCGCCCGCGTCTCGTTCTCCAGCAGCTGCGAGTGCGAGTTCTGTGGACTGGGTGGCAACTCGTAGCTGGCCTCGGACTTGGTGCTCTCGATGCTCAATGCTGCCGGCTCATTGTTGCTGGACTTGGGCGAGATCTGTGAGATGCCATCGTGCTGGGCCACTGCAAAGAGAGAGAAGAGAGAGAAAGGGATAACAATCAGGTGAAATTCTTCGGCTTCAGTTTCGCTAATTACAGTGGCAAGAATTAAAGTTGGGTTTCACTTTTCAAGCTGCCACATGTGGCACATGAGACGTGACTTTGTCTGCTTGTACCCTACAGAGAAGAAGCTTTCGTCTTTGTCTTCGTCTCTCTGTGGATGCCTCTGCATATGCTGCACATTTGCATTTCTTAGAAACTCTAAAATTAGGGGGGAGGAGGGAGGAGATGAGGGGCCAGGAGAGTGGAGAGAGAGGGACACAAGACAGCTAGATAGACAGATCTCAGTTTCAGCCTCAGTCGCAGTTGCAGTCGCAGTTGCAGCCTTCGCCTGGCAGGCATCATTTATTTTCCATGTCAAGTTTGTGTCTTCAGTCTTTTGTATTCTTTTCACTCTCACACAAAACTGAGCTAGTGCCTGTGTGTGTGTGTGTGTGTGTCTCTTTGTTTGTTTGTTTTGGGGCTACACCTGGCGACATCTGAAATTACAAGGCTGCCACAGACCCAGTGAGAGACCCCGAGTGAGAGTATCTATCCATCTTAGTCGCCATATCTGTCACAGTCAGCAAAGGCTTATTACTTACTACTCCCCTCTTTCCCTTCTCCCCCTCCTCTCTTTGTCTCTAACTTGAAGTTGAGAATTTCACAAATTGCTACGTGAAGCGTTGAAACGATGCCAGCTAAGTAATTCGCATTGCAGCAAGCGCTGAGCGAGGCTGAGCGTGGGTTGTGCATGTCTGAGCAGGTTAATCAATGGAAATGGAAATGGAAATGAAAATGGAAATGAAGAAATACCTCCCTAAACGCAGAAAAAACTTGTGCGCAGTGAGCAGTGTAAGTGCTGCCAAAGTGAATAACGAGTAAACAAAGTTAAGACGAATGTATTAGCAGAGTTTACAAAGAGTTTACTCAAGAGGTTCTCTCTCTCTCTATAAGGTTAGTTAGTTTCAGCTTGAAGCACTTTCAATGGCAATAAAAATAATAAATTGAAATTAAGTGAAGGCACAAAGACATAAGAAATATTTCCCAAAAGAGCATTGAAGAATACTTTAATAATATTTCCAACAAGCAAGAAAATTACAGTCGTGTGTGCTCGACTGTGATATACCCAGTACTTTACTGAATAAAATGAATTCCTTAATATAAATCATGGAATACATCGAATTAGACCCACATATAGCGCTTTGTACATAGCCGCGAAATTCAAAAGACAAAAAAGCGGAAGGGAGATATTTGACAACCTTATATATAAAACACTTCTCCTTCTTCTATGTTAAGCTTATTTTGTGTTGCATACTTTGCAGGGAGAGGCAATCAGTAACTCTTTATATTTATTTCTTTCATAACTTCTAAATTAATTATGCGATTGCCATCAAATTTGCAGAAATCATTTGGTCATTAATAGTCATTGTGTTTACCAAAAATGAACTGTGCTGCTTTAAAATTGCGCTTGGAATTTAGCTTTTATCAATTTATGGGGGCGGCAGGAGGCGTGGTCAAGTTGTTAATCTTACTTTATGTGTGGGCAATATTAAGCCATATTGAGAACAAATTTGATGGCTCTAGCTATTATAGTCTCTGAGATCTAGGTGCTCATACGGGCAGAAAAACAGACAGACAGACAGACATGGCTACATCGACTCGTCTATTGATGCTGATTAAGTATAATATGAATAAATATAGTTTTTTGGGTCTGCCACGCTATAAAGCTATAATACCCTTCTATCCTCTATCCTCTAGGGTAATAAATACCCACATATATATATAACTACACATATCTCTGTATAAATAAATACCCCCACTAACTAACCAACTACACACATCTCTGTACAACATCTTCAACTCTCAAGCAGCAATACACGTATTCCATTCACAGCTGCCTGCAGTTAATCATAGCAATTAAAACAATTTGCTTTAGTTGCAGACAAAAGAAATTTTAAGATTAACAACAAATTATTTACTTATTTTTCACACTGTAATTATAAAGAGAGACAGATAGAGTGTGAAAAGAGAGGGAGATGTGAAGGAATTTCGAGCTGAATTTGTTGAAAATTTCATATGCGATTAGCGAGTGCGTTTTACTTTCTACGCACAATACGCTTTTCATTCATTCCCAGTTTCATTTCCATTACGATTCACCTTGCAGACTGCTTGCTTTCTTCTCAGTCAGCTTCTTCTTCTCTTCTTCTTCTACTTCTTCTTTATTTTCTTTCTTCTTCTTTCTTTATCTCCAAATTGTTTATTGAAATTGACACCTGCTGATCTTCTTGACTTCTCCACTCGCACTCAATTCACAGCAGGCGGCAGCAAGTGTTGAGGAGCGATAGGAGGCACCCCCCTGTAAAGCATTCAATTCTTGTGCTACACACACACACCTTGCACACACATACCCAGCACACACAAACTTGCACTTACACCTCGCACACACACACCTCGCACAATCTGCTTCGTTACTTTCTTTTGCTTGGCAACCTCTTGTGATTTATGACTGCAAACGTTGAGCTTGCCCCTTCAGGCAGAGCAGCTTAGAATGCAGTTGGCGCTGCCTCTGTCTCTGACTGTACCTCACCCTCTGCCTTTGCCTCTCCGTCAGCCACTGCCTCTGTGTCTGCCTTTCCCTCTGCCTCTGCCGCTGTTTCAACATAAGCTCTAGCTCTTGCATTGGCTGCTTCTCCCTCTCCAGCTCCAGTTCCATCTCTAACTGTCTCAGCCTCATCCTCTGCCTTTCCCTCTGCCTTTGTCTCTGCCTCTGCCTCATCCTCTGCCTCTGTACCTGTCTCATCCTCTGCCACTGTGTCTGCCGTTGGCTCTGCCTTTTCCTCTGCCTCTGCCGCTGCCTCTGCCCCTCAATATGTCTTTGCCTCTGCCTCTCTAAGTTTAGCTCTAACTCTAGCTCTTGCTACTTCTCTCTTAGCATCTCCATAGCCAACTCCAGCTCTAACTAAATCTTCATCTGCATTTCTATCTACTACTCCCTCTTGATCTTCATCTGCATCTCCCTCTCAAGCTGCAGCTCCATCTTCATCTCTAGCTTCCTAACGATCCCCATTTTCAACTGCGTCTCCCTCTGTAGCTCTAACTCCAACTCGAACTTTAACTAGTACTCCCTCTCAATCTTCATCTCCCTCTCCAGTTCCATCTTCAACTGCATCTATCTACATCTACAGCTCCCTCTCATTCTCCAACTTCAACTGCTTCTCCCTCTCTAGCTTCAACTGCATTGCCAACTGGATCTCCATCTACTACTCCCTCTCAAACTCCATCTTCATCTACCACTCTTCTTCTCACTCTCCAACCCCTCTTCCCATCTCCCTCTCCCCATCTCCCTCTCCCCCCTTCCAACTCCCACCCAACAGGTGTCGCGCACACGTTGCATCCGCGCAGACAATGCAAATGTTTGACTGACATATTAGCGCGATGCCAGCAGCGGCTTTGAGTGCCGTGTGGATGACAGAGCCAAAGGGTCTGCCAGCTTGGTTGCCACTTGGGCGACAGACTGGTTAGATGTTTTGGGGTTTATGACGCTGCCTTGCCTCGCCTCGCACATAATTCACACGAGGCACAAAACAAACAAGTTTTCCATAATTTGTTATTGAGACTTAACCCAATTGCTGAGCGCGTTTTTTAGCTTCTTTTTTTATACATTCAAAATTTGGCATACATTTTACTTTCACCTTCACGCCAGCAGCAGCAGCAAACTGGAGCAGCAACAACTACAACAACAGCAACAACAACATCTCACGCATTTTGATCAGAGTCGATGTCGAATTCGAATTCGAACTTATTTGTTATGTTTGAGACTCACTTTCCTCTGTTATTCGCAGCGCGTAATTGACGAGATGAAAACAAGCGTTGCCCCTACATAGAGATACATATAGATATATACACATACATATATAGACATATAGATTTGAAGCGTGATCGCATTTTCACTTTCCTTGCGATTTCCACTTGTTGTTTTTCCAAACTTATTATTGATATGAAAATTGAATTTGTCGCTTTTAGTTGGGTAAAAGTTGCCAGCGCCAGAGGCAGCAACAACAACGAGCAGGGACAACAACAGTAACAAACTGGCCTGGTAAACTGTATCTGTAGCTGCCTCTGTCTCTGTGTCTGTGTGGCATGCAACACTTTCTCGTGGAACGAAAGTAAAATTTCAATTCGCCGGCAACTCCCCAAAGTCGCGAGCGACAGTTCAATGCACTCGAGCAAAGAGACATGAGCAGCGACAACTGTAACAACAACAGCAACAGCACAACAACAACAGCAACACTGATCACTGCAGCAACAGCTAAAACAACAACAACAACGCAGACGAAGACGCTGACAAGTTGGACGACAAGGGAGTCATTAGTTCCAGCGCTTGCCTGCACTAATTCGAGCGCTACTTGAGAGCCCACGTCGAGGACGAGTGTGTGCGTGTGTGTGTGTGTGGATTGCAAGCGCAGGCAGCCAGTCGTAAACTGCACACACCCACACACACACACATATATATAGATAAATATATGTAGGCGCGTCGCTTCGCCTTCAAATTGCCAATTTCAACGCCTTCATGAAAATCACTTTCTATTCCCAAACCCGAAAGGGAGCAACGGCGGCGCCTCCAAAATGCTGTGTTGTTGTTGCACAATTACACAAGTACAAGTACTTAGAGCGCGCACTGTACTGCGACAATAATTGCATTTGCCGCGCGCTTATGAAATGCGATTTCGATATTTAACACACACACGTCTCTGCATTACGCATACGACGCGTTGTCATTGTCGGGCAGACGGGCAAGACTTAATTTGGCAGGCACTGTAAGTGCTCGTAATACGCCGTCTAATGTCTGCAATTGCGTAACGCGGCACTACGTGATAATGCCACAACTAATTCACGACAATTTCACTGCATTAATTCAGTTATTGTTCAGGGTGCGTTCAAATAAAAATAAAAATAAAATAAATATGAAAGAAGAGAAAATAGCGAACTACAATAAATATGATAAATAGTAAACGTAAATATAATATATATAAATATATTTAGTTATAAGTTTAAAATATAGAAAAATTTAATGAGAGTTTATTAACAATAAAAGTTAATAAAGAAGTAAATAAAATACCTTAGCACAATGAAAATGTAAATGACATGCGAAATCTTGAAGAATTTATAGAAACTATGAACAATAAACAAAGCAGCTTTTGTTTGAATTTCTACTTTTATTCAGTTATCCATTAAAGCTGCAGCAATTATTCTCTAATCTGTCAATGCATTCATCATTTATTAATGGGCTCTTTTATGCATTAATGAAGCCACAATCAAAGAGTTTTATATGCAAAGAAGGAAGTTCTTTGAATTCTTTGTTATTTCTTTTGAAACTCAAATAGAAAGCAGTTAAATATTTTTAAAATGCGAGAGAATGTTTGATAATTCGATTGGAATACTACAACAAATATCTTTTACATTTTTTTTATTTCTTTTTTAAGTATTTTTAAAGTTGTTTTATAATCATCAATTTATTTATATCGATTATTTGAAAACTTTTTATTTCTTTTTAAATTCAAAACGATATCCGATAAATATTTTTCAATTCAAATTCAAGATCATATTTTATAATCTGTTTTTAATAATCTGAATAATTTAAATTTGTATATATTAAGATTTTCTCAGTTGTCATTAAATAAAAAAATAAAAAATATAAGCATCAAATATGTTGTATTAGTTTCTTTTTATTTTCTTTTATATTTCTCTATTTTTTCAAAGAAATATTTAAATTATTTTCACTATTTTTTTGATGATTAAATTTATAAACATTTGTCTAGTAATTAAATATAATTTATTTATTAATATTTATTGATTATTTATTTAGAATCTCTTCAATATTTGTTCAATATTAATTTATCATTTTTTAAATGTTTATTTATCATTTGTTTGATTGTTGTCTGCTTTATATTTAATATGTATTTACATTTCATTATTTCCTTTTTTTATTTCGATTTTCTTTGATTTTTATTACATTTTCATTTCATTTTCCATTGGCTTCCCTTTTTAATCCGCTCATCTTGCATTGCTTGGCAAAAGCTGCGCTAAGCCTCATGAAATAAATTCAGTTTTATGCGTCTAAGAGATTTCTATTAAAGATCTCGACGGCATCAATGAAAAACGCAGCGCCCCGCGGCACAACGTGGGCTGCGACTGGCTCTGGCCAACTGCAAGTGGAGTTGGAACTCTGCCACGACGCCCCTTTTCAAAGTCAAAGAACTGAGGGCAACGCCTTGACGCACGGGCAGGCGATATTACAAGTTATCTCCGGCATGTCGGACATTTGAAATGCGAATGGCGGAGGGAGGCGTGACCGCTCACAACAGCAACACAGAAACAACAACAAACAACATCAAAGTGTAGCATTAAAATTTTGATTTAATGCTAATTGATTCTGGCATCGCTTGGCCAACTCTGGTGGGCGTAGCACACACACTCAAACACACACACACACACACACATTGACTCCTCGTTAAGTAGAAAGTTTGTGCAATAAATATTTCTGTTTGTTTTTACTAGCGAAGGCAGAGAGATACTCATTAGTAAAGCAAATAAAGATTCGAGTACTCGAGCAATCAAGCAAAAGTGTCGCGGAAATCTGCAATTAAGAGTTGAAGGTTTGAAGGATTTGCCGCGCTACGAGATATGTTAATTTGTGGCAGCAACTGCTAGTAACTCTGCAACTGCAACTCTGCAACTTTGCAACTGCTGCTGCCAAGCGAATGACCTTAATCAAGGTCTGCAACTGCCGCTGGCAATGCCAGCCTCGGCTGCAATTGCTGCCTGTCTAAGCCGAAATATTTATTAGCCGCCGTCTTGGCTGGCTTACGGACGTACACATCCGGCGGGAGAGAAGAGGCAGGGGAGGGCAGCGCCAAGACAAAGCAGAGCAAAGGCAAGGTAAAGCAAAGACAAGGCAAGGTAAGGCAAGGCAAGGTAAGGCAAGACAAGATGAGGGAAGGCAAGGCAAGTCGAGGCAGGTTGAGGCAAGTTAGGGCTAGGCAAGCCGAGGCAAAACGCAGCTAGTGGCGACTGCACTGACCGCGGCTTAAATAATAGACACACTTAACAGCCTAATTGTCTGATATTTATAATTAAAGCCCAGCAAACTAGCCAGCAACTTGCAACGCTGTGGCAGATTCCAGTGGGAATAGCACAAAGCAGGCACTAATAAGCAGCAAATGCCTTAAGTGGCCACGCCGGGCAGGAACATGGAACATGACTTTGACTTTGCCTGCAACAGCAGCAACAACAAGCAGTGCAGCAGCAGCAGCAACAACAGAAAGAACTGCAGCAGCAGCAGCAGAGCAACAGCAGCAACAGCAGCAGCAACAACCACAGAGCAGCAGCTGCCTTTGGCTTGTAAATTGAACTAGCTGCAATTTAGTGTAGATCGCTTATCTCAAAGGAAGACTGCAACTGCTAGAGGGGAAGAGGGGAGCCAGCATAGTTGAAATATTTGCCTTTCATATGAACACGCAAAGTGCATATTTGCAACTGCCGCACAAAGGGTCAGTCAACTCAGTCCTGGGCAACTCGAGTGGCAAACGCGCTTGCGGCAGGCTGCGCTCCATTTGAGATCGCGTCTAATTGAACAATTAAAGCTGATTAAATGCCGCAAAATGGAGCAAATACAACGCGCTGAATTGGCACAGCAGGCGGCCGCAGCAACAGCCGTGGCAGTGGCAGCCCCTTTGCTGCAAGCAAATCCGCCAGTGGCCGCAAATTGAGGCAGATCTGCTGCTGGCGCTGCTGCTGCTGCTGTGACGGCTGTGACCAACATACAAAGCCAGTCAGAGCTAGAAGAACGTTAAATTTATTGATTGAAAAGTGTATGCGCGCCTCTCTTTCACTCTCCTTCTCTCTTTCTCTCTTTCTATCTCTTGCCTGCTCTAGGTGAAACTGTGTCAACGTGCCTGCAAGAAACGGAACAAGTTGCGTCGCTTATGGCCAAACGGGCTACTCGCGATGGTCTGTGACAAGTTCAAAAGCAATGCGACGTCAGTGTGTGAGTGTGTGTATATGTGTGAGAGTGTGTTTGTGTGTGAGTGCGTACGCTGCTTGTGCCATCAAGCCAAAAGTTGAAAAACAAATGGCCCAAAGAACCGGCTTATATATTGAGTCCCAGACTGAGTCTGTCAGTCAGTCAGTCAAGCAGCTTTTTATTGGGCTATTTCTAGGCGAACCTGGAGAGTGTCTGCGCCGCTGTCCAAGTGTGTGTGTGTGTGCGTGTGTGAGTGTGGATAACTGCACGTCTTTAACGGCATTCTATTTCGAGTTTTACACACTTTGTGTGTCGTCGCTGTCAAAGTTGCCTCCGTCTCCTACTCCGTCTCCATCTCATTCTCATTCTTTGCCTGCGCTGCTGTCACTGCCGCTGCCGCTGCCGCTGCCTCTTTCTCTGCCTCTACCTCCGCCGCTGCCTCTACCTCTGCCCCTGCCCCTGCCAATTGGGCTAATTGTGCTCGTGTAGCCACAAGAATTTCATGCCCAGCAGGTGCGCCGCACCTACGCAGCAAGCATAGAAGTCGTCGCAGAGTTCAAACTAAGCATGAAGTTTGTTGCCTCAGTCTTTTGTGCAAGCCGGCCAGTTTGTTGCCTAAGTCATTCGTTTTGGGCGCAAAAGAAAGCCTGGCGCTGTGCATGCAAATCTGGCAGCCTCCAAGCGAATCAAATCAAAAATAAAATTCCGATTCAAAACCAGTTCCAGCTCCGCAAAAAGATATAAACTGGGAATGTTTTCATTGATTACCATTCAATCGACTCACAGACTGACAGAAGGCGTATGTGTGCGTGAGTGTGTGTGTGCGTGTGAGTGTGCGTGCTGTCTACCTGCGCAGTTGCGGCTTCATCAATGTGCCTTCTTTGCCTTCGCCTGGAGGCCAGAGAGCCTGACCAAGAACGAACTTGACCGAACCGAAATCAAGATAAATTGTGGGTTCGCGATGCTGCACATGGGCGTGTGTGTGCCCCTGTGTGTGTGTGTGTGTGACTGTGTGTGTGTGCCTGGCACAACTTTCGTTGTGCTGAATTTCATTGTACAATTTCGGACTGTCGCCTGGGAAAGGGAAAGTACGACAAGCGAGCAGCGTGCATGCAGCGCGGTTATTGATACGCTGCGATGCCACGCCGCGTTGCCGTTGCCCCAGCAACAACTCTAATTGAATGAAAAGGGTGGAGAAACGTTTAACTTAATTGGCTATGCCGGCGGCAAAGCAATTCCCCAATTCGCCATGAAATTTCAATTTCAATTTTACAAATTGTAACAAGAAACTGCGCATTTACTTTATTCTCGAGCGAACTTAGCTTGGCTTCACTTCTATTCCCAAATTGAACCTCAAAAGTGCTGAGGCACCTGTGATGTGAAATCTTTTAATTAATTGCGTCAACATGCCGTGTGGCCCAGCAAGAATGCAGACGCTGCAACAACAACAACGCTAACCCAATAAAAACAGAAAGAAAGGCGACCTTCGGCATGCCGAAGGTTTTATACACTTGCAGGTGCTTATCTCTTCCAATTATTCCTGTATTAGTAATATATAATAGTGTAGAATTGAAGGGAATGATTGTCTATATATTATATATGTGTATTATGTCTGACTTTGATTGGCATGTGAGGTTAAGTTATTTTTTAAATAAAAACGTATCTTCATACAAAAACCTTTATTTCGGCCGATAGTTCCTATGACAGCTATATGTTATAGTGGTGCGATAAAATTTAATATTCCTATTATAGATATAGAAAAACTCAAACGAAGAAAATTTAGTTGCATCATTTTGAAAAATAACGAAAATCGGCCGATAGTTTGTATGACAGCTATACGATATATGCCTTCGATCAGGCTCGTTCCGACTTATATACAGCGTGCAACAATAAAAAGCAAGTGTGCCAAGTTTTATTAGGATAGCTCCAAAACTGAAAGAATAATTTGTCTTAAAAGAGACGGACATACGAATTTACGGACGCCTGTACAGACGGACATTGCTTGTTGAACTTCTCTCTGTTCTCGCTTATTCAGAATATGTATACAGAATCAATTTCATTAAGATAACTCTAAACTGCGAAAATTATTTGTCTTGAAATAGACGAACATACGAATTTACGGACACCCGCACAGACGGACAGTGCTAGTTTTATTTCTATGTTCTTTCTAATTCAGAATATGTAAACAGAGTCAATATATACATATATATACGCATACTTACACATATATATATATATACAGTTCAATTATGTCTCCCTAGGTGCATTCCCAACCTCTTGCCAAAGCCAATATACCCTCTCTACAAGGGCATAAAAAGCCAACTCCATAAATCTGTGAAGCGCCGAAGATTGCGCGAGTAACAACTTTTCGGCTATTTATCTTTCTTTCTCCTCCGCCTCTTCACTCTCTTGCTCACTCTCCCCCTTTCTCATCCTCTTCCCTCTCTCTTTCTCTCCCCCTCTCTCTCTTCTTCCCCCTCTCCTTCTCTTGCCATCTTTCTCTCGTCGTAGCAAGTGGGCCATGTAACCGAAATGTGCCAAAAAGCAGCGTGGAATGAGCACGGCTAATCTGAAAATGTAAGCAGCTTAAGCAGCCAGCAGAGAGAAAAGGAAAACTAGCTGAAAAGCGTGTTGTCGCTGTCACTTATGGCACCGTTCCCGTCCCCATTCCCGTGCCCGTTCCCGGCCCATCGGCCAGATGAATTGCACTCATCCCGCTTGTCTCTGATTTCTTTATAGATTTCAGAGACTCATCACGCTTTCTACATGGCGTTAACCTGATGAAGTTACTCGCTGTCGATGCCTCCTCGCTTCGCCGAGCGACACTTTTCCAATGCACACACACACACAGACAGGTAGACAAACACTCGATAGGTATTTCAATTCTTTACAATTCGAAAGCCCATTGCATTACCGTTATTACCGTTGGAAACTGCTTAAGATTCTCAATTGGCCGACGCTTGATTCTGTTTTTCTTTTTTTTCTTTTTCTTTTTTATTTTTTTAATTAAGCGTCTGTAAAATGCTTTTCACTTCACCCAATTTTCGCGATCCATGAAGAATGCAGCCGCGCATCGTTACTTCAATACTTCTCCCTCTCCCTCTACTTCTCCCTTTCCCCGTGTCTATGTAAATTTGATCTTGCAACGGCTTCAACTTCTATGTTAATAAGCCTTATTAACTGCATGAAAGGTTTGCTTTGAAAATGCCAACATATTTGTTTTAAATGGCCCAGTAAACAGTAAGGCTGTAAAACAGTGAGGCAGTGAAGCAGTCAAGCCAAGTTGCTTTAATTGATTCAGCGCTGCATAACGGCCCCCGTCAGCCACCGTTGAGTGTTGTTGTTTCATAATTGAAATGCGCATAGCTGCGGCACTGCTAGCGGCCTTTAATGCCCTTTCTATAAACAATGTCAGCTGCCTGCTAAAGTATTTAGCGGCAAACTGCTGAGAGTGCACGGTGGGAAAGTCAGTTTCATGATAGTTCATTGCCGTATGAAACTCCACAAAGGGTTTTTATTTAAGTCTTATAGAGCATTGGCAGAACTTGCTACCCTTATAGATTTTAGATTAAATAGATTGGCATTTGTGTGTTAAATAACATATTTTATTTAAAGTTTTGCTTTTTTATTGATTTGGCGTCAAAATATTTGGGAATTTAAGACAAGTCTTTTCTGTTTTATAAAAGTAATTTATATCAAAAACAAACATTAATGAAGCTACTCAAGGTGGGTATACAATTGCATTCCAAATTCAGACTTAGTTTCGGAAAGCAACCAAAAATATACTTTCTTTTCAATTCATCCGTATCAAATTTTCAGTAATTTTCAAATCTTTATTAGTTGATATAAATCAACAATGCTTCTCAGAGAAAAAGCAATTCCGAAAGAGTAATCTACTTCAGTTGGAAAATAAATCTATTATAAGTAAGAAAATCGATAGCAAAAAGGTTTTTGATCAGGGCCGTAGCAGCTGCTTTAGGGCCCTTGTGCAATACTTATTGGGGCTCCTAGTTTAATTAACATTATAAATATATATAATATTAAATAACTTTACTCAATAAAAATGTATGTTTGTCTTACTTAAGGACTTGAATTGTCCAAACATATTCCCATTAAAAACCTTTTTATGTTCGATAACCGGGCAGCCCTGGAATTTACGGGCCTTTCTGCATACCCGGCGCACACCCTACTCTCGTCCTGTTTCTCATAAATACCAACAAAAACTTAGCGCATTCCCATGTGCTCATTATGCGCTTCAAAAAATATAAATTATTATTCAATTAATTATTCAATTGCGTTTGTCACATACGTCACACAGGCGATTATCAAACCGATCAAAGGGAGAAAAATAAATAAACAAAAGTCTTTAATTAACTGCGATTCACGCAAGTCACGCAGCGCACGCACATTCAAAGGGGGCATTTAGGCGAGGCTTGGCCCGGTAGCGTACCCGATGAATCCGGCATGAATAATCGCATGGCACAATTACGCAAGACAACCGCAAGAAATTGCAGAAGGCAAAGTCCAATGACGCACGGGGCGAATCCAGTTGCAGATGAGACACACAGTTGAGACATCGATTAGGTGTCATATAAAGATACGCGATACGAGTACGAGTATATTCCACCTGATTCGTGTTATGTCGAATGCTGTCAGATCCCGGTTTGTGGGTCAGGCCCGTATTCTAGCGTAAAATGTGGGGGCCGACAGATATTAGCATATGGATGTTCGATCTGCCACGGGTGCTCAGACAGACAGTTCCCCCGTTCACATATCTATCTCGCTACCTGCGTGTCTACATACCACTGTTGCTGTTGTTGTTGCTGCTGTTGTGGTGTTGGCATACTTTGCGGCAAGTGCGAGTACTCGCACAGACACTCATGAGTGTAATGCGCTATCTACTTTATGTATCTGCTCATTCTGAGTAACGCCCAATAAATTATGCGCCGAACATGAAGCTTTCTAAAAAAAAAAGTGAGCAACAAAAAAAAGAAACACGAACAACTCTCTTCGTAGAATCAAGATTCTGTTGCACCCTGCGAGACTGCAATTAGAATGTTAATAGAATCTCTCGAGCATGCAGCGAATTGTTAATTGAATTGCATTAATTGAAAATTATCCTCATTCAGCTGGTAAGCAGCTCATTGTTGTTATAAATGAATTGTGTTGAGGCGAGACGTTTGGAGATAGTAACTGCTTTATGGGTAAGGATTTTTATATGTTTTATAAATATTCATAGGGTTTATTTCCTACATAGATTGGAAATATAGCAAACTAAGGGATGTATAAAATTATATATCTAACGTTTTACCTGATGGATAGGACACTTTAAAGACCTTCTTTAGGATTGACTATGGAATATCATAAGAAACTCAATATTAAGAATAATTTTGAATTACTTCTCTATACTTCTTATCAAAGATATTATTGTATATTGTATTATATTTTATATGATTACCAAACTTACTACTTTTGACTTTAATACATGCAAAAAATATGCATAAAAATTTCTATCAAATTTACTATAACATAGAGCTGTCATAGGAATAATAAAGAGACTAGTTCTCATTGTAAAAAAAACTGATTGGTGCTAATATATTGGACATAATATTGAATGAACAAACCATTCAATTCTGCCCCATTATATATAACTACTATTGCAACGAAAGAAAAAGGAACATACAAAGATATAGAACCCTTGGACTTCTCACCCAACTGTCCGGAAATCCCAATCAATTGAGAACCCGTACCTCATATTATTATAAACTTAATGAACTTTCTTATTTAAACCTTAATCAACTTCTCTAGATAAACTCCTCTATAATCCCACGATAACACCCAAGAGTTGTTGTAAGTGACTCCCTCAAGTTGCTCCACCAACTGTCTGCTAATCTCCTACTCCCTACACTCTACTGCAATTCAGTAGTACACCCGTGTATCCCATAGAAAACTAAAATAACTAAGTAGCTGAGCCAGTGTCGCGCAACTTTGTTGACTGAGAAAGTTGTTGTTGTTGTTAGGCAATTAAAATTCACATCTTCTATGTGTGAAATTCTTGAGTCGACTCCCGCTGGCGATGGACTTCACTTACCCGCAGTGTTGACGTGGAGCAGCAGCAGCGGCAGCAGCAGAGAAATTGACAGCGACAACGTCGACAAGTGGCAAATGTGCCTGGGCTGGGAGGAGACTGGCATTCTATTGTTGTTTTTTGTAGGGTTGCCAGCTCTACTCGATGCTTTGCTTTGTATTAATAAACTTTGCGGCTTTCGTCGCATTTTTGCATAAATTTTGTGGGTTTGGTTCGTTGTCCGTTGCGTGGTTTCCTCACAATGTTCTTTGCAGATCTATAGAGTATTTTCGTTGTTGTTATTGTTGTTGTTTTTGGTGTATTCGTTTTTAGGTTTATAAGTTCCTCAGCAATCGAATCTGTTGCTGATGCTCGCAAGCTTGTCGTAGCATCTTTGCCTTTTGCAGAATGATTGGCGATTTACATATTACGAGCAACTGTAAAGAAAAAGAAGAAGAAGGAGAAGAGAAATGTTAAAAAATTGAATTTCTAAAAGTTCCAAGTTTATTGCCTAAGTCATTTCTATTGGAGTACGCAATGACGAGCTCGAATTCGCGTGAGAACACACTCGAATGAGATTTGAGAAATTGTCGCGAGCTTTGGTTTTTAATGGGGAGCAGTGTCCATTTAAGTGGCCAAGAAAATCACGATTACGTCAGCTAAAAAGGCCAAAGAAAAGGTGCCAAAGGCCAATCGTATATAGTATATATAAATCAGAGTGTGCCGCAAGTTGCTGTTGCTGGTGTCGTTTCGTGGCTTTCTAAGCCAACTCTTTACATAAGTCATGTGGCCAATAATACACAGAGAGACAGAGAGACAAAGAGAGTGAGAGAGAGAGAGACACACACACGACACCTGCAACAGTTGCTCGCAACATTTCGAACGGCAACTGCAAAGTGATTGAAATGCTAATTTTGATTGATGTCGACAACAAGCAGAGAAAGAGGAAGATGAAAGGGAAGCAGCAGTAGATGAAGAGGGGGGGGGAGGGGAGAAAAACGCTCAAATAGTTTTGCTCGACTGCTGGTGCAGCGAAAGTTTAAGCACAATTCGAGAGGTGTCAAAAGGAAAAGTGAAACTCGAACAAAATGCCAATGTCGATAAATCAAATGCAAACACTAACTGTGTAAACTGGTCTGCTCTGGCTCGGATTAGAATTGAATCACGGCACGGCACGAGGCACGAGAGTATTACCCAATAATTGTAACATCAATAAAACGCCCCAACAACAACAAATGTATCTTATCAGAGAGGGGAGGGGGCCAAGCGGAGATCGTTAAAGCGCGCACAAAACCAAAACAATTGCGGGTTAAGACTTAGCTGAAAGTGAAAGCAAGAGAAAGACAGAGAAAGAAAGAGAGAGAGAGAGAGAGCAGCTGGAGTTGGGAAAGGTAGAGCAGTGTGTGAGTGTGTGTGTGTGGAGTAAAGGTTGCTACGTGCAGAGTTGAAAACTCGATTACGATTGTGCACCGAAAGCGAAAGATAAAGACTCATTCCAACTCCAACTCCAGTGCCAACTCCAGCTTCAGTTGCCCAAAAAAACCCAACGAAGGCGTGCCAGACATATGCAGACACGTTGAGTCACGGCAAAACATATTGGCAGCGTGGTTGCTGTTGTTATACCCGCTAAGCAGAGAGTAGAAGGGTATGATCAGGTTGTGGCAATCGGAATTGAATGTTACAGGCATAAAGAGACGAGGTAGACCCAACAGACTATATTTCTTAAACAGCATCAAAAGACGAATCAATGTCTGCCTGTTTGTCTGTCTGTCTATCCATCTGTCTATTTATCTGTCTGTATGTCCGTCTGTATGTCCGTCTGTCTGTCCGTCTGTCTGTTTGTCTGTCAGTCTGTCTGTTTGTCTGTCTGTCTGTCCGTCCGTCTATCTGTCCGTCTGTCTGTTTATCTCTCTGTCTGTCCGTCCGTCTGTCCGTATATCTCTCTGTCTATCTGTCTATCTGTCTGTCTGTCTTTCTATCTGTCTTTCTGTTTGTCTGTCCGTCTGGCTGTTTATCTATCTGTCTGTTTGTCCGTATGAACAGCTAGATCTAAGAGACTAATATAGCTAGAACCACCAAATTTGGTCTCAACAATTTTCATATTGTCCAGTTTGATTTAATATTCAACCACGTCCCTTTCCCTCCTTATACATAAATAAAAACTGAATTCCGAACATAATTTCAAAGCAGCACAGTTAATTTTCGGCATAAACAATAATTATAAGCTCCCCAATGATTCCTGAAAATTTCTTTACAATCGAATCATAACCACAGAAGTTACTTGAGAAATAATTATAAAGAGTTAGTGTTTGCCAAGTCACTCCCTGCAAAGTATGCAACCCTCGAACAGGGTAAATCACAGTCGAGCACACGCAACTGTAGCTTTGTCATTGTTTACACTCCGAGTGCAGGAAGTTTTTCCATATGCCGAACCTTGAAAATTTTCGTTGCTGTTCGAAATGAAATAGAAAGTTTTTTAATAACTAACAAGAGCAGCAACCCCAAACCACAACAAACAAGCACTTTATTCGTGGGCGGTTGTTGTTGTTGTTGTTATTGCTGTTGTGGCTGTCATTAAACGACTCCATTTTGTTTCCATTTGACTGATTGCACCGACAAAAGGCGCCTGTCCACGGCGAAGAGTGTGTCTTTGCTGCCTTGTTTACATTCTGGCCGAGGCGTCTTTCTTCGACGGAAGTGTTGCATTGGTTCGTAATTAGTTAAGCTGTCTTCGCAGCTAAGTGACTCATATGGTTTTTGGGCTGCCAGTGCGTTGCATAACTGAACATGTGTGTGCGGGCACGAAAACAAAGGAACGGAAGGGAACGTTGATAAATGGGCAAAGTGCGGATTAACGAAAGACGGAGAGATAGAAAGAGCAACAGGCAATTGCGTAAGTTGCACGGCAAGTGGGGCAACTCCTGCTGTTGATGGTCTTTAATCTCATTCTCGTGTCCAATATTTAAGCAAAAAAAAAATCAGCATATATGCGGTATATATGTATCTTAAAAAAGACTTAGGCAACAAACTTCAGCTGTGTTTAGGCACCACAAGAGGCATAGACTCCGCACAAAGGCTTAGGCAACAAACTTTCATTAATATCTCTGCCGTTTTTCTTCTCATTTTGCTTACCTCAAATATCGCATCATTAATCCAAATGCATTGCGGGTTTTTGATTGATTTTATGATGGAGCTTGCTTGTTTGGTATTTTTTTTATTTCGTGTTTCCACTTTTCAGTTTTCTTTCTACTCCTTACGCTTTGTTCCGGCTGTCTAGTCGATGTTATTTTCAATTATATTTTGCGCATAATTTCACCAGAGAAAAAAAAACACAAAAACTGCAAGACACAAAGAAGCGAATTGCAATTTCTATAAGACTCAAAGCAAAGCTGCAAAGCGGCGGAGGCTGAGGCAGCGGCAGAGGCAGCGGCAGATGCAGAGGCCGTGGCCATGGCCGAAGCCGTTTGACGTCGATGGATGCATAGAAATGCGGTTTTGTGGCTGCAAGGAATGCAGCAAAACTTTGAATTATCGAAAACTAAAATCTACAGATAGTGTAAAGAGGTGGCAAGTGGACAGACAGCGAGAGAGAGGGAGAGAGCGCGACTGACAGTGTTGTACAACTTGCCAAGCGGGCAGCCGCAAGAAATTGGCACAAGTGCGCCAACGTCGCCGAAATGGCACGAGTAACAGTACAAGCTGGAGCTGCACTTGAAGTCGGACTCGGAGCTGAAGCTGGAGCAATTGAGCGCCCGATCCCATTGGCACAAACATGTGTAGGCCGCTTGACCGGCAACTGCGAACAAGTTGTCGCCGCATTGGCCAAGAAATTTGGCTCGCCTCTTCCTCTTCTTTACCCCTCACAAGGCTAGTTTGGTGGCCAATTTGATGGCATCCGGCACGGATACAAACTTGCCACGGCAGACGGCGCTGGTGGCCAATTAGTGGCGTCTGCTCTTGCAGGGATTAACAAATGCAGCGCAATTTATTTTAATTATGCGACAAAAACAAATTAAAAAGGTTTTTTTTTTTTTTTTTTGAAACTGCAAATTTTCAAATGCTTGCAACAAAAAATTTCACAGCGCGAAAAAGACGTAATTTGCAACAGCAACAACAACAACAACAGCGAAGCAAGACAACAACAAACGCGGAGACGAACGCGGAGCTGAAGACGGTGGCAAAAGGTAGCGCAAAAAAGAAAGTTTTGTTTTTTGTCTTGCTGTTGTTGTTGTTGCTTTTATTATTGTTGTATTTTTGCTTTTCTACACACGAGCACACACACACTAACACACACACATCGGTAGATAGACAACGCGCACAAATATCATTCGGATTCCGTTTACATTTCGCCTTTTGCGGCTCTTCTTCTCCGCTGCTGCTTCTTCTTCTCTTTCTTCTTTCAATTTTTTAATTTATATGGCAAGCAGCGCAGTCCACAGCGGCGGCAGCAAGCTCTGAGCTTGTTTTAGTTATTCACTTTTCATAGATTAACACACACACACGCACTCTCTCACACACACACACCGGCTGTGTATGTGTTGCTGCTTCGAATTTCTTTTTACCGTCAACAGGTGTGCAACGCACAAAAGCCCAACGTGAACTGAGCCACAGCAAAGCCAGCGTGGTAACTAGAGCTGCCTGAGTTGCACTGAGCGTGGTGAGTGTGGTGAGTATCGACAGGGCAAAGCCAAGCTCGCTGTGTGGTGACTTTGCCTTCGACAACAATTGAAAGTGCAAAGTTATCGAATATGTGTGTGTCTGCCTGGGAGTCACCTTGCCCCCGACCCGGCGTTGCCCGGCATTGCAAGTGCGAGTGGGCAACGAAATTCAAATTGCAGCCCACCAGGCAGGCAAGTTAACTGGTGGGGGAAGGGGGGGCTGCACATTAGGCACTAATAGCCTCAGATTCAGTTGCTCAATCGCCGCTAACAAGCCAGCAGCTTCTCCAGCTCTGCCCATCTTCAGCTCCAACTCCAACTGCAGCTCCAATCAACGGCTGGTCAACAATTACCCGTGTACGAGTAAATTGCAAACGCACGAGATCGAGATTAGGCATAGACAGACGCAGAGACAGAGAGACAGAAAGACAGAAACAAAGGCCGCCAAAGCAATTGAAAATGAAAACTAGAAAAAGCAGTTGAAAGAAAAGCGACGGCACAGCGAAGCTCTGATGCCCTACGGGAAGCCCTTCAAGCTGATAAGAGTCGAGGCAAGTTCAAATTGGCCAATTAAATTACATTTTGTAAAGGTATTTTAATTAATTTTTAGAGGCGGAAATAAAATATTAAATCATTTTAGATCTTTATCAATTAAAACTTTATTATTAAAAGGTCTTTTTTCAAGTCTTAAAAGAAAGAAGTATTTTTTTTTATTCTATTTTCTATTTATATGTACACAAATACAAGTTCATCTATTATACAACAAATCTTCATTAATTCAAGTCTTATCTCTTCATCAAATCTGCTTTTTATTTTTGTATTTTTTAATTTTTTCTAAAGTTTTAATTTCATTTTTAAATATAATAATAAGATATAAAACACATACAAATGTATAAAATCTCTTTTTAACTTTTTTTAAGTCTTCAATTCTGTCTTATCATTAACCGAAGTACACTGCAATGTTTCTTGTTGTTTCTCACTAAGTTGTCCACTTATTTCTTTGCTAATATACTATAAAATTCCTTGGTATCCGCGCAAAACGTCGTGACAAAGTCGTAAGCCCAATGCATTCCACAGGCTTGTTAGAGGCTTTTCCACTTCCATTACTCGTCTCCTGCTGCAGTTGTTGCGTTCTGCGGCTTACCACGGGTATTCGATTGCATTTGATGGGCACCCCCGCAGCAGCAGCCGCAGTGGCAGTGGCAGAAGAGGCATCAGAGGCAGCGGCAATAACAACGATCGGCAACGATCACGAAGCAGCGTCGGCGGTATTCGTTTTTCATGTCACCTCATTTGGCAGCGAAGCGCGTTGATAAAGAAAATGGAAGGAGAAGCAGTCGAAATCGAAGTGCAGCCCATGACAGAAAACCATGAGCCCATGACCAGTGAAATTTTGTTTACTTAGCTCCTCTCCCTGCCACCCTCTCTCCCTCTCACTTTTCCCAGTCATCCATTCTGGTTTCTATTCGGCATTTTTTTACTTTTCATAGATCATTGTTCGGCACCTGTTAATGGGAATAGTCGGCACTGCCGCCTGGCCATAATTGAGCACGTTGGCAGCTTTAATAGTTCTAAGCACTTGGGTATTAGTGTCAAAACTTGCGAGTACAGTGTAACTCGGATTGCGGTACTTCAGCAGCGGCACTTGACCAGCGCATTTTGCGGTCAGTGGGTTCTGTTTATGTTTATAATTTATTTGTTTCTTCGTAATGAAAACATGCCGTTTAAGCAATTCGAGTGGGATTTGATAAATAGATTGTGAATAATGTATGGAATAACCCTTTAGCTTACTTAGAACTTGGACAACGCGAAGGGGATCATATCACACTCGAATTGCACTTCAAATGAACTGGATTGATTGACTGGGGAAGATCTGCGATAGATCCGGGGTGGGACAATGATTGTGCATAATGATGGAAGGAATAACAAGTGAGAAAAGGAGACTTGCAGCATCTCTTATGGTCTTAAGATTTGCATTCATTTTATTTCTTTACAAATTATTGTTTATAATACTATATTTATATTTTATTTGTACACTCGAAATTAACAATAACTGATTAATTAATCGCATATATTTCCCATAAGTTTTTTGCTTATTTCCAGTAGTTTTGGAGTCATTTCTCTGTACTCGGCCGACTGCTGTTGCATCATTGCGCTGAGTTTAACTCGTTCGTTTTGAATATTCTGCAGACGTGCACGATTCTCTTTACTTTTTGCCATATAAATCTGGAAAAATCAACGATATAGACTGAAATTGTTATGCACATATATTACAAGCGAACACACCTCTAACTCCCTTTCCTGCGTTTTCAGTTGCTTTTCAATGAAGCGTATACTGGAATCCATCAACCTCACGCGCACCGGCCTTGTGCGTTCCTCTGGAGTCAATTTGTTAACGTTCCTTAAAAAAATATTAGATTGTTAATGTATGCATATTACGGGTTATCTAACACGTACCAGTGGTGACCTTCATATGGAGCAAACTTCTCCTTGAGTACCTCCAGGGTAATCAGTTTCTTGCCCACATCATTGGCAACATAGAAATGTTCATTAATCTGTGAAAGTACCTGAGCAATTTTTGTGCGCGTTCGTTCAATAACAGTTTCCTTATTCAGAACCGTATTCTCATGTTGCAATAATATTGATGCAAAAGGCTCCAAGCACTCCGGACTGAAATGGTTACAAAGAAAACATTAAATTACTTCCAGAGATCAAAAGCAAGCCGCGATCTACCTTATATCTGCACAGATTCCCATTAACGCATTATCATATTGCTCTTTCACAGTTGTCGCTATCGCCAAGTGTCTGTTGTAGGCTTCTTCTATGTTTGTTTCTGTTAAAGTTTTTTTATCTGGCTGAGACATTTTTTTTACTTTTTTTAATTTCTAAATTCAACAATAACAAAGTTGACGCGGCTTCGGCTTGGATGCGATCAGTGTCACCACACCAAGAATGTACTGAATATACCGGGTTATCGATTTGAATAACAAATGCCGGCTGTTGTCTATCGGCAGACCGCCACGCTGCGCCATTTTATCGAAAATTGTGATAGTTGTGTGTTCATCTATTTGTTTATTGTTTGCTAAAATAATTATAAAACAACGCAAAAATGGGTAAACGACAGCACCAAAAGGATAAGATGTAAGTTCCATAGCAACCCAAATATGTCCCTAACTCAATAGTACCTTTTATCTACAGGTATTTAACATACACCGAGTGGAGCGAGTTTTATGGTGGCAAAAAAGTCGAATCCTTGGAGAATGAGCACATTAAATTTAAACGTTTGCCATTTGGCCATTGTTGTATTACTATGGCTCCATTCGAGATGCCGTACTGTGATCTAAACGGCAATGTCTTCGAGTACGAAGCAATATTGAAATTCTTAAAGAAGTTCAAAGTGAATCCCATTACGGGCCAGAAAATGGATTCCAAGTCCCTCATCAAGCTCAATTTCCACAAGAATGGCAACGATGAATACCATTGCCCAGCTCTGTTCAAACCCTTCAGTAAGAACTCACACATTGTAGCTGTGGGCACTACGGGAAACGTTTACTGTTGGGAGGCCATCGATCAGCTGAACATAAAAACCAAGAACTGGAAGGATTTGATTGATGACACTCCCTTCCTACGCAAAGATATAATCACCATTCAGGATCCTCAACATTTGGAAAAGTTTGATATATCTAAGTTTCATCATATACGCAAAAACTTGCGAGTCCTAACGGAGGAAGAGCAGCAGGAGCGCAAAGATCCCCTGGGCCGCATCAAGACTATGAATCTTGAAACGAAAGAGACACTGGCTCAACTGCAAAAGGACTATCAGCCCGCAGAAGAGGCACCTTCGAGCTCCAAGCGTACAGCTGACAAATTCAACGCCGCCCATTACTCAACCGGCGCTGTTGCCGCCAGCTTTACATCCACTGCCATGGTGCCTGTGTCTCAGATTGAAGCAGCCATTATAGACGATGATCTTGTCAAGTATGAACGGGTTAAGAAGAACGGCTATGTGCGCTTGAACACAAACTTCGGACCCCTTAACCTGGAACTGTTCTGCGAACAGATTCCACGCGCCTGTGATAATTTCATTAAACATTGCGCCGATGGATATTACAACAATGTCCTGTTCCACAGATCAATCCGGAATTTCATTGCAAGTAGCTTTACAGAATCTTGGTTTTGCAGCAATGCTCACACAGCTTCTTTTCTTACAGATACAAGGAGGTGATCCCACAGGCACCGGAGCTGGTGGAAAGTCAATTTGGGGCAAACCTTTTGAGGACGAGTTCAAGCCAAATCTTACACACACTGGACGTGGTGTACTTTCTATGGCCAACTCAGGGCCCAATACAAATGGCTCACAGTTGTAAGTAACTATTAGTTAAATATTGGAGATCAATCAGTAACCTTATTGATCCTCTGCAGCTTCATCACGTACCGATCGTGCAAACAACTCGATGGAAAGCACACGATCTTTGGCAAATTGGTTGGAGGTCTGGAGACACTGCAGAAGATGGAAAACATCGAGGTGGATAACAAAGATAGACCCATTGAGGACATTATAATTGAGAGTTCACAGGTGTATGTGAATCCATTCGAGGAAGCAGTCGAGCAGTTGGCTAAGGAACGTGCTGACGAAGCCGTCAGCAAGCAAGAAGCTGCCGCGAAGCAGGAACAGCATAAGCGCTTAAACGAGCCCCTGAAAGTATATCGAGAAGGCGTGGGCAAGTACCTGAAACCCAGCGGACCCAAGAAACCTGAGATTCAATCTCAACCTCTGACCAAAAAGAAGAAAACTGCACGAGACTTTGGCGACTTCTCTAGCTGGTAGCTGTCACTCTCCAATAAACATATATTTTGTATTGAACACATGTATTTTCATTTATCCGCTTCTCCTTCTGACTCGGCACGTTCCCGGTTCTGCCAGTTCTTCTTCATCTCCTGCAATTTCCCCTGACGTCGTTTGCGCTCTGTGGATTTCTTTTGTTCGAGTGCTTTGAGTTGTGCCGCAATCGAGTGCTCTCCGTTAAGGTGGACATCCAGTTTATCCAATAAGATTTTACGTGCCTCAATGCGATTCTTTGAGGCTAAACGATGCAAATGACACTTGACGGTGATGCCGGTGGGCAAATGTCGTAGGAAGACACAGTTGTTGGTTTTGTTTACGGCTTGCCCACCCGGTCCACTACCGCGCATCAGATCCTCCTCAATATCGGACTCCTTAAGCGTGGGATAGCGTGAGTAATCCAGGTGGGCAGTGGACGCCAGCCGGCAGAGCTTGCTGGAGAATGAACCAGCCAAAGAACGCAGCGTGAGCATCACTAGAGTATGCGTCCTTTCTTAAGTAACGTCTCGCCGCGCTGTGTAACAAAATATTAATAGAAGGTTCGTTGTGATATAATCTCGGTACGCACCTTGAAATTGAACTCAATTTGCAGTGGATTCGTTATCTCACGGTTCTCACGGAACTCGTGTCGCACTCTGCCAAGGAAATAATTCTTGTCCGTGAGCTTAAGATGATTTCCGTATTTTATCAAATGCTTATAAAGACGCAGCACTTGCTGGCGAGAAGGCTGCAACATGATTTTCTTATACCTTTTAAGATCAAAACAACTTGTTGTCACCTCAAATATGAAATGAAAGTGCTGCCAAACAATAAAATGTAGTGTTGCTAAGTTGTCGATGTACTTTCGTTAAGTTAAGTACAATCAGCTGTTGACAACTGAACACTTCAAACCACAACAAAAACAGTGTTGCCCCATAAGCGAAATCAGCTGATTGCGTGAGACTCATTATCAATATATTTGTTTTGCCATTTATTTATTATTTTAAAAAACAGATAACAACATTAAGTTTCCTTACCCTCTTATCATAAAAACTTCAAATGGTTGTGACTTGCGCAATTCAAAGCTCTAAGCGTGTACACAAAAGCAAAAGTCAGTGAACTGAAATTCACTCTGACTTGCAATTTATCAGGTCTAGCACGTCACTATCTACCCAATCTTTAGTATCATAATCTTCATCGATTTCAACATTGTGCAATCGACTCAACTCATACATTTCCCACACCTGGTGGGCAACTTCACGATCGACCAATTCGCCTCCTTGTTTCATCGTATTCTCTATAATTTCCTCCTCTGGAACTTGGCCTGACAGCATTTCGGCAGTCGAAATTTGTGAAGGCTCAACCAGCATCATTAGGAAGAACGCTGAAATGCTTACTGAGTAGGGCAGGAAACGAATATACTCTTTCAGCAGGTTCTCTCGACTGTAAGCATAAAAATAAACCAAATTATCATATGCAGTGTACATCATGTATCAGTTTTAGGTACCTTAGAAACTCAGGAAGTTGCTGATTGGAGTGTTTCGTGTAGCTTTCGGAGAGAGCATTGCAATAATCATCGAAAATACTATTAAAATTCTTGTAACGAACATCTGACAGAATGGAATTTGCCAAGAAAACAGTCAGATCAATCATAGGCGAGGAGAGACGCATTGTCTGATAGTCAAACATCATCATCTCCAAGGGTGTTCCACTGTTGTCCGTATCGTACTTATAGGCCACATTGTTTCTTAGAAAATCTCCATGGCAGATTGTTGATAATGGTTCCTTAGGGGCCACAAGCTGACGTCCGTATCCAATATAGTTAAGCGCTAATTTTTGGAACTTTTTGATGAAATTCTGCTCAACTTGTGGATGGTACTTGTTGGTCGCATTAGCAGCCCTCTTCAGAGATACCTTACACACCAAATCCCATTCTTTATGGATTGTATCATTGGCATATCGAGAGTCTAGGAATCCACTCGTTAGCTTCTTGAAACGTTCCTTTTCGTTGTGCTTCAACGCGTAGCCAAAGCCATGAAAGTTTCCCAAGTATTTGACTAGAAACAGACTTCAATTGATTAAATATTCAATAGGCACCAGGATATTGAGCTCACCTGCGATGCGTGCATGGTCCAATGAAAGACCATAACGGTCCTTGGCCAGGCTCCAGCCATCTGCTGCAAAGTCTCCCAATATAATCAGAGCAAAGTTCTCCCTGAGCTCACTGTGATAATACTTGGGCGCTGCAAAGTTGCCATCAGATAGCTTCTCGATCAATGGCAGAATTTCGGTGTAGAAACTGATCTCATTGTGAAAGAGAGTTCCAAACTGAGCCATAGCGTAAGTTTCCTCTGGTAGTTCGGGTGTTTTCTAGAAAATAATTAACTAATGATGTTTGCTGTACTTCAAATCTCTCGAGAGATATTCACACTAACCTTGACAACGAGTTTTCGCTGATACTGTGCGCCAGCGTACTCAAAATCAATATTAGCCCTGTAACATTGTGTCATCATAAAGGCCTCTTCCGGCCCGATCAAAGCGATTTTAATAGCACCAACTTTGAATGTTTCCAACTGTGATTCGCTGTAATTCTCTATAAGTCGACCATTTTTTAATATTAAAGGCAAGATTTCAGTGGTCAACCAACGAATTTCATCATCGACGATTAGCGCCATTTTCTGTTGATATATTTAATGTTTTTTTCTGCTTCCCTGTTTTTGTGTAGAACCGTTCGGGCGCGATACCCCAGTGCAACTGGTCGTTGCAAAGCGCGTTTCGTTTTAGGCGACCTCCAACGAACGTAGAATACGAACTATAATTCGTGTAGATATTGTGTGGGTAGGGTAGCGCAAGTGTGTGCGTGTGTATCATCATATAGGAACATAAATACGATTGTATGTAAACATTTGATTGTTGTAATGTTATTCGCACTGGTTGAAATAGTAGCGAATTTTAACTTATGGTGATGACGTTCGAAATACCTTAGATAAGATAATCCCTGATACGTTAACGCATTGATTATCTTTTAAAAAAGAGGCATATTTACGTTTGCCGTTATAAATACATTAATATTATGTAAACAATAAGATTTACTTCAAGATACCACTTTATAATATGAATATTCCCATTCAGTGCTTTAAATGTTTTGTTGCTTTTGTTTGATATTCTTTACCATCTTCGTCGAAGAGATAATTAAATTTGATCTAAATCACTTAAAGCTCCTGTGGCCATCTCTCAATCCCTGGTCATCTACTCCGTAATTCTCACTTAGACTTAGTATTCTCCTTGGTCAACTTTCGTTAAGTTACGATCAATCAGCTGTTGACAACATGTGTGCAAGCAATAACAAAAACAGTGTTGCCCATTAAACCAAATCAGCTGATTGCATTACAGTCGTTTTGATTTTATGTTTGTTTTCCAATTTATTCATTTAAACAATAGAGAACAACTTTTATTTTGCATTCCTTTTTGTCATACCATCTTCAGCGGTTGTAATTATATAGTTCCAGCCTCTGTGCGCATATGTGTGTATGGGAAAGTGATGAATTGAGGTTCATTCAGACTTGCAATTTAGTAGGTCTAGCACCTCACTATCTACCCAGCCATTAGTATCAATATTTTCATCAATTTCAATACTGTGCAATTGACTCAACTCATACATTTCCAACACCTGGTGGGCAATTTCACGATCGACCAGTTCGCCACCTTGTTTCATCACGTCCTCTATAATTTCCTCATCTGGCACTTGGCCTGACAAAATTTCTGCCATCGACCTTTTTGGAGGTTCAACAAGCGTCATTAAGAAGAACGCTGAAATGCTAACCGAATAGGGCAGGAATCGAATATACTCCTTCAGCAGATTCTCTCGACTGTAAGTAGAAAATAACCCAAATTATCATATGAAATGTTGATCATGTATTATATTTAGATACCTTAGAAACTCGGGAAGTTGCTGATTGGAGTGCTTCGTGTAGCTTTCGGAGAGAGCATTGCAATAATCATCGAAAATACTATTAAAATTCTTGTAACGAACATCTGCCAGAACGGAATTGGCCAAGAACACAGACAGATCAATCATGGGCGAGGAGAGACGCATTGTCTGATAGTCAAACATCATCATCTCCAAAGGTGTTCCACTGTTGTCCGTATCGTACTTATAGGCCACATTGTTTCTTAGAAAATCTCCATGGCAGAGTGTCGATAAAGGTTCCTTAGGGGCAGCAAGCTGACGTCCGTATTTGACATTATTTAAAGCCAATTTCTGAAACTTCTTGATAAATTCCTGCGCAACTTGTGGATGGTACTTGTTGATAACAATACCGGCTCTCTTCATTGCCGCCTTATGTACTAAATCAAATTGTTTAGGTATCGTATCAGAGGCAAAGCGTGAGTCGCGGAATCCACTCGCAATCTCCTCGAACCGTTTCTTTTCGTTGTGCTTTAGTGCGTAGCCAAAGCCATGAAATGTTCCCAAGTATTTGACTAGAAAGGACTTAATTTAAAAAAAGTCTTCAATGGGTACCTAACTGATAAGCTCACCTGCAATGCGCGCATGATCCAGAGAGAGACCATATCGATCCTTGGCCAAGCTCCAGCCATCTGCTCCAAAGTCTCCCAATATGATCAGAGCAGAGTTCTCCCCGAGCTCACTGTGATAATACTTGGGCGCTGCAAAGTTGCCATCAGATAGCTTCTCGATCAATGGCAGAATTTCGGTGTAGAAACTGATCTCATTGTGAAAGAGAATACTAAATTTGGCCTCTGCGTAATTTTCCCCTGGCAGTTTTGGAGTTTTCTACGGGAAAGAGAAACTAGTTATTTTACACGGTAAATCTCTTGATCTTGTACTAACCTTGACAACGAGTTTACGCTGATACTGTGCGCCAGCGTACTCAAAATCAACACTAGCCCTGTAACATTCTGTCAACATGAAGGCCTCTTCAACGCCGATCGCAGCGATTTTGATAGCACCCACTTTGAATGATTCCAGCTGTGATTCGCTGTAATTCTCTATAAGTCGACCACTTTTTAATATTAAAGGCAAGATTTCAGTGGTCAACCAACGAATTTCATCATCGACGATTAGCGCCATTTTTTGTTGATATATTTTATGTTTTTCCGACTTCTATGAAGAACCTTTCGGGTACGCTTCAACCGTTGAACTGATCGTTCCGCTGTGAAACCTGATTCAGCAACCTCGTCCGAACGTAGAATACGAACTATGCAGAATGCGTGTGTGCGTGTGAACACAAATCGATTGTAAACATTTGATTATTGTAATCTCATACTCGCCGGTAGGAAATACAATAGCAACGATTTTCAGTGATAAGTGATAACGGCAGCACGTTCGAAACCCTCCAGATAAGACAAAGACTGATAATACCTGATAAATTTACGCATAAATTGTTGTTCATGGATAAGGAAAACATTCGCGTTCGCATGGGATCTGTGACCTCATAAAGAAATTACAATTATGTGAACAGTAACATGATTTATTATAGCTATTGAAGGTACACAACATAAATATATTTTACTTTCCGAAATGAAATCTTTCTTGTTTTTTTTATTGACTCACTTAATAAACGATTTGGCATCATTGATCCAATTGCTGACATCAATATTCTCATCCAAAGCTACATTGTATCGTTGACTCAATTCCAACATTTCCTTGATCTGATGCGCAACTTCTCGGTTCAAAATTTCACCACCTCTGACCTTTGACGCCTCTCGAATCTGCTCCTCTGATTCTGCCAGATTGAACATTTCCTCTGATGAAATGCTTGGTGGATCGATTAGTTCCATTAGAAAGAAACTTGCTATGAGCACAGCGTAGGGCACAAATTTGATGTACTCCTTAAGCAAATCCTCGCGACTATAGAGAGAAAGATGGAATATATATAGTAACTGATACTCCAGATATTTAGTGTAGATACTTACTTAAGGTACTGCGGAAGGGGTTGGTTCGATTGTTTTTTATAGCTTTCAAAAAGCGCATTGCAGTAATCATCGAAAAGACTATCGAAATGCTGATAACGCACATCCTCGAAGACCGACAAGGCCAGAAAGACGGAAAGATCAATCATGGGAGATGATAGACGCACGGTCTGATAGTCGAACATCATTATCTCCAAGGGAGTTTCGCTGTTATTCGTATCATAGCGATAGGCCACATTATTCCTGAGAAAATCACCATGACAGATTGTGGCGAAGGGTTCTCGTGGTGCCACACGTTGCTTTCCGTACTCCTTATAGCTGTACGTCATGCGCTGAAACTTCTTTACCAGTTCCATATCCACCTGAGGTTGATACTTAGCAACCGATGTTCCAGCCCGCTCTAGGGTCGTCTTTTGCTTGATATTCCAATCCATGTTTAAGGTTGAGTTACTAAACCGTCCTTCCTTGAACTTTCCCGTCAGCTCATCGAAGAGTTTCCGTTGACTGTGTTTCAGCGCATAACCAAAGCCATGGAACTTTCCCAGATATTTAACTGAAATTGATCTTATGTTATATCAAATCCCTTAAGTATCCTCTCTTTGCCTTACCTGCAATCCGCGCATGTTCGAGACTCAATCCGTATCTCTGCTTCGTCATGCGCCAGCCATCAGCTCCAAAGTCTCCCAGAATGAGTATGGCAAAGTTTTCCTTAATCTCACTGTAATAATACTTGGGAGCAGCGAATTTGGTGTCGCTTAATTTTTCTATCATAGGTAATATATCCGTGTAGAACTCCACCTCGTTGCCAAAGAGGGCATCGAACTGCAGCGATTCGTACAAGTCTGGCGTTACCTTAGGTGTTTTCTGTCACGAAATTTGATAAGGTTTATTGCAAGTCTGTGTAGAAGCCTTAATTAAACTATCTAGATAAAGAGATTAGTTATCTGTTCACACGTCGTTTCGTAATTGCATTTTTAACTTGTGAAATACTTTGATTGAACTGGAAGATACTTAATAATTACCTAGTCTCCATAAGGTATCTAGATATATATAATGTATGTAGCTTTAATAAACTTAACAAGATGTATTGATTGCCTGCCCGACTTTATTTAGTATTATTTCACAAATATAAATCTTTGAAAAGGATATATATATTTACCTTGACGATCAACTTTCTCTGTAGTTTTTCGCCCTTATAGGAAAGGTTAACCGTCGCACGATAGCAAAGGGTCAGCATATAGGCTTCGTCGGGTCCAATGTATTCGACCTCAATGGCATCTACCCGAAAGGTATGCGCCTGGGACACATCGTAATTGTCTATTAGTCTACCGGTTTTCAGAATCTCGGGAAGTATAAGCTCATTCAACCATTGCACTTCGTTCTCAATATTTAGCGACATTTTTTAACTGCGAAATACACGGTTCAAAAGTTCGAAGCCGACTGGCATTGAATGAGCGTGGGACTGGGAATAATATTCAAAGCGATTACATGTTATCTGTCTACTATTGTTCGCTTATCGTAAGCCATATTAACCCATCAACGTGCATGGGCTTGGCTCGTAGAACGGCAACCTTTTAAATTATGCCTAAAGGTATTCTTTGGATTGCCAATTCGTTACAGTATAAGGGTTAAGATTTGACGCTTTAATATATTGAACTCTCTTTTGAGCAGCTGCGCAGTATCCCAAGATATTCCTTTAATCCTGGATTGATCCTCTTCGTGGATTCGGATATGAAAGTAATGCAAAATAACAGCATGTTAGATAAGTTGGCAACACTTGGCTTAAGGCGTATAAAAATGAAGGTTTGTATTCAATAGGGTAATAATTGGGGTAAAGGTTAAATATTTGCCATGATCACAGATTTTGTTAAGAATTTTTTAAAGGTAATTTATTACGAATTTAGGGGAAGCTTCATCTAGTTTGATAATAATTTAATTTTCATGTATTTTGTCGGTGATCGATGATGAGGGCACATATTTAACCTTTAACTAATTGAGTTACAAGGCTTTGACTTAAAATCTATTTTTTAAATGTTCGTGACGCAATTTATCTCCTCTCTCTCTCTTAGGTGTCGCGAGATGAACTGATGCGAAGGGCCAATATAGCTTGATTGGCGGTTAAATAAGTGTAACCGAATACAACAAAGATAAAAACCCCAACGATTGAAATACTAGATCAATGTGTACCCAATCGGCAATAAATATTTCTATCGATATCCGTTTAACTCTTACGTGACAATTTACAAGCGATCTGCATAAACATGTGTCAAAAATGAGACCTGGCAAAGAATGCAGGTTGACCAGAACAACACTGCGAAGATCATCAATGGATGCCAGTGGTACATACGCAGCACTACCCTGGTAATTAAATTTGCATACGGTCTTCGATGATATAAATAAGCATTCGAATTGATATCACAATAAACTACAGCCACATCGGAATCAGCTGGCAAACAAACTGACCAGATCTCGCCCACAATTAAGGCTTAACAAGCGAAAACCGAGAGAGAGAGAGAGGGAGGTTACTTTCTAATTGATAGTTTTTATTTGTTATTAATATTGATTTGCATGTAATATTTATTTAAAGCTAAACTATGTCAGCCGGCGCGCTCCGACCTCCCTCTGTGATGCCATTTAAAGTCGTTAGGAAATGCAAAAAAAGTAAAACCGGAGTAAAGAAATTTACATCTAAGTTAGAAGCAGAGGATACTCCGCAATGGAAAGAGTTTTTCGAACGGATGCTATGACACCCTGCAGCCCTCGGAGACCTGCGAACGATGTGTGATCTTGTTGAAGTCGCCTCCTGTCCTAAGTCCGAATCGGAGGAAAAACTGTGCCTGTGCCTAATCAGTCAGAAAATATCATTCATTGTTTGTTGTTCCTCTCTTCCAGTCTCTCGCTCTCTCTATCTCTTTAAATTCTTCTAGCTGCGTGCTCTGCTGCTGTCGCCTTTGCCTTCGCCTTCATCATGGTTGTTTCGGCCCCTGCGCCCCAGTGGACAGATCAGACCACCCAGACATACCCGCCGAAAGTAGTTCCGTTAAAATGTTACAAGCGCATTATGCCAGACGACAAGAAAATGTACTGTTATACTGGAGGCAAATGTCGGTGCGATCGGTGCGAGAGGTTTCGTCAGCAGATGAAGGAATATGCGGCAAGGAATTATGATGAGTTTAGACCGCACGATCGCCTCAAACTAAGGCCAACCATACGTCATGCGACCCGTTTGCCATATCGACTGAGGGCCTCAAGGGTCTCACCAGAAATGGCCGATATGCTGCTCAAGCATCATATGAAACTATTGGAAGAGTATCCGATATATTACCTTGATACAACATATTATAAGAAGTGTATATACAAGGCCCCTGGTCCCAAGGATGCTGCCACCCAGACCGACACACGCACCGTCAAATTTGGAATCGATGCTTGTCCGTGTCCCAATAAGGAGGCCTGCGATGATTTATTGACTACATAGTTTGTACATGCTACGCTCGCTAGAAGAATAAAGAGTTCAGAGATGCCGAAAATTAAGTTAAAGCACAATCTTTCATTTCTCACTATCTCTCCCTCTCTCTTTTTCTCTCTCTCTCTCTCTCTCACACTGACACAGTCACATTTGTTTTGCAGGTCACAATTAATTTAGATTTAGGAATCAACATTTTCGTATAATTTTCACATAAACACACCCTCCTCAGCATAACGGGAACAATGCTAAATTGCTTAAGAAGGACACGCAGTGGAGTGACAATGCTGTGGTCCGTGCATTGGCGTCGCCTATTATCCGATGAGGCCAAACACATGGCCGGCTCATTCTTTCAAAAGGGCCAAATGGTCGATAAGGTCTATGTGCTGCCGAAGCCGAAGTATGGTGGCATCACCAGTGCCACCCTGCTCACGGGTGAAACGATCATTGGCCAACAGGGCGCCAAGTATGTGCAATCTCTGCTGAGCTCCGCTCGCGTACCGATCGATGTTGAGAGGATCAGTGTCGACATGGGTGAGGAGTATTTCAATTCGGTGCTACGGAATCGAGCTGCCGTGCATGTTGACATCTCACATGATGCGGAGCACAAGAAAAAGGCGCTAAAGATCTGCAATGATCTGGATCTCTACGTGTTTATGACGAACGTGCAAAGCTTTCCCGGCTTCGGTGCTCGCTTTCCCGACGTAAATATCCTGCTGATTGCTCAAAATAATTTGGGCACCTATGCCGAGATGGAGTATTCACCAGTCGAGGGTGTCATCGAGGGACTGCATGTAGTCACGGCCAGAAGTATGCGGCGATTTCTTCATGCGGCCTTTCAAACTGTGGTGAGGAGGAAGCGCAAGAAGGTGACACTCGTCCACAAGCAAGCCGAGTGGCCCAAGACCGAAGGTGTACTCATCGAGATCGCATATGATTTGCAGAGAGAACACTATTGCGATATCGAATTGGAACCCATGGAGCTGGAAGTTTGTGTCGCAAAATTGATACTGAATCCGCAGCACTTCGATGTGATCATCGCAAACGATATCTACGGCACCTTCTTGGCCACCATAAGCAGTTCTGTTTGTGGTGGTGCGAATCTATTTTCCTCGATCGAGATCGGTGATCACCATGCCGTGTTCAAGCCACTGCAAACGAAACTGTCCCTAACAAACTACAAAGTACTCAGTCCCTATGGCATCGTGTCCACCTGTGTCGATCTGTTGCACCATTTGGGGCACAAGGAATGTGCCAACGCTTTGTGGTGTGAAATGCGACGCACCATGGAGGAGGGCGTCAAGACTAAGGATTTCGATGGCTCGGATCGTGGCGAATATATCATTTGCAACATTATGAACAAGCTGCACTGCAAGATGTTTGGCGACCCATAGACAAGAGGCAATGTTTAATTGTAATTTTAATTTATCTGTGTACAGAATTGAAACACTCGATTTGGAAACATATAAAATTTACTAAATTGTTTGTCCAAATCTCAAAAGTTGCGTCTTAGATTTGAGCTCTTGCGCTGCAAAGCGAAGCATTAATAATATTAATGTATATTATTTAGATCTTTCTGGGTACCTGCTCTTCCTCGCTGCGAAGATTGCTCTGGCTCGTCTTGATCTTCCAGTCGTCGGTGAAGGAAACAAGTTCCACAATTCGCTTGAACGAGACACACTTCTTGCTCTTCATGCCGCCTTGAGCTTGCGAAGTTGCCATTTTATTCTTCTTTTTCTTCGGATATTTCATATAGTCGTACACAATGGGCTCCTTAATGTCTGTGGCAGACATCGGTTGCGCCTTCACGACCGTCGGCTTTAATCTTTGCGATCCGCCTCCGTTGAGTTCTGTAAATATCTTCTTGCCACACGACGACTTGTTGGCCATTTTATCCTAAATTATTTGCTGAAAATTTTGTTGAGATTTTCGTAGGAATTTTAGTTTTTAGCAGCTTCAATTCAAGATGTGCAACGCAGAACAAATTTAAAGTGTTTCGGGCGCTTTTGGAATTAAAAAAAAAGAAAAGAAAATGAAAATATATTCGAATTGGAAAAATGATGTGATGTGCAAATGTGATATGTTCGATCGATTTAAGAATTATAAAATCAAATGGGAATATTTCGAAAAATTACGTGAGCTATTGTGCAATTGGAAAGGCAAAGTTGAGATGTTTTTTTTTTTTTTTTTTCTAGACAGTTAAATCATTCGTATGCATAATCAAATGGAAATTTTATGCGAATCTCTCTCAGTGCAGTTGCAATAAATTACTGCGTAGTAGCAAATCAGGGGAAAAGAACGAGATGCACAGAGAGAGAGTAAGAGGGACAGCGAGTGAGTTTGCAAACAAATATATAAACATGGGTCCAGGCTGGTTGGGGAATTGTTGCCAGGACAACTGCTTCCAACGTGGTCATTGTGGAAGGGGGATGTTTGCGCAAAGTGCAGCATAGTAACAGGAATCGGAGTGAGTGAGATAGGTAGCTAGTCAGAGCGAGAAGCAGCGATAGAGATACATAAATTGGTACTTTATGCAAATGTGCCGCGGGTACAGTTAATAACTGCAATAAGCGGCAAAGGCTTAGCAGGCGAGCCCCAGCAACAGGCTCTGACCCTGGCACAGCAACAGCAGCATCTTCAACCCCAACCACAGCCCCATATCTAGCTCCAACCACAACCCCAACTCCAACTAGAGCCAGAGCTCCATCTCCAGACCCGACACAGTCAAGTTCCTGGCTCATGCCCATTCCCAGCCCCAAGGAACCTTTAATTGCGCTGTTAGCAAGTACAACTCCCTTCGCCAAGGAACTGCCCACATGTTTATGGCTCCATCAGCTTAGTTCCTTCTCGAAACTTCCACCCACCCAGATATATAGATAGTACGCGAATACATTCGTAAGCAGCAACTTTATTAATATGGCTGCGTGTGATAGACATTTAGATATACACAAAAATACACCGAGATAATAACTGCTCTTGTCCAATAACACTGACTTCGTCCCTATACGCAATTATGTGTGTATGTGTTCTTTATCAACTTGGGTTTGTTTGTGTTTCATTTTCAATATTATAGTATACTCTGAGATTGAATTTTATTATTATAAACATCATCAATGTACCGTATTCTGCATATATGGCGTAGAAGATGCCATATATGCATAGTTAGGTATTTGATATCTGTATGTGTGTGTGTGCGAGTGTATATGCCATATACCGTTAGCTACCTACGGTTTATATGGCATATATACCTGTTTACCTGTTTGAACTGCCCTTTGATGTATATACTCACTATACATGCTCTTTGTTTTTTGGAACTACGAATACAATTATGTAATAATGAATAATACATATATACCGATTAAATATTACTTGTGTGTGGTTACATAAGTTTGATTTTATGGAATCAAGTCCAAATTCCATATAAACTCAATGTCATCATTTTTTTTTATCCGTTTTCCAGAATCGTGAGTCCGTTGAACATTTGCATTTGTCGTTATCGTAAAAAATATCACTTATAATTAATTTAGTATCCCCCAAATTTAAAATCTTCTTACACGGTGCTGCATTCTGCAATTCCCCTGCCCAGTCCCAGCCCCATACCCTGATGCCCGTGCCCCTGACCCGCACCCATTACCCCAACGATGGCCTCTCAAATCAGCATCTCGATGGCAAATCGGGGTCATTGTTCCACCAGCATCAGGGCGTTATTGTTCCGATTGCGATGGCTGTAGTAGTTGGTGGTGGCCAGCAGCTTGGCCTTGGCGGTGGTGCACATCATCATGAAGGTGAACATCGAGAGCTCCAGCACACGGCACACACAGTAAGCGACAACGTCTACCAAATGGTCTGCAACGGCCAAGTACAGGCACATCTAACTTGCAGACACTCGAGAATCCTTCACTTCCTTGCACTTCTCTCTCTCGCCGTCCTTGCACTTTTTCCCTTTTTCTTTTCTTATTTTCACTTCTGTTTGAATTTTTCTTCCGCGTTCAAGTGTTTTCGATGAGGCCTCGTGTTGGGAAATGAAAGCGCAGCAGAGTGTTCCCGGCTATTATATCCTGTCCTGTTGCTGCCACGAACTGCGTTTTCATCTCGTCGTGCTTTTCTCTACATAGGGGAAGGTCAGTGCATGCGCAGCACCAGCTGGGGCTCATCAGGCCCCACCCCTTTCTGACGAAATGGCTGTATCCAAGGTACAGTTTGCAGGTATACACACATGAATTGATATGGATTCTGACGGCAATTAATCATGGAAGGAAAATGCGCAATCAGTTATTGATATAGTACATATGTACTGCGTGGGAAGGGGTTGACCAAAACTGGTGGTGCAATGTCTGGAAACTATGGAGAGAACCTGCATGGATACAGATGGAATTGTGCAATGCGTAGTTTGCAAACAGGTACAGTCACCACAAAACTAACTACAATTTGCTTTCTTTGATGAGTTATAACGAGCTGTCAAGGTTACGTAAAAGTCTGGTAACTTCTATAACATACGAGTATAGCTGCCATAGGAAGAATCGAGATATAGAAGTTAACTACGCTGTTCTCTTTTCCTAATTATCATCTTATCAGTACCCTATTATATTATACAGTATCATTTATATTGTATAATATATACTTTTCTATTTTAACAAGATTGGCTCGCTTCTCGTGATATAGAAGTTAACTACGCTGTTCTCTTTTCCTAATTATCATCTTATCAGTACCCTTTTAATATTATACAGTATACTTTATATTGTACAATATATACAATACTTTTCTATTTTAACAAGATTGGCTAATTAATTTGATCCCATATTGAGATCTTCATAAAAAACAAACAAGAGATCTCGAGTCAAGCGAACTGTGATACACCCTTTACCCAACTGAACCGCACGATGTCTTGAGTGTATAACTTATATATGTTGACATATAATCTGTTGCATACCTTAGGAAGCAGCTTGAAATTCAGTAACTCTTCAAATTATTTCTTAAATAACTTTTGTATTAATTTTCCAATTGCAACCATATTTTTAGAAACCGTTAGCGCCTTGATTGTTATTGTGTTTACCACAAATTTCCTGAATTAATTGACTAAAATTTCGATTTTTATTGAATGACGAGGGCGGAATAAGGCGTAGCTAAAATCTAAAATAAATTTGAGTTGAATTCAATAATAATAACAACAAATTTGGTAGCCCTCATTATTATAGTCTCAGAACTATTTGTTCATACGGACAAACAGGCAGACAAGCATGGCTATAAAGTCTGGGCTGTTGATGCCAATTAATAATATATATGTTATTGTTTTTGGTGTCTGCATTGAAAAATTATCTAAATCGACCTATAATAGTTGACCTAGTGTTCACAGCACCCATCAAAAAACAAAATACATGTTTTTTTGGCTTAAAATTCATACAAAACATTTACTTTATTGGAGATTTCTTTTAAGGTGTAAGCCAGATTAAATATATATACATTATTTATTTTTTTTAGATTAGGCGATGTAAACATATCATAATTTTTTTTATTTAAAGTCTGCTTTAGGCAAAATATGATTATTCCTCCTGTAATGGTATGATAACTTTCTGCACCAATAAGAGTTCTCATAGCTGTTAACATATATGTACATATGTCAGAAAAGTTGTTGAGTCCGTTAAATATTATATATAATTGAATAATAGAAGCAGAATTGATTCTGCAAAAGTACATAATCATCGCCTTGACTACCTGAGCGCCTTTGCAAGCCCTTTGAACCCTTAGTATATACAAAAGATTTAGTTATAATAAAATGCAATTTTATTTATCTTATATTTTATTTTCATAATCAAATTATTATAGATTTAAATTAATTCCCTTATACTATACCATATTATCCTATTTAAATATTAATAAAAAAAAAGCTGTTACTTAAATTCATATACTTAACTTAATTTCTTTATACTCTTCTTATTCCTTATAGTATAATCGAATTTTTATTTTCTTAATCAAATTATTATACATTTAAATTTATTATCTAATTCCTTAACATCTTATCCTATTCAAATATTAATAAATAAGCTGTTACTTAAATTCATATACTTAACGTAGTTTCTTTATACTCTTCTTATTCCTTATATTATAGTATAATCCAATTTTTATTTTCATAATCAAATTATTATACATTTAAATTTATTCCCTTATACTATAACATCTAATCCTATTCAAGATTAATAACTAAGCTGTTACTTAAACTCATATACTTAATTCCTTAGTACTCATCTTTATTCCTTATTCTATGAGTGTGAGTACCTGATTTTAATTACCGTCAATCTTCAGCTCTACCTACATGTAATAAGTATTCATTTATAAAGAAACCGAACTGCCTGGATTCCCTTGGGCAACCCCCGTTCGAACCTAGCACAACAACTGTCGCGTGTCGTTCGCTCGCACCAGTCGAAGCAAGGCATAGCCAAGTCAAGGCGAAAAGGTACTCCAAAGGACATCTACGAGTGCAGAGCCCGACTTGGTGCTTGGTATGTTCAGGCTGGTTGGCCATATGGTGCCTTGGTATTGTTGGTCTTGTGGCAGGCGGCAACATATGGTCGCTAGACGGGAGGCACACATCCAGAGCCGAGTTAATTGATGCGCCAGTCGACAGTCGACAGTAGCCAGTAGCTCATCCGCACTCTCCACCCCTCGCACTCGCACTAACTCTCGCACTCCCTTCCTCTCTCTCTCTTCCTTCTCTCTTTCGCTCTCTCTCTGGCCTGTGTGCTGCTGAGCGTGAAAGTCACAAATTATAGAAAAAGAGATCACATGAATTGATAGCGGCAATTTGGCAAGCTATGACGCGTGCCACAGCGGCGAGAGCAGCGCAGCACGAAAGGTCAAAGTAGTAGGCGTGCGCAACAGAGAGGGAGAACAAGAGAGCAAGCAGCGTAGGGAGAGAGATAGCTAGCGAAGCGCATCTAACCCCTAACCAAAAAGAGCCGCCCCTGTCGACGATCCTCTTGATATGGTAATGATGAAGATCCTGCGTCGTCCTGCTGTTGCAAGGGGCAAGGGGTCATTTGCCAGGCCACTTAACGCATATAGAAACTTGGTCAGCACAGCGGTGAAAATATTTATACAACAGGCCCAGAGGAGAGACCACGCAGGGTGGCTCGTGTGGCTCTGGTGGCTCGTGCCTCGCTTGCAGTTGCGGCTCAACACTCGAGTCGAGCAGAACATCCAACCATGAGTCGCTACTACTCATCCGAGGAGGACAGCAGTTCACAGTACTTGGGCAGTCCCAACTACAACCTGAGTATGTTACCCATGCAGCAGCAGCAACATCATCAGCAGCAGCAACCTCTCCAGGAGCAACGGTACAGCAATGTGGCCTATCTCTCGCCCGAATCCCACGTAGACTGGCAGTTTCTGGATGCCACCACTGGCGTCGGCTTGGACTTACCCACGTCTGAGATCTACAGCGAGAATGGTAACTTGCAGCAGCAGCCACATGCAGCACAGAAGAAGCGGAAGCTCTCCACGAGCAGACCCAGCAGCAGTACCAGCCCCTTGACGCTTAGTCCCAGCGTGCAGAAGCGACGTCGCCAGGCGGCCAATGCACGCGAAAGGAAGCGGATGAATGGCCTGAACGAGGCATTCGATCGACTACGTGAGGTAGTGCCGGCACCCTCGATCGATCAGAAACTCTCCAAGTTCGAGACACTGCAAATGGCCCAATCCTATATACTGGCACTGTGCGATCTACTGGATAACAACGGGGAGGATGTCGATGCCGCCGCCTACACCATTTTCGGCGGCAGCGAAAGCAGCTACGAGTTGGGACAGTAGAAGGACTCTATATACGGAAGATCTAGCATGTAGTTAACGTTGAATCTAAGATTTAAGGTTTGTGATTTTGCACCCTAATAAAGGAATGAAAAAGTGAAAAAAAACAAGTGGCTACTTTTGGGATACCCCCTTAATCAATTGGACACGCTTCATTGGTTCTCGTAAATTAATTACGTAAAAGTTCATTGATGGCTAGCAACTGCTATAAGGTCGGCAAACCCCTAACGACACTTAGCGTGGAAACAGAAACTTGCAACTTATTGAAATTAAAATTTTTTTATATCGCACTCAAGCGTAACACCCCTCGGGTGCTAAGGTCCTTAACAGAAAGAGAATAAGACGTGAGAGAGTGAGAGAAAGAGAAGGACAGACGAGTCTTTTGTTTATTATGGACGTTGCATGAATAGTGTTTTTAAAATATTAAAGAGTTTATATATGTAAAGAAACTTCTACTGTACTAAGACTATGTTGACCTAGAGATCTATTTCGCTTTTGATGGAGAAGTGATCCCTTCTACTGTACTAAGACTATGTTGACCTAGAGATCTATATCACTTTTGACGGAGAAGTGCTCCCTGATATCTATTGAGTACTTCGATGGACGAAAGCCTTTGACTGGCGGATATAGCATGATTATCTCCCGTTTCGAGGCATTCAAATTGAGATTACGAAATGGATTACTCGCTGGCGGAGTGCTTTGTACTCCTGACTTCATCGCCTGGAAGAACATTTTCTTGGTATGACGCGGAGATATTGAAAATGATTGAACTCTTTCGCCATTTGAAGGTTCTTCTTGCTTGTCGGAGTACTCACTAACCAGATGGTCTGGGCGTGCGCTGATTGGGCGACTTGTTGCCTGATTTGCGGTTTCCTGGAATGCTGTTTTAGAATATCAATAAGATCGCAGAAGTTTAAACCGTTATGCGCTTACCACTGACATCCTCGACCTTGCCACAGAATTTTGGCGGCCCCGAGGAAACTGATCGTTGTTTTGGATTCGGACTTGCCGGGCGACACTTGTTCGGGCTCTTGTCAGGAACAGGTGGAGGGCATTTACAGATCGGTTTTAGTTTTTTGGATGCCATCGAACACTTGGGTTTTACTGTGGGAACACATGGATTCCCTTTTTTTAATTTTGAAGGTTCCTTTTTATTAGACTTAACTGTCTTTTCATCTTTTTCGCACGTACATTCCCCACTTCTACTGTTTAGGGTCATGTCGATCTCTGTCTCAACGCATGAATCGGAGTACTCAGCGCCGATCTCTTGATTCTCTTGTGCTTGTTTGCAGCTGGGGTCGCAATTGGACAGACATAAGTCTTTGTTTCTACAGCGCAATGTCATGTCGATCTCTGTTTCTACACTTGCCTCGTTATATTGGGGCCCAGAATATGCAATGTCCTCTTGGGAGTCATCCACAGGAGCTTGCATTTCGTAATATGTACCGTCCGTGTCTGCATCATCGGCTGCTCCAGCAGATTCTTCACTCCTCTTTTCACGTTCCTCATCCCAATCATCAATTCCAGGAGTATCCTCAACTTGACAGTCGCAATCATTCGTGTAGGGCATTTCCTCAGGATATTCTTCAAAATTATTACACTCGCAATATTTACTGTTGCTGGAATTGAGGAGTTTGTCCTGATCGCGTCCAAAGTAACTTCGTGCATCCTCAAAGTGTTTATTATTTCGTTTCTTCTCTGCTCGCTTCAATGAAGGACACTCAACATATTGCTTTGAATTCTCAATATTCATATCCATCGGTCCATTGAAATACACATTCCTTGGATCAATTACAGAGTCATCTTCTGTTACATCGTATTGCTGATTATCTTTTTGACGCATTTGCCTTTGTCTGGAGCTGGGACATTCGGAATATTGTTCAGTAACGGGATTCCACATTTTCATACAATAAACTTTCTGACTCGCATCTGGTACGTCATCAAAATCTCTAGAATTTCGAGGAACTTCTCTTTCCTTCGATCTCGGATACTCATCATAGTCCTCTGGCTTATTTAAATTTGGATTAGACCTCTTTGTACAATAAATTATAATTTGTCGTTGACAATTACCACAATCGCACTCCTGAAGACGCTTTACTCTGCGAATCGATCCCGGACATTCTATAAATTGTTTAGATATTTTTTTAATCGGTTTTTTTTCACGTAATGGATCTCTTTGTCTGCTTGCCGGACATTCAATATACTCTACACAAGTTGGAGTCGATTTTTTTGAACGATAGGTTTTCTTAGCGTCACGTGAAGGATGATCCACTAGGTTACCAGGACCCTTGGCACCGTTCTCATATGCAGTTGAATCTTTCCCCATGCATACACATTCTGTGAGATCTCGAACATTGCGTCTGTGGCTAGTACTCGGACCTTGAGAAGATCTTGACTGAGGATAGTGATCTCTAGATCTGTTGTCATGCTGAGCCTGCCTATCAACGTATTGTGGCTGGTGTTGATCGTTTTGGCGATGTAGATCCTCGTATTGAAACTTGTTATGACATACAACGATAGGTTGGGGAATTTGATTTTGGCAATTGGGATTGTTGCAAACAACAAGTTCTTGTTCATATTGTTGTTGATTATATTGTTGTTGCTTGTATTGCTGTTGACTATTTTGTTGTTCTACTTCTCCCGGTGACCATTTGAACTGTGGGCGAGTGAGGTTAAATCTTCGCCCCGATGGAGAGTGCTCACTTCGATTACTGCGGATATTTTCCGAGTCGTTTCCACAACTGAGACGCGCATGCTGATTGAGTTTCCCTCGACTGTTTGGCATACAACTGGGTGCCTTTCGCGGATGTCTTCCAGTTAAAACCTTGAGTAAGTCACAGTGTTCCCCAAGTGAACTTAAATTTGGCAAACAGTTATTATTATTTGACTGATCTTCGGAAGTTGGGTGCAAGGGTCTCTTTTGCCCATTTTGTGAGTTATCCTCATCATTAGCAGTATTAAAATTGAACATGGAACGAGACCGATCACAACCAGATACTGAACGGTATTGTAGCCGGGATCGTTCAATCTCCAAGGGCGGCTGAGGCATATCGAAACGATAAGCTACCTTCCCTGACAAATCTTGGCCAGCGTTGTCCTCAACATCGACATTTTCGCTGTGGATGCTTTTCTGGTTGTTTCCCACCAGAAATGTATCCTCAACGATGCGATTGATTTGTTTATTGCAATTCTGTGGGAAAAAATAAGAATGTAAGCAGAAAATTGAATCTTTTCAGAAAACAAATACCATTAGGATATTAATTGGTTCAGATTCGAGGCTCAGAAAATGTAGCTTATCATAGTACGAATGCCGTGGCGCATAACAAACTCCATTCAGTTTGTTGGTCATGATCGCCAATCGTTCTCGTTCGTAATAATAACGCAATGATATTATCATCAGTTGTAACTGTTCTGTCGTGAGGTTATCATCTTTAAAAAACATTGAGATGCACTGCCAAGCTTTATCCTTTGACGCCAAGTTATGGTAGCCCGGTGATTTTGGATTCCACAGGCACTCGTTTGCATGATAAAGACGAATTAACTTGTGTATTAATCGCGTCTTAGTAATGATCTTTGAATTTCGTGGTTCGCGGATTGCAGACATTTTTTTGCGATAGTGCTTTATAGATAAACCAATTTTTACCACCGTTCTACCGGTTCTTAGCTCTTTGTAGGCTATGGTAACCGGTCTATTACTTCAAAACAATTTTCATTAAATTTTGTATGTAGTGTTTTAAACAGATCAAAAACAAAAATGTACTTTTATAAAATGTGTTGTAGTTGACAAAAAATTCAAAATGTCGTTCAGGTAAATTGAAATCGATTGATAACGATATTGGTGTTTTAAATTCAACCAAATTGAAGGATATATATAATTATTATTGTGTACATATACAATAATAATAATTTGTTCAATAATATAAATATTTAAATTTTATAACGAAAAATGTTCCATTTTATTTACATTTAAATTTCAGCATTTTATAACACTGTTAACCATTCATTTACAAAATATCGGCGAAGCTGCGCATTGTATCGATATGTTATCGCTGCGCCGCCACAATCTATCGACCGTCTATCCAACTAGATAATTTTTTATTCATCGTGATATTGAAGCTAAAAAATAAAATTGTAGTGGAAAAAGTTTATAAGCACAACGCATGAAAGTGCATTTAACGGGCTGCAAATCATTCCGGGCCAATAGAAATCCGAGCTTAATCGAAATACGGCCAATTGCAGTATATTAAGCATCACTAGCAGCAGCAGCAGCAGTAGCAATAACAACAACATTTGCATTCGATTATTTGTGATTGTGACTTGGTGTCTGGCATAACCACAAAAAATTTTCTCTGCATTTGGAGACCCAATTTAGCGCTACAGCGAGAACTTGGCAAACCGGAGAGCGGTACTACGGTACATCGAAGTCACAATCAGTGCTCGGTGTGGTGGCTTTGTCATCGTTGTTTTATATTTGCTCTGAATGTTCAGTTTTAATTGCATCTGTATGCATGTACTAACATCGAACACTTTTACACTGAACATCAAAGTTAAAGTACAAAAGGCATCCCTGTCTCTCGGTGAATGTGACTGAATGCGCTAAGTTAAATCGACTTACAACACCAACATTACAACCGTTTTGTACAAAAGTGTGTAGGTGTATACATATATATTAAATAATAAAAGTGTTTAGTTGAAATGTCCGCGGAACGCGAAATACCCGCTGAGGACAGCATCAAAGTCGTCTGTCGTTTTCGACCGCTCAACGACAGCGAGGAGAGGGCCGGCTCAAAGTTTGTTGTCAAGTTTCCAAACAATGTGGAGGAGAATTGCATATCCATAGCGGTAATTAAACCAATATAAATTACACAAAAAGCCCAACGAATCTGACTAAATTACACTCATACACACAAACACACACAACGATTACGAATTTCTGCCGGTGACGTCATGCCTAACATTGTCTAATATGAGCGCAGTACATTAGCCTTTCCTTACCGCCACAATTGAGGCACACACACACACAGACACACACACTCACGCAATAGCAGTGAGTAAAAGAGTGTAGTCAATACATGTACAAATGAGTGCCTAAACATTCGTGTGTGTGTGCATGTATTATAACTAATTAGCGCGTGTCTTGTGCAATTTTTCATTTTGCTGCCAAATAACTTCAAAAACGAATCCAATCGTTGCAGCCTGAGGCGGATTGCTGAATTGATTTTCCACGCAAACCTGGTTAACGTGATGGTGTGCGTGTAACTGCTGAGTGTTGGTGTGCGCGTGTGTGTAAGCAGAACCACCCACAGCACCAGCACAGTGGCACCAGTGTCTGCCCGGCGAGCTCGGAATGTTTTCATTTGCATTCTTGATATGCCGATATTGTATATACGCCAGTCGGCGCCGTCTTCCAGTCCGCCCAAGTTTGATTTCACCTCATATAACCTAGGTAGAAACATGGATACACTTTTAGTTATGTATGTATGTATGTATGTGGCAGCCCTCGAACGCTGTTTGCCACCAGCTGCTGCCACTCGAGTGAGTCATGCACGCAAACTCGCAAAACTGTAAATAATCGCCGAGCAACAACAGCAACAACAACATCATAACATGAATATGTTTCGCCAGAGGAATTTCGATTTAACTGAATAGTAATATTACTTTTATCATTATTATTATTGTTATAATGAATGCCCCACAAGTTGAACTCTGGGCCGCCATGATAAAGTTAGTTGTATTACATATACATATAAATATTCATATACAATACATGTGTGGCACATGTGTGTGTCTGGGTGTGTGCGTGTGTGCATACTCTACAAGCCTAATCAGTTAGTCAAGTCTGACGATCTCCCTCTGACAATACAAATCTATTTATAGTATAGTAAAATTGATTTGTTTTAAGGAAATTATTTTTTTACTCTATACTGAATTTGTCACAGTGTATGTATTTCCTGCAAACTATTTGTACAACTTGAGGATAGGTTGGCATGAACAGGCAGTTTTACGACAGCTGCTAGCCTTCCTTCCTTCCCCCTCTTTGAGCCAAGAATAAAGAGGGGAAGAATTACGTATTCCCATTCTTGAAAACTCCACACATTGTCATAATTGTATTCATTATTCTCTTTATTAGGGTATTAACTGCCTCGACTTGCAGTAAATATTATTTTAATTGTTTCTTTCGTTCATATCTTTATGTGCCGTGTACTTGCTCTGTGCTCTCTTTCGGCTCTTTCTTTTACCACACTCGTTATCCATTAGTTTCGAGTTCCACACTCATTTCTCGTTTCTGGTGTGGCGATGTCTTTAGCTCTAGCTAGCTGCCCATCATAATTATGATCCGTTTCGCGGCCATGCGTTAAAAACTATCTGAAAGCACAACGAACAGCCGGAACAGAGGGAAATAAAACAAATGTACACATACATACATAGCTTCGACCGATGATCAGATGAAGCAGAAGAGGAAGAATAGAAGAAAACAAAAAGAAAATGAAATTTCACTTTACTACATCTATATTTTTTTTATCTCTTTTGTGTTGTTGCTGTTTTAGGGCAAGGTCTATCTGTTCGACAAAGTCTTCAAGCCGAATGCATCGCAGGAGAAGGTCTACAATGAGGCGGCCAAGTCCATTGTCACGGATGTGCTGGCCGGCTACAATGGAACGATATTTGCCTATGGTCAGACATCCTCCGGCAAGACGCACACAATGGAGGGTGTCATTGGGGACTCGGTGAAGCAGGGTATCATTCCGCGCATTGTCAACGATATCTTCAATCACATCTATGCGATGGAAGAGAATCTGGAGTTTCACATCAAGGTTTCGTACTATGAAATCTATATGGATAAGATTCGAGATTTGCTGGACGTATCCAAGGTGAATTTGAGCGTGCATGAGGATAAGAATCGTGTGCCTTATGTCAAGGGTGCTACGGAACGATTCGTTTCATCGCCGGAGGATGTCTTCGAGGTGATCGAGGAGGGAAAATCCAATCGTCACATTGCAGTGACAAGTGAGTAGGCCAATAAATGTTAAATCTGTTTCCTGACTTTGCTTGCATGATGCTAATCCTTGCACCTTCTCTTGCAGACATGAACGAGCATTCATCACGTTCGCATTCGGTGTTCCTTATCAATGTGAAGCAGGAGAATCTTGAGAATCAAAAGAAGCTCTCGGGCAAGCTGTATCTGGTGGATTTGGCCGGTTCCGAAAAGGTTTCCAAAACAGGTGCTGAGGGCACAGTGCTCGACGAGGCGAAGAACATTAACAAGTCACTGTCGGCGCTGGGTAATGTCATTTCGGCACTGGCGGATGGCAACAAAACGCACATACCCTATCGTGACTCGAAACTGACCCGTATCCTGCAGGAGTCGTTGGGTGGTAACGCACGCACAACGATTGTCATCTGTTGTTCGCCGGCCAGCTTCAACGAGTCCGAGACGAAGTCTACACTCGACTTTGGTAGACGCGCCAAGACGGTGAAGAATGTGGTCTGTGTCAACGAGGAGCTGACTGCCGAGGAGTGGAAGCGTCGCTACGAAAAGGAGAAGGAGAAGAACGCTCGGCTCAAGGGTAAGGTGGAGAAACTGGAGCAGGAGTTGGCGCGTTGGCGTGCCGGCGAAACGGTCAAGGCGGAAGAGCAAATAAACATGGAGGATCTCATGGAGGCCAGCACGCCCAACCTGGAGGTAGAGGCTGCTGCGCAGGCAGCTGGAGCGGCTCAAGCAGCAGCAGCAGCAGCACAGCGCACTGCCATTGCCAACATGTCTGCCTCGGTGGCTGCCGATGAGCGTGCTCGCTTGGCCACGGAATGCGAGCGACTCTATCAGCAGCTGGATGACAAGGATGAGGAAATCAATCAGCAGAGTCAGTATGCCGAGCAACTGAAGGAGCAGGTCATGGAGCAGGAGGAGTTGATTGCGAATGCGCGACGTGAGTACGAGGCGCTGCAATCGGAGATGGCGCGCATTCAGCAGGAGAACGAGTCGGCCAAGGAGGAGGTCAAGGAGGTGCTGCAGGCCCTCGAAGAGCTGGCCGTCAACTATGACCAGAAGTCGCAGGAGATCGACAATAAGAACAAGGACATCGATGCACTCAACGAGGAGCTGCAGCAGAACAAGACTCAGTTCAATTCCACCTCAACGGAACTGCAGCAGCTGAAGGACATGTCCACGCACCAAAAGAAACGAATCACCGAAATGCTAACCAATTTGCTGCGCGATCTTGGTGAAGTTGGCCAGGCCATTGCGCCGGGCGATTCCGGAATCGATCTCAAGATGAGTGCCCTGGCGGGCACCGATGCGGCCAAGGTGGAGGAGGACTTCACCATGGCGCGTCTGTACATCAGCAAGATGAAGACGGAGGCGAAGAACATTGCACAGCGTTGCGCAAACATGGAGACCCAGCAGGTGGATTCCAATAAAAAGATCTCCGAGTATGAAAAGGATCTGGGCGAGTATCGTCTACTCATATCGCAGCACGAGGCACGTATGAAGTCGCTGCAGGAGTCGATGCGTGAGGCTGAGAACAAGAAGCGCAATCTGGAGGAGCAGATCGATTCGCTGCGCGAAGAGTGCGCCAAACTGAAGGCCGCTGAGCACGTGTCGGCGGTCAATGCCGAGGAGAAGCAACGTGCCGAGGAGTTACGTTCCATGTTCGATTCCCAAATGGATGAGCTGCGCGAGGCGCACACTAAACAGGTATCGGAGCTGCGCGACGAGATCGTTGCCAAGCAGCACGAAATGAACGAGATGAAGGATGTCCACCAGAAGCTGTTGTTGGCGCATCAACAGATGACCGTCGACTACGACAAGCTGAAGCAGGAGGAGGCCGAGAAATCGAACAAATTGCAAGACATTATTCTGACCAACGAGCGACGCGAACAGGCACGCAAAGACCTCAAGGGACTCGAGGATACCGTCGCCAAGGAACTGCAAACGTTGCACAATCTGCGCAAACTCTTTGTGCAGGATCTGCAGGTAAGGATTGCAGTCACCTCTAAATGTATCCAACAGTTTACTGATTCCCTTTACTTTTCTTCCCCCAGCAACGCATTCGCAAGAACGTGGTGAACGAGGAGAGCGAGGAGGATGGCGGTTCACTGGCGCAAAAGCAGAAGATTTCCTTCCTGGAGAACAATCTGGATCAGTTGACCAAGGTGCACAAACAGCTGGTGCGCGACAACGCTGATCTACGCTGTGAGCTGCCCAAGCTGGAGAAGAGATTGCGCACCACAATGGAGCGCGTTAAGGCGCTGGAAACGGCGCTGAAGGAGGCCAAGGAGGGTGCGATGCGGGATCGCAAACGCTATCAGTATGAGGTGGATCGCATCAAGGAGGCGGTGCGACAGAAACATCTGGGTCGACGAGGACCCCAGGCACAAATCGCCAAGCCCATACGGGCTGGCCAGGGCGCTATTGCAATTCGGGGCGGCGGTGGTGCCGGTGCTGCAGGTGGTGCTATGCCACAGGTCAGCGCTGTTAACTCCTAATCCCCACGGCCGCGCCCGCCCAGTGCAGTTCCGTTCAGTGTGCAGTGTTTCAGTTCAGCTCCGCTTTAACCTACTTAACCTAAAATAATTGCCTTCGCTTAAAGAATGTCGTTTTGCGATCATGATGTGCAGCGCTTTAAATATACATACTTATTTATATATATATATACACATATATATAAATATAAATAATAATTAAATAAATGAAAGGAAAAAAGGAAATTAACTAAATTTTACAACAAACGAAAATGAGAAACCACAACAAAAAACCAACAACAAAAAGAAAACCCCACAGATATTTAAGGATACATAACTACGTTTAAGCATATTTATAAACTTTTCAAATATAAACTTAAATAAAAGTCGCAGACAAATTATGATATGGTCTCTTTTCTTTTTTTTGTTTAAACAAACATATTTATTTATTAAGTTGATCCCCGATTACGATTAACGACCCCTCAATATACTTAAGACATTGCAAGTTCCGATGCATTATAAACGCATATTATAGCCGGCACCTCCCACGTTGTGGCGATCTTTGTCGGCAGGTTCCACAAGTTGCCACTCGTACCAGACCTTCTCGGGATCTACACAACGCCAGAACTCAATGGAAATCGTGTCACCCGCCTTCAGTGTACGAGGTTGCTGCAGTTTTAGAAGAGAATCGCATTAGTTATTTGATAAACAATCTTAAATCCAATATTTGACAGTCTTACCATTGGAAAGAACATGGGAAACCAGGAGAACATGCCCGGCGTATGCGTCAGTGGATTGATGCTCAGTATAATATCTTTGTACAGAACTGTGTCGAAGTAGCCCCCGACGCCGTGGAGAACACAATCCTTCTGGACTTTAAACGAGAGCTGCTTGTTGCGTGTGTTGTCGATGACTTGCTGACGATTGGGATGCATAAAATCGAACAGTGCCTGCGGCTCGTCAATGTGATAAATGTTCTTTAGCAGCACCACGTAGCCACAGTCGAAGGCGGGCACAGTCGATGTCAGCTGGCAGACATTGTTGTGCAGCACGGCGGACATGATGGGATTAATGTACGAAGTTGATTTACAGGGTATGCTAATACCATCGTCTTTCAGTAGCTTTAAGGCACCGTCGAGACACTCCGGCGATAGCTCGTTGTCGCCAAAGGAGCCAAGCAGCTCGGACACGAGTATGTCGGCCAGTTCTGGTGGCGAGAAGTCACGCATGTCCTTGGAGAATATGTGAACATCTGCGAGGAAGAACTAATTTAGAACAGCTACAGTATAAGAAGATAATTACCCACCCTTCTTGGACCACAGTGTCTTGACCATGTTGGACAGCGTGCGGATTGCGCTGGGATTCTTCTCAATGATGTAGACACGCACCTTGCGTTTGGTTATTTCGGCAGCATTGAACACAGCACGGGCCAAGGGACCACGCCCGCCGCCGAGCACCATTACGACCGTCTACGAAAAGCAGTTTAAATAATAAGCTACAAGATGGGAATCTTCTGGCTTACCAGCTTGCGCTTGGCGTCCTCTTCCTTGACTCGATCGAGCAGCGCCTGCTGTACGGCTTCCTGGTAGAGTTTGTACTTTACAGGATCTGTTTCAAAGATCTCGTATGTGTAGGTATCCAGATTATCGCACAGTGGTTGCAGCGGTATCTCCAACATATTTTCGTAGCTGAAAGCAACAAGAGATGAGCTGGTGGACACACCCAGTTAACAGTTCCACTCACTTGTTCAGGGTGTGCGTATCGCTGTTGTCGTTGATCAGCTTCTTCATGTACTCAGCGTACTGGGAAATAGCTTTGTCATTGGCATTCGTTGAGATTATAATGTTAGCGCGCACTGAGATGAAGTGACCCACAATAATCTGCCACTCCTTATGTAGCACATAGTAATTGGAACGATTGAGTACAAAGAGACTGGATGGAATGATGATGGCCTCGATGGGCTCGCCAAGCCAACGTCGCACAGTCTCCCGACTGGGTCGATCGGAGTCACTTAGTTCCAGGACAACCTTCACCTTGGCACTGTGCTTGGTAGCAAAGCGTAGATCATTCCACCAACTCCACGGATCAAGTTGTTGAGCCTCTTCGATTTCGCTTTCAGTTGCGTCCTTACGATGCTCAAAAGTAGCCAGCTCCGGATTGGTAATGGGCACCTGAATGAACCAGTTACCTAGAAAATGTAAATTCCATTATTGAAAACCCTTTTTAATTGTTATTTCATTCATACCTTTCGTCCTCTTGTTAATAATCTCAGCTAAATTGTCGTTTTTTGGTCCCCGCATTCGTATCATAACACTGCCAGTGTTCTGAAGATGTTCCGCCCAGATAATATCGCGCAGTAGCATAGCCTTAGAGTACTCTCTCAGCTTGGGATTTGGTGAATCTACCTCAACATCGGATAGCGCTAAAATCAGCTTTGAGTTCCAATCAATCGCGTTTACCACGGTGGCCGGATATGTGGGATCTGTTTCGAATGGATCCATTGGCAGCATATTTGCATTGATTGATGTGGCGACCACATTGTAGTTATTACTTTGAGCTTTATGGATCAACTTAGCTATACTGCTAATGCCTTCCTGGTGTAGACAAACGTAGTAATTCATTTTAGTTATAAATTAACCAAACTGCATGTGCCGGCTCTAGTGTGTCCACAACGTGCGGAAATTTAAATAAATACCTTATCGATACTATCGATTACAGTTTGCGCAGTGTGAACACACTTCTTCTTTCCACAAATGCAAACAGCTGATGCAGCCGGTTCAGTGTTTACACCCATAAAACGAATATAATTGCAATGGGATATTTTCCTTTACGAATTTTCTTTATTTAAAAATAGTATGTAATTGTTTTTGTACATGGCTAACCGTGATGTATTTTCAAAAATCTTGCCTAACGTTAAGTTGGCAACGCGCTACGATGCAGACGGGCGTGAAATTCAGGTTAATATAGCCGGTTTACAAATGTAAACAATCAATGTTTTCATACTTATTGTTGTTGTGCAGGTGGAGCGTCGCGAGGACACAGATGCAGCCGCCAAGGAGGTGGACACCTTTGATATGCTTGTCGCAGCGGGATATTATAGGGCCCGCATCAAGGGGCTATCCGCCTTTGACAAAGTTGTGGGCGGCATGACTTGGTGCATTGAGTGCTGTGATTACGATGTGGACGTGGACTTGCTCTTCCATGAGAATCTAACAATAGGCCAAAAGATGTAAGTGTTCCAACTGGCATCGACTTATAGTGCAATTGAAGTCATTAAACTATTTATAGCGCACTTGTGGAGAAAATTGTTGCGGTTTTGATTGACATGAAGTGCCCGCATAGTCTGGAGCCGCATCAGGTGCAAGGTCTGGAGTTTTTAGCCATACATCCCGTAATACAATGGCTGGTGAAGACTTCTGTAAGTTTGTGCTCCTATCTATCCTGCGTTTAGTTGATTTTAATTTATCATTTGCAGGTGGCAAATCGTGAGGAGCGTGGACAGCGCCTGAAACGATTTGCAATCGGACAGTTCCACAATGACTATCAGTATAAAAGTGATAAGGATAATCTCACAAAAATACGGCTGGCTGCTGTTAACATCAAGGCCATACAAGTAAAGTAGTTTATCCATTAATTAAAACTCACTGATTCCCTCCTTGCTCAATCTCTCACCAGGAGCTGTATAGTCCCAAGAGGCAATTTGAACGCCATGAAGCCAATGGCGAGGATGATGCTCTGCGTGTACGACTTACGTTGATGGAATATGGCGATACTGGGCCAGTAGCCAAGCACAGTTCCAAGCAGGAAGCTGCATCCAAGTCGGAAACAGATGAGGTTTTCAATTTGAGTTAAATATATTTGCATGGAACTTACGTTTCGTAATTCTCTTTGCAGCCTGCACTGGAGCAACAGTTGCGCCAACTGTCTGTAAAAAACGCGGATACTCCAGCTACCCAGAAACGTATCGATCTCGATCCCAGCGCTCGCAGTGCCCTGCAGCAGCACTATGCGGAGTTCAAGCTTGAAATGGAAACGGACGCACAAGAGCTGAAGTCACAAAATCAACAGAAGCGCCTCGAGGCAGCCAAGATTGCGCTGGAGCACAAAATTAAACGTTATCGCAAGGAAAATGAGCAATTGGAAGCAACATACAAGACGCAGATAACACAAACTGCTGAGCAGGAGCAAAAGCTACAGACTCTCAAAGCTGAACTGGAGGCATACAAGCAAACCGAGGCAAATGCGGATCCTGCGTAAGAGAAGGACATCTATGTACAAAGAAGATATAATAATAAACTTTCTTTTTTGAACTTGCTGCAGCTTGCTGGAGAAGGTGCGAGGTCTGTTGCAGCAACACGATGAGCTGAAGAAGAGCGAGGCCGAGTTCAAGGAGAGTTGTCGCACGGATCTGGCCAATCTGCAGCAGCAAATTGAGTAAGTTCGAGCAAGGAACTCCACAAAGATTCATCAGTTCACATAACTCTCTCTTGACTGCAGTGAACTGGAGTCTTTCAACGCACAGGACGAGCAGGCACAGGCGGCGGCCATTGCCAGCGAGCAGCAGCGACTGCAGGAGCTGCGCCTGCATTTGGCCAAGCGCAATCGTGGCATTGTGGCAATCGAACGCAAACTGGACGCCATACCCGACCGCACCGAACTGGCGCAGTATCAGAGACGCTTCCATGAGCTGTACAACGAGATGAGTGCCAAGCATCTAGAAACTAAGCAATATTATACACTGTACAACACACTCAACGACAAGAAGCGCTACCTGGAGAAGGAGCTGTCGCTGCTCAATTCCATCTGTGAGGCCTACAACGAGGGCATGCTCAGTCCCCACGGGCGGGAGGATTTCATCAAGCAATTCGAGACCATTGTGGATGGTGTGAAGAGTGCCCAGGATAAGGTGCGACACAAGTACAACGAGGAGCGCATGCGCCGCGATGAGCTCAACGAGGAGCTGCTCGGTCTGCTCGAGCTGCAACGGCAGTATGCGGCCGCCATAAAGCAGCTGACGCGGGAATGCCAACGCTGCGAGCAACTGCAGCAGCATCTCAAGTCAATTCAATCCAAGCAACAGAACAATCCCCAGTAGGAGTAGGCGTAGGAGTAGCAGTACTAGAGATACCCATTACCAAACTCAATTATCCAACTGGGTTCACTTTCGGCAATCATTGTTTACTTCGCATCGTTGCCGTTTGGCCACTGCCTGCCACAGTCTACCATAGCAATCTATGCACACCTAGCTCTTAACATGATTCCAGGCAAACTCTAAGCTAATCAAAGTGCGCTATTACTTTATTACTATATGCAGTATAATAAACTATTTTATTAAAGTTAATCATTGTAACCTGGCAGGGGGTTTATTAATTTTGGACAGATGTACATATATATTATATATATTCTTAATCAGCATTATGAGGAGAGTCGATCTAGTTATGCAAACTAGTCTCTTGTTTGTAAGGTTATCTTGTTGAAACTTGTCACACATGCTGCTAAATGTTGCACGGTATAAATAAGTCAGAACGTGTCGTATTGGACCGATATATCGTATGGCTACCCTACAAACTATCGGCGGAATTTCGTTACTTTTCAAGATATTTCAACCAAATTTACTGCATCGGTCTTATACTATATATATAATATGCATATAAAATTACATAAAAATTCGACCACTATAACATATAGCTGTCATAGGAACTATCGGCCGAAATGAAAGTTTTTATATGAAGACCATTTTGGATATTAGAAATAATTTAACCTGTTAGTGCCAATCAAATATCGAATGTAAAAATACTATTTAATTCAATACTAAACTATTCAATATTATATATTATATACATATATTTAGGAACAATCGAAGATAATAACTACCTCGAAAGGTAAAGAAACTTCATCTGATTAATTTATAATTAACCTCAATGCATGCTGCGCCATTTGCCGTGACAAATGTGGTGCCAAGGACATGCTGCATGCCACACATAACACATAATAATGCTGCCAATCGAGGCGGCATCAAGTATACGCCCCAATTTGTTCAGCGCAATTTGTCAAGCTTAACTTTAACCTTTTGCCAGAGCACACACACAAATAACACATAGAGCAGGGGGAGGGGGCATATCCACACATATTTCAGCAGCCATTCGTTTTCTGTGTGTGTGTGTGTGTGTGTGTGTGCGTCGTATATTTATGGTATAAGTGTCGCTAGAACTGTCACAGCGAGTGCAGTTTATATTCATAGAGAGATAAAGCATCTGCTATGCACCAAATAATTTGCATATCCACAAGGGGGAGAGGGGAGAGTGGGTGGGGTGGGGGAAGGGGTTTGGCATTCAGTACACCGGCTACATCTGCGTCTAATTAATATGCACGTCGCTTAGCCGCACTTGAAATGAAGTTCAGCTCCTGCTGCAATTGCAATCAAAGCCACTTCAGCCGCCTCCATGCTCCTCCCCCCTCTTTCTCTCCCCTCTGCGCTCTGCCTGTTGCTGTTAATTAATGTCCTTGCAGCTTAACATGCCCGGCAAGCAATTGCAATTTAATTTCAATGCGGCAATCAATTCAATTCAACAAGTTGGTCCCTGACGACGGTCAGGTGTCTGAAGGTGCCTGCGATGCTAGCTGACATTGAGACTGGCGAGTCTGTTGAGTCAAGTGGTTTATTGTAATGCGCCTTGAGAGATCTGGTCAACTCTTCCTCTCCCTCTCTCACTCACTCTCTGTCAGTCTGATGGGAGCCTTCACCCACATTGATGGAATTTTTTAACATATGACAAATATTTAACCTTGGCTGCGCCCGCTTAAAGCACACGCACACACAGCAAGAAGAGAAGGTGGGGGTGGGGTGTGCGTGTGTGTTAGTGTGTGATAATGAGCTTTTCAATGAGCAAAGTGCTCGCTCGCCCTTATCACACACGCATACACACACAGGCAACTTTCATGACTTTGTTCGAGGGTGTTGACTGAGTTCCCGCGTTTCCTCATTTGTATTTGCTTTGGCATTTTACCCAAAACACACACACACACACGCAGCCACAGACTCGCGCACACACACGAGTAAATTTGCCTTTTGCACGTTACAGGACAAAAGCACACACACACACACACACGCACACACACTCGCACAAAGGCCATAAGCCTTGACAAAAGTCAATCAACATATTTACTCGATTGGAGGGAGCATGCCAAGCGTATAATCGATTCGCAATGTGTTTGAATAACAAATTACTCAAATTGTGAATGCGAAACGCCATTGTATCGCACACTCGAACACACACACACACTCAGGCAGGCACACACACACGCAGGCACACACATGTGGGGTGTGTACGCACTGTTTGCGCCTTTACTTCACATTCATATTGCATGCTTTTAGGCGCGCCAAAAGAAATTAAATTTATGCACAGCTTGCAGCTGAGCGCTGTGGCACGTACGGCAGCGGCAGAGTCTGCTCGACTAACTGTCTGCCTCTCTGCCTGCCCGGCTGTCTCCGTGTCCGTCTGCCTGCTCGTCCGTGCCTGCTGGAGCGTAACTAACCACTTGTTGGCAATGGCTTCTGGGTCGCTGTGTTTGTTTGGTTGCTTGAACTCCCGCTTGAACTATTGAACCCGACCCGGGAGACAATGAACATACTATATGAACGAAAGCAGCTGCCAGCCAACCCCACTCCCCCCCCAAAAGAAGCACAAATAAAGTAAGCAATAAACATAATCGTTGCACGTAGCAAACAATTGCCAGCACCTTGGCAGTGAGAATGAATGAAGCTCAAGGAGCTCTGAACTTGAACTATACCAAGGAGGCATGGGGGATGGGGGAAGGGAGAAACAGTGTGAATAACACACTAATTGAAATATTCTGCGAAATTTCTTGCTGAGCATCCTTGCCACTTGCAGCTGCAAGTAAATTAAACTAAATGAAAGAACAACTGCTGGCAACGGCACGCAGACATTCCCTGCAGGCTGACATTAATCAATCGCTTGATTTCATTCACTCCCCCTCTCTCTCTCTCTTCTTCTGTGTGTTCCCTTTGATTTTGGGCAATTTGTCAATGTGTCACTCGAGGGCGCATGCTGCGAGACTGTCGAATTGCCTGTAGGCAGGTGAATAAACCTGGCCAACGAAACATTTAAACATCAATTTAATTAATTTATGTTCACAGTAGGTGTGGCAACACTGGTCAGCATCCCAAAGGGAGCAAGCAACAGGTTAAGCGAAAAAAGCTTTCCCAAAAGCTTTCCAATCATGAATGAAAAGCACAGCGCGCTGCTGCTGCTGCTGCTGCTGCTGCTCTCGTTGCGTCTGTCTAACGGCTGCTGCTGCTGTTGCTGCGCTGCCTCTGCCGCTGTCGCTGCTGGCATTTGCATTCGCCTTACGCAGTTCGCAGTTCTCCCACGGGCGTTCATTGCGCTGTCAGCCAGGCAAGCGAACGTACACGCGGCGCGCAACTGCTCTCTCACACATATACCGCTGTCTCTCTCTCACTCTCTGTCACTCACGCACTTCCACTCTCCCGCGCGTCGCATCGCTGTTGCTGCTGCCGTTGTTGTTGTTGTTGTTGGTATCCTTGCGAACGCGTTCGTTCCTGTTCGATTTCACGCCATTTTGGTTTCGTTGCGTTGCGCGCGATTTGAATTTTTCAACAATAAAAGTGCAAAAATCAACGGTATTTTGCATGCAGCAACTGTTAATGGCCGCCATTTCTAGTTAACCAGGCCTGTGTGTGCGTGTTCGTGCGTGTAAGTGTGCGTGTGTTTGTGTGTGTGTGCAAGTATGCGCGGCATTGAAATACATATTCAAATTTCATTTCATTTGAAATTACTGCACGCATTTAAATAATTGTGATGCCAAAGGCACAAAGTGTAAAAAAGTCGAAAGAAATTAAAAACTGAAAGAATCTGCGAAAACACAGAAACGTTAGAACACCAGAGAAACAGAAAGAGAAAGAGAGAGGGGGGGGAAACACACAGAGACATCCCACAACGGGGACGCATCTAATAGGATTACGCGCCAGCCAACAGTTGCCGGATTAAAGCAACAACAACAACAACGAGGGAAGAAAGAGCAAGGTAAAACAAAGCAGAAGAAGAGGAGATCCTCAAGAGCTCAGCGCACGTTATACGCGCAATTTGAATGACAAATTCGAAGCCAAATTCGAATTCGAATTCGATTTCGTATTGGAATCCTAATCAGGCTGGCGTAATTGTTAACTATAAGTATTAATATCTAACCATATTAATTGGCATCCGCTATCTGCCACAGAGGGAGAGGAAGAATGGGAAGAAGAAGAGGAGGAGGAGGGGAGAAGGAGAGAGGGGGGAAGCAGCATACTCCATAAATATCGCATTTTATTAAACCAAAACCCCGAATCCATTTGCGTTATTGCGTCTACGTGCACGAATGTTAATTGAAGCGAGTTCACCTTTAGACCCCCAGAGGGGGGGGGGGGAAGAGTGTGAGGCAGGTGGACAACTGACACTTGGAGGGACACACAATTTGGCAGGAAAGTACGAGAGAGAGAGAGAGGGAGGCATAGAGATTAGATAAGTCGTCGAGTGGTTTCCATGTCGATTGAAGTAGCTCACGAAATTATTAGCGCAAACATTATGCGAATATGAATATGAATATTCATACTGATAACGCCAGGAGGAGAGGAAGAGAGACTGCAGGGGCAGGGGTAGAGGGGTAGGTAGCCAAAGGGGATGCGCGCTCGAAGCATGAAAGCAAATTACGCACAAAATAATTGACATTAGCATATTTTTTGCTCCTGCCTACCTCCAAGCCAGCCTGCCTGATTCTGTTTCTGGTTCCACGAGCCTGTGCGACTTTTGTTTTTATTTACGCCACACACACAGTAACACGCGCGGACTCACACGGGGCGTATACGTGACAAACGTATGTGCGACGCGCCTAACTGCCTGCCCTTTTTGGAAGTGTAGAGGAGAGGGAGTGTGGAGGGGGTGTCCCTCGTTGCAGTCACTTTGCAGACCATAAACGCACAATATATACGAGCAGATATAAATACAGCTATAAAGCGTCGATTGCAGGGCAGCAGGAGAGGGGGGGATTTATAGAAGAATAGATAATTGTTGATTATAGCAGAGCTACGACATTTCAAATGGATTTTCGTCGTTTCTATAATAAGGAATAAACAATAAACAATAAAGAAGAAAGAGTACTTTGACTTTTTAAAGCAATAAATAAGCCTAACGCTGATATATAGCTGAATTATAGCATATTTATAGTAATTGTAAGAGTTAAACATACTATAAACATCCTATATATACAAGGCATTGCTAAAATAAAGATAAACAAAAATTAATAGGGTATAAAAATATTTAAAGGAAAAAAAGAGCTTTAGTAATATATATTACTTTATAGCAGAATTGTAATAGATTTATAGTAAATGAATAAATCATACATACTATAAACATTAAATATATATCTTAGGCGTCGCTATAAAAAATAATTACCTAAAATTAATAAGCTATATAAAGTGATTAAAGAAATAAATTAGCTAAGATAGTATATATAGTACTTTATAGCTGAGTTATAGAAGGTTTATAGTAAATGAAAGAGTTATACATGCTATAAACATTCAATATAAATATTAAACGTTGCTTTTGTAAAGAATAAACAAAAATGAATAAGATTGGTTTACTTTTTAAAGAAATAAGTAAATCAAAGCTAGATAAAGAGATGAATTATAGTACATTTATAGTAAATGAAAGAGCTATACATATTATAATCATTTAATATTAATATTAACACTATATTTTTGGCTTTCCGAAGTCATACACTATGTAAGGCAAGAAACGAATTAAAGCCCGTTATAATTATAGCGAAAACATATAAGTTTTATAGCAAATGAGTTATACATATTGATTTATATAAAGCTCAACAAAACATGAATATTTGTGTGCACTTCATTGCCTACTCCGGATGAAAAAGTGTAATCAAGAGTTTAGCTTGATGCTACTTAAATGCTATAATTGATAAGTCAGTTAAATTACATAAAGTTCACTCCAATTATAGCAAAGGTTGCTAGCATTTTGAATGTGTCTTTGTTCCCATATAAATATAGAGATTAACGCATGAGAATTTGTATATGAGCAGTCACAAGTTTTTTTCGTAATGAATATATTGTATGCAGTGAACTATATTAGTATATATAAAGCCATAATTATAGCGAATATTATAGCTATAGAGCAGAGCGATGTTTATTAAAAAGTTTGCTCACATTTTGTTGGTTTTCTTTCTATCACTGAATATAATTGAATAAAAACGAAAATGATGGCAGAGAATTAGGGCTTATTCTCATATCTGTCAGATAATTGATGAATAAGCTATAAAAATACCTTTATTATGGCAAACTTGGACAGCAAATCGATGCGAGTCCAGCTGTGCTGTGTCCAAGTTTCTTCTTCCGTCTAAGTTACAGTTGATTATTTATTTAAGCACAAATCGAATGGAAGAGATGGAAGGAAAATGATGAGGCAGAGAAAGAGAGAGAGAGAGAAGGAAGATAGAGAGAGATTGATAGCGAGATGTGTGGGAAAGCAAAGCGAATTGTTTCTGCTTATCTTTCACTTTATCTGCCGCCATTCAGGACTCTCATCATAATCCTGTGCAAGTGAAATGTGTGTAAACGATTCCTTTGGGGCATAAACACCACAAGCTCGCAGCAGCGCCACTTAATCATTACAAATGAGCCGCACACGCTCACACTACTCCCCCCTCCCCCCTCTTGCCACACACACACTTACACTTACACAGTATTTATTGCTCGTTAGCAATTCCAAGTCGAGTCAAACGATTTGGCCCAGTGGCATCAGAGCAGAAACGCGAGACGAATCTCACTTGGCTGCTCCTCCTTGCTGCTCCCTCCTACTCTTCATCTGCTCAGCTTGTGGCAGTTGCAACAAGCTGGACAAGCTCTTCGAACAGGCGTTAATTGCTACGATTTGGTCCCGGCGGCGCTGTTTGCGGTCGCTTTGATTATATTTGTTGCCCCAAAAATGTTGTTTGTCTTAAAACAGAAGCAGAGAGAGAAAGGGGCAAGAGAGGCGCGTGAAGAGGGATATATAGAGAGGGAAAATAGAGCGAGAGAGAGGGGAAGATAGAGGGAGAGAGGAGTAGAAAGTGAGACAGAGACAAAGATGCGATATGAGTGCCTAATGGCTTCGGGGCCACTTTTGGGGCTTACGAAACTTGGTCAAGTGATGCTGCTGCTGCTCCCTTGCTACTGTTCCTCTGCTGCTACTCCTCTGCTGCTGCTCCTCTCCTGCCTCTGTTTGTTGTTGTTGCATTGGCACATTTTATCAAAGTCAAGTTGCTGCTGTTATCTGCACGCAAAACGTTTTGCAGCTGAAGTTGATAAATGGATTTACTTTGATTTTATAGCTAAAAATCGATGTGTCCCTCCCTCTCCCCCTCTCTCTCTCTTTATCATTCTATTTGAATGTCAGAGTGTATGCCACGCCCCCACGCAGCCTACACATATCGTACGTTCGTTCACGCCCGTTCACGCTGCGGTCAAAGACTTTGCCACTGACTCATCAAACTGCACAAAGTCGAAATGTGGCAAATGTTTCTAGCGCTGTCTGTCTCTCCCATTCTCTCTCTCTCTCTCTGGTCTCTCTCTGGCAAACCGAAATTGCACTTAAAATTGAATGCTGCAGCAGAGTCACAGTCCGACTCGGAGCCAGAGATAATCTATGGCATAAAATCACGCGACAGTAAAATGCCAGACAAAGCCAGACAAAGGAACCCGAAAAAATGAAACTGAACCGTAACTGAACTTGCTCCCCAGTTAACATGCTCAACTCGCTCGCTGTCCGCCACACCTCCTTCCACTCTCCTGCTGCTTTCCCTCTCCTTGTCTGTCTGCGTCTCCTCACTCGCAAGTCAAGTGGAAATTACATAAAGAAAATTCGCAGCGCGCACGTTTTGATTATCTGTAATTTGCGAATTTGCAATTTTAAATTTTCCTTTTCTTTTTTTTTTTTTTTTTTTTGCGCTTTTTGTCCCAATTCAAACATGAAATTTTGCACTGACTCACTGTCAATTTTATGAAGTTTTATTTTTCGGGAGCTTTCTCTTTTATCTGTCGACTACTTATGCTCTCGTCTTCATCTTCTCGGACTTCATTCCGCTTAGTTTGTTCTGTTTTCTTTCTGGCGAAGCAGGCGCAGCTGTATTTATCATTTGCGCCTCATTAGTTTGCCTCCGTCTGTCTGTCTGTCTGTCCCGGTTGCTTGTGGCGTTGGAAAGCGCATTATTTATCCACTGCTTTTGGTCAACATTTTGGGTATCAAGCGGGTCACGAACTCAGTTGGAGTAGAGCAGGGGAGACTTTGGGGGGCATGATGAAAGTCGACATAAACATGCAGTGCAGAGGCAGTCAAGGAACTCTGTCCTTAAATTCGTTTTTTAAATATATTCAAGGAATCCACATAGGAAAAAACTCTACAGTTTTATATTTATTTACAGTCTCAACTTGTCTTAGAGTCCTTAATAAAGTGAAAATATTGAAAAATTACCATTTAAATAGGAAAGTATAAGTAAGAAGGTTTTTTATTAGAAGAAAATTAATTTGAAGTTTGAAATCTAAAAAAAAATGGAACTGTGTGAAATATTTATACTTTTTTTCATACATATACATATGTACGTAAATTTATATGTATAAAAAGCTATATTTACCTTCTTTCCTTACCATTTATCAACAAGAAGCAGATTCAGTTCTTGGTGAGACAAGTTTGTAAAAAAAATGAAACCTTTTCATGTTTTTGAAATGACTTAAAGTTGAAGAGAACTTTTTCAGTCACAAATCATCAAAAAACAACCCAATAAAAATGCAAATAAAACATGTGAAATTCCCCCTCTTAATTCATCTACTAAAACGAGTAACTAACAAGTCTTTAACTAGCCAAACAAATCTATTTTCGTTCAATACAGAAACCTTTCCCCATGCAAATCGCATTCAGTTCTAATTAGAATTCCATTTGCACAGCTGTTTCCAGCTTAAGCCCCGCCAAGTATGCAGTGTTTTCAATTTGAGAGCGAGTGAGGAGAGCTGAGGGGAGTCAGGAGTGTAAACCCAACGCGTCAGCAATGGGAATCGCAGCAGCAGAAAACTATAAAAATGAAAACATAAAACATTAAGCTGTATTCTATGCTGATTTTATGGCCATAGTCGAGCAATCAAAAGGCGCACGAGATGCCGTGAAGCAGCAGTAGCAGCACTTACCACTGCTCTCCTTCATTCCCCTCCCTTCTCCCTCCTCCCATTCGACACGACTTAAGCGTCGTTGCGCAGTGCAATTTTTGTTGCATACCTTGAGGCGTGCGCTGGCTTTTGAGCCCGTTTTAATTGCTTAATTACGTCTGGCAGCCAGCAAGCTGCCACAAACACACACACACGCACATATATACACACCTTGCCACGCCCACTGCCTCAAGTGTGCCGTACTCAAACGGTTTTATGGACAACTAACAAGCGCGCAGCGAGCAATTGCCCTCGAGTGCTTCTTGTGGCTTGAGCTTCATGTGGTTTCTTTTTTCTTTCTTTCACCTCTGCAGTCTCCGCTTGCCAATTGCCACCTGTGCCAGCTGTGCCGTGAGATGTGCTCGGCGTAGCACTGGACCACTGGATGCGCCGCTATGTGGACCTATATGATGGCTGCCGCCCGCGGAGATCGGGTCAACACGATGATGGCCAGCAGACGCCGCCCCGAAACCGAATCGCCCAAATACGGTTACAAGTGAGTAGGAGAGAGAGCGCTGCAGTTGCTATCGACTATCTCTCTCTCTTTTCCTCTCTGCAGCCTTTCCCGTCCCATGTACCGCACCACGCGCTTTGTTGGCCCAGCCGCGTCGACGCCCGCTGCCTGCAGTGCCAGCTGCAGCAACAGCAGCAGCAGCACCACAGCAGCCGCAGCAGCAGGAGCTCACGAGGAGCTGGAGATCAGTGGCGGCCTCTATGCACCCTTCCAGCCCACGGTGGCTGCCCTGGGCGAGAGCGTATGCCTGCCGCGCAAGCATTTAATTGCCAACCAGACGGCAATATCGCTGCCCATGGAGGAGCTGGAGGAGCAGCAGTTGCACTATCCACACAGCAGCAGCTGGCAGCGCAGGCAGCGCATTGCACTGGCCGCACATGATGCCAACAACGATGAAGACGATGACGACGACGACGATGATGATGATGATGATGAGGGGCAGGAGCGTCAGGAGCAGGAGGAGTTGCATGAGGGCAGAGCTGACTTGGCAGCTGGCGAGCGCAAGCTGGAGGAAGCCATAGCGCCTGCGGCACTGGAGCAGTGCGGCAAGTTGCCGGCGAATGATGCCAACTGTCTGGAGAATGGCAGGAAACTGATACAAGTGAGTAGTGCATAAATCACACGGCGTATGCGTAATGCAATAGGAGAGTTAACTGAGATGGGCAGGCAGAAATAGATGGAGATACATATATGTAGAGGGATATATCTATCTGTGTATGAGTATGAGTATATTTCTCTGTGTATATATAAGGGGATATATCGCTCAGTGTATATATACATATATAAAAAATATATATCTGTGTATATAGTACCAAATTTATATAGATATTTATCTCTCTGTCTATAAGTATATAAAATTATCTCTTTGCCTATATGAATTTGTATATATTTATATCTCTGCATATGGCTTTATTATTCTGCATATGTTATTATACCCGCTATCCATAGGTTTGAAGGGTATTCTACCTTTTAGACAACTAGAAATGTGTGTCGCAGACAGTAGAAGACGTGTCAGACCTCACAAGCTACACTTAGATATGTACTCCTAATCAGTATGAACAGACAAAGTGATAAAACAGTTTCCGTCCGTAAATCATCTTTCCTTCCATATTAACACAAACTATATAAATATATTCTTAATTAACATGGACTGACAAGTTGATATAACCATGTCCGTCCATGTTCGTCCTCTGTCTGTCCATCTGTCGGTCTGTCCGTCCATAAGAACAGCTAGATCTCAGAGATTGTAATACCTAAATTTGGTATCAACATGTGTTATAATTGCACTCAGATAAAGTTTGTTTTAGAATTTGACCTCGCCTCTTTCCATTTCTCTAAATCCATAAAAACCGAACTCCAAGCGTAGTTTCAATACAGGACAGTTCTGTTTTGGTGAACACAATTACTATCAATGCCCAAATAATGTCTGAGAATTTAGTTGCAATCAGATAATAAACATAGAAATTATATAAGAAACAATTTAAAGAGTTGCTGAGTTTTCAATCACTCCATGAAGTATGCAACACAAAATAGAAGTGACATATTTAATTAGAAGTGACATATTTAAGGTCAGGTAGATAGCGGGCATATCACTGTGGAGCCTTCGTGCTTGCATATTTATGGATATATCTCTATATACATATATGCTTATATCTCTATCAGTATATAAATATATTTAAATGGATCCCTCTGCACATATGTAAACGTATGTTATGTTATATATCTCCCTGCACCTATCGATGTTCAGATAATGGAAATGGCCTGCATTAATTTCATTTTACGAGGCCGCCGCAGCTATTCAATTATGTGGGCTGTAATTAAGTAATTGCGCTAATTGATTGACGCCATCGACAACAGCAACAACAACAAAAGCAGCATTAACAACAACAACAGTTAAAGAAGGAGCAATAGGAACAGCAACAACAAGTCTGTGGCACTGTTTATGCTCTGCATTTCTTTCTTTTATTCCCCAAATTTCCTTGGCCATTTTTGTTGTCGCCTCATGCAAATGAACTCAGCGGGGACCTTCATAAACTTGACCTTGCCGTAAATCGCGTTTTAATTACTTCCTCTATTGTCACGTAGCCGACGCGTCGGCCGACAACGCACCACGTCCCATGCACCTTTTTCGGTTGCGGTTCACCTCCGTTCACCTTCCTTCCTCTTTCCTTATCCTCACTTCCTCTTACCTCACATTTACTCCCCTGCCTTTTGAGTGGCCCGCAGAAATTTTTATTAGCACGTGTCAAATTGCTTTAAAAAACGAAAGTTGCCACAGGCAGGTGGAACTAGGCGAAGTTCTGTTACACTCACAAGGTTGGCCGAGTTGAAGGCACTGCAATAGTCAAGGCAACTTGGGTTCAAGGAGTGTGGAGACCAGGAGTAGTTAAATGTTACAGGAAAAGGGAAGTTAAGAGAACTAATTTTTTAGGATTATGTAGAACAAAGTTGAAAGAACCTTAAATTAAAGTATTTACTGTCAAATTGGAACCGTATGCCGATTAATTTTGAGTTATTAATGAAATTTAGAAATAAATTATGTATTATATAGAGCAAAGTTACAGCAAACCTAAAGCTAAGGTTTCCCACTAACAGCTTATAGTATTAAGGAGTATTTTTAAACCTTTCTCAACATATACTAGTATTTTTAATTTCAATTAATATCCTTTATATATGAATTAAACAGAGCTAACTAAAATAAATTTCCAAATTTCGTGTGGTTTTTTCCACATTTTTCCTTATTTTAAACATTGAAAGAAACTTAATTTTCGAGTAAGTCCTTCAACATACGTATTTCAGTATGTAAATTTATAAATCAATTAATTAATCAGTCACTAAATATCATATAAATTATTGATATTTAAAAAACAAATCTTTTCACATTTTCCGAAAACTTTCAAACACAATTAAAAGGAATTAAAACATATTTCAGTGTAAAATCAAGTTCCCTAAACATTCTTATTACATATTATGTAATGGATATTTTAAAATATAGTCAACTCTATAAATAGCTCAGAAATCATAAAAATTATAAAGAAATACAAGCAACAACTCAAAACTTCGTCGAAACATCCACCACAATCTCAATCGTCGAGTTGCCCAAATAATCTATACAATCTTAAGGAAATTTTCTGCCATTTTGTGCCCACGGAGTGCACGTGTAAGTGACTCTATCTGGCTGCAACCCTCGAATAATTACATTATTCCTTTTCTTTTTTTATAATAATAAAAATGTACAGAAATAAAAGTCTGCTCAGAACTTAATTTGACCCTCGAGCTATAAATAAGTGGGATGTGGGGAGGGCAAGTAGAGAGGGAAGCCTTGGGCAGCACAATCGCCAATGGGCAAGGCACGTAAAGTGCGGGCCTGAAGTGAGAACGATTGGGCAAAGGGCGTGAGAGGGGGAGAAGGGAGTAGGGAAAGGAGAGAGGGGAGGGGGTGTAACATCTTGGCCGACGACCAATTTGATAGATAAGAGCATTGAGCCAGAGCCAGAGCGTCAGTTGCTTTGGCACAAACGAAGTGAAAGGAAAAGCAACCGCAGAAACTGAAACGGGAAACAGCAAAAGCAACAGAAACTGAAGTAGAAAGAGCAAGAGAAAGGGAGACAGAGAGAAATGGAGGAGGGGAGAGACTGGGAAAGCCGAAACAGAAAACAGTTTCAATGTCATTTCATAAATGGCTACGACAGCAACAGAAGAAGAGACCAAAACGCAATGAAATAAATACAAATGGTTGAGCAGGGGGCGAGGTAAACCCTCGACAGAGTCACCCGTACCCCCGTCCCCACTTCTCCCCCGCTGCCCAGCACGCATATTTGCCCGCATAACGGCGTCCAAATATTGGCTCGCTCGTTGTAATGCTTTTGAGGTGTGTTGTCTGCCGGGACAGACCGACGTCCCTCAACTGTGGCACCAAACCGCAAAACTCGAACACAACTGGGGGCAACAATAGAACCGCCCCACAACTCCCCACAATTGGCAAACTAAACTACACACACACGCACTACATACATATATATATGTATATACTTTGTGTAGTTATCATTTTGTCATTTTGTAGAGTGGCTGCTTCGAGTTTTGGAAGGTCTCTCAAAGAGTTCAGCTCGGTTCAGAGTTCAAGAAGCAATTCGCCAACGTCAGTGGTCAGTGTCAACACTACGCCAACAACACTGTGGCAACACTGTTCGATATTCAGTTGGGCCATTAAACCGATTAATCAGCCAGCTGGCTTTATTTGCCTGCCATACCTTGTTGCGGTATTTTCGCCTCTTCGATTGTCTCCTTGTCGTCTCTCATTTCTTCCCTGTTTTGCTTATTGTTTCTATCTATCTCCCTCCCTCTGCCAGTGTCTCTCTCTTTCTCTCTCTATCTGTTTCTCTGTGCAATTTGAGCTCGTGCAAACAGAACGCACATCCTTTTGTGTCCGTGGGGTCTGTGCGTTTTTTTTGTACTTTTTGTCGCTTAGTCAATTTTCTACAAATTTCACCATCGACAGTTGTGCAAAAAACGCGAAGCAGTAAAGTAACGGGAAATTTGTTGGCTTAACAAGTGACTTGCGGAAACTCGCTCGGTCGGGCTGCTCGTGTAGCCACTAAATCAAAAGTCGTCGACTAATGCGCTCTGTAAACAATGCTAACTGGGCCTAGACCGCCAGAACAGAAGATTAATCCGAATAACAGAGAACAGAGCATAACGGTACAGCGGGGCAGGGTCGTGTAGGGTGTCGGGTCAGGCAAGCTGGCAAGCCGGATTTTATGTTGATGAGGGTACATTCCGAACAGTTCCAGCTCATTTTATGTGGCCAGTCTCAGTTTCGGGGGTCGGACAAGGTATTAACACAACCAATGTTGTGTTCTGTCCTTCTTTCTAGGCAAGCGGGGGAACAGAGAGAAGAGCAGAAGACGGTACTGTGCTGTGCTGTGTTGTTGTTGTTTTTGCCGTTTGCTGTCGCCGATAAGCGTCGTCGTTGTTTATGGCCATCGTCATCCAATCTGCGGCACATTTGCATAATTTCCCACGTCGTTCAGCGAAGCAATAAGCCAAACAAAATCTCTACCACAATCAGCAACAAACTGAAATAACAAAAACTAGTGCCGAGCGACAGAGATAGAAATAGATAGTACTAAAAACAATAACAAATTGGGAAAGATAGTGGAGGGTAAAGTTGTTATCTGTGGATGATAAATCATATTGAAATGGAATATTGATAGTACGTGCTAATTAGACCAACGAATCGACGGGGGACTCTATATATGCCAGGCAGGTGCACTTAAACTAGCTGCTAAGCTGCTTTCTTCCCCTTCTCTTCTGCCCCTTCAGGGGAAATATCTCGTTATTTTGAATAGTGCAACACTGATTGCTCTGTGGCAGCAAATTGAGTTGTACAATCGACAGAGTGCGATAACATTAGGAGGCTATAAAAGAAATAGTAAATCTCTCGGTTTAACACTTGACATTCAATCTACACGGACGGAAATAAGCAGACACCCACACGCCGCACACGGACAGGCACAAACATGTACGGACACGCTCATGCATGCAGAGACCCGATTTATAACAGTTTCCATTTCATTCTTGCTTTAGTCAATTTCCATTCAAAGTTAAAGAGGCCCCCACACACACACTCGCACACACACTTGCACACCCAATCAACGTGCCACGTGCCTTGCCGGCCTTCTTGGGTTTGAAATTTGTAGACAGGCATTTCAATTTCAGACCCATTGGTCAGTCTCCAAGACGTTGAGGGGCCCTAGAGTCGTTGTTGCTGTTGTTGTCGTCACTTTAAGTAATTTTATTCGAGCATAAAGCACACGCATGCAATAACCATCAAGAGCGACGCCTGATTTGTTTAGCATAATACTGATGCCACCCCTCGCCCCCACCCCTGCACACCTGTTATACCCCTCTCCGTCCCTCCCCTCCACCACTGTTAACAGCTAACGGACGCCGGGCAATTATGGAAATTTATTGTGCAGCTCATGCTGCGCCGCTCTGCATGCCAATCAGGCGCGCCAGCGAGTGTCAGTGGCAGGCAAGCAGGGTACGGGGTGGAGTTGGGGGCTGGGGCAGGTGCTTTTTCGTTTATATTTCGGTGTTCGATTGCGTTTTCAAGTACAAGAGCCGCTGCTGCTTTGTTTTCGTGCAACCTTGCAGAATAGTTAAAAAACAACTCCGCTGTGCAACTGGCTTTGGCAGATGAGCTCATCGCCGGCAGCGGCGGCGGCAGCAGCAGCACTCGGAGCAGCGGTACTTTATCAACATGTTTATTTACGTTGGCCCGGTTATCCATCAACAACAACTAGTTGCGTGCTTCCTCCTCTGCCAATGCAATTAATTTATGCATCGAGTTTGTTTACCTACAATTTCTCCCACTTTTCGGGCATGTGCACACACTGCATGCTAGAACATATCGCCAAAGCGATTACTTATCGATATTGAACAACAGTGCGGCAGGTTGCTTGATCGAAAGAGAGCAACAGAGACGTGTGGGGGTGGGGGAGAGTACGTGCTGCCATTGCAATGCATCAACTTTGTTTACCTGCAATTACTCCCACTCTCCGTTCATGTGTACACACTGCATGCTAGAACATATCGCAATAGAAACTACGTATCGATATTAATGATCAACTGTCGCTTCAACTATCGCACGCTCCTTGCCTATGCAAAAGATAGAGAGCAAAACAGACGTAGACAATAAGTGAGGGAAGGTGGAGCAGAGTCGCCTTTCAGCTTAATTAAACGATGGCCAAACAACAATTAAAAAACGTTTACAAAACGAAGCGCACAGCTCCAAGTGTCATCAATCTTGTCAAATTGCCATCAATGGCCAATGGAATTTCCACCCACAGGCAGAACAACTGCAACAACAGCAAGTGTGCACGCCTTTTGTCCTCTCTGCTTGTGTCGCCGCGACGCTGGCAATGAAGGACCAAAGCCACTTGAGACTTTGCAGGTTAATTAATTAAACACCGACGATGTCGCCGATGTCGGCACATGCAAATTAAGAAAATTGCAAAATACAACAGAGTCAGCAACAACAACAGCCAAACCACAATTCGAATTGACTACAGAAACAACAACAACCAACGCAGCATTTAGTTAGTTATTGTGTATGCCTGGCGTGACATCGACGTTGACGTTGACGCTGCGTCAGCGTCGCTGTCGAGCACCTTCAATGGCAATTGCTTGGGGGCATTTCTCAGTGTTAACGCGCCGCTCGACGTCGACGCGCATGCGCAGCTGCTAAAACTAACGGGAACGGGAAAGTAAACGGGAAACGGTTAACGGTCGCGCGCCTCGTTCTCTAATCACAATTGGCATCATCAATTGTAGGTCTAATTAAAGTGAAAGCGACGGGGACAGCGACGCGAGCGTCGCCTTTGCATGCGACATTTCAAAGTCAAAGCCATGGTGCAATCTCTGGATATCGCAGCCATAGCGGGACAGAAAGCGGAGCCAAGCGATGCGACGGTAAAGAACGTGGGGGAGGGAGGAAAGAAAAAGCGCATAAATAAATATGTGCACAACTCACAATGCGTACGTGTGTGTGTGTGTTTGTGTGTATGCATAATATGGCAGATGTGTGCGACCTTCACAGCGGTTGGGCGCAGCAGGAGGCGTGGCATTGCATTGTCATTAGCATTGTCCCCAAAGGGTCGCATAGGACGCCGCGTGGTATGCGTCATATTGAGCCAAAGCTCATGCCAACTGTGACATACTCGCACACACACTAACACACACACACATGCGCAGGAGGCAGAGAAAGAGTCATGCCAGCGATATGGCTTAATGGATTAACCGCTGCCAGCGACTGATACGCGTTTATTAGACTGTCAAGCACACGCCCCTAATCTCAGGATGCGCGCCAGGCAGCCAACGAGGCGAGCATCACGTGTGCCCCGACTGTGGGAGGATGCTGTGCGTGTGTGTGTGTGTGTCTGTGCCAAACATAAAGTTACAACATCTTATATGTGTATGTGTGTGGGGAGGGGAAGGGGGATGTGACTCGTTCTGTTGTGCAGTGCAGAAAAGCCTTAAACAAGCGCTGAAACTAACTTGCTGCAAACTAAATGTGTTCCTTGCTTGACCACACGCTGCACAGTGTGCTAAGAGCGCAGAAAAAAGGGCACTTCTATGAATTTTTAAAATATCAGAAAATTTCAAATTTATGAATAGCAAACTTAAAAAAACTGACAAATAAAAATAAAACGATATAAATATAAAACGAACAACAGAATCATTCGTTAATTTTCGGAATTGATTAAATAACCTTTAAAAAACGACAAACTGTTTAATTTGAGAATTGAATTAAATCAAATGAGTTATATATTTTATAACTCACAATCTTCTACTCTTACCAAGAGGTTACCATAAAAAAAGAAACGAAAATCTGCAAATTCTTAAATTTTAAATGTGTTCATATGGTCAGTCGACTGTTTAAAAGTAAATACGGTAAAGGTTAAATAGCAGCCTACATCTCCGATTTAAAAAAAAATTTTTTTTCTTTGATAGGGCTAAATTTATCATGAATATAGGTGAAAGAATTATTTGGCGATCGCTTGAATTTTTTTAAAGTGAATTGTTGGTAGCTGTTTAACCTTTACCGTTAATACAATTTATTTACCTAGTTGTTTATAAATTTTGAATTAAATACATAAAAATAACAATTATTTAAAGGTAAAAAGATAATTTATTGGATTCAACATTATACATTTATTAGATTAATTATTCCTTTTTGATTATGGTAGCTTCTCAAGGTCTATAAACAAAGCAAATTCAAAAGGGAGAATGAAATTTAATCCTTTACCAGTGTGCCTGAACATTGGCAATATCATGTGCAGCACCAGCATCGCCTTACGCAGTTACACGTTCCCCTTCTTCTCCTTTCCCTTGCCTTTCGCTTCGCATTTGCTGCGTGCAGACATAACGAATTTAAGCTTGTTACTTGCAAGATGCTGTGACCAAGTTTTAATGCGGTTACCCTGACCACAGCCTGAAACCGCACACCCGACAACACACAAACACAGACACACACACAATTCCGCACACTGCGTTCGAGAGCCATTAAAACGTTTCAATTAGCGCCCGCCAGTTTTGTGTGCCACATTCCTGTGGCTGCCAGAAGGTCGACAAACTTGACGCCCATCTTGATTCCCCCTCTTACTCCCTCCTTTCTTTCTCTTGTTTTGCCAGGAGCCAAACAGCAAGAGGAGCAAACCGTCGGCGCTAAGGCGCACACTGCAGGCGCTGCGACAACGTCTCACGAAACGCAGCCGAGCCAAGCCACCTGATTGGTTTCTCGAGAAGTTCTCGAACACGACCAACACGGACAAGCTGGGCAAAGCCGGCGCCATGGACGATGCGGCCTTATCCAGTGAGATACGCGGCAGCAGCGCCCTCTGCAATCGCCTCTCCGTGGATCCCACACTGCAGTCGCACTACAGGGTAAGCAACAACTACATATATATTTAAATTAATATGCATATGTAATCTGGCAACGCTGTCGGTATCGCACGAGTATGCAGACAATTAAAAACTTACTCAATTATCGATATATCGATTATTAGAGTTAGTGCGTGAAAAAGCGAAGATCAATTTATCTATAAACAAAAACTATTGAAATAAAATTTAATATGAAACATAATATAAAACACATTTTAACTCTTATATATATGTCATGGACTAACTTTTTCTGTCACAGTGGCTCGCTGTGGTCTCCCTGGCCGTGCTGTACAACATCATCTTTGTGATGGGCCGCTCCGTTTTCTGGGAGATCAATAAGAGTGCGCCTGCCTTTTGGTATACACTGGATTATCTGTGCGATTTCATCTATTTGCTGGATACACTGGTCCACATGCATGAAGGTACGTTCAACTACACACACAGGTGACACTGACTGTGGGAGAGGGACAGCTGCGAGTGGGAGCAGGAGAGAAAGCTAGCTGCTTATGCAAATGAGACCTGAGACATTTTAGGTCTAACTAAGCTACGCCGCAGACAATGAATGGCCAAAGCCATTTGGTCTCACTGTAACATGCACACTCAGACGTGCCACATGTGTGTTAGTGTGGGTGTAGGTATGTGTACGTGTGTGTAAAGGGGTGTAGGAACGTAGGGAACTGCCAAATGCAGAAAAAAGCCAGCCTTGACATTTTAACAAGCTACGTTTCGACATACCCTCGCTAAAGAGTAAGCTAAAGGGATATGATGTGTCTGAGTTTGGGTTGCAGATTAAAGATTATAAAACAATTAAAGAACTTGTCAGTAAAATAAAGAAAGCGAACCATTTTACAACATTAGAAGAAGAAAACTGATTAATAAATTTCTAATTCCGATTAAAGAACACATAAAATACTTTTAAGGAAGTATAGGATAAGTCTATAAAAGAAATGATCGAATTTGTAAATGTGAATGAACGAATTTTGGGAACTATTTGACTTTTTGTATTCTTATTCTGATTGAAGATTACGCTATAATTAAAGAATTGGCTAATTAAAACGAGAAATATCTCTAAATAAGGAAAGATGTTAGAGTTTTGAATACTTTTTGATTTTCACTTCTTTAAAGTTGAATGTTTTTTAGAATATCTCAGCATTGGGAATGAAAAATTTTTAAAGTAAGAATTTAAGAAATTTGCGTTGTTTTCCTCTTTTAAAGTTGAACGTTCTTAAAATCAAACATAAATAAAAAACTTGTTAGTGAAGCATCTCTCTGGATTAATAATGATTTATGTTCAAATATAGGAAATCTTTTTAAAGTTATAAGTTTTCTGATTCATATATAAAAGTTGCACATAAATAAGAAACCTTGTCAGTTGAAACCACAGCCAGAGATTTCTCTGCAAAATAATTGATTGATGTTAGAATTTCAAAAAGAAAAAAACTTGTCTAGACACGTTAGTTCCTTTCATTAAATTAAAGATTCAAGAACAAATAAATAACTTCACAGTTGAAACCGCAGCAATAAAAAAAGATTAATGAAAGGTTTTACTCCCAATCCCAAAATGCCTTAAACTCTTAGAAAACTAAATTAAATTCATCAAAAAAGAACCCAACAACATCTTGACAGCATCATAAACTTCCTCGGCGCTATATAGACAAGCCCAAAAACAATTATAATTGTCGCCGGCAGCTTAAAGCTTAACAGAATTTTCGAAAAAGTTTGAAGTTTACAAGCTGACAGCGCAGGCTATAGACAAGGCAAGTTCCCCCCTCCCCCTCTGATGTTACACACGATTTGTATATAGTACACATAAATAAAACCCGCTAACTAAGCGGATTACGACTTTGCTGGCAAAGGGTATCAAAGTTTTACATAGTTCGTGCAACAAAAGCGCCGCGAACTGTGAAATGTCTCGCTGGCTGCATGTGGCATGTGGCATGCAAAACAATAACCATGGGACACGCAGACACCCACGCACACATACAGGCACACATACACGCCACTAACCCATGTCCCTACTCTTCCCTTCTGCTGCCTTTGCAGGTTATCTGGATCAGGGTCTGCTGGTCCGCGATGCGTTTCGACTGCGTCGCCATTACTTCCACACCAAGGGTTGGTATCTGGACGTGCTGTCGATGCTGCCCACAGACCTCGCCTACATCTGGTGGCCCCCCGAGACATGTTCCAGTCTGTATCTGCCGTGTCCGGTGATAGTGCGTCTCAATCGACTGCTGCGACTGCCTCGACTCTGGGAATGGTTCGATCGCACTGAGACCGCAACGGGTTACCCCAACGCCTTTCGCATCTGCAAGGTGGTGCTGGCCATCCTGGTGCTGATACATTGGAATGCCTGCATGTACTTTGCCATCAGCTACGAGATCGGTTTCAGCTCCGACGGTTGGGTCTACAACTTGAATGGGACACGCAACAATACGTTGCAACGTCAATATATCTACAGCTTCTATTGGTCCACGCTGACGCTGACGACAATTGGCGAGACACCGACGCCGGAGAATGATTTGGAATATCTATTTGTGGTTGCCGACTTTCTCGCCGGCGTGCTCATCTTTGCCACCATTGTGGGTGAGTATTGACCCTCCTCCACTCACACTGGGCACGTTTCGGGGCTGCTGCCCTTTGGGTTTACTCCCTGTTTTTTTTTGGGGAGGTCGCACATTGTTTACACAAATATTTCTCGTCTGATCGTTTAATTGGTTGCCGAGTGACATCTGTGACATCAATGGGTATTAATTTACAGCCTCCTCTGCCCCGCACCCTTGTCAGGAACGTGTCCTCCATGTCGACCCACATTATTCATTACGTTCCATTCCGTTCTAGTCTCGGTTCTGTTCTGTTTTGTTTTATTTTGTTTTGTTTGTGTGCGGGGTTGATTTGTTGCTGTCGTCGACGACGCCTTCACATGCGCCTTCGCTTTTTGGCAAACGTGCCTTTTTATCATTTTTGTCGTCCTTCTTATCGCTACCATTACCGGGCAACACAACGGGGAGCGAGGGAAGGGGGAACAACTCTGACATCTGGGCAAACAAATTTACTTACCATGATGAATGCAAAGTTCGTCAGAGTGGCATATTTTACCCCCTGCCCCTCCCATTCCGCCATCTCTCGTTGTTCGTCTGTCAGTTCATCTTGCTGTCTCGCTCGTCTGTGCACCGGAAGTGCCGCCATTAGTCGCCTTTGTGCCATGCGTTACGCATACGCCACATTGGCCCTTGTACAAATTTACGACTTGAGCGTGGCACGCTCTATCTTCACCCGGCAACAACAACAACAAGAACAGCGGAAATGGCTGTCGAAATTAAAACATGCCCCACGCCTTGGCTCAGCCTCCGCTCCAGCGTAGAGTCCTGATGATGCAGCACTGTATCGATTCAAGGTTGAAATCGAGCCTGAGGCTGAGCCATAGGCAGAGAGTCAATAACCCTTCTCTAATTCTTCACTTTTCTTCCCTGCCCCTCCGCAGGTAACATCGGCTCCATGATATCCAACATGAACGTGGCCCGTGTGGAGTTCCAGAACCGCATGGACGGCGTCAAGCAGTACATGGCCTTCCGCCGTGTTGGCCACGAACTGGAAGCACGTGTGATACGCTGGTTTGCCTACACCTGGTCCCAGAGCGGCGCACTCGATGAGGAGCGTGTGCTGGCCGCTCTGCCCGACAAGCTGAAGGCGGAGATAGCCATACAGGTGCACATGGATACGTTGAAACAGGTGCGCATCTTCCATGACACCGAGCCGGGCCTGCTGGAGGCTCTGGTGCTCAAGCTGAAGCTGCAGGTCTTCAGTCCCGGCGACTACATATGCCGCAAGGGCGATGTCGGCAAGGAGATGTACATCGTGAAGCGTGGCAAGTTGTCTGTCGTCGGCGACGATGGCATCACTGTGTTGGCCACCCTTGGAGCTGGTTCCGTATTCGGTGAGGTATCCGTGCTGGAAATTGCCGGCAATCGAACGGGGAATCGAAGGACAGCGAATGTGCGCTCCCTGGGCTACTCCGATCTCTTTTGCCTGGCCAAACGGGATCTGTGGGAGACGCTGGCCGATTATCCAGAGGCGCGTTCGACGCTTACACAGCGCGGCTGTCAGCTGCTGCGCAAGGACGGGCTGCTGGACGAGCAGATCTTTGCGGGTAACTGATGCCATCAGCTTCAATTTAGGCCACTTCCGGCGCCACTAACTCATTTCCGTTGTTGCACACACATTCTTCTTCTTGCTTACAGACTCTCAGCGCGTGCACGATAGCATCGAGGGTGGCATTGAGAAACTGGAGCTATCTGTCGAGAACCTGAACCTGCGCCTTGCCCGCCTGCTGGCCGAGTACACAGCGAGCCAGGCCAAAATCAAGCAGCGCCTGGCCAAGCTGGAGCTCAAGTGAGTGTGCTCTAATCTTGTTTGCACTTTGCCGCAGCGGCTTCTAATAGGCTTCCTTCCTTTCAGTGGCCATGGAGGCGGTGGTTGTCCTGGTGGTGGTGCCGGAGGTGCTGCTGGCGGCGGAAGGGAGGGAGATGAGCCGCAGATACGCGCACGCAGCGGACGTCTCTATTCGCTGCAGACCAAAAGGCGCCCACGTGCGCGCCTCGAAGCAGCTGCCAAATGTGGTGATGCCGCCAAACAGAATACGCTGTAAGCGAGGCATGCCCCGGCGCCAGGCGCGTGAGCACACAGGGACAAGCAGCCAAGGCGACACATGGCGACATTCCAAACGGACAGACGGACGGAGAGACACACATATTGCCCTGCTGGAAATGGTGATAAATGCATTCAGCTTGAGGGAGTTACGAGGAGCTGCAGATTAAAAAGTTAGCTGGTTACGGAAGGGGGAAGGAGCAGGGGGAAGGAGCAGGCAGCAGGCCTTGGCTGAGCGCCAGTTAGACGCGCGCGTGTAAATCAATTTTTAATTTTTACAATTAGTTTTAGGGCAACAGCGACGAGCGACACGGGGGGAGGAGGAGGTTCAGGGGATCGGGGGGAAGTGTTTGTCGGAGTTTTGTGTGTGTTTTTTTCGTATGTAGCGAAACTTTATAAATTTGTAAAATGATTCAAACTGAATGTGCCTCAAAGTGTGTGTAGAAAGTAGATTAGTTAAGAGCGAACAGCAAACGAACGAGTTACGGGCTTATCCCTTATCCCCTTCGATCGTCGTTGTATATGTGCGTGTATGTGTTGTATGAGCATGTATTGTGTGTACGTATGTTTGTGTAAGCCGTGCCTAGCACGGCCATAGTCCAATTTGATAAGCTAAAGCATTTTATTTTTCTATATATCGTAAATACGAGAAATCGTTTGAACTACAGTTGAAAAAGGTCCAACAACGAGAGTTAAATACACCTGAAACACACAACTACAACCACAACAACAACAACTATGACTACTACAACCACCAAGAGACATTTGCTGAAAAGAGAGAAGAAAGAAGGAAGCAGAAGAAGGAAATGGAAGTAAGAACTAGGAGAGGAGTAAATAAAAATGAGAGCGCATTTCCCATTTGTTACACCTCAGTGCACCGCTTTGTTTCTTCTTCGTTTCTACCTTCATCAGTTATCAGTGTAATGGTACCATATACCATCTACCATATAGAGTATATATAGTTAGGTATAGGTATATATATTTACAATATGTGTTGTATCTACGTGAAGAAGCAGAACCATGTTAACATTTATCGAGTCAGCGAATTGTAATTGTAAATTCAGTGTTAAGAGCAAAATGCTTCCAAAGCCAAATTAAAGACGAAGAAGAAGAAAAACAACAACAACAAATTGTAAGCCACACTCACACACACACACACATACTGACAAGTTGAAAACTGTATTTTTATATTAGCCTAAAGCAAAAATGTACGAGAGTTAAGTGTAAGCGCGAGTCTATGAATAAACTGTGAACAATTATGCAAAGACAAATTTGTTGTTTACCTTTTAATAATATATATATATTTAATTATAATATGTTATTTACATTTGCATATTATTATTAGAGCTCTACCTATGCTTTTGGCCTGCGCTGTGTGGTAATGACAAAGGCGGCAATTACGTGAAGTGTGTTGAGAAATGCAGACAACTTGAGCTCTTCGTGCTCTTCCTCTGTGCGTCGCACGCTGCGTATGAGTAACGCGCACAATAACAAGCAAAGCTGCTGAGGATGGAGTCAGAAACGAATCGTGCCAGAGTCAAAGTGAAAGTGAAAGCCAACCTCATACTAAAATTGCAGTATAAAAAATCAATTTTGACAAAATGCGGCAAAAAATGAAAAGTAGAAAAATAAAACAACTTGAAGATGTATTGGTGTGTGTGTGAGTATAAGGATGATACCGTTTCCGTTACCATATCCTTGCCCTAACGTAGCACCTACCCCACCTATCACTGGAGTGGGCGTGTCAGTCGGGCCGACTTTATTTGTTGCCAGGACACGTGAATGAAGCTGCTTGGGGACATGACAGACAATAAAATTTAGACGCCGCTTCCATAGCATTATGGAAAGTCACACACACACACACGCACACACATGCTATATAGGTATGCGTGCATAATACATATACAGATATGCCTTAACATATGCAGACACATAGCACACAGAGGAATAGCAATGGGAACAGGAACAGGACAGGGTGACTAGCAAAGCATCTGTGAAGTGGTTCCGTTTCACTAACGCGCACGGACGTGTTGTCGGTCTTGAAACTCGTGTGTAAAATGCTTTCAGGCCCCCGAGCAATTATACTTCCTGCAGCAGCAGGAGGCAGGAGGCGTACTTTGAAAATATTCTCGTAATGGGCTGATTAACTCAAACATCTTTATGGAATTCTGTCAAGTAAGCGCTTAATTAACCAAGTTTCAAATCAAATAAAGAAAAAAGTTCATTTTACGGACTGTTTTTCTTCAGAAAGGTTTCGCTCTGATAAATATTTTTATTGTTCTTGCAACACTTAGAGAGGCTAATGAGGATCTTTGTGGAAACACTGGCCTTGGCTATCGATTAATGCACGTTCAGTGTAGCCACACACAAATATTATTATAATAATTATTAAATAATATTTAATTTTAATTTTATTTTACTTTTATTGTTGTGTATTCAAAAAATAACAATACATAAGTAACCTTGATTTTTTATCAAAACAAAACCCACTGGCCTTGGCTATCGATTAATGCACGTTCAGTGTAGCCACACGCAAATTTTAATATAATAATTATTTAATAATATTTAATTTTAATTTAATTTTACTATTATTGTTGTTTATTCAAAAAATAACAATACATAAGTAACCTTGATTTTTTATCAAAACAAAATATTAAAATTCCTATCAATTAAATATTTTCCCTTTCGTTTTCTTTTTTATTTTGAGCAACTGTTGACTTTGTTGTCGCACAAAGTTGCTTAAAACTATTAGGTACACTGAAAATACTTATACAAACTTTAGAGTGTATTAAAAAATTGTGCGTTTACTCTCAACAGTGTACAATATACATACAGATACACATATATCCGATATTAATATTATGTCCAAGATTAAGGACGTACAGTACTTGCGCTGTCTGCGTTGCCTGAAGATCATCAAGTGCTCGCGCTACGACACTAACTGCATGGTGCGCCACGTGCAGCAGGATCACCCGGAGATCATAGAGAATGCCAATCAGAAGGTAGCCAATCTACACAAATTGGCCGCCGAGCACGGCATTAGCAGCGAGAGGCTGTCGCAGATAAGCAAGATGACTGGCTTGTCCCAAGCCGAAATGGCCGATGAGGCGGAACGTTGTAAGTGACACGATGACATGCTTAATTTCTAGTAATTCCTGGCTAATCTAATGCTTGCCCTCCAGATTTGGCCAAACATAAGCAGGGCTTGAAGCCCGAAACCCATGCTGCAGGTTGGTCCGAGGCACATCTTACCGACTCCAAGGATATCAGTCGTCGTCAATTTTATCGCAGCTCAATCGAGCGCTGGACACCCACCGATGGGTGCATCTACTGCCCCAGCTGCTGCAGCAGTCACCGGCCCATCATCAGAAGCAGCGCCCAGTTCTATGCCAGCACCGGATGCTCGGCTGCCTGCGTGGCCAATTGTTGGCCCTTCTGCTTTCTGCCTTGCCTGACCTCAACAGACAATCGCGAGTATCTACACTGTTCCAACTGCAAGGCATTTCTGGGCATCTATGATCGCGAGAACAATTGCATTCGTCCCAATCGCGAGTTTATCTCCCAGTAGAAATACAAACTGAGTGTTTAGATTTTGTATTTTATACTTTTAATAAAGCTGCTGCTTAACTGCAAAAATTAATAAGGTTGAAATTTAACTATTAAAGTATAAATAGAAGTTTTCTTACAGTGTAGGCATTTAACAAAACAAAGCTGCCTTAGCGAGTACAATAATCAGCAAGGTGTGCGCCTCCACTTAATGTGTACGCTGCACTGTACACACCACTTGTCGCAGCCGAGTCAACAACCAGCAAGTTGTGCGCTCAACTCACCACCTCCAAGGCTTAGCAAAGACAATGACCTGCAGGGTGTGCGACTCCACTCACTGCGTAGTCTGCACAGTGGTCACCACCAACGTTTGAAGTTCTTTCTTTTCCTGTTCCTTGGCGCGCTTGGCTAACACATTTTCTCTGGCCTTCTGTGCTCGCACAGCACAGTCCTTGGGCTTGGTCTTCAGTCGCATTTCATCTACGGCAGCCTGCATGCGCGCAGAACGCGACAGCCAACTCTCGTAGCAGCTGATGGGCACATGGCGTCCAATGTAGCAGCCACAGTGGGCACAATAGTGATTGATATCGCTGCGTCCCTGCCAGTTCTTGCTGGAGAGAGAGAGAGAGAGAGAGAGAGAAGCACAAGCATAACTTTATGTTGTGTTGGGTGTGGTCAGTTACACTTGTTTACTCACCACAGTTTGGTTACGGCGAGCAACCGCTGCAAACAGCTGACGGCCTCCAGTTCCACCACGCTCAGCTGGAAGTGCTCGCAGGCGGGGCAATTCACCATGGTGGGCTCCGTCAACAGATGCCCCACGCACGCCGGCCTGGCGATGCTCGTGGCAATCACTTGCGGTTCGACTGTGGCCATGTTCCGCGCGAGACTGAAAGCAGCTACGCGCCAGCAGCAGCAGGCAAGCAAAACGAAGCAGAGAGAGAGGGAGAGAGACAGGGAGAGCAGAAACTCACCTTGCTCTCTTTGCTCTCTTGCAATTAAAAGACAGCTGGAATTCATCTTGTGCTCTCTTTATTGTCGTTTACAGGCTGATCTCAGAGTTGGGGTCGTCGATAGACGCCCAGATACTCCCCACAGGCGCCGCAATGATGCCGCTTGGTGCAGCAGCGCAGCCAGGAGCGCACCAGCCTGGCCTTGGCCAGCGTCTTGCAGTACGGGCAGGTGATCTCACGCGCATTGGGCCCGACGGCAAAGTAAACTGGCTGCGGTTGCGTCTCCTCTGCCATGTTGTGTAGCGAGTGAGCGATGAATGGATACTGACAGAGCAAACTGGAAGCAGCAAACAGACAGAAGCAGAGAGAGGAAGACAGAGAGAGAGAGAGAGGGAGTGCGCGATGGCAGCCCGTTCTATACTGTAGTTTGTTTATTTTCGGCCAAAAATATTCAAAATATGCAGGAGAGAGAGAGGGAGAGAGAGAGATCGCATCTATTTGACTTTGATGGGCGCGTGTCGCTTCATGGCGCGTCCCAAGTAGCAGCCACAGTTGGCACAGTAATGACTGCGATCCGTTTGCTTGCAGGGTATCACATAGTCCATGCAGCAGCAGCAGCAGAAGCTCCTGTAAGGTGAAATGGTAAAGGACACGGGTTAGCCAAGTTCACAACCAACTGCAGGTGCCAAGGAATACGCACACAAAGAGGCAGCCCACAATACGATTCAGTTCACTTGCCCACCACTTGAGATCGTGTTGCAGCACACTCTCCCCCTTGACTCCGCAGGCGGGACACTTGAGCACCACGCCATGCTGCGGCAGATTGAGGAAGGTGCCCGCAAGGGGCGTGGCAAAGTTCTGATATATATCGCGATCGCGCGTCGGCTGCGTCTGCTCGGGCGTCGTCATTGCTACTGAAGGCGGCATGTGGAATACGTAATGCCAGCCAGGTCAGAAGTGAGCTGAGAGAGCAAGTAGCAGAAGTGAGAGAGAGTGGGAGAGGGGAACAGCGCAAGGTGAAGTGAGAGAGCGGGAGAGCAAGAGAGGTCTCTAATTGAGTTAGCTGCGTAATAGAATTAAAAAACAGAATGGCTTTTTTGGAATTTATGTTTTTTTAATTCATTTTAATTTTAATTGTTCTTAGTCGGAGGCGTTCTGAATGCCAACCTTGCCGCCGCAGCGACTGCAGTAGACGCCCTTGGTGGTCCACTCGCGATTGCAGCCACACCACGTGCAGATGCAGCAGATCCAGAAAACGGGAAAGATGCTGCAAGCCAAAGATTAATCATAAATTATAATATCAATATTCATTATTTCATTCAATCATCCATCCTCACCAGGAGAGCAGACTGAGAGCGCAGCTGACATCCTTGCAGCCTGCGGCACGCATAACTGCTGCCTCGCTGCGCTCGTGGCACAGTGGGCAGAGCAGTTTGTAGGTCGATGGTCCTGGGGTATAGTAACGCAGTCGGGGCGCTGCCTCTGGCGCTGGTGCCTCCAACTGTGTCAACAGTGTCTTCTTCTCGGCCACCACCTCATGGTCATCGATGTAGGGCACCACTGTGCTGTCATGTCCCCCCTCCTCCACCACCACCACATTGGCTATGATGTTGCGTGCTCGATCCTCAGCACTCTGTGCCGGCACCAACCTGATCTGTAGCGTCTGCTTGTCCATTGTAACTGGCGCCACAGCCACAGCGCCAGCTGCGATCAAACCCAGTGAGCAAGAGAAAGAGAGAGAGAGAGCGGACGGAATCAGAGCACACTGGGCGTATGCGTATTGTGCGAGTGCCTGTGTGTGTGTGTGTGTGAGTTTTTGTTTTGTTTCGGCTCTGTTTTATCATGTTTCTATGATGTCATCGGTCTGTCCAGTCTAGCAGAACGAGAAGCTGCCGGCGGATCAACAAATTAATTGCCCTTTGCCCTTCACATAAACATAAAAGTCTGACCGATTTCATCAGACTGAAAGAATTTTACTATATATACTATATATATCTCACATGGATCTATGCTAACAAAAAGAAATTAGAAACAAAAGAATTTAGAAAAATGAAAACTTTGTTTTTGGCATAAGATTTGTTTATATTTTTGAAACATTTTATAACTTTTTCGTTAGATGGAACACATAATTTATATATTTAAAGAATCAACCATGCATTAATCAATTTATATGCGATATATAACAAAGGGTAGATCCACATTAGACACGCTTCTTCAAACGCATCTTGAGACCTCCGTCCGGAATTAGCACTGGAGCGGGATCGAAACGGAACTTGACCTCCTTGCGAGGCGCCTGAACCAGATCGAAGTTGGACAGCACCTTGGCCACAGCCACCTTGGCATTAACCCTGCCCAGACGCTGAGCTAGATTGGAAGAAGACAGAAGATTTAGCAAACACAATGCCTGAGTTCTGGTATTCTACCTATGCAATGTCTGGGACCCTCGCCAAAGGGCATATACGCGGCCTGGTCGTAGTTCATGTTGTCGGCATCAAAGCGATGGGGATCGTAGTTATCGGGATCTGGGAAGTAGTTGGGATCGCGATGAATGCCAAAGAGGGAAATCACAATGGGCGTGTCCTTCTTGATGGTGTAGTTGGTGCCGGGCACGAGGAAGTCCTGAGTGCACTGGCGATTCAGGAACGGTATGCCGGGATATTTGCGTACGGTTTCTGTTCCGAAAGAGATCAAGGATATATACTTTATAGATCTTACTCTTGAATAGAGTGTCAGTCATTACCCATAATACACAACTCCATGAACTTAAGATCCTGCACTGCCTCATAGGTTAACTTATCGCCACGTTTCAGACCATGTCTTGCCAGAACTGCGTCCAATTCGTCCCGCACCTCCTTCAGCAGCTCCGGGTGCATGGCCAGCTCGTAGAGCGTGAAAGCAGCCGTCGCCGCGGTTGTCTCTGAGCCGGCAAGGTAGAAGACGTAACCCTGGGCAGCGATCTTGTCAATGGACATGGCTTTGAGTTCCTCACTGGTCGTTTCAATGTTCCACACCTCGTCGTCATCGTCGCCGATTTTGCCCGTGTTACGCAATCGGATGAGCAACTGAAGCAGATCCTTGCGCACCACTTTGTTCGCTTCGCGGAACTCGATCGTACGCTTCATTATGTCCCGCAATCTCGTAACCACCTTGTTCTCGAAGCCAAGACGATTCATAATCTTGGCAACACTGGCAGATGGATAACCAGTTAGAAGATCGATCGATAGGAGATCGTGCACATACTTACAGAGGAAAAACAAACGAGGAGACGTTATGGATCTTCAGCAGCAGCCCATCGTCCACAAGCAACGAGTCGCTGATCGTGCGAAATTCGTTTTTGGGATTCGTAAAACTGTCAATGTCCAGACCGAAGATCACCGAGCCGACAATATCGATGGCATAGGTTGTGAGTATTTCTTTCATCTCGATTTCATCGCCGGGCGCCTTCTCTACAACCTTCTGTAAGTGGTGCACCAAACGATCGCCAACATCGTCGATCGTCCCGAACATAGCCTTGATCTTGCCCGAGGAGAACGAGGGCGTCAGCTTGTTGCGTAGACTACGCCACGAAGCGCCTTTCAAATTGAACAAATGCGCCGCTAGTGGATCGTGTACCTCATCCACATAGACGCCACGATCGTGGAAGCTCGCAAACGCGCTGGTCATAACCTCCCGCGCCAGCTGCGCATCACGCACCAGGATGGTTGGCACATGTACCATATATACTCCTACGATCCTGTCACTGTGTCGATTGTAGACATCGCTCATGGCCAGGCCAATGGCTCGCTTACGCTTGAAAACGTCTTGCAGTATTCCAAAGGGAAACTTGGCTGGTTCCTCGACCAAGCCTTCACGTTGCCAGTGCGTATACCGACGCCTTGCCACATAGTGTACCAGCAAGATCAGTCCAAGGGTCAGCAATATAAGCAAGAACATTTTTCACACTGTCGCATTACCGATACCCACGAAATTCCATAACAAACTGAGCAGGCGTTGGCGAACTTCAATCTCCATAGGCTGCCAAGCGAAACGTCGCGATACAGGGTGCTCCCACTGTCACGCAACTATTTATTTACGTCTCAGATAAAGCAATCAGCTGTTTGGCGGGAGAGGCCCGGTTATTTCATTCCTCTGTTTATTATTTCATACGCTATGCGATGCACGTGTTGTTTTCAGCTGAGCGAAAACTATTAGAGAGCGAGCTTAAAGCTCAGCAAGTGATCTCAGAGAGTAGTTAATTAATTACAGAGTCTTAATTGACTGGAAATAAAGCTCCAAGTGAATTAGCAGGCTAAACTTGTTCTGCAAATTAATCAGTGCTTCGAAAAGATCAAAGTGTATTTAATGAATTAAGCAAAATCTATTTGAGTGCGAGCTTTAAGCTCAGTTTAAATTGCTGGAATTACAGAGAGTGGGTTATTTATTTACAGTGAACATGTAGGGTACTTGTTCAAATGAATCACAAGTACTTAACTTAGTAAGATGATCTATTATTAATGATCTATTATTAACTTAATGCTTACGTTCTTTCATGCCAAACTCGAGAACAGGTTAAAATAGTTATTAAATTATAGTATTGTTGCTAAAGCTCTTTGTTCAATTGATTCACAAGTTCCGTTTTTTAATTGCCATTGCTAATGTTCCAACTGTAAAACAATATTTAAATTTATAGTCAAGTTAGTTTTTAAGTTAGTTGGTTAAGAAAATTCAAATCAAGGTTTTTCTTCCCAATTTTCCTTGTAAATATCAAATGTTAACAATTCCCAGACAACTAATTGTTAAATATTTCAGTTGAAAAGCACATGAATGATAGACTCTGTATAAATATAATATTTTGTCATAAGCTTTAGTGAAATTAAAATGAATATTAGAGGAAAAGAAGAATAAATACCATAAATAATTGCCGTTAAATTTGAATGATTTTTTTTTGTTTCGTTATTCTCAAATTTTTAATTGCCCGAGCACAAGACTTGAACGCGTTAGCTCATCTTCCTGTTCAAATGAATCAGTAGTTTCGTACTTTATAACAGTTCTTTTAGTTCATCAACACCTTCCTATATAATATACTTGACCTGAAAACTGCAAGGCGTCACATGCTAAAATTCTTATCAAAAGAAAGTCGATTTATTGAAGATTAATATTCAAATGAATCACAAGTTCCGTTCTTTATTTATCGTTAAATTTTGAAAGTTCATATTTTTTAATTCGCTGCAAGCGCCTCTCGCTGCTTGCCCAGCTTCTTCTCGTCCAGCTGCTCCTTCTCCACCTTGCGGAAACGCTGCCAGCGTCCATTGTCCTCCACATCGGAGCGTTGCATGCGGAACAAGGCGCGCTTGTACCAGCTGAGCGTGATATGGCGTCCAATGAAGCAGCCGCAGGCGCTGCAATAATGATTCACATCGTGTCTGCCGCGCCAGCTGATGGGATTGCTAACGGAATGGAGAGAAGGAATGAGTGGGAAAGAGAGAGCGGGAGAGAGCAGCTCAAACAGTTACCAGCAGAGCAGCCAGTTCAGTGTGCAGGCAATCTTCTGCAGCCAAGTGACCGCCTCCCGCTCCACTCGACTCGTCTGCAGCTGCTGGCAGGCGGGGCAGACAAACTCAAGTGGCTCCGTGCGCAGGTGACCCACCTGTGGCACAGCCGCAATGCCGCCATAGTCACAGGCACTCCCGTCCAGACTCTCAGTGCTGGCCATTCGATGACAACGACAGACGCGGCGCAACTGAGAAAGAGATGAGCCGCAAGCCGAAGGCAGTGTGCCAAAACGAGTAATGGAGAGAGTAGAGAGGGAGAGCACAGGAAAGAGAGAGCGAGAGGAGAGCAACGGTGCTGCACTCACTCGCCCACCCAGGCTGATGCGGTCATATTATGGAGAACAACAAAAACAATCGAGAAGTGTTGATAGATATAGAAATGTGCGTGCTTATTTGAAGAATCGAATACATTCTGAAAATTGGCAACAGCTGCGCGTATTTTTTGCAAATTCTCATTCTATTTATATACACGTATGCGTCGTCAAGTGGTGATCAGATGGGACGCCAGTGGAAGCCCAGATGTCCGCCGCAGCTGCTGCAGAAGACGCGCTTGCTCTTCAGACGGCTCTGCAGGCACGAGTAGACGCAGCTCAGTGCAAAGATGGGAAAGCAGCTGCCAAAGAGAGAGAGAGAGAGAGAGAGACAAAGAGAGTGGATCAGTTGGAAGCTCAGCTAATGTTGCTGCTACTGCAGACGCACCAGGAGAACACGGACAGCAGACAGCTAAGCTGACCAAAGGCTCCGGCCATTTGCACCGTTTCGGTGCGGGCTCTTTGCTGGCACAGTGGACACAGCACGCGATATGTGCTCGGCCCGACGCTGTAGAAGCGCAGCTGAGGCTTTGCAGGCACCTCCCGCTCTGGCGTCAAGTCCACTTCATCCAGTACGGCTGTTGCTGCAGAGCCGCCGTCGTGCTGCAGCTCCAACTCGTCCAACATACTCGGCGCGCTTGCCATCGCGACTGAGCAATGCGATTATCTGGCAGCATTGGACAAAGCACAAAGAGAGCAAAGAAAGAGAGAGAGCCTTCCATTCGCTCTCTCTGAGTGCTCTCACTATTGATCTCTCTCTCTTTCACGCTGCGCTCATCTTCAATTGAAAATAAAGCCAATATACAAGGTCGTTTGTTGCTTAAAATTAACAAAAACAAAACATAGCAAAATACAACAACAAAAACTTAATTATAATAATAAACCAAACTTCGCATCGATGAATCGATATTCCGATATATGCTCTAATGCAGGTGTGCACTCACTGGCGCTTCCAGGCGCCAAGAAGGTAGCCACACTTGCTGCAGATAACCTTGCAGTCGTCCTTGGAGCGGCGCATGCAGCAAGGATAGATGGGCAGCAGGGCGAAGCAGCTAAAAGAACAGTAAGAAGAAGAACAGTAAGAGAGAACAGTTACAGAAATAATACTTAAGATAGATAATAGTTAAGATAGTTAAAAGTTTAGAAAGAGAACATTTAGAGGGAGAATAGTTTAGACAGAGAACACTTAGAAAGAGAACAGTTGCAATGAAGAAGAGAACAGTTAGGGGGACCTGCCCGCACTCACCACAGCTGTAGCAGTCGCTCTAGGCGCACACCCTGCTCGTGCAGCCTCTCATGGCACTCGGGACAATACATTTGCCGCAGGCAGCTTATGTTGGTCGCGGACGGTGGCGGTGGGGACACCTTCTCGGCCAGCTGACCGGTTGAATTGGATTTCTTGTAAAAATACGTATCCGGCTCGTTGTCCGGATCAGAGTCTGCATATCCATAAGGATAGCCACGATGGCGGGGCAGCGTGGCCACTGTTCTGTTCTGTAGTAGCTCATCCAATGCCTGCACTGATGGCTGTTTGGGCACCGGACCGAGACCACTATTTAAATTGATCTCCACCAGATCTGTGTGATATTCCTCATCGCTCTCGGGTGCCTGGATGCTGAACCTCAACTGGCGGCTCATCTTGTTGGACTGTGCTGCGTGCGACTGCGACTGCTTCTTAGTCTGCCCCTGCGATTGGGACTGAGACATATGTTTTATTATTTAGTTTTAATTTGGGTTATGTTATTAAAATGTACATTGTACAACTGAAAGCAAAACACAAACCGATATGTTTGTCAAGTGCTTTGGCTTCGAGTGTAAGTTCGAAAAAACCAGTTGTCGTTTTTTCACTTACGCGTATTTATTGTTGTTTTCTTTTGCTCCCATGTTTGCCTAACATTGTTTTCAGGGCTGTGCTGCTGCGCCGTTTAACGGTTAACGTTTGAACTTGAAAGTCAAAGCTGTGTGTGAAAGCTTTCTTCCGTGTAGGTGTAGGTGGCATGAAAAGCTCCCGTAATTAGCTAAGAAAACTTATCACTGAGCTTTGCAGCAAGTGCCCTCACACTAATGTGACGTGTAAATGATTTAAAGTGTGCCTACGTGATAACAATACCCTGTAAGAAATGCACAAAGGGAGTTTTTTTTTTATTTTATTTTATGACTTCAGCCGTGTAAAATGTAAACAAATAAGTGATGGGCGCGTGCAGCTTGACGATCAACTTGCGATATATCGATAAGACAGTGTTGTAATGTATGTTCAATTAATATTAAAAGTGTTGTTCTACTTAGCGAGTTTTTACTTTTCAAATGTGAAAACGATAAAGTTAAGCAAGTTATTAATAACTGAGATATTTCTTGTCGCGCAAATAATAATCTGATAAGCCTTAGACTTCTATACGAGCTATCTGCCAGTCGAGCACTTTTAGATGACTTGTGAATTGTATTCAATGTATTCGCATTGTCTGACTTCGTTTCTACTAGGTACTTGTAATTTAATTAGATTTTTGCAACTTTTCGTACAAATATTAACACCTGACAAATGGTGATTAACTGTCAGAACTATGCCAAGTCGGATTGTTATAGGTATACATATATATTGTACTGGTCCAGCCCCTGATTTAAGTGCAAACAGAGCTTAAACGACTGTAAACAGACGTCACAACGATGTGAATCATTGCGCAATTTGCATGGAATTTGCACTGATCTCAGTTCAAACAACAAATATATACTATGTATGGTGCGCCTATACTATATAGACTCGTATGTATGTATGTGAGAACACTCTGTGTGTGCATAAATAATAATGAGAAACGGAAACAAGGTAGCAAACTGCCAAAAACTAAGCCAAATAGCCCACATATTGTCGCAAAGTTAATCGCGCAAGTAATAAAACTTATAGGCCGATAAGATATCAGAAAAGCAACAAGTCGGGCTACACCTTTCCCATATTGCTCGTCGACATCAGTTAAACGTGAACCACCGAGCGCTGCGGTCGAGCTTGAGCTACAACAAGAGAGAGCAGCCAAGAGAGACATACCGAGAGAGAGAGAGAGTGAGATACAGAGAGATAGCACCAGCCAGATCGACATGGACAGCAAGCAGCCACCACCATACAGCGAGATGCCTCAGCCACAGCCAGGCTTCACGCCCGCACAGACCTACCAGCCCGCATATCCCGGCGGACCCACACAGCCCCCATTGTATCCACCCATGCCGCAGCCACCGCCGCATCATCCCCACCAGCCGTTGCCACCACAATCGACAGTCATCATTCAGACAACGACCACATCGAACCTGGTGCCAATTGGCAGCGGACCCACACGCATCCGCTGTCCCTCTTGCCACGCCGAGGTGGTGACCACCGTCAAGAGCACCCCCTCGGGACGCACGCACTGCTGGGCCCTCATACTGTGCCTGTTCGTGTAAGTACTGGATAGATACGTGATACATAGGTGAATCAGATCAGCGCCAAGTGACATTCGCTCAAAGTGGAGCTGTACATGGAGAGTTGCTTATCGGGCGAGTGTACGAGTCTCTATATAGCTGACATACATACATATATACACCTTGTGTAGGTGTGCGTGTGTGTTTGTGTGTGTGTTTATGCCTCGTTGTTATCGCAACTGGCAGCGACAGATAAGGAAAACAAAACAGTTGCGTTCCAAATCGGAAAAGAGTAAAGTTTTATGTCCGCACTCGTAGTACTTTTATTTGATTATGGCGTCTGCATAGTAAACTAAAGATACAAATGTATATACATACACATATATATCTATATAGATTGTCTGGCTATACTAACCGATTGCATCTTAACTACTTCCACAGCTGCTGGCCCTGCGTCTGTCTGCCTTACTGCATGGACTCCTGCCAGAATGCCAATCACTATTGCCCCAACTGCAGCTCCTACATAGGCACCTACGAGAGATGATCTGAAACAAGCGTATATAGCAAATATATATACTGATGCTGCTAAAGATACAGATACAGATACAGATACATTTACCTTTATAAAAGCTAACTAACTCTGAACGAAATTATAAATTGCGAGAAACGAACTGTAAATATACGTACTATGCCAATTAAATTATAACACATACGCTGCGTCTTTATACTATATATGTATTGTACTATAAATATGGGTAGAACAGGTGCACATACCGGTATTGCCCTGGCTCCATTTGGCAATTGTTTTCGAAACACGTTTCGGATTGGGAATGAGATTCACATGCATTCAATTATCACACTTATCCCTTATCACTCGATAGACTTTGCTATAATTCTGCATAATCCATATAGTATATGTCCATATCTATTGGCTTAGCCACTCGATTCTGTGATTTCCCTAGGCTTATCAGCTTAGTCGGACGCGTGAGTCATCGCTTTGTGGCAATTCAAGTTGTAAATAGCGCACGAAATACTTTTCTTTCTAGAGCACTTCTAGGCTAGATGAATCATCTTTGTTTATAGTCAGCCAATAAAATATAGCATAGATGTCAAATAGGAAGGGGGAGCAATATATTTTTATTATTATAGCACTTGTCTGCTCTATCTTCAGGTACATAAGGTTATCTTTTATTTTGTGTGTGTTTCTTCTTTCTTCATTCACAAGTTCAATTGTGATCCATTACTTTTTCCTCGACACACAGAACACCTAGTATATCATATCATATCGTCTCATATCAGTTTCTTAAGCTCATATAAGCTTGTTTTCTATACTTAGACCTAATTAAAGTGACGAGGTTTCTTCGTACACCATAAGAAAGGCCTTAGAACCAATTGAGCTGCCGACTAGGACTATTTGCTATTATAATTAAAGTGATTCCCAAACTAATTTAGTTGAAGGTGGCAACGGAATTCTGTAGCATAGGTAACGATACCCCCTTTAATTGTAGTTCCCCCCTGGTTGTTTGTTGCAGTGTAGCTGCGCGGCTTATCAGCAACGACCACACCCGTTTAGATAACACGCGATACCATATCAGAGTGTCGAGCGTATTGTTGCTTCAGTATAAGGATCACATTCGAAGCGAGCAGTCGACAATCGCGAACAAGAATCTTTTTATTTCATTCCGAAGCTAATCATGAGCAACCATCAGGGATACCAGCCAGCACAGACCTACCAGCCCGGCGGGCCGCAGGTGATCATTCAGACCACGACGACGACAAATGTGGTGCCCATTGGCAGTGAACCGTCGCGTGTGCAGTGTCCTTCGTGTCACGCCGATATACTCACGAATGTCAAGCGCACGCCCACAGGACGCACACATTGCTGGGCCCTGATCCTGTGCCTCTTCCTGTAAGTTCTTGGCAGCAAAAGCAACGAGAATGAGTCAGAGTGATGAGCCAACTTGGTGACTCGCTCAGTTGCTCATGAATCATTCGCACTCGCACTCGCACTGCAGTTCACTAACCTCCTCTCTCTCATTCTCTGTCTCTCTCAGCTGCTGGCCCTGTGTGTGCGTGCCCTACTGCATGGACTCCTGCCAGAATGCCGAGCACACGTGCCCCAACTGCGGATGCTACATCGGCACCTACGAGAACTAACTCAGCTGCCGCTAAGCTCAGCCTAATTTAAGCACGACTTCTCTTGTAACGACTAGCATACGCCCTATACTATAATGTATGGATATATTTATATAACTACCACACGATCACAAGGAAATATATGAACCACAAGATTATATTACACTTTGATTTCCAAGTACGTTCCTCCGACCCTATTGATATCTTTATTGATACTGTAAAAATGTTCCCAACACATCCTAATGCACTTTTATAATCGCCTAAACCCCCACGAATTGTTATAGTTGTAACTTCCAAGCTAATCACTTGTTCCACTGTCCGCGCAAGATAATGAGCTGATATCAACCAATTTCGTATTTTATGGCCCAAACCTTATCGGGACCAGTTCCGCGTAGCTAGTTGACTGTTTAGCAGCAAACCAAACGGTTCAATTCGGTTCGGTTCGGTTTGGTTCTTTGGCCATGCAAAGCGTTGCTCAGGAACGGGATCCGGTGCAGCCGGAGTTGCGTGTGCAGCTCGAGTCGCAGACAACGGCAACGCAGTCGGGGCACAACTATCAAACGTATCCGGCGGCACCTACACAGCCGCCTCTTTATCCGCAACCTTCTCCGCAGCACACTCCAATTGTGATACACACGGCGACAAGGACGAATCTTGTGCCCGTCGGACGAGATCCTACATTCTTACGCTGCCCCTCCTGCCAGTCGGACGTGGTGACCGTCATTCATAGCACCTCCTCGAAACGTACTCACGCTGCCGCCCTTATACTATGTTTTGTCGGGTAGGTCGAATATGAAGAATATGAAATATATCTTTATCTTATGGAGTAAAATTATAAAAGAGTTTCCAAGTTCCAATGCCAAGACACTATCTGGAACCTCTCAATCATAAAGCGAATAACTATATACATATATATATTCTTGGTAATCTGGCGCAGTTGTTAATAGAACTTGTCGCTGGTTATCGAGAATTCGATGCGACAATTACCCGAAATTCTAATCAATAATTCGATTTCTCGCGCAGTTTGTTCGCCTGCATGTGTATTCCCTACTGCATGGACTCGTGCAAGACGGCGAACCACTACTGTCCCGCCTGTAACTCCTTTGTGGGCAGCCGCAAGAAGTGAGTTAAGGAACCCGAGATTAAAGATACCAACACCAACACTAATTACAGGAATAAGGCTTCAATAAACTACTGAAAATGTAAGCAAGAAACACTGGAGCGCTGCCAATAGAAATAAAATCCTTTTATTTTGTCTAAGACCTTTTTTAATAAAACTATTCATGATAATACAATAATTTCTTATATGATTTTATTTTCGGGAGATGATTCAACGCCATCTGTTGGCAGGGGGGCAAACTTTCGCCGTTTGAATTGAAAGTATGCAATACATTATATTTACAGTGTATTCGTAAGCAGTGCACTGCTTGCATTGCAGTGCAATCCAAGACACGATCCCATTGCTATAAAGGCACAATCCATTTGTGATTGTGGTTTGTGCCTCTGCTAAAACTGTATGACAAACTTGTCGATCCTTTTGAGTTTTATCGATTTAAAACGTTAATTTGTGTGAGTAGCTGTCGTTAATAAATTAACTTGTCCCTAAAATGGCCGTACATATATACAAGCATTAGTCATAGATGGAATCGCGATTACTATACGTGCTTGGGCAGCGCAATTTTTGTTGTTTGTTTTGATTGCACTCTCAGTTCGCTTTGTGCATTCACTTAAATTGCACCGGCTTTTGTCTGTATTGTCATCTCGCTCTGACTAGTGCAAAGACAACACAGTGCTTTTTTCTGCCAGTCTCTTCGTCTTGCTGTGATTGCGTTTTCTTCACACTCCGTTCAGTTATCGTTTGTGCTCTCTGTGAAAGACGCAGCTTGTTTCGCTTGTGTTCGAACTTTTGACTGGAAATTTTAACTAAATTTAAATTTATAAAAAGGTACAAACAAAAACGCATTGCTCGACGCAAATACATACTCTTATTTGCAAATATATATATATATATATATAAATATGTAAATATACGTATGTATGTTGTAAGCAAGCAGAGTTTTCCGTTCTGCTTTGTGGTTGCTCTTTGCACGTTTTATGGTACTTTCCCGGAATTAAAACTCGTGTTGACTTTTACAGATCGCAGCGATAAACTAACGCTACCAATTCAATTTTTTCAGAATCGCGTGTCTAATTGCTTGACATGGAGTATAGTAAACTTCCAGCCCAACCACCGGCATACACGGAGCAGCCCGCACCACACAATGGCGGGCCTGGTGCTTTCGCCAGTGCACCGCCCAGCGAAGCGCCCCATTATCCGATGGTGCCGCCTGCACCACAACCTCCAATGACGCCCAATGTGACTGTGGTGAATACGACCATCGTGGACAATGGGCAGGGCATGATTTGTCCCAAGTGCAATGCACGTATAAGGATGCGCGTGGAGCACCATGCCACGGGCAGCACTTATTGCCTGGCCGCAATACTGTGCCTCTTTCTGTGAGTATCTGTAGCAAATGCTGTGTCAGCTGAAATCTAACATTGTTTATCTGTATCTTCCCGCGCCTCCATACAGCTGCTGGCCATGCGTCTGTGTGCCTTGCTGCTGCAACTGTTGCTACAAGACCAGCCAGTTCTGCCCCAATTGCAACGCCTGTATAGGCAGCTTCTAAGGGCGACCGGAGCAAATTGCAACTATTTCAACGGGAGCCACTCATGCTATGTAAAAGATATCAACTGATTATGTATACATATAGACACACACAAACACCCTGACACACACAAATCTAAGGAGCCCAGCGAAGTCTTCAAGAAAACTACGCGTCGAGTTTCTGGCAAACCAAAAACTACAACAGAACCGCATTTAACGTAAACAAACAACGTAGTTTGTCATTTTGGTCACACTCAAACACAGCTACATGAACACTTAAACCCATATATATAGATATATATATATGTATATACTGTACTTGAAACGATAAGTATTAAATGACATTTGTCAAAATGAGCAAATTGTTTACATTTCTCAACACCAGCGAAAAAGTTCTTTGGTGCAGCACGCATACATATGTACATGGGGGGCTATAAAGATATGACAGTGTCGCTCTATTGAAGTGATGACAATATTGAGAACCAAGAACAGCTGTTTTATTTTTTTATAAAAAAGTTTTCTGCTCTTCCCCTTCGCCGGGAATAATATTTAAATAGCTATACTTAGTTGGGGTTTCCCCTAATTCAAACAAATTCAAATAAAAAGGTCCTAAAAGCTCTAAGCCTGAAATGAGACTGTTTGTTTTTTTTAATTAATTAACATTATATATGTATGTACATTAACGTAATCAGGCACTTTTGAGATTGAACAAAATGCGTTAAAAACTTCAATTGTTATCAATTAAATAATGTAAATTTTTTATTTTCAAAAATTGCAACATTTCTGTTTCTAGCAATACATTGAGTTGACCTAGCGGAAAAAAAGCTAAATCAGCAGCTTTGGCCCAGCCAGTTCCACTGCAGGGTCACCCTGTTAAAACGATAAAATATACATACAATACAATCCAACCATGATGAGGGAAAAAAAATTTAAAAAATATTCTCTTTTGTTTTCGTACCTTTTATAGCTGACTTTTTTAGTTTTGTGTATAGTTCATAGTTCATTAAAATAGAAAATCTTTCGATCTGGCGTTAAAACAGCGACACGTGAAGGTATAATTTGCATTACGAAAACGACCAAAGCTTATTAAGAAACTAAACTAAGTTAGCTTACTCTAGTCATAAATAAAATTTTTGTTGCCAACTTATAGTCAATCATAACTTGGCATATGAAAATTCATTGTTACTAAGGAAAGCAACGAAATGCAAACAGTTGTTTAACCAAACTAAATTGGTTGAATTTTCAATTTAAATTTAAACAAAATAGAAAGTTGTGTATACATGTGAAATACTTACTAGCTGTTTCTATTGGTTATTTAAGACTCACGCGCTGTCGCTCTTATTCGACCAAGGTGCACTATACACTTCAGCTCGTTAGTCTCTTTTTAAGGGGTAGTGTGCCGTCTATGCTTTCATAGTATTACACCTCGCGTCGGGCGAATTCTTCGTGCCTGTGTTTCGGCTTCGACTGCGCGTCGCCAACGAAACAAACCGTGGTAGTCAATTCATTTAATTGCAAGTTAAAAATCAATATTTAATCTTTATAACACTTAATTTAAATAAACTCAAATGAAATAAATTATAATAACAACGCAATTTTTATTTGTTTTATTTTTGAGAGCCCTAATTAGCTTTTAATTTGGTTTACATTCATTTTCATTTAGTTTCGTTTTGTAAGCATTGCAAATGGCTACCTGCCCCACAGTGCACAGGTTCGGGTGGTGGATTGCTAGGAAACGGCTTCCTTCTCGCTTATCTGCGCTGCCAACTTCACAACGTTTTCGATCTTAGCACGCGCAACAAGTCGCGTCGGCATCTTCTGCAAAAACAAATATCAGTTTCCTCAAATACTGCACTGTGAGTTATTAGAGAAATATAATAATTATATTTATATATAAGTTTGTGGGTGAGCAAAACATTAATTAAAACAATTTATATGCAGATTTATCAAACTTTTCGTTGGCGAAATTTTTATAATATGTTTGAGAGATTTTTTAAAACACTCATCAATTTGTGGTACTGCACTTTACTCTGTGGCCTCAAATGATAATCCCAGTTAATAGGTGCTCCGCAAAGTATGCAATAATTTTGCTCTACAACTCAGTTATATTCCGCTTGAACCAGAAAGTGCTATAATTATTTAAAGCTCTCTGTTTCTGGTCTAATTGTTCAGGTAACCAAGGGGTAAAAATACCCCCTTTCCCCAAGAAGTGTTTATTTGTGGGATTTATGAGTTCGGGCAGAGACAACGCCTCAAAGCACGAGCCTTACCTCGGCCTATTAGCATTGTCCATGGGGGTCGGGACACGCACCCAGATTACAGTGGACACACCTTGGATGCCAACTAACTAACTACGAGCATAGTTTGCATTGTTGTTTGCTAGGCATATTTATGGAGCCTTTGGCGTTCGTTTCTGTTGATACTGCGTAGTGTGTTTAGCGTTATTTTGTTTGGGAGGAACCGTTTCGCGCAATCGTCAAGGAATGACGACATCGGGGCTGGCTGTAGGAGAAGGGAAACGAAACACTTTCACTTGGCGCCACAATCGTCTGACATCACTGACAGAGACAGACAATCAACCATTCCAGGCGGTCGAACCTAAAACCATCCGAGTGTCGATGATGTCAGAGAATGTCGGACGCAAAGTGGCGGAGCCATTGAAATTATTGAAATTAATTCGCATGCCACATGCCAAGCAATTATCCGATATCTATGAAATATCTGCTTACCCGGACTGATTATATAGTGCTAGCAGGGGTATTTTAAATGGGGTTTTTCGTTTGCAAGTGCAGCGATTGCACCGATTGCAGCGACTGCACGCAACCCTTTACTTAGTTCAAGGTTGAGGTTGACATCGGATAAAGCCTTAACTATATAGCTCTGTTTCTATATTAATTGCAGCAACATGTCGTCTCCCGTTGGTCCCACCCCGAGCAATGTGGTTTGCCCCAATTGCCGGCAACAGGTGACCACCCGCACCGAGCCGAAGGCCACCACAAAAACGCATCTGATAGCGCTGCTCTTGTGCTGCTTCTGGTGAGAGTCCCTTTATGATAGATCTGCATAACTAATCTAACTGCCCTCGCTTTCTCACTCTGCAGCTGCTGGCCCTGCGCCCTGGGCTTGTACTGCACGGACTGTGCCCGCAACACGGAGCACTACTGTCCCTCCTGCAAGGCCTATGTGGGCTCCTACGAGCGCTAAGAGCGAGGCTCTGGAACCAAAGCTCTCTTCAGCAAGAGAGCCGACCTGTTCCACACACACACACAAACAGATGCGGAGCCCCTTCACAGCACTGCCTCGTTGTCTTTGTTGTTTTGAAGCTTCAGATAAATTGATCTTATTTACCTCATTACACCTAATTGTTATGCGTTATGCAATTTACCTGAATGTCCTACAATAAAACCGAACCGAATTGAATCAACAAATTGATGTGTTCATGCAGTATAAAAGCCAAGGGACTTGCCTTTCTTTATCGAGTATCTCAATATGGAACTGTTGGACGCGAAACAGCTGAAGTACTCGCCGAGCTTGACCACAGTGGAGCAACCATTGCCGGGCTCCGTCATGGTGGTCAATACAAATGGTAAGATGTGCCTACAGACAGCTTGAGTACACTGGCATCAGCTCCATTCTTGTGTTCTAGGCCAACGCTTGCCGCTGAGCTTGAATTCGCAGCTCTACAGCTGCCCCAGTTGTGGCAAGCAGATGATGACGTGCGTCAAACGCAGGCCCAACAAGTACACGCACGGGTTCGCCTTTCTTCTCTGCATCACCGGGTATGTTCCGAGCACCAAGTGTCAATCTCTTCCCTCACAGCATAGTCTTCCTTAGGCTGTTCTTTCTGGCGCCACTGCCCTACTGCATGTCCACCTGCACCAGTCCGGATCACTTCTGCAGCGTCTGCGATCAGTTCCTGGGCCGGGGTGCCAGTTAAGCGCAGAAGACGAGGATTCGTCGCATAAAAAGCGAATGCATTAGACAAACAAAGAGTAGTTTGTCTACTGAATTATCTTCACCAAGTTTGAAATTTCCCCCACGATGGCATTTTATTAATATTTCTCTTCACACAAGGGCTGAATTAATAGCGACCAAGGTGACAAAGGGGTTTTCAGCTACCCCGTATGCCTTAATAAAGTTAAAAAATAAAAAAAAAAAAAAAAAAAAAAAAAAAAAAGATAATTTTGATCAAACACTTTTTTTGAATCAATTTCTTTGTATTTGTATCGATTTCTGTATTGAATCATTTTCTAAATAAATAAAATGATGCTAAAGTAATCGTCGCGTGAGTAGATAATAAAACGATAATCGGTTCGTTTAGTGAGTTTAATAAACAATTGATAAGATTGTGGATCAATAGCGGTAAATTCGGAGAATTTCCCATCTAACATTTAGCTCATTGTTTTTTTGAGGTGCTTACTTCATTACAAAAACACTTTAAAGTGCCGGAGTCGAATCAAAGACACTTTTTTGCAATAAAGGAACTAGAGATTTTTAACAAAGCTTGTATTCAATAATTTCTTGGTTCATACAAATTCATTTGTTACTAAGGAAAACAACAAACTGCAAAAGGTTGTTTAACTAAATTAGTCCAATTTTCAATTAAAATTTAAGCAAGATAAGAAGGTTATGTGCAAGTTGTGAAATTCTCCGTACACTGAGCTTCATTTGTACGCCCACTAAAATTGCAATGTTTGTGAAAAGTATATAATATATGTATGTTCTTTGCTGTTTATAATATTAACGTCTCCTCCACAGATTTCAATTCAATCGCACACTAAACACAGAAGTTATTCAAGTCACCTAAGTCACCTGAGTTCTGAGCAAAGCGCTGCAGCTGCAGCCTGTATGAGTGTGTAAGAGTGAGAAAGCACTACAACATAGACATTTGAAACTGTTACTGTATTTTCTAACGGTTTTCAAAACAGGGAGCAGGGTATCTTACTATCGGGCGTACTTCACTTGCGTTTGGTTGGATATAAAGTTGGAATATTTCGTCCATATATGTGTGTACGATACATATGTATGTACGATTTGATTATATAGACTGTCTTTCAAGGAAAATATGAATGAACCAGATAGTATTGATTTTAGGGTGGTTATTATTTATCTGATTAGCGGTAATGCAATATCTCAATTATTATAATTTCAATTAAAAACGGAATGTTATTACGTTTCTACCAAATTGAGTCATCAGCATAGCCGGCTTCAAATGTAGACTACGTCAAATTGTTGATTCTTCTCCGGATAGCATGGGGAGCATAACTCAAAAAACATACACACGGACAAACCAATGCGCTCGCCCTCACAGACACGCACACAACAACAATATATACACACAGTTTGGCAGACGTGCTCTTCGTGAGTAACCACTGTATAACAACACGAGCGAGTCTCTATGGACAAGTGCACACATGCACGCACACGCCGACACACACACACACACACAGACACACAGCCGTTCGTAGATATCGACAGACGTTGTACGACGTGCGCGATTCCAGTTCCACGGCGAGCAGCAAACGGAGAAGACGTCCCAAACGGGAGCACCGAAACGAAGCAACAGTTGAACAGTCCAGTCGAGTCCAGTGCAGAACAATGGAGAAATCAAATATGTATCCTAATGTGAATGACGCGCCTCCCCAATATGGCGACATGACTGGCTCACCATCGATGATACCGACGGAGAACCTGCCCAACACGGCCAACATTACTGTGCAGCAACCCAACGTTTTTGTGAATAGTCAGTGTTTGTACTAGCCCTGGTCAGGTGTCAAGGCCTCAAGGCAAACATTGGTGTAACAGGTGATTAATCGTCCACTTCCAATCTTGTCCAATTGATTTCCACAGATCCGTCGCAAAATGTTTTGGGGCGTACGCCAACTATGGCCACCTGCCCATCGTGCCACGCGCGTCAGATGACAAATGTGAAGCATGAACCAAACACCAAGACGCATTTAATGGCGCTTCTCATTTGCATTGTGGGGTGAGTAAAACTAGGTCAACTTCTATCTCCTTTTTCATTAATCTCTCTCTCTCTCTCTCATTCTCCAATCTAAACCACCTCTCTCTCACTCTCTCTCTCGTTCTATGTCATTACAGAGGCATCTGTTGCTGCTGCATTCCGTACTGCGTGGACTCGTGCCAGAGTGCCACACACACATGCCCCTCTTGTGGCGCCTATGTTGGCTCCTTTCAAAATTAAACAACATGAGCAACAAATAACTATAAACGAACTGCTTAACCCTGCTGCGTCACTCCGTGGATGTCCCCTCCTCGTTCTATTCTTCGTTCTTCTCTCTCCCTCGTTTTTCTGGTCGTCGTACGTCATCGGCTTTTGCATCTGTTTTCTGACCGCGAAAAACACGAAACAAGTGATAATTATAAATGAATTATTTTAATTGAAGCTCTTCGCGGCTTGCCGAACCCAAACTAAGTGTTCCAATTCAAAGATGCTTCATCGTTTACAGTAAACACTCGTCAATCAGCAACGCGAAACGCGTCTGATATAAAAAGAAAAAACAAAAACATTGAAAAAACGAATCTAAATGTATAACAAAAAGAAACAATGTATTTAAATGTGAAACATACCAAATTCTAGATACTCTACGCACGCGAATTTTATTCAAATTATTACAATGTTACAAATAAATGTTTAAAACAATGTTTTAAGTGGCCAATTTACTTATTAATTTCTTTCACTTTTAATTGCAGTTATGTAAATATTGTATAACCTAACTGAGAAGAATCCTCTTAATAGTTTTGAAGTTGGTCGGGAAAAGCCAAGTGATGGAAGCTTGTTTACGTTCACTTTTAGCTCTTATATTGGTCTACTTTTGAAGGTCGCATATTTTTTATACACAGCATTCTTTTCTCAGTGATGCTCAATTTTTTGCAAAAATTAAGAATTTCCGATGTTTTCGAAATTGGTCTTTGTCGTTATATGGCGTCAGTGAAGAGGTTGAAGTGATGTGCTCTTTCTTTTGCGATGTCTACACTCACAGCTATCCCACTACCCCCAAATGGCGGTCTGCGGATATGAAAATATGTAAATTATTTACATTCTCTTTCGAAGTAGGTGTATTCACAGAAATTCCGGGAGAGACTCTTAAAAACCAACGATGTAAGTTTGATTTTTGACTCACGTGTCCTCTATAAAACTGAGTCGCACCAAACAAATTCCGATATGGTGCTATATTTATGTTTTATGTTATGCTCGATTATGAAAGGCTTTGACTTTAAAACATGGAATTGCCAGACAGACTTATCTTGACCTTCTGATGCATCCGATGACGGCTGATAGAAACATTATGTATTTTATTTGCAAAACCAAATGAGAAATTATCAGTTGTGTAACACATTACATTACTCTGAGGGGAATACAAGCGATATATGTATGTATTTGTGTATCACCATTAACCGCAAGGAGAGCTTGCCCTATATTTTTAAAGAGAGTTTTTCGTGAGCGAGAATATTGGGAAGATTTATTTAAGATCGTAAATCAGGGGAAGGCTTGTTTGTTATTACAAATTTTAAAATAGAGGAGACCTTTGTATGTATATTATGTGTGATGAAATGGTTACTATGGAATAATAATTATACGGAATCATTTATTATGAATGCAACATTTGGTTAGTGCTTTTATATATACTTGTACTCATAACTATATGATTTATAAAATCGAAACATATATGTATATTTTTTATCATAATTCTTTTAACTTTGCAAACATATATTTGGAACAATTACCCACACTATTCATGACCTATACGGGTACTCGAATCATAGTACATATAGTACATACATATATGAATAGTACAAAAGGTATATAATAAGGCGATATGCTCAGTCTACAAATTTCCAGTTTCAATTTAACGAGCACTCAAAGAGGTTGTTAATCTATAAAAGCAGTTCAAGAAATTATAGAAAAATGACGGAAGTCGGTCCAAAATCCACCAGAGTAACTTGTGGTCAATGTCACCAGCAGTTGATGACAAGAGTGGAAGGGAAATCGACGACAAAGACGCATCTGTTAGCGCTGGTGCTCTGTTCTATTTGGTAAGCTATAGTCTGCTAGGAATCCATACTGATCTTAGGCTGCTAAGCGTTTGTCCTTATTCCTTCAGCCTGTGTCCCTGTGCCATTGCTTTGTACTTCACGGACTGTGCCCGCAATACCGATCACTACTGTTCCTCTTGCAATAAATATATCGGCAGTTACAAGCGCTAATTGTGCAATCACTTGACGTCGACGACCATGACGATGATATCGGTCGTTATAATATATTTTTTAATACCCTCCTCGCTGATAATGAAAAATATATGTATATGAATACATAAATAAATATATGTATAATATTTGATATTAATTCTTTAATTTTTATTCCTAATCATTTGCATTTCCTCCATAACAATCCCTTGAGACTTTTTGCAATCTTAAAAGTTTCAAGGCGCAGTTATAAATTTGAGATGTTGTTTCAATAATGTTTGTTTATCAGAACAATAAGAGACCATTATTTCGGATTCAGATTAGGACTTAATATGTTATCTCTCTCAATATATTGATTAATAACTCAGCTCAGCTTCTTTTATAAACTTATCAGATAATGCTTTGTAGTTTTTCTATTAATATATCTTGAGGCAAGCCAAAACCGCAGAGGAATCGTTTTCTTAACGAACTGCTTATTCACAATCTCTATATCTTGCTTTCCGACTTCTGCTCGATCGGTGCTTTTCTTTAGCTGTTCCTTGTTTCTTTAGTGCCGTGGCAGCATTCAAAGACTTCACACAGAAGGAGAAGACGAAAGCCAAAGATGGAATACAAGAACCCGTATTTGCCTGAACCGCCACCGCGTTACGAAGATGACAGGACTACGCACTTTATGGCTGTATCCACTGTAGTACCGACGCCAATAGGTAAGTAACCTACAAACCCTTTGGCATCCTTTGGCACCTTCCCGCTAACATTGTTGCCTGTGTGCAAAGCTGTGCTACCGAATGCCTTAGCAGTTGGACCTTCGATGGCTTCCTGTCCATCGTGTCAGACACGTCAGCTGACCACGGTTCACCACGAACCCAATACGAACACGCATCTACTCGCCTTGCTTCTGTGCGTGATAGGGTAAGTCGGTTATGCAGTGACCCGTTCCGGTAAAAGTGCCCATCCATTTCGCTTTTATACCATAGATGCATCCCCTGTGTCTGCATTCCCTACTGCACGAAATCATGTCAGACTGCTGTGCACCATTGCGGGCGCTGCAACGCCTACATCGGCTCCTACCAAAGCTGATCGAAATGAACCCTCTTTGGTTATATTTATATACGTATAAGTATATATTTATATTTTGGTCCTAATAAAAAATCTTTGATTGGCATTGAAAATCATGTTCTTTGTTATTCTGTATTCCATAAAAACTGTAAGTTTGATCCTGGCAGCAGTGCTTACAAGTTGAAGAACTGTTCATGGTGCTCTTAAGTGATCATTTTATATATAATCCATTTCAGTACAGAGAATAATTGGGTGACTCAAGACGCGAATGACTAATAGGGAAACAGCAATGTGATAAGGGAACAAGCTCAATACATTCCCGCATAATTTCGTTCCTTTCTTAAATCAACTTATTGGTTATTGTTTTCAGTCTCGCGACAAGCTCCAAAGAATTCAGACCTAAACCAAAACCTAATAAGAGCTAAACATGGACAACGACTTTTATCACAGTGCACCGCCTCCGAGTTACCAAGATGTCAGACCTACGCACTTTACGCCTGCTGTGGTAGGTGAGTAACTAGCACGTTGTCCCTTTGGCACCGTCTCTCTAATCCTAATGCCTTTGTGTACAGTTGCTGCACCGCCTGTCTTGGGCAGCACACCCGTGGTAGCCAATTGCCCGACTTGTGGAGCCCGTCACATGACCGATGTCCAGTACGAGGCCAGTACGAAGACGCATTTGATGGCCTTGATCATATGCCTCGTGTAAGTCTCGAAACGAGTTCTGCGTCGCGTATCAGCTAATGAACTTACCCATTTGTTTCCCTAACATAGATTTTTCCCCTGCGCCTGCGTTCCCTACTGCTGTGACTCCTTTCAAACTGCCATACACCGTTGCGGACGGTGCAAAGCCCTTATTGGCACCTACGAAAACTAATCGCAAAGAAACCAATTCGCAAATGCATACATATGTACCTATTTTATGTGATTTGCACACTGTATCTCAGTCTGGAATAAAAATGCATTACTTGTAATCTCGACAATAAAACGAGGGAAAAAAATTTATTTTGAAATTATATGTATTACATTTAGTCACAGTATGACAATCGTATTACATTATAGCACTCAATTCAGCTCCAGCCTCGCTTAGGGGCGGATATAAAATCGTCATGCAACAATAACTGTTATAAAATGTGCTGATAAGAGTAGGGTATTCCACATTTATGCATCACTATTATTTATATATATTACCCATTAATTACCATTTAATAAAAACTCATAATCTCAAGTTCAAAACAACATTTCTGGTCCATAAAATATTCTCTTATCGCCTTCAAATTTCGCAAAATTGCGATCACAAGAAAATTTTAAGTAATTAATTCGGTGTTTATGGTTATTTTGTTTACAAAAAATGAAATGTCCTACATTTAACCTACGCTTGGAATTAGTTTTCTATTGATCTTCTTTTAAACATTTTTTTGTAGTCCCAGCTCTTAAGGACAAAAAGAAAGTTGGACAGCTATTGGAACATACATATATCAACGAGTATTTAGCGTTGATGCAGATAAACAAATATATGATTATTCTATCTGCCCATTTTTTGATTAGTTCAATAAATTATAATATTAAATATTATAATATTATCAAAAAATTTAATATCAATAAATTATAATATTAAATATCTGACATTTAATTTAATTGTTTTCTATAATAATTTATAGTGAACTCCCCGTTAGAGAGTTTCACAGCAGCCAACAAATCAGTCGTGAAAGCTTTAGGAGATGCGTAGTCAGATGCTTTTCAAATGTTGCTGAAGCTTTTGCGCGTTTCGTTAAGTTTGGCGCAACACTTTGCGCAGAACTTAACGTTACGGAGTGAGGGAGTACACGTTGATAGCTAGTTATCAACGGACCTGCCGGCGGATAAATTGATCATGCAGAAGAACTACGAACAGAATACGGCAACAGGCTGGCATTATCAGCCGCAGCAGGCGTCGCAGTCGTATGCGCAGTCGCCGCAGCTGCCGCCAAGCTACGATCAGGCAACTCATGTGCACAGTACGCCGCCGACAGTAGAGCCAACAACAACAACCACTCAGGTGGTCATAATACAGCGTAAGTTTATAGCAGTCAGCTTGTGTGATGCATTTGTATTGTTTTTGTTGTTGCTCATTGCAGAACAGGCGCAACTCGCAGTGGGACCAGATCCTTGCTTTATTAGCTGTCCCCATTGTCACGTACAAAAGCTGACACGCGTGGAATATGCGCCCAGTGTGCGTACGCACTGCATGGCGGCGCTGCTTTGCATAGTGGGGCAAGTCACGATATACTTTCAATTAATTATCTGTGCGCTATCTTATCAGTTTGTTTTCATCTCTTTTTCCTCTCCGGGGCAGCCTCTGGTGTTTTGCGTGTTTACCCTACTGCGCCACAAGCTGCATGAATGCGAATCACTTTTGTGGCAATTGCAACCAATATGTGGGTGTTTATAGCAGCGATTAAAGCTAAAATCAATGGCAAACTTTATGGCAAACAATAAACATTTACAGTTATTCCCCCTAAAAACAAAGCAACCATTTCTTCTTAGAGAGTTACGCACAGAGAGAGAGAGAGAGAGTGAGAGAGAGCGATTGTGTGCATATGTGAGAGCGTCATTCCGTAAGGTAAACAAATAAAGCACACAATCAGCGCGAAGCTTTCGACGTACACTGGGAAAGAAGAAGAGCAAACCTACCACGGAGCTGCCCGAACGGTTTTAATTGATAAGAACGGACCATTGTCGGTCTGTCGCGTAGTTCTTTCGCTGTCTCTTTTTTTGTGGCTATTTCGTTGGCAGAACTTGACACAATTGGACTATAATTAAAAGTTATGGAACGTGTTTACCCCAAAGCACCGCTGGAGATGCCCAAAGAGCAGGAACAGTTGCTGGCACCAACAGCACCACCCAGCTATGATCAGGCAACGGCAGCTACGCCAGCACAAACAACGGGACCAACACCAATATCGGCAACGGGGACGGCAACAACAACTGCACAACACACTGTGATTGTTATGCCGCCCACACCATATGGACCCCATCCGCAGGATGTGCAGTGTCCCTACTGTCAGAACTACACACGCACTCGGGTACAATACAATCCCAATTCTCGTACTCACCTCTTTGCCCTGATTCTCTGTCTGCTGGGGTGAGTAATCGATCAACCAACTAAATGATAAGGATAAAGTAACAATTTAATATCGAACTGTGCTCACTTTTCTAGACTCTACTGTTGCGTGTGCGTGCCCTACTGCATTTCCAGCTGCATGAGCACGAACCACTACTGTGGCCTGTGCGACCGCTATCTGGGCACCTATATGCGCAAGTGAGAGGGCAACATTGCAGTTGCAGTTCAAGTTGGAGTTGAAGTTGGCGCGCCGGATGCGGATCCCAAATATATAAATATATCTGCATTAAAAGACTAGAACGCGGCAAAGAACGTGCGATACCTGTGGGTGCAGACACATATACACACACACTTGCCTTTTATATGCCTTAGATAAATTGTTCAAATACACACACACACACACACACACATGTATAAACATTTCATGTTTTCGAGTTTTGCAATTACCGCAAAAGATTGCCAAAGTTTTATTTTGTTGGCTTTAAAGCTTGATCTCTCTCACTCATATACGCTCTCTCTTCCGCTCTCAACAGTGCTGCGCATTTTGTCATTTTCTCACTAGATCGTGTTGTCTTGACAAACATGGTATAAATTGTTAAATTGCGGATGGAGGGAATTATAGCTATTTTTGGAATCAATTTAGCTTTTTAAAAACAAATGGTAGCTTTTTGTAATTTTATATTTTGCGATGCCACACTTAATTACTTTTGCAGTATTTTTATCGATTAGATTAATTTATATCGATTAGCCAAAAGATCATTTTTTAATTTCAACAGCTTTAAACAGAATTAAGCCTGGAAGAGTGGTCAGAATTTCCCGCCAAATTGTCAGAACTGGCTCTCAGTCTCGCTCTATCTGTGGATCTCTGAGCGGATCTAGCAGCTCATTTGGTTAATTGACTTGCAAGTTGAATTTAGTCGCGTGTTGAGAGTGAAGCGAGCAAGACGAACGTGGAGAGCGAATGACGTAGCCAGCAGAGCAACAACAACTGCTGGATTGAGCCGTCATTGGAACTCGCTGGAGTTACGCGCAAATTAGCCAAGCAAACAAAGCTCTGTGGCTGTGATTTGTTGTCTGTTGTTGTTGTTTTTAAATTTAATAGCAGAACCTGATTCATCATACATACATCGTACTTAGCCATGGAACAAAAGCGTGCCATGCTGTATCCACAGGTGGACTTTAATTCGCCAAGTGCACCGCTGCCAACACCGACGCCGACAGGTGAGCATGCTACTTCAGGTGTTGGGCCCATTGAGGCGCCACCTTCATACGATGTGGCAATAGCGGCTGTGCCTTCCGCTCCAGCAAACATTGTGATTGCACAGCCAGCGTCAGCACATCAGCCACAACAACAACATCAGCAGTACACACCACAGCAGCAACAACAACAACAGCAGGCACAACAACAACCACTAGAGCCCACCTTTGTGCCAGCAGGTAAGCGCGAATTAGTTAAAAAACAATTGCAAAATAAGCAGTTAAAAGTTTTGTTTAACTCCCGCAGCTCCCTCGAATCTGGGTCCCAATCCCTGTCGTGTGCTGTGTCCGGCCTGCGGTGTACAGAAGACGACGCGCATGACGCATACAGCCAACTCACGAACTCACCTGGCTGCTGGGCTTATCTGTCTGGTTGGGTAGGTTTCGTATACAATATTGCAAATCGAGGTCAATATGCATATTGAGAATCTTGTTCTGTATTTCAGTTGGTGTTTCTGTGCCTGCTTTGTTCCCTACTGCATGAACAGTTGCCGTACGGGCAACCATTATTGCCGCAAGTGCAATACCTTCCTGGGGGTCTACAATCCGCAGGGGGTTACGGGAGTGACGCAGAATACAGTATAGATAAGAGATACCTAGTTTTAATTAAAATCTTAAAGCTTAAGTTGTCACTGTCACATCAGCTGATGATTGCTCCAGCTACACGCGTATTATAATAAACTACTCATACATATATACGAAAATACATAGTAACTCTTATGAACAAGCAAACAAGTTGTGCTTGACGGCCTTTAGACTCTCTTTTTTAGCCCAGAGCGTAGGCGCAATGCGGCAGAACAACGATCTTCATGCATGAATTTAAATTCAACAGCTGATAAATTTATCTGTAATCGACAAGCCTCCACAATTCTATGTGCTTCCCACTCAAAAGCTTACTGCTATAAGAAACATGTTATCGACATTTCATTTGCATTGGCGCGAACAATTAAACAGGCACACCTATGTCCATTTCTGAATGAGTTTGTGCTGTTTTGTTGTGTTAATCTCTGTTTAAACTACAAATGTTAAGCCACAGCTGCCAATAAATACGCGCAACAGCACAACGAGGAACTCAAACAACATTTGTCCGCCGAAAGATAAGGTTCCCTTATACAACCTAGCGCAGAAAGCTAATTCTCAAAGAAATTGCCCGGCAGCATAATAAAGTGTGTAAACAGTGATAGTTTAATTATTGCACAAGAAGTGTTCTCGAACAATAGGAAAAATCTGTGCGTAGTTGCACATTCAAATTGTGTTTTAGGTGAGTTGCATTATCCGTTCATATGATTCACATAATAAACAACTGCTGCATGCTCGTTGTTTACTCAGTTGCACCTAAGTTGATAGACAAAAAAACCCATTTCACAATCTTTGAATAGGGATTCACAGCCACACGGACAGTTCTTCAGATTTGACATTTGACACTAGAAAAAATTCCATTCAAAAACACGATTTTACCAGAACCATTTCATAAAAAGTTATCAAATAATACGACGAAATAACATTAAAAAATAAGTAATTACTGCATGTCATGCCAAGCAAGACGGTGTGGCACAATTCGAAGATGCTGCCAGAAACCAGAGCAAAACAACACACACACGTTTAGGCGACAGCCGGTACCTTTGAACTGATAATGCCAATCCGCTGATAAGGTGCCGCGAATCCACTTTGAAACCGACTCAAACTGGTTAGCTCGTCAACTTTGCTGTTGTCGTGTCTGGGGTCCAATCGGACGGACATCAGCTCGATCCGTTCGATCGTTCATCAGAATCATATAGAAATCATATTAATTTATTTGCTCCGCATAATGAACCATGCTCTATATGTAAGCACTTAATAGGAGGGCGTCCCGAGGCGGTGTGGAGTACACAACGTAACCAGAGATGCGACCTTAATGTGCTGATAACGCCAGACGCAGAGCTCTCTGGGCAGTCCGGAATACCAGTTCAAGATGGGGCGGCTCATATCAGTAATCCGGTTTCAGCCGGTCTGAATGAAACCTTCGCCTCCATTCGATTTTCCATTTAACGATTTTCAATTAATTATACAAAACAAAACAACAAGCAAATTGTTTTTTAAACAATTTATACACTGATTACGCCAAAATCTGAGAATGATTTTTATGCTACACTTATAGTATTGTACACCTTATGTCATGGGACAAGGGATTAACACTCCAGCACGGCGGAGCTTGTCTCGGTCACCGCTGCTGTCTCGGCAGCAGCCGCTGTGCGTTCTGTTGTCTTGCGCACACTCACTGCGATTATCGTGTCCGTGTTGCGATGCCTGGCCTGGTGCTGATGCCGATACTCCTGCCACTCCTTGAAGTGCATCTTCTTGCGATGCGCGTGCATATTTGCATTCGAGTTGAAAGTCTTCGGGCAATGCGGGCATGTGTACAGCACCTCGCCCGTGTGCGTGGTCATGTGTTCCTGTCGTTGAGAAATTAGATCATATTTAGACAATGATATAATGCATATTTTAAGTGGACAACTTACGCGCAGCTCGTTGGGCCGCTTGAAGGCCTTCTCGCACATGGGACATTGGTGCGAACGTGCCGTGTTGTGGGAGTACTTGATGTGATGCTGATGCGCCTGCAGACTGGGTGACACTTTAAGGCAATATTCGCACTGCATGGGCTGCAGGTTCTCGGCGGTGTGCATCATCTTAATGTGACGCGCCAGACCGTATTTTGTCGTCAGCGTCGAGTCGCACAGATGACATTTGATAGCCTTTTGCGGAGTTCCCGTGTGCTCCTCCATGTGTCGCGCCAATGCCTCACGGCCTCGTATCGATTTACCGCAGACATCGCAAATCTTGTCGAACTTGCGTAAATGCACAAGTTTCACGTGCTGCTGCATGAGGTATTCGTTGGGGAAGCTACAGATACAGATACGACAAGATTAAATTATAGTACAACCGGGCAAGGGCATTGAGGGTGACTCACGTTTTGCTGCAACTGGTGCACGACACAAGCCACTGTTCTTTGGGAATGTGAGTCAACTTGTGGCGTTCGCACACGACGGAACTGTAGAAACTCTTCGAACACTGTCCGCACTTGTAGAGTCTGCCGCGTTCCTTGATGTCGTGCATTCGCAGATGCAGCTCCAAGCTCCGACGATGTCCCATGACACGATTGCAAATGTGACATTTGAATAGTTCCGGATCCTGATGTCGTCGCAGATGGTCGACCAGCACGCCGCGCTTAAGGAACTTGCGATTGCAGCACATCGCATAGCCGCGTTGATTGTGCTCCTTGCGGGCATGCAAAAGCATTTCAGAGAAGTCCTGCATGGGCATGTTGCAGACGTGACACTGCACCTTGAAGTGATCACGTATGTAGTCATTAAATTCCTGTGATTTCTGCACATTATGAACTCCTCCTCCCTTCACGTTCAATTTCGTCTGGCAGCGTCGTTTCCTTTTTATTATTTTGCGCACTTTCTTCTGCCTGGGCTGGGAAACAATTTCATCCACTTCATCGCTGTGTGGCAAATAATCATCCATATCCTGCTCTTCCTCCTGATCCTCCAGCACATCGGCAATGCTTAAATCGGCCTCAGGAAACTCGATCTTGATCTCATTGAGATTGATTTGCTCCAGCACCGCTTTAAACTCGCTACTGTTAATACCTGTTGCTTCCTCCTCGGCGGGCAACTGTTTGCGGGGACGTCCACGTCGACGCTTCACTGCAGCCGCCACACTCTCGGCAAGCACAGCCTCCTGCTTGACAATATGTTGCACAGCAATTGGTGTTGCTGCTCTTTCTGTTGTTGTTGCGCTGGCTACACCTAGTTGCTCTGTTGCTTTCTCCAGCAGTTCCTTATGCGCCTGCTCTACCTCCAAATAGAATTTGTGGAATGCGGACAATTGATTCCAGCAGATGCTACAAACGTGTCCACTGACATTTTTGGTCTGGAAGTGAATGAATTGAGTTCATCAAATCCGTTGGCGTCGCAGTGCAAAGCATCTCAGCTTACCCGAAGCCAGAAATGCTTCTCTATGATTTCGGTCATGTGCAGCGCGGCGGCTTCACTCGAACCAAAGTGAATGCTGCTCGCTGTGTGCTCTGTGCACCTCGTGCACAGGAAACACATCTTCCGTCCAATTAAATGCCGAATGTTTTTAATAAAGCGATCAAAAAACGCGACGGCGGCATCAAGTAAACAGCTGATTGTCCACGTCAGAGCTGCCAATCTGTTACAAAATGCAACAGTCGCATTATAGCGGACTGCAGCAAGTTGGCAGCTCCTGCATTTGTGGTGTCGCAGTTTGCGACTCGACTCTGAATTAAATTAAACACAATTTAAGCTAATTTCTGTATAAATTGTTTTGCTTAAACGATTGCAATATGCAGTGTGAAGGAGAAACAAAATGTCCATAGTACAAAGCATTCGCTCTCTCACTCTGCTTAGGCAAAATCGCGTCTCTTGAGGTAGCTCTTTGTTCATTGTCTCCTTTGTCGGCTATCATTGTTTTTGTTGTAACGACTTTTAAATTGTTTACCCGATTCATTGAGACAGACTCCGCAAAGCGTAATTTCTTAAATTTCAGTTATCTGACACAGCTGAAATCTGATAAGATTGAAACAGATAAGCTTATTATATATCATTACACAATTGTCTAACACCGACTGTGCTCTTATTCACCTGTAATCATTCTTTCCTCCCATTTCAGTTGCTCAAGTAACGACGCTAGCAGCTTATACGCATTATGGAAGTCCAAACAACTCGCACCGTGCCCGATGGTGGCTGGGGATGGGTTGTTGTCGCCGCCGTGGCGGTGATTAATGTAAGTGGAGATGTTTATATTCCCGGCGAATCACGCAGTGAACTAACCAAACGACTTTCTATTTTAACAGATGACAAATCAGTCAATTCTATCGGTGTACGGACAGTTATTCGGCGGCGAACTAGATCGCATGCAGGCCACCACATTCACCACTGCGCTGATAACGAACCTCAACAGTTTGGCCTTAAACTTCTCTGGCCTATTCATTGGCCCGGCTATCAAGAGCTTCAAGCCACGGAATGTAGCCGCCTGTGGTTGCCTGATGGTCTGCATCGGCTTAGTAATTTGCTCACTGGCCACACAGAGCTGGCACTTCATAGTCGGCTATAGCCTGTTTGTGGGTTTCGGATTGGGATTGATTTCGCCATCGACCTTCATGGCCATCAATTCCTATTTCAGCAACAAGCGAGGACGAGCCGTTGGTGTCTCCTTGGCTGGTGCTGGTGTCGGCCAAGTCTTTATACCGCATGTGGTGCGTTACTTTTTGAATGCCTATGGCTTTCGTGCGGCGGTGCTGGCCATGGCCGTTCTATCTCTGACCGGGGTAAGTGCTTTAATCCAATTCCATTTTTAACTTCTTACTAAAACTCCTTACTACCTTTAGTTGTTTGGTGCCATGTTCTTGAAGCCGCTTAATCCACCACCCAAACACAACAATCGGAAGCATCTGAAGCTGCTGGCCGATAAGGAGGACAAGAAAGACGATGCCACACTGCAGGCCATCATTGTGCCGAAGATTGTGCCAGTGGATCAGCCAAAGAAGGAGGATTCACTTTTCAGTCGCATGAGCCATCGCTTGGCTCAAGCCATGGACTTGGAGTTGCTCAATGATGTGGTCTTCTGGAGTATAATTGTCGGCATGGCCCTGGTCTACACAGCCACCATCAACTTCACCATGGTCTTTCCCAATTTCCTCAAGTACGAGGCACAACTCGACAGCCAAATGGTCGCCAGTTGCATGTCCGTTGTGGCTGGAGCTGATATCATATTCCGTCTGCTGCTGCCCTGTCTAACGGATCGCCTGCGTATACCCTACCGTGTAGTCTTCCTGATGGGCACTGCAGGATTGCTGCTAGCGCGTCTGCAGCTGGCTGGCAGTACCAATTTGCCAGTGATCTTGTCGATGTCTGTGCTCATCGGCATGACCAAGTCGGCAACTGTGATCAACAACAATCTAACAATTTCAGCGTATTGTCGATCCGATAAGCTGGCCGGTGGTCTGGGTCTAAGCATGATATCTAAGGGTGTCATTGTGATCACAGTTGGCCAGCTGCTTGGCTGGATTCGTGACTACACCAAGTCGTATGTCATTTGTTTGTACGCTCAAAGCATTGTGCTGCTCCTGGTTGTGCTGGTCTGGACTCCAGAGATCTATTACCGCTACAAAATGCAGAAGCGGAATACATCCAAGTCGATGGAGACCACCTACATGTCGCCCGAGCAATTGGAGTCGCAACACTCGCGCGCATAAACAACAAAAGAGAGGAGAATATCAAAATGATGGACTTAATACATAGATGTGATAATGATATGTATACTCCCACATAGTCTTAAGCTACTCGACTTATTTATTATACCATATAGCACGTAAGAACTTGACTTTTATACTGCCCCCATATACATACTCTATATGCCAAATAAAAATACAGAAGCTACATTTAAAAAACCAAGGTATTATTATTTATTTCTTGTGATCTGAATTTAGAATCCATTCCATTTGCATTCGTATCTAGTTTACAAAGCTTTGGGACCCCGCAATTCGAGGTTCACCAGATTCTGTGTTGTAGAACAAGCGACGCTCGATGCCTTCCTTGGTGATGATGCCAATACGCACTACGCCGCCGGAGCTACCGTCGTGGAAGATGGCGTGTTGAACAGCTAAAGATCGAAATACTCAAATTAAATAAAAATACATTTCGTTGCACTGTGCAGCACACTGACCTTTCTTCACAAAGTCTACGCATTCCTCTTTGGGCATGCCTTGACGGTAGTGCTCTCTGACAAATCCGTAAATGAAGCTGGAACCCGATCCGCCAATGGTGCAAGCCTCACGTGTCAACATGCCACCCAGTGGCACACTGTACACTTGGCCACCGCGCTCCTCATCCCAGCCGGCCACAATGATGCCAGCTAGCAGGGAATCGCGATAGTTGTAACAAAAGTTGCGAAACTCTGATGCAGCCTCCCAGACAAGGGGCTCTTTGCTGGTCTGATTCCTGTGGTAGTTTAGCGAGTAGGCCACAATGTCGGCAATGGCCTGGGTATCAGCTGCGGAACCACTGCGGCAGCAGTATATCTTATCCGAGATTTGAGTCAATTTGTCGGTCACACGGTTAGCTACATATGGGCCAGAGCTGGTGCGGGAATCTGCTCCAATCACAACGCCGCCATCGAACTCCACGGCCATAATAGTTGTCTGCGGCAAGAAAACACAGTTAACATTACAACAGTTCTACTGCCATGGCTATAAACAACAACTTACGCCGGTGCTGACGGGGGTGTCGGTGAAATCGAAATCGGGACCCATGTCGCTGTTGGATATTATTTCTTTAAATTTACAATTCTTGCCGTAAAATGCAGAGTGAAATGACTGGCTTGTTTTTGGCAAGTGTTGCAAAGTTACCAACCAAGCCGGTTAAGTGTTGGTAAAGAGCTTTGTTAAGTATGCATCGGGCGCACGTATCGATACTTTTTGAAATTGGTGTGAAATCAGTGCTGTATAATGTTTTGCAATATATCGACTTCGTTATCGCAATGGCCATCCACATGTTAACATTGTTTTGGTTCTGTTTTAAATAAATTCGTTCTTTCTATTCGTGTTATTATCAAAGAAAATGGCATACGTTGCGCTGAGCGAAGCAGAGAAAACCTTTATTCTGCATGGCGTTGAAGTAAGTAACGGTTTGTTCTCGGTAGTATGAAAATTAAGTCAAATTTATTGCTTACAGGATGATTTCCGAGCCGATGGACGTTCACGTCGTGATTATCGTCCCATGGAGTTGGAAACTGGCCTGGTCAGCAACGCCAGTGGTTCAGCGCGTTTACGATTGGCTAATACGGATATTTTAGTAGGCGTCAAGACAGAAATAGATGTGCCAAATCCTTTAACACCGGAATTTGGCAAACTTGAGTTCTTTGTAGACTGGTAAGAAGGCGGGAAAATATATTAAATTAAATATTTACTTATAAAGTTTATATTCAATGTAGCTCAGCCAATGCCACGCCGGAATTTGAGGGTCGAGGAGGTTCTGACTTGGCACAAGAACTGATACTAGCGTTGCAGAACGCCTACGAATCGCCATTGGCCTTTGATTATCGCACTTTGTGCCTTATACCGGGTCAGCAATGCTGGAAACTTTACATAGATATATTGGTAGGTTGCTTACCCTGCCCACTGAGAACACCATTTAAATTATCTGTTCTTGAATGTAGATCCTCGAATGTGGTGGCAATCTGCATGATGCTGTTTCACTGGCAGCCAAGGCAGCGCTTTACAACACAAAGCTACCGCGTGTGACAGCGACTCTGTTGGATGCGGGTGTCACGGATCTAATTATATCGGATAACCCCTATGACTGCACACGCATAGGCACCGACACAGTTCCCCTGCTTGTGACCGTTTGCAAAATAGGTGACTATTGCCTGGTAGACCCTACAGCAGAGGAGGAAGTCTGCAGCACAGTCAGTATGGTGGTATCTGTCTCCATGCGAGATAATGAAGGTAGGCCCCGATTCCAGTCCCCTATAGTCCTCATCTAACTGTACTCTCTTACAGCTTACCTCTCCGGTACGCACATGACCGGCGGCGGCTCCATGCACAGGGACACCATGCTGAACTGCATCCAACTGGGTCTTTCCATGGGCGAACAACTAAACAACCTGCTCGTTAAGATGCTTAAATCGGAACAGGAACGCGTTGGGCCCAAGCGGCCAAAGACAGTTGGGTTTCTTAAATAAAACATATACTTGATTTGGTATGAAAGTTTATTTGTTTAACTGACATTTGACTATACATTGAGAATGGTTTCTCTATTGGTAGCTTAGGGCTTTATTAAATTACTTCGAGGCTGCTAATTGCGCTTCTTTGTTTGTTTGCTTGCCGTTACCGGTTTCTTCTCCTTCGGCTCGGGCTGCTTCCCCGCCAGGAACGAGGTCAGCATTTCACTGATCTCAGGCATGTCGTTAGTCATCTTTGGGAACTGCATGTTCTCGATTTCCTTCTTAGTCTCAGGATCGTTGATCATTTTCGGCAGCACCAGCATGAGTACCAGAGGCAGGGCCATCATCAACACCATGGGGCTGAACAGGAAGTCGGTGATCTGCCAGAAGAAATGAGAAACATATGCAATGCAATACTTGACATTCTTCATTTAAATCCTACCTTCCACTGCTCGCGGGTCTGGAAATACTTGAATCGCATGAGAGGCTTCATTCTGAGTGGATATGGCACCTGTATGACCTGAGCCGGCTGAATGAAGTTCACTTTGCGTGCACGGAACTTGCCCTTGGGGTTGATTTCAACACGCACCGGCTCGTAGAAGATGTCCGGATGATACACATCCAGTATGTAGCTGCCCGAGGGCACTCCACTGATTATGAACTGTCCATCTTCGCGCACAAATCCTTTGTACTCTCCATTGTTGATGCTTACGGACAGATCCGTTTGCCATTTGTTGCCGTTGGGCAGTGTTACTGGCAGTCCCTGAGCCGCTCCAGGTCCCAGGTCAGGTGCATAAACTTTGCCCTCAATTGTGTAGTATCCAGACACATCATCGACAAGTTCCTCTTGTCCGATGACAACCTCACAACTACTCAGCGCGATGAGCGCTGCAATTATTACTAATTTATAGCACATTTTCTAATTCAACTTTTGGGCTGTGCTAATTGAAAACTTTATTGGAGAAAAAGAGAACACATCAGATGTTTTTCTTGATATCGCCAATCGATAACTATTGTCGGCCGACACCAATACACTTATCGATAGTGCAGCGATGAATTTATGTGGAAAGTCACCACGAAGGCAACTCACCACCATCGCGCTCGAACAGCATGCGCTTGCCCAATTGGAACAATCAATTGTCAGTTGCAGATTTGAATTCGAGGCGCGCAGTCATAAACATTGACGACAAGTGCTTGCAATATTATTTTCAAAATACGTCTCAGCTGAAATTCTAGGTTAGTGCGTGTGTTTTTTGACAAACAAGTTTTAAGTCATGCATTGACACCTGCAATTATTGCAGCCGTGCAGTGTTTCATGCCTTGTCGCGTGTTCTAAATACCAAAAGCCAAGCGAAGCAAATTGGTCAAAAATGACTTGAGTTATGACCAAAGCAACATGCAACATGCTAATTTTTCATGGCTCTAATGTTTTTGAAAGTGAAATTAAACTTGAAATTACTTTTAGGGGCCGCACCCAGAGCTAAATTTGCGGAATTTGTGCTATAAACCGATAACTTGTTTCAAGTTTAGAAGACAAAACTTGCGGTTCATTAAAAAAAAGAAAAAACACAACGCTGAGATTCCAAAGTCGCAGTTAGTAGCTACGACCGTGTGAGAGAGTCGCGCGAAATACGACAGAAACAACAGAGACAACAACAAAGGCAACAAGTGAAAAATACATATGAGATGGCAACAAAAAAAGTTATGTTGTTTTTACGTTTCTACGCTTATGTCGCATGTTGTTGTTGGCTACGGTAAAGGCGTACTGGAAACCGGTTTCCAGTTATGCCAGACAATGATGCTGTGCACTAGTGTGTGTGTGTGCTAGCCCGTTCGCTCGCCCGTCCGTTTACTTGCGCTTACTCACTCTATCTCCACCGCTCTCCCGTTCTTCTGCTCTTCTTTTTCTTTGCTCGCCTGCACCGGCTGCTGCTGTCGCATACACACACATACATACACTCACAGATATTCGCAGTTGGATTTCAATGGCAGCGCACATTCTTATACAATGGCAAATAATAATTAATGGAACAACTTTTTTCATAAGCAACAAAAATAAACGTGGATATGTCAAGTGTTGCGCTTGCGCAGATGATGCTATGTTGCTGTTGATGATGTAAACAAGGCGTAACAATGAAAACAAAGTGCAGTGCATAAAGCACATAGCAATAAAGCAGGTGGAGGAGTGAGAGGAAGTCGGGGCGAGGCGTGTCAGGTGCGAGGGCGTGTTTATCTGCAGTGGGATGTGAGGAGTGGACGCGAACGTGACGTTTGCAGTTGCCAATTGGCACATACCAACACTGGCCAAACATAACATGCACTCCACACACAGAGTCCACACACACACACACACACACTCATACACCTCAAACTGATGTCGCACTGTTGTTGTTGAGGTTGTTTCATAGTTATTTCACACAATTCCTAAATTGCTGATTTATCAAAGCTCGCTTTCCATTTACAACGGTGGTACAACTGTCTCTGATATATCTAATTTGACACATACAAGATTACAATGCTCTCTCTCCGTCTCTCTCTCTCTTTCTGTCTTTGTCTTGCGTGCACTCGCACTCTCTTCGATTACTCTCTGACATCAGCTAATTGCGAGTTCGTTCGATGAGTTCCAATAATTGTGTTGGTTTTGTTTTATTTTGCGTTGCTCGAGGCACGTGCGAACAGGCAGTTTGACACAGTTTGATGGTTCAGATAGTGCACCTGTTAGGTTCACTATATACCTATATATAAGGCATAGCCTTGTTTTAGAAATTCACCCTCGGAATTCTTAATAAATTCAACTGAAAATCGATAGCGAGTGCCAAGATAATTGTTATGCATTTTATTCTACAGTTTTAATACTATAATTGACTAGATATACAATATGTATATAAAGATAGCTCCCACTCGTACCTGCTGTAAGTCGAGTTAAAAATTCCCAGTGACCTGCTGCCATTGGGAATATTTATTGATATAGCAGACCCCTAACCGCGTCTAATTTTAGGTGTCCACTATCGCCACATCGATCTGAAATTTCACGTAAATCATAAACCGAATAATCGCACTTCGTGCTTCCATAAAGTGATTACAATTAACGCATAGTCACATCAGATATGTATTTACCACCGCCCCACCCACATAATTGTACATAGATTGTGTACTAAAATTACAGACCTTTGTTGATTGAACTCCTTTGTTTGGCCCCGTTTTTTTCTATTTAAGCTTAAGTACAACTTGAATGACCCCTTGGTTTTGTGTACCTGTAAAACTTTAACCCACTTGCAGGTTGTGTGTGGCACGCGATGTCCGGCTATGTGGCATGGCAAGGATTGCGTCAATGACCAACATTTGCCTAGCTGTCCGAGCGACTTGACAGGCCTCCCCCCAACACGCATACCACACGGGGCAGGGTCAAAAACCCCCAATACCAAGTCTAAATAATTTAAGCAACCTTTGCTAAAGGTCTTCTAGGTTATAATGTGGCGCCGTAGCCTTTCAACTGATTGAACCAAGTAGTTCCGACAGAGTTCCGATAGTTCTCAAATAGAAATCTTATCTCTTTTCAATTAAAGACTTTGTTTAAATATGTTTTCCTTGTACCCGCGTGCAGTTGACACTTCAGTCTCATTAGCAAAATGATTCAGACTCTGATTCTGAGGTTGAAATGGTAATGAGGTGCATAACCTGCAAATTGCTACAATAAAGGTCAAAATTTGCTTTCACAAAACTCTCAAATTGGCATCAAAAATAACTCGAGAAAAACGATTGCAAATTACAAATGTTTTTAAAACCAATTAGTGTTGGGCTGTCAACTAAGCGGGTATACATGCAAACAAACATAAAGATATATATACTTACATATATATATACATGTACATGGCATATATAGATATGTGTTTGCTTCGGCAACTACAAAACTGTGATTGGCGTCGTCAAACTGGCTTTAACAAGGGCATGGGCCTGTCATTTTGGATCAGGTATAGACACACTGTGGCCAGCATAAGCAAGTGTACAGTGGGCACACGCTAAAAAGGCAGCAAAGGAAGTCAGTTCCGAATTAATAGAATTGAGTATTGTCTTCTTGATTTCTTGATATTTTTCTAAATTTTACTTTAAATTTTGTGCAGTTCTTGCCGTTGGAGTGCCCACTGTACGCGAGCTATGAACTAGAGTCAAGTGTATGAAAAGCCCACATAATGTGCCATTGTATATACATATACATATATTTTTTTTGTATTTTTGGACTGCAAGTTGCAAACGGTTAATCAGTTTTGTCTCACGTTCAAAACAAAAGCTGAATTCCGTCATGGACTCGCTGGGGCCAATGCCCGTGGAGCTGGCCCAACAATGTCACATACATGCCCACTCATGTGCCAAGAATTGTACATACATCAAATACGATAGATAGTTATAAATGTTTATATGGTATGTAAGTAAGTAAGGTGCCTGGTGAAATTTTCAACTGGTTTTCACTGCAAATATTCCGATTCGAACTTGAGTCAAAAATAGAGTCTGAAAACAGAAACCAGAAAAGTGAATGTTTTGTTATTCAAGGAATTGTTATGTTAACCTATGGCTGATTTATTAGATAAATCTGGCTTAGGCACGAGCATAAATGCCTTCACTTTCAAGGCCCGCATCAAGTTCAAAGTTGTGGAACGCCCATTGTGACGGGTCGATTCAATTTGGTTTGCTACGTTTTGGTCAAAAAGGTGTTAAACAATGAGGTTTGTGCGATTTGCGTTTCAATTAACATTTAAAAAAAAAACACAAAAAAACACCGACAAAAACAAAGTAAATCCGAAAGAAAAGTAACTAAAGCGCACATTATACTCGTATGAAACTTCAAGGTTGATGGATCGTATATACTCTATAAATGTGCGTCTATTATTTTGATTTCAAGTTCAATTCGCATTCTCGAGATCTGTATTCAGTCCGCAGTTATTCCCCAACCACGACGACGACGTCATCGTGTCGCTGATCGAGTCGATGAGTAGGTGCTCAATTAGCATGCTTAGCTCATGTTGTCGCTGATCTCTGAAGCTGCACGGGAGTCGTGGGGGAAAACCAGTCCAGCTCATTCACAGCGAGTTGTTAGTTTTGTGCTCTCTCCCTCTGAGTTTATGGCAAACACTTATGCTGTGCTTATGCCATGTGAACAAACAACACAATCTACCTTAACAGACATTCATATTATATTCGTATTACAAGCTGTACAAATCGTGATTTATTTATACAGCAGTATATAGTATCGTATTATTTCCTTACTCGTTTGTTCAATTGAAGTTTGTTTCCTTTGATCCGAATCTGGAGAAGGTTAATGTTAATGAAAGCTCGCTGATTCATTAATTAAAATGTGTTGAGACTCTAAACATAATGTAGAATTACTCATTGTGGGAAAAAGCCACCACAAACCATAAGTTTGTGATTTGCCTGCTTGATTTTTGATTAGTTAATTATACGAGTGGCGCTCCATAACTTACAGTGATTGCCATAATTAGCTTATATAGTAAATTAATTGTAAGCTAACTAATTACAATGACGCTTATCGCACGCGTAAGCGCGGCGAAGCATAACGAAAGTAAACAAATGATAAACAAAGCAAAGTGCTAAATGCTGTTAAATGTTATAGACGTAATATTGGCACAATGCGGGTGCCTTGTAATATATTAAGCGGTATTTGATTACAATATGTTTGCAATTGTTTGTCTGGGTAACTCCGAGTACAGTCAATGATAGGAAATGTGATTCACTCGACGGCAAATTACTCAGGTTTTTATGCTCTGGCAGTGGGTATATTCCAGGAGTTTGGTGACATCTCCGACCTATAAGGCATATATATTCTGCATCAGCATCCGCACGGGATTCGTTCCAGGCATGTTTGTCGGTCTGTTGCAACACCAACTAGTCTCTCAATTTTAAAGCTATCTTAATGAATTGTTGCACGCTATAACTAAAGCGGAACGATCCGTAACACTAGTAAAGGAACGCTCGGCGAGTATAAGAATCTGCAAAAGGTTTATAAGCAAGGGCGTACGCAGGGGGTGCAGTTGCCCCTCCCCCCTCTTCAGAAATAAGTGATGAGAATAAATCAAATATTCGAGTCCCTCAGAGGAAAGAAGTCGAAAAATTCGGGGAAAAATGAGTAAGAAAAATATATACGGGGAAAAAATTCAAAAAGCTGCCTCCCACGGGGGTCTTTTCTGCTAAATATGTGACGAAAAAATCCTTGCCCCCCCTGAGAAAAATTCTGCGTACGCCTATGTTTATAAGGTAACCTTTCTTTCAGTTTTACCGCCTCGTTCGCTTGGTCGAACCATCCACATCACTTAGATCTCGTTGTCTGCCCCTTTTGTTACTTTCCTTTTATCAGCTGATGAATAGTTTCGATTAGATCGGTGATGTATGTCTGTCTTGTAGCAGTATCTGCTTTTGTATCTGCATCTCTATCTGCATCTGTATCTACGCATGTTAGTGGTATTTCGGGTGCGCGAACATGCGACGATAAGCAGCCGCACACGCATCGACGAGTGCAATTATTTTTTGCCATGGTAATTAAATAGTTGCGGGTTCTGAAAGACGGAGAGACCTTTGAGATGACATAAGACAGCTCAGCTGAGCAGCGAGAATGCGAAAAAGAGAGAGAGGAAGAGGGGAAGAGTGGTACACGGTTCACAGCTAATGATCGTCTCTATGTACTCCACTTCCGACAGGTGCTCGAAAGATGTCATTGCCGATGAAGGTGGTGCTCGTCGCGCTGCTCGCACTGCTGATTGCGGTTGCCACAGTGCGGAGTTTGCCTCAAGGTGCACCGGAAACGGTGTGCGACACAATGCTGCCGTACCATCAGGGCGGTAGCATACTGCCCGAGAACAGTGTCAGTCCGTTTGGTGTGGAGACATCGACATCCATCGTTGGACAGGGACAAACGCTGCGCGTGGACATTACCGGTGTGCCGAATGGTCTGACCTTTGGTGGCTACATGATCCAGGCACGCAATCGCAATCCTCCCTACCAGATTGTTGGCCAATTCAGTCCGTCACGTGACGGCACTGTGAAGCTAATGAACTGCGAGAACTCTGTCAACAATTCGGCCACGCACAGCAATGCCGGCCCCAAGGCGCAGGTCAGTCTCGACTGGCAGTCGCCCGTGGACTTCCTTGGTCAGGTTGTGTTCAAGTGAGTAGCTCCAGCAAAGTTCTTAATGCTCCTCCATTTATCCATCCTTTCTCCACTTGCAGCACCACAATCGCCCAGTCGTACAACCAGTTCTGGGTGGGCGTTCCCTCGAATCCGGTGCAGGTAGTGCGACGTGATGTCTCCATCGCTGCTGCGCCACTGCCCACGCCTGCCAATCCCGGCAATAACTTCAACACTGCCAGCACACGTTCCCCCTATGTGCCACCAAGCTATGTGGCACCCAGTGTGGTAACCAGCAACGAGGACACCTTCTACGATGGCTGCGGTCAGACCAAGAACTGCTTTGGTTTCCCCAATGGCTGTGTGGCTACCAAATCTTGCACATCCATCTCTGCCGTCACTGTGCGTGGAGATATCTTCGAAATTGAACTGCGCTCCGGCAAGGGTAGGTTCTCCTTTGCTGGACAAGGGATTTATCAATGCTCATTTTGTTTTCATTCCATGTAGGTACCAATGCTGCCTATGTGGCGATGGGTTTGTCTGACGATGCCAAAATGGGTGAGGATCTGACGACGGAGTGTGTGCCCGAGAATGGACGCGTCAACTTGTACTCCTCCTACACCTCGGCCAGTCCCTATAGCGCTGTTAGAGCCAACGTGGTAAGTGGAACAAGCTTAGACTGTTTCTAGCCAAGATTTCTCTACTTCTCTCTCTCTCCCTATTGTTGCAGCCTCAGAACTCTGCACGTCTGCTGAATGCATCCTATGTGGATGGCGTCATCTACTGCAAAGTGCAGCGTGAACCTCTCACTGTTGTTCAGGGACGCAGCTTCGACTTGAAGAACGGTGTCTATCACATGCTAGTTGCCTCCGGCAGCAGCCTTAAGGAGAATAGCGTTGGTTATCACGACATTGGACGCCTGCCCTCGGGTAGCCCCATCAATCTTGCAGTTGTACAGGAGCTCGGCGGCAGTAGCCAGTTGCTGGTGCGCCTGCATGGTGCCTTCATGATTGCCGCCTGGATTGGCACCACCTCGCTGGGCATCATCTTTGCGCGCTACTTCAAACAGACTTGGGTGGGCAGCCAGACGTGCGGCAAGGATCAATGGTTTGCCTGGCATCGCATGCTCATGGTGACCACATGGTCACTGACTGTGGCCGCCTACATTCTCATCTGGGTGGAGCTGAAGCGTGCCGTGTGGCATGCGCATTCCATAACCGGATTGATCACTGTGATTCTCTGTTTCATTCAACCCATTGGCGCATTGTTCCGTCCCGGACCCAATGACAAGAAGCGTCCGTACTTCAACTGGGGACATTGGTTGGGTGGCAATCTGGCGCACATACTGGCCAGTAAGTATAGTAGCAAGAGAAGAATTGTATGTAGTTCTAACTGATCTCTGTCTTTGCAGTTGTGGCCATTTTCTTTTCGGTTAAACTGCCCAAGGCTGAACTGCCAGAGTGGATGGATTGGATCTTGGTTGGCTTTGTTGTGTTCCATGTGCTGGTTCATCTGATATTCTCCGTAAGTGCGAGCGTGCCTGTGTGTGTGCGTGTGCGGTGTATGATGGATTCCCCCTCTCATGTCCTGAGTGTATATAGAAGAAGAAGAAGGAGGAGTCAAGCCCTTGCATTGCCTGCCTGTATAATAGAAATGTTGTCATTAAGTGCCATCCATTCGATACTAATTCACTCATCTCGCATGTCTCCCGACTGAACTCGTGGCTACGTCCATTAATTGGTAGATCTATTTGTGCATTAATCATTGGCAGGTCGCGGGCATCGCCTCGGATCGTCAGCAGAGCCAGCGCGTCAATACCTTCCAGATGGGCGACATGACGCATCATCAGCAGCACGCCATGCGCAACGGCATGAGCATGGAGCGCAAGATGGATGCACCAGTAAGTGATAAATCGTTTCTATATATATTCCTTCTAATCTTATTCTCTTTTTCCCTCTCAGTATGGTGGCCTGCGCAAGGGATTGCTGGGCGTCTACACCATCGTCCTGGCGCTATTCGTTGTGGTGCTTATTCTGCTCGTGGTGCTGGCGCCTATCGAGAAGCTCTTCGGATAGGACACTCGCCTAATCATAATCGCATCGTGCATATATCTTCGTTCTATTTGTAATATCTGTCCACACACACTCTGTACAGGCAATACTCGTAGGCTGCAATATCGTTGTGCAATTCTTTGCCAATTGTTTTATGTTTTATTAACCCCCTCCCCATTGTCGTCCCGTTTTATGTTGTTATGTGTAATTCGTAATTAAGCGCAAAAGAAGAAGTGTAACCTAAGGTCAAGCGTTTTCAGTACATGTTATATATATAATTTATTATCGATAAAGTAAAACAAGCCAACTTAAATGCGTTTCTTCAATGCTTATCTAAGGCTACGCGAGAGAGAGAGAGAGAAGGGTTTGGGATGAAAACACCGAGACAAAAAGAGAAAGCGAAGGGGGTATTCAACATAAATCGCAATCGGTGCTACACTATCGATAATGGTATGTTCTGTATGGTATACATATATTTATATATGTATATATTGGGTAGATCTGTTCGAACCGATGCTTTATTTAATTGGTAATTGGTAAAAAACTTTAGCTCTTAACTGCAACTCTATTTATAGTACGATCTATGTGCTTGTTTCGTTTCTTGTTGCTGCTGCTGATGTTGCTGTTGTGTTGTTGTTGCGGTTGTTCATCTATATAAAATTAACATAAAATACGAGACTAATTTTTGTTGTTTTTCACTTAAACCCAATGAAAACGAGAACTCTTAAAACTGAAAACGAACAGAGAAGCAATAATCGTAATCGTAATCGCAGTATATAGTGATCATAATCAAAATCAAAATCGCTCCTCCAATATAACCGTTTCCTGCGGATATAGTTTGAGCGCCTCCAGTGTTTGACTGGCCTCGATGGCGGTTAGATCGCGCCGCGGCCAACCGCTAAATACCTTGTACTCATCAATCAGAAAGCCATTGGCGGCCACAAAGTTTAACAGATCCTGAAATCAAGCAGAGAGTTAAACCACATCTGGACAAGATTACAGACTCATGCATTACTCACCTGTAATGTGTTACGTGTGTAGAAACGACGCTCCAAATGATCGCCCGTTGGTTTGCGCACGCGTATTTTGGAAATGTTTGCTTCATGCTCGGCCGGCTCCTGAGGTAATGATTGTTTAGCCTGCACAGAGAAACAGATAATGAAGATATATCTACTACAATATATAGGGGAGTTACTCCATGCTTACCACTAATCTAATGGACTCGCGCCTAGCATCTTCTTCGGCTCGTTCGGATTCAATGCGCTTACGTTCGGCTGCCTGGGCGGCCTCCTTTTGACGTTTCGCTGCCTCTTTGGCCATGTCGGCCTGTAGCGTCTCTTCGTATGCCATGTCCTGTTCGGCTTTCACCTGATCGCGCGCAGCACGCTCGTTTTCCTCCCGTATCTCGCCCTGCAGCTGCTCCTCATACATAACTGTGGTCTCAATGAGCCGCGATTGTAAATCACCCAAACCGATGTTGCCTACAAGAATGTGTTTTATAATGAAATAGATCTTCCAACTTGGATTCTGCCTAACTTACCATGAATCACAGATAAGACCTCGCAGGTTTGGCGGCCCATTAGACGACTCTTGCCGACTAGCATAATGGCGGGTAGCTTGTCAAGTTTGATATTTCTGGCCGTTAAGGACGCGTTACTGTTAATACAAGCCGTCAGGGATGACAGGAACCTGTTGAAACATAATTATTTTAGTTTGAACAAGGTTTAAAGATCTTGTCTGTTCAACTTACATATCCTTATTGCTCTCGTAGGTCATGTCCCAACCGTAGAGCACGAAATTCTCCCTGAATGTCTGTATAATGGCCTCGTCCTTCATAAGATGATCACAGAATACATTTGTGAGTATACTCTCGCCGTGATGCAAGTAAATGGCCAATAATTTACGCTAAAACATAAACAACATATTAGATATAGAGTATGCAATGTCTTTCGGTTTCTTGTACCTCCTTAGCGGGCTTGTGACAGGCCAGCCTCAAGGCATCCTCTAAACTGCCCACAAAGAAATCTGGTGTGGGTTCGCCAAAGCGCTGCTTATAGTTTTCCACAAATTGTGCTGATCCGCTGGTCTCATCATTCGTATTGTTGGGTACTGCAACAAGAGAGAGAGGATAGTTTGAGTACTTGCGAATCTTGGGCTCTCATATACCTACTTAAATGTCTGTTGAGGGGCTGCACAGGCGGAGAATCAGAGAATATATACTCCGAGTTGTTGAAATCTGTGGCATCTTCGAACTCATCCGCAGAGCTCTCGCTGTCGAGGGTTACGACATCGCTATGTCATGAAAAAGAGCTTATGTATATACACCAAATAGTTGCAATTATTCACACTTACGTGTTGTTTAACAAGTTGGAATTGTTTTGCGATCGATCCGCAATGCGCAGCACAAAATCGTGGCTAAGCTCGATGCCCGATTGCTGTGAAGGACACTGAATTAGGCTTATCTTCTTTATAAATGGTAGTGGTTTCGGACTTACCGCCAGTGTGGTATCATTATCACAACCGCTGGGCCAGCCAGACCATTCCTGATGCCTTACTGGTGTATTGGTAATGTAGTAAACATTAGTTTTCAGTTCTTGAATTGTGGCACGTCCGGGCAGACTGAGTGTTAACCTACGCCCCTCCGGCTCCACCACAACATGGATCTTGAATATCTTATCCAAACGCTGTGTGGTGTCATCTCTGTTGAAAGGAACAACATAATGAATTATCTAATTCATTGATTAATGCCTTCAACTTACTGTTCTGTATCCATGAAACCATCATCGGTTAGATCAACAAGTATAAGCTCGCTCTCCGGCGCCAGTTCCAAATTGCAGAGCTGTGTGTCGCCCAGCTGGGCATCACTGGCTCTGGACGGAGGCCAGCCGCGTATGGCCTGACGGCACTGCCTTACATTGGTTACATCGTAGATCTTGCGTTTCAGTTGGTCTGCAAGGAAACAAATATAATGTAGCTGTTAATGGAATGATTCTCGAGGGGATTCGAGCGGGGTTGATTACCTATGGTTGCGTTTGATGGCATACGAATTTGATGGAGCTCTTGGTTAAAGTGTATATTAAATGTTAAGACATTCTGGTTATTATTCTGCCTGGAGGGATCCAAGTTGATGCTCGACGTCAGCTGAGCTAATAATTGTGACGCTATGATAACAAAATATATCAAGCAGATCAAGTTTCTGGTGGGGATTCACTCCACACAATTACGCTTTACTCACATGGAAACATGCGAGCGCCCTGTGATGGACCGGGCTGCTCGTCAAAATGTCCGAATGGCCTGAAGCCATTGCTGTTTGGGTTTGGTATATGTGCCGAAGCTGCAGATGCTGCAGCAGCTGTAACTGGATCTGGTGCTGGTGGCTCTGGCGGGTGTATGGGATTGGCCAGTGCTGCATCGTCGTGTGGCATTACACGGCTGAGTGCCTCCTATGAATAACGTCAACAATAACAACGCAATTTAATTTACGCATGTGTAGTAGATGCACAACGCACTTACCACCAAATCCCAGTTTGTTGCCTCCAGATGGGAGAAGGCCTCCCCGACATCTTCGATTCCAGTTATAATCTAATAACATTGAAATTTCATTTCAGTTTGATTTTGCTTTTTTCTTTTTCAATAGAAAAGACGCAAGACGCAGACACCTACACAGGCATACGCACACACTCACATACCTGCATACACGCACACACACACACCCACGCATACACACTCACACGCATTGAAAATGTGCGCACTCAGCACGGAGGCCTCAAAAGCCAACAAATAATAACAGAAGATTGAAGCGTCTAGCGGGAAATCGATGATGATTTTCTTACCTGGAAACTGGCCAATGTTTCTTCTTTGTCCTGGTTGTCCGACATTAGTGTATTTAATTGGTATTTCGAATTAAACTAAAGTACTACTAATTTTTCACAAAGAAAAGACAAAAGACAGTCTGATGTAAAAAACATTCGCCTGTTAACGCAATGTTAACAGAAGTGTCAGCCTGTTAACATATGGCTGGTACGTTGATTAAGAACAAAGAGTTTGCAAAACGTAAACAAAGCGTTTGTCATATGCAATGTACGATATTTAATTTTCGATTTCGCACGAATTCACTTGCAAATCACTTGGAACGTTTCAATTAGTAGTTTTCTTTCTATCCACAGGAATATAATAAGTACAATCGGTAGAGCTGACGAATTTCACTTTAGTTACAAATTTGCTTGTGCTGCCGAGCTGCGTACTTACCATTAACAGTCTGGTGGTGATGGTAGTGACGATGCGATATTTCGTTATTTACATTTTCGATAAACGATAGAATACGGCTGTTCAGCGCGGTAAGTTCACAATCGACTATGAAATTTATTTACATTTGAAGGCAACATAAAAATTTGTTAAATTAATGTCAAAATGATTGAAGTAACAAAGGCGACAATTCAATGGAAATGAGATGGGCTAAAATTCTAAGCAAGAGTAGTTTGCTTGTTGTGTGCTCGCGAATCCATTCTTAATCAATATAATGTATTCAGTTTTAAATTGTGATTAATATGCGAAACTTAATATTCTGCACCAGCGCGACTGAGACTCCTGACGCACTCGATATCCCAATGCGAACTCCCGCACCACTGTCCCCGTTCCCCTCTGCCTTGGCCAGAGGCCGAACGCCCACGCACAACGGGCAAGAAGAAGAGAGAGAGAGTGCGAACGAGAGAACAAATGTCATCCAATTAATCTTCATAAAAACTGAAATCAAAGACTGAAGGCGATGTGATTTCGATGTGGCCAGCAGCCAGGCCGGGCATAGAACCATTCCGGCGCTCTCTACAACATGTTGTTGTGCGCAAATTTCCATTTGAAAATTGCAACACTTTGCTTTGCTATTAGTGGTGCCACCATATCGATGTTGCCACAAGTTACCGAATCCACATCCGCCGTGGCATCAACAACCACGGCAGCCACAGCAACGGAGCAACTGCCGCAACGTATTTACGGTCTGCTCGATAAATTGTCCTGCTGCAGGAGGCAGACACATGCGAGCGCCAAGTTTGCATTGTTGTTGGCCGAGTTTCTGATAAAACGTAAGCGAGCCTAATGAGCTGTGCGCACATGTAATAGATCGCTCCACCATAAATATTCATTAATTTCTCTACATTCATTTCACATACGCAAATTTTCAATTACAGAGAAAATGCGGTATGTGCCACCCACGCGTTATGAGAGGCAACTTTACTATCATCTGCTGCACAGGATGGAGGAGCTGAAAACATCGCCAGCTGTGGCAAGTTTGAGTTTGATTGAAAAGCAAAGTAAGTCAGAGATTTGGGAAAATATTCAAGAAATATTTAACTTGTCTAGGGTTGCCAGGTGCTTGCAAGAATGTGTAAAATATTTTTTAAAAATGGCAAAAAATGAAGATCCTTGATTCAGGCTCAAAATTTGTAGATTTACTCATCAATTCGAAGATTTGGCAAATCTAAATATGCCAAAATACACCGTTCAATGTTTTAAAAAGAAGTCAGTATCTTAACATGGGTAGAAGTCTCAATTCTTATTAGCGATATCATCGTTAGATTGTTGTTTAATGATCCTTCTAGTATCCTTATTTTTAAATGAATAAGACGTTTGTATATACATATGACAAACTTTAAAGAACGTTGAAATACATGCATATAAAAAAGTTATTTTTAGATCTTATGGAATAATTGATTGTGTTCTTTTCTTACTGGTGAATTTACATATATTATTTTATATTACAACTTCATCTTATTATTATATCTTATACATCAATATTAACCAACTCTGTATTATATTTTTAACCCTTTCAGTATTGGAACATGCCTTCCAACACAATGTGCAACTGCTGCCACCCAGCTTGAAGTAAGTTTCGGTAAGAACTGAATATGATCTTAGGTTAAACATGATTCCTGTTATTAGATATGGCGCACTGAATGCAAATGCTGAGTACGAACAGCTTGCTATGAGTTATGACAGTCTGGTGAGTCTTGGACAACCCAATCGCACTTCTTCGGATCTGTGCATGCGAGATATAGTAAGCCTGGAGCTGAAGCAATGTAAGCTGAGTCTGAAGTGTCTCGATATCTTGACCAGCGAGGCGGGGGCTTATGGCTATCAGAGAACGCATCAGTGAGTATAATTAACTGAATTAATTAAATAATTTCCTGAATTATCTTAAAAACTATAGAATATAATTTACACTGTTGATTAATTGATTAAATTTACACTGTTTTGTGAAGGGCATTATAAGGTTAAAGTTGGTATCGTTACTTTGCGTTATCTTGAAGAAAACTAAGTGTTTTCATAACATTTTTAACTTATTTGAATGTTTCTATGGTATCCATATTGAAAATTGGAATATTAATATTGTTTAAACTCTAACATTATTTAGCAAATAGAATATTTATTGAATTTCCTTGATACATAACAGAAAAGAGGCCAGTAATCGACCCTATGTACAATATATAATATCATATTACAATAAACATATATATAAGTCTTTTCTCGACCTGCACCCACCGTGTAGCCTTAAGAAATGCATGTGCCAAGTTTTATTGCGGCTATAAAAGGCCCTTAATAACTCTCGGTTCTTAACTTAAGCGATATATTATCAAAAAATATATTTATAGGGTACTCCTGCTTTATATGCTGCAACATCATCGCTGTGCGTCGCAGCTGAGTCCGGCGAGGCTGTACGAGGAGTTGGGACGCAGTCACTGCAATGAGATCCTTAACGAACAGAACGCCATACGCAGCTTGGCCATGGGGCTGGGCAAGTACAAGGATTTGTACTTGGAGCAAGGTGAGTGGGAGGGGGGAGGGGTAACTAAATTGATAAACCCTTTAAATGATGATAAATGATTGTGGAACAGCAACAATCTGTGGACTGTTTGGCTTTAATGAGTTCCTCAACTGGCGTAATGTGATGGAAATTGACAGTTGGATGCCGCCCGAGCAGCCCAAGGAGGAGCATATTGCGGACTTGGCTCTGGTCTTCTATACGAATGCGTTGCTAATGCTGCATTGAATTACGTTGCTGTCTATGATATAATATACTTAAACATTCTGCTGCTGCTGCTGATGCTGCTAACTGTTGCTTCAATCTCATGCCTCCTCCATTCCCATCCCTGTCCCTGCTTTATAACTGAATAAAGTACGGCTTTATTGCTTGATGTGCGTTGCGGAGTGCGAAGACAGGCGTGGAAAGTGTTTAATACTTTTGTTATTGAACTGCGTGAGAATATGCGCGAGAGTGTGAGGGGGGGTAGGGGGGGAATGGGTGGGTAGGAAGGAAGGAAGTAACTGCCTGCTGCCAGGTTGTCAATGTGGAAGGAGGAGGCAGGAACAGACGCTATTTGTAATGTGACACATTAGTTGCGCCTGGCTGCCTGGTTGATGGATGCCACGACGACATGCCACGACAAGGATGAGGACAACAACATGACAACAGCAACAGCGCCAAGAGGAGCAACAACAACAACAACACTTTCCATTACAAAATGCTGGCGTTGAAGTGGAATACTAATATTTGCCCTGACATACTCGAAAAACATGGGCAACATGGAAGCCTGGCAAGGATGGGCAGGGCAGAGCAGGCTGAGGTAGGGTAGGGCAGGACAAAGCAGGGTGGGCGCAGTGCAGCCTGAGCCTGGGGTCGGATATTAATGCCTCATTTGCTGCAAGCGACGACGAGTTGCGCCGGTGCCCGTGTTCGGCTTTGAACTGCACCCACTAAGCCAGGCACAAAAGAGCTAAACACCCCACACACACACACACACACTCACATACACATGCCTGTGTTGTACCCATGTCAGAGTCGAGGGCGCAGGCAAAGGACTTAGCCGAGGCACATTGTCGAGGGCCATGAATGGTGGCACTGGTCATTAGCAAAGTTGACTGTCAGTGCAGCACAGCAACAACAACAACAACAGCAACAATTGCTGCCACTGGCCGCAGACAAACCCCCTTGCCGTCGCCTTCCCCTGTCCACCGGCAACAACTCTAACTTATGCACATGGTCAAGTCAAGTCTCAGTTACACCAAGCAGCAGGAGCAGGAGCAGCAGTCCGAGTCCCTCCTACGACTCACGCCCTCGCCCGACCTGCCCTTTGTACTTTATTTCGTTTTCGTTTCTTCTGTCACTTTCGGTCAACGGCAGCCCTACTGGGGCGACAACAATGATAACAACAACAACAACAACAACAAGGACACCGACAACAATTACAACCCTTGCAACCTGATCAGCTGTCGTTGCTGACTTACTGCCCATCGCCCTCTCTGTGTGTGTATGTGTGTCTGTGTTTGTTGCTGTTTTTTGTCCATGCGTGTCGTTGAGTTCATTATGGGCTTACGTATGCCCCCATATCCATGCATGTATGTATGCATATGTATATTTGTATTAGTGTGCGTGTCCTCTCAAGTGTCAGTCGCCGCTGTAGGTGTTTATTGTGATGTTAAGTTGCTGGCAACAGCAACAACAAACTGTTGTCTAACAGAGAGCGCATTCGTCTTTCTCACTTTCTGTCTCTGCTGTTGTTGTAACCAGAGCTATGTTTCAATTCAACACGTTCCGCTGAGGGCTTTCGTGGAGCATGCGCAAGAAGTCAAGCATGTGTGCTCGCTCTCTCTCTCACTCTCCCTCGAGAGTGGGCAGAGTAGGAGCATGTCAGGATTGCCAACGTAAGCCAGAAACTGTTAACTGACTCAACAGTGTTATGTAAATAACTAACAGGCTGTTAAGTTAGTATTTTATTGACAATTCAAATTAAAATGTTGCGATATTTGCAAGGATATCGATAAACAGTGCTGAAATAAAGCTGTGATTGGCAATATTAGTGCGTTGCCAGATCTCTTAATGTTCATTTAATGTATTTTAAACTTAGTATTTGTCGGCTAGCTGTAAACTCTAAACTACCCTGCGTCTGTTCGTATTTGGCGCCACTTTACATGCCAGGCTTATCAGCCCGTGGATACTACAACATAATGTTGCAACATTCGGGCATTGTAAGAGCAACACAAAACATGCTCTCCCTCTCTCTCTCTAGCGTCTCTAGCGGCTGCCACAGTTGGGCACTTTTGCTCTCTCCCGCAACATTCCACATCGTTCCAATCAGGCAGCACTGGCTGCGAGACGCGCAGTAGTCTCCCGTCAATTAGAGTGTAAAAACCGTTACGCTCCATATCAAACGCAGAAAAAAGTAAAACGGCTAACGGTACACGGCGCCGCAACGCAGAGACATCCATTCGCAGGATACAACCAAAATATTACATATACACACACTAACACATACAACATACAGTAGCAGTAGCAGAAAACGTAGCAGAAACCCGTTAAATAAAAAAAACTAAACAAACCACAAAGAAATTCTGGCAAAAGAAGAATAAAGTGTTTAATGTAAACGCGAATAAAGTGGAATATTCAAAGAAAAGCAAGACAAATGTGCAATGAGAAAGAAAGTGTATGGCTTGTGTGTGTGTGAGAGAGTGTTTTTGTGTGTTGCGTGTGTGCGTGTACGTGTACTTCGCTGTGCTCTTTGGAGAAGTGTGTGTGAGTTAATGTAAATACCACGAAAATCGCCGAAAATAAAGCAGCAAAAATCAACGAAAGACGAAGACGCCAACGTCGTCGGCAATACAAGTGAGTAGCAATCGCTGTTGTTGTTACTGTTGTTGTAGTTGCAGAAACGAGGCGAAATGAAATAATGGAAATTTATGTTGGGCAAGCAGAGAGCGCACTTTGAAGTGCCACTTGAGTAGGCAATGGGTGGGAGTGAGTGGGAGACGGAGAGGGAGAGGGGAACGGACTACACACACACTCACACTCGCACAGATGTAAAGTGCACACATGCACATGCATGCGAAACTGCCGTAAACGTGTGACTGGCATTTTTGACTGCACTGAGGATCTTGCGCTGCCCGGGCGAAGCATGCTGCGCTGCCCTCCCCTCTTTCTCTCTCTCTCCCCGTGCTCTGCCCTTGCAGTCAGTCAAATGTCTTTGATATAATGTCGTGCCCGCAAAACGTACAAATGCTGCGGCTGCAATGTCCGCATAACACACACAAACACATAAGCCACACTTACACACGCACGTCACGTTCTGCTGCTGTTACTTTTCACTTGAAGTATGTGTGTGTTTGTCTGTGTGTGTGTGGGTGGCTGCCTTTGTTTTAGTCTCAGCTTGAAATTGCTTTCTGCTACTGTGTTTGCTTTTGTTTTTGCCGTTGTTGTTGTTGTTGTTGTTGCCGCTGTCGAGCTCAGCGCGACGTCTTTGCGTCTTTGACAGCGCGCAAGTAATATGCGCACCTGTGAATTTGCCATAAATTAGGCGCAAGATAGACAAACACACACACACAAACACACAGCGAGACACGCACTCAAACATAAATACAAATCAGTGTGTGCGTGTGCGGCAATAGCAAAAACGCGCGCCAAACTTTTATGTTTATGCGTGTGTGTGTGTGTGTGGATACTGTATGCTGCCAGAGTGTGTGTGTATGTGTGTCTGTTTGCGCCGTTACTTGGGTCAGTCTGTCATGCGTGAATTACTTCGCCCTGCTTTCCCATTCCCTTTTGCTCTTTAGCTGCCCACCCCCCACTCCGTGTGTCCTTCTGTTCACTCTTGCCTCCTTCCGCCTGTTCTTCTATTCGCCTGTCATTCTGTCCGCCTTGTATTTTGTGGTGCGCCTCCAATTGGCTCTCAACGGGCTTTGCTCTATTTACCTTATAAAAACACAATTTATTGCTGCTTTAACGATTTTTCCTTTGCGGACATTGGCTGTAACCGTTAGTTGTTGTTGTTATTTTTGCTACTGTTGTTGTTGTTCCTGCTGCTGCTGTAGTTTTGTTTGTTTCAAGTTTTCTTCTCCTCTTCTGCCTTTTCCCCCATTGACTTTGATGCTGCTCTTGTTGTTTGTTTTGTCTTCTGTGCTTGTCTCTTTCCTTCTCTCTCTCTCTCTTTCTATGTGTGTGCGTGTGTTTACCGTTCGCTTTTCATATTGGCTTTTTGTATTAAGCTTGCGTGACATCAACACAAAAAATCATCAGCAGCACCAACAACAACAACAGAAAGAGAAACAGAAACAGAAAAAGAAACAGCAACAACAACGAACAAAGTATCCACTCGATTTGGCTAGAATATATGTAATTTGTGCTGTGTTCGCTTTTGGCCTTGTTATAGTTTGTAATCAATAATTTATACTACATACTCTCGTACACGCTAGTCCAGGCCTGGCACACGGCGTGGAAGGGGAAGGGGACAGAAAAGCCCGCATTTTCCATGAGCTTGTGTTTTGCTATTCAAGATAATCGGGCTATAGTTTTAGTCCTTTGTGCACAGTTGATTTAGCAGAAAGTGGCTCGTTAAAACGTGCAGGTATTTGTGTGTGTGTAAGCCGTATAGAGAGAGAGAGAAATGACCGTGATTAACAGTTGATCAGACAGTGCACTGTTAGTCTACATAAACTTAATAGGACTCTAATTGGAGTCGGATTTCTGTTAGATTAGGGCAGGCACATTTGTATAGTTTCGAGCGCCCTTTAAATGCAAAGCGAAGCTAAATGTTAGCTGAAGCTAACAGCAGTATAACAGCAGTCGAGCAAGTTAAATATGTTATTAGCAGTTAAAGCACCCTGTTAGCTTACACTAGCCTAAAAGGACTCTAATTGGAGTCGGATTTCTGTTAGATTAGGACAGGTTTATTTGTGTAGCATAGTTTCGAGCACACTTTAAATGCAAAGCGAAGGCTTACAGCCTAATGTTAGTATAACAGTAAGATAAACAACATGTTATTAGCAGTTAAAGCACCCTGTAAGTTTACACTAGCCTAAATGGGACTCTAATTGAAATCGGACTTCTGCTCGATTTGTGTTGCTCACTTGAAATGCAAAACTCGTTGAGTATTTGCAAATGCAAACTGCAACAAAAAGGAGCAGATAGAGATAGAATGAGAGAGAGATAGGGAGAGAGATTACATATTAATATTTACTTGAAGTTCTTGAGTCGTGAAATCCGACGAAAAACTTTCTTCTTGCCTGGCCATAAAGTTTTTTATCAGTGTACTCATTGTTTTCATTGCAGCTCCCCAAATGAGTTTCGCCTCAGTTTGTTACCCCGAAAAACGAATGAATTCCTGCTGTTGTTGTGCTCTTCGTTTGCTCACGTTGTTCCCCTAAAAAAATATTATGAATTTACGTATTTTTTGTTCGCGACGAGCGAGAGAGAGAGAGTGAGGGAGACAGAGAAAACTCATAAACTTTCCTTGCTTGCAGTCCGTGCAAAAACTTTATCCTTACAGCTCGCCTTAGGAAACTAATTCACGTAGCCGTGTGTATATCATGCGAATATCTTATAAATTCTCGAACCGATACAAGACAATGCTGAAGTTTAAAGCTTTTCACTGCGTTTGCCGCTAATTGTACGAATTATTGTTGTAATTAAATCAATGCCGTCGCCGCCGCCGTCGCAGCCGCTCGACGCTCATTTCGATCCATTAGCCGCCTAATTAAGTTGCTCAACTTTTCTTGGACACAAAGAGAAAGGGGGGAGCGCAGGAGGAGGGGGAGTAGGAGGCGCAGGCATTGGCGTAGCCAAGTGCTATTAATTTTGATTCTGTCAATACCGATGTGTTGCTCCTCTAATTAGTTGCGGGAGTCTCCACCAAGCCACTTGGCACTTGGCCGCCTTCCGCCTCGACTTGACTTGCCTAGGCCCCGTCCTCCTCCCACTGCGTGGCCTGTTTAAGCGTTGTTGAAAATTTTCCAACCAAATGAGCGCACGTTTTTGCTGCGTTTACCTGAATAATGAGTTTTTCAGGTGCTCTCCGCTCCACATGCTGTGCAGGGACACGGCCAACTTCAGTTCAGCTCACAGTTCCATCATCAACAGCAATCCCGGCCTGGTTAAACGTATGCAATTTCAACTCACATTCCTTCTCCTCCTCCTCGTTCCCCGCCCCTCTGTGCTGCTGCTCTGTGCGACAGCCTTCAGCTTCAACATTTTGCTGGCCATTCGGAGGCGTCGTACCGGAAAGAAATGCCATTAAAAACGCAATAACAAAATCAAAAAAACGAGAAAACAAAAAAAAAAAATGGAAAAAGAGCAGAGTAAATCGTGAGCAGAGCGAGAGAAATAAAAACTGAAAACAGAAATGAAATGAAAGAAAAACGGAAAAGCCGTACAGAGAGTGGGTTGCATGGATTGTATGGGCAGAGTGCGGCTTGGTAGTATGTCAACTGATGCGTGTGTGTGAGACTTTGCGGATGTGTGTGTGTCTGTGTGTGTTTAAGGCTCCACTGCAAATAGCCAAGGTGGAAAAATCGATATAAATGAATACGGCAACATTCGGTTGGGGGATTCCCTCCTCCTCCACCCACCCGCAACCCACTTGCCAGCCAAAAGCAGCGAAAACAACCAAAAACTCTTCGAGACAGTACGAAATGGCAAATGGTTTTTAGCCTACCGAGAACGGCCAACTTGCAAAACTTTTGCACGCACAGTAACGCACACACAACAAGGCACACACAAACGCACCCACTCCACACTCACACACACACACAGGGCACTCACACTCTGACATCGACTCGCCCTACAGGCCGAGTCAGTGGCAGACGTCGCGATTTTAAGCGCAGGCATACAAAGTTGATATAAAAATAAAGCAGAAACAAAAAGAAAGCAGAAAAAGCAGTGGAAAAGTTACAGTCGAGTGTGCTCTACAGGGAAATACCCTGGGGGCGCACGGGAGTGGGCAATGTGGGGCTGTAAATTGAAGTCAAAGGGGATAGCAGAGGCTGCTGAAGTTGCTACTGTTAATTTACTAAAGCTGCTACTGTTAATTTTCAGTCTGCCTTTAACTACTTGAGCTGCTACTGTTAATTCACAGTCTGCTTTAATATACAATACTTAAGCTGTTACTGCTAATGTGCAGTGTTCTTTGATCGCAGTCTGGCAACACTTTAACAGTTTTTTGTTATGTTGTTATTGATAAGCTGTTAAGCTCGATTTCAATTGCTTTCTTTTAACAGATTTGCTGTGATAAATTAAAAGAGTAGTGTGAAAAAGTAAGAGATGAAAATACGCTGCAAGTAATTGCAGGGTGAGCTATATTAGCTTTAGATTCAAGTTCAGCTTTACAATAAAGCTTTGCAGGTTGCTGCTGTTAAGTCAAAGTGAACTCTGATCGCAGTTGAACAGCAGGCTAACATTGGACTGTTGAGCTCAAGTCTTGCTGTTAAATTCGATTTTATTGTACTGTAAACAGTCTTGTTGGCGCTGCTGCTGTTAAGTTAAAGTCAATTCTGATCGCAGCTCATCAGCAGGCTAACATTTGTCTGTTAAGCTCGACTGCTGCTGTTATGTTCGATTTTATTGCCGTTTAACAGTACTGTAAACTTATTTGCTGCCGTAAAAACTGGAAGAAAGTAGTAAAAACTTGAACGAGCTAACGTGATGATAATACCATCACTTCCCAGTTTATAGGGTATTTCAAGCACAGCAGCGACAGCGACGGCAACAACAACTAGCTGTAGCAATAAGGAAAGATTTCATGCTGCGGCTGCAATTTTTGCCCCAGTAAGTATGCTACATATTTTTGAGCACGGGTTAAGTGCCACAAGCAACGAGTGTGTGTGCGTGTGTGTGCGTACGCTACACATATGTAGTATACTTTATCTATATACCTATTTGTAGGTATTTACTAGGTATGCGGGCTCATGTGTGCCTTGGGTCTACGACCCTGCCTAACGACATTTCACTCGCGTCTCCTCCCTCCCTCTCTCTTTTTCTATTTCTCTGTCTCTCCGTCTCAGTCCAACTTAGACATTTGACATTTCAATTTCGATTTCAATTTCAAATGCGACAAATATTTCGAAAGGCAGTTGGGGAATTTGTTATTTAATTTCTTTTGCGCTTTCCGTTTGTCTTTCGCTTTCCATTTCCGAATTGTCGTATTGATTTCTAATTACAGGCTACTTGGCCACAGGCTCAAGGCTTAAGGTAGGGCTGGGATGGGATCTGGCTAGATATGGCATACAGTATGCAGTATACAGTATAGACACGGGCACAGTCTACACTCGCAGGAGTGGCTCACTCAGGCGAATGGAAAACCAAATTAGAGGCAGGGCAACGGGCAAGGGGTTGGCCTAGTGAGGGGCTTGTGGGGTTTTTGGGGCTGGGTTGGGCACCGTGTGTCTGCCACTGCTGCTGCTACTGTTTGTTATGGTGGCGCCGTTGCCATGACGCCGCTTATTGATTTTACGTGGCGCCCCAAGGGGCAAGGGGAGAGGGGAAAGGGGAAGCGGCACGCCAAGTGGCACGTGGCAAGAGCCATCAGGCAACAGCCATGAATCATGTGCGAGTGTGTAGGTGCGTGTGTGTGTGTATGGCTCGCTGCGTGTGTGCGCTGCGTGTTTAGCAATTTGTGGTTATATTATAATGACCACTTGATTTGCCTGCGCCGCTAGACTCGCTCGTGCTGTCTCTTTCCCCCTCTCTCTGTGTGTCCATCTCTCTCTCTCTCTCTCTCTTGCTTACTACCTTTCACTAATTGCTTGCCTTTGCTTGTGCTTAATGTGTATCAACAGGAAACCAGCAGGACAGGCTGTCAGGCAGGCAGGCGGCAGGTGAAGCAAAGCTCAGCTCGGCTCAGCTTAGTTCGGCTCTCTCAGTCGCAGCGGCAACGCCGAGACGCATGTACGCTCCATGCTCCACGCTGGCTGATGGTGGCCAAGAACGACGTCTTCTAACGTGGCCCACGATCGTGTGAACAGTTAGCGCGCGCGCGTATACGTAATATTTGTAAGCCAAAGCGAGGAGGAGCAGCTAAGCGAGGAGGAGGGAACGCACAGCACAAGCGGACGCACTGCAGCCGGCGGCAACGTCAGCAAAAATGTCAACTTCAAAGCAACAACAACGTGAGGCAGGAGAAGCAGAAGAACAACAGTGGAGGCAGCAGTGCCTGCAAGGACATCAAAGGCTGTCGTGGGGCACGTTGAGCCTCTGCCTGTTTCTGTTGCTGTCATTGCTGCTGGGCCAGTTGCCGCAGCAATGCGCAGCCAGCAGCGGCGGCAGCGGCAGCAGCAGTGGCAGTGGCAGCAGTGTGCCAGAGCCAGAGGAGGCCGCTTTTCAAGGTGCGTACATAGAATACAACCCCACTCCCCTGCACCCCCCCTGCACCCCCTGCACACTCTCTACAAGTGGCACTAATTGCGATGTGAAAATCGAGCCCAGACATATCAATAAATGACAGGACCGTGTCTGTCTATGCGTCTGCATTTGGCTTTGACGTTAATGAGTGACTTAATTATGCGTTGCACACGCACACACACATAGACACACACACACACACAAGCAGACACAATGGGGCACGTTAGCTGCAAATGCAAATCAACGTTGTTATGCAATGTTTTTGTTCCAAATTTCAGAGATAGTTAGAGCGAGAGTTGTACCTCCTGTTGGCCTGGCTAGCTGTGGCACGCCCCGCCCCGCCCCCTCTGCGCCTTCGCCCTGCACTGCTGTGCCTGGCTTTATGTTGATGTGCTGCTGCTGCTGCTGCTGCTGACACTTCGATTTCAATTGCAATGCAATATGCGATTTTTCAATTTCAATTTGAATACGCAACGCCAGCACGACAAGCAGCAAGCACGACGACAAGCTGAGCCGAGTGCCTCCACAGTCAAGAGAGGGACAGAGAGGGAGAGAGGGCGTGCAAGTGACTGTGAGTGTGTGTTTAAGAGTGTCTCTGTATATGTGTGTGTGTGTGGGTTTGTGTGTATGCAAATGTGCTGAGTGTCCAGTGCACTTTAATCGGCACCACATAGTTGCTTAATCAACTAGCAACCACACACACACAGAGACACACACACACAGAGACACACACACATACCAGTACACGCCCACACACTCAGCAGGCACTCGTCTGTGTGTGTGACTTGATGGCACTTTAAGCTCGCAGTTGTAGCTGCTGCTGTTGTTGCTTTTGCTTTCGCTATTGCTGCTGCCGCTGCCTGCTGTTGTTGTTGCTGTTGCTGCTGTTGTGTGTGCTATTTAATACAATGAAAGCAAACGTTGCTGTTGCTACTGTTGTTGTTGTAGCCCGCATGACGTAAGTGCTCGACAAATAACTCAACTTTTTCGCGCTACACTGCCAGAAAAAAAGGCTGCCCCAAATTTGGCAGTGTACAAGTCTGTTGCCTTTTTTGCTGGCTCTCTTTCTGTGTCAATTGACATTTTAAGCCCTGGCAAGCAGTCTAAATGCTGCTCCCCTGCCCGCCCCCCGCTGCCTGCCTTCGTGCTGCTCATTACGCCGCGATGCACCTAATTTCAGTGCGACTTTGATGTCAAGTGATTTATTGATAGGGCGTGTAGAGCAGGGCATGGCGAGTCGGTTGGCTTGTGCATTTAAAATGCATGCAGCAGTGGCAATGGAAGGGAAAGAGCAGAGAGGAGAGAAGGAAGAGAGAACGAGACGAAGGCAAAGCTAGGCAGGGCAAGGGAAGAAGGCTTTGTGGAGTAGCAGAAATGCCGTTGCATACTTTCGAGCGCATTTGCATGCGGTATGTGGTAGGTAGAAGGGAAAGTACAGCGGAAACAGCTAGTGGCAGCGGGAAAGAGAGTGTGGCAAAGGGTGAAGAGACCAACAAGAGAGTATTGCAGGTGGGGATAAGAGAAAAGGGGGTGTCGAGGGGGGGTGCAGTGCGGTAAAGAGGCTGTTGCAGTGGGCTAGACCGATATTTATTGAAAATAGGTGCACGTTAAAAGGCTCAACAGTTTTGGCCACTTGCCAGTTGAGCGCACACACACGCACACACACACACAGAGGGAGAGGGAGAGAGAGCAACATGCGTGTGTCGAGGAGGGAGCGTATCTTTTGGCCGGCAATGTGGAAATGTGGGCAATGCGAGCAGTAAATTACCAAACATGACTCTGGGCCCCAAAGTCAGTAAAGCTCATTAGAATTTATTGCGGACACGTTGGTCACACCCAGCGAGTGGTAGGGTGGGGGGAGGGGAAACGTAGCTGTGGCACGCACACGGCACACGAATTATAAACTCAACTTGAAATTCAAGCGGACAGACACGGAGACAGACAAGGCACTCACTTAAATTCGCCTTTATTGCGCTCCCCCTGCTTGACCTGCTTCATCATCATCACTCCCAACTACCTTTTCAATTGGCAGGTCACTGCGGCCACACGAGCCCCTGCGAGCAGCTCTGCTATGAGATACACGATGGCATGTACGAGTGCGATTGCATCGAGGGATACGAGCTGAACAAGAACGGTTACAGCTGTCAAGGTGCGTCTCAGTCTGTTTCACTTCACTTCACCGCCTCCTGCTCCTGCTCCTCCTTCTCTAACTACTTGTTTTTCCTACTCTCTTTGCAGTCATCAACTCGACCAGTGGCGGCCTGGATGGACACGGCAAGTCCGACGAGGATGTGCTGTACCAGAAGGGCGCCTCGTTTAGCGCCAAATTGGCCAACGACAGAACAGAGAATCAAGCCAAGTCGCGCTTCGCTGCAGTCGCAATGCGCGATGAGGATGACGATGACGATGAACGGGATTCAAGTCAGGATTCGGCTGGTGCCGATTTGGATATGAACAGCTCCAGCGATAGCTACGACTACAATGATGATGTCATGGAGAAGCAGCAACAGCAGCAGCAGCAGCAACGGGAGCAGCAGCAACAGCAACAAGAGAAAGTCAATTCAAACGATTATTACATATCAGCCGAGAGCATTAGCTTCAATTCGGACAATGAGAATCAAGACCTGGACGTGGGTGGTGACTTCAAGGAGGTGTCCACAGTGAGCACACCGAAGTCACCTCGATCCAGCTCCACCTCGACCTCAACTACGTCTACCACTTCGACGACAACAACAACATCAACATCTACTACAACAACAACTGCTAAACCAGCAGCAGCACATAATGTGGTCGACTATGGAGACTCGGAGGCGGAGACGGAGGCAGAGGCAGAGGCGGGGGATGTGGATGAGTATTATAGCTACAAGTCGGACATGTCCATCTACGACGATGTCAATAATAATCAATTAAACTTAAGACGCAACAGCAACAGCAATTCGCATACATATCAGCAGATAAGCAACAGCAACAGCAACAACAACAACAACAACGATAAAAACAACAACAACAAGGTCGCAATGCATATCAAGAATAACAACAACAACAACAACAAAAATGCTGCCAATAGCAACAACAACATATCAGAGAAGCCGAATCCCACAACAGTCTCAAGCAGGTGCGTATGTCAGATTGAAAGACAGACTTGGCAGGTGTATATAGTGTATATATGTTATATAATAATAGTAATGCAGGACAAGCAAGTTGATTATTATCTATATTTGCCCAACTACTATTCATTCTGAAACCTATGCAACTGTCATGAGTGGAAGTTTCAGAGTGTTCAGTATAATATTTACGTTATTCCATTGCATTATATTTCATGTACCATGTCACTGTCATGAGTTGAAGTTTCATATACAGCCTCCCAATTCCATTGGTTGCTGACTTTATGGTGTCTATGTACCGCCAAAAGCCGATAACTGGCAAATGAGAAAAGGTTTCTGATGTGAAGGTTTTCGACAAAATATATAAGAAAATTGTTTGTATACAATTAAATTTGAAACCAGATAGAAAGGCTACATTCGGCTCTATACCCTTATGGTTTCTTGTGTCCTCCAATCGTTCCTATACTAGGCACTACTAGATATACCAATACAGAATTGAGGAGCATTGTTTATGTTCAATACTATGTCTAACTTTGACTGGCACTGATAAGTTAAGTACATAGAAAAAGACTGATGTAGTTTTTTTTTTCTTAATTATTTATTTAGAAGCGATGAAACCATACAATGCAGTAACAGTAACGTAACAGCGCAATTAATAAGTCAATAGTAAAACCAAACCTCGCACTAAGCAAGTGAGGACTTACAACTTTGTCTCATATTTTTATTTTTTATTTTTTTTTTTTTATATTATATTTCGAGGGGGTCTTTAGGGTTGTCCAATTGTTTTGGCGAAACCCTTCCTTTTTAATCTCCTTAGAGGCCTAGCAGGGAGCCTGATGTAATAAATTTGGTTGCAATATATTGTCAAATACCAAAAATAGGCAATAGTTTATATTGCAGTCCGATCCGGCGCCATGTGGCGCCAAGTTAGATAGCTTTAAAACTGAGAGACTAGTTTGCGAGGCAACAGAAGGACGGAAAGACAGCCATGGCTAGAACGACTGCCCGGGTTTAGGTTAAAAACTGCCGGCCAAAATGAATATACCCTCTGCATGGGTATAATAATCCCATAAGGATAAAATTTAACCCTGACAACTGGAAGATTAGAAGTCTGTTCCTTGGAATTCATGACCAAAAAGAAGAACTCCTTCCCTCAAATCTTCATCTGCATACTCTTACACTACCTATTACTCAACTATCTAACTCTAATACTTCCTGCTGTAAATGCAAACTGCTAATTAAACGCAGAGTTTAACCTCTAAGTCTAGCCATAATATAAATACCTCACATAACATTCATATACATTTATATACCATGTACGAGTGGCATTCTAATTCCAATTCCTTCCATTCTCTTTCCTCCGCGCAGCACCCTCTGCAATCTGGACTGCGGCACTGAGGGCATTTGTGCACTGGAGGCAACCGCGTCCACAGCGCGCTGCCTCTGTCCCTTTGGCAAGACGGGCACAGGTTGCCTGGAAGGTAAGATAGTCAAGTAATCTGCTTTTATGGCTAATCTCAACTGCTCTTCCTCGCTCCCTCTCTCTCTCCCGCTCTTCCACTTCCTTCCTCTTAGATATACGCGCGCACGTGCCACGCTTTGCCAAACGCTCGTGGCTGGCATTTGCCGCCCTGCATGGCGCCTATAAGCATGTCCAGCTGCGGCTGGAATTCCGTCCAGAATCGTTCGATGGCATCATCTTGCTGAGTGGAGAACGTGATGATCTAACCGGTGATTTTATGGCACTGCTGCTGAACAAGGGCTTCGTGGAGTTCTGGTTCGATTGTGGCTCCGGTGTGGGCAGTGTGCGCTCCCGCGAGACGATTATGCTGAACGAATGGAACTCGGTGATTATCTATCGTCATCGCTGGGATGCCTGGCTGGTGTTGAATCACGGCACCAAGGTGCAGGGAAGATCCAATGTGAGTAGCAGATTGAGAGAGTTAAGAGAGAGGGAGAGAGAGAGGAGTGCTGATTTCTTCTGTCTTGCAGGGTCTCTTCTCGCGCATCACTTTCCGCGAGCCGGTGTTCCTTGGCGGCATTGGCAACATCACTGGGCTGGCCAAGCGACTGCCCCTGGCCGAGGGCTTTGCTGGCTGCATACGCCGCTTTGTGGCCAATGAACATGACTACAAGTTCACGGAGCATCCGCTGGGCGATGTCATCAATGGATTCGATATACGTGAGTAGCGCAACGAACTTGGTAGCTCTAACTGTACTCACTGTGGTATATCTCCCTCTCTCCCTCTTTAGAGGACTGCTCGACGGACAAGTGTGTGCGCTATCCCTGCCAGCATGGTGGCAAGTGTCTGCCCTCGGATCAGGGCGCCGTTTGTCTCTGCCCACTGGGCTTTGTGGGTGATCTCTGCGAGATACGCATGGATTTGCAGGTGAGTGCGAGCCAGGAGAAACAACTTTTAAATCCTTGCTAACTGTTCATCTTCTTCCCTTCTTTAACAGGTGCCCGCCTTCAATGGTTCCTCGTTTCTGCGCTATGCGCCGCTGGGCGACAGCGCGCTCATCTGGCTGGAGCTGAAGGTGATACTGAAGCCGGAACAGTCTGATGGCCTTATACTCTACTCGGGTCCAGAGAAGCGTGGCGACTTCATAGCTTTGTATTTGCACGATGGTTTTGTGGAGTTCGCCTTCGATTTGGGCAGCGGTCCAGCTGTGGTGCGGTAAGTGCAGCAAGCAGTAGCAGGAAGTGCCTAGGTCTTTACCTCTCTCTCTCTTTTGTCCTTCCGCCCAGCAGCAGTGAGTACTCGCTCAGCCTGGGACAATGGCACACCATCAAGCTCTCCCGCACTGCGCGCCTGGCCGTGCTCAAGGTAAGCAAAGGCTTAAACTTGCCACTTGCCCAGAGGTTTATCTATGTTCCTACTGCCTACAGATCGATCAGCACCAGGAGGTCATGACCATTTCCTCGAATGGCTTCTGGCATCTGTCGCTGCCGCAGAATCTCTTTGTGGGCGGCGTCAATCATGTGGACCACCTGCCGCTGGATCTGAAGTACAAGTCCTTCTTTGTCGGCTGCATACAGCGTGTAAGTTGTCGTCCAGACAATGGACTTGGCCAAACATCTCAAGCACCTAACCGGTTCCTCTCTCTTTGTCTCCATTTCCCCCTCTTAGATCGATGTCAATGGGCACTCGCTGGGCATTGTGGCAGAGGCGCTGGGTGGCAGCAACATTGGCAATTGCCCGCACGCGTGCGTTGCCCGTCCCTGTGGCCCGCTGGCCGAGTGTGTGCCACAAATGGAGAGTTACGAGTGCCGTTGCAGCATCTACAACGAGCGCTGCAACAAGGCAGCTGAAGTGCCGCCCGAGCTGCTCCCGGAGCTGACTTCGTCGTCGTCGGGCATGCACAGGCTCGACAATGGTCGAGCTGCACTTGAGGCCAGACAATACAATAAAGAAGCCACCCAGCAGCAGTTGCCCCCCAAGAAGCTCTGGACGCACAAGAAGCATGCAACAAAGCGTAAGAATTTGCATAAGCACAAGGGCACAACGACGACGACGCCGACAGCGCCGCCAACGACGACGACAAGAGCAACGACAACAACAACAACAACAACTGCAGCAAGCACTGCGAAACCTACAACAACTACAAGGGCAACACCAACAAAAACTGTGGCCACACCCTTGTCAGGCGCAGCAGGACCTAGCAACGAGGAAATCGAAGATGATATCATTTTCCGCTTTGTGCATGAGAATGCAGCAGGAGGCGCTGGAGGCGGACAGCTTGGCATTGCCGGCGCCAAGGCGCCACTGTCTCCGAAGAAGAGGGCCTCGTCGCACTCTGCCCACTCTGTGGGCAAGCAGCATGTGAGCAAGCACGAGCATCATCAGAAACCCAACCAGGGCTTTGCCCGCAAGCTGAGTCGTCTGCCCACCCACTACGAAAGTTTCCAGACCAATCCCGATAGCGATATACTCACCTTCGACGACAACAACGACTGGGTGGCCAGTCTGCAGCAGCAGGAGTATGCGGATGCCATGGCAACCAGTCAAGTGGCCAGCAGCAGCAGCAGCAGTGGAAGCGTTGATAAGGTGCTGGACACTGAGGCGGATGTGAGTGGCTTTGTGTTTGACGAATCGTTGTTCGATGCCACCGACGGCACCGAGGACTATCAGCGCAAGCAGCTGGCCCAGGATATGAAGCGCATTATGTCCAATACGCACACACACGGACACACACACACGCAGCAGCAGCAGCAGCAGCAGACATCGAAGGAGTCACCAGATTCTTCCGCTGCTCTCTACAGCGAGGACTACAGCGACGATGATGAGTTGCTGACGCCGGTACTGAAGGTGGAATCACAGCCAGCTGTACCGGCTTCAGCTTCGGTTCGAGGCTCAGCTCCCAACAGCACTCCTCAAACGCACACCGATTGGAGTCTCCTCAAGAAGTTCGATCTGTCCGCCGAGCATCAGTCGCAGGTGCAGAGCGTGCGCAAGAATTTTGGCGCCTGTTTCGCTGGCACCGATAGCTACTTCCACTACAACGATGCGGACACCATGAGCCAGGTGATTAGCTACAATATCGATCTGAATCTGCGCATCAAGACGCACTCGGAAAATGGCATGATTTTGTGGACAGGCAGACAGGGCACAACGGAGCAGCACGACGATTACTTGTCGTTGGGCATCGAGAAGGGGTAAGTGTGAAGGGTGGAAGGTGAAGACGGTAGGAGGTAAGGAGATAGAGACAAGAGATTCACCCAAGATATACAGCTAAAAAGAAAACGGGATAGTCTCGAAAGAGCTTCGGTTACTTCCACCTAGCACATTCTCTGTGAATTTTCTACCTTGGTATGGGTTAAACTTCTTTGTAACGATCGGTATCTATTCCCACACGGATCAGCCTCTGCGTAGCTTCTTCTTGATTTGTTTAGAAAAGAACAGAGCAGATTTTGTACAGCTAGGCGGGCTTAAGGGCCGAAGGATTAACTCTGGATATCCATGTTCTCTACTTCCTTCTACTTACTACCTTTTCAATAATAATAAAAATACGAAATGGAAAGTTGTTAACCTTACCTTAACCTTTCTATTTTAATTGTTTCAAGTTCCTCTCCTAAACAAATATTCCCTAACTAATTTAAAATTCCAATTTCCCCACAGCTATTTGCATTTCCGTTACGATTTGGGCGCTGGCGAGGTGGATATACGCTTTAACGGCACCAAGGTCAGCGATGGACTCTGGCATCGCGTGAGGGCCATAAGGTAAGAGAAACTAAACAATTATATAAACCTAAAATAAACTCAAATTCTTAACCAAACCCCGCAGAAACTCCCAGGAAGGTTACCTAGAGGTGGATGGACGCAAAACTCAGACACTGCGTGCGCCAGGCAAGCTGCGACAATTGAATACCGATACAGGACTCTATGTCGGTACGTAAGGAGTTGAATTGAATGATACCTATACCTATACTAATCACAATATATATATATATTCATTTTAGGCGGCATGCCCGACGTGGCATACTTCACGCATCAGCGCTATTTTAGCGGCATTATCGGTTGCATATCGGAAATCGTTTTGGCCGGAGAGAAACTTAACTTCGATCCGAACACGCTGGGCACGGCGCACAACGTGGAGACGGGCCTACTATGAAACGCTGCACTTACGCCTCAAGACTTTTGATATCGAATAGTTTAAATCGTTATTTCTGATTTCCACTTTACAACAAATGTTTACAAATGTGTTTTTCGTTTTGTGTTTGTACAAAGAAAGCTTTTAAAGAAACCAATCGATAGAGCAAAGGGAGAAAAGATATCGAAATCGATAGATCGAAATGGATGAATTTTTTTACGCCATAAAGAGAAGATGAAGTGAAAACATAAGTAAAACTAGTGCATAAACAGAAGAAACGAAACGAGAAAACGAGAAACCATACTACATATTGATTATATACAAAGGCATAAATATATATACTTATACATACATATATATATATTGAGAGAAAGTGAACGAAAGAGAAAACCCAAAAAAAGGCATGCTTCATATAGCCTGTGACTGTCAATACTTCAGAATGGAATAGTTTATATATATATGTAACTTTAGCAAAGATTTATAAAATGAGAAACTATGTGGAAAACAATTATCTATGGAAAATCATTGTATGTAGAAAATGAAAACAAAAGAAAAGAGAAGAAAAAGGGAAGAAAAAGATGAGTGTGTGCACATGTTTTATGTCCATTTTGAGCGCTTGATTTTAAGTGAACGTTACGCTTTATGTGCAGAGCTGCCACCTTTTGTAAAAGAGACACAAACACTGAACTCTACACTAAACTCTACACTGAACTAAACACAGAACTCTACACTGCACTCTATACAGAACTTAACACTATACACCTAAATTGATATTAATTATAACATTATACTCTACATGAAACTCTACACTCAACTGCGCACTCAACTCTACACAACACGTCACAGTAAAACTCTACATTAAAATCGACATACATTAATACACTGAAACTATATTTAACATAACATTAGTACATAACAAAACAATCAACTCTACACAAAACACAACTCAAAACTCTACACTCAACTAAACACTTAACTAGCTAAATAACAAAACATAACATTAACATAAAATAGCTACATTCTACATTAAACTCTACAATAAACTCTACACTCAACTCTACACTCAACTCTACACTCAACTCTACACTCAACACTACAATTAAACATAAATGAAACACACTTCACACACATTTAACTCTACAGACAAACTCTACACTCAACTCTACACACCAATACACATGCATATTGGCAACACTTTCGTTTTTCGCATTGCTGTACCTTGAAAAAAAAAACAACAACAACAAAAACAACTCTAGATCGAACTGTACATTCTGTACTTATTGACACTTCATGGAAGTTCTCTAACTGTATTGAACAAAAACAACAAAAACAAACAAAAAAGAAACAAAACAAACGAACAAAAGAAAGAAAGAAGAGGAAGAACAAATACAAAGATTAATTGAATGGAAAGAAGAGTAAACATATTAAACGGTAAGTTAATAAATGTGTAGAGTGTATTAGCTTGTAAGTTGGCACACTAACACACACGTACACACACAAACACACACATGCCTGCCTATGTAAACTTTTATAGAAACTAAACTAAATACACCAAAGAGCGATTAAAACATACGTAAACATTTCACACACACACCTACACACACACAGAGAACACGCGCTGAACCAGAATTGAAATATGTGAGCGATTTTTAACAATTTATATACTATACGATACAACATACAAGAACAAGAACAACAACAAGAAGAACAAGAACAACTAGCTAAACAAAAACCAAAAACATTAAGCAATTAAACAATCCCATAGCGAAATTTTTAAAAATGCTAAAAAGAACATAAGAAATCTACAAAGTGAACTAAAAATTAGCCTGTTGAAGAAAACGCAACTACACAACAACGTTTGCATTCGTCTTATGAGTATGATATGATATGATTTTGTAGCTTAAAAACGAAAACTAACTTCTACGTACGTAGTAGCTATATACATAAACATAAAGTACTTATGCGTAACTATAAATATATGAATATGAGAAACTATAGCGAAAAGTAACAAACAAAGAACAACAAAAATGAAGAAAAAAACGATAAATGAAAGAAAAAGAAATCACAACCACCAATCAATGTAAAACTAAATTAAACGACATTCAATGTAGCTTATTTATAACATACAAGAACGAACGAAGCATTGAGATATTTAATTTCGTACATTGGTTTGCAGAAAATACAAATAAAATGAAGATTCATAAAAAGTTTTGCGTTTTATTTGGTTTTGAATTTAGAAATGGGGACGCGGGCACTCGACTAGTGTTGTAAAACGCAGTTCAGTTGCCAACCTGCGCTGTCGACGTCACAAGTGGTAAGTATTTTTTTTTTTTGGTATTTCTCATTTGTCGTTACTCACAAATGGTTACTTTGGCTGCTTGTGTTTGCGACGAGTTGGCATCCCTGCTCTACGGCAGCAACAACAAACAACTCACAATAATGGTAAGTGCCCCCTGCCTTTTTCTGTTGCAATTTGATTATTTATTTGCAATTATTTTCATTGCTTTCGCATAGAAATAGATAATCCCAAAAATTACTGAATAGCAGTGACAGTTGTCACTCACCAGTACGGACGGACACCAAGAGCAGGGACCAGCAAGAGCAACAGCTACAGCAGAGACAACAACAACAGTTAGCAGTCAATTTTAAGACACCTTGGGGGGGCCCCTTGACGTTGCGGAAGACGGTGGAAAAAGATACGGAAGTTATTTCCAGCCAGTAAACTTGATTGAAGAAATACTACCTTGGGAGCTGCTGATCTCGCTCTCTCTCGCTGAGCCATGGCCGATGCAGGTGGTATGGCCGAAAATGCGGCCGAAATCGCAGTGGCGAATGCAATCAATAATATCAACGGCCGCAATCGTGTACTGGCAGGTGGAATAGGGGGTGGAGCTGGGCAGGTAAGCAGCACATGCAACGCATACACACACATGCACACGCGCATTATTGCTTATCTTTTTCGATATTCATGTAGAACAACATGATGAATATGCGGGATCGTCTGTTTCATGCCATATACTTTCGTGTTGCCGCCACCTATGCCGAGCTGGTGCCACGGTAAGTGTTCCCCAAAGTCGCTCAGCTGTTCCCATTATACTATCTGTTCTCACCTACTTCAGTAAGATACGTTTGGCCATTGAGCTGCTGCTGCTTGCCAAGGCGCTGGTCTTCTTCTTCACCCTCGTCTATGTGCACACGGCGTTCATCAAGAATCCCTGCACGTGCCTGCAGGAGGTGCAGAACTGGCCGCGTGAGGGTGTCATTCGTGTGGAGATCATACCACATCTGGCAGAGAAACGCGCCATATGGCAGAGCATCAGGCAGGACAAGCAGGTGGTGCAGACCCTCAAGCGTACCTAGTAAGCATGCGTGTGATATCGAATATCCAACTCCATAACCCAATGCAACCACATCTTTATTGCAGCCACTACGATGTGGGTCCGCAAACTCTGGAGAATCACAAGCGAATCAAGCGCTACGAGGCTATATTGCGCAGACTAGGCGTGCCCATACGTCCCATTCGAGCGTATAGCAACGAAACTCTGTATTTCTACTTTGAAGCAATCAATCTGCTTGATACCTATGAGCATCCCAGTGCCATACCCATCAAGGATGACGACGACGATGGTGAGTAGAGCCGAGTTGTGAAGAAGACACTTCTAAATACTTTTCCCCACTTCTTGCAGATGAGCAGTATATAGTGGAGTATTCGCTGGAGTATGGACACCTGCGTTTATCTTCAGCTACACGAAAGCGTTTGAAGATTCCCGTGTTGACGGTGCAGCTGGATCCGAATACAAACAAATGTTTTGGCGATAAATTAATGCGCTACCTGCTCAAGCGCTTGTTGGGGTAAGTGAACTTCGTTTGTCAATAAGGAAATTATACAAATTAATCTCATTTTGAATTCTATTGCAGCTACGATGATCTACTGATGGCTTCGGTGCGCGCCATTGCCGAGAAGGAAGATGACAAGGGTTATCTACGCAATGTCATCACCGGCGAGCATTATCGCTTCGTTTCCATATGGTGGGCGCCCTGGAGCAGCTATCCAGCTGCATTCTGTGTGATGCTGCTCTTTGTAAGTGCAGAGTGTGATTATAAAATGCTTTATGTAGTTTTCATTAATGTTCTTTTATTGTATTGCAGACGTTTTCGGTGTCCATGCTGCTGCGCTATTCACATCATCAAATTTTTGTTTTCATAGGTGAGTTTGGACAGAGAGTGTTGGACGGAAATGGATCTGTCTATAGACTTAATCTTCCATACGGAAGAATGGCAACTGAATAGCTGATGAGCTAGTGGGAAAAGGGTCACCACAATGTTGCTTAAACCTGTTCCATTAAGTGCTGTAGGGCAGAGTACTGCCAGATTTGTTGTGAGGTCTTGGAGCCAGCAAGTACGGACTTCTTATCCACCATAATGCGTGAACCAAAACCATTTTGTGGTGTAGGGTATAGTACACATTACAATGATAGATCCCTAGTTTCGCCTTTGCAAACCATGCTAGTTATAATCATAGTTTAATTTACTTTTTCCCTTCTTTCCCAGTGGATCTGCTGCAAATGCTGGAGTACAATGTTGTCGCACGCTTCCCCATTGCGCCACTCTTGACAGTCATCTTGGCGTTAGTTGGTGAGCAGAGTTTGCATACTCTTTAAGTGTGCTTGATTTACATCTTTCATTTATTGCAGGCATGGAGGCGATTATGTCGGAGTTCTTCAATGATACCACAACTGCATTCTATATTATATTGATTGTATGGATCGCCGATCAATTCGATGCCATCTGCTGTCACACAAGCATCACCAAGCGTCATTGGCTCAGGTGCGTAGCACATTTGACTGCGATTCTCAGCTGAGCACTCACTGTGCAATCATCTGTGCCGACGACCCGCACAAATGACAAATTCAATTACATTAAGTCTCGCAATCCTTTGGCTCTTTCTGGGTCCGTCTTTGTAGCCATAGATACCGTTGTTGCTCGGCTCCCCCTCAGCACTTTGCAGTTCATTTAGTAGTTTTTTTCTCTCCATTGTGTTTGCTACTTCTCCTCACCTCTATTTCACACTCTTGCGGGGTAGTATAACATGCGTTTCATCCAGCTGTCCCGCTGTCCGTCTGTCTCTCGCGTCCGTTGCTTCGTTTGGTTGTTATTTGAAAATTAACTTGGCTTGCGCAAGCCTCCCCCGAGGCCAAAGCAAATCGACAACACGCCGGACTGTGCCCGCTGCCCCCGCAAACACAGAGAACACAGAATTTCATCACTTAAGTCAACAAGCGTAACCCAAGCGCCACCCACGACTCCTGCCCCAGCTCCGGCTCCAAGCCCAAATTCAGGTCCAACTGAGCCGCGCCATTAGCAAACATTTAAATAAAACTTGTTTGTAATAGCTGCGCACTGGAAAAGGAATAAGAGAAAACATACAGGAAAAAGGGGCAACCAGGCCTCGTGCACTGTCTCTCTCCCTCCCCCTCTCTCTCTCCCTTACTCTATAAACATTAATGACCACGCACGTCACACAACACACTCAATCAGGCCAAGGGAAAACCCAATGAAGGCTTTCCCCTTTTTTGATTTTTTTATTCTCCCAACTCTCGAGCTGAAGAGCCGCCGCTGCTGCTGCTGTTGGCCATTGCGGGCGGCTACTTTGCGGTTTATTGCGGGCACTTTGCATAATTGAGGAGCGCGCAGAGCTAGAAATTATTTTGGAAACTGTCTGGCCAGGCTGTGCTCGGCTCGCAGCATCGCTTTTCATTTTTACCCATCAATAATTCAAAAAGACACTCGAGCATTCCCTTTCATGCCCCCCTGCGCGTCACTCTGCCTGGAACTTGTTTGCGTTTATGAGTGCCATTAGGAATTCATGTGCCGGCATTTACCAATCACTATTCCTCCCGGCAACCCCTCTGCCCCTTCTTCGCTTGTTTTGGTGTTGATTTTGCGTAATTTGCGCCTGAATTAAAAGGCTATCAATGCGCTGTGGTGCGCGGTGTGGTCGGAGCAGCTGTCGGGGCCACTTGTCTCGTATTTATATTCATTAAACATTCATTGCCGCAAATCATTTTAAATGTACAAACCTTCCCCGAACCTCCCCCCACCCCGCGCACTGGTCACTGACCCGCGGGGGAAGAAACAGAGTCCTCAGCGCTTTACAAGCTGTTTATTTTCTCGTTTGTTTTTATTATGGCATAAGTTGATCATTTTCTGAGGAAAAGAAAATCAAGAAAAAATATTTATAATTTCCCAAATGTTCTCTTTGATTTCCTCTTCAACTTTTGCTTTATTTCGATTCCCGGGAAACTTTTACTTAACTTTCTAGGCAAGAACTTGAAATGGGCTTACTTGTGGTAAATTGAAAAGATTTATGCTGCAAGAATACAGTTAATTTTCGAACAGTGTAATCTGCCCTTCCCTGCTTTAAGTTCCCTTGCCTCATCTGCCCAAAACTTGCATATAATCCTGTTTTCTCTCGAATGTATTTTTAAGCAGATTTAATCTTGTTCTAACTCTCATAACTTTCCAATTCTGGCAAAAGTTTTCAGCTTGCTTTCACTCTCTGGAAACTTTCGTTTTACGTAAAGCAAATGTTCTACTTTCCCTTTCCCTGCCTTGCATTGATTGCAATCTCAATTACTCTTACCTTGTGTGCATGCAGATGATAATCAGCTCGATGAATCCTTTTCAGTAGCCGAAATATTGCAACTTCCTTTAAAAATGAAAGTTTTCACTTTATTATGGCTGCCCGATGAAAATCAAATCAATCATAAATTTAGAAGGAGTTGATGAGGGGGTGGGGAAGGGCAGGTTGACTTTTTGGGTTGTGCTAGCAAAAGTTATTGTTGTTGTCAACGACGACGAAAAAAAGGAAACTTTCGCAAATGTTTACCTACAAAATGAGCATTCCAAATGCATTCATGAAGGAGAAGAAAGCAAAGGAGATGTGAAAGCAGAAAAAATGGATACCTTTGGCATGTTGAAGATTCTATACCCTTGTGGGTTCTCATATACTCCGATTGTTCCTATACAATTGATATATTTTAGTGCAGAATTGAATGATGTTTTTTTTTTTCAATATTAGGTCAAACTTTGATTGGAACTGTTAGGTTAAGTTATTTAAAAAATCAGAACTTGTCCTCATAAATTTCGGTCGATTTTTCCTATGACAGCTATATGTTATAGTTGTCCGATTTTGATATATTTTTATGCGCATATTATATATTTAAATAGAATAAGTCCGATGTTGTTAATTTGATTGCAATGTCGAGACAAATAACAAAAATTGGCCGATAGTTTTTGTTCCAACAGACGGACACACAGATATGCGCTCAAACAGATATACGGACATACGGACACGCGGACAGACAGACAAGGCTAATTGGATTCCTCTGATGGTGCTGATATGAGAATTTGTATACTCGTATGTATATTTTTTATCATATAGTGATCGTAGATGTTGCCTAAGATGCTTTGCAAACTTCTAGCCAAAATGAATATACCCTCTGCAAGGGTATTAAAATATGAAGAGAAAAATGCTAGAAAACCCATATGCAGATTTAGTCCTGCCACACCCACTGGCTGTGCGCCTGCCTGGCCCTCTTCTTCTCTCTCTGTTCCCCTCTTCTTGGCATTGCCTAGCCACAAGTAAAAATTAATTTTGTGAAAAGTCAAAACATATTGGCTGAGCTCATCATGCATATACACACACACACACAGGCACGAGTAGCATGTGGAAGGGTGTGTGCTGGCCAGGGGTGAGGGCGCACATGTATGTGTGTGTGTGTGTGTGGGCTGTGTACTTTGGTACGGTTTAATTTTGCTGTTATTGACCGCCCCAAGCAATCGAAGGGGGTTTCTGTTTGTCGGTGAATGCTGCCATTGCTTTTTCAGCTTCTGCTCGTGCTTCTTCTTCTGCTTGTGCTGCCGCTGCTCTGCTACTGCTGCTCTGCCACTGCCACTGTCGCTGCTGCTGGTCCTGCGGTTATGGGTTATGGCTTATAGGGAGCAGAACTTGTTGCCCGTTTCTGATTTAGCTGCTCGAGCTAGAGCTAGTTGCTGTCAAACAATTTGCAGTTCCCAATGCCAAACTTCCTGTCTGAGCTTGCCATTTTCGGTTGCCTTCTGTGCGCTTTGTGGTTAGCTTGGCATTAAAGCGTGAACGGGCAAATGAATCATTCTTTCTCTCTCTCAATTAGCCGGCTTAAACTTTTTCCACCGCCTGCGGCAGTTGCACTTGATCGATGCAGCTAAAGAAGAGTAAAAAGGACGGGGGGAATTTAATACAGTTGGCTGGCAAAAGGGGGAGGGGAAAGGGGAGTTGGGGCTGTCACTGTGCCGCACCCTAATTGACTATCGTCAGCGAGTTTAAAGTGGCATCAAAGAGAGTCGTTTGTGGCACGTTTTAAATAACTCCGTTAATCGCCGTTTAACGAGCAGGCGCCAAAATGTATAGAGAGCATAATTTGGCACCCCTTTGCCATGCCAGTCAGTACCCCTGCGCCCCCACTCACCTCTCTTTATGTTCTGCCACCTGCCACCTCTTTGCTCTTGTAGTAGCATCGCGTTCACTTTTGCCCTGTGGCTTCTGCCGCCTGCCGCGTAATGCTTCTTTTGTGCTTAAATCTGGTTGCCACGACACGACAACGACACGGCACGACGGCCAGACGACACGTATTAAATGAGCTGCAAAAGTGTACACTGTACAGCAAAGATGCTGCTAAAAGCCGCCCAGCAATAGCTGCTCCCATGCCAAAGAACATGACTGCCGGCTACGTATCCCAGCTAGAGTCTTGCGCAGATTGTTTGTCGCTGCCTTGGCGGACGGAGGCAGAGACGGCGACGGAGACGGAGGGACAACAGACAAAAGGGAATTGTGTGTGTGGCATTGGCATTGGCGGCTTCAAAGAGCAAATTTTATCAGGCCAAAAAGGGGTATGAGTTGCTGCCCTGGGTTGCTGGGGTTCGAGTTCGGGTTCGGGTTCAGGCTCGGGTTCGGGCTCGACGGAAACGGGGGCAAAATGTTACAGTCGCGCGTTTCAAGTAGCTCCGTTTCCTGCTGCCTTCCGTCGCGGACACCAAAATCTTTTAGCTGCTGGCGGCGCCTTTTGCTCGGCTCTTGTTTACACGCTTGTTACGCGTACCTACTTACAAATAAGTATATGAATATATATGTATATATAGATTTGTATGCTTGTTATTGTTGCTGCTCCTGTGGCTCCTGCCTTCTCTAGTTGGCACTCTGGCAAAGGTGGCGGTTTAGCCTCGACAGCAATGTCAGCGTCAGCCAGCTATTGGCAACCGTGGCAGCGCATTTGTTGCTGCCTTTAGCCCAGCCCCTCTTCTCCCTTTCCTGCTCCTCTGCCCTGCCCTGCCCTGTTCACTCGCACACTTTCCCCTTTGCACCCTGTTGCTGTTTGCTGTTTTCCGTGTTGATTGAGATCATGTTACGCAAAGTATAATTGCGTCAAGTTTGTTTTGCTGCCATAACTTTTGTCCGCGAGCCAACGCCTCGAACCCAATCCTGAAGTGGCCCGGCCCCCCATTCTATACGTGTGTGTGTGTGTGTGTGCGCGCTTGTTTTTCAAAGGTGCAGCTGATGAGTGTTCATAACGAGGCGAAATCGCTTCATTGTCGCACGCATATAGTGGCTGCTTGTTTGTTATTCGGTTTTTTTTTCGATTCTTTTTATTTTATTTCTCTCTTCCCGAGTTGTTTGTTTGTTTACTTCGCTCTTCTGTTCTGTTTGTCTGCCAACGCGGCGTATGCACAACGTGCCCTTCTATGAGGCACACAACTGTTTCGCATACACTTCAATTTATGCACGAAAGTGGCTCTCTTCAACGCATTTATCAATGAATGCACACACGCTCCCCCTGCCACACCCACACACACATATACACTAGCAGTCGCAGACTCCTCCTTATTGTACTGTGTTTTCAATTAAATCAATCTGAGTTCCACATAAATAGTCACGTTTTGCAGCAATTGTTGTGTTAATTGATTTTATTCACACGTTTGCAATCAATTTGTTACAGTGTATGCATAACATTTGCTAATTGCCATTACTCTAGTTCGATTTCCAATTCAATATGCATCAACATAACCTCAGATAAAAGGTGCTTTAAATTTAAAATTGACACAGCATCAAATGGCAAAGCCTATTTGCTTCATTATTTAATTACTCCATTTGACACCGCCGGCGACCTTCAATTGTAATGAGAGAGTGGCAGCAATTAATTAAATAACAAACAAGAAAATAAAGGCTACATTCGGTATACGGAAGGTTGTATGCGCTTGCAGCTTTTGGCTTCAGGCTGCTCCGATTGATCCTATACTAGCTATAGACATTGTTTCTATATACAAATTATGATGAAATTAAAAAGTATATGAACTATACGTTGATTTTGCTGATAAGTTAACTCAGTTTGAAAAGCATAGAAAATCATTTTGGCTAATGTTATTATAACAGCTGTCACTTTAAATGTTAAAGTGCTCCGATATTATAATATTTACATATTTTTCATAGACAAAGCTCGATGCAATTGGTTTGTTTTCGATTCCCTAATTATTTGACCCATAGGTTCAATTTGTCTTCGACTATATCTACATTCCTTTTCGATCAAACTTCTCCCTACTTAATAACGGGTCGCAGCAATATGCATTATTTATTATTTTGTTATCAAGGTAGCTTCTTTATGAAATGTTTTGCTTTATGTATATCAAGTGGGAATAGTTAGTCTAACCCTCCAGTTGACGCTGATCAAGATAAGATATCGTTTATATATTAATTCAGCGCATTAACAGAAGTTTAACAGAAAATAAACATTGTAAACATGGAAGTAGGCAACACTTTTTGTACTGCCACTAACCACTAGCAACTGCATTAAGCGCTGGAAAGTAGGCAATGCATTTCGTACTATTCAAAAAGATTTAAGGAGGAAGGATTTTACAAAGAATTCGTAATTGAATAGACTTATGCGGCGACAGGTGCCGACAGAGAGAGAGGGAAGGAGAGGGGAAGAGAGAAAAAGAGAGAGAGACAGAGAGTACTTATCGCTGTGCACTCGGAAACAAATTGCCCGGATTAATGCAGCAACAAGCAGCGTCATATTCATATGTTTTCCAACCAATATGCTAATGCTGCACTCACACACACACACACTCAGTGTGGTGCGCGTGTGTGTGTGTGGCACAAGTGTTTGCTAGCTCATTGGGCACTTTGCCCATTATCCGTTTTCCTGGCAACAGCTGCACCCACCTGCAACTGCAACTTCATCTTCATCTACGTCGTCGTTGTCGGCATCGCTATCGTCGCCGTCTTCTGTTTGCCCGCAACAAATAAACACTTGTGACGCTGATCGGATCAGAGTTCCCTCTTCCGTTTGCCCTTGTCCCCCTCCCACTCTCCCTCTTTCCTTCTACACTTGCTGCGTCACACCTTCGAGCGTGTTGTTTGGATTGGGGGCTGCTTATTTAACCATGCAACGCGTTGCCGATAGCAGCGGGTATGCCCCTTCTCGTTGCTCCTCCTCTCATCTCGCCTCGCACTCACATGCAACAGTTGTGTAGACACAGTCGAGTCACAGTCTTTCCACTCTTACCTCCAACCATTGCGTCTGTCGTTGCTGCAACATCATTTGCCCTCATTTCCGTTCGGTCGAAGGATATGAATGCCAATAGCACTTCCTTGGCGCACATCCGTTGCGACACGCCGCTGGCTATGCCAGGCAAGACGAGTATGAGGAGTAGAGCAAGAGCAGGAGCCGCACGAGGTTGTTCCGCCCGCTTGGCGCTTGTCAACGCTACGCTACATTAGGAAAACGAATGAAACGGAAACGAACAAGCGATAAGTGTTGTCTACGTGTCGTTCGCTTTTACTGTGGGCTGAAGGCGGATAGGAAGGAAGGGGGGTGTAGAAAGGGGTGCGGAAATTGCTGCAAAGCGTTTGCCACGATGTGTCCATAATGCCGTCGCCTGCCTGCCGCCTGCTGCCTGCCTGCCTGCGCCTGGAAAGGCTTACCCACCGAATAAGTGTCGTGTGTCTTCATTTGTCGCCTGTCGATTGTGATGTTCGTTGTGCGTGTGTGCGTGCGCTGCGTGTTTGTGTGTGCACAATCAACTCAAATTAAATTCAATAACATAACTCAATCATGGCCATGCCCACACACACACACACACACTCACTTACACACACACACACGTTGCACAAGCCACGTCCAGGGGCGTTGTAAAAATAAATTAAAGTTGAATTCCGATGGACACTCGGACACTATTTGATGACTCTGTTACGCTGCCTTCCGCTCCTTTAATTCCCTTTCTCTCTCTTTCTCCGTCTATCTGTCTCTGCCTCTCTCTGTGTGTGTGTTGCTGTCTCTGTCCCTGGTTATGGCATTGTTCAGCAGCGCCTTCTGCTCCGGCTGCTTATCAATGAGGCCGGCGTCGCCATCGCCATCGTCTTTGCCGCGTGTCGTTCATTGTGTTTATTATTTGTTGTCTTTGGCTCGCACAACAATTCAACTAACAGCGCCAGAGCAATTATTTATATTATTAAATCCTCTTGAGTGTCCTCGCCATTGTTGGCGCTTCCTTCTGCTCCTCCTGCTCCTCTTCTGCTGGTCATACTCTGTGCACTCCTCGTGCTAGGTGTGTGCGGTCGTTCGTTATGTTTAGTATGCGCCTCTGATCAAGATCAGTCAAGATTTCCTGCACATGTTTTCCCTACAGGGTATCTGTGCAGGCTAGCAATCGCTCTAAGTGTTGTTGTTGTTGCTGCTGTTGTCATTCGAAGGCGTTACTTATGTCATGCCTGTCCCGTAGTTGTCCCACTCTGTCTGGCTGTCTGACCCATTTCTTTACAGCTTAGTTGGCATTTGCACAACATGCGGCGAGTGTGCAGAGAGAGACGGGGAAAGGGAGAGTGTGGTAAGGGGGAGTGTGAGGAAGGTAGACAAGACAAGTAAACAGCAATAAAAATAGCGCAACAATAATTTGTCGCTTTTTATTTCAGCAAATGTTAAATACAATATTATTGAACATTTATCGTGGCTTGTCCCATCAACTACCCCTGCCCCAGTTCTCCTCTTACTCCTCCTACTCCTCGCTGCCTGCCTGCCAGAAACAATACAATTTTGTTTATACGAAATGTAGCTACATTTGACAAGGGTATGGGACCAGGCCGGGCCAGGCCAGGCCGGGGTTACCATCATCCTTCACGTTGCTCGATATTAATGAAAGTTTTTGTTTTTCACTTACAGATTCTTCTACCTATATCATTTTGCGTTCTATGCGTATCACTATCGCTTCAGCGGACAATATCGTACACTGGCGCTGCTCTCCTCCTACCTCTTCATACAGGTAACTATGCTGCACACACATTACGTGGGCCAACAACGACGTGGCTGCTGTGGATGATGATGCTATGCCCCGTTGTTGTTGCGCAACTGACGCCAGTTTCCGCCTGTCAGCTGCATGACAAATTACCCAGCGCATTATTGTCCGACTGTCTCTTTGTCCGCCTGCCTCACTCTCTCTCTTTCTGTCTATCTGTTTCTCTTTCTGTCTGTCTATCTGTGCGCTCGACTCACGTGTAGACAGCTCACGTGTCCGACAACTGCCTGGCTCCATTGCATAATGCGCCCAGCGCACACACCTCTCTCCCTGTTCCTCTCTCACTTTATCTCATTATACCCTTGCAGAGGGTATAGTCAGTTTGGCATCTTTAAAGACCCAATGAGGATATATACATATATTCTACATCTGCATCAGAAGAGGAATATAACTAGCCTTGTCCGTCTGTCCGTCTCTTAGACAAAATATTCTTCACTATTATATATGAATAAGTATAGTATACTAGGGTATATATCCTTCGGCTTGCTGAAGATACTCTTTCATTCCGTTTCTCACTCTCCCTCTCTCTCTACCTTATCTCTTTGCAGCACTCGATGGTATTCTTCTTTCATCGTTATGAGCTGCCTGCCATTATGGCACAGCGTCATGTCTTCTTTATAACGCGAAATCAACCAAATGCGGCTGCAGCAGGTGCCGCCGCCGCTGCCGCTGGGGCTGGAGCAGGAGGTGCAGCCGGGGCAGCTGGTGCTGGAGCTGGAGCTGAGGGTGGAGGCGCCGGCGATGGTGCTGCTGGTCAGCAGGCGGCCGTGCAACGTGCACGTCTCATTGTAATGCGACTCTTTCGCCAATTGGCTGCACAGCGACAGGGCCAGCAGGCGGGGCAACAACAACAACAACAACAACAGGACGCTGGCGTCGCGGCAGCAGCAGCTGCAGCAGGAGGAGGAGCAGGTGAGGCAGCAGGTCAGCTGGGAACCAATGCTAGCGCTGCGGTTGCCATAGCTTTTGGCAATCTGAGACGTCTGCCCCTGGTGGGGCCATGGTTTCAGCGGCAACATCAATTCACCACAGTGCGGCGCGTGTTCTTTGGCCAGGGTCATCATGGTCCCGGCCAGATGATGCATGTCCGTGTGCAGCGCATGAATGTGGCCGATATACCTGGATTGCAGACACGTGTGGCTGCCGCAGCGGCAGCAGCAGCAGCAGCGGTGGCAGCAAATGCAGCCACGGTGGCAGCCAGCGCTGCGGCAACGGCAGCAACAGCAGCGGCAACGGCAGCTGCAGAGGCCGCAGCAACCGCTGCTGCGGCAGCAACCACATCAGCAGCGGCAGCAACGGCAGCAGCAGCAACAGCAACAACCGAAGGTAACAAAATTCTCACCTGATTGCACTCAATTGGTGGATTTAACGCTTAAGCCAATAATTCAGTAGTCGGTCGGGGCCTAATGCCACAAATAACTCTGACGTTGTCATGGACGTGCCACAGTCCCACTACCCCTGTTCCTTCTTGCTCGTGTGCAATGGATCGAAAGATAAATTTAAATATTGGCATATTCGTTTAAGCTGCACTCGAAAACGCAGGCAACAAACCCAAAATAAGAAAATCGAATAATAAAACAGGCAAACCTGCAGTGTGACGAACAAAGGGCGGAAGGAAAGACAAGAGAAGGGAAGATATTAAGTTAGAGTAGGGATATCTAACATTTAAAAGAGAAGTTTATTCAAAATAAATAAATTACAGTGTGACGAACAAAGAGAGGCAGAAAAGCGAAGCGAATTAAGTTAGTTAGAGAAGCGAAGATATTAAGTTAGTTAGAGAAGCGAAGATATTAAGTTAGTCGCTATTCTAGCAGTAAAACTCTTTTTTTCGAACATAACCGAAAGTCCAGGCTCTCAAGATTTTCCTCTCAGCATGAAAGTATGCTACGGAAAAGCGCTAGGGCACTTAATGTTTAAATGAGTTGAAGGAAATCACTTTAATACGGTTTAAAATTAACAACAAAATGTAAACTGACTTAGTAAAATGTATCTTAAATGTTAGTGAACAACTTGAACTAGATTTCAATAGAGTTATATGTCTATATCCTGCCCCGCTCCTCGTCTAAAACTATTCTAACAGTTTGAAAACCCCTTTGCTTCAAGTAATATACTTTAAGGCTGATGAAATGCATATAAAGCGCTAAAAGATTATCTTAACTGATAGTCAGCGCCATTAACTATATCTCAACCAATGCTTTACAATATATCAAATGCTATGCAAGCAGCTTTACTATTGTTTATACTCGTAAATTAACTGCCAATCAGCTACTTAAAGTGTAAACTGCCATTTCATAGACTTCTTCTTTTATTCAGCCTGCCCGTTTGTCATAGCCTGCCAACACTGTAGCGAATAAAAAACGAAACAGCTCTCGAATGTGTAAAAAATCAGTGGCAATAAATGTCAAAGAGGCGGCGCACTCGAACATGAAAACAGACAATATTAACGATATAAAATATAAATATGTGCGGCCCACACAGCCAGAAGGTTTTCCCTTTCTCTCTTTGCTTCTTCCCTTTCCCCTTTTCTTTCGGCCCTCTCCCTCCTCGTGCCTTGCTCAGTTGCCATGCTGTTTTCATTGTATGTTAACAATAATATGAAATTATTTCTCAATTCGCCGGGCGAAAAAATATGCAGAACGAAATGTTTTGTAGATTGTAACGCGCCTGTCATTTCCTGTTTTATTTTCACTTTATTTCATTGCTAACTTTGCCATTCTTTGCATATTTCAGATGTCGAATCAAATCATGGGCAAGAACGGAGTGAGACGGCGGCAACAACGACAAACAGCATCAATGATGCAGAAGTACGAACAGGAGATGGAGAGGGAGCTGGCGAGCAGCAAGAGATGCCAAGCAAGGAAGCCGGAGCGGAAGCAGCTCAAGACAAGCAGGAGAAGGAGGAGCAGCAGCAGAAGGGGAAACCGTTGGAGCAGGGTCTCGATCCAAAGCAGGCAGGCGTGCCTAAGACGTTGAAAAATCTAAATTCCGCTATGGCGGATATTATAAATATGCCGGATACAACAACTACAACTACAACTACAACAACCGAAGGAGAAGGAGATGGAGCGGAGAACGGAAAATACCTTGGCCAGCTGCTGCCATTGGTAAAGCAATTAGCAAATAATTTGCCAGCTCAAAGCACGAAGGAACTGGAGCGGGAACGGGAGAGGGAGCAGACGCCGTTAGCAGGTGAAAAGCTCAGCGGTCCAGTGCAGGCTCAAAGTTGCCTGCCAACTGACCAGCAGAAAGGAAATCAGGCAGCAACTACAGCAGCAGGAGGAGGTGGAGGAGCAGCAACAGCTGGAGCCAGTGGCTCGACGTCAAAACAATCCAGCGTAGAGCCGCCTAAGACTCAGCCTTGGTCTGGAGACGTAGCTAAAGGAGACGTAGACATTGCTAGAGCTGCGTCCATTGCGAGCACAATGATGGATGGCAGGCAAACAGTTGATTTTATAGAAGGCGACAGCTTCACGTCAACAGCAAATTACGACGCTGTCGACGCCGTTGCAAACCACATGGAAGGGAAACAACAGCAGAAGGTCGAGCAGCAGCAGCAGCAGGGAGTGGGAATAGAACTGGGGTTGGGGCAGGAGCAGGGGCAGCACGAGCTAATGAAAACTCCACCACATACATCAAACCGAGTGACAACAGCAGCAGAAGCCGCAACAGCCAACAACTGAATGGAAAGACAATGTGGGCGGTGCGTGGGTGGTGGTTTCGGGCGGCGGCGGGGAGCTGTGTGGCCTGTTAGTGGTGTGGTGTGGTGTGGGTGGATGCATGTTTGCCACAGCACTTGCCAGACCCCCTCCCTGCCCTGCCACCCCCACCAAAAAAAAGATGTTATACAAGCATAAAACAGCTAGTAAATTTTAGATAATTTGTCTGGTGTACTTATGTCTAGATCATGCACGCTGTATTACTCCCAGAGAGAGACGGAGAAGGAGAGTGTGAGTGTGACTGAGAGTGAGAGTGTGCGAATGTGTGTGAGTGTGTGTGCGTGGCTAGACGAATTTCGGAGTTTCTCGTTTCGCCTGCCTGCCTGCCTGGCTCTGCTGGCAAAAGCTGTGTTACTTTTTTGTTTGTTGTGATTTCGAACTGCAAATTAATGTGTTATCTGCCTGGATTATTCCATGGCAACTGTCGATGTGCACTTTTAAATTAGCCTGCAAAAGCCCGTCAAAGTGTTGTTGTTGTTCTTGTGTTTTACTGTTTGTTCTTTCTTTCTCTTTTTTTCGCGTGTTTTCTCTCAACGAAATCCCGTCGATGTGCTCATGTGGCCAGTTATATAAATAAAGCTAGTCGCAAAATGAAAAGCCGCAGCCCAACTCCCAAATAGCTTCAACATATATCTGTATATATACATATTTATATACGGCCTATTTTTAATTAACTATTATTTATCAGTTCGCGAAAAGGGCAAATGATTTATGACAAAAGAGTCGCGATTATGTTTGCAAAGTGGCTTCCGTGTGGGCGACTTCTGTTTGAGCAGCTGCAGCGCAGCCTCGGCCTCTGCCTCAGCCCGTTTTTTATTGCATTTTATTCCCTCCTATTCTTGGCCAAACAAAAGAGCTGTATAAATAATCGAGTGCAAATGCACACATACATACAATACATAAATATAGAGTGCGCATATTTGCAATAATTGTAACTGTAATTCGTTGTCAGTTAATTAACCTCGAGCTATGGTAAACCTTTAGCAACTTAATAAAAATCTGCATATTTTTATTATTTATTGTTCGCGGAGTGTGTGTGCGTAGGAGTGTGCGTGTGTGTGTGGGGAAGGTGTGCGTGTGCTGCGACTTTCAAATAAAAAACAAGCAATTTCACTTCACAGAAACTTTCTTATATGTATGTAATATTACAACTTATTATAAATAATATACAATAAAATATCCAAAGCAAACTGAGTACAGTTGCCCTCTTGAACTGTCTAATCGATATTCGTGTACTTATTTTGGATCCGGAGTGGGGACTTCTCTCTCTTTGCCTTGTTAGCGAGTTTAATTTAAATTAAAGATAAACAAATTATGCGCCATCAAAAGCTGAACTCGATCTGCATATTTCGGTATCGGAATTAACTTGCGGAGCCAACAACACAAAGTATAATAATAATAATGACTGTGATAACAACAGGCAGGGGGAGTGGAAGGGGGAGGAGGAACTCCCTTTCGACATCTCAGTCGTTCGCTCATGTCATTCTTAAATGCTTCAAGTCGCTGGCTTAGCTTTAGCCGATAGATTTTATGCATGCCAATGTCCTTTGCCTCCCCACTTCCCTCCCTCCAGTCACATCAGCATCATCATGATCATCATCGTGGTTATTATCATCGATACGCCGGGAGTTGCCGCCAAACTTGATGCTGAAGTATGTAAATAAAACAATGCAAATGTCTGGCTCGACACGATGTGGTGGGTGCGGGTGCGGGAGCAGCTACAGATTGCGTATCCTTCGCCAACTGGCGCTGTCAATGCGCATTCCTTCCAGTTCGTTGATGTGCGGCAGAGCAGTGAGAGCAGCCAAGTCAAGCCAAGCATCTTACAATAATAAACAACCGCGTGGAGTGGAACTTAGAACCTGGAGAAGGAGGCGCAGTCGGAGACAGGCGACTGACAGGGCATACCTACCTACCATGTGTGGCGTGAGAGAACGAGCAGAAAGTCGAGTGAAATAAAATCGGCAGGCTGGCAGGCGTACATATTTATTACGTTGTGCTGGATGGTGGGCAAGGCAGAGGAGGGGGAGGGAAAGAAGCACTCGACACGGGCTGAATGTGAGCAACGTGTGCGCACCTTTTGATTAACATCTTACGCAATGTAAGGGGATGCCAGGCTGGGATGCGATGACTTCTTATCAATCTATATGTCTGTATGGTATTTGTGTGTGTGTGTGCGTGTGTAGATGTTTGCTTATTATTTGCTCATTTGTTTCGGCATGAGAAACTTTTCAATAAAAGATGCGAATGTTGTCGCTACATAAAAAATAAACAAATCATTTGCATATCATTAATGCAAATCACACAGTCAGAGACGGGGAGGGATGGTGGGCATGGTAGAAAGAGAGAGGGAGAGAGAGGAAAGGAGCGGGTCTCTCTCGCTCTCTGTGTGTGGCGTAGTCATTAAAAGGCTTGTCATATGAGACTGACAAAATGGTGTACGCGACATAAATGCGGCTGTTAATCAGAAGTCAAACAAAACGCTGCATACTTTTAGGCGGCAGCTAATTACACAAATTCGCCTGTGCGTAAGTAGAGATGGCTCTGCCCCGTCTGTGTGTGTGTGTCACACGTGTATACATATGGGCAAAAGTATCTTAATTAGCTCTTTTGTTTAATACAAAGCCGCAGGCGGCACACAAAAAGAAAGAGAGAGAGAGGGAGAGAGAGTCACGCGCTATTAAAGGGAATTCGGCATGGAAAAGCATTAAGTAGTTAAGCACTTAAGCAGGTGCGCTGCTTACTTACCTGCTGCGGATGCTGTTACTGCCACTGCGATTTATTTATTATAACTAAATTATAATTCACTTGCCCTGAGCGCAAAGGCAGCAAGAAATTCCCTTTGAAGTCGATGTTATCTCTTTGACTGTCTAATTAGAGAAAGAGAGGGAGAGAGAGCGGAAGGGAGTGTATCCCACGATGGAATGGAATTTGTCAACGTAATTGGAGAGCATCTCTGACAGAACCTGACCAACTTGGGTCCAAAGTTTTGCCACTGCAATCAATCTTAATGCACAATTGCCAAACAAGTTGTGTAACAAATTGAGAGCTTAACATTTTATTGATGACTTTCCGACCGCCAACGAATGTGAATAATTGATATGTACGCATTGCACTTCCCTTCTTTTCACTCTTTACACATTTCACTTTCTTTATCTGCTTCTCTTCGCTTGTTGTGCGAATCTTCTTAACTACGTGTATTCTCAAGCAATAACAGTCTCAAGCGCAGGTTATAGCTACGAGCATACACGTGGCCATATCAGATTCAGATTCAGATGCGGATTCAGTTTACCTTCCTTCCTTCTATGGCCATAAATAAAATCACAGCGCGACGCAACTTAATCTCGTGCGAGTGAGTTTCACATTCCTTGACGGTCACTTTGCGGGCCACTTTCCGCTCTTGTTATTTAATTTTCTATCTACTTACCCCAGGGAGAGGTAAAGAGAGAGAGAGGCAGTCCCATCCAGCTGGTTGTCTCTAGTTTTTGCCTGCCCTTAGTTGGCGGTTTTGTGTTACCCACGATATGCCTAATAATGCCCCAGCCGCAGAATTAATTGCACTATAATTTGTAATTAAGTTACCGGGCAAACACGAACAACAGCTCCGGCTCCAGCTCCGTTCCCAGCTCCATGTCCTGCTACGGGTCCTTATGCTAGGCGAATTCCAGTGCTCATAAAATGCGCATAGCGAGGGTCGCAACGGGGGCTGGCCATGTAACTATCTAGCTGCCTTTGTGTGTGTGTGTGAGGATGGTTCAGTTTCGGTATGTGTTGCGCAGCGCGTTGTTTCACTATAATTAATTAATTACATTACACAAACTTGCTGTCATCATTGTTGCTGTTTTTGCTGCTGTTGTTGTTGCAACACTTGCAGAGCAAAACATTACGGGAGGAAAGGGAGAGAGAGTTGAAGGCGCGTTGACAAGCGTCCGCAATGTCACTTTCTATAAAATTAAGTTGCCTCGCAATCAACTACTGCACCTTGCCACCCAGTGCTGCTACACTTTTGCCTCTCTCTCCCTCCTCCCCTTCCTTCCCCGCCTTGCCCGCTTGCAATTATTTTGCAATTTGGTGGCTGGGCAAAAGCCAATCAAACAACTTTTGCACGAGAACAACTTGTGCGAGCGGCAAAATGCAAAATGTACATAAACTCAATTACTGCGTAGACGATAGACATAGATGGCAGCGAGAAAGAGACAGAGGGAGAGTTGGAGAGAGGGAAAAAGGAGTAAAGAGAGAGAGAGAGAGAGGGTAGAGAGGGAACGTAAGCCGGGTCCGGCTGGCAAACAGCGTAAAAGTGCATTAAAACTTACGGGCTGCTGCTGTTTAATGCGAATGTGAAAGTTCAGCAGATTTTTGAGGTAATTAGCAGGTAGACAGCGCAAGGGAAAGTGAGAGAGAGAGGAAGAGATAGTTAAAGAGAGATAGAGAGAGGTAGAGACAGAGAGAGAGAGAGAGGGAGAAGGAGGCAGTATGGCGTGTAGAGCCACTGCTCCACATGAGACTTGGCATTAATTACAAATTTAGTCTGCCGCTGTCTGTTTGTGTGTTCTCCTCCGCTTGCTCTGCTCTTCTCTTCTCTGCTCTGCTCCGCTTGCTCTGCTTCTGCTGTTTGCCAATATCAAATTGTTTTTCATTCGCATTTTTTCTTATATTTATTTATTTTATTTCTTTTTTTGATGTCGTATGTTTTTTTCAGGCTTGCGGCGCTGCTACTTGTTTTGCGAGGTGTCCTTTTCCTTTTGCGATGTTGCCAGGCTTCGTCTGCGGCGGCGACTTCAGCCTTGGCAATCGGAACGGCAATGGCAATAGCAGAAGCAGAAAGCAGCAGAAGCTGCCCCCGAGGTTATTGGTTGGAAATAAATCGCGCGTAATGCCGCATAGCAGAGCAACATCACGAAGTATTTGCACTGCGTGACAAACAATTTGTGCCAACATTGACAGACGCAGCAGCAGCAGCAGCGGAGGAGACACTGCGTAGCGTCCGAGGCGGGTCTGGAGTTGAGTTGAGCCTTGGCGCCGCCGTCACCGTCACCGTCGCATTCTCATCCGCATCCGCAATGGCATCCACATCCGTTTCCGTTTTGCCAGCTGAGAAATGAGACAGAAACAAAGACAAGTTGCTGTCTCTTAGTTAGGGAAACAGAGAGAGGGAGAGTGAGAGGAGCAGGGGGATCAAGTGGGGAGAGTGTATAAATATTTTCATTTCAGCGCGGAGTGTTAATTGAAAAATCATTTGCCCGGAGCTTAATTAAGCGACAACTGCGAGTGCATTTTTTGCATTAGCACAACTATTGAATTTGCGCAACATTCAGCGGGAGCGGAGGGGAACCACAGTGTGTCCAGTCGAATAAACAAGCTACCCATATATGGCATAGTACCATGTGCTATCCATCCATATATAATGATATTCAAATGGCGTCGCGCCTGCCAGCGCATACGTTCGCTGGCTAATGTGACACATGAATTCATTTCAACTTGATTTATGCACAAAACAACAGTCCAACAATAACAGGCACAACAAGAACAACAGCAAAAACAACGGGCACAACAGCCAGCAAGCCTAATAATAATAATAATAAAAAGGAATCTCGACTAAAGTAAACAAAGTATGCAAAAATGTAAAAATTCGAGGGGGAGAGAGAGTGAGTGGCAGGAGGGAAAGAAAACAACTTTGATTTTGGGTATACGCATTTGATGTTCTGCTGGTTCGTTGGGTACGTTCGATACACTGACTGATGATATGTTTGCGGGAATGCCTTTTTTTCTTGCTTTTCTGCTCTGCCTCCACCTCTTCTCTGCCCTCCGTTCTACGACCTTTGCTTACCACTTTACCTCAGAGCATTTTTCAGATCATTTCTTAAAATATTTTTGCTGTCGCATAGTGCAAAGTTACAGACACAAAGCAAATATTTGCATAGCTAATAAGCGTGCAACAGTTGAAGAAATATTTAACATAAGAAATTAGTGTGGACTTTGAAGAAGTAAGTTTCTTGAAATTCTTTTACAAAATAGAGAAAGGAGTTAAATATGTAAAGAGCAGAATTATATATAGACAACGCATATATCATAAATATATATATAGTCATTTATCATTTGTGCACATTTTCAAATAAGTTTCATCAATTTATTAGCCCCTACATTGATGTAAACTAGTCGTATACGTCATATTGCCTTCCCCAAACAAAAAAATTAGTTTGTAGCTGCCACCTAAAAGCATGCTATAAATTTGTATCAAACTTGCTCTGCCTGCAGCCGCCACCTTATCAATTGTTTGTTAAAGTCACAATAGACGCGCAGGCAAAGTTGCTAATGTAATTAGACAGCTGAAAACAAAGGCTGAGCCAATCATTTATCTATAGGTGTTTTTATCCTCGCTTTTCCACCTGCCCGGAGTGCGCTTTAAAAGCTTGCCCTGTCCTGCCCTGCCTTGACTTGCCTTTGACTTGTCTTTGCCTCTGCCGCCGCCTCTGCCTCGGCTCTGCTGTGGCTATCAACCCCGACAGTAGTAGTAGTTTTCGCCAAGTTTTCAACCCTTTTTCCTGGCAACGTCGCACTCCGCACTGTGCATATCAAGTTAATTAAAACGCATTCATTCAAAGTGCCAGCAATGCAGAATTGCAGACACTTCTCCAACTACTCCCCGTCATTCCGCCTTCCCCTAACTGTTTGTCAGTTTCTTTTTGCAGTTTGTTTGTTCTCCACGCTTTTTTGGGGTCATGTTTGACTGGGTCACTCCCAACACACAAACAAACACACAGACAGAGAGAGGGAAGGAGAGAGAGGGCGGGAAAGGGAGAGTGACTGCACATAATAGCGCTCAATCAGGGAATGTTGAATGTATTTAGTGTGCGTTATTAAGGGGTCGTTTATTAATTATGCACAGCGACTGCAGCAGCAGTAGAAGCAGCAGCAGTTGGAGACAAGCATGCAAATTACGTATACGCCAGCGAGTGCAAAGCAATGCAAAGCTAAAGCTAATTAAATACAAGTTGAAGCAGCAACGGCAGCAGCACACAATACAAGGCTGATTAGTCTCTATGGTCAGTCATAAATAGCCATGGCACATGCTGCCACATGCTGTTGCCGCATGTCGCCGCATGCCACAAGCCGCAGACTCGTAAATGCCTGGCCCCGAAATGAGCTTAGTGAGTCTGATGTGCTAATGGTTAATACGCATCATTCGGATCAGGTGTGGCTCCAAATAGGTTACATAAACGAAGCGTCTCTTCTTTCCTCCCCCTTCCTCACACTCTTCACTGTGTGGGGGTGTGTCTGCGTGTGTGTGTGTGTTTGAGTGGGCCTTGTCTGTGTGTACTTTACTATTTAACGTAGTCGCATTAATACGCTTCAATAACTGAATATAATTGATGTTTAAAAAGTCGCACAAAAGTTACGATAAGTATTTCTTTCAGCGCACACACACACACATACATAATATATATATTTATATATATCGATATATATACGTGCGATTTATGCCATATCTATTGAAAATGCGTTATGCTTTTGTCATAAGACTTTTTTTTGTGCGTCTGGCAGCTGTAACCTTTCCCCGAGCAACTTTCTACCTCTCTCCCATCCTCCCTCCCTCGCGATGATGTCCGGCATCGATATCCAATTCCAACCCCCGCGATGCGTTGTTGTTATTGTCATGTTTTCTTTGGATCGGCTGGGTGAGTGTGCGGGTGTGTGTAAGTCAAACATTAATTGGCACTTAAAGGCATTTAATGGTCACATGGAGCGCACAGCAAAATGTTTTTTCCCTTCTTTCCATTTCTTTTCTTTTTTTTTTTGAAACAATTTTGATGTTTTCACAGCTTTCGCATTTTAACGATATATTGAAAAGTAACTAGCAAAATGATATTTATGAGCTCGCATATATCACGCACACTCATATCCATTACTTATACTTACTATGCGTCTGTCTGTGTGTGTGTGTGTGGGTGTGTGTGCGGGTGTTCGTGTGTGTTTTACTTACTTGCGGGTATTGGATTACGGGTCTATATGGCGCATATGAATAGTTGCCATTAGCTTTTAATTACTGTAGCTGAAAGCACATAAAGAACTAATGGTTGTTGTGTATACGTGTGTGTCTGTGTGTGTGTGTGTGTGCGATAATCGTGTAACTAAGTAGATTATGTGTTAAATAGAAGTTGCCGCGGTGTTAATCCATTTGCTCAGCTATACAAATTGCGAATGAAAAACTTCACAATTAAAGCAAAGACGGAGACAGAGACACGCCAAAGGAGAGACAGAGAGAAGGGGGGAAAGGAAGTTGCAAGGGAAGCCCAGCAGCAGAGGTGATAGCAGCTGCAAATGTTGGAGGTGGGATAGGAAAACACAAGCAAGGGAAGCTTGTGAGTTTGGTTTTGTCACTGGCGCTTCCTTTGTCTTTGTCCGGCCAACAGTCTAGCTTGGTCTCTGAGTCCTCAGTCCTCAGTCTACTGTGAGTTTGTCTGCGACTTTGTCCACTGTTGTCAACTGCTGCGCACTTCGTAGTTGTTGTTGTTGTTGTTTTTTAGCCTTTTTCATTTGATTGCAAAGTTTTTTACTTGCATTTGTGCTTTGGTGCGGCGTTGTTAAGTTTTAATTTAAAATAGCAAACACTTTAAGATTAACTGACGACGAAATTAACTTTTGCATCCAAGTGGAGTTGCTACAGAAAGTGCAGCCAGCTTTTGAAGGCGGCCAAGAAATGCGAATCCTGGCAACGCGTAACTTGCAACTGAAATGCTTTCGAGGGCAGCCCTGAAATGCGATGCCTTTTACTTGACTTGCAGTGCAGCTTAGAGTGCAGCAGGGTTATATGTATGTATCTGTATTTGTATATTGTATGCAGTACTTTATGCAATCTAATTTAATAAACTAAACTAACCACTTGATGCAGTAAGCGAGACAACTCAATTGCGAGCAATTTAAGACTTGCCGCAAAATTCGTAGCATACTTTTAAGGGCAGCATGAAAATTGTTATTTCCTGCTCTCATACAAATTGTTGATTTCGCTGCAGCTGCAGCTTCTTTAGATTTAACGCAGCCACATTTTTCTTCCTTCTCCCTCTCTCTCTCCCTGTCTTTTGCTTATTTGCCTTCTTATCACATTTTATATTTTACTTTGCTCGTTTACAAACTGCAAAATTTATGTCTATTAGCAACGCTTGCGGCCCATAAAAAGTTGTCTTGCTCATTGCACTAGCATAACGTTTACTATGGCACTTTCTATCGCTGACTGCCAGCTCTTGGTGCTTTCTTTCTCTCTACATCTATCTCTCTTTCTTTTTCTTCCTCTCTCTCTCTCTGCTTCTCGCCTCGCTCTATTGGATTAGATCTAAGTCAATATAGTTATACTGCGGGCAGGCCAACAAATTTCTTTTATTGCTGGCATAGCTAACGCATAAAATCCCGATATGCAGCAACTGTCTGCTGCCTGCACACAGGCGCACACGCACACACACACAGACATACACTGACTGCATATGAGCTCGGCCATAAATTTAGCTGCCGACATGGTAGTTGGCAGCTGCTGCTGCACCCGTTCGTTACACGCAGCCAGGCAGGCACAGTGGGGCAAGGTGCGAGAGGAGGCCGCTGTGAGCAGGAGCTGCTGCTGTTGCTGCTGCTGTTGCTGCTACTGTTGGTATTGCCTTTTGGATCGTTTGGTGCAATTAATGAGGCTGGCTGGCTGCGTTCTTCTTCTTATTGTTGTTATTGCTCTTTTGGCTGCTGTCGTTGTGCGTTATCAACAGGTGTTAAATTTCAATTTGCAGTTTATTGCTTATTAGTCAGCGCCAGCCTTCGACGTTGTTTGCAATTTAAACGAAATTAAATTTGCCCAATGCCCATGTCAGTTTATGGCCAACACATGCACACACACTCACAGAGAGAGTGAGAGAGATAACAAAACAAACACAGAGCTCGGACAAGGAAGGAAAGTCGCCTTGGGCCAAAGGGACATTAATTAAAGTTGACGTTTAGGTGTTAGCACTGTGCGCTGCCTGCGATATATCACAATGATCAATCACGCACCGGAGCCGGGTCGCTCCAAAAGGGACACGGTACACGGGACACGGATAAGGACAAACGGTAGTCAGTAGGTAGATGTTGCTCAAGACCAGAGACTAGAGAGAGACACAGGCAAATTGCTCGGCCTTTGCTCTGTGCTCTGTGGGCAATTCAATTTGCTCGTTTGATTTCAGGCTGAGAGCACGTACCATCAGTTGAACTAGCACGTCAGCGAGGCTATCATAAATTAGTTGCCATATGTTGTGCCCAACAACATACTCCCCTTCCCCCTCCACACATACTCTGCCTGATCTCTCCAGCTCTTGCTGCTCCAATTGAAGTTTATGTGCGATAAGCAACAGCGACATCAAAACAGTAAATAACAAACTCACACACACACACACACACTCGCTCGCATTTAATATTCAATATTTAATATGATAAAAGCAAAGGTTAATAACGTGCGCATTATCTACTTACCCTGCCATATGGTGACTCCTCCAAACCGGGCACAGTACGCGGCCTGTGCCGCTTTCCACTCTCCACTCGCTTTGTTCGTGTTCTGTTCAGTTTTTTTTCATTAAATTTATTTTCATTTAGTTTTCACAATACTTTTTGTTGTTACTCTTTAGTTTGAAACTTTCACTTTGAGTTTTGTTAACAATTTAACAAATTGTTGGTAAGTTCCCTGTGTGGGCGTAGGATGAGCAGAGGCAGAGGCAGAGGCAGGCGGCGTGTACCACAACCGTTGCCAGTCGAACTGCGACTGTTATGAAGCCTGATAATTTATCGGGCAGCAAGTCTAGCAGCGCATGCTGCGCTGGCACACGGCGACAGCGAGCCAAGCGACGCTCTGCTGACGTCGTCGGCGTCGCCGTCGCCGTCAACCCTCGCCGCGCCAACTTCTCTGAAGGGTGGTGGGGGGCCGTGGGGGGTGGTCTGCCTAGTGGAGTGAGTAGCTATGGCAACTTGGGCGCGGTGTTCCGACCCAGCAGCAGCAACAGCGCAACAGTTCGCAAAGGGATGAAAAACGTTGTCGTCGTCGTCGCCTGTTGAGGCTCAGCGGTGGCTCCTCGTTTCGCTCAGTTCGCAAATGGGATCCACAAACGGCAACCAGTTGACATCGTCGCGCCATATGCTGCAGCGGCAGCGGCGCCCGTTACTCTTGTTCTTGTTCTTGTTGTTCCTCCTTGGTGTTTTTGCAGCAGCTAACTGCAGACTGCAGGCAGCAAGGCAGGCAGGCAGCGACACCACCTGGCACCACCCACCTGTAGTCACGCACACGCTGCGTATACGCTATATCTGTGTGTGGATTGCATTCGCTTCTTGTGTTATTGTGTTACACTCTCAACTGCGCCGGCGCCGGCTGCCAACAAGTGAAGCAACAAGCAGCAACAGCAGCGACAGCGACAGCGACGTCGACTGCGGCAGCAGGCAGCAGCAGCACCCCGTCTGGCCCTGGGCAACAGTGTGTGTGTGTGCGGAAGCGAGAGAGAATGCGCACAAACGCCTACGCTGCGCCGGGTGCGAGCGAGTGCGCACGAGTGTGTGTGGCGGCCACACATTAACAGCAACAACAACAGCAACAACAAGAGCAACAGCAGCAGCAACAGCAACAGCAACAGCAACAGCAACAGCAACATATGGACAGCTGGCGGCGTCGCTTGTTTTTTTCTAGCCTTTTTTTCGTTGGTGTGTTGTACTTCGTCGTGCTGTTTGCTGTTGGGAGTTTTGGTCGCCGTCCTCGTCTACTTATTATTATGCTTAATTTTTACCGAGCTAGCATTAAAGAAACACACGGCAGAGAGCCGAGCCGAGCAGAGCAGGGCAGCAACAACAACAACTGCAACGGCATTTAAAGTGAGCAGCGGAGGCTGCGTCCATATGCGATGGCATTTATTGGCATAGGAAGCAAACGGGGCAAAAAGTAACAAGTACGAGCATGTCTCATATGTTTTTGCTTTAACTTAGCTGCGGCTAAGGCAGTCAGGCAGCCAGCCAGCCAGCCAGCCAGCCAGCAAGCCAGCAACCACAACAACAACGCCAGCAAGGACAATAAACACTGGCGCCGGCAACATTGACATGGACGTTGTCGTCGTCGCGTGGTTGGGGCAGACGACGACGATGAGGGCGACGATGCTCAAAAGTCAATTGTTTGCGCCTGCACGAGGAGTGTCTGCACATGTGGGTGTGCGTGTGTGTGTGTGTGTGCTTTCGAGTGTTGTGCATGCGTGTGAGTGTGACTGATATATGAGTACGTGATTGCGGTGTGTGTCTTCTTGGCAAACTTGTTGCTGCCCGCCTGCTTTTAGCCAAAGTTGCAGTCGAACTTCACACACCACACACACACGCATACTTAGGCAAACACTCACTCACACTGGCGAGCTTAAGTTTTGGGCAATTGTGCAACTAAACTGGCAAATATTTGACATATAATCCGCTCTGACTGGCCGCGTTGTACCTGTAGTAAAAGTTGCACAATTTTCATAGCATACTTTTTAGCGCGCCGAGAAAATTCCCTCCCACGATTATATTTGCGTTAATTGAGAAGCGATTAGCAGGCATTAGGCAAGTTTTTAATTGCCTGAGTGCTTCATATAGTTTCTTCATGCATTTTACATGCCGCTGAAAGGGTTAAGAAGATGGGTTAAGAGTTTCGAGTGGAAATTCTTAACGTTTCACGGCATTTTGCCTGGCCATGCAAATTCGAGTATTTCCTGCGCTTTTCTTCGTGAGTTACGAGTTAAGCACGTTGCGTAATACAATATCTTTGCTGTTATATTATATTTCAGTTATTCAGTTATTAGAAAATACGTTTACCCCTGCTGGGGGGCGGGGGGTAAAAATGAAACGCAAACGGAAACGGAAATTGTGTATTGATTGTCAACTCAGTTAATTATGCAAAAGTTCATTTTTCGTTTTCCTCATCTCTTTTTGCTCTCTTTTTTCGCTGTCAAGTTTCACTTATAAAAGAAAATATTATTTTAAAATCTTAAGTGAAGAATTTCGAGGGCAAAAGAAACGAGCGAAAGAAACGCAATCAGAAGCGAGCGAACGCGACTTGCTGAGCTGCAAAATTATAATCAATGACGTGAAGATTAATTGTGTTTTTTTCGCCCACATTTTGTACCTTTTCTCGCTCCCTACGCAACTTGCTGATTGAGAACTCAACTTTTGCTTAATGAAGAGGAGGAGGAGAGGAGGGGGAGAGGGGTAAGGAGTGGCAACAGTGGCCGTGTACAGCTGCAGCTGACTTTAAATTCAGCGTAAGCTACTCTCGATGCACTCGATGTACTCCCATTTTATTAGCCTCGCTAAGGCAATCTATCTACCTATCTCTCTCTCTGTCTCTGTCTAGCTGTCTATATGTCTCTCTTGCTTGGCAAAGTGCCGCGAAGTGTCGCCTCATATGAAAAATTGAATTGTCTCTCATCTGTGCACTTTGCTGGCGCTGGATAAGCGCGTTGGGGTTGCCGCCAGACGAGATAGGCAGACGCAGAGACAGACGGACTGACAGACGGACAGAGCAGAGCGAGGCGCAGCCAGCGAGACAGACAAATGGTAGGACAAACAATTGTTGAGGGCTGTTCACTGTGTGTGTGTGCGAGTGTGTGTGTGTGTATGGGTGTGCTGCGCGCATATTTCAACTGTGTGTTGTGGCTTGTAGCGACGCGTTGTCGTTGTTGGCTGTGTTTGGCCTACTTTCTGTTGGTTTGCTGTTTGGCTGGTCGGCATTAAGCACATTCACACATTCACTCACACACACACACATACAGTCGTACACACAGTCGCATTTACACGTCCAGCTGGCAACAGCTGCTGGTAAATTTTCAGCGTCTGCTTTCATATGCGCAATATGCAGAGGGCTCTCGCTAGCCAATAAACCGTTAGGTGTGTGATTGTCTGCGTGTGTGTGTGTGCGCGCATTACGTATACGCATATTGGCAGGGCATTGGGGATCTGGTGAATGGCTTCCTGGCTGCCATTTGCATCTTTTACGGCCGCTGTGATTCGATTGCAACAAACAGTTTTAACGGGCCATCGACGAAGCAGCAACAGCAGAAAAACGGAGAAAGGAGGAGAGAGGAAGGCAACGAGAGAGTAGTAAGAGAAGCCAAGGGAGGCGAAAGGGCAAAAGCAGCGCAGCAAGAGACACAATAAGCATATAACAATGACATAAAAGCCAAGAACATGCAACTTCAACCCGTGTCTGGCTCTGTGCGCGGGTGTGTGTGTGTGTGTGTGTGGCAAGTTGTGTGGCGCAACGGGCGCATAAAACCGAAGGAAATTGTAAATGAAACGCACTTGAAATGCTGCTGCTGCTGCAACGTCGGCAACGACAACTAACACAGACGGACGGCGAGTCGGACTCACACACACACACACACACACACACAGAGAGAGAGAGGGAGAGAGGATACTGGGCGTAACCGTATCCTGCTCCTTCGCTGACAGCGCGACGCATAACCAAACGCGTTCCTGTCCCCCAACCCACTTGGATTGAGTTACAGTTACACATTCACGACCGGATGCGGATGTGGATGCGGATGCGGATGTGTGGATGTGCCGGCAGTGTCGGCAAAGGCGCTTTGTGGCAACATATGGAGAGTGTGCTTTAAGTGCAATTGTATATCCTTCCTGGGTTTTTGTGGTGCGCTGGGTATCTCTATGGCTCTCCCCCTCTCTAACTCCCTCTCCCCCTCCATCCCTCTCTGTATTTCCTTCTCCCCCTCTCCCTGTCTGTTTGTCTGCGTGCGACACACATAAATAATACAAGCACATGAGTCTTGCCATACTGTCGCGTAATGTGTAGCGTGAGTAAGCGCATCTAAGCTCAATACTTAGGTTACACATACCCCCACAAACACACGCACACACACACACATACTGCACACAGAGGCACTCCCACTCTTGGCGCACACCCTTTCGTATAATTATTTATGTAATTGTCATCCGAACTTCATAAGATTTCATTTAATGGGCCATATACCAAATATAAATTGGCTTTCTTGATTTATTTGAAGTTTGCCAAGGCAGCTCAGCCCAGGCTGGCAGGCAGTCGCGTCGCCGCCGGCATTTGTCTAACTGTCACACACACACACACGCGCGCACACACGCACACAGCTTGAGGGAGAGTGAGAGTGTGCTGCAGCTGATGCTGCTTGCTGCCTGCTGCTTGTGCCTGAGCTCGTCAACTCGGCTGAGACCGCAAATCGAATTACACATGCAAATCACTTGGTTGGCACTTTCTCCACTCACCACACTGTCCCCCCTGCGCATCCCCTTCCCCCTTTGCTCTGGCATTCTGCTGTCCATTTTGGGTTTTTTCTCTTCTCGTTCTCGTTCGTTTTGACCACGTTGATGATGACGTTGCTCTGCTTGGTATCTTAATAGCTATTCGGACAGTTTAAAGCAATTACACAGACACACACACACACCTACACACGCAGCCAGACATACTAATACTCTCCCACACACACACAGACAGACACCTAGAGCTAAGCTCATATCGCTTTGCTGTCCAACACCAGCCCCAGAATCGAATTACACAACAAGCTGTGAATTAAATCCTGTCAATAATCGAGTTCCATTTGCGAAGAGCACTTCATGGGCATCCATAGAGTTGTGTCCCTCAGAAAGATCTGAGATTTTATGCGGGCATAATTGAAAATAAAAATAAAAAGAATAAAGAATAGAGAGAGTGGAACACAACAGGAAACTGAACTGATGCGGCTGATTGATTATTTTTACAGTCACTTTTGTACGCAATAATGCAATTTGAAGTTCTTTTGTTTGATGAATACAACAAGAAATTAAATATCTTATTTCATTATACAATAGAAATAAAGGAATGTTAAATATGTATTTAGTATGAAGTGCATCTAAGAAGATACTAACAAGACGTTTTTCGCTCTTATTATCGGAAATGAAACTGATTTGTATTAATGATTTAGTTTTTAAATTGATCATTAATACATTATGAACGTATGAAAGGATCTACATTTTTTTTTTTTTTTTTTTTTTTTTTTATTTGACGTTGAATACAATGACTGTATTATCAAGTGGTCCAACGACACCAAGCCGATGATAGCTGCGCGCGATCTAAATTCTAAATTTGCTCAGAGGGTTGGAACGCTCTTAAGGAGACATTATAAAGAACAGAAGAGTCGAAGTAGCCTTCTGTCCGTGTCTGCGTCTCTTATTATACCCGCTATCTATAAGGTAGAAGGGTATAACAACTTCTCGCGAACTGAAAATACCTGTATCAGGCAGAAGAATGCGTGGCAGAAACTATATATTCTATATTTTTAAATACTCTTAACCAGTATCAACAGCCAAGTCGATGTGGCCATGTCTATTTGTCTTTCTCTCTGTTTGTCTGTCTATATGTCAGTCTGACTGTTTGTATGAATCTGAATGTCAACGACTTTAAGAGCTAGGACTCCCTAAAATATATGAAAAGATGACTAAATTCTGAGTGCATATCAAGCTCACCTTATATCCACCTCCGTAAGTCGAGAGAATTCAAATTCCAAGCGTAATTTGAAAGCAGGACAGTTCATTTGTAGTAGACACAAAAACTATCAATGCCAAAATTCAGATCATTTGGTTCCAATCGGATAATTAATATTGAAAGTTTTTCAAAAATATGTAGTTTTCAAGAGTAACTCAAGCAATACCTAACCGTACCCTCCAAAGGATGCAACAATAGGTACGCTGAACATAGCAATTATATATCAATGAATTCGTTCAGGTAAGTAACGGGTGCAATACATTTATCACAATACAGCACACAAGACTTTAGACTTCCTGCTTTCCTGTAATAAACCATATATGTATATAGTATGTAGCTAAAAATTGAAGCAATCATCATGCCCTCTTTTATCCTAATATACTCAGTAGCAGTCTTTGCTATCTTTCTCTCGTTGTCTCCTTCTCTTAGCTCTGCAGTTCTTTTACTGTTTTCGCACACTTTTTATCGCTTTATCTAACGTTTATTCCCGCCTTCTATTCCAGTCCTTCTCCTACTCCATTTCTATTTCTCTGGCATTCTCTTCCGCCTTTGCCTCGTTGAAAAATGCATAAAAGATGCTTCGCTAAAAGTCAAAACAAATCACATTTTAATTTATTTATAACTTTATTCATGAGCCACCTAGCACGCCCCTCTTCCTCCCCACTCACACCAGCAAACTCTCTGCTTCCTTCTTCACATTGTGTTCATACTCAGGAATAGATTCCTTTTCGATAATTATTTCGTTTCCCAAACAAAAAAAAAGACAAGTTGCTCAAACCTTATCGCCAACAACTGTTGCATCGCACAATTATGAACGAAGCGAACGCAAATGAATACACAACGAGTGAGTGAGTGAGTGAACGAGTGTATTCATGCCGGGGCAAGCAACAATAATCTGAATTGTCAACAATATTGTATAACGATCTTGATAGGACATAGTCAGGCCCTTCCTAACTATGCGGACTCCCACAGTGTCTTAGTCACGCAGTCACATAACGCACATATAGTACGTGCGTGTGTGTGTGTGTGGGTGGAGTATGTTTTTTTACTGTCGCACGTTTCACAGTTAATTTATATTCATAAGTCAAATTGGTGTACAATTACCGCCCGATTATGAAAACGAGCAGCAGCGGGCGGCCAACGACGGCGCGACGTTTGTCAAAATCCCCCGACATGGAACGAACCCCCTCGACTTGGCCCGCGCCAAGGGATGCGGGGTCGTGCGCGCTCCATATGGAGCGAGTTTGTTGTTGCTGCTATTTCTATTTTTTAATACGGCGACAAGTTGAAGCAACAACAACAACAGCAACAGCAACGAGGGCAAAGGAGCAACAAGCAACCCCCGAGTGACACTTGGCAAGTATTTTCGCTTGCTGCGCTGCGCTGCGCTCCTCCCGCTGCTCGCTATCTCCCCAAGGATCACGAGCACAGCGCCAGTTGCCATGGCAGAAAACGAGCGGAGGGAGGGGGGCAGAGTGAAAAGGGAAGTGGAGGCAAGTGGGAGCTGCCTTGTATGTGGAACTAGAGGAAGCTCTCTCTCTTGCTTCGCTTCGCTCCGTGCCCGACTAGTTGATGAGCTGGCGCCTCGTTGCGGGCGGGCGATGCTGTCGTTGCTGCTGCTGCCAGTGCCACTGCCACTGCTGCTGCTGATGTTGTTGCTGTTGTCGTGTCAGGACATGTCACCTACACACAGAGCCACATGTAGACGCTTCCGAATGTATGCGGAGTTGGGTGCCAGCTCTGGTCCGAGTCTGGGTCTGGGTCTGAGTTGCCCTGCGGCGCTGACTGGGCGGCATTAACGAGCCAGCCCGAATGTCCTTACAGAGAGAGGGAGGAAGAAAGAGGGAGACGGAGAGGGAGACTGAGTGGGAGACCGAGAGGGCGACCGAGAGGTGGCATCATGAAGTCAGCCCAGTCACTGGAAGTCAAGCAGTCGCAAGTCGCTGCCGGGCATAGTCGTGGCTATAGCTAAGCCGTCATCTTGTCATCGTCATGAAAAATCTGTGAAGTCAGCCACAATTTTGGCGCCAGTCTGCTTAGCAGCCAGCTGTGCGTGTGCGGATGCGTTAACCCAATCCACAGAGTGTGGGCCATCACCTCCACATGCCCACATCTCCAGCTCTCTCCACCTCTGCCACCCCGATAAGCCTCAGCTCAATCTACATACAGTCTTTGCTCGCTCTCTTTCATTTTCTTCCTCTCGTTCTCTCTTTCTGTTCTCCATTCTCCTTTCTCTATTCTCAATTCTCTATTCCTTTGCCTGCGCTGGGGGTAAAAATCATTCCGCAATGCTTCATTTTAATTTAGCCGCACAGTGCGAGGATGTCGTCGTCGTCGTCGTCGAGGATGCCGGAGCCGTAGTCGGGCGCTTAAACGTATTCAAAGCGCGTGTACAACGTAAGGAGTCACGCCCCTTTGCTTGCCCTTCGCCCTCTGCCCTGTGGCCCCGTGCAGCCAAGTGGCATGCGGCTTTAGTTTTAATTTAGTTATTGTTGCCACTTCAATTGGATTCGCAGCCCAGCAGGATTGAGGATTCATCCAGTCTGCCCATACAGCACTCTCTCTCCCCCTCCCTCTCTCTGTCTCCCTTTCTGTGTGGCCACCCTGACGTGTATTAAATCCAAGTTTTATCGAGCGTCCTTTGGGCTTTGCGCTCGCTGATTTTTCGATTTTGAAAATGAGGTCATGAGACGCGGCGCGGCGTGGTGTGGCACGTCTGCCATATGGGAATCGGGTTGGCCTTTGAAATCGCAGCCGAAAGTCGCCGCTGGGAGCACTCGCAGCCTGTTGCATGTGCCACGGGCGTACAAATTATTAAAGAGCGAAAGAGTAAGGCGGAAGTGGAAGTGGGAGTGGCAGTGGCAAAAAAGGAGGAGTGGCAGCGAGAGTTGTGTGTCAAGTGAGCTAAAACACTTGAGATATACATTTTCATAGCATACTTTCGAGCGCGCCGAGAAATTAAACTGACACCAACCAACAGTGGTGGCCAGCAAATTGAGACAGCTTACACTGCTCAACGGGATTAGTTATTCATGTTTTTCAAAATGATCCATTTTCACATATTGACTTTGAATACAAAAACTTGTTCTTGCTTTCTTAAGCTTTATATGTTCATTGTAATCTGCATGAAGTGAAAAACGCATTATTGATGCGTTGCCAAGCGCCACGCGCGTTGCTTATTCCCCACCTCAGCTCATCCCACGCCCATCAGCGGCTTAAAGTACACCGTCGGTTTTTTTTTTAGATTTAATGGTGAAACGCAACAACTATGCTGGAAAAGCCAAACAAGCAAGTTCCATTAGCTGGTCGCGGATTGGACGCGTCGAAGGAGGAGGAGGAGGAGCAGGAAGAGGAGGTTGAGCTTTTAGCTTACAGCTTTCGGCTTAGCCTGGGCTAATGATACGCGTTTCTGGTGAAATTATAAAGTGCCTTCTGCCAGAGAGAACAGCAGAGAACACAGCACGCATAACGTTGGCACTACAATTAATTTTTCGTTTTTGGGGCGAACATCGCCCACGGATCGCGCATCCACGAGTGCGCGTGCACTCGAGTTGATTTTAAAGCCAACTTAAGTCGCAGAAGTACACGCAGATGACTGACGAAGGCTCCTTACTGTATCCTAGCAGCTGTTGGCCTAGCCTAGCATAGCATAGCATGCGGAGCATTTTGTAAATTAGCCTGGCAAGCTCAGCCTCCAACCTCGTCGATGCTGCTGCTCCTCGAAAGCCAAACAATTAGCTGAAGTGGCTTAGCAGCGGGCGCCTGATTGAAATTAAGTGCAATTCAAATGGCGACACGAAACGTATGCAATAAAAGCAATTTACCTAAAGCCGCACACACCCCTTACCCCCGTTCCCTGTGCTGCCCCTACATCAACTGCTCATTCAATAATAGAGTGTGTTGCCAGAGTAGTCTCAAGCTTAATCCCCTCGCTCGCAGCTCCCTCTTGGTAAACGCAACTTTTCTTTCAATTGACTACAAAGCGAAATGTGCGTCGTTTTGTGGCACATGCACAGGATGAGGACTAAGAGTGGGCAGGGGGAGGTGTAGGAGTGGCTAGCTACTGCTGTTTGTCTGAGCTGCGGCATTAGCTCAACGCGCAGCAGGTTGCCAATGTTGTCTATTGTTCCCTTTCTTTCTTTCTTTGCTTCTCTCTTTAGTTTTCTTTTTTGGATTCGTCCTCTTACGTTCTGCTCTGCTCTGTATTATTCCCTCCTCCTGCCCTCGCACATAATTGATTTGTGCTCCAGCGTCGTCGTTGTGCCACCCAATTTGGTTGGCATTTGAACGATTTCGCCTCCTGCTCAATTGAATGGAAACTTAAATATACATATGTATACATTGTATGTACGTGTATGTCCTGCCTCAGGTTCGGATCACCATAGTCCGAGACGGCGACGGAGACGGAGTCCAGAGTCCTTGTCCGTGTCCATGCTTACAAATCATTGGCTTTTGCATTTAGTCCTTACCAAGCAATTCGAATATTTTATTTCAATCTAATAACACCAAACCGATTCGAGTTACCTCCCTGTCTCACCTCTGTCTCTCTCTCTTCTCTTCTTCTCTTTCCCCTTCTGTGTGTTTGTTTCTGCTTCTGTCTTGCGCTGTGCTTTGGCATTTGTCACGTTGCAGGTTTGGTTTTTGTTATTAATCTCAATTTGCCCCCACACAGTCACACCTCGGCTGGAGTCCTGGTACGCCCGGTATGCCGACTCTGCCGACTCTGCTGGCATCCTGGTGCTGTCCTCTCTCAATGCTGAATCTCCTATTGCTGCTCCCTTCTCGCACCACAATATGATACACTGTTTACCTTTGCCGCACTGCGAACGTGCCTCAACGAACGAAAGTTCCAACCTGGCTGCGACTGTGACTGCGACTGCGACTGCGACTGCGTCTGCATATATCTGCATGAGACACATTCATCCTGCCATTTGGATACACTTTAATGAAAGCAACACGATAATCCCTGGCATCCTTGATGGCAGCTTAGACAATTACGTTGCGACCCACTGCAGCGCATCAATTCAAGTAGCACACGAAGGAGCATGAGACCAAAATAGAAAATACTTGTTTGTACTCGATTCGGATTTGGATTTGTAATCCAAATGAGCTTTATTAGCCTCGTGACTATAAGTGCTCGAGAAGTTATTTATATCTAGTTTTATGGGATTTTTTCAGGTGTATAATGCATAGCTAATGCACAGCTAATGCAACTTTACTTTATTGGTCTTTGTACATTTTGGTAATCTTTAATTGGGTTTGAAATAATAAAACAGATTTAAATCGAAATATTCTAGATATTCCGTAGATGTTCTAGACCAAAATTGGCAATATCTTTGAAAAGATAAAAATCATTTTAGTAATATTGAGTGTATTATAAATTAAAAAATAGTTTCAGGTATTTTAATCGGTTTGGAGTATATTATAAAACAGTTTTATAGCTATTTATGCAGAATATAAAGGACTAATGTCAAGTATATATTTTAATATTTATTTGTATATTTTATATAGTTCATAAATTTGTATATGTTTTCAGTTATTTATCCTATTTTAATAGAAGCTTCATTAGAATTTAAAAGATTTTTGTCAGTATTATAATGACAATATATATTATAATGAAAATATTTTATTTTTTATGCAGCTAATTTATACTATCTAAATCTATCTATAGAGACAAGTTCATCAGGCGATATATCTAAATTTTTACCGTTCTAGCTATTTTTTGCAGATCTTTTCCAGTCAAAAATAGCCAGTAGTATCAAATATTATTATATAGTACTACTTTTAATATATATTAATAAATATATTTCAGTCCTCTAGCATCTTTACATGTAAGTTAATCAACAGTAAATTAAAAACTTGCTATTTATATTTCCCTTTTTCAAACACTCTTTCCTCTAAAGAGTATACCCAGTTCAGCTAGCAATAAGCCCCCCGGAAAAACAGAAACCTTGGGGCTATGCAACAATTGAAATGGGCGTGTTCAACGTTTGACCAGGGGCGTTAAAGCGCAAAGCACATAAAAAGCCAAAGCAGAGCATCGAGCTAAGCGGAAAAAAAGGCAGCCTGCATACCTGCCATACCCTAGACGAAAGCCGGACGGGTACTTCGATTTGCCAGCAACACAAAAAAGTGCCATAATTTGTGAGCTCAGTCCCAGGAATGGGAAGAGTGGACGAGTGGACGATGCGAGGATGGGCAAGGGAGTAGCGAGGGGGCAATAGCAGCAGGACAGCATCGGGACAATGTCGGGACAGCGTCGGGATGCGTGTTTATGCCATTCAGAATAGATTACAGCAACAAAAACAGAGGCCATTGCTGTTGTGACAGTACAAACAATTGAAATGGGCGTGGCAACGGCAACGGCGACAGCGACGGCGACGGCGACGTCAGCTGCCGTCTGATGGTCACTGGGCAAAAACAATGGCCCAACGAAAATTGGCCATTTTTTTGTTGCTCCCTGCTCCAGCTCATGCTCTTTTTACCCACTTCTACTTCCATTTTTGTTGTAAATATTTTGCACCAGCACAAAGGCTGAAAACATATTTGCGCCGGCAGGGATTGGTGGGGAGGGGGAGGGCCGTCAGGTGCCCTGTGCCCTGGGACTCAATTGCAGAGATTTTCAATTTGTTGTCGCAGCACGTGCGCAGCGTGTGCGACTAAATTATGATACAGTTTCAGTTTTTGAGTGAATATGAAGAGTTACAAGAGACACTGTAAGTGCTAAAGTATGCGTACAACTCGTAGTGAAGAGGAGGAGGGGGAGGTAGGTATATTTGGTAAGACAATAAGTTAATTATGCTCGTGCTGCTTCTTCAGCCAGTCTTGTTGTTTGGTAACTTAAAACGCCCTGCAAAGAGGGCAAAAGACATGAGGGGGAAAGAGTAGGGGGAGAAGGAAGGGGGGAAACTGGCAGATAGACATAATGGGGCCAGGGCCAGAACAGTAGAGTTGCAGGCCAAGCTGGCGATAATGGGTGTTATGGCAACGCCTGGCTAGGTAAAAGGACACTCCGTCCTGAATGACTGACAACAGCAGCAGCAACAGCAACAGCAACAGCAACAACACACAGCAGCAGCAGCGACAACAGCAGCTGTTGCGCAATGATAAAAGCCAACAAGTTCTCTGTCCAGCACACTCTCCTGTTTATCCCGTTTTATCCTGTACATTTCCATGCACATAGCATTATGTCGAATGATCTATTTATACCCGCGCGCACATAAAGCAAACCCACTGCAGATTTCTCTGCCTCGGGGTTGCAAATTATAATTAATTCCCTGTAATGACATGCTCACGCACACACACACACACAAACTCTTACACACACATGTATGTACATATGTTAGAAATTAGATGTCGCCCTAATTAGACAAGCCAACTAACCAATTTGAAATGAAAAACGATTTCTAATCAAGTAATTTGTGCGTAATCGCCCACAAGCAAAGCGCATAAACAGATTTTCATTTTCCATTTTCAATTTGAATTGAATTTTCTTTTGTGCTCACTTTGAATTGTTTAAGTAATTACTAATCAAAGGATTAAAGGCAATGAATAGCAGGAGTATATGCAGAATAGATGTTTGAAGATATCATGAATAGTCTGTTTGTGCACCTAGTTCTATGAGATTATAAGTACCAGAGATAGCGAAATTACAGTACTAGTTTTTCTCTAATTAGAATAGAATAAGAATATGGCCACGCCCCTTCTCGCCTCCAAATCCATAATGAAGCATTATTTAAATGTGTGTGAATATATTTAATATTTGTTGGTACTATGTTTAATAATAAATTATGATATCATCGCCATCTTAATCAGTTCTGGTTGTACGGATATTTCCATCGCTGCCAAAAAGTAGGCTATAAGAAAATAAGTATCCTTTAAAGTCTTATACAGTCAGAGCTGGACTGATTTATTCTTGATTTAACCCTCAGATTGACATTCAAAGTTAAGTTTTCCTTGTTTTTTATTGTTATTCTTACACTTAATTTAACATCTTAATTAATTGAATTTATAAATCAAATCAAAATTGTTATTATAATCCAATTTTCTAAATTCCTTGAGTGTAATTGCAAAAAGCAACTGGATATTGTTGGTATTGATTTTACTATATTCCACTTCACAACTTCCTTAATACTTTCCTTTCCCTCTCTATTCCTTTTCTCTTGCTCTCTCTCTCTCGCTCTCTCTCTCCTTTCCATTCTCTTTTGCTCTTATTACATACAATTTTTACTTCCAATCTTTAAATCCTCCTCCTCTTATCAAGTCTCTTTCTGCTATTCCTATTACTTCCTCCGTCCAATCGCCATCAGCAATCGCTTCTCTCATCCTCAACTCTCTCTCATATTATGTCGAACCATTATAACTGTTCTCTTGATATTGTTGCTCCATTATGGTTCCTTTATTACCTCAGTTCGCCAGCACACGTTTGCCAACTGAATACGTTCCCTTTGGGGCTGCAAGTGCCGGCGCAAATTGGATGTCCTCTTTGGCCACTTTGGCACTCGAGTCTAAATAGTTTGGTGACTTTTTAATTGCGGGCCATAAGCGTGTTCGGTTGCACTGAAAGCACAACTGCAACAACAACAACATCTCAACAACAACAGCGAGAGCAACAAGCAGAGCAGAACAATTGGCCATAGAGAAAGTTTTGCCTTTGCTCCAAGCACCAGAAGGAGCTCAGGTGTGTGTGTGTGCGAGTGGGTGTGCATTAAAGGTAACAACATCCTTAAAGCATATGTAGCCAGGGATACATGTGTCACTTAGCTTGTTGTTGTTACTGTTGTTGTTGTTGTTGGTCTGCTTTTATTGTGTGTCGCTACTTTGGTTTCCCGGAAAAGTCATAAAAGCGTACAAAAAGCAACTCGCAACTGGCAACTGGCAAAGAAATGGCAAGTCAAGCCAAGCCAAGCCAAACAATACAATTTGTTACCAATTAAATGACTGCATTACATAATAATAATAATAACAACTGAAGCAACAACAACAACAACAACAACAAGAGTTGCCCCGCCCTCGAACTGAATTGAGTGACAGACAAGGCAACTGTTGTTATTCCTCGTGTTGTTGTTGTTGTTGCTGTTGTTTCTCCTGGCGTCAGAGAAGCCAAGCAAGTTGCTGTGCAGGGGGTGTGTGCGGGTGTGTGTGCTGTGGGGCATACGTAAGCATCCAGCTGCCAACGCATATTGGTTGTCAAAGCAACCGAATCAATAGCAAACAACACTGCGCTCCCCACCAAAGTCTCACAGGATTGTTATCCAAGAAGGGGAAGGGAAATAGGGAGGCAACTCTCGTCGTCTTTATTAGAAGGTGAGCTAACAAAATTTTATATTACTTCATTATGTGAAAGCTTTTGATTTTGATTTGATACCATAATTTGCTTGAGCCGAGCAATCTTGCTCCCGTCTCCCCCCTCCCCCGTTGCTGCTGTGGCATTTTAATAAATTGAATATCTATTCATTAGCCAAATTAGCACAAGGACAAGCTAAACTGAGCAACATCAATTAAAAATCAAACGCGTCTTTGTTTATATCAAAATATATATATAAATGTTTATTAGTAATTTTATATATGTATGTGTATGTGTTTGCATGCCTGACTTTATTAGTCTGTGTGTGTGTGTCTAGTTTCCCATCGCAATTTGATTTGCACACAAATTGCAATCAATTTATTTGTTTATTATTCACTTCTCCCTCTCTCTCTTTTTCTCTTTATTGACATTTCTCATTTTTGCAATAATTATTCGAATTTTTGCTGAGCCGTTCAAATAGTTTTTACCAAATATTCCTAACACTTTTCGCACACATACACAACAAATTTGTTTGTCGACTGATTACACGGTTTACAATTTCTATGCACAATTATTGTTGTTGTTGTTGTTCTTGTTGTTTATTTATATCTAGTATTTTTTTGGTATTTACTGTATTTATTTGCATATTTATTAGTTTAGTTCTCTAGACTACATTTTGGTTAAATTCAAAACTATGTGTAGATAGTTAGTGTTTTAGTAGAGTGTGTGTGTGTGTGTGTTTACTTACGTGTGTGTGTGTGTGTGCGGGTGTGAACTGCACCTTCAACTAGTTAAGTTGGCTGCGCCTTGTCAAGTTAAGCTCAGGATCGGGGGAGGAAGAGGAAATGTAACAAAAGAGAATTGTGTTTTATCTTTGGCATTTTTTATTCAAAATAAATTGATACCATTATTGTTGTTGTTGTTGTTGCTGCTGTTGTTGCTGTTGTTGCTCTTGTGGTTTTGTCGTACTTCATGTTCTTGTTACAAAATTCATTTTCAGTGTAAAAAACATTTTAGGCTTAATGAGCTTCTTTTTTTTACTCAAATTAGTACACAATATTCGTGTGTGTGTGTGAACATACGCTACATGCTATAATAATAATGGTATATGCTTAATTTAATAGGCATTACGCCGCCATTGCGGTCGCACTTATTTTCCGATTTTCCATATCAGTATTTTCCGCATCATATTCCCTTCATTTCACTTTTTTTTTTCAAATACAATATATAAAGTACTGTGAAAATATTGCTACAACTTATACAGATTATGTTCGTTCGTATTTAAAATCAATGGACATATTTAGGTTGCGTGTGATACACATCTTAAAAAATTGTTTCGTTTAGTACAATTCAAATGGTTCGATTTGTTTTCTTCAAGTTTAAGTTAAGATTAAATATAAGTAAGTATATAAATACGTGTATATTCTAATCATATAGGGGCATCATCATGTTAAATCAATTAAAAACTAAGGGCTACTTTAAGTAATGATTTGATATACTTAGTGTGTGTGTGTGTGTATGTGTTGTTGTGGGACTTTGTGTGTGTGTATTTGTTTTGATTGATTTACGACAAGTCTGGATATGATGTTTTGGTGGTATGGAGGAAGCACTTGTGGGGCTATGTTAGGAATATTCAGAACATGTACTATTTAATTATGTTTTGATTTGTATTTGTTTAACGATTCGTTAGTCAATTGGCAGCTGTAATAGGTATATATATATTGTATATACTGTACTGTACTGTATGTATAAATCAAGAGAACCTTTGCTTCTTAAAACCTAATGCAGAACTCAATTAAAGCGTCGACATAATAAAGAAATGCCCTCTGCTCGAGTGGCAGCTCTTGTGATAACTGAACAGTAAAACCAATAATGTAAAATGGATGAATGATATGATATATATGTGTGTATATATATCTATATAATACTAGACTCTACTGCATAATTATGCCAACTGCTTCTAGCACTGATGCGCGTCTAGAAGGTGGTACAAATTGAATTTCTCTTAATCTTTTCTTTTATGCCTAAGGCAGCCCGGGGCCAGTGGATACAAAATTGCAACATCGGACGGTACTGACCGTGTTAAACGAATCTAAACAATTCAACTTGATTGAGTCAAGCTGAACGTCTTAAGCGCTGCTCTTACAATAATATAATTTTCTTTTTGCAGTTGAATTTACTAAAGCGAACCAAGCAAAGGGCATTGAATACAGTAACTGACTGTATTATTCAAATTTCAGCATAATCATCTTGTATCTTGTAGTTTTAAATGCTATCCTATAAATGATTTGTGTGAGTGTGTATGAGTGTGTTTTTCAAGCACTTGCGCTTGCGTACTAAAGTGTGTGTGTGTGGGGGTGTGTGTACAATTCATATAAGTTAAGGTACATACTAGATAAATAATATGCAGCATAGTTTCTTTCATGTGTTTCGAGTTTTCAAGTATGTGTTCTTCAGCATTAGCTTAAGTTGTTTGCCAAGTCGCATATTGAAATCGTTAATTGATTGTTTTACAGTTGTATCCATATACTCATTCATCATTTATAATACCATTCAATAATGTGTCACTTTTGTGGGCGGGCTGTTTTTCCATCTTGATTTGCATCTCAATTCAAAGTCAAAACTAAGTCTAAGTCGATAAATCAAATTCCATTTTCGTAGAAAGTTGATATCATATTGGTGCGAAGAAGAGTTTGTTAACATTATAGATTGCAAAAACTGTTGATTAGTTGTTGTTGTTGTTCTAGTAGAATTTTGTCGATTATTGTTGTTGTTGTTGCTGCTGTTGTAGCTGCTGCACGTTATTGTTGTGGTTGCTTATTGTTGTTGTTGTTGGTGTGGCTTGATGTTGACACATTTATGGCGATACATATGGCGGTGGCTTGCGATAGGATGGCGTAGCCGGTGATTTCCCTCGCACCTCGCGTCCGCCCAGCACCACAGCCGGCGGTGGGACATACTCATCGACATCGTTGTCCCCATTCATGTTTGAAGTATTGTACGATGGCGGCAACAGTGGCGGCTTCTCGTCCTTAAGTATGACTGGACTCTTGTTCCCAATTTCTGGCTTCTCTTCGAACTCATCCTGGAAGATGACCGGTATGCCCTTAGTGCGGAACGATTTGCGCTCCTCCTCATCACCTAATTAATGAAGAAATGATTAGCTCAAGTTCGTTATGAATGCACAAACTTCACTCGACTCACCCAATTCCATTTTGCCACTCTTGTGACGGCGACGATGCAAACAGCAGGCTATAATGGAAGCCAACAATATCATGACCACAATGATGATGGCAGGCAGTATAAACGTGGCCAGATACTCGTCGGGGAAGGCAGGCTTCAGGCTGGGCTCCTTGCTGCGCGTTGGTATACGCTCCTTTGAAATGTCATGATTACCGTCATTGATACAAGCAAACGAAGGTACCACGGTGAAATTGCTCAACACAAGCTCTGGTCCGAGAGCACGTTTTAGCTCCTCACTTGGCTTCAATTCATTGGTCAGATAGATGCCACGCACGATAGCCATATCCCTTTCAGGACAGCCATATTGCGTTTTCAGCAGCGACACATTGTAGAAGTTCACAATGGTATTATCGTTAACATGATCCCGTATTATAGAACGCACATTGGTCAGGTTCGTGTTCGCATCGCCATGCAGCTGGGCAATACGTTCCACAAACTTACGCTGCAGATCCGCATTGAAGTTCTCGTGGCGTATGGCAAGCTCGGCCTTAAAGAGAACCGCATAATCCTTCTTGGGCGTATGACTAACAACGACGACAAGTGCATCGTTGGCACTTAGGCCGCCAGTATCCTCGGCGACAAGCAGATACTGTTCTGTACCAACATCTCCAGTCTTGGGGACGCCATAGAATTCTTGATTCTTTGAATCAAATTGCAACCAGCTACGAGGACTAAGCTCCTTATGTTCCTTCGTTTTCAATGTCAACGTGAGGTCATTACCATTGGGATCATAGAACGTATCAGTGGGCACCTTGTAGACAAGCAATGTACCCACAGAGGCATTCACACGATCCACCTGATTCCGTGGCATTGGTGGCACATTCTTGGCCTGTACAGGAGGCTTTGCCTTGGCCAACATGTTCCTCTTTGCGCATTCACCAAGCGGTTCGCCGGTTATTGACATTATGGAGAACTGCGGATAGACCTGATCAGACAAACGTTCCGGATCCAAACGATTAATAACGTCCCGCAACTCATCGTTGGGACACTCGCTGGTGCTGAAAGTCTCATTGAAGTACACAAAGGTGGCACTCTGCGGCTCCTGCAACGTTTGACGGATCTCTCGCACCACCACAGCGGAACTATTCTCATCTCCCAGCACATGCGCCACAGCCTTGATAAGTTTCAGCTGCCAGTCGATGTTGTGCTCGAACTTTTCAGCAAAACGCACCGTTATATGAATTTCATGATTGATGGTACGCACAGCGCGATGTTGTTGCACACTGATCTCTACAGTCTCCGTAACGCTTGCGTTGCCCGAATCTGTGGCCGAAAGACGATATTCCCAACGGGACACGGCATCGTCGAGAGGTCTGCAAAGGAGTAACTTTAGTATATGATTTAATTTAAGTTTACTTCTCTCTCTTCACTTACAATCCGTAAATCTCTCGCTTGTCTGCATTGAATTGCAGCCACGATGTTGGCTTCAGTTCCTGACCAGACTTGTCGGTCAGCTCCAGACGCAGATTAGTTTGATCTTCGGCATCGATAAAGGTCTCCTCAGGTACCACAAAACTAAATGCTTTGCCCGAGGTTACGGCCAGTTTCTGCAGACGCATTTTAATGATGGGCGAACTGTTCTCCTGTCGCGGTTCCACATAGTCCGTAGATGCATCTGTAGTGCTGCTCGTCTCCGGTTGCCTGGTCGTCGTATGCATCAACAATGTCGTGGTAGGCGTGCCCCCCAACTGAAATGGAATGAAGGAAACATTAGCAATCAGTTTAATTGAATTGTTTGGTGGATGTTTCATCCCCTTACCTCATTGCTGACCAAGTTGGGTAAGCTGCTGCTGTTGATGGCTGCTTCCAGAGCATCGACGGGTTCGCCTGCCTCCCCAGCTGCTGCTTCCTTTGCCTGAGAATTACGAAGAACTCATTAAATGACATATGAACTGACTAATTGAGGCAACAACGCGTTTTCATTTCGTTTGTGTCATGCTTGAATAGTGTGGGTCAAACAGCAGGCAGAGTTACAGGGTGGGGGCGGGTGCCACAGACACAGATACAGATACAGATATAGATACAGATAGGAATACATATATAGTTACAGTTACAGATACAGATAGAAAATACACATATATACTATAAATAGACACACTTATCCTAGTTAGCAAAAGTCATGCAAGTGAGATGGATAGATAGAGAGAGAGAGAGTTGGAACATGCAGGAGAATGCACCGCTAATCAGCGCTGATTGGCATCCCATTTCAAGAGGATAAGAGTGCATTCACTGTAAACGTTGGAATCCCTTAATTGGCTTAACTAGCATGTGGCAGGAAGAATTGCAGCCTTGCCGCTTGGATTGGATGGGGGTTGGTTTGATTTGGTTTGGTGCAGCTTTTCAACTTCTATGGGAACTTATTTAACTTGTTTATCATTTATCATTTGGTTTTTTGTGTCTACTAGATGCATAGAGAGTGTGGCGAAAGTACTTAGTTCACCTTAGAGCTAATCGACAGCGTGCTGTGCGCGTGCGAAGCCGTCGTGGACTCGACCTCGATCCCGACATCGATCACGGCCAGCGTTGAATGTGTCGTCGTTTCACCCATCGTATCCGTGGGCAACCATGTGCTTGCCGCAATCTCATTTTCAGAAAGGGTTTCATTTATCAGCTTTGTGGGGGCAATTTCAAAACAAAAATCGTGAGATTCATATCATAATAGAGCAAAGAAAACAAGAAATTTGCTAAGAAATTGGTCTATTTGGTAAGTTTAACTATTTCTGAACATCTTCTCATGAATTTTGAAAGGTAGGAAGGGAGTTCTAGAATTGTTTAACACTTCAAATCTACCGTTACTAACTTTACTGTCGATATATAAATTTTATAGACTATATAATTGCGATGGAACGATCAACAGTTATCTATCTGCAAATGTTTTAAGGAGGTAAGGAAGGGAGATCTATACTCTTTTAGCTAACTTTATAATCATCACTATCGATATTTCTATTTACTTTGACTATTTAGTTCTGTTCTCAGTTAGTCTACGAACTATCGCGAGATTACTATCGAGAAACCAAAGTTTAAGGAAACAATTCCTTAGTTGAGTGCAAGTATTAAAAGTGTAGAAAAGAATGTGTCCTATTGTAAGTACTACCCACCAACCAATACCACTAAATATTTATAAAAATAAAACTTATGATGAACACACTTAGAGAAATGCCTGTAAAATACATGAATACACGCGTACACATAAAAATAAACAACTTATTTATATTACAAGTCTATAAAAACATTGTACTTTGTGAAAGTTTCTATCCTGCTTTACAAAGAACTTTGTTTCTATGGCGCAGTTCGCTTTAAATAGTTGAAAATTTACAGCTTAGCGTTACAGTTTGAGGTTAAGTCCTGGGCAAAGTTGTACGACAAACGGAAACGAATCTAACGATAAAACAACAATGTATACATATCACAGAAACAAACACACACACATACATATATATAGAGAGCACTATATACAGACACACATAATACATATATGTATGCGCTTAGTCTGATGAAGTAGTGGGCGGTGGCGGGGGCGTGGCAGTGGGGGCGGTACTAGGCGACGGCACATGGAAAGGGACACGCACACAAACACATAAAAGGCTAAACAACAGTTACAATTGCCGCACAACGAGAGACATAAAGGAGATACACAAACACACACACATACACGCACACTCGCACATACTCGCACACACACGCAGGCAAACAAACAGAGAGAGACGCACACAAAAGCGACATTACCTTTGGCGTTTGTGATTGTGTTGTTGTTGTTGTTGGAGTTGTTGTTGCTGTTGTTGGAATAGTTGCACTTGTTGTTGTTGTTGTTGATGATGATGGTGATGCTGATGGCGATGATGATGATGAAGTTGTTTCTGACGATGAGGATGATGATGATGATGAAGTTGTTGTTGTTGTGAGAGTATTAACCAAATCAGTGTCTATGGCACTTGCAGCAGTGCTAGAGCCGCTGCCGTTGGCTGTGGTTAAGCCCGAGCCCGAGGATGAGGATGAGGATGCCGATGTGGTACTGGACACAGCAGCATTGCTGGTGGATGTCTCGAGAGTTTCGCTACTCAATGGGTTCGGGGACGAAGACAAAGGAGGAGGCATGTGGGAGGAGGAGGACACGTAGGAGGAGAACGGCTCAGACGGTGGCGATTGGGCTGTGCCCGGTGTAGCTGATGGTGTCTCAATGTTGTTGTCGTTATTGTTGTTGTTATGATTGTGGTTTGTGGTCGTTTGTGAGGTGCTCGTTGCCGCGTGCTCAGCTACATCAACAGCGAGGTTCGCAGTGTCAACCTGGTTGGCAGCAGCATCTTCAACGTTTACCGTAGCCAAGGAGATGCTGTCGCTATCGCTGCCGCCGTTGCTACCGCTGTTGCTGCCAGGTGCCGCTGCTGCTGTTGTGGTCATCTGCAGCTCCTGCTGCTGCTGCAATTGTGGGCTGTGCCCTGTTGTTCTGAGTTCCAGCTCATTGCTCAGCTCATTTTCGTTCTCCTCCACAATAACAGGCGCTGCAGGCACGCCCACATTGATGCCCTCATCAACACGCAGTAGGCGTGTCTTATCCAATTGCTGCTGCAGTTCGACAGCATCTTCAACATCCTCGGCATCATCTTCGACACTCAGCACAGGCACCTCCTTAATGTTCTTGGTATTCTCAATGGTTTTGCTTATGACCGACTCCAAGGCGGAGACGCTCTCCTCGAATCTCAGCGCTGGCGACGATGTAGCGGCGGGCACAGTAATTGATTGCTCCGACTGATTGTGTTTATTTTAATTGTTGTTGTAGTTGTAGTTGTTGTAGTTGTAGTTGTTGTTGTTGTTAGTTTATGAATAATTTACATTCATTTCGATAATGGTAGTAACAGTTAGAATAAGTAAATGAGCACAGTGATAAACAGAGAGATATTGAGAGGAAGAAACAGAGAGAGGGAGAGAGAGAGAGAATGTAAATGGCAAAAAGAGAAGAAAAGAGACGAGAACACCATATGATGAATTACATATACACATGTTAAAGAATCGTTTTCATCTCAAATCAAGTCTTATGATAAGTATACGCATTGTGAATATATATTCGTGTACTGGGTGAACTGTGAACCGTGTGTGGACCATGTGTGGATCGTGTGTGTCGTTTGCAGTTATCAACAAAGTGCAGTAACAAACATAATTATGACCTTCCGGAAATAATAATAGAGCGTGGGGTGTGTACTTAAACGTAGTCTTGGTCTAAATATATATATAAAACATATGTTATGTCACATGGTATTTCAACGTGTATATGTTTTTGTTTTTGTGTTTGTAGAACATAACCAACAGTTAAAAACCTCAGATAATCGGAAACACCGAAACGATAATGAAAACACAAAGACAACAAAATATAACATAAAAACAAGAGAGAGTTTCCTGAAGAGCTAACGATCCTGAATAGATCACGCATTGTTTACTCACCACGCCGTGATGATGACGATGCGCATGAGTTGTTGGAACTTCCGTTGGTTCACTGCAAATCGATCGAATAAATCGAAAAGTTATAAATAGCAACTGGCTCAGTGAGTGAAGCTCTTCATGACTTACGGTGACTGCTCGTCGTCATCTTCTCCATAATCATAATCTTCTTCCTCAGCACCACTGCCCTCAAGCTGGCGACGTTTGCGTTGTGATCTAAAACAAAGTGAGTCATTTTTTTTTGTTTAAGTATATGGGAAAATTTGTTAATAAATCCAATTTATTATATAATTAATTTACTAATTCAAGTCAAGGAATCAATGAGTTTCATTTTGTATTTAATTATTATTATGAGTTTACGGGAATTTATTAGAACTTAGGGCATTCAACAATTCAAAAGAAGAAAGAAACTACTCTGAGTTGAATATTCTCAAAAGTTTAATGTTATCAGTACAGTGAACTTGATAAGAATAGTACAAACAATAATTATAAGTATAGAAGCCCAAGTAGAATGGCAAATCAAATGAAATTCTTCATTATAATTACATATCGTGTCCTATTTGATGTTTAACTGATCCATCTACACACCTGCTCTTCAATTCCTTGTGCCAAATGTACCACAATCCAAAGTTCTCCTCTGTCAGTGCGCCAATGGTGCCATCCTTGATCTGATGAGCGATCTGCTTGGCAATCGGTTCCCCCATGCTAAAGTAATTTGCACCGCAACCGATCTGCCAAAAAAAAGAGAAAGATAAGTAACTATGTAAGTAAAATAGTATTCTTCATATAACTTACCATAAAACTGGCACGGCCCAGTCGGCGATTGATTGTCTCCGTGTGCTTCTGACCTTTACCCCCCTTGCGCATAGCCAGCTTATGCATGCTGTACAGCTCACGTTTGCCCACCGAATCCAAGGTAATGAATTCCTAAAAGATAGAAAGAAAGGTGTGTAAGTAATTGAGGACGGGGTTGTGGCATTAATGCATCACTTTGCGCACTTACCTTGGGTATGGCAAAGAACTTAGATAGCTTGGCCTGCACATGCTGACGCTTGGCCACACTCAGATCACTCCAGTCATGCTTTCGCAACAGCAGAGAGAGCACAATCTCCGATGGTGCGTGCTGGCAGTGCATTAGCTCCGTCACATACGGATCCTGTTGGTAGGCGGGTGCATCTTTGGGCTCGATGACGGGCACCTACAAAGCGAAAGAAAGCGATGGGATCAGAAAAGTTAATAACGCAGCCACAAACGAATCGCTTGAGCAGCTGAGCAGCGACAGCTGGCCAGGCGAGGGAAGAACACATTGTCGTTCATTGCTCATTGTCGGCGCTCGTTGTTGCAAGTTGCAAGTCAAGTTTCAAGTGAAATGTGTCAGTCGTCATCAATCAAAATTAACAGACAAATGACAGGCTGCAGTTGCTCCCATTGCTGCTGCTGTTGCTTCTGCAGTTGCTCCCCCGCTACAGCCACAACAACAACAATGTGGCATTCATTCTGCATCCTCCTCTGCTCTCCTCTCTCTGCGCTTACCTGAGAATCGTTCACATTGAAATCCCGCTCCGCATTCGCTGCCGTAAACAACAAAGAGCAGAGCAATAAAATTGGCAACGACACGCATCGATTCAACGTCGCTGATAAGAACGGCGACGACCCCATGCTTATCCTACACAAATTCCTATATAGCATACAGAATTTCAGTATCAGTTTTAAGTTTCGTTTTCGTTTGCGATGACGGCGGCGATATGCGATGCCAAGAAGAAGAGAGACAGAGACTTCTTGAAGGGAGCCGAGGGAAAGTTGTGCAATGTGTCGTTGTTATCTCGATTGTTGCCGTCTCTCTCTCGTTTACGTCATCTGCAAGCACAAAAGCAATATGAAATTATTTATGAGAATTACACACACACAGACAGACGCACAAACACACATGGGTGCACTTATATAAGGTCTGCGCGCATAAAGGTCTCGCCTCGTTGATTAAGTACAAGTTATGCTCATGTTAATTAAGTGCTTAATTATCATTAAGTTATGACAGCGCGTACCTTCTTCAAAATGGGTCAAAGACCCACCCAAGTCAAACTCAACTCAACTCAAACCCCAATGCACAATTTGTGCCCCATTCACAAAAGTCATAAGTAACTGCCTCAACTGCCCCAACTGCCTCAGCGTAATTAACATAAACAACTGTTTTCCACACTTTGTTATTTCTTCCCCCTCCCCCCTTCGTCGACGTTGAAATTAGCGCCAGATCAATATGATCTTTGGAAAAGCGACGCGAATGGAAAGTTGTGAATAAATTCGAGCATTCGGTTGACTTGAAAGCCCCCAGATATATGTATATTTATGAAGAAAAACAGAAAATACTCCATAAATATGCATAGCCAGTCGTTAATAACTTTCTTATCGATATATGCCGCATTTTTCTCGATTCTCTTGCAGAGGGTATATTAAATGCGAACAGAGGTTCGCAACATACAGAAGGAGGTATCAGCGAATCCCAAATAAAATATATGGTAAATTTTGTGATTTATGGATTAAGGGAATAAATAAAGCAAAATGGGAAACTTTCTTACTAGTTTCTTTAAGTAATGCGCTATATCGATACCAATTAACTTTATAAAGTATCTATACCGTATTTATACAGTACTTAACAATATCTAAACTTGTTTAAAAAATAATAAAATGCACAATGAATATTTTATCATTTTTCTAAACAAATTTAAATATTGCAAAAGCTAAACAAATACCTGAACAATGATAAGAAACCTTTTGTTGGATACATATATAGAATAATTAGCATAGAAATAATGCAGATGGAAGCCAAAAGGGTACAAGACCTTCGACATGAGGAAGGTAATGTTGCCGTATTTAATTTCATTCAATGTTATCCGTTTATCGTATACATTTTTCAAGTTAAAAGCTTTATCACATGCCACAAGTAGTAGGCAGTCACATATTTCTTGCGTATTTTGCGATAAGATTGTAGCAAATCGAAGCCGTCCCAAGGCGGTTTTCTTAATCTCGTTAATGGCTTCTGGATTTGCTCGAAGATGAAATTAGCAATTGGCGGCTTAAAAACAATGGACTGCGTTTATTCAGCAATGGAATTTCTAGTCGAATACGAATTGTGCGGCAAAAACAATCACTCGGCACTCACTCGCTGTTGCAACTGTGAATGAATAATGGGGCCACATGAGTGCACAACCCTTTGGCAATTCCAAATGGGGTTTGGGAAAACTGACTTAGAATTGAATGCGTGGAAAACTAATAAAAATTGAAAACGACTTAATTGAGGCATTAAATGTGCCAACGCACCAGGAAACCAATTCCACCCCAGGGCAGTCAATTAATGATAAATGCAACACGAAGAAATTCCGCACAGCAGGCTGACTGTCATAAAGATGCGTAAATAACATTAGCATAAAGCATAAAGTTGGAGCTACCTTTGAGTGTGGTTGAATTTCCTAAACATTCCTTCTTTTCCTTCGAGCACTTGCCGCAATTTGTTTATTTTCAAAGTGGGCAACAACAATATTAATTGAACAGCTCGGGAGACTTCTGGCCCGGCATGGTAATGAGTCGGACAGGGAGTAGAAGAATTGAGTGGGAAAAAGGCAGAAAGAGCCGGGAGAGAGAGTAAGTGAGGGAGTGTTCATGGAAGCGAACTGAGAGGGGACTGGGAGAGCCGACAACGACAGGCGACTGGCGACTGGCGACGAGCGACTGGGAACTCTGGGCACCATCAAGCAGGCAATATGCCACAAATAGATGAACTTAAAATGCAGCCAAGCATGCCGGGGCCATCAGTCAAGTTGGCAGCAGTTTTGGCATGAATGAGAATGAGGCACAAGCGGAGAAGTTCTTGCTGTTGGCTGTGGGTGATGTTTTTGTTGTTTTAGTTATTGCTGTTGTCGTTGTTTTAGTTGTTGTTGTTGCTGTTTCAGTTGTTTTTGTTACTGTTGCTGTGTGTGTGTATGCAAATGAATTAGCATTGCGCCAAATGCAAAGCAGTCAGAGACAAAAACAAAATGGGAAGAATCTGTGAGAATGTATAGAACAATAGGATACCCTGTTTCTGTGTAAATAAAATATCAACTTGCTTGTAAGGCGAGTTATTTTAAAATAATAATGATAAATATAACTAAAAGGGAGGCTTCCGTGTCGAGTATAGTCAAAAAGCCTTTGTATAATATAAATTTAAAGGAAAAATTGTAAAGCAAAATATATAGTTTTAATGTTCACTTTTGAATCAATTCAGACTAATTATAATTAACATTTTTAATTGACTTCTCTTTTATTTTATTAATAAAATAATTCTATAAAATAACTCTTAATATCTCTTAGTCGACTTTGCATAGTTTACTGTAAATAAATAAATGAATTCTCAGCACTTCAACTCTTCAAACAGCTCTCAACGCATAGTTTCCAGGGTATACCTAGCTGAGAACAAGTTTTCCTGTTGTGTGTTCGTCTCTTGTCTATGGGTCTGTGTGTGCGTGCGTGTGTGCATCGTGTGTATTGCACACAACAGTGAAATGAAGCTGCAGCTGCCTGTAACTGAAGCCAGAGTTCAATGGAGTCGAGAGTTGAGTCCATAAATTGAGCAAACAAAAGCAAACTAATAAAGGTAGTCGAGAGTCGCTGAAGCAGCAAGAACAAAAGGCGCCAATCCATAAAGCTGACGACGACAGCGATGATGTTGATGATGATGATGGTGCTGGTACTAAAGGGAATGAGGATGATGACGATGATGTTCGCCCACGCTTGATAAAAGCCGCGGGCGCTATTCAAGTGCCGCACAAAGACATATCGCTGTCTATAATGTGATTAGCCATGCATTTAGAGTTGAGTGGCGGCACTCGGAGAGGGAAGAGGATGTTTAGATGTTGCATGCAACATGCGCGGCTTGCCGCCTGCCTGCCTGCCTGCTGCGGGCATTTCATTATCTACCCGACTTGGCCAAAGTGCAGCCAATTAACGTTGCATTTAAACGTCTCCACAAGTGGGCGGTAAGGTGCTCTCACTCCCTCTCCCTTTCCAGTTAGATCTATACAAAAGAGTTCTAGGCACATGTGAGTATGTGTGTATGAGTTGTGGCTGCTACTACGTGACACAAAAGTGTTGATTCTTGAAGGCAACGCACCACAACTTGCAACAGCAGCAGCGGCAACAAAGAATTTCTTTCTTTCTTTCACAGAGACCGCAAAGTACGCGCATAAACAAATTTATTTTCATTATGACTGCACACACACACACGCACGTATTAACTCTTTTACACACACACACACACACACACACACACATACACTCCCCGTTCGTGGCCAAACTGTAACTGCGCCTACTTATTACCATCGCGCTCTGAGGCTGACGTTTTTTGAGCGCCCTCGCAGCTCAAATTTTAACTTATGTTCTCTGCATACCTCTTAAGCTGATTACCACAGAGAGTGGGCATATGCGACTCTTTTGAATATGTTAATGAATTAATTTGTAAGGCTGGAAGTTAAAGTTGAAAATGAACTCATTTATCTTGTTGCACGTTGCTCTTTCTCTGTTATTAGGTAAAAGCTCTCTGCTTTTATATAAGTTGTATCTTTTCTTAACTTTTCCATGACCTCAGTGGCATGAAACTTTGCACTTTAACCCAACACATTCGTTTTATTTTTGCTCTGACCTTTGTCTATTAATAACTTGTGTTTACTGTAGGGTATTTTTATGATCGTATTCGTCATGTGATTTGGTTTTTTTCTTTATTTTTTATTATTTCTTCCACATGCTGCAAGTATTTCATGTATGTCTCGAATTCCGAGAAATAATAAAAAGAAACAATTTCTTTCAATCTTGTTGTACAGCTTTCACTCCCTTGCTTACTCACTCCCCGCTGGCGCTCTCTTGTGGTCTCTCTCACTCTCTCTCTCTCTAACTCTTCCAGTCTTTCTCCCTCTCTCTCACTGTGACTTTGCAGCAGCTTTAATTAATTCGATGCCCCGCAATGGGCGCGTCTCCAATGAACTTTTAATGAATTGTTTTCTTGCTTGTGCTTTGTTTATGCTACTGCCTGATTGAAAAATTGTTATATACACACATATATGTATATATATATTTGTTTTTTGATACACACACATGTGTGTGTGTACCAGTGGGTGTGCGTGCGTTCCTTCTCTATGACAGCGCATGTTTGACCCACAATCTTGTCGCCCAAAAAAGCCCCTGCAACTCGCTATCTCCCTCTCTCTCCCTCCCTCTCTCTTTCCCTATTTCTGGCTGTGTAATATGTGTATTGCGTACTCAATGAACTGGAACCGGGCACTGGAAACCCGGGGATGCATTAGGCCTCGCTGAGTAAGTAGCAAATGAAACATAATGAAAGCAGGCCACAATTACCAAAAATAGCCCCCAGTTTGTGCTTTAGGGTGTTCTATACGAGTTTGGCCAAGTATTTTTCTCTCTCTGTCTCGCTCCCTCTTTTTCTCGAAAAAGGCGTGTCGCATTCAAAAATTTTTAATGGCATGTAAAAAAGACAACAACAACAGTAACAAAAAAAAAACAACAACTAAGACTATAACAAAATGCAATTTATTTCTGAACAAAAACTTGTTGGAAATTTAAGGAGCAGCAGTCTCTGAGAGAGAGACAGAGAGGGTCGCCTAATAAATTACAAGAGCAACAAGACAAATTAAGCTTGTGCTGACTCCGATTGGAATCTTTAAGAAACAACAAGTTGTTTCACAAGCATCCTACATAAACCATATACGAAATGGAAACTCGAATTTTGGTTTTATTTTTTTAATACCCTTCGAGCATTGAAATGAGTATACTAAGTTAGTTCTAATATATGTAATATTCAGTAGGAGGCGAGGGAGACTCTGTTAAGTATACATATTCTTGTTCAAGGACCGATTTAGCCATGTCTGTCTGTTTGAACGTCAATATTTCAGTTATAAAGACTTTCAATTTGCCAATTGTCCGCAATTTGTGAACTGTCCGCAGATAAAGGTTATTTCAAATTCTGGGTGCCACGCCCACTGTCCCAGCACATCAACTATCTTAGACCAATAATAAACTTATCTTTAAAATTTCAACCCGATCGTACAATAAACACAGAAGTTAATTAAAAAAGGAGGCAGGGGAGTGCGACATTGAAGGGTATCCCACAGTCGAGTACACGCGATAGTAGCTCTTCTTTTTTTCATTTCTGGGTCAAACAAAAGAGCGAGCACATGATGAGCATTAAAGACGACTTTAAGCTATTTATCTATTATGATATTCATATTTATGGTCACTGCGCTGAGTTGGGAGATATGATAACAGTTTTGAAGATATGCACAAAGATAAGCGACGGAGAGGGTACAAAACAAACACTGTGAGAAAATAAAAAGCCAAAAAATATGAAAAATATTTATTTTAGGTAGCTTGATGATGTGTGTAACCCAATTTCCGGCGAAGATTGGGCAATGAGGCGGAATGCCGATGCACTGCAGACTCGGCATGTTTGGCAAGCCAAAGCAGAAGAGAGAGAGAGAGAGAGAAGGTGAAGAGGCAGAAGAAGGTGAAGTAGAACAAGCATCGTGGCAAGATCTTGCCAGTTTTGCATGCGAGACCAAAAAAGGTGTTAACCCTAACCCGAGAATCAGCCAAATGGCACGAAATCACGCAATTGCAGACGCTGCAAGTGAAGCGTGCTGCGGGGGAAAATCGAACGCTGCAGCACCAGTGGCAGCAGCTCCACAGATGCAGATGCAGTTGCAGTTGCAGCGAGTCAATTCTGATGCGAGTTTAATTGACGGTAATTGGACTATGACAACGAGGACAGCAACAATGGAGATGACGGTGCCGACGATGACGACGATGACGAAGTGCCAGCGACCACGCCCACTTGGCGTTCCAATTTACTCACAATTTGATTTCAAATTAAGACAAACAAACGGAAATTGAACAGTCGAGGCCTAAGTAGAGCGAGCACACAAATCAAGATTTAATTAGTTTGAAATGAGATTACAGATTTGAGACTTTGCATAACTAACATACACGTACAACGAAGCAGTTAAACCTTATAAGGTTATCAAGTTACTTTTGTTTACCAATTGGAGTCTCAATTATCACTAATACAAACGATAAACGCGTGTGAACAAACAAACTTGTTGTTTATTTACTTCACTGTCAGCGCAATTTGATTAATAAGCCAAGTTGATTTTAGTCTTTTATCACGTGGCAAACTGTCGCCAACTCTCTGTCGCTGTCGTTGTTGTTGTTGCTGACCTGCAACAGAAAGCTGCCCAGGGGCCAATGCTCCAATACGTTACGTTACGATACGTTACGAGACGATACGCAACGTTTACGATACGGACAAGAGAAATATTTTTGCGTGGGGCCGCAGCGACAGCAACGTTGTGTCAGTTTGTACAAGTATGTGTGCTTGTGTGTGTTTACGTGCCGGGTCGCCATTTTGGCCAAATGGAGTGCGGCAAACTGCAGTTGCAGTGGGAGAGCCAGGGAAGAGGGAAGGGGGTCGCAGTTGCAGTTGCAACGTTGACAATCAACAGACGCAATGCGCGAACAATTCGCCTGCATGCATAATTGATGAACAACTCTTATTGTTGTTGCTGTTAATTCTTCTCTGCCTCGACCTCTTGTTGTTGCTGTTGCTTAACTTTTTCGTAAAAAAATATTGTGTATATTTGAACAAAAAGTCTGAAGAAAAAATCAAACAAATGCTAAATAAAACACACAATTTTTAGAAGGCGTTGATGAAGTCGACAGCCGATCGCAGTCTTTGTTGCTGTTGTTGTTGTTGCTGGTGCTGTGCCCCGTTAACAAACTCTGTGGTACGCACACCAACAGCTGCTGCCATGATACGAATAGATTCAATGCGTATGTGTATTTTTGTACTCCAACAACGCGACCCATGGAAGAAGCAGAAGAAAACAAGAAAAACAACCACGAATTTTGTACAACGAAGCTAACTTCATGCTCCGAACACAACGAAGCGTGAATGCCCTAACGAAAGGGAGAGGGAGTATGTTAGAAACTATTAGAGAGAGTGAGAGAGAGAATAGTGACCTGTGTATTAAGTAAATATTAACATATATACATGGAATACCACAATTATTTAATAGGGTAGGCAATATGACAGTTCTGTCCCTGCCCCTTTTTCACTTTCCCATCTCTGCACCGTCTTAAACGTTTTAGCAAGTCTAACTAGGTGAATAATAGAAATGTTCATTACAATATTTAATTAAATATTTAATATTAAACTGTCATATTTCTAATTAAATAATGTATGCACTTCTCACTCTCTTTCTCTTTCTCTGCTCTTTCGTAAACGTTGTAACAAATTTAGTAAGGAGAATGTTACAATATAGAAGGGTTTTCTATCTATCTTATACTATATTTAATGAAAATTAATATAACATTTTACTCCCCCTCTGTCTCCCTTTCCACCTCTCCCCCTTTCTGTGCGCATTCTTAAACGTTCTAACAAGTCTAGCTCCCTTTTCAATTAACTCTATCTACAAAGTGATTTACCAGCTTAGTGTGGACAGGAAGTGCGGCATTTTTCATTATGAATAATGCTGCATTAATATGGAGAAAGAGAGCTCAAACGAGAGTGAAACAGAAAGAGAGCCCAAGCTGTGCTATTCTATTTGTCATTGTTTGTTTTAGCCATCACATGCTGTAGAGGAAATACGTCAAGGGGGCAGTCACATCGAAATATCCAGAGAAACGTATTTTTATTATAATTACATAAAACGCAGCTGCTGATGGAATTAGAAGACGAATTCGAATTGGAAATGGAAATAGAAATGTTCGCAGATGATGTGAGTGGCTGGACAACGGGGCACGCCCACTGTTCAGGGACGCCTTTGCCATTAATGGGCGACAAATTGAGGCAGTCTGATTAAAAACGCATCAAATGAAACACTAAATGAGGAGAGGGAGATAGAGAGAGAGGGGGAGGGAGGGAGAATAGGAAAAGGAAAACACAACCTATGCTAAATGGTCGTAAAAGTAATTTTTGTTGCCCCTCAAGCACACACACACACGCACACTTAGAAATTTGCACGCAATAAGGGTGCGCTAGCAGGAAGGCAGTCAAATAAGGGACACAGACAGAGCGTGGAGAAGAGGGGGTGCAGAGAAGGAGAGCGAACATTGTGGATGACAAGGGACAATTCCCCTTTTTGGCCACGCAGCAGCATCCGCCAAAAAAAAACAAGAAGGGAAAACAACAACTACAGGCGTGGAAATTGCTAATGCCTTGTGCGTGTATTGCACACACACACACACACTAACACAGCCACAGGCTCACGCGTGCACACACGCACACGTCTAAATCAGTGCGGGTGCGTCGCTGTCGCAGCTGGCGTCGCTGCCGCTGAGTGCCGTCATCAAAACACACACAAGACAGACGGACGAGTGAGTAATTGCGGGTGTGGGGCAAGAGAAAAAGGGCTGCTGTGACAGCATACACCCGGCATGACCCCCCTCCCCCCTTCGCTTCTCTCTCTCTCTCTCTCGCATCCCGATGATGATTGCAGAAATCTGTTAAATGAAAATTGGTCGAGTTTTTTTGGCATTAAGTTGCCTGCGCTGATGGACGAGAGAACGCACACACACACAAATAGAGCCACACACACAGAGCAGCAGCAGCAGCAGCAACAACTCTCGGCAGCATCATCAACACCAGCAAGCCACAGCAACAACAACAACAAGCGAATCGAGTCAGCTTGTTGGGGCGTTTTGTGGAGACTCTCATCTCCATCTCTCGCATCTTTTTCGTCGCTTCCGTGTTTCGAAATTCAATTTATGTATACTTTATGTGTGTTGTTGTTGCTGTTGTTGTGCTTGTTGTTGTGGCGGCTACGCTACGCCTGCCACACAGACGACGGCAACGCGTTCCGCATATGCCGCATATGGATGTTGGCAGCGACGTCGGCGTCAGCGTCGCCGGCTCCCCATTCTACAGCTGCTTCTACTGATGCTGCTGCGGTTGGCGCTGCTTGCCTGCTGCTGCTGCCTTCTGCCTGTGCCTGCTCCACGGAGTCAGTCAGCCGTGGAAAATTGCAAGTTCAGGAAAATCGATTTTCATGTTGTAATTTTTGGCTATGCGAAGAATGCTGCGTGTTTTTAATATTCTCAAGTTGCTCTGTTTTTTTTGTTGTTGTTTGCTTATTAGTTTAATTAGTGTGCAGTACACGCAGACACACACACACATGCAGATGCATGCAAGCATGTGCATGTTAAAATAATATGCACACACTGAAACTCACCTCTTTCTCTTTCGTTCTTTCTCTTGTTGAGTGGATTCTATTTAAGTAACGGCATCTATAAAATGCACTTCAATTTCGCCTGCTTGTGCTTCTTTTGCAGATGTTGCTGCCAAAATTGTGTGTGTTCCAACAGAAACAGAAATTCACTCACGGCAGCTGCACTTACACTCACACACACACACGCATACGCACGCACATTTGTATGTATGAATGGTTGGGTTTTTCACTTGCACCTTTGCACTCGTCGTTGTCGTTTTGAGGGCACCTTTTGTGACTTGCACTTAGTGCGAATTTTATGTACACCTGAAGCGCGTGGTAAATTACTTAATTTATGTTTTAGTCCTTACATCGTTTTCGTATAAGATTTTCACTTTTCTTCTAGTATAACAATATACAAAACACACGGCTCCAGCGCGATTTATTGTTGGAGCAAACGACGGCACTTGAATGGCAATGTGACCGAACGGAGTTAACAGTAAAATTTTAGAAGCAACTTAAATTGATCGCTATCGGCGAATCTTCTTATCGATAACGAGTAATGTTTTTTACAACACTGCTTTTTGCCGGCACAGATGTTTTTCAGATTGATTATACGGTCACACTGCATTCTATTTACAATTACTTAACATGCTGCAAGGTTTGCTGCAAAGGTAAAAATAACAAATAATTAACGTTTTTGTGTGAAACATTAATGTTGTACTCGATTCTAGAACGTGCCTATCAGCAATAAACACAGCTCAAACGCTGTTTGTGCGCCAGAAACATGCCTTCGACCGTGCCGTCCTCAAGCCCAAAGTGCGCTGCCATTTCCCCAAGCCCCGCGAGGTAAAGCGAATCAATGTGCACGGCTGGGATACCCGTATGTCCACGCCGGAGGGACGACGTGTGCTGATGCGACGCATACTGAAGGGCAGACACGATCTCTCCCACTAGGCTAGTTAATAAAACTCTTGTTTATTCAGTATATAACAACTTTCATATTACTATGTTCTAAAAACAACTTGTGGAATCAATTAGTCTTGTCTCCGGGGATTCCCAAGAAAGCCCGGTGCTCGATGATAGATCTGTTGCACGCTCTTCGACGCTTTGGAGTCGTCGGTGATAAAAACAAAAGGCACATTGTTGGTTACCCCAGGGCCCTGATCCTTAAAGAAGCCCTGTGGCAGGCACGAATCTCCGCTGAGTACGAGGCAATTGACGCTTGTGAGGCGCTCCAAAGGCATCGCTGGCACCAGATACAGTTTATTTGTCTTATAGTTAATGGCGCGTACAACACCTGCAAGATGTAAACAATAAGAACCCTTGGAATTTGAACCAACTCATTTGTAAACTTACCAATCCCAAGGCACTCAACAGTCTTTGAGTTAATGGATTTTTTGCATAGATGCACCAAGTTGGCCTCCATGCCGGCAATAAGTTCCTCTCGCGTATACTCATCCGATGTGAGATGCTCAATTTGCAGAGCTTCCAGGTCGACCTCAACGGGCAAACACTCGGACAGATGTTTTGCATTGCCGCGCAGGGTTGTGCTCAGTCGGGACAGAAGATTGGCGTAGCGCACATCCTTGGCACTCATTCTCCAGGATTTAGTGTTGCGTTCCACTGGTGGCACTGCACTTTGGATATGATGATGTGCATACTTTGGCAGGGATGCGTCGATTTTAAACTCATCTGTTACATAAATGATCGGTTTAACCTTTGATAAAGATTTGCAGTCCAACGGCTCATCGAAGTTGTTAATAGGCCTGGCACTGGCTATTTGCACCACATCCGTTGGCTGCACAGAGTCCACGATTAACGCCATCAGCTCCAGTCCAAAGCCCTTGTTGTAGCCCATGGTATTGATGAGCCAGGGAATGCCTTGGTACTTGGCATTTCCGCGGCAATAGGAGAGCAGCTGACGTACTGCACGAGCATATTGCTCTGCACACATGACGATATTCACGTGACCCACGACATAGGCCCGATCGGGCTGCTTGTTAAGAAAGAGTCCATGTCCCAGCAGTGGTGCATCGATGACGCTGCATGAAACTGTCTGCGGCACAAACAACTCTGGCTGACCAATATCCAGATCAATGAGCAGCAGACGCGGAAAAGGTTGATGCAGATGACGATTCACAAGGTAGCGTAGCAATGTTGACTTGCCCACTCCCTTGCCGCCGGTGACCATGAGTCGACTGCTTTCTTTCAACACTAGCTTAGTCCACCCCGTAGGCACCTGAACACCTCTGCTTTTGTCTGACCACTGGACCAGACAATTCAACAAATATTCGCTGGAATAATGTGGTCGATTGGCGGCATTCACCAGCGGAAAGACGTTCTCCGCCATGTGCTTTGAAAATGTGTTCTGCAGCTTCTGTGATCCGCTGTTTCTCTGCAGCAACACAATTGCATCACATTGCCCATCATAGTTGCCCAAGATGTTGTCCAGCTGAGCACGCGAGAAGGTCTCGTTAAGATCGTTCCAATTGTAATTATCCTTTGGCACTTTCTTGTTTGCCATCGGAGAAATGACAACCCAATTGAGACCCTTGGGGGAGAAAATGGTTAACGGTTCCATCTGGCGTGCCTTGTAGCCGTTGATGGTAATGCGACCGCACAGCAAGGTGACCACAACGGTGCCATACAGCTCCATATCCTGTTTAAGTACGGCCAAGACATCGTTTGTCTTGAGACTATTCTCAAACACACTGAGCTCAGGCATCTTTGAGTCCACGAGACCAGAGTACTCAAGCGTTGATTCCTCAACCTTTGGGGACTCCCCAGGCTTCGATTCTTCAACCTTTGGGGACTCCTCAGGTTTTGATTCCTGAATCTTTGTGTCCGAGTCTACAACATCCGATTCCAACAGTTCTGCATCCAGTTTAGTGCCAGCAAAAATGTCCTCAACTTGGGAACCCTCATTACTGTCATCATCGTCAATAATGATTTCGTCTATAACTTGAGTTTCCAATTGGTTATCACAGGAATCATTGGGGCGTTCCACTTGACCCTCTTGTTCCGTATCTTGCTCATCTTCTAATTCTGTATCAGATTCCTCTTCTTGTTCCTCTTCATGTTCCTCTTCTATTTCCATTCCTGCCTCAGCTTCAGCTTCCATTTCTGTTTCAGCAAATTCATTTTCATATACCAAAATTTTGGTAACTTTTGCATCGGTTTGCTCTTCTATGTCTAATAACCAGGGATACTCTTCCTGCTCTTCGTTATCGGACACCAATTCCAGGGGAGTTACTTCGGTGTCATCAGAAACAATAACTTCTGGTTTCTTGAAGAAATCTTCATCGTCGTCAACAGAATATACTGAGCCTTCGTCGTCGTTACTTTCAAAAATCATTTCATCTTCTGTTTAAAAAAAATACGATATAACAAACAGTCGATCAATTATGCTGCACTACTTACCGCTATTTGAATTGATGTTTTCTTCGTTCTCCTTATCATCTAAAATATATTGAATCTGGTATTCTTCATTGATTTCATTCTTTAAAGACTTCTGTTTAGCTACTGGTCCATTGTGATTCTTTGAGCTTGATTTCTTTGCAACATTAATTTTATTTTTGAGAGATTTCTGTTTAGTTTGTGTTCCATTCAAGTGCTTTAAGTTGGACTCCTTGCCATCTTTCTTTCCTGGGCCAGGTATATTTTCAATTTTGAATTGTTTAAAGATTTCTGCACCTTTGCGTTTGTTCGCCTTATATTTCTGTTTGTTTATTTTTCTTCTACTTTTCCTGTTCACAGCTTTCTGCTGTGACTTTGCAACGTTTAAGTAAACCATATTTGGATAAGTTTCTTTTAATATATTCAATAACAAAACTAATTGACGATTGCCGGGCCATGCGACCAGAACGTCAAGAGGAAGACTGAATAGTGATGGGACTATTTCAATAGCAGTTACAATCGTTACTTTCGCTCTTTATCAATTTAATGAAAATAAGCTATCTAGAATACCTATTTTTTACGTTTATAAATCTGTGAAATATGCATAGACAAAAATAATTATCATGAATCTGAAACTGAAACATTATAACTGACATAAAAAACCTAACAAGTCGTGCCTTCGATTATTTCATTTGCAGCTTATCAGTTGGTTAGCACTTTCCAACACTGCAATCGAAGTGCAACTCTGCAGCGCACGAAGGCGTTGGTTGTTCATCTACCAAGAAAATTCATCGTCATTTTGCATGAGAAAAAAAACGTCGAATTTTTAATTGTAATACATTTTATACGAAACGAATAACGGTAGACGCATAAGAATCAACATATTTGTGCCATTTTGTAAGCATATTAAGTGTCGAATTCGTACTAAGTGTAACAATAAAATTAAATTAATTGTAAGTGAGAAAAAGTTGAAAGAGCAGTGAAAAAATTCCACACACACACACAGCGCTACAGCTACGGGAGCACACACACAGCTAAGCAATCGAACTCACAGACAATATACATAAATGCGAGTGGATGATGATGTTTTTGGAATAAACGCACGAACGGCGAGTTGTTGGTGGCGGCGGGCAGGGAAACAAACCTATGACGCGACCATTGGACTATCTCAAAACATACATTCGTATTTGTAATTGAAAATAAAAGGGAAATATGCATGCATGTATGTTAAAGGTAACAACCAATACGAATACCAAGGCATGAAAATCACGGGCTTTCAAATACATACATATGAATGTATGTATGTATGCATACATCAAGTGTTGAACAATTGGAGACGGTTAGCCAAGCATTGCAGTTTGATTAACACATACAAATACATACATAGGTGTGTGTGTGTTCATCGTACATAACTGGCCAAAAAGAACCCCCACCACCGCCACCACCAACAACGGGTGATTGTCAAAAACGCCTCATGCGGCTGGCTGTGTTCGCTGATGCTTCTTCTTTCCTATAGATCGTCAGCAAGAACAACAACAACAACAATATCAGCAGCAGCAGCAACACCAGACGTCGTCTGAGAGAGAGAGCCGTTCAAAGTGTATGACTCAAGTGTGTGTGTGAATGTGTTAGTGAGAGTGAGAGATTGTGGCTCTGTGTACGTACGTCGGTGTGTGTGTGTGTGTGTGTGTGTGTATGGCTTTTTCACTTTGATATTTTTCAACCAGCTCGCGCAGTTTTCGCAAATAAATTAAACACAACGCATCGTCCATCGTCGTCGACGCCGTCGTCGTCGTTGTCGTTGCATCTCTGCTCACTCTCTCTCTCTCTGCCAATTCCAGAACCTCCAATGACGACGATTCGCAAGAAATTGGTAATTGTCGGCGATGGTGCCTGCGGTAAAACTTGCCTTCTGATCGTCTTTAGCAAAGACCAATTCCCAGAGGTCTATGTGCCGACCGTCTTCGAGAACTATGTCGCCGACATCGAAGTCGATGGCAAGCAGGTAAGCTCGTGTTCTATGTAGCATTATCAAGTGTAAGCCTAATCAATCCAACCCAACCCAAACCCCACTTCCCCTCTGTGATCACTGTATTTTATTTTTGTACTTTTCAAATAGTGCATCCCCCACTACACTCCCCAACACACACACAAACAGATACGCGTTCCATCCCTTTCGATACTCTCTCTCCCCCCCTCACTGTGTCTCCTCCAGTGCACACTATACGCTCATTTTGTAAAATAAAAGTTGTGAGTCAATATCAATTGTCGGAAGGCATACTTGACTTCCTCCCTCTCTCTCTCCCTCTCCAGCTCCCTTGCACACATACAAACACGCACAGGCACGTTCGTACTACTACTACTAATACATGTACTTGTGTAGCAAGCTCCCTTCCTTCCGTTTCTTACTGAGCTCATGCTCTCTGTCTCACTCTCTTGCTCTTTTCGTCGCCTCGTCTTATACAAGCCCGTTGCGCACATTCAGTTTTGCGCGTTCCCTCTCCCGCTCATACTCTCTCACTCTCCTGCCTCTTTTCTTTTTATCTCCAATTGGTACCTGGTGCTCACTCACGTTTGGAGCAAGTCGCTCTCCCTCTCAATTGTAATAAAACCACAACAACAACATCAAAAATGTTGTATGCCATTTTGATTTGCATTAAGTCATGTTTTGTGTGTGTTTTGCAAACTGTTTCGTTTCTAATATTTTCGAATACAATTTTTGGGATATGTATAAACAATTTGCGCAGCACAATATGGCGGCAGTGCTTGTGTTTGGATAACGTTTACATATGATGTACATAAATACAAACAAAAATACACATGCATACATCTGTGTATCTGTGTGTGTTTGTGTGTTCCATGTGTGTGTGTGTGTGCCTGTCGTTCACGTCATTCCTCTACGTATTGTGTCTGATTAATACGTTTGGCATTTCCGCCAGTTCCTTGTGCTATCTTTCAACTTGAAGTTGACTCTTCCCCTCCTTCTTCCCCGCCATCTCCACCTCCTTCTCCTCGCGCGTCTGCGACTTCGTCTCGTCTCTTTGTGATGATGATGATGTGAAGCGCTTTTGTGCTACATAATTGCAAACTTAACGGGCGTTATCACTCCATAGTTATATGTATGTATGTTCACCCAGACATACTTATACATACATATACATATTTACTTACATATACTATAAATGTTTATGGCATGATACTCCCTTGCTCGCAATTGTGAATTGTCTTTGAATTGTTTTTATTTTGTGTCATTGCAGGTGGAGTTGGCCTTATGGGATACAGCTGGTCAGGAGGATTACGACAGACTGCGACCGCTGAGTTATCCTGACACTGATGTTATACTTATGTGTTTCTCAGTGGATTCACCCGATTCACTAGAAAATATTCCCGAAAAATGGACGCCAGAGGTAAAGTTTCTAAACCATTAAAAGAATCCGATTTCATTTCTAATCATTACGAATTCTATTTTCGAACAGGTCAAACATTTTTGTCCCAATGTTCCAATCATTTTGGTAGGCAATAAGAAAGATTTGCGAAATGATCCTAACACAATTCGGGTGAGTCCCCTTTCTATCCCATATATGGAAATTAGATTAATAAAGTATACTCTTCTCAGGATCTGGCAAAGATGAAGCAGGAGCCGGTTAAGCCGCAGGAGGGACGCGCTATGGCTGAGAAAATTAATGCCTTTGCCTATTTGGAATGCTCGGCCAAGTCCAAGGAGGGTGTGCGAGAGGTATTCGAGACAGCAACCAGGGCTGCACTGCAAGTTAAAAAACGGAAGAAGCCCAGATGCCTTTTGCTCTAAAAGAGCAAATATCAAAACAAACAAACAACAACAACAAAAAGAACTTTCTTTACATACACGCAACATACACACCACAACAGCACACACACACGACCACAAACACACACACGCACACCTTTTACCAGAATAACAACAAGAACAACAACAACAAGCAGATTCCGGCACCAACAAGATCAGCAGGCTTCAGCAACAACAACAAACTACAGAAACTGCAACAACAACAACATGAAGAAGAAGATGAAGATAAAAGTCGATGAATTGGGCGATATGTCAAATGCGGATTTGATTTTATATACAGTCTAGCGTAGTTATTAACCGAAGTAAACCACAATAATAAATATCGCATTATTATTATTATTTGTAAACAACTCTCACTCGGCATCAAGCAAAAAGAAGAAGAAGAAGAATACGTGGATACAGTAAATACCAGATACATAATTACTCTCGTATAGATACAATATACAAATACAAAACTCTATATGTGTCCTATATCATCGTAATATCCTTTGATTTTGAGATGTTGTACCACATTTCCGTGCGTGCGTGTGTGTATGTGTGTGTCCATGTTCCCCCTCTGCATGAGTGTGTGTGTGTGCGTGTGCGTGTCGATGAGTGTTGATGCAGTTATTCATTATTTTCAAGTCTTAAGGAAACAAAAAAAAATATGATAAAACCGACTACAGCAACAACAACTAGAAATGCGAGTGCAGAAGATGAAGAAGAAAAGTAAACAAACTGAACAAGTAGAAGAAAATGAGAAGAAGGAAAAGAAGAAGAGTTAAGCAAGCATTCATAAAACATACCAATTACAATTTTTTGACTCATATAGATATACATATATATATATATATACATATACACGCGTATATCTACATATATATTCAAACAGAGACCGCCAATAAACGTAAAATCAACAATTACAACCATATATATGTATGTATGTACGAAACAAATAACTAACTACACATTGCAAACAGCACACACAAAAGCGAGAAATGAAAACGAAAATGTTTAATGCCACAAGTGAGAAACAGAGAGAGAGCAGAGAAAAAAAAATGCATTCAATTTTCACGTGCAGAAAGAAGTTCGAGTTTTTAAAAACAAAACAAATATTTGTATTTTGCATTCAAAGAAAAACACAAGATAAATAAAGTGTATTTTATGATTTTATAAAATACCAATATAACTATATATATGCATATGTGTGTGTGTCTATACATATATGTATGTATATATACCTAAATATATATCTATAAAATATACAGTACATATATGTGTGTATGTGTCTTTTTGTATTTTGTACCGTCAAATCGTGTAATTCTCACACAAAAACAAATGAAATTAAAAAAAAAAACAAAACAAAAAAACTCAAAAGAAATGCGCCATTTTCTACAAATGCTATATATACACATACATACATACAGCATATACATATATATGTATGTATATATATACATATATATATATACTATTTTCTACAGTTACTATTACACAATTTAAACAACAACAAAATCAAATAAAAACCAAGAAAAGTAATTGTAAATTTTGTGCATTCAAAGTTTTGCTTCCTATACAATAAAAGAAACAACAAGAAAAACAAGAACAACAAACACATTTACCAGATTACCAAAATTATCATTATATATGGTATGTGTATATGTATGTATACATATATAAACCAAAAAAACAAAACAAAAATCATTTCTTTTCAAAATTACAAAAAAAATGGAATATTTTACTAAATAAATAAAAAATAAACAAAAAAACTATAAAATCAAATCGAACTGTGTTTTCAATATTGTAATCACCTCTGGATATAGTTCCCCTACAGGTTGAGGTAAGTGAAAAGTCAATTTTTAACGGGGTTTCAAAAATCTTTATTCAGGGTGTTTTTTTTTTTTATTTTAGTTTAGTTTTTTATTTTTACATTTAAAATGTACGATTCAAATAGCTTCAATTGATGTCGCTCGCAGCGTTCTACAATTGAAATATCTCAAAAAATCAAAAAACAAAAACAATGAAAAGAAAAACACTTGTTCTATTTAAATATAAAACTCGCAACTAACTTCTTGTTCATTGTTGTTGTTTTTTTTTAAGGGGAAATACATACTCGTATGTGTGATATTTGTTTAACATTTTGTTTGGTTTCGTTTTGGAAAGCTTGCTTTCATTTACCCGCATATATTTTTAATAATCTGAACAAATTAAACTCTATATAAATCTTGCTAACTGTAGTTCGTCGTTTTACATTTCCATAGTTAAATCATAGTTAGTTTTGGTACAATTTTCAAGTTGTTCAACAATTTTGGAATTGCGTTAATAACAAATATAAATATATATATTTATGTAGTTTTAGTATTTAAAGCCCTGATTGCTTAGTGTGTGTGTGTATGTGTGGGATGCAGATACAGTAACATTGATGATGAGAGGAACTCAAGGTGTCTGGATGATGTTCGTTAGTTAGAAAGTAATCAACAAAATAATGAAACAGTTTACAACTTATTGCTATGATAATAAATAAACTTAAATATGTCAAACATTTCGATAAACTTAAGCAACAAATAAATATACGATACATCTTCTTGTGCCTTCCTGCTCGTTTTTTTGTGCAAATTACAATCGATCTGTGGATCATTTATAGATCTCTGCTCTCTCTCTATATGCGTGTGTGTTTAGTATACATACGTTAAATTCAACATTTATTCGATTAGTTAATGTGTGCGTGCTGCTCGGCGCCTTTCTCTCGACATACACAAAGTATATCGTTTTCGTCTCTTCCCATTTTCTCTCTATATATATATATAGATATATTGTAATACATAATAATAGTAATAATAATACATGCACATAATACATAATCATCTCGATTTCGTTTGTTGTTCTTGTTTGGTTGGACAGTTTTGCGACATAAAGCTCTCTATCTGATGTACACTTGACCAATTCGTTTATAATATATATTCTTCTTCTCCTCTATATTATCATAATTATCCTCAGTATTATTATTAGTATTACGATCATTATTTTAGCCTTAAGCGTGTTGCTCTATGACAGTGCGTTTTATTGGCTTTGCTAGGACTCAGTTTTGTATCGTTTCGTATTTGTTTGTTTTTGATTTAACATTATTGTTCCTCATACACAAATGTGTCTCTCTATGTATGACTCTATTTTCGATTTGTTTGTTTGTTTGTCGTTCAATTTAAATGCATTTTGCGTTTTGTTTTCTTTTGTTTTTGTGTTTTCCCGATTTTTTTTGTTTGCTAGGAATCAACAATCTTATGATTTACTACGTACGTACGTTGTGTGCATTGCTAATATGTATCTTTTTGGATTGGTGCTTAAACATATTGATATACATATATGTGTATGTATGTATACATGTATATATCTATAGCTATACATATACATAAAACTCTCCTCCGTTTGCTCTACTATTCTCACATGCTTTCACTGGGCGACTAAGCACCCTAACAATACAAATTACAACAAATACAAGTGGCATAGTTAACAAATTACAAATTATATAGTATGTCTATATATATGGTATGGTATATCAAGAACAAAATAATAGATAAAAACAATCAAAGTGCAATGCTGACAACTCATTGTCGCATTGTCAATAACAATTAACATACAATAGTTTCATAAATTCTTTTGGTTTTTCGCGGGATTTCCCCTTAGTGTAATCGAAAACTATATACTATAGATGCAGATACATATAGTCAACAGATAGCTTTGGGTTTGCAAACAAGACTCTCTCTGTCTCGTTTGCGTTGGGTTCTCGAGGGGAAGTTGGGTTCGGAAACATATAAACCAGTTATAATCGTACGTTCAACACACACATAAACACAAACATATACAAATATATGATTGGTTGTGCTTTAGAGCCAAATAAATGTATAGTTAACGCATCGATTAATATTGCACTTAGTTGCACTGCGAACCGAGGAAATCGTCTTCCATTCTCCACTTTCCTTTGCGTTTAATTCAAATTGCGACGACGCCTGAAGACCAAAGCAAAGATGGAACGTATACGCCACCAGCGACTACGATGGCGGGTATGAATCTTCTCGGAGCTGGTGTCGGTGCCCAAGGCTTTTTGCATCTCCTTGCGCCGTATCTCACGGACCAACGTGTAGAATGCTTCATCGATGTAATGACGCAGTGCAGCCGATGTCTCGAAGAAGGGGCAACCGAATTGATTGGCCAAATTCTTGCCCTCCTCGGTGGTGACACGTCGCTGAGATTCCAGATCCACCTTATTGGCTATCAACACCAACGGTATGTCCTCGGAGAGACGAACGCGTGTGATGAGTTTACGATATTCGGATGCCTCCTGAAAGCTATGGCGATCTGTGACTGAATAGCAGATGATGAAACCTTCGCCGCAACGCATGTATTGGTCCCGCATGGCTGTGAACTCGACCTGGCCAGCAGTGTCGAGTATGTCCAGCAGGGCGGCCTCATTGTCGATTACCGCCTGTTGCTGGTACGAGTCCTCTGCCGGACAAAGAGGAGGAGGAGGAGGAGGAAGAGAGACGGATTGCAAAAAGGTCAGAGGTGCGCACAACGGTGGCAATCGAAGCAATCAAACTCACCAATTGTGGGGTCATGGTAGTCCAAGAAACTGTGGCTCACGAACTGCAGGGTAACAGCTGTTAGTGTGTGTGTGTGTGTGTATGTGAGTCGCGCGTGCCCGTACGAGTGTGTATAGGTATGCGTGTGTGTGTGTTTTGGTTTGTGTACACGCAAAGTTTGCCGAACGCACGAAGCATAAACCGGACGATTGGGGGTGGTTGGGCGGCCGTAAAACAAAGCGTAAAAGAAATTGAGATAATTTATTGATTTTTCGCAGACACAATCAAAATGCGCAGTGATAAAGCAAAAAAAGAACAGAAAATAAAATGAAAACAGACAGAAGAAAAACAGAAGGCGCTGCTGCTAACTTACCCGACTTGCCGACTCCGCCATCGCCGAGTATGACTATCTTGTAGACCCGGAGGCCACCTCGCATGTTCTGCGGCGCACACGGTGGCTTCATCAATAGTCCCGTATTATTGCCATTTTCTTTGCGGTCATTCGGCATGTGGTGCATTGAGTCTGTGTCGGCGGCACTGGTGCAGCTCTTCAGCTTCGTCGATCGCTTGAGGGCGGCACAACCGATGGACATATCACCGGCCATTGCTGCGCGGCTGTGCGTGCTCCAAGGCGTGGCTAATTGAACCGCCGCCGCTGACGGATTGTCGTCGACGTCGTCGGGTTGTCGTCTCTCCCCACCTCGGCACACACACACAACAACAGTGCGTAGTTTGTAGCTCCTGGCCTGCAAATTGATTGACAATCATTTTAATGCGTCATTTGCTTTTAGTTTTTGCCACTTACCACAACACTGCACTTGGCCCGGATTCTTCAACGGGTTTTGTTGACTTCTATTTCAATCGTATCTATACATAATTGTGCTGGGTTGTTTTCCCTCGTTCCGTTCTTCTTTTTGTAATTTTTATGGTAGTAAACCAGTGTGACCGATGGTGCTAAAATACCAGTAATACCAAAAATACCGCATACAGTCTGTAGGCGCAGGCTCGGAATTAAAGGATGTGCTGTCGTAGTGCAGGACACCTGAAATATTAAGCTTATGTAAATGAAATATATTTTGTTATAGCCATAAATGTTAATACAACGTTAACCCAGCGCAAGCAGCTGCTGCTGCAGTGATCTCGAGCTCATATAAAGAAAAAGTAACTGAAAACGCAGCTGTCTCTGTTAATTAACATGACAACAAACTGTTAAGCGCATTTGTTCTTTCAACATACTCTGCCATAAATTCAAACATAACAGCTCTGTTAACAGTTTACCATAAAATAGCATTACGTTATGCTATAATTCTTATCAACAACGTTTCTACATCGTTTGTTCAGTATACCTAATTTTGAAAACTGAACAAAAGCCCTATTCCCGCTATTTTTGAAAAAGCGAAAAAAGCTCTGCCGCCGTGAGCAGCTGCTGCGACATTAACGTGCGCCTTGCGCCGTTCGGTTCAGTTACGTGCGCTGATCGCGACTGAACTGATCGCGTTCGGTTTGCTGGTGCTGCAACACACACACACACACTCGAGATCGCACTCGAAAACCGAAAAATAGAAGAAATAAGGAAAGGAAAATAAAACAAAAACATCTCTAAAGTGGTTCTGAAAATCATCATAGACGCAAAAGAAAATTGGCATTTTGAGGGAAGATTAGTACAGAAGTGAAGGCGGAGGAAAATGTCGGGCGATGTGCAGCCGCGAAAACGCAAGGATAAGCGCAAAAAACGTGGTAAGTGTGTGGGGGGAGGGAGGACAAATAACCATAAACCATTTGCCATAATGTGAAGAGTTTCCAATTGTTTTTTCTAAACACACACTGACACTTAAACACACTCACACACATACACACGTGAGAAGCGAATGTAAAACGTAGATGTCCGTTTCTTTTATTAGCATAAATAATATTGTCGAGCGCCTTTAAAAATAACTTTGCCCTATTATATAAAATTATACATTGCCTCCGCGGACGTCGCGCCTCTTGTCGCTATGCGTGTGCCGCCTGCTCGAGTATATATGTATGTATGTACATAAATATACTATGCGAGTGTAGAAGAATCGTAGAACTCTTTAGCTTTTTATGATTTCTATGCGCGTTTGTCAGTCTACAATAAAATATATTGACCGGGCTAAAATGCCAATCCATTGCTTTAACATGCTCTTCTGTTCTTTCTTTTCCTCTTTGTCCCTCTCTCAGTGTCTTCAATTCTGCGTGTGACAAATCGTGTTTGAAAGAAATCGCTTTTAAAGACATATCTCATATCTCTTTGAAATGCTGCTCGTGTTTATTTAAAGCCCGAGCAAGAAGATAAAATCGTATTTACGAATATCTTGTGCGCAGGGCAGACGTAAACAAATGCCGGTAGATTTGCTATAAAGAGAGTGCCAGAGAAAGTATAAGGGCCGAAGAGAGAGAGCGAAGACTGTGTGTGTTTGTGTGTATGCAAGAGAGCATAAGGTGAGCATTCGCTCCCGTTCTCCTTCTTTCTTTCTCTTCCCTCCTGCAGAGTTGTTATATCTACTCAAAAGATGACAATCTTCGTTTATTAATTTATTACCATGAATGATATTAATAATATTCACACAAAGTCAAGTGACTTCCGTGTGCAGCAAGAACACTTTACACCCACCAAGAGTTTTTGGATATTTCTCAAGGCACTCACACGCACACACACACACACACACACGCACACATGTGCGCGCTTGCTTACATGCATTAAATGTACGTAGAGATTCTTCTTTTATTCTATTTGATTTCATTTTTGTTTTGGCCATCTGCCCAGGCGCATGACTATGCGGGTTCTTTGTTTTGCATCGACACCAACAAGAACACCAGAATAACAACAACAACAACAACTAGAACAACAACAATTGCTGCAGCAACAATTAAACATACTATATCATATTGTAGATACACATCTGTTTGGATCTTATCAGTCATTTTTTAACCAGTGTAACTAACTTTCTGTCTGTAGATGATCGCAAGTCCGAGGGCGATGTGAGTGTTTTGCGCCAGCCAAGCTTTCAAGGTAGTCTCGCCATAAGGAATTGCTCTGTATTCCATATATGCCCCGTGCCCCTACCTCCGTGATAATCCAATTTAACTTTTAGTTTCTACTAAATCAAGTTGTCGTTTATTGTTTTTGTTTTTGTTTTTTTCATTATTAACCTCCGCCTGCAGTTAAGCTGTAATTGAGCGATTTGTAATCACTTGTCTTTATACTATATTTCACACACGACATGACGACGCGACGCTGGCGCAGCAGATGACGACGAGTCTTCTTCCCACGGCGTTCACATCACAAAGATGGGAAACGACGATGTGCACCTGCACGTGCAACATCAGCACGGAACGGGCGGACATTGGTGTGCCAAGATCATCTTCTTCGCTCTCATGGCAGTGCTCCTGGGCCTGGTGGGACTGATTATAATGGAGAATCGCGGCCTGGAGGATTGTGAGTTAAGAGGAAATTATAGTATTGTTCTATAAGCTAAACAACGTCATCTTGTTAGTGGACACACCGTTATCCGAGTCACGCTACTCCAACTACTTTGATGGTTGGGTGGAGGAACATCGGGTCGAGGAGCACGATGCGCACGATTCACACGAAGCGGCGCTAGACGAGCACGACGATGAACATGACGATGAGCACGATGATGAGGATTATGAACAGCATTCTCAAGAGGAGGAGGAGGAGGAAGAGGAGCAGCAGCATGAAGAAGAAGATGAGGAAGAAGAGGAGGAGGACGAGAACACCGCTGCCGAGAATGTAACTGCAGAAGATGAGGAAGAAGAGAAGGACGAGGTAGACAATCTTATAGTCAATTTGGATAAAATAAAATTCTGATTGCAATTTTCAAATTTCAGGATGAAGACGATGGTGACGATGATGCTGAAGCATCTTTAGAGCCAGCTCAATCCGCAGTCGATGAAGATGAGGATGAGGCAGATGATGATGACGACGATGCTGAGGAAGAAGTTGAAGAGTCCATTGAGCCGCCAGTTTCGCAGTCAAAAACTCAAAGCGCGCCTGAAACAGCTGAGGATGAAGATGAAGACGAAGCTGATGAAGAGGAGAACGATGCTGAAGAGGAGCCAGAAGAGTCTGTTGAGCTGTCTGCGCCTGCAACAGCTGAGGATGACAATGAAGATGAGGAAGACAATGACGATGATAATGACAATGACAATGATGAGGATGAGCTGGAGGAGTCCACTGAACCGGTAGCTGAAAGTGCGCCCGATGCAGTCGATAATGACGATGATGATGAGGCTGACAATGATAATAATGATGATGATGATGATGAGGTAAACTAGGATTCAAATTAATTTCGTAACGCATAACTCACTCAATGCATGCAGGATGACAACGACGAGGATGACTTTGAATCCCTTGATCAGGATGTAGATAACGATGCGGAGGAGCTGCAGCGTCAGGCAAATGCAAAGCAGCCAGAGGAGAAGCCTGCCGAAGAGCAAGAGCCCGAGGAGGCAGCAAGCACAACATCATGGCTGGGTTCGCGTAAGTATCAACCAAAAAAACAAGAGATCCCTCAACTCTTTTCAATGAACGGTTAGGTGAAGAGCTCCACTTTATAGCATATGCCATAAAATACGTTTATCTCTAGTCGAAAGCGCTGTACAAGAAAGTGCAAAAGAAAAAGAAACACACAAGTTGAAATTGTTAATAAACTTTTCCATAATCTTGTTTCGTTACCAATTGAAATTGTTGACTAAACCGAAAAATCATTTTACAGTTGCCGTTAAATTTGGCGTTGGCATTGCACTTGCCCTTGTCTCACGCCTTGTATTGATAAGGAATAATCCGAATACAAGTGAGTTTTCAATGCTGCTAAGCCAAAAAAAAAAAAATAAATAAATACTACTACTAAACAATGCTCTATGTTAACGCAACTCTTTCATTCGCAAAATCAAACGCTGCTTTAACTTTTACGGAGCTGTTAGTGCCAGGAAGAAGTTAAACTTATATTTCAACAACGTAAACAAAAAAGAAAAAATTAAAAAAAAAAAAAATTATTTAAAACTTTGATATTTCTTTTCTTCATTTTTTATTGTTTAAAAAAGAAGGAAATCCTTTATAAAGTATAATCAATATTTTATTTATTGTCAGTTATTATAAGACCAAATTCCTTATGATATTTAGATTCCTTATAATCTTCCCTCCTGGCATTAGCAGTTCCCTTAAAAGAGTTACGTTCCTAACACCTCAAGCACTCTTTAAAGCAACTAAATGTAACGTCAACTTTCAGTAATATTTCTGTAAATGTCGTGATCACAAATGGAACTAACTAACTATAAAAGAAACTAAACTAAACCCCAAAAATTCGAAAATTTCAATCGAAAACAAAACAAAATTTTTGCACTTTCTTAACTAAATATCTTTTCAATTGTTAGCTTAATACATTGTACGATTTGTTGTCAATATCTTTCTCATATTATTATTGTATTTGTAGTCTCAGCTTTGTTAAAAATAATGCGCCAATTTAATGTATGTATGTAAATTTTTGTATGGCTTTATTTGTTGTTATCTCTTTTGAGTATTATACTAAGTTTCGAAACTAACTAATTTTTGTTAAATAAATCGAAACTGATAAATAGACGAGGAGCCCACACCGGAGGCGAACATGAGACGACGCCTGACTATAGCGACAGCCGAGGATAATATACCTGATGATGTGGAGGATCTGCCACCGCTCGATGACGGTTGATAAACTCCCTTAATATATAAATATATGAATATAGATTTGAACTTCGGTTTTTTTCGAAGTTGGTTCCAAATATTTTCAAACTTTTGCCGGCATGAAACTATTTTGAACATATTCTATATCGAATTTTCTTAGGTTATGTTTTATATTAATGGAAAATTATTTTGTAAAGAGGAATATTCCGAAGAGGAGATCGAAATCGAGGAGGAGATCGAGGTGGAGATCAGCGATATAGAGGCCAGCGATGATGTGGCGCTCTCAGCTAGTTATGTGCCAGAGACATTCGAGCAGCTCAGTGCGATGTACAGAGGCAAAACGGAAGCAAAGGAGCCAACGAAAGTGGAACCAGTAAAGAAACCAGAAGTGATAAAAAAACCCGAACCCGAACCAAAATCGGATCCCGAAACGGAACCCGAAACAGCAACACCAGCTACAGATATTTATGTGGAATACGAAGATGGTGATATTGAGGATTATGAACACGAAGAAAGCGATGTGGGCGAGGAAGAAGAAGAGGACGAGATAAGCGATGAGGAGGAAGACGAAATATCAGATGTCGATGATGCGGAACTGATGAGCCGCCTGGAAGCCAAATATGGCCGTCTACCCGCAAAGGAATACGAAAGCGATCCAGATTCCGATGATCCGTCCTGGACACGTAATTACTAAATGTACAATATACTCCACAGTCTACAAGTCAATCTCAGACGAACCCAAATTCATCATTGCATTGACACACAGTTCTGACATATACTTAACGCTCGTATTATATAATCTATCCTAAAGTATATATATTCTCGTTCATGGCATACGTTACACCTATTCGTACTCTAAGCAAAATACTTGTACGTTAAATACTCATAGTAAGTTCATAGTTATCTATCGAATCGAATGCTAATCTTAGCTATAAGGTGGAACTCTCTCTCTCGATATTAACCGTTCAAATTCAACCAGATTATAAATCTTATATATATTTATGTATATACATATCTGTTTCATTAGAAATAAAACCCAAGGAGCCGACTGGTGCGCAGGTTGAGGAAGACAACGACATCGATGATCTATTCGAGCAGGAGCTTCGCAAGGCCAATGCCGAAATGATCAATGAGGTTAGCAATATATCCTTATATATCTGAAAAAATAAGTAAATGGTTTATTCAAATCCTTAGCTCAACAATAACTAGAAAACACACACAACAAACAAACATTAACAAAAGTCCTTCATAGCTTTAATTAATGTTCGCTTTGATAAGTTCGTGTTTAGTTCTTAAGTAATATTTGTTTTAGAAATATAGTTGCTGTTTATAACATTTTCTAGTCAACACATTTGTTTATTGTACTTTAAAACGCATTTGCTATATGGTTTATTTGGTTTCTATAAGGTCAAAGCACCCACTTGATCTAATAGAAACATCAACTTAACCTTATAGCGAATGTGTTTTGTTGCTAATACCCTGTACCCCTCAAGAATGCTAAGAAAAACAATTTAAAACAGTTAAAGCCAGATTTAACATATCAAAAACCTTTCGTACAGGGTATCTGTTAGTCGCGCAGTTGCTGCTAATAATGTGCTGCACTCTTTTTATTTTGTTTGCTGTTCCTCCGCATGTCTTCTAATCAATATCTCAATCCCAACTAACTGTAGAATCATGCAAATGCTTTGCGCGCCTTTAACACGCTCACACACACATACGCACACAAAGCAGCGGCCCATCTGCATCGGGCACAGGCTCTGGAGTCACTCGCTGAGCTGCGGCGCAGCAATGAGCTGCTCCAAGATGCCATCGAGTCGTACAAACGATATTTGGCCTTCGATGAGCAGATTGGTAATCACAGCGAGTATCGCGCGGCAAGCGAACGCTGCATACAACATCTGCGATTTCTGGGTAAGATTGGGTGAGGTGATGCAAACTTCAAACAGTCTGTAATCGTGTCCAATCCCCTTGCAGGTCAAACACAACAGGCAGTGCAGTTACACGAGCGGCTCATCGCGCGTTATCCCGACGAGGTGCAGGCGCGTAATCAACTCTCGCTCAGCTACCTCATGTCCAATAAGTAAGTGCTTGATACCACAGTGCTCATTCCGTTATACACTCCTTGTTTTCCCCTTGCAGCCTGGCAAAGATGCAGCAGGTGGCAGCTGAAACCTTGCAACGTTGGCCCAATGATCCGGTGGCTCAACTGCACTACGGTTTGGCGCTGAAGCAGCTCGGCAAGAACTATGCCAAGGCCTTGCCTTACTTACAACATGCCATCGATTCGCAGGCCGAGGGCACACAGGAGCCGTACTTCTACATGTCGCTGGGTGAAACTTTGCTGCGTCTGGGCAGGCACAAGCAGGCGTTCCAGGTGCACCAACGTGGCGCCGACAAAGGCTTCTTTCCCAGCGTCTATCAGCGTTCGCTGTACAATGTGGCAGGCCTGAGAGCGCAACCCTTTTGGCAGCTCATGGAGACGGGGTATGCCCACGAATTGGAGGAACTGCAGCGCAGCTGGCGTGCCATACGCACAGAGGCATTGGCACTGCTCAATCGTCGTGGCAACTTTCAACCGGAGGCGGAACAGTTACGCGACACAGGCGACTGGCAGCAGTTCGAATTGTTTGCGCGGGGCAAGCGTCTGCAAGGCAACTGCCAGCGTGCACCTGTGACCTGCGCCCTGCTCGATAAGTTTCCTGCCTCGCGCGACTGTCGCCGTGGTCAGGCCAAGTTCAGCGCCATGCAGGCACAGACGCATGTCTGGCCCCATTGTGGACCCACCAATTGCAGACTGCGCGCCCATCTCACGCTGGTGGCGCCCGAGCCGCAGTTAACCAGTCTGCGAGTGGCCGAGCAGCAACGGTGAGTACGGGAGTACTAGAAGTCTCGGTTGTTAGTCAGAGATGCTGTCAAGTCCATGGGGTATTAGTATTATGAAGAGTCTGCAAGTAGAGAACAGAACCTTAGTTGATACTTTTTGCTGGAAAACTTCTTAATTATTTCGATAATATTTGTTCGGCTTCCCTTTTATAGAGGAATTAATATGAATAGTTGTAGGGAGCTCGATGGGTGCGTAATTTTAATGCGGGACAGTTAATTTTTGACAAAAATAATACCTATCCACGCCCAAGTTATTTCTTAAAATTTAGTTGCAATCTCATAATAAACAACGAAGTTATTCGAGAAATAATTTCAAGAGCTACTGATTGTCGGACTGCTCCCTTAAGTATGCAACACAAAATACAAAAACCAAGAAGTAGTTATATAGCTTGTCCTCTATTTCTTACTTTAAGCAGCGTGGATAAGACTTTCGTTTTGCACTTCTGATTTTAAAATACTTTCCATTTTTATTCCACTTTCAATATCAGTTTAAAATTCAGTCATCACATCTCACAAGAATACAATCGAGCATATCTACAAGTTGTTATTAGTAACAATTATTAGATTTAACAATAAAAACCAGTTCCGAAATGAGTTTACTTCTTCCGAATCTAATTCCAAACTAATTATATTCTGATTGCACTGTCTCCGATTGATTGCCGATTCCGATTCCAGTTCCGCTAAAAAAAAGTACACTTTCATTATTAAATTCCAATTTGAAATGCAGTTTTTTACTTTTGCAATTCCCTAAAAGGCAATTATAGTCGAGCAACTCTATTATATATTAATAATTAGAAGTTATAAACAACAATTTAAACCAGTTCTAAATTGGGTTCCGGTTCCGGATCGTTCGTATAATTCCGGTTTCGTTTAGTATTTGTATCGTTGTCTATTACTCACCTTACCAAGGGGTATTTCTCTCTCTTTATCATCATCTACAGCACTTGGCATGCCGGCGATCTGTTCATCTTCGACGACAGCTTCGAGCACGAGGTCTGGCATAACGGTACACAACTGCGCCTGGTACTCATTGTGGACTTTTGGCATCCGGACTTGAGTGCAACGCAACGACGAAGCCTGAGCCCGATTTGAGATGCACCATCAAAGCTTTATATAGTACTAACGTTCCTAGCCAATTCAAATGTTCTTTTGTTAGTTCACAGAGTGACTGAAAGAGAGAGAGAGAGAGAGAGAGAGAGAAGGAAGTAGAGGAGTAGCTGAAAAGAGTGATCATTTAAGTAATTGTAACTCTTATTACCATAAGTTCGTTTTGTATGAATGCGTATTTAGTTCTAATTGAATTGTTTAAAATTAAGTCTATGGTTGGCAGCAGTTTTTTTTGCTGTATTCAAACATTAAACTTGTAAATACAGTAAAGTTTTTAATTTGATAAAGAATGAACTGATCTTATTTTTATAGAAATGAAACTTAAATTACAATCAATTTAAAGTAAGTACTTCAGAAATTACAGTGTACATGCGCTTTACAGCTATCTGGTTCGAGGTATTGCATTATTTATAATCCCGATATGTTGGACATCCATCTGTATAAAGATTCAACGCAGAAACGTTGACCTATTTAGCCCACGAACTCGTTTATACTCCCGACGAAGGTCACTTGCATTTCCATATTGTTAAACTACTTGGCGAAACTTACAATGGAATATGAATATAATGCATATATGTATATTATTGTAAGTACCATACACCGCTGTGCGCATAAGTAGGGCCGCTTTGAATGAGTCTATGTACCCATGTGATATCATCTCAACAAAAAATATTATCTCCTCTTTTGCCAACGATAAAGTTGCATTAAAGTCTGAAAGAAATAAATACAATAACAATATCAGAGATAGAGATCGGTGATAGAGACGAGATATAAAGATACAGCGACTACTCAAAGAAGCTAAAGATATCGCTGAGCTGTTGCTACGCTGTCAAAGAGAATATTTTCTTTTAAATTATACAAGGATTAAAGAGGTTTATATCTACTTACCCTGCGCTGTTTACTTTGATCGCATTGAAGTTTCTACAATGATATGTATAGTAAGTGAAAAGTCTCGCGCAGAGCTGCCCCTCAAAACCCTACGGCTTATCGCGTTCTTTACGAACAAAGCCTGAGAAAAAGAGAGAGCGAGAAAGAGAGAGCGAGAGAGAGAGGGAACGAGTGAGTACCCGAGTAGTTGTTGAATGTATTCGTATAATCGAACATGATGCGAAGCAGGATAAAAGTGAAAGCGAACGTCGATTGCTGCGTAGTCTCGCTCGAGACAGCAACAAGTTAAGAGGGAGAGCGATAAGAAGTAGCAGAAGAAGAAGAAGAACACTAAGAACCGATCGATCGATTGATCTGATCAGTGTTTAAGATTTATGTTCATTGAGCATACGCCGTGTAAGCCGTGAGCCGTGTGAATAAATTTCAATTGAATACAAAGCACACTCGATCTACATATTTTAAAGCGTGACAACAACAACAACAATAACAATAACACCAACAATAACAACGCGAGTCAACAAGCAAACAGCAACAGTTTTTCTTCTTATATTTGTGTTTTTGAATAAAACTGAATGCTTTGGTTACAAACCCGTCAGATACACTTGGTACGCTGTCCCGTCATAAGCCCCAGATTAAGTTAGTTAAACGTGAACTTAAACCTAAGAACTAAGGTAAGTTAAGATCCCTTTCTATCACTCATTCTTTCTAATCCTTTGGCAAACTTCAACAAATATTGTTACTGTGTCGTGGGAACATTTTCGAATGCGAGTAAAAGAAATGAACAAAAACAATAACCTTTTATGGCGTTGACATCATCGGTAAAAGAAGCCACAACAAATGATCGAAAAATACAAAAAAATGAAGAAGAAGAAGAAAAAACGAAACTAAATGAGTTATGCATAATTAATGGGAGCTATTTTCGGTTATTTTGATTTCTTTTAAGTAGTCGCGTCGCAGTAGCCCACCACAGACCACAGACGTCACCACCAGTCATCAGTCATGATTCAGACGGAGTTTGTTATACTTATTCTGCTGGTGGTCGGGACGACCCTGGGCAGTGCGACCCTGGCCATCACCCACAAGGGTCTCATTGTGTGCGGCAACAGTTTGGGCTGCCTGAAGGGCGTCTATATGCCGGGCTATCAGATCAAACGATTTGAGGCCTTTCTGGGCATACCCTATGCCCTGCCGCCGGTGGGCGAGCTGCGCTTCAGCGTAAGTGGAGAGTGGACTTGTTAGGTAACCCGTGTAATCCTTGACCTTTCTCCTTTTAGAATCCCAAAGTGATGCCCAAACTGCAGGGTATCTACAATGCCAGCAGTGCCAAGCCGGATTGCATACAGAAGAACTATTTGATGCCGACTCCCTTGATTTATGGCGAAGAGGATTGCCTCTACTTGAATCTCTATAGGCCGGAGGTAAGTGAGTTTACCCTAGGTCAGTGAGCAGTATTCATCCAACCATCCATTGTGCCTTCACAGCGTCGTGGCAGACCGCTGCTACCTGTCATGGTGTTCATACATGGCGGCGGTTTCTTTAGCGGCTCAGCCGGTCCACAGATCACAGGACCCGAGTACTTTATGGACAACGGTGAAGTCATCTTGGTCACCATGGCCTATCGACTTGGTGCGCTGGGTGAGTAAAAAGTAAACTTTATTTATCGGCAGTTAAAACTGACTACTTTAACTACCTTCTTTAGGTTTCCTGTCCACAGAGGACTCCGTCATACCGGGTAACTTTGGGCTCAAGGACCAACAGCTTGCGCTGCGTTGGGTGCAGCGGAATGTGAAGGCCTTCGGAGGGGATCCGCGACGTGTGACCATTTTTGGCCAAAGTGCAGGCGGCATCGCCACCCACCTACACATGCTGAGCTCCAAGTCGGAGGGACTCTTCCAGCATGCCATCAGCATGAGCGGCACAGCCAATGTACCCTTTGCCATAGCCGAGGAGCCACTGCAGCAGGCACGCCGCACGGCAGAACTCTGCCAGGTGAAGGATGCCCAAAACCTGAGTACTCCCAAATTGGCGCGTGCATTGCGTGCTGTCGATGTGAGGACCTTGCTCAATGCTGGCGACGGTCTCAAGTTCTGGAATGTTGATCACATGACCAACTATCGTGCCGTGGTTGAAGCCAATGCCAGCGATGCTTTCCTTACTGTGCATCCCAAAGAATTGCTGTCCCAGGGCAACTATAGCAAGGTGCCTTGGCTGCTGGGTACAGTGCCACAAGAGGGTGCTGTGCGTGTAGTGAACATCATGGAGAACTCCACACTGCGCCAGGATTTCAATTCTCGTTTCGATGAGCTGCTGCTGAAGTTGCTGGAGTGGCCCACGCAGTTCAGTGAACAAGAACTCGACGAGAAAATGGAACAAATCCACGCGGAATATTTTCAGCAGCGGCATGAACTGAATGCATCCACTGTGCAGGGTTTTCTAGACGTGAGTAGATTATATTAATTAATTAATTTCTTTATAAAAATCTGCTACTTCCCTGCGCAGCTCATCACGGATCGGGGCTTCAAGCAGCCACTCTATAACGCCGTCTGGGATTATGTGCAGTCAGTCAACACTAGCGAGCATCCACTGTACATGTACAGCTTCGAGTACCTCGGCCCTTACAGTTACGCCTCTATTTACACAAGCGCCAATGTTGGCCAGAAATACGGCGTAGTGCATTGCGATGATCTTATCTATCTATTCCGCAGTCCAATGCTCTTTCCCGACTTTCCCAGAAACTCAACACATGCCCGTGTTATTCAATCTTTTGTAGAGTATTTTGTGCACTTCGCCAAGTACGGGTAAGATTCGATAATTATTTGTAAGTTATCTAACGAGTTTAACGAAATGGATTTATCTATCTGTCGCCGGCAGTAAACCTAGGAATGTGGAAGCAATAACACCCTGTTCGCAGACAGTTCTAAAGTCACGACCCAAAGGAATTTGCGATTATCAGGTGTTTGAGAATACGATCGGCAACAGTGAACATCCATTTGAAGTGAACGTGGCGCAAAGCTATCGCACACGAACTGCCCGACTGTGGACTGATCTACTAAAGGAGGAGACGGAGACGGTACAAAAAACGTATAGTTCATAACTGATCAAAATGTTAACTTAAACAATCCAATAGGCTGCTGTCTGTATACGTATTTAGTTTGTAGTTCCTTTCACTCTCTCTCTCATTGTATAGTCTGTAATTAAGTATTTTGTAATAAACAATGTAGTTCTTAAAGTTGTTTAACTTTTACTTGACACGCAGTCTCGCCTCGTCTAGTCCCGTCTCGTCTGATTTGCACGCCATGGCGTCTAATTTTAAAGGAATTCCAATTATTGGCGTGTGTTACCCGGGCCTGTGAAAAGTGTGTCAGACTGATAAGGGGCTAACTGTAACGGGTGCCGGGCCCCGACACGTGCGCGTGCGGCTAGAAACAGCAATAGAATCTCATTACAATGCACAAATATACTACTCTACTATGTCTATATTATATATCGTATACTATATCTATATGTACAGCTTTTTTTTCGTGTAGTTTTTTCTCCCTTTCATTGGGTCTTGTGCTCGATTAACATTCATTAGCATTTGCTAGACACAAACACACAAGATCCGAAGCAGCTGATGACGTTGTCTTTCATCGATGCCTTTGTATTGAAGGGGTGAGGTGGGGGGTAACGGTTGGTTGCTTGGCTGGATACCTGATGCTCTGCGACGTTGAATGGTTCCAGTTTCGCAGTACGCATTGCACGCGCTCTCAATGAGTAATGGGAGGCGTGTCAGAAGGGGCCGCTAAATGTCATAATAAAATCTAGTTTAGCACATAAGAGAAACTATGATCGTGTATACGTCATGTGAACCGCACACCTGTCTTGGGGAAGTGCGGGGCAACACGAAACTGGGATACTCTGTAAAAATAAATGTAAATAATATAAAATGATATTAATATAGAGTTACATACATACATACATATTTTCTTATTTTTTGAATAAGTTATTCTAATTTTTTTCTATTCTAGGCAATTTTGGTTGTTGTTTTTTATGAGGATGCCCTGTAAATAATTTGACATATTTTGTATTATACCATTATTTTCAATCTAAGGTTATTAAACCCTGTAAATACATATAAATATTTATACATTTTACATATTTTCAAATAAACTCGACCTTTGTCACTATTTTCTTATTATTTTTAACTTTTTCTTATTATAACTCACAAAGATTTTATATCAAACGATAAATCATGGCATGGAATCTCTGAAATCTAATACTTTTCTCTTATATAGAATTGTGCTTACTATTTACATATTCCTACAATTGATATTCGACATTCTGCTGCCCCTTTTTTTATAAACACCTCAGAGCTAATTTATCTGTCTGTCGTGCAAAAGCGAGATTATATATTATTTATTGATTTCGCTGTTATTAATGGCGCCACCTAATCTGAGATTCTTAATTTCGCGCTGATGATTATTAAGTTCTCTGTGTAGTAAACGCATTTCGCTCCCTTTTAATGGGACAACTCAATTATATTTGGTACAAAGGTCAGTGCTCTTTGCAATGGATTCTCGTTGACGAATCGGGTTAGCACATGCAAACTGGCAACCGTGTCGCCGATTTATGTCAACATGCAGCTCAATTAAAATCAATATGGGGCACTCAAGCTCGGGCTCGGGTCCGGGCATATCCTGCGGGAACCTTATTGTGCATGGGACAGTCGCAATCGGGAGTGTTGCCGGAACAGTCATATTGAAATGCAACTGGCACGCAAAATAATATTGTGGATTTTTCCACTGTTTGTTCTCGGTTTTCTGCTGACAATGAGCGAGGCTTATTTGAAGAGCGTGCGCATTGAGGAGATACCCTATAGACGTACGCCGCAGCGCATGGCCAGCGTGCTGGGTGGCAAAAACAAGGGCAAGTCGGGACGATCCAGTGGCATTCATCTGATCTCCAGTTTGGAGCACCAGCGTACCTTTCTACATCTATTTCATGTGCCGTGTAAGAAACATCTTTATTTTACGTATTATTATATTATTTATATTAATATCATTATAATACCTCGTTCCAGACATCATTTGCTTCTACGCCGCCAAGGGCAAGTGGCCCTATGTGCCGGGATTTATGAAGTCGCGTGTAAATGTTGCCGCCAGAGGTTTCTTCAATCAGAACGACAGCTTCATAAAACAGTTCTGCACCAAGTGGATTCAGGTCAAGGAATGTTTTAGGCCAATTTTCGGTAATATACATACATTTGTGAGTGACCCCAATAAACTTCTTCTTACCAAATTCCAATTTTAGATAAATCGAATGCTACAACAGACTCGGAGGTGGAAACTCTGGATGCGCAAAGACAACAGCAACGCTGCAACTGCAATAAGTTAGTGTCCACAGAGCCACCAGTACCGGTCGTTTACTTTGACAAGAACTACATTGGCAACGTTAGTTCAGAGACCATTTTGACTACCATCGAGTTTCTAGAAAGTTTTCTGCCGCCGCCCACAAAGAAGCACAAGCGAAAAAATCGCGTACGTGGTCGGCTCGATGAAATTGACATTGATTAATACGCAGTCACCACTTTAAATACTTTTCATCCATTTTACTTACATTAAAATAACACATTTTGCACAGGAAATAAAATACAAGGCTTGCAATAATTTTCAGCGTTTAAAAATATGGCGGGGATTTAGTGCAGGCAGCTTATCGATAATTAAGTTTATAGTACATTTGCAAACATCGACAAGCTGCGCGTATCGATATGCGCGCGTGTCACGGCTGCTGTTAATTTTTACAGTGCTGTTAGGCTTTATTTGGCGGTTCAATTTAAATATGTAAATAGTTTGAAGGACTTATTCACCCCTGATCGATTATTTAAATTTACGGGTTTAACAAAACATATATCAAATTGCAGCAATTATTATTGTAATTATATTTAATATGCATGTATTATAAAATATAAAACTCAATTTGATTTATATGTCAAGTCGCAGTGCTTTCTTCCGTGTATTGTCTCAAGAATTGAGAACTTTGATTGATTTGTAATGACCTTATAGAAATGCATTTACTAAATCATTGAAGCGAAACGAACAAACACGCAATACTTCTGAAATGCGACCAGTGTAAAAGTGCCCAAAATGTGCAATATTTTAACAGTTGATCAAGATGCACGGACTGCAACAGTTGGAGCTGGCTTTCGTTCTGCTATTATGGATTCATTGCGGCAGTGCCAACGTTACGTATGCGCAATTTAACTGTGGGTGAAGCAGAACATTAATAAATATTTTTGGAATCGTAATTAATGCTCTTGCTTTAACCTTAGTGACGCTCTACAAGCAGATGCCTCCTCTGTATCAGCTGGAAGACTACGATCTTTGCCTTGATAAGCCACCGAACCATCTACTCTCGCACAGCACCTACTGCCTCGTCTATGCCGAAGTTGTGCCCAATGCAAGTAGCAGCCTATGGCAACAGATCGACGCATTGTCCCGTGATGAGAAGCATCGCTTTCGACATGATCATCTGTTTCTGGGCGTATGCTTGGAGCGCTGCAAGCGGGCACTGCACGAGCTGAGCCACTTCCAGGTGCAGCAGCTGTACGAGGGTAAAGTAACGGATGTGGAGGTGAGTCCATAGGAAGTCAGAGGTGAGCAGCTGATTTTCCGCTTGTTTTTTCTTCCAGCTGAGCAACTACTATGCCCGAGTGCACAAGCGTCCGTCGGATGAGCGCATTCACTATGAACATTTGATCAATTCGTGCCTGAATCGTGATTTCGCACGAAAGTTCCAGCTGAGGCTACGCAGCAACATTGAGTATTGCGAATGGGCTGACGAACAGTTGGAGCACGGTAAGCGGAGCTTCGCGGGGTAACTTAAAGTGCTGAGTAAGCCAACTTGAGCTTCTTTACAGATGCACTGGATGTGTTTGTATATGCTCTACTGGGTTTCCTGCTGCTTCTCACTATCTTTTCCAGCTGCTACGATTTTCAATTGAAGCGCAAGCAAGTTGATCCTATCCTAGCACGTGGAAATCTCTTCTACAAACAGCACCTGAAATCACGTAGTAAGTTGATTGGGAACAAAGATATGTATATCATCATTATTTTCATTTCCTCACCAGCCCAACGATTCCTTTGCTCCTTCTCGCTGTGCCGCAACTATTATCGTCTCACTCTTCCTTCGCACAGTGAATTCTCGCGAGATTTGCGTTTCTTCGATGCTTTCCGTGTAATTGGCGTCTTCGTTGTCATCCTGGGCCACACCCTGATGGTCTTTATGACTGTGCAGATACAGAATCCCGAGTTCTATGAACAGTTTCTGTACAAGTTTGAGACTTCCATATTTCAGAATGGTAGTGCCGTTATCCAAATCTTCTTTGTGATGAGCGCATTTCTGCTGTATGTAAACTTTTCACAGGCAAAGTATATCAGCAAGGAAACGAATACGCTCTCCTGCATATCGATATACTTTCGCGTGTTCTTTAATCGATATTTCCGACTGTTGCCATCGCTGGTTATGTTAATCTTGTTTAATGGAACCATATTGACAAGGCTGGGAAATGGACCCTTCTGGCGACATTTGACCGAGGCGGAACGTGTGTTTTGTCGTGAGAACTGGTGGAAGAATGTGTTCTTCGTGAACAACCATTTGCTGGAGGATAGTGTAAGTTCAACTATCAGCAAAGCTATTGAATAGAGTTTATAAATTTGAAATCGTTTAACATTTACTGTTAAGTTACAGCTGTTAAGGATTCAGCCCGACCTGTCTTATTAGACAGTATTGCCGATAGTCTTGCAACTTTAATAACTGAATATATCCGTTTGTGACACCATTTATTTTCAGTGCGCTCAACAAACTTGGTATATGGCAGCGGATATGCAACTCTTTGAGCTCTTTTTGATAGTTATTATCATTACTAAAAAGTGAGATAACATTAATTTTATATTACTATGACTATTAATATATTCTTATAGACATAAAGGCACTACCAGATATATTTATATATTGCTGCTCCTAGCTACGTTTGCAGTACCCGGCTTTTTGACGTATTTTCTCAAGTTAGATGCAATCTATCATATTAAACCGGAGTAAGGTCCATCTATAAGATATATATATATATATCTTTATCTCTCTATATATGTAAATTTATCTTGCAGAACATATCGCTATCTGTACTTTCGCAACTCGGAGACCTTTTATCAGATTTATCCGCCTTTCTACACAAATTTGGGCGGTTATTTCATGGGCTTTTTATGCGGACATTTTTATCTGCAATTGCGTTCCACTCCTGATGGGGGCAACCTTAAGGGCAAGTGGAAATTTGAGTTGGGACTGTGGCTACTGATTCCTGCGGCGCTGCTCGTACTCTTTTCTGGGTTCATCTTTATCAAGTATGATTTTGAGAAGCCTTCGGTTTGGTTAGCAATCTATGCGGGCATGATAAAGAATCTTTGGATCATGATCTGTGGCGGATTTGTCTGCTGCATGTGCTTCAAAGTGGGCTGTAAGTGGAGGCATGGCATAGTATTTACAATATCTTAGTTTTTTTCTTTCCCAGGGATTGCCTACGAGTTTTGTTCACTTTCCTTTTTCCGACCCTTGGCGCGCATTTCCTATCAGGCTTTCCTGTGGCACATTTTTGTAATACGCCTAGTCGCGGGATACTCTCGAGATCCTGTCTATATCAGCCAGTTCTTCTTAGTAAGTTTTATATATCTATCAATTTAGTTTATTATAAATTTTATATTCATTTAGTTTGGCAATGTGTTGGTTGTTTTTGTACTCACACATTTTGTTGCTTTCTTTGTGGCTTTGTTATTTGAATATCCTCTGACAGAGATCTTGAAGCTACTCATGATGCAAAATAAAAGTTTGTATAAATGCATTTATAACTAAAAATAATTGTAATATACTTTTGTAAACTTTTCAGGTACGAAAAAACCAATCCCAGAAACCGAAATTGAGTTTAATTTTCGTTGAAATGTGTGCCAAAACTAAAGTACATTTTGAAAACTTTAATTTCTTTATTAACGTTTGTAAATATCAAAACAATTAAAATAACTTAACAAATTTATTATGATAATTAAAACATTTGAAATTCATACATTCCAATTTGACTAATAGAGTGGCCATACCCGCAAGTAATATTCCGAAATAGTAATTTGGTATTTTTTGAGGCAGATTGACAGCGCTCGCTTGCCGCATATTTGAGTCTTTCAAGTTCGGTCACACCGATCAGTTGGTTCAGTTTTGTTTTCTCTCGTCTTGGTCGTCGGCGTTTTGCTACGTTTCGTCTTTCTCGTAACCGCAAATTCTTGAAACAGTTCACAAACAACGAAGTGCGAAATTCAAAATTTATTGTTCTCATTATTTGTAAATAAAGAGGCAAACACGCATGAATAAATGCTAAGCTGAAGTGAGTGTCGTTATGTGTGTGGGTTAAATTTGTTAAATTCTGTTGCGGCAACTTTTGGCATTTCGATACAAAATGTCAATGAATCACTGTGGCATTTTTACCACAAGACATCAATTGTCAGCCAGTTCAATTGCATTATTATAATAATATGAAAATTAGTTGGTCAAAGAGAATGAAAGAAGAAATGCCATTTAAAATATAATGAACGCGCGTATTACAAAATCATTCAAATCACAGCACGGCAAATAAAATAAGAGTGCGACAATTGTATGTGTGTGTGCGTGTGTGTGTATGTGTGCCTGCGTATGATTGTATGCGTGCCCGCGCGCTTGTACGTGTATGCGTAGTGAGTGGTGCGCGCAATGCAAAAGAGGAGTGCAGCTATAAAATGTTGCCACATGCGCTCTCTCTTCCACACAGTGTTATATGAGTCGCAACACTCCAAAAAAGGGAATAAAAATGAGAAGCGTCTTGGACACAGCCAAACAGCAACAACAAAATACCGAACGCCGAAAAATGTTGCAAAATGAAAGAAAAGCAAACAAAACGAAACGAAAGCAAGCAAGCAAATTATTTCTGCGTTTCTCATACAAACACACACATACACATATGTATATTTAAATTAATTGTGCTTATTTTTTTCTTACATATTCGCTTTTAGCTGTAAGTTTTGTATATTTTGTTGCGCTCACATTTTCCGGCTAACGGTCGACCGCTTGTTTATAAAAAGTTCTAGCCGATAATAAGAGAGATAGAGAGAGAGAGAGCAAGAGGACGAGAGAGAATGATTGCGAGAGAATGTGCCAGTGTTGGTGGTGGTGGGAGAGCGCCCAATTGTTGCTCTGGAAGCAACAAGTCGGACAAATCCCCGCGCGGGTGTGTGCTCTCCCTCTCTTCGTCTCTCTCTGTGTCCCTCTCAGTTTGGTCAACAAATTGAGTTGTGGGCGCAAACGCAGGCCGATAAGCCGTAATTGAAATATTGTGGCAATTGGCAATTGCCAAGAAACGTGGCTTCAAGTTGGCCCAAGAGTAGAATTACACACACTTCCAGTCTCTTTGTCTTATTCGTATGCGTGTGTGGGTATGACTGCGTGTTGCTAGTGCGTGCATGTGTGTGTGTGTGTGTGAAACAAGTGTGAAAAACAAACGACCTCCAGCAGCGCCGACCGCCGTCTTTGTCTCCTCTGCGTCTGCGCTCTCTTAGAAAGTGTAGGAGCGCGTGCGAGCACGCCCCCACGCACTGTTTTTGTTGTAGTTGTTGTTGATACGATTACAGTTAACTGTTTTTGTTTTTGTTGCCAGGCGTTGTCCAAAAATGGGTTAAACAACAACAAAATTGTTGGGACAAAGACAGCAATGCCAATTAGTGACAAAATAAAAATGAAAAACGCATGCAGTATATGCATATGAATGTGTGTGTGTGCGTGTTTGAATGTCTGCGCAAATATGTATGCAAATTAAGTGACAGTGTCCAAAAAAACAGCAACACAGCAACAGCAACCGCCGCCAGTCTGACTAAGCGCAAATGCGGCAGAAATAGCAACAAGTAGACGCGCGAAACGGAGAAGCGTCGTGCAATTAAGACAGCAACAACAACAAACACAACATCAGCAGCAACACAACACACAACAATAACAACAACAACAGCAGCGCAAATGCATAGTTAAATTTAGCAGCAGAGTTCCACTTTCACTCGGCGGCGACACCGACACCCACCAAGCCGCTCAGCCTCTGCCCCCCTCCTCTTTGTGCTTGCTGTTGTTGTTGTTGCATGTTAAGTTGGTGCGTGTCGCGATATTTGCGTTGGCACGAACACGCACGATACATCGCCTAACAAGACGTTAATAGAAATTAATATGCATACACGACAGACACACACACTCACACATACACGAATGTGCATAAAAGCAACGTGCATCGATAACGTTTCCAGTCGATATATTTAAATATCAATAAATACTGTGCTGATTTGGGTATAATTAGCTGCATTTAAACGTGCTTATCGTTTAATGTTTAATTATGTTGTGGACATTTGGTCACACCTTAAATCAAATATTTACTGCAACGTCACGCTGTCATCTCTAGCTATGTGAAGTGTTGTCAACCGCTGAGCGCCTTGTGGCAGGGAAAGACACTTGCGCGCTTTTTGTCAAGATTTAAGTTAATCACACAAGCAGCAGGCAAGCAGAGGCAGTGGCAACAGCAGTCGCTGTGGCAGTGGCAGTTTGATGAACTTAAGTACAACAAGGCAATTCGATGACGACGAAGATGTTATTTATTTGTTGTATCCGTTGCTGCTGTTGTTGTGGTTGTTGTTGTTGGTGCCTGTCATTGGCAATTATAGTAATGCCTAATGACATCATCATCAAGCGCCTTGCGCAGCTGCAATATGCAGGCGGGCGAAAGTTTCCATAGATGGTAGGCAGCTGATAAAGTGCGCACTTGCAGCAGTCTCTGATGCTTATCAGCATCGACGTCTGGCAATGCTGCTGATTCACTACACCACCCACACGCACATACACACACATTCAAATGAGCAGGCCTGCATACTTATGCGTACACTAAACAACAAAGCAATCGATAACAATTCAAACTTCTCTTCAGTAATTATCAAGTTATAAATATCTAAAATGGATAGTAGTAATTATCGATTGGAGTTCTAGTAATCAATATCTAGCACTAGTTAGTTCAGAGTGGATAGTGTTAATTATCGATTGCAGTTTAAACTTCTTTAGCTATCGACTAATTAATATCGAATTAAAAGAATGGAAAGTGTGTGCACACACTTTTCACATAAGTATTTTCTTATTTGCCTTGTCGTGCAGTGTATGCGAATGCAGACACAGTGTAATGTTATTGTTATTATAGTTGTTATTGTTATTGTTGTGCTGCACAGGCTGCATGCACAGCATGACACATTCACGCTGCCCGTTGTAAGCTAATTAGATGCTGGACAGTTGGATTATAGCGGGCACATTAGCATTGTGCAGTGTAGAGTCAGCAGTGTGAAGCCAATTGGAGCAACATGCCTCGCTTTGCCTCTCGCTGCCTCCCTTGCTTCGCCTCGACTCTTGCTCTCTGCCACTTGCCTCTTGTTCATTGACCGCTGCGTTTGTCATAGTTTTTTTTTTACACACTTCTTACACTCGATTGCATTTGCTGCACGCTGAGCTTAATTGACTGGCGACTGGAAAATGCTCCTGTATGTGACTGCTGCCCCTTTTGGCCTGGTGCCCCGCCCCTGGCCACAGTGGGGCGCTGCGGCTTGTTGTGTTTCGTTTTTACAACTATGTACATTTGTTAGCAATTAGAATTGTGTATTGCCGGTGAACGTTTCGACAAAGCGTTAAGATTTGCAATCAAGCATTAAGTCAATTTTGTGGCCAGTCGTCGTTGGCGCGTTACAATCATCATCGACTGTGTGATGCAGCATCATCATCATGAACATTGGCATCACCCAGCACAGCACAGTGCATACCAACAAGCAGTGTGCGCACTGTGGTTGAGAAGCTGTCGTACAGTTGCTTGCACACTGCTTGCAAAAATTGTTTGGCCATTTGCAAAGTATAATTTACATCTAGGAAATCAGAAATTAGTTTCACTAATTGCCCAAATTTTTGAATTTCAATTAATTTAAATCATATTAAATTAAAATTAATTTACTCAAAAATTTCTTCAACTTTTCAACTTTATTCTTAATTAATTTAAACTGATTTTTATAAATGGTTGTTTATATTAATACATTATTTTTATTGCATTTATTCGACTTCAAATTAAATTAAACCTCCAGGAATTTTTATTTGTTCTTTACAACATTGCTTAAGTTTTATTTTATTTTGTAATAATCAACGCCCTCGACTGTCAATTAGTAGAAGGATTTATATGTTTCGAAAGAAACTAGCTATAGTTTCTTTATCTATATATTTACTATATCTATATTTATTCTTTAAAATGTTTTTATTATGTTGTCATAATAAACACCGTCCTCGTAATAAAATTGATGGCTTTCTGAAGGAAACTGCCTTTAGTTCTTATAGATATAATATTTATCTAAGCCCTTAAGGTAATCTTATCTCAAGTTAAACTATGACAAATGCCGAAGTGTTTGGATATTACACATTGATAAGTTGTCGTAGGAGAAAAAGGGGTTACTTTTAAGACGCACTGTGACCACTCACTGACAACTCAATCGTACTAACAGCTCGGGTAGCTCGCGTAGCACCCTCACCAACACCCGCCGCACCCGCACATAACAAGTATTTCAACTGTGTATTAAGTATTTTGTATCAACTTCCGTTATAAATATGCGACACATTATCGCTAGTTGCAAAGAAAAACGACATGTGTGAAGCAGGCGAAGACTGGAGGGGGAGGGGCAGTCAAAATATTTGGGTATATTGCAATTTGCAATTGCGATAAGTCAGCAAAGAACAGAGAGAAGAACGAGAGAGAGAGAGAGGAAATTTCAAATAAACACATCAAAAGCGAATTACAACGCGCGCGATGGGTGTGACTGTGTGTGTGCGTGTGTGTGTATACCTTGTGTGTGTGTGTATTTATATGAAAATTGAATTTTAAGCAAGATGATTGAATTTTCTATTAATAAGTTTGACCTTCAACAGCTGAGAAATGTATTTAAAATTTTCTAGCGAAGGTGTTCTTGAGGCATATAAACACCATAACTAACACACACACACACACACACATGCATACGTATATATGCTTGTACAGCACGTAGCTATAGCTAGATTGATTTGGTGTGTATCTGCCATGGCGATTTCTAGAGTCGAGAGTTTTCGAGTGCTTTAACAATATTGTTTTTGTTGTTAAGTTTGTTTTAGGCAGTTTGTTTCTGCTTTTTGTTCTATAATATTTTAGCTGATATAGTTTATCAGCAAATGATAGTCACCAAATTGAGGGGAACTCACACACGCACACACACACACACCCGTCCATACACCCACTGGGCTTACCTTGTGTCTAAAATGAAAATAAATATAAATACACACTTTATATATATCGTTTTTTTCCATATTTTTTTTACCAGGTCAATGACAAATCCATTATGCCACATAGACATAACATTTTCAGCAATAATGAAAGAAAAACTGAAGACTATAAAAAGCATATTAATAATTTTACTGCCTGTGCGACTTGCTGTTGTTTTATTTATTTTTCTTTCGTTCCTTTTTCTTTTCTTCACTACTGATTAAAAACGAAAGCTTTGTCACACACAAACACACACCCGTTCGGTGTATGGTATATGGGTTTGCGCCCAACCCAAGTTGAGAGTTTTGCGAATATTTCTGCTGTCAGTCTGTTTGGCCATAATTCACGTGCGCCACCTAGTCACTTTATTTCCAGCCTTATGATGTCATATCAAACCCAGAGACTTGAGTCTCTCCGCCTCTCTCTGCCCCAACTCTTTATTAATTAGACACGTTGTTCGATACGATTACGTAGAAAGTGTTCTGCTGGCTACAAAGTTGCAACAACTTTGTGCAACACACACATAATACAAACTAACGACTACTTCAAACAATGCCACAGTTTATTTTTTCGCATAAATTCCAGCTAAATGGAGCTTATTGATTTGTTGTTTTCTATAACGTAATATGCAAATTTATTAAACAAATCGAGGTTGCAAAACAACTTGCGAAGTTTCAGTGGCGCTCGACCGGCTAGATAAACCAGGTTTAGTAATGGTTGTTGTTGTTGTTTGTTCGGTCATTGTTTGATTTCCTTTGAAAGATTTAACAACAACTGAAAGCCGGCTGCGATTTCGCATCGAAACTGCGCTTTAAGCAGATACAATATGTATTTATAGCTGTTGCATCGTTATCGATATGCGAATAATTCGGGGATTACATATGTATATCGATGTTGAAATGGAATATGTTAAATGCTCTAACAATTGTTTAAAATGTTAGATAAAGTTGCTGTACAGAGAAGTAAATATACATTTGCTGTAAGATTTTGGTAACAGAGCGCCATCCGCTATGCTATGCTGCTATGTTAACTAACAGAAACCGTAAGAGGGATATAAATTGAGAGAAATATCGAAACAACTCTCAAATTGTTTATTTATATATAGAGAACTGAGAAATAAATGATGTGTAAATCAAAACTTCGTAGGGGAAATATTAAACTATGAAGATTTGCTTCACATGTCATTACTATAACTATTAAAGTTAACCTGTTAAACTCAAACACACATTCTTTTATATTTTTCATCAACAGGAACAAAAACAAACGCTGTACAGTTCAATAAAAGTAGTTAAGAGTTAGACAAGCCGCGGAACCTCAAGACTAAATCAGACAACGAATGATCGCAACAAGTGCAAAAATTTAGTGGATCAACAACAGCAAACTGAGAAGAAGACCTATATATAACGTGGCTGATAACTCAAGCACACACAGAAGTGGAAGAAGAAGAAAAACAGTACCGAACTGAACCACTAGAGAATTTCGTGAACCAAAAGAAAAGATGTCATTTCGTGTGGTTCGCAGCTCAAAATTTCGTCACGTCTATGGACAGTCACTGAAACGGGAGCAATGCTACGATAATATACGTGTCTCCAAGTCCAGCTGGGATTCCACATTCTGTGCCGTGAATCCAAAGTTCTTGGCCACCATTGTTGAGTCAGCGGGCGGCGGTGCATTCATTGTATTGCCACACAATAAAGTGAGTATACCCTGCATTCCTTTGAATACGTCCAAAACTATCGAAACAAAGAAAGTGGGAGGAAATCCCTATTTTGGTTGCATTGGCATTATGTGACGCATGCAGTGACAGTGAGATCTTGATAGAGGAGACTATAGTTATAGTTGGATACAATTCTTGTAACTATCGATAGTTGGGTAGTATTATTATTTAGTTGTCACCACTGTCGATAGTATGTTAGTGAGTGGAGTTCTTCGATTGTTATCGATATTTTCTATAATACAAAGGAATCTATTTGGGTTTTATTTATAAGCTTTCTTTCGACAGCGCGTCATTGAGATCTTGATAGAGAAGGCCATCAGATAGATCTAAAGATAGTATGCCAGAGTTTGGTATTTCGGTGAAACTATCGTTATCCAACTATTGATAGTGACACCATGTATTAAAATCATTAAATGATCGCCATTGTCGATAGTATGTGTGGAATTCGAAGTACAACGTTTGTTATCGATAGTTTTTTACATACAAATCAATCTATTTGGTTTTACTTCTATGAATAAATAGACGTACAATGATTACTATCGATAGTTTCTAACATACAAATCAACCAATTTGGTTTGACTTCGATAGTATGTGAGTAACTAGATGTACAATGATTGCTATCGATTGTGGCTAACATACAAATGAATCAATTTGGTTTTACTTTATGTGCTTTCCCTTCGTTCTTTGCAAGATCTCCCTTTATCGAACTCCCACTGTAGTAGTACTATTTATAAGCAACACAATGGATCATCAGCCTACTGCTATTTATAGGGTTTTCGGCAAATGTTTGCGACCATTTGCGGGCTTGTTGTTGCTACGCGCCGCGTTCTATGTAGGAAATGACGTCGAGTGATTTGGCATGAAACATGCGCGTGCTTTATTTTCTCTTCCCCCCCTCCCCCTATGCTTATAAATAAAGCTAAATCGTATAGTTATGAATTCTATGCAGGCGCGCACAAGTCTCCCGCTCTCCCTTGCACAACACTCTCTCCAACACTCTCTCGATAGTTTCTCTCATTAGTCGTATCTCTCTTGGACGCACTTTTGTCTTTGGCCCCTGGCCAAGATGACACACCAACTTGTCTAAATTTAACAGTGAGATAAATAAAACAAAAATTGATATTTTGAATAATCATCATTGCATTCGGATAGACAGAGAGAGAGATCTAGAGATAGAGAAGGATTGAATTTTCCACTTTATATAGAGATTTTCGAATTTCCACACTCGTCGGTGGAAATAGCCAAAAGTTTTCGATAGATTTTGCTACTGCGCCAAAAATCGAACATCCGTTCAGCTGTCATCGGCATCGTTGCCATTCGGCGTGGGCGAATCTTCTCCCCCAAATCGGGCACCGACTGTGTGATCTCTCCGCATTTGGCCAAAACATATATTGCCAAGAAGATGGAGAGAAGGAGGAGAGGGGAAGGAGGCACCACCTTGAGTGTGTTGTGTGTGTGAGTTGTGTCTGCGTTCTAATTGGGCCAAATTTGTATGCAAAGTGCGCCACGCCACGCACGAAAGTTGCTCCAGCTGCCCGATTTGGTGGTTGTGTGGTGTGGTGGAAGTAGCGCGAGTCGCTTTCACACGCTCTGATTTATATGTCTTGGGCGATTAGCTCGGCACTACCGAGTGTCAATTAAATGGACAAGCTGTCTAGTAGTAGTCTCGCGGAAAAGTAGCCAGAAAAGCGGTTTAATTGCCATTGATTAATCGTGTACTGAGATAAGTAGCCGAAAATCCTGTTTATTGAGACGGGATCAGGCAGGTTCTTGCAGTTAGAAGAGGGTACTCTATGTAAATATATTGCTTATATTATATATTGCTTTTGCCTAAATTCTTCTCTATTCCTTAACTCTTAAAATTCTCTATATACAAGTTAAGTAATAGAGTTAAGTAATAATAGTAAAATATCTCTAAAATTCCCTTGATAAAGTTCTCGTATACTTATACCCCTTCTATCTGCATCTTTGTTCCCTTATACGATCTATAAACGTTTATCAGTTCAGTTATTTATGCAACTCATACATTCTTTATGGTGGGGCAGTCACAGTTATCGAGAAACACTACATATAGTATAGAACTGGACTCGAAAAGCTGAGCAATTCCAGAAGAATTCAAAGCAAGCACGAAAGCTACAATAGAGTGTGATAGACTGTACTACACCCGCTACGCAACTGTCTAAATAGAAGCCTTAAAACTATAACTAATCTATTTAAGGAGTATTCTATGTTGCATACTTTAGGGAGTCCTTTGAAAATTAGTAACCTTGAAATTATTTCCTAAATAACTTCTATGTTAATGATCCGATCAAAATCAAATTTTTAGAAAGCATTTGGACGTAGATAGTTATTGGATCTATCAAAAATGAACTATATTCCATTAAAATTACGCTTTGCATTCAATTATTATCGATTTACGAGACTAAATTTAAAACAAATCTAATCTGCTTGCTTAAATAAAACATAATGAAACCAAATTTGGTAGCTCTAGCTATTATATTCTCTGAGATCTACGTTTTCATAAAGAAACTTCTAAAACTAAAGATTCTTCCAGCCGATAATTGACTTGACATTATGTGTATTTATCTACAATATAATCGACAACGATTTCGCAATTTAGTCATGTGCAATAAACAATTGTTAATTTATTTATTTTTGCCATGAGCAAAGTGTAATTTGAATTTATGTTGACATTGCAACTTGAAGCGACGACAGAATTGAGGCCATGTGTTTATCGATAAACGATTTATAGTAAATTTGAACAGAGCGTAGTTCGAATTACTTCTTAAATGACCCTCGCTGTCTTAATCACCTTAATCAAGTGTGTGTACAGTCATCGACATAAATAAGTTATAGGGGTAGTGGGTGAGAAGGAGGAGAAGCAGCTAGTCAAGTGTTTCACACGTGCTGCCATTAATTGCAAACTTCACGCACCTGACGCGGCGGCGGCGGCGTCGGCGGCAGTCACCATGAAGTTTGGCATTATGCGATTATTCAGCGAGAGCGAGAGATTCAAGCTAAAAATAAAGCTAGCTAGCTAGAGAAATTGGGCTAATGGGTCTTTTATACTAGCGAACAATTAATTAATTGTTGTTGTTCTTTTTCTCGTCTACAGGTTGGACGCATTGCAGCAGATCATCCACTGGTGGGTGGACACAAAGGTCCCGTCTTGGATATTGCGTGGTGTCCGCACAATGATAATGTCATCGCCTCCGGCTCGGAGGATTGTGTGGTGAAGGTGTGGCAAATTCCCGATGGCGGCTTGTCGCGCACACTCACTGAACCTGTTGTGGATTTGGTGTTCCATCAGCGACGTGTTGGCCTTGTGCTCTGGCATCCATCGGCACTCAATGTGCTGCTCACAGCTGGCTCGGATAATCAGGTAAGCAGAGAGAGAGAAATGATGAACTGAATCTGAATCTAATGAATCTTCTTTGTTGCAGGTTGTCATCTGGAATGTGGGCACTGGCGAGATACTGGTGCACATTGACTCGCATCCGGATATTGTGTACAGTGCATGCTTCAACTGGGATGGCTCAAAGTTGGTGACCACGTGCAAGGACAAAAAGATACGTATCTACGATCCACGCACTGCCGAACTGGAGAGCGAGGCCATGTGCCACGAGGGCTCGAAGGCAACGCGCGCCATCTTTCTGCGTCACGGTCTGATCTTTACCACCGGCTTCAATCGCAGTTCGGAGCGTCAGTACTCGCTGCGCACACCCGACGCACTCAGCGATCCCATTGTCATGGTCGAGCTGGACACATCGAACGGTGTCATGTTCCCGCTGTACGATCCGGATACAAATCTGATCTATTTGTGCGGCAAAGGCGATTCTGTGATTCGTTATTTCGAGGTAGAGTTAAGGATGACTAGTGGATGACTCTTGCTAATGCACTGTACTCGCTTTTAGGTGACACCGGAGCCTCCATTTGTGCACTACATCAACACATTTCAAACTCCAGATCCACAGCGCGGCATTGGTCTGATGCCGAAGCGTGGCTGCGATGTAACCACCTGCGAAATAGCCAAATTCTATAGGCTGAACAACAATGGTCTCTGCCAGGTCATCTCGATGACGGTGCCGCGCAAATCTGATCTCTTCCAGGAGGATCTCTATCCCGATACACTGGCGGAAGATGCGGCCATAACGGCCGAGGAATGGATTGCCGGCAAGGATGCGGATCCACTGACGTTCTCGCTCAAAGTAAGTGGATCCAGTTGCGATTGCCATGCTTGCCCCCTTAGATACCCTTTGGAATACAGACGCTTTGGGCGCTGCGTCATTGTCGTTAGTCCGAAGTACTTCAATGACGCAGTTGCTGCTCTAGGGAGCGTACAGGAATGAATTGGATATGACGCAACATCGAAAACAACAACAATAATTGTATTCCAAGAAAAGAGAGAATGGCTTCCATGTAGTTGCTTTCCTTGTGTCTGCCTGCCGATGCTGCTGATGCTTCTGTGCCTGCCGTGCTTTGCTTGATATGTGTTCTCAACGTTTGTGTCCCGTTCGCGCCCCACTTAGAACATGCTCCACACGCTCCACATAAGTCACACTCACAGCTACACACACACCCACACACTGACAGCTTCAAACATACGCATTAACACGCACGCTGCGTGGCGCTTGTTGTTGTGTTCTTTGTTCTTTGTTGTAACCCAAGATGAACAGTGATTCTTATAAACCTAATCAGGATCGCGTTTCCATTGTACAGGGTGGCTACGTCTCCTCATCGGGCAGCAATCAATTGTCCGTCAGCAAGAAGGCCAACATACTGAACAAGGCATCGGCATCGCGAGGTGGCGCCAGCAATGCCTTGGCTCCCGGTGGCGGCGGCGGCGGCGGTGGCAATCACTCATCTGCCAACAACAACGAGGCGTCCAACGATGCCGGAGCGCCAGCTGCGATATTTACGGTAAGTATCCAGTAGAGATTACGCCCTCTTAGAACTCATCTAATCCTTCATTCTCTACAGGAGAAGGACCATCGCAACATACTCGATGAGATTCGCAAAATGAAGGCAATCATTGTGAAGCAGGAGAATCGCATACGCGCCCTGGAGGGCAAGGCATCGGCGTCTGGTGGCGATGAGACCGATGCACGCAACAGCAATAAGAATGGCAGCGCAGCAGGAGCAGCGTCATTGGCGGCAGCGGACAGCAGCCATGCCAGCGAAAGTGCCAATGATCATGCCGCCTCGGCGTCAGCAGCAGCGGCGGATAATGCTCACGACGAGGATTAGAAATCTCCCCCCCCCCCCCGACACAGGTATAAACAGAGATAGAGAGAGAGAGAGAGAGAGAGGGGATAGAGAGTAGAGAAGTGCAGGAGAGAAAGCGAGAGGGAGAGAGAAAAGTGCTGGAAGAAGCTCGTCGTCGCCGTCGTGGTCGTCGTTATTGTTTCAATTTCTCTGATAAAACAACAAGAAAAATTACGTTTATATTTGTACACGCTAAATGAGAGTCGTCGTCTATATAATGATTATGATTTCGATTATTTATTTTATATAATTTAATGTTAGGTCTTTTTACGAGCGAAATGAGTTGAGCGTAGTAGAGATAAAACACACAATACACACACACACACAACATACACATACACATAACGCATATAACATATACAGACGCACACACACACAGATACACACACAATATCCTGCCAAAAATATATAGTGAACCTAACGAACTACCTACAAATTGCGCCCAAAATCGTTGAGAAAGGAAAGAAGAAGAGGGAGTAAGAGAAAGTAAGGAAGGAAATCTACGTCCCTCAACTTTTCGACTGTGTGAAATTGTTGTAAATTTAACAAATTCATGATTTATAGACTAAAATGCAATCATAATAACTGTATATCCTACCAATTTACTGCATACCTATTATATACATGCGCATATAAAACATTATAACGCGTCGAGGCAATACATCTACATATACCTACATTATTATACACTATATATCCATGACAATAGCTTCGATTAGGCATCTAAAAAGAAATTTATACCTAACCCCCACCTCTATTATCCCCCCTTACCCAACGCCGCCGCTTTCATAATACATTTTTCTCGTTCTAACTAATAATAAGTTGTATTTTGTAATAATAAATGAAAGAAAAAGAAAACCAACGATTTCAAATGCTGTCGGAATTTTGTATTTACATATTAGAATTTGCCTATCGATTGTATGACAATCAAACAGAAAGCAAATACAGATGAAACAATAATAAATTATGTAAAAGTGCTGACAATTTTCTGTATAAATAATTTACCATTTGATACGGAATAAATTATACACAAATTGAAATGAGAGTTGAACGTAACTCAAATCTTTTTATTATCAACGGGTTTTCACACACAGAAATTATCGGTATGGCCAGATTGAAATGAGTTCAAAAAGATCGATTGCGATCTGTAGTATCGATATATTGATTTGCTAACGTTTGAATGAAAGCTCATTGACACACAAGATTATCGACGTTGAGATTTAACAACTAAATCTAAAACTTAATACAATTTTCATTATAATTTAGGGGTATTTTAAAAAAGAAAATGATATTCAATCAAAACTGTTTTTTACGTCACATATTTATAAAAACACTAACAAGCATACTGAGAAATTTCTGTAAGCTACATCATTTGAGTTCACAATCAAGGAGTTCCATAAATTTGTAATATTTTAAATATTCTTTGTTACAAATTTACGTTTGCCATTCACACCAAATGCCGCCAAGCTTAAATTTAAGTTGATCGGTATATCGATGAATCGCCCGATGTACCGATTGCGTTTCGTTACTTCACATTTGACGGTCGAAACGTGCCTAGACCCTCATCGGCAAGCAACTACAAAAAGCCCAATCGGCTCACAAACGATTCATTCGTGTTTTCATCGTCGTTCGGTTGAGCAGAGCAAGGCGCGGGCGAGTGAACGCCAAGCAAATAATAAATTGTGCACGCGCATTCAAAAATCCAGCAGAGTTATTTAATCGGCTTCACGTGTAGCAAATAGTGTAACTATATATATATTTACAATCTCAAACGGAACGGAAGCAAAGTCTAATTGTGGCACATCATCGTGGGAAATAATGCAGCTGGCAACATTACATAAGCGAATGGCAGAAAATCATTATTTGCAAAAACAAATCGTCTAACGAGATTCAGAAGATATATTTCATCAGCCACACGCACACGCACGTACATGAGCATGCATGTACATGTTTGTATGTTTGAATGAGAATAACAACAAGAGTAAGAGTAAGAAATAACTAAAAGAAACAGCTGAAATTTGCCAAAGAGAAAATATGTGCTCGGCAACAACAAAACAAAGGCAGAAATGTATAAGTATTCGCAGTAGCAGCAGCAACAACAACCGTAGCAGCAGCAGCGACAAGAACAACCACAGCAACAAGCACAGTAGTCACAGTCCCAAATCGGCACCTAGCAACAAGACATATCGCATTGCTGCCATGTGCAACGAGTTTCTGTGATTTCAATTCGATTTGAGAATCAAATTCGACGCCAAAGATTGTAAATAATAAAAATACAACATAGAGATAAATAAATATATATAAATATTATATATAGTAGCACAACTTGCACAGAGCAGAGAAATAAGTAAACAAATTCGCCGTAAAGAGGAACTCAAGTAAATCAGATCAAAATGAATACTAGCGCAACGCCAGCCAGTGCCAATAAGATGAAAATCAAGGTATTTTCCCATGTCAAGTACGAACATCTTGTTGCCGGAGTCTCCGGCGGAGTTACATCGACGCTAATACTGCATCCATTGGATCTCATCAAAATTCGCTTCGCTGGTGAGTAACCAAGACAGAAAGAGACAGAGAGAGAGAGAGAGAGAAAGATGAAGAGTGAGCAGGGTTGTCACGTGACTAAGAAGTCGCCGCACTGCTTATCATTGCATTATTTCCGTTTGTTTGGAAATTTTCCATGCGAATGCACTGAGTAAACGGAAAATTCTTGAGCAAACAAACAAAAACACACACAAACACAATTTGCACTTCATTCATTTCCCCCTTTTGTCAATTAATTTATTGATTTGTTGACAATTTCACTTGAGTTGAGTTGGCATAAGTGTGACCGATTATATTCCATTTTAGGCATATCATATCATATTTGTAGAAGAAAATAGAAATGATAAGCGAACATAATCTATACGTGAAAAGAAAGATCTGGAAGCACACGCCCACAAATATTCTGGCAACTTTATGGCAGTATTTTGGTACAATTTATATTATGGCTTATGGTACAAAGCTCGATATTAACTGTTTTTCGCTCGACAATGACTCAGCGCTATTGACTTGCCACGCGCCTTCTAGTTGTTTTTGTGCACTCTCTTGTTTTTGTTTATTGCCTCCCCATTTCCCATACTCTCCCATATCAGCTTATATTCATAGTTGTCCTCGTTTTTACTGTTGTTATTCGCATTGTTTCCGCATGCAAAGATTTTTTTAAATAATAAATCGACAATAATAACAACAGGTTATCGCATGTACACAACCAATATCAGTGTATTTAAAATGTATTTTCGTTTAGAGTTGACTTGACTTTATAATGCAAAGCGCCAATATCCGAGAGAGTGCAAAATATTTACATTTATATCTGTTGGAATTTCATTGGAAACGGGCAAAAACCCCTCAATTCAACAACAACAACAAATTAGGTTGTTTATGCGAAATAATCAGGCAACTCTTTAAGCTAAATGCGCACACTGTGACGCCATCTATTGCCTAGAATTCGCAAACTAAAAGAGAAATACGACACACGCGCGCGACAGTTCTGCATATGTATTGTATGACGCACCGACTTTATAGTGTCGTGGAGAGGGAAACAGCAACAAATGCGAACGTCAGCGACTGGCGCAAACTTGTTTATCTTTCTTTTGCACTCACACACATTCAGTCACTCACTGGCGCGTTGTGTCTTCGCGCCGTCAGATCACGTGACCAACGTGCTGTGACTGTACACAGAGTATGGTCTCTTTTTTCATAACTTAACGGCAACTGTTGCAACTCTCACGCACGCACGATTGCAAAACTGGTTTGCAAACTTGTGTTGCCAAGTGCGCGCAATTGTCAACAGTTTTTTTATGTTTAACACTTTGTATTTTATCGCTATACATCAGCTGTTTTTGTTGTTCGCCACTTGGTAATTAGAAGGTGGGCAACAACAAAAACGAAGGTATTAAATAAGTGTCGTTGAAAATACCACATTAGTATTTGTATTTGAATTTATTTTAGTGATAAATCACGCAAGTCGAGCCGATATCGATAAATTATAAGTGCTTTGCAATTAACCGTTATCGGGTTCGCATTCTCATCTGCGTGTGCAATCGCAGTCGTAGTTTTTTTGTTGTTTTGTTGTGGTTTCACTGCTGTTTTTTTGCCAATCAGTAAAAATACCCTGTGTGCTATTACCGGTTCCTGGGATCATGCTCAAGGTTAGTCGCCACGCACACTAGTGTAAGCTAAAAATAGACTGACGAGCCCCCCTATCCGAGTGTCTCTTGGTGAGTGAGCGTGTGTTGTGCTGTTGTCAGGCGATGGGGATCAGGAGCTAATGTCAGCGAGTGTTATTGCCTGTTGTCCATTAATTGCTAATCAAATATATATTTTGCAAATATAGTATATAATGAATAAACAGTAATATTAACATGCTAATGCCCGCATAAGTAGCAGCAGCTCATATTTCCACGGATTCCTCTTATCACATCCGTCGCTTCGCGCAATTAGCGCTATCTCTCACTTATGGCCAACAACAACACAGATACACACACACGCACAAACATAACGAAAACAACTTGTTGCTGTTGTTTCTACTCGATTGTGGTTCTGCCTGTTATTGTTGTTGGCCTTTTATTCGGACCATTATCCAGCCAGGGCCTGGCAGTGCGGAGAGACTATTGGTACAGTCCCCGAAATTGCCAAAAACAGCTGTTGCCTGATTTAGTACATGTAACCCTCAAGTTTCCTCCACTAAACTGGTTCATAGTTGAGTCACTCTTAACCACAGTCTGTTTATTGGTAAACTTCCCACAAAAGTTTCAGCTGTTTTCCAAATTTTTCCGCTCTCAAAAGAGTCAGAAAGAAACCGGAATTGCCTCAGTACTCAGTGAGTAAGTCGATCTCGGAAACTCGAGTGAATGTCGACAGCCAGTCTCGCCTTGTTTCCGTCTCTATCTCTGTCTCCGTCTCCCCGTCTCAAGGCTTTCGTCTAGACGATTGAGTAAACACACTCATAAAGAAACGCAAAAAAAAAGAAAAAACAAACCTTTATCATTAACAATTTTTGTTTGATTTTCCCTTGCAGTAAACGATGGACGCACCGCGGCAGTGCCGCAATATCGTGGACTCGGCAGTGCTTTTACCACCATATTCCGGCAAGAGGGTTTCCGCGGTCTCTACAAGGGTGTTACACCCAATGTCTGGGGCTCGGGTTCATCGTGGGGCCTGTACTTTTTATTGTAAGTCCCATAATCGGTCGTCTAATGAACTCGTCACATGTCATTGATAAACGTTCGTTTTCTTTAGCTACAACACCATCAAGACGTTCATCCAGGATGGCAATTCAACAATGCCTCTTGGCCCCACCATGCACATGTTGGCCGCCGCCGAGTCTGGCGCCCTCACGCTGCTGTTAACGAATCCCATTTGGGTGGTTAAGACGCGTCTCTGTCTGCAATGCGATTCTGGCAGCAGTGCGGAATATCGAGGCATGGTGCATGCCCTGGCCGAGATCTATAGGACAGAGGGTATTCGTGGACTGTACCGAGGCTTTGTGCCCGGCATGCTGGGCGTGTCGCATGGAGCCATACAGTTTATGACCTACGAGGAGATGAAGAACGCCTACAACGAGTATCGCAAGCTGCCTATCGATACTAAATTGGTATGTATGGGTTATATAAATCACATGACCAAATAGCGCGTGGCATACGCAAGTAGAGTATATACGGTTGGTGTATATATAGATACTGATATATACCCCGTATATATCCGTTGCCCGTGCTATTTGGCAGCTGTTCAACAGCAGCAGCCTGGCATATTCCCACACAATACACAGCCTAGAGGTCGTTCGACAATTTCGACTAATTCTCTTTCACTTTCCTTTAGGCAACTAGCGAATATTTGGCGTTCGCAGCGATGTCGAAGCTAATTGCTGCCGCAGCAACATATCCATATCAGGTGGTGCGGGCACGCCTGCAGGATCATCATCATCGTTACAGCGGCACCTGGGACTGCATCAAACAGACTTGGAGGTACGAACGCATGGGCGGTTTCTATAAGGGACTCGTGCCGTATCTGGTCCATGTAACGCCCAACATTTGCATGGTTATGCTCATTTGGGAGAAGCTGACCAGCTAGACCAGCATGGTGGTGCAGCAGCAGAGTGCTGAGAGTATTAAACCATCCTAGTAAAAATGCACTACAACAACAATCTACAATTTTAGAATCTAGAATCTTCATTAGCACAAAAGGCACACACAGAATAACACACAAACACTCTGAATTTAAGCATGACAAAATTAAACCCATTTTTAATTTGTATTCTATGTTGATTTCTCGATTAAGACTTCTACTACTGATAAAACTAGCCTTAAGTTAATTCCATAGTAAGGCCTAGTAAGACATGTATAACTTGTATAATTCGAAAAAACTTTGAAAGTTTTCTTGAGTTGTGTCCTTGAATGTGAAATCAAATTTCAATAGCAACTATTGCACTTAAATTGCACAACTTTAGTTCATAGTTTAGTTAAATTATTTATTCGATAAACGATATATGTAAATATGTTAAAGAAAACAAAAAAACATAGCATAATCTTCGTTTTGGCAAAAAGATTCTTCATAATTTCGCAAATCGTTTTCTTCTATTATATATACTATATAACTGGATTTGTATGTATATATTTTAATAGAACTTTGACATTTATGAGCACATAAGCATATTACGATTAAAAACAAAAGCATTGTGAACAAAACTTGAGATAAAACATAAAAGAGATGAAAAAAAAACATATGAAAGATAAACGATATATATCGAGTTAACGAAAATGAAAACAATCCCAAGTAAAATATTAAAATGCCAAGAACCAAAAGAAGAAATAATGAAAAAGAAAATAACAAAGTTTCCAAGTCTTCAATACGAGTCTTTTCATTTCGTCGAATCTTTGAATTTGAACTTCAACTGGTCGCCATCGGCCCGTAGTAAGTACAATTATTAACGAGAGAGAGAGAGAGAGAGAGTGAGAGAAGGGTACCCAGTACAAAGTACTATGTGATAATATTGTGCAGAATCTCTTTGCTAAATCGATAATCGAATCGTATCGACATTGTAAGTAGCTAAGACCCATGGCGACATGAACTAACTCCCCCCCGTATTCCTGTTGCTTCTCATTGCAGGTACGAGCGAGCTATTGGATTCTACAAGGGTCTTCAGGCGAACCTGATACGCGTGGTGCCCGCCTGCATGATCACGTTCCTCGTCTACGAGAATGTATCGCATTACATGTTGGCCCACAAAAAAACAAGAGAGTTGGCTGTCTTAGATTTGAAGACCGAAAGTCCGAAGAGCACAAATGAGCAATGAAAATGAAAAAATTTTCTTGTGGCTAATCCAGAATTCTTCCTAAAATGACTGTAAAGTCGTTTGCTAATTGCATTCATTCGTCGACTAGTTTAACGATTTGTGACTGTACTACTACTAGTTTTAATTATATTTACACTATTCTTACTAATTTAAGGTGTGTGGTATTCCTGATAAGTCAATTGATTGTGAGGCAGTTAATACATTCATATGCATGTATAATAATGAAATTCCTGTACGCATAAGTGAATCGTCTCAGTGAAACATGAATAATTCTAAGTAAAGTTATATGTGTATGCACATTGTTGTTGTAAATACATAAGAAACTGTTGAAAAACATTATTGAATGCATTTTTATTTCGAAGATTGCACACAAATCGTTTCGCATTGCATATTTTGTGGCCTCCGTACTTATAACGGTAAATTCAAAACGTTTCCTATTTATTCTGGCATGATACTTCCAATTTAATTAGCCAGTCGTTAAGAGAGAATTATTTTCTCTCACTCCCACTCTCTGCAAAGTGGCGCGCGCTTCGAACCGTTTATCGAATAACCGTTTCGGCTATTCAAAGCTCTTTAGCGGGCGGCAGCGCAGTGAAGCTTTTGCCGTCAGTTCACAATCGAATGCAACGGCGTGCGGACGTGCTGGCGGTAGTTCAATTGTGTTGTTGCTGTTCTCGTCGTTGTACGTGTGTACGTTAAATTAATAACCTGTGATATGATAGCACGAGCAACAAAAACAATAACAATAACAAAATACAAACGCGTTGACAATTAACCCATTAAGCCTTATGCAAGGCATGTATGCAAAAGCAGTTCCAGGTGAATGTTAATTTATTGCTCCATTTTCGGTGCGCCAAACCCGTTTTGTAGTTGCTACAGTAGTTGTTGTTGTTGACATTTGGCGATGGTCAAAAAAGTGCAGCAATTTGCCCAAAACAAAAGTACAAAAACAAAAAACAAAGAGCGTGCGAGTTCAATAAACCGTAAGTGCAGCAAATACAACAAAAATTTGCCATAAAAACAAAATACTAAATAATTTCGGTGCATTTTTTGATAAGTGCGCGCCAAAGGTACAAAAGTTCAAGTGCAAAGCAAAAGCTTTAATTACCGTTCTAGCAACAAAGCAAGATAAAGAGAGCAAGAACCACATGTTGATTGGCAGAGAGTGACAGAGAGAGCATTTGTAGAGTAATCTGAATAAGTGAAATAACATTGGTTAAACAAAACATTTGCCAATCACACACATACGCACACACACACTCACGTTGTAGATAAAGCGCGTGCGAATGACCTTGAGTGGGAAGACAAACAGAGCACAGAGCAGCAGTTTGTGATAAAACATAGACACAGAAGAAGAAGAAGAAGACAAAGAGTGTGAGAGGGCGAGACGGAGGCTATCAATTTGTCAAAGTCTAAAGAGCAATAACACGCAGCAGCTGTCCTCGCTTCACCTCGCTCACCACCCCCCCACTCCACACCTGCCCTGCATGGCAACCGGTGTTATACGCTGCAGCGTCGTTGTCTCATCTTCCGCCGGACGCCGCAACCTCTGCGATTCGTTGACCGATCACACTCTGATTGCACCCAAAACCAAAGCCACTTCCGTTGACTGCAGCAGCACGTGCTGCGCTTGTTTACGCTGTCAGAGTGTGCGTGAACCTGGTCACACTTACGCCCGAAATATTTGTGAACCCGTGGAGTACAAGGATCAACCACTGAGTGCCGGCTCGCTGGGCACACTCAGCGCCAAGCAGTCACCCTTACTTGGACGAAGCTCTAACACGCACTTTTCGCTGCGTACCGCGACGCCGTCGTACGCCGAGCGGAAGCCACAAATCGATCTCAGCGCCGTCGCGGCGGAAGAGGAGAAGAAAATGCCAGCAGCACGCAGCAACATGGATATCAATCGGAATAATGGCTATCTTTACAATGGGGTGAGTATGCCTAGGGGCGCGCACATGTCAACTGAGATTGGGGAGAGCTTCAGCGGGCGAGGGAAGTTCGAAGAGTATGTGGAATTTCTAAGTTTAATTTTGAAGTGACAGGAGTTGGCAGAGCTCTAAAATATATATAATACATATATAAAAAATTTAAAATGTTTATAATTTAGGCTGAATTTACAACATTTAGGGCTGCCAGAGTTATAGAAAAATTCAGAAAAAAATTGTTTATTTGATATATTTTAACATATCTGTGATTTTTCGGCAGAAATTTACGTTTTATTAAATTAAAAATATTAAAATAAATGATTAAATTATAAGTTTACTGCTTTTAGTCAATTTTAAATAAATAAATTTTAACAAAATTAATAAATACTAAACAAAGAACTTTAAACAATCAGTTTTATATTAAATTTTCAACTTTAAATTAAATTTGTACTACAGAAAAGTTGTCTTTAACTTAAATATTTTTTATTTCTGCTACAAATTAGCCCCATTAGTTCCGCATACTTTTCGAACTACGCTCGCACTATGCTAATGCTGTAAGAGGACAGTACACACAGCAAAATACCGAAGAAAAATAAAAATAAACAGAGTTGTCTGCGTTGTTTTGCAATAAAACGCGCGTCTCGCCGTGTCCAACATTTCCTACAAAGCCCCGCCATGTAAAAACCCTGTACGAGTTTCATTCACTCAAGTGCCCTCCCCCTTTTACTCCCTGCCCTACCTTGTAAACTATAACTTGTTGTCATTACATGCTCTGTGTGTGTGTGTGTGTTAGAGTTGCACAACTAATTCCAGTAAGTCACGGTCAGCTCTATGAAGTAAACCAGAAAATTTCAAGAAATTAAAAAGTAAAAACATTTGTAAAAATAAATGAGAACGAAAATTACAGAAATGCCAACAAGAAATGAGTATATACCACAAATACTGCTCGATGTTTATCATGATGAAGTGCTAATTTTAGCTGAGGTCGAATTCTGTTATATTTTTAAGAATACAGTGAGAAATACCGTATGAGAAACCTAATAGGAAATTTTTATGTGCAAATTGAGAGAAGTGAAACAATTCCCGCTTATGTCATAAAAGTTGAACAAGAAACAATTAAGAGGAAATGAAATCGAAATTGTTTTTTCCCCCCACTGTATAAACACGACCATATAATCAAAGTTGCCACAAGACGAGCGAGCGCCCCAGACACGTGTTATGGTCAATGGAATTTCACTCTCGATGAGGCGACTGTGCACATATAGTATATGTAGGTGTATGTGTGTATGTGTGTGGGTGGGTGTGTTTCGGCCATGCTTAAACGATTGCTAGTTAGATATTGCATAGTATGCCTTGGCTGGGAACTACCCTAGTTCCCTCTTGCCCTCCCTTCTCCACTTGCTACTGTTTTCAACGTTTTCACAACGTTTTAACGTCACGTTTTAAGGTCAATTAAAGTGGAAAGAGGCGAAAGTGTGTGAGTGGGATGAGGAAGAGGGTGCAAAGTGGCTTAATTAAAGACTGCCAATTAAAATAGTGTGTGCTCTAAACGCATTTAATACGGTTGAATCATCGAGAGTTGCATTTCACCCAGCAATATCTTATCTATGCTTAGGTTTTTTTGCCTATTTCTTTTTCGGATTGATGACTCGACATGGCCTGATAAGATATAGATAGGCGAGTCGAAGTCTGTATTGTTTATATGGTATGTGGAATATCAGTGACAGCTGTGCCGCGTGTGCAATTCATTGAGTAATCGCAGAGCATACAAATTCCATACTATATATCTCTCAGTCTCTCTCCTTCCTGGACTTTATGCTTTATTTGGCCACACATAAAGTTCGTAATCTCTGCCTGCCTGCCTGACAAGGCAATGCACTTTGTGGCCGCTTTTCTTCTTCTCACTTGAGTTGTTGTTGTTGTTGTTGATCCGTTTATTGTTGCTGCGATTGCATTAACATGTTAATTACCGCAGCTTCTGCTGATAAACAATAGCCTAACACACTCGATCGGAGCGAAATAATGCAACGAATTGAAATGCGGGCGAATTGAAATGAGCACGCGAACTGTAAGAGGAGATGAGAGGCGGAAAGTGAGAGGGGAGGATGAAGAGACAGTGTTCAGTTGCATATTGAATATCTCTATACCCGAAGCCACTGACAAGGTCACGTACAAAAGATACATACGACGTAAAACGATATACTCGTACCTAATGTTATAAATATGATAATGATGTGATGAATATATAAATAATAAAAAAAAGAAAAAGGTTTTTATAATAGAGTATAAATGATCTATTGAATTAGTACTATATAAATCGTCGTAAATTTTGTAAGGTGGATTCTGCTCGTTTAATAATAATAATAATAACAAAACATAACAATAATAATAATAATGGGGTCGACGAGATTATTCGCCAACGTGTTCGGGTGGGCGGTAAGTCTGTCGGCTGCTGTGGAAGTTAATTTGATCTCCCAATGGGACATCTTTTAAGTCCCTTTTGATGACTCGTACCAGGGTAGCCCAAGTGTCGTGCAGCTCGCGATTGTATTACTCTAAGCCTTTTGAGCTGAGTCTTGGAGGCAGTTTCCCACACTTGAATGGCGTAGCTCAGCGTTGCACCTAATATGGGTTTTATTAACAGAGCCCTAGTTGTTTAGCAGCAAAAACTAACTAGTTTAGTAATTAAATGAAAATCTATCGCTGCCTCCCTCTTTTAACAGAATAAATCACAGATAACAATTTGATATTGTGTTGCATACCGAGCGCTTATTTTCTGTTAGCGTCAAAAAAAGCTGTCAATTTTTTCTAATAACGGCATTTTTTTTTTCATTTTTCAATTGGAAATTGCAACGAAACTAGAGTAGATAGCGACTTGGGGCTGTTTCGATTTCGTTCTTGTTTCCTTCATTGATCAGTACCCACCGCTTGCAAGTTCGAAAAGTGTACAGCTCGCCCAGGAAAAGGAAAACCTTTTGTAGGCTGACTTTTGAGTTTCTCTCGTTTCTTATAGATGGAAACCCTTTTTAAACCCGACTTTTAGCGCCAGGGGCGGCGGGGCGGGGAAAAATTTACTAAAAAAAATAATAACAATGCTTCATGTTAAGTTTAACATCACCCTGTTAACTGTATTATTTCACTTTACAAGCTCTGTTAACGTGCAAATCAAAAATGCATCGGGTCAAAAATGCTGCATACTTTTGTCGGCGTCAATAAGTGCTGCATACTTTCGCAGGCAACGAAGTGTTTCTTGGTACAAATGACTTGGCACGAAATGCTTGCACTGCCACGCCCCCTATTATTATTTTGGCAACGCCCACCGCTAGCCAAATGCCACATGCCACAAACTGTCTGACTTCCTCAGTGCCGTGCAGCATGCAAAACAAAGCAATCGCTGAAATTGCAACAGCAGGTGGCCCAACTCAAGTGATTCGCTTCACCTAAGGGGAATAGAAACGGCAGCAGGACAGCGTTAACTCAAAAGATTGCCGAGTTTGTTTATTGTTTGCCCTTTTCGTGACCTGTATAAGTTGCTATTTTTAATACGCTGCCCCTCCACTTCCCTCCTGGGGTTACACATCAACGCCAACCGCATCCGTGGAGGTTTTTGTTCGGAATGAGGTCGTTGGTAATTGCAACGCTTAAGAGAGAAATGCCTCACATGCCCACATCCATTCTTGGGGTCAGACCACGCCCCCACAACTGCCCTAGGCTGCCCTACAACTCTTCCTCTCAGTTTCTCTCTTTCTCTCGATTGCGTGCAAACATTTGTGGCACAAAAGAATTTCTGTCTGGCTGTCGAAAGTGAATTTCTAATGCTGTTCGGTTTTACGAGCTCGGGCCATAAATACGTGAAGTTTCTGCACGCTTTCTAATAGGTATCCTTAAAATGCTAGGCATAGGTGGCAAGGGAAAGGGGGAAACCCCTTCGCACGAGCGAGGAAGTTGAGAGAATAGAAAAGTGAAGAGATTGAGTAATAAAGTTGTGCTGTTTAAAATCCTTGCAGAGGGTTGCAACGAATTTTTGAAGAGATTTCCGGCACCATAAAGTATATATATTCTGCATCAACATCACCAGAGAGTCGATCTAGCTAAGTCTGTCCTTTTATCCGTTCATCTTTCATTTTTAAAACTACCTCGGTAAAACTTCAGGGGGATAAAACTGCAAGGGTACAGAACCTTCGGCATTCCTAAGTCCCCAGCCCTTCTTCCTAGTTTTTCTTCACCTTTAAAACGCTTTCACTTTGCTGCAGACAGTTGAACCGTTTTTGCAATCTCAGATAAAATACATTTGCATAATATATAGAACAGCAACGGAAACCATACATAGATGATTTCGTATTCCTTTTTGAGTTGCATTCGAAACTGGAGCAAAGTTTGCATATTAATTAAGAAACCCCTCGAGACATTTTGAATTTCCAATGCATTTTCACATTTAATGAGACTGAAATAGAAGAAAAATAAGAATAGATGCAGAACCCATTGGTGTATATCATATCAGGTGTTAGAACCGCAACAAGTGTCGTCAGCAAGTGATCTATGTGAAATTAGTTCTGGATTTAGAATAGATTAGTTTGGTGTTAGTGGGGGTTACGTGAGATTGACATGACATCAGCTGAGCTTCCGCATAAGCCAATTGATTGTGCAGCCAGACACCTACACACACACACATATACAAACACACACACACACCTATAGAGACCTGTGTGTAATTGTAATCTTATATACGCGATTTGCGGCTTGAGCTGTGGCTTACCACGTTTTGTAATAAAGGTAATTCTATCTATGTACTGCGACTCTGGGGCACCCAGCTAGTGCTCCAGCCGGTAACCAGCTCACCCACACACACACACACACACATACATATGTATAAATGAAGTGTGATGATTCTCTTTGCAAATCCTCAAAAGTAGAAGCCCGAGAAGTGCGTGGCGTGTGCATTTTTGCTGCCTCATTGGCTACGCCCAGCCCTGCCCTGCCCTGCTAGGAGCAACCCTAACCTAGCTAGGTAGTTGACCAGAACAAAAGAAGGCCCTTGACTGGAGCTACGTGTTGTGGACCAGTTGCAGTTGCAGCTGGACACGCGTCTTCTTTCATGCGCCATTGAGCTCTAGTTTTTGCAACCTTGTGCCGCTTGCTTAGTCTGTGGCGATTTGGGAGCAAGTACAACCGGGCAACAGGCGACTGCATTCAGCTGGCCAAGATCAGTGCAAACGATTGATAAACCACTGCGCAGCCACTGTGGACGACACATGCAAAAGCGACGGCGACTCTCACGCTCGCGTAATTTCGCAACTTTTGGTCCGAGCAGTGTTGGTAAGCGTGCGGCGATGTATGTAATGCAAAACCCGACCACAGATCGCGAGGGTGTCAGTTATGGCAGGGGAGGGGCGTGCCCTGAGGCGTGGCAAGAAGCGCAGTTTATATAAACTCGCGCTGCGACATTTGCCATTTCAGTGCGCGTCGTTTAAGTCTTCGTTGCGGTCGCATAACCCACCCAAGTCGAGGATGCAGTAGAGAGTCCTTAGTCCTCCCCTTTTCCTGTGGCGAAACACAACGAAATATGCAAAGCGCTGACAAGCCAAAAGCCAAAAGCAAAGCAAAAGAGAAAGAGGAAGAAGTCAGGGGAGCAGCGGCAGCAGCAGGTGTAGAAGAGCAGCCCGAGCAGCAACAGCAGCTGCTGGAGAAGAGCAAGAGCGAGCAGCATCTGGAGCAAGGCAAACTAAAATCCCGTTCACGTTTCTCAGCCGCCTTTCGCAGCCTCGCCAAGCCCAAGAGCAAAAAGTCCAAGCAGGAGCAGCAGGAGGAGAAGGAGAAGGAGCAACAGTCTGCGTTGGTCAGCAGCGGCGGCGAAGACGTGACCAGCCTTGGTGAGGGTGTCCAGCAGCAGCAACAGCAGAAGAAGAAGAGTCTCACGCGACGTCTGCTACAGGCAGGCGGACTACGCAAGGGCTCCTCCTCCACAGCCTCCCTCTCCGCCAAGGTGCGACCACACAGCCTGGCGACCAGTGATGACATCAGCGTGCTGAGCAGCAGCCAGGAACGTGTGCTGGTGCCCTCGATTGGCAGCGTTGGTGGCAGCAGCAGCACGCTGCAGATAACCATAAGTGGCAAGAAAGTCGAGCCGGCCACGCAGAGCAGTAGAACGGGGGGCAGTAAAGGCGGCAGCGGCAGCAAAAGCAAAAGCAAAAGAGACGAAACATATTACCTGACACCAGCGACAGAGAAGGCAAAGGGAAAGGCAAAGGGAACTGTAGAAGCAACCACAACAGCAGCAGCAACAGCAGCAACAACAGGCAGCAGTCGCAGTCGCAGCACAAAGCTAATTGTGGCCAAGGTGTCCAAAGAGCCGCCGCCTAGTCTCAGTTTGCCCGCAACCGTTGCTCAGCTCGAGGAGAAAATCGTTATCACTGAGAGCAGACGCGACACGCCGCCACGCGAACGTGCCCCGGCCAAGCCGAGCCGAGCGGCAGCCGCAGCGATTTCAATTCAGTCCGCCAGCAGCAGCGGAACAGTGCGCAACGGCATCGCTAGTCGAGATCGGGAGCAACAGCAACGCGGACATCGCCTTGCCAGACCCAACAGCAAAGGCAACAACAGCAGCACAACGGCCACTCCGGCAATTTCAGTGCAGGCGCTGGAGACGCCACAAAGTTCCCCCGACCATCATCAAACACTGCCAGCAGCAGCAGCAGGACAATCCCCACCTCCGAACACACCGCCACCACCACCACCTCCTCTGCTCAGCCTGAGCGACGTGGAGGAACAAACGGACGCGGTATCTCTGGCCGAGAGTGCCGGTTCACCTTTGCCATCATCGCCAGCACCTGTACAGGTGCGTTTTGCCGTCGGCAGTGCTGTGCGTGGTCCCGCCGCGGATGCCTACGAAGCGGCACTGGCCGCAGCAGCCTCACAGCAGCCCAGCTCCAGTGAGGAGCCCAGTGATTCCAGTTGGCGCCGCCACAGCTTTGCACAGCAACAGCAGCTGCAGCTAAGTGATCACGACAGCATCGAGGGTAGGCGAGAGACCTTGCGCTATCAGTCGGTGGCCAGTGAGTACTCCGAGTACAACGAAGATTCGCGCTCCGACGACGAGGACGAGGAAGGAGGGAGTGCATCAGCATCACCAGCAACAGCAGTAGAAGGAGCAGGAGCAGGAAGAAAAGGAGCAGCAGCAGGAGGAGAACGCACGGAACCAAGCAATAAGAAATCCATGCCGGCCTTTGGGAATCTGACCATGGATCAGGAAATGGAACCGGTAAGGTGGCGCCACGCCCCAGTGCAGTTGCAGTCGCCGTCGTCATCGTGTCAATATAAGCAGCGGAAGCCGTAGAAGTTCCATGTTGGCCTCGTCTAACACGCAACCCTCCACTGCCCCTGTACCGCAGTCTCTTCTCCTCAGTGTCTCTCGCTTAGTCTCTCTACCTCAGTCTCTCTTCCGCAGTCTTTCTTCCTCATTCTCTCTCGCTCAGTCTCTCTCCCTTAGTCTCAGTCTCTCTCCCCCTTCTGCTCTCTCTCAGTCTCTCTGCCCCCTTGTCATGTGTCATTCAACTGTTCTAAATCTCAACCCTACTCTCTCTGTCTCTTTCTCTTTCCTTGGCAGACCATCATGTCACCCAGCAATGAGAAGCGGGAGCATCTATACAAAATTCTAGTCATCGGCGAACTGGGAACCGGCAAAACATCATTCATCAAGCGTTATGTGCATCAATTCTTTAGCCAGAACTATCGTGCCACCATCGGCGTGGACTTTGCGCTGAAGGTGTTGCACTGGGATGCCAATACGATAGTGCGGCTACAGCTCTGGGATATTGCCGGCCAGGAGAGGTTTGGCAACATGACACGCGTCTACTACAAGGAGGCTGTGGGCGCATTCATTGTCTTCGATGTAACGCGCAGCGGCACCTTCGATTGTGTCAGCAAGTGGAAGGAGGATCTTGACTCCAAGGTGCAGCTGCCCGACGGCAGCCCCATACCCTGCATACTGCTGGCCAATAAGGTGAGAAGAATGAACACTGTTCCCCTTGTAAACAGTCTAAATATCTCCCTCACTCTCTTTCTCTCTTGCAGTGCGACCAGGAGAAGCAGGGCATAGTGACGCAGCCGGAGCGCATGGATGAGTATGTGCGGGAGAATGGCTTTGCTGGTTGGTTTGAGACCTCTGCCAAGGAGAACATCAACATCGACGAAGCAGCGCGTGCTTTGGTGAATAAAGTGAGTAGTGAATAATCGATGACTCCTATGTGACTCGTCACTAATGATCGCTCTTTACAGATACTCATCAATGACAAACTGATAACTGCCGATGCAACAGATGCGGATAAATTCAATTTAAATGCAGCAGATGCAGCTGGCACGAGCGATGGCAAGAACAAGTGCTCCTGCTGACTTGGGCCACATGTGTGAAATCCGGAGAGATAAGCAGAGATAACGATAGAGCTAACGATATGCTTAGGATCTTTTGTAAAGTGTGTCTAAGACTTAGCGTCGTCTTCGTCGTCGTCGTCCATCCATCATCATCATCTGTGTCTTTCTTTAAGAGTGTTTACCTTGTTTATTTTCATTTACGAACACTTTATACCTAAGACAGTGCGTGAAATTTTATGATAGCCGCCCACACACACTATTTATCTATCTATTATCTATCATAGCAAGTAGTTGAGCTCAGATTTTGATGAGATAGCGCAGCATCATTATACATTTTTGTAAAATACGAATCGTCTTCGTCGTCTAATTGTTTTTGTTTGTTTTGCTTTTGTTACTCGAGATTTTTTTATCTTGCATTTTTATACATACACATACACATACACACACACACGTACACACGCATAGACTCTGCCATCTTTATTTGCATTTAGATAAAAGATACGTTTACGCAATACACTGATTAGGGCAGGCAACAGTAAAAATATACCTGCTCACGCAATCAAATAAACTTTTTAATTGTAGTTAAGCTAAAATAAAATGTGTTTTATTTGAAAATTATTAAGTAATTTCACCTAGAAAGATAACGCTGCCTGTTGCGCAGTTGGATTTTAGTATTTTTTGGGCTTTTAACCGGTTGATGTGCGCGCTTACATTGCAAAATAGTTATCGATATGAATCGCTAGCAAAAATAACAGTAGTTGCTGCAGCCCTAGGCCAAACCATCGGCAAACAGGGGAAGCGCGTATGATACTGCTATAGGCAGTGAGCAGCAAACACATAATAACTGAATGACTTGCAATTAATGTTTATTATTTGTGTATTACAGTATTTATGCTCATTCAAATCAAATTGCTTATTGCTTAACGATATTTCAATGCAGCCCTGCTATAAAGCTTATTAACAGATTCGGTATTTTTCTTCAAACTGGCATACGGTCACATTGCTTGCGCTTCTGTTGTAAAAAAAATGCAAATGCAAAAATTGCAAATAGCTAAAAAGTTTAATAGTAATAGAGGAAATCAAAAATAAGCATAAACGTCTAGTGCAAGCTGTTGAAATGTTTTAAATGTTTAAGGTAAGCTTAAAAACACAGCAATTGCCCAAGCAAGCACTTAAACTAATTAGCTACGCCGCTGATTCTGATTGGACTCAATGCCGCTGTTGTTGTTGCCGTCGCCGTTGCCGTCGACATCGTCGTCACGTTTACTCCCCCTTTTCGGTCTTTGTTTTTGTGTGTGCGGGGGCCGCGGTCGCATCGTTGGCACTTAAGAGAGCTGAGAACTGATAAAGCTGACCATACCCATGCCCCATTCGATTAATCAGCAGTTCTGTTGACGATCTACAACATGAATCAGCTGGCCAGCAAAGCAAACCCAAAGCCCGAGCCACCACCAGCTGCAAATCGTTTTGTTTATCACATTAATTCAGTTTGATTTCAATTTTCTCATCTCGTTGGCAGTTTGTTAACTACTGGAGTAAAGCTTAGTGTTCATTAATTGCGAGTCGATTCGCTTGTGTGTGAAAAGATGTTGCCGCCAAAAGAGAATGTCGATCTGGAGTGTTTCATTGTGACGAAGCACTCTTGGAAGGGTAAATATAAAAGAATACTCTCTATTGGTACCGCCGGCATCACAACCTACAATCCGGACAAACTTGATTTAACAAACCGTTGGTCCTACTCGGATATTGTGTCTGCCGCGCCCTCGAAGACCACAAATGTAAGTGAAATTGAATCTCATTTGTAATTGAAGCCCAATTAACTTTAATTCAATTATAACTTCAACCACACACCACACTTTCCATGCAGATTCCCAACGAGTTTGTGCTCACCATCAAGAAAGACAAGAAATTGGATACGATCAAACTTTCCTCGGAATATCGCAACGATATACTCAGCTCTATTTTAAAATACCACAGAGAATTCGCTGATAAGCCTAAAAATGCTCTGGTAATGCGGGTTTTGTTTTATTTAAAATATTTTCCTTATAACTACAAATTGTTTTTGTTTTATTCTACAGCGTTTCAGTGCCTATAAATATCACTGGTCGGGCATTAGTTTGCCCACTGTGCTGGAGGTGACGCCGTGCTCGTTGGACCAATTGGATCCCACAACAAACGATGTGCTGGCCAGTTATATGTACAAGGATATCGAGGGAATAATAGGTACCTATGACATGGCTTGTAAATACCAGTAGCATGCCCTATAGGAGACTTTTCTGCCTGGGAATCATCGTCTTAGCTAATGTGCTCGTGTTCTCTGTCTTTTTTGTTTGTTTTTCTTGTTTTCTGTTTTGTTTTTTGCACTCATCTTGTGGTTTTTACGTTTACGCGCACCTTTTAAGCAGGCATCTCGGACTATGAAAATGGAATCGTTATGGCCTACGGCGGCTTTAGTCGCCTGCACATGTTCAAGGCACTCAATCATCATGAGATCGTACAGAATATAGCTCAACGCTCCTCTCAGTTTCTTAGCATCGAAACTAAAATACTCAAGAGTCAAATAACGTTGGAGCAATTCGAGCGACAGAGATTTGGAAAGTACAGGTAAGTTAGTGTGTCCGGTGTGGGAATGTTGCTTGCTAATTTGCAATGACTCATCGTTTGTTTACCTTGCAGCGGCGATCAGTTCCAAACCTCAATGACAGAATTTACAGTGCAAAAGATAACGCCACGTCATCCGGATCCAGTGAAACGAATACTCTGCCTAACAGAGGTAACCCTGTTAGAGCGTGATCCCCAGACTTATAGCGTCTGCACACTGCGCCCTTTGTGCGATGTTTTTGCCCTGGTGCGCGATAAAGACAATCTACAGCGTTTTTGCATCGAATACAAGAACGGCATTGTGCGCAGCTACAGTACAAACGATCGTGATTCACTGCTGGCCACTGTCTTGGATGCTGTGCGCTCCAGTGGCAATCAAGATGTGCATATACGTATTGGCAACACGCCGCGCGGCAAGCGTTATGTGCCGCTCAATAGTTCCGTGGACGAGGAGACGGAGGCCAACCTGTTGCGTCTGGTCATCAACAATTTCCAAAATCCCCTCAAGCGTCATGAGATACTTGAGCGTTTCAATGCCAATGTGCCGCACAGTGGACTCAACTACAGTGTCACACAAGACGTGAGTAGCCCAAGGCAAAAGCAAAAGTAATGGAGCTAAAAATTAATTTTGTGTTCATTTTCTGCAGAGTCTGTTTGCCGAGAACAAGGAGAAGCTCATACTAAGCGCACTGCAGGCGTTGGCACAAAAGGAGCTCGACAGTCCGACGGCGCAGCTAAACAATACCGAGCTGGAGGCCATTTTCCATGCACTCACTCGTCTTCTGGCCAGTAAAGTGGGCTACGCTGCGTTCACAAATCTTCCGGGGTAAAAAGCAGCAGTAGTGATCCATCAGTTACAGCATCTAATACTCTTATTTCTATTTAGCTTTCGCGAGATCATTGGCACCAAAGTGGTGGCCGCATTGCGTCGCAAGGATCTGGCTGTCACGTACTCGGCCATCGATATGATCAACTCACTGATGCACTCGGTGAACACGGATCATGATCTGAAGCAGGAGCAATTAAACAAATCTTCCATATTATCATCGAAATCATTTCTAGAGACGCTGCTTAACATGTGGACAACACATGTGGTAAGTAATTGATTCCACATAGAGTCAGGCTTTAATTCAATGCTCATCTTGTTTGCAGAGCCATGGCAGCGGTGCGCTTGTCCTTTCCGCAATGCTGGATTTCATGACTTTTGCGTTGTGTGTGCCTTATAGCGAGACAACCGATGGCAAACAGTTTGATATACTCCTCGAACTGGTCGCCGATCGTGGACGTTATTTGTACAAACTCTTCCAGCATCCATCGCTGGCGATTGTCAAGGGAGCTGGCCTGGTCTTGAGAGCCATTATCGAAGAGGGTGAGCTGCATGTGGCACAGCAAATGCAGGCCTTGGCATTGGACGAGGCGGCGCTGTGTCGCCACTTGTTGGTCGCTCTCTATACGCCCTCCAATGATCCCACATTGACAACACATCGTCAGCTGTCGAGGCATCTGATTGGACTCTGGCTAACTGACAGTGAAGAGGCCATGGAACTCTTCAAACGCATTTTCGTGAGTTCTCTATGTCTGAGCTAATAATCACTTGGTAAATCTTTTGTATTTTGTATATTTCCAGCCAGCGGGTTTGTTAACCTTTCTGGAAACAGAGGAGACTGTGCCCGAAACGGATGTGGAGGAGGATAAACTAAACTTTCGCGATAATCTCAAATTTGCAATCCAACATTCCAAGAGAACTCGCAAGAATGTGATAGAGAAGCATTTGCAGGGCATCAAGCATTGGGGCATGAACCTCATCGAGCAGCAGGATGGCGCTGCTCAGGCGCTCAAGAATCGTCCGGTTGTGCTGCGCAATCGACGCCAGAAGAAGAAACAATCCGATGCCGTTGTCAATTTACCATATTTCTTTTACAATTTTGCCAAAGATCATAGTTTGCCCAACTTGATTTGGAATCACAAGGTGAGCGAACAAATGACCATAATGACCTTTATTAACTCAAGTTCCTCTTTTTAGACGCGCGAGGAGCTGCGCATGTGCCTGGAGAATGAGCTGCGTCAGTTCCTCAACGATCGTGACCTGGCTGGCCAGATGATTGTGGCCTGGAATTATCAGGAATTCGAGGTGGGCTATCAATGCCTGGCTGAGGAAATCAAAATAGGTGATTACTATATACGTTTGATACTGGAGAAGGATGACTGGCCGCAGAATCTGGTCAAGGATCCGTAAGCGAACAAGATATTTAGTTTGAATTGCATTTAATTCTTATTATCCTTGACAGGATTGAGCTTTTCAATGCCTTGTATCGCCGTGTGTTGTGTCGGCAGCGTGTAAATGACGATCAGATGACTGTATTCTCATTGCAAGCATTGGCCAAAGTGTACAGACGTTACCACAAGGAGATTGGCAAATTCAGCGATATGTCCTATATTCTGCAGCTCAGTGATCGCGTAAGTTGAAGATTTATCAACTGAAAACACTGGATAACATGTTCATCCCTTTTATACAGTGCCTGTCGCCGTCCATGCGAGATGCGTTAATCAATCTCATATCCTGTCTTGTGCTGGAGAAGTCCAATTGCCGCGCTCTCATCGATCATGTGCAGTGCCTCGTTGACCTGATCACACTGGCGCATCTGCACAAGGGACGCGCGCAGCTGAATACCAAAACCAATGTTATTGAGGCAGGTCCAAATATGGCTGCGTATGAGGAGAAGGATTGGTACTATAACATCGAGAAGGATGGCCAAAAGGCTGAACGTCAGGGTCCCATAACCTACTCTGAATTGAAGGAGCTTTGGCAAAAGGGTCAGATCACACCCAAGACACGTTGCTGGGCCATCGGCATGGATGGTTGGCGTTCATTGCAGCAAATACCTCAACTCAAGTGGTGCCTTATAGCTAAGGGAACGCCGTTATATGATGAAACTGAGTTGTCGTCCAAGATACTCGACATACTCATCAAGTGCACTAGTTTCTTTCCCAGTCGCACGCAGAACGGAGTCGCTGTGCTGATTCCCGGTCCAAAGCTGTCACGTAAACTATCCGAATTCGTTTGCTTGCCGCATGTTGTGCAAGTCTGCTTGACTCATGATCCTGGACTATTGGAGCGCGTGGCCACGCTGCTCTGCCAGATAATGGAAGACAATCCGGAGATGCCCAAGGTCTATATGACGGGCGTCTTCTACTTTATGCTCATGTACACAGGCAGCAACATTCTGCCCATAACACGATTCCTTAAGATGACCCACATGAAGCAGGGCTTCCGCAGCGAAGAGGTGAGTCGCAGCAGTTCAACTGGTTACGTTCTCCTTTTGTAACTTCATTTCTTTTATTGTAGACCTCTCAATCGGGCATCATGCACCGCAGTATTCTTGGCCAGCTGCTGCCGGAGGCAATGGTTTGTTTCCTGGAGAATTACAGCGCCGAAAAGTTTGCCGAAATCTTTCTGGGCGAATTCGATACACCCGAAGTGATCTGGAGCTCGGAAATGCGTCGTCTGCTGATCGAGAAAATTGCTGCCCACATTGCTGACTTCACTCCACGTCTGCGTGGACACACCATGGCAAGGTATCCTTATCTGGCCATACCTGTTATTAGCTATCCGCAGCTGGAGAACGAGCTCTTCTGCCATATATATTACCTACGTCACTTGTGTGATACACAAAAGTTTCCCAATTGGCCCATCTCGGATCCGGTGCAGCTGCTAAAGCACACGTTGGATGCCTGGCGTAAGGAAGTGGAGAAGAAGCCACCACAAATGACCATACAACAGGCTTATCAGGATTTGGGTATTGATCTTACCAAGACGCCTAAACCGGATGAATCCCAGATACGCAAGAGCTACTACAAGTTGGCGCAAATGTATCATCCAGATAAAAATCCGAATGGGCGAGAGATCTTCGAGAAAGTCAATCAAGCCTATGAATTTTTGTGCTCCCGCTCCGTTTGGAGCTCAGGCGGACCGGACCCCAATAACATTGTGCTCATTCTGCGCACCCAGAGCATTCTCTTCGAGCGTTATCCTGATGGTGAGTAGCAAATTGGTTTGGATATCATTCTAAAGACTAACAATTTATTTGCTTTTAGTGCTGCGTCCGTATAAGTACGCTGGATATCCGCAGCTGATAAAAACGATACGCCTGGAAACACGCGACGATGAGCTCTTCTCCAAGGAGGCACAACTGCTGACTGCTGCCTCGGAGCTGTGTTATCATACGGTTCACTGCTCGGCGCTGAATGCGGAAGAGCTGCGTCGCGAGGAGGGTATCGAGGCGTTGCTAGAGGCATACACACGCTGCGTATCCATACTGGGAGTTGATTCCAAGCCAGATTCTCTGCATTACCAAGTTATTTCGAATGTGACTCGTTGCTTTGAGGTCGCCTGCAACTTTGAGAAGTGCAAACAGAAGATTATCCAGTTGCCTCAACTGTTGGCCGATGTTTGTCGCGTTGTCTACTTCAAGCATACGCTGTCGGTCAGCCTGGTGACTAGCCTGGCTGCAAATAACTATGATCTGCAGTGTAATCTGTCTCGTAATGGCGTCTTGTGGTCGCTGCTGCTCTTCATGTTCGACTATGACTACACACTGGACGAAAGCGGCGTGGAGGTCAGCGACAAATCAAATCAGCAACAGTTGGCCAACAATTTGGCTAAGATGGCTGTTCTGGGCTGCATTGCACTGGCCGGCTACAGTATGGAGCTGCGCCAGAAGCCTATTACAGGCAGCGAATCTAGTTCACCGGCAGCAGGTGCCTCGAATCCAGCTCCAGCCATCAAACCGAAGCCTGTGACATCGAGCTCGAACTCGACATACACACAGAATGCTAAGAATCCGCTGAATAAGCAGCTGGCCATAACGACGGGCAAGGAGAAGGAGTCGGCGATGCTCACCAAGCAGGATTCCAGTGTCAGCAGTGACACGTCCAGTTCAACGCCCACAGACAGCGATCAACAGCAACAGTTGCGCAGCGCCAGCGCCATCCAGCAAAAGTACATTGTGACGGACGAGGCGAAGAATACGCTAATTAAACAGGTGCTGGATCGACTACTCACACGCTATATTGCCAGTCAGTTGGCTACGGCGCGGGACAGCGAGGTCCTCAAGCTGCTGACGGCCAACACGCGTAATCCGTATCTCATCTGGGACAATGGTACGCGTGCCCAGTTAAAGGATTTCCTCGAGCAGCAGCGCACAGCATCGGCCAAGGAGACGCACGAAGATATTGCACAAGTCTACGAATTGGTTTCTGGCTTTGAGTTCGATGCACACAAGTAAGCAACCACAATCCTAATCTTAACCTGAGTTTGCTAATCTTTTGCTTTGCTTTCAGAGATGAATTGCAAATCGGCGGCATCTTCATACGCATCTACAACGACATGCCCACTTTCCCGATAGCCCAGCCCAAGCAGTTCATCATGGATCTGTTAGAGTACTTAAAGCACGCCTATGAATTTCTGCAGCACAAGTCGACCAGACAAGGGTCTGCGCCAGCGCCAACGCCTTCTGTTGCGCCTAAAATGGGAAGCGATGGCATACTGACGCCCACACTGGCGCCCAATCATCCGCAGCTGAAGCAGCAGCAGCAGCAGGCGCCGGTTCGGCGTGGCAGCACTTTCGATGATGTGCTGAATGCCTACAATCGTTCCAAGAGTCGCAAGAAGTTGGAGACAGACGCTGAGCAAGAGCATCAACTCTCAATGCAGCAGGCGAAGTATGACTATGCTGCTGATGGACAACTGGAGCTGCACATCACGATGGTGCTGCGTGCCTTGATTGCGGTCATCAAGACGAATGCTGAGGTGGAGATTCAGTGCATCGGCAATTTCGATATGATATTCGGTTTTCTGGCCAACAATATATTCCCAGATGTGCGTGTGAAGTAGATTCTGCTGAGGATATCGCTTTAGATCTTTCTAATTCCTTTTAATTTTTACTTGCAGAGCTCTAGCGTAAAGACTGTGGCGCTGGAAGTGGTCGCCCTGGTGTCGCGCAACAAGGAATGCGTCTCTGAGGTCGCTGCCTGTGAAATTCTAGGCAATTACTTGGTGGCACTCAAGGATCCCGAGTTGCGTGCGAGCCAAACAAAGGTGCTGGAGACGCTGTCGGGCCTGATGAACGTACAGGAAATGATCAAGGAGGCGCAGGCCAAGGGTGCTGTCATCTATTTGTTGGATCTGTTCTGCAATTCGCGTAACCCTCAAATACGTGAAATGTGCGCTGAAATATTGGCCAAAATGACAGCAGATCGTTTGAGTGGACCCAAGGTGCGAATCACTATTTCGAAGTTTTTGCCAGCACTTTTCACCGATGCCATGATCGAGTCACCGGCCACGTCTGTGCAACTCTTTGAGTCCATACACGAGCACCCCGAGTTGATTTGGAATGATACAACGCGCTCCAATGTGTGCGATGCTGTTGCGGACACTTGCAACCGATTCTATCAGCTACAAAAGACAAATCCCCGACACCTGTGGAAGGACCCCGAAGTGCTTAAGGACATCGTTTCCAATGAGATTGTCGTGGCAGGCGTGTACTTGCGTCTGTTTGTCAGCAATCCCGCCTGGACACTTCGCAAACCCAAACAGTTCTTGTCCGACCTGCTGGACTTTGTGGTCGAGCAGATTAGCAAAAGTTCGGTGGAGCAGGACGTGCTGGACTTATCCACAACCGCGTTGGTGGAGTTGTTGCGCTCACAGCCTAACCTCGCTGACGATATACCCGTGTTGGGTCACATACCCAAACTGTTCAACCTATTGTCGGTGCAACCAAAGAACACGCTATCAGTATTACACCAGCTGTCGCTATCGGAGGTGAGTGTGCGGGGATTCCATTTGATGAAGATTGCTTGACTAAAGATCGATATTTTGGTTTCAGTTCTGTGTAAGCGCCATCTCGCAAACGGAATGCGTTGCGCCGCTCAAGAGGTGCATGGAGCACAATCGGGATTGCATTGAGAAGTCCTGCGAGACGCTGAGTCGCCTTTTCAAGCATCAACATGTTAGTTGAAGTGGATCTACTGCAAAATTGATGTTCTTTTAATAATATTTTCATCGTCTTGTAGGACTCATTGATCAGCCAATCACTGGAGGTTGGACTTATACCCTTTCTGCTGGGATTACTGGACAGCCGTTTGGAGTTTGTGGACAATGCGTCCGCTGTCAAAGCACAAATTGTCGCAGCACTCAAGGGCATGACACATAATCTCAATTATGGCGATCGTGTAACGCAAATATTGCTCAAGCATCCAGTGTGGGCAGAGTTCAAGGATCAACGCCACGATCTCTTCATCACAGATACCAATATACGTGGCTATCTGACTGGTGAGTTGCAGATTGATATCTCTTTATTGAATTCGTAATAACTTCCGTCTTTCAGGCATCAATCCGACGGCGGGTTACCTCACTGCAGGACCAGCGCAAAGCGTTGAAGTGCTTACCTCACCACCGCCCATGGATCGCGATGATCCTTCGGCACGCCCTCCAATTGATTAGCGGCTCTTGATTTACCAAAGCCAGGCCCAGGCCAAGCAGGCGAAGCATTATTTATGAGTGTCCATTATAATGATTTGCGGGGTCAGAACAGCGCCTTCAATTGCCACGGAAATATTAAGTACAACCGATCTGTGCTAGTTTCCTTTATTGTATTAAAATTTTTGCATATTTTTACACACCAACACACAGATGCACACATACACGTGCACACCCATACACGCGACGAATTGTCTATAAAAGGGGCGTGTTTGTCAGCATAAAAAACTAAAAAAAGAGCATGTTAACAAAATGTAACAAAGTCTACGAAACGTTTAATTTTTTATATTTATATAAATTGTATAAATAATTAGTTAATAGCGAATATACATACGAGCATACATATACATACATCTTAATTAGAGCATGCATAAAGTGATTATACATATTATGAATTAAAATGGACTCATTAAAAATGAAACATGTTCTGAATCAAATAAACACTAGTATTTTATTAGCTAGATGAAATGTGAATGCAATTAATTATTAAAAAAAAACTGTTTGTACCAAATTTGTCTTTCCGTTACAGCCGCCTGATACTTTTGTATACTTGTATAATCAGTATTTTTTACATACCAATTCGGCTTGGTATTTTTGTGCATTATCCAAACGGTCTCACTGGCTATTTGCATCAAAAACGTAAACAATGTCGCTTGTCGCAGATTATAGCGATTCTTCCGATTCCGACACGGAAAGCAGCAGCAATGAGTCCACAAAAGAAGAAGAAAACAAGTCAACAACGTAAGTAAAGATATATATTATGTATACATTAAATTGTACATGTATCTTAATTTTTAGTCCGCCGCCAGTAGCTCAACAAACACCGAAGCTGCCCAGTGCGAGCGCTGCACTAGGCAATGCCGCGGCCAAGAAGACCGGGGATGTATTCAGTAATCCCTTTCTGGAGGCTGAATTACACAAGAAAGCATCGCTGGAGCATCACGTCAAAATGGTCAACAATGACACGCACTTACAGCTAAAGAATGGACGTAAGATCTGTTGGAATTATAGAAAGGGACGTTGCCGCTTTGGCACAAGTTGCCAGTATGCCCACGATTCGGATTTGTCCGTAGAGACATCGGCGGAAAGTGAGCCAACAAAGGTGACTGAGGTAGCAGCGCCAACGTACACACCACATTCCAGTGCCCACAACCACAACAGCAACAACAAACGCAAACGGCCTGGACTAAGCGATACTATTGAGCCCGGCAAGCGGGTTATGAAATCTTATCAACAGCAACAGCGTCGCAACAACTAAATGACTCCACCATCTGTGATGCGCAGCACGCAGCTGCCCTCGCTGATCCCATAGCTGTTATTCAACACTTTCAGCAGTCGCATCCCGTCGCTGCCCCTTGACACTTCTGGCAGCTCTAGTGCCAGTGTCAGCGTGCAGACTGAGTTCCAGTACTCTCCCAGAAGGTTGCTCTCATCTTGCGTTTCCGAGCCTGTTTGACTCGCTGCTTCTTCGATGTCATCGATAGCACCAGCTTCGTCGTCATCGCCTGCCGAACAGTTTCATAGAAATAAAAGTGTAAATAATTAATAAATATGTATGTATTATTATAAAGAATCTTCTTTCACTCACTGTCATCATTTCGGGGCATTAGCAAGTTTGCCAAGATAAAAGACAGTCCGTGCTTCGCTGCTAGTTGTCGTATAAGCATCGCCAGCCTGGTGAGGAAGCTGCGACCATCGTTACGATCATAAGCGCTGCGATACAAAATGAAGCTTGCTGCGACGGAATCAATCAGTACCAACTTTATATCCGAAACAGTCGCATCGCCAGACGATAGTCTCATGCAAAAGTCTTCCAGGGCTGCAATCAGTGACTGTGCGGAAATGACGCCCACAACCTTTATAGCGTCCTGGCATCTCTGCATGGTTTCTATATCCACTTGACGTTCCTTCAAAATCTCCTCTATTCGTTCGCTGTTGAAGTCCCGCTTGGTATCTATATACAGCACCTCACGTTGCTTCTCTTGTTGGCAAACAAAATTGATAGCCAAAGTGTGGAACAGTTCGGTTTTTCCGATGCCACACTCGCTGTAAATCTCCCAGACTCGACCTGGACGCAATGGCTGTCCAATGGAGTCCAGGAAATTATCCAATCTGAAATTAATTCAGATTAGGGTATTGCAATATTACTGGGAATGTGTTACGCACTCTAAAATGCCCGTGGAATAGTTTATTGGACTCTTCTCGTAGAGATCACTGAGCTTGCAACTCTTCACACATTTTAAAAGCAATTCCTGTTTGATAAGCTTGACTTGCTCAGGACGCAAAGCCAAGTGCGTATGAAGATTGACTGCGTCAAGAAAATCGATTACTGTGCATATATTGCGCTTACTTAGAATTGTCAAATGATATTCAGAAAGTTTCTTTCCTTCGTTGGTCTCGGAAAGCAGAAAACGGAGTTCGCTGTTTACATCCATTTCGAGATTCAAGCATTAAATACGCGCAGTGCTAAATGTAAGCAACAAGCATATCGATTCCTTGCCTATCGATATATAGATTGTGAATGGGCAATCGAATGCAGTATTTTTTGAGTAGAGCGCCATATTTGATTTGAGCTTTATGGTGGAGTAAGCATTTTAGGCCATGCAAAGGGTTTTGAACATATAAAGGAAACTAACATTAAGTTTTAATTTGAAGAAAGGCAATTAAATCTATGTAATAATTATAAAAAGTATAATGTAATTTGCACAATAATGAATGTAACAGAAATCTGTTATAATATATGTATTTGTATGAAATTTGATAAAAACATAAGCGAAATACATCAAAACTTATCGAATCGATTCGTATCTTATTTTTTTACTTTCTTTTGCTTTATTCTAGAAAGTAGCTTAAGATAAGGTTACCCTGTCTATGAGTTGCGACTTTAGCTGGGTAAATACCTTTTTCTGTAATTGGTCGCAGTGCGGCAGGAAAAATTTCTGCTTAGCAATTCAGGTCACGTAGCCAAAGTGAGAACTTTGGGTCGCTTACTTTCACGCAGTTACTTAATTAGTTGAATGCGCGCTGTGGTTGGTTTTTTGCTTGATTTGTTTCGGTTTGGTAACCTGACAAATGAGGGAGTTGAGGAAAATTAAGCGATCAAGTTGGAGTTTCAAGAATTTGTTAAGATAAAAAAGGTTTGTTTTCCAAAGTACTCTGAGATAAATAAAGGGCGACCTAAAAATTGGTAAGGAAAGCTTTGGCGGTTATGCTACGTTAAGTTTTACCGTTTTAATGAAAATGAAATATATTTACAAGCTTTTTTATAGGCTTTTAATGGTTGAAGGCACTGTCCAAGGGCAACCATAATTTATGACTACTTTAAAATAAATTTGTTGAGCAATAAGTTATGTTTCTACTGACCCTGAAAATCCACATCCATTGGATTTTATTTCACTGCTTTTTGGATCTTTCCAGGACTAACATTTATTGTATGGAGTTTCCTTCTTTGAACTTGTCGGCTATATTGCGTCATAAAAAGTCATTCATGCTTCGTTGGGTTTGTGAATTGGTTTGCCTCTTTCGCGGCGAGAGTTTTTGTTGAGCCACAGACAAATCACATTTGCACATTGGGCGGCGGCATTGGAAACCCTCTTCAAATGGATTCGCATTTGCATAATTTGGCTGCACCAACTGTCGCTTGGCATTAACATTATTTGCCTTTAATTGTTACCAGATTTGCGACTGCTGCCGCCGTTGCTGCTGCTGCAGCTGGTCGTGGGTGGAGGGTGGCAGCAACAACACCTTGCTACCACCTCAAAACGGTTGCCTCCTTGTTTATGGTTCACTCCTGTCTCCTTCTGGTTGCATTATTCATGAGCGTGGCGGTGTCTGCGGCGCGTGTCCAATGCCAAGCACAGCGAACAAAGAAAAAAAAGTGAAAAGAATAAATATGCGCACACGCGGACGACGCGGCGGGGGCGGACTCGTGCTGGAGCGAAAGGGTTCGGATCTTTGCTAAACTGCGTCGCGCCACATTTATTTCGCGCTTACATGACGCAGTTGTCAAGCAGAACAACAACAACAACAACAAGTACAACAGCAGCTACAACAAGGGAAGCCCACGCATCGTCTGTTAGTGTAATGTTTATCAAGTTGAATCTCTATTTACATTTTAAGCAGTATGCAAATTGACAACTCTAAAAATGAAATGCCTTCGGTGTGACACGCTGCCAAACTTCCCACCACCCGGTGCTGCGTATTTCCGCTTCCGTCAAATCAAATTGCCGGCGAACGCTGTTTACGCTGTGCAAACTGTGGCGGATTTCGGCTGAAAACTTGTTAATTGCCAAAAGTTTAAATTGTAATCGATACTCGACGGCATTTTACATTGAACACGCACCCACCCCTAGGAGGCCCACACTTGACGAAGGATTGTGAATCGATCAAGCGCCGTCTATCGATTTTAGCTAGAGGCAATGTTAAGTGTGAACAATCGATAAATGGAATAGAAATAATGCATAATCAAAACAATTATTTAACAGAATGAATGAATGAATAACTTATATTGGGTATAATAATAGTTACCACTTTTCAGCATTATCATCGCCAGGCAACTTCTGCCGCCAGTTGCCGTCGCCTTTCAATCAATATGCAGCGCGCTGTGGCCAATTTCCTGTTCCGCCTGATTGACAGCAGCTCAGCGAGGCGTGTCGCCTCCAATATTAAACAAAGCAAAGGCCCCGCGGGCGGCAAAAGCTTGGTCAGCACTGGATGGATGCAGTGGGGCATGGCAAAAATCAAGCAGCTTGGCTTGGCATTTAATCAAATCGCGTGTGCCAATTATTTGCTAAACAATGCGCAATTAGCAGCAAAGTAAACTCTGTTGCGGTAAACTCATCCTTAATTAGAACCCAAAAAGTGAGAGTGATGAGAAATTCAATATTTATTTCGAAAAAAAACGTAATTAAGATTGCCTTTTGTTTGCAGCTTATACCCTACGCTGCATAACTAGGGCGTTTAAATATTTTGCCAACTCGAATGCCAACTTAAATTGGGGTCAAAGACAACTCCGCGTTGGCATCTGTGCAAATAGTTTCGCCACCAGATGTGCCTATATAAAGTGCCAACTGACCAGCGCGTCTACGCATCCAGCATTACGTGTTGCACTTGCAAAGTAATTCTATCAAATCAATTATGAACTTCTCCGGTTTATTCTTCTATCTGTGGCTGATGCTCTCGTTGCTGTTGCTCCTCGCACCGACAGCCGAGTCGACGTTCCTCTTCTTCGCCTGTATTTATCGTTTGTCAATTTGTCCATTCCGAACAACAACATCTACCGCCTAAGATCTAAAGGAGAATGGATTACGGAATGAAATGGAAAACGGAATACCATAATAATCAATAAAGTGCTGAAAAATATTTGAAATAAAGCATAGTTTGATCTGATGTGCAAATTGATTTGACATGTCATCTCTCTTGTTCTCTCCAATGTGCCTAATTAGATGTGCAACTGTCGGTCTGACTGACAATTGGAGCAGTGTCATTGGAGCATAGCCAACCACAGCAGCCACATCATCATCTCATGCATTCAGCACATGCGACATAATTCAATTTGGGCTTGGCCCAACAGACATTTATCTGAAATGGAATATCAAATTGCGGCCAATTCATATTAGCGCTAAATTGTAAAGCGATTAGAGACAGCAGGGAGAAAGAGAAAGGGAGAGAGAGAAGGAGAGGGGAAAGGGGGAATAGAGAATCAAGCAATTACATTGCCAGCAAACTAATTTCATTTGTGAATTTACGCAAATTATCAATTCCCTCTGTCTGATTCAGCTGCTTTCCAGCTAAATTTCAGCTGGAAACAAGCAAGGAGGTTATAGGGTATTTCCCTTGGTTGCACTGACTACATACGATGTATATGTATGTATATAAAGTCGTATTGACTTTGTCTCTTTGGTTCACCTCAGTTTGCCACTTCTTGAACACTTTTCATTTGCCTTTTAATTGCCAGCAAAGTGTGAATGAAAGTGAATAAAAGTGGAGGTACTCGACAGGATTGAGTACCTCTTGCAGGGCGTCAAGTCGAGTGGCAGCTCCAACCCAGCCCAGCCCAGCCCAGGAGTTCCGCCTGGGCGACTGCTCAAGTTCGCTTGAGTTCTCGACTCGAGTTGAGTCGATGGCAAAGTTTGTCATTAGTTATTTGCACTAATTAAGTGCGAAGCGCATTAAAGTCAACTCAACACAACGAAGCTTTTACTTTCGCGGCAGCTGCTACGTGCTGTGCTTATGTAATTTCAGCACTTCCCTTTTCCCCTTTCCGCCCTTTCCCACGTTTCCACCCAACCCCAATTCGAACTCGACTCGCAGCCCGCAGCTGAAGCTGAAATTGAACCGATGAGCAATGGCCACATTAATGACTGCTTACAGCATTCTCCCCCTCTCTCTCTTTCCCTCTTGCTGTTTCCCTCATCCCGCTGGTGCGGGAGGCAAATGACATTGTCATATAGAATTACCCATTACTCAATTCGGCTTTGGCCAGTGCGAACAGCTTAGCTGAACTTAACTCGACTCAAGCTCCAACTGGAAGTCAAACTCAACCTCAGGCAAGACCTGCAGAGGATAAGAATAGACTGCAAGTTACCCTAGAATGTGATAAAAGGCAGAAGGCGTGGCAAAACTTATAAAGAGCTTAGTCATGTGGAGAAATAGAGAATTAAATTGTTTACAGGGTATTTAAATGTCGAGTGCAGTTTGTCTTATTATATTAATCATTACACTTCATGTTGAGCATGTTTGAGTAGCAGAAATTAAGCATACCCCTTTACAGGGTATGCAATTTTGTGTACAGATATAATTTAATAGCAGAAGAGCAAAAGTACATCGATAAGTAAGTTTTAAACTAACTTAATAAGGGATTAAAGCAGAATCAAAGCAAATAAAAGTTGCTCCTCTTTAAGCTAGTTATCTTACTTTCCATTCCCCTCTCTCTCCCTCTTGATACCAGAAGTTTCCTCCAACTTTATTTTCAATCCAACCCTGACCATAATTAGACCGTTTCCGGCCAGAGAGATCATCTTACAATCGCTGACTGGGAATTTTTCAGTTTCATCCGGAAAGGTGAGCAATTGCTTTCAATTTGAGAGGCTTCTCATTAAATTTAAAGTTCACTTTCTTTATGTAAATTGGCTGAGCTGCTTATGTTATGTGCGTGAGTGCGTGCGCCTGCCAAGAGATATTACCGAATTTTGCGAAAAACATTTGAGTGAATTTTCCCATATGCCGGAGGCGTAAATTTCACCGAGAGGTCCATTGAGACGACCCCAATCAGCAAATGAAAATTCGCAAGGCAAGCACCGGCAGGGAGGGGGGCTGTGCAAGAGGGGGGTAGGGCATAGGCCGCTATGCAAATAAAGCTATTTACAGTTGGACTCGGGAAAATTAACATTTCGTCAGCAGAAGCCGCAAATTTTCTCTCTTTTTTTCAATTTACAGAACATTGGCAAATGAATCAAAGGCTGCGGGCTGTGTGAAGGAGGCAAGTGAGAAGCAAGAGAGGTGGAGGGAAAGAGAAAAACAAAAAGGCAGCGCCATTTGTAGTCCCGTTTCTTGTCTTAATGTTCTTGTGTATGTGTGTGTGTGCGTGTGAGTCTCTTGTTGCCTGTGAATAAAAACAAAGCGAGAAGTTTCTTCCTTAAGCGGGTGACAAACGATTCCGCGTAACTGATTCGCCGGAATTTCACACTTTTGAACATAGTTGAAATCGATATTTAAGACCTGCAAGTCATGTGGGGATTCCGCTCGCAGTGTGGAGAATTTTTTAATGAAAATCGATAAATTATCCGCAGACAGTTTAATGCTGACAGAAAATGCCCATTTAATGTTGACAAATGTTGCAGCAAGAAAAACCAATGAAACCACGCACACACACACGCACACATACATACACACATACATATGCTTTTCAACTGTCTCTGTGTGTGTGAAGCGAGCGACAACTGCAAGTCAAACAAATCAATTGCGATTTAATTGGCTGCACGCAGAGCCAAAAGGAAAGGAAAGCCTGCGAAAGGAATGAGAGAGAATGAAAGAGGAAAGTAGCCAGAAATAGCTGATGGAAAAGGCAAATGAAAAGGGCTGCGCATATTTCTTAGGCAGCTGAATTCCTTTTTGGCTTCAGTTGCTAATTTTAAACATTGTAGACCCAAAAATATCAACTATGGTCCGAGAGCCTAAAATACTTTGCTGGCGAATTGTTTACATTTAAAATTAGCCAATTAAGCAGTGTTGCCAACTCAGCTGTTTCCCGTCAAATGACTAAAAGAGGAAATCTAGCTTTTTCTAGCTATCTTGGGATCGTTTTATGTGTTGCACCGAATTGCAAGCAGTGCCAAGCAGTTCACTGCCTACTTAACAGAATTCATCCTCACTGCTATGGCATTCCTTCAATCTGTTGCATGCTTTGCGGCTGGCATTTTATAGCAAAATATAAATACAAAAGAAAATAAATTTATTTATGAAAAGCTATCGAACATTTTGTTATTGAAAAGTTATCGAAACTCAAAAAATATACGGCAAAATGTCTAGACAAAATAGCAAAAGGGCTAACAATTTTAATACTTGGCATACTACGCACACTGCTCATTTTATCTTTGGTTTTTATTTTCATTGCGAAGAATAAAAGCCACTTTGCGTGCGGCACGCGTTCGCGATTCAACAGTTTTAGTGACAATAAAAGTTGGTCGTGGAATTCTCAATTCGATGTTCTACAAATTGTAAGTGTCTAAAGGGTGTAAAAAATCCAATTTATATTTACTTCAACTGAGTGTCGTCGAACACGGTTGCTCTGAGTTCCGGTGTGTCCTTTGCCTACTCATAGCATACTTAGCGGCGTCACAAAGTTGCTGTCGAAAGTTTTTGTGTAGACTTGAAAATGTGTTTTCTTTTCGCAAAGCGGTGGATGGGGCAAAAAAGCAAGGGGAGTGGGAAGTCTGCCATGTGGGCAAACAACTGATATTCGCAGCTGCTGACAGGTTTCCCTTTCCCCTTCCACGCTGTCGTGAGTTGTAAAAACTTTGTTTGGATTGTCTACAATGTTACGTATGCGTTAGCACACACACACACACACACAGGTACAATAAAATAAGCGTGCACACAGCGCAAATTGCAAATAGACGGCAAATTAATTAAATATCACTCATACGTCAGGTAGCACGCTGGCTGCTGCTGAAAGCATGAATTGAAGATGTACCATTATATAAATATTTATGTACATAAGTATGTGTGTGTATGAGTGTGTTAATGTGTGTATTACTGCATACTTGTACATCATAGATCTCTCTGGATATGACTTGACACTATGCCCTTATGCAAGCTGCGCCGTGGGCGTTGCGATTGTTCTCTGCCACTAATGTCTATGTTGCACGCAACAGTGACCACGACACGTGGGCGGTAGACGGAAATACCGGCAAGCGTGGGCACGCGATTCCGGTTAGAATAATTTTATGCAAAAATTATGCAAGCTCGACAGCTGAAATTGGAAATTGAATCTCTATTTTGGCCATGGGCTGCTTAAATCGTAAACATCCTGGCTTAGTTATTCAACGGGCGAAACTGATTAGACAGTTGAGCGGCAGTTGAATTAAATTTCGGCAAAACTTTGCTCAACTCAGATTCGATAAGAATTCTTTGAAACTGAGATTATCGAATATTGATAATTGTATTGTACTTAACAGGAATGACACTTGCAATTATTGCTCATTTAAATGTTAGCTCTAATGCTTATAATCACTGCTAACAGAATTATGCAGATGTAATCGGCCTATCGAAACTGTTAACATTGCTCATTGAGTTACAGAGTGTATTTATGTTAATTGGCTAAGCTGCTTATCCGATCTTATGTAAAGTATCCTCTGTTAGCAAATAAACAGCAACATAAGGAGCTGAGCAACAACAGAACAAACTTCCGCTTAACTGTTATCGGAATTTTCTTTATGTAATGTAAAGTTCTGTCCACCTCAGAAATGTTAATTTGTTTGCGCAACGAGACTTAACTTTGTGTACCCCCTTTGACCATAACAACAATTGGAATCGCACCAATTGAGCAAATATTATGTATGCACACGAGCTTCAATCCGTATAAATATGGCTTGGTGGTTCTGTTGGAATCAGTCGAAAGCAGAGCTCAATAAGAGAAACAGCACAAAGATGATGTCCAACAAGTTCTTCTTCTACCTTGTGCTGGTCACCCTCATGTTGGTCTTCACCACACCAGCAGCCGAGGGAACTTTCCTCTTGATCGCCTGCCTGCTGCGCTCACCAATTTGCCCATTCAGAACCACGACTACGGCGGCACCATCGTCGGGTTAACATCCTAAGTTGAAGTTCGATAAACAAAATGGACAGAATATAAATAAATAATTTGCATTGAAAATGGATTTGTTTCTTATAGTTGAGGGTTATTTTAGCTGTTGGGATATTAAGTATTACTTAGCCACCAAAACTATTCATTAAAATAATAAATTCTTTAATAAAATATAAAAAAACTTAGGTATCCAGTAAAATGTTAAATGAGCTTTCTAATTAAATCCTCTCTCTCGATTTATTTGCATGATGAATCTTCAACTTAGTTGTCGTATAAAAAGTCGTCCGTATAATCGTCATAATCATCATCTTCGGTTCCGCTTTCGTTATTTTCCTGCTTGTTTTCTTCTTTATGTTTCCGTTGGCTGGAATCTATGACTGGCCCGAATAGCGGACCTCCATTTACAAAGCCCAGCGGACATAAGGAAGATCTCTTCAAGCACAAAAGGGTTAAGAAAAAGCCATCTACTTCAGGCGCATTATAGACCATCAGAAGTGCGAACAACATAAGTGAAATAATCAACTTCGGCGACATTATAGTCCACTATTTGCTCAGGTTCCGGCCGAATTAAAACTTGACTTTGTATACAAATATATATTTATTATATTACAACTAATAGTAACACTCCTGGCATGGTTTACTCGGTCCGAGTCACAGTAAAACATAGTATGCTTGTACTTTGTTTCATTCATTGTATGGATAGTATCGATAACTGTGTTGTAAATGTTATTGATCACATTGAAGCTGCCATGGCTTAAGTATTTCTTAACTATTTGAAATATCGTATTTGTATTGACTTCTCCCAGTCAGTCAGCACGAGGCGTATCTGTTTATGAAAAGAGTTCGACACGTGGAGATGCATTATTTGCATACTGAGTGTCAATATTCCATTCAAATAAACAAGAAAGTTACACAATAAACCCATGTTCGTATACAAAGTAGTTAGAGGCTTTTGCAACAAAGTCTCGTTATCGATGGATGGAAAACCATATAAATAAGAGTCTCATCGAAAGAAAAACACTTTGAATGTGACTACTTCTCATTTTTATATTCCCAGATACCATCAATATGCATAGTTAATACAACTCCCTTCGAATTTTTTCGGTATTCCTCGACATAAAGTCCGAAAAAACTTGTTTTAATTATTAATAATTTATATAAAATTTAAATCAATGAATATTTCCTAGAATATATGAATGTGAACACATCTCACTTAACTGAATTTTCAGTTTATAAATATAGCAAAAATAAAATTTATTGCAGATGAAAGAATACACCTTGTAAGCCTTCTACCCTAACTAAACAAGAAAGTAGTTAATAGGCTTGAGGTCTGGAAAACTTTATAAGAAGTGTGTACAGAGTCAGGGAATAATAGTGCGCAATAGCTAGAGAGCTTGATATTATCACGATGTCGCCGAAGTATTTTATCTACCTGGCCATTATGGCTCTTATATTAAGCTCTACTGCACGCGTATCGGACGATTTCTTCAAACTTTGTTTTCGTTTTCCATTGAGGGGCTGTCCTATAGCTATTTGGCCTGCAACAACGTCAAATCCTGTTACTACAGAGAACTTCAACTGAGTCCCCAATTGCGTCTTCAACCGTGTCTTCTACGTCAACGCATTGCGACAACGTGGACGATGATAAAAATTGTATACAGTAGTTTGAATTCTTTAACACGTAGTTATTGAAATAAAATATCAATTTGCATATTAGTTTGGGTTTAATCATGCTCTAATAGACTTGGCTTACTTTTTGACTTTCAGTTGAGAATATGTTGGCTTAGAAATCAATTTGCAATTAAAGAAAAAGTCTAACGTTTTCATCTTCTTCTTCATCAATTTGTAGTTATTCAATTTAATTTATTTAAGTTTCTGTTGCTGTCTTAGATGTTCCCACTAGGTAAATACTCGTGTAATGAAGTCAACAAGTTAACTCATGTCTTAATCTCTCGTAAGGTAAACATTTATTTTTTTTAGCTAAAGCAGCCTAGAAAACTATAAATTACGTAGCGGAATTATAAAGTTTTCAGTCTGAGTTGGATGTGGCTCAATTTTGTCAAAAAATGTTGCTAAAGTTGCTTATTTATTTATTTATTTATAAGAAAGTTAATTATAATGTAAAATTAAGATTAACTTATTATTAAAGCACTGGCTGCTAAAGCTTTTGGCTTGGAGTGTTGTTAAGTTACTTAACTAATTTTATATTTACATTTTCAATTGTGTCTTTATTATTTTTAAATTAAGTGGTATGTATTTGATAATTTGAGAAATTTGATTATTGTGGAGATATTTTCAGGGGTTGGGTTTTTTAGGATCATTATGGGGCATTTGTTTAGGAAGGTTTGGTTTTTGAGGTGTGATGTTGCAGGACAGTTTGTTAGGATATGTTTAATTGTGAGGTCTGTTGTTGTGTGGCAGTTTGGGCGTGATTATATGTTGGGTTTGTAGAAGTGTTGGTGTGTAAATTTTGTGTGTCCTAGTTTTTGGACTATTTTAATTGCATCTAGAATAGCTATGGTTTCGGCTGAAAGGATTTATAAGAAGTGGGGTAGTATTCCTCTATTTAGGATATGGGTTTCGGTGGTGATGGCAAAGGTGGCAGTGTTATTTTGTAACGAGCCATCTGTGTAAATGAATGATGAAAGAAAACATTTTGTAGGCCTCTCACCTTAATTAAACAAAAAAGTAGTTAATAGGCTCGTGTTCGTCTGGAAAACTATATAAGTGTGCACAGAGTCTGGGAACTATAGTAGGCTTTAGCTAGAGACATAGATAATACCACGATGCCGCCGAAGTATTATATCTGTCTGCCAATTGTGGCTTTTCTATTAATCTCTAATGCAGGCGAATCAGATGGTTTCTTCTTCCCTTGTTTGTTTCGATCATGGCGTTGTCCATTATCTACACGGAAAACATCGACAACGACTACGACAACGACCACAACAACGTCCAATCCCGATAGTACAGAGAATGTTTCAACTGAGTCCACAGTTGCGTCTTCAACCGTGTCTTCTACGTCAACGCAGTGTGACAACAAGGACGATGATGAAAATTGTATAGATTGAATTCTTTAACACGTAGTTATTGAAATATAATATCAACTTGCATATTAGTTTCGGTTTAATCATGAATCATGATCTAATAGATTTGACTAACTTTATTGACTTATATTAGAAGTAACAAAAATCCTTTCTACTCGATCAATTTGCAGTTATTTAATTTTATTTATTCAACAGTTATTATGCAGTTATCATCTTACATGTTTCCACTGAGTAAATACTTGTCTCATGAAGTCAACAAGTTAACTCGTGTTTCTACACCCCGTGGCGTAAACAAATAGTTTCTTTAGCTCACTGCAGTCTAGTAATCTATAAATTACTCAGCGGACTTATAGAATATTCAGTCTAAGTTCGATGTGGTTCTTGTCAAATAATGTCGCCAAGGTTGCTAATATTCCTTATATTCCTAACAATTGTGATTGAAAATCTAGAATGCCTCCGATGTTCTTACGAAATTCTGAAAACGTATGGAAAATGTTTCTTCTGGAGTCCTATTGGGTCTACACCTTCCTCTGGAACAGAGTAATGTTATAAATGAAGTCAATTATTTGGAACTTAGTTTAATTTGCCAAATGTCTTTCCATTTGAATATGTAAAGCTTTGTATTCAAACATTAAATGCGGTAAATAATTTGTATATTATAAATACAAAAATAAATGTTGCTTTGTTGTGAATACGAATAAAATATATAATGTTTCATGTATTGTATCTAGAAATAATTTGTTTTACTGGGTTTTCCCCAATCCCTTGCAACAAATGTTGGATCGGTTTCTTTATTTTTTTTATCCCAGCTTAAAGTTTAAAGCTTAAAGTTTACATTTTTAATTCTTAATTTTATATTTTAATTCTTAAATCTTATTTTAATCTTAAACAAATTAAAATTAATTAATTTTATATTTTTAATTTTTATACAAAATTCTTTTTGTCGACTGCAATTAGTCGACATTAAATAAATAAATAAATGTGCCAGATATACGTGTATGTATTTTTATGATATGTACAAAATTCTATTACTATTTCTAGAGTAGTTTCTAAGATATGGAAATAAATATACTTTTAATTATCTTTTCGATTATTTTCGTTGGTCTGGTAGTTTTGTTCTCTATCTTACTATAGATACTTCACTAATTACAACGAGTGCAGACACTTGGGGTATGACAACCACAGATCTAAGATGTATTTCCACTTAAAGCTCAAGATTTGTGACCTTAAGATATACGGGCTGGCAAGCGCTTTGATGTGGTTTTGGGGGAAAAGAAGGCTTAAAACAGCGTGAAGTCATTGGTTTTTAGTCAAGAGAAAATAGCTGAAAATTTTACGGAAAACCCACGACGATGGAAATAGCGACGGAGGCAGACGAAAAGCAAAATGATTTCTCAATTATTTAAACAGCTGCGAAAAATTTGCGTCACTCGCGAAATTATGAATGAAAAATTCGCTCAATGAGAAGCAACAGTTGTTCCACACACACTCACACACACACACACAGAACACTCCACAGCATTTGTAATCCACAAAATGAATGCGTTCCACATTCACTGAAAGCGACTGCGCTGTTTATTTGATTTGCACGTGGTGGCATCCATTCGTTGCGTTCATTGTGGACTCCATGTTTGGCGCGCTTTTCTTTCGCCCAGTGTGGATCGCATTGGGGCTCGGCGCCGGCTGGCTGCGCTTGGCCATGTTAGTCCTGCCAACGGATTCGCCCCAAACGGTCGCGCTTCTGCCCTGCCGAGCGTTGAGCGCGTTGAATTCGAATATTCACAACATTTTTGAGTTACTCGAAAAAACTCAAAAAAAGTAGAAAACGATTTCGTTTTTTTCGGGAAGCTAACAATTGCCGCGTGTGCCGTGAATTTGTTTATGTCTGCAACGAGACAAGTGTTTGAATTATAAAATCAGCGCGAATTTATAGAGAGCCGAGTCGGACAAAAGCAAACAAAATAAATAAAAAAAAATTGAAAAAAAAAGAGAACAAGTTGAACTACTACAACGAGTTGATGTTTATTTTCGCATCATTTGCAGGCGTCTGTGGAAAATTTGCCCGTAAGTTGAAAAGTGCCCGAGGGGTCATAAATCAACAGAGCATTTCCCTTCGATCGGGCAACTTTATCATCATCGATGTATTTGAGTTCTAAGGCAAACCGACACATTCGACTGTCGCTTGTTTGCCTGTTCGGGCTTAAATCATTTCCCTCCTCATGTCAACGGCAGTGCAGAGAGAGTGCTCTGCGTGGCATTTAAAATTTAAATCAAATTCCCAGTCATTCTTTTTTTTTTTATTTTCATCATAACACGCACTCACGCCTGCTTTTAGTCCAAGTGCGAGAGTAGAATAAAAAGTTTTTGCCTTTATTGCATTTGCTGACAAAACCCGCTCTAGCTATTTATTTATGCAACTTTTCGCAGGTGAAACTAAAAGCTTTTGCGACACGAGAGCTTAATTACTCACACGAAAAGTTGTGGCCAGCACTTTACCGCACCCTGGTCTCTCTTTCGCACCCACACCTTGCAGGCAGGTGTTGTGACTTATTTGGACTCGTGTTCCACGTCTGATTAGTTTCATTGCAATAGAGCGAAGTTTCTGCTGAGAATTCGTATAATTACAAAATTGCAACTGAATTTGGTGTCAGAAAATTAGAAACAGTTGCAATGTTATTAAAAACATTATTGAAAGAACAGAAAGGAATGAAAGAAAACTAAGAAAATTTCCTTTAAGCAAAGACATTAAAAATGAAAAGAAAGTTTGAAGAGTTCTTTTAAGCAAAGACTTTAAACAATGATAGGAAAATTGGAAAGTTCCTTTAAGCAAAGAGTTTAAAAAAGTTTGCTGTAAAATATCTACCAATACATTTTTGAATGGTCTTGTACAACTTCAATTTAAATTGAAGTGAGGTCTACAAAAATAAATTTGTTCTTCTCCATATCTATTGGTATTTTTGTAGTTGCAGTTCATAAATAATAGTTGAGTTATTTTCTTATTTTATGAACCAATTTCTTCAAACAAATCTGCCTAAAAGGCTACAGAATTCCGTTGTTAACATCCTTCACAATATCTAAAATTCAAATAGTTTTGAGCGGAACATTTGTTTCTAATATTACGTCGTTATTTTTTTTACTTAAATTAAATGTAATAAAATATTTTTTTTTATATTTACGTAGCCTTGCATAGAAAACAAGGGCAGCCAACCCATCCAAAGATATGTAGCTCTTTCCATTTCTAAAAATAAATGCAATACATTTCTTAAGTCTTGTGGTTCTTCAGTTAAATTTCTTTTGAGCGCAGAAACCTAAAATAACTTTCAAAATATGGCAAATACTTCAATTCATTAGCAATAGCCAGTCTTGGGTTACTCTCCTTTGTGCCTATTTTAAAAGCATCTTCATTGGCTTCTGTCTGCTTGTTTGGGTTTCGCAATGGAAACGAGTCGAGATACTTCGCAATTCGAGTGCACTGAATTCAATTAGAAAATGTACTGCGTGAATTCCGAGTGTCAGCACTGAGTGATGTTATAATGGAGGCGCCTGCCCCTCCCTTCCCCCTTCCTGTGTTGTTTTGCTGGTGGGACAAAAAAGGTCAAAGGCGTTGCGGGCATAACATAAAATAAATGAAATTCCTGGCCATCGTTCGATAAGATAAGCAAGCCAGACAAGGCCCAAAGGCAAACGCCAGTTAGGGAAGGTCCATAAGGTCCTGGCAACTGGTCGAGAGGCAAATAAACAAGCCAAATCGCATAATTAAACTGCTTCCGTTGCAAATTGAAATTGTCAAAGCGAGCGATAAGCTGACTCCGCCCGCCTTGCAAACACAATCACAAGCTTGCGGCCCTTTGCTGATCAATCGCTGGCCACAGCAAACGACAAGCAATTTCCAAAATTAGCATAAGTCAATCAGCCAGACGCGGCAGCGAGTCAGTCAATCAGTCCGGCAGTCAATCAGCCTATCAGCCAATCAGTCGGCGCGTCAGTCAGTCAGTCAGACAGTTCAGGCTGCCTGTCAACGGGTTAGCAGCAGAAACAGTTGACACTAATTAGGGCAGGCAATCACAGTCAGCAGCGAGTGGAAGTCGCCACGTGGCTCATCCATTTTACCTGCTGCAAATTTGCGTAATTAATGTTCCCCGCCTACCGCCTGGTATACCCTGTTTTTTGTTGTGTTTATAATTTTGATGGCAAAAGTTGCCTTCAAAAGTTTTCACTTTGTCTTTGCCTTTCACCTGATTACCCTAGACAAATATTGCAGCCCTGGTTAGTCTCTCTCTCTCTCCTCCCCCCTCTGTCTGCTGCCTGTCTCTTTCATGCGTGTGCTGTGCTGTGCAAAAGTTTTTGCGGTTAATAAAATTGGAGCGGCGTAGCGCACGTTGCGTATACGTAATGTCGTAATATGCCCTAAGGGTCATATTTATGTTTCGTGTGCGCTTGACAATCATTTGATTATTTTTCCGCGCATCGTTCAGGGCATTAAAACTGCGGCACGCACACACACACACACACGCACACCACACAAATATATCTATCGCTCTATTCGTATTTGGCAAAATATTTTGTGGTCATAAATGCGCTTAGCGGCAACAACAATAACAAAATATTGAGCCTCCCTTTAAAATTAAATTTGCGCAGCCTTTTTTCTCTGCGTTTCTCGCTCTACCCGTTTAGTTTATGCAAATGATTTTCCATTTTCCACTTTATACCAACTCATTTGCATCTGCTCCGATGACACTTGCGACATCGCCAGTCCCTCGTCCCTACCCCATCTCCACTTATTCCTTTCATCACCTTTGGCTGATGAACTACGCGACAGGAGAGAGAGAGTGTCGAGAGTTCTCTCGAGTTAATGGACTGAAACCCACTTGCGGATTGTCTCCGTGTCTGCTTGGCAGCAAATTTGCATTTGATTTAAAATTTAGATTGAATGTGTGAGAGGTGCGAGTACATGTTGGGTTGAGTTCCTTAATTGGATGCATACGAAGTGTTTTCAAGTAAAAGCATCAAATTCACATTTAAAACTTTGTGTAATGTCAAATAGTTTAAGCTCATCAATGTTTAAACATAAAATATGCGAATATTTATTTGTTTAGTTAGTTGCAACCCTCCCGAAGGCATTTCCAATATTTCATCTCAAGAAACTCATTAAAAGTTTCGCCTTCCCACATAAGAAATATCTCTTAAATTATGCTCAATATCTCTTTGAACTAGCTTCACCTTCCATCACCCAATGAGCAGTTTGGTAAACATCTAATTGAAGTTTTCTCAAGAAAACATTTTAAGTTTTCTCTCGTTGTTGTTGCCATAGTCATAATTGTGGTCACACCTCTACCACAACACATGCACACACACACACACGCACACACATTGCGTAACCTTTAGAGGCAAAGTTTTCATGTTCCTTCAGCCACTTTTGGCCATATGTCAGTGCGAGGTTCCTCATGGTTGACCATTTAAAAGCAATATATCTAAGTCGAACAGAAATTTCCATGGCAACTTTTGTGACAGCCAGCCGAAAGAGACAGTGAGAAATAGTGTGTGAGAGAGAAGAAGAGAATGAGAGCGAGTGAGACTATCGTGAAATAAATAAAAATTGTTTGTAGCTCCAATTGAATTGGGAAAAGTTTTACTTAGATGTTTGCTCATGTAATTTTCCCAGTTCTGTTATTTTTATGGCCTACAAAAGTTGCTCGACATCAGAAAGGCAGCAACCAGTGGCGGGCAGAGTGTGCAGAGAGGAATGGAGAGGGGGGGCTGGGGGCAACCGCATTTTAATTGCCAACAAATGCGTTTGTCAGGCAGGCGTCGCTTTAATCTTCGCTTGCCATAATTTATATGTGTTTGTTCGCGTATTTATCGCCTCTTTTTATATGCCGTAGCACATTCTGGCCGCCAGGTAATAATCTATTGTGTTCTGGTGCTGGCGACTTGTCGATAGGCCGACCAAATTGATATTTATGTATGTGCGCCCAATTGTTTTTGCCTGCTCTATACCCTGTAAACATGTTGAAGGTCAGAAAAGGCTGATCTCTCTCACTTTTAATACAAATAAGAAGGAGAGAGGCTGTTAATTTGTATTCAAAGTGATGCTAAAAAATACTAAAGAGTCACTAAATTGCAGTGAGGTATTTTGCTATATTTGACAGCATATTTATTTAGTATTTTACAGTATTTTTGTTTATTTTTATTTTGCAGAATGTGCAGAACTTGCAATCAACTTAGTTTGTTTCTTTTTAAATCCATTGAAGATACCTAGGGTATCAGTTAGTTGTGCTGCTGCTTAGTTGCAGTATTTTTTCGGATTTCATTTCCCCGTTTGCTTAAAGGCTCGTCTGATTTATGTGCAACTAGGCCCTTTTAATGCCGACACGCTCAATCTTCCCCATTGTAAGTCCCTCTGTGACAGTTGCTTTTCCTTCGTGGGCTTAAGATTTCCTTTGCCAGTTGTGATTTTCTCTTAAGCTCTGCCGCATTTTTTTTCCCTACTGCCAATTGAAACTTAAAGTTTGCCAACTGTTTTTCTTTGGGTCGTTTAAATGACATTCTTCTCCCGTTCATTGTGTTTTTCTCGATGCTTTTCTTTGCGAAAATGTTTCCGACACGCGATTCGAATGCGTTCAATCTGAATTTCCCATCATAATTTCCGCTTCATTCAATTTTCAAGCGTCTTTTTCCCGATTCGCCATTGTCAACGGCAGTTTTCCAACGCTCACCCTGGTCTTCCCTCTCCCTCTTAATTTCATTCTTTATTTCCCATCTCACATTAATGTGTCAATTTCCGCACTATTTGTATTCACATTGAATTATCATGAATGCGCTCGTGCGCTTTCTTTATCGATGTTTTTTCCGCGGAATTTAATGAACGTTTTGTTGCGGTAAAGCGTTCTTTAAAGCCCTCAAATTAATTTGTCATATTAAACTGATGAATGTTCTGGCCGATTATTAATGACCCTCCATAAAGGGACTCAAGAGGTGGGCTCAAGCACAGCCAGAATTGCTCAATTATGCCTGCGGCTTTCTAGCAGGTCTCCTCTTTCTGCCGCTTAATCAACTGATTGCTTAATGGCCACTTGGAATGGAGAAGCGACCAATATGAATATGGAACAGCTTTATATATATACACTTTCATTTATCAAGCCCCGCTGCAAAGGCTTTTACTGTTGAGAAATAATGAGTTTAGCTACGTTAAGGTTCTATAAATAATATACGTATGCTGGGAATGGTACAGAAGGGAGAACGCTAACCAAATTAGTGAATTGAAATCAGTGAAGGAGAAAGAACTAAACGTTTCTTCTGAGTTAGTATCAAAAAAAAAGAAATAAACCCATTTTCAGATAATAATATATACTTATATATGTTTTACATGTTTTTAAAAATGTCTGAAAGGGGTATTTTTTTTTAAATTATAAATTTAACACTTGGGAAATCAATTTAAAGCAAACTACTTCATTTAAATTTAAGATTTTGCTTTTTCATTTAAAATTGCACATGAATATCAAAACTAACCTCTCAATTTTGACGACCTAACCTCAATATCTGTGATAAAGTTCTAACCTCAATCTATCTGTGATGGCATTCTAATGTACGCAATAATAATTTATTCTTGTTCAACTTAAACAAAAGAAACAAAAATTTGTCACGCTGCATTTGTTATGAAAACACTCGGAAATTAGATGAATTCCCACGTATTGTTTTTCCCAAATGGAAACTCGTCTCTCTTTCATTCTCTCTGGCCTTCTCTCTCTCTTTCTCTGTCTATTTCCTTCACTCAGTTAATTTCGCTTGAATAATCATTGAGTTTTAATTAAAGTTTGCATTTGCATAGGGGGGAAGGGGAAGAGGCGGCGTCTGTCTGTCAATCATACTGAACTGCCGTAAATAGGAAATGAAATAAATGCAGGAGAGGAAACGTATGTCGTCAGCTCCGCAAAGGATGCCAATATTGCGTGGGATTCGTGCTCGTGCCCCAAAGATGGCAACGAAAAGACGAGTTTGAGTACCTTGACAGGTTGTCAATCGATGCCGGATTGTGCAGGCAGAGCGAGGGACAGGCAGTAAGGCAGAACAGGATCTCGGCAGTATCCTCAGTTATAGTAAGTCAATCTGCTGATGCGGATAATGTGCCGACTACGTGCGTAATTTTAGCTTCTCTGCACGCTGTCGCAGGTGAATCTCGGCTAAGGGTGAGCATGTGTGGGAGCATGGCCTTCCTCCCCCCCCCCCCCCCTTCCTCTCCCTCTCTCTGTCTGCCTGCTCCTAATAGTGTTATGTGATTTGGTTACAGGCAGCCAAAAGGCGCTTATCCTACTGCTCTCATCCTCCTTGTGTGGAGTGATAAATGAACGCACTTGTTGGCTTCCTTCGGTCATGTCGTCATCCGAATCTCCTGCTAATTTCGACGAGTTGGTCGACTTATTGTTAATTTCATTTCGATAGTGAGTTAAGGTTAAAGTTTTATGCACAACATTTGGCTTAGCATTAATCTTTTAACCATGAAATCAATCAATTACGCCAAACTTTCTCCGACTTTGCAGTTAAGTTTGCCCATTCTTCGAGCTGGACAACATCATTTGCTATTCATTGACGTCGGGACGGACCCTTTGCGATGACTGTAGCTTGTTTCCTTATAAATAGTTGAACAGGGTTTCCATCCACCTGCCCCACATTTCGTTCAGCTTCCTTTATCTCCCATCTCTTTCTGTTTCGGTCCTCTTTCCCCCTTACATCCTTTCAATCTCTCTTTCTGCGCTTCCAACCGACGAGTTGATGATTAACTTCGCTCATTTATCATAAAATCATTGCCCCAGAACCAAGAGGCGGTGACCCGCCCACTGACCACCACAATCGCTATAAATAATGCACTGGAAATTGCAGAGCTACAAAACGAAATAAACACAACTATACAAGGCACAAACACACGCACACACACACATTTAACAGAGAAAAAGTTCTCGAGTTTTTTCTTCTCTTTGCGATACACAACTTGAGCACATTGTTCTCGGTTTTTCCTGTTTCACAGTTCCTTCTCTCTCGCTTTGTTTGTTTGTTTCGCTTTCTGATTCCATTTAGTGCGCTACATTTATCTTTTCGGCTTGCAAATAAAGCTTAGAGAAGAAACATTTCATTTGCATAAACATTTGTGATCTGGTAATGCGAGAGTTGTGCGAGAGTTGCCACATTGCCGGAGACCCGAACTGACTTTTGATAAATGTCTGGGGAGCTCACTCAGAAAATTCGAATTTTAATTACTTTTTTCCAGTGCACGCAAAGTGAGAGAGGGAGAGGGAGAGAGAGAGTGAGAGAGGGATAGGTAGAGAAGTTGAGCATAGTTGTTTGCAACTTTTGTTTATGTTGTGGAAGTCAAAATAATTAACTGCAAATTTTATTTTTAGTTGAACATGCGGGCAGGAAAATACCCTGTTATGTCTCTCTTGTGTTTGATTTTACAATTAAAGTTTACTAATTTTAATTTAAACTTTACGCAATGAATGTAGAAATTTCTTAATAATTCAAATATTTAGTTTCCTTTTAAATTTTATTTTAATAACTTGCTTTTATTTATTTTATTCTATTGATTTTATTACACTTTTTTGCAATTCCTTTTCAATGAATTCAATAAGACAACAATGTGCTGATGCACTTCTAATTGATTGTGCTCTCAGCTGTGTTTGGCTCTCAGCTGTGTTTGGCTCTCAGCTGTGTTTAGCTCTCCCCATTTGAAGGTCAACGCATGCTGCGTGTGTGAGTGAAATGAAAACATTGCACTATGGGGAATTTGACCAGTTTTTTTTACAAAAATGTGTTTTTCACAAGTATGCAAATTCGCAGTTCTTTAGTGTTAACACATTGGAAATATATCAAACTGTTATGTTACAACCTGGAAATGTTAACTTAACAGTCCAATGTTAAAATATCAGCTGTTAAAGTCAGCGTTTGCAAGCTAACAGAACTTGCGCTCATTGCGCTCGATTTTGAAGTGCAACTTTAAATTCTTAATTTTTTCAAACGCCAATGTAAAACGTTCAAAATTGAGAGGGATATTTGTTTTTAGGGTTTTTTTCTATGCGTTTTTATAAATAGTTTGATTATTAAGTGCGCGATTATTTAAATAATTGTACATTTTGCGAGTAGTATTTACGTGTAGTTTAAGAATACAAAATTTCAACTTTGAATAGAGCTACAAAAAATTGTTCAAATTTGTTCAGCAAGTGTCTATATACATATTGTAGAGGCATCAGTTCCCTATTCAGGACATATAGTCTATAACTGCGCTTTTTGCGGTTTTTTGAGATAAGTCATTTCTCAGAAAGCAACATCTCGATAAAAATGCGTAACTGTGGGGCAAGCAATGGTGCGGTTGTGAGAAAGAAAATCTAATAATCACTTTAATAAGTGAGATATCAAAATGAAACTTAGCACACATTCTTTTTATTACTTATCACTTACAAATAAGTTGGAACGAAGCTGATCGGGCCGTTATATCGTATAGCTGCCATACAATCTATCGGCCGATTTTTGTTATATTTCAAGATATGGCTTTCAAACTTAGATCATATTACTTTTTAATGATCTTGAACTTGATCTCAAAATTTCATCAAAATCGGACTACCACAAAGTGTAGCTGCCATACAAATTATTTGTCACATGACGGGTTTTGGCTTAAATAGAAAGGATGGGGCCACGCCCACTTTTCTTAAATATGTCTTAGGACCTACATAATAATATAAAAAAAACTCCATTTGAAAATTTTACTTAGTTCAAGAGTTATTAATTAATGTAAAAAAAACAGGCCAAATTCCCCATAGTGCATTGCCTGCAATACAACTGTGCGTAGTATGACCACGAGCGGGAGAGCATGCATTTGTGCGCCAAAAAACAACAGCGATCACAATTGAGAGAGTAAGCTAAGAGCGACTCTTCAATTATGCAGTGGTAATGGAAAGAGAGACGGGCTGACTTAGGCACGTATGCTACGACTGCGTGTTGTTGTTGTTTCCCATTAAAGAGAACAATCGCCTATTAAGTCACGTAATATCATAAACAGTTTAAAGACTCTTTGCATTGTTGTTGACATTCCTTTCATCTCATTTGTTTACACACAACTTTGTTGCTCGTCATGCTTCATTGTGTCTTGGGGCTAGTACGCTGTTGACACTGACCACCGTGTGGAGTGGGAGATTAGTTGCAATTTACGTGGAACACCCTGTTGCCATCCAAAGAGAGCCCCTGGGACTGGGAACTATCTATTCAGCGAAGAGAGGGAGCAGTATATCATAGCATCTCTATTGTCGAGTCGAGTCTCTTCCGTGTGCACGTGGAACATAATTTACTTGGAGCTGTCGAAAATTGTTTTGGCTCCTTTGTTGGGCCTCTGCGTACGTAAGGGGCCCCAAATTGAATTTGCCCCTGAATTATGTTGACAATAAATTTCCAAGCTGCCTGTGGCCTGGTGCGGCCTGATGTGGCATGCCCTATGCGCCAGATTTTGCCAATTAGCCTGGTCCCGAATTGCTGACGGGATTTTCCAAAAAATGCTAAACAGCCTCCGTCACGGTACTCCTCGACAAGGTTCTCCCTTCCCCCCAACTTGCCTCTGCCTGCCCATGTTCTTCAGTAAATCGCTTATCAATGCTGTGGCACACACACACCGTGGCGCCACAAACAATGCAGGGCACAAATTGCGAGCTCAGATTCCGTTCCGTTTTAGCCATTTGTTTGTTCTCTGGCAGCCAAAGGACAACTCCAACTCCAGCTCCGACAACTGCGACAACTTTGCTCGTCTACATCAAAAATTTATCGCGAAATTTCAATTGAAATTCGCTGCATTTTTCAAAAAACACGCGGAGAAAAAAGAAACGGTACCTCCGCCTTTGCCGTTGACAGATTGCCAGCAAAGGTGGCAAAAAAATGAAGTGGGGAAGAGTGAAAGCGACTGTGGGGTACCCTGTATGGAAAGAACAAATGGAAAATTCAATCAAGTAATTTGAATTTTCTTCATTATTATTTTCTTTTTTATTGTTGTGGAAAAAGTCCTGGCAGATCTGTCTATGTAGAGTACGAGTACCCTTCCTTCTTCGTTTGCAGGGTACAACACGCTGTAGTAGGCAGCGAGTCCCCCTGCTTTTGTAAAACAACTGTAAATTATTGTCGCCCCAACGGGAACAATATGTCACAGTTAACCAATCGGTAATAAATTTTTGATGTGGGTGAAAGCTGCGCCTCGCCATATGCCAATGTCATGAATAATCTCGACAATAAGGCCCCAAAGGGATGTGAGGCCAATACGTCTTGATAATGAGAGAAATGTCTTTAAAATGTCAAAAACTTATAAAACAAGGAGTTAAAGTTCTCTATCTAGTTTAAATATTATTTATTCTTAACATTTGATTCATTTTAATTGCATTTTATCTCAATTGATGCTGCCAATTGATTGAGTTTCCTGCAGAAATGAATTCTTTATTTATTTATTTTCTCCTCTTTTCTTCTCATTTTATTCACTTGTGTGTTTATTCCTCATTAAGAAGAACAAACAAGCAAATATTTCGACTACTTTTGTTTATGTTTATAAATTCTAATAGCTTTTTAACACTGGCTGTAAAAGTCAAATTAGTTTTTGTGGTATTTTTATTTGGTATTATAATTAAATAAAATAAATTAAATGAAGAAGAAATATTTTACTTAATTTGTTATAATATTTTGAACTATTTTTACTAAATTTTTTTTTAGTTTTATTTTAGTTTTTTATTTTTATTTATATTATTTTTCAATTGTTCTTATATATTTGTTATTATGATTTAATTTTAGTTATATTTTTTAGTTGTTTTAGAGAGTTTTTGATATTATTATTTGCTTATTTAATTAAGGATTGAAATTATTCAATTTTTTTTATATTCCTTTTTTGTTTTGTTTAACATTTAATATAAATAGAGCAAATTAATAAACTTGTATTAATTTTTATGGTGTTTTTGAAGAACTCTTAGTAAAACCAGTTAGGGGTATTCTGCTGTACTATACCCTGACACCAGAAAAGGTAGGGCAAGGAATGGTCATGCACTGGTGCCACAGTGATGTGTGGCATTTGCCAGGGCAACAATTCTTTTCCCTTTCTCTCTCTCTTTCTCTTTTTGCACTTTTTGCAAAGCGGAGTATGCGAGTTATGCGCGCTCAACTTTGTTTCATGTTGGGTTTACCCAAGGGGCGAAGTGGGAGGTGCAACCATGGCGTGGTGAGCATATTTTAAGCCGCTTTCCGATGCGTGGAAACATTTGCAGTTGGTGCCAAATGAAGATTCAAGATTTAGTGAGCTGCAGTCGATGCCAAAACGATAAACAAAGCGAGATAAACAAAAAACAAATCAGATGCTGCCAACAAGATGGGCTATTTACAGAGAGAGAGAGACAGAGAGAGAGCGATAGTAAGAGAGAGGGAGAGTGAGAGAGAGAGAGAAAGATGGAGAGAATGGCCACATGAAATCAATTAAAATATTTGCCAACAGATTTCGCAGCACATAAAACGCGGGCGTGAAAAACCAATTGAATGCGACCATTAAAAATAGCTGGAAAAACAGGGGAAAACTGTCGGAAAATGCTTTAAATAATTAAAGGGAAGTACGACTACTTAGCCAGCGTTTGTTTATTTGCAAAAGCATTTGGCTGCAGGGGGAGGGGGGCTAGTGAAAACACAAACAAAATGCCAATTGGCGGGGAGGAAATGTGAAAATGTGCCACGCGGTCCATCAAAGTCGAACCGAAAGTGAAAATTAATTAAATACGAGTATACGAGGCAAAGTATTTGCGTGAAAATTTTCCAGATTTTCCATGTTGTTTCTCGTGCATTTTTCTTCATTCATATTCGCGTCTCTATGCCCACTAGAGGGGAGAAGAGGCTAGGGGAGGGGGCAGAGATGAGCGAGTGTGCGGGGCAACTGTAAGTGAAACCTCTTCGGGCATTTCAAATATTTGCCAAATAATTAATCACGCCACGTCATGGGCACCAATGGAGGCGCCTGCGTCAGCGTCAGCACTCTCTCTCTCTCTCTCTCTCTCTCTCTCTCTCTCTGAGCTGGCCAATGCCTGTTGGCCACTGATAAAACGCGCCCTGACGACTCACAGCAGATTATGATAAATAATTTAAATAAAGCCGACAGTTAAAGTTCTCTACACACCAGTGGCGACTACAAAGCACCCCCCTCTCTCTCTCTTTTCCCCCTGTTCCCCTCCCTCTCTCACTTTGTTCTTGAGTGCCGCCGTAATGTCTTCATCTTGCTTTAAAGTACATGAAAAATCAATTTCAAGCAACTGGAATAGAAACGTCTTTCTGTATTTATTCTATAAACAATAAGAATAATATGATAATACTAATCTGTATTATTACGCATATTTTATATATAAATTTGCAATGTTAAAATTAATGTGCTATTCAACTTTCAATTTTCAACTTAAATTTCTGATTCTTGAATTCTACTCGCATTCTACACTCCTTCTCTTTCCTCCTCCTCATTCACCCCAGTCGCAGTCACATTCATCTTGGCATTTGCATTGAGGTATATAGAAGAACTCACTTGGCCGCCAGAACTCGAGGAGATTCTTTCGCTCATCTTTGCCTGGGCCAAAGTCTTCGGCTTGCTTTGAGGGATCCTCTTTGCAGCTGAACGCATGTTGCAGGCCTCCCTCGCAGCAGAGTATCTGCACCAGCCTGTCGCCCTGCGCTGATTTGCCTCCCGTCTTGGGCACCGCACGCATGATGATCTTGTGGTTGCACGTCGCATTCACATCCACCAAAATGGTCTTAGTCTGCTGCGGATCGTGGACGATCTTCTTGCGTCTGCCATCCACACAGATCTCGTACTGCTTGATGTTGTCGTTGTCGTGAATGTACCAAGTGAGGCACAGACACATCTTATCCAACCGCTTCACCTCCGTGAGGCAAATGGGGAAACCCTTCTGCGGCGAGGGAAACGGATCCTTGCGGCCATGCAGCTTGGCCTCGATACGCCAGCGAACTTCCGACATGGCATTGATGTCCATGAAGAAGTTCTTCATGTCCCGCTTCGCTTGCAGCTGCTTCTGTCCCTGGGGTGTCAGATAGAAGGCGGCCTTCTTGATGGCGCAGCGCACTGCGGCGCAGTGGCAACATGGACAGCACTCCTTGAAGCGTACGCAATCGTCCGAGAAAGGCTTTTCCGGATCGAGTTTGATTACTTTGGCATTACTCTTCTGGCACTCGTCTTGCTCAGTTTCCGAGCTCAGAGGTGATACTTCATCTAAACATCTCCTTTTTCCTTTGGGTTTCTTGGTTTCTGTGTTTGCCTCGGAGCTCCTGGCTTTGTCAGACTCCGTAGCGCTTGTGTTCTTCGGCAAGCTCACTCTCTTTGATCCCCTTGCCGAGGATGTAGTTGGCCTCTTGCCACTGCCTCGAGGCGAAGCTCCAACAGAACTCCGAGAAGTGGCACCAGCAGAGCTCCGAAAAGGGAGTGCATCAATTACTAAATCAACTACGTTATCTGATCCAACTGAAAGGGCTCTACACGACTCGACATTGGTTTCAAAGGGTATAATGGCATACAGGTCCTGATCTCCCATTGAAGGTGTTTCTGCTACTGACCTACAATCAACGTTATGTGTAATCCATTCTGATTCCAGAGAAAGGGACTTCGCATCTGTTTCTGGAAATGAGACTCTTACAGAGCCATCTACCAAATCACGATCTTCTGCAGCAGGCGTCCACTCCAGTACTTCTACAGTTTCACGAATTGAGACGCAATAACAGACATCATCTTCTGCAGGTGGCACATGCTCTGTTGCGTCCCCATGCACCATGCTCGGAGTTGGGGTATTCCCTGAATTAAACATAAATACTTCACTCGTTCCCAGTCTTGACTCTTTGTCAGCACCATCATCATCTTCCGAAATTGGGCCTTGCTCAGAGGTCTGAACTGCTTTCGTAAGTTCATCCGCCTCATCCGATCCAAGAGGTTCTTCCTTATCGGAATGGTCAACAGCTTCTGGAGTAATTGCAGCATCTGCATTCGAATTGCTATTTCTATCCGAATTTACAGATTCCGCAACTTCTGGAGTTAGCACAGCATCTGCATTCGAATTGCTGTTCCCTTCAGAATTTACAGATTCCGCAGATATTGTATCGGGAATTGTGGGGTTTTCACTCGATGGTGCATCCGCTCCTCCTAAAGTGCGAACCGAAGAAGATGTCAATTGACTCCAATAATTGGTTATTCTATAGACTACGGCGGGTTCCAAAATCGTGACGCGCTTGCGCATTTTCAAAAATTGCAAATTTAAAAATATAAATAAAACAGTTAGGACAGAATTTACAATTAAAACAATTCCAAATTTGTTTTTCTTAATTCCCAATTTCAAGCAACAAAAGCAAAGATGATAATTCGTCCTTTTTAATCGCAATACGTTCACTTCCCACCAAGGTATGCTCTCCTGCTCTCAAGAGTGCATTGTTGTTGCCAAAACGTGAACTGCCACTTAGCTTTAATTGGTGTGCATATATCTTTCCCACTCACACCCATGCACCTTCGTCGTGCAGCATGACAAAAGCTGCTAATTATGCTAACGAGCAGCAATGACAACAAGAGAGCAACAGACATGCCAGATGCGCTCTCATTGAAATTGCAAAAAAGCCAACGCACTTAAGAGAGCGCGCTTAAGAGAGCGCATGGTGTAATGAATTTGAATTAATGCATGTGCAGGAATTGAGAAAACTAATGAAAATAAAACAAAAAATAAAAAATTGTATAATATTTATGTAAATAATAAATTGCATTTATGAATATTAATAAATTATTTATGTTTATAACAATTTCTTATTCATTTCAAATAACATTGGCAGCTAAATTCAGCCACGCATAAAGAGAACATCATTGAAAGAGCAGAGCTCAGACATGTTTTATCTCTTGAGCATACTTAGACTTGAGCTCAGCTTTGCGCTCTCTTCATTGCGTGCGTATGACTTATTCTGGATTTATGAAAGTCAAACATTAAGCGGCATCGCTTTCAAATCGATTTACGTGCTTGAGCGTGATTCGCAATCATCTTCAATCATCTTCAATCACAGTGCTTCGCTTTACGACCCCAAATGGATGACCCAAGTCTGGTGCCAGCCAGCCAGCAGCAGCGGCGTCACTTTGTCAATATTTATGTTCACAGCTAGCAGACCCTGCTACGAACCCCCCTCCCTCCCTACGCCCCTTCTCAGGCAGCAAATGGTACGCGCTGAAATTTGCATAATGTATTGCGAGGGAGAGACAAGAGAGAGGGTCGTGGGGGGGCTTACAAAGCGCATACGAAATGAATGGCGGGCAATTTTTACCATCCATAAATGGCAAATACTTTGAGGCTCTCTAATTAAAATAGCTTTCGGAAGGCGTTGCATAATGAGCGGCCCATTAGACATAGTATTCGACAAAGTGGGCGTGGCTGGCGCTGCAGGCGCTTTTTGCTGAGCTCTGCTTTCGCCGGCGCGGGCTCATTATTCGGCTTGACTGCGCATACGTGGCGTATGATTAACACGCTCGCCGCATTACACATACGCAGCGCATGCCGCAACGTTGTGCTTCCCGTTGCCGAGCAGCCTACACACCCGCACACACACACGCACACACACTCGTGCCTCTGTGTGTTAAATTATGTTTGCTTTATGATTTATCTAACACATCCTTGTAAGAACGTCGAGCGCGCTCCATTCCGACAATATGTTTTATCTGCCTTTGTCTGCTTAGCTGCTCGACTCACTCCCCCCTCGACTCACTCGCTGACTCGACGGGGCTGCTAACCACGGGGCGCCTGGCAGCCAGTCAGCGAGCCACGCAGTCAGTCAGGCGTTTTAATAGACTTTCCCCCGACTCGACTCGGCTCGACGGGCGAGTCTTCCCCTCGACAAGTGTAATTGCGTTCGGGCGTCAGCCTGTTTGCCAGTTCCGACATCCTCCGATGTGCTCCGACGGCATTCTTAAATCATAAATAAAAACGTGCAAAAATAGGCAATGTCAGAGATGAAAATAACGACGGGCTTTAAATTATAAATACATAATCTGCCGAAAGGAAAATACAATTTCGGTGCGAGCTTCTATTGACTTTATTATGCTGCACATTGGCTTCTGTTGCGCCCCAATAAAATAAAGATATATATGTCGTATGTGGCATAAATTCTAATAGAATTTCGTTTATTTTAAGAGGATTTTCGCGAATTCTTAAGTCGAAATTTTATAGGAAATCATTAAAGGAAATGGTCTTATACTAGTATAAAATATTCTGGGTTTATGTTCCCCTCTTTATTCTTTGTTATATCTATGTTGTAATGAATAGATCACTATAATAATATGTAGATTTTGCTGTCATTGAAATATATATCGTAAACAGCATAAGTTCTTTACTATTCTGTTAATTTTGAGAGAATTTTGCAGCTTACTTAAATGTAAGAAAGTCTAAAGAAGCCTCGAGTTAAATGTTCCTCATTAACTATGAATCAATATTTAAAGTATTCTTACTTTAAAATCAAATATTAAAAGGAGTTACAGATCTTTAAGTATACCATAAGATCTATCTGGAGTACCAAACAAATAAGCCACAAATTGCTTATACACTCTGTACCTCAAATCTTTTATTTATTCTTTCAAATCGGCGCCTATTAAAACTATTTGAATCTAAGGACGCCAATAAACTTCAATTCCACTCCCCCTCTCCTTTGCTCATTCGCATTCTCCAGCTCCGCTGACACCAAACTTCACACTCGTATCCGAGCCACGAAAAGAAAAGCCAATAGACAAGTCACCTAGGAAATGTTCCCCCCAAGAAAACTTTCAGAAATTGCGCAAGAAATTCAATTAAATTGATTGGGGTCAGAGAGGGAGAAGGAGAAGTGGAAAAGCGGATGGAGGGCATTCAGTTGCAGCGCCTCGAGGCGTGTCCCATAAGTTAAATAATATTTTCGTTGCTGTTTTTTCTGTCGAGAAAAGCCGAAAAAAAAGCCGAAAAAACATGTTTAATACATTTGAAACTGCCACTTAAGCTGCGCGCTTGTTTTCCCTTGTGGAAACTGAACGTGAATGCGTTGCGAGGCGCTGCTGCCGTGGCATTTGATGGCCGGAAAGACAGACAGACAGACAGATAGACGGACAGACAGCAGGAGGGGCAGGCAGACATTTAACTTTGCGGGCAATTGGCAATTGGACAGCCGCAGCAGCAGCCGCCACATCCGCTGCGATTCTCCGCTTCCGACACGCAACGAGAATTTCCCAAGTTTTTGCCAAAGCGAAGTGAAGTTGCTTTTTTGTTGCCCCAAAAAATGTTGCATGACGGCAACGTCGACGGCGCTGACAAGTTTTAAGGTCCTTGAATAATTGCCTGACGCCCGCGGCGGTCAATAAAAACTTGGCACGTGAAAACTTTCGCCAAAACTCACTCCCCAAATGCGCCAGCAAGTGCCCCAGACGGAGGGGAGTACCTCACGTCCCCACGCTCTCCCTCCCTCCCTGCACAGCTGCGAAAAATAATTAATATTGCGAAGCTTTCATTACATTTGGCTCACCCGATGCCGGAAGTCACATTGCGAATTTCCAACAAACACACGAACACACACAGACACAGGCACACACACACACACATAAACAGACACTTATACATTTACACAGCTACACACACACACATACAGGGTCACACTCACACACTCTTATACCTTCACACATGTTGGCACACGCTGTCGCCAAGAGGGCTGTCATTAAAAGCGAGTTCCCGCGGCACTTGCGTGGTATTCCACGTCCCCCTTCCCCATTCAACTCAACCCCCCTCTACCGCACAGGGTCACCTCCTAATTGCACTCGTAACCAAACACAAAATGGTTATGAATGCGGTTTGAGTGCCATGCGAATTGAGTGTAAACTCAATCTCGATTTGTAATATAAAAAGGTTTTATGGCCAGAAGAAGAAAATCAAGAATGGAGTAAATACAGTTGAGTGTTATCCTGGACTTATGGGTTTGATTGAGAAGGAATATATATAGCTATATACAATAGGAGTTTTATAGGTCTAGCTTAAGTCCAAGTTGTATTTAAATGCATTTAACATAAATGTAAACAACTTTGTTCTTATTCTATATTATACAGTTCAGGTTTTTTTGCTTTCAAAAAGTAAGCGTCCAAAATTTGATGACTATAGCTTATGTAGTTCTTGAGACCTGAGCTAAGATACATTTTTGATAGGTATAACTGCAGCGTTAATAATTTTGCACAATTTCTGAAATCAGCCTAGTATTCTTTGTGCTTAAATAGTTTATGTAGCAATTTTAATAAGAGTAGCTTACGTAGTTGCTCAGATCTGGGTCAAAATGCATTATTTTTGCATATGACTGAAGCGTTAATAGCTCTGCATAAATTCTGATAATCAGTCCAGTATTCTTTGCTTTCAATTATGACGTATACCAAGTTTAATAACTCTAGCTTATGTAGATCCCGAGATCTGAGTCAAAGAACATTGTATTGCGTATAAGTAGAGCGTTAATGGTTTTGCATAATTTCTGATAATCAATATAGTATTCTGTGTCCTTAAACTGTTTGTGTATTAAATTTTCTTACTCTGGCTTATATAGACCCTGAGATCTGGGTGCAATTACTTTATTTTTTCGTGTAACTGGAGCTTTAATAGCTCTGCATAAATTCTGACAATCAGCACAGTATTCTTTTCTTTCTTATATGATGTGTACCAACTTTAATAACTCTAGCTTATGCAGATTCTGAGATCTCCAGGCTTAAGCTGACCTACATCACTTTTTCCTTATCTAATAACCATATTGAATGAATCTATCCTACCTTAATCTAAGCTATAACATAAGTTGCCCTGTCCTACCCTACTCAGTCACACAGGCTACAGGGTATGGAAACTCATAAATCATAGCGACATTTGTTGTTTAATTTTACAAATCCCCAACATAGCTTCAGCGACTCGTATTAAGTATTTAAACTTGGCGACCATGATTTATTGTCATGTGTGTGGGTGTATATGTGTGCGTGGGAAGAGTGTGTGGAGTCCCAAAGGTAGCAGGTGGGTGGCTGCTGTGTGCCAACAGATTCCAAAGGTAAATCAGTTAAGTAGCAGCTTAAACTGGCTTCAAGTTCTTGTGAAACAACTTGAGCGTTATTTCTATGGAATAAATTTCAATAAAAGCAACTTAATGGTGCCCACTCTGGCTGACTAACTGGCTACAGCTCAGCTGCAGCAGCTTCCCCCTCTCTCTCTCTTCCTTGCCACCCAGTTGGCTCTGCTTTGTGCGAATCTTTCAATTACTTTCGCACACTTGGATAATTTCGAGATTCTGTCCAATAAATACAAGATTTTATGCCAAACAATGCAGGCGCACCTGACCCAAGCACCTGACCAACTGTACTCCCAGTTGTTCTTGTGTGTGTGGCTGCAATTACGAGCGGGCTAAGCAGTGAATCTGGCTATAAATAGCTTGTCTCTCCATTTGGCAGCAATTTGCTGCTCTGCCTTGGCCAATGCATAAGTAAGTCGCATCGCAATTGGACGGCAATCAATGGCGACAGTCTTCAAACAATCTAATATCAATTTCAAATTGAGCACACACACACACACCTCACACACCTATACACACTCATACACACACCCACAAATACACGCATACACTCATAGTTGTAGGAGCCCTAACTAAAGCCACATGGAGCTGCGGCCGAAGACTTTGTCTGGCATTATTTGTCCCGAACGGGGTCTGGCACGCGTGCACCGGAAGTGTCAGCTCCTCCTGTAACACACACAGCACAAAAGAATGTCAATATACACACACAATACACACACTTACAGACAAATACTCACACTCATACAAACACTCACACTCAGGGGAATAATTGAATAAATTCTGTGCAGCAGAAGCCAAAGGCTCAAATGGATTCAGCTGGCGCTTCGATTGCACAAGCAGCTCAAGCAACACAGCAGCAGCAACAACAACAACAACAGCAGGGAAAATTCACAAAAATGGGAAGAAAACAAATAGCGGAAAAGCTTTGCTGAGGAAATCCTAAGCTGCATTTTCCTACTATGTAAATCGAACGCGTTTCTTAGCCGATCAAAAGGAAAGGGAAAAACTGCAGAGTGAAATTTCAAGCGAATTTATTTTATTTACACTACGTATTTTATTTATTAACTCTGCGATTTATTTTTTATAATTATTGTCAATTTAATTATAATATATATATAAATAATGAATTTACAATATTAGTTTTATATTAGGCACGTTTATTTGCCCATTAAACAATTGCAGAGTGTAAAATAATTTAACCTTTCAGTCAATCAAAGTTAGGCAGATTGTACTGCAGCAGTATATATAACTAGTATTGGAACAATCGGAGGAAATTGAAACCTGCATAGTATATAAGTTTTGACATGCCAAAGGTAGCCTTTCTTTCTGGCTTTTAAAAATTGTATTATAATTTTAAATGTTAATTTATTATTAGAATTTCTTTCTTATTTTATTCATCTTTATTTCTCTATTCAAACCTTCATCGCAGTTCCACTTTAATGTGCCTTATTAATTTCCTTATTCATTTCATTGTCATTCTTTTTCAATTTTCCCAACCGCGCTATAAATATGCGATATTAATAGCCCACAAAACCAATCGCCCAACGTTGTCTACCGAATTAGCTATAAATTTTGCATTTCCTTTCCATTTTCTATTTCTATTTTGCAACAATTTGCGTAGGAAAAAGGTTTCGTGCTCGTGCTTGTCTGGCTTTGTGGCCTTTTTCTAGGACACTTTTGAATTCAAATAAATAATACAATAGACAAAAGACAAGGGCCGAACAAGAAGAAGCAGATGAGAAAGAAGAAGAAGAAGAACAAGAGGTGGAAGCCAGAAAAGCCGCAACATGTAGCACATAGTTAATTTATTACGTATACGCAGCGTGGCTGCCCTTAAAGCTTTAACAACGTATGCTTCAGCTCTCACTCCACTCCCTCTCAGTCTCTCACTCCCCCTCTCTCTCTCTCTCTCTTTGTTCTTGCAGCATGGCAACAACTGGCGCCAGTCAAAGGGCAGAAGAACAGCAACCACTGCGACACAAACAGGGTATCAGCATAATAACAACAATTGTGGTCACAGCCAAAACAAAATGTGCAAAATAAAACACGCAACTGTGGCAACAACACAACTAACAGCAACAGCAACAACAACAACAACAACAGTAGAGGCAGCAACGTAAATGCCATAAAGCGTGGAGCCCTTGGCAAAAAAGCGAACACAACAAGAGTTCAACTAAAGAGGAAACGGAAGTGGAACTGGAAGCGCATAAAGCGAACGCACGAAAGCAGCAACAACAGCAGCAACAACAACAACAACAGCAGCAACATTAGCTACAGCAACAACGAGAACAACAGGAACATGTACGCGGCACTGATGGACCTCAGCCAGTCGCTGGCGGCAAGTCTGGCCTACGCCCCGCTCTACACGAGCTCAGCATCAGTGGCAGCTGCCGCCGCTGCCACCGCTGCCAGTGTCGCCCTCAATGGCAGCCAAGTCAGCAACTTTACGCAGCTGGACGGATCGGCAGCTGCTGCCGCCGCTGTGGCAGTGGCAACCACCGCAGCCGTGCACAATGTCAGCGAGGAGGATGACTACGTGCGTCCCATGGATCGCCCCGAGACGTACCTTGTCATCGTGCTCTTCACGCTCATCTTCATTGTGGGCGTGCTTGGCAACGGCACACTTGTCATCATCTTCTTTCGCCATCGCTCCATGCGCAACATACCCAACACGTAAGTGACGCGTCGTGCCACCCGTCGTGCCCCAACCCCCACCCCCCTGGCATAATCATAATCATAGCAAACACTTAATATAAATGTCTGTGGCACCCAAATTGCCACTCAACATTCATGGCCTGAGTTACGTCGGGCATCTCTGATTTTATTGTGGCCTGCAAGATTATATCAAGCCATTCAAGGCGGATCTTTTGTTTGCCACTTATACCCAGAGTTGGCTACTTAAATAGGCAATGATAGACTGCCAGACAGTAGTAATACGCCTATTGACTTTATATGCAGATGAGTTATAGAAACTGGAGTGTGTAATACGTTTCTTTGGCCATTAAAACAGCTACATCTTTGGTAGTATGAGGTGTGGAGTTCTGAAAGTTGACAGGGTATTAGCTAATTCCATTTATATCTGGAAAACTTTTCAAAATATAACTTAAATTACTTACATTGTGTTTTTATACCATTTTGGGTACTAAAACATATAGATCTCTTTGATTAATAAAGCTGGTGTTATGAAATTTGAAACGGTAATAATTAACTACATTTTGATCCGGACAACTTTTCAAAATATAACTAAAATTACTTACATAGAGTTTTCTACCATTTTGGGTACTAAAACACATAGATCTCTGGTACTACTAGAGCTGGAGCTTTGAAATTTGACAGGGGTATACCTAACTACATTTAGATCTAGAAAACTTTTAAAAATATAACTTTATTTAACTACACAGTGTTTTATATTAGTTTAGGTACTTAAAACACATAGATATCTGGTACTTAAAGAGCTGGAGCTTTGAAATTTGACAGGGGTATACCTAACTACATTTAGATCTGGAAAACTTTTAAAAATACAACTCAAAATAACTAAACAGTGTTGTATATCGTATTTAGTACTTAAATACACAGATCTCTGGTACTACAAAAGCTAGAGTTCTAAAATTTGACACGTTAATAACTCTGCCTAGTTCAAATCTTTAGAACTTTTAAGAACCCAAGTAATATTAACTACACGGTGTGATACCTCTTTTTTTTGCCTAGATCTCTGGTACTAATAGAGCTAAACTTGACAATCTTTAAAACTTTCCTGCGCTCATTCAGGCTCTATATATAAGCAATCAACACTTCCAAGCCGCATAACCCAAAGTAAATAAAAGCTAAACAATACATTTATAGCAAACAAGTAGTTGAATAAAATCGCAATCAAACTGCAATCAAACTTCATAAAAATCGGTTGATAAAAAACAAACTTTTCCAAGTATTACTATTGCATTTAAACATTAATATCTGACTAAGTGCAACTGCCCTGCCTAGCAATGTCTGCTGGGTATCTCAGCGCTCACTCCTCTTTGATTGCTCTCCGACAAACAGCTGTCAGCAATTTGAAGGAAAGGACAAATTAAAAGTTGGCAAAGAAATTTTCAATTGGCACAGCAGGCGAGGAATGCAAGGAACTCAAGTCGAAAGAATTTAAGGACAAACTCGCAAAAAGAGGTAGCAAAAGGTCCCAAAACTGTCAAAGGGATCAAACAGAAGTAAAGCGTTTTTTTAGCTTCAAATAATCATTAGCTAAACAATTTATAATGCCTAATGAGCTTGCTCTAATTTGTTTTCTTGGCTAATCCCGATCTTAAGTCGAGTTAAGCACTGAAAAAGTTTGCTTTTTTATCGCAAACGAAACATTGTCTCTGTCTGCTGACGAACACGTGTCGTATGCGCAATGTGTGCGAAGTAAATCCCTTCGACTATCGACTCTGCTTGAGTCGCGTCTTAACTTGTGACAAGCTGTAAAAGCCACTCGGCCTGGCGACAGCTGACGGCATTATCCGATTGGGGCATATGCAAATGTTTATTAACTTGGCAACTTGTCGCAAAGTTGCAACTATGTTGCGGCGCTTGCGGCTTGTGGCTTGAGGCTCGTGTTGTGTGTTTAGTGAAAAATTTGAATAATTTCAAATGGTAATTCAATCAAAACTTTTCACGGACAACACCAAAGGAACTTGCTGTGGGAAGCGGGGAGGGGGAGGAGGGTTACCAAAAGGAAGCTGTTGCATAACAGAGCTTGTTATAAATTGTCATCACGCCTCGACTGTCAATAAAAAATATGTTCTTGAAAAGGAAAATAATGTAAAGCTGCTAGAGAAATCCTTTACAGGCGAGAGAATTGTGCACAAATTGACAGGTAGAGGAGGGGTAGAAAAATGAGGAAAAGGTGGGAGTTGAGGGGGAGGGGAAGGAAGTGTAGTAGAGTAGAGGAACGGGTGTAAAACAGGCAGAGCTGTTCGAATTGCAAGCAATCAATGTGGCAGGTCACATCAGTTCGTGCTTCATTCAAGTCAAGAGAAAGTTTCCCTTGCTTTCTTCTCCTTCTCCCTGTTTCCCGTTCGTGTTTGGCTGTCTAGACAAGCGGCAATTGACATCCAGTCGACACTTGCAAATTAGGCCGGGCGAATAATGACACACGTTGCGGCCAAATGCCTTCGGTCTGCGTCCAAAGTTCAAGGCAAATGGCAGGGGAGAGGAAGATGAGCAGAGGAGAGGAGAAGAGAGGGGAGACTTCCCACTTTGATTGGATTCTGCTGCAGCAGAAGCAAATGTGACGCCATTTTGCCACGCCCGATAACACTTGATGGGCGCTAACCCAACTCAAGGACTCCACTTTAAACTGTCCGAGCACAAAAGAGAATTCTGCTACAAAAATTGAAAGTTTTCCAACAGATTGCACGACAGGCCACAGCAACTGAAGGGGAAGAGAAATGCGAAAGGCAAAGGGGATATTGGGAAAGGGAACCTAAACAGGAAGAGGCAACCCTTCGCAACATTCAATCGCAGCGCAGCCATGCAGCAAATTTGACATGTTCAACTGCGCGTCCATCAAGGAATTAAAGAACAAACAACTCAGCAGGGGGCACTCAAATTCAATGCCCCAATTATATTCTTAGTGTTTCAAGGAGGAAGAAGGAGGGGAAGGAGGGAAGAGGAGGAATGTTCCACAATGTTCAATTTTCTCTCTTTCACTCTCTTTATATCTTTCTGCCTCTATTCTTCTTGTTCCACAATGTTAAACTTCCTCTTTTTCACTCTCTTTGTTTCTTTCTGACTCTCTCTCTTACTTCTACTCTTTTTCTATATGTTTAGCTATATTCTCTCACTGGCCCTGGCCGATCTGCTGGTAATTCTGGTCTGCGTACCCGTCGCCACCATTGTCTACACGCAGGAGAGTTGGCCCTTTGAGCGCAACATGTGTCGCATTACGGAATTCTTCAAGGACATCTCGATTGGCGTCTCTGTCTTTACACTGACTGCGCTCTCGGGAGAACGTTACTGCGCCATTGTTAATCCGCTGCGGAAGCTGCAGGTGAGTGCAAAGCAGAGAACAGCAATGCATAAGCAGTACGATAACTCTCTTCTCTTTCCTTTTCTCTCTCCTCTCTCTTGACTAGACAAAACCTTTGACCGTCTTCACGGCCGTGATCATCTGGGTGTTTGCCATTATGCTGGGCATGCCCTCGTTTGTCGTCTCGGACATCCAGAAGTTCAATGTCTTCACGGCCAATGGCAACGGCACCATCAGAGTGTGCTCTCCATTTAGCAGCAAAGAGTACGGAAAGTGAGTACGAGAGATTCCAATCAGCTCGATATATGTATTTTCTCATTCGCCTCATTCACTTTTATTCAGTTTTAAGTGGGTTGCCACGCCCCCTTCTCTCTTTTGATGAGTAAAATTCAATGAAGCAGAATTTCAAGGCCTTGCTAGCTTCCTTTTTGCGCTCCGACGCGAGTTACATAATCTAAACTCGCTTTTTTGGCACATTTTCCTTAGCTTTAAAACGAAATCAGCAACTTGATTTTCGTTTGTGAATTTAAAATGATTTTTCAATAATTTATTTTAATGAAAACACATTTATTTCGTGGCTATTTATTCAAGTAAAACTAACACTCTGTTTGAAATAACTTCAATAAACGCGGTTTGTTAAGTTTATTTTAGTTTTTCAGTTTTCTATTTCTTTTGCGTGCTCTTATTTCGCATTATGTGTCCAAACACAATTTTCTGTTTCTTTTGTGCTCTTTCAATTGCACTGAGAGTGCAAAACGTGCCAGACTTCTGCCCTAGTGCACCCTGTGTTCTTGTTGTTGTTGCCTCGTTGTCTGCGTTGTTTTTATGCTCTCCTCTTAAGTAATAATGCCGTTGTGAACTGTCAGTGTGACTGAGATAGCATCATTGAGGCAATGCAGTGCTGCAACAACAACAATGATCATTTTTAAAGAGCGAACGACAGCTTGTGGCGCCAGCTGAACTGTAATTGGAGAGAGCAAATGCGTGAGAGGAAAGAGAGTGCGGGGTTGCCATATGCACCGTTTGCTTGCATTTGGCAAGGCTCTCTTTGTATTAAATACAGTGACGCACAGCTTATTTCAACCAGCTATACGAGAGACTGAAAACCTATACAAATTTAATTGAAAGCGATTTTGCAATAATTTTACGGCACAAGGCTTTTGTAATGTTTAAAATTATTGTTTATTCATTTTATGTGCTTACAAATATTATAAAAATATATATTAAAATCAATTAACAAATTAAATGTACCATTTGTAATTATTATTCTTATTTGAGTTCTGCAACTTGGTTATATTTTTTGGAAAATGTTACATTTACCTGGTATTTTTGGTTATATATTTGCAATTACCTTTCCAGTTCATTTAACTGTCAGTTGAATTCCAATGCCCAGCTGCGTGGAAACTGTCTGCTACTGCTTAATATTTCATAAGATCTTTGTCGCAAAGCGCCAAGCTGTGCCAAGAAGGACATTTCCATTTACAAGCCACAACCATTTGATTCAATCTGCATCTCTCAAGATGAGCTGTCATCCTCATAAACCGACATAAAAATAGCATCCCTTCCAAGTACCAAGTTGAGGTCCTCATCTGCTGGGGGCAATGATGTCTACTTTGAGATCCTTTGGAATGGCCTTTAAGCACATGCTGCCGCTTGGAATTTCTGTCGTTGATAAGCAACTTAAATTTAATTCCTATTTTCCTTTTTAATGCACCTCGTGCGGCATAGCAAGCGGCTTGTGCTGCGTTGACTCGTTTCGAGTATACCCTACAAGTTGGTTGGCTTAGGTTATGATAGGGATAGATGAAATATAAAGAAAGGAAAATAGATATTTTTTCTTATCAGCCAGGATAGATGCGTTAATGTGCTTAGTTTATATTCTTGTTTCTTACTGGGTATCTTACAGTCGAATGCGTTGCTTTGCGGTTTTCCTTTTCTGACGTTCTCCTGTTGCGGCTCTGTCCTCTAGCCTGTAAATCCTTTGCCGCCGGACAATGGCAGCTGTTGCCACATAATCTGCCACACACACACACAGGCATACACACACGCACAGACAAAGGACAGCCATCCTGGCTTTCTGCCTGGCTCCTCGTAATTTACACAGTTTCATCCAACTGGTCGCTAATTTTTTATTTAAAGCATAAAATCGCTTTTACAGCTCCACAGCGTGTGTTTTCAAAGTATTAAAAGCCAACAACAACGAGAAGAAGAGCAACAAGCAAAAGTGAAATTCATATAATTTTTGGCTGTGGTTCCAGTTACTTTTTTATGACGCTTACGTCTTCTTTAGGCTTCCCTTACTTGGGTTCCTTGCATCCCGTGTCCGCCATCAAAATGTGCTCTGCTTCATAATTTATTTAATGTCCTGTCGCTATAGGCATTTGCAATAGGCTGACAAATTGTTGCGCGTAGCACCCCCTTGGACCTGCAGCTATTTGGTCCCAAATCCGCTTACTGAATTTATTTAAATTGACAATAAAGTGTCCTTAGTGATTATTCGGTTCGTGCCTCAGCTGAGGATCTAAATTAAATTGAAATTTGCTATTTGTCCGCCGCACAAATGAGGCCTGCACAGCCCGGCACAGGTCAATAATGATGACTTTGTAAACTTCTCCCTGTTTCCTGTTAATTAAATTAGAGCTGGAATTTCAAAATTGTTTAATGAAACAAGGAGAGACAAATGAGCGTAGCTGTAATCAAGCGGTAATACACACAGATTTCAGAGATAAATTTGTATATTCTATTTTAAGAAGTTTAAAAATAATATCCTATAATTTGTTTGCTGTTAAATTCGTTATTAGGAAAATACTGCCAAACAAAATTACGAATTTAACAATATTAAAGATATTAATCTATTTTTGAAACTGACACATCAAACGCAATCCAATTAGACTGTGTTGTCAGTGACAGAACGAAGTATTTTCCTGTTTTTTCGTTAACCCTTTATAATTGCGAATATGTCCCACGCACTCTCGAAATAGAACGTATTAATTACTGCAACATTTTATGGCAAAAGGTTATTTTGTCATTGAGGATTAAACAAAGTGAAACTGTCTGACATTTACGAGCGTAAAAACAACCATTGAGTTTATTACAGAGTTTATTTATTTCAATTAATAAAGCGTGTTACGTTTTAATACCCGCACCTTGTACAGCAAATGGGGTCTATTTGCTGCTTTAATGCAAACATGACACAAATTTCACGGAAAATATACAATTTATTGCTTTAAATGATTATTAAAGCACAGCTTACGCGCAGTGTTTTACGCGTGATTGACAGCCCGACAGACTGTTGACAAATCTGCGATTAATTAATCTGTTCTTCCAGTGCCTTTCACAATTAATCCGCCAGCTGTAAGTGAGGTGTAATTACGACGTAAGCACGACTTTAGTTACCCTTACTAAGTCGTGAAGCAGTAGCAGCAGCTTTAATTCCACGACTTACATTTTACTACAGTTTCTTTCTCCCTCTCCTTCTCTGTGTCTTCATCTTGTTCTCTTCTTCTTTTCACTACAGATATATGGTAGTTGCCAAGGCGTCCATATACTACTTGCTGCCACTGTCCATCATCGGCGTGCTGTACATCATGATGGCCAAACGGCTGCACATTAGTGCGCGAGACATGCCCGGCGAGCAGCTGAGCATACAGAGTCGAAGCCAGGCACGAGCCCGTCGTCATGTGGCTCGCATGGTAGTCGCCTTTGTGGTGGGTAAGTAGAACAAGAGTGTACACACGGACACGGAGTCGTGGGGTTTCCAATGGATAACAGAGTAATTGTGCCTGGCAGTTTTCTTTATTTGTTTCTTTCCATATCACATGTTCGAGCTGTGGTACCACCTGAATCCCACTGCCGAGGACGATTTCGATGCCTTCTGGCACATGGTACGCATCGTGGGATTCTGCACCAGGTAAGCGGCTCAAGCGGATTCGGGCTAAACGAATCGGCCATTGCGTTTTCAGCAGTTTTCCCCATTTTTGCATTTTCCCCACTGGCCGGGGGAGTATATAGGTGAGCAGGACGGGGTGTGTCCTCTGTTAGTTTCCCTTGCACCATGCGGTTCTTGCGTAACTTGCAAATGTTCTCTCACTGCATTGCCCCGGGCATGATTTTTAATTGAAAGAGATAATCCTTGTAAACTTCATTTGGCCCCGCAACAGACGCGACTCTTCCCCAACAGGGGATTTTCTCGCTGCAAGTGACAAAATATATGTATGGAGGATGTGCACTCCAGTCCCATGCGAAAGTAAATTTATTTCCGTTGACAGCGTCGACTCCACCTCATCCTCCTCCTCCTGCCCCTGCTTCTGTCAAGGACCGTGGAGGTTCGCTCAGGGCGTCACTTAGTGCAGTAAAGTGCACAGAAATAATGTGTCAGCATTTCGGTAGCTTAATTTCTGACATCAGCGGAAAGCGGAGAGATTTGCATTTTAATGCGGAAGGGGTTGCGAATTTATTTAAATAAAATATTCCAGAAACCATCGAAGCAAGTTATGATAATCGTCTTAAATATAACAAGTAGCACTATGCAGTATTTGGCGAATTTAAGAAATCAAGTATCGAACTGATTAAAGTGTTGCTCAATTCCACAGTTTAACTGTATCGATACTTAAGTATTTATTATTGTTAAGCACTACAAAATTAATCGGTGATCTGAGATCAGGTGTTGCTCAATGTCAGTATATATTTATATCGATATATAAGTATTAATTATTTTAAATAACAAAGCACTCCATAATTCATCGATGATATGATTTAAAGTGTTGCTCAAAGTTAGTATATAAATATATCGATATTTAAGTAATTATTTATTCTGTTCTGACTGCTCTTTATTTGTACTTTCCTTTTTAAAGCTGTTTGCGATAGGTTCTGAAGCAACTGTCGATGTTGCCAATTTAAAATCGTTAGCCAACATAAAGAGAACCCATCGTTCACTTTGCCACATGCAGTTGCAATTACCCACATTTTTCGACTAATTTTCCAATTGGAATGCCTTTCAATTTGCAGCTTCCTTAATTCGTGCGTCAATCCAGTGGCCCTGTACTGCGTGTCCGGCGTGTTTCGGCAACATTTCAACCGTTATCTGTGCTGCATTTGCATCAAGAGGCAGCCGCATCTGAGGCAGCATTCGACCGCAACGGGCGTCATGGACACCAGCGTCACCTCGATGCGCCGTTCCACCTATGTCGGCGGCGGGGGCAACTTGGCCGCCCATCGTGCTTCGTTGCACATGAACAATAATCATGGCGTTGGAGCTGGTGGGCGTGGCGGCAGTTTCCATCGCCAGGACTCAATGGCATTGCAGCACACGGGCAGCGTGAACGGAAATACAGCTGGAGGCAATGCTGGTGGAGCCGGCGTGGGCGGTGGTGGTGGATGTGGCAACATCGGACGCGCCTCCATTATCAATGAGAAAAGGTGAGGCACGCTGATTGTGGAGCTGCTGGAGGAGGGTTCGGTTACTCAGCAGGCCGACGAGCAGCTCTAAACAATTGGCCACTGATCTCACTGTCTGTCTCTGTGCATTAGTGTGTGTGTGTTAGTCCTACTCCCACGCACATACACTCTCGCCATGCTAATTGGCAGTAATTGTAGAGCTGCAATCGCCCTCGCACCCGCTGGCTACTCCGGAGCAGACATTGTCTATGCAATTGGCAATCGGTCTATGTAAATTACCACTGGCTTTAAGCCTGAAATTGGCCTTAAGAGCTGCTCTTATTCCTTGGCAGAGGTGCACGTAGTTGCATCCTACACACACACAAACGAAGATGTATATGAATGTGTTTGTGTGGTATTTGTAGAACTAAGCGAGGTTCACAAGTAAGGTTATTGGCTTAAGCGATGTTTTATGTCTGTTATTCGTGTATGTATTAGCGCACTTTAAGCTCTTGCAGCCTCACTTAATTAGTCGCCCAACCAAGCGATGCAATAAAATTATAAAAATTAGGGATATCCATGCACAATTATTGTACATCGTCCCGTTATAATACAAATGCCTTTCGTTAGGCCTCTCAATTTGCTGTAAATACATATGTAATTGTAATCTACACTCTATTATCCACGGTACTATATGTGATGTGTTAAATTAAGTTCCATAGTATTTAGGCAACATTCAATGTAACTTGTAATTCCGTATTCATAATCGTATACACCGTGTATGTAGGTATGTAAACACTTCCCTCTCTCTCTCACTTGCAGTAGAGAGGACCGCGCGACGATAGTTTTTAACACGGCACATAGTAAAATACTGTTTTTAGTACAAATACAAAAATACTCGATTACTCTTATAAGCATCACGCAAATCGTGTGCACGACTCGAGTCTCCTCTCTAGTGCGCAATGAATAGCCAATAAAAATGCACATACATGAATGCGTGTGTGGGTGACTATAAATTGTAATCGGACGCAGTTGAAAATATCAATAGCTGTAATTACAGTAATATTGTGTGGAGCTTAAAATGTATATAAATAAATTAATTGCTGTTTAGTTGTTGTTGCTTTCAAGCGATTATGACTCATTAAAATATTGGGTAATTCAATAGAATATGTTACTGCAAAAAAAAACAATTTAGTCTTCAATCGAATATTTGCTAAGCGTACAAAATATGTTCTCTTTAAAATAAATAAAATCTGTGTAAATAATTACGATTTAAATATGAAATAAATTAAATTTGAATCAAAAATAATTGCAATAAGAGTTCATGCTGGTCAACAGGTAAGAAACTGGATTGATGTAGTTCAAATAACTGTTGTTTATCACCATGTAACTCCCGCAGCACCCGCTAAACAGAGTTTAATGGTTGTAACGAAATAATAGTTCTGTTTACATTTACGCTTTCAGTTTAATCAAACGCTACGACGAGCGCACACGATATTAAATTGGAAATAATGTTTAACTCTCTCTCTTTATCTCTCTCTTTGAGAAATGGAAACGTTTTTGGGAATGTCGCATTGACGATTGTCTAGGTTTAGTGAAAGGAAAATCTAGTTTTAAATATCCATAATTAAAATTGAATTTGTCTATTCGAATTATTTAAGTAAATACGATATTTAAATGTGAACAGAAAGTGTCAAATGTTTGAGATATTGAATAAAAGTTAAGATAATAAAGTCCAAAGTTGTCTTTTCATAATTTATGGGTCAAATTTTAAACAGGAACTGCGCATCAAAAACTTTGTAAATATTGTTGGAAAATTATTCATAAAAACAGAATCGTAAATCCTATGTAAATTTTGTTCACTCTGACTAAATTTGAATTTTAATTTCCGTAAGGTTTTCAATAATTTTATTCAAAACATGAACGTGTTATGTGCCCAACAGAAGCTTGCCAATATTGTCTATTACTCTGAACATTAAAACAACTCGTTCAATTTGCATTTACCCCCCAAAAACAAGGCAGAAAATCGATCAGACTATTTGACACGCAAAAGAACATAATGGAAAGCAGAAAATTCCATTAAAAATTGAGGCACTCAAAGGGCAGCCCGGGATGTTGCTGCTGTTGTTGTTGTGGTTGCTGTTGCTGATGTTATTTTGACTAACATGTACTTGGCCATGTAAATTGGGCAAACAATGCAGGTACGACCATTTGAACCCCAGCTATTGGCACCGGCCTGAAATGTCAGCAGAGGCGTAGACAAAAGTTATTGGCATGCAATAAATGTTGCAGTCAAGATGCCTAATCTCTGAACATATTCCTGGTCATGGACAGCTCGGTCAGTCGGGCCTGACCTGTCACTAAATCAACCGAAACTGGCAACTGGCAGCTGGCAGCATCTGAGGCCCAGCGATAAGGAGCACACAATGAGCAAACAGTTTGTCGGGCTCCCCTGCTGCTGTGGGGGAATCTCTTTATAACATATGTACATCCTCCCTTCACCAGGTAATGCTAATGCCCATGGTAATTTGTGTGGCCTGCAGCGCGCCACAAATCGGTTCAGAGCGCAGCAGATTTATGTACGCACTCGAAATGTAAATATTGCTGTCCACAGTGCCTGCTAACAAGAGTGGACTTTGGAAAATCTGGTTTGTTTATGGAAAACCCTTCATACACAAAGGAAAGTCCACAAATCACAGTGTGCGCTCTCTCGAGCATGTACTGTATATACCCGTACACATACACCCATACACACACATTCACCCTCCCATACACCCTCTCAACCATATGTTTCCCCATAGACTTAGAGGTTTGCCGCCATTTGCTCGGGGCTAATGCAAAAACCGCACTGACCACAAATTTTGCGGGTGTTGATTGGCAACCCATGCCCGCCCACCCCATATTCAAAGAAGGCGCCCACACGCCCAATTAACGCCCCCTCCTCCCGTGTATGTGTCAAGCGCATTGTCAGAAGTTCAGACACAAAAGTCTATGGCACAATTAGCTAATTTTGTGGGACTCTGCTGAGGGCGGTGGGTCAAGACCATGGGTCGATTAGCTTGCCAGTTTATAGCCGAGATATCTGTATCCACATCCCAGAGCACATAATTATCATAAATATGCTTCGGCACGAGCTCTGCAGAGAAGTTTCCACGCATTGTTCTGCGATGATTTTGTGTCTGGTTTTATAGCACACATGAAATGGTTCTTGTTGATATGCCATCAACATGGTTAGCAGGTATTATATGTATAGTTTTATTAGTCCAACAATATTTTGTAGTGCATAGCGCGGAACTTTGATTATAATCATAAGTTGGTATTCAGTAAGTATTTTATGGCAGTTGGACAGTACCAACAGCTGAAAAGTATGCTATAGTTTATGATGTGTATTGAAATTTTGAATTACTTTGAGTATATTGCAAAAAACAGTTAAATATTAATATATAAAAGTACAAATATATTAAATAGTATAAATATAATACTCTAGAGTCTATGATTAATCAGTTACACTTTTATAAATATATTTTTTACACAGCAAAAGTTTATCAATAGTTAATTTTTTAATTGATATTGCTATGAACTGCAATCGATAACTTACTTAAAGTTAAATCAAGTTAACTTAATTCTTTAATCTGTTCTTAAGTCTGCCAAGCTCAGTGTTGGTAAACAGTGCACAAAGCCAGCCGCAACAACACAGCCAACATGTTATGAGTAAACAAATTTGTTGACCCAACGCAAATCAAGTGTTAATTCTCCTATGTAAACAGAGAGAGATGGAGAGTGAGAAACCGAAGCTCTGTCGAGAGATGCAACCTCTCCTTACCCCGCTTCCATAGCCTTCTCTCCGTTCAACAACTTGTAATGGAAACTTTACATATGCAAATGAGAGCGGGCAGACAACAGCAGAGTAAGCGAGAGGCAACTGAAGCAACAATATGCGATAAGTTAGGTTAGCTCAGCTCTGGCTAAAGCGTGTATGCAAGTCCTTGGAGTCTGCTGCCGCTGCTGCTGCGTGGCAAGTGGAAAGTGAAGCCTCTGCGGTAATCAGATTATCAAGTGCTGAACGTGGCTGGTAATGGCTGCAAATTGGCAACAGCTAAGGGAAAACTTTCGACGCTTCCAGTTCTCAAGTGGGCGCCAAAGTGATTTATCACACGCTGCACAGACAAGTGACGTCTCTCTCTCTCTCTCTGTCTCTCTCCTGCACTCTCTTTTGAGTTGTCTAAGCTTCTCACATTCCGTGGCATGGGCATAACTAAAGATTAGTGCGGCAAGAACACGCCTATCTCCTTATACACGCCGTGGCATCTCGGGCCTCTTATCCTTTATGGGCTCAGACATTCATAATTCCTCATTACGCATCCGCGTCGAACTCGTTCGCCGGACGGAAAGACCGACAGATTCTTATCCGGTGCGGCCTTTCGCTTTTATATGTTTGTCCGACACGCAAGCAGAGGCTTAGCTGTCAGTCTACCCTCTTCCCCCTTGGCTGCCTCTGTCTGCTTGGCCTCGTGTTTTTGGCCACTTTGATTATGTTTTCGCTTTGCTCCGTCTCTTTCACTTTTGTTAATTGTAGGCTTACAAACAGTGATGGCCTGGGCAGTGCAGGGGCGACAGTGGGCGTGTCTTGTTCTGCACGAACGTGTCGCCGCATGGCCAAGCAACAAAATATCATTTTGCCCTGTTTACGTCTTTCGGGCAGCGAATCATTTCCGGCTTTATGTGGGATTTGCTTCTTGATGTTTTCGCCGGAGTGAATTGTTTTCGCCTCGCTTTGTTTTCTGCGTTTCTCCTTTGTGATATTTCGCCTGCCATTGATATTTATGAGCAGTGTGCGGGTCCGACATGTCTGATATGTCTGATATATGTATACTGACGGATTGATTTGTGGCCTCGTCCGGTTATAGAATAAATTAATAATTTAATTGGCAGCGCAGACAATGTTGAAATAGATTTCTAATTGATTTGAATAGTTTTCGGAAGTGAGAGAAGTATTGAATGATGCAGAGATAGATGAGATTTATGAGGACAAGTGATATGATTGCTCTCTTACATACAGAAAGATGGAATATAAGTTATATAATATATAGAATATTAATTAAATGTATCTGACTGTGTTTTAAAGTATCTTCTAAGGAACTAGTTAGATTGTCATTGCTTTTTCTAATTTATATAAAATGAGTTTCCGTTAATACTTTAAACAAATGTTATTAACCTTTAAATTCTTTGCGTTAATTATGATAGTTTGCTCCAACCAAGCAGTAAGAACATTGAAGTAACCTAGCGTAAAATTCCCTTGACTCGGCACACTTCAAGCAAACATATTAAAGACTTAGTCAAGCGTGTAGAAAATATAGTTTATCTGGCGAATATCGTAGCCTTCTGTTGCGGTTGCTTTGAAGTTTCACTTGCGCTTTAAGAACCCAATGAAATTAAATTGCCTCAATTGATGTTTAATACTTTCCACTTTTTCGCTTTCCTTTCTACTTTTATTGGCTATTTGTATTAGAGGCAGTTGAACTCACACTCATTCGATACGCAGTGATAGACAAAGAGAGGAAGAGAGTGTGATAAAAGGGAGTGTGAGTCGACAAACGTCAGATCTAGACAAAATTGCCAAAACATATAAAAAAGGGTCAACAAAAATTGAATTTACTTCATGCCTCAAGGCAGGCTGAAATTCCCCAATTGCTCCGCTCCCCCCTCCTTCTGCACTGCCCCTTGTTGACAGACTTAAAGAAGGCAAGTGCAGAATTTTGCAAAAATTAACTTTGAACTTCAGAAGGAGGCGTGGCCCACCTAAAAGGATTATACACATCGGCGGAAGCAACGAAATATGAAAATCCTTTTGCTGCAACAATTATGAAAGCAGATTTATCACTTCAAGTGGCCTTTTTGTGCTTGAGGACCCAAACGGGGCTGACTGTCAGTTGATGTAAGTCCTTTGTCAGCTACAAATTCAAATCTCTTCGCATTCGCTTTGCCCCTTTTTTTGCTCAGCTCTGCCTCTCTCTCTCTCTCTGTCTCTCTTCCGTTTCCTGTGTCACTTCTCACCTGGCGTGCTGCACCTTTAATAGGCTTAGAAGCTACCGTAAGCCGGCTTAAATGCAAAGTGCGTTAATTTAATGACAGCTACAATAACAACGCCCGCGGAGGAGGCTGAGGGGTCAATCGACGCCAACAGTCGCTGCGCTGCAGGCACTGTCTGCCGTACACTGCGTCACAGCAGTTTGCTGACCGCGTGACAAAGGGAAAATTTGCTCATAGCAGAAATCGTTTAAAAATAAATATAGAATGTTAATTGAAATTAAATAAAATTAAACTATATAAAATTCAATCTTAATTAAATTATCTAAAAAAGCTTTCCTTTTAACTTTATGTTTAATTACTTTAAATTGATTTGTTTAACTTATTTTTTGTATTATAACATCTTATTTCTAATTCAGTGGACTGCATTTAGTAGACTTAAAATAAATAAAATAAAACTATTTAAGTGCTGTAGAGTTGTAAAATATCAATGCGTATTTAAAAAAAAAAAATGTAGAAGATTTTTTTAAATAACATTTTTAAACAGGGAAGTATGGATCATCAAATTACTTATATGATTTAAAAAACAATTATTTTAAGAGGAAAATCCTTGACAATAAAATGTATTTCCAATGAAAATTTTTCATTCACTTTAAAGATTTGACACACAAAGTTCAAGTGAATCGAACAATAGCTTGGCAAGCGGTCACATTATTCTATGGCGCATTGTGTGTGAGTTCACTGAGTTCATTTTAAGGAAACTTAACCTGTGTTAAGCCCAAGTAAAGGAAGACGCGACAGAGTTGCCCAGCAGCGAAAAGAAAAGCAATTAGGAAACGCTTCTTGCCACCTTCTGCCGGCCATTATTAGTCATTAATGGGATTTCTGTGGGGGAAGCCGCGGGCAGCAGCCCACGCCACTCTATAGATTTGCATAGACTATTGTTATTGGGGGCGGGTAGGCGTGAAAATTGAAAACAAATTAACGGCATTGTTGACCCTACATGGCAAAGAGGTTACCAGGGCAGCAATTTGTTGCATTTACTTTACCCAGTGAAGTGTGGAAATGCGGGTTAGATGGGCGAGGAAATACTTTTAAAATTCATATTATTGGGATTATTATACAGGGTATCTTGCAGTTGATTTTCGACCTGCTGCACTTATCTTTATTGCTTGTTTTTCTCGGCAAACCCTGCTCTGAAAGGCATTTCAATATTGCGCAACCCTTTCGAGCCACTCTCGGGGCCCACTCGAAGTGCCCATTTGTTGTGCCATCGGAGCATAAAGCCATTAAAAATCAATTGGCTTCTCCAAAAAAGATGCAAAGTACCCGAACATATGCGTATGCCTCTGTATGTGTGCGTGTGTGTGTGTGCGTAAGCGTATGTAGAACTTTCGGCCTACGGCAAATAAACAAAAGTATTTTGTCTTCGGCTTTGCATTCCGCTAAATTGACTCTCAACTTTACGCGAATGGCCCTGCTCACAAACTACACACCTCCCCACCCCACCCAATTCCTTTCGTTGCCTTTGCCTTTGCCAAATAGCCTTCAGTTCGATTTGCTATACCCTTTCGAAAGGGTTAGTGGCACAAACTCTTGAGCAACATTCTGTGCAAATCTGCTACAAATAACTGAAGTTCGTTTGACTTGAAAGTTGGCGGGAAAGTTCGTTTTGTTCGCACAAAATAAAATGCAATTTAAACAGAGTTTTATGTCTAGTTTTATTTTAATCTCTAGCAGACAATCAGATATCTAAATATCTTAAAATCCAATAAAAAGAGAATGAGAAAATGCTAAATTTAAACTGCTGCTTAATCGATGACAGCGTGTTCTTTTTTATCTCGGGTTTTTAAGTTTTTCGCCTTGGAATCTCGTCGACTTGAGTCGAATCCCTTGGGAATTTGGTTCTGCTGAGTCAGCGACGCAGGCTGCAAATCCCGCGTGCTGACTCGCCAGAGACGCGACTTGTTTCCTGCCTTCTCTTCCTCTTTTAATGGCTCCGCTTGCAGCACACACACGCAACTTACAACATTTATTCGCTTAGCCCTTTTGGGCCATTGCCCAGTTGTGCACAGGAGTAGCCACACCTCCCACTCCCTTCTCCCCTTCCCCCTGAGTACTTTGTTTAAGTTTACGATTATGTCAGAGTCTTTTAGGGGGCCATAATGAGAGAACGTTACTTGGCTTGTTGTGGCTTTCACATTTCAATGTCTATGCAAATATGCGAGCCACTCGGAGACAGTGAAAGATTCCTTAGACCCGTTGGCACTTGTCCATTCCATGTGGCGACAGCTGACGTTGATGAGGCATTGCTGGCGTGGAAGACATGTCCGAGTGCTGGCCAAACACAGTGGGGCGGCAATTTAATGCGCCTTGGCAGCCACTGCCGCCATAGGCAAATCTCGTCGAGCTTGGCCCATTTTGATTGATTTGCCCGATTGTCAGCTGGCAGCGCATTATTGTTGGCTTATCGTTAGGACGCCACATGACGCCGTTATCCAGGCCCAAGCAGATCCACTCAGCTCGCCACTCGAGTCCATCAATCTGCACGAGCCACGGCACTTGGACGTTTATTAATCAGATTAGAAATGAAGGAGTCCAGCAAGGTCTTAGTGTGGAGATTTTCAAAAAGGAATGAACAGAGCTAAAAGTCGTTTAATCATCTCAGTCAGTAAATTTTCCAGGATTTTTAATATCAATATATAAAATGTATATGGTATATAGTTGCTCTTTTACCCGTTTTAATAAATTTATACTTGATTTTTCGTAATTACTGTTTTTATAAGACTTTAAAAGATATTTAAACAATATTTTTAAAGAGCTTTACAATTAAGAAATTTTATAGATTGAAAATCGATACAGTTGGTTTCTAATTTAGACATTCAATAATTATCTTTATAATCCTTAACTGTAACGCATATTCAATTCAAATTTAAACTCCCTTTAATATATCCAGCGAATTAGTTTTTTAGTTTCTTTTTCCCCGCCAACTAATTGCCAAAATTCGTAATGCAAATAACGATCATGACGGGGGAAGCGAAGGGAAAAAACTCCAGCCTGATATTACAAATTCCATGCGAATTCTGTCAAAAAGCAGCCAAAAGTTTCAAACTGTCAAAGCTTTTACTGGCATCATGCTGTGTTTCCCCTGCGCTGCGCTGCACAGCGTCGGCGGCGGCGGCAGCATCAGCTGATTCTGTGGCAACTTTGCAGTAGACTCCGAAATTACTACAACATACAAATAAAACTTTCGTGGCGCGTTTGGTTGAACTGCAAGAAAAAAAAAATGCTTTGACTAAAAGCCAAACTAACAAGTGACAAATAACATGATGAAAACTGCAGCAACTGTGCCCAGGAAATGCCCTGTAAAGTGCCAAGTCTTAAGAGATAACTGTCCCTAACTTAATAACTGATAGTTAATATGAGGTATCCCAACAAAGACCGATAAAAAAACTACGACAACTCATGCGTATTTTGTATTTGTATCAGTACATAAATAAAACTTTTTTTTTTTTTTTTTTTTTTTTTCTTTTTAACTTTATTAAGGCATACGGAGTAGCTGAGAACCCCTTTGTCACCTTGCTCGCTATTAATTCAGCCCTTGCAGGCGCGCCGGCTAACAAAGGTTAGCTGTAAAAAAAATACAAAAATAACAATTAACAAAAAACAATTATGAGATCATCTTCATCTCCTGGTTCTCGTCAAGGGGGACCGTAGGATGAGGTCCTTCGGCTGTCTCCTGTGGAACCTTCTTGGTGGGCGAGCTCTTAACAGTGCCTTGGCTAGGCGATTTCTGTGGCGCTCAAGCCTGTCGTGGTACCGGCTGGAGTGCATGATAAATAAAACTATAGTACATAATGTAATATACATAAATACATTTAAATATATACATACGTTTATTAAATTCAATATTCTTTTGACTTTTTGCGGTTAATCTAGCTTATTTTAAAATTAGGATAACCTTTTTCCACTTATTTTCTATTTAGCCTTTTTCCCCTTCTCTAGTCTGCCCTATCGACAAAGGTTTCAACAAAGTTGCGCTAACTAAATTTTAATATTCGGCAACTTTGTGCAACTCTTTGGAAGGCAGCGCCACACGTAGCTGTAGGCGACTTTTAAGCCCGGTATTTGGGGGCACTGGGGTCACTTGAAGATGGTGCGAAATATTCAGTGCAAAATATTGAGCCAAGGTTGTTAAAAAATGCGCTGTCTTACCGCCAAATATTTATTGCGACTTATAGCGAAAATGCGACGTTGCCGCATTTCAATCAGCGACACAATTTACTGTCTCTCTCTCTCTATCTTTCTCCCTTTCTGTGTTTATCAGAGTCACAAATTTTACAAATTGCTCGACAGTTTGCCTGATTATACAGCAGCCATGGGATAGTGCAAGTACATGTGTGTGTGTGTGTGCGTGTGTGTGTGAAGGGTATGTCTGTGTGTGCTTGCGTGTACATGAGCTCCGTCGTATCACACTTTTATGTCTGTCGCGACACGCGCGCGCGAGTTTTCCGAGATAAAAAAGAAAAGCTGAAGGCATTTTCTTGGCTGCTGCTGCCAGCTTAAGCATTTCCCCCGCTTGTTTTTCCATTTTCCTTTTCCCTTAGTTTTGCAAGGAATTAAAAGTTCTACCCGCTGCGTAGTTCATGTTGAACTTCTCACCAGACTGACAGGGGCAGGTGGCAGGGCAGGATGTGGCAAGGCACACGAGGCAAGTGATGCACAATATGTTCGTTTGCCACAAGTTGTTGTTTCTGTTTATGTTTTGTTTTTCATTTCGCTTTTTAATTGTCTTGATTAGCATAAATAAAATGTGGAAACTCGCTCATTTAATTAAACCTCAATCTCGGCCAGAAATGTGACAACGGCAGCCCTCGATAAAGTCAACAATTAATTCCCATATAAATACGATTTGCCTGCTCCTTCCCCCACACAAGCAAGTTTTCCCTTTCGCCCATTCCGTTATCAACTTGGAAAACTGCAAGTTTTCCCTGCACGAAGAGTAAATTGTTTCTTCTGCTTGATAGTTTGGGCTCCTGCGGACTTTCGCACAAGTTTTGATTTTTATGGCCATTGCTTAAGAGCTGAAGATCCGAGTGTTTGTTTGCGACTGCATGTATAGTGTGTGTGTTTGTGCCTGTGTGTGCGGATGCGTGTGCAAACTTTTTGCTCTTACTGTTTCGCAAGCAGTTCAAATAAATGTCCAGGCGCCGGCAGAGCTCAATGTGACTCAGCCCCATATGACACATGCAGGTCCTGCCTAAGAGAGAGAGGAAGAACGAATAAGAGAGAAAAATGCACTTAAGCCGTTCGCTCGAGTGGAATCAATTGGGTTAAAGTTGCTTTTGGTCACTGAAATCACTGAATCCAAGGGGTCAACAGTGTTGCAAACTGCTTAACATAAAATTTAAAACCTTTTTTAACATTCCTTTTTTTATTTTTGACTGGGCGATCGAAGGGGAAGAGTTTTCGATGTTAATTGATGAATATCGATAACAAATGTACATTAACAGCTATGCAAACTAAAAAAGCTGTTATTGGTAAATTCGGAGCTGCCAGATCCCCAAAAGTTCTGCTGATATCCTTTATGTGTACTTCTTGTGTTTTCCCTCTTTTGTATGTTTTCCCTTTACCAACTAATTTTCGAGTTCTTTACTTTACCGCCTAAGTCATAAAGGACAAAAAGTCTAATGATAATTATAATTATAATTAATGCACTCTGTACAAGCGACAAAACTTGTAGAACTGAACTGAAATTAAGTAGTCAATTAGCTCGTAATTAGCACTAAAATGTACCGTTAGTACCGCCTTCAATGCTGGCCTATAAATGAGGCCGCCACACCGCGCCCAGCAGACACTTCGGAGCTCATCACCAAATGGCCCACAACGTAAAATGGCCCGCGAAGCGCAGCGCATCGTCAGGCGTATGTGGCAGGAGGCAGCGTCTGTTGCAGCTGTGGCGCAGTCACCCGCTGCGTGCTGCCATCACGAACACCTTCTGGGAGTACACGGAACGCACCAAGGTGAGTGGCATGTGGCTGCTGCGGCGCAATCGCACCCACGGTCTGTCCAGGTAAGTAGAGAAGAGGTACTCGATGAAACTATTGAAGCTATTTCCATATCTCGACTGGTAGAATCATCTGGTCTACGGTTCTGGTGCAGCTGTTGCTGCTGAGCATCTACTTGACGCTCCTGCTTTGGCTGAAGTTCTACTCGTATCCCATACTAAACACCATTTCCAATGATCTATCTATCACGGATGTGGCCTTTCCCGGCGTGACTATTTGCAGTCCTAAAGCGGTGAACACGGAGCGTGTGGAACATTACGTGCAAACACTGTGAGTGACGAACCTGACAAATTCCTGAAGACGTTCCTAATCTTCTCCTGCTTTGTAGAAATATTCCACCCGAGTACGATGCAGCTGAGGTGGCCGCAGGATTTGAGTTCCTCAATGCTTTTACGGATCAGTCCTTTATGCCGCCCTCCCACGACAGCTACAAGGCGACGGATGCTGTACTCCGCCTGAACAATGTGTCCATCTGGGAAGCGGCCATGGCCGTCAGTCCGGGTTGCGAGGATTTTGTTAAGCGTTGCTTCTGGGGCTACACAGAGTTCCCGTGCAACCAGACACACGAGTATCTCTCATTTATCCCCACAACAGCCTACCTTGGTCCCTGCTGCTCGTTTAACTACAATCCACGCAACACGAGCTACGTACCCTTCTCGGCCAACATCTTCGGCATGGATGGCGGCTTGACTTTTATTGGCGCCGAGGGTTCAGAGCGGAATCTCAGCACAGGCCTCATTGTACTCGTGCATCATCCCATGGACTACATTACAGAGACAGCTGCCTCGGTCACTATCACAGCTCGTTCGGAGAGCTTTGTCGAGGTCTCGCCCACCGTGCAGACATCGTCACGCGAAGTGCTGGAGTTGTCGGAGAGCAAGCGCGACTGCCTCATCTCGGATGATCTGCAGCTACGCAATTATCGACAGGCCGCCTGCATGCTCTCCTGCCAGACGGAGGCCATTGGCAAGCGCTGCGGTTGTCATCCCTATTTGCTGCCCATTGTCAGCCAGAAGTTCAATGAGTGCAAACTGAGCGATACCTTCTGTTACTCCGACAACTATGGTATGGTTTCTTCGCCCTTCGCTGTGTCTGTTAGCTCCCTCTTACGGTTCTTATGGTTTACTCGACGTGCCTGCTGTTGCTCCCCCCGTACAATGCTCATAATTTGCATTAAATATTCAAAATACGTGCTTCATTCGCACTGAAGGTTCCTCTCCCAACATACTTGACAGAAACTGGGGGAGTGACTGGCTGGAGTTACTGCTTTAAAGTTTAATAACGTTAAGGTTTAATCAACGTGTAATTATGCCTTAACGTATTTCCATTCATTGCACAGACAACTTCAAGAGCGTGCGCTGTGATCAATGCCTGCCCAACTGCTATGACGTCACATACTCCACGCTGTCCTTCAAAACGGATCTCTATCTGCACCAGTTCTCAGTAAGCAGCTTTTAGTAAGTATAGAATGAATGGCAATTAACTATATAGTGTCCCTGCATTCTATGCTAACCATCATGATAACTTCTTCCCATTTAGCACTCCCGAATTAATTAACAACGACAGCTTTGTGCTACGCGTCTACTTGGCCAAGCAGGTGGTGCCTGTCATACGCAAAGTAACCGTCATGTCCTGGATTGGACTGTTGTGTAAGTACCCAACCAGCCACTCGAGCCATGCGCCCATAACACTCTTTAACTCATTTACAGCCGACTTGGGTGGCATATTCAACCTGTGCCTGGGTCTAAGCATGATTTCCATTGTGGAGTTCTTCTACTACTGCACATTCCGTCTGTACACGAACTACAAACTGCAAAAGGCGCTGCAGCCAAAGCCAGCTTGGAAATAGTCGGCTTAAAGCGAGAGATATACACAACATATTCATAGACTTAAATAAAACTTAAGTAGAAAACGCTCTTCTGTTGTGCGAACGTGCTGCTTTATTGTTTTTTCTTCTTGGTTTTCAGCGTTTGCTTGGGCGCTTTTCGCTTGGCGGGCTTCCCTGCCGGTGTTTGCTTCTCTGGCGCCGCAGCCGCATCCGCATCATCATCATCACCTTCGTCGTCATCATTGCTGTCGCTATGTTTGACGAGGAATTTAATATTAAAATTTATCTGGCGTGTGAATATTTTATATGCACTCACCCCACTGTGGGCATTTGATCAAACATATCGTCATATTCAGTGTCCCGTGGCGTTGCCTTCGCCTGTCGCTTATTGTTTTTACGAGACTTAACACCCTCTTCGGCTTCCTCTTCGTCATCGCTGGGCTGCTGCTGCTGCAGCTGGTGCTCGGAGAGCTGCCTGATGAGCACTCGGGTGGCCTTCGACTTGACATAGCACTGATACTGCAGCACAGTAGACTCGGCGTCATGTATGCGCACATAACGATCCAGCGAAGCGGAGGCCAGGTATTTGCCAGTGTCGTCAAGGTGCAAGTCGCTGATGCCACCGGTGAATCCTTTGTAGGTGTGCACATGCGTCTTCATGCGACGCGTATCGAAAGCCTGTCAATGAATGATGCGAATTAAGAATTGAGTTCTATTAAATCACTTTATAATTCACTTCACCTTCAGAACTCCCATGGTGGTGCCTGTGTAGATATAGTGGCCGCGTGCCACAAGCGTAGCAAAGCTCATGCCGTGCTCCTCGCTGGCAAAGTATGACACAGGACGCCGTTGTTTGCGCGTATCATAGAGCCGTACATAGCCCTGCCGAGAGCAGGTGGCCAACACGCTGGGACCGTCTACAAACCCAATATCGCTATCCCACACAGGCACTTCTAGCTGTAGATAGTCGTTGGGCAAGTTCTTGGAGTTGAAGATTTGCTTGCCATCACCACTTAGATCGTACACCTTTAGATTGTTGTGTCGCGCCTTGCCGCCAGTGGCAACAATGCTTGGCGCTGCCGCGCACTGTCGCAAATGATCTATGTGATCACCTGTGGTGAAGAGAACAGATGCAGTTGTTTTCGGTGGCTCTTCAGCATTCTCTTCCTCCTCAGCTTCAAGTGAAACGCTCTGTATTTGACCATTTCCAATGCCGGCAATCAAATTGTTATTGTAGCGCGCAAGGCCGACAATTGGGGCTGCGCTGAAGTTGATGTAACGTGTTGTGACGCCACCGCCAGATCCGAGCGAGTGCAGCTCGGCAACATTCTTGGCGCGGCCGAGCAAGATTTCTGTTTGGTCTTCATTGCCAAACGCTAACGCAGTAACACGTGATTCTTTGTCTAAAGCACTTACGTCGCTAAGATTTGATTGTGCATAAGGACTCTGTTCCGCAGCGGGCAGCAAATCTGTGGGAAAATCGAAAAGTTATGAAAATAACTATTTGAATGAGTCGCAGTTTCCTTGTGCAAACTGTAACTTACGTTTGAAGGAGCCCGTATGTGTGCCCACAAACAGCTCATGCTTGGCTGTATAGCTGGAGGCTTTAGCATTCGCTGTGGTCCACTTCATGTTGTTGAATTGCTGTTTAAATTAATATTTATTAATCAAAACAGCTTGTAACACGGAACAAGCATGCAAACAAATGCAACACGTGCAGCGACAAATGTGTGTGAGCGGGACAACTCTATGTACTGCTTAAATGTGCGATATTAGCGAACACTCATATCGATAATTTCTTGTGAGGGCTGAGTGTTGTAAAACGTCTTGCCGATAGTCGCTATTCAGAAACAGCTGACCGGCTTAGTTCAATAAAAACATCACAACATTGTTATTAGTTTTTTATGTAATTGCAATTTGAATCTAATTCACTATGGCACTTACAAAGGTTTACGATGCGGCAACTGTATTTAGACACTTGAATGGCATTTTGAATGTATATAAGCCGGCGGGTATGAAGGTCAAGCACGTGCGCAACGCAATTCTTAGCAACATTGCAAAAGGTAAGCCAAGAAAATAGTTAACCAAATATTTTCAAATAAAAGTTTATTTAAAATCAAAAGGATTGAATGAAATGGATGTAAGAGAGCCCCGAAAAGTACCAAAAGAAAGACTGCTGCTAGGTACTGGTACAGCTGCTGATACTGTGTTGCACAAGATTGCTGCCGATACAGACCTGTCAGACCATGTTCTCGCCTCCGGACCACGTTATATGCCAAGAGACGTTAGCTGCGCACCTGTTGCCGCGCTGGGTGACCACACCAGCGGTGTCTTGTGTAAGTATTTATTATAATTGCCAGTGGACATCCTAATCTGAAAATCTCTTGCAGTATTTGGTCTCAACAAAGGACTGAAAAAGTCCAGTCGCATACAGCGCAATAGACCTGTACGTGTGTATCATGTAACCGCTCGCATGGGCACAGCCACAGAGAACTATCTGCCAGATTCCCGCATAACAGTGCGTGCCAGCCACAGGCACGTCTCAGCGGATCGGATCAGCGGACTAGCTGCCTCCATGCAAGCCTCACACCAGCGTAAAATGTATGAACTTTGCGGCGTTGATCTACAGACTCAGGCAGCATACGAGCTGGCTTGCAAAGGACTCCTAAGACCTGCAGACAATACGCAACCAGTGATATACGGCATCAAACTGATACATTTTGAGAGACCACACTTTACCCTGGAACTGCACACAATCAATGAGGACGAAAACTACTTGGCTGCGCTAGTGCACGACATGGCCATAGAGCTGCGAACAGTGGCACATTGCTCACAGCTGCGATGCATACGACACGCCCACTTCGATGTGACCGACAGTCTGTTGCGGCATGGCTGGCATCTACCTGGCATCATCAAGAACATGAGACAGCAGAAAGAGATTCTTAAGGCGCACCCCCAAATACTAGAACAAGAGCGTGTCGAGCTTCATGCATAAGTTTATTACAATTAAAGTAAACAATTTAGTAATATTTAACAACATTTTGATAGTTTCTCTTCACTTATGCCCCCGTCTGACTGTGGCTATTGCTTAAGACCATCTTGTCCAGTTCGAACAGATCCAGCTGAAGTTTGTCGCTTAGTTTTTTGCCGGCCACAGAGTCTGGCACCTTCTCGAGTACTTCCTGTGCCTCGAAAAGACGAGAACGAGCCAGCGCTAATAGAGATTCAGCTTCCGTAGACTGCCTGCGGGCCTGCTCCTCCAGCGTATGCGCAATCTCAATCAGAATTACACTCACATAGATGGCCAACTTAATGCTGTGTGGATCCAGACGTTTGCAGACATCGTGCAGCTCCTCGCAGAGACGCAACTTGCGTCCCAGCTGCAGATCACTGAGTGACCTCAGGTCCAGTCCTGGTTCACGGCCGTAAAGTTGAATGAGCGTGTGCTTCAGATTGAACATGTGAAAGTGATTGGGATGCAGCAGCTGTGACAGACGCGCTAGCAGCAGTTCCACTTGGCTTGCTGTGGGTCTGTTGGCCAGCAGGCTCTCAACTTCCTCCGTCATGTGAGTCTGTACTTCTGCCACATAGGCAGCATCCACCAGCATGGGGCAGGTGTTGCATTTCCACTGCGTCTGCTCGTCAAGGGGTTGCACCGGCAGCTGGACGCCGTCGCACGACTTGGAGACATCGCCCAAGCAACGCATGGCACTCACGTAGCTTCCATACTCGGAAGGATCCTCACAGCGCGTACAGCAGCACATGAAGTGCTTGGTCATTTTCAGATGGTGTTGCCGCATCTGCGTGCCCCACAAGATGTTCGTATAGGAGATTTTCAGATGCTCGCCCTTCTTGAGATCGCAACCAGCGCGAACCGCAATCCGCTGCGTGGCGGCATCAAAGTGGAAGTAACAATTGGGCTGGCAGGCGTGCTCCATCATACAGGCCTGTCGGAACAGTCCACTTAACTCCACACCTGTGGGCAGCTCGATGACCATGTAGTTCGTCTCGATGATGCCACACAGGCGATGCAGCAGCTTCGCGTCGTAATCCGTAAGTAGAGTCTCCCCGTTTTTGCCTCGTTTAAGACGCTGCAAGAAATGCTTTTGCAAGTAACTGACAATGCGCTCTTCCGCGTCCAGCTGCAACTCCGTGCCCAGGCGCTCCTCCTCGTGCGATTGCATCTCTAGCAGCGCCTTCCACCGCTCTGGCTGTTTCCGTTGCAGCAATAGGCATCTGAGCACCAGCAGCGCATCGTGCCGATAGAAATCCTGGCCGTGCGCATTCGATTTTCCACCTGGGCTGAGAATTTCACACTCCATGCTCTCGTGCTCGCAGGCGGCACTGCAGACGGGCCAACGGCAGCTATAAAAAGAGTGCGATTTATTGAGTAAAACATATTTTTAGTCATCCCTTGCCCACTTACCGGCGACACTGATGCTTGCCCAGGCGACAGGGCGCATAGCAACCGACACAGGGTACGATTGTGGCCGACTTCTCAGCTTCGGTGAGGTACCACTTGGGACCCACGACGAGTGGCTCCTCCAGGAAAATAATCTGCTTGGCGCATATCTCTTGCGTGACCACCAAGTAACGTCCCAACTGATCGTCCTGCTGCTCGCGGAAGGGTTTGCATTTCAGCTTGTGCTGGGGCCAGTGCTCCTTCTGGTGGCTGCCACTGCAATAGCGAACCAGCTTGCAGCGGGTGCAGGTGAGTGTGGCTGCCACGCAGCAAACGGCACAATTCGGGCTCAGCATCCTCCTCCTTCCGGTGATAACTCGACGCACGTTCAATGCGAACTAATCTTGTTACGTCGCAGCGGCAGATGAGAACATTTTTTGACTTCTCATTATTCATCGGCAAATTCTATTCTTAGTTGCCTTCTCCAAACACTTTTCACACACTGTTCGCGTCACTTATGTTCTCTGTTTTGAAAACATTTGTGCAGGGCTAGAGAAAATAAAGAGAGAGAGAGAGAGAGAAACTCAAAATAAGTAGATGCGTGTAGTACTTATTCACAGCTCGGTTCAAGCAAATAGATCAACTGCTTGCTTATAGCACATATTATAGCGAAGGGCAATGCCACAGAAAGGTAAACTGCAACCGAAAGTATGTGGAAATCAAGGGGTTAATACCCCAAACAATTCATAATGAATGGCAGAATTGTTCTGCGTAAGCAATTGTGTTTGTTCTGATTACCTAGACATAGTTTGGCAGCACTACAGCATGTGCAAATGCCATTGTTACTTCCGACTGTCCAGTTTGTTTTATGACGGTACGACAAGGAATACATTGTATACAAATATGTTAATGATTTCGTTAATTGTCAAGTCTCAAGTTCAATTAAGGTTTTTTTATAAAGAGGTGTCGCAACATGACTTTACTTACCATTCAGTCGTGCTTGTAACGAAGCTCTGCACACTTTAGCCGCACCTGAAAGAATATCCTCTACTGAGTGCGTTTGAATTAAACAAAGGATACAAAATGGAAGGACTGGAATCCGAAATAGTCTCATTCTACAAGAACAAAACTATTTTTCTAACCGGTGGCAGTGGATTTGTGGGAAGAGGTAAAGATAACGTCTCAATTTAGGCAATTGGACATTTTTTTATAAAAAGTTCTACGATGTACAATGCACGTATGTACATACATTCAGTAAATTTTACTTAATATCTTTGTGTCTTTAGTCTTCATTGAGAAACTGCTGCGCGTGACGGAGGTGCACCGCATCTATGTGCTAATTCGACCCAAGCGTGGCAAGGAGATACAGGATCGAATTGCCGACTGGAGTAGTGACTTGGTGAGTAAAATTAAATGTCCTTTGTATGCCTGACATCTTACTCTTTTTTTCGGTATTATCAGCTCTTTAAGGTGTTACTCAAATCGAACCCGAATGCGCTGCAAAAAGTTGTTGCCGTTGCTGGCGATTGCCAAGAGCCCGATCTGGGCATTAGCTTGAAGGATCGCAGACTACTCACGGAGCAGGTGCAGTTGGTGGTGCATAGTGCGGCATCAGTGCGATTTGTCGAGCCCTTGCACGTGGCACTGGACATCAATACGCGTGCGACACGCCTCATGCTGCAGTTGGCCAAAGAGATGAAGCACCTTGAGGCATTTGTATACGTTTCGACGGCATTTTCCAATTGCGTCACCCACCACATTGAAGAAAAGTTCTATCCGGATCACCTTGACTGCAGTGCCGCCAAGGTGCTTCAGTTGAGGGAGATGCTGGATGATGATGTGATCGACCGCATGGCGCCAGCTCTGCAAAATAAGTTTCCGAACACGTATACCTACACGAAAGCTTTGAGCGAGCAGTTGATCCAAACAGAGTCGGACCAGTTGCCGGTTTGCGTATTCCGCCCTGGGGCAAGTAAGTGATGCGACTTTAAATTCAAGAGCTGCTGGTAATTCGGGATTATTATAGTTCTAGCAAGCGATAGGGAGCCTGTTTCCGGCTATATTGATAACATTTATGGACCCATTGCTATAGTCTACGGCGTCGCACATGGTTTCCTGCGAATAGTGCCACTCAATTGTGAACGACCCTGCCATTCTATTCCCGTGGACACATGTGTTAACCTGCTGCTGAGCTGTTGTTGGAAAACAGCTAAGGTGGCAGCCCAGGGCAATCGTCAATCTCCTCCGGCTATCTATAACTTAGTGCCCCATCCGAAAAATCCATTCAAATCAGGCGATTTCGTAAATTACGGGAAAAAGCATCGATTGATTTACCCATTGGAAAATAGCCTTTGGTATCCCTTCGCTATAGCCATCACCACTCCTTGGCTGTATAATCTGGCTATCATATTTTACCATCTTCTGCCTGGATACATTCTGGACATGATATTACGCCTGCAAGGAAAAAAACCACGACTCATCAAATTGTATGACAAGGTACACAAGAACATGGCCGTACTCGCCTATTTCCTTCAAACGCATTGGAGCTACGATGTTTCCAACTCGACTGGGCTTTGGAATTCAATGAGTAAGGCGGATCAACAACTCTTTCCTTTCGATATGGAGTTCTTCGATTGGGACAACTATTTTAAGCGCGCACTTTGCGGCATGCGTTTATACCTGGGCAAGCAAGACCCTAGCGAAGAGTCCCTGGAAAGGGCTCGCAAGCGGACGAGACGGTGTGTAATTCATATTAGTCTCCACATGCAACAGATATAATTCTATTAATTTTCTAGCCTACGTATGTGCCACTGGCTTCTGCATATCGGTCTTGCGTTCACTATACTTGCCATTGGTCGTTGGCTTCTCCTACTGTGGCTATAAACATTCGAGTCTTATTTCACGGATAAGAAAAGATTATCGGAATCAATCGAATCTGTATATTGATGGATTCTAGAAGGACCAACTGGTAAAGGAGTTTGTGTGGAGCAATATTAAAACAAATGTTTCAAAAACAAGACCATTTATTGTTAACGTTTGTAAAGTTTTAAAACACATTTAAATAAAATACGGTTTATTACTGAGATTGATTTATTAACTTGAATTCTACACATAATTTGAACAAGAACTATTTTTAGTAATTTGCAAAGGCTTGTGTAACCTCAGCTGATCGATTCAGTCGAACCTGGTTTGATAGAATTCTTAATTTTCCGTTTGCGTTTCGTTAAGTTTTGCATATGTACTATAGAAGACGGAACCAAAGCGATTATACATCAAGCTAATTAAATTCTTGTCAACACTAACATTGGATAATGCAGGAACTCAGAAATGCATTCATAATATTGTTCGTAAATATTTATAAAGTGCATGTATAAGTTTTGTAAATAGTCAATTTTATGTGAAATGGACACTATAAAACCCATTGCGAAAACGTTGCACTTGCCATTTGTTGGCGATTAAATCGTAGTTTATTTCGGTTATCGATTCGGTGCAATCTATACAGTTTATTCAAGTGAATTAAACAACGGAGAAAAAAAGGATTAAGAATGGCAGCAGTAGAGTCCGAAATGATCCCATTCTACAAAAACAAAACTGTTTTTATAACCGGTGGCAGTGGATTTGTGGGAAAAGGTAGAAAATACTTGATAAGTGCAATTACAAGGATTGCTTGCCATTTCCAGTAATTTAAAAATATATTTAAAGAATTTGAACTGAAAAGTTCGGACCCATAACTCATTTTTATCGGTTATATTGAAGCGGTTAATGAAGAACCTGACCTATTAAGGTGCAACCAGAAGAAAATGAGCGCGGGACTAGTTGCAAAGAACTTTCATTTCTCTCGCGCATAGTTTATTGCAAAGCATTAGCATATGACTTATTGGACTATTGAGAATTCTTTAAACCTAAGAATGACTAATTCAGGAAACCTTGAACCTTGTGTATTTTAGTTACTATTGAGAAACTGCTACGTGTGACGGAGGTGCACCGCATCTATGTGCTAATTCGACCCCAGCGTGCAGTGGAGATACAGGATCGTATTGCCGCTTTGTCTAATGATCCGGTGAGTGGCGCGAAATCTTCTCGATTTTTCTGTATACTAACTGTTTTCGTATGATTAGCTCTTTGAGGTGTTACTTAAATCGCGTCCCAATGCACTTGATAAAGTTATTGCCATTCCTGGCGATTGCCAAGAGCCCGATCTGGGCATTAACTTGAAGGATCGCAAACTATTGACGGAGCAGGTGCAGTTGGTGGTGCACGGTGCTGCCACAGTGCGATTTGTGGAACCCTTGCACGTGGCACTGGACATCAATACGCGTGCGACACGCCTCATGCTGCAGTTGGCCAAAGAGATGAAGCATCTTGAGGCATTTGTATACATTTCGACAGCATTTTCCAATTGCGTTACCCTCCACATTGAAGAAACGTACTATCCGGATCGCCTTAAATGCAGTGTCGACAAGGTGCTTCAGTTGAGGGAGATGTTGGATAATGATGTGATCGACCGCATGGCGCCAGCTTTATTGGATAAGTTCCCGAATACGTATGTCTACACGAAAGCGCTGAGCGAGCAGCTAGTCCTCACTGAGTCAGACCAATTGCCGGTCTGCATATTTCGTCCAGGAGCAAGTAGGTAATGAGATTTCAAATTAATAGGCGATTTTAATGGGGTATCCTGTAGTTCTATCGACTGCTAAGGAACCCGTCGTCGGCTGGATTGATAACCTATATGGGCCCGTAGCAATCGTTCACGGTATCGCCTATGGAATTCTACGTATAATGCCATTTGATACTCGTAGTAAAATGTTCGTTGTGCCTGTCGACTACTGTGCCAATGTAGTCCTTTCTAGCTGTTGGAAAACTGCTCAGCTGGCAGCTCAGGGAAAGAGTCAATCTCCACCGATCATCTATAACTATGTTCCACATGAAAACAATGGTGTAGTTCTAGAGGCCTTCAAGCAAGTTTTTGAGAGGCAACGCGATATCTGTCCCTTGGAGAACGGTCTTTGGTATCCTTACGTGAGAGTCGTCACCAATCCCTGGCTCTATATCTGCTATCCATCTGCTGCCTGGCTATATTCTAGACATACTACTGCGCCTAAAAGGAAAAAAACCTCGACTTATCAAACTGTACAATAAGATACATATGAACATGGATGTACTCTACTATTTCCTGGAAGCCCGTTTTTCCTTCAATATTACCAACTCGAATGGGCTTTGGAAGTCAATGACTAAAGCGGATCAGAAGCTCTTTCCATTCGATTTGGAGTTCTTCGATTGGAACCAGTTTTTAAATGAGGGATTCTTGGGGTGGCGCAAATATTTGGGCAAGGAGGACCCTACCCCCGAGTCCATTGCACGAGGTCTCAAAACTATAAAACGGTAAGTATTCTATTTCCAAAATATTCTTTAAATTCCATTTCTTGTGTTTCTTCTCTGCTTTTTAAGCTTTTATGTGTATCATCGAGTGCTGCAGTTCACAATTGCCTGCTTTGTACTTGCCGTAGGACGATTGCTTCTCCGTCTATTCTAAAAAATATTGTAGGTTTAATTCATTAGATATAATTCATTAATAATTAATAAAATCTTACCTTCATATGTTGTAACCTTTTCAATTTCCATTTCCAGTAAAATCCATTTTCACTTATCTTCCATTATATACCTATGCTCCTTCACCTGACTAATTATTACACTAACATCAGAATCCCGTTCGATAAACAAATTTTATTTATACATTTATTACTCCTTCCAAGCAATACAAAACAAGCATACATCAGATCCGATTGGTTTACAATTTTAAGAAATACATAAATACATATGTATAGAAATGATCTTTAAAAATGGCTTAAGAAAATTGTCTGTGTATTATTTGATTAATGCCTGTTTGCTATCATTAATAATTGTGTTTCTCTTGGATATTTTTGATTTTAGTACGGCTCTTGCGGTGCGTCCAAGTCCCGGTAGTGTGATCTGGCGCGATAATCAAAACCACCGGGTCTGTAAGCAACGAGAATGTGGAGTTTAGATGGAGAAATTATTTACACACATATCTTAAAATAAAACACACATTTATTGTGATTATGAGTTCGCAAAAAAAATCAAATTTAAATTGTAAGGTTCGGATCGACGTGTTTATTAAGTAAAATGAAAATGTAAATGGCTATTGGGGTTTATTTTTCTCATTTTTTAAATACAATTTTCATATTGTACATATGCAAAGTAACATGATTATTTAGTCATAATTATTCCTGGAGTTTAATATAGCATTTGTATTTATTATATAGTTGTTTCCCTTTATGCTATCATTGCTTGAATTGATTTAATTGATTGACCGAAGACCTGAACTTCTGCTCTTTGGGCTAATTAATTAGTCAAACATATCGGAATTAACGGGCGCATCCAAATCATGGTAACCGATAAGCCGGCGTTGGTGTTCCAAAGGCAATTCTCTGCAAAAAATTTGCGACACAAAAAAGTTGTGACAAATTCCGTTTAAAGGCCAACAAAAATGAAAACAAATATAGAATGAAGTAGATGTGCGACAAGACACTTAGTTTCTCTTATTGCAAATGGTGTGTTCTTGTTGTTCTTTTAATGGTGATTGGGCGTGAGATTGGCTAAGGCGGAATTGTTTGCCTTTAAAGCCCAAAGGAAAACCAATTCGCTGTTAATAGTCTAACACCTTTTAAGATGATATTTGGACTGAGTTCACATAACAATACAATGTCCCTGTTTCAATGTAAATCAAAATAAAATAACACGAAGTGAAAGATCAATGTTTAATGTGATGATGAAATTGTTTTATAACTGAAGAGATGTTACGGATCTTATTAAAATGTTGATCAATCATCTAGTCAGCATCTTATTTTTTGCTATGGTGTAGTCGTATATTCCACAAACTAAGTTACCCATAAGCAATACATAACTGCTTTAAAATCAGATAATAATATAGATTTAACGGACGAAATCAGCAGTTTTTATTCTAACCAACATTTTAAACCTATAATAAGAAGCCAAAATAAATTTGATTTACTGACCTGCGCACTGGTGGGAAATTGCGGCCTCCACGACCTCCGGCACCACCCATCATGGGTGGGGCAAATCCATAGGGCATGCCAGAGAAGGGAGGATATACTGGCGGGCGGTAGCTACAAAAGAGGAGAAACTGTAATGACTGATCTTAATATGGACGAGATGAGATACTTACCCCCCACCGCCACGTCCAGACTCGGATTCTGTACGTTTAGAGCTGCCTGGATGCTCTGGCAGTTGTGGACGCTTCGGATCGCGCAAATAGTTATTAAAATATTGCACCTCCTTGCGAACTTCATCGACCTTTTCTTCGTGCTTGTTGAAAATGTGTTTACGAATGAATTCAGGACCCTTGAATTTCTTGCCAGACAGAGGGCACAACCACTTATCTTTGGCCAGTTCCTGTGTGTTGGCCTGCACGAATTTCTCCACCTCTGTTTCAGGATTCTTGGCACCTAGCTCCTTGATCTCTTCATCGGTTAGTTGTACACTCTTTGCCAAAAATTGTTGCAGTTTGCCTTCGTACGCCTTGATATATTCCTGAACATCGTTGCTAGTGACACGCATAGGAGCCGGACCGCGTGCATGGATAATGCCACAGCGATTGGGCATTTCATCCTCATACGGATACTCACAATGATTGTAATAGTCTACCGAGTGCACAATGCGCAAATACAACACTAGGCGATCGAGAACTGATAGCAGGGCTTCATCACGCTCGATGGGCTCACCCTCACCGTCTTTGTTGTCGCCAGACAAACCGAGCAATTCCTCCTCCTCGGCAGATGCTTCCTCGATGAGGTAATCCGTAATGTTTTGAAGCACAGGATTCTTGGAATTGAAGCCATACGTTGTGGAATTACTTCCATTTGTTGGTGCATCACCACCGCTAGTTTGTCCTTCAACATTCGTTGGTTCTATGGCGACCGATTCGCTCCACAACTTGAAACGCTCGTCCAGATTCATGGCAATCTTTGCGCATAATTTTATATCGGCACGAACAATCTGCTTGTGAGCCGTAATACCATTGGCAGGGCGTACACGTCTACTTAAATCTCGATTAACTATAGCGCCCATTTCGCAGTCACGTAGACGCTGATTGTTTAAGCTCCAGCAGATCTCCTTAATGTTTACATCGCGCGTGAAGGTGATCCAACCGCGTCGATACCAACGACGTTCAACTAGAGGATCAGCAATAGCAACGCGTAAATATCCACTAAAGCGAGTGCAAATAGCCTCGATCTCCGCCTTGGTAATTGAAGGCGCCAGATTGCGCAGAAATATGGATGAAGTACGATGTAGTGCTCTTGGATGAGGACCATCCTTCTCCTTATCCAAGTCGATGGTCTCCGTAACATTATCATCTGCGCCTGCCGAAGACGCCGGTTTTTCTGGACTCACTATCTCTACTGCTCCATTGTCTTCTTCTTTTTTGTCATCCGTATTCCCAGGGTTTTCGGAACTTGTTTCCTTTGTCTCTGGCTGGTTCTCTTCACCGCTCGATTCAATTTTGATTGTTGGTGCTTCCTTTCCTTCATCTTTATCACCATCAACTTCAGCAGCTGGTGAAGCAGGCGCGGCAGCTTCAGTTTCTGGCTTAGGACTTTCGGGCGCCAACTGTTTGGCTTTAGCTGCCTCTCTCTCCTCTTTATCTTTTTCTGCTTCGGCTTTTTGTTCGGCACGCAGGCCTTCTTCGACATCGTACTTCTGTTTCACCTTCTCCTCGTCAGAATCACTGTCCGAATCCGAAGATGATGAGGATGAACTATCATCGTCGCTGCTGTTCCGCTTACGTTTCTTGGTCTTTTTCTTTTTCTGAGCTTTCTCAGTATCAACGGCCTCAGTTGGGTTTTCAGTTTGCTCTTCTCCTTCCTTCTTGGCTTTCTCTGCAACGGCAGACTTCGCAGCGCCTGCGTCATCCTCATCCCAATTCTCTTCATCAGAATTAACAGGTCGCAAATTCTTACGCTGCGGTGATACAACCAAAGGCATCTCTTCATCTTTTTCGGTTTTCGTCGGCTTAGGACTATCGGGTGGCTCTCTTTTGGTCACAGCCGTCGTTTCACTTGTTTCAGATTTGCGTTCATATACGATCGGTGGGTCTTTGGGCTTTTCGTCGAGTATTTTCAGGTCCTCGTCAGTACCGCCCTCTAGTTTGATAACACAAGTGTCGAGTACACGCACCAAGGCATCCGCTTGCGAGGAGTCTACCTTTACGCTGCTAATAGTGCCGTTTTCAAGCAGCTCTAGAAATACATCAGTGCGTCTCTGTAAGGCATTGAAATATTTTGTACAATTAACCTGATATATTTTTGAGTTAATCTTGCTTACCTTGAGGAAACCGCGCTGTTCCTCGCTTCGTCGCACGCTATCTTCGGGATGGTATTTATTCTTGAACCTGCGAAAGATATAAAACAGTTTCAATGACAATGTAATGAAAGGGACGCATTTATTTGGGATTGTGTGTAGATTCCGGCGCTTCCTCTGGCTAATATAATATTTGAAGTTTTAATTGGATTTTATTTATAGCTTTTGCATGTACATGGCATATTAAGTACCCAAAGTCTTACCTTTGCAAGCGCTTTCACGTATATGCACACATTATTTATATAGTGCATATACAGATCTTAATTATTTTTTATGTATTTGCTCGCAACGAATTTAAATAAATCGCGGTTTTAAAAATATCAACACACCCACGGCATTGCTCGCCGGGCTAATTTAAATTTTAAGTTATGTCTTTTTCTATATATATATATATGTATGTGGCTATATATATATTTATTGGGGCAGAGGCCGAGGCTGAATCAGTGGCTCGTCTCTGACGCTCAGTTCGCAAAACGCCATTAAACCCAACAAAGCTGCAGAGAAAAACTTAATAGTAAATATACAGAGGTTTATGATTTGCATGTACACCGAGATTAGAGATCAATCAAAAAGTTGAGAATTTTCTGTTGTTGTTGCAGATATTATCTCGTTGTTGTTATATTCTTCTTATTTTTGTCGCTACTCACCATTCCTCATCCTTGTGTGCCACAAAGAACTCATTGAGCTGTTGACGCTTGAAATCCGTTTTGTATTCGGTGTATTTACGCATCACTTCAGAGTCGGATATATTCTCATCTTGCGTGTCCAAGAACTGTTTCAAAGTGAGCATAGCCGGTTGGGTTTGCGTATCACTTGCACCGCCCACACTGGCCACCGAGTCGCGTGCAGAAGGTGCATGGCTTGCATGGGAGTAGGCTGAATGTAATGATTGATAGTGGTCATTCCATGCCTGCACTAGATACGGATCATAGCCTGAATGGGAGGAAAGAAAGACAGATTATTACTTCCTTCAACAAGAGCACATTCAATACACTTACCAAAACGCGGGTTTGAGCGCATTTCGCTGTCACCCCAGTCTGGACGCATACGTTTCGTTGGCGGCATTTCACGCCCGGGTGAACCGTAACGTGGACGTGGCCCAGAGCCACGATAATCACTGTAATCTGGCCGATGACGAGCACCACCACCCCCTCCTCCACCTCCACCACCGCCGCCTGCTGCTGAGCTACCACGAAAAGGATTGCTTTGAAGTAAAAGGAAATTAAAGTTTGTCTCTTATTTCCTAACAGGCACTCTATTTACCGATCTGACCACTCATCACGCCCATTGCCACCCCCACCCATGGGTCGACGCTCGTCCCGGCGTTCGGGCCGGTAACTGTCACGCTCTCCACGGAATTTATCACGTCGTTTGCGATCGTATTCATCGTCTGAATCTCCCATTGTTAGTTATCTGCAATCGAGAAAAACCAATGCTGCATTTAGTGTAGGTGAAAGTTGCACTTCGACTTGGTCCCACTTTTGGCGCAATGGGATATAGACATAACCTCAAATCCGCTGTTAAAAATTGTTACAACTTTAAAGGTCCTTGTCGCCTGCTCATCAAAATGTTTTCAGCTAACGCTAACAACAATATACATTTTCAATTGCCAATCATTTTATCTTGACTTTTTTCGTTCCGAATACTTCCTCGCCGCCATCTTGCGTCGCAAGATGTGCAAAAAACAAGCTTACGTGTTGCTAATTACCTGACTTTACCTATGCACACCTACTTTAACAACTTATTTCTGCATATGCCTTACATGAAAATTATGTTAATAACTTACATTTTGCTGACCTTTTTTATTAATATATTATTTATCCTAAGTTTCTCTCTGTGCGGCGTCCAATCTGGCAAGTATGTATCGATACTTTGCCACTGCGATACTTTTGAACATATAGCGCTGCCATATAATTCAAATGTTGCTAAGTGAGCCCACAGATGTTAGCAACAGCAGCATATCGATAACTCGATGAATTAAAAAATCAGTTTTCATGGAAATCGTTTGAACATATTTTAAATATATATTTTTTATTTTATTACACGTTTCATATATATTGTATATGTACAGCTTAGTTTAAAAACTATTTAAAGTGTATGTGTAGTCTAAACCTAAGTAGATTTGTTATGTATGTAATTAATTTCAAAAATGTAATGTTATGCGCCCTAGACTTGCATATTTATCAATTTTAGTTAATGTTCTTGCACTCCATCGCCGAAAGTTACACGTAAATAGCAAATTACATTTTATATGTGTATATATATCTTCTGTTTTACTCTCAAACTTAAGTCAAGTTATACTCGTAGTATAAAAATTTATTAAATTGTTTTGTATTTTGTTTTTTTGTAATATTGATTTGACTGATAGAATTTCAAAATTAATGTCAGTTTGATGAATACACACTTCAGTAAGTTTAAGTATAAGTTATGTCTATGTGTATAGATCAATGCACCTTAAGTTCTCAGAAAATAACAAGCTAACCTGTCTCAGTGTACCAAATACATATATTTTATGCTCGATAGATAATAAATAATAAGCGATAATAATTAGGTATGCATATTCAATGGTTTGTTGAGTTTTAAATGCTAACAATCTCTACATCTCTCTCATTTAAATGTAATACGGCTCTCAGTAATAAAAAAGCGAATAAATCTCAAGTTGCCATAAAGTGAGAACTGAGTTGAACACCAACCAGAATTTCCATATAGCGTTAAGAAGAAACATAAGATCTGTGGCAGTGTAGCGTTAAAAAACAATCAATAAAACACTTATTTTCCAATTTTTTAGTGATGCTTAGAAAAAACAAAATAGGATGTGATTAACGGTTCTCAAGAATGAATTATCGTGTCTATTACGTATTTTTTTTGTTGTCCGCCTTTTTATTTAGAATATTAAATTTAATATATTTTCGTTTCGTTTTGTTTTACTTATTATTTGTTTCTCGTAACACTAAAATGCCATCAATTCAGTTTTAAGTTGTATTTTCCGGGGTTTTCCTGCTAACTGCGTTTGAGAATAATGTGCGTAGTTTTGCGTACACGTATTTTCATTAAATATTTAATTGTTTCTCACGTAACTGTAGTTTTTCGTTTTGTTTGTTTGTTTGTGTTTTTTCTTTAATAGTATCTCTATACTATGTTGTAGATAATTCATTAAGTATGTACTCGTATAGTTACTGATTGCTACACATTGCAAATGAAATTTGACTTTATTTAAATATAGATTTCAATCGTTTTGTCTGTCTGCCTGTTCTGTTCTTTTCTGTTTCAGTTTTGGTTTCTCTAATAATAACGTAAATATGATTAGATTCAGTTTTGTTTTGTTTTGTTTTGTCATCATTTCTTGTATTTCTTCTTTGGCAGTGAGAAAACTACACAACTTAAAACTTAACTTGATTAGCGTACGATTGTGTTTGGTGAATTAAATTGCTGCTGTGTTTTTACTGATATTTCTGACTGATTTCAAAAAAATATGCATTGTTTTCGCATTCGATTCGATTCTCATTATTTGTATTATTACGATTTGCGACCTGCAATACAGGTACCTCTAAAAAGGCGTTAGGAGCTTATCATACTAATCAGATTGCGAACTGAAACATCTTGGGTATTATCTTCTTATTTATTTTTTTTTTGTGGTTGTGTGTGTGTATGTGATTAGCGGTATGGAAACGGGAGAACAAACGTATCATATCGTATTCACTTTCGTTAATGTTTTTTGTTTTTGTGTAACATTTGTGTAATATTTGTGGTTAGCGCTGATGCTAAGGTCTCGCTTGTAGTTACGTTTATTATTAATGCTCAAAAACCTTTCAATCGTGTTGCATTTGAATGTTTCGTTTGAGGTAGTTTTCAATTCAGGATCATTATCTACAAGTTGAACACAAAACTCCATTTCAATTTCGTTTCGTTCTTCATTGTTTTTTGTTTTTGTTTCGTGTTTTTTAATAAGGATAGGCTTAGCTGTGTGCTCTCGTTAACGGATCGTACAGATCTTCTAAGGATTAGGATGAGTAAGTATGTAAGTATGTAAGGGTTTTTGTCAGGGCAAAACAAGTTACAAGTTACACATAACAGAAAACAGTGCATAAAAATTAAATAAAGTTCTTGATTCTCATTTCGTTTCATGAATTTCAAAAATCTACATAACGATTTGTTTGCATTGCATTTGCTTTTCTTTGTTTGTTTGTTTGTTTTGTTTTGTTTTGTTTTGTTTGTTTGTCGTATTATATGAATGGATATCTCAACAAGTTTGTTACTTTATACCTTATGTTCATCATTATAATTTTGTCAGGTTGCTTTTTTGTATGTTTCGTATTTGTTGCTTGTCATAATGTTGCATCATCGAGCGAGAGTTACTCAAGTAGTACCTGGTTCGTACTTCTTTTACATATTTACAGTTCTGGCTTACGTTAAGGGGATAATTCTCCAATCGGGTTTCATTATTCCTTAAGTATGCATTATCAAAGTTTAAAGAAATATTTTTAGCGAGGGCGCGAGGAGTTTAAATCTTAAATATATTTCTGTTTTTGCTTTAGGGGTTAGATTGTGTTATTACGTAACTTATTTATTTATATATAATATATATATACTAATTATTTCACACTTGACATGACATCAGCCTGTTGAAGTATTTTCAATTAAAGTTGTTGAAATTATTTGTTATAGTTGTTTAAAAAGTTTTTTAGCAAATCATTTAGTATCATCTAAAGCTATTTTATAGCGCGTCTTATGGTTCATCAATCCTTTAGGTATTCACCCATTTTGTTAAAATCATTTTTGTTTTTGGTTTTCCAATTGGCAAAACTAAAACTTGGACTACTACAAATAACTAAATAGGTTGATTTCCGTTCACTTAACCCATGCTTTATTCGCGTTTGCCTATCATTTCCTTTCGGTATGCCAAAAATTATTTCATATACTCTAGAGTTGTGCTTTTAGTTTTTTCCCTTCTTGTCAGTCTGCTTTCATTTTCTTTTCATTTTCCAAAGCAGACACAATTTCTGAAAAGCCAACTTCACAGCCGTTTGCTTCGCATATGCAAATTTCAATCAAATTGCACGTATTTATCGATCTGTCGATCCACACTTTGTAGTGCACTTATACTATCGAGTCTTTGCTTTCGTGTCCTATTCATCCTCTCTAAGAAATCAAAACGAAAAAAAACAATGGGAGAAGTAGAAAAGTAAAGTAAGTAAAAACCTATAAAAAAATAATAAATAAATAAAACAAATTTGCTGCATTTTATGTTTATGCTTGAATTTCTTTTTTCATTCAACACATTTTCATTTATATATTGTGTATATTTTGTATATTGTTGTTTTTCTTTTTGCATGTTCCATTCTTGCATTTCGTAAAATAGTAAAAATTATTTAGATATTATGATAGATTTTTGCATTTTTGTTTTTCTTTCTTTTTCTCTTTTTTTACATTATAGTAAAACTACAAAACAAATTATGTATAATAATTAAACGCTCATTGTTGCATACTAGAAAAAACTTAAGCTTTAAATCAATTGTATAATGAAAACTTAAGAGACAGTTTTACTCGGTATTAAGGGATTCTTCCACTAATAGGTTGTTGTTTGTTTGTTGTAGTTGTTGTTGTTGGTGTTATTATTGTGTGTGTTTAAATATACGTTTGTTTTATAATTAAATTATTCACTGTGTTTCTGTTTTCCATCGAGTGCAGTTTACAAATGATCTTCTTGAATTTTCAATGATTTCGATATATAAAGTATATAGTATAAAAAATTCAATGGTTATAAATTAAATTTACTTAGATGTCAGTGTGTTGGTGTGTGTATAAGTGTGAAAACTATATATAAAATATGTGTGTGTGTGTGTTTAACGTAAATAATCGTATATAATAATAATAATAGTAGTAAAAATAAAGAATTGCACATTTCAAACAAATTTGTCTGCCACTTTTTACACAATTAAAAGAAATTATCTCAACTTTACATAATTTGTTTGTTGTTGTTGTTGTTTTGGGTTTATTTTTAATGCTTTCGTCGTATTTTACAAATCGATACTAAAATTAGAATAAATTTGATTTAAGTTAAAATAAGGCCAACAATTTGTGTTTCTTTTTTTTTTGTTTCACATTTCAAAAGCAAAAGCAGCAAAAAACACAAAAACAATGAAAAAATAGATAGTTATAGATTCAAATTAATCAATAAAAATTGCATAACATAATTCCGAATAAAGCGAATTGCCGAAATAATCAATCTAAAATATACAATGTTGTATTTTGCACGTGATTTGTTTTGTTTTCTTTTTTTTTTTTTTTTTTTTGATTTTGATTTTGCCAAAAATATCTAATTTCTACAATTTATACACAATTTTCCATTAATATTCAATTTATAAATTAATATTGAAGTCTTTTGGTGTATGTTAATGGGGTGCAGTGTGTGAGTGCGGGTGTGTGTGTGAGTGTGTGTGCATGTCAAGTGATTGAAACGATGTATTTAATTTTTTTTCGTATTATTTACCAAATTGTGTAATTAATTTTAATTAATACCGTTAATGCCTTTTTTGAGTAAAACTCCAATCACTTTCTTTTTAGTTGTTGTTGTTTTTACGTTATAAAAAACGACGCCAATTGTTTAATGTAAAAGAGCGAAATAAAAACTGCTAGTGAAATGATGAGTTAATATATAAAAAACGATGAATGTAAATTCTTCTCTTCATGCATGTTTATGTTATTCTTGTTGTTGTTTTTAAAATATAAGGAGGGCATAATAAAAATATGTCGTTTGATTCTTTTCTTATGTTTGGTGTTTTTTTTTCTGTTTTTCTTCTTTCATTTCGATTCTTACAGTTGTTGGTTTTTCTTTTTAATTATCAGTTAATATGAATAAAAAAATATTTATAAAATCAGTCCAAGTTTTGCGTGTTTTTTTTTTGTTGTTTTTAGATTTAGTTTTTTTTGTAGTAAGAGTGTTTTTTATGTTTGTGTAACTTAAGTTAGATGTTGAAGTGTGTGTGTGTGTGTGTGTTAGAGACAGTGTTGGGTGTGTAGGATGTCTGTGTGTGTGTGTTAGAGAGTGTTTAAATCAGATTTAGTCGCTGCTTTTGAATTAGTTTACATTTTATACACTTCAGCTTCGGCTTCTATTATTTATGTTTATATATATGTAGTAGACTTTTAGTATTATTTAGTATTATACATATATTTTATTTATTATGTAAGGTTTTTTTATATTTTTAAAATATAAACAATCTTTATTCTCTTCTGTTTTTCGCATGTGTCTGCAGCAGTTGAACTTGTTGTGTAACTCAAAGATTAATCGAATACAATTTGTGAATTGCATTTTAAGGTATTTTCTGTTGTTTTTATACTCTCCTCTACTTCCTCTTTCTTCTTTCATTCTTCAGACTGCCCTGCGTTTTAGATGTGTTTTTACTCGTTTTCTTTAAGCATTTCTTGTAGATTAAGAATTTGTTGTTGGTTTTTTATCTTTCTCTTTTTAAATATAGAATTATATATATATGTATATGTGTATATATATATCGTAATTTGTTTATGCATAATGCCTTAGTTGCTAATATTTGCAGACTTAACACTAAATAACTGCATTTTACGCCTTATTCGCCAACTACTGCTCTCTCTTTCCATCTCTCTATCTGTCTCTCTCTCGCAGATCTTTAAGCTATTTTGTTTTCAGCTGCCCCTTAGTCCCCGCCCGTCCCGTCCCCTTTTCTATTCACACTCCATCAAGCTGCCAAGCAACAGTCCACCCCCTGTCCCGCCAAGAAGCAGGGGCTATGCGGTGGTCGTCGAGTGCTCCGACTTCAGGGGCACGCCCATCAGCGCCATCGCTGTCTGTGCATTCGCAAACATGCTCACATTGCTCGGCGTACCACCGACACCGACTCCGTTGGCCACCACTGACCCTGCTCCCACAGATGTCGCACCCATGCCCGACGTGGTCGAGCTGGCCGGCACTGCAGCTGTAATGCTTGTGGAGGAGCTGGCGGCAGCTGTTGTGGGTCCCATGGCGCCACCGCCACCACTGACACTGATGTAATCGCTGCTTGTACTAACAGCTGAGACGGAGACGCCGCCACCAATAGATGCTGCATGCGTCGCTATGGGCAGCGAATGATGCTGTTGATGTTGTTGCTGCTGATGTTGCTGCTGTTGTTGCGCTGCAGCGGCCAATGCTGCTTGAGAGGATGTAGACGCCGAATCCGCATCGAGGCCGGCAGTGATGGCACCACCAACGGCGCCACGCATGCGTTCGGCACGCGCCAAACGCTCTTGCTCCTCCTGCTGGGCCTGCAGCTGGGATTGCATAATCGGGGGTATGGCATGCACATCCCAGATCTCCTCCAGAAATTTGGGCAGCTTGCGATTCTTGAGCTTCAGGGAGAAACACATTTCGGCATTCTGATTGCCCAGCGTGCGCAGCTCGGTGAGTATGGAGAGCAGTTTGGCATAGAAGACGAGACTCATCGAGTCGCCGCAATGGCGATTGAGTATATAAATGCGTAGCGTATCGATGTAATAGCTCTGTATCGCTTCGACCAGCTGGGCCTTTTCGAGGCCCGGCCGATCCGAGAAGATCACAATGGCAGTGAGTAGGGCGTATTCCACGTTGTCCACCTTCATCGAGAACATTTGCCGGCAGAAGTGCAACAGATCCTCAATATTGTCCGCCATGCCGGCCATTTTGTACGAGTCGCGCGTATACGATCGATTGTTCGCAAAGAATATCGAGTCCGAGTTGTGATCGTAGCGACGGGCCATGCGCAACATCATGACTTCCGATGAGCAGGCCTAGTACGATACGAAATACGATTAGTTATCGATAACATTAATATATATTTTGTGCTGCAACTCACCTTGAGTAACGTGATCTGATCCTCTTGCGGTATCTTTGTAAACGCTGGTAATCCTTTCGCAAACTCCACTATCAACTGCACTGTGAGTATGGTTATCTCGGTGATGTGCCGAAAACTGACATCTGTTTGACTCTCATTCTCATCCGGTTGACTCTGCGGGAACGAGAATATATATAGTTATAATAGAGAATTACATATGGTAAGTGTAAAGCTTTCAAATATTAAAATATTCATTGTGAGCTAAGGTTAGGTAAGGGTATTACATATTAATCGATACCCATAGGCTAGAAGCAGCAGAAAAGTATACTATATATTCGTGCACAGTGTCAACAATCGAATTTATAAAGCCATGTCTGTATGAACATCTATATCTCAGCTAATAATTTAGGTAGCGCTTTCAAGTTTGAGGAGCATATGTCTTCTTATTGCACACAGCTAATAAGTGTTGTAAAACATAAACACGCCCCCATTAGGCCTTTCTAAATCGTTAAAAATCGAATGGCAAGTGTAACTTTATATCTATAATGCACATTTTTGCTGATTACAATATTTAAATCTATTCAAATTATAACTGATTAATTATTTAATGAAGAACGTATATTTTATATAGATTTCTAAATAATTTTATATATTTATTATTTATTACTTTGCCCCCTTTAAGCTTAAATTCAACTAGTTCAACATATCTTTCATCTATTACTTTGCCTCCTTTAATCCCAAATTCAACCTACCATAATACGCTTGAGATCCTCTTCGGATGGCTGCTCGTAGCCATCCTGATACCAAATTAATTTATATATAACGGCCAACTGATTGAACGTTAATGGAGGTATTTTGCGCGCTTGACACTCGGCCAAAATATCATCAGGTAGTAGCTGCAATTAAAATCAATTAGTTCCACATTGATACAGAGAGAGAGAGAGAGAGAGAGTGTGTCTACTCACCGGAATTGTGGGATGCTGTGGAGCTTCGCACGTCATCAGATCGAGTATCTCCTTCTTGACATCCGCATGCGTGCCATGCGGACCATTGCCCGCCCCCGGGCCGCCAATGTTTGAACCGAGGCCATGCTGTGAACTGGGCGAACTGGTCACCTTGTCCTTCTCCTTTTGCGCCTTCTTCTCGCGCCGCTTCATCGCACACTGATTCTCGGGCACAACGCATTCGGGTCGCATGCCCACGGCCAGGCACTTCTTCAGTCGGCACTCCTGGCACTTGCGTCGCATGTACATGTCCATTTCGCAGGCTCGTCCAAACTTGCAGCAGTAGACCGCATTTTTGGTCACACTCCGCCGAAAGAATCCCTTGCAGCCCTCGCAGGTGAGTGCATTGTAATGATAGCCCGACGCCCGATCGCCGCAGACGAGGCACAGCTCCTCCTGCAGTCGCGGCGCCGGACCCTTCTTGCTCTTCTTGGCATCGCATCCCTCGTTCACCGAGTAACCGTTCAGGCTGCTCGAGGGCGACAGATCGTCACGGCCTGCAAAGACAAAAGATTGAAATCAAAATCAATATTTAAATTTTCGAATTTTTTATTTTTATTGTTGGTTTTTTTTTGCGGTTTCCGTGAATTCGAAACAAACTCTTTGTCTTACATAAAACATTAGACCCAAATAAATAAATTGTTTATAACAGAGGGTGCAAGAGACGGAGGGGGAAAGGGGGGTTGGTTTGGGGGATGAAATTTGCATGCGCGCCTTAGTCGCGCGAAATTTCAGAGACAAATATTCAACTGTTTCTAGCAGTATATCCACATATACCACGAGCACACACACACACACGCACACACACATGCATACAATATATTTGTATATATCTTTTATATACGCTAGTCTCTGTAGTGCCTGAAATCCACAGCGGCAAATTTAAAATTCAATTAACGTCGCACGGCTCAAAGTCGCACGGCAATCGTTGTATGCGAAACAAGCTGAATAAATTCGAAGTTCGAAATCCGAAAAATCAAAAGAGAATTTGACAAAGTTAAAAAGAAACGAGAAAAAAACAAAACTCAGTGCGGCAAACAGTTCTTTAAACTCGTAGTTAGGTTAGGGCTGATGATCTGTTGAACTCAAGTCAAGTTCATATTGTGGGTGGCTGAAAAAGTTGTGTGGATTGTAAGTGTAATGCATTCCACAACTCTTGTTTGCAGGGAAGTAAACTATTCTTGAAGTGGATGTTGTGTGGAACTTAACTGAAAGATATAGTGAATTATTCTTGGCTATTCTTGATGTGGATGTTATGTGGAACTTAACTTAAAGCTATATTCGGTTTATACACCATCAAAAAGCCTTTCCAACACTTGTGCTTAGATGTTTAACTGGTTTAACTGTTGTGGATTGCAAGTGGATTGTGTGGATTGCATGTGAAACTTATCTTAGAATCCTCCTTACATAATATATATATTTCCCGCACTCATTTAACATAACTTTAAGTACCTTTTTTGCCATGTGGAACATATGTGGAAGCTATTTTAAATATATTCTTTGTACCCAACAAAGAATAATTACAATTTTTATCGATTATGCAGTAGTATTGCATCTCAAACGGACAGGAAATCATAAACCTTAGTAGACTGTGGATTGTGGACTCTGTGTGTGGACTCTGAAGTGTCTTTGGCTCAGACACATTATACAAATAGTCACGTTCAGAGGCAGAGGCGGGTCAGACAATGCGCCAAAAAGCATATCAAGTGCAAGTTGCCATTGTTGTTGCTGTTGCAGTTGTTGTTGCACTTGTTGTTGTTGCTGTTGTAGTTGTTGCCGTTGCGTGTGTGCAAAGTCAGTAATAATCGGGCAAACCGATGGATAGCTGAATAGATGCTTTGCAACCCGATTGGGAGTGGAACGACGGGACGACGACGTCGTCGTAAGTAGATAAAGAGATATGGACAAAGAGGGGGCGTGGCAGCAGTGGCAGCGAGTGTGGCAAGCAGCTTAGTGGCAACATACACTTGACTAAGAAGACATGAAGACCACGAAGACGAGGCTCAAGCCATGAAAGCACTTGGCTACAAGTGCAAAAGCTTTGACGCGCGTCTGCCTTCCCATCTCCCTCTCCTCCTCCCTCTCTCCCTTTCACTCTCCCCTGTTGCAACACGCCCACTTGAGCGAGTGCAACGCGGTGCATTGTCGGCATAACACAGTTTTTTATGCCACCAGCAGCGGTGGCAGCAGGCGTCACTTTTTCTCTCCTACCAATGAAATATTGCGCATACGCCCAGTCGACTGAGCTGCCTCTGCTGCTGCCGTCGCTGCTGCTGCTGCATTTTCCGCCGCTTTCCCACTTTCCCTCCGACAACAAGTTTTGCGCGCCGCGTTTCAATTTCACTGCCAACGAGCAAAGCGAAGAAAACGAGAAAATGAGACGAGCCAACGGAACGAGCAGGCGGCAGGCAGGGAAAGGAAGTGGGCGAAGAAGAGCGAAAAAAACAGAAAAGAGGAGGAGGGAGGTGGGACGAAAGTCGCGCTAAATAAAATGAAATAAACTGCGGCGTCATGCGAACTTCGTCTGCTTCAGCAGCGACGCCAACTTGACTGCAAAATTTTCACTGCAACGTGCAGTGTGTGTTGCAAGTACGTGTGTGTCTGTGTGTGTGTGTGTGTGCGCTCGCATGGAAAATGAAAAATGCAGTAAATTGCTGTTGCGGCAAAGAAAAAGTGTGTAGCAACAACAACTAAACAAGCAGAACAACAACAGCAGCAACACAACGACAACAGTTGCAGCCAAGAAAAAAAAAGTAAAAACCTGACCAACCACACACACATTCAACCGAACATGGCCTGCACCAACTTCATCTCGCCCCTCCTTATCATCTGCCGCCCTGCCCTCCTCACCCACTGTCACTGTGTGTGGCCTCCCGTTCTCCCCCCCTACTCCTCCTCCTCCTTTCTCTAGGGGCTAGGAAGGCGCGTTGTTTTATCGCTGACAGCGTCATGCAATGTTTGGCATTTTCATGGGTTGTTTAAGCATTGCAACAACAACAACAACAACAACAGAAACAACAACTATAACAGCTGCAACAACAAGAACAGGGAGAGAAGCTATTAATCGTCATGTTTGAGGCACAACATGCTAAACTCTGCTCTGAAATACGATTCCTTTCAATGGGTTTTCAACTGGTGGCGATGTGTTTGAACATGTTTTACCATTACAAGATATATAGGGAGAGTAAAGTGTAGAAATAAGTGATTTACAACATGTGGAAGGCATGTGGATTCTATGTGGAAGCTATGTGTATTGAATCGATAAGTCCATGATGGTATGAAGATGTGCATTGGGCTAGTGGAACCTATGTGGACTTTAAATAAATATAAATCTTATAATATTTAAACTTATAAAACGAATGATAGAATCAAAAAAAATACTTTCAAACATGTGGATCGTATGTGGACTCCATGTGGAATCTATGTGTATCTTATTTTAACTGTACATGGGTAAATGCACAAATAATAGTATCAATAAACTACTTTTATACATGTGGATCGTATGTGGACTCTATGTGCAATCTATGTGGAACCTATTCTAACTGTAGCTCGGTAAATGCACTTATCAATGTGTTGCATTTAATCCATAAACACCTCAACCATTCCTTATTTTAGGCCTTATCAGTAGAACTCATTGTGGATCGCATATTAGTGGAACATATACAAGTTTCATAACTAATATGCAACATTTACAAAGTTAATTATTGACTCGTCAATCAATAAAATTCACACCTCAGTGCTACGTTCCACATGTGAACATGAACTACAACTCCCTCTCTCTCATCCTCTCTCTCTTTCTCCAGTTCTTTACGCAATTTTCGCTATTCCCACGGAGAACAATGCGAAGGCCACATTGAATAAATACCTATGGAACGTAGGTAGTAGGTACGGGTACATAAACGGGTCTATTTATAATGGAGCACGTTCAAAGTTGGCGCCAGGTGGCGCTCATTGGCCGCCATTTTGCGATTGCAATTACCTCAGATTGAAGCCACTGCTGCCTTGCCTGCTCCAGTGTAACGCATCAACCTGATGAGTTATTATATTTCATACACATGCATTCAAAACACACACACTCACAGACACGCTGTGTGAGAACAAGCCACATTTCATTTTTCACTATGAAAAGCCATTTTTCCGACTCGCACAACGCCAAAGAACGCCATGAAGTAACAAAACAAAGGCGGGCAATGGGAAAAATCAAAAGAAAGAAAGAGAGAATACAAAAAAAAATAAATAGAAAAAAACAGAAACGTACAAAAACAAAACACAAAAGGCAGCCCTAGCCACCGCTTTCCCCTTTCTCTACCCCTCTCATTCACACTCACTCAAACACGTTCAACTCTGCCGCTGCCCACTCGCAGTCGAGCCCGGCCTCTGCCCACATTTGGAGTTCATTGTGTTATTGTGCTGCTTGGCCGTCTCTCGGTCTCGGTCTCGCAGAGTAAACGCAACGCGCCGCACTACATACCCACATAATCCATGTAAACGTCCAAAAGCTAAGCGACAGCGACAGCAGCAGAGACGGAGGCAGAGGCAGAGTAAGAAGAAGCAGCAGCAGCGAGCGAAGCCATAGCTATGGCCACGAGAGCACAATGCAAACTGCAGTCGACGCTTGGCTGCGCTGCCTCGGCTGCCTGTGCCGCCTTTGCTGTCTCTCCCGCTGCCTATGCCTCTGCTTCTGCCTCTGCCTCTACCTCTTCTTCTGCCTCTCTCTCTCCCTCTGTCTCTGCTGCTGCTGCTCTGCCGCCAGCCCAGCAACTTGCACAGCAGCCGCTGCGTTTGCTCTCACACACGCACACATGCACTCACAGGCAGACTACGCTCTCTCGCTGCTGCCTGTCTGTGGCTCTCTCTGCCGCTCTCTCTGTCTGCCGCTGCTCTCTCTCACGTTTTATCTGTGTGAGCGCATCGGGCGCCCTTGCTGCACAGTGCACAAAAATGTTGATGTAGGCCTCGAATATGCAGTTTGCCTTTGCCTTTGGCATTGCCACTGTCACTGCAAGCAGCGCAGTCGACGTGCGCCCGCTCTCGCCCTCGCTCTCTCTTCCTCTCTCTGTGTCTCCCACTGTTACCCTTTGCTTGCAATGCAGCTCAGTTTGTTTGGTCTCTGTCTGTGCGTGTGTGTGTGTGTGTGTGTGAGTGAATTGCATGTCGCACACTGTGTTTGAACGTGGTATAGGTAAGTTCTCCCTTCTTCTTCTCTTCTCGTTCGTTTTGCGTGCTTTTTGTTCTATGCTAAAGAAATGAAACGTTTTTTTCTTTCTCCTTTGCCTCGTTTGCTTTTTGTTGTTGTGTTCTACTCTAGTCGTTGTTTGAGTATTCTATGGCAAAGTTTTTTACTTGCTTCAATGCATATTTTTAAGCGGCTTTCTGTGTGTGTGTGTGCACAGTGTGGCCAGGCAGGCAGCGAGGGGCGCTTTGTAAATAGTGCAAAAAAGAGTAGCAGCAAAATAAATATGTATGCAAGTAGTCAGTCGCTCTTTGCAGTCTCATCTACCTCCACTCCACTTCTCCCCACTCTCTTTTCCCTCTCCCCTCTCTCTTATTCCCCCTTCCCCCCTCTCTCTTTCCCTCCTGCTATATTAGCAAGTTGAAATCTACTCGACTGAAAGTCAGCAACAACAACAAGCTGTTGGCTGTGGATGATGTTTGCTTGTACGATTTGCAGTTGAGTTGTAGCTATACAATACACAAACACAAACAAACAGACACACACAATCCACATGCAATACACATGCACACACACGCATGCATCGATATATCAACAATTCATATGAGAAAAGTCGCCGTTTTTAAATGTTTTTCCGAAGCTTGTAGAAATTTCGTGAGAAATGCTTTAATGCTTTGAGATTTGTTTTCTGTTGTGGAATGCATTGCAATTTTATGGCGCCATATATTCATTGCGAATGTCAGGCCATGAATCATGGAAATATATACATGTATATATACATGTATTTGTAGTGTGTTTGTGTGTGTGTGTGTTACTGCATCATCATCTGGCAAAGCTATTTATAAATTGTTGTAAATTGGCAGACGCGCTTCCCTCGCGTAGTCTTCTTTCTAATGAGAGAGTGGGGTGAACTCATGTGTGGATTGCGTTGTGGAACGCGAGTGTATTTTTGTTTCATTAATGCAAATTGCTGCTAAATATAGTGAAGAATGCATGTGGAACCTAATACAATTTGCATTTCCCAACATATTTACCAACCAAGCTACTACAGCACGTGCTTTCATTCATATGCATGTGGAAGCTAATCGTAGCAGCCCCCTTCCCGCTTCACTCTCCACCCCTGGCCAGTTATTAGTTGTTGTGTCAAAAAGCAAATCAAAAATATCATTCCATTGACACATTTCCTGCTCTCCGGCTTGTTGACCAATCGCCCTACTACACGACACGAGCCAGGGCGATTACATAAATAGGGCTGACGACCCTAACTCGAAGCGTAGTGAGGCCAAAACATTGACAACAGCCTAGCAGCCATAGCAACCCTACAGTGGAGCCCCGAAGAGGGGGGTGGTTGAGGGGGGGTTGCACTTGCAGCGTCGACAGGCGCCAGTTTCATTTCGTTTAGCTGGAGTTGAAAAACTGTACCAGCCTCAGCGCATGGCAAATGCATTGCTCTCTCTCTCCCTCTCTCTCTCTACTTCTCTTTCTCTCTTTCTTTCCTTAGCCTAAAAGGGGGTTGCATAGGCGGGGGGAAGCGGGGCGCGTTGTGGGTTCTAGTGCAAGGCTGCAATATATTTTGCACGAGTTTCTCAGTTGTTAGGCACGTTTCGCTAGAGAAGGCGGCAACAAAATTGATTTTTATACCCCGTACTCATGGGCTAGAAGGGTATATAAGCTTGGGAACAGCTGAATACCTTTGTAAGAGGTCTTTCGGTATTCATTTCTATATGTATTCATGATCAGTTGGTACATAAAATGAATGAATGAGTGGCTGCATAGATTTGCCTGTAAGTATGCAATAGAAATGAATGCCATGATCAGTGGGGTATATAAAAGTCGTGCAAACTCGAGTCTAGCTTTCTTACTTGTTTCACTTGCTGCTTCGGTTCGTTGGCATGTTGCCTAGGCCCTTCTTCGTAACAGCCCCCCAAGTACCCTCCCCCACCCCTTGCACCCTCCCTGTACTGCCACATTGCTGACCACGCCAACAAACAGGGTTGCATTGCCTTTGCTGCCATTGCAGCACGTCACAGCAGGGCTGAAAATGCTTTTTAACCTACTTAAAGCACAGGTCGACATTTAGCGAGGGTCGTCGCATGACCTTTGAGCTTATACCTTGGCTTTGGCTAGTCGTTGTCGACTGTCGGAGGAGGGCGGGGCACGAAATGGGGGGAAGTTGGTGCGTGTTGTGTGCTGCAACTGGCCGCAAACTTAATTTGAGTAGAATGCGCCAATGTGATTTGCATACAAGTCGCAAAACGACGCCATTTTATGGCGTCTACAATTTTTTTTTTAAATGGCTGCCATGTCAGGCAAGGAAGGGGAAGTGGGAGGAGCAGGAAAGGAAGAGCAGCCAAAGGGCAGACAGGAAAGAACGAACACAGCTCGAAGGTAAACGAAAGTATTTGCAATGGTTTCCGTTTCCGTTACTCGAGTTCAAGGAAAAATGTCCATTTGACATGACATCGAACGGACAGACCTCATGCATGGCGTTTGGACGCGACGCCATTTTGTTTAGGTGCGGTATGTCGTTTGAGTATCATATGTTGTAGAAGTAAAGTTGGGTTTAGTTTAGGTTGATTGAAAAGTAGCTAGAAAAGTACCTTGAAAAGTAGAATTGAAATGAATAAAACTAGAATTCTAGTGCATTTCTTTTTGAAATATGGTCACCCTTTTTTCATTACTCGTGACTTTGTTGCGCCTTGAACTATGCAGCATAAAATTGCCGACTTGGCCATGCAAGCCCTGCTCTCCTTCCCTCAACCAACCTTTCTCTCTTCCCCTCCCTCTCTCTCTTCTCCTCTCTCTTTTGCTTTTTATGCGCCTTTAATCATGCACATGTTTGCATGCTTACACACACACACACACACAGAGGGATCCGCATACGTCGCTTTGTTTACAGTTAGCTTTTTATAGTCAACATATGTTCGACATATTCAGTGAGCTCCTTTATTGCGCTTTGCATTGCGTCGCTGCTTTTTATGCGCCGTTTACCAACACTTGACAAATATTAAAGTGTTCGACAGGAGCATGCGGCTCCGTGCAGGAGAGTGTGCCGTGTGGAGAAAGGGCAAGATGAAAAGGGGAAAGAGGCAATGGAGTTGCTTTCATTTAAATGCAGCAGCAGTAGAAAAAAAAAGCGTATTCCAGAAGCCCAGCAAAAACAATGGAGCGTAAAAAACAAATGGCAATGGAGTGAAGCCATTAACTAACACACACAGACACACACAGACAAACACACACAAACAATGAAAGCTAAAATAGATGAAGAAGTTGCATTTGTAGGCAAAAAACGCTAAACAAAAGTCTCGCTGCGCCGTTTGTTTGTTTGTATTTAGTGAGCTTCTTCTGCTTCTTCTTCTTCTTTCCACCTCTGCTTTTTACTGCCTATGACAGTGTGACCATAACAAAACGCTGAGAATTGTCGAGCTCATGAATAAGTGAGAGAGAGGGAAAGAGAAAGAGAAGCCTCGCAGGCATTGCAAGAACAAAAAACTGTTAATAGATGCGCGCGTGAGAAATTTGGCAACAATGCAAAACGTTTATGCCTGCTTAAGTTTGGCAACGTTGCCAGCTATGATAAAAAACTGCAACTGCTTCTATTAAATAGATCTTTGGCTACAGTTCAAATGACAATTCAAATTAGGCTTTGAAATTTGGCAACATTGCAAAAAGTTGCAACCGCGTAGCTAATAGAAGTCGTTTAATATGCACTGCATAGCGGCAAAAACAGAATAAGAAGTATTTTATTTTTTGAAAATTGTCAACAAAGTTGTAGCACTTTAATGAATATTGGCAACAGCGCATTGCCAATTAAATATGTAAGTTTTAATAATAAATTTCGAAGTGAACGTGTTTTGTTGGTAATAAACTACAGTTAAATGAGTTTTTTTGTTGCTGTTGCTTTTACTACTTTTATTTCTGCTTCGATTACAATGCCTCGCAGAGCGAATTTAAATTGCAGCTGATGCACTGTTGCCGCACTTCACACTCAAGCCTAGAAACGCCAGTGAAGCGTTTCTCGTATGCACAAACTTTGTTCAAGTGAAGTTCTTGTTCTCGTTCTCATTTCTCTCTCTCTCCCTCTCTCTTCCTCGCTGTTCATGCTTCTGTTATTATTGTAGTTGTTGTTGTAAAGTTTTTCGAGTTGAAAGTTTGAAATGAGAAGTTTTTAATTAAATGTTGGGTGAGAAATATTATTTATGAAAAATTGTTGTGGCAAATTTAGAACGAGAACAGATAAGTGTAGCACAGTTAACGACCTTGTGCTTACACATAAAGACAGTTGTAGTGCAGTGTAAACCAATTAGAATCCATTAGAAATATGCCTTCAAGTATACATAAATTTAGTGCAATAAAATTCGATGGAATTTATTGCTAAAGTTGTAGACTTTTTGCAATCACTGTGTCCCTTTCTTGCTCTCTCGCTTTCATTGCCCGCCTGTCTGGTTTATTTACAGTTTATTGTTATTGTTATTACATTATGAGGAACATGTCGTACAGCTTGTTGTACAAGTTGCCTGACAACCCCCCATCCTCATTCCCATCCTCATCCCATTTGCAATGCCATCCATCCATTGCCCCTGCTCCGCCTCCTTCTTTATCTCCCTCTGCATCCCTAGCTTCTTTGTTATCGCATCTCGTCTTGCTACAGTCTGCACAGACTTATTAAATATCATCCACATTGTTGATGGTCAGTGATTTTTATTGGCGAACAAGAAATTGAATGTTGGACTCGTTTGCTGACTCGACTTGGTTACTTGCTCTTGTTCTGTTTCTCCATCTTCTGCTTCTGCTTCTTCTTCTTGTTTTCATTCTCATTCACATTCCTCTTGTTCGTCTCGTCTCGTCTCTCGTCTTGTTGTCGTCTTTTATTATGATAACTGTCTGCCGTCTGCGCGGGTTACTGTGCGTCCTTGAAGTCATTTACGTCACTTGACAATGCAACTCGCAGCAGGGCGAGAAACGGGAGAGTCGGGAGAGGGTAAGTGGACTCTGGATTGCAGTTTCAACTGGTCGCATAACAAGGCATTAACGCATCAAGTCAGAGGGATAAAGAACGTGGACGTCTGGCTAGACGGACTTAAATGATAAAACCAATTGGATTTTAGCCGCAAACTATGAAAAATTCTCGGCAAACAAATTTCAGCACTTTCTAATAAATATAATATTATGTTAATTTAGAGTTCTACAACAAACATATCGTTTGGGAATTGTTATTATATATGTTCTCATATGTTCTTCTATATTTTCCATATTTCTTTCACTGTTTCTTTGCATAGCCTAAAAAAACATTCTTATTCAAAAATTTTTCTTGCATTTTTTGCCAGCCTTCTCCTTATTTTCTTCTTATTTTTTTTGTTTGCCCGCTGGCATCGCTGTGCCACGATGCGTATGCGCAATTTTCGGTTCGCTGACTGCTTGACATTGGTGGGAAATTTCATTTGTCGAGTGCAGCAGAAAGTATACTCGTACTTGCAATTGGGGGTATTACATTACCGACTCCGACCGGCGCTGCGGGGCATTCGGTAAGCCGAAGCTTTATTACAAAATACAATTCCAGGAATTTGCTCGTTATGCGCAGAAGAATTGAACACACAAAAAAAAAAAAAAATAATAAAATATGAATTTAATGCGATTATCAATTTAATTTCTTCCACCTCCTCCCTTTCGTTTTTGCAGCGCCAGCCGAATATGGCATAGCAGAAGGTAGGAAATTATTGAAAATTAATAAATAAAATAAATAATAATTATATTTATATTACTTTATTCATGGTAGATTTTCGTCTTTTATTTTAGTCTTCTCTATATCATATTAATCTCTCTCAACGTGACAAATTGTCGAAACTTTCGTTTCACCTGTCCACATTTGACTGGGCGTCTTTCACTCTCTCAAACTAAATACATTTTTTTTTTTTTTTTTTTTTGCTGACAGCGACAAAAGGAAACGTGTGGTTGTTGTTGAATTCAAAAACATTTTGAGTGTGTTCAAGTACAACAAATTCATCATAATGACGAGCTACTGAAATACTTATAACTCTCGAAAGAGATGAGGAGGCGGATGATGATGAGCATTGTCTGTTTGTCTCATGATTTATCACAGTCATTATTGCAAATTGTCTGCTATTCTATAAAACTGTGCAGGTACTATAACTTTTTTATGTGATTATTGTAATTTTAGTTATTTATTTTAATTTATTTATTTATTTTTAATTTTTTTTGTATAATAAAGTGGAAATAGTTCGTATTTATTTTAATGTATTTATTTATTCCTAATTTGTTTTGTATTCAATTTTTTTTTATTTGCAACTAGTTTAATTTTCTGTTAATATCTTCAGCAACTTGCTGAGTTTTTTGCGTCTCTTATTGACATAACTTTGAACTCATTTGGCAGCTGAACATTTTGTTGTGCTTCAAACACTCCCCAATTGTTAACATATTTCGCCTTCTTCTTTTTTTTTTTTGTGTTTCTTTTATAAAAAATTAAAAACAATTTATTATTTTTGCTGCTGCTGCTATGACAAAAAGTGTGTCAAGGGGCAACTTGTCAGTCAAAAAGATTTCTGTGCCTGCCTGTCAAATTTACTTTTTTATTTCTATTTCAAATTTTTGGATAAGCTCGAAAAGAAATTGCGTAAAGGCGCAGGCACAGAGTGTGTAGGCGTATTTTGCTGTGCGTACGTTTTGCAATACTCTGAGTGTGTGTATATGTGTGTATACATTAGGGTTTACCTTTAGAAAGGCAAATTTTTTGCGACATTTCACTTGCGAGTGTTTCATTACCTGCAACGAAAAGAGAGAGATATAATACATTAGTCAATAGTTTAATATACTCTAATTGAGCTTATCGAGTACGAATACCCTTTAAAATTATTACTCTTATGTTTACAGGGTATTTATAAGTCTTATAGCTCTGTCTGGCATAATTTGCAAGCTTTTTGCAGCTCGACCTAGCGCATCTGTCTCCCATTACATTTCCGCAAGAGAAAAGCCACAGAACAGCAACTGAACAGAATCAGATACAGCCAAGTGATATTATAGCGTATATAGGAACATATACAAGGCATATACGATATACATATATATATATATAGAACGTACACATGTTAGAGCCAACTTCACAGCTCGTCTAACTTCCGCTGGGCAACTTTAATTACAAGCAACAAAGCAAAAGCAAAAGCAAAACGACCAAACGACCGACAATTTTCTTCTCTTCGTCGTCGTCGTCGTCGTCGGCTTTGGGTAAATGAAACCAAAACTCAAGGTAAAGCTCAAAAGCACCGACATTTCATATACATATTACTTTAACGTCCCAACTATTTATAAACATGCGATCATCATGCGAGAGAAAGAAAAAGAGAAGAACCCCAAGCAGAAGAATCTAAAAGGAATGAAGAAACACCGATTCTTGTAGAGGCTATTAAAGCTGCCAGGCTACACACACACACAAACACACGCCTGGGAGCTGTCATTTGCTTGTTAAACACCTGTAGGCGTGGCTAAATGAAATGAATACTTGGCAAATAGTTAAGGACAGCCTACTCTATATATAGAGTATATCTTTATATATATATAGAGTATGTTTGCTCTAGCCCAATTCTAATTAAAGCTAAGCAACTCATTTAATCAAATGACTTTATAAATAAACTCTGTAAAAGCCAAGTAAGTGAGTACCCGAAATGAAATCCCAGTAAAGCCGCCCAGCTGGTTGCGGGCCCGAGCTCGAGATTTGAATTGTTTTAATGGCTAATTGCAATTACTTGTGGCTTACAACTGGCCAATTAAATGAAATGCAATTAAGCCCAATGAATGAACAGTTGAATAAAATACGAAAAAATACAGGAAAAAAAGCGAATAGCGCGAATGCGATTACGAATGGTTTGATGTTGACTGTTGAGTGCGCAAAAACAATTGTAAATAATTTAGCATAAAATAAAAAATGGCAAAGAAAAATATATAAAAATTACATGAAAGTGCAGTTGGCCGACTAGAGTATGCACACACACATATATACCCTTTTAATGCCTGTACTGGCTATATTAACGGCTCAGCCACGCACAGCGCGCAACTTGTTTGGGTGCAGCGCGAGTGCACTAGGCAAGCGGAGCAAGTTGAGCATTGTAACCGCTTTCTAAACATGCCACAAACACACACCGACACACACACACACCTACCTCATCGTCGTTTTGCTGCCACAATTTGGCCTTGAATTTTTAATCAAGTTTCGCAGACAACAAGCCTGAGGCTTCGATCACGGCCTCAAAAGCCTTCTCTCAAACTCAACTTGGACTTGGACTCTTGGCTTGGCGGTGTCGACTCCAAAATTGCCTGGTCATGTTTTAGGCGCACACACACACACTCACACACACACACACATTCATGCTTTACTCGTTAGCTACAAACAAGTTCTATTGAACTTGGTAGCTTGCAAAAAAAACTCTAAAAACAACACACAAAAACTAAACCTTTGCCTCGAATCTCTTTTGTTGCTGTTGTTGCCAAATGATTAATGGAATAAACGCGCGCAATTTTGGCCACAGTCCGAGTCTACAACAACAACAGCACACACAACTCATAAAAACAGATACTTGTATTAAAAAATATTATTTTACCTCAAAAGAGAAAAAAATTGCCTGCTGTGCAGAAAAAAAAGCCGAAAAGAAAAAGGAACCAAGCGAAATGTGCCCAAAGCAGAACCTGCATAAATTTTGCCAGTGAGAGTTGCCAAAAAAAAGGGGCAAGAGTAATAGAAGAAAGAGAAGTTAGAAGAAAAGAATAGAATATAGAAAAGAATATAATAGAATGGATCAGAATAAATAAGTAGCAAAAAAGAAGCGTCAAAGTTAGCTGAGATTGATAAACGACAAACTAAAAATAATTTCATTCAAATCTCCCTTCTTTCACTTCACTCCATCTCACATAAAGATTTGAAATTGTTAGTAACGTATATAGAATATTATAAATTATATTATAATTAAGCTTCATAAGTGCAGCTTCTTTCCTTTGATTAATTGCACGCACATTTGCGAGGCATGACAAGCGGCAGAAAGGGAGAAAGAATTGTCATAAGCCATGCAACGAATCATGACTAATAAAGAGGCCGCAAGAATCGCAAAAAATAAGAAACACAAAAAGAAAACCCAAAAAAATAATAAGAAAAATAACAGAAAAAAAGAGAGGGAGAGAGAGAGGATGGGAGAGAGGTTGAAACAGCGCCTTCCTAAAATCATAAAATAAATAAAACCGAAGGCAGCGACATGTGTAAACTTTGACAGGCCAAAGGGGAAAGGGGCCAACAAATGGACTTTGCATTTGTATATTTGACTTTTGATATGCCAGACAGAGAGAGAGAGAGAGAGAGAGAGAAAGAACAAGAATGGGCAAGAGTGAAAGAGACAGATCGAGTGGGACCACTCAAACGATCCTCGCGCTTGCATTTCAAACACACCCAAAAATTGTTAACAAGAAAACACATTTTTCAATACCCTTACTGAGTGCATTGTGCGTTTGACATGACGTTTGTAACATCATCAAAAAAAGATAAATCTTATTGTTCAATAAGAAATGTTGCTCGATCTTGCAAGCTAGTGAGTAACTTAAGGATAACTTTGAGTAAACTTAACGTGTAAATGGAAAACATAATTTATTGTTTATATATTCATGATCAACTTAAATGTTTCTTGATCTTTTAAGGTTAGGTCGAACTTAAAAAGAACCTAAGAAGACTCTGCGTTTGAATTGAATAGATAAAAACATAAACAAAACCTATCGTCTAGAAACTGTAGATCGGCTGAAAGGTTTATCCCGAAATATTTGTCAATATATATCCACGGAAAATTGTTTCTTTTGTTAATAGATAAAGTTTATCCCAATAAAGCTTTTATGAAACGTTTTTCTTTTCAGTCCCACAAGAGCATATCGAGATTCGTTTATAGGTAGTTTATTCTGTGGATTTCCTGAGTTGCTTTGGGGTTTCGCAAACTGCATTTCAAGTCAACGACGAAATTGAATCATTTGACAAAAGCGACCGAAACGAGCTTTATCAATTTCGCGAAGGTTTCAAGCGAAATGCAAATTATGCGTTTAGGTAGAGGCAATTTTTCGACCGCAGCGAGCGAGACAAGGCAGGGGAAAGGGAGCGGCGAGGAATCAGCTAAAGTGAAGAAGTTGTCGCGCTTGTTTCACTGTTGCCTTCCGCATAAATGGATGCAGAGAGGCCTTTTTATCCACGAATGCAAAAATATGCAGGGCCTATAAATCAAAAACCGTGCCTCATTTGACATTTATTTGTACGCTCTCCAGCTCTCTCTATCTGACTGTCTCTCTCTCTCTCTAGATTTATTTGGCTGAGCATACAAATATATTCATTTGCACACGCATTCAAAGGGCTCTGACTGCATCGTGCAAAAATTTGTCGCTTGTTTGTCTTATGTTTTGCCTTTGCTTTGTGACAAATTTACGCTTTCTTCTTCTTTGGGGTGTGCAACGGAGCTAATAATTAAGATTTGGCGAGATTATTGAAAAAGATGGCGAGAATCGAACACCAATAAAGATGGACTTTAAAGAAGTTAAATAGGAGAGAAGAAACTGTGGCAGTATTTGATGATATGAGGAGGCTTGAAACTACTTGTTTATTCGCTTGAAACCATAAATTACTTTAATATATGCCTTACGCTGGCATTTTCCACTGCCAGTGTTGTAAAACACGCACAGTATGGAAGAAGGAATACAAGTTGCTGTCAGCTGCTTAACACGTAACACCTCCCCAAGCATATATACAATATATATACACAGTATATCACGCATATGTCACTTTTAGGCGCGCCTCGATGTCTGCCTATGAATAATGAGTGTGTGAATGAGTGCCGAAGTGAGTGGCTGAGTAAAAGCGTACACAGTATATTGGGGGAGGGTATTTAGGTCTAGGTCTTTCGGTGCCTTTTCCCCCTTCTACACCCACGACAACAAGTTATGTGTCACATTTCATTTTCAATTTTCACGTTGAAGAAGAAAGAAAAAAATAAACTTTCGTTTCATTAATTTTCGTCTCGACACACACACACTCACGCAGTATATCCTCGATTATTACTTACATTATAAGTGTTATTTATAACGCAAGTAATTGCACATTGCATGTTAACATTTGATTGATGAGCTGATTAAGTGTAAAAAGCGTATAAAAGTCCAGAAGCGCTTTGCATTTTCATGCATTGTTTGCCAATTAAAGTTTGCCTTGCGATAAAAATCGCAAAAAAAAATACTACAAAAAAAAAAGAAGACGCAATTTGAGCAGATGCCAGAAGAAGAGACCCCGACAAACGAACGAGGGCCACCGCAAACAGCAGCTGGCCAAAGACAGCAGACAGAAGCAGCCAAAAGTGGCCAGAAAACAGAGCAGAGCAGAGCAGAAAACCCGCCGGCACAGGCAATTGGAATCTAATTTAAAATTAGTGCTTAAAGGATTGAAATAAATTTAGGCAATTTTAAGACTGACACAAAACGAGAGAACGAGAACAAGAATACAAAACGAATACGAAGCGTACAAACAGGAGAAGAATAAGAAGCAGAAGAAACCTCATTGAAAATGCGAGAATGGTTCCGGTTAGTGTGTGTATCCACATCCATTTAGCAGGTGGCCTGATGCTTTGGCCCCGATAGCGTTAGGGCCACATTTTGCAATTGGCCCAAGCTGTTCTTCTCTCTGAGATAATATCCCAGAGTTAAGACATGGCTAGAAACAGCAGCAGCTGCCAAACAAATTAAAGCCACAAAGAACATACAAAAAAAAGAGTTCTAACTTTAACTGAGCAATTAAAAGACTATACAAGCAGTTCTATATGTATATAGATCGTACACATGCATATAGTATACGATGAGAGAGCTTAAAAATTACAGATAAATACTTTTTGGCAGCCAGAGCAGATACTAGATCTAAATTATACCTAAAGAAAATACGTGAATAACAAGGCAACTTGTCGAAACGTGCCAAACTGAGAGGGCGTAAGCAAGTGAGAAAGAACGAAGAGGAGAACAGCCTAGCAATCTTTCTCTTTTTCTCACACATTCTCTCTCTGTCTTTTTACCTTGTCAAATATGCCCTCCCATCATTATTATTATTATGTCAGCGCTTCTTGCTATAATTTCTTATGCCATAAAACAAGTTTTTCAATTTTTTATGAATATAATTTAAATTAAAAAGAATTTGGAATATTTCTCTGTTGAACCTACGGAAGTTTCTGTTTATTAATGAATACCTAATTAAAGATATTTTTATTTTTATTTAAATGGTGAAGAAGAAACAGAGGCGAAAGAGAATCAAAGAACTATTTAGAAGGGAATTATACCACATTTTTAAACAACTTTTTCGTGAGGAGAATTAAAAGAGAATTAAAAATAATTAAAAGAAATGAGAAATTGGAAATTGAATTAAAATTAAAATTTAAAGAAATTTTGATAAAATACTTAAACAACCCAGAAAACAATTAAGAAACTCAACAAAAAAATTCTTCGTAATTTGTTTAACAACAAATCGAATCAAAATAAATATGTATATTAGAAACCAAAGCCACAAACTGGCAACTGGCATTCAGTAGGCCAAGCTTGAGTTTTATTGGTTTCTTTTTGCTTGCCCACCTGCGCATGGGGCGAAATCAAGTTTCAATAAGTTCAACATGCCCATAAAAGTTGACACAAGCCGCAGTTTACCGTTAGCTGAAGTTGTTCCCCAGGCGGGGGAGGCAGGGAGCCCGAAAGCATCGACAAACAACATACACAATGAATGAGACTAATCTCAGCTGATGCCGGACTGTAGATTAGGCGAGACGCTAATTGAAATGCCCGCCCAGCTGTCAGTTTATCAGAGAGTTGGTCGAGTATGACAAATAATAGTTTTTATACCCTGTAAGTGATGCGGGATCTTAATTTTAACTTATAAGAATGGAAGCATGTACAAAATAAGAACTCCAATATTCAGAATTGAACTGTTTTTCTGCTTAAGAAGAAGATTTAAATAGTAAGCTTAAATATTGTCCTAATAGATCGGAAAACACTAAATTCCAAGTGTAATTTGAATGCAGGACAGTTCATTTTTGGTCAACACAATATCTATCAAGGCTTAAATGATATCTGAAAATTTGGCTGTGATCGTGTAATAAACATTGAAGTTATTTAAGAAACAATTTTAAGATTTTAATATTCAAACTGTTCCCCAAGGTATGCAACACATTTTTTTATACATTTATAAAATCATTACGGTCAACTGAGTAGTGGGTATATCACAGTTGAGCCCACTTCTGCTCGGGTTTTTTGCCCAGTGCAAATATTTCGTGTGCACAAAAAAGAAATTTCGGCAATTAACGCCTTTGCGCTTTGCAGAAAGGAGCAAAAAAGCCAAACAAATAACAGAAATACCAGAGATTTAATTTGATAATTGTTAACCCAGTTTCGTAGTTTCGACTGCGTTCAACGTAGGCGGGAGCAAAAAAAAAAAAACAACATTATGAAAATGTTGATTAAATTGGTCAGCTTTTTTTACTCGATTGAATCATTGTGAATAAGTAGCTGGCATGTTCTATAAATAGTCAAGCGGCTGTTGCTATGGAAATGTAAATTGAGCCAAATCCCATTAAGCTACTTTAGATTACATAATGCGATAAGGTTGAAGGCTTTTGAACTGTAAAACTAACAACTCTTTTTTTCAAGAAGTTGTTGTAGAAAAACTTGAAATAACATTTTCCTTCGTTTACACATAACTTCTACATGACATTTCCAACACTCATTATCAGTTAAAATATAATTTGATAATCACATGAGCAAACAAAAGACTTAGGCAACGAACTGTTGTCACAACAAACCAAATCTAGAATATTTCTATTTCTTTCCAACAGGAAAAACCGATTTGGGCCCCAAAACTAAAGTCACGAGTGAGAGAGAATGGCGTCAGAAAATGGTTAGAAAAATTTAATAAATCATTGTTGATTGCGGCGCATTGTTATTTTAATTAAAAAATAACACACACGCACACAAAGATAATAACTATAATAATAATAAAAACAACAAAAATAGACAAACAAAAAGCTCGTGGAACAACAAAAGAGTCAAGAACCAACAAAAAATTGTAAACGCGCTTTTCAAAAATTGAAGCACATGGCTTAAATAAATAAAGAGACAGGGAGAGAGAGAGAGTGAGAGAGAACAAGAGAGAGGGGTTAAGAACACACAAAGTAAACATAAAATTAATTTGCAACGCAACAATCATCATCATCACACGCAGCCAAAAAAAAACCCAAAAAAAAAGCGAAAATCAAAAACCGAAACTCAAGAAATCGCGTGTACGCTGACGCAGCAGAAACTCCGCCGGTAGAAAAACAGAAGCCCCCGTTTACTATGTCTGGTAAAGCCACAGAATAATAGTAAAAATTCTCAACGTTCACGAAATTCTAATTCTGACTTCGAGTCCGATATCGAGGCACGCACATGGCCGGGCTTCTCCTTCTCCCTCTCTCTCTCTCTCTCACCCTGCCAGCAACGTGTTGTGTTTTGAGCCAAGTGTGAACCAGCTTGGTCTTATTATTGTTGTTGTTGCTGTTGTTGTGGTAGTTACCTCTGTATTGTTGTTAGTTTTGTTGTAGTTTATTACGCATCAGCATTTAACCTTGAGCTGGCGGGTCAACGAACGTTTTGGCCAAAATATTCTAACGATTTTTAGTTGCCTAACAACAATAACAACAACAATCACACCAAAACTATAACAATAATCAAGTTGTGCCTTATTAGAATATTGTTAATATTCACGTTTGGTCAGCGCGGCGTATGCGTAATATTTATTTAGGGCAACGCTGGGCAAAGTCTTCACCAGACAGGTTTCTCTCTCATTATTCTACCATTAATTCCCAACTTGTATGTGCGAGTACTTTATAATTGGGGCCCAGTTGAGAATTTTTTTCGAGGGCAATAAAAGGGAATTTTTCAATTATCATAAGGAAAGAAATAAATATATATTTCTGTTTCTATTTCTAAGTTCTCTTCTACTGTTTCTTCGGCACGTTTTGCGCCTGTTTAAACAATACACTTGGCTTTAATACTACAGCACTCAGTGAGTAACAATCATTATTTATTATTATTATTATTATTATTTCAATTTCGTTTGTTTCGCTCATTTTTGGCAATGCCATTTTGCGCGTTGTACTTGAAACAATATAAATAAGTATTTCATTGTCCCTGTGTGTATATATGTGTGTGTGCTTTGTGCTTTTTCCTATTTTTATTTACTGTGAATTTCAATTGTTGCCTTCCCCTACCTCCATCCCCCTCCCTTCAGATACGGCCACGATACGGCACGGTCCTACAATTATTTTCGATTCGCATTGACGAAAAAATACGCGACTTGTACTTGAATTTAGCGAGTGAGTGTGTGACTACAGATTCGAAATGATTCGCAGAAACGAGTGCTCAGAGTAGTCTTCAACTATGTTCACTCTATACATACACTATATACAGATATATGTATATTAATCGTATTGTGTATGGTGACCGCGGCTTTTTGCCTTCATTATTTGCAATTTTTCTTTTGTGCGACAGGGAGATGGAGTGTGAAGGGGGAGGAGGGGGCAGGGGGAAGCGAGAGGGAGTTAACGCGCTTCAATCAACACGTGTGGAGCGACGGCTGCCTGTAAAGCCCATATATCATATTACACAATACACAATGCGGGTTTGGCTTAAGGTAAAGGTCAAAATTGGCGGCGGTTTTAATTTTACGAGTTTTTTTGTTTTTCTCTTTTTTTTTGGCAGCACTGCAAATGTACCGTTAAAATTTTAATTAAACTCTGCACTTGATTGTTGAACATTTGATTTGAATTTTGGTTTTTTAAGGCACTTGCCGAATGAGGCAGAAAGTCATTAATCAAGCCGCGGCTTGACAAGGTCAGTGCCAAAATGCGGAAGATGATGTTGGTTAAATGGAATAGGTTGGGCAGACTAAACGAGAAAGCGCAGAGCAGGGAAAGGTTGAAGGTGCCCAGAGAGAGAAGAAACTTAAGTAAAACAAAGAGCAAGCAATAAGGTATTAGTTAACAGATATTTGTAAAGTTTAGTGTAAAGAATCTTTCAAAAAGGAAACAGAACTTAGCTGAAATAGAGCTGCAAATAATTTTGTAGCATCTGCTGACCTTCAAGCTAAGCTTTGCACATTGCCAATTGGGTCATTGGTTGCGGTTTTATAATTTTGTCGATTATTTTATATAAACGAAAGCCGATTTTATCCGTACAATTAGGCCAATTAATGCAATAATCTGTCTGCAACTGTGCTCATTACTTTATATTTTTTGTTGTTGCGTACTATTAACATTTATTTGTTCAATTTAAACAATAAATTCGCAGCCTGCGCCTAACCTTGTAACATTTTTATTTTTTCAAGTTTTTTTTTTTTTTTTGTATATTGCTTTTTCTTTATTTTGTTTTCTAAACAAACAACGACACAAGTGCGTGCTCTTTAACAATTTATATTATTTTTTTGTTCGCTTATTTGTTTAGCTTAATACTATTTATTGTTTCTTTTTTTAACGAGAAACCTTCGCAAAGCAAACTCAAAAAAAAAAAAACGACACCCACCTTACGAAAAACCGAAAAAAACAAAAGTGCAAATTGTTGGCGTTTTTTTCGCGGCGTTTTTGGCGCGTTTTTAAACGCCATAAAGAAATTTTTGAGTGCTACCATAGCCTTCAATGCACACATACATGCACGTATACTTATTATCCATATAGGTATAAAATGCCTTGCGGTTAAACATGGCATAGTTTCAACTAGACGTTTTTCTCCTTTTTTTCTCTATCTTTACTTTTACTTTGTCTCCGGCATAGGCTCAACTATTGTTGTTTTCTTTCGTGTTCAGTGTGTTTTTTTCACTTTTATATAATTATTATGATTAACTTCAGTTGAATGAAGCCTCCACTGAGTTCGAGCCGAAGTGAAGTGTGGCGCACAATTAAGAAATCTCTCGTATAATTGCAGATCGCTCACTGCCCCGCCCACACACACACACATACAGACACTCACACACAGTCTACTTTCTTTTTTAATTGCAAAAAAGGCTACTGAAGCATCTACCTCAGCGAGTGTTTGTGTGGGCCGAACTGGCTCTCAAGGCTGCTGAAAGTGTCTTCGACAATCTAAAATATATTTCGAACAATTTGCAGATTATAAATTGATAGAGTTGTCATGTTCTTCTTAGGTTTGTTTGCAGATCTAGCTGGGAGTTCAAATTAAAAACAACTGAGACAGCTCTTTAAAAAGTTATAGCCAAAATTTAATAACCCCAGCTGCCTTACCTACAGGAATCGACAGCTATATATTTTGCCACACCGATTGCATTTGTTGCTTGCAAAAATTTCACTTTCATTGGCAAAAATGTTGTCTACCCTCTACTCGACAATGTATGTACAACAAAGAGTCTATATATTTAGTACTACCACAGTGACAACTTGAGACTGGAAGCTTATCTTATCAGCGCAGTGCGACGAAGGAATACACGGCGGAAAAAAAAGTGCAAAATCTACTTGAAAATAACGCAGAATTGTTTATATATTGTTGTTGCTCAAGCACTCGTTATATATAGAAAATAATAATAAAAAAAAAACAACTTCTTATAGCAAAATAAATAGCACAAATGTGCATTATCAGCGACACATGAGTAGTTGCTGTGTATGTGAGAGCCTAAGTATGTGTGTGTGGTGTGTGTGTATGTTTACTTTACGCATACACGCGCATTAACCTCAATTTGAACCGTCCGATTGTGGGGCACTGTGTTATCTCCAACTCGGGGTACACAAACGTAAGTTGACTGGCATTTTTTTGGCCGCTTTGATAAGCAAGCCAAAAACATGCTAGGAACAGAGCGAGTACTACTTGCCTATTGATTCATAACACGCAAGCCACGCATCAAGACCAATTAGAATTAGCTCCCCCAACCAAGTTACTCGAATAACTCGGATGACTTAGTAAACTCGAATTACTTAAATAACCCGAAGAACTTAGGTAAATCCTTTATCATCAGACCAAGTTCTTGACTATTGATTTACACTCATTAAGCTTAAAGGAGTTAGTCCCCAACCAAGTCATTCGAATAATTCGAATAATTCCAATAACTTGAATAACTTAGTAAACTCAAATTACTCAAATAACTTAAATAACTAACGAAACTACTTTATCTGTGGCTATTGATTCTCACTTATTAGGCCCAATGCGAGTTAGTTCCCAATCAACTGGAATAATTCGATTTACTCAAATAACTCGGATAACTTAGTAAACTCGAATTACTCAAATAACTTAAATGACTTGGTTAACTCAAATAACTTGAATAAAAATTCTTCACCATCATTTTTATCTGCGTTTTTGAAGGGTTTCCTTCCTAAAAACCTTTCCAAATGCATTTAAAACACTGAACTTATTTGAGTTTCTCGATTTACTTGCATTCGCTAGTTCATTCAACTTGCCTTCGAAACACTTCCGCACTTAACTTTCAGCAGTTTAGTACACGTTTTGTTTTGTGATTTGGTACAACTCAACCCTGAACTTGAACCCGTCGAATTAGTTGAAATCATTAAAAACAAAAAGTGAACTCAAGCCAAGTCGTTGCTGGCTGCGTTTTCCAGGCAGTTCATGAACTCTTTGGTCAAGTGTGAAGGCCAAATGGTTTTTCAACAAAAGAGCGAAAAAAAAAATGTAAAACAAGTTTTGGGTAGGGAAATATGCCTTCATAGTTAGTCGCGCTTGTCGTTGTCTTGTGCTTGGCTCATTTGCGTAGACCTCCCCCCGTTGACCCCCCTTATAAGGTATGTGTATATGTTTATTCATTTGATATTTGCCTTTTAGCTTGCGGTCATTAACAGTCGCAGTGATGCGTTGGGCTGCTGTTGATGTAGTCATGTATTTGTCACCGAGTGAGTAATAGGCGCGCTTCAAAACTCGTTTAGTACATTGTACTAAAACCCGAACCTACCTACAACTATCAACACGTCAGATCGTTTAGCCTAAGGCTCTGATTTTCTGTTTGTTTATTAATTATTTGCCATTGTTGTTTTGACATTTGAGTTATTTCATGGCAAGCGAGTATACCATGGAATTTAATGGATCTGCGATTGATCGAAGCTGTTTGAAGAACAATTTGGAAGACAATTTGACTATGATTAACTATTAAATGATCAAATTTACTGCAAATACAAGCAAAGGTAGAGGAAAAGTTAAGTAAGTTATTGAATTTGACAAGGTCCTCTAATTAAATTTAATTTTCTAGTTTGATAAAACTCTTCCAGATACATTTCTTTTTGCATATGGTATGGTACAATCAACAGGTATTCCTACTGGTTTGCCTGAGTTATTGCTGTGAGTTTCCTACTTAGTGTCGGTATGGCTCTTAGCACCTTTATAATTGCCATACTAAAACTGGCAAAGCAAGCAGAACACACACACAGTGCCAGCAAGCAGTGCAAACCAACTGGCACAAGTTTCTTCCATCTCTCTCATTCTTTCTTTTTAGTTTTTTTTCGACTTTTGTTTATATTTATTTATCACGATAACAAGGCGAGCCAAGGCGGGAAAAAGGGAATGGGCATAGAAGGGGCAGGGGTAGATTGTGAAAGTGCCCGCGCTGAGAGACGTTCATTAGTGTATGAGAGAGAGAAAGAGAAGAGAAAGGGTTAGCGGGACCTACGCACCTCACGCGCAAGAATCAGGAAGTAAATAACGCCAAAAGGTACTATACGATTACGAAAGAAATACGTGGGGGTATTTCCCCCTCTCTCTCTCTTTCTCTCTCTGCCGCTCTCTCTCGTCCATTAATAAATCGAAAAAAATAAAGAAAAATTTGAAAGACTTTTTGTAGAAATAGAAATACGCTAGCCTCGCACACACCATTACGAAAGACGCGCGTCGTGTCTCGTAGGTGCGCGTGTTGCTGCCTTTCTCCCTCTCCCTCTCTCGCTCTCTCTCACTCTTTCTACACAGCATTTTCGGTGAGTCGGAAATGCGTGAGTTCCAAAATTTGGGTTATTATTTGTGTGTGTTGCCCTACTTTTTGAGATAGTCGGCGCGCACACACCCACACACACACACACGCACACAATACATACAATTGGGCTGATTAGAATTTTTGTTAGTCGGCTAATGTTGTTGTTGTGGAGCATTCCCTTCCACAGCTGCCACGAGATGCGACCGCTACGATAAGTCAAATTCAGCTCTCCCCAGTCAGCCCCCTCTGGCTACCTCCCCCTCTACCTTCTGCCTCATAAATGCCGGTATCACTGATAAGCTTCGCCGCCTTACAACATCAACATGAAGCGGGGGAATTATTGCTGTCTTTTTTTATTCAATTTGTAGTTCGTCTACTTTTTTTTTGTGTTTCTGGTCAATTTTCTGTGACGAGTGCACAATTTTGATCGTTGAAAAGGGAAAGAAAGAGAGCGTCTCTTTTGTCTCTTTTCCTTTTGACTTTTTCTGCTCCATTTAGGTTAATTGACATATTTGGGTCAATGTTTAGTTTGCATTTTTTGTGTGTGTGCCGATAAATAAATAATGCTAAGCCGACTTAGCTACCTAGACCTAAGTGTATACAGGGTGCTGCCCTCTTGCCGTGGAAAGGGAAAGTAATTTAGATTGTCACAAAGGTATTGCAAATGGGGAAGAGGCAGCGACCCAATTACAGTAAGTAGGGACAACAAGGTGCTTTAAGTAATATTGAAGAGGAAGAGAATTTTTTACTTAAAAGGGAATCTTACACTTTTTATTTTTGAATTTATTTTTACTATTTACTTTTTTTATTTATTTATTTACTTTATTGAACTACTTTTTTTTTTTTTTTTTTTTTTTTTTTAAAGTTTATTTTCATATATTCAACAATAATAAAGGCACAGCTGTATTTCAATTCCCAAATGAATATATTCCACAATTGTTTGCCGTCTTCATATCCGTCAGGTAAACTTTATCTGCCGTTCCTAACCTAATAAGTCCCACTCGACGAGGCGGCAGAAGTAAGACAACACTTACAAATCGAATCGAATTGAATTGAATTCAATATCTTCTTGTGCATTTCAATTTAGTTCTCTTTTTCAGGAGGGGTTTTAGGTTCTCTTTTCGCTTCGTTTTGGGGTCATGTGTTTCGCTTTCTGCTGCGCCAGACATTTTCTTCTCTTCACATTTTCCCATTTCCAAGTTCTTTCTTTGCACACAACGAAAACGTGTGCAATAGAAGAAATACAATACAAAACACACAGACAGAATAAGGGGGAAGACGTCTTAATTGACGAAATGATTCGAATGGAAAACGGGAACAAATGGGGGGTGTGCTGTAAGAGCGTCTTCAAGTAGCTCCAACAATAGCATTTCATTACACTCCGTCCCCCTTTCCCCCTGCGGCGACCATGATGACGATTGCGTTTGATTTGTGCGTGTAATTGAAATAAATTTTTCCCCAACTAGACGAAACAAACTCACATTTTGTTTACACTCAGCTACACAGGAACTGCAACAAATGTTGCCCGTGTTATCGATACATTAATCGCTACATAAATTGCTTGACCTAGTTTCCCCGCTATAACCAATACTATATACGAGTATTATATGTATCCATTATCTTGCGAGCTTACCCATTGACACTTAGTAATCGCTCGGGATTTAGATAAGTTTTTGATTTGCATATTGAAAACATACCTGCAAAGAGAAGAGGAAAATAAATCAATCAGTTTAGTCGATAAAAATTTTAACAAATGAAACCAAGTATTTTTTAATAGCTCCTATATTTAACTTGATTCATCTTAATCACTTTGAATTATGGTTTTTATGAAAATACATTGAATATCATCGTTCATAAATTGATCTTTAATTTATGTCTGAATCTATATTATTTCTTTACCATTTACTGCAGAGTTAATGAACCATTTCATACCCAATTTATACTTAACTTTTGGCACATAAGAGGTAGCCATAAATATTTTATAGCAAGTGCAATCGTAAAAACTGCTTTCAAGTTTAATTAACGAGCATCTTTTTTGCATATTGCATATAGAAAATTCTGCACTTAAGATCATAAAGTCAATGTACATATACGATACATATAGATATGTATATTCAACCGTAATCAAGACTCATAATAAACAGTTTTATGGCAGTGCAAATGGGGGTGTCAACTAATTTTCACCTTAAAGAGGAAAAAGTATTGCGTGCGGCAGCCACAACACACTGAAAAGGGGGGCTAACAAGGGTTAAGGAGTCGAGAGTTGCGATGACGTTGACGCTAGTTAAGGGGTTAAGGAGTTAAGGATTTAGTTCGAAGGGGGTTACACGCAGTATGCTCAGCTGTAATTAATTAAAAACTATAAACGAGCAAAGTTTGCGTTATTTATAAATTAGACACGCGCAGGGTGACCAAAAAAACTTTACGAATAATGCGCGAAAATCATTTTAATGAGCTCATCAGCCAACAAAAAATAACAACAACAAGCACAACTCAATTACAGCGAGGGTTGTCTAGCTATTTTGGTTAGATTTTCTAACGCTTTCCCAATTCATTAATCAAACTATTGCTGTACGGTATTATCTGGGGAAGGTCTGCTATATATAAAGAACATATTTACAAATATATATCTCTATTTATTTGCCTTCTTCTCTCTCCTGATTCGGCCATGATTTGACAGCACAAAATGATGTGCAGAAACTAGAAAAATTATAGAGAACCACAGCAAAAATACAAAAATTGATATATCCATATCTGATCATTGTTGCCAATTTGAATATGTACCTATGTATAGTAGAAGCAGTGTGTATGTACGGTTATTTGTTTAATAATTGCCACTGCGTATTAATGTCAAGGTAAACAAAAGTGAAACTTTTAATGTTGCTTGGTTTTTTGCATTTAACATTTATTGAAGCGTTTGAAAACGTTTGAATTCTAATTTAGAATTGTATTTTTTGTATTAATTTATGCACAGATAATACTGTATTATGTAAATTAAACTACAATTGATTTAAGAAAATCCCCAACGAATATATAAATATTTAAAAGCCAAAAAAATAAAAATAATAATAATAAAAAATGTTATTATTGAAGTTTTTCCATATATCGGGGAAATAACTTGAAACTGCATATTTTAATTATTTATTTATAGCATTTTAAATGGCATCAAGTATTTTTTTAGATATATAAATTTTCCCATATATTTGCCACAGTATTTTCAACTTAGATCAATTTTCTTCCCCGCTTTGTTACCCACTTTCCGTTTCGCAGAGATTTATGCCAATTTGATCGTGATCGATTCCCCCCATCCAATGATTATTGGGCTGTCAGGCCGCATTCACTTTGATCTTGCGCCGATAGCGATAATAATAATCGATAGATACACCTTTCTCTTTCTAGCTCACTCGATTACACTTTCCACATGCCCCACACACACTCACACACACTTCATGGCATTGTTCGGGCTCAATTTTTGGCCACCTTTCGCTTGGGCCCAATTGGATTTTAAGTTCAAATTGTCGAGCTGCTGCAATCATTTTCTGATTTGAATGCATGGGAAATTTATGCAAAAAAAAAGAAGAAAAAAAAATGAAACACTATATCAAAATTGCCAGCAATCAGCAGCAGCATAAATCAGAAACCAAAACGAGCAGATGAAGAGAGAGAAGAAAAACAATTTCATCTCTTGCTGCTCAAAGAAAAAGTGGAAAATCACGCTTTGCTGCAGCAGCACCAACAACAACAACAACTTTCACCCAGCGACGCAGACGCATTTTTCTAGAAGCCCCAGACGGGCACGAAAGAAAGTGAGCACAAGACCAAACTCGTGAGCCAGAAGAAAGAAAGTAAAGAATGAGCAAGCAAACGAGTGTGAGTGAGTGAGAGAGAGAGAGCGAAACTTGTTTGCCAAGCTGCGCTTATGAGCAGCGTGTTAGAAAGTTGTTTGGCTCTGCTAGAATGCAGCAGAGGCGCCGGCAGAGAAGCTCGCTAATGGGCCAAACAGTTAGAGATGAGAGAAGAAGATCAGCAGAAGCTTAAATTGTGTGTTAGTTGGACTGGCTTGCCATTGCTGCACTCTACAATAAAAGCTCTCTTGCTCTCCCCAATTCTCGCACTCTCACTCTCTCTGAGACGCTCTCTCTCTCTGTCTGCCTGCGCTTCGCTGTCGCTGTCGCCGTCACCGTTGTCGTTTTCGTAGTGTTGCCTAATAAGAAAAAATGTATTCTTAGCACTTTTTTCGTCAGTCTCTTCTTGTTGTTGGTTATAAATATTCGAACACAAATTCCTGGCACTTTTATTTCAACTTGTTGCTGCTCTCTTGTTGTTGCTAATAAAAATACAGCTACTTTTACCTCACACACACACGCACGTACACAAATGTATACAGTGGCGCTCAAAATAATAGCAGTGCTTGAGGAAAAATGTTGAAATTATTAATATTAAAATTGTACCCAATTTTTACGATTTTAGAAATCATTTATGGACATAATTTAAAACTTTTTATGAGTTTTTAAACTATAATTTCCCTTTGGCACTTCTTTTTATGGGGCGTGGCATTCATTGGGATATCAAAAAAGAAGTGGATTTTTGAATAGAAAATAAATTCAAAAAATAATAAAATGCAATAAAACAATTAATTTTTACTTCACATTTTAAAACTTAAGCTTTTGATAGTGACAAATGTTAAAAATTGAACTACATTCCTCAAGAAACAGAGAAAATATAGTAAAATATCGAGCAATACTATTATTTTGCCCTCCACTGTATAAACTGTTTATATACAAATACATAAATATATTGTATTTATGTTTGTTTGCGTGTTTTTTAAACATTTGTGCATACACACTACTGACATAGTTAGCGCTGTTTATGTTTTCCTTATGCTTTCCTCATAAATTATTATTATTTATATTTCACCCTGCACAGTGGCGCCAAATAGTTTTGCCACACTGTTGTGCTCAATCAGAGCAATGCAAATAATTTCACTTTTTTTATTGCCATTTTTAATTAAGTAGTGTAAGTATAAGTACTGTGAGTATAAGTAGTGTAAGTAGTTATAAGCAGTGTAAATATAAGCAGTGCAATTATAAGTAGTTTACGTATAAGTAGTGTACGCATCAGTCGTATACGTATAAGTAGTTTATGTGTATAGAAATAATATACATAAATGATTTCTAGTTGTGTTGCTAGAGCGCAGCGCGGCCGGTTGTGTCATTAACCTATAAAAACGTGTTCGCTAAATGCACTCACACATGTAGACATACACATGCACACACAGGCTCTCTCAGCTAATGCCTATATTAGCTGCGTCGACTGCGACTGCGACTGCGGCTAATGCACTTGACGTTGACGCTAAAAGCTTTTGTACGCGTCGCGGCGCTGCCGCTGCTTCGCTTTCTTTGCGCTTCGTATTTGATTGCAAATTAATGCCAAGTGTACGAAAATAGCCAAAACATACTAAGAATGCACACACACACATGCACATACATCCGTTTCTCATATATGTACATACATATGTACATGCATATGTACGGTGTGTGGGCAAAGCTTTCTCAGGGGTCTGACGTCACAGGCATGTGAGTAACTTTCAAGATGGCTGCCCCCTGCTGCAGTTTCTCATTTCGAGATGTGCGAGAATTCTCGTAGAGACGATAAAGTTAAAAGTTTCTTTTCATATTGTTGTTGCTGTGCTGCAGCTCAGCTGATTAAAATTAGTTTGCATATCTATGACAAATCAAGCAGCAGTGCAACAACTAAAAGTCAAAGTCGATGCTGGCAGCGCAGTCGACGGCAGCTGCGCTGCAGCGCACTGAAGCCTATCAATGTCAAAGCAACAGACACGTTGCAGTGTAATTACAAAGCAAAGGCAAATGCAAAGACAAAAACAACTACAACTGCAGTAGCAACAACAACAATAAGTACAGCAACAACTACAACAGTAAGTACAATTACAACAACAACAACTCGTTTACACAAAGTAGACACAATGTAGCTGAAAGTCGTTGCATGAATAAAATTTTGTGCACGCCATGTTACAACAACAGTAGCAGCAACAACAACAAGAACTACAACATCAACTTCAAAAACAACTACAACAACAACAACAGCGCCTGTTAATCAAATGAGCGCGCGAGTCCATTTCAATTAGCGCCCGCAGCCGTGTGAGAGAAGGAAAAGTGAAGAGAGCGCCCAAGTGTGGGCAGAGCGAAGAGAGCAGAGTGCGCTGTCAAGAGTGCAGAGAGAGCACTGCTTGCTTGCTGTGTAGTTGTTGCTGCTGCTGCGACGGCGCTGCTCGATTCTTGGCGCTGCTTGCACACACGAAGTGCGCTTCGGCAGTGATCGCGACGCGTCGATAAGTGACGATGGCGCGGCACAAAATCATTGACCTCATTTTATGTGTTTTTTTTCGTCATGCGAATACACTCACGCGCACACACACACGCGCAGGCGCTGCAATGACTACGTTGACAACGACATCGTCGTTGGTTATCGTTCTGCTATTATCGCAAATAAAAATTGTTGTCCTTGAGCTTAGGATCAGCAGCAGCAGCTTCATTAACTGAGGCAAATTATGTCATAGCCAAGCAACCCCATATACAGTAGGATCCTGCATGAATATAAGCATATTTAACTTGAGAGTACCTTACAATTGTGTACTGTACCTAAATATTGTACCCATTTTTAGCTCCCATTCAAAGTATTGTACCCATTTGTACCTAACATTCAAAATATTGTACCCATTTTAATTGTGTATAATTAATTTGCCCTTTTGCATACATTCATGCAGTACTAAACTATTACCCACCCTTTATGGGAGAAAGAGGGAGCTAACAAAAGAAATGCAAATAATAATAAAGCTCACACCGGGCAAAAACAATTGTGCAAAAGGCACGCACACACGTCGCCGCAGCAGCAGTGGCAGCTGACGCTGGCAGAGGCAGTGGCAGAGCAGCATCTCGTATTGCTGCCCGTCTCTGCAGGGGTAAGGTCATGTACTTGAGCTTGCAATGCTTGCAATGGCACGTAAAACTGTGCAGCGAGAGAGAGAGAGACTGGGAGAGAGGTAGGGCATGCGTGCATGTGTGTGTGTGTGTGTGTGTGTGTGTGTGCAGTCATATGCACATCGACAGCTTTGTCCTTGCGGTTTTTCAACGGCATTTTTCGGGCCTGCACCAGTGACCCAAATTCACTCAGAAATTACGACTCGGTCTCGAGTTGAGTTGAGTTCAAAGTCAGCTGCGCTCTCTCAGGTGGCGAGTGAGCGAGGGAGAACGAGAGAGAGCAACTGCAGCTTTGTTGCATTTTAGACGAATGAACTTTGATTGCAAGCTCAATTAGATTACGCGTTGCCTGCAATTCTTAACCTGTTCTTAGCTAATCGTTTAGTGAATTGTCTATCTCGACATGTAATTCCCAACCTGTTCTTAGCAAATCGTTACGTATGTTAGTTACGCAAAAGAAGATCAATAAAATATAATCATAATGTTGCATTTCAAACAAGTTTTGATATTTCCGCCTCAAAAGTTTTTTTTTTATTAATTGAAAACCAGTAATTAAACTGTATCTCGAACACAAATTAATAATAATTTATGAATTTGAAATTGTTCTCGTTGCCAGTATTTGAAACCGGTATTTGCCAGAATTCTAATTAAAAATGCCGAAATTTTCCATGCAATTCCAAATTTAAAGTATTACTTTATATGTTCTTTATATTAAATTTGAACCCTTGCGGCCTGACCTGACCCTGACACGACTTTGGTCCTACAAGGATCTCTGGAAACTGTGTCACATAGAGAGACACACACAGACAGACACGTTGGCAGACAATTTAGGTCACAATGGATGCAAATTGGCCAATGGCAAATGCGCTGTGACCCGCTTTCCAATTGCTGCTGCTGCAGTTGTAACTAGCACGAGGACGAGGACGAGGTCAATCGACAGCGAGCAGGCGAAGGTCAAGCAGCGTTAGGAGCAACACACTCTCAACTCTCCTCTGCACTCCGAGGACTCCTCTGTGACGTAAACAGACTTGCATGCTGCACTTTTGCAGTTTTCGTTTCCCAATTTCCCAGCTAAATATAGAACAGCTTGAGGTAGGTTCAAGTTACAAGCAGCACCCTCCCTCGTTCCCCATTCGACTGACTGCACGTGCGAGTGCTTCGGCTGTGTCTCTCCCTCTCGCACACTGTACGTGCATGTGTGTGTGTGTGTGGAATGCAGTCTTCCATGACGCTGCCTGATAAAGTCCGAATGAAAACAACAACAGCGTGTGCGTTGCCTGGAACTCTTTAAGTGCATTTCTCCCCTTTTCCACTCCCGCTTGTGTGTGTAAAAGAGTGAGAGGAAGAGAAATGAAACTCATAAAAACTACAGAATACAGCGCATCATAAAATATGCACTATAAAAATTAATTAGTTTAATGTGCAAGGCTTGGCAGAGGGGAGCCAGATCTTGGGGGCGTTGATTAAATAGAAAAGATAATAACGAAAACAGTGGAATACTAAATTTGCCTCCCAGTGAGTTGATTGATTTGATAACGATCGTAAGACAAGCTGCAATTTGCAAACTGCTCTGAAGTGGGAACAGTTTATACGGTAGGGAACAGTTTGCACAGAATGTAGAATAAATTAGTAAATGTCTAAAATATAAGTTTCGTAATGATTTTAAAGTATTGCTTTAACTAACTTAGCTTCAATTACTAGTTTTTAAAATTATTATTTTTAACTTACTTAGTTTATTAACTTAATCAAAATTTCAACCAATCAACGAGACATGTTTTATAGGAAGGAAAATATTTTTTAACTATTAAACCTTACGTTGCATAGTAATTGCTTTACTCAAATTTGCTTTATCTTTAAATATTTTATTATATTATTAGGGTACAAAGTTTATTTTTAAAACTTTGAATATTTTTTGAAGTTTATATTTTATGTATTATATATATTTTTTTATTTATTTTTTTTTTTTATTAGAGTGCTTTATTTATACATTTAAGTGTTCTTTTTTTTCTTTTTAAATGAATTTTCATGATGTTATTATTATTATTATAATTTTTTTTTTTATTTATATTAAATTTCTTCATCATAGTAGTACTATTTTTTATTTTTGTATGTTTTTTTTTATTTGTTTTTTATGTTATACAAATTTTATAGTTTTCTTTTATATTTAATTTCCTTTCAAATTGTATTTAACAATTCGCATCCCCATATCAAGTTCATATTTTAGCACACTAACCTGATGAGATGGAATTCGCTGAGTCACTGCGCGGCGTATGCTGCATGCCCATGCCGCCCATGGGTCCGCCCATGTTGCCACCAACCATGCCGCCACCGATGCCGCCAACTCCTCCACCCACGCCCACTCCCAATGCGCTGGCAAGGGCGACGCCATTCGAGTTGCCATTCGTGTGAAGATGCGCATTGAGGGTCAGGCCGACAACATTTTGTTGCTGCTGTTGCATGTTCGTTGTTGAATTGATCAGGCCATTGTGGCCGCCATTCTGCTGCTGCTGCTGCAACTGTTGCATGCCTCCGACCAGGCTGCCCATGTGGCCGTTGGTCAGTGCGCCCAGATTTGTGGCACCTGGCACATAGTGCCCATTACTGTTGTTGTTGTTGTTACTTGTGTTGTTATTATTACTCGTGTTGTTGTTATTGTTGTTGTTGATGGGGATTATTGTGGTCTGGGCAGGCAGGGTGCTGGAACAGCTGTGCATGGCTAGCGTAATGACGCTCTGTTGCTGCTGTTGTTGCTGCTGCTGCTGCTGTTGCGCCCCCAGCGTGTTGCCATTTGTGGTGCCATAAACTGTGGCATCACTGCCACACAGCCACATTTCCTGATCACCATAATCATGTGAATCGAGCGACGATGGCGACATATTTATGCCCGACGGCAGGACCAGTCCATTGCTAGAGGAGGTCACCTCCGAGGAGGATTCCTCCTGTATGCGCAGGAAGCCGCCGTTGTTCGACCAGCGTCGTTTCATCATTTGGTAGCCGATGGTCGCCGTTGTGCTGCCTTTTTTTAAACAACTTGGAGGAGCGATAAAAAGGTTTTTGTATACGATCTTCAACTGATCTGCCAATTGATCTTCACAATTCGATTGTGAATCTTTTTATTTTTTCTTTCTTTGCTTTGTGCTGCTGCTGCAGTTTTCTTCTCCTTCTCTTTACTCTGTTATTTGCCAATTTTCAGTAGTTTTTCTAGTATTTTTTACGCACTTGCTTGCGTACAAAATACATTTTTGTTGCCTTCGGGCGGCGTCCTCAACAATCGTTTGCTGCAAAATGAAGATGATGTTACAGCGCGTTGCTTCTTCACCTCCTTCTTGGGTTCCTTTTGAGCTTGCAAACTCGTTTTAGAAATCACTCATCGCATAACATTTTGTGGTCAGTTCTCTAACTCTTTCTCTCTCACTCTAGCCTAGCCACTGAGGGGTTCAACGCACTCGTATCGAAACTCATGAAATTTTCATTTTCATTTTCATTTAATTGCAAATTTTCGCCTTGCCTTGAACTCGAATGCGATAACAAACAGCACCAGGCGACAAAAGTAAAGTAAAAACAACAGCAGTATTTTTTTAATACTATACTATTTCTAATTCAATGTCCCCAAATTTCTGTGTCTTTTTTTCTACTATCTTTAACCGGCATCTGCAACTAAACCAGTTCTTTCTCTCCGTCTTTCCTAAGAAGATTGCACACATTTGATAAAAAAACATGAAAATTTATTATCATCTTCATAGACAATAATACCATGGGCCAATTCAAATTAATCTTTGTCAAATTTGTAAAAAAGCAACATTATTCTTTACGTGTTAGAGATGCCAATCGAAATTCTAACAACGAGCCAATCTAGGTATATGCTGACATAATAATAATGATAATCCATCATTCCTTGTAATTCAACCTAATCAATTTCATTTCCCTATTTACCAACACTAGAATCGATATAAGAACTTAACTATGTATGTACGAAATACTCTTGCATACATGTCGCACTTATCTAAATATTTTTACAATCATTTTGTTTACACATTCGTCGTTCTCCAAGCAAAATAAACAAACAACAACAATGACAACAAACGACAACGACGGAACGGCGGAAGCCTTGAAATATTTATGGCTTACATTTGGCTAATAGGAAGTCATCGCAATGCCAGACAAACACTGGAGACAGACAGTCAGAACTTAATTTTCTAGTGTTGTAAAACGAACAACTTATCTAGGTTGTTATACATTTTTTTTTTTATTTCAAATAACTTTAAATAGTTTTTAAATTGGAACATTATTTGGATGTTTTGCCAGTTGAATTTGCAACTTCCCATTTTTTTAGTTGATTTTACTTTTTTTAGTGTTGTTAAACGAACTATTTATCTAGTTTTATGTTCAGTGTATAATATTATTATTACTTTTAATTGCATTTAATATAATTTTAGGCCCATTAATAGATCTGCCAAATCTCAATCTCTCTCTGTCTCTAATTATCCACATATTTATATTCCATTTCGAGGTATTCCATTGAAAAAGTGTTGATTAAAAGCTCTATAACTTCCCAGATAAACGACCTCATACTCTGTGTGCCTTCTGAGTAATATTAGCTAACGACAAATAGGGAAACCTCTGTATAAATATGCATCTGCATACCTTATGAATATTGCCGCCCGGCAAACGCCTCTCTCGGCAATTCTCATGAATAATACGTCACGATTAAAGGTACATATTCCCTGTATTTAATTAACTATTTCTTATGTAGACCTCCCTCTCTACCCTATCTGTCTTTCTATTACTCCTTTTGCCTCTCTTTCCTACTCTTTCTCCCTTTAATTCGCAGTCCTTTAAGCTGATTAATCGACATCATTAAGCGCACACAGTCCAATCAACAAGCGACTTACTAAGTACAGTTAATACGCTTCGAATACGCATATTTAATGACAGTGAGCGACAATTGTAATGCGCCCAATTAAATACGCTTAATTAGTGAAAGTTTCATACTAAACATGGGCAATAACTGGAGGGGAGGGAGAGGAGAGTGTAGCTAGTTTGGTGGTGGAAGAGGTCGCTGCGAATGCAGTTGAATCATTTGTGAAATATTCGAAATGCAGCAGCAGCAGCAACAGGTGTGATTCATTTCGATACGACGTTTGATTCATCGTTTGACAGCTCGAACGAAAGAAGAAAACAGCAACAACAATCAAAGAGACCGGCAACAACAACAACAACGAGGAGAGGAGCGAAGTTAATAAGCAAAAGTTTTCGTGAGCGAATTATATTTTGTTCAAAGCCAGCAAACCGGTTTGGCAACAGAGAGAGAGGGAGAGAGAGAGGGAGAGAGGTAGGCAGACAGGGAGGTGTGCCGGGCAGTTGCTGCTACTGCTGTAGCTTATCTATTGCCATCTCGTTCGCGCCGCAGCTTAGAATAAAATCGAAAAGTCTAAGCTTTCAAATTGTGAGAAGGCGAGAGAAAGAGAGAGAGAGCGTACGAGAGAGGCAGCAGGGCTTTGTTGTGGCAGGGGGGTAAGCGGGTCGAAGGGGTGTCTCGTCACATTGCTGAGATTTTGGCCCGCATTAAGAGAAATAAGAAGAAAAACAAAACTAACTAAACGTAAAAAAAACCTGTCGCAGTCGACGTATCTCGTTCAATACAAAAAAACAGGTTGTTCTTTGGCTTTGTTGTTGCTGTTGTTGTTGTTGTTGCTTGTGCTTTGTTGTCTACAAAAATCTTGCCCAGCAGAAGACGCATCCAGTTTACAGACACACACACACATACAGACACTTGAGTGCGATATATAAACGACATTTAAGGCATTTTTATAGCTTTGCGTGTCTTGTTTTTTGTGTTGTTGCTTTTTGCGCATTTTACTTTTTACTTTTTTTTTACGCGCAGCAAAAAAGTCAGCCAGCAAGGCAGCAAAACAGCAACAACAACAAAGCCAAAAAAGAAGGCGCACACACGCAGCCGCAGACGCGACTTTGCCCATCTCTATCTCCCTTTCACTCGCACGCCTTGTCTCCCTCTCTCTAATTGCCTTGGCATGTAAAAGTTCTTTTTCTGCTTCTTCTCTCCCTTCTCCTCTCTCTTTGTTTGTGTGTAATTTGTCAGCGCTTCTGTTGTGAAATGAGTTTTTTATGCCTTGTTCTCTTTTTAGCTGCTGTTGCTTCTTCTGCTTCTTCTTCTACTTCTTTTCGCTCATCTCTCTTACCAGCAATTTGTTACGCGTGTAATGAGTTTGGGTGGAACACAGGAGAAGGAAAGGGGGAGGAGGGTAGCTGTGCTAGGGGCACCTCGTTGCGATCTTGGCTTGCGTTACGTCACTTGAGAATCGCCGAGAAGAGCGCGTGCTGTGCATCGAACGCAACGATTAGGTTGTTTTGTTTTGGTCAAACTAGACCTAAGACAAGTTTGTGTAGATGGAAACTTTTTGGATAAGGAAGATATTAAAGCTTTAACTTTGAAAATCATTGATATAATCTAATTATTTTATTACTTTTTCTATTATTCAAGTATTAGACCTTTAAAAAGCTAAAAAGAAGCTGTATTCTCTTTAAATATGTCTCAAGAATATATTTCTACTTAAAAATTGTATGATATATTTTTTAGAAAACATGTAGAAAATCTGTATGCTCCAATGAAAATTATATCAATTTATCATTCATATATTTCAGTATTTATATCAGTTAGTATGATCTACAGCACCTATTTAATTTCTTACTGATATTCGCACTATAAACCAATCCCTCATATGATAATTGAATACATTCCCATGCCTACCCATATTAGTGCCTTCATCCATCGCAATCCCTTCAATATCTAACCCTAAGTTCCTTTCCCATATCGTTTTGGGCTTTTAAATAATTAATCCACATTCCATCGACAAGTATGTCAATGCCTGGCACGCGATTGTCATTTGCCATTCGAACACCCCCACAACCGCTCTGCCCCCTCCCTCTACGCATGGTAAATGCAATAAAGTTTATTAACTGTATCGTAGGAGTAAGTATGCCCAGCAGGAAGGGTTTACCCTCAGCCACTTTATGCCATCGGGACAGCCAAAACAATTAAATTTCCGTTCGCCGGCAAGGTCCATAATGGGCCTACAATATGCCTGGACAGAGGCACACAAAGACATGTACACACACAGCATACACACACAGACGTACGTACACTCGCTGACAAATGTACACACATGGATCCTTTTAATTTCCTGCTGTTATTTTTATGCACGTTGTGGAAACGCCGCGTGATTTCCATTTGCCTACAACTCTGACTTCAGTTGCTCCATTTCTAGTATGTGTGCTTGTGTGTTGGTGTATGTGTGTATGGAGAACATGTGGCATATTCCCATAAACAACACAACGACGACATGTGTCACATGGACACTCGCTGGCGTTGCCTCCAGCAAAGTAATCTAATAATAATGCACAGGCCACCCAAAAGAAGCGAAAGATTGAGAAAAGAGAAAGAGACACAGCAAAAGAGAGGTAGAAAGAGGCAGGGAGAGAGAAAGAGAGAGAAGACCTAGAGTGAAAAAAGTAGAGAGAAAGAGAAACAGTAGAGATAGCATGCTTCCTAGTCGAAGAGCGCAAAAACCAATGGGTTTTATGCCCTGCCCTGCCCTGCACTAATGACTCGCATTGAGATTGACTTCCTGTTGGGTTTTTGTGAACCAGAAACTATATAAAAACATGTGTAACATGCTATAAAAATGATATATGCATGCTTAGATGATTCTCACAAGTGCTGTGTATGATCTCAAGAAGTAGGAACTTACAGAATGTTAACGGTTTAAAAACTGTGAGAAAGTAACGTAGACTAAGTTGCTATAAAGTTGCTATAAACTTTTTACTACAAGTACGCTCAAGTCTATCATATCCTCTACATGTTGTCTCCTGGTTTTCCCTCCATTCGGCAGGTAAATAAATAAAACATGTCAACTACAAGAACTCAAATCGACGAAAGTTCTTCAAAAAACGACACTCGAAATTCGTCAGCAACAGCAACCAAACACCAGAAAAAAAAACCGAGTTGACCTCGTTTAGTTTCTGTAAGGAAACTTTTGTTTTTGTTTGCAGTTTCTCTGCAGCCTCTTCTTTGTACTCCAAGAAGACTGTGCAAACACACGTGCCCTGAGAGAGGAGAGAAAAAAAACAGAGAAAACCGCAGCAGAGCATAAGTATACAGAGATATATTCATCCACATATATACATATATTGTCCAACCACTTGGAACTGACAGCTTAACGGTTATTTCTTACGTTGGCCAAAACAAAAAAAAAAAAAAACAAAAAAAGAGACAGAGAACCAAATAAACCCAAGCCAAACTGGTTGCGCTTTACTTTTCCGCGAACTTTTTCGACATTTTTTCAGTGGTTTTTGGTTTTTTTATTTTTTTTTCTTGCTGATTTGGTTAAACATGAAAAATGGTGCCAATTCTTAATTGACACAAATCGAATACCTCGAACAGGTAGATACGAGGGTCGTTTGATAAGTCCGTGACTTTTTGTATTTGCCGCGCACCTGCTCTAAATACAACACTGCTCCTGTCAGCAGTTATCGATTAACAGCTGACTGTAAAATTTTGAGAAAGCTGCGTTTTTTGGTTTGCGTTTTATAGGCATTGAAAGCAGACGATCTCAAGGCCCTCAAAATACGAGGGTCGTTTGATAAGTCCGTGACTTTTGTATTTGCCGCGCACCTGCTCTAAATACAACACTGCTCCTGTCAGCAGTTATCGATTAACAGCTGACTGTAAAATTTTGGAAAGCTGCGTTTTTTGGTTTGCGTTTTATAGGCATTGAAAGCAGACGATCTCGTGAATTTTAACGAAAATGGAGATCGAGATCGTCTGCTTTCAATGCCTATAAAACGCAAACCAAAAAACGCAGCTTTCTCAAAATTTTACAGTCAGCTGTTAATCGATAACTGCTGACAGGAGCAGTGTTGTATTTAGAGCAGGTGCGCGGCAAATACAAAAAGTCACGGACTTATCAAACGACCCTCGTAGCTTTTATAGCAACAGCAGGTGAAGAAATAAAGAAGAAGCAGTGGGGGACACAAGCACTTTGTAAACAAATTACTGTGCAATGTTTAATGGCGCCATTTATGGGAATTTATAAGGCCTTTTTTAATAGATTCCCACACAGCTGTTAATTCCCGAGAAGCCTATGCTTATGAGATTGTTTCATTCCAAGCATTCTAAGCAGAAGTTCGTCGAATTGAGAAAATCATAAAATCATTTGCATGTAAGTCCCTTTCTTCGTTTTCAATTAGCTAATTTGGATCCCAAACCAATTAGTAATCAAAACAAGCCTTAAGTGCTAAGTAGGCTAGAGAATTCTTGCTCATAATTTTATTAATGTTTAGATGATGAAGAAAAAGATATAGAAGTAACCATTACTGGCTTTATAATGTAATTCGGTTCATTTCTTTTTAACAAATTATGACAGAGTTGTTTCAAGAACTGTTCTCATATTCATTTTCTTATACCCAAATTTCGTTTTCTTTTAACATCTTTCTCTCTTTTCTTTTTCAGCTTAAGTAAACTTTTTAATGGTGAACTTATGTTTCCAGCTATGAGCAGATTTATGGCAAATGCCTCACGCAATTTTCAACTTTTTAGTGATATAAGAGAAAAAAGCACTTAATTGTTTTGGAATTTGTGTCATGGCACGATTTTTTTGGATTAGAAATGAATGAAAAACAGAAAATAGAAAGGGAAATTTGATTGCTAAACCAATTAGATGCCCTAGAAGACAATTGAGACTCAGATAAATCCATAAAATATACACAATCATATGCCGTTAGACAGGCAAATAAAAATATTATTGATGCCTTTTTCAGTACTAATGCGAAAGCAATCGAATAGAAACACAGCAACAACCATATTATGCCATAAAGTAGCGGTATCTCATAGACACAGACATTGTCATAAGCAAACGACAGCAACCTTGAGGCCTTAAAAAAAACCAACAACAACAACGATGGTCACAAATACAATCGTCAAACATAAATATCAATATAATATTATATGTATGACTGAAAAAACCCGCCAAAAGGCTGCGCTTGAATCATTTCCTTTTCCGGTTTCGCGGCGTCTCTGTTTTCAGCTCGCTTTTCTTATATTGTTGTTTATTCGTCTTCATCGATTTGCATTTATTAACCATTCGCATTTGCATAATTCGACTTCGAACTGACCTTTTCGAAAAGTTCTTCGATTAACACAAGTTTTTATCGCCCAAAAGTGCGGCTAATTGAATAACTGAAATGTCTCAATATGCTGCCTTGGCTGGAAGGGAAGGGGTAACTTAAATGTATATAAAACTAACTGAAATAAGAAATTTGCATACTTTCTGTATACACAAAATTGTAAATTGAATTGCAAATCAAACGGGTTCCAATGCATATAAAAGATAACACAAATTGTTTGACAAAATGGTAATGAATTCGGTTGATGATATTCAACAGTTTTCTGATCTGTGGGTTTTCAAAAAAGGAAAAAAAAAGTTGACCTTAGCTTGAAAATGTACTTTAAACAGCTGTTGGAATTTTGGGAACTCTCCAGCAAGTAATGAAGATAGTGTAAATATAATTTATAAACAATTTCTACTGCTATTGGATTAAATTTTATTGTAAATTATTCAATTTTTTTTTTTTTTTTTTTTTTTTTTTTTTTTGTTAGGGCCTTAGTTTGCATACCCTCTTCTCATTATTATGCATTTTATTCCAGTCTTTCCCTCTTTTTTATTTCCTGCCCTTCTCTATTCATTGTGCAAATCCCTTGAACTAAGACATGTTTGATTCTTGATTTCTATAGTAAATGACAAATTAATCTCAGTTTTATATATATTTCCTTGCCTTTTCTGCCTTTTCTTTTATTTGTCTGCTAAGCTCACATGGTGTTGTTGTTCACATTTCTCCGCGCGTGGCTCATTATATAGTATAATATAGCATTTGACCTTGAATTGCGTTTGTCAAATGAGAAAGAGAAGAATCAATTTATTTCACATGATTTGGAAACAAAAATGTGACTCATATGATTCAGGTTTAAACCTAGGTCATTAGCTTAGCTAAGCACATATAGTATACTAATCTACATTTTGTACAATCTATATATATGGCATAATAAATAAATGTAGAAAATTGTGGAAAGTTTAATTTGGAATTGCCTGCGAAAGCGTTGACAGTCGGCGACGTTTTGCTGCAATTGCAATGTGAAAGCGATGCAATGAAACTTGTTTCAACCAAGAGATTTTGCTAATTAACAGACAGATTTATACAGTCACACACACAAACACACTCACGCATACATCTTTAACACACACAGAGGCAGCTGCAGTCGCTCTGGTTATTCCAGCCGCAGATAAAAAAGAGCTTCAGACTTTGCAGGCGATGCACAATGAATCTGCAGACAACGAAAGAACTGCAGACAAAACACACGCACACACACACTCGTACACACACACACACACTCGTACACACACACAGACTCGCACAGGTAGTCACAGGAAACAGCAGACAGCAAAGTGAGCCAACTGACAAGATAAGAGACCCATTCGGACACAATGAAAGGGAACCTGTTTGATGCGATATGCAATTGTTGGAATTCAGTTTTATTTTTTTCGTTTTCGTTTCTTGTTTTTACACGCATTTTTAAGGGTGGTTCGAATCTGTGTTTTTTCTTCTTGTTGTAAACCTGCAGCGATGATGTAAGTGTGTGTGTGTGTGTGTGAGTGTGCGTGTGACTCATGACCCAGTCGGTCTGGCTGTCAGTCAATTGATGGGCTACGATGCTGGCACAGACCAACTAAAATTGACTTATTGATTACACGCAGAGCCAGTTACATTGACCCTACCTGACCCAGAACAGGTGTCTGATTCATGTGCACGGCATTCGCACACTGTTGCATCAGGCTACATTCAAATTGTGTATAATTGTTATATAATAGAGTTGCTATAAAACTTATAGCAAGCTCAAAAGTTATCTACAAAGTTGTACACAATCGCTTGACATAGGAATACAATGATTTCAACTACAAGTTACTTGCTATAAATTTATAGCAACTTAAAAAACACAACTTAACTCAGTCAACATACTGCAAAACATCAACAACTGATCTGAATTTCATATTTGAGTTGCTATAAATTTATAGCATAACTAAAGCATGCAAATCAAGTTGATTCCTAACAAAAAAAAAATGGCGCTAAGCATCAAATTCTGATGTTCTCAACAAATCAGAGCTGCTATAAATTTATAGCAAGCCGTAAACTAGCTGTAAAACGTATTTATGACATTGCTTAGCTTTTCACAATCCATTCCAGTTGCAGTCGACGGCCAACAGAGACGTTATAATTTTTATGGCAAATCATTTCTATAAGAAATGCGACAAAACATAAACAAGTTACTGTCAAAACAGATCAGTGATAGAATATGTTCGCACGTTAAACGCACACACACACCATAATAATATGTATATGATTATCATATACTCCCTATAAAAGTGGGCAGTAACAAAGGGGGGAATCGGGGGGAGACCCATTAAAAGCAGAAACTTGTCAATGCATATGAAGAGCAGCAGGCCGCAAAACACTTTGGAATTTGCGCCTAGAGCGTCCATACACACACAGTATATATCTATCTATGTATTTGCATAAAATGGCATTAAAATTTGCCATTTTGCCAACTTTAATGTACCATAAAATCAACAACAACGCCATAGGAAACAAGTAGCTTTTTTGTCTCGTTGTGCGAGGCAAAAGAGAAACAGCTGAAAAAAACTTAATGTAGCAAAAGACTAAAGAGAAAGACGCGCAGACAGGTTGCACCCGCAAAACCCCCACAAGCCGGGCCAGAATTTCAGACCCTGTAAGCCGAGCTCTCGGGGTCGGGTGTATGACTAACTTTTCGGATCTACAGTGTGACAAGGCGAATTAATTGCGTGAGCCAAACTAATGTGTGGTGGGGTAAGGTTGGAGGGCGGTTAATGTGGTTTCTTGTCGCTCATTAGGCGCGCGCTCAGAATTAGGCAAAGTATATACGCGCCATTTTAAATGTGACCAGAGTAAGTGAAATGAAAAGGGAAGAAGCAGAAAATAGAACACGAAAAAACGTAGATATACGAAACGAAGAAAACGTGTAGCAAAAAACTAAACGACACGCGCCGCACTTTTTTCTTTTCTTAGCCATCTTAGTACTTTCGAAGCCAGAACAATTAGTGGGGCATCGTGTTCAACATCAACATCAACATCATCATCATCGCCAACGTCATGACTAAACATGATTATCGTTAATGTCATTTGGTCCTTTTGTGGCTATCAATTTTTCCTTTTTACTTTTCGCATGTCCAGTCGCGACGCCCCGTCGTTAATTCAGCTCATATCAAATTACACTAACCGAAGAGGAATAAGATGGCTAAAAGTTTCATGCATAAAGATAAGAGTACTAGGAGGTGGTGCATGAAGAAGGGCTTAGTCATGGCTCTAGTCGAAAAATTTCCCCAACATACGTTGGTAATTCACGAATTCAATGAAAAATACTGACTAATAAACGTATTAATCTAAATTATATTCAACTTTAATGCTTCACGTTGAATTTTTAGATTTTGTTTAAAATTCGCAAATTGTTTTAGCCAAGATTACAATATATGTATGTTCAGTTTAAATGAACTCAGTTTCTTATACGACTTAAAGGAATCAGTTATTATATTTTACATTGAATGAGTAAGCTAAGAAATACTCTCTACATAAACTTAATACGTCTTTCAGCTGTCATATTAATGATATAGCAACTCTTTAAGTAAGTAATTGTCGTTGCCCATTTTCGACTGGACTCCTACAGTTTTGTACAGGGTATAGAAACAACGCATTTTACAAATCACAACCCACTTGAAAGTCAATAAGCATCGCAATTTGTTTTCAATATGTTCACTTGCCAATTACACATTGTGTTCAATCTGAATATATTCAGATTCCACTTATATAGCTCATACTCAATGTGTATCCAAGAGATTGTCTTCTATGGTAGCACGTGTGTGCGTAACTGAATGAAAAATAAATTTACATTTCAGCGAATGCGCTTTAATTGGCCGTCTGTCAGTTGTCATGACAATAATTAATGTATTACCAATTTATGTACATAAACATGTGCGGATTTTGGACCCCAAATATATGTATATCTCTACTCTGTATCCATGTATCTATCCCTATTGATGCTGTCTGCTGTTCGCATGTGTGTGCGTGTGTATCTTGGCATAGAAATGGCTTCATGCTGTGTTTTGCTAGCCAAAAAAATGAAGGAAAATAGCTCATGCTTCCTTGAGCAATTTTTCAATATTTCTTTTTTCTCTTCTTTTCCACAACTGGACAAAAAGGAAATGCGTACGTTGCTTGTTGTTTTCCCTTGAATTGAATTGATTGAATGGTTGACAGGTCAATTGTAAATAAACAAGATTGAAGCAAGTGTCGAACCAGGCGACAGCTTAATTCACTTGACTTGCGTACAACTTTATGCTTCGATGGATTTCAGAAAGGGGTGAGTTCTTAAATAAGATACAGTACGTATCTACAATTTTATGAGATTTTTCCTTTCTAATATAAGAATTCTTGTTCCATTATGAGCCCTTCATTTTCTTGCCTTTCTCTTTTTAAAGTTGTTGATGCTTTTCCTTACATTTTCTGCTTTTAACTTTAACTTTGTTTTAAGCTTTTGATTTGGTTTAAATCAAGCTATTTTATTTCATTTATCTCTAAGAATTCCGTTGACTTTTCTTAAACTTCTCTATGACCACAAAATGTTTCGTTTTTTTTTTTTTTTCTTATCCTTCGACGAGTTTGCAAGCTTCTTTCGGTTAACCCTCAGCGATAACACTCACCTTGTGCATCTATAAAATGCGCCAGTTCAGCAACTAATCCATACAAATTGTTATCCATTTACAAAGTTAGCAAGATACGCGATTTATGGTAGCCGTATTTATGTTTATAATCCAAGGCCTTAGCACACTTTTTGATTGATTCTTTGTTGTTGCTGATAATTCTTTTTATATTATTTTACACTGTAACTTTTTACAATTCAATTTTGCACCATTTTTCTTTGCTTTTGTTGTTGATGTTGTGAAAAGCACTTTGGGTAAACTGTTAAACAGTTTAAGAGATGCGGGTGAAACAAGCGCGTCTATTTTTCTCTCTTCCTCTCTATCTTTCTTGCATTCGCAGGACACGCGTTTGTTCCTAGACAGCCGGAGAGACACACAGACGGGCAGACAGACTGACAGACAAACTGTAGACACGCGGTTCCCGTCTCACTCTCTCTCTCTCACACTCTCTTCCTCTTCCTCTCGCTGCCCCGTTGATTACGTTGAATGATAAACGTCGCCGAATGTTGTTGTTGTTGTTGTTTCTGTTGCTCTGTTGCTGTTGCTGCTTGATAGTTCTGCTTGTGTGTAGGTGTGTGTGTGTGTGAGTGTGTTTTGGTGGTGTGTTTGCTTGCACTGTGAAATGTTTAGATTCTCTCGTGTGCGTTTTTATTTACACATTTTTGTCTTGTATTTTGTATTTACTTCGTATTTTCCACTTTTCTTATTCTTATTTTCGAGCTGTTGCTATTTTAAATGCCTGCTGCATGCCGCATGCGGCGTCTATGCACGCTCACTCTCACAACTATATTTGCTATAATATCTATATACACTACATACTATAACCATAATCGGTTGCACTCGCCGACAATGTTGTTCATTTGCACTTTCTTGTTGTTGTTTCTTTTGTATTACTTCTTATTATTTTTTGTTGTTATTTCAATTGCACTTGTTGTGTTTTAACAATTTATATAGCATATATATAATTATCTTATTTGATTTTAAATTCTCTTTTTCGTTAATTTAAATTTGTTGCAGCGCGTTTAGTTTCAGCGAAACCGTTTGCTATTCTATATTATTATTGTTATAAATAATAATATTGTTGTATTTCTTATTATGTCATTGTATTATATTTTATTTTTTGTTCAAAAGCAAACCGCAAAAAACACAACGAACGAACGAACGAGCGACCGGGAGAACGAACCGTTAACGACGAAGTCCAAACAAATACTAAATGTTGAGTGCAAACAAATGAGCAATGTTAATGCACTGTTAAATTCCAACTGCTGTTAAACTCACCACAAAACCCACCTCGCGAGAGCGCACATCAAAGAGAGTGAGAGCGAGGGGGAGAGAGCGAGCGAGTGTCGTCAGCGCAAGTGAGTGAGAGAGCGGGTGAGGAAACCCACACCAGCTCACAAAGTCGAAAACGGAATCAGCGCTAAAGTTAAATGTAAAGCGCAACGCACACACAGCGACAAACTCAATGCGCCCCCTCTCTCTCTCTCTCACGCACACACACACACGACTGCATGTGTATGTGTGTTTGTACGCTGTGCGAGGCGGCTTGAATGAAAATGCCGATGCAAGCGTTTGCTTCTGTGCTCTTTGCATTCGCTGCCTCTCTCACGCACACAAACGCAGGCACACACACACGCTACTCTCCCCCGCCCGCGCAATAATGAGGCGTGTCTGCAGTTGTGTGCGTTGTTGTGCCTGTGCCATCATCGCTTTCCTTCACATTTGCCTCCTTTCAGTGTCTGTTTTCTTTTTATTTTCGTTGATTTTTTCAAGTGTGTGTATGTGTGTGTTTGTGTGCGTCGTGAGCTCAGCCGGCGTCGCTGTTTGCGTCGGGTGCACAAGTGCAAATTCACACGTACATTCGAAATGTGTTCGCACAGTGGCACAAAAACGTTCATAAACATTGCCAGACAGTGAAGCGGGCGAACCGCAAAGAAGTTGGAAGGAAGTTGCGCTGGGAAATGAGATGATGGAATATTCTGGTACAATAACATCTGTATGCAAGTGTCTATATATGTATTTACATATGTTAATATGTACGTTTGTATGTACAGAGTGTGTGTGTACGTACATTGTTCTACGGCCTATTTGCATACTATGCATGAGAATGAATGGAAATTGAAATTCTTAAATATCAAACGAATGCAAGGGAACTTGACGCCAACCTTTCAATAGGTAAAAACTCTCAAATATGCAAGTTAAGATAAGTTTTGAAATACATGAAGTCATTATAGAAATTGCGTTTCTGATTTACAAAGTACTCAATACTATAAATTTCACGTTAACTAGAGTAAAAATTTGTTAATTTTCTTATCTCTTACTAAGTTTTTAAGTAGGCAAGGTCAACAGTATTTACAAAACTATTTCTGTGCGACTTTTGTAGGTATAATATTTTATCAGAGCTATGTAAACTGTCAACTTACACATTTCGTCACTTATCTTTTGAATGTCACACAAAATCCGCTTTCTTTCGACTATAACCTGTTTGGTTATTGGTGTAGTGCTTATCAGAATACAATGTTTAACGTTTAAAATTGTACAAACTGCAAATAGACTAGATATAGAAATATACAAACTTACATGGGTGATAACATATTATATTTCTCGCCATATTTAGCTTCTATATGTTACCCAAAAAAAATTCTATATGTACATGCATATCCGATAAATTGGAATTATTCGCAAAAGCCGTTGCAGAATGGGAAAATATAGCTGAAATGTTTGCCTTGAAGTAACTTTGCCTACGTTTATACAACACAATATAGTGAATGTGTATAAACATCTTGTATGTTTGTATGTAAAACTCACACACAGCGGCGACGTGCTGAGACGTAATTGATGAAAGGCAAAGATCTACAACAACTGCAAGAACAACAACAACACAAAAAAAACAGAACTCAACTAAAGCATTCTACGTAAGGCAACGTATGAAATTGCACATTTCAAATACAATGTGGTTAAAAAGTAAGCGCAGAGCCAAACAAACAGAGATATGTATGACAGTCTATATATATGTGTGTATGTTTGTGTTGCCAGTGGGCGGGGGAGTTGGGCAAGGGGGAATGCAGATAATTGTAGACAGTTCCACTGTTAGACTGTGTACACAGAGACATCCACACAGACACATACTAACATACAAATACATACATATATGCATGAGTTTGCCTCAGTGTGCGTTAAGTTAACGCTGGGCAAGTTCAAGTGTAGAATGCAGTAGAGCGCTGCAAACGACGACGGCAGCAGCAGCGCAGCGGCAGCGCAAGAGAGTCAACTGTGAGAGCGAAAGCAGCGCGCCGCGTCACGCATACGCATAGAAAAAAGCCGGCAAAGGCAAGGGCAATAGCAATGGACTGTAGTGAGAGCGAGAGAGCAAGAGCTTATATGCGCTGCAGCTTTCGTACTGTGTAGACTGCGCTGCGCTGCGCTGTGGTGAATTCAAAGTTTTTGTTGTTTTTGGGGTTGGCTAGACACATTGAACCACAAAAGTTCAAGATGAAAACACAAAATATCAACAATGACAGCTGAGTAGAGTAGTTGCCTGACTATGAATGGGGGAGGGGAGACTGGCTCTCTCTCAATCGGCTCTCTGCTGCCCACTCTCTTGTGGGCGCGCTCTCTCTCTCTCTAGTTTGTATGTCTGTGTGTTTGTTTGTCTCCACTTCGCTTTGGCCGACTGCCAAACGTTCAGTAGTACACTGGAGCAGTTTGGGTGTGAGTGCAAGCAGTGCATGTGTATGTATGTGTGAGTGGGTGACTCTTTGTGTGCATGCCTGTGTGTATGTGTGCTTTGCTGGGTGTGTGGGGCGTCATGTGCATGTCTTGTTGGGGTAGTTCGCTGCCGGCAAATAGCAAAAAACACATTTAATAGCAGCGACTCTCACACACACACCGACACACTGCGACACAGACTGCACTCACACAAGCGCAGCCATGTGTTGTATCTAAAAAAACTTGTCTACATGTCATACAACAACAACAACAGAAGCAAGCTGCAAAATTTATGCGAAGACACACAAATCCACTGAACGAGAGACCGACAATGCAGTCAACTGCTCTGCCAGCAGCTCTGCCACAGTTGGCGTCACGTTGCCACTCTCTCTCTCTCTCTCCCTCTCGTTCTCTCTTGGTCTCTCGCTCTCTCGCATAAATGCATAAGCCATGCACATAATAATCATAATAATTTTCTTTGCCCGGTTTGCCTTGTTCGGTTAGGTTTGGTTCAGTCCGCTTTGCTGTTAGTTTTCTGCGGACAGACGTGCGAGAGACAGAGGAGAGAAAGAGAGAGAGGGAGAGAGTAAGTGAGGTAGCTGCATGACGGCAAAGTCAGGTTTAATGTCGTTCAGTGGCGCGCGGCATTTGCAGTTGAGGCAGGCAGCGACGTTGGCAGCGACGGCTTGTTTGGTAGGGGGTTGGGGGGCTTGAAAAGTGGGCTGCGACTGATTGTGGGCAAAGACAACAGCAAAAACAACAACAACAGCCATATTGTGGCTAGTAATATGAATGAAGTATCACTGACAGAGGAGTCGTTTCAAGGGGGTTCAGAGGGGGCGAGCAAAGGCGTAGACCAATTTGGGCAATTTCTATGAAATATTTAAAACTTTACAGTAGGAAATTATCGGTTGTAATAACAGTAAATTAGTTGATACTTATTACGATAATATCCTAAATAAATGTAATGATTTTCTGGTGCATTAAAATTTTATAGTTTTTTAAAACGATGATATCCTAAATAAATGTTATTATTTATAATTTTATTGTTTTTGAAAACGATGAAGAAAGGCTCTCAAATAAATTTCGGGGCAATATCTTGATATATAATGAAATTCGACCGATAGGTATACTATATATTGCTCCGATCTTGCTTGTTTCGATTTATTTATTTAGGTTTAATCAAAATAACTCTAAAACTGACAAACTAGTTGCAAGAGATGGACGAAAAGACAGACAGACATTCCCAGATCGACTTCTTTGGTGATGCTGATTGAGAATATATATAATTTATGGTTTCGGATAGGTCTCCTAACCTTAATTTGAAAGATTTGAGCATTTACTTGAAGTGTCTAAATTAAAATAGAAAATTGAAAACATAGCCAAATACATACTATTCTTATTCTTTTCAATGTATCTCCAAAGCTTTCCATCTTCAACGATAAGAATACAATTATCAACTCATTAAACAATTGCTTTCACTTAGTTTTTGAAAATACAAGATTATAATTCATGTACTCAAGTGTTTTCCTTCTTTTCCTTCTCTGAAAATGAAATGCACTTGAAATTTTTCAACATGCGTATCTGATATATTACCACACCATTAAAGATAATTTTGACTTTTGTCAATGCCACCGAAAAGTCTCGAAAGTGCATCGCTTATTTAGCTTATCACTAAATACTTAGGAATATTTTTCAAGGGTCAACAAAGCGGGGGAACGAGGAGAGGGGCGTAGTGTTGTTGTTGCTTTACAATTGACCGTCAGCTTGGAAAAACTTTGTCATTTCATTTATTTCCATTCACAATTTTTATGTGCGTGCATTTTTCACTTTTGGCTTTTGCTTTTTCATTTTCTTTCTTTCATTCCTTTTCTCCCTGTTTCTCCTTCATGTTTTTATTGCCGTATTGACATTTCAATTACTTTTTATCAACGCAATTTATTTTCATGTCTTTGTTGATTGGTTGAGTTTCGATTTTGAGATATGGAACAGCTTATTTGTACTCATCTTATAACATATCTTTATATTTACCCAACTTGAACTGCATTTTGCGACTCACCTGTAAAGAAACAAGAAGAAAAATATATATCAATATTTTGGTAATTTGTGTTAATTGAGTGTTTGCCAAAGATCTTGGGCATTAACTATATATCTAAAGATATACTCGTATGCATGTGTACCAGGTAGAGCCGATACCGGATTTCATATATCTACGAAACACTCAAAAAATAGCAACAATTCTCGACTCGTCAAACTGTTTAACACATTTGCTTTATTTTCTACACATTTTTCTATATTTTATTTCGTTGTTTTTAATTTTTTGTTTTTCATGTTTTCCAATGTGAAGAAAAACCTTGACAACAATTTTCACGCTCGAAATGCGTGTGCTGAGAGAGGGGAGACGCCTGTTTACCCCACCAATTTGCATTTCAAGATGATGATAACGATTCCGACAATAACCGGAAAATTGCGAAAAACTTTGACTGGTTGTAAGGGGGAAAATTCAAGTTGGGTATCTTGATCACTTTTGATTGAAATCACAAATAGCTCTATTTGATTAGTCTTTCTCTTTTTCCCTCTAACTCTGTCTTTGTCATTTTCTCAAAATTACTTCAAATATTTTCGCTTTCTTTCTTCTAAATACAAAATAAACATATTTCATATTTCTTTTTCTCTTCTTCATCTTGAGTGCTCTGAATCTTAACTCACTTTCACTCTCCTCCTTCTCAATCAACTTGGTTACTTTTCCTTTAGAACAGCTTCTCATGATTGTCGTCTATCTACGGAACAAGAAATAGAATTGTCGCCACTCTTAAAGACCCCTTGACATCTGTGCAACATTCTTCGCGCTTTGGCATTATAATTTAATGATTTCTTTATCTCGTCCCGCCCGGTCGGTCGGTCTTCGGTCTGATAACTTTATTATTTGTGCACGTTTCTTGTGTCAACGGCGACACATTCAGTTGAATGCAAAATGCAAATTCAAATTGAAAATTGCGACACTCAATGAGGCGACACTTGACGAGCTGTCTACAAAAAAAGAGGAATAAAAAAATACAACTACATGACTTAGGGTGCTCTACAGCTGTGCTTTGAACAGGGGCGTAAGCGTTCGAAATTTCAAAGGGGGGATAGCAGTAAAATGCGATCCATAAAAAACGGAAATAGAAAACGAAATTATCTTTCTTCTGTGTATTAAAAAATTGTTCTTTAATCCAAAAATTAGGCAATAATTTATTTACTTTCCTACATATTCAGGCCACTTTTAACACTAATGCGCACAAGCACGTGACAAGGTATATTTGCAGGGTATCTCACGGTCTACTGCACACGACACACGACTCTCTTTTTCCAGACGTCCGGGGCATAATGCAGCACAAGTAATGCCCGACTGATATTCAACTGTCTGGAATTTTATTAAAATAATTTACGTTTGATGCCGTGCAATTTCTTGAACTACCACCCCTCGCAATACCCTCCCGCCCTGCCTGTGCCACCTAGTGGGGTCTCTCTGCCAGACAGACATGTTGGCGTGTTGATTTAGATTTATATTCATATGCAACAATATGTATGCTGCACACATATTATTATTGTTGTTGTTGTTGTGGTTGTTGTTGCTGCTGCTGTTCATTTTTGTTGTTATTATTATGGTTGATATTATTATTTATTATGAATGTCAACTCGCGTGACATTCTTTCATTCAATGCGACAATTTCAGACGGCGCAAAGTTAGAAAACAAGTGAAGAGAATATTGATAGATTGAAATCAACATGTGGAAAGCGAAAGAAGCAGTTGAAAGACGATTAAATACGCTGAAATTACTTAAGATATTCGCCAGAATTACTTCAGGAATTGTTGAGAATTACTCAAGGAATTGTTTTGAATTACTTAAAGAATTGTTGAGAATTACTTAAGGATTTGTTGAGAATTACTAAAGAAATTTCTAAGAAATTCTTAAGGAATATTTAAGACTTATTTCAGGAATTGTGGCAAATTATTAGTGCTAACTTTAGAACAGTGAACTTTAATAAGTGTATAGAACTATTAAAGCTGTACTCCTTTCATCCTTTTGAAAAGCGACAAAAAAAAATAATTACTGAAGGAACTGTCCAGAATTACTTAAGAAATTGAAAAGAGTCACTTAAAGAATGACTTAAAGAATTATTTAGAATTCCTTCAATTAACTTTGAACCAATAATGAAGTAGAAACAAATTTATCAGAGCTGAACTCCTTTTATCCTTATTACCTTAGATTTCTTAACTTATTTGCTTAAGTCTTCTGAAGAACTTTAATTGTATTTGGAATCTAATTAACCTAATCAATAAAGGATAAATTTTCTTGTTTTTACCTTTTCTTCATTAAGCTATACCTTCTCTCTTTAAAACACCATAAATAATACAACTATTCAATCTACCCTTTACACAATCCACTTCCCTACAGGGTATGCCTGACAACTATAATAAACCGTTGACGCCTCGTCGTTGTCTGATTGTAATGGAGACTGACAACTCGACGCTAAAACTCAACCATTGCATACTAAATAGCAAGCAGTGGGCGTGGCCCACGCCTCAATATCGATAGTACCCAGCACACGTGCCACATGTTGCAGAAGGCAAGCGGGCAAGTGGGTAGTCGTCAGAGGAGCGAGGCAGGTGACCAACAAGTTGCCACGAAATGCATATTGCGTTGTGTTGCTTTGCTTGTGTTTGTGTGTGCATCCTTGTGTGGCATGCGAAGTACATGCAGCATTGCGGCATCGGATTACAGGAGATCACACAGAGGAATCACAACCCGTTGCCAGTTAACAGTTGCGCTCAGCACGCGCCGACACCCACGCAAGGACTTCAAGGTCATGGATCAAAACAGTCTGTGGCGCAGTTACAGCTGCCAGTGGGCGTGGCAAGGGCCCGCAACAAGCAACCCACTGGCCACGCACTACTTGGTTGCACTTGTCACACACAATTTGCGTCGTTTCAACTGGAAAAAACCCTTGCAGTCCCTACCCTTCCGTCCCTGTTTTCCTCTTTTAGCCTTTCTTTAGCCCTTTTTAGCGGGAACGTGCGGTTGCATTTATTTTCGAAATTGCAAATATTTAATCAGCTGCAGGGTGTTATTTTCGCTTTACAAATTTCATTTACACACTTCCCTCGGTTTAATTAAGTCCGCTTGATTTACTTGCTAATTCTATTTACACATTTTGTTTTGTTTAATGGAATTACGAGAACCTAATTATAGCCGATAATGAAAGGCTTTCTATTGACCTGCAAACAATTCAATCAGGCAAATATATTTAAATCAAATGAATACTCTTTATAGTGAATATATACACAGATCGAAATGTTAGAACTATGAAATTCATCAAGTTTACGCTTTAAATATGTGAAAAGGTCATTAGTTTTCTTTTTTTTTTTTTTGGCTTTGTAGTAAAATTAAATATATTTATTATTTTTTCCTTTTTTTCTTATAATTAAATATTAAATTAAATATTTTTCACATTTATTCATTTTTCGCCCCGCCCACTTTGAGCTGCACCTGTGCATTTACTAAACCTACAAAAAATTGCCCGAAAAATATGAAGTTTCTTTTGTAATTACCTTTGTGAGTGAATCATTTAAGTGCATATTCAGATAAAGTAAATACTTATTCAGGAGTTACGACATGACTTTCGCATCTGTAAAACTGTTTACAACAAAGGTAGACACTGTCGCCTTTGCCCTCTCTCTGACTCCGCAAAGAGACCTTACACACACATACATTTGTATTCATTTTCATATGCACTCACACTTGGATTTATATTCATTTACTTGCCGCCAGTTCAATGAACGACTTCGTCGCTGCGGTTCTTACTCATTTGATGTTTTTTTGTGCGCCGCAAAGTTTTTACCTAATTAAAACAACAAATTGCTGGGAAAACCACGCACACACACACAGGCAGACACGCACACCCGCAGCGATAATGCACGTCTGCCTAAAACAACAACCGATAATCAGTAAATGCAATTAAATAGCCAAATATTAAATATATAGCAGCAAAAGTTGCCTTCTTTCATTGCTGTTTCTCCCCCTTCAACACTTTAGGGTCTATTCGCTCCCTCGTCTGGGCAATGAGTTATCATAATTTGAGCTTAACACGCGCGACGCCCAGCAAATTTATCCTAATAAAAGTTTATATAAGTCTGAAATTTGTCGCTGATTTTTGCATGAAGTCGCCAAAAAAAAAAAAAAAAAAAAAAACTCTAATTGGGTCGGAACATGTCGCGACGCTTTGCCATTGTGCTACCCTATACTTTTTAGTGCTGAGAGGTGGTTTGAATATGCAATAAATATACTAAAATAGGTTACCCAATACAATTTTATTGTTACTTTATTTTTTTTTTTTTTTTTTTTTAGTTAATTCAAGAAACTAAATATTTTTTTTTCCTTATCACCTACAGGGTATTATTTAGTTGAAACTGCTTTTTAGTGACTTAGCTAAGGCAGGAGTAGGAGTACTTATGAAGCGTCTGGCTGCAAATTGAGCAACTGCGCGGGTTAATACAACTTGGTGTCATAATTTACAAAGACGAAGTAAATTAGCCAGAGACAAGTCATTAATTAGCTTTTGCTGACAACAGAGAGAGAAAAGGAGAAGAGCCCAGCATTTAATTAAAATTTAAAACAAAAATAAACCTTACTTAGAAATGCATTCTACCTTTGTGGAACTAACTTTTATATGCCCCAAATTCGCATCACAGCAAACTTTTCCACAGCCTTCAGTGTTTGACATACTGAATATTAACTTCAAATAAAAACATGTTCCAGGTCTATTGATTTCAATAGACCAATAAATTATTAGCAGTTTCTTTTCCCATACATACATTTAAACAATATCTTCCGGACATATGCCACCTCATTGCCAAAAATGAGGGGCATTACGAATTGGTCAATTTGCTTGGGACTGTCACTCCTAGTCTGGTTAGTCTTTTACTATTCCAAGTTAATCGGGAGTCAAGATGAAACAAGATTTGGTAAGAAACACAGCAGGCAAATCAAGCAAACTATCGAAAAAAAACAAAACATCATTCTAGCTGTAGAATATGCTTGCCACACTACAAAAACAAAACACAGAAACAATCGTAAATAATATTATGATGTATAGTATTAATTCTAATAACTATACGCTAGATAATGAGCTGCAGGAACCATTCTCGGCGACCTGTAAATCAAGCTCGATCGATGTATATTTGCATTTCTTTTGGATATTCGCATGCATCTATGCATTATCGAAGTTTACAGAACTCTCTGAACGATATCTAAGCGCCAAGATTGCATTCAAGGAACGCAACTCGTATATACGTGTACTAAACGATGAATGGGAGAAGACATTGAAGCTCTACGAACAGGATCGAACACAATTGGATAATCAGCTACAGGCGCTGCGGGAGAAGAATTGCGGACTGGAGCAATCGATGCGAGATCTGAGAGATTGTAATCTGCACTTGATAAGCGAGAATTTTATGCGAACCGTGCTGCAGGATCAACAGATACAGGGTCTCGCGCAACGTGTACAGGATCAACAGCAACCGTCGAATATTTATATAACCAATCGCCATATTCATCTGACGCGACAAGTTTTTCTCAATGAGGGCCACCTGGATGTCGATTTACGGACAGCTGGCGGACAGGAGGTCTATTCAGCCAATAAGTCCTTCAACATTTGGGTGCGTTATCTCAAGATGCGCAAATGCTACATGGGACCCATTGCTGATCCCAAACTGGTATTCAATGGCGATCCGGATCATATACCGCCAATCATTATGACAACAGAACAGTTGGCAAAACTACAGGGTATATAATGAATGACTCATAAAATGAATATATGATAGTATATATAATCTCTTTCTTTCAGGCATGATCTAATTACGTTTGAAGATCACAAGATTTAGCTATTTGCGATTTAAAGAAAGACAGACCAACAAAAACAAATTTTAAGAATCAAAAATTGAAAAAATTTTTAAAATTTTCTTCGAAATTGTCGGACAACGAAATATGCGAAAGCACCACAAAACAAACATGCGTTGATCTGTTCAGATTCTATATTTTTAGTACTCCAAACCCGAATAAGTCCCAAACACTCCCCAAATGTAGCGAATGCAACCAGTAAATGTACTTTATACCTCTTAACACAATTCCCCATGTACATTTATTTATAATGCCTTGCATTTTGTAAACGGTTCTTCAATGCATAATAATAATATTTAAATCAAATCTTATTTTCAACTTGTTCTTCGTTTGTGCTTGGTAACTTCTGGTTGTTGGTCTTCCAATGGGTTGCAAATTTGGTAAATGTTAAGTTATTATGTTGTGTATATTTAAAGGAACTGCATTATGACTGAATGAAAGAATACTTTACTCTGTATTATAAATTATTGAGGGTTTGTAAAGTATATTTTGATTTTGACAGATTTTTCCAAAACTGCTGTGATTTGATTGAATGTGACTTAATGAAGTATATTTCAGTCTGCGTATATATTATTATTATATATTTATTATATTATTATATTTATTATTATTATATTACATATTTTATTATTAAACATATAAGAGTCATTAAATATTTGTGCTGTTCCATGATCTAAAAGGACATACAGTAAACAACATTATATAAAATGTTATTTGCATGACTGTTAACATTATCATTATGTCTTCTGTTCCACATCCACACTGTTAACTTTCCCATACGATTTTAGAGAACCTTCGGCATCGATTTCAAATATGTTCTATTTGCTGTTTGTCTGGAACGGAGTGTGCACATCTGGCGGTAAGGAATCACAGACGCTGACGTTGACTTATCTGAACGTCAGCGTCGCAGTTTTAGTTATTCTTCTGCGCCCCGCCTTTCTCTCTCTTTCTCTCTTCTCATTCACAGTCTGCGCCCGTTGCTGCTTCCACTCTTCGTCCCATTCATTGCCTGCGCTGGGGTCACTGGCAGTTATCGGTGCAATTTTGTAATCAGTCGCCGGCTCAAGGTTAACTGCTCTGCCGTATACCCTGTATGCGCTGCCCCACAACTCAGCCACCCATTTCACACACTCTTTCACCATCTCCCCTCCCATCTCCCCCTCTCTGCATTCTGTTTGCACATATTGACAGTCGCCATACTTGTTTTGCATTTGTATTCGCACTCATCGTGTGTGCACGACTGCGCTTTCGACTGTATTTCACTTTTTTTTCGCTTATATTTATTGTTATATTTGATTTCATTTCTGTTTTATTTTTTTCCTTCCTTTTTCTCTACTTTTTGGGTCATTTGCCCGTCTCGACTGTCTGGAAAGCGGTTTTTTCGTATATTTTTCTTGTTGTTTTTATTGTCACTTTTGTTAATTTAGATTTATTGCCATTTAAATGCACTTCCATTGTATTTGCTCTGTGCCCCGACAGTTGACGTTTTTCGAATGTTTTTTACAGTCTCGTTTTGTATTTTTGCCCACGGTAAGCTTTGATTGCAGGCAAGTATAGCCTAATGAGCTCTGTAGACAGACAGTTTTTTTTTTGTAGATAGAATTAAATTGCATTCACCTTTTGGGGAACATAACCTCAAATTATTTTTTTGTTTTCTTATTAAAAACTCTCTCATCTAAATTTAAAAAATCTTTTCTTAACTAAAATGCAGCTTTACAATTAATTTTTGAACGTTGTTAAGGCTAGAGAATAAAAAGGAAATTTTTGCAAAAAAAAAAAATGAGTAAAACTTGCACAAAGCAAACTTCTTTATTTCAATTTAAAACGAAACAAAGTAGACTTTGTCTCCTATAAAGTTATCTAGTTATTTCATACTTTTGTACACAGTCATCTTTCACCAGTCAACACAATATTAAAATATCGAAATGTTTCGTCAATTCATTAACAGCCATGGTACACAGGAATTTCTATTCATGATCGCCATAGCTGAGACTTTACACATCATGGACAGGATTTGGTTGCCCGTAAAGGTCGAACATGCACAAGCGGATTTCAGTTCATCGTTATTCCTCTTTGGTTCAATGCTGCTAATGATGAAGTATATCTCATCCATTCAAGATCCAAAATGCTCAATTCAGAATATGGCAATAAATGCTATCTTGTTCTATGCACAAGTGATAGCGACGCTGATTATTTGGAGTACACTGCGTAAGTGGATACATGCAATGTTCACGAACGAAGCTATTGGATATTCTTGTTGTTTGATCCTTTCGGGGGCACTTGTCTATTGCGGCTTAACGGTCTGGATACCGCAATGTCTTCCAAATCGTCAGCTTGCATGGCGCCGCTTGAAACTGGAAGCATCCCGATTATCACTTGGCATTAGAGATTCATCCAATGATATTATACAACGCATTTGGAAAAAACCTCGTCCATTGCGTACTGCTCCACAGCGTATGCGCCGTTGAGAGGGATGGCGAACACTATAACACTATATACATATATAGGAAGTCCACAGCAAAATTTCTTACATTGAAGTTTGATAAAAGTATGTAGATATATAATATGAAGGTTTCCCCTTTATTAATATCATTTCTTCTTAGATTTCCTAACCCATTCTTACACAAGCTTTGCACTGCTTACTCTCTTACGCTTTCAAAAATTCATCAACTCTGGACCACAGTAAGATGTACCATATATACAAGTACATTTATATATAGTTTATATAATCGGCCGCAATGAAATTTTGTGTTTCATAGCTTATATTATATTTTTATATCTATGTCTATCTTACACCTTTAGTCCGTTATACAAATTAAATAAATGCATGCTATAAATATTTGTAGATTCATAAATATAACTCTCTTTGTCATATATTTAGATCGACTTGTTCGAACTGTAATTGTTTTGGAACAATACAAGCACAGCGGTTCTATCTGCGGTTCCGTCCTCCCACATTTAATACCAAACTAACTGTGTATTGGGTCATGGTTAACAACGTCAACAACGTCATTCGATTACCCGCATTCCCCACACACACACACTTCTTGGTGTATTTTAATTGTTTACCTCTGCATTTCGCTGCCCTTTCCCCCCTCAATCGATGCGTCGCTTGTTCATGCCGAGACAGATATGACGCAGTCTCTTGCATTGTTTTGCGCTGTGACTATCGTAATTTGCTACGCAAATATCAATTGCATACGAAATTCAACCTACGTATTTGTTGATAGATAAAGACTGAGGTGCCCAACCCTCTACCCCTATGCCTTCAAAAGTGGGCGCCACACCCACAGTTTATGTTAACAATTTCCGAGCAATTTTTCACTACGCACTTTGCACTCTTTATGCATATGATTTGCATAGATAATTTGTTTACCTCTCAGTCTCTCACTATCCCAGCAGAATCTCACAAAATGTTCATGCCATTAACCTACATACAGAATAGCATAACATAGAGTAGAATAAAAGACAGGCAAGGGGCAAAAGAGAGGGACTGTGAGCGCGAGAGAAAAATCTAATCGTTAATTGGCACACTAACCCCAAACAAATGGGCGAAATGGGCACCACAGCCGGCACTTGCCATTGGCCCCATTTGCCGGACTGATAAAAATAGTTTATCAAGGTTATTTGCCAAAAAAAAAAAAAAATGAAGAGAACAACACAAAAAACAACATAATAGCAAAGCAACAATAAAAAAATCGCGACAAGCGAGACGAAAAAAAAACAAAACGAACAAAAACGAAAGCGAAATCGAAAGCATGTGGGTGCCTCAATAAAGTGCGCGAATACCGACCGCAACAGTAATTGAAAACGACCTTGAGATAATGGCCCCATTTGTGCAGATATTTCCACAGCACTCGAATATACATTTGGGTATTTGTTTGTATTTGCCGAAATTCTTAGGTCCTTCATTTGTTTAGCTGCAAACTGAACCAGGAACAGAAAGTACTTTTAATAGAAAGAAATTGGGCACTCAAAAGAGAAAAACAATTGTTTACAATTTGTATTTGAATAGCAATAAAATAGCAAATAGAATGAGAGCCGCGTCTATATCTCTCTTTTTCTCTGATATAACAAGTAAAGTAGAAATGTTTTTTTTATTATTCCCCTCCTAATACACTAGCAAAGCTGATAACTTTAGCATCGTATTTAATTCAAACAAAGCCTCTTCTATATTACCTCCATCTATAAGATGATATTGATATTGATTTTGTCATTAGGAAAGCTTTACTTCGCCAAGAAAAAGAAGAGCTACGAAACGCAAATGAATGGAGATTATCGAGTTCCGTTCGTGGCCAGACGAATCTTCAATAAAATTTCATATGCAATATAAATCGAAAAAAATAAATCAGCATTGACAAACAGCTTCATAAAAATTCAATCAACAATATGAGAGAGCTGAAAGTACAAATTTCAAAGAGATACCAAACACACGTACAATATATACTATATATTGGTATATATAGTAGATGTGACATCAAATAAAACTCTGACGACTCTCAGTGTGAACCCGAACACGCGATTCAGTTGCAGTAGGTTCAATAACTTCGTCGTATTCAATTCCATGGAATATCTAAACATCTGTCTGATTGTACACACGCGTCACATGACCAAAAGAAGGCAAGAGAGTGACAGAGAGAGAGAGACAAAAACGCATATAATAATTAAATAAAACGCGCTGCACATTGAACTCAAATTTGGCATAGATGTCGAACAAAAAAAAAAGAAATAGCCGAATAATTAAATTATGCCATCGACAATAAATAGGAAGAGACTGCGAATAGCGCGAACTGCATTTCTAGGCGTAGATTATAATGATTCGGAAATACCCTAGAGAATTTCATATTATATAATATATTTATTTAGAAAAATTATGAAATAAATTCCTCAGCTTGTCAGCCAGAGAATTACTAAATATATATTTTGCTTAAAACTTTTCTAATTCATTTATGATTTATTTCACATATAAAAAGTTATATCTCACTATAAAACCCAACAACTTCAGCCAAATGTAGGGTATACAAGCAGAAACATTTTTATTTATGGGTCAATGTGCTAGTTTGCGGTAAACTGAGTTTTTGGCCCAAAAAAAAATATACTAAAAATATAAAAAATGGCAGAAAAATTGGAGAAAAAAAATATGGTTGACCGTGGTGCATTGACACCTTATTTCGCCAGAGATTCTAAGCAATACGCAACCGCAGGCCGCAGTTCATTCACACAGCGAACAACGCAAAAGAAGGCAAAACGTCGAGTCCGGGGAGATTAGGCAGATAAGGGCTTCAAAAAGATATGCCCCTCTCTCGAAAAAGTCGACAAGGTGTCGCAATGAAAGCAAATAAAAAGTGAAAAGATCGAGAATGAGTATGAATAGACAGATAAAAAAAAAGAAAAAAAAGCGAAGGCAGCTAAACCGTACGAAACGTTTCGTTTGTTTACCCAAAATTAGGGTCAGGGCTAGAGGCAAATGACGACAGAAACAGACAGTCAAGACAGTCAGTCAGACAGACAAACAGTCAACCGACAGCCTTTCTTTCTTATCCCCTGTCTGGGTTTCAGTATCTCGTCTATCTGTCTCTCTTTCTCCGTCTGGTTTCTATCTGTGTCATGCGAAAGCGAAAATTCTCTGAATACGAGATGGCATTCATTCCTTTCCAGACTTTAGGCGCATGCAGCCTACCCCGCATACTCTCCGCACCTATCCTCCCTACACCTTCATCAGCCTGCTTTCATACTAATTTCATAGAAACGCAGCCACAAGCTCAAGTTCGTTCTGTCCCTATTCTCCACCTCCCCTCCCCCTTTGCACCTCTCCCGCTGCTGTGTCTGGCCCACAAATGGCAGACTAAAATTTTCTATGTACACCCGAAACTCTCAAAATATTGCAGCCCGCCGGCCATTTTGGTTTTACTGTGTCTTTCTTTTTTTTTCGCCTCTTTTGGCTTCTCGTTTTTTTTTCGGCAATTTCATTTTTGCCATTGTTCTGTTGTTGTTGTTGTCGCTGTTGTTGTGGTGTCTGCTGCCGCGCGCCTTCGCTTCAACGCCCACATTGCAAGCTATCGCACCCTCCTCCTCCCAACCTGCTAGGCTGGCGCACAACCCGCCAACGCCTTTGCTCTGTCGACGTCGCCGTCGTCGTCGTCGTCTGTTGTCGTTTTTCGTTTGTTGTTGTTATATTTGTTCTCTGAAGCGCAAAAACGTGTCGCTGTCTGTTTTGTTGCTGGGGTTTTATATATAAATTTGCTTCGTCTGTTCTCGCACATTTTCGTTGTGCTCTCGCTTTGCCGTAGCTATAAACATGTTCTGTATTACATGTTAATTTAATTTCATTTAATTTATTGTTAATTTTTTGTTATTTTAAAATGTATTTTTTGAGAATTTTCTTAGTTTTCTAAAATATTTGTAAGAAGAACTTCCATTTAGCTAAATAATGTATTATATTCCCCAACAAATTCAGCGGTCCTGTGGCGCAATGGATAACGCGTCTGACTACGGATCAGAAGATTCCAGGTTCGACTCCTGGCAGGATCGAAGATATACTTTTTTAGAAATTTCTGGAAGGGATTCCACTTTATTTTTTTATATTATTACTTTTCATAATATTTTTTTATTAATTCATTTATTCACTCTGTAATAAATAATGATTTCATTAAATTTAAAATAACAAAAAATTATCAACATTCGCGTTTGTTTTTAAGATTCTTATATGAATAAATTTAAATAATATTTGAAACCGTTAATTATATTTATTATTTAATTAAATTTATAAAAAATAAAAATTTAAACCCTGCACAGCAAAAAGTTTTCTTTTCGCCCAACGTGGGGCTCGAACCCACGACCCTGAGATTAAGAGTCTCATGCTCTACCGACTGAGCTAGCCGGGCACTTGCGGGCGTCTTGCCAAACGCACAACTTGTGGCCCAGTCAAGAACTACAAACAGAAACTAGAACAAGAAGGCGAATTGAGAGAAACCCAATGTGGAATTTCCGTAAAAGCAAGAAGACAAATGTATAAACAAAGGCAGCGAAATGAAAGGCATTAATAATAAATACGAACGCCCACACATACGTGCCTTAAGGTGGAACTGTGCCCCACTGCGTATGCGTAATTTAGTTTCAGCTTTGACTTGTCTTGCGATGCAGGTCAAACTAATTAGCAAATAAACAATTGAATCGATGTAGTTTTGCTGATTACCTGCAGCAGCACCACCGCCATCGGCTTGTGATTGGCAGCGAAACGCCGTCGCGTCCCCATTGTGAATTAATCTACAAGTGCGCCACGTTGTAATCACAACGCGCCTCCGTCGTACGCCCCCTCCCACTGCTGCCAGTTTATGGTTACATTGTAGTTGCGTTTTAATTGCATTTGCTTTAATCAGTTTGTCTGGCATATAATTTTCCTTGCATTTCATTCATATACTCGCACACTCTCTCGCTCTCTTGCTCACTGCGAAAACTACTCGCACACAAACACAAGCAAATAATAACAACAACAACTGCAACAACAACAACAACTACAATACAACTACAACAGCAAGCACACTATTCATAGATTTCTATTTCATTTCACCCTGACCCACCGCAATAGTTTTCTATGTACCCCTTTTTCGCAGTCGTCGCTGTAGTCGGCGTCGAGCTTCGCGACTGCAAGCGCTACTACAACAATAACAATGCAAACTATTTATGGCAAAATTTTTTTTGTTGTTGCTGCCGCTTTCTTTCGCACTCTTGTGTGTGTGTGTGTGTATGTTTGCCGCTCTTGATTTAGTTTTTTTTATGGGGTTCGGCTTGATTTGAATGCTCTTTATAAAGGGAAATATAGCAAGCTGATTGGGTTTGAGTATGGAATTATATATTACTATATAGTGTAGTTATTTTCAGTTTTTAATACAGTAAAATAATCAGAATTTTTCACAGAACTGTTATAATATTTTCTTCTATTCTATTAACTTATACTTTACTTTGCCCCCTTTTTCTTGATTTTCTTAAATCTATACGTATTCATTATTTTAAATTTATTTGCAATATATTTTTCCTCTATAAATTTTCCCTTATTATCTTAATTCTTTACGTATTCTTTATTATAAATTTATGTTCTAAATATAAATATATTAATCGATCAATTCCTTTCACACTCTATTCATAATTTACTAATCTCTTCATTCAGAATTATATTTAACTATCTTCAAACTCTCAATCTTTAAAATGTATAGCGTATCTTAGCTTCGTTGTATTTTCTAGCCACAGCATTATTATGTTTCTCTCACTCTTTATGTTGTTTTTGGTATTTTATTTCTGTCTGCGTCGGTTCATTGAGTTTCATTTGCGATAAAGCGGCGCCGGCGCCGACGCCGACGCTTGCCACGCACTTTTTTACGCACACCCCACGAAGAGCAACAGCAACAAATATAAACATTCAAACAGCGACAACAACAACAAATTGTGGTTGACAAAAGTGCGAACAAGTGCGAAATTTCGTGCAGACAGCTGTGTGTGTATTTGTGCACACATACATACATAAATTCCAGTACGTATGTATGTGTAGGTGTACGGTGCGTATGCGTGGGGTTTTGTGAGTCATTACGCATACGCCGCGTTGTCTGCGACGCACATTCCAAATGGAGGCAATTAAAGTGTGTGTTCCCTCCTGCCCAAAATGTGCGAAAGAGTAGGGTTTTGTTTTTGTTGTTAGCAAAGGTAAACAATATTAGTTATGGCAAAGATAAGCACAGAAGGCTTTGTAAAATGATTGATAAAGGCAGGCAAAAGAGTTTCACAAGGTTAGGCGAGTTTTAAAATGGTTGTTCATGTTTTAAAAGAATTTTTTAAGAATCCAAAAAGAATTATGTAGTTATTGTATATAAATATTATTTGAATATATATTTTCTTCATATTATTTTAATATATTTTCTATATATTGTTTTAATACAATATTTATATTTTCTCGTATTTATTTAAAATATTCCTCTGAGATTATTCTCTTCTCCCTAGAGGTTTTTTTTCCCCTTTTTATGCATTTATTTAATTTGATTTTTTGATATATTGTGCTATATTATTTTTGGCTTTCTCACACTCTTTTTTAGCACTGATTCATTTCGCAATTCGTAAATTTCTTGCTCCTCCTCTCTCTCTCTTGTTTTTTATGCCTTTGTTCTGGTTTTCATTTGCGTGTGCTTTGATTTGAAATGCTTTGTTCGTGTTTCACTTAGTATAGCAACACCTATATATATTTATATACCTATACCTCTACCCATAGCTTTCTATATGTGTGTATCTGTATCCGTATCTGTATCTGCAAACACATATGTTAGCTACACATGCATTTTGGATTCTTCTTTTTTTTCGTTTGCCTTTTTACGTATTCTTGTATTTTACTTTTTCAGCTTTCTTTCGTTCGTCGTTTGTTTGTTTTTTATATTTTTTTGGCAATTCAGGTATATATTATCAAAATTTTATTGCGTCTTAGGTTCATTGTTTCCCCTGAAATGTGTGTTTGCAATGCACTCAAAGTTGTATTTGCTGGCACATTGTTTAATCTCAGCAAGAATTGAAAATTCCGCTTGACTCTGATCTGACACCTTGATTAATATAGACAACAAGTCTGGGGGATTTCTTATATTTGACGAAGGTCTTGAAATCTTTTTATTTGTAGAATTTTAAGTTTTTATTTAATGTGTTACTTTTTTCAGCATATTGTTGGCTTTCTCTATACTCTCTCTATACAAAATATTTCTTCAAGTTGACCTTTAAATGTTTATCATAAACTTCCTTTAGATCTTTCTCTATTTTTTACAAATCACAAAGGATATTGGTATATTTATATCTGCCTATTTATATATACCCTTTGCTATCTTTCTCTATATTTTCTTTTGCCTTGTTTTTGCATGTCACACACACACACGATGTATATCAGCTATTCGCTCACTTTATGAGTGCATTGCCTCGCATTAGTTCGACATTAATCATCAGGTATTCTCGCAGCTACACAAAACATCAATCAAATATCGAGCAAAAGGAACAATAAACAAGCGAATAGCTGCAGTAGCCCGCACTACCTTCCTCCCTCTCTCTCTCTATACATCTCTCTCTCTCTCCCTCTTCATAGATTACTTTTAATTAATGGCCTTTGTTTGTGCGCTAAAACTTTTACTATATATGCACACAGACATGTGCATACATATGTATACTCTATATTCGTATTCACATATAGCGCTCTTATATTCATGAGTAGATTCGCGTATATATTCATTGCACTCGACTGTGGCATTTGTTGAGATAAGCATTGCCGTTTCGAGCTATTAAATTCATTTCAATTTGAAAGCGAGAGTGTAGAGCGAAAGAGAGACCATAGAGCAAAAAGGAAGGCACAGGGGAAGAGAGAGAGACAGAGAGAGATCGCGATAATGACTGTGTTTACCAAGTGCGAATATGTATGTCCATATGCAGGTATTCTTCATATTTGTTCTACAATATCTACATACTATACTGTACTAGATATATATAGTATATTGTGTTACCCACTCGGATACGCTTTCTAATTGGACTTTGGGGAGAAAAATAATACTATGCAAACTGCTGCAGATTAATCAGACATTGCCCCAGAGAGTAAGGGGTGTAGACATTTGAGGTTTGGAGTAGAAAAACGATGATTGCACATTAGAATCGAGTAAAGAATTAGTCATAGAAGGAAGCAGGCTGCATATGGCGATATAGGGACTATCGATAGCAACTAAATGCACTTAAAACGATTGTTTCTCTTCCGGAGTCATAAAACTATCGATAAACTTACATATTTGTTCTTTTCTTATTTATGAAATAGAAAAGAAACGAACTTTTTAATAGAATCTATAGATATAAACTATCGATAGTAGTTCAAATAAATATTATCGATATTTACTCGTCGTCGATAGTATAACTATCAATTGTTAATTATTTGTTCAGGCTGGTTAAGGCGATGCAAGGACTATCGATAGCACTTTAATGCATTTATAACGATAGTTTCCTTTTGGGAATTATAAAACTATCGATAAACTAAACAATTTCTTGTTTTCTCATTTAGGAAACAGAAAACAAGTAATTTTTTTAATAGATATTTAAGTATAAAATATCGATTGTAGTAAAATTCAATTTTATCGTTATTTACTCATTGTCGTTAGTACAACTATCGATATTTTGCATTTGCTATGTTAAAAATCGACATTTCAGTAGTATTATTAATTTAACACCGATATTAGTAATCGATAGTCTCGATAACTCGCTTACCATATCTAACAACACCCCAAAACAAACAGCCAAAAGTAGGCAACAAACTATTCATTCAAACTACAACTCTCAATACTATTTATGCGCCATCTCTCTCTCTCTCTTTTTCAAATTCTTTGTCACTTTCCATTCGCTGTGTCATGTAAGATGAGATCATTTGAGTTATTAGCGGTGCTGTTGAATTGATCCCGCTAAAACTAAATCATATAGGCGACAAAAAAAAGCATGAAAACAACAAGAGAACAAGAGAAAAACAACAACTCATTGTATGAAACAGTTTTTTAAAAACACTTTTTTTTTGTATTCTTAGCGTTTTGTATTTGCAAATTGAGCAGCCATTTTTGATTTTTGATGACGCGCACAGCGACCGAATGACATACAGTCGAACAGCAACGCGCACACACACACACACACTGTTGCAGGCACAAGCTGCAGATACATTTACAGATACAGACACACAAGCACGTGTAGCGTTTGCTGATGAAACGAAACGAATTGCCCCTACGAAATTTCATATATTTATTGTATACACTCAGACACACACACATGCATGCATGTATATGTGTGTTAATGGGTCTCTGACCTGATTTAATATTAATAAATATCGTGCTGTGTGAGTGCGACGGAATGAGCAATAAACACAAAGCGAATGAATAAGGCGAAAGAATACTTTTTGCATTCCCCATAAACATTTTAAAAGTCACAATCTCAACGCAAGTTGTGGTTAACTTTATTTTTATATGTTTATACTTATATTTTTTCGACTCCCATGTACCCCTTGCAGGCAATACTATATCTTCTGGATTCTTCTTTCAAACATATTCAAGTTTGCATAACAGCGCAAACATTTGGAGCGAAAAAACCCTGACGAAAAATGAATGAATAACAAACCTTGACGAAAATTCTTATCAATAATTGCAAAAAAAATACAAATTAAATAACAAATGGCAATAAAATTAAGCAAATATCAAGTGAGGGCCTTGAAAATGGCATGCATGACTAAGAAATACTCTAGAAACCATTGTTAAACATGCTCAATTTTTTTATTTTTAAGTTGCTTTCGATAGTTCAAAAATACTATCGCTAAAAACAAACAATCTACTCTATTTATTCAAATGATTCATTTGCCACTGCCACGCCCACATACAATTTTCACCCACAAGCGTCGCTGATAGTTCAACATACCCCTACACATATTCCGACCCCTTTGCCCCCTTTCCTTATCGCCCTCCCTCTCATCACATATACCTCTCTCTCTGCTTGTTCACTCTCAGTGCGAATTTTGTATATGAACAGAAATTATTATCAACAGCGTCTGTTTTTATTTTCGCCTTATGAGGGTGTGTGCGAGCGTCTGTGTGTCTGTGTGTGTTAGTGCAACTGCTGTGAGGCTGTGTGGGTGACCTTGAAAACGGTTGCTTTGTTGTTGGCACATTTTGGAAATTATCGCGCGTGTTTCGTTGTGTGCGTTAAGAGTCGCAGTCTGTATGAGTCTCCCTCTTTCTCTCTTGCTCACTCACTCGCTCTGTCCCTCTCACGCGCACTCTCTCTTTCGCTGTATTGATGAAATGAAAGTCAATGGGTTTGTTGTTGCTTTTTCGGGTTGACAAAATGCAAGCAGCTCAAATTGAAATGCGCTCGTAATTATCGCTCGCTGCGCCATGAAATTAATTATCTTTTTACAGAGATGTACGATAAACTTGTGCGCCACATGAAAAAAAGCCAAAGTTCGCTGTATTAATTCAAGGCCAAGTGCACACAAAAACATATAGTACATTGTATTATATATATAACAGCAGCAGCAGTAACAGTAGCAACAACAACAATGGCAAAAAATATACAAAGCGAAACTGCAAAAATGAAAATAATAAACATGTTGGCGATAAAGTGAAGAGGGCGAAATGATTTGAAGTGAGAGTGGAAGAGAGAAGGGAAATACTTAAATAAAATATAAACAGAATTATAATATCAATGTAAGAAGGGAAGTGTAAGTATTACAGATTGCTGGGAAAACAAAATAATTGAAAATAAAGAAACAGACGTGGATGAAAAGCGACATACGGCATGCCGAATGTTTTTTACTCTTGCGGGGTCTTATTTCCTTTGATTGTTCCAATATTAGTTTATATATTGTTGCAAAATTTAACGGCATTGTTTATATTTAAAATTATGTCTGATTTTTATTGGCAGTGTCAGTAAATAATGGTACTTCTAAAATCAGAACTGGTCTTCATACAAAATTCTTTATTTTTCACAATTGATCCTATGGCAGCTATATGTTATAGTGGTCTGATTTTGATTAAATTTTATATGCATAATATATATACAGAAAGTAGTCCGATAAGGTTAATTTGTTTGCAATATCTTGACAAATAACAAAAATCGACCGATAGTTTGTACGATATATCGGTCTTATACAGCTTGTTCTGACTTATTTACAGCGTGCAGCAATAGAAAGCATGTGTGCCAAGGTTCATTAAGATAGCTCTAAGATTGTGAAATTACATACAGAAATGCCTAGATCGACTTTCCTGACGATGCTGATCCAGAACATATATACTTTATAGGGTTCATCTGGCCAAAATAATATTATCTTTACAAGAGTAATAAAATCCTTTAAAAAAACATAAATATAAATAAGAATACTCATAATTCATCATATCTAGCATCCCCATAAATCATATCTATGCAATACTTTCCCCAACTCTACTGTCCATCTACTTATTCAAGCATCCCTGCAGCATTTTCATCTTTCTTCACTCGCATAACTGCGCAGCACACAGCCTCTAATGGGAATCGACAGCTTTTCCAATGTGAATCCACACAATTTTCCCCTCATTAATGCCAATCAAAAGGCTGCAAAATGTGCCAATCAAATGGACAACAACATAAATAACAATAACAACAAAATTCAAGGCCCCTTTTTAGACCCCCTCGGGAGCACACAGATAAAGTGAAAGAGAGAGAGAGTGAGCGAACGAGAGTACAGATAAACCAAATGCAAATTGAACTGTCCCTCAAATCCCACAAAAACAAGAGCTAAAGCAAAAAGGGAATTTCTCTGTTAATCCTTGAAACGTACTATAAACTAGAATCCATTTGTGGCATGTTAAGCACGTTCCGGGGCGCCAAATACCCAACACAATAGAAGGGGATCAGGGCCCAGCAAGCGCTGCAGAGTAGGCGTTGCTGGGGCAAATATCTTTTGGGGCAGGCAAACAATATTAAGAACTTCATAATCAGGCTAAAATATCGTTCATGCTGTTCTTCTTCTTCTTGCTTGTTGTTTATTCAAAAATTCACATGAATTTCAAGGACAAACTCGAAATTCAAACTGAAACTCGAAAAGGTTTTTTATGCTTTTTTCCTTTACGCTTTGGTTTTGTTGTTTTAGCTTTTTTTTTGTTCTTCTGCAGGAATTAATTGTGCGGGTTCTCGGCGTTGCACTTATTGTGCAGCTGTATGTGTGTGCGTGTGTGCAGTATATGTTTACGTATTTGCATTTGTATTGTGTATATGCTCGCTGCAAAAACAGGAAAGCAAAACCCGCCACAACGTGAGCTTCTGTTCTGCCTGTGCTAATGGCATTTGGCCTATTTATGCTTCCTCGTATTCGACACACTCACACACACACACACTGACACACACACACACAGATTGGCATATTGAGTAACGTTCTCGCTGCAGGGTTTCAAATTTGTAGTCTCTGTTTTTTTTGTGTGTCGCTTTTTTAACCCTTCAACTGACGCGGGGTAACTTTTCAATTTTTTCAAGTCTTTCGCGTCGTTCGCATTTGCAGTTGGAAGTTAATTGGGTTACAAGCACAGTGGGTTAACAGGGTGTTTTTTTTTGTATTCTCCAATTGAGCAAGAGTTATGAACATGTAGGGGTTATTGGAAGTAGAAGATTATATTGCAGAATATTATATAATATTCAAATCTTTTGGACGGGATATATATGCTTGTATTTCATAAAAATACAAATATTTTTTTACTTTTTACAATTTTAAATTTCATTTTCATTGCATTTTATAAAAATACAACAATTTTTTTTACTTTTTACAATTTTCATTATTTATTTTCATGTTGAAGGTATCACAAATCTATATAAAACGAATTCAATAGAGTTTACCTACGGAAATCTGAGAGAGCCAATTATAAGGATCATATAATCATCAATCCTAAAAATGTAAGGATATTTTGATTCTCATGTTCTTCGAGTATCTCCACAACTCTTAACTCTCCTTACTCTTAACACCTTACTCTTAGAACACCCTGTTCTATTTTTGTCAATTAGTTGTCTACCCCATATACAGCACATTCTTATAAGAACTAACGACACCCTGTATTGCAATAACAATTTGCCAAGCCCTCTGAAATGTGCTGCACGCGCTCTGCGTGTCGTTCTCCCTCCTCTCCACCTTCTCCCTCTCATAAAGGCAAGTATATAAGGGGAACTGACACATACATACTGCACATATATCGATACGAGTATATATCAACGCATATGTATGTTTTCAAGATCAAGGTCAAGCCATGTGCCCCGACTTGGCGCATGAACGCAAACATGTGCGAGACATAAACAATGCAAACCCTGGACTTGCTTGCGAGCTGTATTTTTTTTTTTTTTTTTTTTTTTTGTGAAGCTACAGCAACCCTTGCAGACTATTTGACACACTAAAGCGGCCGCAAACGATGATCATAATGATGATAAGAACGAAAACCAGATGATGATCAAGTTTTACCCAGTCCTCTCTGGACAATGGGCAGACAAGTGTACCTGCTGGCAACAACAACAACTAAAAAGGCAGCTGCTGTTGCTAAGACCTTGAAAAGAAGAGACTGAAAAGGAACAACAGCAACGACGAGAAAAGAACAAGAACCGCAGCGACAAATTTGTAGACCTTTCTAAGGCAAAAGCTGATCAGGAAATGCAAGCAAGCCGCAAGAAGAACAAGCCAAAACTGGTTTATGTTCAGGCAAAGAAAGAGACAGCAAGAGAGTGTATATATGTATGTGGAGTGGGCAAACGGTTATCATGTTTCAGGCACATGATTGAAATTGAAATACAGCGTCATCAGTGCTAAAAAAGAGTCTTCAAAAAAAAACCGAAAGAACTTTTAAGTTTGCGTGTCCTGCACAGATTAAGCTCCTTCTGGCTGCACCTCGTTGCGGGGTGTGGTAGGTACTCCTCTCTCTCTACTCTACTGTGAGAGCCTTCGGGCTTGAAGTTTTCTGAAGTTACCTGGGCTTGGCTGTCTAGACACTCAGCAGCACACCTAAAACCTAATTGCAGTCGTCCCATTGGCCCCGAATCGATATGGGACCATCGATTGGGTTTCTCTGGAAAGCGCCTGCAGGCTGCAACCTTATGCTAATTTGGCTGCGCCTGAAATCTGACGCAACTTTCAGTTCACTAAAATTCCTTCTCTTAGGGGTTCTGCTTATGCAATTAACAGTTAAGAGCGTTTGCCATAAGGCGGTAGCGTAACGTCTGCTTACCTTCTAAGACATGCATAAAGGTGAGAAGTAACGTTGACTTACCTGCAAGGAAGAGAAGAACAGAAAGAAATCGTTAAAAATTTTGCAAATATGTTGGAATTTACAAAGAAATATGTATACTTTAAATGATAATTAATTAAAATAAAAGACAGTAATATACTCTTTGCCCAGTATTGAACAAGCACGAAATCTATTTTGTGGTGCATACTTTCAGCGGCTTGGAAATTAGTACATCTTTAAAATTATTTCTTAAATAACTTCTACGTTTATTATTCTATCGCAGCCAAATTTACAGAAATCATTTGAACGTTCATAGTTGTTGTGTTTACCAAATATGAACTGTCTTGCATTAAAATTAATGGTGGAATCGAGTCGACTTACGGGAGCTGAAAAGGCCGTGCTCACATTTCAAATCAATTTTGATCTGCGTACAAAAAATTAGGCTTACTGAAAACAAACTTAGTAGCTCTAGCTCTATTTAAGTCTGAGATCTAGCTTTTCATATGGAAAGAGAGACCGACGGACAGACATACAGGAAGATAGACAGATAGAAAAAAAGACAGACGGACATAGTTATATCGACTGGGCTGTTAATGCTTCAGAATATAAATAGAATTTAACATATATAGTTTGTGAAGTCTGTCACGCCTTCTTCTGTCTGTTACATAAATTTTAGTTAACAGAAAGTTAGTTAAAGAAGTCTCTAGCTCGTATAATAACTACGATATGTATACTATATAGTCATATTTATTTTACTTTATTTATATTTTCTCATGTAGAATTGTAAAAATTTCCCATCTTCTTTAATTTTTAAACATAATTTAATTCCTTTTACAGCTGCCTGTGAGTTTATTATAAGAATTGTTAGATTTAGAATGGGGAACACTGTTTGGCATCTGTTGGCAGCAGCCAAAAGTTTTTATTGTTATTATTTTATATTGCTGTTTTCTTGTGCTGATTCATCAAGTATACCCCTGATCTCTCTCTTGTTTTTATTCATTCCTTAGTGTATTTACGTCTGAAAAGTTTCCTTTTCATTATAATTCGCATAATTCCGTCCACAAAGCTCGTGCAGAACTCGTCGTGTATTCAGTGACTTTTCTCCAAGTTCTGCTTGTTGACTTTCTCCAACGAGTTTGCTCCCACTTTTCCCCCCTTCTCTTGCTTCATTTTATTGGCTGTGACCTTGTGGCTGTCATTAGCATAAGATTAACGAGCTACACCGACATATAAAGTGCACTCGAACTGACCAAACACGTGCAACACAAACACACTCTCACTCACACTCAAACACCCTGTAACCAATTACAGATGCCCTAAGCTATAACTCAAATGAAATCGAATGGGAAAATGTCAAGAAAATCCTGTGCGAAAAACAAGTGGAAGATGAAGTAGCAGCAACAGCAACAGAAATGTTCACAGCAGCTGGCGCAGCAAAGTTTTTCTTCATTCCCAAGCATTTTCATGGATTTGCAGACATTGCGCATACGCCACATTGAACAACATGCGAAGCCCAATTGCCAGTGAAATTGCAAAAATAAAACAACAGCAACAGCGACTTTGATATGTGGGTTGTGTCTGCGTTGCGTCCCGACGGCACATTTTGGCATTTTCTCTTTCATCCTCCTGTTTTCTCTACTTGTATACCCTGTACACATTGGAAATGCGTTAGGGAAGGTATATTACATTTAACTTGGGAAATATTTTAGATAAAAAAAATATTTCCATTAAAATAAATATTTAATTGATTGGATTGAAAAATCAATATCATTTTCATGAGTTAGTTCGTGTTTATCTGAATGAACAACTAAATCTTTGCTTTATTCTCTTTAATGTTTATTGCTTTATTTTTCTTTGTATTTTTTCTGAACACATCATTAATTTCATTCCCAAATCTAACTAAGTATCTTAAGAATACGCTACTAGGGAAAGGAGGAAATCAAAATCTTAAGATCTTAGGCATTTTTTCTTGAGAGCCAAGAGAAGAATAAAGAAAATATGCCACAAGGATTTATGCTCATCTATCTACTAAGTATCTGCTAGTCAGTCAAATGCATTAGCTCGTCCTTGTGCCTTTTCTCTCGTCTCGCAGCCTTGGCATGATTTCATTACATTAGCTTCTTGCCTCCCCCACTTTGTGTCCCGTTTTGGGTGTTGCTTCCGTTGCCCTTCTGCCTTTTTGCTGCTTATGGGTTTTGTGGGTCGTTTGCCGCGTACCCGCGCACCGCCAGACACATCCACAAAGTGAAAGCAAGACGAGAATTTCGGGTTCAACAAACACACGCACAACATGCAGCAGGACAGCAGGAGAAGTGGAAGATGGAGCTGCAGGAGGCACAGAAGCTGGCGCAGTAAGCAACCGAAAGCTCCTCTAGGGAGGGAGGCACGAATCGATTATTTTCGGGCCGACGCATTTTATTTTAGTTGGCCATAAAAAGCAAAACACTTTCACGGCCAGGGACGGACAGCAGTGGAAACGGAGATGGAAATGGAAAATGAAAATGAAGAAAAATGGTAGCATTTTCATTCGACGGGGGAAGCTGCACGCACAAGGGCGTTGGCCACTTTGAAGGGGGCTGGTGGAGAGAGAGGTGGGTGGGTGGCTGTTTGGGTTTGTGGTAGGCACTGTGGCGTCTGTGTACCTCAGAGTTTATTGTCTGTGTTTAGCCTTCAACTTGACGATGCCAAAAACCTACGCCGACGCCGACGTCGACGTCGACGACTGTGCGCCGTCTGGTGACCTTCAACTTTCAACTTTATTGGCATTGTCAGTCAGACGTACAGACCCGCCCCCTCTTGCTTGCCTGCTGTCTGTCTGTCTGCCAGTTTGTGTTGTCTGTGCGCGCGTTTTAGTAATTTTGAGGCTTACTTTTAGCTTGAACCCAAAGCCACCTCATACCCCACTTCACACGCCCCTTTCGATTTGCTGTCTGCCATGCGCGACCTTGAAAATGGCCGCGTTTTCACGTGAAAGGTGAAAGGCACGTTCTGAGTGCTGATGAGACCGTTTGTCTATGTGTGTGTGTGTGTTTGGGCGCGTGTATGCGTGCGTATTTGAGTTCGTGCCCCATTCAATTCTTAGGTCTCCCCCATTGAGCTTTTCCTTGTCCTGTTTGCAAGCCGCTTTTTTGCGTTTCGACTTATTCTTAGACAGGTTAATAAACTACGTACTGCCAATTCTAGGAATAGCTTCGAAATCCGTGGGATATTTAATCTTTTCCGTTATTATTAATAAGGTTTTAACAGAGTTTTTTAAAGGTTGCAAACCACAACAGCTACAATTTTATGAAAAGGAAACCAATGGTTCAAAATCCTTGAAAAAATATTTATTGATTGAGGAAGATTTATATTAAAGGAATGCAGGGATATTAAGGTTACAGCTTATTCAAGTAAGCAACTACAATATTTTAATTTAAACAATTAACTTATTATTACAGTAGAAAATGTACTCTTAAATAAAAAATCTAAATTAACAAGTGGGAATTATTTGAATTTACAAAATTAAATAGCAGTTAAAGAAAAAAATACTAATAAAATCCTAAGAAATAATATGTCTTAAATTTATTTAAAAAAAAAAAGTATTTCTACCGGTGCCAACAACACGCGGTGTTCCCAAGCGGTCCACCATCTAAGTACTAACCGCGCCCGACGTTGCTTAATTTCGGTGATCGGACGAGAACCGATGTATTCAACGTGGTATGGTCGTTGGCGAAAGACGACTAGCGAACGTACAACTTAAGTTGACTTAATAATAACAATTTGAGATAATACAATATATAAATAAATATAAAGAAGTAAAATTCCTATAATTCGTTATAAAGCTCAGAGTCGTTATAACTTTAGAATATACAAAAATTGTTTGTATATTAAAATATTTATGAAAAGCTTTACTAGCGCCATCTGTGTGAAAACAAGGTCAACTTTCGCTGACAAACTACGCACTGAACGCAAACGAACAATAGATGGCGCTTGCCGACCTGCCCACAAAATGAGAAACTGCTTTTTCTTCACTAACAGAGCTCAGTTCCCAAGACACGAACCCATCTGTGTCTCGGATAGACCTGTGTCGAGAACTCTAAGAAGGCCAGGGTTCGATTCCTGCGACCGACAAGTGAAATTAAATTTTTTTACATTTAATTTTAATTTAAATTGAAAAAGTGTAGCGGGTGTTCCACAGTCTATCTCAGTAATAAATTAAGTTGATGGGTAATAAGTTCATTTTATCGATGGTTTAACATTGGAAATTATCGACGGAACTGCATCACTCACCTGGCTTGCCATTTGGACTGTATGGATCGTAGCTGCCAGCCGACATGGGCGATGCATAACCGTTGGACATATTGAAGCTGTGATTCTGTGAACCTGGCGACGGCGACAGCGGGGGCGCTGAACTGGGTACGCTGCCCGGACTTGGTGTAGACATCCAATCCTCGGGACTGCAAGTATATAGAATATATTTTTAAGTCTATGGAGGATACCAGAAGAAAAGCCTGTTGTGCTACTTACGCATCTAATCGTGCACGTTTTGAGGGCACAAAAACCAGATGACCGTTAGATGTTGAGGCCGCAGCAGCAGCCGCCGCTGCAGCTGCAGCCGCGGCGGCTGAAGTTGATGCTGCTGCTGCGTTGCCGTTGTTGCTGCTGCTGCTGCTACTGCTGCTGCTGTTGTTGTTGCTGGCTATAGTGACGACGGTGGCTGTGGCGGTGGCGTTGGCGGTGTTGGTGGTCAAGGCGATGACGTCAGGCATGGGTTCTGTTTTTATTGTTGCTGGCGCTGCTGTCGACGTCGCTGTGGCAGTTGTCAATAGCTTTAATTTATCTTCCACACTATTAGTAGTTGCTGCTATTGCTGTTGTTGTTGTTGTTGCTCCTCCTGATGCTGTTGTTGGTGCTGCTGCCGCACCGCCATTTGCATTGGCCACTTGAAAGGTCAAGGCGACAGCGGAGGCATTGTTGTTGCTGTTGCCAGCACCAGTGGCAGCAGCGGCTGCGGCAGCGGCTAATTGTTGTTGCAATAAAATGTGACTGGGAATTGTTGATTGCTTTTGTTGTCCAGTTTGTTGTTGTTGCTGTTGTTGTTGTTGTGAGGCATTCAAACGGTACATTTTGCATGCACGAGATTTTTATTAACAGTTAAATTTTGTTGTTTTTGTTGCAGCGGCGTTTGACAACATGGCCACGCCTTCATGTTGCCTATTAGCATTTTATTTTACATAATTTTTCCGATGCCGTGAAGCTAAAAATATAAAACAACAATTCAAATTAAATAGTGAAAATAAAAAGAAATTTAATAATGCAAAAAGTTATTTGCTGCGCCCCCGGGTGGACTCGAACCACCAACCTTTCGGTTAACAGCCGAACGCGCTAACCAATTGCGCCACGGAGGCTGTGTGGACTTCGCAAAAATTTTTACATGCTCAAAAAAAGAGCAAGCGGAGCTATGAGTTCTAAATGCTTTCATGAGCTTTGCACTCAATCCGAATGCTCGACTGCTTCGAGTGAGTTGCAGCACTGCTTGATATAGAGACTTTGACCACACGCATCTCAACGGCCTCCGTGGCGCAATCGGTTAGCGCGTTCGGCTGTTAACCGAAAGGTTGGTGGTTCGAGTCCACCCGGGGGCGGCACTAAATTTTTTCATATTTTTTTAATTATTATTAATTTTTATGAGTACTGCTTAAATTACTTTATATTTCAACTAAGCTAAGCGTTGTAAGTAATTTTAAATATGTATAATTAATTACATAATGATACATTGAAGCCATTTATTTTTTAAATATTCACGAAGTTTCGTTTTTGTTCTTCATTTCAATCGATTGCATGACTAAATGCCAATTACCCGACGTTTAAACGAGGCCAATGCAGCAGTTTAATGCACCTCAAGTGCACGTAATAACTACAACATGCCCCGTCCCCCTTAGACAGCATTTCCACCCAAAAACAAAAAAAAAACCACCCACATTTTCCTCAAAAAGGGCCTCGTCTTTGTTTTCAACAACGTCCAGCTGTGTAAATTGAATTCTCAAGAGTATGCAGCGAGCCACACCCCCTCGCTTTCATACACGCCCACACGCACACAATTAGCCAGCTATCACACACACTATATACATACATATTACATATCTATGTTAGTATATAGTACAACCATAATGGACGTGTGTGCTGTAAGCATATTGACCCAGAATCCTTGATAAGGTCGCTTACTCCGACGTTGACCCAATTCCTATATAGCTCTGCTTATGTAAAGATAGCCCCCTTGGGTGCTATCGAGAAAGAGGTAAGGAAGCGGGCGAGGTTTGCCTTCAATATGATTATCACACTTGTAGCTCTGCACGAAACTCAATTGACTTGCAGAAAATCAACTTTGTATTTTTGTCGATAATAGAACAAGAAATTGATTGCGAAAATTGATGAAATATGGGAATGTGCCTCAGTTTTTCAAGAAGTAATTCTATTTTAAATAGAAAATATAGTAAGGTATTCTTTGCTATTTACCAAATTCTATATCATTATTTTTGTAAAATATGTAACATAATCTTTATAATTGCCACCGAGTCTATACTGCCCACATATCATAAAGATTGTGTACAGGGAATCGGAATAATTGGCAAATCAAAATCTATTTATTCGGAACAAACATGAAAATAGAATCTTTTCTATTTTCTTTTTCGTTTTTTGTTTTGCATTTGGCAAAGTTTATTCGCCTTTCGTTGCACTTGCACTAATTTTGGGGGCACTACGAACTGATGTTATTATTGTTGTTGTTGTGCTGTCTGTCTATCGTATGACTAAACAAAGTCTGAAACGGACGGACGGACAGACGGACGGACAGACAGAAGGCCGGATCGACCAATGGACCGACGCTGTCCGTAAACGATGCATTTCCGCTGCGAAAAAAATGTATTTTAGTTTTATTTTTGAAAGAGCAGCAAAAAAATGAAAAGAGGAAAAGAGGGAAAACGACGAAGCGTCTGTCATGCAACTCAAAACTCATCTGCATTGCCAATTGGCGCGCCACAAAACAGCTGCAATTTATGTACATTACAATTAGCGAAAGAGTTTCAGTTTTTCCTCTCTTTTTTTTTTTGTTTCTTGTCATTGTTTTCCTTTTCCTTGGGCAAAAACTTCATTCAGACTCTTAGACAGCAGGGGTAGGGAGGGGTATGGCAAGTTTATAAAAGTGAATTGAAATTATTAATTAGCATTATCTTAGCAAAATGAGGTCATGCGCCATACGACTGAAATGATTTATAGGAATTCTGTGAATGAATTCTATTATCATGCAGTCGATAAGTCAAACTAGGCAAACTCTTCTTTTTTTGCTCTATTAATTGCTCTTTTTTTATATGTAACTCACCAATTTGTCATTTAATTTGATTTCCTTAAATACAATCCAAAGTTTTGTGAGAGTTTGTCAATTTATTGTTGTTTACACTGTAACTTATGTTTATTTAATTGCCAGCATGTCATAAAAATCACCAAAATCTGCAAGTAAATGCAACAGGAATCACAATCAATCAATCTATCATTTTTGACACTTTAATGTCTATACAATTTCAAATAATCATCATTTAAATGTCCATTTAACACACTGTGCGCCATTGCACTTTGTTACAGAGAGCGAGAGCGAGTGAGAGTCGAACAACGCAAGAGACCGCAAGAGAGAGTGCTTGTGAGAGCGACAACCAATGCGCGCTCTCTGCTATCAATGCAATTTGGGCCTCAATCAGATGGCAACGCCGACTGAAGTAATGCCTGCACCGCCCGTCCACGAACCCCGCACACTTCCTATACCCAGACACGTGCATTTCAGCATATTTATTACAGTGAGTAGAAATATATATATTAACCGAACAGGAAAGAGAAAGAAATCACAACTCAGCAAATTAAATGAATGAAACTTTGTTTAATTTGTATGTTTACTGTAAATTTTGCTTAAAAATGCTATTTTTGTGATTTTGATAAACATTGCACACGCGTTACGATACGAACAACAAAACGCACACACTGCACTCTGTGCTCAGTGTCAATTGGTAAAGCTCACACCGCAGAGAGAGCACGAGAGAGAGCGCGAGAGAGCGCATAAACAAGCGCCAAAAGCTACATGAAAGTGACGTCTGTGCGTGTGTGTGTGTATGTTTGTGTGTGTGGGGGTGCCAAAAGGGAGAACGGTAACGTCACTTGCCGCTGCTGCCGCATCAGCGACAGCATCAATACACTAACAATCACACGCACGTTTTGCTGCATTGCTCTCCATCTTAGATGGCGGCGTCGCCCGCTCTCTCAATCTCTCTCTCGGAGTAAACAAGCTCCAACAAGAATGCACAGAATTGTCTTGTGGGTGGGAAAGGGAAGGCGCAACGTCATTCGCTCTCACAGAAACAACAATAACACTTGGCACGGCACAGTTTTTGTAGTTGTTTAGAAATTTAGTATATGTGTGTGCAATGCACACATGTACATAGGCACCACTGCATGTACAAACGTGCATACATAGTAAGTGTATGTATGCACATACATATGTATGTATGTACACAATGTAACTTGCATTAGAGACATTATCGTTGTTGTTGTTCTTCTTCTTCTTACAACACTTTTGTCATGCGAATAACGCACACAAGAACAACGTGCAAGAACGCACACACACAAACACACGCGCACGCACAGCACAAACACACATACTCGCACGCACAGGTAATGCAAAACCACAGACGCAGGGGCAATTTTAATTAAACTATAATTGTGTTTCACTTTACGTTTTGCATGTATTTCTAGAAATAATTTGTTTTTGTCAGTTCTTATATTCTCTGCACTTTTTCGACGCGCAATGTAATTTTTATTACACGAGAGCCGCACATAAAAACTAAAACTAAAAGGCCGCCGTTGCCGTTAGCCCGTTGCTGCTGCTGCTGCTGCTGCTGACAGCGCCACATACGGGTGGTGAGCGGCTCGCTCGCGGGCTCTCTTTGATTGCTCTCTCACACTCTCTCTCGCAAGAGGTGCCATTGCGGGGGCGGGTGTGTGAAGACAGAGAGAGAGAACTTGCAATTGTTATTGCTGCCTTTGGCTTGCGACGCATGCGCTCTGCCTCTCTCTCTCTCTTGAGCGTCTGCCTCTGCCGCTGCCTAAGCTGCGCTCAACTTTCGCGCGAACAGCAAATGCAAGAGATAACAACAACAACAGCGCAGACATGCAGTAGCCAAAGCGGCAGCATTGCACTGTGGTGTGGGAAGTGCAAAAAGGGGAAAATATTAAAAAAAAAAGAAAATACATTTAAATAAATAAAATATATGTATTTTTAGGTTTATTTTGATTTTATATTTTAAAAATAGAATAAATATTTTTTAATAATTTTTACTTCCGTCCCACTGTGCACCCACACTAGACGCCTGCTTTGAGGCCAGTGTGCGGAACTTTTCAAAAAACTGGTTTTCGACTCAGGCTTATTGTGTGTGCCTGCCTGCCTGCCTGACTTGCTGGTTATTGCTGCTGCTTTTGGCTTGTACTAGTTGTTGTTGTTATTTTGTTGGTCTTCTTGGTTTCTTTTTCGTTGTGGTTTTTAAGCTCTACTTGTTGTGCTTGTGTTGTGCTTTTGACTTTGTAACACACTTTTTGTGTTGATTTCGCTGCCGATGCGACGTCGCTGTCGCCGTCGCTGCTGCTGCGATGTGACTTTTGATTTTAATGTTTTTTTTCTTTAATGGAATTTATGCTGCTCTGCCCGTTTCGGCAGCGACTGCTCTGCTCTCTTCTGGTATGTTCGGCCGCAGCGACGCGTTTCTTCGAGTGCATTAACGCACACACGTTGTTGTTGTTGCTTTTCTTGTTGTCTGCGCTGCTTCTTCTTCTTTTCGCTGCGCTGTTTTTCTTCAATTCGTGGGAATTCGGCAGTTTTTTTGTTACTTTGGTCAAGGGAAAAGGTCAGGTGTGTTGAAATAATGAAATCACAGCTTTGTATAGAAAGTTCAGTTTCGCACTGTTTTTGTTGTTGTTCATTCAATGTCTGTTGTTTATCGCGTTTACGTGACGGCAACAAACATAACCTCACTTGCCTATACCCCTTAAACTAATTTGCAATAATCGTCTATTGAACCTATTAGTCAACACTGTGGGGAATCCAATAAAGCGCGTCTTGGAACCACAATGCGCTCACGTGAGGAAGGGAGGAATGCGAATGCGTCAAAAGAAATTGTGAGCTTCTCTTTTCAATGCTTTAATAGATGGAAAACTTATTTCTCATGACAGTTTTATTTAGTTTTGTAGATTATTTACATAAATTATTATACTTTTTTACCTTCTTAAATTTTTGATATTTCGAGTCTTTTCTAATGATTGGCATTCAAAAGTCGACATTTTCTTAAGTCGATATTTTCTTCTTTTTGCATAATAAATTTTCAGTTTATCTGAAAATGTTTAGACAGGGGTATAATAAAGTATACTAAAATTGGTAAAGGTTAAATAGCTACCTACATCAAAATAATATTCTTTATATCAATGTATTCACTCTGATCGGACAACAAACACAGAAAATATCCAAATCAACGAAAAACTCTTTGTTTTAAATTCTAGATCTGGTGAGTTGCTTCTAACAGTTTGTCTTAATTGGGCAAAGGGCATTTTACTGTCTGGCAAACTCAACTTATTGAACTTAAAAAATGCCGATTTTATATGCCATACTTGGAATAGAAGACTCCCCCCAATAAAAAACTGCAATACAAATTGCAGTTTGGGCCCAGTTTGGGGAATGAGAATAAGAATGGGAATGGGGAATTGGGGATTGGTAGCAGGGGCTGGGGCCCACGCCCCAGTCGAATGGCTCGACACGCAAGCGAATCGCGGCAAACCTTTATAAGCAGCAACAACAACTACAACAACAACAACAACAATGAAGGCAATAAAAAGCGCAGAGCGCAGCAATGACGAAAATGTAAAAGCAGCGACAGCAGCAACAACAACAGCAACACCAACAGCAACAACAACGGCGACGACAACGACGTTGACGGCAAGTTGAATGACATAAAACATCAACTGACCTTCAACTCTGCGACTGAACCTTAGAAAAAATGAATAATTTTACACTCGAAACAAAACACACTCACATACACGCACACATACACAGGCAGCGGCACTTGCAAGCATGCAAATGTATGCGGCGAGCAGCGCATGCAACTTACAGCATTTTACAATGGACAGAGAGACAGAAAGAGAGGGAGAGAGAGATGAAGAAGAGAGAGTGCACTCAAGCATGGCGAACAAGCCTAGACAAAAATGTTGCCCAAGCGTCGCGTCGCTGCCAGCAAGAGCAGCAGAGAGAGCAGGGAGAGAGAGAGCGGAAAGAGAGAGCTAAAAGCTTTGCAGTGCATGACGTAAATTACAACAGCAGCAAAACTAGCGCTGCTCTTGCACTTGGCACACACACACAGACACTGAGAGAGAGAGAGAGGGATTTCACTGGGAGAGCGGCGCGCCTGCTGTCAACTACAAATACAACTACAACTATCGAGTAGTTCGGGGCGGCCTATTTAACGTTGCATGTTTATTTTTGGCTCAGCAGCAGCGGCAAAACTGCATTCACTCTCGTTTCAGCTTTTTTTTTAGCTTTTTTTTTTGTTTTAGGGCGTTGTACAAACGTTGCAATGGCGGAAGTAAGCAGTGGGAGGAGGCAGCACTACCGGCAGAGGCAGAGACGGCGGCAGAATAGAGCATTTTGCGTTGTCAGCGGATGCATCATGTGACGACGACTGGCAATTGCAGAGCCGCGAAGGGCATGATAGAAGCGACAGAGGTGGGAGGTGACGTTGGGGGGGGTGATCGTACTACTCATCAGGCTATGTGGAATGTGCCGTGCATGCCATTTACACCTGTGCAAATGACACAGGTAGGTCAAATGTTTTTCCTCTTTTTTGTTATTAGCTGGCAATTTTTGTGGGAAAAAAGAGGGGCGAAAATTGTTTAAGTAAACCACAAACATACCAAAAAAGTTTGCCAAAACAACATTGAACTTAATCGATTTTATAAAACTTTAAAAAACTATTTGCGATTTTTATATTTTCTGTGTAACGCATTAGAAATGAGTATAAGGACTTGGAAACTTAGGATGTATTTAAATACACAAAGAGAAATCTATAGAAAATAATACAAATGGAAATACAATACAAAATTTTGTTATTATAAAAAAAAAAAATCTAGAAAAATAGGATTTTATGAATATTTTAATACCTATATGAATATTTTTATGGTAATTTAAGCAATATAAACTAAAATAAAACAAGAACGAGATCAACAATCGAGGGCAATCGACAGTAAAACACCCTTCGACCTATGTTGAAATGCCAAAAAAAGTACCTAAATTTTTATATAAAGATTATGAAAATATTATAGTTAACTAAGTATAGGTACAAGTTAGAAAGTTGTACCTTTATCGTCGCTTACTAATCGAATTAAAAAATTTATTTATTGATTTGCGGTTCTGTGGGGGTGGCAGCCAAAATTTGAAATAAAGTCAATCTGCGGACAGTTTATATAAAATTTCAGGCCAAATTTAGGGTTTCTACCCCTTATAACAACAGAGATCTTGACGTTCAAACAGACAGAAAGACTGAATCTATATAATTTGTGCGCTCTTCCTCCTTCTGCCTGTTGCATGCATTTACACAAAGTTAGTATACCCTTCTTTGACCAATATCAATCTTCGAAGCGTATAAACGGCTGTGCTCCTCCCATTTAAGAGTCTACCTGATGTCTGTTCTCAAGCGGATTAGCATGAGACCTTACCTTTTCATGCTGTCCACCACTTTCCCCTTCCCTGTAGCAATGCCTTCACCATTTATTGACATTTTTCAGCCAGACATTTCTTCATGTTTTATGCATTCTGCACTCGAATTTGCAACGAACATTGAAATTCCTCCACTTGCCGCATGTTTCTGTTGTGCGAGAGTCAAAGTGTGAACTCGGTACTGACCCCACCGAAAGCGAGAGAGTGAACGAGAGAGAGAGACAGAGAAACGAGGAGCAATGAAGGAGGAGAACAGCGTTAACGCCTGTTAAGAGTTCAAAGCTTTCAAGTCAAGTGCCGCCAAAATGTACAAGGTACAACAAGAAGGCTTTGTCGTCGTCTTCTTCTTTGTCCTGGTGCCCCCTTAGTATGCCGTACAGCACACACAGCATGACGTTCCTTTGCCTGCATCCTTGACCCAAACAATGCGCCAATTTGTGGGCCATTTCGGGCGAACAAGAAGTGGGAAAAACTTAACGACGCGAAAAGTTAGGGGACAAATGCTAAGAAGGAAGGAATTGAAATAATTCGCATTGTATAAAAACGACTCTAGCATTCTCTAACATATTATAATAATTAATAAAACAAATTAATAATATGAACACTAAAACCAGCAATAATTGTTTCCCTTTTTTACCTTCTAAATATTATTTGAATTACAAAAAATAGAGCTAGAAATGTATAAAAGATATATTTATTGTCCCTTAACTAACCCAATATACCCTACCTCAACAGGGTACACAAAAAGAGAAAACGCTCCAGTGCTGGCTCCGACAATGACCAGCATGAGAATTAGAATCCGAGACAGTGCCACACAGACAACAGAAAAAAAGAGAAACAGCGACTAAAACAGAGCCTGGGGGGCAATGCGAAATGGAAAGGTCTTCCACCTGGCAGCCGATGTGGCGACAGTGTTTGAGGCAAGGACGCGTCTCGACATGGCATTAAAAGGAATTGGAAAATACTGCAAATAAAATCGATAAAATTCATTTCTGCATTATAAGTGGGGAAAAACAAAGTTTCGCTCGAGCCTCAATGCAAAACTGCAACCCATCGAGAATTTTTCATGTTCAACTCTCTTTTCTTCTCTGTCTTTGCATAAGAAACTTAGTTGGTGGTTTCTTTTGACCGTTTTCAGGCTTATCAAGTGACGTGCTGCAAAGTTGTTTGCCGTTTTTATGGTCAAAGCCAAAGCTGGGCCGCATTTTATGTGCTTTGAGAAAAAGCAACTGCAGCACGCAATATTTCAAAAGTATATTATATTATAAAGTCATAAAGATGCAAAAGGGAAAACTTCTTTCTTCTAAGCCTTCTTTTTACTGAAGAAGTTAAGGCTATGTTTAATGCTTTTTACTTTTGTATTCATAAATATTCTTTCCAACTTTATTCATGTATTTCAAAGGTAACTCGGTCGGCTTCTACTACAAAGTCTTAAAGCAGATTATATTTATATTAAATTTGTTAATTCTTAGTAAAATTAATCTAACTTTCTACTTATATTTACTCACCCAAACATGGATATTGGGATATCTAAAAGCTTTTGTTTATATAGAGAGCTGTAAAGAATAAAAAAAATATAATTTTTTATTATTTAACATTAAAAGTATTTATTAGATTACAACTATATTTCTATACATATTTATCTTGATACTCTTCTTTCTTATGTACTTCTTCAACGCCTATGCTAATGATAACAACATCTTGCTAAAATCAATGAACTTGCATAAATTAACACAATGTAAAACCGACTTGAACACAGGTGAATTCCGGATAGAGAGTGAACAGAAAATGCTGAAAAGTAAAAAAGAAATAAACAAAAAACAATAAATAGAACTTTTCTAAGCTTTTCAGAGCTTTGAGTTTAGCATTAGATCCGAGGTGGATCAACCGGTCCTGTGGCGCAATGGATAACGCGTCTGACTACGGATCAGAAGATTCCAGGTTCGACTCCTGGCAGGATCGAAAATATAATTTTTTTTTTCTTTTGCAAGAAAAGACCTTTACCATACGCAAGTAATAATTATATATTATTTATATATAATTTAATTAGTTACATTATTTTATATAAAATGAATCTACTTATGTTTTTGTGTTTAGAATTTATTTCACGTGCCTACAACAGCCTCCGTGGCGCAATCGGTTAGCGCGTTCGGCTGTTAACCGAAAGGTTGGTGGTTCGAGTCCACCCGGGGGCGATAGTACTTTTTTTTTGTACTTTTGCCCGAAGATCATCACATATAATATTTTCCTCTCACGTTTCATAACGGCAAAAGGTTTGCGCGTCGGCCATGCGGCGCGCGGCTCTTGTAGCGAACCTGTCAAGGTCATTTTCATGAAACTTGTCGGTCGGGCTCTTTGTCTCAATCGGCTTTCAAGTTGTGGAGCCAGTTTTGTCTGCGCTCGCGCTGCTGTTCCAGTCTAGGGCACCTATGCACTTGAAAACTGGCTACGGGGCATTGTGTGCGGACTTATCGCTCGAGCATCGGAGCTACGAGTATTAAGCGTTTCGTCACGCGCGAAAAAATGTGGAGAAGCTGAAACTGAATGCAGTGTGAAGAAGAAGCAGAAAGAGAGTGAAAAGGAGGCATGAACAGTTGCAAGGGAAATAAAGTCTTATAGAAATATTTTCACTTGTTTTATCGACTATTAACAAGAACAATTTTTTTCAGAAAAAGGCAATGATAATATAAAGGAAAACTTTGAATATTTCAATCAGCTAAATGTATTTTGAAAGAATATAAAAAGAAGCTATGCATTTTTATATAGTTGAACCAAAAAAAAACACACCTACTTTCGTAGGAGGAGAAGAAGGTGTTGACCATCGGTTTCCCATACCGGGAATTGAACCCGGGCCTTCCGGGTGAGAGCCGGATATCCTAACCACTAGACAATATGGGAGATGGTATTTTCGAGTTCTAAGTTAAACTTAAGCAACAGTTATATATAGATCTTGTCAGAATATATCCAAAGAATTTGAAAATAAATTGCATTATTATATTATTAATATAAGGAAGCCAGCGATGGAATATAGAGTTCTATGAGCCACTAAAAACATTTAAAAAATGAATGTATATCTGATCAGTTTAGCTCTATCAAAGCTTTACTGTATTATATATATTCCTCTATGGGCAGACTTACAATTCGATTATAATGATTACAATTTTGCAATGTTTGCAATTTGTATGTTGACTTCGTTTCTGTTTTTATTTTTGCTTTTAGACTGCGGTGCATTAACCGCAATTTGCGTCGTCTAAACAAAATAGTTGACGTCCATATAGGAATTACGTACGAGTCTATGTATGTGTGCATGTATCTATATGCTGTGTGTATGTGTATGTGTATTGTTTTAAGGTTAAGTTCAGTCATTCGCCTCGTTTCGTTTTATTTGCATGACAAACAAAAACGTTTTTAATATTTTTTTGCGTTGCTTCTTGTCTTTTTGTCTTTGTTAAAATGTGTGTGACTGTGTGTATGTATGTATGTATGTGTACATATGTGTGTTGTGCGCTGCGTGAGTAGAGCAATGTTATGCATTCAAATTTATGCATTTTCTAAACGTGCTTTTATTTACATTTGCTTTCAGCTCTGATTATTGCCAGCGTCGTATCGCTCATCAATAGTTTTCGTTATTGTGACTCGCATTTCATTTAAATATGAAAATACGTTTTTCTATAAACGTTGTTTTTGTTTCAACTAAAACAATGCAGCGCCGTTGTAACTGCACTTCATCAAGGTCACAACTTGTGTGTGTGAAGAGAGAAAATCAGAAAAATAAAAACATAATCAAAACCTATACAAAAAAAGATGGTATACGCGCCCAACGTGGGGCTCGAACCCACGACCCTGAGATTAAGAGTCTCATGCTCTACCGACTGAGCTAGCCGGGCTTGGTGAAGATCGCTGAAAACTATATCAATCTGACAGTTGATGATACAGATAGTTTCTGATACTCGGATTCTATATCTTTTCTTAGAAGTATTAACATGGTAGAATTTATTTGAATTCTCTTCTTTCTCACATAGTATTTGCTACCTCTGTCATTACTTTATATTAGCTTTGTTTTTGTATAAACCAATAGTTTTTTTTATTCATCGAGCTCTCTCAAGGTTTCGTTAGTTCAGGTGTGTATTCTCATTGACAAGTTAAGCTATTGTGTTTACTTAAGTGATTCTCCAGATTCTTCAATGCATACATAAGTTGGCTTCAAACTCTTGAGCATATTTTAGTTGTAGCGACAACATGATACAAGAAGACACATTTTTTATTCCATAAAACACATGTGCAGTATACAGAAGATTTCATAGTAATATTTCGATTAAATTTAGACTATATTCTAGTTCTTTACTTTATTTTCACTTAATTGATTCTGCCGCCCACCGATCTTTTGATAATGCCAAGAAATTGATATCAGCCCGGCTAGCTCAGTCGGTAGAGCATGAGACTCTTAATCTCAGGGTCGTGGGTTCGAGCCCCACGTTGGGCGAAATTAATTTTTTGTCTGTCTCCCTATTTCATTTGTTCATTCTCCTCATGACGTTTCAGCTGTTGACTGGTTTTGTTTTGTTGGCTGTTGTTTCAACAAACAACATGTTGTTTATCTTATTTTGCGGGCCTACCCTAACTTATTTGTCCTTGTCTGCTGACGCTTGTCGTTGCCTATGGCAATGCAAAACAAGACTGTGGTGTGTGAGGGTATTTAATACACATACCTATTAAGGGGGTGTGTAAGAATATGTATGGGCTGTGTATGTCCGTTTGTGTGTGGATTGTAGTATAAGCCTAGACGGAGGGCGCTGAGTGGCCGACCAAAACAATAAACCGAAAACAATTTTCCTGCGCAAATAGGCATTGCTTCATTTGCTACTGAAATTGTAGAGTATATATGAACTGACTGGAACGATTTCGGATTGAAAAGTTCTTCCAATTATCAAACATTTAAAAATCTGTTCAATATTATCAAATTAAGGGTTTACAAACCACTAACTGTTGTGAAGATTTATATTTAATTATTATTTATTCAAAAAGCTAACCATCTATTGAATCTCTTAGCCAATATACCCCACTGATTAGGAGTAAAGCACCCGCTAAAACCGTCTGCCAGGCTGATTATCTGCCTGCTGCTGTCTGCACCGTTCGTCGTTCTTTCATTTGTTCCCTCTTCTAGTCCCTCTTTTACTCGTGGTGGAGGCCATGCCAACGTCTGAGTCGGAGTCTCTGTTTCTATATATGCATGCATGTATTTTGTTTTGTTTCCCTTTCGCACATTGTTTCGTTTTAATATTTTATAGCAAATTACTTGGACGTCGAGTGGAGACGGCCGTCTGCCGCCCTTCCCCCACCACACGCGTCTGTCTGCACCCTTTAAGACCCCCACCAACTGAGGCTCGTTTTAGACTCTCTCGGTATTGAGGTAGGCGTGTAATTTTATACATCATTTCCATTAGGAAGCAGTAAAATGTGCCACACAATAGAGGAGCATATCAACATGAAAACAATTACAAAGGCGACCCCTGGCTAAAGGAAGAGATAGACTAAGAGAGTGAGAGAAAAGCAGAGCAAATGTTAGTCTACGAGACAATAAAGAGAGCACACAGACAACAGACTATAAGTCACATCCAAAATACAACAGAACATTTCAGCCACGTGTACAGAACCCTCGCGACGTACACCGAGATGCCGTTTTGGCGGACGCTAGGCACCAAGCCCGGCTAGCTCAGTCGGTAGAGCATGAGACTCTTAATCTCAGGGTCGTGGGTTCGAGCCCCACGTTGGGCGAAACAACATATTTTGCTTTTTGTGAAAAGATTTGTTTGTTTATTAATTAATTAATTTAAATTTTTAAATATTGAATGATCCTAATATATTTTTTTTTACAGATAAGATTAGTTTAAACAAGAACTGAGGTTATAAAGAACTATGTCTCAAGGCTTCTAGTTTTTTATTGCATTTTTAAATTCAATAAAATTTCCTGTATGGATATGGTTCGATTTGTGCAAAGGTTGACAGCAATTTTTCTATTAAATTAATAGAAAATATATAATTTTTATATAATTTTAAGGAAATGAAAACTTAAAAAATAAAACAAAAAATTGTTTTAGACTTGGCCCATGGGGGGATCGAACCCGCGGCCTTCGCGTTATTAGCACGACGCTCTAACCAGCTGAGCTAATGGGCCTAGTTGAACGCTGAGGATTTAGAAGCTTATTTCAGACGCAGAATAGCCAACAGAGAATTTTTAGCATGTAGAATTCGAACTTTATCTCTTAGAATTATTGTACATGAGTCTAAAAACTTTGTATAAAATATACAAAAAGTTAATTTGAGTGGCCCATGAGGGGATCGAACCCGCGACCTTCGCGTTATTAGCACGACGCTCTAACCAACTGAGCTAATGGGCCAAGCTGACGCCATTTTGTTTTAGAGACCTATTTAAGGCAACATATTACCGTTACAGGATAATAATTTTTTTATAATAGACAAAAAAGGATCTGTGGCCCATGAGGGGATCGAACCCGCGACCTTCGCGTTATTAGCACGACGCTCTAACCAACTGAGCTAATGGGCCTAGGTGACGCCATCTTGGAAATTGTTGATATCAGGACATATAATATTTCAGCAATAGGTACAAAAAAATACCACAATTGTGGCCCATGGGGGGATCGAACCCGCGGCCTTCGCGTTATTAGCACGACGCTCTAACCAGCTGAGCTAATGGGCCAATTGTATATTTAAAGAATTTAAAAGAAATTGGTGGTATCAGGACGAAGATTATTAATATGAAAGAAAGTATAAAAAAATACCACAAATGTGGCCCATGGGGGGATCGAACCCGCGGCCTTCGCGTTATTAGCACGACGCTCTAACCAGCTGAGCTAATGGGCCTCACGATCTTCCGTCCCCATAAGGCCTAACAGAAAATTTGACAATATTTAATATTGATTAAACTTACCTCTGTAGTATCTATCAATGCTCTACGAGCAGGTCTGAATTTAATCTAGTTCAATTATTGCACAATTATAGCACTGCCAAAATGTTTAGTAAATAATCTATAAATCGTATAATTAATTGACCGGATCGATTATAATGCGCACAACGTCAGCTGCAAAGAGAGAAAGGAACCAAAAATTAGCAAAAATTGCATCAATGAAATGAAAAACGAAAAACTAATGAAGAAATAAAATTACAACAACAGCAACAAAGGCAACAGAGCTAACAAGCAGCAAAAAATCGTGTAGACTGAAAAATGTATGCCTCGTAGATAGGATGAGAATTCGAGTAAGAAGAAGAAGCAGCATGAGAAGTAAGCAATGTGTGGAAGTGGAAGTAGAACCGACGCAATAAATTTTCTGTGGTGTAGGTTAGGGCAGGCAGCTCCCTCGCTCGCTCATTCGCACACAACGCAAGCGGGACGCAGTGAATGAGCAAGCAAGACAGAGAGAGAAAGAGAGACAGAGGCAGGCAGGCAGTGCAAGGCAGACAGCTGCATGGCCGAGTGCACTAGCAGAGGCAATGCGCAGTTTGCAGCGACAGGCAGAGGCAGAGGCAGAGGGAGAGAGCTTCAATAGGCCGCAGCAAACTTGCAATTTTATAAGAATGAGCGTAGAAACGGCCAGAGACAGAGTAAAAAGCAGTGTAGAACATTGAAAAAAGGGTCGTCGTCGGGGTGGAGCTACTGCACGCCGGGGGCAGGCAGGCAGGCAGAGGCAGAGTGAGAACACTGTCAGGGGCATGAAGTTGCAATGAAAATGAAATTGCAAGCAGTGTGCTGTGTGTGCAGTGCAGCGAGAGAAGCGATGGGAATGGTGGGCAACGGATGGGGGACGACTGTGGGATTGGGACTGAGACTGTGCTGCCTCTATATTGCTGGGGCAGGGGCGAACCTAGAGACAGACACAACGAGTTAGTATGTATCTGAACTGTCTATGTATGCGTGTGCGTGTGTGTTATATTTAGTTACTTGTGTCTGGTTCTTACAACTGCATGCTATGTGGCAATTTTAGATATATATCTGCAAGATACATTCGCGAAGCACAGACAAACCTCAGCACAGAACCCAGCACAACATACACTATTTTCTCTCTCCTCTTCTCTCTTCTCTCTCCTCTCTACGCTATTTTCGCTTTCAACGAAGCTGCTGCAACCCAAAATGGTCGACGCTATTAAGCGCGCTCCAGACAAGTTTTCGATTGAGCAGGTTAATAGGGCTATGGGACTGTGCAATAGGCGGGCACTTCTATGTCCCATCTATTTATGCGGCGCCGAGTAACATCAACGTGATTGACTACAAGAATTAAATATTATTTGTATGTTTTATATTTAAAATAGCTCTAATCGACAAAATTTCGAGAATTTTAATGACAACAATGATCAGAGAACTTATTCTGACAGAAATCTTTACTTAATTAAAATTTAAAGCAATGTACATATATTTTAGGAAATTCATTTAAAATTCAGTTACATTACTCGTATACTCAACTATTTGAGACGCTTCAACATATTATAAATCACAGATTGACTGCTCTATTATTTTCCACTAAAAAAACTGTTTTTATGTTGATTCTCAGGAATTTTTAATATAACCTTTCCTAATTTTGAATTTCCTTTTCAAATAGTATAAATGAAATTACTGGTAAAAATACTATGAAAAATTTTCCTACTTAACAACACTTGCACGGAGAAACGGGGCACCATGAATCACACAACAACTTTTAATATATAATATATGTAAATAATAAAATATAGTATCTTGGCGGTGTAAGGGAAAATAAAGTATAAAGTACAATATTTTTAAAATTTAAATATCTGATCCTTTGTAATTTACATATTACAAAGTTCAAACTTGATAAAAAATATTTTATTTCAAAGCTCACTGAACCTGAAATTTGAATTTAAACATCTACATTGTGCTGTTGTACTTTTTTCTCCACCTTATAAATATGTTAAGTTCTTTTAAAATGAAAGTAAATTGAATATTTCGTAGGATCAGTCTTGAGCTTATCTTTGAATAATATACTCGTACCTTTGTAGAGGGCTACTTTGTTATTACTTTTTTCCAGGCATAAGAGAGTTTAGGAGACATCTAGAGCCCCATAAAGTATATCTATTCTCAATCAGCATCACCAAGGAAGCCATATAGTCATATCTGTCTGTCTGTACGTCCGACCTTATGTCTATTGCAACGCAAAGTAGTCTCTCATCCGGGTCCGACCAATAGCTGTCATACAAAGTATCGCCCGATTTTTGTTATTTGAACAAACAGTCAAAATTAAGGTTTGATCAAGGAATAACTTTGCTGATCACTGCCAATCAAACTGTGACATTACCATTCAATTCTGCACTTTTAGAAATAAATAGTTTTTATTTAAAAATGTATATTCTTAAAGTTTCCTACTGGAGTCTTTGGTTTCAGCAGGAAATAAACGCAGTGAGTAAAATTTGAATGATGTCAATATCGTAGGTAATACGTCGCATGCACTTCATGTGTGTACGTACTAACTGAGACATATGTGTACATACGTTATGTGTGTGTGTACAGACATAATTTGATATGTACACACTGACGCCGTCATTTGTGGGCCGGCACGTTTGTCAAAAGGGAAGTTAACAATTCTAGCAGACTATTTTTATGTGCTTCGGCGTTTGTATTGTATGGCAAGAAGAACAAGAAGCAGAGATGGGGGCAGCGACGGAGACAGCGACCGATGCAGAGGCAAAGGCAGAGACAGAAGCAGAGGCAGAGGCAGAGGCGGGCAAAACAAGTCGCCAAACGAGTTAACGGCGGCCGGAGAAGCAAAGATGGAGATGCCGACGAATAACGACAACAGCGAGAGAAAGACAGAAAGAGAGAGCTAGGGAGGCAACGAGAGATGGAGAGCGGGGAAAGGCAGCAAGCAGCAGGCAGCAGGTCGCTTGGCGCTTTTCGCTGCCAGTGTGTGGAGGCCTACAAACACACATACACGCACACATGCATAGAGCTGAGCGCAAGAGAGATCCACACTCACATACACACACGTCAACATATTATATCCTACACATACAGGCAAACATATGTAAATGGAGAAACGACAGCTAAACAAACAACAAAAAAATCCAGCAACAACAACAACAACAGAATGCACGGCGTCTGCTTAGCCCTAGCCCCAATCTTTGAGCTTTTCGCTTTTCGCTTTTACACTTCGCCTTGTGCTCTTTCTCGCTCTTGTTCTTGCTCTTGTTCAATTTCATTTCATTTCGTTCCGTTTCGTTTTGGGGCGAAGGCAGAAACAGACGATGAAAACAAAAAAGTATGTGAAAAAACAGAATAGGCAACTCAGGCAAAGCCAAAGCGTAAAGCGCAAAGAAAATGCCTAGAGAAGAAGAGAGAAGAAGCAGTGCGCGCCGCGGGGCAAATGAAGCAGTATTTTTTTTTTGGTAAGGCGGGTGGGGAAGCAGTTCGTACACAAATTCAAAGAGATTTTATGAGTGAGAGGGAGACAGGGAGCGAGGGATAGGGAAAGACCGCAAATTGTCGGCAAATGTCATTATTATTATTTCGTGGCTGCACTTACCGAAACAACAAGCTGCATGTTAATAATAAAAACATTTATTATTTCAATACGGATTTTCTATATTATTATTTTAATTTATTGCACACGCACTTACAAACACACGCACAAAACACAAAGCACAAGAGACACGCACACAGATGATAAATACACTCTCGTTTTAATTTGTATTTGTTATAAACAATTTTGATGTATGTACTATATGTATGTATTTCTTTTTAACATATTTTTCTTGTTGCTTTTTAGAGACTCGAGACTCTTCTCCGTTTGTATTTTTGTTTTATAATTTATATTTCGCTTTTGCTTACGTCGCGCGCACGTAAAACTTTTTAGCGTCCACAACAGATGCGTCAATACGTTGTGCCTCTGCTTCTGACTACACTGAACTGCACAGCTTGAGTGCCAAAGAGAGACTAAACCAAAATTTGTTATTGACACAAAAAGCCAAGCGTCAAGCGTTGCTGTTGCAGACAATTGTGACGTCACTAATACAAAACAAAGAGAACAAATGCATTGCAGACAGATCGCGAATGATATTCATTTATTTATTGCAACAGAAGAATTAATAAATTAAGGTATTATTTTATTATGTGCTATTTTAATTGCATTTTTTATACAAATTTAAAATAAAACTTATTTTGCGATGTTAATATGTGCACTGCTTAATAAACTGCTTGACAAACTGCATGTTTATCATTTTAAACTAAGCAGTGTTTTAATCAGCACTGCTTGGACCGTGTATTGGTGTTGAGTCAGACGTCTGCCGTCGGGTCCTGTGGCGCAATGGATAACGCGTCTGACTACGGATCAGAAGATTCCAGGTTCGACTCCTGGCAGGATCGAATTTTTTATTTTCTCTCTTATTTTTTGGAAAAAGACACTTAGCTTTTTTAAACACGTATCCGCATCTCAAACGTGCGTAAGACGTGAACGCCATCAAACATAATGCACTGTGGTGCAAGAATTACCCCTTGGGGGAAGACAACTGTGTTTAGCCGTGGGGGGAATGACAACATTGAGTTGCAGATGGGCTAAGAGAAAACCAACAATGTGGTGTCGTGGAGAGTTCTGTGGATTATGTGCCGCTTTATGTTAAACAGCAAGGGAAGCGACAGCTGCATATGCAATTGTGCACCAAGGACATTTAAGGTGACATCCAAATGAGATTCGCCTTGGAGGAATGAATGCTATTTACGTGAGTGTGTGTAAGTGTGCTTGCTGTAAACTACTTCTTATCCGTTTTGATTTGCATAGTGGAAAAAAAATTGTAAACGAAAAAAAGCGCTTGTGCTAAACAAAAAAAATTAGATGCTTTTCAAAAATGTTTATTTTATTTTTATATTATTCATTTTATCAAATAATGAAAATTCAAAAAAATCTTCCCATACCGGGAATCGAACCCGGGCCTTCTGGGTGAAAGCCAGATATCCTAGCCACTAGACCATATGGGAGGCATGTATTTCGACAGCCAAATGTGTTATTTATAATTTCTATATCGTTTCAACTCAATGTAAACGAACAATGTGTACAGAAATAGTTAAAAAAAATTACTTTAAAATATCGCATGGCATTAGCAATAGCAGAACATTTATAAACTTAAAGCAAGCAATTCTAAAAAAAAAAATGTTTTCGATCCTGCCAGGAGTCGAACCTGGAATCTTCTGATCCGTAGTCAGACGCGTTATCCATTGCGCCACAGGACCGCATGACCCCATCGTGCCTTAAATCAAATAATTATGCCCAGCTTAGTGTCTCCCTTGTTTTTCTATAGTTCGGCTCATGTGTTGTTGTTTTTTGAATTATGATAAAGACGTTTTAGCTTTTTTTAACGTTTAGGTCTCGCAACTCTTTCATCTTGTTGTGTTTAATAACATTTTTAAGTTGAGCCTTAATGCTAAGTATTGTTTTGGAAGCGCGATTTCCAACTCCCATATTGTCTAGTGGTTAGGATATCCGGCTCTCACCCGGAAGGCCCGGGTTCAATTCCCGGTATGGGAAACACAAATACAGTTGTTTCAAAAATTTTTTTTTTTAAATTTTGCTTAAATAATATAAAATAAATACAGGGTATGTAAAACATAGGTACATGCAGGATGAACAGGCACGAATTCCCCGCCGCACCGTCATTATTTGTATTTTGGTCTCTTGACGATGAATATTTGAAACTCACTATCTACGCAGGAAAATTAGATTTTTGTTAAATCGCAATGAATTGTTGATTGCTTGAATTTGAATTCTTACGGATTCTGTGGTGTAGTATTTTCTGTATAACATTTTGCCAAGTCACTTAGTGTAAGCAAAAAAAACCTAACATTGCCTGTCTGGGCACTCGCCTTAGCTTATCTCTGGTGTGCCCTGCCAATAGATGCTGTCTACGAGAGTCATATAAGTAAACGTCTATAGTCTCGGGGCACTACCAGTCGAACGCCAACAAGCAGGGCGACAACATGTCTACTGAGTTTCTAATACTGATCGCCACATTGGTGATAGTGTTCTACATATGGCAAAGGAGAACGTTCAGTTATTGGGAGCGATTGGGCGTAAAACATATAAAACCTTCGCCATTTTTTGGAAATATGCGCACATTTCTGACTGCCAAAGTAGCGTTCTTCGATCAGATACAGTTGTTGCACAACTCTCCGGGTTTTGAAGAGGAACCACTGGTCGGTGTCTACCTATTACATCGACCTGCCATCGTGTTAAGAGATCTCGAGCTCATTAAAACGGTGATGATCAAGAAGTTTAATTACTTCAGAAATCGTGCTCTTCAAACCGATCCGCATTACGATCCGTTGGGCAACAATAATCTCTTCTTCGTACGCAATCCCCAATGGAAGGACCTGAGAAACAAGATCTCTCCAGTATTCACCAGCGGCAAGATTAAGCAAATGTATCCATTGATGGTAGAGGTAAGAGAATTATAAATATACATTTAAATTGGAAATAACCAAAGTATATTCATTCCTTTTATCTACCTTAGATCGGCAAAGATCTGGAGAATCATTTGGAGCAGCTTCCTGTAGACTCAACACTCGCTATAAAAAATATATGTGCTCGCTTCACAACCGACCTAATTGCTACAATTGCATTTGGGGTCAAAGCGAATTCACTGGCCGATAAAAACAGTGAGTTCTTCCACCACAATAGGGCTATCTTCGACGTCAACTGGAGTAGAGGTCTTGACTTTGCCATTATCTTTATGTTGCCTGCATTGACTACCTTGGCTCGGGTTAAGGTTTTCTCCAAGCAGTCCTCAAAGTTCCTGAGAAATACTGTTGACTTCGTCTTGGCCGAACGTGAGAAGTCAGGTTTGGTTCGTCGGGATCTTATCGATATATTGCTGGCCATGAAGCGTGAGTCAATTGATCTGCAGGCAAACGAAGCAAAGGTATTGGATCATCTCGTGGCACAGGCTGCTATCTTCCAGACGGCAGGTTTTGAGACCAGTTCATCGACCATGACCATGACACTCTTTGAATTGGCTGTCCACGATGATATTCAGGATCGTTTGCGTCGCGAAATCAGCGATTACTTTGGTTCTGAAGATCATATCGATTACGAGAGCATACAGGAGATGCCATATCTAACTAAGGTGGTCAACGAAACGTTGCGCAAGTATCCCATTGTGGGTTATGTTGAACGGGAGTGCACTCAACCTGCGACTGGCGAACGCTTCACACTGGCTCCCTACTATGATGTTGAGTTGGCTAGCGGCACACCAGTCTATGTATCCACCATAGCTATACAACGCGATGAAAAGGTGGGTCCTAGAAGGGTTTTCTTTCATTTTTGAATTTCTATATTTAATATTTTACTCCCTCTTGCTCTGTAGTACTGGCCAAATCCGGATAAATTTGATCCCGAGCGCTTTGACCCCGAGAACCGTGACAAACTGAACATGGATGCCTATATGCCCTTTGGTATTGGACCCCGTAATTGCATTGGCATGCGTTTGGGTCTGTTGCAAACGAAGTTGGGTCTAGTGCATTTGTTGCGACATCATCGGGTTGTCAAGTGTGCCAAGTCCACAGATTCCATTCAATTTGCTCCTCTTGCTGCTGTGCTTATAGCCAAAGATGAGATCTACCTCAAGTTGCAAAAGGTCTAACGCATTTTGTAGACGTGCTAACCCGGGGATCTATTCCATTCTTACCTTTTGAACTACTTTATTAAATACTTTTATACATTTTTTACTACATCTATAAATGCATTATAAAAATTTTGTTATATCTGTAAAAAATTATAATATCAGAATGCAAATTGCTTTAATGAGAGAGAGCTGAGAACTTGGAACTTGTTGTTGTGTTAATTGCGTAACCAACAATTAGCTTTGTTTTGATTGACACACGGAATCTTAAAGCTGGTTATTCAAACTGCGTGTCAACTGATATAAAAAATCATTGACGTAAAGGTTTCATATGTTATAGGTACAGTACAAGTTCCTCCTCATAACTAGACTTATTAGATAAAGACTTTCTTGTTATGTCAACATCTTTATTAACCTTACGTTACTTCTCTGAATTATTTTATTTATTGTTCACTGCTTTCCCCCTTAATATACAGGTTAAAATCGGTGATTATGCAATCAATCACATAACCTCACTGTGCCATTTAACCTTGTTGCACACGACTCGCGGCGACTCGTGCGTGACAAGCGAAGGATGGCTCCATGGACAATTATCCTTCGGAGCAAACAAAGCGAAACTGTTTGCTGCCACCTCGAGGCAAATGTGTCATAAGATGGAAAGGAAACAGCCAAGTAGGGAGAGAAGCAGCAAACACACACACACATAAGCAACAGTTGCGGTTACAGCATAAAGTTGTGACGGGATAAAAAGCTTCGCTTTTCCCGGGCAACAGCTGTGAGTCCTTGTAATATCCCTTGTACCCACTTGTTGTTGTACTTGTTATTTCTTTCTTTATTGCACCCCCTCATCACAGTGCAACTAACACAGTGAAGCTGGAGCACTTAACGCACTTAATACAATTGTCAATTTAGTCGGTGCAATGTCGCATAAGCTGCAACGCAATAAGTGAGGAGAAAAGGGGAGAAGGTACTTAGTTGTTAGTTAGCTTAACCCGTAATGCGCTCATAACGTCGCTAATTATACTCGCGTCGACTGGGACACTTTGAGCATATGTCGCTAAACACAATGTGAATCGTTGGGAGCATTTGCTGCTTTACGGTAAGATAATACTTTACTAAAATAGGTGTAAATAAATAGCTACTTAAAGTACTGTTAATACATCTAGGCGATAAGCGAGTTGAATTGCGTGTCTACTACGTACTATGAAAATAGACACGAGTTGTGAATTTCAGCCCCTTAAATTCATGCTTCAACTTAACGGCATTCGCCAACGACCATACCACGTTGAACGGTTCTCGTCCGATCACCGAAATTAAGCAACGTCGGGCGCGGTTAGTACTTAGATGGGGACCGCTTGGGAACACCGCGTGTTGTTGGCATCGGTTCAATAACTTTTTTAATTTCCTACCTAAATTACTTTTTTCTATTTTAACTATATTTATTTCACTTAATAATTAATATAGTTATAAGGAACCTCAACTACTATATTCTACTTAATGAATATGTATTACAAATGTTGAGCTGTTCCCTTGTCTTCTACAATTTTATTAACTGTGCTCTTGGTGCAAATCAACGTGCAAAAGTTGCTGGCGAAATGACATAAAATTAAATGATATACTGCATTTAAGCCAATTTACAGTTGACTTGTGTTTAGGGGGATGCAACTGCAGTGCACGCAACAACTTGCAATGACTTTGCACTGACCTTGTGGGAGAGGAAAAGGCCACACATTGGAAAATATGCACTATCGAATTGCGAAGCAGAAAATACATTTTCAATGCGACTTATTCTCTCCCCATGTGCGTGTGGAAATCAAGGCAAGTTGCACGCACGTTTCAATACTCTGTGGTGGCAAGTGAATTGGAAAAGAGTTGATAAATATCGGAAATAAATATTCTAAAAATAATTCAATAATAATAAATAATAAAGCAAGAAAGTAAATCAAATTTTTATGATTTCTCAGAAACTATAAACAAGTTTATGCAGGGTATCTGCGGGAAGTTCATATAGTTTATTGTATTATCTAACGTTTGCCACCTTGCAACCTATTTGGTTTTATTGAATTGCATCGAACAACGAAATCCACTCAACGACACATATTTTGAAGTCTTTCTCGAAGGGAGCGCTTGGGTCTGCTGCTGCACCTGCAAGAAACTACGCATAACTGCGGATTGGTCATTAGTTTTAATTAGCCAACTGCAGCAAAAGCATTTCATTCCACTAGATTAGACATCGTAAAGACAAAACTTCGACTGAGAGACGCAGATAAAGTTTCGCCTTGAGCGAAAATTGCATGCAAATTGACATAAAATTAATAAACACGCAAATTGCATCATTTGGGGCACAAACGAAAGAGAGAGAGAGGGGACTATCTACTGTATTTCTAATTAGCTGGAAACTTTACCCCACAAACCTTGTGTCGTTGCAGGAATTTGTTAATTAAACGCGGGGGACAAGCGCTTGCTAATGTCTTTTGCTTTGATCCAACATTGAGTGAAGGAAACAAAAAGAACACAAAGGCACGATAAAATCTTAATGAAACATTGCATTTTGTTGCAGTGATTTGGCGGAAACTTTTCGTTGCGAATTTGCAAGGAAATGCAAAGGGTCGCTTGTTATCTAATGCAAATTGAATGAATAGGGGAAGTTTACTAGCAACAGATAACCCTGAGGAAACGGAGGGTTCAATAACTCCATTTTCTAATTTTTAAATGTTGTCCAAAGTTTAAACTTTACTTTATTTTTGTAATTTTTGCATTTTTTTGGTATATTATGTTTTATAAATAATTATTAAATTCAGTACTAAGTTTGCTACCGCCATCGCCACGTGTTGGATTCACAATACACACAAAAATTCTCATATTTATTATTAGACATTTTGACTATAACAACTCGTTTCAACCACTCGGCTTTCGCCAACGACCATACCACGTTGAATACATCGGTTCTCGTCCGATCACCGAAATTAAGCAACGTCGGGCGCGGTTAGTACTTAGATGGGGGACCGCTTGGGAACACCGCGTGTTGTTGGCACCGGTTGAAAAACTTTTTTTTTTGTCATTTTATTATTGACTTGTTTTCTATTAATAACAATTATTTTTTTTTAATTTTATTGAAAGGCTTTTTAAATATGATAAATTGAACATTACTCTGGCTTTCAATTAAAATGCATTGTAATAACCAAAAGATAGGGAAGCTAATTAAATTTATACAAGAGTTCACAGAAGTATCTCCCTGCTAGTAATTTATTAAGAGGCTAAGCATCTGCTGTGTTAGATATTAAAAAGCCGAGGGCAACTCTATTGAGCAGAGGAGATTCATCTTCAATGCTATTAAACGGAAAGTTAAGCGCTGGCTCAAGTAGTTGACGACCTTCGTTAAACGTGCTGCGAAAATTGCCACCAGGCACAGGATAGCCCCCCATAGTATGTACTTTCTATCCCTTCGCCTGGCGCATAAATTAAGTGGGAACAGCAGCAGTGGGTGCAACAACAACAACAGTGGCAGGCAGCAGCAGCAGGAGCAGCCATTGGCCCCCGTTAGCCTTAGCCCTGTCTCACGCTGCATTTATCCTGCGTGACTTTTGTTGTCACAGTTGCGCACCCCTCCCTAAACACTGGTGTTATTGTCCTTGCTCGTCGTGCTTTGCTCTCTTTCCCTCTCTGCTTCCTGCTCCCTCCAGCAGTGGCCAATTTAATTGCAATTTTTCCAGCACTCAGCTACAAAGACAAATAACCAAAGCTAATAGATCATGTCATCTTGTCAACAAGTTTTACAATCTAATTGCGCAACAGCATCTCAATTTGTTCATCACCAAGTGGGGGATGTTGTCTGTGAGAACTTAAAGATAAACAAAATCAATGTGTGCGTGTGCTTCGGTTTTTCTCTTCAACTATTTCTATTTATAGCTATACATACAATATGATAATAAATATTTCGTGATCCTCAGGTATGGGGAATTCCTCAATATCTTTGTCGATCGCGCTACCAAGTGCCCGGCTAGCTCAGTCGGTAGAGCATGAGACTCTTAATCTCAGGGTCGTGGGTTCGAGCCCCACGTTGGGCGAAATCAACTTTTTGTGAGTTTTCTAGTTTAAAATATAAAAGAAAATATTAAGATATGATTTCCGATTATGTTCTTAAACTTTTCTAAATAAGCAAAGAGGTGAGTTTTGAATTTTGACTATTTTATTTTACCTAAAAATAAATGTAATAAAAAAAAAGAAAGCTGCGATCCTGCCAGGAGTCGAACCTGGAATCTTCTGATCCGTAGTCAGACGCGTTATCCATTGCGCCACAGGACCGATGGTAATGCATTGGTCTAAAAACTTTTTCGTGATAGGCAAGTTACATACATACTTACATGGAATTTATACGTATGCATTCATGTACTCGTATTGATATATAAAAAGAATTGCCAGCTACCCCCACAAAAAAATTATAAATAAACATAAAAAAAAACCCGAAAAACGAGTGCAACAAAATACAAAAATGTATGGAAAACAAATTAAGAAAAGGCTAAAATATCATACATTTGTAAATTTATGTTATTTTTTCTTTCTGTCTACAATGTTTTAATGATTTTTTATATGTTGAACATGGTTCTAAGCCAAATCTGGCAATATTTTCAATTCTTACTTATTTACTTTTTTATATATTAATCAAAAATTAAAATGGGAAAAATATAAATTAAACCATATAATAAATACGTTATAATCAATTTATTAATTAGGCAATTAAAATAGGAAAAATTTACGGACAGTAAGATTTAAAAATTTTACGTGCTTGTCCGGAAAAAAGTTGACTTGCCAGCCCTACAAAAAATTCTACAATATTAAAATAGATAAAAACTATAAACAGGAATATACTTTAAATAACATTCAAAAGGACTGCAAACATTTAAAATGTTTTTAGAATGTTTTTAATGTTATCTAAGTGCAGATAAATAAATTTAATAAATTCTAAAAAATCTTCCCACTTGACACAACCTTGCCAAACAGAATGGAACAAGGAGTAACTTTTACTGCTGCATTGGCAAATGCAAATGCCAAATGGCGATGCCATTGAAAGAAACAGAAATCATATTAACTATACGCCCCCGTTCACTACGCAATTTTCGCAGCAGAGAGGAAGCAATTTTTGATTTTATATGCTGACACAACCCTCCGAAAACGAAACGTAACGAAACTAAAGGAACAACAAACACACAAAACTCAACGATCTGTGCTTGCACATTTCATTTCTTGTTGTCCAATCCCGATGGGACGCGTAAATGCAGAAGAACTAAAATGAACAGAGGGTAAAAAGTTGCTTGTCGGGGTGTGGATGATGTGCAGGACTCGAATCCCTCCAATACCAAGACAGAAAGTGGCAATCCTTGACCCGTCATAACGTTTCCTTCGCTGTCCCTTCACACACACAGTGCACAGTGCAGTTAAATGAGATATGCTTTTACATTTTTTCGATAAATTCTGTGGCACCCTCGTGCCGCACACACACAACTGGATAACATTATTAGCGCAAAAGTTTGCCATAAAAATGGTGAACGGATTTACGCAACGCTTAAAATTGAGATTTACTGTAAGCGCAATTTATGGCAAATGCCAAAATAAAAAAAAAAACAGTAAATTCCCTCTGGCTAATGCAAAGAAATTTAAAGGGAAAGCAGAGTAAAAGAATCGCTTAGATTTGCAGCTTATCGTGGCTCGTGACATTGATGAATGCAGTGCGCAATTAGTTGCAGATAGTCGATAGTTCGATAGTCGTATAAAAGGCATTTAGAGCCCTTAGAAGCCTGCACAAAATGAAGTTCTTGGTAATCGGTTTGCTCTGTCTGCTGATCTGTGCTGTTGCAGCTCAAGATTCAGAAGAAGATTCGACTATTCTCAATACCGAATCAGACCCAGATGAATTTGAACCATTGCCTATAGCTGGATTTACCTATGAGTCGGGCATATATGCACTATCCACCGTTGTCAAGGTAATAAGTGTCGATAGATTTGCATATTAACATTTAAATTTTAATGTCTGTCATTCTTTAGCTCAACTGGTTCCAAGCACATGCTGCCTGTGCCGCCCAGAGCTATGACTTGGCCAGTGTTCCCACACAGAATTCCGAGCTGAGATTATACAATTTCCTTCTCACATCGGGTCTGACGAATTTGCTTACCGAACCTATTTGGACATCTGGCGCAAACTTGGCTGTCAGCACTCAATGGAGTTGGTACAATACTGGTGATCCTTTTAGTTACCAGAATTTCGAGGATACCGCAAGCACAGTGCACAGTTGTCTGGCTTTCAATGCCACCACGACTCTGTGGACGGCAGAGGCCTGCAGTAGCAAACGGTACTTTGTGTGCCAGAAACGTTGCACACGCTAGGAGAGAAGAAAGAGGGATGGTTGTAAAAGTGTAAATAGTAATATTTAATTTTGGTGACGGTGCGATATAAATAAATAAAAAATAAATAAAATTTTCTGATTGCAAAAAAGTCGCAAAACATTTTTTCTTTATTTAGTTGGTGTGCAACAAGTAAAGAACGTGTTGCTCTGCTTGTATCAATTAGCTTTTGTATGGCTATAAAAGAGCTTTTCTGAAAGCACAACAATTCAGACAAAGCTAAAAATAAAAAACAAGAGTGTTGCGTATATGGAGTCAACCAGTTGCCAGGCAGCATGTTTTTTTATATTTATTTTTAGATTATTTAATAGACTATGTTAAAGTTACTCTAAAATACCCTGTAGACAGGGAAATAAATATTTTAATAATTAATGCATAGTTAGAAACCTTACGAACGAAATAATACACAAACTATGATAGGCAGCATTCAATTTTTCGATTATTTATTTATGTTAGCTTGTGAATTTCTTTCTAAAAAACGCCCCAACAATGTTTTAGTTGCGGTTAATATTCTAAGTCAGTAGTTGTATGAATTAAAATAGTGAAGTATTGATTATTTTGAGTATAAGCACGCGTTTCAAGCATGCGACTTTCGCACACGCCATAGCCACGGTTCGGATTTACGCGTGTATACACAAAAATTCTTATATTTATTTTTAGGAATTTTGACTATAAGTACGCGCTTCAACCACTCGACTCTCGCCAACGACCATACCACGTTGAATACATCGGTTCTCGTCTGATCACCGAAATTAAGCAACGTCGGGCGCGGTTAGTACTTAGATGGGGGACCGCTTGGGAACACCGCGTGTTGTTGGCACCGGTTGAAAAACTTTTTATTTTTTCTTCATTTAGTTATTGAATTGCATTTATTTTTGATAATTCTAAATAGCTTTTATTTTTCTTTTTTTACACTAATAAGCAGAAATAATATAAGATGTTAATGAAGTATCTCGTGCATACTATGATTATATTTGCATGCATACATTGTTATTTCTGTTCTTGGCAAGAATGGACGGTGCTTAATATCAATATTTAAGGTATTCTATTTTGCAACGGCTTTAAATTAAATCGGTTTGTAAAATTTCGTCAAATTAAATAAGTGAAGTTTAATTACATTTTAAATAACACTTGACATTGATAGATGCATTAGGCAATTAGTTTAACGTTGAAAATGCTATAAAAACAAATGACACTCTTTGCACGCTTTACAAAATGAAGTCCGTAGGTATTGCACTTTTCTTTCTGCTCTGCACAGTGACATGGATCACAGCACAAGTGGAGGAAATCGACGAAGACCTTGACGAAGTAGACGCTGAAGCAATCCCTATTATTTCAATATTCACCTATAGTGAGGATGACTACGCTCTGAGCCTATACAACAGGGTAAAGTATTCTTAAAATATTTGATAAACGGAATAAATTTCATATTTTTGTCTATCCTCAGGTGAACTGGTATCAGGCTCAACTCTTATGTGCATCTCAAGGCTATACTCTTGTCTCTATTCCCTCGGAAACTATGCAGAATCGTATAAAGAACTTTATACGCACCAATGCCAACTCTGTGTTGGCTTCCCTTTCCACTGACCAACTCTGGACGTCGGGTACTAATCAGGCTGTCAACACTACATACGCTTGGCATGGTAGTGGTCAACCAGTAACCTATCGCAATTATGCTACTTCTCCACCTACGACTTCCACAAGATGCATCGGAATAAATGGAGTAACTGGCTACTGGTACGATCTTGACTGCAGACAACAGCGCTACTTTTTATGCGAAAAACTTACGCAGGTGACATGCTAATACAATTATAAAAACATAACTACAAACTTCTACGATATACTATGTAATCACAATTATTAAAGCATCATATTTGCAATCAGAATGATATACCTTTTATTTTGTATAACCCAATCTTTGTTGATTCATTGAAAAAATATAAATTGTAAAATAAAAAAAAAATTAAAAACAAATATAAAAAGTTTTTCAACCGGTGCCAATTGTAAAATAAAAGTATAAAAAGCAAAAATAAAAAAAAAGTTTTTCAACCAGTGCCAACAACACGCGGTGTTCCCAAGCGGTCCCCCATCTAAGTACTAACCGCGCCCGACGTTGCTTAATTTCGGTGATCGGACGAGAACCGATGTATTCAACGTGGTATGGTCGTTGGCGAAAACCGGGTGGTTGAAGCACGTACTTGTAGTCCAAATTGCTTAAAATACGTTGTAAATCTGACTCGTTGCTATGGTGTTGGCGAATGCCGTTGAGTGGAAGCGCGTATACGAGTATACGCGTATAGTCAACATTTCTATTTATAAACATGAAACTTACTGAATATATATGTATTTTAGTATGTCTGCGTTTCGTATCTGAAGTGGGTTAATTTTTAGTTATTGGTTAGAATTGGAGTGTATTAAAGCTTCGAAATAATTACACCTTTTGTAACATAAATTCTCACATATAATAATAACACTCAAGCTCCGTTGGCTATGACAGCCTATGCAGAGGCTACAATGATTATGTAACTATGAAGCTACTAACCAGAAAAATTATTGAAAATAGCTTAATATTTTCCAATATGAGGGAAACGAGAAGAAGTAGTAGTAATATGTATTTCTTGATGTTAGTTTGTTAATAGCTTCATGTTTGTCATATTTGTTAGGAATCTGTATAAGCAACGCTACAACAAAGTTGTAGTTAAGAAATAAATACTCATTCTGCAGTATGAATAAATATGTTGAAGTATTGATTATTTTGAGTATAAGTATGCGCTTCAACCACTCGACTCTCGCCAACGACCATACCACGTTGAATACATCGGTTCTCGTCCGATCACCGAAATTAAGCAACGTCGGGCGCGGTTAGTACTTAGATGGGGGACCGCTTGGGAACACCGCGTGTTGTTGGCACCGGTTGAAAAACTTTTTTTTTTTTTTTTTTTATTCAATTTATTTAATGACATTTTTTTTTATTTAACATACATTTTTCCTTTTATCATGTATTCAGCAGAAAATAAAAAGGATGTCAAGATGATTCCAGATTGAGGCTGACAAAGTCAAACCAACTTCCTTAATAGACAACAATAGCCGTGACCAATTTAGCTCCTTCCTCTTCTATCAATTCAGTATTGGAATATACGTACATTCATATCTACATCTGTTGAGACATGTTCTACATTCCTTTTCAATATTCCCCAAGAAATTATTCTGGTCATCTTGGATTACTTGGCTGATGTAATGAACCTGCGGGTCCGGACTCAAGTTGGGACGGTTAGTGATTTCACAATTCCACAGGTGGAAACTGCAGCAAAGTAGTAGAAGCCAAAGAAACATTTCGCTCCAAGTTCGCTTTCTAATTAATACTTCACCGCGCTTGCTCAGTATTTATAACCACTGCGCTAACTGATAAATATCCCATTTAAAGTCGTTTAAAAACCCATTACCAACTGTTGAAAATAATCAAGAATAGTTCTAGGAAAATATAAAATATTTATTCAATAGCAAAAATCGTTAACACTTTACAAAAAAGGTTGCGTTGTGTCCCTTAAACTTACACATTAGTCTAGTTTTCAGTTGAGGTGCTTCTGAGTCGGCTCTCTCTCTCAACTGGAGTACATAGTTAAATATTTATTCAGTTTAATTACAGCTATTAGTGGTATGCTCTATACAAGATATTATGAAACTTACTTACGAGCTACATTTTAATTTAAATAGAACACTGACCCTAAGTTTGACTGAAAATACACGCTAGATTTTACAATTATTCATATATAGTTTTTGATATTGAAACTTAAGTTATGTGACTTGCGTTTGCTATTCATGAAATGCAGATATTGATAAATAAAATGCGAAAGTTTTGGAAATATACAGAATTTTTTTTTATCGTTTAAAAGAATGCCTTTAAATCTACTTAATTGTGCTGAAAGTATTTCAAATTTAATGGTAAGGAAGACAGAAAATGAAATCTAGTTGAAAATTAATGAAATTGAAGTTAAAATAAAGTTCAAACTTTAGTCATAAATCGGAAAATGAAAGAAGATTGAACAGGCAAGTCAGAGTGTGAGGCAATTGGAATAATTACAATGCTTATGCCATGCACAATTTGGAAAGATATCGAGAAGAACTAATCGATTACGTCAGGTGTCAAGTTGATGGTCAGTCGTAGTCGAAGAAAAGAAAACCTGTTGGACGGACCTAAAAGTTGTATTGTAGTTGAACCAAATTGCACAAGAGTTCATGGCATAACATGGTGAATGAACCTGCGATGAGCTTGAGACATAAATAGTATGAGAGGTCTAGGCAATTTATTTAAACTAATTGGCTTAATTAATCGATGCATTCGATAGGTTACGGCAACCGCCTCAAGATCCCTGTGTAACTGAGCTGGAATTAGGGGAAAGGGGGCACGTTAGTAGTCTCCATACTGATAAGTGGGCGGCTGATGCGCCTTGCCACTCGGCTGGTACAGATTGTGATGTGACGAGGAGCGCGGGGCGGCGAAGCTGGCGGCAGCGGCAGTCTCTGGATAATGTGAATGCGCGTGTGATTGAGAATGTCGCTGACTGGGCGAATTGGCGCGCCTGGCGCGACGCTCCTCAATGTTCGCCGGCCAACGTTGATGGTGATAGCGCGTCGAGTCTTCTGACGAGCGACGGCGATGATAACGTTTCGCAGAACTATTCGCCAACGGCGGAGGTGGCGTGCTTGGTTCGCCCAGTGGCTGGCGAAGTGCGTAGTGTGGGTAGCTGCTGGTGCTCTCGTCGCCACTGACTGCCTGCTGGTATTGCCTTCGCATGCGTTCGTCCAGCGATGAGTTCGGTGTCGGTGTGTGCATGTCGATGACATCGCCATGTGAATTGCGACGTGCTCGCTGCATATCCCGATCGTAGCCTTCGTAGGCCTGACGACGCTGCTTGACTCCGCCGCCGCCTCCGCTGCCTAGGCTGCGATGCTGCTGTTCATGTGCGTCGAGTCGCTGACGCCATTCGGCTGCCGATACCTGCTGGCCATAGAGATCGGGCTGTGCCTGGAATTGTGCGCCGCCAGTGCCGTAGATATTTTGATAGCTCGAGCGACGCCACCCTTCTTCGTAGCGTCGCCGCGTTTGCTCCTGTGTCTCCTCTTCCTCTTCTACACCGTGTCCAGCGGCTGCACTGGCTGCCAATTGCTGACGACGCTGCGAGCGACTTGAACTGCTCTCTGAGGAATCCTCACCGGAAGTACCCAAGCCCTGATCCTTTTCATCCACACCGTAAGCCTTGTATGGTGCGCCAAGGAAACCCTTCGAGCCATACGCGTAGGGTCCATTGAGTCCCATGCTGGGATATTGCATATAATAGGACTGTGCGAAGGGTTTCTCCATCACATGACCCAACTTCATGTCGTCCACACTGTCATCGACTTCGGCATCGGAGCCATCATCGCGTCCCGTCCAAGTTAGCCAAGAGCCAGGACCGAAGAGCGACAGAAGGACGGGCAGCAAGAAGAGACCATGCATGGCGCCAAAGAATATCACAAGGAAGACCATTTTGAAGAAGACCAAGAAGATGTAGCTCTGCGCGAGTAGCAGAGCAATAATGCCCAAGATCGTGGAGCTAGAACCCTGCACAATGGGCAGTCCGAGAGAGTGCAGAGCTTCACGTACTCGCGCCTTGGGACTGCGCTTCTTCGAGGACATGTAAGTGTAGCAAATGTGTGCCGTGAAGTCGACGGAGAAGCCAATGCACATGATCAGATTTATCATGGAAATCGAATCCAGATTGACATCCCACAGTGCCATGTAACCAGCCACGCCCAGCTCAATCGATATGACCGAGAAGGCCACCCACAAAGAGCACAGTATGTTGGGTATAAAGATGAACGAGATGATCATCATTATGATGGCACCGATTACCATAGCCTGCAGCGAGACAGGGCGAACCAGCTCGAATTGATCGAAGAACACAAAGTACGGGTGGAAAATGGATGCATTCAGTGGTGAATCTTTGCAGATTTTACGCAAATCTCGAACCATTTCCTTCTCATGATTGGTATCCGTAATATTGACAGCCTGTATAAGGAAACGCGAGGCAATGATCTGTGTCTCATCCTCGTTTAGACGCACGTCCAGTGAGAAGGGATTGCCCGGGAAGAGCCAATGTTCCTTAACCACGTCGATAAACGATTGTTCGTCATCGATTGTTGCATTTAAATAATCATTATTGCGATCCATAAACGTTAGGAATGAGCGTAGCCATGACTCCGTGTAGAGCGACGAGGTTACATACGAAGTGTGCTCCAAGGTGCTTGTCAAATTCTCAATTTGTTCCTGCACCAAGGGATCCGAGTAGTTCAGCGCACCAGCGATGATTACCTAAGTATATTATTTCATTAATGTAGTTCAAAATAAAACTGATATTTTGTTCTTAACTCACCTGCATTCTATAGGGAAACTCGCGATAATAATCATCTTCACGATCGAAAAATTCCACCGAATACGAATCCTCTCGCGACAACTTGCGACGCTCGAGTCCCTCTTTGATCTGTGTGACGCCATAACAAGCTCCGGCCAGATAACTGGCAAAGGCCAATATAATAATAATCTTACACCATTTGTTGTTAATAACCGCAGCCAGTTTGTCCTTGAAGAAGGCCATGAACATGTGATCCTTATTATCGATTGGATTGTCCGGATCGTTGTGATCAATGCCGCCAGCCATAATTGCCTTGTAGAGGAAGTTGCGTTTCTCTGTGCGAGGTATGATATGAAGAAAGATAGATAAATGGTTAACTTCGCTCGGTTCCAGTTGCCATTGACCTGAATTCAATGGGATTGCTATCTATCACGACTGGTCAAGATTTTGTTTCAAAATCAAGTTCATGTTGTGCAGCTGCTACTGTTGCGACTAAGTGAATTAAAGAGCAACGAATAGGCCTGACTATGAGCCGGTTGTTCTGGCCAAGCAGCAACTGCGACAAGTGGACCTTGTCAGAGTGAACCACAGCAACAACCAAGCAACGATTGGTTGCATGTTTCGTCATCGATAATGCGCACTCAATCGATGAAAATTACTTAATATTTATGCATGACAAACTAAGTGAATAAACCGCGAATCGTTTACCATTGGGCAATGTTTAAAACATTGTGCATTGCTGTCAAAATTATGAATGTTTGATGAACCTTAGCTGGCTTAGAAACTTAAAGTTGTAAATACGAAGTTAGTCTGTTCTTTAGTCTAATTTCCATTCATTATACCTTCCGACCATTGAAAATGGTCAAAAAAGCGTATACTAACTTTCTGCAAATGTATGCAACAAGCAGAAGAAGGCGTGGGAGACTTCACGCTCAGGATCACTAGCCTAGACTCGATTAAGCCATGTCTGTCTGTCTGGCTGGATGTCCGGATGACCAGATAAACATACAGATCTCAGCTAATATAAAAGCTATAGACGCCAAATTTGGCATGAAGGTTTCTGTTTCCCTGGCGCAGATCAAGTTTATTTCAAATATTGGGTGCCACGCCCACCGCCCCGCAAATCAATAAATTCTAATATAATCTAAGCGTGCCACTCAACTGTTGCTTTTGTTTTAATTAGGTCTAACAACTTTCTACTCCTTCTTTATCCGAATTTCCTATTTATTGGCAACAACATTAAGTAGATCTAATTCCTGAGAGTTCACTTCATTTCAATTAATTCTAATAACTTGCCATTACTCACCTTTTATAGCCACCGACATGGGCTTTACTTTGCAACCGAAGATGGCATGCAGATTCTTGCGTTCCCTGTAGCCCGAGATGGCCATGCAGGCGGCAAAGAATGTGATGTGCCACAAGAAGGTGAAGCAGACCGCAAACACGGAGTAGGTGCAAAAGATTTTGACCGAACGGAAGGGACTGATAATACCGATAAGAAATGAAATGAAATCGGTAACGGATGTGATGGTAATCGAAACGGCAGCCTCAGACATCATATGAGCCATTCTCTCGTGCACAGGCATCTTGGCGGGCGTGCGTCGCCAGCCTGCCAACATGACAAAGGTGTCATCAATGCCAATTCCTGAAAAATTAAGAAGATATTGAGGTACTCAAAAGAATGGAAAATTCGCATAGATAACCTACCAATCATTAGAAAGGGCGCAGCCAGATTGATGCCAATGAACTCAATGCCACAGTACATGGCCAGACCAAAGGCAGCCAGGGTGGCCATAATGGCCGAGACGTTTCCCATAAGACCCAGCCAGGGTTTCGAGCGCACTGCATCTCCCATCATGCAGGTGATGACGCTGTATAACATAAGAATAAAGGTTATTAGTTAAGGGAACTTTAGCATACAATCTTTAGCTTACCTGAACAAACCCATGAGTAGAAAGGTTGAGCTGAAATAGGGCACTACCGTCTTGGTGTTCTTCTCCAGCTCATGGTCCAATGTGCGTGAGGCGAAGTAGGATACGGAGATGTGCTTAAACATGCCTGTTGTCTCGGCCTTGCCCACCACTCGCAGAAAGGTTTCCTCCCACTCGGCGCCCCTGAAAAGATTTGTTAGTGAAATCTCATCTCTTTCTGTACTCCTTCTCTTCTTACTTGGCATCCTGACGCTTTGTGTCAGCCGTAACGAAATAAACCAATTGTATGGCTGGCACACTGACAATATAATTATCTTCGGTTAGTTTTGTGCCGCCAAAGAAAACAGGAAAGGCGTGTGCATCCCAGGTAACCGGATTAAACATTATGGGAAATGTGAGATTTAGCTGACCCGATTCGATCTGCAGGCGAAAGAGAGAAAAAGAGAGTTTAGTTGGTGTTTGGTTCTTTATTAAGGTTCCACTCACATCATCCATCAATGCATCCAAATTCAATATATCATTCTCGAAGCATTCGTTCTCCCAGCGCGCACAGCTATCCTTGTAGGTGAAGGTATCGCCATCATAGGTAGTCGTCGCATTCTGTATAAGATTATCCAATTGTCGCAGCTCCATAAAGATCTCACGACGCAGCATGTTTTCGTCGCCATCTTTGGGTATGACAATAACTCGACCAAAACGACCTGCAATTGTGCAGAGCAGACAATAGATTAGATGCGGTTAACTTGGCAGAGAGACTTCCTACTTATAAGACCTGCCTGAAGGTTGAAGCTATACAATCAAGGCACATTGATTCCGCACGTGAGGTTTTAATGAGACACACATTTGATATGTTTCTTTATTTTTATCATATTCAGTTTGATTCTCTGTGATAACTTGAACTGTACTTCACTACATTGTTCTTTGAGGGGTTTTTATTTGTTAACAATTCTATATAAAGATAAAGTCAGTAAAGTTCAGTTCTGTCTTGCCTAATCCCCAAAATTCCCCTACATTCTACACCATATCTGGCACGCAATCTCTTAGATTGCTCATATTAGATTCATTCAAAACTGACCCTATTCGACTCCAGTGTGCACTGGCTAGGCCGTCGTCTTCAGTGCCAGCGTCGACGTGACAATAATTCGAATGAGTTTCATTTAAGTTTTATTACTTATTTCGTGTGTGCGCCGTTTTCTACCTACTATACTATAATGTATGATTCCGCTTCCACTTTGATATCTCGTACAAATCGTTTGTGTGCTTAATGCGCCATAACAAATGCAGCCCCCGATCACTTGCGTCAGTCTGCCCGTGCCCACAATAGCTATGTACATATACATACATAGTATATCTCCCTAATACACCTTCAATATATATTGATACCTATAAGAAGTGTTTGCTAAGCATCTGTGTGGAACGTGCCGCTCTACACGTTGCGCCGTCTTCGATTTCTGAATGAACTTTTTAGGGAAATTTGCACAAAGTTTGCACGTTGCAGCAATAATCAAGGAATCAAAGACTTTGTAAAAACATTGTGATTTCTAATTATATTCATTAGCTGCATAGTGATAAGGAAATGATAGATTTTGATTTTAGAGATATTTTACGCTGCTTTACATTTTAACTAATGAACCAATAAATTGTAAGAGAATTATTGAAACATAAGTTAAATATCATTAAAAACTAGACATTGTTGTTAAATTAAAACAGTTAAAAAATTAAGCAAACAAATAAAAAATTGTATATAATCAAAATAAAAAAAATTGTCACACATACTTTATGTTTCCCATACCGGGAATTGAACCCGGGCCTTCCGGGTGAGAGCCGGATATCCTAACCACTAGACAATATGGGAGATGCTTGCAAGCAACGCTTAACATCGAGTTGAGCCAAACGACAAAGCAGTTCAGTTGCAATGTGTTATTTATGAGGCATGGCAAACGTTTATAGCGTCAGAGAGCCAATCAATTTATATAATATTTAGGCGATGGAAGCAACTATTTGTTGCGCTACATAAAACAAAATGAAGAAAAAAAAACTGATGAAAAAACAATTTATATTAGTGCACATGATGGTGGCTGGGGCGAAAGTTGCATTACAGTTTTCTTTGCCACACGATTCTGTTTTGTTTTTTAAGCATTCGTAATCGCCTTCGTGTCTGGGAATAAAGTGCACAAGACACAGACAAGCCAAGCGAAGCGCAGCCAACTCTGCTCGTAATGCGGTCTAGATAATGACCATATACAGTTAGCTTAACTGCTGGCACAGCAACAATAACAAGTTGCTCGACTTGTTGTTGTTGTGTGCATCTTCAGTATTAGTGATTGTCAAAACAAAGTTCAATGATGCTGTTGCCACGCACTAGCCCACACACATACTCACACACACACACACACTCGTTGCATGAATGAGTGAATGGATTAGTTGAGGTTGTAGAAAAACTAGATCTGATATATTCACAAGTATTCGTAGTAGTTGAAGCTTAGTTGCACATCGAGTGCGCATAGAGAGAAGAGGCCCATTCAGAATGAGGCCAACGAATGAATTTTGCAAGAATTACTTGCCAATTTGTGTGAATCTTTAATAGACTTGAAATGTTTTCAACTCAAGCTGGCAACATTCGCCAGTTGTGTGAGCTGTTCGCTCATTATATCTGATGATTTTTTACAACTTGTTTTAATGGTTTTTGGACGCTCGATTTCGCATAGCGCCGCCGCTAGTTTTCAATTTGTGCAACCATTTCGTTGTTGCTATGTACGTGATTTTTTGTAACATTTTGCAAAACACACACACAACTAACTTTTACCAATCCCAAATCTCTTACTTCATAATGTATGCATGCATTTTGAAGGTACCACCCACAACATTTGCTGTTATTTATTATAACGAGCAGCTAAAAATAAACATCATTTCATAGTTTTATTAGTTGGAAATGATGTGCCATGTCTAATGTTTGTGTTTTTCGCAACGTTACTCAACTCCTCCCATATGGTCTAGTGGCTAGGATATCTGGCTTTCACCCAGAAGGCCCGGGTTCGATTCCCGGTATGGGAAAGAAATTTTTTGTTTTTATTTTCGCAAATAAAAATATTTCTTTAGATATTTTTATGATATATTCAATTTTTACCATGTTTTTATTCGCTTAATGTGCATTGTGAACACTAAGTTAATGCTTTATGTGCTCTCGCACCGCCGTAACTGTCTCAAGTTGTAGTTGTTTAGTAATATGTTGAATTTGCATAATTTCTAAGACTCTCTGGCTAAAAAAACATTTAGCAAAGTTAATAGCGTGTAGAAACGCTACTCGGTTCAAGACCCCAATTATTTTTTAATCCCCAACTGCATGTGGTTTGAACTTTAAAGTCAGCTAACGCATATGTTTTTTGTTTTTCTCTCTCCTTTTTTGTTACTTCAAAAATATGGTTTAATATTCAGTGTGAAATTTCGGGGAACCAACGATGAGGCACCGCATCCGCGAACGTGCAAAATACTATTGCAAAATCTTTAATTGGATGACTAAATGGGTGTCGTCGTCAAACCATTTCACTTGCCCAATGTTTGCCGCTATAATGGCTCTGGCATACTCGTATACATATCTAGCTCTGTTGTCTCAACTTACCGGGCCTCGTAATGCGTCCCACATTGAAGCGATGTGTATAATTCACCTTAAAATATTGCTCAACAATGGCACGCTCGGCCTTCCCCTCGCCATTGATGGGCGAAAAGAGATATTCGGGATCGATTTGATATTTTAATTGTTGATATCTGCATAATTAGTATGGAAAGTATTATTAATTTTTAAAATTTTGAATTTTATTATGGTTCAACCTACCCCGTCATACACAGGAGTGTAATCATCACTGGTATAATGACAAAGTAGCCCGGATGTTTGGCTATGCAGATGCCCAGGTGATAGAAGGATTTGTTGAGTGTCTTGTCGACACATGATATGCCACAAGTCATCTGCAAGAATAGAAAAAAACCAAATACATGTAATCATAAATTAATGTAAACTATAATTAAGTGGACTAAGGCAAAAAAACCTTTAAAATTTAACATCAGTTGAACAATAAAACTTAAAGCTTGCCTCGCGTGCATGTCTCTATATCGTCTCTCTAATGTGAGCTATCTAGTGAAGGTGAAAGACATAAGGCAAAGGTAGATTGCTGCTATTATTGTGGGCTATATGTAGTACTATATACGATATATGTATACAAACATACATGCAACGAGGCAAGATCTGTTTGATGTTTGTATTAGACTTTGTTCATCGACACCTTCAACTCCAACTTAACGCACACGCATTGTTTTTAGCTGTTTATCCGACACAAAAAATAATGCCCTTGTTCATCTTCATTCACAAAACAGAAAAATAAACCCCAAACAATATAAGCTAATGCACATTAACAAGATTACTTGTAGAAGTCAAGTACGAGGCATTATTAGAATTAAACGTATTTATCATTAAGTGCGGCACCCATAATAATGTTTTAACACCATACAAAAATATAAAAAGAAAGAAGAGTAAAAGTAATATTTTTTAACAGAAAAAAAAAGAACAAAAAAGTCAGGCCGCCCCCGGGTGGACTCGAACCACCAACCTTTCGGTTAACAGCCGAACGCGCTAACCGATTGCGCCACGGAGGCCTTGTTTCATTGGAGAATTTTTACCTACTTCAAATCAGCAGCAGCATGAAGGTGTAAAAAAACCTAAATTCTAATAAGAATAAAGCACACTTTGTACCAAAGTGAGATTTGACAGCACACGAACAGCAGCCTCCGTGGCGCAATCGGTTAGCGCGTTCGGCTGTTAACCGAAAGGTTGGTGGTTCGAGTCCACCCGGGGGCGGATCTTCATTTTTTGCAAAAATTTTTTTTTTATAATCCTCATCATATATTTTTGAATATTTTTCACAAAAAAAAAATACATAAAAACTAGATATATCCATTATTTTCAACAGCAACATACAAATGCTTATTGCTGCGCAGTTATTGCTAAAGCAATTACTCATGCCAAACACAGAATGTCGCATAGACATTATGAATTGGTTAAACAAAATGCTTTTATGTAGTCTACATGAATAGAACATTAGCATTATAATTGCAAAAGTCTGAGCCTAATGACAACTCAAAATAACAATGGAAGAAGGAAGACGTTAGCTATAACAATGCTAGTGTACATTAGGCCAAATATGAAGCTGCCAGAAGACTCTTGGCAAGTGGTTAAAAAATATAAGGCTGCAATGTATACAATAAGTGATTCATCTATATGATTTACGCAGTAAAATATCGTTTGTGTTTATCTAAATTTATCACTTCACATCTTAAACTACTTGATTGCAATATCTGCATAGGTCTTATCTGCAACTGTTTATGATCAACTGACTCTTCCACATGTATGTACCTATATCTACATACATATCTATTTGTAAATCTCCATCTGTACACTTTATCCACAGCTGCATTTGTATTTCGATCCACGCAATCTGCACTGTGTCTTGGTTTCTGCATCTTTGAAGTTGACTTTCCATTTTTCGGGTTCAACGACAACTGACGCTGCACTTTTACCAAATTGTAACACAACACATCAAATTACAACACGAACGCCCATAATCCATATAGCTCAAGAGTTTTGGAGCTCTGCGAGAGTCAAGCTTCAGTCAAGGTTACGGCTTAAGCATTTCGGACACTCTGGTAGCGCGTTTTTGTTTGTTGGCATAACGGTTCATTATGTCAAAGTGATTTAATGAACGACCTGAGCGCCCAAACACACCACAAAGAGGAGTGCTGTGGCAACATTTGTTGTTGTTGTTATTATTATTATCATTGTTGTGGATGCTGCTGCAGTTGTTGTTGCTGTGAATGTGCCCGGCAATATTTATATATTTTTGTGTTAAAAGGCCAGCAAATGAGTTTTTGTAGCTGCACAAACTTCATCGTCTAGTTCCCTCCAAGGCATAATGCAAATATTTGGAGAATACACGGTAAAGAGTTGGGTAAATATGGTACCACAACTTTACAGTTACTCCCCGGGAATATGTCACAGTTTGCTATTAACTGAACTAATATCAATATATGTAGTTGGTTATTCACTTCTGCATCAATCAAATTTAAAGCAGACACTTTTGAACTGTCATTACATTTCTCCTAGCGCGATCATTTCTCACCGAGTTTCTCTCTGTCTCTCTAGATTATGCTTATCATTCCCAGTGCTCACTCGCCTTTTGATAATTCCGCTTTCACTGTCATCTCTGAGCGCTTTCTATGTCAATATTCTTTTAAAACTAATTTGTAATATCATATAAAAATAGACACATGATTTATATGCAAAAAATATATAAAAACGAGGAAGAAAGAAGAAATCTTTGGCATGGCGAATGTTTTATACCCTTGCAGGTGCTTATCTTCTCCAATTATTTTATATATTAATGGTGCAGAATTGAATGATGTTGGGTATATTCAACGTTATCTCTCAGTTTTATTAGTACTGATTAGTTAAATTATATCTAAAGTCAGAATAGGTCTTCATAGAATAAGTGAATATACCCTCTGCAGGGTGTAAATATCAGTTAAAAATAGACTCATAATTATTATGCAAAAATGATATAAAAATAAACAACTGGCAACATAATCATCAACGCATAACAGTGGCAGCATCCCGAGTTCAAAATTCATTAATGAACTTTGAAATGATGTCGCAAACTCAACTTCAACTTCAAAACTTCAGCTACGAATTCAGTTTAAACTTTAAAGTTTTCATAATCAGCTGGCAAATGACATTAGATGTCAAAATAAATGCTGTGACTAAGGCGATTTTTGTGAGCTTGTGAAATAGAAACCGAAATATTGTCGAACCCACATAGATTTTTCGCCTGGCACGTTCGCAACTAGCGCGGATACCTTGAGAATTTCCCGCAATGCCTTAGCATGAATGCGTGCCAAGAAAGCTAACAAAATCAGCAAATTATACATGTTTATATACATATATATATATATATATGTCTCATTTAAATGTCAAGACCATCAGAAGTGATTGCTGCATAATTAGTGGGTCTTCTCATCTGGGTAACTGGGTCAGAGATGAGTGTGGATGGAGTGTGTTGGATCTTGGATTTATGCGATAGACTTTGTGACACATATAAGGGGGTATTTCAATAGCGATTCTAGAGAGAAATGCGCAAACTGTTTTAACACACACGCATTATTCATAGTTATTGTTTTTTATTTTTTGCGGCACATTAGAAATTCTTGAAAAAGCGCTGAGAAAGTTGTCTATCCCTAAAAAGGTTTGTCGCTTAAGTCTTTTGTTTGGGCGCGCTTTTTCGGCTGTTGTTGTTGTCGCATTTTTCGCTTTTGGTCAACGCCAAAACCAAATTTAACGTTTTATTGTTTAGGTTGTGCGTGTGTGCGTGTGTGTTTATATATGCATTGTTGTTGTGCTGTTATCGCTTATGCATATTGATTTCTTCAAAAGAATGTTTATATATGTTTTGTCTGTGTGTGTATTTGACTTTTTGCTGTGCCAACTCTTTATTCGTTTCCTTATTGCGCTTTTTTCGTTGTCAGGTATGCATACACATGTTTTTGGGGTCACAACAGATCAGATTCAGTTCCAGCTGAAGCTAAAAACTTGAACTAATTTCTGTTTTCAAGAGGAAATTGTCATGTTACATTTGTTGACACTGAGATCTGATATATGATATATATACCCTTGCAGAGGGTGTATTAATTTGGGGCAGGAGTTTGCAACGCACCTTATATATCATGCCGAATATAAAGTACATTTATACGACCCCACAAAATATATATATTCTGAATCAGCAACACTAGGGGAGACGACTAGCCGGATCTGTCTGTAGTCTCTTAGTTTAAAAGGTATCTTGATGAAACTTGCCACACATGCTTCATATTGTTGCACGCTACAAATAGGTCGGAACGAGCCGGGTAGGACAGATATATCGTATAGCTCCCATATAGATATAGATATTGCAATCAAATTAACGATTCGAACTTTTTCTGTATGTATAATATGTATTATAAATTTCATCAAAATCGGACCACTATAACATACATATAGCTTCCATATGAACAATCAGTCGACAAGAAGGTTTTTGTATACAGACCTATTTTTATTTTAGAAATAACTTAACTAAACAGTTCCATAATATTGAATATACAATTCTGCACAATTATATATATAACTTTTATTGGAACAATCCGAACAGATAAGAACCTGCAGAGTATACTACTTTTAGCATGCCGAAAGTTGGCTTTCTTCTTCGTCTAAAGTGTTGATAGTAAATTGAGTGTGTTTAAAATATATATACAAGAAATTCTTCTATGAAAGAGTTATATCAACTTTTTACAGAGTAGCTTGCAGTCGCAGAAACTTAATTTGTTGCTTGCTAAACCTTTCGTTGAGTAATGTGTGCAAAAAAATGTTGCTAAAGCAGTTATCTTTCATATTATTGGGAGTTTACCTCCAGCTGTTGCCACTGCATCAGCTGCATGAACATTGTAGATGCGTGTCTCGCACAGGTTTCAGTTATTTTCGCTGCTTTTCATCATCAATCTGCTGTCGGACAAACAGCCGCCTTACATAATCCTTGACTACCCACCGCAGACTAAACGCCTTATTTTTTGTTGTTCACCTGCTTCTTGATCAAATTTATATAAGTAATTTATTTATACAAAAGACGACGCAAATTGATTGCATCGGCGAAACCACAAATACTTAATTCAACAAGTTTTCCTTTTGCCAAATCATAAAGTCAACAACTTTCACTTTTATTTCGACCCACAGAGCGACAAAAAATAAACAGACGCACAAAGCATAAATACCAAGAAATTACGAAAATTACGAAAAATTAAAATTAATTAATATTTAAATGTTTTTTTTTTTTTTGCTAATGCCAAAATGTAGACAAAAAAACTTCCCCAACAACTTGTTGGAATTCGCCTTGTGGGTGGCTCAGCAAACAAAAACAAATTTGGGTCAAGTCATTGAAGTAGAACACAAGACCCGAGCCGTATTGACCTTAGCACGTGGGCGTGGCATGCGTGGATTAAACGACAAATAGTATTTAGTATTTTTATAGTATTATTTTTGTCTGTCCCTCTGGCTGTCTGATTTGTTTGATTGCGATTGTCAACCCCAGAGCTGACTTGCTATTGTTGTTGTTTTCTGTTCGATTTGTTTTATTTTTTGGCAACAACCTTTGCGTATTTCTTATGAATGTTGCCACACAAGCGTCGTTGCCGTGAATATTAATTGGTTCGCCTCGAGGCTGACAAATTAGCATTGAGCACCCATAAGGTACTACAAAAATCAACTACAACTATTGCTGGTACTCCGCACCGGCACTTTGGCTTTGGCATTCAGAGCTGAGCTTAGGGGATTCTCTCAGTCGTTGACCGAAAGTCAAAAACTAAAATCGAAAACACTTTCTACTTTTTCTGCGACTTCAACCTAAAGCAACCTGAATTGTTGTCTGACGCATGCGCGACCACAGTCTGGAACTAGGTCACACACACACACATAGATACACTCTCTCACACACACACACACGCACAACCACTTGCTTGCTCTGTGCACAATCTGCTTTCAATTTGAATGAAGTTTTTATGTTTTTATCTGTTCGATTTTTGATTTGTTTGGCTTTGCATTAATTAACAATTTACGAGCCAGTTTTCAAAACGGTTTTATACAACGCATTTTTTCGTTATCTTTTATTTCTCTCTCACCTTCTTCTTTGTGCCCGTCGCTTTGGGTCAGTGGAACAGTCCAAGCTGTTCGTTTAAGGGGAGCAAAACTTCACTGATTAGATCATTAAATGCAGTTTAAAAGTCACTAAACCGCTTGGGAGACAAACATTTCCGGTGATTGATAGTCGTTAGATAATTGTTGATACCAAGTACAAGATTGCCAAGGTGAATTGGGGTACTGATTTGGTATCTTTAGAGTATTTTTTGAGATTTCTGTAAAGTCAGAAAAAGGTTCAAGTGTGAAGTGAAGAGTCCTAAGAGCCTTTTCTTCTTTTTCCAGCTTCTCCTTTGAAAATAATTTTTGAAATTCCTTTTCTCCACTCCATTTTGATGTTGACCTTTTCTCTATACAGTTGTGCTCAATCTTTCATAGCTGCAGCTCATCAATCACAGCCGAACACGCAGCAGGTAGTCCGCATTCCTATTTAATTGCTTTGATAGGCTGTCGATCCTTTTACCATTTCCACCCCGAATTTAATGGTTTGCCAGGTAACGAAATAGAAAGAGAAAGAGAGAGAGAGAATCTCTTGAAACTGGTTTCAACTAATACTGGCAATTCACTTTTACTACACACAAAAATTAACAGAAATGCGACACGCGACTTGAAACGTTTTAATTTGCGCCAAAATCGAACGAAAGATTAACAGAAAAGTGTTTGAAAATGTTTGCACAAATGATTAGCACAAAAGTTGCCACAAATTAGCCACACATACATATAAACAGGCTAATGACACTTGGTCGAGGTGTTAGAAAATTTCAACAAGGGACGCGTCCAACGGGGCGTATGATAATTGCAATTCGAAAGGAAAAGTGCTTGCAGCGAAGGAGAGAGAGAGAGATGTTCCACTAAATCGCCATAGATTGCGCTCTGAAGTGCCGTTAACTCTCTACATGCTCCAGCTTTACATATTATACATACTATACATGTGTGTAGACGATGCACTTTCTTTTTTCTCCGCTTCCACTTTGCTCGCGTCGTCTCGCTTGTTTTTTCTTACTTTTTTTTATTAACTTCTTTTTTTCAGTCGTTTTCTTCTTCTCTGAGTGAGTTTTTAGCATTTGCTGCTCATTTTTTTCTTTCTATTTCTCTTTTTATTATTATTGGTCTGTCAATTTGAAGTTAGTATATTAAGTCGATGCTGTGCGGCTGTGGAAAACGTCGTCATAATTGCTCATTTTCTACGGAAAGTGAACTTGAGAGTAAAAGTCATGTGATAAGCCCAATAAGCATTAGTCAAAGAAAGTGCAAGTCGCTGCGGTTGTTGTAGTAGCAGAGAGTTGTCACCCTAATGGAGATTAAGTATGGTATGATTTGCCAAAGGCATTTATAATATCAATTTACTCAGCCGAGCATGTAAAATAGAGAGTAGAAGAGTTATTTATAAGATTTTAAGTGGAGATTGCACATTTTCTTAATATTTAAACCTTGACTTGGCAAATTTCCTTTCTTTATAAGACTGAAAGCAACGATTAGAATATTTTCCAAATACCTGAACTTTAACTTATCAAATTTCCTTTGCATTAAAAGCAAAGAAAATTTTCTATATCTCTAAACTTTAACTTGGCAATTTCTTTAGCTCAACTAACCAAACACCAAAGTTGTACTTAGTTAATTTCAATAATGTGTGTGTTTACCTAACATACTTAAGGCCTTTCCATTTTCATTTCGATTTCCAAATTTCTGTGCGGCCTTGAGCATAATTGGATTTGCCCGTGTGAAACGAGAGAAATACCAAAAACAGACGAAACCGAAAATTGATTAAAACTTGACTTGGGTCATGCCAACCGGTTTCGCCAATTTCACTTGAACTTTCATTAACTTTGGCCGCTTCCTTTGTGGCGGGGACTCGAATATTTACACATTACATAGTCAACGAAACCGGATCACTAACTATATACATATGAGTGTGTGTGTGTGTTTGTGCAGCTAATGACGTCCGATAACTGTTCGGGTCGCAAGGGGCGTGGGGCGTGAAGCCTTCGCTCTTTATGTAATCATTTCGGGTCGCATGTTCAAAATGCAAACTTATGAAAATGTGTTTTTTAGCTATTGACCAATGTTTGCTATTGATATTTGGACTTGCTTTTGTTGCAACTGTTGCTGCTGCCTCGCTGACTCTTTCCGCTTCATTTTTAATGCCAATTTGCTGTGGCTTTCAGTCTCAGGTGTCTCTCAGTTGTTGCTTCGCAGTAATTTGTAACTCTGCTCCAATTTGATTGCATTCATTTAAACTGTCCAAACTGTTTTGAGTGCCAAGCCACGCCTCCTCCTTCAGCTCAACCTCTCCTAGCCGAGTGAAACTCTGTCTTAACTTGTTTCCAACTTGTCGACCACAAATTGCATTTAATTAGTCGCTCGGCTTAGGTGCGAAATCGCCCAATTCCGCCTTTAATTCGCGCCATTTTTATTACTATATGATTTCATTCAAACGATATTAGTAGATCTCCTTACACTGAGCTACGCTGCTAATCTTAGTTAAGTGAAGAGCCCCAAAACTGAATTCCGCAATCAACAAATTAGTTGTAATTGAACAAAATTATCAGTTAAATTGGCCATAGCATTATTGTGAAAGACTCTATGGAAATTACTCTGGGGGGTACGACTAAGAGTACAATGTCTACAGAGCACAGTTCTATTATTGTGAAATATTTGTGCAATATGAAATAATTGTAAGTTTGCTTGAGAAGGTGCCAGAAATAAATTAAGGGAGGTATAAATCTTAAGTAAATTAAAATGTCTAATTTTCAAAATTAAGTGATTTATTTTTGGTTTTTTGCCAATAATTGTGAGGAAGTTGTACAATATATAACCTTAGATAGGTTAAAATAGTTTTTTTATGTATTTATTTATTTATTAACTACAGAACTCTATTGATTTTGCACTGCTGCCGTTGTATTTCGTATAAATATCTATTAAAAACTCAAGACTTTAAAATATATGACTATTTTATAAAACCTGAGGTCAAAATTCGTTAAACAACCGATAAAAATACAAATATCAAACAAATAGGTCGTAATAACCAAAAATATATTTTAAATCATTGAAATATATTGAAAACAATTTTCTGAAGTTTTTTTGCTCTAAATTTTTAAGTTTATTATACAGTAATATTTTAATATCCTAACTAACTTGTTCATTAGTTTCAAGCTATCTATATACCATATATTCTAGATTTTTCCAGCTACACACTACACAACCCATGTCTTTAGTTTTTTTCAGCTGCTGCACCAAAAATTCCGATACGCAGTAAAGGAATACTTGAATTTCAACCCCCCATTATGGGTTGGGACAACCCTCGTTTGGAGATTATTACGCATTTGCAAATAGAAATTGCGACAATGTATTCATTTAAGCAACAATTTACCTTGTCGTTGTTGGAATTCGTTCGTTTGGTATCCAAAAGGAAATGTCTCCTAAATAATTTGATTTTTCTGGATTCTCTAAAATATGTTTAGTTTGTTTCGCAAGCCTTTTACTCTCTCTTCAATTGCACTCTTCTATTTGTTTCGTTTTTCTTTCGTTAATCATAAGAAAAAAACTTTTATCAAATATTTCTCTTGGGCTTTACACACCAAGCACACGCGTTGCCTTGTCCGGCATTTCGATTCGCACTGGGTTAAACCGTTAACTACAAATACGAACTCGACTTCGAATTTCTACAATGCCGACTTGCGCGACGTTGCGACGGAGCGACTCTATACGACCGTTGGCTATGAGACCGTCTCGCGGACTGAACTGAACCGCTGGTTGGGTCCGTCTCAGCCTGAACGCGACTCAATCTCAGCTGCACCACCAGCAGCGCAGTTGCTCTCTCCCGCTCTCTCTGCGACACTCAATTCGCTCTTCGCTGTGTGTTGCTCACCTGTTGCATGTAACTACAGTTCTGCTTTCTCTCTGTCTCACTCTCTCTCTCTCTCTCTTGATGTCTTTCTCTCCGCTCTGCTTGCGATCGCACTCTCTTGCGAGAGGAGCTCTCAGAGTCGCTCGATTGCAATGGCTGTTGCACTTGCACCGGTTTGCGCCGGTTTCAAGATTTTTGGGAAATATCATTTTCCTATACCTGTTTTTCCGTCACAGGTGTTGGCAGTGGGCTCTGTGTCAGTGTCGTTATTGCTGTTCTGCTTCTTCTTCGTCTTTGTCTTCCTCTTCATCTTCAAGCCTCTCAAGTCTGAAGGTCGCATTTTCGCTCATTAATCGCCACTTTCTTCACGGTTATTGCCACGCCTGCGCTCTTACAACTTTGTGTGCGTGAAGTTTCTTCTGAATTTTTGCCATAAAAGATTATAGTACCTTGTTCAAGGAAATCGTATGGGAGGAATCCTCAAATGAAGTACCTGCTACCTGTAGGCGCGTATTTACCCTTTACTTTACCCTTTCCTTTATAGAAGCTGCTCTAGATGAAGAGTTTATCAGCTATTTAAATAGAAACAATGCCTGAACAGGAGCGGTTCAGGGTAGATGCCGTTTTGGGCCACATTGTAGAAATTTTAAACTAAAACACTATAAAAAATTTTATATTAAGTACAAATATTTACTGCATGTTAAGTTGTCTAAGATAAAATATATAAAATAGATAAAATGTATTTGTAGAAATGATTTTACTCCCTTTTATAGAATGTGACACTATAAGCCTTAAAAGAGTTTCTTTTTAATTTTCGCCATAAAAGATTATAGAACTCTGTTGTTTTTTCTTCGTCATCTACATGGAGGCGCGTGTTTCACTTAGCCTTTTCCTTTATAGTAGCTATTCTGGATAAATAGTTTATCAGCTGTTTGCATTAAAACAAAACACAAACAGGAGCGGTTCAGGGCAGTTGAAGTTTTAGGGCAGCTTGTAGAAATTATAAACTAAAAATCTATAAAAGGTCTCCATAATAAGCACAAATATTAACTCCTTATAAAGATATCTTAGATAAAGAAGCAACAATCTAATAATTTATTTACAGAAAATGATTTCACTCCACTTTATAGCAAGTGGCATTATGAGCCATAAAAAAACCCTTAAAACTAATAGAAATGGCAGACATGCGAAGCCAAGAAGAATGTTCTTTAGTCGCAGACAATTAAGCTAATTCTTTCAACAGTTGTCAGGCAGATTCGCATCCAAAAATAGCTTAGACTAGTTAAATTTCAAATTTCAGGAACTAACAAATTTCTAGAAAATGAAAATTCCTAACCAAACTGTGTGAGAAAAATACTCAAGTATTTTCTACATCAATTCTATTAGCATAGCGAATGGCAAACATATGCGAGTAGAAGATAATACAGACACACACACACATACACACGCAGGGCACAGTGAAATGTTTAAGCGGAAATTTTAATAAAAATTATATACAATTTATTTCAAACAGAAAAAAACACTCACACATGACCATTTTGCGCACAAGCATGGAAAGTGTTACATGTATTTGTGTGTGTGTGAACTATATAGACGACGATCCGCTGGGCGAGATGCTGATAGCGTATTCGGAATGTCAGTCGAGCACGTTCAACTCGGCCGAGGATTGACGGCCCAACCAATTGAGTAGGTGTAAGTGTAGGTGTGAATGCAATTGTATCTGTATCTGTACCTATATCTGTATGCGCGAGTACTACGTACTGCGAGTCGAGTTTAGTTGAATTCAATTCTGTGCAATCAGCAAGATTTAACGGCGTTCTATATATATATATTTGCATATATTATACACATGAGCATGATATGTTCACATCGCAGCATTAACGAGTCGTTGATTGGATTTTGAATGAGCCTGCGATTGTCACACATCTACAGCATAAACGCCACGCTACACTGAAAAAAATAAATAGACTGGATTAAAAACTTATCATAGCATTTCTTTGGAATCTAAAGGATCTAAGATTGATTAACTTACAATAACATTAATATGGAATCTTTCTATCCTTAGCTTTGTACCCACAACAAACTTTACGAGTTCCAGAAATTTGTAGCATACAAGTTACTACAAATTGTTTTCTGTGTTGTGCTGGATTTTAATTTAATAAATGTCCATTTAAAGAGTGACGGCAAATTGTGTATATGGTATACGCTGGGTGGGTGTGATGGCACAGCAAGAGTAGCATTAACCGTTGGAATTTTTGGGCATTTCTTACAAAAAACACACACAAACACTAAACAATATAGTTCAAGTTCAAAAACCACGTGGCCTGAAACAACATCATGGAGATACACTTAAAAGATTTGTAATCAAAACATTCTTATAAATATCACAACTATTACAGCCCAAAATAGTTTGTAACTGATTTTCACGATATTGGTTGATACATTTTTTGGCTTTTGACAACCACAAACTCTCCGACATGATGCACACGCCTTCTTCAAGCCTCTTCGTGGTGCATTTGGATCCCTTATCGATATTACTTTGCACCCCATCGTTTTGGAGAGTACACAAACGAAGTCATTTAATAAACCTAGGGGAGGGTTCAACTTTCAAATCGCAAGTTTACATTATTTATGTGTATATTTACCGGTAACTTTCTGATAGGGCAACAAACATTTCTGTAAACGTGGATCTTTGTTTTCACCATCTGTAAGATTCTGAAATTTTGATAGATCCGATTCATCTTTCGGACGTAACTGGTCCTTATCCAATCTGCAAAACGAATCTATCCATCTAAAACAGTTGGCACAAAAATTCTCCTTCTCTGTGCAAATTAAATATTTTATTAAATTTTATAGTTTCTCAAGATTCTTGCACTCACCACCAGAGGAATGTCTTAAAATAACGACAATCAGTAAAATTCGGAAAAGTACTTCAAATTTTGTCATTTCGACGAAATTTTATTAATCATTCAAAGCGAAATGCTGACACTCAGAGCTAAGATAAAATGATCAGTCTGAGACCGATGGAGATAATGTTCAATAAACTCTAAGCTTATTGTACAAGTACTGTGTCCTATGTACTCAAACTCATCGGCAGCCAAAAGACATCATTGTTTTTTTTCCATATTCCATATGAATGAAATACGGACCAAATCTGTTTATATGGATATTGTATTCTGTAATAATCTATGAATTTTATTGACACATTTTCCATAGTATTCTTTGGTCTAAAAACAACAAGTGAACCATTAAGGAAAAACTTAATGATAGAGTAAATATATCAAGACGCGTTGCAGAGGCTCTGCGGGGCACAGGACATTTGCAGTATTTCGCACAGATCTTACAGGTCGCATAAAACATATGTCTTTTGTTTACTGGAACCTTTCTGGCGACTGCATGACATCCTTGTTTCGGTGTCCAAAAGCAAATAAAGGTTTCCAAAACATCTAAAGCCGAAAAAACAAATAAATTCGGGTTTTACGCTTCGAATCTTAGACAATACCAACTATTACAGTGCCAGGAATCATGCAGTGCCAAGTGGCATCGCCGTATTCGGAACGTTCAGTGAAATTGCCATTCTCTGTGTTCTTATGGATTAATTTTTTCTGATCTTTTGTGGACATTTGAAATACCATGTGACCAGTTGTATTGACCCTACAATTGCCATTAAGGTCAGTGCAATTCACGCATTCATTTTCCAACTGTTCAGTAATCACTGCAATGGCAATACTTTATCATTATTATGACTAAGATATCTAAACATACTCACTATCTAAGGAATGACATGTAGCAAAGGTAGTATATAATGTTATGATCAAGCGTGAACTTAACATGTTGAGTGTAATCAAGGTCCCAACTATACATCTCAAGTCTGTACTGCTGTCCTGCTGCCGTGGTATCTGCTCCTCAATTGTCAAATCTCTGATAATAATGACATGAACTACTTAGATTCAATATAATAAACTGAGAGATAATTTCGGTTTGTTTATTCATTTATATTTACACCCTCATATAAGAATAAAGGTCATTAAACTGTATTCCGAAAAAGAAATTCATTTTGAGACTTCCTTAACCCCTTTTTGAGCACATAAAAGGTGAGATGAATACAACAACTACGCGTACGTTTTAGAAAGTGGGAAACCCGTGCGAAGTACAAAGCTCAATAAAGTTCACAGCTGATAAGAAGACAAGGACAGAGAAACCACTGTGTAAGTGTGTGCTAGAGAACAGAACAGATAAGGGCCGGGCTTCCAGGTCGCGATGTTATCGGCCTCGCTGGACCACCCAACGCGATCAAAACGTGCCAAACATAGCGATGAGATAACCAGTTCAATCTGCAACCAGGGGGTGTGTGCCACAAATGGCCACAACGGGAGGGCATTGCGATAAGAGGTTACAGGAAATTCTAAATTCTGTCTTCGATCATCTTAGGGAGTTAGCGACTAAACAAACGCACACGATGGTAATCAATTAGTAAGCAAGCGATCGCTTTGACAGACGAGGCGATCCGGCTTACCGCTTATCTGCATAGGGTCTATGTCAAGGGCTATCGGGTATGCCCTGAGCCGGCTCATTAGACTCAGCCCCGCCATCGCAAGCGTAGTCACAGCTGAATCAGTACCGGCTCCGCATTGAATGCTTTCACATCTCAGACGTCCAGCAACGGTCCAGTTGAGCGGACGCTCCCCAAGTATTATTTTCATTCGAAATTGGAAAAGGAACGCAACGGTGCTTAGACAATGTTCCCGCTACCAAATCCCACAGTCTTCATAGTCTGCCGCTGCTGTCTTGTTGAACAGCCGCCGATCTGCCAAAGTATTGGCGATAATACACAGCTGAGTGCCGATCTGCTCACCCTGGCACCTAGTCTGAAAATTGTGCCCACCGATGTAGTCTGTGATCTTTGTCAGCAGCGACTGTCCGATGCTCTCGATTTCCGACAACGCTGTGAGGATTCGGAGCGTATTTTACGTGCCCGGCACGAGCAGGCGCTGGACGATGTCCTCGAGTGTCTGGAGCGAGAAGTGGGCTGCCTGGAGCAGGCCAAAGCCACCGCCGTGTTGCCGCTCATTGAGCCAGTTGACTTTGGTAAGTACACAAGTGAAAAACGAATGAAAAATTTAGGCAAAATATAAAAAAAAATTAAAAAATAAAAATAAAAAAGAAATTAAATCAAAAAAAAACATATAATAAAAAATTACTTAGAAAAAAAGTTGAACCGGTGCCAACAACACGCGGTGTTCCCAAGCGGTCCCTCATCTAAGTACTAACCGCGCCCGACGTTGCTTAATTTCGGTGATCGGACGAGAACCGATGTATTCAACGTGGTATGGTCGTTGGCGAATGCCGTTAGTCTGAAACATGAATATGTTTTACACATTTGTGAATACTGTTTATTAATAGAATATAAAATCTTTTGTTATTAGCAGCATGAATATGATGTGTCCTACATTTTTGTGTATATTGAGATAAAAGACACAGTATTTATTTTTAAAATATTTAATATTTTTTGATAAGAAGCTGCACTCATATTGATAATGAATGTGTGTGCTAAACAAAATGAAATAATTGTATTTCCCCTATTTACAATTTGCGAGCCTTATCGCTTGGGAGAATGCGAGTGATAAATATTGAAAAACTCTATGAAATAAATTGATTTTATTAAATTATATATTTATGCCAATTTCAGGTACGTTGGACCTTTCGGACACTTTTACAACAAACGATTACCTCCAATTGGATGCACCTTCTCCTGGCTGGGATAGTGGTATACTAAATACACCCGTACATCAGCCTGCCGCCACGCTGGAGTCGGAGGAAGAGCGTCAACCGGATAGTTGGGAACAGAAGAAACCGGATGAACCGAAACGTAAGAGAACAACAAAATCTACACCATCTCGTCCGCGTACACCCAAATCCCTGCGGCCCTGTTCGGAGTGCGAGAAGAAATTCACTCGCAACTTTCAGCTCAAGCTGCATATGATTTCGGTGCATGGCATGGGCGATGGACTGAGCTATCAATGCGAGACGTGCTCCAAAAGTTTTGCATCGCGCCACAGTCTTCGCTATCACCAGACATCGGTGCACTCCACCGAACGTCCCTTTGCCTGTGCGCACTGCGATCGACGCTTCGTGCTGCGCACCCAATTGATCTCACACGGACGCATGCACACGGGCGAGTCAAAGCCACGCATCTTCAACTGTACTGTCTGCTCCAAGACGTGGCCAACCAAGTCCGATCTGCGCACACACATGCGCTCCCACAATCCAGACATGTCGAAGCGACCCTTTAAGTGTGACAAGTGCGACAAGGCGTTCTTCACGCGCGGTCATCTCACCTCACATCACTTGGTGCACACGGGAGAGAAGCCCTTCGCCTGCGCCCACTGTGACAAGTCCTATCAAAGTGCGGGTAATCTAAAGAATCATATGGTGCGACAACATGCGAACGTTCTCGAGGAACAGCTGGATCTGAAATATCCCCGTTGCACTGACATCGAGAGCTAGAGATAAAATTCAGTCCGGTATTAGGTAGTCTGACGAAATGGAAACAAGTCGGACGACTCTTCAAAATCCCAGATGATTGAACACCTATTTTCGGGCATAGGAAGACCTACTGGAAGTATTAGGCAAGACACCGGATCAATCATTATTCCCCAAGGAAAGTCTAAATGCAATTAAAAGTTACATTTATAAGGAATCTAACAAATGTTTACTAACTCTAAGGTGTTACATTATATTATTATAATATTTAATTTATTTGTAAGGTCCCAAAATATTAAACAATTATATAATAAAAGTAATATAACATATTTCAATCAAATAGATTAATATTTCTTTTTTAAATTTTCAATGACAGACCTTGAGATTAGCAAACACAATGTTTGCATATACTATGTACTTTCTACAAGCCCACATCTTATGAAACCGAGCTTATCACTACTATGCTAATACATATAGACATTCACACAGATTTATATAGAATATATATGGTTAATATGATGAAAAAAAAATATATGAAAAGCACAAGTACATCAGGGATTAGTAGAAAGCGCAAGTTACTCGTAAATGCTTCCAGCACATTCTGTAATACTTTCTTTTTACTCTCCTAGTTATGCGATGTCTAGACTACTGTATAGTGATTTTATATATATTCCTGGCACATGATAATTGAAAGGTTAAGGTCAAAAAATAGTGGAATTATAAATAGAAACGAAACTTATTCTGGTGATGACTATATAATGTTATATGCCATCCATTAACAGTGGCTTTACAGCGCACAAAGTCTAGAACAGGCGAAGAACAAAACTTATCAGTTTGGAAAATACCACAATAATAAAATATGAAGTGTCAATGATTTTGTTGTTCAGTTCAGTTTTATAGAGCATTACTAAGTACGCTTGCCTTTTGTTTCTATAGATACGTATACATGTACATATGTACATAATATTCACACAACTTGGGACATACATACAGGCACGTACATACTTTTCAGGGAAGACACTATCAACGCCTTTAATCAAAACAAGTGCCTGTCTGTCTGACCGTAAACAACTTAATGCGAGAGCTCCGCGAGAAGAAAATTTTGATTGTGTTTGCGGCATTTGCTTCAATTACAAAATGTGTGACCACAACAACGAGATATGTCATAATTATGGACTTGATTTGACTTGGCTGGACTTGTCTTGACTTGACTCGAGCCACAAAAAGTGTTAATCAAATTAAATTTGATTTAACACCGGGAAGTGACCGCCGTTGCCTGGCCTAGGTCAGCGTTGCATGCGAAGAAACACAGCCAGAGACAAGGGAATAAGGGTTAGAGAGGTTAGAAAGCAACAGAACGGAGATTGAATTAGAGATAACCAGAAAGAGAGAGGAAGGGAGAGAGGAAGAGAGATAGAAAGAGGAAGAATTGAGTCATACCCGATGCAAATGAGACGTGATAACCTTGTCGACTGCAAGCGAAATTAAATGATATAAGTAAGCCCTTTTCTTTGTAGTAAAAATAAATACTGTATATACTCACAATATAACCCAATATGCTTATGCTTACTCACAGTATCCCTCAGCACACACAGTCAATTACTCACTAGCCGCAAGACGTGTCTTCCCGCTCGATACCAGACATTGACCCAACCCTTGTCTTTGTCTCCCAACCTTACTTATTGTTCTGCCAACATTTGCTGACTCCTTCGACAAGATGCACGTATTCTGTACAAGTGATATGAAGTTTTGGGATTGCCAAGAATAAAAGAAAAACATTTGTTTAGTAAGAATGCATGAGAAATCAACAGTTATTTTACGGAAGCATTAACATTTTAGGTAGATTATAAAATAAACGAGAGGCATAACATAATATATTATATTACTTACCCTATTCGTCATTCACATGAGTCGCAGCAAGATTTGTAATACAAAATCATGTTTTAGACTAACGGCATTCGCCAACGACCATACCACGTTGAATACATCGGTTCTCGTCCGATCACCGAAATTAAGCAACGTCGGGCGCGGTTAGTACTTAGATGGGGGACCGCTTGGGAACACCGCGTGTTGTTGGCACAGGTTCTCTTTTTTTTATTTTTTTAAACATTTTATTTCAATATGTGTTTTTTTTATATTTATTTACAACAGTTTTAACAACAACAAAGATAACTCAGCAATTCAGCTTCTCCAGATGTCTGTCAGGCCGCTGTGTCTGCTGGTCAAACAGCAAACGACCCAGCTGAGACTGCTGCTGAGTGAAGTAGCTTTGCGCCAGCTGATCCTGTCCAGCCTCCGGCGTAACCGACTGCCTGACCAACTCCCTCAGGCTGGCCGAGATTTTCGCTGTGCGAAAACGCGCCTCCTTCAGCCGCTGACGACAGTCGACAAAACGCTGTGTGTGCTGAAGCTTTCTTTGTATGTCCTGCTGCAATTGTTCTCGCCTCACCCGTTCCTCCTGCTGTCGTTCCCGCCAGTGTTCCTCGTGCTGCAGCTGCTCCACTTGGTTGTCGTGCTGCAGACGCTTCAAGTAGCCCTCTAGCAGTTGATTACGCAGCTCATCGGCGCGACGTAAACGTTGTGTGAGTCGCATGCATGTGTCCCGTTTGCGTATTATGTCATCCAATTGCTGCTCCTCCTGCTGCAAATTGACCGCTTCGCTGCGACGCGATTCCTCATAACGTCGCTGACACAGGGTCAGATCTCGTTCCAAGCGCATTGCCTGCAATCGCTGCTTGGCTGCCTCATCCTTGGCATCAAGTGCGCCTCGCAGGCGACGCAGCTCGGCCAAGTCGCGTTCGGCCAGCGCCTGCAGACGCGCCTTGGTCAGCAAATAGTCCTGGAACTGTTTATCATGCACCGCACGCTTATATTCCTCCAGCTGTTCACACTTCAACAGCTCCCGCTCCAAACGCTCGTTTTCCCAGTACTTTCGCGCCAGCCAAGCGTGTTCCTTGTCCTCCGCCTGCTGACTACGCTTCACGGCCATGCGATTGAGTATCTTCTGGTCGTGACTTGGTACCTGCGAATATGCCGCACGCACTGTTGGAGCCAAGCACAGGTTCGCCATGGAGGCGCAGAGTGTCTTTCCCAGCCTCTTCTTGTTGTTGTCACTCGCCTCCATTTGTCCAAGCGGCACCAGCGCCATGTTCTCCTGCGACTTGGACCTGCCGCGTCCGTTAATGGCCAAAGTGGAGGCATCGTTTGTACTGAGTTTGCCAAAAACCATCTGCAAATATTATTATTATTACATATTTATTTACTAATTCAATTTGATTTACCAACGACCATATGCATTGTTATTATTAGTTCTTTAATATATTATATATTAATATTAATTATATAATTATTTATTTATCATTATTTGTTTGAAATATTTATTTTAATTTTATTCGGGTGTGTAAAGTAAACTATGTGCAGTGGACTCATCTTAAGGTATGATCTTAAAGCAAGTATATTTAAGAATAAGGTATAAAGAATCATTTGAAAACTGTCTAAAGAGCAGGAAAAATTAAAATTAAATAATATTTAGTCTTTGCTATTTTTGTGAGGGTTGGCTGGCAGACCGGACACATAATATTGTATATACATTATTACATAATATTTTAATATTACTTAAGACAAATTTTCTGCTTAAGTTTGAGTTTCAAGCTAACGGCATTCGCCAACGACCATACCACGTTGAATACATCGGTTCTCGTCCGATCACCGAAATTAAGCAACGTCGGGCGCGGTTAGTACTTAGATGGGGGACCGCTTGGGAACACCGCGTGTTGTTGGCATCGGTTCATCTTTTTTTTACATTTTTTATTTTATTTTTTATTTTCTCTCACCTGCAGTATCTGACAATCCCGCTGTGCACCTATACGCCTTCCTCGCGGTTTTTTTATGGTTTCTGTATTGGGCTGAGGCTGTGGCTGCTGCTGCTGCTGCGACACCCCCAGCTGTGTCTCCTGTCTCGACTGACTTCGCTGGCTGCCTGCAGATTTGGAGCGTCTACTTCTACCAGCGGTGGACACGCGCGATTGACAGCACTCGGCGGAGCCTCGTCGACTTTGAGTTGGTGGTGTTGGCGTTGGTGTTGTGGCAGTTCTTTTTGTGGCTGTTTTGGCCACTGTGGGCGATCTGGAAGCACTTCGATGGTGTCTACGTTGCCTGCTGCCGCTGCTGTGTGGCCTCCTCTGTTGTGCGCTCTCACTGCGCTTCAGTTGCTCGAGTATGTGAATTTCCTTCTCCAGCTGCTGCAACACATCGCCGGGTGCACTGCGTCCACTCGCGTTGCTGCTGCTGTGGGAACTGTAACAGTCACAGTGGCAAATGTCGCAGCAGCTATCGACCAGCTCCAGTTGTTCGAGCAGTTCCCGATGCTCCGCTGCCGCCTGAGCGCGACTTTTGGTGCCGCGTCGCTTTCGCTTGGGCGTCATATTGCTGCATGCCGCGTTCCGGATGCGGGTCAAACTTGGAACAGCAACTGGCACAGATTTCTAATCATTTCCAACTTTTTGAAGAATTTATTTTTTATTTCCTTTGGCACTCTCGTAAACCCAAATTCCTGCGCACCTGCAAAAGCATTTCCCAATTTCCTAGTTTCCTTTTTCTTTGCGATTTTTGTTTACTTTTTTATTGATTCCTTGACGCAACGTTGCCTGGGGCAACTGTTTATAGTACGTTGTGTTTATTTTTATTTTGACTTTGGCTCCGTCAAGGAACTATTGGAGAAGGTTTCCTATTTTAGGCATATCTATGCATACAAATTACGGCGGAAATTGGTGCCAATTAGACAGCAGAAAGTGAAATGCCAAATTCGCTGTGAAGGACACAGACACGATGCGGAGCAGACAAACTTCAGTTAGACATTGAATAGTTTGCAGAAGGTTTTGCTGCAGCTGCTAAGAAATATTTTCAAAAGCGCTAGAAAAATGTAAACAAATTATTTACCATATACAACAAAAGAAGATTATATTATTTACCTTGCTTTATACATCTTAAGTTTCTAATTTTGTCTGTTCCAGGGGTTGTTTTTATTCAAGAACAGCATGAATTCCATAATATATTTGTTAGGGGTTGAAAATATACAATGTGCTCAGAGTTTCCACACTTTAGTTCGGGTTTCAACATAGCGGTATTCGCCAACGACCATACCACGTTGAATACATCGGTTCTCGTCCGATCACCGAAATTAAGCAACGTCGGGCGCGGTTAGTACTTAGATGAGGGACCGCTTGGGAACACCGCGTGTTGTTGGCATCGGTTCATCTTTTTTTATGTTCCATCTAAAAAGTTTTTTTATTATATGTATTTTTAAATTAATTTCGTTTATATTTTGAACAGCTTTTTAATCGTCCCAACAATTTAAAATCACATTAAGATTAGCATTTTATTTGAATTAAATAATTGGTTTGGTATACGGTTGTATATGTTTACGTATTTGCTGTATATATGTTATGTATGTCTGTATAATGATAACAATATGCAATAAAAAACATACGTTAACACTTAAATTCCATTTAATTTTCCACAAATTCCAATTTAACAAAAAGAGTAAAACATAAATATTAATTCCCGAGCTACACTGCGTATTGGTTTTTAAATACATATACAGATATATAATATAATTATCGCTTATACTAATGGTTATGTATATCGAACATTTTGAATAGGGCTAGCTAATAATTTACACACTCAATTAACACACCTTGAACGTTTCTCCTAATACTGAGAATAACAACAGAAGAAAGGTAAAATTAACAAAAGATTTGTAGTATGTCTAGTAAGTAATATTGCTCAGTTTTTGGGGTTTTCTTGAGGTCTCTTGAGGTACAGTAACAAAGAAGAAAACGAAACATAAATTCGAAATAGTCTATTCGAAAACTAACGGGATGGAGGTGAACGGAAGCACAGGACACGACGGTTCCAGCTGCAGTGAGGTGGCGAAACAATCAGCCGAAGCATTGAAATCTCCCAGTGTTTGCATAATTTGTCCCAAGGAAAACCTATTTGAAATACGTTATTCATTTATAAATAGTTAAGGAAAAAATAAATTATTTAATGCTTGCCATATTTTGGGGCAATTGGGATCCAATTTAGCTGCATCCTTGAGCATTTTCTCGGCCAAACGTGGTTCGCCGAGCATTAAATGCGTCTCACCGAGTGCACGAAGTGCTTCCGTGTGGTTCGGATTGGCGGCGACGGCATTGAGGAAGCATTGCTTGGCATCCAGCCACTGCTCCAGATAGACATGCACCTGGCCACGCTGCAGACACATTCAAAATACACATTTATTAAAGGAAAAGATTGAATACCCCTAATATCACCTACCATAAACATAATCTGATGTGAAAGCGGATAAATTTGCGTCGCTTCGTGGATGCAATTGAGCGCCTCATTGGGTTGATCAATGCGCAAATACACATCGGCTAACAGTAGCCAGATCTGTTTAAAAGAATTCCAAGATAAGTAGGGTTTCTATTTATAACTCATTGTATAGTTCACCTCAATTTGCAACATCCAGGGGCGACGTGGTCCCGGACGCTGTGTAAAGGAGCTTAGCGAACTGGCCGCTTCGCTTAGCGCCTGCTCCACTCGAGAGACTGCAGCCAACGAGGCAGCATAGACGGAATCTTGAAGACGCATTAAAAGAAGATTATAAATATCATACGAAACAAAAGCGTTGGGCAAAGAACAGAACAGAAAGAAAGTGAGAGAATAGTTGAAAAAAGTGTTTTCAAGAGAGAAAGTGAAGGAGAGAGTACATAAAACATTAAGGAGCATGCAACAAGATGCAACAAGTATTAAGAGCAGGCAAACAGGCAGGAAAAGCAGAGCAGCAAAAAGAATCAGACACAGAGATAGTAAATAGATGTAAAGAATTGGTTTAAAACCCTTTTGAGAGCGGAAGAAAGAAAACGAAAGTTCGCAAAGATAGAAGAAAGATGAAAATTGGAAAACAAAGCACTTTATACACTTGCAAAACAATAGTAACTTTAACCATTTACTGGGAATCAAAACAGACAGAAACACACATCAGCATTCTGCAAGTGTATAAGCGACTTCGGTGTGCCGAAGTTCAGGTTAAGTCTTGATTAGATTTACAGTTGAGACTTACAATTATTATTTGTATGGTTTATGAATTGGTTTTTTTGTTTGATTTTTAGACAGACACATTCCGCAGAAGTTTGGGTAGTTACATAGATATGTATTAGATGTATATTATATGTATGTGTGTGTGTGTATGTGTGTTAGTGTAGTATGTATATTTATACAAAACATATATAGGCATTATTAGATTGTTATGTGTTTGCTTGGAAAATCGAGATGCAATCGAGAAGCAGAGCGTATTCTCATTGGGCCAAACTTACTTGAATCCTTGTCGGACATTTGTGATGAATGCACCAAATGGACACCACTCTTGGTATCTGAATGTTTCTCCTCTTCGCCAGCAAGTTGCGCCTCATAGACATCACGCCACACAGCAAGCATATGTTGCACTGTCGACAGCGCCGTCTCTGCATCCTCCAGATGCAACTCAAGATGCGCCTTGACATGCAGCAATTGCAAATTATCAGGGAATTCATGCAGAGCATCCTCCACAACGCCAAGTGCCTCGCGTGGACGTCTCGAGGCGGTCAAGAGGAGAGCAAATAAATGCAAACAGGGTGCATGTTCCATGCGCAGTGCCAGAGCGAAGCGTATGTGACTCAGTGCATCGCCCAGTTGATTAACCAATGCATATTGCAACGATAGATAATACTCTGCCAGATGATCGTTGCCATCCTGCTGCACTGCACGCTCCAGACTCTCCAATGCCTGCTTGTTGTACGCATCTCGTTTGCTCTTCAGCGTGGCTTGAATGGCCAATTGCTGATGGCCAATGCCCACAAAGAGTTGACTGCGCGAGGGGCGCAGACCTGAAAGGGGAAAAAAGGAACAAAATAAGAAAATTTCAATAAAGTTCATCTAGTCCTGCACCAACCTTTGACCTCCCGCTTGAGCGCCTGCTGTGCATAGTCCAATCCCTGCTTGACTGTCTCCAGACTCTCGTAGCACAGCCGCGATGCGAGCAGACAGGGCAGAGGATCACTCGGCGTCAGCTTCATCGATTCCTGCAGCACACGCAGCGCATGCGAATGCTTCTCGGCAGCCATCAAACTGAGGCTGTACTGTCGCCAAACATGTTGCTCTCCAAAACTGAACTTGAGCGCCTTCTCGAATGATTCGTTGAGCAGCTGCACCAGACCCCAGCGAACGGTGGCCAGTGCCAGCAGATCATACACCGCAGTGACATTGCCCATGGCATGTTGTCGTGCCTGCTTGAACTCGGGACTCTGTGAGAGCACAGTGTCGCGCACAGCGAGAGCCTCAGCGATGAGCAGCAGCAGGATGACCTCCTCCTGTTGATTACGTGGCGTGAACTGTTGACGTGCTGCATACTTGCGGGGCTTCCACAAGCGTTTGGTAGCGCCACCGCCACGCAATGTGCTGCCTCCTGATTTGCTTGTGAAGGGCGGCGCATAAATCGTACCCGAAACACCGCGCAGCAACACCTCGGCCAGCTGGCGAGAGAGTGTGAGGCGCAACGATTGCGTTGCACGCGTCTCAATGGCATTCAACATGATGCGATAGCGTTCCACGGCCTCACGCAGCTTGCCCGCCTTGATGAGCACAATAGGCGCCCTTTGCAGTGCCGTCTCCAGTATGGCGCCCATGCGTCGACTGACCTCAGGCAACACGGTGCTGCTTGGAATGGTGCTACTGATGGCAAAGCTGCTTGACGAAGGCTGCACGCCGCCGCCACCACCGCTGCTGCTGCCACCGCTGGCATTGACATTCAGCGTGGAACCTGCTGTGGAGTTGTTCGAGGAGTTGCTGCCACCGCTGGCAATATCGTATTCTTGCAGATACAACAAACCCAAATCGGAGGCACGCTCGAAGCAACAGATCTGTAAGAAGGAAATGCTAATAAAAGACACAGCTTAGCTTGCCCACTGCACTTACCATTTCCGTATCCTTTTCGGCCTTTTTGAACTTGGACGTCGGCTTGGTGGCTTGCTGCTCCAGACAGAGACCCTTAATGGCATAGGATTCTGCCAGTATCTTCAGGCTGCGACTGCAAAGGGAGAAGGAGGAGAGGAGAATGTATTGTTTTTTCAATGGTGCCTCCTTGTCCGGGTCATGCTTACAGCGTCAGCTCTTTCTCCGCCAGCGTATTGAGCTCGGCCTTGACAAAGTTCTCCAGACTCTGTTCGTACTCTCCGCAGGCATAGCACAGCTTGGCGAGCAGCAAATGTGCATCGAGCGCTATGCCAGCCTTTTGACCGCTCTCGCCCAGCGCCAGATTGAGGTAACGTCTCGCCTCGGCCAGGCTGCTCTTGGCACGGCCAAAGTTCGTTTCGGCGGCCACCGCATTCTCTTCCAGATATTTCTCTAGACGTGCTTCGCCTATCAGAAAGTTAGCCAGACATTCTGCCAGAATGATGGAAAAGTTTTGTATTATTGTTGTTGTTTGTTGTTATTGTCTGCCTATCGCCATATGGCCATTTGACCTTTACCGTTATGCGGTGATCCCGTTTTCAGCTCGTCTGTTAAGTCGATGACGCGCTGCCATTTGCCTTCGCTACGGGCACTCTCGATTTGCGCCTCGACTTTTATCGTATTGTTACGCATGCGATTGGCCATGATAAATCAGCTAAATGCAGCGAACGACAGCGGCAGCTGCAGCGGCGCGTGACCTGTGTTGCTTCTCTATTTGCAGCTGTCAATTTCTTAATTTTAATTTGATTAAAAATTTTCGCAACACTCGCGCACTAACACACTCATCATAAATGGTGTAGTCGAAATCATTCAGCGTTGCCACTGTATATGAATTCAAGGTTAAACGCATTGCTGAAGCTTTCCATTACGTCACAAGTGCTCAATACGTGATGCACTTTGCACTGTATATGTCAGTAGTAAAAGCTTAATTGCTTTACATTAAGCTTTAGTTCATCAGTGTGCTTCATATTCTCTTGTTCTCATTTCATTTTATGTTTCTGTTTTTACGTCTTGAACTTATGACCTCATGCTTGCTCGTAATTTAAGACAAACACCATGGCGAAAAACGCAACCTTGCGGCAACGTCCATGCCAAGCGTTGCCATTGTGCAAACAGCTGATTGTCCAACTCTGGTATCTTTTAGGTAATTTTTGCATTAAGCTAGTATTTTCGTTTGTATTTTGTGGTATTTTCCAACAACTCGCATGCATGCCACACCAGCTTAGTTCTTATTTTGTTGTTGTGTGATACGCACGCGTTATGCACAGATTTTTCCGCAAATAAATTATAAATGTAAATGCGGCATTTCAGTGAAATGCGAAAAAAAAACTTTTTAAATTTGAATTACGAAAATGTAGAGAATTTTCTACTCGTTTGGTGAAAAACAAAGTGTAATAAAATGTGTTGCGAATGGAAAGAACTAATGAAATACCAAATTGATGAACGGATTGTTGTTGTTGGTAGCGCATGCAGCCATTAAACTAACGGTAAGCTGTTGTGTCTGTTTATATTTTGTAATTTAGCTAAAAGCACAAATACATGCGCACACGCCCCAAAGCGCAGTGTGACCAGCAACGTAATGGCACACGTGTGTGTATGTGAGTGTATACTGTGTGTATGTGTGTGTACCGCCGTTTTGGCTAACGCTCAGCTGTTTAGTTAGGCGAGTTGTTGTTGTTGTTGCGAACGCCGCAACAGCAGCTCACATACACACATAAACATACATACGTATGTTTTGTGTGAAAGTGAGAGTATGATGCGAGTGCTTATTGCAGTTTATCAATTCCATTAAATGCATCACCGCACTCTCTCTCTCTCTCGCTCTTTCACTCAACCCACCACGCAGACACGAACACACTCAAATGAAGAGCTCAATCTAATTGAAAACTGTCGCACAGTCGCTTGAGCTTTTGATTTGCATTCCCCCCGCCCCTAAGGGCCAATTTATTCAAGTTAAATTGCAGTTAAAATACGTATACAATTTTATTTTTAATTTTTTCTACCAATTTTACGCTCCATTTGAGCGGTACAAAAACTGACTTATCGCGTGTGCCTTGTCAGGCCGTCAAGTTAATTGCCTGAATACGATTGTTGTTGTTGCTGTTGTTGTTATTATTGGCCAAATGGGCGCCTGGCCTACCCACCCATTAGCTATTCACGGCATGTTCTAACAATAAACATAACAAATTATTACGTAAAGCAAACATTTAAATGCACATTAAAAATAAACGCGAATAAAAGTCATCAAACGTTGCCACAGTGGCCAAAAAAATTCTTAGCGCAGCGCGCCAAATTAAAATCTGCGAGAAATCAAAACAAAAAGAGAAAATGGAATGGAGAGAGAGACAGTGGAAGAGAACGGGAAGGTGCGCAGCTTTAAGCGACGTCGGCAGCGCGGTTTTGCATGCTTATGACGTAATGACAATAATTACAAGCCAAAGAGCGCAGCGGGTGGGTGCGAGAGAGAGAGACGGAGAAAAATGTGGGGTATGCGTTAGTCAGAAGAGTGGGAGTATAATTGCAAGTCTCATCATCAACGCATGACGAATAAAGCTGTGCACAGTGGCACAAGGATCACAAGAAGTGGAGTTTGAGTTCATTTGTATTAATGTTGTATAATTCTAGTATATGTAATTATTTAAATAATTATTTTAGCAGTGCACAGTGGCACTATGATTAAAAAAACGTGAAATGTTAATTAATTTAATTAAAATTAAATAAAATTAAAACAATGCAATGCCAATTTTTTTAGTAGACTTCCACTAATTGTTTTGGCATCATCAACTTTGGTTGCACTGTGCAACAAGCAGTGCCAGCAGGTGGCTGCGAGAGTACACTGTCTATGCCTGTGCAAGTACTATATATGTGTGTGTGTGTGCATGTGCATGCTGAAGTTGGAGCAGTAGAAGAGAAAGAGTGAGGGAGGGGAGAGCGTACAATTGTTTGGTGCTTAGGGGCGCCGCCATTACAGAAAAACATGCATGCTGCGCTTAACGGTACACGGCAGTCTCGTCCGTTGCGAAGATGTGGGACACACAGACAAACAAAAAAAAGTGCAAGAAGAAGAGGATGACGAAGAAGCAGAATCAGAATCAGACGAATTCTGACCTGATGTGGGGCAAGCGAGTAGTCAACCAAGCAGTGCACGCTAAAACGTTTGTGCATTGAAACATGGCCGCACCGCCCACTCTCTTTGTCCCTCTTCCCCTCTCTCTTGCTCTTGCTCTCGCTCTCTTTGAGTGAAACAATTTGGCATGTGAAACGCAGTCGACGCGCCGTTTTAAAGCTGGCGAGGCTGCGCTGCTTTTTGCTCTGCTGCTGCTGTTGTTGTTGCTGTTCATTTCTTCTTTCTTTCACGTAAATTGTGCGAATATTTTTTTATTATTGTGCGCACATTTTTGTGACTTTTGTCTGTTTATTTCTTTTTGTTGTTGTTTACTTTTATCACGTTTTGTTGTTGTTCTTTTTATTTGCATATAACGTCGCTGTTGCCTTTGCCTACTTGAGTGTATTATTTGCTTGTTGCTTTTTTGGCAGGTGACACGCACAGACACACACACACACACATACTCATACACGCATTAGTAATGCGCTCTTGTCCCCCCTTGGAAGGCCACTCATTAAGCCGCGGCTGCTGCTCTTTGTCGTCATTACATTATCAGTGTCTGTGCGCCTCTCTTCCCCCTTTAAGATCTCTTTTATTTGCGTGTGCGTGTGTGTGTGTTTCTCCTTTACCTGCATTTGCCTTCAAGTCACGCGCGCTCTTCGCAGGCTTTGGCACGTAACTCTTTTTATATTTTTGCGCGCCATTTTATGTGCTCCTGCTCTGCCTAAAATCCACCACACGTTCCCCTTCCCCTACTCCTCCTCCTCCTCCTCCCCCTATTCGCATTGCACTGTCGCCTTCTTGCTTTGGGCTTTTTGATAGACACTTCTTTGCACTCATTCCTCCCCTCTCTCCCCCTCTGCACTCTCCGGCAGCAAATTAGACAATGTCAAAGGCTTAGTTACAATTTTTTCTGCTTCTTTCTCTTACGCTTTGCTCTTTAATGGGCTTAAGCTTTGTTGACCTGCTTTTTTTCTAGATCTTGTTCTCCTCCTTCCCCTCCCACTTCTCGCTCTTGGCACTTGCTGACTTTGTCTTTAATTTCGTAGGACTTTTGTCTGCTTTAGTCAGGTTTCTTGGCCATAAACAAGTGCCAAACATAAACATACATACACACACACACACGCACACTTACATATCTCTGCACAATTCTGTCAGCATCTTGCGTCGCTGGCTGCGCCTCTGCCCGCCTGCCTGTGCTTTTTATTGCCACAGCGCGACTATCAATAAAGTTCGATTGTGCGTGTGTGTGTGTGTGTGTGTGTGTGCGTGTCTTCAAGGCTCATAAATCAAGTTAAACTAAACAAGAGAGCGAGTAAGAGAGTCTGGAGAGAGTGAGCAGGCAAAGGCAAACAAATAAATTTATGTTTGGCCACGCTTCTTTCTCTTTATGGCAATTTTTCTGCCAGCAGCAGCAGCGCTGCCACCTTCTGTTTTTTCTATGATCAGCAGAAACAACAAATGACGTTGACGTTGACGTAGCCGTTGGCGTTGCTGCCGGTGGCTGCTGCTGCTGCTACCTTTTTCTACTACTATTTTGAACAGCTGCACTACACTCAAACACACTCACACACGTGCACAGCCATATGTGCGTTGTATTACACATTTCAAGTTGAAAACTTTTTTTCGCTCTCTTTTATTTTCTTCATTTTTTGTTTCTTTTGCTTTATTGCTTAATATTTCATAGTGCTCGCTGGCGCTGTGTTGCCAATAAAAAAAGTTATGACACTGCCCCCTTCCCTCCCCTTGCACTTCCACTCCTTTTGTTCTTGCCCTTTTCACATTCAATTTCGGTTTCTAGATTTTTTGTTTTGTTTTTCGTTTTTTGCACTTCTTGGCACTTGTTAAAGTGTGTGTGCTAGAGTGAGACAGCAATATGCATGTAAGTGAGCTTGCACAAAAAGTTGTGAGCCTGTTTAAGCTCTTAAATGAGCATTGAGCAATTGTTGAATTTAATATATGCCTCTCTCTGTCACACACTCTGGAAACTGGAAAGATGTTTTACTCACTCCACACGGCATTAAGTTTTCCATTTCATTTTCGTATGACATCAACAACATTTTGTACATAATTTATAAGAACAACAGAAGCAACAACAACAACAAACAACAACAACAACAACCAAAGCAAAGTGACTCAAAAGCGAAGCAAAACAAAAGCAACACTAATACAAAGACAGCCAAGAAAGCATGAATGAGAAAAGCAGCGCTGCCTCTGCTGCTGCTGCTGCTGCTACTGTGCGGGGGCAGCGCACAAACTAAAAATACGAATTTATATGCAAAACTTGCTTGAATTTCAAACATTTTTCGCCAGCTTCATTCCTGTGTCATGCCTATTAATGTATAGCATGTGTGTGTATATGTGTGTGTGTGTGTGTGGATTTGTATGCTTGTATATGTAGCGCAAAGCCTGCAACGACATTTGACTGCCAGTGCACTCACTGTCTCACCCGCTCTTCCTCTGCCGCCGTCTCTGTCTCTTTACCCCACTCCCATTTGTTCCATTCAGACCACAGTCGTCGTCGCCCCACTTAGTGTGCTCTCCCACACAGTCAGTGTGTGTTTGTTTTTGTACTCTCTCATATTCATTTGCATTTTTATGCGTCGCTGTCGTTTGTGTTCGCGTTGTCACTGTTGTTGTTGTTGATATTTTATTTACTTTGAATATATTTGTGAATTTCTCTTTACACTGTAGCACTCTGGCGTGTTGTTGTTGTTGGTTTTATGCAATCATTTGTTGCAACTCAATTCAAAACAACTTGTAATTGACGCATCTTAGTCTCACTCACATTCTCCCTCACTCTCTCTATCTGTCTGTGTCTATTTCTTTGCTAAACTTCATTAATCTTAATTAATTGAAAATAACCTTAAACACGCTAGATATGTTTTTATTTTGTTTTTAATTGAAAAGAAACTGAAATTGAAATTAAACTATCAATAGAAAAAGATGATCAAATAGAGAACGATGATATGGAAATGAAAACACAGATAGTTTGTGGGAGAGGGGCAGGGAAATGATTATATAGAATAAAAATAACTTTATTACAAACAAATTTTATATAAACACCATTGGTTCTCAATTATTGTTACAATCCTATTTGTTGGTATACGTAACTGTAATTGTAACTGTGCAATTAAAAAACTTGGACATGTATCATAACTAAATGACAGCACTGTCACTTGATTACTCAATTAAGTTAAGAATCGGATTTAATTTCATTGTAGAGAGAAACCACAACTGCTGTGAGTCACTGTAGTTTGTTGAAGCAGCTTGCCTAATTGGCCTGTGCAGCAGTGATAACAGCTCAGCTGTTTTCCCGTCATATCTGACTATTTTATATAAATCTAAACTCTCTTAATTTAGCTGTTTTCAATCATTCTGGCAACACTGGCAGTGCAGGCTGCTCAAGAAGCCAATTAATTATAAATAAAACTGACAATCAATACTCCCACACACACACACACACACACACACACACACACACACACCTACTTACACATGAGTGTGTGTGTGTGTGTTTGTCCTGCTCTTACCTTCCTATCTCTTCGGCAAATAATTTCACTTAAAAATTTTTTGCCTAGTCAAACGTAATTTACCGTTGTTCCACTTCCTTTTCATTTTCATTGTTGTGCATTGCCAGAGCGAGAGGAAGAGAGTGGGAGAGCACACACTGGAGAGTATTGACAGCAGCAGAGGTAGGGCAGGGCAGCAGAGGCAGAGGCAGGGCAGCAGCAGCGCAGCGCAGCGCATAGTTGAGCAGCTTAGTTTGGCTTTGCCATTGTTTCTCTGCTGCCGTCGCGCTGCGCTGCCGCGTCTGTCTAGGTTTGCTTTTGTTTTTGCACCGCCGCACAGCGTTTCTTTTGTGTTTTGTCTTCTTGCTCTGTCTGTCTGCACACACTTTTTAATCCATGTTAGTGCATCTGTCATTGTCGCTGCCGCCCATTAGCGAAGAGCTTTTGGCGTTGCTCTCTCATCGTTGTTGTTGTTGCTGTTGTTGTTGAATTCAATTTGCAGCAAAAGGAATGACCTTGATAGCTTTGACATCAGTTGTGATAAATACATGTGTACACACTGGTTTGGTATTTTATTTGGCATTTCCTTAATTGGCAAGGTTGCATTTAAATTTTAAACAATATTTATGTATTTATTTTTTATTTCAACATTTTATTTATTTATTTTTCTTTTTTTTATTTCGACACATTCTTTTGTAAGAGATCGTCACACAGCTGTTTGCGGCGCTGGTCAACGAACCTGCGCTGCGCCTCTGCTGCTACCTCTGCCGCTGCTGGCTTTGTTGCTTTGTTAGCAAATAAAACTACAAGTTGTTAGTTTTTATTATCTCTACAAATTGACAACAACAACAACAGAAATGAGTGAAAACTACATGCGAGTCATGATAATTTTCAACTACTGACGCCACCAACTGCAATTGCGGTTAAGAGTTGTACTTTTTGCCTGTGGTGGTGGGGGGAGAGTGAGGCTCACCACACACATACACATACAAGCAGAAATTATCGCAAAAAAAAGGAAGAAAATAATCGACGCCTACTTTTTTATACGTTTGAGGGCAGTTGAGGCAGTCTGCGATTTACACGCATTTTCAATTTTAATGTAAAGCAACAAAAAAAAGTAAAACTAAAAGCAACCACTCAAACACACATACGCGCATACAGGCTGACGCAGTCACACACACGCACGCACACGAACTAGAAATACGCTGGCAAAAGCAAACCGCAAAACGGGCAATGTGAACGACGAATGTGAAGTTGGAGTCCAACAAGGCACAGTGGTCTAAAAGTGACATACGCCATAAATGAAATAATGTATATATTTATGGTATTAATTAAATTTAAAATGCACATTTAAACTTTTTTATGCACTTTAAAAACATTAAATCACACCCACTGTAAACACATTTACGCATCACTGTGCGCGTCTTCGCAGTGACTGCGCCGCACTGTCCTCCCGCAAATTCGGCTGCCTTCTCCAAACGTGAACGTCGTTGATATTGTCGAGTATGTTCGTGCGTGTGTGTGTGTGCGATAACTTTGACAACGATAAATTGTGTTATGCTGGCTGTCGACGTCGCAGTCGCCGTCGTCGCCGCCGCAGTCGAAAGAGAATGAGAGAGTTAGAGTGTGGTGGGGGGAATTGGAAACGTGTGTGTGTTTGTGGGGAAAGAGGGAGAGAGAGAGGAGTCAAAGCGCTGAAATTCGTTTGCATTGCTGGTCCTGTTTCTCTTCTTCTTTCTGCCTGCACTTGTCGTCTCCGCCGGCTGCGGCTGCTGCGGCATCGTTGTTGCTGTTGTTGTTGTTCCTGGTGCACCTAAACCAAACTCTCCATGTGGTGGCAATGGCGACTCACACCACAGCACACCACACAGTGAGCGTCGTTCAATGTGCGCTTATCACATTATTTTGCTATTTATGGTTTTGCTTGCAATATTTTCTCTGCGCTTTTTTTCTCACTTTTTCGCTTTATGATAACATAATACACATTACAAGCGCACACACACACAAGCACGCACACTCACACACACATTGTACAACACTTGCCATGCAGAACGGTTATTGTTATTTGCTTTCATTGTTGCTGTTGTTGTTGCTGCTGCTGTTCTTGTTGCGACAACTCTTTGATGATTTTGATGCGTGGAAACCGTTTGCACAGTGTTTCAAGGTTCATGAGAAACGGATGTGATTTAAAAAGATTTATAGTTATTGTTTAACATATTCTTGAAAGGTATTAGGGTTTGGATTTATTGTTATATTCAAACTAGAAAAATATGCAATAATTTAAATTTACTGCTCGTATTTATTTAAGAGAAATAACAATAAATTATACTGTATTTGTTATATATAATACAAATATATACTTAAATAAACCACTTCAGTTTTAAAAAATAACATAAATAAATAAATAAGCATAATAATGTATAGGTGAACTAAATGCTTTCAATAAACTAAGAATTCGTTTGAATTTACAATTATTAATATTATTTTTAAGTAGAGTAAACGGTCATTGTGGTTTCATTTATAAACTTTTATATACCGTGCTCTGTATTTATTTTCCTATAAACCGAAATCTAAATTGTGTATGTACCGTCTACTGTATTTGTATCAATATTAATCAGTTACTAAATAAATTATTTCATTCTTTTACCTTTCTATCAATCACATCACACATTGGATCGATGAGTTGTCATCGATAATTCAATTACACAGAGACCACAGTGCGCTTATCATTCGCTCGTTTGGCTTGTCAATAATGCAATCAATTGTGTCGTTTGACTAAAGAAATAATATTATTATTTTCGTCATGCATTCTGAATGAGCTAATGTGTGTATCTGTGTTTGTGTTTGCATGTGTGTGTGTCTGCATCTGTTCTTCTTTTATATTTATCGTTATATTTTGTGGTACATTGAAGTGTTATGGGGTTGAGCAGGAGGGACTTTCTATAGCCAAGGACGTTGTTACTGCAATAATTGGCTTTCTATTCATTTCTTCTTTTGCAATCTGAATGGATAATGTAAAAATAACCTTTTCCTTTTGTCTTTTGTAGTTCGCTGACATTTTCTACTTCCGATGCCACTTTAACAGTGATTGATAACGGTAAGTTGAGTTTAATGTGGCAGTATAATAATATATATTGATTTTTATACACAAAGCACATTTAACAAGAGTTGTATTTCATAACAAAAATAAAAAACAAAACAACAAATTAGATATCTCAAAATTAACTTGCTCAAAGCACTGTTGCCAAATTTCACAGTCAACTTCATTCAACGTTTATTTCGATTCTTGGAAAATGTACTTAAAACTTGAAATTTCGTTCTTTCTTTTGTATTGTTTTCATACATGTTAAATTTAATCAACTTATATTTCATGTTGCTAATTAATGCGAGCACTTATTTCACTGATTTCTTGATATTCAAAACCGTTTTAATGCCATTATGCGATACTCCTCGTTCTCTGTCAGACTTTCCGCACATGTAACGAAGTTAGGATGCGAAGCCTAATTAAGTTAATATGTGTTGTTTGTGTGGGGTGTGTGTGTGGCGAAAACTCGAGTGAAATGTGGGTTAAATATGTATGTATGCGCACGTGAGTCGTGTGTGTGTGTGTCTTGTGGGAGCCCAATCAGAAAAAAACAACTTTGGCTCCATTATCAGAACTCACTAACCCAAGCTTTGCTAACCAAATAATCCAATTAGCCATCATAGGGCAGAGAGAGAGAGAGAGAGGGAGTGAGAAATAAAGAGAGTAGGACACAAATAAGCGAAATTAAAAGCAACACGTAGAGAGAGCAGACGAATTAGACAGAGTTAAAGTTGCACTGGTATGCGTGTGTGTGTGTGTGTAAGTGTTTTGTGGCTACAATTTATTATAAATGTGCATGTGCACACAAAATGCAACAACAACAACAACAAGGAGCTGGCATAACTGGAATAAAAGTCATGTGCGACAGTGTCCTGGGAGCAACAACAATGTTGACAAAACCACCGCTGCGACGACGCTTTTGGCACACAAATCTCAATTTAAAACAATCAAATGCAATGAAAAAACATAAACCAAACTGAAAAAAATGTATAAGACTACAACAACAACAGTAACAAAAGCAACAACAGCAGCCGCGGCAGAGGCAGAGGCAGCAACAGAAAACAACGCAAAACTGTAAACAAACGAAATATGCACCAATACCAGCAAACAGTCAAGTGCTGGCATACACGCACACACACACACACACAGCGTCGTATGCTCGCCGTGTGAGCAAACGAGCTGGCGATGGCGCAATACACACACACACACACGCACGCATTGACTTCATTCGTCTCACTTGCTCACTCGCACTCTTGCGCCTCTCTTTCTCTCTCTCTGTTTGTTCACCACACTCAGCCGAAATGTCTCACTGTCGCGGCGACAGTCGCGTCGTCTGTCGGTCTGTCGTTCGGTCGGTCGGTCGTTAGGTTTGTCTGACGGACGGTCGGTCGGTCGGTCGTTCGTTCAGTTTGTCGGTCGTTCGGCTCGTCGTCGGTCGTGCACGGCAGTCAGTCAGTCAATTGGGCCGTCGTTTCGTTCTCTTTCTCATGCGTTCCACATTGGCTACAATGCAATGCGATGGCAATGGAACATTTCAGTTGCTATGAAAACGCGAACGTGTGCGGAACGTGTTTAATGAACCAGCCACAGTGTGACGAAAGCGGATAAACACGAGTCCCAGCACAGACAGCTGCGCGAATTACCGACGGCAAAACACAAGCAAAGTGAACATATATTTTTGTGCGTAACAAAGTGACTAAACACTATAAAAGAGAAGACGAGCAGAAAGAGGAGACAGACAGGCAAACGGAGCTAATAAAAGTAAATAAACAATAGTGTTGGCGATTGGCCAGCGGCAGCAGCAGCGCGACCGATTCCGATATTGTATTATTTACATGAGTACAATCGGACATACGCCACTGTAAGTATATGCACACACAAACACACACGTTTACACGTACCCACATGTGTAGATGTGTGTGCGTACAACTCTAGTGCAAGTGTCAAAAAGTATAAAGCAAAGCACGCAAGAATGGTCGACGTCGAGTTTAAATAGCGCCGCGTCGCAGCAGCAAAAGCAACAACAATTAAAGATATTTAGTGTATGCGCTGCTTTTGCAAAGGCAGCAGCAACGTCGACGTCGGCAGCGACAGCGACATTTGCACGCATAGCCAACGATGCGAACAGTGGGACAGATGTTGCTGAAACAGTATTCATTTCCCATATTGTGCCATGTGTTGGTACGTTCTGCGTGTTCTGGTGCCACTGTGCAAGAAAATACAACGTATGGAAATGAAACGAACGGGCTAACGAGCGGCAGCAACAACAACAATAACAAAAGGAAATCCTATAAATAAGAGCAAGAAATATTTATCAATAAAATACTTGCACACACACTCATACACTCACATCCAAACATGCCTCGGCACAGTCTGAAATAATACAAAAGGAATATAATTAAGGCTGAAAATTAAAGAATTTTAAACTGAAAATGCGCACATAATTCTCGTTTTCCCACTCAACTGATTGATTAAATCTTAAATGCTTATAATTAAACGGACAAGCCCAATCGCACACAGTCTCGCTCTCTGTGTACGTGTGTGTGTGCGTGTTAGTATGACCGGCCCCTTGTAGTGAGAGAAAAATAAAATCTGTCGACTAAATTGCGGTTGATTTTTTGTGCAAGTGTTTAGAAAACTGGCTAAAAAGAGGCTAAAAATAAACCCAATGTGACTGTATGTGTGTGTGTGTGTGTTAGTGCAAATTGCTGAGATGAACTCAAACGGAATCTAGTTAAGAGTGATAAGTGATATATCGTGCACTATTTCCATGCATCACTGTGCACTTTCCAATTGCCGTTTCGCTTATTCTGAGAGGCCTTGCTGAAATGCAACGTTGCCAAATTGCACTTGGTTGAAAAATAGTCAAGTGCTTAAAACGATGCAATTACTGATGGGGTTTAAACGAAGAAGAGAACATAGTTAAGTAGTTGAAAGATATGAGAGATTTGTTTTAATTAAATTAAATGATGCATAAGGTGAACTTATTTAAAACAAGAAGGCAACGCACTTCACTTTTGTTAAGATTTAATTTCAATACTTTTTAAAATTGAATTTTCTGCCAATTTATGCTCGAATTTATCAAGAAAACATCAATTTAAACAAGACAAATTAAATTATGATTAAATTGTACTTGTGAACATTGAATTGCTTTCAAATTCACCAGAATTTATTAAATTTGTGTTTTGTTCTGCAAAAAAATGTGACATCTTCATGCATGTAATTAATTTGGTCACATATTCAATTATTTATGCAATAAGTCTAAACCAACAAAACAATTTTCATAATTTATTTATGCATAATCAAATCAAAAATAAAAGAACATGTGGAAATTAAGCTATGAATGTGGGGCAATGCTTGCAGCACACAAATGGAGATACTCCCACTGTCCACGCCCCCAACCACACACACACACAGACTCTCCCAATCTGGATGGGTCATTAGGCTTCGGGGCGCATGTTTCAATATCATTAAATTTGTCTGTTGCCAATTAAATTTGCATAAATTAGACACGGGGCCAGAAGCGCGCAAAGCAGCGACGTGTGCAACTGAAAATGCTGGAAAAATTGAAAAGAAAGGAATGAAAATTTGTATAGAAAATACATAATCGGGGGAGGAGGGGTGCACACACAAATAAAGTATAAGGTTCCTTACGCACTGCGTCGCCCTTCTAATTAATTACAACAAAAATGACCGAGCGACGGCAATTTGCACATCGTTGGGCAAGAGCAATTTTAATGAAGTAGAACTAATTTCTAATTAAAAGCAACATTAAAACGTAAAACAAAATAAAGCACAAACCAAATGCACAACACAGCAACAAATTCATAGAGAGCGACGGAGAGAGTGCGGTGCCCAATGGACCGAAAGTGAGAGAGAGAGAGGGAGAGCAATGCTAAGAAGCTGCTTAGTGGCAGAGCAGCCAACGCCGGCCGCGGCAGCGATAGCGTACAATAACGAGTTTAAAGCTACGCTAGCTTGAGCACAACGCACTTACACACACACACACCCACTGACAGACACAAGCACAAGCGAAACGAACAGACAAACAGGCAGACAGACAGAGAGACAGTGGGACAGACTACACATGCCATGGCGTAAAAGTTCTATACTTTTACGCTTTTATTTTGCCAACCCAAAAATAATCGCATTATGATAAGAAAAAAAAGGCACAAGCGTTCCTTTGCTCTCGCTCTCCCTCTCTCTTTCTCTTACTCTCTGCTTGCTCTCGCGCTCTCTACGAGTGTGGAAGAAAAGGTAAAAAGCAACACAGTGAGGTAGCGTAGCGTCGACGTCGCTGCTGCAGCAGTTAGCCGGCAGAGAACCGCATACAATTTATATTTGCTTTTAATGCTTGTTGCCTGCCTTTTTTTTTGCTTGCAAACAAATAAAACTGGTTTTCAAGTCAATTAAACAAACCAAAAAAAAAGAGAAAAAAACAACATATAAATAACAAACGGAGCATCGAAAAGAAAATGTTGCCCAGAGAAGAAGAAAGAGGAGGAGCAAAGGAAATAAAAATTGAAAAAACAAACGTAACATGCGACAATGAAATAGCGCATATCGATGCAAAACAGCTGTGTGTGCGTTGGGAGAGCAGCAGATAATACTGGAAACTATGAGTATATGATATGGGAATTATATTTGGGATTATAAAGTCTTATTTGAGGCGTTACTTTTAGTTTAGAGACAGTTTACCAGTTTAGATAATAATTACAATACATATACAATTTACAATCTGTGTAAAGCACAAAAAATATTTTTTGACAATCTAAAGAATATTGCATTATTCGGATTATATCTACAATTCACAGTTCCCTTAAAGGTCACAGATATCAGCAATATATTCAATATTTAAGCCGGAAAATCAACAAAGCGTTTTAAATATAATTAAATGGTTTAAAAGAATCCTTTCTCTCTCTGATTTCGTTGGCAATATTATTTGATTTTGCCACTGAAAGCCAAAATCAAAACTATAGACACACTTACGCACACATACATGCACAGTTAACAAAATAATTTTTATTGGAAAAATGTTATAAATTAAAATGAAAATGGCGACAACGTATTTTTTGGTGCACAAAAATATCAAACTGGCAATAATAAAATGTTTTAATCTACTGTCGAATGAAAAATTGCAAAATAGAAAAGATAAAAGCCGCTGGCAAATATTTAAAGCTAATAAATGGAAAGATTTGTGATATTTTCATTAATGTACAAACTGACATACATGTGTTATATGTAATTTGAGAGCATGTAAACTAATGAATGCCACAAAAATGTTTTATATCCATTGAAAGGAACAACCTACGCAAGACATGCTTCACATTGCTTTTAAATCTTTAACATTGTTCGTCTGCCAACTGCCTGATCAAATTTCTAAACTCCAACCTATGCTGTGTGTGTGCTGTGTGTGTGCACTATATCGATTTGCAGAGCTTTTGTTTAACTGAATACCTCGAAATGTCAATAAATTGCATGCATGCAATGCAAATTGGAAGTTCTGCATTCAAACTATTTGACAATTTGCGCATTTGGACTTGATTGCAACTTTATAATGGCCATAACAAACAATGGAGCGAGAGAGTCAGAGATAGAGACAGAAACAGAGACAAAGTCAGTGTCAGGTTCAGAGCGCCTTACAACTTTTGTTGAGGAAGAACCAGAGAAAGAGATATTAGGAAAATGAGATAATCAGTAGTTGAAGAGATGAGAGAATGTGATAGCGACATTGCTTGTAAGCATTTAAGGAAGATGCTGCGAAATCTTTCGAAATTTCGTAAACGTCGCACAAAATAATTTGGCTAAAAGCGAACGGCATAATGGTAAAGGAAAAAAAATGAAGATGCAAAATATAATCTCCTTTGGGATAAACGAAAAGCTTCACAGAAAAAAAGAAAACCGTCAGCATTTTGCGAGGTGGTCAAGAATGGAATTAAGGAATTAGTGACGCATTCCTAGGATCCACATTATAAAGTCAGACCCAGAGAGTTGAAGGCAATAAAACAGAATTAGGAATAGATAAAAAGCCGTATTAACTGAGCTTTTCTTTAGAAAATATGAACCCAAAGTTAAGACCTAAGCTTGACCTAAATGCGGGGAAAAATATAAAAGAAGATGCAAGTGAAGATTTAATTAGAAAGTGAATTGTGCAAATGTTATGATGAAAGTCGAATAACTTTCTGTGTTGTATAATCTGTTATAAAAGCTTTATACAATTTTGAATAAGTTATAGGATAACAAATATCGAGTAACTGTTAAACCTGTTTAGTAGTAGTGTTTTAGTAATATTTAATTTGTAGTGCAACAGTAACTTTCTTACAAAATTACCTTTCAACTACTTAATTACTATCGCTTGAATCAAACTGTTATACAGTTATAACAATATTACAGATTACGTAATAACACGTTATGCTCCTGATTTAAAATGTTGTACTGTTATATAAACTGTTATGACGTTATAAAAACTGGTATACTGCTATGCAGACTGTTATACTGTTGTGCAAACTGTTATACTATTATACAAACAGCTATACTGTTATGCAAACTTTTATCCTGCTATAAAAACTGTTATACAAACTTTCATACTGTTATACAAACTGTTATACTGTTATACAAATAGTTATACTGCCTTAAAACTTTTATACTTTTGTACGAACGGTTGTACTGATATACAAACTGTTATACAGCTGTTCAAACTGTTCTACTGTTATACGTGCCATTGTTGTAACGCCCACAATTTAAAGCACACTGAATAGTATTTTCATCCTCCCGGCTTAGGCACAAATCCTTTTTTTTTCGACCACTTCCTTGTTATTTTCAACCACATCAGACAAACCTGTGCATCAAATAAGCCCAAGCCAATTTATTTTCCATAACAACTACAAGGCAACAGACAAAAACAAAACAAAAACAAAACAAAAACAAAAACAAAGGCAAAAAAAGTATGATAAAAATACAAATTTGTTATGCGGCTGCTGCTGCTGCTGTGCTGCCCTTCAACTACAACTAAAGCAAAACAGAACAACAACAAGAACTACAGCAACAACAACATGCACAAGCATAGCAAAAAACAACGACAACCCTGCCAAATTGGCGCAGCAAGTCAACGCGCCCAGACTCAGCCTGGCTTGGCTTCTGCCTCTGCCTTCTCTGCGTTCGCCCTCCCCCCTCAGTCCCTTACAATTGGCCCGATTTCGATGTGCATTACATTCATGTAGCACATCCATTGTTCACAGGCCTACTCCGTAATATTGTATAACAGACACAGCAACAACAACAAGGTCTTTTACAACAAGCAGAAGACCTACTACAACAATAAGCCCTATAACAACAACAACAACAACAAGAACAACTAGTAGAGAGCCCAGACGAGACACAATCTGAAAATGTCGACCCATGCAAATTTTGAGGTCGACGTTTTTTTTTATTTATTTTTTTCTTCTGCAGTGTGGAAATGAAGATGAGAAATTTTTCACTGCTCGTTTTTCCTTTCCTTTTTCTCTCTTCTTTCCCTCTCCCGTTTTTTAGGTGGCATATTGAAATTAATGTAATTTTTTTCATACACTTGCGCCTTATTGGTTTTCAAAGTACCGACAGATAGGCAGGCAGGCAGCATAGGAGAGCGGGGTGGGGTGAGGGGAGACGCTGCTTTTGGCCAAAAGAGTCTAAACGTGTTGTTATTGATTGTGATGATGGGGGGGTGGGGGCGGCTGTTGTTGAGAGTTTATTTGATAATGAAATACCAGCGTCATTTTGTTGAAGACAGAAATTGGCTCAGGTGAACGCTTTGAGATTTCCAAGAACATTGATAAACAAAGCGAGCGATGGTTGATAAGTAGGGGCAGAGGGAAGGGGGAGAAGTGAAGTTAAATTCGACATGCTTTAAATTTTGAAGACATTAAATAATAGAGCAGGTACACAATGAAATGATTTGAAAGGAATGTTTCCTGAGTTTGACTTGAAATATTTAAGCGAAAGGAATGTGTAGAAAATATAATTGTATGTAGGTATGCTATAAAAATATATATATTATGCTATAAACATATATACGTTATGCTATAAATATATATACATGATGCTATAAATATATTTACATTATGCTATAAATGTATATATTCATTATGCTATAAATCTATATAATATACAAAAAGTAGATAAATAGCTATAAAACAGTTGTTAGGATTTGTTTACACTCTTATTAACTTATACTGAGTCACAGAACTCCCTTAAACTACAGGGTATTACACATTCCGCAAACCCCACAATACAATATTTAATCTGTAATGCTATAAACAATGTATTTGGCATTTGTGCTCATTAATTGGTTTTAAATTATCCAATTCCCACTTGAAAATATTTATCAAATTAAATAAACAGAGTAAGCTGTTGCCGTTGGCCATGTTAAAAGGATAAAAAGGACAGAGAAACACACACGCACACACCCACACATACCCGTGCATGCAACACGCAATTAAAAGGGAGGCAGGATAAGGGATTGGAGGGTGTGTGTGTGTGGCAAGCTGGCGCTAAGGGAATAGCGAGAAACGGGTAGAAAAAGTGCGAAACAAAATTGACGTCGCACATTTTGCGGAAATTGTTGGTTTGTAATTTGAATTTGCGCCATTTGCATTCAATGTGCGGCTCAAATGAGACACAATGAATGTGTCCTGTGTGTGTGTGAGTGTGTGCCGCGTACGAGTGCGTGTGTGTGTCTGTATGTTTATTAGCAATTGTAACAGTCCTTAGGCGCCTTCGTCGTCGTCGTCGTCTGCTCTTCTACGTCACACGCAACGCGCCTAAAAACGGAAACGGATGTTGGCAAGTGTAGACATATTTTCTTAGCAACTTTTGCGCAGCGTTGCCTCCCCTCCTCCTCCCTCTTTCTTACTCCCACCCTGTCTCCATCTCCCTCCGACTCTCTATCTCTTTCTTGCCATTGCACGCTTGACATCCATAACATTTATACTGTCGCTGTGCCATTCCCATTCCATTCCCGCCGAGCTCAACTAGTTTCAAAACTTGCTCGGCAAACTTTTGTTGTAGCGTCAAGTCAATGAGCGGCAGCTTTTTTTTAAGGCGAGTCTGAAAGAGGGAGAGGGTGGGGGGTAGCACTAAGAGAACTTTGTTTACTACTGCTGTGCTATGTGCGGCTGCTGTGCGAAAATGAAGTAGCTTGCTTGACTTTAGCGTTGCCAACGAATTTTGATTCCTTGCGGCCAAACAGTGTATTAAGCTTTTGAGGGGGAAAGTGGTTGGAGGAGATTGTGTAGAGTAGGGGGGTGGTAATGGGACTGTGCGGGGCCTTGCAATTGTGTCACTTTAAGCGGATTTCACTGTAAGTAGCCAAAGTTGCTGTGGAGAGAAGTAGAAACATACATAAAGTATGCTATATCGGGAGGATAATCGCTGAATAAGTTGAAGATCTCATGAACAATTTCTGTCTTATATTCCAGGGTATTGGAGAATGAGTTGATATATGATTGTAACGATTCTTTATTGTCTAAATTTTTATAATTCGGAAAGTACTCACTTTATCGTCCGTTATTCGATTGTTTTATCTATAACCTAACTAAGACTTCGAATCTTAATAGATCAGATATAACTTATCTTATATAATAATATTTCACGCAGGTTATGTTGGTTTTAAAAGTTATCCACGTCCCTTCCGCTCGCTTAAATCGATAAAAATCAAATTCCAAGCGTAATATTAATACAGTAAAGTTCAAGTTTTTGGTAAACGTTATACATAACGACTTCCAAATGATTGCTGAAAGTTTGGTTGCAATCGCTTAATTTACATTGAAGTTATTTAAGAAATAGTTTCAAGAGTTACTGATTTTCAAACCCCGCACTAAAGTATGCAACACAAAAAAATATAAGTCATATTTAGGAAATCGTTTTGTTCATGTGGGTAGGAGGTCTTTCACTATCGCGCATTCATAAAAAGTAATGCGGAAGTAATAATATATATATTATCCATTTGCATAGGACCTACAGCTTTATATGTATGCTCAACTGTATTATAAATTTCACTATTATAATATTAGCAAATCCGATTTAATAACTCTATTAAAGTCTTTAAAATATATCATATTCATTTATAGCTTTTGCCTTAGAGTATTGAATTTAATGACTTTAAGGAATCTTCTACTTGACTATTCAGCATTAAGTAACTTACGGAAAAACTATATTTTCTCTTTGCAACTTTGGGTTACTTAGTGGCTCCGCATGTCCTTGGCCGTGTGTGCCTGCGTCCTTGACTGGACGAACAAGTTGATAGCACTTGTGTCACACTTTATGCACTAAGCGGCAACAAATCTGCACCCAAAGTCCCATTACACGCCTTTATCGCCTCCCGGGAAATACGCCAACCAACACATGTACAAACATGCATAAAATAGGCTAAGAGGGGGAATGAGGGAAGTGGGGCAGAGTGGCGAGAAAGGTAATAAATTCTGGGCATAAATATGAGCCAAGAACAAGTGGGAGTGGGAGGAAAGCAGGAAGAAGGAGAGCTGACTTGCCAAGTGTGGGCGAGTGAGTCTACGAATTACGAATGAACATACAGACGGATGGACAATCACATTCGATAGCAACAACAGGGGAACAACAACAACAACAGCAGCAGCAACAGCAAAATGCGTATGAAAACCAAATGGCGTGTCGTTAATGAGGCGTTGCCACCCAACCAAAAATGGACCCACCCTGCTGCTGCCTCCACTCGACTTTGCCTTCCTCTCGCTGCTTACAATGCGTGCATTTAATATGCCGTTAGTTTAATGAACTAAGTTAATAGTTGCTACTCGTAAAGGCCAAAAGATTGCCATATATCGGTATATATAACGACTAAGTTGTTCGTCTTATTCGAAATATCACAGAAATTGAAAGCGATTCAAGCATGACACGAGCAAAAGTTCATATCTCTAGGTGTAGTTTAAGACGACGACAAGGCATGAATGAAGTGAGGGGGGTACGAGGGTGGTCGTAGGGTATCTTATTACGTATGTATGTGTGTAACATTTTGTCAACTTGATGACGTTGACAGTTTTCCCGTTCGGCTTTATCGTATCATTTGATTTTGCTCTAGATTAAAGTCTAAGCAGAAGTATGTGAATGCGGGTTTTTGGTCTACAACAACAACAACATTGCAGACTATATGCGGTTGTCGCCTCGAGTGTCATACGCACGTAGCAAAAGCGTAAATTTCAATAGTTATAGTGGTCGTTAGTCGTTGGCAACAGCAATTGTGGCTTTTCCATCGAAACTCACAGCATATTTTACATACTATTTAAAGCATATGTGGAGCGCCCTAGAGCGTACTTGAGGTTTACTTTCAGATAGCATGAAGAGAATATAGAAATTAATTGGAAAACTGTTTAAAGTCTTGAATCACATGAAGTTATTGCTATAATGTGCGGTATATGTAAACAGAATATTTAAAAGTAGCGTAATTAAATGGTATATAGAGCTCTAACTGAAGATTTTCTAGACAAGTGTAGCACTTCTCATCCCACAACTTTACCAAGACTCCCTCAAATCTTATGCCAAAAAATGAAGAAATTAATGAATCAACTTCCATAAAAGGGCAACGGCAATGGTCTCTTATCGCTGTCGTTGCACAACAGCGCCATCTGTAGGCGTATTACTGTTTTTTTCCCCGTTCTTCTCACATGATTAACAACTTTAATGATAATCGAGAGAAGCGCAAAAAAAAGAGGCAAACTCAGGGCGTGTACAATGAAAGAAATCTCATACTATTTGAGGACATGATTTATGGTTTTATTAGAGAAGGCGAAACTATATAGACACATATACAAGATATACACATCGTACATACACTACACACATACATAAAATATCGTATATGCATTATACTATGTACATATATGAATTTTAGTTCAACTTTGTGATGAAATTAACTCGAGCTGAGCAAAAAACTGATTTGATGCCTCGACTTGTGCTTGCAAATTGTCTTGCAAAAGTCTTGGCCATGACAGAGAGAAAGAGAGAGGGAGACAGGGTGTAGACAAGACGGAAGAAAAGTTTTTCCGGACGTCGCTTTGGTCAGCCATAACTTTTCATTTGCACAAAAGTTTATCTATTACCGAGAGCAGTCAACGATGCGCTGTCCGTCTGTCCGTACGTCCGGCTGCATAATTAGGCAACACAGCTCAGCTCAGATGAGTTGGACTTTAGATACATATATAAATATATATATCTGCATAATATATGTATGTACATACATATATATGTAAATACGTGTGGATATACGAGTTGGTATAATCCATAAATTTGTTTGCAAGGCAATTATTTCTCATACTCTTTTGCGAAATATCAACGTGTTGCGGTTATATCGCTTCGTATTACTCGCTCTACCTCTCTCTCCCTCTCGCTCTACCTCTCTCTCCCTCTCGTTCTCTCTCTCTCTCTCTGTCTGCCTGCTTCCTTCTCTCTCTATTTTACATATTATTTGTATATTTCTCGCTGCGCTAATTAAAGTTGGTCAACAACAAGTGCAATTTATGTTCGCTTGTTAGAGACAAAGGTTCCACTCGGTTGAATTCAGCTTGTAATTCGCAAGCTGTTTAAGCACATCGTACTGAAAAATTGTCTTTTTGTTATTCGATATATTTTTTGTACAACTAGACAAGCGTATTTAGTTGCATAGTTCTATCAACTAAACATTTCTCTCTGTCAATTGAATATTGTGGAAAATTTGGCATGCGTTTTCAACAAAAGCTTTTGCAAATCATTCAAATTCGTAAAATTCGTTGAAATTTTCATTTCCGTTGCGGTGCTAAAATCTCTGAAAATGTTTGAAATGCATATCCGAAGCACGCAAACTGAAATGGAAGAGGAAGTGGCAGTAGGGGACGCAGTCAGAGGGAGGGAGGTACGTGGGGAGAGAGTGAAAGACTGACCCATTAATAGCTCTCGATGGGAATCCTCCATTTTGGCTTGAATTTAAAAGCCACTTTTCCGCAACCGACGATGATTAGAAAGAGCACCAAAGAGAAGCAAAACGATAACGAGTGTGGGGTGAGAAAATAGCAGAAGCAAGCAGTGAGTGTGGGTAGAAATAGGAGGAAGGATAGAAAAAGCAGAAGCATATCAAGGTCAATGCACAAGCACAAAGTGCGGACTGTGTGTGTGCGAGGGGGGAGAGGGAGCATATAGTCTGTACACGAACCCCTCTCCAGCTATTCTTCTCTTCTTCTTCTCTTCTCTACTTCTCCCCCCTCGGCCATTTGGCCAATACTCTCTCTTACAACTCATCAACACTTTTCCAAAAATAGTTAAACGCTTTTCGCGATTTGTAAGACTTTTTGCACAGTTGTTTTGCACAATAAAACAACAGAAAAGAATGCAATAACAAATACAACAATGAGAATTGGGCTTATCATTATCATTTAACGAGCTACCGATACCCTAAAAAGTGTGTGGAATTTAACGTGTTAAAAGTTTGAATTAGTTCAGAGAAATAAAAAAAAAAGCTAAATATAACTCAACTATTTTCGCCTAGTTATAAGTTATCTGCTGTAGCGCAGAATTAATCCCAGGTGCTTTCATGCCCAATAGAAAACAATCAATACTTTCACTACTATCATCAATTGCAGGCTCAAACTTTTTTTATCCTCTTTTATCTACACTTATTTATGTATTTGCTTCGTCACGGAACTTGTAAAAATTGCGGACACGCTTTTTATACTCTCTAGGAAGTATATTCACTTAGACATGTCCGTATGAGCACCTATATCTCAGAGACTGTAAGAGCTAGATTTATTAAACTTGGAGTTACTATGTATTAATGTTGCGTGTGGATAAAGTTCATTTTAGATTTTGGCCACGCCCTTTTCGGCCTTCGTAAACCGATAAAAACCGAATTCAAATCGTAATTTTAATGCAGTGCAGCTCATTTTTGGTTAATATCATAATTATCATTTCCCAAATGATTTTTGAAAATTGGTTGCGATCAGGTTATAAACAACGAAGTTATTAAACAAATAAATTCAAGAGCTACTGATTTTCAACTGCTCCCTAAAGTATGCAACACAAAATACACTTTAAGTTTAATTTGAGTATATCACAGTCGAGCACACTCCACTGTAGCTTTCTGACTTGTTTTTTTTTCAAGTGTAATGCAAAGCTTTCAGTTTTGCGATTGCGAATTTCTGGCGCAGCATTTGTCGTTGTTGTTGTTGTTTGTTGCTAGACTTTTTGATTGGAAAACTTGTGCAGTGGAATGAGTTATTTGTACTTTTCTATTTTTGCAATAGGGTGCAGAGGATACGAGGACGATTGCAAGAAGAGGAAGAGGCTAATTAAAATGCTGCCGTGCATTTAGGGAGGAAGGGTGTTGTTGTCGGGGAGGGGTTAAAGTTCGCAAGCGTGTGAAAATTGACAGTTTGCATTGTCCAACAAATGCCAACATTGACGCAGTGGCATTGAGTGCATGTGTGTGTTGTGTGTGTGTGGACGTGTGTGAGTTTAGAGGTCACGCACTCCATTGATACTGCTGTCCGTGTGAAATTCAATTTGCAGCCGCACTCCCTTTGTGTGTATGTGTGCTGCGATATCCTTGACTCTAAAATTTAATCCTTGTATCATTAATTAAGATGCGCACACACTATAAGGGAGCAAGAGTGAGACAGACAGAGTGAGAAGGCGAAAATCAGGTGAGGCGAACGTCGTGTGGGCGTGATGTAGTCAATGCCAACGCAGGTTGCGTTTTATCTATGAAAAGTCAGTGAGGCGTTTCCTTTGCTGCTGTTGCTTCCTCTATTGGTTTATCTTTTCCCATTGCAGACGTCCTTGTAGTGCCTCTCTCTCTCTCACTCTCTCTCTCTGTGAGTGTGGGTGGCTGCGTGTGTTGGTATTTATGTGTAAGCATATTATATGCCCCCCACACACAGAGTGAGGCAAAAATTGCTCTGTTCGCATTAAATTTGCAATCAAAATGACAAACACACACACACACATAAGTATATGGATGTGCGTGTGTGTGTGCTGTCTTCTAACCAACTTAATTTAATTTAATCAGCTTAGTAATTAGTTAGTTCGTTTCGTCCTGTTTTCTACTAAATACTTAATGCAATTCAGTCTCAATAATTTCCCATTGGAATCGAGTGTAAGCGTGACTTGTGACTGTGACTTGCGTAAACAGTGATTGAATGTGAGTGATGATTAAATTAAATTAGGATTTATTAATATATTGCAAAGTAGTTTGATATAGTAGAGCATGAATTACTTCACTTTAATTGATTTGCAATGCGAATTTACTAAGAATTTCTTCTGTAATAAAATTGTTGAAATTCTTAGAATATTACGAGTATATATAAATTTATACCATATCTTATATACAATAACTGTGCTATGAAAACTTCCTTCTCATTATTGTTTCATTTACTGTTCTTATTGCCACATCTTCACTCGGAACATAACTTCTCAGCGCCACTGTACATGACACCCTCGACTCACAAGCCCTGAGTCATAATTATTTGCGATCTTTAAGCTGTTTCGATTCTTGTAATTATGAAAATGCTGCACGTAGTCATAACATCGTTAAATGGGCTTGCAATTTTCATCTTAATTAGCCAATTTAATTCACTATAAGTCATAAACAATGTAACCCAAGTTGAACTTTTGTGAAGTGAATGCAAATCATCGATAAAGAAATCAATAATTTATGCATTATTATTGTTGTTCTTTTTTAATGTGCCTAATAACTTAAGTACAAAACAATTTTGTGGGAAAAAAGAGAACGGTTATTAAATTTATATAGACACAAAACATACACACCCCCACACACACACATAATAAACAGAGTCAACACATTTATGCCCAAAAGGAATACTTAAAGCAATGCAATGAAAAGAATAAAACAGATGCGCCCCAAAGATACGAAAACAAAACGAAAAAAAAACCATAAAAAATATGAAATATGAAAAAAAAATTACAGAAAACAAAACGGCCTTCGCAATAGGCCAAAAGCAACGAGATATGTTAGTGGGGGAGGAGTTGAGAGTTTTGCAACTTGTGTTGTTCGTTGACAATCAACGGAGTTTGTATTGCAGCCCAGAGACAACACCCAGAAAATATCAACAACAACAAAAAAATACAAGAAAATATAGCATAACAGATTAGCGATAACTAAAGTTAATTGTGTTGAAATTGCCAAGAACTAAAAGGCAAAGGCAACGTTAAAGGAGAGTGAGACAGAGACTTGAGTCTGTGTGTATATGGGCATTGTTAGATATGACAGGTTCTTTGTAACCCATTGACCCTAATAGTTTGGCATAAGTGTGTGAGACTCCCTCTCTCTCTTTCTATCTCTCTCTGTGTGTGTGTGTGCAACTCGTCAACTGTGTGAATTTCATTAGGCTATCTGCCTGTCTAGTGCGGAAAGTTGAATGATTCGTTGAAACGTTGTTAATCGCTCGACTCACAAAAATGACAGCAGGAGGGACGATAAATTTAACTATCCAGACGTTTTTATGGCCCTGCAAAAGAGTACCTCTCTCTCTCTCTCTCTCTCACTCTCTCTTTTCCACTTTTTCTAATTGAATGAATTATGAACAAAAAAGGCTTAGGAAAATGTTAAACAATTTAAGTGAAATATATTTTAAATTTAAAGATGTTTTCCAAATTTTAGATTTTAAAGTAATTGTAAATAAGTAAATATTATATTTATATGCATCATCTAACTGAAAATGTGTTTAACTTTAGTAAATTACGCATCGGCCTGTATATATAATATATATTCTTGATTATAGTCTATAATTGAAACGATATAGAGAAGTCTATTCACATAAATGCCAATATTTCAGTGACTGTAAGAGTTAGAGCAATTATGTATGGTAATAATAACTTATGTTATTGCACGTAGGTAAAGACTGTTTTAGAATTTCGTCACGCCCCCTACGCCCACTTAAATCGAGTGCAAGTGTACTATTAAGACTAGAGTGTTCATGTTCATGTTCATTTTGGTCGTATAATCACTATAACTATTGAAATTATTGCTGGCAATTTGATAATGTTTCAATAATGGTCATAAAAGTTATTCAAGAAATAAATTAACAGATTAAGATTTCAACACACTCGATTGTAGGTTTTGTATGTGTTTATATCAATGAGATCTAGACAATTTAAGCATAGTATTTCTACAGTTCACAAACTACTTAAGGGAATGAAAGTATTTTATATTAAATACAAACACAATGCCTTATAACATTATAACTAATTTATCTTCTCTACCTTATCTTTACAGCTTGATGCAAAATCAATTAAATCTCAGTAAATACTTTAAGTGGTAAGTTAAGTTCTTGTTTTAAAGCTGATTATAATATTAAAACAGCTACTTATAGTCGGAAGTACGCAGAGGTTCTTCTTTATTTTCTTTTATTTTGCGTTCAATTATTTTATTCGCCACTTGCTCTCCTTTTCTCCACATTCTTGCTTTTCTCATGTGGCTCGCAGTAATTTACCAATATTTTCAATAATATTCTTTTTTACACGGTGCGAAAAAAAAGCTGCCACGCCTGCCTGCCGCCCATTTTTTTTGTGGTATGTGCGTTGACTGTGCTTCTCTCTATAAATTTGAACAAATTCATTTGTTTGTGAAACGTGTGCAGACAGATGCTCAAACGACAGCAACAACAACAACAAAGAGTTGACAACAAATCGACAACAGCAACAACAACAACAACAACAGCAACAACAACAACAGCAGCAATGTGTTGTGAGCAGCATGTGCTGCTTGCCATTTGAAACCAGTGCATGCAACTCGTGTTGTTGTTGTTGTTTGTGTTGCTGTTGCTGTACTTGTTGTTGACACAATTGAGCGTCATATTTATTATTGCCAACGGCTTTTCAGTCTCTTTTTCGCTTGGTTACAGCCTTGAAAAAAGGCTTAATAACTATGACATGTAGCTGGAATATTTATTTTGAGCACACACACTCACACACACACACCCAGAGCACAGTTTGCATTTTCATGATGATATCGGGGCAAACAACAATGGAAAATAATAATGTGTATTATGGCAAAAAACATGTAAATGTTAAGGAAAGTAAACACGATATGAAATAATTAATTAAAATGCTGAAAGTACAAAGGTTTTCTTTTACTTCCTTTAGGCCATAGAGCATTGGAAGTTCGTTACATTGTTGAATAACTTGGCTAGTCGATTTTAGTCGTGTCTCCTTTTTCGTTTATTTATTTCATCGCACTTCACATTATTTTTTCGAAAAAGTGTTTCTATGTTCTGCGCGATTCGTCGTCGTTGTGTCGCTTTTTTTTGCCCCTCGACCAGAAAATAAACATTTTCAACATATTGTTGAACACATATTCTAAATTTCTATTTGTTTTTCTTTTTCTTGCATTCATTCATTTCATTGCCCCTTTTGACTCTAGTTTCTATTTCATTTCACTTTGTTGTACACATTGGAATTTAGTGCGGTGAAAATATTTCATTATCAGGGAATTTTTACAAGAACAAATTTTATAGAAATACACACAGAACATGACCTCTCTACACTAGAAAGCCATTACAAACACGCACATATCCTGCACACCACACACACTCACACATACATGCCAGGTATTTGTGTGTGTGTGTGTGTGCACCTGTGTACAATCTAAATTGTGGGCGGCGTCTCAGCAATTTTCCAGTGCAAGCACAAACAACATAACGCATGCATATCAGCCGATTTTCTTGGGCTTTTTTCTCCCTCTCTGCGTCACTCATTCTGCTGCTGTCTATGTTTGTGTGTGTGTGTGTGTGTGTATGTTTTCTTCCACCTATTTGGCTTCCGACAATAGCTCGACGTTATAAGCACCTTAGAAATCAGTTGGGCAGAAAAGAAACAGGCTGGAAAGTTGTTAGCACATGAGCTAGACGACTAGCAGATGCTCTCTGATGTGAGCTGACATAGTTTATGGTAGATAAGACTATCGCATACTTCTTTTAAAGAGTGAATCAAATGATTATTATGATGTTGTAGGTAAATATTGTAGAATACTATAAGCAGGGCTAACCAAAATATTTACGAAAAATCCCGAAATATTTATTTATTATTTACGATAAAACAAACGAAATATTTGAGATAAATGTTTACGATAAAACTTTATTTTCTTGAATTACATGGTCCATCAATGAGTCAAACAACATTATTACAGTAAATTATTACATGACTTCCCAAATTTTCAAATGTAAAAGATCACCGGCAGTCCTTTAGTACTCTTTTGTAGCCGGAAAATGAGCGCTCTACATCACAAGATACTACCGGAGCGTGTTTGAATGCTTCGATTTCGGACGGTGTCAGATTTTTGATGTATTCATCCACTTCGTTCAGCTTTTCGCCACTTTAAACCTGCACGATCTTCCGCAAAGTTGCCAGTCCAGTGAAAACGTTTTTTTTTTCTCTTTTTAATGAAACAAAAACCTTTTTTTTCTTTGAATTTCAAATTTTCAGCTTAAATTGATTTAAATCGATTTTTTCTTGAATTTTCGGAAACTAAATCGATTCAGTGAACATTGATTTATTTCCAGCTCTACTATGAATTGATCGGTTCGTGAAATACTGCATGTTTCTGTGTTAGAAATAGATAAAAATCTAGATAAAAATAAATAGATAAAAATGAAAATAAACTTCTATTGTACTTATTTCGTCGTCGGGAAAGTGCTTAGTCACTTATCGCTGTCCTTTACTTGACTCGAGGGTTTCAGATAAAACACATTACTCGGCAATTTAAGTAAATAAATCGCTTCCAGAAAATTCCCTGAGTCCATAGATACATGATTCATGTAATCTGCCTGGAAATTATTTCTTAGGATAAATCAATTTTTGGGCATTTGTATTGATTTGAAGAAATAATATACATGTAATTTCACTATATTATGTTAAAAAAGGCCAAAATATTTACGAAAAGCCGCAGATCGTTAAAATATTTATGTATTCCAATATATGCCCAAAATATTTAAATAAATATTTAATATTTACGTAAATATTTTGGTTAGCCCTGACTATAAGTAAACTTGATTAAACAGGGAGTAGGAAGCCTTAAAGACAGTCTTAAATGTTCTCCAATCGATAGTAATCACTGCTATCGATAAACTACTAAGACAGAGAGCTTATATAAGATATTCAAGCAATTCCTATTACAATATCTATTCGGAAACAAATACACCCGCATTAAGGGTATTCCAAAATTAACATGTTACCCAATTTGCAATGTTGCGGGTATATTTTCATTTCGATTCTCGACCTTCGAAGCACAAGCCAAGCTGGTTTTAGACATACTTATGGATGAAAACAGCACCAAACAGAGGCAACAGAGAATGGAGTGAAAAACAAATGAGATTTTGCTTGTTATTTCTATCGAGTGTTTTGTTTTTCATCGTCGTCGACCTCGTCTCGCCTTCGTCGTCGTCGTCGTCGATGTTGACTTCTTCTACCTCTTGTGTATATTTTTCTTTTTGAACAAAGTCAAATAATAAATTTATAATTTGCATACATACAGCTGCGGTTAAAATAATAGCACTACTGCAGGTGGAAAGTTGATTTCCTAAAAAAAATTATTGAATGTCTATTTTTTTTAAAGTCAGATTGCATGAATTATAAGTACCATATGTTGTCTCTCTGAGCAAGAAATTTTTAGTCTCTCAATGTAACGGTTCTTTTTGTTTTTGGGCACTTGCTGCAAAAGCGGGCGAAATGAGGCGGTAACAAAAATAGCACTGACCACTTGTTTGCTGAATAAAATTAATAGGAGTGATTGTTTTGGGTTTTTTTTCGACAAATTTTGGAAAAAGGAGTTGATTTAAAGGTTTTTATTGAATTTGTTCCAAACGAAGACCAAAAATTCTGTAGTCATGGGTCGCGAAAAGCATTGTACCGTCGAAGAAAGAGATTTGATCAAAAACATGATCTCTGAAGGTAAAACCTACGCTGAAATTGGTCGAATTGTCGGTTGTTCAAAGAAAATGATCCGCAACGCACTGCTGTTTGTCGAAAAGAACGAAACACGTGGAAGAAAGCCCTCAATGTCCAACGTGGAGATCAAGCGCTTGGTTCGACAAAGCAAGAAGGAGCCTTTTAAGCCGGCGACGGAACTGAAAAAGGAGCTTCAGATAGCTACAAGCGTGGAAACAGTTCGCAAACGCTTAAGACAAAACAACCTTAATGCGTGCCGTCCCAGAAAAATCCCGCTTTTGACTGTGATGCATGTGGCAAACCGAATCGAATATGCCAAGATACACAAGGATTGGCCTGTGGCGAAGTGGCGCAACATTTTGTGGTCAGATGAGAGCAAAATTGTGTTGTTTGGTGGGAAAGGCTCTCGGTCTTATGTTCGGCGTCCACCACGAACTGAATATAAACCTCGCTTCACCTTTAAGACGGTAAAGCACGGGGGATCAAACATCATGGTATGGGCGTGCTTTTCATACCATGGAGTAGGTCCGATCCATTGGACTCAAGGCATCATGGATCAGCACATTTACACAGATATCCTGGAAAATGTGATGCTGACATATGCCGGGGATGAAATGCCGTTGGTTTGGACATTTCAACAGGATAACGACCCAAAACACACGAGCAAGAAAGCTCGAAAGTGGTTTGAGCAGAAATCGATCCGAGTAATGTAGTGGCCTGCTCAGTCACCCGACTTGAATCCAATCGAAAACCTTTGGGCGGACGTGAAAAAATAGGTTTCTGAAGCCAAACCCAATAATAACGAGGAACTTTGGGGTGTGGTCAAGGATGCAGGGAGCAAAATTTCTCAAAAACGGTGCCAGGACTTGGTGGACTCCAAGCCAAGACGATGCGCAGCTGTCATCGCCAATAAAGGTCACGCAACCAAATATTAAGATTCTCTAAACTTAGTTCTTAAGATATAATCCATTTGTTGAATTCATTTTTTATTTTTTTATTTAGTTTTAGCAAACTACGAGAAACAGTGCTATTTTTGTTACCGCCTAAATATGAAGGTTTTTTTTTGTTTTACCAATTATTTTTAAAATGTCCATTAGATCTGTTCCTTATTTTGTTAATTCGATGGAAAATCATTGTAGTATTTAAGTTTAGTGAGTAAAATGATGAAAAAGTGTCAGAAAATACAGAAACGCTGGGACAAACACGAAATGTGCTTATGGTGCTATTATTGTTACCGCAACTGTATATAGCAATCTATTTTTCTCGCTTGCTTTGCAAGAAATCCAATTTGTCAGTCATACATAAAGACCTCTATTAGACGGTAAATTCACTGCGAAAAATGCTTTGTCTCTGTGAATTATGGAGATTAGCACTGAGCTCCTCGTATGCAGTAAGCCACATGAGCTAATCAGATGAGCAATGCATACATACGTGTGAGTAATATTGCAAATATTTCATTGCATATTAGAAATATAAATAGGAAATTGTTGATTACAATGAAAAAGCTTGTTGACTTAATAAAGTTTTGATGTATGAAAGTTTAAATAAAGTATGAAACATTGTTAAGATGAGGAAGCTCTTTAATATACATTGTTTAAAGCTTTTATTTACAATGATTAGCTTTAATTAATCATAAAGCATTGATTTCAGCTGATTAAGTTTCAAATGATAATAAAAGGCTTTTAGAATGCAATTAAAACTTAAGAAAAATTTACTTTCAACTTAAGTTTATTGTGAAAGCTTTTAAATATTAACTTTTGGCTGGAAGTTTATTATATTATGTTTTAAGAAAGTAATAAAATGAGCAAAGGCCGATCAAATACTGCCATTTGAGCTTTTTAAAGCATAGATAAAGCCGCGGAAAGCTCATTAAAGCTCTGAAAACTTTTGAAGTAATAATTAAACGAATAGAAGACCGTCTTTATAAATCCACTTGAGCTTTTTAAAGCACATAGAAAGCTAATAAAAGCCCATTAAAGCTTTTACACCTTTTAAAAGAAATAATGTAATGAATAGAAGAATTCTATTCGAGCATAAAGACACTAAAAAAACTCTTGAATGGTATATGGATTTATTTAGCTTACATCTTTATTGAAGCTTACATCTTTATTGAATGAGTCCTTAAATTCTTTTCAATAACTGAAAGCACATTTCTCTTACTGGATTACTCCTTAAAGTACTCGTATATTCCAATTGATAATTCCATCTGGTTAAGATGACTCTTTAAATTATCAACACCATCTAGTAAAACAAGCCCGAAATCAAACATATTTCTATTGGGCTTGTGTATAGCAATATTCGTAGAGCGCTCAAGATAAGACCTTATATGGCAGACAACTTCAGTTTCAGCATTTTACAATGCTATAAATGCATGCCCCCAAACTGCAATCGGTCAATTTTACAATTGCGCCACAAGCAGCGCAACAAATAGACGCAGCACTCGACGGCGACGCGACGCGACTCGATTCGACTTGACTCGAATCGACTCGACACTCCAAAGTGGTTTTTCCGCTACGCTGTCGGCAAGGCGAGGCTGCTGCTCGAGGGAGGGAGGAGGAGTGTGGGAAACAGCAAAACTGCCGCCAAACTGTTGTAAAAACAAAAACATAGAAAGAAAAAGCAAAAAGAGGCAGAAAAAAAACCAAACCAAACTAAACTAAACTTGACTAGTCGCCATCGCCGTGTTGTCGATGCCTTCGTTTTGTGTTTGGCATAGAAAGCGGAAAGTCCGTGGCATGTTTTGCGCCGTTGTGCTGGCCTCAAATGTTGAAGAAGCAACAACAACATCAACAAGAACAGCAAAAGCAGCAGCAACAACAAGAAGTTGGACATAAAGAAAGAAAGAAACCATTTGGAAAATATAATCAAATTTGTGGCTCTTCGTCTCCCTTTGCAAACTGAACTTCAGACAGATAACATACTCTGTATTCCATGCATATTTATACCATGTTAACTTGCAGTTCTATTTTACGAAATACTCTGTAAATGAAGAGAGAGATAGCAGAGCTCTTTGAATGTTAGTTCGATTGTTTTAACTGATTATCTAGCTAGACTGGATATATTGACAGATTTAGATCCCATATAGAGAGCTTAAAAACATACAGAAAGATTAAAATTACTTCTATTATTAACATAGATCTTGCTGTGACTAAGCTCACTTTTTTAAGGAGTATCTTTCAGTGCATTCTCCAATGCTTGTTTATATTTATATTTTTCACCCAGCAAAGGGCAATAGGGGAAAGGGCATGGGGATGTTGCGTTAGTGGGCAATGTGTGAAGCGATTTCCTCTGCAAACTAAACTCAAGTGGCATTGAAAACTTTGTGCGCCCTTCCTCGTGCCTCCCTTGCTCCCCTCTGTTGCCAGCCAGTTGACGTAAACAAGCGACAACAGTGGGGCACCCGTCTACACCGATTAGCCGATATTAAAGGGGGCAGGAACTGGACTGAAACAGGGTTGGTTCGTATTAAGAGGCGTAGCAAGGAGTTTGGGGGCTGTGTGCGTACCTGCAGCTGGAACTTATTGCAATTAATTAACAAACATTAACAAAGTTTGTAAGCTTCAGAGAGAAAGAGAGAGGGAGAGTGACGCAAAAAAAAGGTCAACTTGCCCTCTAAATGCTTTCAAATTTTGTTTTTCATTCTGTGTGTTTTTTCTCTGCCTTATTATTCATTTAAAATATTTTTCTGCATAAATTTGTGCAAGGACACGAAACCTGAATCAGAACAGAAATTCCGTACCCTGCGTTAAAATACGTCGGCAATTAAATTACACAATGCTTTTGAGCACGAAAAGGTCTGGGGTAAGGTCAAGGAAAAAGAACAGAAAAAACACACACACACACAGAAAATTTACAGTTGAGGGCATTTTAGGGTTGCCAAGGCATCTGTATGTGTGAGTGTATGCCTGTGTCTGTGTGGGTTACAGTGTTGATGCGCTTTGTGGTAAAGTGTGCGGACGCATGTAGCATGAATGATAAACGGCGCGAGATGGAAACTTGTGAAAGCTTTGTGAATTGAGATGCTAACTGGTTTCTCGCACTCAAACGAGTTTCTTCTTCTTTCAACCACTTATACTGTTACTACTTCTTCTATCTTGTCATAATGCTTGCTTTGAGGGTTATTAATAGTTGATATTTTGTAGTAGATTACGTTAAAATACACAGATATTTTTGAGGCGAATGAGATAACTATTTAAAGAGTGTTGGAAAGGGTGTGTAGTGGAGTGATATATAGGAAAGTCAGAGAAGTAGTCACTAAAAAGGTTAGATCTATAAATAAAGAACTTTATTGGAATATACATATACTACAGTAGTTGCTGTTATAGTTCTATACTTCGTACTTTCCAACAAAAAGTTACTTAACCCTTATTAAATTTAGACTTCCCCCTTTACCGGTAAAAAAAAAAACCAGAAAACAATTAAGATGTCTTAGATTTATAGATATATAACTATGACGTGCGGAAAGTAATCTAAACAGTGTTGGAAAATAATGCAGTCAAGACAGATCTCTAGAAATTCTAAGAATATGCCACAGTTCAAGAGTAAGATGACTATAAATAGTAGATTACATATACAAATATATTCTACAATAGATTCTTTAATAGTTGCATAATCATCTTTACTCGCAAAACACAATTACTTAACTCTTATCTTGTTGGTACTTTCCCCTTTTTTTTTAAATGGTGAAAAACCAAAGCAAGCTATAAAGATGTGAATAAATTTGTTATGACTTTATTTCCGTACTGATAGTGAGGTCGCATAGACTTGTCTTTAGATAAGCAAAATTTCACACAATTTTGCACGTCACTTGCAGTAGTTGTTGCTGTTTTTGTTGCACAGTCGTGTGCTTGGGTTTTCACTGTGGCGACTGTTATCTTGCATTGGTATTTAACCTTAACTTGTTTTTTCTTTCCCCTTCCTCGTTTTGCTTGACCATTTTCATAATTTTCTAGTTTTCATTAATTTGTCATTGTAATTTTTCTTTGCCTCTGATTGTGCCTTCTCTTTTGCGCTCTTTTTACCTTCGGCTTCGTTCATTATTCCAACCCCCACCACCGCTTGCCGCCGCCTGTGCATAAATCATTCGATGCCCAGCGAAGCGCTCAAAATCATTCAATGTGCCATGCAAAATTATGCAGCCTCCTCTCCCTCTATCTCTTTCATTTTCTTTCTCTCTTGCTCCTCGTTGTTACCTTTATTTCTTTCTGTCTCTTTCCATTTGTTTTTTGCCCATTGCATTTTATTTTGTTTTATTGCTGTGACTAGCGAGTTCCGCATTTTCTTTGTTGATTTTTACATAATTGATTATTGGCCTGTGCCGCCTGAAGTTGTTCCATTTCTGTGTCAGCAGGTATATAAGATATACCCTTATTCTACCTTAAAGAGGGTAGTCTGAGCAGCTTTGGAAGGTTAAATAAAATAAATAAATAAATAATGAAAATGAATGAAAGGTATTATAAATTTATGCCAACTACATGTCCCTCTATATAAACACCAAGAGCTTAGGGACTATTATCGATAAAAACCGAATTCCGAACATAATTTTAATGCAGGACAGTTGATTTCTAGTGAACACAATAATTATCAATGCCTTAATGATTTCTGAAAATTTGTTTACGATCGGATAATTGACATAGAAGTTATCAAAGAAACAATTTGAAGAGTTACTAAGTTCCAAACCGCTCCCTTAGGTATGCAACATAAAATTTACAAAACATAGAAGCACAGTATTAACTACATTCGACTATAGGTTTCGTGTTTGTTTCAACTGTCACGGATCTAACTACCTTTTTGGCGCACTTATCCCTTTTACAGGGTATCGCACCGTCAGACAGTCACGTACACTGCTCTCTCAAGTTGTATTTGTCTTTGTTCGGATTGAACTTTGAAAGCATTTTTAGATTTTACAGCAACTGCAACTGCATTTGACAATGACTGTAATTTTCTTCGCTTGGAAAACTAGCAAAACTAGACAAAGGGAGAAAGGAAGACAAGAAGACAGAGAGAGAGAGAGAGCGAAATAGAGAAAGAAATACGAGAAAACTAGAAGAAAATCGTGGTAGAAAGACGTGCGCCTGAGGGCATAGAAGGGTGGTAGGGGAGGGGAATGAAACTTTTCACTGAACTTAACCGAACAACTGACAAAAACTGACAAAGTGCAGTCGACAAATAGTTTATTTTTTCTTTCTACCTTTTATAATAAAGTTTACTTCGTGTCTTCTTCGAGTTTCTGCTGCTACTTTTTCCATGTTATAATTTAATTTGAAATGTGGAAAAATTTAAATTACATAGATCTAAATAAGAGAGAGTTACATATGTATGTATATATGCGGTACATTTACTGACCCGACGCACTGTATGCAGAGAATTTGATTTGTTTTCTTCCTTCTTTGCTCTAAGTTCTTTACTTTTCGTCTGATTGTTTGTGCTGGCTTTCATCGGCTTTTGGACTTGAAAAGATATTGGATTGAGGGCGGGGCCTAGTCCATAGGGGGGCGGCGGTGCTATTGGTCTGGCATATTGCCTGGGGGATTATGCCCTGTGGATTGTAGAGCAGCAGCAGCAGCAGCAGCAGCAGCAGCAGCAGCAGTGTGTGCAGCGGCGCATGTTACACTTATGGCTTATTTATGTACCTGCCATATGAGATGACGATGATGATGACAACGTCCACGACCACGACGACGACGAAGAAGAAGATGATGATGATGATGACGATGTTGATCATTATGAACAACTGGTTGGGGGAGCGAATGGCAGATAAGTGCCACTGCCAGTTGGTGTTGGCGTTTTGACAGCTCGAGTGGGTGCAAGATAAGGCGGTGGCACTGGAGAGAGAGAGAAAGAGAGAAGGAAAACTAAAAGTAGAAGAGTCGTAGAGAAATTGCGAAGAGAGAGAGAGAGAGAGAGTAAGAAGTTAAGCAGGGCAGAAAGTGTGGGACATCTCTTTACAGCGGTTAAGTGCAAAAGAATTAAGGCTTTAAATGTGTCGCCTGGCATAATTGCGGGAAGAATTTTATAAAAAAAAAGTGTCGGGAAGGGCCTGAAATGAAGGGTACTTAAGTATGAAAAGTAGCAGAAAAATATATTAACAAAATGAAGACTTTGCAAATATGATTAATATTAAAATTAAAATTCAAGTTATTATTTTATAATTACCATATATATTCTAGTTATTCATAATCTGTATATATTTAAAGCATATATATAAAGCCTAATTATTTTTTTTCTATTTGCATTCGCTCTTTAATAATTCTCTTGAGAAAAACTTAAACGTTTTTACATCGTTTCAAGCACCTTCTGTTGTTGTTATTGTTCTTCCTTTTGAGTTGCTTCAGCAGTAGGGTTATGGTATTTATATTTGAGCAAGATATACAAGCACACACTCTTATACATATTTAAACTGCGCGACATGCGACACATGTGGCAACACTGCTGCTCCTTCCTACACCTTCCACACAGAGCTGACTGAACATTGTCCTGGCGCGCATTGTCATCATTGCGCGCTGTGTAAGTCCCATAAGACTCTCGGGCATTAAATTACAGCTGGCGAAAGGGAAAGAGTAGAGGCAGCAACTTCCCGTAAATCTCTCTATCTCTCTCTCTCTCTCTCTCTCTCTCTCTCTCTTTCTCTCTCTCTCTGCATTTACCTTTAGGTGTTAAGCTGTGCTTAATAATGACGCACATTACACATGCGACGCGAGAGAATCTGCTTCTCTCTCTCTCTCTTCCTTTTTGGCCCCAAAACTAACCCAACCACACATATCCCTGTGTCCAGTGGACCAAGTAAACAGACAAATGTCCCGCTATTTGTTTTTCTCTGTCACATTTCCCTCCTCACTTTCTCTTTTTCCCTTGTTCTGTCTGAATTTGCCGCATTGCCTTATGAAACATATCAAATTTGTTGCACTCCCAAAGGACTTAATTTCACATTTAAAACACCTGTGCCGTGTGTTTTTAATACCCCATAAACAATCGTTGTAAACGGGTGTATTAAGCCTTTGAAAATTTATGATTTTTATGAAATTCAATGTTTTTATTTATTCCGGAATATAATTTCTCTAGGTTGGTTTCAACACTTCTTACAGTGTTAAAAGTGTCGCTATGAAGGATATATCGATAAATTTAATTGAATATTTGTTATTTTAGATCACACCTTATACAACCGCCTTATTAAAAAAGTTATTGATTGTTAGTAGGTTAAGTAGCTAAAGTTTTGGATAGTCTTATCGATACAATCGAAAGTCTTATCAATTTAGTCGGTAGTCTTATCGATTTAACCGATAGTTTCTAATTTACGGTGTTTTAGAAAAGAAATATTGTCGATATAATACTAAATTAGCATTGCAATTGTTCCTTTATTGTCATGAACAAACATTAACATAGCTAACAGCTTCTATCGAAATTAAAAGGGTCGATAACACTGAATGGATAACATTGATAAATCGAGTAATCGACCTAGAAGTTGGTGAGATATTAAAAGTATGAGTATTTAATTATAGACGTTTAAAAATATTCAATTGTGTTAAGTAACTATGTTTTTCCATAGTTCTATCGCTACAATCGATAGTCGCGCCTAACTCATATCGCAAGTTTCCCACTGTGGCACTTTAAGTGGCATCCACTGTTATTTTTACAGCTTTATGTTAATCCTTGCCTTGCCTACAGGGTATCTACAAATTAAAATCAACCTGTTTTCGCTATTAAACTGTCAAAGCAGAAACGCCCACAGCTTCATCAACATCATCAACATAATTTCTGTTGAGGGCTTTTGGCGAGATGGCATAGTGGAGTGGGGGGTGGGGGGTACGTCGCGCTTAGCAAGTTGCCACTTGTGGCAGCTTTGAAGCTCTCGAGAGCTGCGCGAGCGAGTCGAGAGTCGTCGCTGGGCCAGGCTGGGCTGGGCCAGGCGACAAATGAACTAATTTGATTTACATGCAAATTACATTTGGGCCAAACTAAAAAACAACTCTTGCTCTCTCTCCTCCCCTCCCCCTCCTTGGCTCTGACCAAGGACGTCATCATTAAAATGTTTACAAAATTAACAAAATTGACAATATCCGTTTGGAGGCAGAGAGAACGCAAAGTTTTGCGCCTGCACGCAATGCTCTTTCTCACTCACTCGCACACAGACTCTTTCTCTGTCTACCTCCCTGCCTCCCTTCAGTTTTGTCGCCCGCCCACTTGTTTTGTCCCACTTTTGGTTTAGGATACTGCTCTGCTTAGTTAGAGGTGCTGGCGGTGCCCGGCGGCGGCGGCAACCTTGTTGTGGCAGCCAGAGCACACACACACACACACACACAACGTGCCGCATATTTAAATTTTAATTAAAATTTAGCTTGTGCGGCACGCGTTGCCCGCACATTTTCCCGTCACCTTTTGGCCTCCATTCCTCACCTCCGTCTCCACCCATCCGTGCGTCGCGTTGCGTTTCCATTTCGCGCACTCGCGCGCCTAAAAATATGCAAATAAAAATTGCCTTTGTTTTTTTCTCTGTTTTGCTCGCACGCTGTGATTTTCCCTTTCTTCGTGTTCAGCCTAATGCTGTTGATAGCTTTTTGTAGAGCTTTCTAGCCCTAGAAAGTAGCTTTGCGGATTTTGCGTGAGTTTTAGTTGAAAGCTCTCAACGCCTTTCACTGCATTCAATATTAATCCTTTAAGATTTGCTCAACTTTTGCTCAGGTTTTTCGCATTTAATTTGCACTCAAATTGTCGCCTCGGGAATTTTTGCGGAATTTCGTGTTTTCATGTTTATTTTATTTGCCATTAAAAAAGAGAAAGACATTGACATAAATTAATCAAAACAGATTTGGTTTTTATAACAAACTAAAATGTGTTTTTGTCTTCAGTTTTTGTTTTATAAGAGACTTTAAAATACTCTTAATATATTTAATATCTTCACCTTAAGCAATGTTGCCAATTTTCTTATTTAGTTGGAAATTTAATCTCTCTTTGAGTTTGATTTTGTGGCTTCCATTTCCATTGTTAAATGTGAAGAGGAAAATTTTCTTGGCGTCTTTTACTGCATTAAATGTTAATCCTTTAAGAAGCTGAACTAGAAAATATTCTTCTTGCTCTGTTTTATTTGCCATAAAATACCTGTGCATTGCGGTAGCTTTAAAAACTTCACTGCAACGTTGCCAATTTTCCATGTACACTTTATTTGCCATGGAAACCCAAACGAAGTGGAGTTCTCTCTCTCTCTCTCTCTCATGCTATCAAATTGAAACTCTCATTCAGTATCTTTTTGTGGCTTCCGTTTTCATTGTTAAGCTCAGATTGTCAGCTGTAGCTATAGATAGAGCACTGCAAGCTTTAAATAGAAGTTACATTTTAGTTATGCGTTCTTTGTGTGATTCTACATTTTTACTAGCAAAGGTATTTTCCTCTCTTTCTTTTTTTTTTGGTGCTGAACAAAAATCTGTTTTTGACTCTGGGATTTTTTCAGTTGTATAGCAAAAAAATGGGAGGGAGGAAAATATGCGGAACCCAATTGTTGTTGGCCTCGCTGCCGCTGCTACTTCTGCTAGGTTGCAATCCACAAAACCGCCACGAATGGATAGGTAAAGAGAGCTTTAGTCAGCCACAATTTGCCGTGTAAATATTAATGCACTTGCTCAGCACACTATGCTAGCGATGGGGGCGTGAGTGCATGAACTTGTAAATATTTAAACAAGTTAAAGTTAAATATTAAAGCTTGTGAATATTTAAACAGGTTAAACTAGAAAAATATTATAGGTTTATAAATAAATATATGTTATAAAATATATTATAAGATTACAGAATTGTACACAGTGAAAATAAACGTTCTAGCTTTAAAGTATCACTTGCAATATAATTTTTATCCATTGAGGTGGGCGTAAGTAGGCGAGGCCAAATTCTAAAGCCAACTTTACCTGCGTGCAATAATTATACATTTATGCACAAAGTTTGGTAGCTCTAGCCCTTAAAGTTACTGAGTTAGAAGTGTTCAGGTTCAGCGCTCTCGCCTCTAGGTGAAAGAGAGGGTGGAGGAGGAGTGTTGGTAAAGAGGTAGAGAGTATGACGGGGGGCAGGGTTGAGGGACGAACGTCTGTGCTCAATTTTTCAAAGCTCGTTTGTGTCGTTGGTCGTTGGTTCATTCGTTCGCTCGTTCGGTCGACCCGTTCTCGTTGCCTGACTATGCAAATAATGAATGCAAAATATTGCTGAAGTGTGTCTGAGGAGAAAAACGAGAGAAAGAGGGAACACACACACACACACACACAAATAGTGTTGGTAAATCTGCTTTAGAACTTTGCACTCTTCTATCAAGTTTGCCAAGAGTGTGTGAGTGTTCAAGTTTGCAACACAGCAAGAGGCAGAGGGGCGGGGAGGGGAAGTTGTACGCTCAAATTGCTGTCACTAATTAAATTTTCAATTAATTTTTACCCATTTTTTTTTGTCTCTTTCTCGTTGCAGTTCAACAGGCAAACGGAAGTAGCTGCTCGAAGCGGAAGCGCAAACGTGCAGAGGAAGTATAAAGTTGCCAAACAGGAACATCAACAAAAAAAGAACAGAACACAGCAAACAAAAAACAACAACAAAAAGAGGAGAAAAAGGAATTCAGAAATTCGTGAAAATCAACGCAGCAAAGTTTAAAGCAAACGCAACGGGGCGTATGATTGATGCAGCTCCCAAAAGTATGCAAGGAATTTGAAAAAAATCAAAAATCAATCGTGGAAATGATAAAAACAATTGAAATGTTCAAAAAAATGCATATTTCTCTGTCCAATAATGCCGGAAACGGTAGCGTTATATCACATCCTGTCAAGTTGGCCGGTTGGGGATAGCGGGAATTAATAAAACATTGTCAAAAGTGAACAAAAAAGCAAGAGAATAAAGTGATTGAAAGTGAAATTTAAAATAAGATAAAAGTGCAAAAAGAGTGAAAACTAATTGAAGTGCGGATACAAAACTTAAGGCATAATTAGCAAAGTGTGTGTTAATCGCCGTTACATTCTTAAGCAATTGAAGAGAAGTTCACAAAGTTACAAGAACTCAATTAAAAGTAATGGATAAATCGAGTTCGGTCAGTCCAAGCGATTGTCGTGTTACCAGATCCAGCATGACGCCCACGCTGCGCATGCAGCAGAGCCCCAGGCGTCAACAGCAGCAACATCAATTCGAGCAAATCGATGCACAACAACAACAAGAGCAACAACAACACCAGCAGCAGCAACAACAACAACAGCCGCAACAACAAAAGCAAAAAAGAGCAAAACAATCGCCAAATTCGCCTCCTCTGAGTGGCAAATTGAAAACCAGCGCACTGCAGTCAACGTCGACGCCAACGCCGGCATCTGCAGCAGCGGCGTCAGCAGCAGCATCGACACAGGCAGCGCATCATCAATTTCGTGCGCCAGCACAGCAGCAGCAGAGTGCCAAGCACAAGGCGAGTAGCGGCGGCGGCGGCAAAGCTTGGAGCAAGCGACAACATAAGACAAGCGGCAGAAATAACGCCAGCGCCTGCGTCGGTGCAAGCAGCGCACAGCACCAGCAGCAGCAGCACCATCAGCAGCAGCAGCAGCACCAACAACAAGCACAACATGCAAATGGCAGCGCAGTTGGCGACAGCGTTGGTGCGCTGCCAACAGCAGCTGCGGCAGCGAACGCTGCTGCGGCGCACAAAGCGGATCTGGAGAATATACAAAACATAAAGAATCAAATTTCTTCACATGCAACACACGGCGGTGGCATGCTGCATCATGGTAGCAGCGGCGGTGCTGCAGCAGCGCATCATGGTGGCAACGCAGCGGGCATTGGCAGTGCTGCCGGTGGTGGAGGTGGCGGCGGCGGTGGAGGAGGCGCTCATCATCATCATCATAATCACAATACACGTTCAGCGCAGAATTCAGCAACAGCGCAGCTGGGAAATGGACTCAATTTGACCGCTATGGATGTCAAATTGGGGCATGGCCACGGTGGGCTGAAGGGGCAGCAACAGCTCTACAAGAAGATGCTGACGCACAGGTATGTAATGTAACGTAACGTAACAAGAGTAACGTAATGTGGAGTGATTAACGTAGCGAAATGTGTTAAGGCTTTTATACTCTTTAAATGTATTGGAAAGAGAGTATACTAACAGTGTAAAAGGCAGAAGGAGGCCGCACAAAGCATATATATTCATCATCACGATCTGTCCGTTTGTCCGGCTATCTGTTTGCACGTCAAGATCTCAGCTATTATAAGAGCTGAAGACTTCAAATTTGTCGTGCAGGTTTATGTAAACTGTCCGTAGATTAAACTGTCCGTAAATCGAAAAATATATAATTCAATTCAATTTATAAGCGATTTATAGATGGTACAAATTTTAGGCTTAAACCAATACTTAGCTAACTATAATATCTGAATATTGACAATCTGATTGGACAATATACTGAAATGGTTTTTAAGAAAGTATTAAAATGCTTAAGTTGACCAACAAGGAATGCAATCTTTGTCGCACAGTTGAGTAGTCTTTATGATATTTCAACATAGGTCGAAAGGGTGTCCTCTAGTTAAACCCTACAACCATTAAAAATGTTGTACAAGTGTATACAACAGACGAAAGTAGGCGTGGCAGAACCGAGAGAGTATAAATATGACTGAACTGCATCAGAAAAATGCTTCAAAAAAGTCTTGACTATCAGTTTGAACGTGATCTTAGTTATTACAAAAGTTAAAGACTCCAAACTTGGCAAAAAGGTTTCTATATACCATATACATATCGTAATAATGTTCACTTCAAATTAAAAATACCACGCCCTCAATCATTGTTATGATCAATAATAATACGATTATTCATCAAAATAAACCAGAAAGATAAATGCATACAATATGCATCTATTCTTCAAATTACAAACCAATTGAACAATAAACCTAGAAGTTATTCAAGCTAGCAGAATTTACGCAGCATTTGTTGTTGGAAATTATAAGATAAGTTTAAAATCGTGCTGAAAGTATCTTACACTTGAGCACACTCCACTGTAGCTTTCATTACTTTATACTCTGACTTAACTAACATTTTTCTTTCTTTCTCCCTCTTTCCCTCTTTTCATCTCTCTCCACAACAGAGGCCACCATCATCACGTTCTCTGCGCCGGCAACAATGCGAATCACACATGTTGCTTGGTCACTGGCTGCAACGGCAGCGTCGGCAGCTCAGTGGGCAAAGATACACAGAGCAACAAGGATACAAGTTCACTGAGTGGCAACAGCAGCATCATATCGGGCAGCGCAGCAGCAGCAGCGGCGGCAGCAGCAGCGAATGCAGTGCATTATTGTTGTGGACGTTCGAAATTCTTTTTGCCCGAGAAGCGACTGCGCAAGGAGGTGATAGTGCCGCCGACAAAGTTTCTGCTCGGTGGCAACATATCAGATCCGCTCAATCTCAACTCATTGCAACATGAGAACACATCGAATGCATCGTCTAGCAATAATACGCCAGCAACGACGCCGCGACAGTCGCCCATTACCACGCCCCCCAAGGTGGAGGTGATAATACCACCCAATATACATGATCCGCTGCATTTGCTCGATCCTGTGGATTCCATGGAGTATGAGAAGCAGCTGACATCACCAATGAAGCGGGGAGGCATGTTGACGCGTGGCAGCCATCTAAAGCTGCAACAGCCACAGCAGCAGCAGCATCATCGGCAGCATCGACAGCGCAAGAATCGCAAGCGACGGCGATACGATTCCAACAACACTTCCTATGCCGGCGACGACTGCATTGAGAGCAGCGACGCGACCGCATCGTCGCTTTCGATTTCACTTGATGAGGCGACGGCGGCGACAGCGACTGCGACGGTGGCAGCAGTGAATGCAGCAGCAGCGGCAGTCGCAGGCAACACAGCAGTAAACGTAGCAGCAGCAGCAGGAGCGACCGTTGCAGCACCCGCAGCAGCAACCGCAGCCGCCTTAATAACAACAACAACAACTGCAGCGGCAGCAGCAGCGGCAACTCAACTGAACAATGCAAGCAGCGCAGCATCGCCAGTGGTGGCTGCACTGAGCACTGCAACGCTGCTGAGCGAGGCAGCAGCATCGGCATCGGTGGACACAATGGAATTGGCACAGCAACAAGCAGCGCATGTGCGCTCTCGCTCTCCGCAGGCGGCAGCAATCGCTATAGAGGAGGCAGCAATAACAACGCCAGCGCTAGCAGCTGGCGCACAAATTCTGCCGACGCCGCATGTGGAACAAATGGAATGCAACACAACGTTATCACCAATACAAGCACAGCAGCAACAGCAGCAGCAGCTGCTGCAGCTGCAACCGCAGCAACATGTGGCCACAATTGCCGAAACAAACAGCGGCGATAACAGCAGCAGCGGCAGCAGCAGCACACTGGCAGCCACTGCGGCAGCGGCAGTAGTGGCAACGACTGCACTCGCACTCGATGCAGAGCTAAGCAGCGGCGCAGCGACAGCGACAACAGCTGCTGCTGCTGTGGCTGCTGCTGCTGCTGCGCCAACGACGACGGCAGCAACGCTGGCTGTGGCGTCGACGTTGGCCGATCGTCGTGCTCTTGCCAGCCGCGACTTGCGCTTGGACTTGGACAGCACGTGCTACGGTGTAGGTGGCACGGGACTGAGCTTTAGCGCAAGCAGCGCTGCCAGCAGTGTAGGCAGCGGCAGTGGCTACGGCGGCGGAGGAGGAGGAGGAGGCGGCAGGAAGCGTAAAACGAGTGAGAGCAATAACTCGCAGAAGAGCAAGGTGAGAGAATGTTTTGGAATTGAAATGAGACTTGGAATTGGGCAAGTTCATGTGTGCGTGTGAGAGGGAGAAAGAGAGAGGCACTGTGTGTGTTTGTGTGTGTGCAAGCAAAGGCTTTGACTGCTTCGTAGTTACTGTTGTTGTAGTTGTTGTTGTGAAGCAAGTCAATCGCTTGCTTTGTTTTGATTGCTTTTGGCTGTTTTTATTTTACTTTTTGAGTTTGTTCTTGTTAGGTTTGTTTTTGTTTGTCATTGTTGTTGTTGTAGTTGTTGTTGTTGTGGTCGTTGTCGCTGTTCAAGCGTTGCTTAGATTGAGGTTAAAGGGTCAGGGGCGGCGAAGAGAAAGAACTTTTGTTTGTAGGGCCGAGCAGGCAACGATAAAAAGCGATTAAAACTGAAGCAAACCAGTTTTCAAGGTTCAGGCTGAAATTGATACGTTTATTCAAATATTTTTCGAGTAATTTCGTTTTCATTTTGAATTAATTAAAATTTGAGAAAGGGAATTTCAATGGTTACTTAAGGGGAGATTTAGAGAGAGGGAATATGAACAGGAATTTCCAGGAATAGTTATATGAAATAATAAAATAAAATTTAATAAAGTAATAAATTAATATAATAAAATAATGTAATAATATAATATAATAAAATAATATAAAAAATAATTTAAAAACTAATATATAAAAATAATATAAAAAATAATATACATAAAAAAACACTCTAATAAAGTAATACCTATAATAAAATATGGCAAAAACTATAGCAAAAGATGGCAGGAAGGGAATTCAACTTTAGATAAGTGATAATAAATCAAGCATGAAAGCTTTGGCTTCTTTTTGTAGTGTATTTTTTGTTGCATACCTTAAGGCAGTGTGAAAATTATTAACTCTTAAAATTATTTCTTAAATAGCTTCCATGTTAATTATTCAATCGAAACCAAATTTTCAGAAATCATTTGAACGACGATAATTATGTTTTCTAAAAATTAACTGCATTAAAATAACGCTGTAAATTCAGCTTTTAGCGATTTACTGAGACAGCAAGCGGAACAAAGTTGATGTGCGTGCAATAATAATACAATATGAGCATTAAATTAAATAGCTCTCCATGTTATAGTCTTTGAAAACTAGGTTTTCATACGGACGTAAGGAGTTTGCCACATTGATTAAGAAGTTCCTTTATTGACAGTGATGATTATGTTAGGGACAAGAATAAATATAATAGTAGTAATTGAAAATTTAAATCTTAGATGGGGAAAGACATTAAAGCTTTCAATACACAATGCTACAGCAGTAAATAAATTGGAATATGTTTATGCTACAGAAATCTTTTAAATGAAACCTTAAAGCTTAAAAAATTTTCTTAAATACTCTGCATTAAATCACGTATTAACTAAAGAAACCATTCTTATTCCGTAGAAATTCCATCGTCACGATGCCATGGACAAAATTGTTAGTCCGGTTGTGCCGCAACCGGGGGCATGGAAGCGTCCGCCGCGTCTGTTGCAGCCAACGGGAGCACGCAAGCCAAACACGCGACGCTCGACATCCTTCAGCGAAACGGAACAGCTGAGTCCCATCGAGGAGCTGCTGCCCACAGTGGCTGCCAAGCCGCTAATTGAAGGTAAGTCAAGAGATTAATTAGTGCAAATTAATTAATTGCATAATAAATGTGTCTGTTTCTCTTCCTCTCTCTCTCTCTCCCTTCCTCTCTCCAGCTGTGTTGGAAATACCACGTGATGATACGCCAGAATTGTCGGAACACGGACTGGGCAGCCCGTTGAGCACCATTTCGGCAGCCACATCTCACACCGCAGGCGAACCGGATGTCTCCACAGCGGAGGAGGTAGCAGGGGCAGCAACGGCAACAACAGCAGCAGCAGCCGCAGCTGTATCCGGAACAGGAACAGCAGCAGCAACAGTTCCCGCGGTGGGTCTCATGCTTGAGCCATCGCTGATTCCACCACTTGCTGTCAAGTTGCCCAAGTTTCGTGCGGATGGACTCAAGTATCGGTATGGAAACTTTGATCGCTATGTGGACTTTCGGCAGCTCAATGAATTCCGGGATGTGCGGCTGCAGGTCTTCGAGCGACACTCGGAGCTGTTTCAGAACAAGGATATACTCGATATTGGTTGCAATGTGGGACACATGACCATCACTGTGGCACGGCATCTGGCACCGAAAAGTATTCTGGGCATTGACATCGATCGAGAGTTGGTGGCGCGTGCGCGACGCAATTTATCGATCTTTGTGCGTATTCCAAAGGAAGAGCCTGCACCAATGGAAGTGGCTGCCATCAAACAGGAACCGGGAGTCGGGAGTCAGTCCCAGTCACAGTCAACACCCGATAAGTTGTCGGAATCTGTTAACGATGCGCACAAGAAGACGCGACGTGGCAAGAAGCGACGCAAGGCGCAGCAGCAACAGCAGCAGCGGCAACAACAACAACTGCAGCAGCAGCAACAACAGCAGCTGGCACTGCTGCATGCCCATTCCCACCATGCGCACCACCATCATCATCATAATCATAATCATCATAATCACAGTCACCACCATCATCATCACCACCACCATCATCATCATCATACACAAGAGCATTTGGAACAATTGCAACAACAGCAAAAACTGGATGAACTTCTGGTCAAACCCCACGAATTCTTTCCCATCTCATTTCCGCTTACCTACGGCGGAATACCCCACCTGCCACCCACCACCGCCGGCCAGTCTGGAGCTGCAACGTTGCCGGGTAAAAATCAATTCCCGCAAAACGTTTTCTTCCGCCAGACAAACTATGTGCTCAAGGATGAATCCCTCATGTCGAATGATACGCAACAATACGATCTCATCTTGTGTCTTTCGGTCACCAAATGGATTCATTTGAATTTCGGTGATGCTGGCCTTAAATTGGCCTTCAAGCGCATCTTTAATCAACTGCGACCCGGTGGCAAACTCATCTTGGAGGCACAGAATTGGGCAAGCTACAAAAAGAAAAAGAATCTAACGGTGGGAGGAAGATTATAATTTCATTTTATATACATAACTAATTCTTATTTTAATCTTGCAGCCGGAGATCTATCAGAATTACAAGCAAATCGAATTCTTTCCCAACAAATTTCATGAGTATTTGCTCAGTTCGGAGGTGGGATTCAGTCACAGCTATACGCTGGGTGTGCCACGGCATATGAACAAAGGTTTCTGTCGGCCCATACAGGTGCGGATTGTAGAATGCATGTGATAAATGCATATGCTATAAATATATACTATAAATGTGTTATATGCCTGAGCATTCAAATGATATATTGTTAAATTATTCTGCAATCATTAACTAAGTCATGTATTAGTCATGTTTATATGTATTTGAAGTGTGATTCCCACAAACGTCATAGGAGATTAATCACTGTTTGCATCACAATCATGTGCAATATTGTATTAGTTTAATTAGTAAATTAGAAATATGAAAGAGTTGTAGTTCCACGTAATAATTGATTATATGTTGTGATGTCAACTATGATTTAATATGTTTTTCATATTTCTATACAAAATTATTATTTTTTAACGAGTCATTTCTTTTGAAGGATTGGTAATTCACTTTATAAATAATATAATGTGATATTAAGCAAGAATAGAATTAGTTTTCGAATTGTTTACTTATTCTTATTATATCAAAATTCATGCAATAGAATAATATATCAATTATAGGTAGATAACTGTTTTGTTATATCTATTTTAATTTAAAAGTCATCACTTTATTTCTTGGAATTGTATATTATAATAGGTTTATTGTTGTGAATAGGAGTTTAATACGTCTATATATATGAACATATATATGTTAGTGCCACAATTCATTTTAACAAATGTATTTGAAAGGAGTTAAATAAGTAACTATTAAATTAGTTTAGCTTAGCTCTTTAGTAGTCTGCATAAAACATGACATGCATAATACATTTATTATCTTAATTTTTATACATTTATTATATTAATATGGTTACAGTGTATCATGACAGAATAATACAATGCCAGGCATATAATACCATATATAATTCAAATTAATTTAAAACAAATTCCAACTCAACTCTAATAATATCCCTCTATTTCTCTTTCATCTAGTTATACGCCAAGGGCGACTACACACCGAATCACGTCCGCTGGAGCGATGCATATTATCCGCAGACACCTTATGAGGCATATCGTGGCATATATGCCACATTGCCAGCACATCGAGCAGGTGGTGGCAGCAGCAGTGCTGGTGGCAGCCACGGCGGAGGCCATCACACCCAGCTGCACCTGATGAGCAGCTCGACGCGTTCCCAGAACTATGATACGCCGCACTATGCGGGCAGTGCCTCGGGATCGGCAAGTTGCCGGCAGACGCCCATGTATCAGCATACGTACAATCCGCTGGAGACGGACTCGTATCAGCCCAGCTACGATATGGAATATTTGAATCATATGTATGTGTTTGCATCGCCACTATATCAGACCGTGTGGTCGCCGCCGGCTTCGTTGCGCAAGAGCTCATCACATACGCCGGTGTTTGGAAGTGTGCGCGATGCGGAGCTGGATGGTGATGGCAGCATTGGCGGCGGTGGCAGCGGCGGTGGAAGCTATCATCGGCACGTTTATCCGCCCAACGATGATACCTGTTCGCCAAATGCGAATGCTTGCAACGCTTTCAATTCAATACGCGATGCTGACACGGATGATTCAAACCAACCGCCCAGTGGCAGCAGGCGTCATGTTTATGCCACAAATTGTGGCGAGAGCTCATCATCGCCGCAGGTCAATCATCACGATGATGTCGAGGCTCTGATGGACGATGAACAGAAGCCGTTGACGCTGGGCGGAGCCGCTGACTGTGATTTGTCGGATGGAAACTAAATGTGTCAAACAAGAAACAAAAAAAAAAAAAATAAATACATAGAAATAGTTAAAAATGAAAAACGATAAAAATTATAAAAAAAAGTAACTTAAAGATTGTCAAAAAGTATGTAATATGTATGTAAAACTGTTCCATTGCTTGGATTTTCATAGAGTTTGAGTTTTGAAACTACGCGCACAGTGGAACAACTCAGTTAATTGATAGTTAAACATGTAAACGCAAACGACACGCTTATGATTTTTGTAATATGAACTTACATATATATTTTTATATGTAATGCATACACTACATATACAAGTAAATGCGTATATATATGTATATACCAGAATAAATCGTATATATACTGTAGCCTTTATCTAGAAATTAGCTCCCGAAATTGCTAAGAATGTTAATTTGCTTTCTCTTTTAAATATTTCGGTTAATTCTCTTGTTGGCAGTTCAAATTTAAATTTAAGTTAATTTGTAAATTCTTTAAGCAATACATATAAACACACACACACACATAAACAGAATATGCTGTAGCTTTTTAAGCAAATTATATGTGCTATATATAGAATATACATATACAATATATATATAGAAATGAGAAACTTAATGAAAAATACAACTATTTTTGATTAACATATTTGGAAAACGCTGCAAGGGATCGCTGTAAAAAACAAAAAAAAAAAAAAAAATAAATAAAAACAAAGAAAACAACAAGAAACAAAGCAAAACGTAACAAGAAACCATTCAAAATTCAAAAATGTCAAAGCATACAAAATACAATTTACTACATTTATAAATACATAAAATTATATGCTTAAACAAAAAAAAAGGAATAACAATTATAAATAATACATAATGTATGTAGTTTAAAAATTTAGAGCATTAAAACATTATTTTTTCTGAGAAAATGAAACAATTTATAAAACTATAACGAAAAGAAAACAAAAGAAAAAACACTATAAAATAAACATCATATTATGTGAAAAAACCTGTTTTGTTTAATTGTAGTTAGCTACAGTTTAGTCTAGAAGGTGGGATTTTAACATTTAAGGAGCTACAAAGCAGACCGTTATTCGATTTATTAGTAATTGAATTTACTCTACTCTGAACACCCTGTACAGATAAGATCGATTTTGTTTTGTTATTTACGGCTTATCATTGCAAATATTGCTACGTGCGTCTTATCGTTTGATTTCATTTTCTTCAATGATTATTGACGTTGTGTCTTGTTGTGTATGTGATATAATCCAAGACTTGAAACGGGACATGTGGAAACAAAGCATATTAATAGTTTTTTATATTTCCAATAGGATTTTTTCTTAGAAAAAGCCAAGTACAGTAATAATTTTATACTAAATAACATGGAATTCTTCGCCTTAGTTACCTTTTCAATTTGATCATATTTTTATTCTTATGTTAGTACTGAGACTAATAAGAATTTAGAACTCTGTTGAACTTACTTTCCATTATAAATGTAGTTTTTCTTATGAAATCTAAGGTTTTTCTAGACTGATTGACCTTATCTCTTTAATTAAGGGAGAGTGCACGACAAATTTGGTCATATTTAAATTTCATTATATTCAACAAGGCAATTACAAGATAGTTTATTTATTGCTTCATTTTTTGCACATTTCAAAGCGTACCAAACCACTGTGCCGTTGTCACTCAGCTGTTTGATCGCCATGCTTGAATTGACTCTCTTTGGTTTTCGCTCTCATTCGCTCTCACATTCGCACTCTCACGATCTCTTCAACCTTCCAGTCGTAAAGCTGTTGTTCATTGCGTCGCGTCGTCTTCGGCGTCGGTGGAATAAGAAGGCAAAGCTTGAATTATAATAATAAAATCTAAAGCAACAAAGTGCGCGAGGCAATTAATTAAATTAAAATGTGCTGATAGCAGGCAAAAAGCAGAAGAATTTGAGTGAACAAATTTGCCTCGTGCCTTCACATTTTCCAGTACTCAAATTCCAGTTCCAAGAGCGACGCAGCAGCAGCGACGCCTCAGGCAGCAGCGTCCGCGTGAGCGGCCTCAGACGGCGTGTGGTTTGTTCAGTTATAATTTTGACGGCGATTGTTGTGGCGGCGGCTGTGGCATCGTCGACGACTGCGCTCAAAAAAAAATACAAAATAAATAAGCAACAAGTTTTCAAGTTTTGCCGTGAAAGTTCAAAATCCTACAGCAACAACAACACTATTTCGTGCCCGTGAGTGTGTGTGCGTGTTTGTAGGCCTGTGTGTTTGTGTGTGTGTGTTAGTATGTTCAAAGCATCGAAAACCGAAATTGATTCATTTATTTTTTTCGTATTCCGTGATAATTTGGCGCCTTCGGCTGCAGACCTCAATTGAATTGCACTTGGCAGCAATTTCATTTCGCAATAAGATTCCATTAAAGAGTCAAACTCATGAAAATGAAACACACACATGTGCATACAGCATACGCTTTAAGTGCCTGTGTATGTGCATGAGTTAGTGCGCTACATGAATCATAAGAAGAAAATCCAAACATAAGAGATTCACAAAAAGAGAACTGTAAACTACAGTTATTCATTCGAAGGGAGCACACAAACAGCTGATCGATTAGCATTCATTTCACGTAAGTATCCATTACTTCTTATTATATGATAAAAAAAATTGTTAGTGAAAGATAAAGGGTATATTAATTTTGGCCAGGATTTCTCAACGTACCTCTCTGAGCCTATATAAAATATATATTCTGATTCAGCATCGAAAGATAAATCTAAGTAGTTTTTTCTCTCAGTTTAAAGCTATTTTAATGGAGTATGACGGTACACATTCTGCTTATTACTCCATGCTGTAAATAAGTCGGAACGAGCAAGATCGGACCTATATATCGTATAGCTGCCATACAAACTATCGGCAAAATTTTGTTATTTGTTAGGGATTATACTAATGTTATTCCCACATTCTATTGCTCTTCAAAAACTAGTGGAAAATTTAAATAATGTACGCTTATTACTAAAAACCGAAATGAAACCAAGAAATGTAAAAAACGAATGTAACCGCAAAGTGATTAAAACACCATTTGCTTATCAAAGTTTAGAGGTTTTACAGCTAAGTGTTATCGCATAAATAATATGAATTATAATAATACAAGGAAAATAAACTCATAAGTAATTTGGATTTATTTCTTTATGAATAACGTGAATTTCTTTAGTAGATGAATAATTCTTATTAATAATATTTTACTATTTATGATAATCTAAGAATTCGAGGTATTCCTTATTCTAAAGAGCAATTTAATCGGGCTGTAATCAGCGTAATTTAATATTTCAAAATTATGTTGTACATTTTCAATGAATTCGTCATTAGTGCAATGTGAATGAATGTGTAAACAGATTTCTGATGGAGAAATCACAACAAAGTCCAGTTGCCCAGTAACGTGGGGGGTTCTCGTGCATGTGTTGTAGTTACCCATCCATACTTTGATTGCAATGTTCAATTACCAATATAACAATGGGCTTGCTTACTGAGTTATTATCTTATCTATAGTATTGAAATGACAGCTAAATTAAGACTAACCAACCACACCTGATTTTCAAATTCTACGTAAAAAATAAAATACATACGTACATACAAAAATCGGTGTCGTTAATATATTGATATGATCGATAAATTGGAAAGAGAGACGTGAGCGTTGCCAAGCCTAAAATTGTAGAATATTAGACACAGTAAAGCTCTCTGATTTCTATCCACAAAAGAACACCTGAAATCAAAGAATAATACTACAAAGTAGAGTGTTTTGATTGTTATCTGTCAGAAAGAACTAAGATTAGCAAGTACTTGAAGGTTAATTAAAGTAGTTAAAGCCCATAGTTTTTCACCTTCTTTATGTGCCCGTATACTGAGTCAAAGAATTATTATATTAGCAAATTAAATATATATGTTATTAGGCCTATTACAAACCCCACTTTCCTAATTATGAAGCATTTTTCTTAAAAACCTCATAATTATTTAAATATAATTCAATTGCCATAAATGCTATTATTCCTCAAAAAATTTGACCAAGAAATATTATGTTAAAAGACACCGGACACACTGTAACTGGTGCTAAGTACCTATTCTGTTTATGCAAAGTATTCTATTACATTTGTGGGTGTGTCTATCGTACATATTACTTACACCTAATCTGAATCATTCTATGCTTGGTGCTATCATTCTTTGCACCTTAGCAATGACTACACGACATTGGCAATATTTAGGGCTATATAATCTTATCTGAAAATGTAATTATAATTTGCTATTCGCACCTCATTTGGCAAACGCACACGCGGCCCTAAATTGTTATTTTCCGTGTAAGATTAAATATGAATAACGACTGATGATTACTGACAATTTGTAGTGCGAGCTTTCAAACCTTATCACAATCAGATAAGATATGACAAAGTGGCAGAAAGAGAGAGAGAGAGAGAGAGAGAGACAGAGAGAAGAAGAAAGATAAGTTAGTGTTGTCTAACATGCAATTGATCCTGTTGTGAATCATCGGCGCATAAATCCTCGATAACTCTGTCAGCTTTGGCCCCATTTTGAAATAGCTTTTGAAGAGCACTGAAAGCTTGGCAACTCTATGTGATCAAGATAAGTTGTGCGACCTTGTATGCATCGTGAACTTTAAAACTCAATAAAAATCAAATTGCGGCACCTCTGCAAAAAGCTTCCACAGCTGTTTTAAATGTTGTTTCTATCAATCTTTGTCTCTATTTCGCGCGCACTCCAACAGCTTAGACTGCACTCTACGTGCTCTCTTTCCCTCACACTCTCTCTCTCTCCCGCTCTTTTAACCGATTAGCGTTAACGTGGCTGGCCGGTTAACCGTTTCGTGTGACAAAAAGCTTTGCTACGATTGCGGTGAACTTTTTTAGTTACTATCATTAGGCAAAGTGACGGCAACGTTGGCGCAACACACGTTTCGCTCGGCTACGCGATCGCGCTCGGCAACGTTCGGCAAAACTTCGATCGCTGCGACGGCGCTGCAGCTCGCGGTTGTCTCTCTCTCGGTCTGTGTGCGTGTGTGTCTCTCTCTCCTGCTCTCTCAATTACTGCGTGAGTGTTTGCGGTGTGCGGTGGAGGTGGAAGTGTCTGCGAGGTGTCTTCATTTTTGCGCGCCGTGTCTTGCGGATTGTTGTCACAGACGAAGCAGAAGAAGAAGAGGAGGAGGAGAAACAGCAAAACGAGAACAACGACAGCGGCGTGGCAGCTTTGCTAATGCGACTGCGACTGCGCTCTAAATTCTCTTACAATCTCCTGCTGTGCTTCCCTCTTTCCCCAGCTCTCCCTCTCTCTATCCGTCTGTTTACTCCTCTCTTTCTTACTCTCTTTGTCACCGTGCTCTGTTCTAAAAACACCGTGTAACTTCCGTTAGTCGCGCCGAAGACACGGCGCAAAATGAAGAAAACCGCAAGAAAAACATAGTAAACAATGGAAATTTATTATTATTATTATTGTTATTATCACACGCGAACTGCAGACGTGTCTTTGCTGAATTAACGGAGAATGCTGCGTTTATCGCTTATCTTCTCTCAAGATGCGGCAGCAAAGTATAAAATATAACTGGAATTTGACTTATTGAACAAAAACAACAACAATAACATGGACACCCAATTTGCCCCTTCTCTCTCTCCCGCACAGTGGGCTCTTTGTTGTTGTTACACATTTTGCACGCCGTCGTGTCGAAAATTTTCTTTTGTGCCAAAGAAAAATACAACAAAAAAAATTACATTGTTTGTTGTGTAAAACTTTTATGGGGTTCATGCAACGCATAAAGGTGTTCATAAGGTGTTCATATATCAAACATTATGAAGAGAAAACAAATCTTTATCGAAAGCTTTCGCGTGTGTATGAAATTAATAAACATAAATGTGATTCCGATAAAATAGAAATAAATTATAAATAAATGTAAATACAGGAAATGCCGTGAATCATGTGTAAAATTCATAATAACTAAATCAAACACAAAATATAAAAAATACTTTAATAATTGCAAAGAATTCCAATAAAAACTCACTAAAAATCCCCAAACCATTTAAAAATTCCAAACTTTGTTAATTTTCTTTATTAATAACGAATTCCAATATTTTGGAATACAAAAAAATCCCAAATTATGCAGAAGGTGTTGTATAGCGCAATAACAATACAAATACAATAACAACAACACCCGATAAAAGAGAAAATAACAAAAAAAACAAAACAAAATGAGAAATACCGAAAAAAAATAATAACCAAAAGTGTTAAAATTATGTTGCGCCATTGAAGATTAAAATCGACACATGACAAGAGCAGTTTATAATATTAATTATCGCCAATATTTTTTAACCATTGTTTCGCTACCTCCTTTCGTTTACCTTCCCCTCCCACGCCCATCGACGCACAGCCGTGAACCAATTCTTCTGACACACTGCAATCAGTTTCAGTTATCGATGCTATAAAAAGAGCAAATAATAAAAAAACAAAACAAAAGAGAGTGTAATATTTATGCAAATATTTTGTTGTTTAATTAGCTGTACAGAAAAAGAAAATAAGAAAAACAACGCGGAAAACTCGTTTAGCAAAATGAGCAGAGCAACCGTAAAACCAAAACAAAAAATAAACCAAATAAATTACAAAAAATATTTAAAAACACATTTCAATAAGTAAATAACAACAACAACAACAGCAACAGAAGGCCCGACAATATGTCCCCTCCAGAGCCAATAAAAAGAAACAGGACAGTGTCGCACAACGAGACGCTGCAGCTGCAGCAGACGTCGACGGCGGCGGCGCTGACGTCAGATCTGCAGACTCTACAGGTGCGACGTCATCGTCGCAGCATTTCACAGCTGATGGCCAGCATGGGTAAACTATTGCCATCTCTCTCACACTCTCTCTCTCACTCAGTTAGATCATTGTGTCTGTGTTTCAAGTAACGTTTTCAATCTCAGCAAATGGAACCCAAACCAGATATCATAATGAACCAGTTTGTGCCTCTTTAAAGCTCTTGTTCAGTTTCCAGAATTATTTTTCGGCTTGTTTAGCCGGTTTCGGTGCGAGAAAGTGAAAAAGAATTTGACTGAGTACGTGCTCGTGTGTGTGTGTGTGTGTGTGGGAGCGTGCGGAAATGATTATGATGTGTAATATAAGACAAGAAGATTATTGAAAATGTTTATAGCGCAGTCTCGTTTATTTTGATGTGCTCAAGTTCAAAGATAAATAAAGTATTCGGAACTAGTTCAGGGTACATTCTTTACAGCCTTATTGAAGATTAGCATTGCTGAAAATAAATAAATTCTGCGTATTTCGATATGATAAGAGAGCAAAGGCCTTAGGCGAGCATTATTATATAAAACTTTTAAGCAACCTCAACCAAAATACCAAACAGAACCCCAAGCCAGACAGAGACAGAAATAAAAGTCAAAGAAGTAAAACAAAAAACCCTATTATGCGCAAATTATGTACACAAAATGAGTATAAACAATTTAATTTGGTTGTTGAACTCACTCGCCCAAAAAGGTAAACAAGTTTTGGGCAGACTTGAAAAGTACAACCTAAGCAAAAAGTATTTTCTTTCACAATTTTGTGCTTATCAATAGTTATCAATTATCAGAGCTTATAGCTAAAGTAGCTTGTGCTTGATAAGGTACTTTTCACACTAAGAATGCAATATTTTTAGACAATTTCAAAGCACAAGTTGTAAAAATAACTTTAAAATATTCTTTGAAAGTAATCAAAGTGAAACTTTATATTATAAACAGAAGAAATGTTCTAGCAGAGGCGATTACAGACACGGAAATTGTGGTTCCATTGTCACTAAAGACAACTATTATATTTATGATTATATATATAATTTATAGAGATATCTCCGCAAGGAATTGTATATTCAAGTGGCAGACAGAACGTATCGACGTATGGTTTTCTTTACGAGTCATAAGCAGGCTGCATAGATGTCTATTTTAGACTATACATTATAGATTTTTAGTATCTGTTGTTAGTACCTGATTTCACGCTCTACAAATATTATCTTTCGACTTTTAGAGTGTGCTGTAATTTCCATTACACGGGCAATTTGCAAAGTAAACAAAGTAACCCCTTTGTACCGAGTACTCCTCCATTTCTAATTGTTATGTAACCCTGGAATTTGGTCGGTACTTTCGCCTCACGTGTACGAAGTACGCTGCGTGTTTTACTGTTTTATTTTTGTTTTTTATATGGTTAAGGCCCTCATCGACTAGTTAACGGTACCATTAGCTAATTATTCATAACGCCTCAAGTCCAATTGTAAATTCATGGCACGTCATAGAAATATTAAACAATCGAATGCAACAGGAAGTTTCGATTTCTTTTGAGCACACTGTGTGTGTAGGTCAGAAATAATTGAGAGCAGGTTGAAAGACCTTCTCCCGGGTACATTATACTGCCGTTAAAGTAAAATATACATACATTTACTTGTATACTTTATCATCCACCACATCAAATACCAATTTTAATTATCGCTTTGAGTCATGGAAATGAAATTGTTGAGGCTCCATTGAACGAAAAAAAAAAAAAAAAAAAAAAAAAAAAGTTTTGTAATTTTGAGGTTATTGCTTCAAGAAAACATTTATACGATTCGGCTATGATTTAATAATGTATTTTATGCTATAAACATAAGGTATAAAAATATTATTTTATTTAATTTTTTACACATCTTCTCTTGTAGTACTTCCATTCTTAGCACCCGCAATGATCACTGCGTGCTTAAGCAATTTGTGAGTCTTTGAAGAGTTCAGTTCAGTTTTGAAATGTGTGAATGAGTTGGGCAACCGTTTGAATGAAAGTGAATAAGCGTGGTGTTAAAGAGCTTATTGTGTACCCATAAACCTATTCGATTTCAATGTATAAAACCACAAACCTATTTGATTTGCATTTAACTAGGTAAAAGGGAAACTAAATATAAAACTTTATACGAAACAGTTTTAACTTAGGTTCACTTTGAATTCGTCAAGAAGTGGAAGTGTTCAATGCCTTACAGACATTTAGAATTATTATTATGAATCGTTTAAAAACCTTAATTATTATTAAAGCACCGACTAAGTTTGATAACAATCTGTCCATAAAGTCACGTGTTCCCAATTAAACTTGACAGTTTTACAGATAGTTTTATTATGTTTTTTTAACTCGATGAACCAATGTCAAGACAAGAGAGCCTCCACAAAACTGGCACAATAACTGAACTAACCTGTGATTAACAAGTTCAATTTCAACTCGGGTGAACTTGACATAGGGAACCCGAAAAGGGGTAACCTTGCCACGGCGAGAATTTTAAGCACAATAATCTTTCTCGGTAGATAAATAGAAACTCTACACTGATAAGATATTGTACCAGGCATCATATGACTAATAAAAGTCTGCTAGGGTATCCTAAAGATTGAATTCTGTTTATTTTTAGAAGATTTTATCCCTTATACAATAATATATCTTTTCATCTATCGATCTACAGTTTTTCTCCCTGTATTTCATTATAAAAATAATTTATTTTATCTGAATTTCTATGTGTTCTAAGTCCCCTTTGCTGGTCTTGTTATCGTACAGCCTAATAGATTTTAGCTCCTCCTGTCAGTTGGTCCGTAATATATCAAAAAACACCAATGCAGGAAAGTACAGTTAGGGTATCGGGGCCCATATCTGTGCAATAATATGTCTCCTTCATATCTCATACTATATAAATCATAATTTAGTCAAGTACTTTGATTAGAGCCCCAATAACAGGTGTGCCCAGAGGAAGAGGGTATTCCATTCACGTACTTATGCAAAATATCTGATATAGTATAAAGGGGGCGACCCTTATCAATGAACAAAATATGAAATTTGTGCGTGATTTGTTAATGTCTTATCTGGGTACAAAGTTTTGGGCTATACATAATATTATGAAAATCATTGCGTTCCATTCAACATGAACTTTATCTGCCTGTCAGGCATAGCCCAAATGGAGGACCTTTAACGCAACCATACATTACGTACAAAGTTAGTTCGCTTGCGTGGAACTCGCCGCTACTTTGATCAGTAACAAAGAATTTTGTATATGGTCTGCATGTGTTCCCCTGTTCTTATCATTAGACGCACCTTTATCAGCTCTGAAGTTTATTGTACTTTTTTTTAAGTATGCCATACGCCATATGCGGGCGGCGAAACCTTGAAAAATCTTGTTGTACGATAAAAAGTCAAGTCGGTACAAAAATATACATTATAGAATACTGGCTAGCATAGGCATTCTAATGCATTACGTGAAAGATTGGGGATTTTTTTTTTACAGAAACTTAGAATAATGGAAAAATTATATAAGGGCTTGTAAATAAATAACACAATGGTTAAAAGAGGTTATTGGAACCCGGGTATTTTTCAAAAACTATGCACTGAGTGTGGAAAACTTTTGGTAAACCAATAAACAACAAATAATATAGTTTGATATGTTTATTAAGTAGAATCTTATAGAATTTAAGAGCAATAATAAATAAAGAGCAGGCACTAGAGGCTATCGACTTATAGGAGATATCATTTTTCTGTAGAAACGTGAACGGGAACGTCGAAGAGCTCTCCAAATATTTATAAGCTTTATTAAATTGAACGAAATTCCAGTGGAAAAACAGTGTAAAGCATTGTCAAATAGCCGTAAATTAACCTTATCAGCAGCCAAAGAACTGGCAAAGGTAGCAAGAGTAGCTGTGAGTCATTATGTACCGTAATAGATACACTTATTGAAGTATTGTAAATGTGAAGTACAAAAACAAATGCAATTTTAGCAAATTAAAACTAGGTAAAGTTACGAACTGAAAGCACTCCAGTGAATAACAGATAAGGCATGAAGTATGTTATTTAGTTCTTTAAAAATTTGAATATATTAAAGAAGTAAAGGTGCTTGATGAGGAAATAGAGAATAAAAATAATGAACTTAGATTCTTGGTGGGATCTTCAAGTTTCCTACTTCGAATTTATATTATTTATAAGATCTTCAAGTTTTCTTCTCTAAAATTACATTATTTATGGTAGAGAAGCTTAGCTATAACTCTAAGTGCTCACTTTTGATTCCGTAATTTGTTTTGCAAACTTCTCCAGCTGAATTGTCAGTTATTTACCCATTTTTATAGCATATATATACATTTTTATAGCAACTCTGTAGTTGTTATATAGCCAACGTTCAATCATATCCAATCTAAATTTGTTACTTCTATCTTTACAGCAGAATATCCTGCAGATGATGCCTATCGGCCGACAAATTATGGCGGGTATATAAACCGCGGCTACACCGATCCAGATAGTTCCTACATCTTTGAACAATACGAGGCCATGACGGATGCTACAAATTGTGCGGCCCTGCCGCCCTATACCATAAAAATTCCAAACCATCCCGACGCAGATGATGATGTGGAGGATTGTGCGCATGCCGAGGAAGATGATTATGACGAAGATGAAGATGTCTTTAAAGACTGCACAGACGAAGCGGCGACAGATGATAATGAAATAACAAACCATCATCGGTGTCTACCTGAATTTCAATTCTCGATAGTTGAATCGGAATACGATGAAACGCTGGCGTTTCCCGATTCCGTGACAATACTATCGACAATCGGGGATAAACCAGTGTTGGTCGAACGCAAGGAGACAGACGACGATGATGAGGAGTATGATGATGAGAACAGTGTATTGATGCGCCAGGAGATACCCCTCAGCAGTATTTATGGGCCGAGTGTTAAGTTCAATTCGTTTCAGCGCAAGGTCTTCATACCGGGCCGTGAGATACACGTTCGCATTGTCGATCACGAGCGCAGCGTGACCACGCATCTGCTCAATCCGAATTTGTAAGTGAGAGTTCTTCTATATATTTCTATACAATTTAAAGATTTATTCTCTACCTTTAGATACACCATTGAGTTAACCCACGGTCCCTTCAAGTGGATGATCAAGCGTCGCTACAAGCACTTCATGTCACTGCACCAACAGCTGAGCTTCTTCCGCACCTCGCTAAACATTCCCTTTCCCAGTCGAGCGCACAAGGAGAAGCGTACAACGCTCAAGGCCGCAGCCAGTCAAATGGCGGATGAGTCCACGTTGAAGGATTTGCCAGCGCATACCAAAGTCAAACATTCGAGCACACCAGTTGCCAGTGCTGGCAGCAACAATAATAATAACAACAATAATAATAATGGTTATAATGAGATCACTGGCACTGTGGCTCGGTTAATGAGTCCCACTCACAGCTCGATTCTGGCCAGTTTGACACCACGTCGCAGTCAAAGGAAGCGCAAGAAAAAGAAACGAAAATTGCCACGTTTCCCGAATCGACCTGAGAGTCTGATCACTGTGGAGAATCTACCAGTGCGCATCAAACAGCTGGAGGATTATCTATATAATCTGTTGAATATCAGTTTATATAGAAATCATCATGAAACGGTGAGGAGAGGTTTCTATACAAATTACTTAGACTCTTATAGTCTGATAGGTCTTATACATGTAACAGATTAAGATAGCAATCTCCTACACACAAAATATATATATTCTCAATCAAAGTCAAGTCGGTGAAGTCATATTTGTGCGTATGAACACGTATATCTTTAACTGTGGAACTTGTCTCAAGGGTATTACGTGTGTAACAGACAAAGCGAGCAATATTCTACACACAATATATATACTTGTATATATTCTTGTTCAAAGTTAAGTCGTTGAAGGCATATTTGTCCGTATGAACACGTATATCTCAGTGATTATGGCAGCTAGAGCTATCAAATTTATTGGCAATGTGTTTTATTAATGCACGCAGATTAAGTATGTATTAGAATTCAGCCACGCCCTCTGCCGCCTCCGTAAATCGTTTAAATTCAAGTATAGAGCTTAGTTTTATAGATAGAATGTTATATTTTGGTATGTGTACAGTTTTTATTAACCTTTAATAGATTATAAAATTTGATTGAAATCAGTTGATTAACTTAGAAGATATTTAGGAATTCTTTTTAGTGGATATGCCGTTAAAGAACTAGACTATAAACTAAACTATGTCTTTCTTCTTTTAAACTCTTCATCTCTCTCTTTCTCTCTTTTACAGCTCAACTTTGTGGAGGTCTCTAACGTCTCCTTTGTCTCTGGCCTGGGCATCAAGGGCAAGGAGGGTGTCATACTCAAGCGCACTGGATCGACGCGTCCCGGTCAGGCTGGTTGCAACTTCTTCGGGTGTTTCCAGCGCAATTGCTGTGTGCGTTGCAACTACTTCTGCTCAGATGTGGTCTGTGGCACCTGGCGCACTCGCTGGTTCTTTGTGAAGGAGACCTGCTTCGGTTATGTGCGACCCACAGATGGCAGCATACGTGCTGTGATACTCTTCGATCAGGGATTCGATGTATCGACGGGCATCTATCAGACTGGCATGCGCAAGGGTCTGCAGGTGCTCACGAATAGTCGGCACATTGTGCTCAAGTGTTGGACACGTCGCAAGTGCAAGGAATGGATGCAGTACCTGAAGAATACCGCACATACCTATGCACGCGATTTCACCTGCCCCAATCCGCATATGTCGTATGCTCCCATGCGTGCCAATACGCAGGCCGTTTGGTATGTCGATGGGGCACAGTATATGGCCGCTGTGGCTGATGGTTTGGAAGCTGCCACCGAGGAGATATACATTGCCGACTGGTGGCTCAGTCCAGAGATCTATATGAAGAGACCAGCACTGGATGGGGATTATTGGCGACTGGATAAGATTCTGTTGCGCAAGGCCAAGCAGGGTGTGCGCGTGTTTGTGCTGCTCTATAAGGAGGTGGAAATGGCGCTGGGCATCAACAGTTACTACAGCAAGTCGACGCTGGCCAAGCATGAGAATATCAAGGTAGGGTTTATCGATATTTTTGTAGATTTGTTGAGGTTATGAAAGTGGAGAAAGGTTAACTCAAAACTTGTGACTTGTGCCATAAGTTTACATTAATTGTACCAATTGTAGATAATGTTCTTTAGTTTTGTAGCAATCGATTAATAAGTTATCGATAATTTGTAGATTTGTTGAGGTTAAAGGAGTGTAGAAAGCTTAACTTAAACCTGGTGACTTATGCCAAAAGTTTACTTCTATTGCACCAGTGTCAATTGCTTATAATACTCTTCACTTCTGTAGCAATCGATTAATCAGTTTGTAATAAATACTATCGATAGTTTATTTATCTACCCCAATTCATCACATACCCCCCTGCTCCTCTTCCAGGTCATGCGACATCCGGATCACGCACGTGGCGGCATTCTGCTGTGGGCACATCACGAGAAGATTGTGGTTATCGATCAGGCTTATGCGTTTATCGGTGGACTGGATCTATGCTACGGACGTTGGGATGATCGTGCACATCGTTTGACCGATTTGGGTAGCATATCGACGGCTTCCGTGTCGGGTAGTTCGCGTCTTACGCCTAATGCACTCTTCAACAAGGACGACGGCGATTCTGCCTTTGGATCACGCAAATCTTCGCGAAATGCAAATGGTTTCGAACGCAAGGAGACGAGTACAGAGGAGCAGGTGGAAACAGGAGTGGAAGTAACTGAGCCAAGTGAACCCAGCGGCGCAGGGGGCGTGGAACTGCGTGTACTGAAGCCCGGAGATCGTCTGCTTATACCCGATCTGCTGTCGGCAACCTCGAGCGATGCGGGCAACGAGTCGACGCCGCTGGAGGGAATGAAACTGAATACACCCGAATTGGAGCGCAAGAATATGTTGGATCGACTGAAGAACAATGCGGTGAAGGGTGCCATGAAGGGAGCACGCATGGGCAAGGGATTTGTACAGCGTCTGACGACGACAGGCGAGGTGCAGGATACCACCAAGGAGACGATCGAAGAGAAGTCTCCCAATGACCCGAACGAGGATGAGAAGCAGCAACTGGAGGCGGCTCAGGCATGTTCGAAGGTCTACAGCATTGAGGTGCAAGAGCAGGAGACGCATCTGTATGCAGAGACCTTACCCGCCGGCTTGGGATGCAGTTCATTCTCAGCTGAGACCACGACGACGACGACAACACGCGCACAAATACTCAGCACTGAATACCATGGACAGGCCAAGTACTGGTTCGGCAAGGACTACTCCAATTTCATACTCAAGGACTGGATGAATCTGAATTCACCCTTTGTGGACATTATCGATCGCACCACCACGCCCCGCATGCCCTGGCACGATGTGGGCATTTGTGTAGTGGGTGCATCGGCACGAGATGTTGCACGTCACTTTATACAACGCTGGAATGCCATGAAGCTGGAGAAGTTGCGTGATAATTCACGATTTCCCTATCTGATGCCCAAGAGTTATCATCAGATACGTCTCAATGCACATCTCCAGCAGTTGCAGCAGGCGCGACAGCAACGTGTCACGTGTCAACTGCTGCGCAGTGTCTCTGCCTGGAGTTGTGGCTTCATCGAGGCGGATCTGGTCGAGCAGAGCATACACGATGCCTACATACAGACCATAACGAAGGCCCAGCATTATGTCTACATTGAGAATCAGTTCTTCATCACAATGCAACTGGGCATGGGCATGTCGGGGGCAGTGGGCAATGTCCGCAACCAGATTGGCGAGACACTCTTCAAACGCATTGTGCGAGCGCACAAGTAAGTACAGGGTGTGAAGGGTATAACTCTTGTGGTGACCCTCGTAGTGCAGTTAAAGTTTATATACACATAGAGTATGAAGGAAGGCATTAATTACGATATATATTCTTGTTCAAGGTCAACAAACAAGTCGATGAAGCCCTTTCTGTTTGTATGAACGCGTAGATCTCTGGGTCTAAAAGAGCTAGGGTTATGAAATTTGGTGTGAATATGTCTTGTGGTATTTCTCAAATATTTCATTGCTTTATATGTTAGACAGACGAGTCCATAAAGCCCTTCGTGTTCGTATGAACGCGTGGATCTCAGAGATTATAAGAGTTAGGGTTCTTAAAATTGGTGAGAATATGTCTGATTGTATTTTTGAAATATTGATTGCTTTATAAATGATATATACTTGAACAGCGTCAACAGAAGGGTCGATTAAGCCTTTTCTGTTCGTATGAATGCGTAGATCTCGGGAACTAGAAGAGCTAGGGTTATGAAATTTGGTGTGAATATGTGTTATGATATTTCTCAAATATTGATTGCATTATAAGTTAGAAGACGGGTCGATTAAACCATTTCTGTTGGTATGAACACGAAGATCTCTGGGACTAGTAGAGTTAGGGTTCTTAAAGTTGGTGATGCTATGGTTTATAGTATTTCTGAAATATTTGATTGCTTTATAAGTTAGACAGACGGGTTGATAAAGCCTTTTCTGTTCGTATGAACGCGTAAATCTCGTGAACTAGAAGAGCTCGGGTTATGAAATTTTGTGTGAATATGTTGTATGTTATTTCTAAAATATTTGATTGCTTTTTAAGTTGGAGACGCCTTCGTAAATCGAAAAAAAATTAAATTGCAAGCCTAAATTTCATGCTAGAAGGGCCTATTTTATTTTGCAGAATGATTTTTATCACAAAAATGATTTCTGAAAATTTGATTTCAATCCCATAAAAAACATTGAAGTTATTAAAGAAACTAGTATTAGAGGTTCAGAAACATCGATGTTTGTTTAGGTTTTTCATATGAAACATCAATATTTCTGGGTATATCACCATTCAAACTTACTCGACTATAATTTTTCAACATGTTTGTTGTTTTTCTAGGGAACGTAAGCGTTTTCGTGTTTATGTGATAATGCCGTTGCTGCCCGGCTTCGAGGGCGATGTGGGCGGCAGTACGGGCATAGCGGTGCGAGCGATAACGCACTGGAATTACGCATCGATTTCCAGGTAAGTTGGGCAAACACAAAAAATAATAAATAAATTATTAAATAATCGTGTTTTCTAGGGGTCGCACTGCGATACTCACGCGACTGCAGGAGGCGGGCATTGACAAGCCCGAGAATTATATATCATTTCACAGTCTGCGCAATCATTCGTATCTGAATAATACGCCCATTACGGAACTGATCTATGTGCATTCCAAGCTGCTGATCGCTGACGATCGTGTGGTCATCTGTGGTTCGGCCAACATCAATGATCGCTCGATGATCGGTAAGCGAGACTCGGAGATTGCAGCGATCATCATCGATGAGGAGTTCGAGGATGGACGCATGAATGGCAGGAAGTATCCGAGTGGCATATTTGCTGGAAGATTGCGGAAGTATCTGTTCAAGGAGCATTTAGGTGGGTAGAGTGGGAGGAAATCTTATTAAAATTCCTTCTCTAATTGTTCTCTTTAATTTGCTCTAACTTTCTCTTCTAGGTTTACTGGATGGCGATGCCGCAACACGTAGCGATATTAGCATTAGTGATCCGGTCTGTGATCAGTTCTGGCACAGCACCTGGCGCCGCATTTCGACTAGGAATACGGAGATCTATGACGAGGTATTCAAGTGTATTCCCACGGATTTCGTCAAGACGTTTGCCAGTCTGCGCAAGTATCAGGAGGAGCCGCCGTTATCCAAAAGCGATCCGGAATTGGCCGCCAAGCGTGCCATGGAAATTCAGGTAACCAAACGATATAGAATAATATATAGATCGATCTAATGTTGATTTCCTCTTTCTTCTTCAGGGTCATCTTGTAAATTTACCCTTGGACTTTCTTAACAAGGAAGTTCTTACGCCGCCCGGCACCAGCAAGGAGGGCCTCATACCTACCTCTGTATGGACATAGTCTGCCAAAGTCTCTAAGACGCCCCGCCCCCAATTAGAATAGGTTAAAAGTTCTTATTAGGTTTTATTGATATGTTCTACCCACCAAATGCGCTTAAATGACTTATTCAAGTTGCTGTTGCCAAGTCAAAAGATAATTTGTATATACTATCTGTATCATTATAATCGTAGTAGTTACCTCTGTAGATCGATACAAACTGTTTTTGCCTTACGTGCTTAGTTAATTTATTACAACATTACTATTATTATTGTACGGTATGTCGACGTCCCCCTATTAATGCTAAGAATTTATTGTTACTTTTTATAATGTTTATACAGTATTCTAGACAAACTAAAGCGCAATTTTATATATATCAAGCCAGTTTTATTAAAGTGATGTAAAGTACGTTGGAGATTGAGGGACTTTTTATTCAATGTGATAAAGGTGCTAAAAAATACCACAAAAATGTACCAAGTGATCTGTGTGAATATATTCCCACACTGCTGCTGACAGAAGCTCATTGCGTTTGTCTGGTCTAAAGGTGATTGCTATGCAACTGATCTGTTAGACATTACAGGCTGTTCATTTACTGTGCTGTTAAGTAAGTTGGCGCTTAACAGTGCTTGTTTATGTTAAATTTTATTTGAACAGACTTCAAAGGGGGTTCTGGTTAGGGTGTTTTTAAAAAGGATTTTTCCTTTAAAAAAACTGATAAGTAAGCCGGGAACTGCTTGGACTGCTTGCACTAATAAAGCTTGCAAGAATAAAGCTACATATGAAGGGGGAAAAAACTGAGTTGCCAACTATAGAAGAGAAAATGTTTGGTAGAAGGTGGGGACTGTGAACAAATTCAATTACAGCGTATCTTCTTGCTAGTCATACCCATCAAATCAGCTCGATCCTTTCTCTGTCATTGCAATTTCGCAGAGCAATCAAATCAAAGCTTTAAACTGCAAAGCTCTCCCAAAACTTCGCACTTCAATCGCTGCATTATGCTGACTCCCTCTCACACACACACAGATACAAATCACACTAGTTGTGTGTTTGTGTGCTTTTACATTGTTTTTGCTATTGAATTTGCTAATGTGCAGTGCGTTTTCTTTGCTCGCTCAGTGCAGTCGCGTTTTGCAACGTATCTCGCGTGTGTGTGTGTTTGTGCAAAATTAGTTTAAACAATCATGCGTGTGTGTATTTAAAATACTTATAAACTACTGCACAATGTTGTGCCAAATGTCGTGCAACATTTTTAGTATTTTTTTGGTAATTTTCAGCACTTGACAACAACAAATTTTCTTTCATGGCTTTGCGCTTGGTGTGTGTTTTTAACTGTTGTTGTTATTTCTGAAGAAACGCGATTGTTGTTGGGGCAATTACCTGACAAGTAATAATATTAGAATCCGGCTCGAATGACCGTTTCTAACGCTGTCTTGACGGCGAGACACAGCAATTAGTCTCTTCCGTCAATATAATAGTCAAAAACTTTTATTTTACTGGCACTTTATTACAACAAGATCAACTGAAAAGGCGCGACTGTTGCGTTCTACATTTTTTTAAGAAAAAAGGCGTCGATTAGAGATGATAAAAAATAATATCGAATTCATATCGATAAGTTGGTCAATTAACTTGAGCGATGATTTTTAAACAATATTTTTGATGCGTTCCGCAACATCCTCCTCCCAAATATTGAGGTCGGCAGTAAATCTAGACGACATTAATATTTTAACATTTTTGAATTACATCAAGCTTAATTAATTTTACAACTGGTCTCTTATAAATATTGTTCTTAATTTTTACATCGACTATTCGTACACGTCCATCTCTTGATGGATAAGTCTTAATTATTAAACCTTTTGGCCATACATTCCGAGGCACTTCTGATTCCATTACTAAAACTACGTCACCTTCTTTTAAATTGTTATTATCCTTTTTCCATTTTCGACTATAAATTAAAAATTGTCTGTATTCTTTCTTCCACTTAATCCAAAAAATGTCTGCTAGTCTCTGAGACGATTTCCACATGTTTAAAATTCTTAAATCAAAATCATTGGTGTCTGTGTAAAAGGATTCTCTAAAATTTGGCCCTATTAATAAATCATTTGGTGTCAAGGGTTCACTGTCAAAGTCATCTGAAGGTACAAATAAAAGCGGTCTACTATTTATCATAAATTCAATTTCACAAAATAATGTTTTTAAAGTAAATTCTTTGGGGTATCTTTCTTTCAACAAGACATTTAAATATTTCTTAACAGATTGTATAAGCCTTTCCCATGCTCCTCCCATGTGAGGGGACAATGGCGGATTAAAATACCAAGAGCAACCCTTTGTTGTTAAAAACTTTGTAAGATCACTGACTGACCAATTTTCAATTATTTCTCTCATGTCCTTATCTGCTCTCTTAAAATTTGTACCATTATCTGAATATATTTCTGTAGGAAATCCGCGTCTACAACCAAATTGACGAAACACATGCATAAATGCATTACACGATAAGTCTTCGGCAATTTCAAGATGAACAGCTCGGGATGTCATACAAGTAAAAATAACTCCATAACGCTTAACATGACTTCTATTTTGTGTTATTTCAATCGGACCAAAATAATCAATTCCTATTTTCAAAAAAGCTCTTTCAGTTGGATTTATTCGACAGTTGGGTAACTGACCCATTAAAGGAATCTGTGGCTTTGCTTTTTTATTTTTACAGTATTGACAGAGGTGAATGATCTTTTTTACTGTATTTCGGCATTTAGTAATCCAAAATTTCTGACGAATATTGCAAATTACTGTTTCTGTCCCAATATGACAATTTTTAGAATGATAATAGTAGATAAGTAAGTATGTTATTGGGTGGTCTTTGTCTAGAATAATAGGGTTTTTAGAATCAATACTCATGTCTTCGTCACTTAAATTATTTAATCTACCTCTAAGTCTTATAAGTTTATCTGTGGATAAAAAAATTGGTAAGTTTTTTAAATTACTTGAAGATGAAATAGATCTATTTTGCTTAAGGCTTTCTAGTTCATTTTTATACTTGTCATTTTGTACGCTCTGGAAAATTAAATTTTCAGCATCCAATAGCTCTGCAAAAGTTAATTCATTTATCGTAGGAAATTTCCCTTTTGTTTTAAGTTTTTTCAAATATCTTAAGACCCACGCTACAGTTCTTAAAAATCGCATCCAATTTGAAAATCTTGAAACGTCAGGTAAAATAAAAGTCTGTTTTGGAGACACAGTTAAGTTTACAAATTCAGAATCACTTTGGTCATTGGCATTTTTAATAATAAGAGATAATTTTCTTGGTGGCCACAATTCTTCACCCATTCTTAAAAATTCTGGGCCTTTTAACCATATTTCGTTTGAATTGAAGTCAAAAGAAGATAATTTTGTTGCTTTATCAGCAGGATTTATTTTTGAGGGTACGTAGCGCCATTCGCTTGAATTTGTGATTTCTTGAATTTCTCCCAAACGTTGTGCTACAAATGTTTTAAACCGTTTGCTACTAGTCTTAAGCCAGTATAAAACAATTTCGGAATCTGTCCATAAATAGGTCGAGTCTATTGTAATGTTTAATATTTCTTTTATTGTTTTGGCAAGCCTGGCTCCTAAGAGAGTTCCCTGTAATTCTAATCTTGGAATGGACATTGGTTTCAATGGAGCTACACGGGACTTTGCTGCTATTAAAGTACTTTCGAATTGATTATTATAATTAAAACGTAAATATGCGCACGTTGCGTATGCATATTTTGAAGCGTCACAAAAGATGTGTAATTGAATTTTACATTGATTAATATTAAACGTGGTCATCTGTCTTTGTATGTAGAAGTTATTTAGTTTATTTAGGTTGTCACATAAAGTCTTCCAAATTGCAAAATGTTCGTCTGTTATGTAATCATCCCAGTGGATACCACTGTCCCAAATTGCTTGCAATAATATTTTGTTTGAAATCAATAAATTAGAAAGAAAACCTAAGGGATCAAATATTGACATGGTGATTTTCAACACTTCTCTTTTTGTTGGCCGTCTAAGTTGATTAAGAAGGTCGGAGTGTGACTTGGAAAATTTTAAATTATATGTAAGAATATCTTTATCATAGTTCCACATAAGTCCTAATACTCGTTCTTCTGTCAAGTTTTTCATTTTACTGTCGTCTGGTATTGAATTTGTTTGGCTTAAAACTTCCGCCGAATTTGATATCCAATTACGCATATCAAATCCTGCTGCCTTGTGTATGTATGTCACATCCTTGATTAACTGTACCGCTTTTTTGATGTCGTTTGCTCCACCAAGATAGTCGTCCATATAGTGTTTGGAAATTATGTCCTTATAGGCTTCGTCAAAGTTGTTCTGAAAGTCTAAAGCGTTTCTATTCCTAACTTGTTGAGCGATGCTTGGACTGCACTTGGCACCAAAAAATAATACCTGTATTTCGTATACGTCTGGTTCGGACAGTCGGTCAGTACCTCGCCATAAAATTCTTTGTGCACAACGGTCTGGTTCATGGACTTTGATTTGAAGGAACATCTCTTTAATGTCTCCTACAAAGGCAATCTTATGTTCTCGAAAATTCATAAGAACTGAGGACAATTGGCTGTACAAGTCTGGTCCTGGCAATAAAAAGTCATTAAGACAATAACCGTGACTTCTAGAGGCAGCGTCAAAAACTATTCTTAGCTTATCAGGTTTGTTGCTATTAAGAACGCCAAAATGTGGTAAGTAGTACGTCAAGGGTGAGATTTTATTTTTCTCTTCTAATTTCAGTTTTTTAATATATCCATTTTTAATATAGGATTCAAAAGTCTCTGTGTATTTTTTGCCATAAACAGGATTTTTATCTATTTTCTTTTCGCATAAAATCAATCTAGAAAATGCGTTGTTATAGCTCTCAGGAAGCTGCACGTCATCGCTTTTCCAGAAAAGCCCACATTGAAATCTGTCACCATTGCGTTTTAATGTCTTGTCTACAATTTCTAAACATCTTTTGTCGTCGAGTGAAGTTGGAATGTCATGTAAAGTCAATAATTCGTTTTATGACCAATAAGATTTAACTAGGTTATGCAACTTATCCAAATCGTCAATGGCTTTGTCGTTTCCTAAACAATTGTATACATGACAAGTATACTGTCTTTCGGAAATATATCTATTGAGTCCTACCGTTCCGTGAACAACCCAGCCTAGTGAAGTCTTACTAGCTACTGGACCATTAAATGTTTGATATTTTAATTTTCGTGACACTATGAGCGACCAATTATCTTGACCAATTAGAATTTTTGGCTTAGCATTTTGATATGAGCAAGCTGAAAAGTTTTTTAAAAACTTATAGTTTTCGGACACGTCATTGATTGAAAGCGTTTGCATTGGTAAGTTTAAACAAGATACAGTTCTAATTTTCCTTAATGTAAATACCTGTGATGAACTATTTTTGCCTTTTATATTTAAACTAACTACCTTTGAATCTAGTTGTTCGTACACTTCGTTATTTGTCCATTGCATTTTTAAAGGCATTGTGGGGCCATCTAGTCCTAGATCTGTCGCTACGTCTTCGTCTATTAATGAAATTGTTGATGCTTCATCAAGTAAAGCGTATGTGTCTATTGATGTTTGAGGTCCTATTAACGTAACGGGAATGACTTTTAAAAGAACTTCGTTACTACCTAAATTAATGTTACAATTAATATCAGAGTTCAAATTAGGCTTATCATTATTATTGGATATCTCTATAGATTTAGATGGAATCGTACCGTTTTTATCTTTGTGCAACAGATAATTATGACTATAGTTGCAGTTTTCTACTTTACAAGTTTTCTTACGTCTACAATCTTTTAAAATGTGATTTCTGCCAAAGCATGATATGCATAACTTATTCTGAGTTACATGCTCCCATCTTTTTTCAACTGTTTCATTTTTGAATTTTGGACAATCAGTTATGAAATGATCAATTGACTTGCAAAAGTTACAATATTTTTTGGGTTTCTCATTACTGTTGTTTTGATTTGAGACTATTAAAGTGGTTTCTTTAGATTTATTGTGACCGAAGCCTAATGCTGTGGACGCTTTTATTGTTTGACCTAACCATTCGTGAAAGACAATTACTTTTGGCTGTTCAGATTTTGTATTTTGATAATATTTCATAAAAGAGACTCGTTGAGTGATCGGTATTTTTTCCAAAATTTCGTCAAATAAAAAATTATTACGTATTTGATTAATATCATTAAACGAGAACAATGTGTGAATAAGATTTGTGATCATATCATAAAATGTAATGAGTTTGTCATATTTATCATCTTTAATTACAGGAAAAAGTCGTATTTTATCAATCATTATTTTTATTATGTAGCTACTATCACCGAAACGATTTCTTAAAATGTCAATTATGTGTGTTACATTATCTGGTAATAATAGGAGAGACTGTACACATTCTTTTGCACGACCTGTTAGTACTCTTCTTAAACGATTTATGTTTTCATAATTACTAAAATTACAAATACGAGAGCTATTTTCAAATTCTGTAATGAAAATGGGCCATTCTAGAGGGTCACCACTAAATGAAGGCAGTTCTTGTTTAATTGTTTGTCTTGCCATAAAACTTCCTAATGTATTTACAGTTTTGTCTACTTGATTAATTTTATCTGCTGTGTCTGATTTACGAGAGTTCTCTACCCACTCCTTGGTACGATTTGCTGCTGGTTGGTCATAAATAAAGCTTCTTTTCTGGTCGCTGAGGATATTTCCATCATCGTCGAATTTGGCCATTTCAATCTCTCTCTCCAGTGTTAGTTGGTTTTCCTCGTATTCCGATTGCATTTGTTTTGTCCGCAATTCCTGTTGTTTCTTTAAATGTTCCATTTGGAACTGTAGCATTTGTATTTTCACTTCTTGTTGGGAATTATGAGTAGTCGTAGACCTTATGTCTTCATCCCAATTGGTTGGAATTCCCCTCGGCAATCCACCAGTTGGAACTACTGTGTTCAAAGACTGATTTTTTTGTAAGTCTTTGTCCTCTTCTGGACTAAGTTGTGGTCTTGGTGTGTCCATTTCTTGTCTTTGCACATTAGATTTCAAAGTTTTGCCAACACTAATTTTCTATGGAACTTTTTTATGTAAATGTACGTACGTCGTCAAAATTCACATACACCCAAATTTTAGGTTTGGCAGTAATGTATGTGTGTACATATACACGAATTTGTTGCGTTGCTGTCACACACAGTTGTATTTGTCGTCGTCAATGTATGTGATAGACGCTACTCACACAGACATATCAATTGGCTGATGAAATTGCGCATTAGTTTTTTGTCATATATAACAACGTTGAAAACATGTTCAAAGGATCATGACAAATCCATATGCCGTCCAAAATAAGCTCGAAGGACCATGTTGTTGGGGCAATTACCTGACAAGTAATAATATTAGGATCCGGCTCGAAGGACCATGTTGTTGGGGCAATTACCTGACAAGTAATAATATTAGAATCCGGCTCGAATGACCGTTTCTAACGCTGTCTTGACGGCGAGACACAGCAATTAGTCTCTTCCGTCAATATAATAGTCAAAAACTTATATTTTACTGGCACTTTATTACAACAAGATCAACTGAAAAGGCGCGACTGTTGCGTTCTACATTTTTTTAAGAAAAAAGGCGTCGATTAGAGATGATAAAAAATAATATCGAATTCATATCGATAAGTTGGTCAATTAACTTGAGCGATGATTTTTAAACAATATTTTTGATGCGTTCCGCAACAGCGATAGCAGCGCAAAATACAAAGTCAAGCAACAACAAGAACAACAACACTGAGAATACTAGAAACAAGTTCTGCTGCTGCTGCTCACACAAATCTCTCTCTCATCACTCTCTCTCTCTCCCGCTCTCTTACTCTCTGGCAGAACAGTTGCATCACAAAGGCGCGCACACACACACCAACACACATACGTAATAAAAGCACGTGTTGGCTTTGATTCCGTCGCTGTTGTTGTTATTGTTGTTATCCTTTTGCTTTACATTTTGTATTCATGACGTGATTTGCTCTTTGCTTGTGTGCCTGTGTGTGTGGGTGTGTTTGATAACAACAGTTGCTGTGCTCGTGTGTGTGTGCTGTGCTCTCTCGCTTGATTTTGTTGTTATTATTTGATTTGCTTTGCTGACTTTGTGCTTTTGCTTTCGACTTTGCTTAATTATTGAAACGAATTTTCGTTGTGTGCGTGGGCAGCACGGAACATTGAAGCCGCTGCAGCCTCAGCGTCAGCCTCAGAGCGTGGGTTCTTTTTTAGTGCATGATTAAGGAAGTGCTACTCTAGGTGGAGTAGACACACACACAAACACAAAGACAGGGAGACAGAGAGAGTGGGGTAATGCGTTTGGCATGTTTACATTGCTGATGATACACACAACTACACAGCTGCGATTACACTTTGTCTAGGTAAATAAAAGCATTTAAAATGCTTTAAATGAAAATTAAGCAAATTAATTACACTGCAAATGAGTCATTTGACTTTTGTGTAACTACTGGATAAGCTTAGTAAACGAGCATATTTGCATTTTGGGGCGACTAAGTGTCTTACTCTGATGCAAGAAAACATGTTTCTGCAAAAATATTTAACCTAATAAAAATAATACAACATAACATTATGCAATAACAATAAATATAATATAAAATATAACAGCAACGAATAACAATGATGGAAAAAAAATGAGTAAATAATAAAAATTTAAAATTAGTTCTGATGCATAAAGTAAAAACTTCAACTAAACTAAACCAAATAAGATTTTGTAAACCTACCAAATACGAAAAAAGAAAGAAACCTCAAGAGAAATTTTCAAACTTCTATACAATAAGTCTGTTTGTGAAAATTTGTTATAATAAATACGATAAAAGAGGAAAATCTAAAGAAATGAAGAACAATTATTTAAAAATTTGTCATTGGAATATGTAAAAAAGCTTCAAAATTATTTATATTGTAAAACCTTTTGTATTTAAGAGAATAAAACGTTATAGCTTTAAAATTACACTTTCATTTCGTTGTTGCTTCGATTTACGGAAGTGGGAAGGGGCGTGTCCAAGTGCTAAAATAAAGTTAAGCTGTGTGCAATAATAAGAAATGTTGACACCAAGTTTGGTAGCCCTAGATCTTATAGTTTTTGAGATTTATGTGTTTATACGGACAGAAAGACGTAAATTTTATATGGCACCGCCTAGTGAGGTTATGGAGTCACAATTTTTTTTTGATGCCTTACTCATTCTGTTGCCTACATTGAATTATGTAGTATATCTTTAAATACCGTTCTACCCCGCACAAAGTTCGTAAGAATGACTAGTAGACCCCCATGTACCCACTTCGCATACAGTTTCCCCTCAAAATGAATGAATAATTTCACTTGAAAAAGTTAAATGATTCTCGTATTTCTCGTACTGCAACCGGTTGCTGCTCCCTCTTCCGTTTAAGCAGCGTGATTGTTTATATTATTTTCTCACGCAGATCAACAGGTACGACATTAGCATACAACATACTCGTACAACATTGCAGTGCAGTGCAGTTACTTGCCACACCACCCACACAGCAGTGAATCTAACCCAAAAAAAACGAAATATTGAACTTCCCTCGTGGACTTCAAAAAAACAAAACAAAACAAAGAAAAAGAAGAAGGAAAAAAATGAAAAAGAATTAAAATCAAAAGCGTGTGGGCTTGTGGCGCAACAAGCAGCAGCAGCAGCCGCACAACCGGCTTCCCGATAGACTCACCTCGCTTGCTCTCTCCCTCTCTCCCACTCTTCTTCTCTTCACACTCATTCCCCCCGTCTCTCTCTGCGCTGCTGAGTATGCCAAACCTGCTGCCACTGCACAGAAATCAAAAGTGAACATCGCATCGCTTGCATATTGCCGACGTCGTCCTCTCCCCTCCCCACCCCCTCTCTAAACTTTAACCATTCGTGTTCGTACCACACTCGTGTGGGCATTCGTGATGTCCAACGAAGTTGCGGTCGTTGCTCGTTCGCATGTTCGTTCTTGTTGTCTGGCTCGTTTCTTGCTTGCTGCTCGGTTCTAGTTGGTTGGGCACTTCGTGTGGCGCTCGTTCGTCCGCATTCGGGCAACTTCGGGTTGGCTCCACTCGGCCCCACACCAAATGGCAATCGTTGTTGTCGCGACGACGACGCCAGTCAGTCGCAGGCAGAGGCCAAAGCAGCAGCCAAAGCAACGGACCAGCGAGTGTGAGAGAGAGAGCGAGAGAGAGGCAGCGCGTTAATTGTTTCAGAGCTTTTTCCAATTCACAGTTCGCAAAGTTCGACTTACATTTCGTTTACATGCCATTTTAACACTAGCACAGCAACAACAACAACAACAAGTATAACAACAATCATAACAAATACAACAATCGCAAGCACAAACAAACGCAAACAAACACAAAAATGTTTGTGCTTTGTTCAATAATTTATTAATAGCAGCAGATCATTAGACAAGTCGGCCCCGGCTTGATAACGTGTATGTGTGTGTGTGAGTTGAGTGTCGCGTGAACTTGTGTCTGTGTGTGTGTGCGTGTGTGGGGAGTGCATTTGATTAGATTTGTTTGGCTTTCTGTTGTTAAACAAATTTGTGACACTGTTTACTCTCCCCCCTCCCCACGCATGTTTCCATTTCCAATTCAATTTCAATTTCTGTTTCGACAAACAAAACAGCAAAAAAAAGCTCAAGACAGCCAAGAACCGGTTGACTGTTTGCAAAGCTTGCACAAAAAAAAAACAAATACAAAAACTGAAAACGTTTTTTTTGTCTTTTTTCGCACACTGCAAATGCAAAAGAGCAACAAAAACAACAACAAAGAGCGCCGGAAACGAATGAAACTCATAAGAAGAAAATTAGCTGCCATTCATAATGCGCCATGTGAATACATTCACCAGTATTCACTTCAATATAATTGATAACTCGCAATTTGAATACGCAAAACAAAAAAAAACAAAAAAACGAGAAATAATTTCTGCTGATTAAGTGCAAAATATCGAAAACAAAAGAAATGTGTCACATTTAACGAAATTAATAAAGAAAAATAAATAATTTCTTAGCATAAATGTGTTTAATAAGCAAAAATAATTGAATAAAGTGCAATTTGAATAAAGTGCATAAAATACAAATGGAAATTTTGTGAATATTAAAAAATGTGAATCGAGTACAAAATTGCAATAAGCAAAAATTAAAATGAAAAAAATGATTTCATACAATTTAAAATAAATGCAATAAATTGTGAAAATTCAAAGGAATTTTAAATATATCAGATTGAATATGAAATGTTTTTCCACTAATTCATATTCTCTACTCTGTCATTAAATCTTTATTCATATTTTAAAATACCTTTTTCATTTTCATATTCATTTCTTTGTACTTCACATTCTTCTAAGTATTTCAACCACGAGAAATTTCATTTTTCCCATTTTATTCTCTTCCAATTCATTTAATTTCTCATTGATCTCTTAATCAACTTTCATTTTCCGCAGTTTCAGAAATTACAAAGTGAAGCATTAAAAGTAAAAGTAGAATAACAGTTAAAAAGGGGAAGAAGCTTAAAGCAAATAAAGAATCAACTTAGTGCGAATTGAACCAAAAAAAAAGGAGAAAGAAGAAATGTTTTGTGCTCAGTGTAAAAGTCAAGCCAAAGAAATGGCAAATGAATTAACAAACAAAGGCAATTGAAAATAAAAGAAGAACAACGAATACAAACAACAAAAGGAAAGTGCAACAAAATACAAGTGCAAAGAAGTAGCAGAAGAAGAAGAGTGAGAAAATGTCAGGCATAATAAAACAGTCAAAGGACAATGCGTCAAAGACTAAAGAAACCGCTAATGAGACAGCAACAGCAGCAGAAATACTAACTAAAGCGAAAGCAACAACAGCAGCAGCAGAAACATCAACAACGACAACAACAATCATCGAAAACACAACAACTACAACAACAACAGCAGCAGCAACAATTGCTAAGAAAACTTTAACCTCGACTGCGGCTCTGTTGCTGTTTGATCAGCTGAAAAACGGCGTCAATTTGAACACGCCGACAACAGTTGGCGGCGCCAAAGAAGCCAACAGTGCCGCAACTGTCGTTGCCCCCGCGTCTGCTGCCACAATTTCAATTGCAACATTAGCACCGCCAACCGCTGGCGTCGCTTCACTGCCAAATATTGACTTAAAGCCGCCACCCAAACCGCCCAACAGACCGACGGCAACAGCAACAGCAACGCGTCCCTTTACCACGCCCCTACTGCTGTTGCCGCCCACCAGCAGCGTGGGCATTGTGCAGGGCACTAAACGTGCCAGGGATACAGCAGCAGCAGCAACAGCAACAACAAAAACAACAACTGCTGCAGCTGCAACAACAACAGCAGCAACTGCCACATTGTCATCGGCTGCTGTAGCTGCCAAATTGGATATTAACGCATTGCGATCTCAGCTCTATCAGGGCGCCAGAAAGACTGCAACAACAACAACGAGAACGGGCACTGGAAAGGGAGTAGGAGCAACAACAACAATTACAACAGCAGCAGCGACTGCTCGAGCAGATCGTGTGCGTGGAAATAGCACAAAGAAACGCTGCCTGGATCGCTACGATTCATCAGAGTCATCAGACAGGTGAGTAAATAATGAAATTGCTGCTTCAAAAAATTACTAAGAAAACATAACTAGACTGAAGCGTTCTTATGTACAGCTGTGTGGAGAATACAAAAGAGATAGACAGATGGATTTGAAGAAGAATGGAAAATTTACGATTTGAAGAAGCAGATCATTAGATGGAAGATGTATGATTTAAAGAAAGAGATCTACAGTTGAAAGATCTACGATTTAAAGCAGACGATCTTCAGATAAAAGGCTTCTGATGTAATGAAGAAGATCTTCATATGAAAGATTTACTTTTTAACGAAGAAGATCATCATTTGTTGGCTAGCTTGGCAACCTGTTGAAGACAGCTAGTTATTTCTGTGACGTAAGAAAGAAAGAAAGAATCTAAGGGAGTTCTCTTACAAGGCGCTTTAAAAACATCTTTACTAAATTTTTCAAGCAAAATAATCTTTAAATTGAAAATCACATCAAATTAAAGCTGACCTAACCTGTTAAACACAGCTAGTTATTATTGCGATTTTATTATTGTTCCCCTATAAGGCTCTTTTGGGATCTTCTCTATTGAATTTATAAAGCTAAATAATATTAAAATTGAAAATCACATCAACATAAAAGTGACCTATGAGAAATCTCTAGATTCTTTAAAGGAACCTTTGCAATTCATGTTGACCCATACTCAATACTGCTCTATATGCTCATCCACTAAAATTGTTTCTTAAATAACTTCTATAATTCTTGAACGACTACAGTCAAATTGTAAGCAATCAATTAAATGCTGATATTAATTCTAAATACCAAAAATAAATATTCTAGCTTTAAAAGTAGCTCACTTCAATACGTTTTTATACGATTAACAAAGGTAAAAGTGGGCGTGGCCAATGTCAACAACAAACTTTATCCAAAGGCAACTATAAGACATATTTTTACCGAATTTGATAGCTCTGGCACTTATAATCTTTGAGTTAAAGATGTTCATACAAACAAAAAAAACAATATAAAGAATAAAAGGACGTAGGGACAAGGCTATATCTTGGCCAATTAGAAGATGTACTTTATTTGCGGCTCACTTAATGATAAATGAACTCGAGTGATATCTAAATGAAGCACAGACTTCTTGCTAACCTCTCCACATCTATTTGTATCTTGTATCTCTTGCCCTAAAGTAGCTTAACAATTTTCTAAGCAGACACTTGAGACAGAGAAAAAGTGAGCTAAAAACGGAAATGTACTCGTAAATTGTTGTTGTTGTTGTTATCTCAGCGTTGCTGAGTTGTGTTTGCCAAAATTGAGCTAAAAACAGAAATACTATAAATATTTTTGCTGAGATACTTTGCCAACTGCAGTGCAGACGCAGATACATTTGTATCTTGCCAGAGGAGGGAGTGTGCCTGTGTCTCTATGTGTGTATGATGCAATTGTGTCATTAAACAATTTCGATAATTTATCTGACAGATAATTTCTCGAGAATAGCGCGCACTTCACGCTGCTGATTAACTGCAGTTGTAGCTGTATCTGTATCCGTGAGATACAAGTTTACAAACAAATCAAGGTGCTCGCGGCACGCGCACGCTGCTTTTACCTCGTCAGCTGTGAATTTATTATGACTTACAGACACAGGTACATGTGTGTGTGTGTATCTAGATACTTACTTAACCGCACAATGCCAACTGATTTCCGCTCATTAAAAATGCGCAGCGGCAGCAGCAGCGACGGAGGCAGCGCCGCTTGCATATGCAAAGTGCATTTTGTATCTTTAAGATACGCAAAACATGCGTTCATTTATCAACGTGTACGCAAGCGATTCTGAATTTATGGCGCGTGGGCGAGACAAGCTTCCTGCTGCTGTATCCCTCAGATATATTTCTACAAATGTATCTCACTTTGTGTGTTTTTCTTTTGGCTGCGCTGCAACATAAGCAAAACTTTTCACTGCTGCTTGCTCTCTTTGCATGCTAATTAATAGTTGTTGTTGTTGCTGCTACTGTTGTTGTTGTTGTTGTTGTTGCATGCAAATCATGCATAAATTTACGACGTTTGCCGTTGCCGTTGTCGTCACCATCGATAAGCCCAGCCTCGCTGAGTCGCTTCCACACGCAACGCACGCATATCAAACGCCATCTATCCACTATGAAGTATTGTATCTTTTAGTACATTTTACTGCCCAACAGCCACAGATACAGATACACCACATACGTATCTTTCTACTGTGCTCGCCTCGGCTCTGCTCGGCTGCCCGTCGTCGTCGCTGTCGTCGTTTCTCATCGCTTCGTGCGGCGTCGCGTCGCTGTCGGAAATAATTTTAACTTTTGGTCGTTGAACTCTTTTTGATTTATTTATTTTTTTTTTGTTTTTTGCGTGCGTTTGTGTGTGTGTGTGTGTTTCACATCGGTCACAAAAAACATGAAAAACATTTGTTTTTTTTTTTAATTTGTTTTGCTGCTCATTTTGTTGCAATCTTTGCGCTGCATTTAATTTTTATGGCGCATCTTTGGGATGCCAAATTGTTTCTTTTATGTCTCTTGATTGCATTCAGAAGTTCTTTTTTCGTGCACAAATAAATACGTTTTTTTAAACGAGTGTGATAAAGAAAAACCAGTTGCGTGTGGCTTTTGCATAATTTAATTAGGGGTAATAATCGTACATTGTTTTTTCTTATATTCAATGAGAAGTGTGTGCTGACAATTAATGTGTTTGTTATAATTTATCTGCTAGATTGTTTATGAGGAAAATTAAATGGTGTAGGGAATGCAAGTAGCAAGAATTATTAATTAATTTAATTATTTATTATTTAATTATTTATAAATTAGGTAATACATTTGTAAGCTTCCTTAAGAAGATATTCTCCCAACTATATTCCAAAAATTAACTAAAAATAGGATCTGAATTTGACGAAACCTTAAAGCAATTAATTCCTAACTTCTTACAGAATATTTGCAATTTTATACAAAATTATTTACACCTTCGACAATACAAAACTGTTAAGCTAAATTATTATATTATTATTATTGTAACTTATCATTTTTTAACAATTATTACTGACCCCCTTTTTTCTGGCATATTTTTTGGCCTTCAACTTTGCTGTTGCTGTTCTTGGTGTTGCACTTGCCGCAGACTTCTGTGGGGCACATTAAATGCCATTAAAATTTAATTTCATTTACAAAAAATTAAAAAAAAAATATTTGCGCATTTTAATGCTGTGGCATCTTTGGCAAAGCATTTAGCTTTAATTATCACAACAACAACGACAACAAAAGCAACAACAACAACAACTTTGAGTCAGCTGCAGTTTGTACACAGTCATCATCGTTTTACTGTTGCTGTTGTTGCTTCGCTTTGTTGTTTATTTTTCATAATCAACGCAGTTCGCAGTTTGTTTTGTTTGTTTTTTTCTTTTTCTGCAACGCGCTCTTTGCTATTGACTTGGTACGCTTTTTTTTTACAGGTTTTTCCACATTTTCCATGCCACACACAGACACAGAGACACACACACACACTCATGGGATCCAAAGTGCGCTGCGACCCGCGACCCCCACCAAGTTGATTCCAAGTGCGACCCACTGCTCCAATGGCGCGAGCGCCTTTTGCACAGTTACCCCCTGTCCCCCGCATCCTCCGCCCCCTCCTCCTCTTAATGTCAGTTGCAGCTACAATCTGTTGTTGTTGTTGTATGGTTGTTTAGTCTTTGCTGCTGTTGTTGTTGTTGTTGCAACTCTTTTTCCTTTTTGCCGAGTCATGCCAGCACGCCTCAATTGTCGACACACTCACACTGTGCCAGTTGCAGTTGCAGATACACAGATACAGATACAGATACATTTACAATGTTGCAGTTGCAGGCACACAGATGCACAGATGCAGCATGCACAATACGATATTGTGTAATCGCCCACGTTGATTTATCTCGTTTAAGTGACTTCAAACGACGATGATGACGACGAGGATGGCGATGCCGATGACGATGACGATGACGATGACGATGAAAGTGTAATGTAATAACTCGCAATTGCCGATTGCCAATTGCCAATTGTCAGCTATACCCTGTAATCCAAACACTTGTCAGCGTGAAAGTAGTAAATTCATTATTAAATTGAGTTTATTAAGTGTAAAAATAAAGGGGGTGACTATACAGGGCATATTTATAGGGAGAGTTTATGTTTATTCGCAATTAATGTGATTTATCTATGAGTTGTAGATTTGTTTGCTTGAATTTTAAATAAAACTCTGGCTTTTTAGTGCAAGATAAGGTATTTATATTAAAATTTGTCAGTTTGGTCTATTTTTTGTTCATTTATATGTTTTTCTGTCTGTATGAACACGTATAACTCGGAGATTATAAGAGCTAAAATTGTCAAATTTGGTAACAATATATTTTATTAATGCACAAAGCTAATGTAAGTTTGAAAACTTGGCCACGCCCTCTACAGCGCCCATAAATTAATATTAATCAAATTACAAGCGTGCTTCTTAAGCTAGAACATTTATTGTTCATTGCTCTAACTTTCTGCCAGAGTATAGGGTATCTTACAGTCATCTCATACTCACACACACCTGCAGTTGCTTTCAATAAATGTCTTGCAGTTGTCGCTTCTGCTGCTACTGCTGCTGCTTCTGTTGCTGCCGTTGCTGCTGTTGTTGTTGCAGCTACAACTCGCTCGTGTTGTTGTTTATTTAGTCGTGCTGCATTTCTGCTGCAACTTCTTAATGTTATTTGCAATTTTTGGCATTGCATTTGGCATTGTTTTCATAGCCGTTGCATTGTTTGGCATTCCCCCAACTTGCTGTTGTTGTTGCTGTCCCTGTTGTTGTTGCTGTTGTAATTTTTGTTGTTGCTGTTGTTGTCTATGCAGGCAGCTGCTCAAAATGTTTAAATGTTAAGTTCAAACTTCGCTTTTGGCAGAGCCACGTTGTGAATTGTTGCAGTTGTTATGATCATGATCGTGATTCGCTGCATAAATGTGGCATTTATTGAATCTGTGATGGTTAATTAGGTAAAGGTGTTTGTGGAGAAGTCTTCTGTATTTATTCTATGTTTATTCTAGAATAAAACTTCTGTCTCTCTTGCTAAAACTTTATCTCTTTCTCTCGCTCTAAGTTTGCTAAGGATTTGATCTTTTCCCTCCTTATCTGCTACTTATTTTAAGTTTCATCTTTATATCTACACTTCATCTATCTATCTGCTCTACTTAAACATTACACACACACTGACTCACCCACATACACACTTACCACTCAACCTCCATGCAGCTGATTACCCTTCGGGGGGGCGGGCAACTTAAAGCCGCCTGCATTAGTGCCACGCCCAGCAAGGCTAACGCTGAAAGCGATTACACTCGATTACCAAAATGAATATGTTGAGTGGCCAACTAATTTGCAGCAACTACAGCCACAACAACAGCAGTAACAACAACAACAACAGCAACCATAGCGACAACAAAAACTTGTCTAAGTAGCCGAAATGCAAACTAAAAAAAAAAGCCTTCCAAGCCAGTTGCAAGTTTTCTGCTCTGTTTTCTGCTTTCTTCTTCTTCTTTACTTCCCCTTTCGTTTCGGGCTAGAAAAATTTGCTCCGCTATGCATCGTACAACTTGCAACATGCCAACGCGCGTTGCCAAACTTTGGCACTGCCTGCTGCCACGCCCTCTTTGCCCGCCGCCCGCACAGAAGTAGACAAGCAACTGCAGCCGTGTTGCACAGTCGCCAACAAAGTTGGCCACATTGAGAATGGGCTGCTTTTTCTCTACACTTACAGGAAGGTGGGTATTTTGATAGGGTTGAGAGGTTTGTGAGGGTGTAGAGTGGGGGGAAATATATGTGAAAATTAAGGAGAAGAAAATTAAATAAAGTAAATAAGAAAGTAAGTAAGCGAAATTCCTCACATTTATTATTGAAAATTAAAATGAAGTTATATAGATTAATGATATAATAAAAAAGAATTGAAAACAAGAAATATACTTGATATAAAATCAATTTTATATATACGAGGGTCGTTTGATAAGTCCGTGACTTTTTGTATTTGCCGCGCACCTGCTCTAAATACAATACTGCTCCTGTCAGCAGTTATCGATTAACAGCTGACTGTAAAATTTTGAGAAAGCTGCGTTTTTTGGTTTGCGTTTTATAGGCATTGAAAGCAGACGATCTCGTGAATTTTAACGAAAATGGAGATCGAGATCGTCTGCTTTCAATGCCTATAAAACGCAAACCAAAAAACGCAGCTTTCTCAAAAACGACCCTCGTACTATAGGAAATTTTAAGGAATTCATAAGAATTTATGTTTTATTTGGTATAAAATCAATTTATTAATAAAGATCTCAATATCACTTATAACCTTTAAACATTGTAAATAATCAAAAGAGGGTTTTAAAACAGGTCTCTTTTCTGTCTCTCTGTCTGTATGAACCTCGAGATTTCGATAGCTATTAGACCTAAAGACACAAAATTTGGCATGAAGCATTCTAAATATCTTCCCCAAAAAAGTTTATATCAAATTTAGCATACTACGCCCTCTGTCCATAAAAATGGATTACTTCCTACAATTAATCTAAACTATTCATATCTGAACTTTCTTCTTCAGCATACAAATAGATGAATACTATATGCAACTCTTTTCTGACCTAGATTTTCTCTTTTACATTTATATAGTGCATTAGTCAGTCGTTGTAATCATTAAAAGCTTTTCCATTTTGGACTCTGTCGTTTTTTTTCGTATTTTTGTCTGATTTTCTTTTTTTCATTGTAATTTTTTTATAGTCTGCAGTTGTTGTTGCCGTTGTTGTTGTTGTTGTCGTGCAAGTGTTGGCTGGCACAGTCAGTCAGTTCTCCGTTGCCGCTGGTCTTCCCTTACCCCCCTCTCTTCTCTTCACCTTCTCTTGGGCTGTTTGCGCCTCCTGCTGTCAGCCCTTTTTTTGCTTTGGCTCTGGCTTTGGTTTTTTCCACTTGTTTCAACTGCGTTGCATTTTTTGCTTCTTGTTTTGTTTTTTATGCACTCACACACATATGTACATATATATATTTATATGCATATGTATATGTTTTATTATTATTATTATTAAGACAGCAACAAAAGAGATGCACAGATGCTGTGGCTTCCCTGCTGCAACTGTGTGTCTGTGTGAAAAGCAGTTTAAACACGAAATTAGAGCTTCGTTTCCCCCACTGCGCTGCTCCCCTCTCCCTGCTCCCTTTATCCTCTAGTGCCCCCCTTGCTTGTGTTGCTTCTCCCGCCCCAAGCTGCACATTAAGTCGTAATAAATGCTGCTCGCTCTGTTGTAGTTGTACATTGACCTCAAAAAAGCCTCCGTGCGCCTTCCTCCTGTTGCATGCCACGCCTCTCTTGTTGAGGATGCTGCTCGTTGTCGTCGTTGCTGCTGCTGCTGCTTCTCGTGCACATTTTACTAAATAGCTTCTATTTACGTTCCATGGAAAATGCATTCGCAATTGTAAAGTGCAGAAATTTGTTCTTGTTTTTGTTTTTCTTTTTGTTTTCCCAACTTGCGCACGCCGCGCTTGCTACTTTGTCTCCGACTACAAGCAAAGTGCAAACAATGCCACAGGGGAGAGGGGGGACAGAAACGTGCGCGACTTTTGGGGCCATAAATCAAATAGGCAACACTCTCTGCGCGCGGCAAGGCAGCTCGCCGAACGGGTGCCTCAGATTTATGCAAAAGTTTTTATTATTTATGTTATTTGCTTTTTGGCGAATTTGATTTCGAGTGGAACATCTTAGCTATTTATTGGCTACGAGTGGGTGAAGAGCAGCAGCTTAAAGGAAGACAGAGAAGGAGAGAAGGCAAAGAGGGAGCAGCACATTGAGTTCTTGGTAAAGTGTAAAAGGGAAACAAAATGGAAAATTCTTTTGAAAAATGGGAATAAATAGCTGAGTAACTTAAGTAATCGATGGAAAAGGGTTTAACTTACAAGACTATATAATATTTAAACTACTAGCCTTAAAATGAAGCTAGAAATTCGTTTCTTTTTTGATTTATAGAAACAGAAGGTGGTATGGCTAAGTTCTGAAACTTACTTTACCTGCGCACAATAATAATAAATATTGTCACCAAATTTGATAGCCCTAACTTTTACAGTCTTAATGATATAAACGTTCATACAGACAGACCTGGCAAATATCTGTCCGTAAACACTGTAAATACGTGAGATCAACACGTAAATCACTTTACACTTTAATTCAGCTAAAGAGCTAAAGATGAATGCGAAGCAGAATGAGATAATCGACACATTTATCTCACATACTCGTATCTCAACCCATTTGAACTCTATAGATAGCTTCACATGGTCCACTTTCAATTCTTCTCTTTCTACTCTTTCTACTTTACAATTCACACAGCATTCCAATTAACCAAGCTGAATGCCGAGCGGTTTTTTCTTTTATTTTAGCCCGATGTTGGCCAATTGGCTTAGCATAATCTAATTAGAGCCACAAACGCGTCTCAAAGTGTCGCTGAAATGGCGTTAAGAGGAAAAACCTCACATGGAAAAAGGCCAGAAAGCAAATAGTAGAGGTATTTTTTTCTTTGCTGTAAAGCGAACGAGATAAAATAAGCATTTAGAAAAGGCAATGCCAGCAAAGGGAATACAGAATGAGTAGTTGAGGAAATGATTTGAAGAAAGGCAGAGGAGTTGAGAATGGACTAAGCAAGAAGAGCGGGAAGAGTGAAAATAAAGTAAGGTAGGGGAATAGGAAATTGGAATAGATTTATGTAGATTTATTTATTATAAATATGTAAGGGAGATTAAGATAAATATGAAAAATAAAGAGCATATTATAAAAGCATTTGTACTTAGAGTATTTTATTTATTATTTTCGATAATGAAAGTTGGATTTTTATTAAAAAGTCTAACAGATCTTCAATTTTTATGCATTAATTAGATAGTTGATATAATAAACTCTTTTATCTATTTCCTAATCTATATACAAGATATACCTTTTTATACATAATGTTCAATATTGACATAAATACCTATATCCCATAATTAAATTATTATTATATAATATAAATCATTGCCCCATTGCGCAACCCGTATATGATATAATGTTCTCTCTCTTTGGAGCTGCGATTATAACTGTGATTTAAGCTCTCTTGATTTCTGGCAATTTGCCAATATTTAGACGCATAATTTATGCACCGCTGCGATTTATGCAAATCGCAAATTGCCAACCAAATGCTCATCAAAAAGAGCTCGGTCAAAACCTAATGGCATTCTAATGTTGCCCACCAAAATCAAAATCATATTAGCCCACTTGAGTGTGTGTGTGTGTCCGTGTGTGTGTGTTGCTCATGTTTTGCTTTTGGCTTTAGTCATACGGGAACACACACTCGCACACACACACACATACTCAGTTGCATATCAACGGCAAACGCTGGAAATTTTCATTAATTATAACGTCAGTTCGCGAGCCTTACATTGCATTTTCGCCAGGCAGGCAGACAGTTGTCTACCCCTCTACCTCTCCGGCTTCTCTTGTCCCGCCCCTGTCGTCTCTCATGCTACCCACCCATGACGTGCAGCTGAAATAACAACAAGGCATTTGCCATTGCAGCGGTAAAGCCAACAAATCCCCCCTGCTTTCCACAGTTTTTCCACCTCTCTCGCTCTTCCTCTCTCTCTCTCTGTCTCTCCCTCCTCGCCACAAACGTTTCGAACTGGGCGGCTATGCTATGTGGTCAGACATGCATCCCGGACAAGTGACGGCCGTTGCCAGGCTCTCATTTGCTATACCCTGTAAATGGTTAGCATGCACAGAGAGTTTGATATGTATTGCTGGCGTGGAACTGTTTGAAATTAAGCTTTATTTAAATATGTAAAAAGTGTTCTAATTATTGTGTACATATGTCAATCAAATAAATGGTTTTATCACGCATATAAATCAATATTTTTAAGTATTTAAAAGGGACGTGGCAAAGTTTTTAAATAAGCAATATCTAACTCTAATGCTAAGACATATTGTCAACAAAAATAGTAGTCCTAACCTTGACAGTCTCTGAGATAAAGGTGTTCATACGGACAAAACGGACGAAGAGAACCTTTATTCCCTCGACAGTTGACTTTGATCAAGGAGAAAAACACTTTTTGGCTTCGGAGATGCCTCAATCTGCCTATTTTAAGTATTTTCAAACATAAAAAGTAATATGACCCTTCTACCCTATAAAGCGAATATAAATACAGGGTATATTATATCAAATTGAATGAATTATATGCGTAAATTACTTGTGCAAGGTAACTGTCAGCTCGGCAGACTCGCCTAGAGCACTCTACTTCTTTTTTTTCTGTGCGCCAGCAAAAATTAGTCATTAACTTTTTAAGCATCGACTGGACAAACATGGCGTATGAGTGATGTGCATGACGGTCGCACACACTCGCTAAACCCCTTAACCCTCCTTCCTCCCTTTACCCGCATTGCAGCGATGTTTGTGCGAATGCATGGCTGTGTGTTAGTGTGTTTGGGTGTGCGGTAGCGATAAGCCCCGACAGTCGAACTCGTATTCGCGGGCATGTGGCAATTATGTTTGCCGCTATGTCAAGTGGACGACGTGAAGTTGGCTGCACTGTGCGATGCAATGCAATGCGATGCGATGCAGTGCGTCGAGCTGCACACTCCGCGATAGAGACTCTCATGTTGCACCTGAGGCTATCATTAAGTTTATTGCATGAAAATGAGCCGAACTTAGGGGCAGAGCAGAAAGGCAGACAGGTAAACTGACAAACCGACAAACTGACAAACTGTCTGTCTATCTTTCTATCTGTCTACCTGTTTTGGCGCCCCTCTTTTGTAGAAGAGCTCAAAATGGGCTGAGATTATGCGGTGAGTTGTGCAAATGAAGTTTGGAATTATTACGGAGCACTTAGTGCATAATAACTGATGAGAACTCAAGTGGATCATGGCAGCTGAAACTATCAGTTCGACTTCTTTACTCCCAATGAAGTTGTTCAGCTTGTTCACTAAGATATTACTATAATTCCTTTATAATTACTTATTTTACTTGTATAATAATTCCTTCATAATTACTTATTTAACTAGATCAATTCTTCTTTCTGTTATCCATTTTAGCTTGAACTTCATCAACTTGTGCCACATTTCCGTTTTAACTTCCTCCCCTTCACATTAATTTCAGACTGACTTTTGCTTTTCATTTCCGTTTTAGCATTGGCTTTTCTTTGTATTTTTTTTGTTGTGTTGCTTCGTACATTTTCTAATTCTATTTCTGTTTCTAGGGACCGTTGTTAGCCCAATTTCTTTTGAGCAGCTTTTTTGCTAACTTGACATTGACCTTGTCTTGCTGTAGCTCTTTCTCCCTCCCTCTCTCCCTTTATCTTTCTCTACTTTTCTCTCTACGTCTCTCTGTGTGTCTTTGTGCGTTCTACTTATTCACTCAAGCGAGACACGCTCACACACATATATACAAAGCCAGTAAGTAGCTTTTGGAACCAAAAGTGTAACTGAAAAGCCAAATCGAATTGCATAAGGCAAAAAGGTAAAATGAAGAAAAATTGAAGTTGAAAACGAATTGCAGATACGCTTTAAAGCGAAACAAACTTGAAAGTACTTTAATTTCTATGGAATATTTGAGCAATAAAAAGTAACGACGAAAAGGTTCATTGAAAGTGAGAGTAATAAAGAGAAGAAGAGAGGGAGGCGAGAGGAGGTAGACAGAATAAGAGCGCTAAAAGACAATCGAAATTTCCGGTCTCCAGGACGGGGGAGGATTGATTTAAGAGCCAACCGAGCTAACAAGCCATTATAATCGGCTTAACGTGCGTCACTTTGACATTTGGCTCCACATTCAATTGAATTGTCAATTGAAAATGATTATTGTTGTTGCCTTTATTGTTGTTGCTGGTGTGCGTGTGTTTGGCCACTGCACTATGGTCCAGAATTTGTATTTTTTGGCATTAAGTCAAAATTTTTATGTCAATATATCGTCCTTTAGCAATTATTTTCTAAAAGAAAAATAATCAAATTAATAAAAAACAAAAACAAAATTGACCAAAAGCTGTACGTAAGCTTTTTATGAGTTTTTAAAGGTGCTGTGTTAAACAGTTGATTGTGAGAAGGTAATTCCCGTCAAATTATTTGCTTACTTTTGCACGTGGTACGATTGTTAATACGCATCCATAAATTATAGTAAAATATGGAAAATAAAAGCCAAGGTATGTTGTTTTTAACGTATGTAGTTAATATATGTGTAGTTGTACAGTTTTTGTGTTGTGTAACATCCAATTTATGTGTATTTTCACAGAAAATTCTACCGTGTCCTCTGTGTTTCGTGGAGTATAACTAATTTTCTGACAATTTCTGACAAAAGTTAAAAACGTCAGTTTGTACCTTTAACTTTTGTCTTTGACGGTAAAGTAATATGTTTTGCTCATTTTTGCTCGTTTTCTAACAATTTGATTTTATATTGACCACTTCGACTTCAGACATAAATGTGATGAAACTCATGAAATAGAAGTTACCTATGAAATGCACATGACTCTTATTGATGCAAAAATCCTTAACGTATTAACAGATACTAAATCTACTCAATGTTGTCCGATCTGTGAAGTCAGCCCAACACAAATGTTCAAAAATGTTCACATTCTGATTCTGATTCGAGTTCAGATTCGGAAATTTATAATGTAGAACTAGAAGAAGAAGAGGGCGATTATTCCTAAAACAACATATATTTTACACGTATACACATTTATTATATTTAAAAAAGCAATAAAATTTCGTTGACACCTGAGTCATACCAGTAGTTACTATGGGAGGCCAAAGAGGGCGTGGTCGCACGGACTCCAAATTTTGTGTGCAAATTATATGTGTATTAAGATTAAAATGTACAAAGTTTGAAGTGTGTAGCTTAATTTTTAGACTTAATGCCAACAAAATCGAATTCTGGACCACAGTGCACTGATTAGACATTGATTGTGTTTAAATGTTGCTCAGTTGTCCATGCAAACCGAAAACCGTAAAACCATTTAGAAATTTATTGTATTTGCGCGTGAAATTAGTTTGCGGTTACCACTGTGCGGGCAGGCTAAAATTATAATTACCAACAACTACAACAACAAGAAGAAATGATCAAATTAACTGCATAAATAAAATGGGAATGTAAATAATAGATAAGCAGCTATTTAACCATAGAAATTGGGTTTTCTTTTGCAAAAATTGTATGAAAATTCATTGACAATAAATCAATTCGAATGGAATTTAAGTATAGCCCATTTGGCGGCACCTAATCACCATTAATTTCATAGTTTCAATGGGGTTTTCTCAGTTTATGTTTCCCCTCTACAATCTTCAAAGCAACGCCCCCCTTTGGTAAATGCCAATTTACACTAATATTCGCTCATATATAACTATATATTTATAGCATATGTTATAATCGCAATTGTAATCAATGTGTTCGGGCTTTTTCACACGCCTTGCCCGATTGGCCTGTCATAAAACACAGCAATTTGTTCGAGTAGAAGCGTCTAACAGTAGCATAATGACTCAATATAATATAGACGATCGAAAGGGCGCTGGTATGGCACAGTGGCACTAAACTTAACAAAATTGTGGCGGAAATGTAAAGAAGGAGAAGCAAGAAAATGTAATTTAATCACCTTTTATTAAAACTATATAAATATACATAAAAATACCTGAAAAATACTTGTTTTATTTATTTTACTATCATCGTAAAATATGAATATGCATATAAATACCAGTAAAGTACTTAATTTATTTATTTTACTATCAAAACTAAGTATACCTATATTCCTCAACCTAAACCAAACTCACTTACCCTTTCGACAGGTTGTTGTCTTGATTCCTCTACTCTCGCCCCACTGTGCACGGCTGTCAGCTGTTTTTTACAAACAATTCTATTTATACATATACTATATATTTATTTTTTTTTCTTTTCGTATTGAACGTGTCTTTCATTGATTGAGTAATTGACAACAACGACAACAGCGTTACGCCTTTGATTACGTTTTATCGCACTTTTTTTGCTCCCATGTTTCACGCTTTTTTACAGTCTACATTGAAAGGTGTGCGTGTGTGTGTGTGTAGTTGCTTTTTGCTCACAGTTTCTGTATTAAACTCAAGCACACAGACACTTGAAAGTTTCACTGTCTATGCCCACTTACTTCAACTCTCGATGAAGTTCTCGAGCTGAGCGCTTTAATTGCTCGGCATCGAAATGTAATTAACATTGCAAGTCTATGTGGCAGAGGCAAAGCAGAAGCCAAGTGTGCCGCACAGCAGGGTAGCTAGGCAGTCAAGCAGACGGTGAGTTAAGAAGTTAAGCAGACAGACAGACAGAGAGACAGAGAGATAGACAAGCAGACAGACAGATAAAAAGACAGACAGGTAAGTAGACCGACAGATATAAAGGCATACAAGCATATAGACAAACAAACATACATTAATACAGGCATACAGACATACCGACAGAAAGACAGACCAACAGACGGACAGACAGACCGATATTAATAAAGACAGACAGACATACATAAAAATAGACGGACAGACAGACAGAATGACAGACATACAGACATAACGACATACAGACATACAGACATACAGACATACAGACATACAGACATACATACATACAGACATACAGACATACAGACATACAGACATACAGACATACAGACATACAGACATACAGACATACAGACATACAGACATACAGACATACAGACATACAGACATACAGACATACAGACATACAGACATACAGACATACAGACATACAGACATACAGACATACAGACATACAGACATACAGACATACAGACATACAGACATACAGACATACAGACATACAGACATACAGACATACAGACATACAGACATACAGACATACAGACATACAGACATACAGACATACAGACATACAGACATACAGACAGACAGACAGACAGACATACAGACGGACAGACAGACAGACATACATACATACAGACATATAAACATACAGACATACAGACATACAGACATACAGACATACAGACATACAGACATACAGACATACAGACATACAGACAGACAGACAGACAGACATACAGACGGGCAGACAGACAGACATACATATGTTCATACAGTCATATAGACATACATACAGACAGACAGAAAGACAGACTTACATAAAGAAAGACAGACAGACAGAAAAATAGACAGACAGACAAGCAGGCAGACAAAAGGATTGACAGACAGACTGACAGATAGATATTTAAAAGTTTCAACACAATTCACTTCGGAAATCCCTCCAAAATGAATTCAAATTGCATAACCTGTAAGAGTTGAACTATTTCCCACTCTTAAAAATAAATATTAATTTACAATCTAATTCCAGTATGTTATCTACCTCAAACTATTTCAATGAATATGAACTAACTTCAATTACAACTTGATTAAAATGTAATTACAGTCTAATTGCATTGAGCAATATTTCCTCAGGAACTCAGTTCGATTGGGTTTGCTTGGTCAGATTACTGTGCTTTTACAGCTTACGGATAATGCCAAAATGTTTTGACAACATTTAATGTGCAGACATAATGTTAAGTTTAATAAACACAGCTGCCTTTTTATGCAATTAGCCGCAAACATTTTGCTCAATTACGCAAAAATATCAAATTTGAAATGCGCGTAATTACGCGGCTTGCGGCAGCCACAAAACAAATACAAATACGTGTACACACACCCACACAACATTTAATTGTATTTCAAATGATTTATATATGATTGATAAACTTTTTGTGTGTGGGCATAACGGGGTGAATTGTTTTTTTAAATACATTTAATGAAATATGATGTTTTAATTAATTGTTAAATCAAAACATTTTACAAAACATAAACGAGTTTGGTTTTTTCTAGTTTTCTATACACAAAATATCACTTGTCTACGAGGTATTTATGACAACATCAGTTTCATCTCAAATATTGAATAATTAATTTTTATTTATGATATTATAAAAAATTGTTTATCTACTGAAATATGGTAGAAATGTTTTTTTCAAACATTTACAAATTTGCATTTTTCTGCCACGGCTTTAACTGCATTTTAATTAAATTTTCATGTTTAGTTCATTAGCAATTCAATTTGCCATAGCCAACAAAAAGCAACAATAGTGAACGAGGAACAGAGCACTATAGTGGGAGAAAGGGAGTGTAGGAGAGAGTGAGGGAATGGGAACCATAAAAAAGGTTGCATAATTGCAACGAGTCGTGGCAGTGGAATAAAAGTGTTTGGGGCATTAAAAGTTTGTAATAATAATTGCAATTGAATACTAATTGTTAGATCATTTTGAGTGTGTAGCTCTTAACTGATTAGTTTACATTATTGATTGCAAACACTGTTGTTCTCAAAGCTAATTAAGAAGATTGTAGCCAAAGTAACAGTAAGATGAATAGACTGACAAAAGGGGAAGCTGTAATAGAAATATAAAGGAAATAAATTGAGTTGCATGTTAAAGTAATTTCAGGAGTTTAAAGAACATATAAATATCAACTAAAGGAACTCAGGAATATCAGAAATACCTGTGCAACTTCTTAAATAATCCTCTTAAGCCAAGACAATTTGTTAGATTGAACGTACATTTAATATATTGTAAATTTTCACAGTTTTTTCTTTTCTAAGATTCTACCAGTTAATCACATTCATTGGAACTACCTGTTGCATGTTCTTGAAGTCTTAGCTCTCTCTCTCTCTCTCTTTCTCTTTTTTTCTTTAATAAAACAGCCCCGACCGAAATGACAAGCACACTCAACGTGCTCTTATCAACATGCGATTTTTGGCACTTCTTTTATGACTTTGCCGACGCCGTCAAGCGAAACCGAAGCAGCAATCGCGCAGGAGTAGGAGGAGAACGGCGACTATCACGCTGTGTTCTTGTCCTTGCCCCCAGTCCTGTCAGCTACATAGCTGACTTGCCTTGTTCTTGTTCTTGTCGTTGTTGGTGCTTTGCTTGTTCTATACATTTTTGTCTCATTTTCATGGGCCATTTACGTAGACAAAGATGCGCGGCATGTTTATGTATCCGTAAGATACATTTTAGGTTGACGGTCCGCATCCGCGAGACGTCGTTGTCGCGTCCGTCTGTCTCTGTCTCACTGTCTCTGTCTGTCTGTCAGACAGACTGCATTTGGCCATATATTCTTGGGTATGTCTGTATCGTATTGTATTTTGTATAGAAATACCGGTTCCCTGGCAAAAGTTGCAAAGTTTTATTTCTTTTTTTCAGAACTTTGAAGTTGTTTTGTTTTTCATTTTTTCCCGTTCTCTTTTATTGCAAATGCCTGAAAATTTATCAAAATGCCTTAAATATAAAGTCGAAGATGCGCCTTCACCGAAAATGGACAGAACAGAACCTGTGGCAGAGTCGTTGCCATTTTTATTTAATTAAAGAAACACTTTAAGGATTTAGTGCTCTGAGGCGTGCAGGAATTTTTCATTTTTTTACATGCGAACATTTTCAGAAAATTTCTTTTAATGTCTGCTTGGACTTGGGAGTTTCGCTGTTATACTTTTTATTTTAGGGCGTGACTGAACATAACGTAAATGTCTAGCGTAAATCAAACTATAAAACGCCCCTACAACAAGAAATTTCGCCCATTTGTGCCATTTGCCGTTTGCCATTTATCAGAGGTGTCAAGAGTTGTCAACGCCTTTGACTTGGCCCCGTGGCGGGAATGTCTTCCACGCTGCAAATACCCTTAATTTTAAGAAAGGTTTACCAATAATTGAAGACAGTGAAGTGGCTTGAATAAGCTTTGATTTAAAATCTAAAGAAAAGTATAACAAAGAATAAGGTACTAGATAGAAATATATTGTTTTTCTTATAGAACGATTTTTATTATTGTACATAAACCAATTTCTACCTCCCTTCCTTCAACGGTAGAGCATTTGCTTGTCATCTATCTGTCACTTTCAGCTTTCTTTTTTTGTTCTCCTCGTCAACTCTAAAGTTTAACTACGCTCGTTAAATGTGACATACAAATGTGGAAAAGTTCAACGCGCCCAGAAATTGTCGAGCAAAAAACGAAATGAAATAATCAGTAAATATTTATATATTTATTTAACTTTTACTCGCTTAATATTTGTTTATTTGTTGTGTTTATCAAATGTTTGCCAAGACATAAAACTAAAACAAACATCAACGGGGCACACACAACACAGAGAGTACAGGAAGCCCCTTAACTCGTTGCATAAGGGTTGCCCCAAGCGCAATCTGACGTTGAAATTCTTATCAACTAAACGGAAAAGAATCATAATTTTCTATATATAAATGTATATAAATGCCTGATTTCTGAGAATTTCTATTCATGCTTAGTACTTTTTTTATAATGTCGCTCATATGGTGTGCATGGTTATCAATGTTTTCTTTTGGGGTTTGGTTGGGGCAACTTCTGACGCATTGGCATTGGGAATGGGAAGCCCGACAGAAACTTGAGCGACCTGATAACCCCAATTTGTTGTTTAACTGGGAGTCAGCTATTTGCTCAGTATTCGATACTGTATTTATGTCTATGAAAGGAGGCGCCTTATCGCTGCAAACAGGTTAATGTTCGTTGTGATTTAAAAGGGTTTGGTGAAAGGCTAGAGAAGTAAATTGATATTAGAAACTGAAAATTATAGAAAATTGGTTAATAAAGAGGAACTTCTTATTTTAAAACTAAAAATGAATAAACTTTCCCTTGCGAAGCTTAACTTATTATTCAGGAATCAAAGTCTTCAACGTTTTCTACCAGAACTAAAAATAAGGTTCTAATTTATGCACTCTTAATAAGCCATTAGATAAAAATAAATTAAGCAAAGCTGCAGATAAACGAGTTATGGTTATTATACAATAATTAGCATAATGCAAATGATTATGACTAATAAAGTGCCCGAGCTGAGATAATAGTTTCACATTGATTATGTCTTTGTTCTCTTTAAAGTGGAAGAGAAATAGTTTAACAGCATTTAGTTTATTTAATTGCTTTTCATATGTTATATTTCTATTATATATTTATGTTTATATATTATAATAATAATATTAATTTTGAATTTTCTCTTTTCAGGTACGTGGCAACTTTAAGAACTTTACTGAACCTCGTAAGAAACTAACTTGAAGTACAATTTATTCCTGCTTTAATACTCGCGACAAACTGCAATTGCTTTCCACTTTAATCAAATTTTTAAGGCAACTAATTCGACAATCTAGGCAATTAAATATATACAACACATGTACTTAGCTCCCACTTGAAAACCCTTCTAAGCCCCCCATTTGTAAGCCTTTTTGTTCGACACAGTGACGCTCATTAGCGCCTCAATTAAAAAAGCACCCAAACAAAAACAACAACTTTTACATATTTAAATGATGTGTTTCTGTTTTGGGGGGTCCTGTAGTACTATAGCATGTATGTATGCAAATATATGTATCTGTGCGTGTGTGTGTGAGTGCGACAATTGTTTTTGACACAAAATGATTTTAATCATAATGTCATTAAACACGCAACTGTCGCCGGAAATATTCAGTGAACATGGCGCGACCAGAGGGTTGTCCCAAAGCCAAGTATCCCTTATATGTTGTAGAACCTTTAACCTAACTTAACCGCTTCCCCTGAGCATTTCCCTTCCGCCATAACCTCAAAGCGACAACGTGAAGAGGTTGCCACATGTGAAGATCTCACACAGTTGATAATTTCTGTCACTTAATTGCTGCGAGGGCTTAAACATTACAAAACTCTGTTGTTGTTCTTTTCTTCTCTTTTTTTTGTGCCGAGACCATTGTTAGCATAATAAATTAATTTTTGTGCTCGGACTCTCGACACTTGTTTGAGGCAGTTGAAGTCGCTGTTCGGTATCGTAAAAAAGTCAAAATATGAGAAATTGAATCATGTCTCTCGAGCACGCACCACAAAAAACGAGAACTTCCGTTGTGTTGCCGCCCAGTTTAAAGATGTGTACACAAGTATGTAAGTGTACCCTGTAAATGGTAAACAAGGGAGGTTTTAAGAGACCTTTCTTGGTGAAAAAAGAAAGGCATATGTTTGAGGAGGTTTTACTTGATGATTAAATTAAACTTTGATTTCAATTTAAGAGAAGAGAACTGCAGTGTTGTAAAGGTTATACAATATTTTATTTCGAATTTTGATGATTATAATTAAAAAACAACTTTAAGAATTTGTCTTAATGTTTCCTGTGTTTAAAAATCTATTGAAATTTGATGATTATGTTTATTAAAGCCTTTTAAGGACTTGCTTTAAAGTTTTCTTTCAACTGAATTAAGAAGATTTGGAAGGTGCTTAAATTCTTTTTCCCGTCTCAAGTTTTATCAATTCTTTTGCAGGGTATTTTAGCGTTGTGCGTGCTGTAAAGTAAACCTCTTTATTTGTACTCCATTTTTTGTTATTGTTGTTTCATTCTCTCTCTAAAAGAGTCGTAAAGGTAATTGCCGATACTTTGGCAGCCAGTGAGAGATCATTGAAGGCGGTGCCACGGTAGTTTCCGCCTGCCGAGTCACGCGATACAAAACACGCAAAAAAAGAACAGAGAGAGGGAAACGAAATATATGAAAATAAAATTAAGAAGAAGCCCCGCAACAACAACAATAGCATCAGAAGCAGCAGAAGGACGGCAAAAGAAATGGCGTTTAGGATACGTCGCTTTGTGTCCAGTTTCGGAGGGCGTTGACCAATGCAATTGAAGCGATGACGAAGATGACGCTGAATATGTAGTTGAAGTTGAAGTTGAAGCTGAAGTTGTAGCTGAAGCTGTAGCAGGAGTTGAAGTTGAAGTTGAAGTCGAGTAGATGATGATGACGGTGTAAAAATTGAAATAGTCGTGTTGCAGTTGCGAGCGTTGCGTGCTTGAAGGGTTGTGCCCTTGCCCCCTGGGGTGTTCCTCAATTTGCTCAACTCGTCAGAGTGGCAACGCCCACGTTACGCTTGATTAAAAATGTGCAACAACAATAACATCAGCAGCAGCAACGGGGCATGAGGGGGAACAACAACAATAGCGAAAAAAGCGAGTCGAAATTTGTTCAGAGGGTTGCAGACACATTTTCCTGTCGCCCGCGATGATGAGGGTGCTCGGACAGAGAGAGAGAGAGAGAGAGAGAGAGAGAGTGTGAGGGAGAAAAAGAGATAGGCAATTGGTTTGCAGGGGTTTGCGGCCTGTCTAGTGCAGCCGTTGGCCAAGAGATGGCGCCACCTGTGCTGTTGCCTGAAAGTTTGACAATTTTTGAAGTTGTTTGAGGAAAAATGCAATTAAAAAAGAGTGTGGTTGCAAAATAGAGAAGATGTATGAAAAATCAAGGAAGCAAATAATATATTGGCTAGAATAGACTAGAAATTGTTGATATGTAGGAATAAAATCATATCTAGTATACAGTTTTCTACAACAAACTCTGAAATCTAATATTAAATTCCAATTTTATTTCGCTCTGTTATCACATTTCTTCTAAGAACCCAAAAACCCATTTTGAACATATAATTTGATTGTTTAAACATTCATTTTTGTATCTCTTTTGGCAAAAGATCGATAAAGCGAACCCGAGAAGAAGCTTCCCCAAGAACTGACAACTCTGCTCACTTCTGCAATTCGCAATGCACAGCCACACCTCCGCAAAGAAGAAGGGGGACAGACAGGGAATTTGTGTCATAAAGATGCAGTAGTAAATGTATCTCATGGCTGCGCTTGGCCCCGCCCCTGGTGCCCCTGCGGCATCCCTATAAATATTTCAAGACTCCGGTGACGGCTGCGCATCTTAATCCCTCATCATCATAATCAACTGAGCCAAAAAAGTGTGAAATTCGTGGAAACAGCATGAAGAGTAGCTCGGCTGGAGCTGAAATTGAAGTTGAGGTTGAGCAGAGATACACAAAGTGCTGCATGTGTGTGTGCGTGTGTGGTTGTGTGTGATTTCGGGCAGTTCTTGAACTTTGCCAATGTCAGCAGCAGCATCAGCGCCGGCAATTTTGGGGGCCATTGCAGTTGGTCAGGTATTTTAGCGGCAGATACATTTGTATCTGTATCTTTTTACCTGTATCTTTGGCACGTCTACAAAGGCCAGCAACAGCGATGACGACGTCTACATGTGTTTTGCCTGCTGCTGCTGTTGTTGTTGTATTTTGTATACTACTTCATGGCGTTTTATGTACTCGCCGTCGCCGTCGTCTTCTTGGTTGATGTTGTGTGTGGTTTTAGGTTTAAGGTCTCTCTCTTCAGACCGTTTGCACGTCTGCAACGCCCTACTCTACCTGCCTGCCAGCCGGCTTGCCTGGGAGCTGGAGCCTCAACCTCCAGCTCCGAACTGAGGGCAACCTGGCATCGCATATCGAGCGACGAGCCCTGCAGATTGCCCATACGTCCATATGCCTTTAAACTTGTTTCAAATAATTTCAGACTAGACGTGCATAAATCTACTTAACAACAAAACGGGCAAACACACAAGAAAACACAACGAGAAATAAAAATAAAAATATACTCAAGCTTAACAAAGGCAAAATCAAAAAAAAAAAAGGAAGAGAAAACAAGTAAAAAAGCTACTTTTGAGTGTGCTTGACTGACATATACCCGATCATTTTATTTATTTAAAGTCAACTATGATCATTCGACTGTGTAAAGTAGAACAGTTAATTAAACATATAAAAAAGTAAGAATTAATTAATGATAAAAACTTAAATAAGGACAAAGGAATTTGAATAGAATTTATGGGATTCAAAAAACTTACCTTAACCTGACTATTTTTAAATTATCTTCTATGTTTGTTGCACAATTGCAGTTTATTATAAATCAGAAAACGTGTTAATTGTTGTTCACACTAAGAAGGAATCTTTTAGGCTTAAAATGACCCTCGCAAATCGTTTTTATCGATAAACAACGAAAGAAGACGGCGTAGATAAATTCCGAAACTTACTTTAGCTTAGTCCAATAATGAGAAATATAATAACAAATTTTGGCAGCCTTAGCTCCTATACTTTCTGAGCTATAAGCGTTCATACAGACAGATATAGCTATATCGACTCGTCTTTTAACTCTGCTGCTGCAACTATGCTTTATGATGTTCAGCCTGCCTGCTGCACAAAGTTATGTGACTCTTCAGCTCTACTGCTGGCGGGTATAAAAACCAAAATACGTAAACTTCAAGTTCGAGAGAAAGACTGAAAGATTTTTTTTTATTTTTGGCCAGAGCTTTTCTTTGTTGGCAACTTGCTCGAGTTGCTGCCATGCTAAATAATTAAGTTAGCACTTTTGTGAGCTGCGGATTTACAACTGGCGGCGCGACGGACAGACAGAGCAATGGCAGGGTCGGCAGAGGGGGAGAGAGACGAGGGGGAGATGTAGTATATGGTGGGCGCGCAAATGTTGTATGCATGTTGACAGTTTTCTTGGTAACACTTCAAGTCAGAGACAGACAGAGGCAGAGAGAGGGAGAGGGGGCAGGCAGGGAGAGGAGAGAGGAAGAGAGACCTCAGAACTTTGCTTTACATATGTCGCCCTGTCTTTATCTGCCGCCGCATCTCTTGTGTTTCCTATGAAATTACATATATATCTGCTGTGTCTATATGGTGTGTGTGTGTGTGTGTGGCGTGTGGTGTAAGGTCCCCCAAAAAGCTAAAGCCAAGCCGCTGCACAGACAAGTCTCAGTTTTGCTAGTCTTGTTGTAGTTACTGTCGCTGTTGTTGTTGTTGTTTCTGTGGAAGTTTTGAGCGCACATTACAAATTCACGGGAATCCAATTTATTGTTGCAGCCATCAAAAAAAAGTAGAAGAAGCAGCTGAAAAAGTAGCTAAAAGAAGCCAAAACGTTGTCGTCTCTCTTGGCTATCAAATTTGTCGAGTGTAAATAAGAAGAAGAACAATAAGAAGAAGAAACAAAACACAAAGCTCTGACACGGACTTCTTAGTTGGAATATGTTCCATTAAGTCGGAAGAACTCTGACAGATGTGGATCCACAAAAAAAGGGAGAGTTCCTCAGCTGAGTGAGAGTGAAGCAGAGTAGAATGAGGGAATTGGCTTGGGTCTCAATGCGGATCAATGTGGGATTACTTGGGGAAAGAAAGTACAAAGTTATGTTCAAGGCATAAATAAGTTAAAAATCTATAGATTTGCATATTCAATTAATTGAACATATTTAAGATTGCAGATAACAATTGTGTATCGATTTTAAATATGTTTTCCATTCAACCTCGACTCCCTTAATAAATTAACTAGCTTGCTTTCGCAATGTTGCCCGTCTCAGTCTGACTCTGTCTATTAAAACACCCATAACAATCTATAACAATTACCAGTGCGAATTTTGTTGTTTCTCTTTATTTGTTGTCGGCACTTTGTCTTTGAAGCAGAAATATGCAAAATCAGCAAGGTATTTCACGGCTCTTGCAACGGCGTCGTCCAATGAATGCAACCATGCAAATTGTGTTCGTCTTTTGAGGTCTTCTGAGGAACCGCTATAATTCACACTCGCTGCCTCAGTCGCCGTCGCAGTCTCAGTCTCAGTTAGCGTCGCAGTTTACAGCCCGATGAATCGACGAACGAATGTGGCAATCGTCGATACCTGTTTCGATATGTGATATATACAGAAATCAGACTTAATGCACAAAACACTTAAGCAGAAGTTTATGACAATCAAAAGGTGGAAACAAAGGAGGACCTTGTGTACCAGTTTCACAAAAAGGGTTCCCAGTTGAGGCTCCAGCGGCTCCTCTGGGTGAGTCATGCCAAGAATGCAATTCCCATGTATCGGGTTGATAAACCGATGCTGCTGCTGCCCAAATGGGTAGGGCAGGGTACACAAGCTCAAGATTGATACGAACAAAAGGTGTATACAGAGAGCAAACATTTGTATACATAATGTACACAAAGATACATTCATTTCGCTGGCTCAGCAAATGAAAAATGAATGAGGTAAATTAATTATGGGAAATATTTTGTTGGCACTTTAAAAGTTAAATCTTTAACTTGTTTGCATTTAATTAAACTTAGTATTAGTACTTCTTCTTCCACTTGTCTATGAACTGTTGAGAGGCCCTCGCTTGTTCTCGTACACTCGATATTTAACGCTCGGCGAAGCAAGAAAGCCCAAAGCCAAAGAGGCAATCCAAATGCCTTCAACGGGTAATTACCGAGCATAGAAATGTGCATGCAGACACACACTCACACACACACATGGATGCATACTTGTGCAGGGTATAAGTATCTACCTACCTACCTATCCGGCACTTGGCTCATGTCTCTATATAATTTATGACAAGTACAAGTTTACAGCGAGTTGGCTTTGGCTTTGGCTTCGTTTGGGTTTCTGTTTCGGCTTCGACTTCGACTTGCTAAGCTTTTGCAGCATTTAAAACTAATTCAAAAGCGCATGGCGTACTGTAATTAAACACAGCGCAGGCAACGTAGTCGATGCCAGTCGGGGCCAAAGTATCTGCCAGATACAACTGGCCCGAGGCGCAGAAAAACCTATTAAAAACGCAAAACGTTAGCCGAACCCGAAAGACGTTGTTCGGCCGGCGAGCCTCCGCCTCTGTTCGCATGTTGTTTGGCTGACAGCGTAAGCTGCTGCCACTGCTGCTTAGATACAGATACATATGCACAGATACACATGCGAGATACAGATACATTGGCGGACAGCGGCGACACTTAACTGCACGCTGTGCGGTAGTTAGCGTGGCGAAATGAAAAGATTACTAAAACTAACGTAAAATATGGCACACATGAAGTCTTGTTCTACCTCTCCCCCCTTTCCACACTCCCTCCTCTGTTTGCCAGCACTCTGCGAGCTCTTCTCACACTGGGAAAACCTGTTGAACGCATGAAATTAACATGAGCTTGAACTGGAATATAGAGTTCGCTTTTCGGTTAGAGCTTTAACTTCTACTACAACTACTTCCTGGTCGGCTTTGCTCTCTCCTTCTCTTTGTTTCTTTCTTTCTTGTTCATCTCAGTTTTCGTTCTGCATAACCATTAACATTCATAATTGATTGTCTTTTGGTTTGCGGGCAAACAAAACAAAGTTTTTTATGTTTGCCTCGGTAATATAATAGTGGATCTTATGCGCATCGCTTGGCATCGCCTTCCCTGCAGCCCTTTTGAAAACTATTTACATAATGTTTATTTCTAAACATTTTACAACTTCTAGTTGCTCATTTGAAAATGAATATTGCCTGCAGCGAAGTTGAGTAAAATATATATGCGGGTCTAGGGTATATTAAAAGGCGATTTAGGTCTACTTCCTGTATGGAAAATAGGTTCAATTTGCTAATGAGTTTTACTTTTGTGAAACGATATTATTACGATTAATAGTACCACTATTTTATTAATCATGTTGTAAAATTCTGATTAAATAATATTGTAGAATCAAGAATGCTAAAAACTTGTAGGGTGTTTTTATTAGACAGGAAGGTTGCGTCTGTTTAGTGATCTATTAGACCTTTCGAACCTATTCGACCTATTGTGCCCCTGCATAAAACAGAGCTCCTTTTTCCTTGGCTAATCTAATATATTTTTTGGACTAATTGACCTTTTTTAAATTGAAATGAAAGTTATATTTAGTTCATTAATATTTTCTGTAATATTCAACAAGGTTATGCCTATAAAATATTTTGATAATTCTGAAAAAGGGTTGACTCTGTTTAGTGACCTATTGAACCTATTAGACCTATTCTACTTCTGCATAGAATACAGCCCCTTTTTCCTTAGTAAATTCAAGATATTGTATGGACTGATTGAACTTTTTTAAATTGAACAGGAAGTTATATTTAGTTCATTATTATTTATTGTAATATTCAACAAGTTATGGCTATAAAATATTTTAATAATCCCGAAGAACACTTGAATTGCTCTTCAAATGAATTCATACGAAATTCTCTTTCAACTTTCGCGATTCTACACCTCAATGTGCGATGTGCCAAGTGCAATTTCGCGTAATTTTATGAATTCAATGAAATCGCACTCGACATGTATCGCGATTCGTTTTCGTTTCAAGTTCATTGTCCAAATGCAGCCCGCAAGAGAACCTTCAAATGTCAAAAACATTTTTTGTTTGCTATTCTCCCTCTCTCTCCCTCTCTTTCTGGCAACCTTCAAGCAAATTGACAACTCATGCATGAGGTGGGGTACCCCTCAACACGTTGCAGCAAAAACAAAAAATTGTTGACTTTTCTCAGCTCAAGGCGATGCAGCCACCCACAATAAATCTTAATTTCTCCCCTGTTGCCGTCCTACCTCCCTCCCTGCCACAGCCGTGGGGCATGTCAACAATTTGAAACGACACATCAAATTAAATATGTATAAATAAAACGAAATAAAAAGCAAAAACGCAACGAGCGGGCGCGAGCCACAGCAACAACAACAACAAATTAGCCAAAAATGAATTTTATAATAAAGAGAAGAAATATTTGCCATACATTTTCGACTGGCGGCTATTTGCATGTGGGTGTGTGGGGCAGTGTGTTTGGGTGTGTGTTGTATTTATAACATACTTATAGATAGATATGTAGGTGGAAGTGGGGCAGGGGAAGAGGGGCACACTGCATGTTATTCACCTTGAGTGTGTCAGGCTCTTTGTGCGGCGATTTGTCACCTTTAAATGTGAGAAACGTTATTTAAATGCACAATTTGATGTAATTTGTTACAAAATCGCATTAAATTTGTAAAGATAATAAATCATTTAAATAGTAGGAAGTAAGTAATGGGTGTGAGGAGTAGTTGGGAGAGAGATATCTATTATAAAAATGCTCATAATTCATATAGAAACTCAAATTGAATCAATAACTTTCCCGCATTTTTGTTCTATCATAAAACATCTCCTTTCTCTCCCCCTCTCTCCCCCTCTCTCACTGCAGCTCGTTAAATGTAGTTCGCATTATAGAAGCGTGCCAGGTGTTAATTAGCTGTGTCATTGCCTTCATTAATAGCAGATTCTGTTTTTTGTTGCCAAAATCTCGAACAATGCGCAAATAACTTTTGTGGCTTCCCACATTAATTAATGGCCAAGAACGTTGAATGTTATAGAAAATTAACTAAGCTAATTATAAATTCACTTTCAAATACAATAAAAAACGAAGCAAGCAACGTGCAGAGAACTATGGCATAATAGAAACAACAACAACAACAACAACAACAATAACGACAGCGACAACGGAGACAACAAAAACGTATCGTAAACTTTCATTGAGACAAGCGCTGTGACAATTGCCGTACACAAAGGCAGCAGGGGAAGCGGGGAAGGTGGTGAAGGGGTGAGTGATGAGGGGGGGGGACAGCACTACGTATTCAGAGTGGAACCGGCACTGACAAGTGCTAATGAACTACAACAACGACAACAACAACAACAGCGCCAGCGGCAGCGCGAGTATTTCGTAATAATTGAGCGAGGCTAGAGATAAGCGCAGGTGTATATACTACCTGTGTGTGTGTGTGTTTGTATCTGTATGTATGTGTTTGTGTGTGTGCCTGCTGTTACTGTTTCTCTCTTTCGCTCTGTCATTCTCACTGTTGTTTGATATATGTTAAAATATGCTAAACGATTCCGAGTCCGCTCTCTCTCCTCATCTGCTTCTTCTTCCCTTTGGGGCTTCTCAACTCATTTAGGCAACCAAACTCGTATTGAGGTAGTCTTTGCATATTTAGCGCCAATGAAAATGAAACAAAATAAAACCTCCAAAGTGAGGTGAGCAAAAAATAGAATTCGAAATTGCTTGTGTGATTCGAAATAGAAATAGGAATTGGAAATGGGAATAGCAAAACACAAATTGGTATAGATTTATGTGTCTCACTCGCGAGATTTATTGATAGACAGCGTAGCAAATTTATGTAAACGTTTGACAGTTTTTTATCCCTCCTGATTTGCCCTCTTTTTGTATGGTGTTGAGGGACAAGCACAGACGTGTGAAATTATTTTACGAAAAAAAACAGTTTTTATCGCTTATGTGATGTGAATTGGTTGGATAATTTGTTTAAGTTTTTATACGACAGGGCGGCACTTATAAATATGCAAGATGTAGTTGGAAATGATTGAAAGTAGTTCTGTTCTTGCTTAACAGGTACTTAAAATATTTATATAATAATAATTGATTGGTATACTTGGCATACTTTTAATACTTGTTGCTCTACATATGTCTTACATGAGATCTTATAGTTTTTTAATTAAACAAGTAATTAATAAGTATATGTTATAAGTTTTTCTCTATTATATCACTAACAAGCTTTTTCTGGAAATTTAAAACTATAAAAAAATGTATAAAACATGTAAGAAAGGCATTAGTTTTTTTTTGATTCGCTTATAATAAAAATATTTAATAATAATTCCGCCTTTTAAATTCATATATTATATTTAGATTCTGTCGGGAAATAATTCTTTCTCTACAGTTAGATAATTCTTCAAGTTTTTATCTTTATATATTCCAAGTGGCTTGAGGTAAAATCTATTGCATCCGCTAATTAGTTGCTGATTGCGCTAAATTATGCAGACTCGTTGGAAGAGGGAGACTGGAGGGAGAGAATGAGTGTGGTGGAGAGGAGAAGAAGAACACGCACAAAGTGCACAGGAAGCTATTAGTCATTTATGAGGAACATTCTTCATTTGAAAACATTTGTGAATGTTTAACGAATATGTCCGTTAAAATGCGCATGCATAAATATGCAGAAACAGAGAGAGAGAATGAGAATACGAATATGAGTGCGAGCGTAAATAAAAGATAAGTAAATAGCGCAAAAAGCAGAACAAACGTTTGCATTTCCGGTTAATAAATGTGGAATGCGCCAAGCGCCGTTAATGGCCTAAGTGGAAGGGGAAGAAGAGAAGAAGAAGCTGAAGCTTCCCCCAAAAGAACTCTCCAGTCAGGGAGTAATAGCTGCCTCACTTTCCCCTCCCTCCCTTCCTCCCAGGGGGAAATTGTGCATCCAGATGCCACTTATAAATATGCATAAGTTGGCCAAGCGACGCGGAGTGGCGCAATAAAATGATAATAAAATAAAAATCATAAGAAATTAGTTAGCTGCACCGAGTTGGAGGGAAAAGAAGAGGAAAAGGGGGGAGGGGAGGCTACTAAAAACAACCAAAGACAACTCAACTAACTAGGCTAAGCAACTAAGTGAAATGAAATTAAATTAATGCGAAGAGCAGCCGAGTGAAGGCGCAGCTAAGTAGAAAATTTTCTTCTACGTCTTTTCCATCGTTTTCATCTTTTCATTGGTTGCATTTCTAGCTAGTTGCTTCCTAGTTAAGCAAGGGAGTGCAGAGTGGAGCAGGGGGGGGGGAGAGGCGGAGGGTGGTGTAGTGTGGGATAGCCACACGAAGCTCTGGCTAATTATTCATTCATGACATGTTGAATGCACACAGACCGGACGGACAAGCTAGACAGATGGGACGGACAAAGTTACCTCGTGCAGGCACGCACACACACACACAGACACGCACAGCTAGACACACAAGCACACACTGGCACACACACTTTATACTATTTACCAAGTTTGAGTGTGTGCTAAAGTATCTGACAGCTACACACACGCACTCACTCGCAATAATTCACATACTCGCATTCTTACACACTCATATGGCAACTCACACTGACTCTTAAATATAATGATACTCACACACACTCACGCTAACTCTCACACGTACACTCATACTCACATTCATACTTATACTCTCACACACAGTAGCTAGCCACGGCAAGCGGCAATATGCGGCATATGCAGGTCATCACCTTTGTTTGCCTCCAGAGTCAAGTGCGAATTGAATTGTATGAACAAGCAACAATGTGTACTATAACTATGCTCTGTGTATTCATTTATTGTTTTATTTCATATTTCAAGCGTAAATATTGTATACGAGGGTCGTTTGATAAGTCCGTGACTTTTTGTATTTGCCGCGCACCTGCTCTAAATACAACACTGCTCCTGTCAGCAGTTATCGATTAACAGCTGACTGTAAAATTTTGAGAAAGCTGCGTTTTTTGGTTTGCGTTTTATAGGCATTGAAAGCAGACGATCTCGATCTCCATTTTCGTTAAAATTCACGAGATCGTCTGCTTTCAATGCCTATAAAACGCAAACCAAAAACGCAGCTTTCAAAATTTAACTGGTTAATCAATATATATGCTTTAAACAAATCCCTGTTATTAGGGTGATCATAACAATTCTGCTCAGTTGAGTAACAATATTATTGGAACAACTAGTGTATTATTTAAATTTTAATCATGCGTTCACAGTTTTTAAAATAATGATTTGAGGAATTAGGGTAGCCGTATAAACTTTGTTGAGGTAATTTGGTATTCTATTAATATAGCTAGCTTAATGTTTTTACTTTGACAAAGTTTTAAATATTTTTAGAAGCACTTTTAGTGACTAGGGTGACCGTATAACCCAAATAATAATTTAATATACCATGATAATTCAAAAATGCCAAGTTATACAATTTTTAATGTGGCCATTAATGAAGTATTTATTCGAATAGGTATTGAAATAAGTCATAATAGTCATGAGGGTGACCGCATAACCTTAATAGTAACTTAAAATATCATGTTTACTTTGTTATAGTTTGATCAAAATATATAAAACGTATTTGTAGTATAATTAAGTCAACCTATTGTTGTTTTTGAGTGTTGTTTTGTCTTAAAGGTGACCGTATATCGCTTGTGCAGTCTGACTATTGAATGAGCAGGAGTCTTTAAAGCCTTTAGCTTGGCATTGCCTGTGCACAGCGTACTTACCTGCAACCTGTGCACGTTCTTCGGCGAGGCAAACAAAGCCTCAATGCCCTGGGCAGCTTAAAACGAGTTGTGGCTGCCCAGAAGGAACGAAGAACTGCTGCGACCCGTCGAGCAGTACCCTCCCTCCCCTGTCTCCCTCTCTCTGCACTAGTAGCCGAGCCTGTTAGTGTGTGTGTGTGTGTGCTTGTACCGCTTTTGGAGCCTGCTAATAGCTTGTGTTGCCGTCGCTACAAATTAACTTTAGCTCTGTGTTGCGTTTGTTGCAAGCTGCGAGGCTGTGCTGCAAATTACACTATTTTTCACTTGGCCGCCGTGTGAAATATGCAAAAAAACACACACAGAGAGAGAAGAGAGGGAAGACAAGTGCAGAAAGGGAGAGCGAAAGGGGGCACGCAGAGATGTGGAAAAAAACGGATGTTGCATGTGACTCGCTTTGGTTTCGCCGCGTTGACGACGCTGAGAAAAACTCTCACACGGCGTGCCGTGAGGGAAACGCGGCCAGGAAATTTTGCGAACAGGAAGCAGTTGAAAAGGAGTGAGAAAGAGAGAGAGGAAAAATAAAAAACAACAAAGCAAGTGCAGGAAAAAAGAAATATGGAAAATAAAATGAAAAGCGGGCGACAGTCGAGTCTCGTGAGCATCGCTGTCAAGGATAAGAGCGCTTAAAGTCGCACATTTAGTGACAGTTTGTTGGATTTGCATGGAAACGGCAACGACAACGACACAAACAACAACTGCAACAACAAAAGCGACAGCAACAACAACGACAACAAGCTGGCACGCTGACATGGCAAAGTTGTCATGATTAATGCGTGCCACAAGCTGCACGAAGCTGAAGTGGTAGCAGATTTTCGACTGAGTACTGCGAGCGCATAGAGTTGCCGGCCGGGTGGGAATGTGGGTCAAAACGGTTGAAATTCTATTCTAAATGCAGTTAGGATGCAACGCAGGCCCGCTTGCCACATGCTGCGGCGTCTGCCATTGAGTTGAGGCAAGTGTTTGAAAAATTGCACGAAAAAACTAAAGAAAGTTTGCGCAGTTTAAGTGACAAAGAAGTGAAGATTGTAGGCTTCATTTTGAGCTTAAGTAAAGTCTTAATTCTTTATTATATATAAATTATAAGCAGATCTTTCAGTTCAAACAATTGCAATCCTTTTTGTTAATTCCCGCAGCCTGGCAACTCTTTTTTTGGACCGTGTTACCTGACAATTGTCAGACGCTTTGCCTCCTATCTCTGGCATCGCTTGTCAACTTGCCATTTCCAACTCGCACACACACACACACATACGCACACTGGACAGTTGATATATCTGCGCAGAGGTTCGAATCTTTTATATTTTAAAGGTTTCGTGCCTCATTACATTAGAGCCTGTTGCAGGCGATTATCTGCAACAGGAGAATCTGTTGCTGCCTCCTTTAATGAGTTGCTGCGTACCGTGCCAACCCATTTGACATTTGCGAGTGCAGCCAGCAGAGAAAAAAACAGTAAATTAAATGCAAAAAACAGTACGAAAAAAAAACACAAGGTACCTGAAACAAAACAACAAAAAACTGAACGAACGAACGAACTCTTGCCCATTGCAGTGCGTGTGTGGAGTTGGCGCTGGGTTTGGGGTTTTGGTCAGTGCAGGGACTGCATGCAATTGGCAAGTCACTGGCCGAAACAGAGGCCTAACGAAGGGGAGAGAGAGGAAGGGAGGGTAGAGAGAGGGAGGAAGGCAGAGAAGGAGAGTGGAAGGTAGGTAGGGAGAGAGTGGGAGCTGCCCTGTCCAACAGCACATTGACTATGCTGTCCTATGCCAGCTATTCTACGACACTTGCAACATGTGCACATAATATAATACCCTGTAAAATGTATTATAGAGGGCTGGCATGGTGACTCTAGCAGAAGAAACTAGATCATTTTTATGAGTGGATAGAAAAATTTTAATACTTTAAGGCTTAAATGTTCTTTGTAAATGAAAACTCAATTTAATTTGCTGTATATACGTAGGCAAAAATATTAATGATATTAAAGAAAACAGAACATTTTACAGTGTGCATTGACAGTTCTTAAAACATTAAAAAGTTTTCAATATTTCTCATGTTCTATCGTATCAAAACTTCATATTTAATAGAAAAATTAAAGAAACCAGACTTATTCTTAATATAGATTTATATTCTTTAAATTTCAAACATACAATTATTTTAAAGGTTGTTCAATAATTAAATATCTTCATATTTTCTTAGAGTTTTCTTCTCTTTTTCTCATATGTTACTAATACGAAAATTACTGGGTAAATCTATATTCTTAAGTCCTCAAACCAAGAAATATTTAAAAGGTTGTTTTGAATGGAATATGTGAAACCAAAATTAGAAATTATTCTCCATAAATAAAAAGGGTATTAAAGAGTATTTCGCGATCGCGCACTCCCCACTAGATCATGTTTGCATTTTAAATGTATTTTATTTTCTTTCTTTTTTTTTAATTTGTATTTTACACTAAGAGGCAGCACATTAAAATTTAAATTGCATTTCGCCTGACGCGTGCATTTTTTTTTCATTATTCTTTTTTCACAATTTTATTTTTATGCGCTGCAGCAGCAAGAAAAAAAAAAAGAATAATTCTTTTATTAATACAATGTTACGACGCCGGCGTCGACGCTGACGTCGCATGAGGGGCAGCTACAAAATGCTAATCAGTTGGCACGCACACACAACATGTGTGTGTGTGTGTATAATTTTATATAGACAGTCCCCCTCCCCTCTCTCTCTTTCTCTCCTTCTCTGTCTGGGGCAGTTCCCCTCGCTGGTTCTTGAGCTACTGGACTGCAACTGTTGCTGTTTATTTTGTGCTTTTTATTTGATTTTCTCATTTTTTTCATATTATTTCGCATATATTTTGTTTTTGCTTTTGTTTTTATCACATTTGGTTGGCTTTAATCAAAGGCAAAGTTCAATGAACGAACAAGATTTTGTGACGCGTCGACGCTTTAAAAAAAAAATGAAATGAAATGAGTTTTTAATTATGAATGCAGTAAGATATGTGCATAAAATTTGTGAATGTTATTATGCTCCTTGCAGTGCATTACATGATGCAACAACAGAAACAGCACCACTGCAATTTGTTGCTTTATAAATATTTATGTATCTTGGCAGTGTGTGAGCTGCATCCGTTAGATGCTTTTGTCTGGTGTGCACAGATTTTGAATTGAATTCCATTGTAATAATATTAAGTGTATTAAACGCTTGAGGGCCCATCAAAATAAACAGACAGCAATCAACTAGCCAAAGGGACAGAGAGAAGTAACAAGAAAGGGAGATAGAAAGAGAGAGAGAGGGGGAGAAAGAGATAGAGAGACTAAAGCAAACTCTTGTTTATTGCAATAATTTAGCCAAAGGGCTGCAAAAGGGTTCGAATTAAGCAAACAAGCAGTCAAATGAACACTAGGAGAGGGACAGAAAGAGTGAGGGGAGGGAAGAAGAAACCAAAGCAAAGAGAGTGTGAGGAAGAGGCAGAGAAACACTGGAGATATTTAACAAGACTGCTTACTTCAACTGAGACAGTTTTAAATTGCTTGTTTTTCTAAGCAGAAGTCTAACAATAAATTTGAGAGTTAAAGAAACAGTTTTAAATATCATTTAATAGACAGAAGTATAGAATTTAATAGATGTAAACTAGAGTGTTATAGATGAAGTTTATAAAGGTTTAACTCTTTGTTTAATACATGTAAAACATGTTTATAAAGGAAGAACCCTTTGTAATCCTCTGCAGTTGGTTCGCTATATAAATATTCCAGTTCTTTTCTACTTTAATAGATAAATGCTTTTATAATAATTAAATGCAATTAGTTCTTAATCTTAATGAACTTTTCTCTCTATTTGAAGTATCTACAAAGAGTACATTTGATTTTTAATAGACATAAATCATATTTATAAGGCATTTACCCCTCTTACTCCCCAGAAGTTCCTTACCTTTGTAAACTTTTCACATTGTCTGCACTTGTCTTTGACTTCTAATTGCTTTCATAACGATATAATCCCTAAAGTTCTTAATATAAATGCAATTCCCTCTCCATTCCTTGCTCTCATTAATGGAGTTTAAAAATTAATTTGTAGATTATAATGCAAATTGAATTTGCATTGTTTGGCCCGTTATTTCATTCGAGATTAGTTCAGCATCCTCAGAGTGCATTTTATTGCACTTCCCTTATTAATATTATATGTATGTTTGCTTTGTACAAAGTCTCGGCCATTATCCTCTTAGCCGATTCCCATTGTCATAACGTTTTTGTATTGTCTTTTGTTTATTGTCCTGTTCTCTTCATTTTCTTTCTCGACTGCCTTCACTTAACGGCTCAATGCACTTGCCATGCTCCTTTATCTTCTGCTGCTGCTTCTTCTTCTACTTCTTTATGCTTTCATATCAATTGTGGGCTTAGGCATTTCCCCCTTCCCACCCGTTAGGAAAATGCCTTGCGGCATTCGCCGTAGACAAACATTAAATCGGCCCTGTGTGTGCGTTCACAGTGTTTATCTTACAAATACAACAATTCGGAAAGCAACAACAACAACAGTGCCCCAATCAGGCAGCCACGTTGTTTATTTTGATTTGTATCCATCACCCCTAGTTGACCCTCCCCTCCCCACATGCCAAGCCTTCCTGGTTTGCCCTTTTCTGCTGCTGCTTCAGCTTCAACTAAAACTCGTCAAACATTTCATACTCATCAAACTTGGGGGCCCACATACGGCGTGGTTCATAATTTTGTTTATTTAATTTTTATGTCATGTGCCGTCGCCATCACTCGTCAAGCTAAGCCAAGGGAGAGACAGAGAGAGGGAGTTGGAGAAGGGGGTCCATTACTCTTCAGTGGCAGCATCTTCTGGTGTGTTCCCTGCTCCTGGCATCAAGTTGTCATGCTTCAGTTGTTTGATTGCCTCTGCTCGCTTGCATTGGCCCCAGGCGGCGGCTCACCTCGTTGTCGCACCCGCCTGTGCTTCCTAGTCTGCCCCCACCCCCTTCCCCACTCCCTCCTCGTCGCGTGCTCACTCTCTGTGGCCCTCCTCTTGTGCTTAGATTATACGCCGCGTATTCCCCAGCCGAATGCTGCTTGTTATATCTCTCTCTACAAATACACAAACGCTACGATAGACAATTTTATTTTCATTTTCCATTTGGTATTTTTTCGTATACCCTGGAAAAGTGTGCAAGGGAGTGGGTAAGATGAGCAGGCTAGGGGAATTTGAGTTGTTGTGGTTTATTTTTATTTTATTTAACTTTAACTATTTTATTTACAGAGTTTCTATCGTTGCTTTTAAAGATATAAAACTAAAATTGAATATTCTTCTAGACTGCAACTCTTAAAATCCTTAAAGAAACTGCAATGAGCTCCAAGATATATCTCTTGTTAGTTACAGGGTATTTGCCAGTTGTTCATACTCTTCCCACAGCCTGCGCTCACTTGTTTTCCTTTCTTTTTCTGCTGCTTCTCCTTCTTTTTTCGGGTTTTACTACACGCTACTCGTCGTAGTATATTTCTCTTACTTTTTCTAATTTTAAAATCGTCTTCGAAATGTTTTCTCGTCCGTGTGGAAGCTTCGACTTTGCCTTTGGCTTTCGGGCTCCAAACGACGACGTTGTTTACGGAAGTTTTTTATGTGCCTTTTAGTCCCTGTACCCCTACACTACCTCCTCTCCCCTCTCTGTTCTGCAACCGACTTGTCGTTGTAGTTGTTGTCATCCTCGAGTGCATTGCCATGTAGCTCATCATTGTCATCATCATGATGATGCTGTTCGTCGTCGTCATCATCAGCCTCAGCCTCTTGCTTGTCGCTGTCATCGTCGTCTACGTTCTTGTATCTATGTATCTTTGTATCTTTGTATCTTGTGCAGCTTGAATCAACTTGTTGTGCAAGTCAATGTGCCTCCGCAAAGTTTCATTTAAAATCTATTAGACTCGACTGAAAGTTGTTGCTGCATCGTTTAGTATTAATTGATTTCCTTATTAAGTTGAGCAGCTTCTTTGAGGCAGTTTGTCTAATTAGAATGCGATTATAATTAGTCTGGCTAAGACTCCGAAAAACTCCCGTTCGTCTCGTTTGTCCCCATCCCGTTCCAACTGTCAGTCGTTGTCTGCGGCTTCCCTAGGCACTTTCAAAGTGAATGTAAAATCGGGTACTCCCCATCGGATTGTTGTTTAACACTTTGTGCCGAGAGATTCGAAAGGCGATAAGTGCGCGTCGACTTCTCTGTCTCAGCAGACCGTGTAGAGTTTGTGCAAAGAAGCCGACAGAGATCAAAGGAATTATCACTATCAGTAGCATTGACCCAATGGAAGACCTTTTGAACAGCTCTGCCTGAGTTTATGTTGAGCACGAAGATAAGATTCGTCTATAAGTTCAGATTGGGTTTGTTGAGAGAGAAAAGCAGAGCATTGAAGCTATAAAGATAATTTTGATTGTCGCATAATCAAGAGTTTAATGATTATTAATGCTATAGATTTTAAGGGAGTCACTGAAAGAGGCAAGACCTTTAAAACAAGCATATTTTCTTTTCTGTGTTCGTATGAGCGCGTAGATCTCTGGGCATATAAGAGCTAGAGCCATGAAATTTGGTCACAATATGTTAAATGACTGCACGCAGATAAGTATGGTTTAAAAAGTAGACCACGCCTTCTTACGCCCTTGTAAATCGATAAAAAACGCATAAATATAAAGCTGGAATTTAAATATTTGTTGCTGTACCTTAATCAACTTTGTTTTAATGTTCTCTTAATTTAAACCTCAACTTAAACTGCACACAGGAGCTGTCTGGGCTCCATAACAGCTTACTTTCATATAATTAATATGTGCAACAAATCATTTAAGTAAACTTTGCCTTATTATCAGGCAAAGTTAGATTCATTTTTTTTGCTTTAGAGAAGCAGGAGAAAGAAGTAGTTGAAGCTAGTGCAAAGCCGCAGAGTGAAATAATTATTAAACAACATGGAAGTAACTTTTCATTCTATTTTGCACAAATTCTCCGTGGCAAACGAAGCGTGCCCCACACCAGTGCTGCAACTTTGGTGCACATTCTCGCACATTTAACGCCCGCTCAGCCCATCTGAAAGCCCTCTGTGGAACCCAGTAACCAAGCTCCGTTTCCCTTCCCATTGTTCCCTTTCCCCTTGCCTGGCTGCCTCTAACAAGCTGCCGCTGTTTGTTGCCCATTGCCGGCAGTTTGCGCAATTTTCACAAAACAATTTCCATTACTGCAACTTTTTAATGCCCCCACAAGGTTCTCCCCGAACGGCGGCCGCTCCTCATGTGTTGCCACTCAATAAAAATATGCCTTATGAATTAATGAAAAGAAAATGTTGATACCAACAACAACAAGAACAACAACAAGAACGGCAGCAAGTAAAGCCGCAAGCAGGAGGAGTCACTGGAGACGCGGCCCGCGATAAGCAACTTGGCAGGGCAACTCTGCTTACTCCCTGTGCGAGTGTGTGTGCGAGTGTGTGTGTGTGCGTGTGCCTGGCGTTTAATTTTACAGCTGCGCTTGTTACACCACGCCCCCTTTCTGCTAACTCCCGCCTCGGCCTCTGCACACCCTCTGCCTCCCTCACAGTTCTTGCTGACCAAACAGGTTTTCATTGCGGCAGCTGCAGAAAAGTTTAGAATATTATGTTAAAATTTAGTTAACAGTAGATATAACATAAGGAATGTTTGCAAAACATTGCAAAATAGTTAAACAACATTCTAAACCTGTACAGGTTGTAAACAAACATGGTAATAAGTAATAAGCATAAGTAATTAGCAGCGTAACTATTTTTAGAGATTCCAAAAGCGAGAGTTAATTTATGCAACATGAAATTACTGAAACTAATTTGTTGGAATATTGTATATGAACTGTATTGTAATTTATAATATTTGATATATATAAAGAATGAAATTAGTTAATCTAAATAAATCAATTCAGTTAAATTCTCTCAGCTAACTGAAATTCCAGCAGCTAATAAATGATTAGAAATTGGTAAATAATTTCATAAATTCACTTTAGAATATTTCTACTAATAGTTAAATCTCCATATCAATCTGTTAAGCTCTTCCTGCCATGTTAGCTCCTTAGATCGCCTGACAATTCTCCCCTTCCCCCTCTCCTGGTGTCAAAAAGTTCAACGTCATGTTTATCGTTATCGAGTAGAACGACATTGTTGCCATATTCTGCGATGAATGAATGCATGACGTTGGCATATTATGATACTCAGACTCAATACGCGTCTCCGTCTCCGTTTACATAATTTGCTACCTGTGTACAGGGTATTTTCTTGCAGCAACAACAACAGCAGAAGCAGCAAAACAGATGACTTGAAAACGGAAATTGATTTCTCTGGCATGCGAATTTTGCAATCTGCAGAGCGGAAATGATTGCATCACCTAATGCAACCACGTGCCGCAGACAGATGGACAAGCAAACCGACAGACAGAGGGACGGACAGACAGAGAGGCAAACAGACAGAGGAACGGACGGACAGAGGAACGGACAGAGAGAAGCACGGACAGAGGGACGGGTCGACCTGGTCTGGTAGTGCAGTTCGACTGGGTACTTGGCAGGTTGCAAGTTGAAGTTGGGTGCTGTATGCAAATTGCGTCAAATTGCATATTTCCGGTCTGTCCGCCTGTCCGCACAGACACGAACCTACAGACGGACGGATGGAAGTCGCCGGGGCAAGCGCGTAAATATTTTATGCTTCATTTTGTCTTTTGGACGGGGGCAAAGTGAATTATGGCTAATTACAAAAGAGACGAGACTTGCTGCGACTGCAGCGACGTAAAGAGTGAAAGAAAATGCTGAAAAACTACAGAGAACTTAACGAGCCGAAGCCCTGTTTCAATCATCCCCCCAGGGCGCAATAATGCGGTCGCCCTGGACGGACGAAGGTTTTACAATGTCTACGACGACGCGCCACACTGGGCCACACTGGGCCACACTTCTAGGGTTACGGCTTGAAATTCGTTTGCCGCATGCCGCACTCTTAATTTATATACTGCATACCTTGCTCCATTCCCTCACCCAGTCAACAACAATTGCTGTTGTTGTTGTCGTTGTTGGTTGTGGTCGCTCTTGGGTTTCCCTTTCAAGTCAAGCTCTCTTGCCTTGTGCTGCGAACATCGCAACGCATTTGATTTAGTGCACAGTCCTCGTAATTTAGATTTGCGGTCGCCTAGTCCAGTCGACCGGCTGTCTGCGTAATATAAAACCGGTATAGCCAATTTGGTACCCCCCTGCCTGCTTATCGCGCTGTTTAAACTGCTAGAAATTATTTTTAATTTCCTTCACAGTTTGTCGACCGAAAAGTTTTTCTGCACTCTGTGTCCTTTGGCGATAAGAATTCCCTCAACAGATCTTAAGTTCCGGATATGAAGAAACCGCCCGCTGTTTTTTGAGTTTAATGTCTTTTGCTTTTGTCTCGCAGACATTTGACCTTTTTCGCTTATTTCTTCAGTTTTATGTTTTCGTTTTTGTTATAATAACATTTTCTAGGCATAGCGGAAGCACAAATAGATAACAAGGCTGAGAGCATTGAAGACTTATCAATACTAGGTTGTACTTTGGCATCTTTCTAAAATAAACTTTACAAAGTTTCTCACCCGCATTGAAGCCACCTCATGCCATCCAGCTTCAGTTCTATGTAAACAGAAAGTCCACTCGAATCGCGTTTACTGTTAAAAGTCCTTCAACGCTTCCTGCTTCGTGGTTCGTTCAACTGGGCCCAAGTCAAATAACAAGAACGACCAGAGGAGGCTTTTCGCTTACAAAAGAGGCCTCTACCAATTAGTCATCGGTCACAATAGGCAAGAAAGGTGCTTGTAATGAAGGGAAGTAGGGAGAAGAAGGTCTTACAGTGCGATACAATCGTCGTGCTAATTTCTTGAGCAAATACAAACTTCCTTTTGCTAATCTACATAATTATCTCACTCACTCACTCACTCTCTCTCTCCGTCTCTTTCTTTGCAGGTAAGGCGCATATTTCAGCATGAATGCGTTAATGTGGTCTAATTTGCGAGTAGATGCAGGTAGTAAGTGGCAACTACTGAGCAGGCATCAGCATAGATGCAAGTTCCTGCCGACAGACCTTCCCCGCTGTTGCCTCTATTGTCTCTCCTTCTCTCGCATCAACAGGTAATACCGAAAAACAACCACACTATTTGCATTTCACATTAAGGCCAGCATTATCCGTAGCACTAAACTGGTCTCCCTTTTAGTGCTAATGACCAGGGGTCTGTCCGCAAGTTGCCAAGCTGTGGAAGCGTGTGAATTGTTGCTCTTGGAGGGGGTAGGGAGAGAGAGGGAGAGCTACCGGCGCTGTGGCTGCCCTACAGGCCTGCCTCGTACCCCTAGACGCACGCTAATTGAGTTCTCAAGGAAGCGTTGCATTTCCTTAATTTAGTTGCTCGCAACCCGACAGCAAGTAACCAGCTGAGCACCCTAATTGACTGCGACCTAATGTGTGCTCTGGCCTTGAAGGGAGGTATGATGTAGAGCAGCGGCAACTATTGTAAATATAAGGCGCCTAGGTTCTTTGGGTTAATAATATCTATGAGAATCCCATCTTGTTCAGGGATCGAATCATTAAATGAGCGCTATACAATTTAATTACTCTCTCTACTAGTTTTTTGTTCGATTTATTGGGGCTTAAGGAAGCGTGCTTAAGTTCTACAATAAACATTACTTGCATGTTATAAACAATAACTATATTTACCAAATTCAGAAGCTGTAGCTCTTAGAATTTCTGAGATATAGGTGTTCATACAGACATAGATACATAGAATCGACTATTATGAAGTAAGAAATGCTTTCTTCTAAGTGCTTAATACTTTTTCGTTAAATAACAATGTTCTGCTGATGCAAAAATACTTAAAAGACTTTCTTAAATTGTTTTTAATAACTTCACACAAGATAATCTATATGTTTCAAAATCTTCTCGTCATAATAGTCTTAAAAATTCACAACCTTGATGAAAACATTCTTCCTCATTTCTTCAACTAAAAAAGCTCTTTCAAAATTAAATAAATCTCCACAAAACTCAATTTGAATCCTCTTGAGCAGCCTAACATTGTTCAACTCACTTAAAACAGCTCATAAAAATCTATACATCTTTCCTATACATATCTTTCCATAACACCCACTCAAAGCCTGTCAAAATTTATGCGCCTTCGTCCGCATTTCAATAATTCTCCTAGCCTTGGCCCAATGGATTGAACCCTTTTAAGTCGACTCATCAATTTTGGTTTGGTCGATTTGATTTTTGGCAAAACATCAACAAAATCAAGCTTAGAGCCAAAACAAAAGAGTGTCGGTTGCACACATCACACACACACACATAGGCAACACACAAACACACATCACACACACACAGACATCTTCTACGAAATGGATAGACCCACAAACACTCTAGCAAACTCAGGGATCTGCTGACAATATGCTTAGGCTCAGCTACGCAGGGGCAGCTAAGCCTTTTGCACTTGGCTTCAAATTGCTGACACAACAGCAGCAGCAACAACAACAACAACAAGAATACACTGCAGTCTACTGCAACACGCATAATCAACACTCTATCCTTGGGGTATTGGCCTGGTCAGTTCGGTTCAGTTCGCTTCGGTAAGGATTTTATGGCCAGCGAACATAAAACAACTTCAAAAAGACGAAACATTAAAGCGCACACAACATTGTCTATGTCCATTTAAAGAGAGGAGGAGCAACTGCACGGGAGTTGCAGTTACAATTGCCTGCATGTGTGTGTGCGTGTGTGTGTGGAGGTCAATGACAAGGCCCAAGCCGCCGTTGCAGCCCAGAGAGTCGAGCCCAAGAGCAGGTCCCAAGTCCAGGCCTAAGACTTTCAAGCCAACGAAGCATGCATACTAAGCACACTACAAGCCAGGGGGAGCCAGAGGCGTAGTCAGTGAGGGAAGCAGAGGGGGACAGGCTAGAGGGGGGAGAGCTATGTGTGACCACTGGCCAGCAGACTCCCTTGCATGCAGTCGTGCGTATGCCAATGACGACGACGACGACGTTGCCAGTTAACAACACGATTTGTTATTGTTGTCCCTTCCAGCGTCCCCTCACCCCCCTCTCACTCCTTCTCACTGCCTTCCCTGGGCAGTATCGAACCTTAAGCCTAGCAACCTGCTGGCTTTGCTGAATTTATTAGCAGTCGTTCGCCAGTTGCCAGACAGACCAAAGAGAGGCACAAGAAGCAGAGAGAGAGTGATGGAGAGGGAGGGGGGTAGGCTACCCAATGGGGGAGCAGAGGCTGCCGCTGCTGCTGCTGCCGACTGTGGCGACTGAAACCGTGCGCCGCATGATGCACCACCAAACATTCCATGGCAATCGATGAGTAAATAATGACCAACGCAACGCAGCCAAACTGGGGCGCAACTGTGAGTAGCAGGGGAGGAGGAGGGGCAGCGCAGAGGGGGAGGGGGGAACGTTGCTGCTGCTGTGCGGGTTCTCGTTCTCCCTCACTTTGCTCTTGTTGTTGTTGTTGTTGTTGTTGCTATTCAGCTTGTTGTCGTCGTTGTTGTAATCACACTCAGCATGCATTTCAACATGCTGGCTGTGCGCCCCTTCCCCCTCTCGAGGCCCCGCTCTCCTCCTTTCCTCCCTTGTGCGGTTTTGTTGGGGCACTGGCGATGGCATATTAACGCCTATTGTGGCAGGGTGTGTGGGGGTGGAGCAGGGGCAGCCAACGCCCCATTATAATTTGAGTTAATTACGTATTTTAGCTATATAAATATTTCATTTATCATCAAGGGAAGCTCTCCTCGCCCTACTCTACCCCCTCCCTTCTTCCCCTTTTCGTGGTATCCATGCGCCTACGCCTCTGCCAGCTGCAGCTTTTTGAACTCTGAACTTCTGGCCACTTGGCACGCGTAATTGAATATGAATACATAATGGAGCCGCAGCATTGTGTTGCACTAGTTGCAATGTGCGCAGAGCGGGCAAGTGGGGGAAGTGGAGGAAGGGGGAGAAAGGGAAGCAGGGTGGATTAAGCGTAGCATGGTTAGGCACAAAACAATTAACAATCGAATTATACCCACCCAGACTAAGGGCCCAATCTCAATATTTGTGTGTGCGGCCCTGAGGGTGCAACCCGCAACGGGTTGGGTTGCCAGCAGCACACAAAGGGTTCTTCTTGGAAGACAGGAGATTACGATATGGGAAACTATAGCAAATGTCAGACAACTCTACAAAGTCAAGGCTAAGCAAGTTGGCAGCTTAAGCTCTGTCTTGCTCTCAACTAAATGGAGCATTCATTTTTTAATGGAAACTTGTTCTAAGTGAACGATACAATAAGCTCAAGTGAATCAATGGACAAAGCCAAAGACAATTGAGAGTGACAGGAGGATAATAGGAAGCAGGCATAGATAGTTTTTGAAATTGCCAACTAAATTATATTTATATTGGTTTAAGATTCCATTCAAGTTTATTTCGATTGCATTTAAGCACACATTTAGCGCAGCTTTCTCTATTTCTTTGACTTAAGCCCCCGTCCATAACTCTCAATGTCCAGGCAATTAACCTTTACGCTCCTTTACTCGATACACGTGCCACCTCACCCCTCCCTCACTTTCAGACTCTACAGTCATTGCACGCAGCCCACATCCTACTTCCTTCTTCAGCTCCTTCCTTCACCTTGTCCCTTCTCAAGTCAGCAGGAAAAGTTGTGCCTCCATTTCGACTGGGCTAACAAATTGTTTTCGTTTTTGTTGCCGGCGCCATGTCTACGCAGCGCTCCTCGCTCTAGGGGCAGAAGGAGCAGGGAGGGGGGGTAGGGTAGGGGGTAAGCGGTGCCTGGCTGGCCAAAGTTGAACTTATGCTCTGCTTCATTATGTAATTATTAGTTTGTGCAATGAACCGTTACAGTTTGTGGGACTGTGTGCTTGAACGTGTGAATTATTTAGTAGCCAGTTCTTGTCGAGTTTCTATCGCTTGCATACCCTGTAAAAGGGACCAAATTGAAGGAATATATGTGAGCAGGTGAAGGGAACCTTCAAGTCACTCGGAATACATAAACAACTTCTTACATTTTAGGTAAAACATAATAAAAAGGCAACACATATATTTTTTCTTAATTAAGCAACGTTGTAAACTTCACCTTAGTTGAGCAACAATGTAAACTTCACTAAAATAAACAGAACTTACATTGCTCTGTTTCCCAATTAAGTTAACAACGTTCCTAATTGCATAGAACTCGAGCAACAATGCAAATTTCACATTACTTTATCAACGTTGTAAATTTCACATATTACTTATTTTATATCATTTATGTGAAGTTGAAAACATGACTAGAGTTACGTGAAATTTACAATATAAGTAGAGCTCTACACAATTTACATCGTTGTTAAACTTAGTGAATCTCAAGTTTTCCCAATTTCTACAGGGTATTTTTGATTTCTACTTAGTCATCTGCTGCTACCGCTTTCGTTGTTTACATATTTCTTGTGGTTAGTTGCAATTACAGCCTTTAACTGAACACGCAAGTTGGTCCCACAACTTGGCGTCTAATTATAAATTTTGCCATTGAGCCGCAATTAAATATTTAATTTGCAATTATTAAGACTGCAAAACAACGTTGAAAATCCCTGCAAAACAACACGTACACAGTAAGTGAGGTTAATTTGCTAGGTATATGTATATCCGAAAGCATAGATAGGGAGCAACCGATAAACTGTTGACTGTTTCTACCGGGAACTGATATCAGGTGCAACCCGAGCTGACAGTGGGGCGTCATTGTCTGCGACTTTCTCGCCTTATTCCTTATCAGTGCGGGCATGTCAACGGTGATTAATGCCGACAACGAAATGTGTCGACATAGCTCTGGTTCTTCCTCTTGCTGGGGCTTTGACTTCTTTGCTTTTTTCTTAATATTTGATGTAATTTCAATATTATCATTATTTTTATGTCGTCTTGCCTGGTTTCCTTGCCCCGAAACTCCGCGCATTATTGATGGGAAATACGATAAGTCTGTTGGGCGTGCGATAACAGTTTGAGCTGACAATTTGTTTGCCCAGGGGAGTAGCCAGGGAGTGTTGAAGGGGACGGGGGCGTAACCCGCAGTTCAAACTGCCTGGTCTGGTTGGTCTAGTGTTTGCTAAAGCATTGGGGACACACGACAGCCTGACGAAGGCTTTAAAAGCCATTAATGTTAACCAAAGTTTGAGCACAAGTTAAACACGAATAAGAAATGCAAAGACTGGGGAATTAAAATGCAGCCCATGTGATAGATATAAACGAGATATACACGAGAATATATATATAAGAAAGCGTTGTATATAATGTGGTATCAAGTTCTGTATATAATATGTTATAGATAATGTTATGTTTACAAATTTCTTCGACTCAAGCGGACTGCAACAACTTCCCTTACTTGGAGAAGCATAACATAGGTCTGTTCTGTTTAAAAGATCTCTGTAAAGACTTAAAATTCTAACAGAATTTCAATATCAAGTCTTTTCTCACTGTAAAGATCCATCTGCAGTGAATTTGAGACTGAAGAATTAGTTTAAGGGCTCTAAAAAGATATCTAAGGTAACTCTCATTAAATGTAAAGACTATTTCAGCTTCTTTATTGTCTTGTTAGCTCTTAGCGCCTTAACAGTCCTTGGTGCAAAAGTTCTTTCCACTTCATTACGTAGAACCCTTTTTTGGATGTTTACGAAACGAAATTCCTTTGAATATTTCATTGTCATTTGCGTTAGCTCGGGCGCTGGCTCAGGCTTTAATACTTATGTGAATGTCTATGGAAAGCTTGCCTTAAAGGCATTTGTGATCCGTGAATTGAACCCCGTCAACATGGCGTAATAACCTTTAGCGCTTTTGTGGCAACCTGGTGAAAAATTCTTGCTTCATTGCGTCGGTGAAAAGTTCAGTGAAGCATGAAAGCGCTTTTCGCACTTGCAACAGGCCGACAGTGAGAGAGCACACAGTTCTGCCACACCCACTCTCTCGTTTTCACTCTTCCCACTCGAGCTACGCCACTGTATACTGTATGTACGCCACCTGCCCCGCCGCCACTTGGCTCTGACCGAAACAGCAAGTTGACATTAGCCTTACAAGCTCATGAGCTGCTGTCATAAACTTTTATTATCATTACACTTACGTTGACTTGCTTGCCCCCCCGCTGTCTTAACCGTCCCTCCGCATCCTCCACTCCTTCCCTATGCCGCCTCTGGCTGTCATATTTGTTTTATTGACTACGCCACATGACAGCGGGAGGAAGCACCGAAGACACCGAGTGAAGTAGGCAGGGGCAGAGACGGGGTTGGGACAGTGGTGGAGGGAGGGGCAGGCGTGGTTTGTGTAGGGCGCTGTGGCACTGTCACCGGGTGTCATGCTCTGTAAACTGCAGTCAATGTCCTCTTTTGTTTTCAAATAGAGCGCACAGCCGTAGCTCGAGGGAGGGAAAGGGAAAGTCAGAGTGAGATAGCTGATTGTGAGGTATGGCAAATGCACTTCTAACATTTGTCAGCGCAAAGTGTTGCACATGCTGATAAGATTACCGTTGGCTGATAACGCCGCATGAGGCATTTCCTGAAGTCGCACGTTCTCGTTGACATTTGATAAGCACTTGAGCGTCGCTCGTTTGCCTTTGCCGAGATTAGTAGAGTGAGGGAGAGGGAGAGAGAGAGAGGGACAGAAGGAGACAGATGGTAGACCTGAGTGAGAGCCTCATTTGCCACTTGAACTCTGCTCCTCCTCTTCAACTTCCCCTTACCCCTTTCCTTTTTTTTTGACATAGCTTTAATTTGACTTGAAAGAGGCACTTGAAGAGCCTTTAGGGCATCCTTTTCTCCCACACACACACACCCTTTCGCACTCTCTGTCTCTCTCTTTCTCACTGCTCTCGCAGCACGCTCCAATTTCAAAGTGCCCGCGACTCCTAATCAAACAAACGGCAGATGCCTCTGAGCAACTGGCACAATTCAAATGAGTAGCACGAGAATGAAAATCGGAAAGAGTCAGGAGCGGAGCTAGTGAGGGAGAGGGTAATGCCAAAGAGAGAATACGAAGCCCGCTTGACGTTCGACTTTGATGCAGTGCGAAAGTAAAGTTCTTTCACTGTTTTCTATTCTTGTCTTTGCCGTCTTCGTGCTTGCTAGGGATGATTGTGGGAGACGACGATGATTTTGTACGAATTTGACAAGTTTTTAATAGAGAGTACACTGGAAAAAAACCTATTGATCGTGTAGATTAACCTTTTATTGACTTAAAACTTGCACAGATATTGATTTTACTTTTTTGAGCTGAAAATATTAAGGAAAATATTAGCAATGAATGATGTTTTTAATAGATAAAATACTAGAATAGACCTAAGTATCCTATAGAACAATTTATTAAAGTTTTAAACTTATAAAGCTATTCATATTACTGTTATTTGCTGAAAATAGTGAGGGTAATTGCATTTACCAACACTGAATAAACCCTTTTGTATATATAAACTTAACTAATTCTCTAGTCTGCATCGTTCATGAGTCGTGTCGTGTCACGCGCCCCAACCCTAGTTTCTTTTCCACACGCTGTGCCTCTTTTTGCGGCCTCGCACATCGCAATCTACTCGCGTGTGAGTGTGTGTGTGTGTGAGTGTGAGTATGTTTGGCATTGTTGTAAGCTGAGTGTGGAGTGGTTGAAAGGATAGTGGCATCGTTGCTTGGGTTAGTAAAGGATAGGATAGCATAGGGTGCGATGACAGCTGGGTTGGGTTGAACGGGGTGTGCCGCATGCGATCTATCTATGTGGAAGGAAGGTAGTATGTTATGCGAAAAGAAGCACATCTACATACATCACTGAACGTGTGTGCGTGTGTGTGTGTGTGTGCGTGAGTGCATATCCTTTGGCTTATCCCTGTCGGAGCGTGTGCTTTACGCCAGCTCGTCGTGTGCCTTTGGGTTATACATTTTACTTACTCGTTCATACTACACACAAAAACAGAAGCACTTTGCAGCGGATTAGGTTTAAGGTATGCCTGATATTCAAGGTGTAGGGAAGAGGGGTGGAGGGAAGAGGAGGAATAAAGAGAGAGGTGCCTGTTGAGTCAGATGTGCGAAGGGGGTTAGTGGATTAATAGATGAAACAAACGAATGAATACGTGTGTCTTTCAACTTGAGACAATGAAATGTATGAGAATCTGCAATTGAATATCTTAAGTTGTAGCAAACTAGGAGCTTTAATGGGTGATTGAGCTGCTTTTATTTGAGAGCTTTAAACTACATTGATTTTATTTAACTGAATTAAAAGCAGAACTATGTTCAGTTAACTGTTTAAAAATAAAAACAATAAATAAACCTAATTGTTTGTTTGTATTTCGTTGATAAGATCGAGTTAACTTAAACTGAAGTAAGCTTCTTGAATGTTGAACTTAATAATGAGCTTTAATGAGCTCGTTACAAATAAAGAATCAATAAAGTTTCTCAAGCTGATATTATGCCTAACATAAACCTACAAATTCTTTTTTTCGCCTTTGGTACAGTTGCCTAAACTACTTCCAGCTTTAAGCTGTTGGGTTTAAATTTTTAAACTAGCAAAAAGCTTCCGGCCAATGCGCAAAAAACCAATTGAAACCCTTCAATCGACAAGCTGCCAATGGCGCAGAGCTGCAGCACTTATAGGCCTGGACTCCCAGCTCCCTTCCTGGCTCCCTGACTGCCTGGTTGGTTGGTTGGCTGGCAGTCAACAATCAGTCAGTCATTCATTCAGTCGAGCATTCGGGCACTCATTCATTCATTTGCGCATCCACACTGTGTAGAGACGGCGGCATTCATTCATGAGCATCGAGGCATTCATTGCAAATCCGCACAATGTCTTTAATTCCCTTGATATTTCACTTTGTGTGCGCCGCCGTGCAAACAGACACCCAACAAATAACTAGGTGTATATATTTAGTTGTCTAGCATAGTCCACATCCTCACACACAAACACACTCACACACACACACACAGGGAGAGACAGACAGACAGCTTAACCCGCCGCTGTTAGCTGCGGCTCTGTGGCAGCACGCCAATGTGGGGGCGTGGCAGCACCCATGGGTGTCATTGCTACGTTTAATATTGCAAAAAGGATGCCGGCAGCGACAGGAGCAGCAGCGGCAGCGGCAGCGGCAGCAGGAGCAGCAGCAGTCGACGTCGACGTCGCGGTGGCGCCCACATTTGTCTTGTGCCCACTTTCCGTGTTGCCTTCCTTCCTGCAAGCGACGCGCCGCGACTCGGAGGTGGCAACAGGAACAGAAGCAGGAACTGAGGAACAGGAGCGGAGTGTAACGTGGCGCGGGGGGATTTGATATTTACTTTAGTCTGGCATTTGCTTTATGCTCTCAAATAAAAAAGCGCTTTCCCCGGCTGTTGGTTTTGCGCCGCCTCTCCTCCCTCTTCCTTTTTCTGCTCCTGCCCTCCACGGTTTTATTTCGCCTGATTTTTCCACAATTTCTCCTTACACATTTTTATACTTATTTCTCTCGCCATTTCACTTTTCGCCATTTCTGTCGGGTGTAATGTTTGATTTGCTGTTTGTTTTTTAGCTCTCTGCTTCCGTTTGCCAAAGCGCTGATCCACAACTCTCGACTAGCTGCGATTCCTTTTTTTATAGTACTCACGCTCTGTGAGTGTGTGTGTTTGTATGTGTGTCGGCTTTAATAAGCTTTTATTTCAGTTTTTCAGCATGTTTTACGCGGCTTTAGTTGAGCGCATACCCTGTAGTTGATGTAGTTAAGGAGTAAATGAGGAAGTTTAAATGATTGATAGATGGAGCTGTGGTCAGAATTTGATTGCAATTGAAAAATATATAGAGGATTGAATGAGGAATAATGTATAAAAATCTAATCATTTAAGGAATATAAGATATAATTCTAAATTCTACATAATAAAATATTTATAAATGTATTATAATTCAAAACTAGTAATTGATAGTATAAAAATCGTTTGAGGAATGAAAGATAAAAACATCAAAAATACTTACAAAATGAAACTATTTAATATTATTTATAATACAATAACATAAAACTATAATAATTATATTTCAATCTTAAAATAAATAATATTAAACAATCGTTTGGGGAAAATAATAACAAAAAATAAATAAACTTTATTAAACAGTAACTATATTGATTGTAAATAGCTATCATGCAATTCAATATGATTATTCTCTTACACAGGTATAAAATATTTTTGTGCTTCAACTTCCTTACAGCGTATGTCTACGTCCTGCATACCCTCCACTAGCTTATTTCTCAGCATTTTTTGTTATTGTTGGCGATTTCTACTCTCCTCCGGCTTGTTGCTGTTTTCCTTTTGCATCGTGCTCCACTTGGCGTTCTTATTCATAGCTTTTAATTTGCGGTCGAAATGAAATAACAATAAATAAAATGACCACTCCGCGGCCTTTTACTCTTCCCCTCTCCCATCTCTCTTTTGGTCACTCTCTTTTCTCCTCGCATTCTTGTCTGTTTCCCTCTTTTTCGGGGGACATTCCCAAGTCGCGGGTCCTTTGCGTTAGCTGCGAGAATTGTTGGAATTTTATGTAAAAATGTGCAAGAAGTAGAAACAGCAGAAGAGGAAGAAGAAAAGGAAGAGAAGGAGACGTGGAGAGAGGTGAACAAAAAAATGCTGCCGCTATTTGTTTATATTTGTTTTTATCTAGATGGCGTTGATTGCAGGTATTTGTTTGTGGCCTGCTCTTCGGCTGCATGCGGGCCTGCGAACCTCGTTTCCCCCTTCCCTTTCCCATTTGCGGTGGACGACGCTCAATGTGATTAAGAAGTTCGCTATGTGGGGTAGGTTGAAGGGGGTTAGGCCGAAAGCGATTAGTGTGCCTGGTTGCAGGCGGACCGAGAGATAAGCGAGAGACCTGATTGTTGAGTTTGAATTTCCACATTAAGTTGCACATTTAAAGTTGCACAGTTGGTATAAGTTGCAGAAGGTAATAAGAAAAAGGTTATCTTACATTATACATGATTATCACCCTTGATATCATGCTTCAATATACTATCATTATAAATGTAAAGTTCATAGTTAAATCACATTTCATTGAATACTTTCACTGTACAACTTTTTCTGCACTTCGCTCACCAATCTGAATGGTATTAGAAGCTGCCACTTGGCTGCAATCTGCAATCTTCTGCAACTAAAGTAGCTAACAAGTTCTAAGCACTTCCGATAAGTTGTTTAAGCAGCATTTTCATTCAACAAACAAACCAAACAGAAAAAAAACTGAACACACACACAAAATTGGCAATGAAAGTTTTCAGCTGCAATAAATTCAGTTTGGCACAGTTTGGCAACAACTTTTGGTTTGCACAGAAGCGCTTATAAATAATAATAATAATTTTCTGTGCAACATATTGGAAACTTGGCAACGCCAGCTGCATGCAACAACCAAAGCCAAAAAACCAAAAGATTGGAAACCAACAAAAAAATGCAACGAAATAACGGAAGGAAACGGGGAAACTCTGGTGATGCCCTGGGAATTATTGAACATAAAGATTATAATTTTTAAAACAAATTTCAAACATGAAATGAATTTACTAACAAATATTATACACAGCAAACAAACCCAATTTGTGCTGTCTATTTTACAGGGTATCCGCACATACGTAAAAGTTGTAGCGAGACAAAAAGTTTCTGTCAAATGTGCAGAATTTAATAATTTGTATAAATTGTTGACTATTTTTTTTCGGCTATAGTGGATTGCAGTTTGTGGCACATGTTTGCTTGTTGAATTTTATGAAGTTGCAACCAGAGCAACTGCAAAACTTCAGCTGTATCTTATATCTTGTATCTGCATCTGTATCTTTATGCAGTTCCGCATATCGTACTCAGTAGAAGATAAAGAAGTATCAAGCAGGAGACTCTCTACACCTCCAGCTACGGCTGCAGGCTGAAAATAAAATGCTATAAATCATGCTATAAATATTCTTAAATATCTCTCGTATGGGTTTCTCTCTAACTGGCCCATGCTGTGCCGCATAAAATGTTCATTAAACGTTGCTTCTTCGTATCGTATAATTCTTCTTCGCCCTCAGACTGCTTGCCATTGTCTGGCAAATGGGTGTGACGACAGTTGTTATATATGCGCTATATACATCAGACTATTTACCATATATATATGTATGCATATATGCAGATATATATAGAGCTGGCGCTAGGCACATTAAATTGATTTTACGGCCCATTTTAGGGCTTTATTGTCCCGAGTGCGCACAAAATGCAAATTAATGAATGTGAATGCATTTGAAATTTTTTGGCCCAATATTCCGGGGGTGTAATTAAAGTGGAGTTAAAAAATTTAACCAAATGGCATCGTTAAAATTATGACACACACACACACACACACACACACTATACAATTTGAGACATAGTTGCCCATCAATAGGCCGTGATTGGTTTATTAGTTTAGTCAAGTTGAGCTGCGAGCACAGCGGGAGATGCATTCAAAGTGTTTACGGCGTCGTTCATTAGTCGGTCTGGGGTCTGATTATAATAGGAAATTAATAAGCGAGAGATTAGAGATCTGGAATTTGGTATAATGGGATATCATAGAGAGATTGACATGTGCTAGAAGTGTAAGATTCAAATTTGTACAACAACAAGTCAAAAGTTCTCATATATTCAGTTTGGGTTATGATTTATGTTGTCAGCTTAAATCTCAAGGGGTTCTTTATCAATTATATTTTATATGTTATTGCACCCTCTGCAAAGACTTTGATTGATGGCTGGCCAAAGTACTCGATTGAACGCAGTTTGTTGTACTCTCTGTATGTATTATTCGTCCTCCATTATGACCAATCTACACACCCTTTCGGGTATAAGTCGGGGGTTCAAAATATTGCCACTTGGTGTTGCGCTTATTAATTGACACAGGTTTTTACCCCAGCGACCTTCCACCCAATATTCGCATTGTATTTCCCGTTTTCCCTCTCTTTCCACTCTTTCACCCATCACAATTTGAAAATCTCTTCTTGCACTTTAAGTGCCAACAGTGCGGAAATTTGGTTCTTTCTTTTACATGTGCTTTGTGTTTGTGCTTCCCCCTTTTTGACGTCTCTCTTTCGCGTCTCACTTCTTCAACTTGAAATGCAATACAATGGGCATTAAGTAATTGTTGCTCCTCTTGTTGTTGTTGCCGTTGACAAATCCGCACATTTTTCATAAGCCAGAGCGGAGCTGCCTGCACAATATGAATAAGTGTGCTAGAAATGAGCGCGTGCCACGAAGTTATAGTGCTGTTATATATAGGAGATTTAATATTAATGAAATTATACATCTGTCCATATTTGTAGTATTATGGTTTGGCAATGTATTGAAGTAATTTTATTAAACTTAATAACGATCTAGACAGAAATATTTCTAGATATATAATAATACAAAATCCTGAAACAGATCAAGAAGTTATAATGAGTTTTCTTTTTTGTCTTATCGTTGTAAGTTTTAAGTTGTATATTCAAATTAAAATGAACCAGACGAGAGGATGCACTTATGAAGTATATAGCTACAAGATCGTACAAAACCGTACTACAGTTCACGAAAATATAACTTGATTTTCTTATTGCCTATCTGCTGATTTGTTCAATGTATTCTACACTTGCTGCCATATTTAGTCTATTAAATTCAGTGCAAAAGTTCGTATGTATAACCTACAAAAGTGCACGAACTCATCTCTAATTGACACTCATATTTGTAAACGAGTGCACTCACACACACACACACACACACTCATGTGCTCAACTTGTTCGCTCTGCTTATTGCAGTCGATATTCGCCTTCGCCTTTGCCATTCCGCGTGTACTATATTTCTTTTTGCGCCTATTATGACACGGACATGGGATGCGAGTGCCGACGTTTCAATTGCGTGGAGTGTCCATCACCAAGCCCATTCTCCCCTCTCTCTCTCTCTCCACGCCTCCCTCTCTCTCTTTCTCCTTATCGTGGCACTCTGCTGTGCATTCTGGCTGTTCGGCTCTCGGCTTTCGTCACACGCTTTATGAGGGCACATTATGCCATTTAACGCAGCTTAAATGCTGCTCATAAACTCAAGACTTGAGTCACTCAAGTACTACGGGCTACGTTGTGCCAGTCCCTGGGGCAGCGTAATACCCGGATCGGTGCCCTCATAGTCGGCAATACTTGTATGTATATAATACGTGCGCATTAATGCACTTTCGTTTATGAATATTCAACTTAATAATCATTTATTTTGCTGTGCAATGTTTTTCGACAAATTCAAGCAGTTGGCAAATGATTAATTCGAATTATACATATTCATATTAACTACCCTACTCACCGTTTTACAGCTTGGAACAGTGCTAATGATCTATGGAAGCTCTTTAGATGTTTTAGAATAGTTTGTGCTTTCTGTAGATAAATTTGACAGATTATTTAACATTTTCAGAATCTACTTACTTTCATTTTAATCCTATAACGACTATACCTTTATTATGTTTATCCAATCTCCCTTGATGCAATCCATTCTACCAATTTAATTATTTCCTTGACTATTTTCAAACTCATTAATAAGATTCAAAATTGTTAATTTATTATTCCAATTTTGGCAGCTAAGTTAAACGTTTCTCAGATTGTTTGCAATATTTTTTGTGCTTTTCGCACAGGCAAAAATGAATAATTGTGCAATCACCTTGACTTTTGCATATATAATAATTAGATAATGACGAAGGCAAAAACAATTGCAGCAAGAAATCTGAAAATAACCTTTGCATTCTTCTTGTTTCATTTTGTGGCTCGTTAAGTTCGCAGAAAACGCAAAATTAGCTTTGGCAGAAAAAACAATTCGCGAAAAAATAAATGGCAAAAAAAAAAAATAAAAACTATTGTAGCTAACCTTGAGTTGGCTTTGGCAAATGCAACTAACAAAACACAATGCGAAGCAGCAAAACAGAATTAATAATAGTACAAAGAAAAAGAAACCAGATAGCAAAAGATTTAAAGCCAGCGCCGTTGAGTCTGTGCCAGAACTGTGAATTATGACCAGTTTTATGTGTCCCCCCTCCAATACAGGGGAAGGGCGTGTCGGAATTGGAATCGACAATAAACTGAAGAGTAGAGTTATAAAGCATGAGAGTTGGCAGGAATCATAAAGTTATGGGAGATGGTGAAAAATGCGGGATTTGACTTGTATTCTGTAAAGGAATTGGGTGACTTGAATGAATTTTCGAAGATATTTTTTTAATATATATTGTGAAAGAGTATTATGTTACTATAATATATGAATAGTTTCAAGGATATATTTCTTATATTTACATACTATTTGTTTTTATATATTTTAATTCGTAGCATCCTTTGATGATATTTTGTTTACGGAAAACACATCTTTAGTATCTTCTTAGTAATAAAATATTCTGTAGGTTTAACAACACTATATGTTTTAAAGAATACAAAACCCTTAAATCCATTGAAAACCCCTTTTAACTGTGGTATATTACAGGTATATTAGCACTAATACAAGCTCTACTTGTCTGCTGCTATCACAGGAAATCAGCATCATATACAATAAAATCTCTCTCTCTCTCGTTTGGTCTCGCTGCTCTTCAGCTTTAAGCACTGTCCCGCTCAGCTGTTGTTGTTGTTGTATTTATGCACATGTCACAACCCCAAAGGGCTGACAGCCACTCACTCTCTCTCTCTTCACCCTCCACCCTCACCCCTGTAAAGCAGAGCTAAAGCTTTACTCGATTATATTGCTGATTGCTTTCCGGTGACAGGCAGCCCTGGCCCTCTTGCTCTCTCCCCTAGGGCACCTCAACAGGCTGCCGCAGACTGGCTTTGAAAACGTCGCGTTTCTCGTTCTCATTCCTCGTACAAGCCATGTGGAAAAATGCGGGACCCGGCAAGACTGGCAGGCACTGGCAATACTCTTGTACACCCCCCCACACATCTACCCTAGGGCTGCACAGCTGCCCCTACTTGACAGTCCCATGGGGCGAACTGCTTGTCACTTCAATTGTGTGGAACGCCGAAAATATTGTACGAAATTCGTAAAAGAATGGCGAAAAAATAAAAGAATTATGAAAATAAATAAAGCGAGAATGGAAATGTTGGCCAGTGCGTGACTTAAAACAACTGCTGAAAGCGATTTGAGATAGGTTTGATCAATTGAAAGCCACAATTGACCCGCATGTCCGCATGTCCGCATGTCCGCACTTTGCCAGCCCACTTGGCCCACTTATCGGTGCAATTGCATCGCCATTGGCGGCCCCACCCAACTGGACAACTACAGCAATAACAATAACAGTAACAACAACAACTACAGCAAGAATATTAATCCAAGACAAGGTCTGATGCACAGCAATCGATAAGTTGAGAAAATCTCAGTCCCAAATGCAATTACCATAAACATGCAAAGCGCCTCGGCCAGCTGCAGAATGCAAACTGCAGCTGATGCTGAATGTGATCCTGAAGCTGATGCTGCACTCAAATTAAAAAGTTCACAAAACTAACGCACAAACTATCTATTCAAATAGATAGCTTTGCCTTTATAGAGAGGGGGATAAAGATAGAGACAGACAGAGGCAGAAAGGGGATAAAGGGAGGAATAAGGATAGCAATTGCCAAAACTGTTTAATAATGCCCTGCAGAGATGAAGTTGTTGAGGTAGGCTATACTGGAGAGATTAAGAGGTTAATGTATCCCTGAACCTGCAATGGGCATATTTTATAGATTAACATAGATTTATAGTCATGCCTGTACGTATGAACGCCTATATCTCAAAGACTATAAGAGCTAGGGCTATTAAATTTGGTAGGCATATGACTTAATATTGGACTTAGATAAAGAACATTTTATAACTAAGCCATGCGCCCTTCTACTACTTGAAAACTCAAGAAAAATAATGCAAGTGTTCTTTTAAACTAAAATAAAAACAATATTGTTGTAAATAATTTTATTTATTTATTTTCAAAGGGTTTATAAATGATTTAAAATCAATAAACTGCCAAATTCAAAAGCTAAAGGGTATCTTTGAGTCGCATTTCCTGCCTCTACTCTCCTCTGTTTGTTGTGTTCACTTCATTTGGCAGTTTCCATTGCCGTTGACTTCTAACTTTGTCCGTCTCTGTCCATTCCAATGCTCAGTTCAGTTTATTTTATTTTTGCTAGTATTTTTTGCAGTATTTATTTTTTCTCTCTCTCTGTCCCTCTCTTTACAATTTTCTGTTGTATTTCCTATGCAATTTTGTGTCGCCGTTGTTGTTGTTGTACAATAGTTATAGTTGTTTTTGGCTGGTTTTGCCAGTTGCTTGCTTTGTTGAAGGTCGTCCAACAATTTTTGGAAAGTACATTTAGAAGTTGTTTTGTTGCTCGTGTTGTTGTTGCTGTTGCGAAAACATAATTGTTGCAAAATGCGGTTTGGTCCGCTGTAGACTTTATAAAATGTACGAAAATAGATTGTGATTGCACTACGAAGAGTTTCGGTTGCCTTTTTTAATGAAGCAAAAATAAATAAACGGAGCTTTAATAGTTTTATGGCTTTGAGTTGCTGATGAATTTGAAGTAGTGTAAAGATGAGATGAGTAAGTAAAGTAAACTAAAATTGGTAGTAAATATTCCAAATACATTTTTATACTAGAATTTAGTATATTTTCAATTTACTGGGTTAAAATTTCCTAACCTGCCACAAAATATTGTGCCATATTTGGCCGGAACTGCCCCAAAGCGAAGTTTGTTGACATATTCGAAAGGAAAGAAAACAGAGAAGTAAGAAATTCTTACAAAGAGGGAGAGAGAGAGACAAAGAGGAATCGATAGACAGACATCAATTAGGGTTGCAAGGGACAAGGGAGAAAATTGTTGGAGCTTTGCTTTGAAGGCTCTTGGGTGGCCAAAAACTACAAGCAATGCGATTATATCTCTGGCATTTGGCCAAAATTTATAAATCAGTGGAACAATTTGTGCTGATTTAGTGACATGATACGAACGGAGCCAACTAAAGGACAACAGCAAAGAAAGCAGAACGGAAGAGGAGTATGAGAACGAGAGAAGTGGAACGAACAAAGCCTCAAAGTGAAGTGCAATGAACACTGAGGGAGTGCAGCAACTCGGGGCGGAATCGGGAGACAGACAATAAAAAAAGAAGTTGCAGAAAAAGTAGAGTAAAAGAAGAGGAAGAAGAAGTGACAGAAGACGAAGAAGAAGTAGAGGAAGTGCAATGAAGTGAAGAATAACGTTATAAATAAAGAAATGCTCAAATTAAAAGTGCAAACGATGATAGAGAAAGAGAGAGAGAGAGAGAGAGAGGGAGGGAGAGCGAGATAAATGTGCCGAGAAGCGGACAATTAGCAGCGGAAAGAGAAGAAGAGAGAGTGGGAGAGGAAGAGAGAGCGGGTAAGTAAAGTGGTAATAGTTGTGTCGCCAAAGTTTTTGACTGGCAACTGGCCAAAGCAAAAAGTCCACACGAAATTGAGTTACTTGCAAGTCCCACGAAACTGTTACCTAATGCAACGTGCTGGGCATACCCTAGAAGTGTCATTGGAGAAGTTTACAATAGAAAAACTATAATACTTTATTGAACTCAGTCTAAGAACTTGAATGGCCGATGTTAGTCACAGTTCTTGGCAGTTGTTTATGTAACAAAGAGATTATCAACTGAAAGGAAGTGAAGTCTTCTTGTTTTCTAAACATTTATTATAGAACTTAGTTATAATATAAGATATATCTAAATTCTATAGAATATAATATGTCTTGTTTACAAGATACTATGCCTTACTTATATACTTATATACCGCACCACTAGAATTCCCAACGAGTTCTAGCAGTGTGGAGATGAAACTATCTTCGATCACCAAGTTAGTCAGCGATGAATGCTGATGATCGAAGTTGGCTACTTCGTGAAACAATTGTACATTCAAGCCCGCTCCTTGTCTTTTGACAAGTGTTCTTGTTGTGTTTGGCATAATATCGACTAGATAAGCTATGATGCAGAAATCGAACCGATATTGACCTCGAGTCAGCTAAAATGTTATATACTATATTAATATAATATTTCCATAATTTATATTTCCACTTCAACTGTGTTCAGCTTCAAACTTCGTCTCTAATATATTCCCGTTCATTCGCACATTTTCCCCCTATGTTTCACGTTATAATAAACTTCTCACTTCTGCGAGAAAAATGTGAGGCGACATGTTGCAAGTGGCAACCTAATTTGCGGGCGTTGCAGCTGCAATGTTTGCTGCCACGCCGAGACGGCGACGAATTTCGCACGAGATGTCAACACGCCCCCAATGACGGCATAAATCTTGAGGTCACAGCGCAGTCCGGAAGCAGTTACTGATTAGCAGCCCCTACCATGCCCCTCCCTAACCGGAAATGGGGGCAAAGCGAACAGAAAAAGAAAAGGAATTAAAAATGCAAACTGCAAAATTTGAATAAAACAACGAGACGATGGCGACGAATGCGAATGAAATTAAAGCGCGCTCAGCGAATGCAATTGGGCAAAGTAATTATGCAAGCCAGTAGGGCAGAGAGGGAGGAAGAGGGAGGGAAAGAAGGTGGAGAGGGGGAGGGAGCTGCAGGCGAGTGCAACTATTGCCTCAATTTGAACTTTTTTAATTTAATTTTAATGAGGCGTGCTCTTGCCCGCTTTTACTCGCTTCGAGCATAATTTATGCAAATTAATTTGCTGAAAAAGGAACGTTAACTATGCGGATAGTGTGGGAGAGAGGGAGAGAGGGAGAGAGAGTGAGAGAGAAGGAGAGAGAGAGAGGTAGAAAGAGGGACAGTGCGAGTGCGAGAGAAGGCATTTTAAATCACATTACGTATGCGCCGCATAGACCCAGGTGAGCTGCCTGTGAACTCGGGCAGGAGGAGGATGGCAAAGGGCAGTGTGAGGGGGCACGCCTCTTGTATGTTGCGGTCACAATGGTTCGAGTCTCAGTTCGAATTGGAGTTGGAGTTGCAGGCTGCAGCCTGAGTACGGGTTGCATGTGCCACGCTGTTGCGTAATTAATTGGCCATGTTGCATTTGAGTGGCCAACCAAGTGGCTGAATGACGGCAACCCACACCCCCATCTCATCCTCCCCCCCTTTCATCAGTCACTGTACTCTTATTTCCCCATTCCTCCTGCCTCTACCCCTTCCACTCTGCCAGGTTTCGCATTACAAGGGAAGCAGCAAAAGTAGCCACAATTGAGTTCTCTTCTCAGTTGTTGTTGTTGTTTTGTTGCCGCCAGCAAATCTCAAATGGTTCAGGCAGCCAGCAAAAGGGGAGGAGGGGCAGGGGGAGGCAGGACAAAGAAAGCGCTTCGAATTGCATTAGCCATTGAGCAGGGAGAAGCAACGGCAACTTGTGTTGAATGTGCGAAACAGTTTAAACTCTGCAGCTCAGCAATTGTCTGTGTCGATTTGAGGTGGACTAAGGTGTAAATGGGAATGCAGATATAGTTAATATTGAACTGGGATGTAGGCTAATTAGTGCAGCAGGAGAAGGCAGGGAAGAAGTGTAGAGGACGAGGTGAAATGTGTGCAGATTGTAGTTAGAATAGGAGTATTATATTTTGAGTTTAATAGTCAGAAATATTTCAATTACTTCAAACATATTTTCCCTAATCATTATTTGTATATTATTTAGTTTATTCGTATCATAATTCGAATAAATGTATAATTGAATTTATTGCATAATCTCCTTACCAATTTATTCTTAATAAATTAAATCTTTTTGACCTTTGAATCAATATAAAATGATTAAAAGTTGAACTGCTTAGTTAGAGAAAGCATTTTCCTACTTAATGTTTACCTCCCTGCATTTACTTCTTAAATCTTCTGCAGTATATCTCTAGTTTCATATATCTCCCAACTTTCTACTTTCAATCACTGATTGAAAGCCCCTACAATTTAGTAAGCTTACGCTTTCAATCTGCAGAACTTTTTGTTGGCAAGTTTAATAGTTTCCACTTTGGCATTTGGCGAACTTTAAGAACTGAAGCTGCAACTCTCTCTCAGTCTGTCTGCTGCATTCTCACACCTCATCAACAAGTGCAGTCGAAGTTTGACTCAAGTGCTTTCGCACACACACACATGTACAGCTGTCAATGTGCGTGTGCGTGTGTGTGTGTGTACTTAACTTTCACCGGCCACTTGATAAGTACATCAACAACAGACCCAAACACACTCATCGTTGTCGTCCAGTCAAAAGAAAATTTGCATAACTTTATTAAACGAGTACTGGACGAGCACTGGCCCGCCCCCTGCCTCTCTGCTCCTCTATCCCCCTTCCCGCTGCCCCTGTTTAATATCCTTTGGCAAGGCACTTAAGAGTGCAGCAGCAAAACTTGAGGACTTGTTGAAGTAGCCCTGGCCAGCGACGACTGTCTGCAGTCCACTTCGACTCCTTCTCCGTCTCCATCTCCATTTCGGTCTCCATCTGCTGTTGCAGCTGTCGAGGCGTCAACTGCAGCTGGACCACGCTGCGTATGCGTATTATCAAAGAGGCCTGGCCATAAATTATGTGCCAATTACAAAAGCCAATTGCATTAATCATGCGACGACTTGCAAGTCCCTTAAAAAGGCGCCATGACAACCAGCCTCCTGTTACTCCCCTCTACCTCTCTCTCCCCTACTGTTCGCCTGTCTGTCTGTCAGTCTGTTTTGCTTGTCAAGAAATGGGCGTGGCCAAAAACAGGCCAAGCGGCAGCTGCTGCTGCTGCGAGAGAGAGAAACTCGTTTTGCGTTTGGTTTTCTTCTAAGTAAAATGCGTAAAATGTCATAAATTTAACGCAGTCGCGTTGCAAATTTTGGCCCCAAGCAAACACAGTTCCCCCCCCCCCGCCGCACTGTCCGCACTGTCATGTAAATGTGCAACAGCCTGGCGACAGGAGACTGGAGACAGAAGCCTGGAGACATGAGGTCGGGCGAGGCGAGGCCCGCAAAGCCGCCAACTGCTTTTAACTGTCATTAATTATGTCAAAATAAGATTTAAATGCCTTTTTGTCTGCACAAACATCAGCGACGGCATGCGATGTGACACGACCAACTACCCCTTCTCCCACTCCTTCCCTCTCCTGCCTGCACAAAGTTTTAGTCTCTCTAAGCTCACTGGCTGCATAAATATCATTTGTTTAGTACAATTTCTGAGGCGACTAACATTAAGACTTTTGTGTTTTCTGCGCGGCTTTTAGTTTTAGTTGACAGAGAGAGGGAGAGAGAGAAAGAGGGAAAGACAGAGGGAGAGTGGAGTAAGGGGTGTTGGGTAGGGGGTTTGTATATTCGCGCCAGCTGTACAAATAAACTCTCATTAATTATGCGCATTTGGCGTCGCTGCCACCGCGGCATAATGAGCCGTAATTTTATCGAGCAGCCTTTGGTGGGAGGAGCGCGCAGGGAGGGGGGAGCAGGGGGTGCCAGTAAGAGTAGGGGGTGGCCTGAGTTAATAGAATTTTGAATAAGATATTATTTGTAGCATTAGCACTGATGATGATTAAATTGGAAATTGTGAGAGGCGAGTTATGGCAAAAGGTTTTGAAGTGGAATAAGGCATTTGTGGTTAGGGAGAAAACTTTATAAAAGGCATTCTATTAATGCTTTTATCTTGAAAGAAACAGTTCCCTTTGCTATATATGAGATAGATGGGAGCGATAGTCAAAGCAAAGAGAGGCGCTTGAGTCCATTAAGCCATTTTTCTATTTGACTGTTTGTATGAACGCGCTAATCTCTGGAAGTATATATTGTAGAGTCATCAAATTTGGAAGTAAGGTTCCTGTCTATCGTACACAGATAAACGTTTATATAAACTTAATAATAAAGTTTTATTTCTGTTATTTTGATTACCAATTATCAATATAGTCAAGTACTTTATCAATATAGATTAATACGATACTATATACTCATTGTTTAAGTACCTTCCTCTACCTTATATACCCTACCTTAAACCATCGTCTATTGGTCTGTTAATTGATCTCACTTCTCCTTTCCTTTCTCCCTGTTTCCCTTTTCTTCATTATTTTTGTAGCTAACTCTCCCCTCATTTATCTCCTTCCCTTGCCCTCTTTTTACACCTCATCTCATTGCACTGCATAAATTGCTTTGCATTTCCCTTTACACTGCAAAAAACGCGTATAATTATATTGCTCGTGGACCTTTTTACTCCAAACCGCAACCCCCTGCACACTGCCACACCCCAGAGCTGTGCCACAGCCCACACCCCACACCCTGCCACCCTCCTCCCCTTCTCCAACTTGCAGCTAAGTCACAAAAATCTGTTACTTAATTTCAATTGACTTTGAAAAGCGCGTCGCATGACAAAAACTGAAGCAAACTTCGAATTCGACATGGAAGAAATCAGTTTAATACAACGCGCTGCTCACCCACCCCCAGCCAGCAAACTACCCAGCCAGACAGAGAGACGGAGAGTCAGTCAGGCAGTCAGCTAGTCCATCTAGCCAGTGCAATATCAATCTCAAACTGGAAGCCGAAGTCGAAGTCGATGCCGAAACCGAAGGCAGTCAGGCTGGGGAGCGATGCTTATCAATTTGAAATTACTTTAGCCCCGAACACAAAAGACAAGCCACGCACACGATAAAGAGACATGCGAGCAGGAGTGCAGGGAGGGGAAGAGGGGAGGACTGAGCTGGGACTGTGCTGGGGCGCAAAGACAATCGCGCCAACATCGACAATGCTGACACCCCATAAAATATTTAACTTAACAGCGGGCACGAGGGCTGTGCGACAGCTTGTGGAGAAGGGGGAGAGGGGAGGTTAGGGAAGGGTGCAGAGCACAGGGTGAGCTACCATTAAAGGGCGTCACAGAGCGCGCGCACCCTGGCAGCCTGGCGGAGGACGCAGCACATTAAAGCGCCTCGATGTGTTGCCTTTTGCAGCACGTCCTTTCTGGCTTGCCTCATATTTGTCGACCCTTGTAAAACCCGCTTGGCACTTGCCAGCAGCAGCGTATATGTGTGTGTGTGTGAGCTTGTGTGTGTGTGTGTGCTTGTGTGTGTGTGCTTGTGTGTGTCTGTATTTTGCTGTATGTGTGTGTCTTCCTTCCTTCCGGTTTCGTGCTCGCCTTTTTTTTATGCGCTCAACTTTCTTTTTGGCTGTTGCGCCTGATAAGGTGCTTTTCCTCTGCCTCCTCCCCCCTCTCCTTTCCACTCTGCCCCTCTTCGTTACTGCTCTGGCTTGTCGTTGCTCTCTTTGCAGCGTTGCCAGACTGTGACACTTTGTCTGGCAGCTGGCAACACTCTGTGGCTTCACTGAGCTATTTTTTCTGGTGTCGCTGAAACATTTGAAAGTCCCTTCAGCCTTCCCTCCTTGTCTCTCTTCCTTGTCTTGTCTCTCGCCTTGCAGAGGCTTTGCTCCTCTTTTGGCTACTTCTTTTAGCTCCTCCCTTGGCTACTGCGTGTCCTGCTCTCTTCTAGAGCTGCCTGCCTCGCACAATGTTTCATAAGTTTAAAGAGGCGTTAAGTTCATTTTGCTGCGCACTGTGGAAAATATGCTGCCGTTGGGTTTCCTTTTGCCGCCTTCCTAATGCCTTTCCACCAGCCCCCTCTCTTCCTCCCCCTCGTCGTGCCTTGGCTTCGCTTTATGTTTGTCTTGTGGCACATCGCCTCTCGTCTAGACTTGCCGCACACTGCGAGGCCGCAAACTTGGCTTATTCATTAGCCAACGTTGGCTTCCAGCTCGGGCCTGCCAACGGTAAATGAAACTATAAATATAATAATCATGTTAATGCTTAATACTGATGATAATCGTGTACATGATCATTATCAGCTTCGCTGTGCGCCTTGGGCTCGTCGTGTCACGCGTGATTTACGCGTGCTCAGCGCATTATTTCATTTCCTACAGCGTCGCCTCTTGAGCAAAGCCTGCGGCACGTGCCTCCCCTTCTCCACCTCCTCCTCCATCCCCTCAAGACTTGGCTTAAGCTCTTGCCATCTTAGTTATTGTTGTTGTTGCTGTTCTTGTTGTTGTTGTTCTTGTTGTTGTTGGCTTAATTTAACAGCGCCAGACATTAATAAACAGTTATTGAAAACAAGCAAAACTCGCAAGTCGCATTTGCCTACCGAATTCATAGTTGTGAGTGAGTATGAATGAATAAGTAGGGGAGTGAGTGGGTGCGTGAATGGGTTAGTGAGTAGAGTAGAGTAGAGGCTGATTGGTTGAGTGAATGAATAAGAGAGTGTTGCAAGCGGAAAAACAACTTGCAGCGCGATTTTAATTAGAAAACTTTTGCATTTGTTTAAATGGTACCCCCTTTCTATATCCTTTGTTTTTGTTGTTGTTAAGTCTTTACTGTTTGCTTTTTGGGCCTTGTTTGGCAAGTTTTATTGAAGATATTGCGTGTGTGTGTGAGTGCGAGTGTGTATTGCCAGGGCTGCAAAGAAATAATTAATCGAGATTTCTTTAAACTGTTTTCTATTAAATATTTAAAGGACGAATTTGCAATAATTTTTAATAAATTAAAGTATTTATTATACAGTTGAAATATTATAATAATATTTAGAGCATAATTCTTCCTTTTTTTCTACTAATCAGGCAACCCTAAACAGACTTAAGTTAACCGTAAAAGAAATACCCAAGTCATTCGATTGACTTCTCAATGATTGCCCTAACCAGGCATGATTTGTGCATTTTCGCCAATAAAGTTGTTAATTGTTCAAGTTGTTTTCGATATCGCCTTTTTAATTAACATGTTTTTCTTTTTCAACTGTTTTGTTTTTCTTTACAGGTAAGCGGGCCCAAAAAAGTGCTAAAACAGCTAAATTCAGCTATAAACAAGCGATAATTGAGGGGGAAATGATATTGGGTGAGTTTATTGACTGAAATTAATCCTGAAAAGTTGAGAATATTGCTAATTGAGTTATATAAGTTGGGATTGTAGATGAGATGGATGTTTATATAGAAAGATAATGATTTAGTAATATACATACGAATATTAAAAGTTTATTTTTATTATAAAATTGCTAAGGCAGCTTAATTTAGCCTTAAACAAGTTAAAATTCAGCAGTAAATGATAATGTGAGAATTATCCATAGAAAGAAATGAAGTTAGTTCAAATTGCAGCTTAAAAGAAAGTTTATATTGATAGGAAACGGTTTATAAATTAAATAAATTATTAAAATTATGATAAATTATTCCATATATATATTTATTATAAATAAACATTTCATTATTACCAAAACAATCTAGCCTTGGCAAACAACTTGAACTTCTCTTTTAACATTCTGAAACTTGAAAGTTGTTTTTATTTAATCGCAAAGCTCATTCGCCATGATTCACATGCGACAATCCACCATCCACAATCTGGAGTCCACACACTCTTGACATGCACTGATACCGTTACTCAACTTGGACTTGTCGCTTTTGATTCATGAAATGACGACGTTTTGATAAGTCAATAGCTGAAAGTAAACACGAGACGAGCACGCCGAGCAGTTTGTTCGGTTAGTTCAGTTTCACGCGAGGTCAATAACATCTTTATATGGCCGATAAGGCGCACACACACACAAACACACACACGCACACACACACACAGACGCAGGCTGGAGTGTGCAGGCTGTCAGTCAGTCAGTCAGGCAGTCAATGTGTCAATCATAATTTAAAACGCCGCCAATCGCTGTGGCACTTTTGTCGTTCGATTTGTCATCGTGCGAGTGTGTTCGAGGTGGGGAGGGGGGCAGGGGCAAGGGAGGAGCGTGACCGACCAACTAGAGTAAAACAAGCTAAAATAGTTGTCAACATGAATTATTTACAAGCGACGTGCGCGGCATGCAACGGCGTCGCGTCGCGCCGCATCGCGTCAGCTGCGACAGCAGGTGTAAGTGCGACGCAACGCGGCGTATGCGTAATGTGAAGACAGACGCGACGGCGACGGCGACGGCGGCCCTCGCACTCGCACTCTTCAGCGCTCATTACGAATGCGAGCGCACGCGCAAAGCTGCCCAAAAACGGATGGATTGCGGATGACCAGGGACAGTAGAAGAAGGAGGGAAAGGGGAACGAAGGGGGAAAGAGTAGAGATGTGTAGGGGGAACGGGTTGAGGGGCGGCGGCATGCGGTGTGTGCGGGCCATTGAAATTAATACGCGCCGACAGGCAGAAATGTGCGTCGAGAGAGAGATAAAGAGGCAGGGAAAGGGGAGAGGGAGAGAGAGAAGGAGAGAGAGAGGGGAGAGCAAAAACCAGTTTAAAAAACGCGAAATTGGCAGACAGACGGCGGGTGTCGCAGCTGAAGAGCAGTAAGAGGGGGCAGTGGGGAGGGGGGTAGGCACATTTAATGGAGTTAAGTGCCTGGGCCTGAGAGCAAAAAGGTTGATCGAGCGAGGCAGAGAGAGGGAGAGGGAGGGCCTGATGGGCAAAGGCAACGGACTGTGCCGTTGCTCTTTGCCGCGCGCGCGCTTGATTAAAAAACGGTAGCAAAGCAATTACAACAACAGCAACAATTCAATTACAAGAGCAGCGCAGCGCAGCGAGAAGAAGCTGCCACAGCGACGCCAGCGATGCAGCAGAAGATTGCCAGCCACGAGTCGCAAAGAGGGAGAGAGAAAGAGAGAGAGAGACGCAGAGAGGGAGCTGTGGAGGCGTAATAAGCAGCTGAGTTTTTATGGGGTGAGCTGGAGGTAGTTTCTGGTGGGATTACGGGGAATTGTAGAGCAACTGCAGCTAACTGGGGAACGATATAGAAAAATATTACTAGTACAAACTGAAGATAAAAGATTGAAAATGCAGAATTAAAGTTGAAATCTGTTTTATTGTAAATCGATTTATAGTCAGCGCAAGTATCGAAATAACCTAAATCAATATTGGATTATATATAATGCTATATAATTATATATTATATTGTACTGTTAAGCAAAAAGAATATTCTTTAAGTTATGACAGATTTCATTATTAATTAATTTAAATCGATTGATTTCTATCGAAACTATCGAACTTGCTTTTTTCGATTATTAGAAAATTTTTATGTACTATATATTATATTGCAATATATTATGAAATTAAATTCTTGAAAGTCGATTAACCATCATTGAAACTATCCAAATGGCCAAATTCGATGATTTTCACTATATATATATAAAAATGTATACAGAAGGGAGCTCAATACTGAAAGTGTATGCTATTTGAAAGAATAATAAGCCATTGAATCAATCAATATTGATGAATTAGCATTTAAGCTATCGAAACTATTTGAATCGATAAACGATTGTATAACACAAATTTATATTTTAATTATCATACTAGTTTTTTATTGTGAAAAAATTGAAACGGAAAATTAAAGAAGAATATACGTAGTTTAAACATTCCTAATTTATTTAGACCGATAAATTATCATTGTAGCTATCGAAATTGCTATATTCAATTGTCTTCACTATATACTAAACTATTATATACTAGTGTTTGCTGTTTAGAAGTATTTATTAGTAATTAATCCATTGAATTCTATGCTGTAAGCTAAACTTTCCAAATAATTGGAATCGATAAGTAACCGAAACGATAGTTCATGCTATAATATTTAATATTATGCTTTATTATGATGTTCAACTCGTTATTGATTCCGTTACACCATAAACTCATTTGTTATCATCGTTTCCTTAACTTTTCCACCAACGCAATGCATCTGAAGTTGTTATAGCAAATCGATATGCCCACACAAATGCAATGTAGCGCACTGTTTATGAAAAATGTAAATCAGCAGGCTGCCTCATGCCACCACGAGTAGCTGCGTTGATACACTCCTGCTCCCCCCTCCCTCCGCCTGTCCCTCTCTCACGCCCTCGTGTATTTATGAGGCGTGTGCTCATAATGCCATCGAAGAGCCACACAAACTGGCTGGGAAAAGCTGCCACAGAGCTGCAGAGTTGCCGGTTGCAAGTTGCAAGTTGTTGCCGTTGTTGTTGTCGGGCGTCAGCTTCTACCACGCAACGCGTTGCAAGTCGCGCTTTATCATGAGATAAACAACAAAAAACAAAAACAACAACGAGACGAAAAGCTGGGCAGGGCTGGGCAGGGCACTGGCCCTGGCTCGGGCTCTGACGGGGGCTCTGCCTTGGCTTGGCTTGGCTCTTTGGGGCTGGGGCTCGGGTTCGGGTCTGGGGTCTCTGAGCCTCACCTGCATAATGATAACCGCAGGCAGCCACCAACAGGCAGTCTGTCCCCCTTCTCCACGCTGCCCGTTTGCCTGTCCCTCAGTCAGTCACTCAGTCAAGCAACAAAAGCTGCAGGCAACCTCTGCCTCTGCCTCTGCCTGAACCTTGGCTGCGGCTCGCGCAACTCGTGCCTGACGCCAATCAACTGGTTGCCTTGTCAGAGTCCATTCGGTTGCAGTGCGAGAGGGAAGGAGGGGAGACAGGGGGGCGCAGTTGTTTTTCGGGTGACGCCGGCGAACCGTTGGAATCGCCCGTCGCATTTTGCGTTTCCGTTGCAATTTTGTTGTTGTTTTTATTTTTTGCGTGTTGTTGTTGCAGATTTATTTGCGGTTGAATGAACACGCCCGCCAGCCAACAGCAACAGCAACAACAACAACAACAAAATGTTCATTATCTTCATCATCAACAACAGCAGCAGCAGCGGCAGCAAAATACGCAGCTCACTCACGTTTTTACTTTGCCTCTTTTTGTAATAAACAAAATTTCAACAAACTTTACCATTGTGCAGGCACACACACACAACAAAAACAACTGCAGCAACAGCAACAACAATTTACAGTGTGTGCTGAAAAATTTCGCATAATTATTTTTCATGTTTCGCCCCCTCGAAGCGTCGCTAGGTGAGTGAAAAAATTTGTTAAAGTGTCAACATTGACAGCGATTTAAGTCATTTTACTGTCATCATTAAGTGGCCCCGTGGATTGTATGTGGATGCTGTCTGTGTGTGTGTGAGTGGGTCGCATTGTGGTATTTACTTTACTTAGTTGCGAATGACAAGTTGCGGTTTAGCGCGAGTTTCCTTTTGCACTGTGTTTTCTGTGGCTTGAAAGAGAGTGAAATGGGAAATAAAGGAAAGTGCGTCCTGTCGTGGTTTTTAAAGTTTAAAGAGGAAATGTAGAAGGAAAGATTGTTTAGTTCTTAATTCATTTAAGAACTCACAGAGTTGCACAGATATTTAACTGGTTTTTCTGCATTTAACCTGCAGTTTAATTAGTTCTCAAGTTAAGGAAATATTTAAAACCTTTTCTAATATTCCTGCAACAGTTAAAGGCAACTTAAACTACAAATTGAACTTAATATATTTAGTTATAAACTGAAATTAGCCTAAATATGTCTTGAAAGCCTTCTCTTTATTACTTAACAAGAGGTTTAACTTGCAGTTAAATTCATATTTCAAGTATGAGTGATATCTTAACTTCTAGATAGATTATGTTTGCTTTATATGAACTAACAGTTGATCTTTAAAACATATAATAAACAAATAAATAAAAAGAATCAAACCTATACTATACAAATTATAACAAATAACTACTTATAATATTTAACTTACAGTTAAAACCTCTTAAACTTGAAGTTAAACCTTAGATTCATTCAAACACTTTGTGGTATCTACTGCAGCTTAAAAAGGACTCTGCAGCTCTTAAATCTCAGCTATCTTTAAAGCCAGCACAACTCTTTGATTCCCCATCCCACTCTCAATCTCTCTCCCTCTCTTTCTGTCTTTCCTCCTCCTCCAGTAGCTGCGCGCCAAAGCGTGCTGCAAAATTTTGCGCTTCACTGGCAAAGAAGAAAAGACACAAAAAAAGAAAGAAAAAAAAAAAGAACGAACGGGAAACTGAACTGCAGGCAGCGAAATCAATTAAAAAAGTTTTACCAGCATATTTCCTAGGATTAAGAATTACAGACTAAGGATTAAGGATTGAGGATTAAGCATCTAAATTAAGAGACAGCCTCAAATTGCTCGTTGAGTAGCTCCAAAGGGGGCCCCAAAGGGTTCCGCAAATTGGCAATATGCGGATACGAAATTGTGAATGAGCATTAATTAAATCGTTTTGCACACTTCCTAGAGAAACCCTGTCCATCTCTCTTTCTTTCTCTCTTTCCCTCTCTCTCTGTACCCCTCTCTCCTTCTCAGCTTAATTATTTCTTCCCGCAGCTGCAACAACTTGTCTAAGAAAGAAACACAACTCAAGTGTATTTCAAATGTCTTTGAAGCCAACAGACAAATTTAACTGTTGGTAGGCTGTGCTCTGCCACGCCCACTTAAAAGTTTCAAGGGAAAAAAAAGAAAACAAATAAATTGCAAAAAGGACTTGGCTTTTTCCGTATTCCTGCCTGTTTTCATTTTCCTTTTCCCCCGTTGCGCGAAAACTTTTTTTTTGCTTTTCCCGGCACAGACATTAATCTTGAGAAAGAAAATTTGCATGAAATTAAAAAGTGAAAATATTTCAGCTGAACATTTTCGGCGATTTTGCTTTTGGTTGTTGGGGATCGTCTGTGTAAAACGGAAAAGTGAAATTTGCAAACACTTAACGGAGGCATTGACGTGCTCCGCTTACCCCTTGAACCCCCGGGGAAGGAGGTTAAAGGAATGAGAGCAGGCACAGCCGAGACTTTCTTAGGGAAACTTGTACAGGGGGTGCAATTGTTGAGCCCTTAAAAAAATATCGTATGCATTTAGATATTTTCCTTGGATATTTGCTTTTGATACTTACTTGAATTTATAAACATTATAATCATATGTTCAAGTGGTATAAGGATTGTTGTTATTGGAATATTGTTGGCTATAATTTTGCAATATATTTTCCATTTCTCTCTGCCTTCTACTGTCTGCAACTCGCTTTGAACGCCATTCAACTTCACTGAATTACTTTACTCACTTACTTTATTATTATATTAAAGTTCCTTCGTATACTTACTTTAAAATAACATTAAAGTTCCTTCTTTTAAAACATATGCATGTTCCATTGTGGCGTCAGTCGCAAGAATTCCCGGCACGGAATCTTTTTCCATCGGCATGCGGCGGCAACACTTTAAATATTTAATTACGTAATGCCCGTAATTCTGCCTGTCAGACCCCCACACTTTCCCAGCTTGTTTCGGTCTCTGTACATTTTTGGCTGGGCAAATTGTTGATAGCTCAGCCTGTTCCTGCCTCCTTTCCCCCCACTCTTAGTCACCTCCTGGAAACTGCCTACTAACCCCTTGAAAGGCGCTTTGATATTCTTTTGTTGCTGCCCAAAAAGCCGCCAGTTTGCAGCATCAGCTTTCAGCTGGCATAGGCAACATGCCTCAAGTGTTTGTGGCAACCACCCCCTCTCTCCTCTTCCGCACTCTTGCCACAGCTGGCGCCTGCAGTGCTCCCTCCTGCTCTCTCTCTCTCCCTTTGCGGAATACAATGAACGCATTTGCATTTGACGCAATTTGGCGTGGTATGCGTGGCAAAGCCAGCACCCGCTCTCCCCGCTTCCCCCCTTTCCCCTCTCCTACACAAATACTACTTTAGTCTGCATTCGGGCGCAAGAATTTTCATTCATTCATTTTCACATTTCACATTCACTCGCTTTGCTGCCATTTGCGTTAAAATGTGATTTTTCACTTGACTTTTTAATTATGCGGCAATGGTGAAGCAGGCACAGTCAGTCAGCCCTGGCAGCCAGGCAGGCAGGCAGGCAACAACAACGTGGAGAGGTATAAACAAAATACACCTACTTGAGCCTTATACAGTGCCTGCAAGCAAGCAGCGACCGTCGCCTTTTGTCGAAACGTGCCTCGGAATGAGCCCGAAGCTAAGCAAAAAAGTTAAGCAGTAAATCTAAAAACATAGACGAAGCAGCAAGAGCAGGTAGAGTTGCCTGGGCAAGGGAGAGGGGGGAGGGGAAGCGTCGTTATAAGGACTTTGCAATGCATTGTTTAGCCCAAAGTGGTTCTGTTGATTTTGCCGTGCTGGCAAATTGCGGCGATTGAGTTGATATATCTTTCGGTGAGCTCAAGCAGAACTTGGGCCACAGCATTTGATTAAGATTCGGCTGGAAGAGAGAATGCAAAACAACGGAAAATAAGTGTAAGTAATGAGCTAAATTAAAAGCGTGAAAGGTAAACAGGGAAAGCTTTAAAGTCACTTAGATTGGATTAACAGTGAAGAATGCGCTTCGAACTTCAATCAATCTCTGGCAAATATCGAAACTATTGATGTTAAGTTATAACATAAAAAGCATGGACGCTACAGTTTAAAAAATTTTATGTTGCATACTTTAAGGGGCGGCTGGGAAATCAGTAACTCTTATAATGATTTCTTTAATAACTTTTTTATTAATTATCCGATTGCAACCAAATTTTCAGAAATCATTTGGATTAGTTTTGTTATTTGCAAAATTGAACTTACTTGCATAAAATTACTTAGTTTGAATTAAAGAGAACACTTTTGTGGGCTGAATAAATGAAGTGCAAATATTTAAGATCCTTCAAAATAATTAATAAAATTCATTTAAAGTTTTGAGCAAAATAAAAATTGATTTATTTCATATAAACCGTAAAAAACTTCAACTTAGCTAACTTAACTTCAGCTTAGTTTGAATAGAAATGTCTGGTTCATTGAACTCCATCACTTCCTATCACAATCCAAACACTGTCCCTCTGTCTTTTGGCAATCTTTTGAAATATTTTCACCATTAGCTAATGCTATAATAAAGATTTGAAAAGTTACCGGAATAATTGTAACTTTTGTAAGCGAATCAAATGGAAAATAGAAGGGAAACGCACAAAGAGTCCTTAGATTTGTTCAGTCGCGTCGAATTTGCATACAAATGAGTGCATTGCGTGCACAGCCTTCGTTCTCCATACTTGCTACAATTCTTCGTCCTTCCCCTCCCTCTTTCTCTCTCTCTCTCACTCTCCATTAACTCCCCATCCCTTCATGCTGCCTTCATCTACTTAGTTTGTCTGCGAAGTGAAAAAGGAAATAAACTTTTTTCGTTTTGCTCGCTGTGCGTCCCTCATTTGTAGTCGCAGCCTCGACCACGCCCCCCTATATTGATGTTGTTTCTCATGTTGTAGTTGCTGTTGCCTTTTTATGCAAATGACTTAATTTAAAACATGAAATTTTGCACTTTACGTCGCGTTGCCCTTGCAGAATCAGAAATTTCAGCAGCCACGACGAGGACACAAGGTTGAAGAGGACGATTCATTGGAAGCATTTGAAATCATTATTATATCACTGGCAGACACACTGGCAGCCCAACGAGGGCAAGCTCTGTCTCTCTCCCTTTCACTCTCGCACATTATTATCATCATCTGCTGTCTGCTCGTCGTCGGCATCATCATAATCATTATCGTTGTCTTCATTTTTATGAAGTGTCATTTTTGTATAACATTTGCGCCTATAAAGCAGACGCCTAAGTCCAAAAGGCGCGCAACCCCTTTGCACAGGGAGTGAAAGGGATAGCTAGAGGAAGAGAGAGACAGAGAGTAGAGGCGCACACTTAGCAGGGGAGAAAGACAGTTTGAAAGACAGATTGACTAACTGTGCGACTGACAGACGCTGAGTCAGTTATTCAGTTGTGTTTTGTGCGCACACTGTATACCCTGTAATATGCAGAAGGGGTATATTGAGTTGTTGATTGTTTAGAAATTAACAACTATCATTTATCATGTAAAATATTTCCTTCATGATGCATTTCTCAACTTATTTCAATATTTACTCTCTTTTACAGGGCATTCTCTAGTCACACACTCACTTCAGTTCTTTGAACTTTTCTTTTCCTTGTTTGTTTTTTATCACTTGTACACAATCTCTTGCGTCCTGTGCTTCTGCGTTTCTACGTTTTCCTGCCTGCTTTGGCACTTTTTTCGCCCTCTTTTCTCTCTCATTTCGCGCTTTTCATTTGTTCTTCCACTCTTCTTCTTCTTTTTGTTTTTGTTGTTCTTCAGCACCGAAAGAACTTAAGCGGAAAATTCATGGAGCCTATTGTGCGGCATATAAAAAGGGATTCGTGAAGGGGAAGTTTGTGAAGTATTTTTTGGGGGCACAACGCGGCGTATACTTAATAACAGTTTAATTAAATTTAATTATATTTTAATTGCATTTGTAGGGGAAAGAAAAAGAGAAAGAAAGGTAAAAAAGGTTAAGCATAATCTCAGTCATTTCCTATTGCACTGTCTTTCTTCCTTCTTGTCTTCCTCCTTCTTTTCCTCCTTCTTTTGGCGACCTTCCATTTGAAATGTGTCAAGCTACTTGGCCGTAACTATCCCCCATTTGGCCACTTGTCATAACATTTTGCAGCGACAAAAGCAATCATAAACATCAACATCAACATCATCATAATCGAACAGCAAGGCAGGCACACATACACACACACACACACATACACACGGATACTCGTTATGTTCATTTGCTATATCAACATCAACAATTCCGCCCACTCGGCAAGCTCTAAAAACATTGCCCATACGCTCCGTTTGACCACATCGCGTCGCCAGCGACCCAACGAATCATTCGGTTTTCCTCCTCCCTTCTCACCCTCCTTGTTGCCCCAGCGACCCGCACAGTTGTCGTTTATTGAGCCGACTCCCTCTCTCTCTCTCTTGACTGTCTCTGTCTGCTTGTCCAGCTTTGGACATTTTTATGGTTTCATTGACATTTTTTGCCTGTGGCCACAGCTCACACGCCCGAAGCGAACTGTGAAATTGATATTCTTGATAAAATATGCAATAATAAATTAAAGCAGCGTCGTATGTATATATATTATCTATTTATTTGTGTTATATCTTGCGCTCGACAAGCTCCAGATTAGTCGTCAAATTGATTTTGCTTTGTATCCCAACAATTAGTTGAATTAGTCAGCAACATCCTGCAGGCTTATGCTCTTTGCAAGCAGACAATAAACTGACTTGAAAAGAAGCTAAAGAGTGTTTTGTTTTTATTGAAAATATTGCCTGGAATTTATTCATGAAATTTGAGTATCAAAAAGTATTCAAAACTAATCGAATGCACGCAAAAGTCTTTGATGAACGAAACTCTTCAGACGATTTCCCCTTGCAAACAAGTTTGTCGCTTTTGTCCACTGTGTGCATCGCATGAAGGCAATTGCTGCACAAGTCTTCTATTTATTTATTTTATTTATTTTTTCTTCGTGTGCAACTGGCAAAGCGTGCGCTCGGCTCATGCAAATTAATCATATTGATTAACCAATTAATTCGCCAAACATGTTTCGCTCCGCGCGGAGATTTTCAATCAGAAATTAAAGCGAAATAAATGAAAACCAAATCGGGTGACTGCCTCAAACTGGAAATGATTTATGTGTTCAGGCTGCAGGGAAGAGATAGAGAGAGAGAGAGAGAGAAAGAGAGGGGCAGCTGCTGTGGCTGTCAATATCACACGGACTGCTCCCTCTCCTACACTCTCCTTCCAATCCCGAGTCCGGCTCTGATTATCGTCGAACGATAATGAACTTGGAAGGCAGCCCGCGTGGCTGTTCGATTGGCGGTTTTGTCGCGTTTTTGTGCAATGAAATGTAAAATGTGGCTTAAATTGACATTTAATTGGCTTAGAAACTAGCAGAGGAAAGAGAGGAGAGCACAGAGAAAGAAGTAGAGGGAGAGAGGGAGAGTGAGAGCGAGTGCGAGTGAGTTTAGAAACTTGAGTAAGCTGATACAGTTTGGTTTCTTGCTTAATGATGATATATTTTATGGCCAGTCATTAGCCCACTCGGTTAGGGCTTAAACCTTTGAGTAGGGTCAAGGTGACTGCGCCACTTTGTGTTGGCACAGACAGAGAGTGCGTGAAAGAGAGAGAGAGAGAGGAAACGAGAGCGAGAGAGGTCACTCTGCGAGATAAATAAGAACAATCAATCAGTTGAATACGTATATGTTTCTCAGCGAGACAACTTTGTTATTTTTGCACCTCAATGTTGTTTGTCAGCTCTTGTTGTTGTTTTTTTTGTGGTTCCTGCATTTCTCTGGCAACCCTCGAGGGTCGCTGCTTACATATTTCATTTGGCGGCAGCTTTGTGTGCTTAATCCTTGCAAAAAAATTTCAATTATAATTAAAAAACCTGACAATGACAAGCGCTGACCCGAACCCCTAATGACAACCGCTCCTTCTCTATCTCTCTTTCCCTCTCTCTCTCTCTCTCTCTGTCTCTCCCTCCTGCTCTTGCATACATAATTTACCGTAACGCAATGCCAATTAACTGCCGAAATGAGCGCACAAATTAAAGTTCAACGCAGACAATCATCGGACACGTTATATAATCCATAACACAGCCGATTTGCTCGCTCCGCACATCATCAATTTATGTAGACCCCCTCTCTCTCCCTCTCAGTAGCTACCTAAGCCCTAGATATGTGTGTGTGTGTGTGTGTGTGTCTCGTCTGTCTGCCCTCATCACTGGCATTGTTATGCGCCAGTGCCCAAATCTCTTGGCCGGCTGACTGGACCGCGGCATTCGCAGACCCTAATCGCATTTCAATCATCAATGAGCCTCGGGCAGCTAAGAGACTAACCACCAGAGGCCCAAACCCAAAGGAAAATCCTTCTCCTGCAGCGAACGCGGTCACTTGCAGGGTCGTCCCGGTCGCTCGGATTACCTATTCAAGTGTTCGTGGCAAGCACAAAGCAATTCTCTTCCCGTAAAAAGAAGATAAAGATGAGCGGGAAAATTTAGCCAGGCATTTTCTTTAATGATTACATGCAGTTTTCTCTTCGTTTTCTTTTTTTGGCCATTACATGCAAGTTCTATTGGACAAGTCAAAGGAGGGCAATGACAAGTCCGAGCTGAGCATGGAATGGAAACTGTTTTCATGTCTTGGCAGACTCCACGCCAACTGCAGCTCCCTCTCAGTCTCTCTCCCTCCTGCTGTCCAGGCTGTTTGCCAAGGACATAATGAACAGAACTTCCGCTACTTCCGTGCAATAAGAAGAAAAACACATCAAGAGAGAGGGAGGGGAAGGGAAAGGGAAGGGGAAGATCAGGAGTACTGTGCAAATGACTCCTTTGAAGTCAAATGTTGATGAGACAGCGTTTGTTGTGCAGGCAGCCCGAAAAAGGATGTTCATGTCAGAGAGGCTGAATAGAGCGTACGAATAGTGAATAGTGAGTGCTGAGTACTGCGCTGTGAATAGCCTCTGAATGTCCAACGGGGGTCGAATGTCCCCAAAATGAAAGAAAGCCAGTAAGCAAGTTGTAGAAGCCAACGGTGGCAAGGGGCACAAGGCAGGGCACTGTCAGATTGACATGAATTGGGATGGAGGGAATCTTGCAATTAAAAACCTTAAGAAGAGCTTAAATACTAAACTGTTATATGTCTAGGAATCAGAACAAGTTGAATAATGTCCAAGGAGTTAAAGAGATATTGAAAAACTTATTAAAACAAGACTGTTACTATCGCCTTTGCTTCCGTGGTTTAGCTTTAACTGCAATACAGCTTTTTTGATATGAGTTATACAGATGTAACAGTCATATTATAGACCTCAAGACTGATGTCCTTCAATATTGAATCAACTAATCGCCCAACTGATATACTTATTGAATGCACGTCTGTTCAACGAGCAAATCGTATTGTAAAGTGTTATATATGCAATATTGTGTTATACAAATTTAATGTTAGTTACACTTTAACACATAATTATCTAATTGTTTTACTTATGTCTAACTGTTATACTAATTGCTAATATGATCATGTCTAACTGTCATACTCATGTCTAACTGTCACACTCATGTCTAACTATATACTCATGTTGAACTGTTATACACATGTTTAACTGTTATACTCATGGAAAACTGTTATACGCATGTATAAATGTACTAATGTAAAAATAAGACAGAATTTTCAAGTAAATCTGTTATACTCATGTGTAACTGTTATACTTTCAATACTACAGCATAATGTTATACTAGCCATAGTGTTATACATATAATGCACAATTATATAATTGTTAAAATGATAATGTTCTATTATTGATATGTAACAGTTATACTTGTTATATTTTCAATGTTATTTGATAGATATGTAACTGTTATACTATATCTGCAGACACACCTGAACAACATTACTGAAGTCTCCCTTCAACTTTCAAATCCGCAATCATACCCGATTTATTTCCACAGTTAAAGCTTTCACAAATCCCAAAAACCTTAAAGCACAGCAAGGAAAACTTTTCCCCAACGCCCTTTGGCCAAACTGCGCATTAAAATGTCAAATTACATGGCATATTTCACATCGTATAACACTTGAGCGCCTCGACCGCGGCACCAGTACCCCTCCGCCCCTTCCCCTGCTCCTCCAGGACTACGTAGGGAAAGTAACGTAGTGGAATAATAAAAATGTCTCATCAACGGCAGCTGAGCGAAAACTAATTATCACCCCGTTCAACTCGGCGCTATCAATTTCAATAATTAGAATTTTCCCAACTAGCCGTAGGGATACCCAAAGGGGAGGGCAAAGGAGGGGCGTTGGCAGCTTGAAATTTTAGCTGCCGGCAGAAGGAAGCAAAACAAGACACGAGAAATGATGGAAAAGTTTAATAGTTGGAAGAGAGGAGAAAAAAATGCACTAATCTACAAGCGATTAAATTCTTATTTCGTAGAATGAAATTTCAAACTAAAGTCATTTGCGAGGCAAGATAGAGAGCGGGGAGGGGGAGGAGAGTGTCTGATGTTGTCGTCTGCGTTGGCAACCAATTAGCAGCTTATTAGAATGCACGCCAAAAAGTAATCCGGCTGCAACAACAATTTGTGGACTTAAAATATTAAATTGCTGAAACTTAAAAACAGATTTCTCAGCTCGCAACTGAAGCAGTGCAAGAAAAACAACAAGAAGAAGACGGAAAAAACCAGCCAGCAGATAGGAAGAGGAAGAGAGAGAGAGAGAGGGAAAGAGAAGGAAGGAAGGAAATTGCAGACGAGACTCGGCAAGGCACGAACCTGTGGCCATGTTTGCCATTAGGTTTGGGGCAACTCAAACAGAGGACTGAGACTCGGACTCTCGGCTCTCTCCAACTGCGACTGAGACTGCGAAACTTGGACGACAACGAGGCTGAGAACCTGTGCCAGCGTCGCTTCAAGCGTAAAAAGTTAAAACTTGAAAATTCTCTTGAGTTGCTTTCTTGGAAATTGGCCCCGGACCCAGGTCCATGTCCAGGTTCAGGTCCCTGCCCCGCAATGTTGTGAATGCGAATGAGAGTGTGGAGAGGGGCAGAGAGAGGTAGAGTGGGAACTCCTTGGTCTGCGTCTAACACAATACACGCCCGACTTGCTAAAACAAATTATAAGCCAGAAGACATTGCTATGATTATAATGCGCTCTCGCTATGTCTCCGTAGCCCTCTCCATCTCCCTTTCTCTCCTCCTCTTTCTTTGTCTGTCTGAGAAAACATGGCAGCAGCTGTTGTTCGCTAGTTAAGTAAATATTGTTGCTGGAAGTAAAGCAAATGTTATTAAAGTTATTGTTTTTATTTATAACAATTCTTACTTTATTACTGCGTATTTTTTTTCAATTTTTGGAGGCGTAAGTGGGCGTGGCTTCATTATGAAACAAAGTTTATTTAACTGCAGTCATAAGACATTTGTGCAACAAGTTTGGTAGCCTTAGTCTTTATATCTTAGGAGATATAAGTGTTCATACGGACAGATAAATGAATTTGGTTTTCAAATGGAGAATATTGATGCTTATAAAGAAGGTTTGCTCTAAGAGAAGTCGAAGATAACTCCCTTCGCCTGTTGGAGAACTACATTTCCAAGGTTTGAGGCTCCTGCTACCTTGGTAATTAACTTTTGCATCAAGATCTTAATTCGCGCTTTAAAACTGTGCTAACATTTAGCTTTTTTTCACTTTACGAAGGTGGAAGTGAGCGTGGCCAAATTATGAAATAAAGTTTATTTAACTGCAGTCGTAAGACATATGTCTAAGAAGTTTGGTAGCTTTAGTCTTTGTATCTTAGGAGATATAAGCGTTCATACGAACAGATAGACACATTTAGCTTTTTAAAAAGCTTCTATTGATGCTGTTGAAGAAGTTTTGCTCTTAGTGAAGTCTATGACAACTCCCTTTACCAGTTGAAGAACAAAATTTCCAAGGTTTGGGGCCCTTGCAACCTTGGTAATTAACTTTTGCATCATGATCTCAATCCTTGAATAGCACTCTAATCTGCTTCTCGACTTTCATGCACTTGTGCACAGGGAGTTATGGCCACAGAACAATGCGAATTAAGCTGCCATTGATGACACTATCTATGCCTAATTTGTATGTTGCTATCACTCAATCCCTCAGCATTTTTGGGCACAATGCGACTTAATTACACCACGCACACACACACACACACACACACAGAGAGAGAGACTAACTCCCACATATGGTCATAATAATCAAAGGGATCAAAACACATCAGGCGCACAGCTCGACAAATATGCAACTATGAATGACAGCGAGGGGGAGTAAAAGAGGGAGAGCGGGAAGAGGGAGAGGAGAGGGGAAGGTACGAGGGAGATGCCATCGGTTTTGGCCCGTAAAAGAAGGATAAACCAATTAAACTGAGTCCGTAGCCAGTGTGCAGAAATGCCAGGCAACCAGGGACCAGGGGTAGACCAGAGCGAGGGGGAAGTCAGGCGGGGGAGGGGGTCTGCGAAACTGTCTGACAATTCAAACAACAGAATTCAACTAACCAACAATGAAAACCTCAAAAATCTACAGGCAACCCAGTGGAATAGTGGAAGCGCACTGCATAGTGCCATGACTACTAATGCCGCAACATCAGTTCGCCATTCCCCTGCCCCCCCTCTCTGTCTCTCTATAGTTCCCCCTGACAGACTGCATATTTCGACATTTATGTGGTCGTCGATGGGTGTCGTTTGTGTCGTTGATTTCTTGCTTAGGCGTTGCGCGATTCAATTTCAAATCCTCCTCAACACATTGGCTCCACGAGTGGCTGAGTCCAGGAAAGAATGGCAACAGGACAGCACGGGACAGCACAGGACACAGCACACAGCACGGCACGGTACGGCATGGCAGAGGACTCACTGGGTCCTCACTGGGACGGCAGCTAACAATGTTATCTCGTAATTTTACACGTCGATGATTTCGGGCGAATGAGTTTGATTCGATTGTCTCAAGTTTTTTTCCCCACAACTGCAGCCCGATGACGACGACGACGACGACGACGCCTTTGACATGCTTTTGACAGTCAAACTGTGTGGATAACGACGGGCAGGGGGAGAGAGAAGGAGGGTGAACAGCAGCCAGGACAGCTGGCTTCATGCCGTGACAGGCAACCCCGAGTTGCCGAGTTGCCTCGTGTGCCACTGCAATAAATTGTTCGAATGCAACAGCCCAAAGCGGGCGCTGTGCATAGAATATTAGAAAAGGGTTTCATGTTGCCTTCAGGGCTGCCCCCGTGCCACACCTCCGCCTCCTTCTTCTCCTCCCTTCCTCCTCACTGAAAAAAAGGTGACAGACAAAACGACGGCATTTTTGCATGACATGCAAAGTTGTCGCCCCTTGCTGAAAATAATATAGAAATGTTTGCAAGCTTCTCTTTACAGTTTCGCCAGTGTTGGCAGCCATTTTCAAGCCAAAAAAAAAACTAGCTGTAAAGGCTAAAAAATTAAGTGGAAAATCATTTCGAATTTCTGTCAACAAATGAGGCAAGAATGTGAAAAATAATGTAAATAATTGATCGTAATTATGTTGAAAATGCTGAAAAGTATTTTCTAGTTACTTTCAAACTTCCTGTCAACAATCCCTAAATGGCCAACAAGGGCAACCCTAATCCTGGCGAGCGTGTGCTGCCTTCCTTCCTGCCTGTGCTTCCTTTCATTGTCGTGGTAATCAAATAAAAATCAATGGCTTGTGAAATTCAAATTGTGACTGCGAGAGTCTCTTGAACAGTTAGCGGTAGATACTTTGTCCCTTCCCCCTCCCCACCATTGATGATGAAACTCATTTCTTCAAGTGCTGCGCGTCGCGGGCGTCTGCATCACGTGCCCAGCTCTCATTTGCCGTTAGCATTCGAAATCGTTGAAGTTAATGATCTGATGCAGTCTGGCAGACAATTACAACAAGCCAAGAACAGCCCCTGCCCCAACCAGGCCAGGCCAGGCGTTACTACTATCTCTATAAGCCCTTAGCCCGGGCCAACTAAATCAACTGTCATTAGAGCCAAAGTTGAGTGTGCCCAGCTGCTGAAAAGAGGGAGTGTAGTGGGGGAAAGGTGTGGAAACTCTGCTCAAAGTCTGTGCATAAATTAATTTTTAAACAGCAAAAGGAGTTCAAGTTTTTGGGACCTGTGATACTAGTTAATTACAGGCTTTACTGCACTGGGGGTCTGGCGTTGTTTACCTTTAAATGTTGCAGGAATTTCAATTAGTTTGGGTGAGTATGAGAAATCAAAAGAATGAGTGAGGGAGAGAAGGAGAAAGAACTGGGGAAATAGTAAGAGAAATACCCAGTCGAACTATTTGAAATGAATGAAATTCGCCACAAATGCACTTGAGTTATTTTAAAGCTAAGTCACATCTCCCTCTCTCTCCCTCTTTCTCTCCCTCTCTCTCTCTTTCTCTCTATATACCCCTCTGGCCATTTGCTTTGATTAGTCTCCTTACCAATCTGATTGTTCCTTCTTCCCGAGCTTAGCCTCATTTCCTTGGTAACAAAACAAGCAAATTAACTTCATATGTTCGAGGCAGCGATGCGCGAAGTTAAACCGCAGCAACGCTAAGAAAATCACTGAGAATACAACCCTCAACCTCAGGGGGTGTTGACGTACCTCTCACCCCCACCATGATCTTGCCCTTCTCGCGACTCCCACGCGACACATTCCCCTGGGGGCAGCAAGACACACACCTAAGCACAGTTCAAATTTCTTTAACGATTTTTTATTAAATGACAAATACTTTGGGCAGCAGCTGCAAGGGAGAGAGGTAGGTATAGGAGGAGAGGAGGAGGGGGAGTCTGAGGCTGCGTTGTATCTTCCTGTGCGTGTCGCGTATTAGCCATGACAAAGCAACCCCCCAAGCCAACTAAGCCGTGTGTAATAATTATGCTAACGATTGTCAATTGAGAGGGCTGTCAAATTGAATGGAGACAGAGAGAGAGGGGAGAGAGAGAGAGAGGGGAGGGAGAAGAGAAGAGAGAGGAAGGAAGAATGAGTGAGTGAGAGAGAGGGGAAGCTAGAAAGCCAGTGAGAGTGAGTGCGACTGCAGCAAACCGCAAGATAAACGCCAAAGGACAAAAGGAAAAGGTTCAGGAGGAAGGTCGCGTCGAAGGGTCTAAGCGAAGTTCAGGCATGGGTTGCAAGGGTTGCTGAGACGTGTCTCAAGACGTGTCGGGCCGCGATAGTTTGTGCGACGCCCCTTATAGAAATCACAGCCCTTTTATTTGGAAATTAAACTCGCTTTGGCTTTTCACAGTCAATTGACTTGCCAAGGGGGTAGAGCCGAAACTGTTATTTGCTTGTTCTCGGCCTCACACATACAGATACACACACATAGATACACTCCACACACGCATGTTAACGGGTTGCGGGTACCCATCCACCTCTACCCTTTCTGCGCCTGAACTGTGACGAATCACGGTGCGACCATTAGTTGCAGGCACTTTTCCGACTTTTCCGCCAACTTTGCCAACTTTTGATTTCTATTTCGATTGTGTCTGTGCCGCACTACAAGTCGCTGTTTCTATTCTTCCTTCTCTTCATCTTCTTCTACTTGTTCCCCTTGACACTGATGTCTGCGCCTGCCACGCCCCCACAACACTCGCCACTCTCTCGGCAGCAACTTTGCATTAAGATTATGTAAATTTCCTGGCTTAAAAAACCCACTCGAAATGCGCGTGTTTCTGGCAGTTTTCAAGCTAAAAGCGCTACAAGATGAGGGGAGAAAATACTCTTGAAATGATTTAAAGGAAATTTACTTAAATTTAGCGCCATGTAAATCATAAAGTGATTTCTCCCGCTTTTCCCATTTTTAATTAAAACTGCCAAGCGAGAAAAGGTAAAAGGCAAAAAGCAAAAGGAGAAAGCAAAAGTCAAACCCTTACGTCACGCCTGCCCTGCCACGGATGGGAGAGCAGAAACTCCTCTCCCAGTATCCTTTACCTCTGCTCTCCGTCTCTCTCTCTCTCTCTTTCTCTCTCTCTCTGTTTCCCTGTTGCCTTTTAAGTTCTGTGCGTTTAATTTGCTGCCATTTTCACTTTTCCTTTGCCTGAAATGTCGCTTACATTTATCAGCAGTGCCCAGCCACGCCCACGCCCCAGCCTCCCAGTTGGCTTGGCCTTTGTCAACACTGTGGCAGACGCATGTGGCACACACACATACATAATACACACAGCAAGAGAGAATAGAAAAAGTTTTGTACCTTTAGCTGTAAGTAAAATGTTTGGTCATAGTTTTCTTGTTTCCCATTTCAATGCCAGCAGAAGGAGTCAACGGAGGGGGGAGGGTAGCAAGGTTAGGGAGCTGGGTGTGCCTCCTTTTAGTTTCCAGCATAAGGAAATTTATTTGCAGCCCGTGCGGCCCCTGACACGAGTGTAAGTAACTTTGCCCGGATAGTCTCGGACTCGCCACGTGAAAAGTGCCTAAGTTAGGGCAAGACAGGAGGCAGAGGGGAGCAGGGTATAAGGGCTCAGGCTGGGCAGACTGGGTCCGAAATAGTTGCAACATTTCGGCAATTATGTTTATAAAGTGTGTGGCAAACTCTGGGCATATGTGTGCAGTCTTGGAAGGGGAAGTGAAGGCCTGAGAGGAGAGGAACTGAGAGGTCTGAGGCACTGAGGGCAATCAAAAATTAGCCACGGCCAGAAGGAGAAACTAAAATGCGAAACAACTGGGACTGTCCAATTGGAATTGGGTAGACAAGGCACTGGGTAAGGAGAAGAAGAGAGAAGAAGCTTCTGCATAGCATATTAGAAGGCTTTTAAGTTCATATTACACATTGAGCACTCTCTTTAACTAGCTGAAAGACTGTAGGGAATGGAAGAGAAGTGAGTCTCGCTTAGAGAGGTTCAGTTTGTAGGACTTGAGTGACTTGGGGAGAGGAAGAGAGACATAGAAAGAACGAGGAGTTATGTGAATATGAAAGAAAGACGGGAAAAGAAAGAGACTCAGAGAAAAGCTAATCAGAAATATATTAAAAGACTTTATTAAATACAATTCTATAATTCTTTACTTGTTCAGCCATTAATATTATTCTTCAAAGAACATCTAAGCTTAGTAGACGAACGCTCCCAAAGGTTCAGAACTATTTTTGGTAATGACAATTATTGTAAAAAACAAAAAATAAATATTCTAGCAATAAAATTAAATTTGTAAGACCTTTTTAACTTTTTGTGGGTGCTGTAGGGGACGTGAACAAACTCTTAATGAAGTTCGCTTTCCGGCAAATAAGAAAACATATTTTAAATAAATATATTGAGCTCAGCTTTTGTTTTCCCTGAGATCTGCATGTTCATACAGACATTTAGACAGCTTATTGAACATAGCTCTAACTTGAGACTTTACTGTAAAGAATAACACCTTAAATCTACAGTACTTCTTCTACAAGTTGTACCCCTGCACTCAGCTGATCTATGACACCTTTTACTTCCTCGTTCCCCAACTCAACTGAGAAGCTTTGAACTAGTAGCTCGCCTAATCAGCTTAAGCTCCTTCAAGCAAAGATCTTCGCGCAGCGGACACGCAAAGCTGACAAGCTCTCAGAAGTATCACAACATTTTGTCTAACCCAATCTGCAGCAGACAAAAGTCAAGCTGCCCCCAAGAATCCCTGACTGCCACAACGATCCGCGACGCTGCACGTGCTGCTGCCTTCGCTGACAAAGTTGTTGCAAGTGACAGAATGACAGGCGAGTCAAAACTACCCGCAACACTGAGAACGGTAGCAGTTGCCCTCTCTCTCTCCCCTTCTCCCTTTTAGTTAACACTTTTTTTGCAAACCCGTAGGAAAGGGAGCCCGAAAAAGAAGCTAAAGAAACCGCAGACATGTTGCGAGAATGCCTGGGAAAAGCCAAAGCTGAAGCTGAAAAGAAAATGAAATGAAATTCGACTAAGAGGCAAGCAGGGTGGGAAGGGGGAGACACTCAGCTGTTTGTTGTTGTTACTGTTGTTGTTGTCCCCAAATGCCATTTAGCATTTGACTTAAACGCGGCTGCTGTGGCAAGTTTGTCGTCTGGGACAACCTGCTGGGCCGCAGCCAAGAGCAGAAGCCGCAGCAGCGGAGTCCGCCACAGGCAACATATGTTTGCAGCACGTTATAAAGGTGTGTGCAGCTGTGTGTGCGCAGGTGTGTGTGTGCAGGATTGTGTGTGTATGAGTGTGAGTGTGTTTGTGTGTCTGTCTGTGATTTCACGTTAAGAACCTCGTCGTCGTCGTCGTCGTCTGATACCCTTTGCACTGCACTCGCCCCACTCCGACGCAGTCTTTGTTTGCCTGCACTGGCCACAGACTGCTGCCTCTCTCTCTCTCCCCTCTCTACCGTTCTCTGTCTCTCACTGTGTAAGGCAGTCAGGCAACTATTAAGTCACATGTTTGTCTCCTCAGACCGACTTTTGAGTTATGACTTTGGGCCACAAGGAGGCAAAGGCAAAGAAGGAACCCTGTTTAACCTGAATTTCCACATTAGTTCTTAAGATTGCCCCCCGCCTCTCTCCTCCTGCTGCCCTGTCGCCGCCTTGCCTTGCCTCGTTTCGTTTCGTTTCGGTCTCTTGGTTTATTTGCCTTTGTTTTTATAGCCTTTTTCTGCCAGGTAAACATGCAGCAGTTGCTCCAGCTCCAGCTTGTGGCAGCATCATATGGTCGCTGCTGCACTGGCCCCGCTTACCTGTTGCAAGTTCGGTTCTCTTTGTTGCCTTAGCCTGTTTATTGCTCGAGGCCAAGTTGCTTTTGGCTACTTGCCACACAGCTGTGCGGCCGCTCTCTTCATTTGACGCATGCCACATCATCAGCGACATCGTTAGCTGCCGTATAGACTCCGGTTAGTGGCAACTTTTGTTGCCACTTTTATCTATTAGACATAATTTACACGATTTAACTAACTTTATCCTCACTATCTCACGCTCTCACTCACTCACATTCTATCTCTTTTTGTCTTCTTTATTGCAGGTAAGCAGCAAGGAGACGCGCTGGCGGATCTTAACTTCAATTAGTCGTAAGTGCTGGGCCCAAAGCTAAGGAAGCCCTTGACGGTAGCTGTGCGCTGTCAGTCTCTCTCTCTCTCCCTCTCCATGTATCTACATTCCTCTTTCTTCCTTCCTCTCTCTCCCTCCCTTCTTAGCCCAACTTCGCACGCTTTTCGCGTATATTTTATGCTTTATCCTTGTTGCCAGCGCAGCCTGGACAAAGTTTCGCCAACTTCAGTGTGTGTGTGTGTGTGTTAAGGTGTCTATGTGTCAGTCTCTATCTCTCTCTCTCTCTCTCTCTCTTTCTCTCTCTCTCTGTCTCTCTCTCTTGCTCTCTCGCTCTGTGGGTGGCAGCAATCTTCACGTCTCTGGCATCCGAATTGTTTTCAAAGCTGTTGGCGCTGCATCTTCGCTGCGAGTTGCCCAACTTGTTGTTGTCCCTGGTGTTGCCACCGAAAAGTAGGCAATAATTATGTGTTGGCAGGCGATGGGCGTGCACACTGACATAGCGTACGGGGCGTGGCAGGCCACACACACGATGTGGGCACAGTTAAAGTGAGAGAAGCGCGAGAAAAGTGATTTTTAAATATGAAAAGTTGTGAGAATAAGTAAAAGTTAATATCGAAAAATAATGATCTATATATATGTATTGCGTATGTATGTAAATACATTTATGCATACATATGTGTATGTATCCTATGTATATACATAATCATAATAAACTCTAATCATCAATTAACAGCACTGCAAAGTGCTCAAAACATTAAAGAAAGCAAACTGACAAACAAATTGTGACAGCAAAAAATTCCAAAAAACTTAAATAGACAAACAGTTGAGATGCTTTTATGTTTATTAAAGAATTATAAACATTTCATGTAAAGCTGCTGTGCTATTTTGCATTTCATATATAACTGTAAAAAGGTCTTTACTGCATATTAAACGCTGCAGCAGATTTGCAAAAGCCACAGAAAAAAAGTGGAAAAACATTTCAAATGCCTTCACACTGGACGCATATCATAAAAGCTGTCAACTTTACAACAGATTTGTGGGCGTGGCCAGGGGGCAGATGGGCAGCGCTTTATGCCTGTTGCAGTATAAATGAAATATGTAAACAGAGAAAGAGAGAGGTAGAGAGAGAGGAGTTGACAAAAAATGGACGAGATTCGTGTGTTTTTCTGTCTGCTCAAAAATTCATTATGAAAATATCCATTACTCAGGCTACACACAGCACGAATGAGTGAAAGAGAAAGAAAAAGAGGGAGAGAGAGAGGGGGAGTGTGGGAGAAGTGCACAAAAAAGCGTTGAATTGCATTGAGTTGTTCTGCAGTTGTGAAGCACTTGAGCAACTTTGGCTTTTTTGCAGCCAAACAGATTCATTAGTCGCAATAATAAGCTCCGGCGAGACAACGTTGCGTATGAGCAATGTGTCTAACTGCTTGCCACACTGCTCGCTCTGCTTCCTTTTCTTGTTGCAGTCAAAGTTTTAGCTATGCTTTACCTCTCCCTCCCACTCTCTTTGTCTCTCGCTCTCTCGCTCTGCACTCGAACAGCAAACTTCAACACTTTGGCTGAAAAGCGAGCGGGAAAATTACAAAAAACAGAAAGAAAGCTCGACAAAACTTTGCTACTTAAAAGCGCAAAACGCAACGCAATGCTCGAGTGGGCAGGGCGTGGCAGTGGCGGAAGAGGAGGGGAGGGGGGGCAGCAGGCAAAGTAACTGCGAACAAACCAATTAAGTTTATTACTTTTGCGTTTTTCAAGTGCCTCGCTGTGAATACGTGGCACAACACGATGCTGCACAGGGCTGTCTATGCCTGTGTGTGTACGTTGTGTGTGTGTATGTGTAATGGCCAGGCATTTAGCAAGTGGCTTTGGCGCTCCCCTCTCGGCTTGGCCACAAAGTTGTTGCAAAAGTTTGACAAAGTGCTTCAAATGCAAAGCATGCAACAGATTTGTCAAAGAAATTAATAAATACCACGTCATGCTGTGCGCACTTCCCTCCCCCCTCCCCTTACAACACTCTCCCAGTCTCTACTACAACAGGTGAGCAGCTAGCGAAAAAAGCATAGCATACATTCTGGGGCCAAGCGAGCAATTAAACGCAGGCATGAGTTAAGGCTAAAGTTCTAGCTTTATATATGTACTTTATGATATATATAGACCGGCTGTGCAGCTGACATTTGCTGAAGTGGTTTATAATTAAGATGCCACAACTATAGCTGCCTCACTCTCGCTCTCTCTCTCTTTCATTTTACAGTTGCTGCGGCACATTTGCTGGCAATTAAAGCAAATTACAAAAGGCGACATTTATTATTATTATTATTATTATTATTGTGATGATGCCATTTTCATTTGTGCGCCCAGCGAACCAGCCTTGATAGCGCGCTGTACCTCTCTTGCTCTTTCTCTCTCTCTCTCTCTCTCTCCTTGTCCTGCGTCCTGTTCGTGAGCCTTTGTCAAGGTGATTTATCACTTCTAAGCGCCTGGCACTCATTAATTTTTGATTGGGCCAAAAAAGGCAAACGGCACAAGATGTTCGGACCCCAAATGGTTGTTCTCGTCTCTTTTCTCCCTTCTCTCCTCTTCTCACTTTTCTTCTTTTGTTCTTGTTGTTGCTGTGCCTGCTGCTGCTTTTGTTGTTGTTGCTCTGCTTGGCGTAGCTTTCATTAAAACTTCATGAAACGACAGCGCCTAATGATGTGCCCAGTCAGAGGCTCCGTTTTCATTATGCGCATACCCTGTAATGTAAAGAAGGGGGGTGTTTAGATTGGAGGGAAGTTATTAAATAGATTTAACATAGATTAATAGCACATCATAAGTAAAACTCTTCAATTCAATTGTTATTTGTCTGTTCTACTTTTTTCTTTATGCACATACTCTACAAGCAAGGGCTGTGGGGTCAATTAATGTGCCAGGAGTTGTCAGCAATAGTAATTATTATGACTTGTTGTTCTTATTTTTTGACAATCTCCTGGTTCCTAATGTGAAAATACCCTATAATAGGCTTGAAAAGGAGTATACCCAATATTTACAACTATAAATAAAATTTTTACTAATATTTGCTATAATATTTCAAGCCTTCCCACTATCTTCCACTACCCACTCCACATTCTACAGGGTATCCCTTAGTCTATCACTCCACTCTGTACTCTTTTCACTTACACTGATGAAAGGCACAACGCGCTGCTGTTCCATCAAATGGTTCATTAAACCAAACGATTGGCCTGACAAAACATTTGTCCAAACTGGATAATTTTATGTTTATTGAGCTATTCAGCAATTGGAAATTATACTGAGTGCCTCAGGGTTGTCATGGAAATATGATATGAAGCACCCTGTGCGACAACCTTTAAAAACTTTCGAATAGTTGACCGCAGAAATTGTGCAGCAATTAATTATGTCGTCGCGCTGGCAATACAAATGGCTAAAAAATTGGCTACCGGCGGCGGCGACAACGGCGACGAAGGTGGCTACCCTGGCAACCCAATATGCATTATGCGAGACTAGCGAGTGTGTGGAGAAGTGGGGGGAGAATGCTACGTTGGCTAGTTTCGGGTATTTTTCTTCATTCATATTCATCTTTTTTACGGGTTCCGTACGGAACGGAGTCGAGTTCCATTCTCTCTCCGTTAAAACTATGGACGCCGCTTCCGTTGACAGTTATTTTGATTTATGTGAATTTGTTTGCACGTGTGTGTGTGTGTGTGAGTGTGTTTGTGGTAAATGCGTGCCCGGGGTCCATAGGAAAATGGCAATAAATAGCCGTCGTACGTGGCCTTTGCTTTCTGGACCCCCGACAAACAAAGAACTTCCACTAGTTTCTCCAGGCAGGCGTATCTGGCGTATCCCCCCCAAAAAGCACTCAAAAAGCCCTGAAACAAATTGTCTGCGCTGTGGTGTCAACCATGAAAAGGTGTTGCCATTGATACCCTGCCGAGAAAAGATCGCAACGCGAGGGGGGAAGGAGCTAAATGGATAAACCTTTGGCGCACAGATAAGACGCGAAGAACAAAGAGTTAACAAATGAATTATGCGTACGTTATCGATTAAGAGAGTAGAATGAATATGCAGGTATTGAAAGAGGTGACAACCCTTAGCAGAACATATGTTTGGGGTTGTATAGTTGATGAATTGTGGGGAAGTAATCGAAGACTCGTAAGATGTTTAATGAAGCAGAAAGGAGAAGTTGACAACTTTGAAGAAGGTTAAGAAGGTCATTAGATTGGGGAATATACTGTTGAATATATACGGTAAATCAGCGTTGGTATTATATATATAAATATAGTATTTTTAAAATATTATTTATTGTATATTTTTAATCAATCTTGAGATCATTTAATTATGCATTCATTCATTCACTATAAAAAGCAGACAGCTCTAAATTGAAACTTGTTTACTTAAATCGCACAATAAATCTTTTCAAATTTATCTCACTTGTAAAGCACTAAATAAACGTTTAATAAGTTCTAAAAAACCTTCAACTCAGAAATATATTTACATAAATATAATAAATAAATATATTTCATAAATATACTTTACCTTATCTCATTGACCTAACAAATCTTGTTACAATCTTTGCTAAATCTCTTTGCATACGATTTGCAGTAGTTGCCCCCCCGTTTATAAATCAAGATACCCTATCTAATCGCTGGGCATAAATTAGCCTGTATGCAAAACAAAGTTTAATTTCTTAGCCAGGGTAAAACTAGACACTCTAGATTCCTTCCCCCACTCTGGACTGGTTCAGCAGGCACTTATCAAACGCAAACAGCGGCAGCCTCTTCTTCTTCTTCTGTCTTGTCTCCCTAATAACTCTAATGGCAGCAATAAAATATCTATATACATTTAAAATTAGCACTCGATTGGAGTGCCAGGGGGAGAGATAGACAGAGAGGAGGAAGAGGGGGTAGTTTGGAGAGGCTGACTGAGAGATCTAGTGGGATGTCATTTGCAGTCCACTTCGTAGCTAACCCATATTGCCAGGGCAAATGTGACCGCAAACTACATAAACTATAATGGCAGACGCACACACACACACACAGACATGAGGTTATTAGTGTGTGTGTGTGTAAATTGAATGAAATGCAGGAAAAAGGTTGCAGAAAACAAAAAACCAAAGCGACGGACTAGACTCGGCCTCGTCCTGGCCAAACAACCGCACAAGCGGCGACTGTGGGTGCCAGTGTACGGTCAGCAGGAGCTGAAAAACAACAACAAGAACAGTCAAACCAATAAAGACCACTAAGTGTCCAAATACGAGTGTGTGTGTGTGTGTACGTCTCTGCTGTATCTGTGTGCGTGTGTAAATGTGATTGTATTTGAAATAAACCAAATAGTCGCACATAAATGCGGGTGTCACAAATGCCAGCAGCCCCTTTCTATCCTTCTCTCTGCTTCCCGCTGCTGACCACACTTCTCTCCCTCTCTCCTACTCCACAGCGTGCTGCAACGCCAGCTGCCTGCTCTAAGCTAGCGTGGAGCTCGTGTCGTGACTTTATTTTGACAGCTGTCGTGATTGACTGCGATTTTTACGACTCATTGCAGCTTAATTAAAATTGACAAAACAAGCTAGATGCGAAGATCTGCAACATTAAGAATTATTGATAGAATTAAACTATACTATTATTAATCGGGTCATCTCACTGTTACCTTAATAAAAAAAATGAAACTTTACCTTTTCAAACAGAACTAAAATAATGTAAAGACCTGATAAATAAATGGTATAAGGGCATTTCAACTATAGGCCTAAGGAAAATGTGTTAAGAATTCCAAATTAGGCAACTGTAACCTCGCAAAGTATATTATATAAGCCATACATTCCTTCATAGCTTCAATCAAGCTGAGTTGATAAAGCCATATTTGTTGGTATGAACATCTATGTATATCTCACTGATTATAGCTTCTAGCTCTACCTAATTTAGTGAAAAGATGTCTTATTATTGCCCTTAAGTAATGTAAGTTTTAAAATTTAGCCACGCCCTCTTTCACTCACATAAATCAATAAAAAAGCAATTACAAGTACAATTTTAAAGCTAGATTTAAAGCTGCTCAAGTTTGGTATGCACAATAGCTATTGACGTTTAAATTAATTTTAGTTAATTTACTTGCAATAGATTAATAAACATGGAAGTTATTTAAGAAATAAGAACTGAGGCTATCAAGAATATTATAAACGGGCACTTTTTACTGCAACTTTCTTTCTTCTCTTAGTGTTAAAGTTATTTTAATCGCTATATATTAACTTAGTATCTAAGTCTATATATTAAAATATACCTTAACTGCACTTTGTGTTTTCTATATCCTTCATTACTCGCTCATCTCTATCGTGTTGTCGTCATCATAAATTGTGCACAGGCTGCTGCCACGCTGCAGTTGTCCAGCACCAAACTGGCAGCGCACTCGTTTCCGACTGCCGTCTGTCCTCTGTTCTCTGACTCCCTCTGTCCGTCTATCCGCCGTCTATCTTACCAGCCCCTTCCGTTGTCGCCCCCTCCCACCCCCTGCACCCCTTAGCCTCCTGCCCCGCGAAGACCACAATCCGCTGCAAGCGTCCTGCCAACCGGCATAGCTAAACTTCCGGCCGGACAACGACGGTCTGTGTGGCGGCCCGCTCTGGCACTCAGCTCGGTCTGGCTATGGCCGACTACGGCTCTGGTTTTAGCCTTGGCTGATAAAAATGTTAGCCTTTGAAAATGTCTATTTGAAAAGTTGTTCGTCCAGCCCAGCATTGAAATCGGGGGGCGCGACCATAGCTTGTCCCTTTTCCTGGACGACGGCGCTAAATGAAAGTCATTTATTTTCGGCTAGTTCTTTTTTTGGCTTTAGCTTTTTTTTGGCTTTTTATTGCACTCTCTCTTCTCGGTTCATTGCCGTGCAATGTTTTTAATCAACTTGGCGCAAAATACTCGTAGTTCGCGCTGAAGTGCCGTCTAAGGGCAAGGTCTCCCCTGCACCGGGGAGGCATCTGAAAGGTTTTCTGCACTACTTGACACCCTCTCTCTCCCCTCCCTTCCTAGGTTCTGCCAGCTGCAAGTTTCAAGTGCAGCCTGTCGGCGCTTTGATTAGTCCCGGGGCAGCATGTGATGAAAGCCACGGCAAAGGCCAACAAAAGCCTGGCCAATTGAGATTAACTGCTCCGAGTTGACTGTGAATGAAATTCCATGAGGTTTTTTCGTGGCAATTAACGGTACTTACGGTACGGCATAAAACGTGTATGGAAAATGTATTGAAGTTTTTTTGGGAGTGTATTTGGCAAATTTTGCAATTCTGTGTTCGATAGTTTATATATATTCTTGTACTGTATTGAGAATATTGATGAATTTGTTACTATATGTTTGACGGTCTTTTTGACTTTATGTTATATTCCTAAATATGAGAGCTTTACTGAGTTTGTTTAAATGTTCTTAGATCTGTTAACTCCATAAAGGAAACTATATTACTATTAAAGGTATATTTCAATTTATTACTATAGAAGCTTAAAAAACCTAATGTTAAACTGTTTCCAAGACCTCTTAGTTTCATATAAACTGAAGTATTTTACCGTATAATTAAAGAATAGTTTTAAACATTTGAGGAGTATAAAACACTCATCACTCTCAATAACACAAATTCTCTTACTATTTAAGGCATATTTCAATATTTTACTATACAAACTAAAATATTTATTGATGATATTGCGACCACAGATAATCCTTATATTGAACTGTTTCCAAGAACTCTTAGTCTCACATAAACTGAAGTATTTAAACATTTAATTCAAGAAAAGTTTCAAACCTATGTAAGAGTAAAAAATACTCTGCACTTTCAATAGCATAAACTCTCCTAAGTATTACTTAACTCTTCTTCTATTTTCACTCACTTGTCCACTATAAAACATTTCTATAAATCCCAAAACTCTTTCGTACAGATTTGCACTTTGCCTATTTAAGCTTTATTTCTGTTTTTAAATCGGCAATTTGCAGGGGATTTCAGTGCCCAAAACCAGAACTGGCAAACAGAACAAACAAGCCACTATCAAATATGTATAAGCTGTAGTATAGTGCCATATACATGTTTCATGCACATGCGATTAGCTAGAAAAGAGAGAGGAAGAAGAGAGAGAGGAGACGCGCGTGAAAATCTATTGAATTGCATGGATTGCATTCTGATGCAGTTGCTGCTTTTGCTTTCTCGCTGTCAACATATTTAAAACTTATTCAGGCATAAAATAAATATTTACACCATGTCGGCGTGCGAGGGAGAAAGAGAGAGGGAGAGAGAGAGAGGGACATGGCAAATCCGTGCTTAGCCTGGCAAAACGTGCATAGAAAATGTGCGAAAAAATGCGGGAAAATTGCGAAAAATGAATGAAGGCAGCGAGAAGGCTTTATCATTTGTCGCTGGCTGCGCCCAAAAACTATGCAAATAATTCATTTGACAGACAGCCAGGCAAGTAAACAAACAGACAAACACTGACGGCACACACTGTATATGGAGGAGAGGGGTATAGCTGGGGGAGGGCGCATGAGAAGAAGTGTGAAAATATGCAGCAGGCAAATGGCAAAGAAATTAAAACGAGCAAACGATGCAGCACAAAAAACTGTTGACTCGCAAGGCAGAATGTGTGCTGAGAATGTGTAAAGAGGGGGGAGGGGAGCAGGAAAAGGGGAGAGGAAAGGGAGAGAGTGAGGGAGGGAGACGGGAGCCCTGCACTGCTGCCAGTAACGGAAGCTGGCCACATGCATAGTTATTGCCTTGGCCCTGAGACTGTCTGCACATGTATCGAGACTGGGAGTTGTGATGCCTCCTTCCCCTTCCTTTTCCCCTTAACTCCCTCTCCTTCTTCTCACACACTCTCTCTCTCTCTGCTAGCCAAAAGTCAGTTGTGGAGCTGCACCCCCTGTGGACTCTGTTCCTGCCACTGCCCTGGCTACCTCGGGGTTGCCTCTACCGAAAGTCAACGTGCAGATTTGTTGGGCGCCTTTACTAAACTGTTTGGCATTTCTGCTATGCTCTGCATCTTTCACACCTTGCAGCGAACAATTTACCGAGCACACACTACCTCTCTCATCTCCTCTCTTTCCTCTTCTCTTTCCCCTCTCCCTCCCCCTCTCTTACATTTCGTGTGCATTGTTTTGCCGTAAATATTGAAAAGTTGGCAGCGCTCGAAAGTATGCTTTAAAATCGACATAAAATTCGCATTAAAAATGCAACATGTTATGTCGCATGCGAGCTGCTCTCCCTTCTCCCCCTTAGCTGCCCCTAGCTGCCTTCCCTTTTTCCACGTTCCCTTGCCCCTGCCAAAGTTCAAAAGAACAGAAAAAAATCAAGCTCAGTCGAGGCATTTTAAATATTTGATGGCTCAACATTATTTGGCAATTGATGGCAGACACAGGGAGGGGGGAGCCAAGCAGACACAGTAGGTATATACAGGGAGGGCAGGAGGAGTGGCACAACGACAGGGGACCTCTGCTGTCTATTAGTTGTGGCCAAGAGCGGAAGCGTTTATATTGTTGCTACAGCTGTCAGGCATTAAGGAATTCATCTATAAAAGCATTTTCCATGCATTTCCCTGACATTTCCGCAGCATATGGCGCAAAAAAATTGAATAGGGAAAAGTAAAAAATAAAGATATATATACGTTAAGGAAACAGAATGAGAGAGTGAGTGGGAGAGAGAAGGAAAGAGTGTCAGGCAAGAGAGACGCATGTCATTCGGTATCAGCGACACGGAAATGCGATGTCAATTCAAATTTGCTCAAGTGTGTGTGCGCGTATGTGCCTGGCTGTGTATGTGTATGTGCCTGTATATATGTGTGTGTGCCTGTCTGTGTGTACGTGTGTGTGTGTGTGTGCGTGTGTGTGTGTCTTTAATGCGCCCAGCTCCCCCTTAAACGCTGTCGCAGCTCGTGCTTTCTAAGCAAGTGAAACTTTTTCGAGTGCGTGAACTTCATTCATCATCATCTTCGTCCTTCGCCTCATCATCATCATCATCAGTATTTCCCTCTTTCTCTTTCGCTACTATTGCCTCAGTTTCTTCTCCTTCTTCTTTTTGCTTCATCTTCTTTTGCTTCTTCTTGACTTCCCTTGACTGCGCGTCGCTGTTGCTGTCACGCTTTCATATCCTGCTTTGTGTGACATATCCGTTGCTGCCAACTACGCCCCTGCCCCGCCCACTTTTCATGTGCTGCAGCTGCTTGCGCTTTTGTTTGTCAGCAAACGGTGCAAAGATTTTCCTGTTCTCAGTTTTACTTTGCAATTGTTGCGATTTTTTCCAGCGCAATTGAATTAAACGCGACACCAGACAGTACAAGCAGCCAGCATGTGTGTGTGTGGGTGAGGGTGCGTGGGTGTGCGTTTGTGTATGTGTGCGTGTGTGTGGGTGCCTGAGTATGTGCGTATGTGGGTGGGTGAGCGTGCCACCTGAGCCTCTTGAGCGACTCTTTGAGAGTTGACAATCATCTGGAGACGTGCAAGTGTCGCTTGTTAAGCAACTAAGGAGACAAGCGAGGGGAGGATGCGACATTTAAAGAGAAGACTCTATTAAAGACAATAAGGGAAGTAGTTATGGAGGTTACTGAAGAGTATTTCAAGCGAAACAAGACATATGTTTCATGAGAATTCTCTTGTTTTGGATTTACAAACAGTTTAATGAACATGTTTGTGAGATCTATAATTTAAAGATAAGTTAATAAATAAAATAAAGTAAATTCTATTGAAAATATCGTTTTTTCGATTTAAGGAGGTGGCAGAGGGCGTGGCAGCGTTATTTTTACCTACTTTATCTGCGTGTAATAATAAGACACATTCTCTTCAAATTTCATTGCTCTAGCTCTTATAGTCTCTGAGATATAAGTGTTCATACAGACAAATCTGGCTATAACTCGGCGGCACAAGAATTTATACAGTTTGTAGGAATTAAGTTGTATAATTAAGTTGTCTTTTTCTACTCCCTTGGTTTACACAAAGTTACCACAGCCTTTTTAGCCATAAAATAAGCAACATTGAAAGTTATTTTCTAAAATAAAATATTCCTAAGACCTAAAAATAATACCATAAAATTTCACTAAATACCAACAGCGTATTTAAGAGTCCCTTAACTTCCTAATGACAATAACTAACTAACCACACTGCCAACTGGCAACTAGTTATCTCAAATGATTTCAAATCGTTTAGCCTCTTGGGTTACACTTGCTACCAAAATCAGATAACCATAAAGACGCCAAGTTTACGGCCCAAACATATATTACGGAGAAAAAGAGAAACCAGTTTCAGCGAGAAGATCTGGCAACAATATCGACGGTTGCCATATCGATGTCCAACCGAGCGAGGAAGAACTCAAGTTACCTCTTAATTTGTGGGCACATCAAATCACTCGATGCGGCATCGTGATATATTCGTGGAGTAAACGATGCTGCGCCTGACTTATGTCGATTATTTACGAGCCGTGGCATTAAGTTGTGCACATATCTTGTTGAGCCACACACACGCACACACAATCAGGCACACACACATACTCAGGCATAACTGCCAAGCACAGGTACTGTGAACATCTAAGACCAACTGGGGGCTAATTTAACGACACCGGCGACATTTCAAGGCACAGAGACACACACACTGACATACTCTATACACTGACACACACACATGCACATTGAGCTCTTGAAGCTAACGGTAGCTGCTAGTTAGACCCTCTAAAACACGAGCCAGACACACGAGACGCCGCGCCAGACATTTACAGGTGGTCGGAGCTGAAACGTTGCTCTAATGAATTTTATAGCCAGGAAATTATTATGGCTGGCACCATCGATGAGCCGAGACAGAGGGAGATATGGAGAAGGAGAGGGGGAGAAAGAGAGGGGGAGAGACACCGGCGTAGTAGCAATCGCAGTAAGTGAGGAAGGAGCCACTGTGCCGTGCGGCGTGGACGATGACAAAGAAGGCAAATGCGGTGGTCGCGCAGCGCACACACAGTGACTGCTAAAACTTGTGCGACGGTAGGTAGAAAGAGTTGAAATTGGCAATTAACAAACCATTGAATCCAATAAACAGGATTTTAACATTTTGAGCAAACACACACACACACAGGGACAAGGCAGAGAGCAGGCACAAGAACGCAGCCAAAAACTCAGCACGTAACGGCGCCAGGAGGGAGAGAGAGAGAGAGAAAGAGAGACAGAGAGACAGAGGAGGAATGTGCTGGCGCCCAAGCAGGCAGAGAGAGAGGGACAGAGAGAGAGAGGAAGAAGGTATTCCAGAGGCAACTCGAAGTACCGACGGTGGTCGTGTTTGTTTATATGCCATTTTTGATTATTTTTATGTGAGTGTGAGTGTTTGCCTGGGCATAACTGTGTGTGTGTGAGTGTGGTTGGGTGTTTGTATGTGTGCCTGTGTATTCGTGTGTGCGTGTTAGCCTGGCCGGTCTTAAGCCAGTCTGCTAGAGAAGCCTTTGAAGTGTTGCCTAAATGTTAGTTGAAAATTTAAATGAAAATCAAAATCGAAATCCATTTAAATTATTCGAAACGAAGAGAAATGTTTTGCTTATTTTGTGGGTTAATGCTCAAAGGAATTCCCCCTCCTCTCCTGCCCCTGCTCTGTACGTTCTTTCTCAAGGAGTCACTTTGGCGATTTTAATTGGAAAACGATTTGATGAATGTGCCGAAAACTAGAGAAACTACTGAAGATGCGGCAAATTTGATTAAATGTGACAGAGGAAATCCTCGCTTTGAAGCCTAGCAAAAGGAACAGTTCTAAGTAGATGCTTCTTAAAGGAAACTACATTGGTGCTAAAGAAATGAGGAAATTGAAAGGGGTCCAAGAGAGAGTAACTGAATATTGAGGTAGAAGATTATGAGTAGTAAAGAGGAGAGTTTATTATTAAAAGCTGTGCATAAATTAGTATTGAGAAGTAAAGTAGATGGAGAAAATGGGAAACTATTTAGTAACATATGTTTGAAACCTTGTTAAGAAGAGTATAAATTGTGGTACACATGATATATTTGATATATATTTGCAGATGGACCCAAAATTTGAAATAAACTTGATCTGCGCTTGGTAGACAGAAATCTTCATGCCAAATTTGGTGTCTCTAGCTTTTATATTACCTGAAATCTGTGTGTTCATCTGGTCATCCATGGCTTAATCGATTCGGCTAGTTATCCTGAGCAAGAATATATATACTTAGTGGGGTCTCCCACGCCTTCTTCTGCCATTTTCAATGGTCGAAGAGTTTAAAAAGGTTTAAAAGTTAGGTTAAATAGTAAATCCTTTCATCATGACTGACAACTTTGCTGGAATCGTGGCGAACCAATTCACCAGAATCTTAACAAGTTGTTTATCTACAAGAACTGCAGAAGAGTTTTTAACATTGCAAAGTATTCTTGTACAAATTGTTGAAATGCTCGATGTTTTCACGAGTGTGTATATATACAAGAAGAGTCTGTAAAGTAGTATGATATCAATGGAAAAAAAACTATACTACGAGTATACTCTACATATATATATTTCATTCATATCAAACTACTTTGCAGAGTCTCTTCCTCTTTTACACAGTAATGCAGTAACTAGCTACTCTCCAATCAGCCAGAGTTCTCAGATTATAAAGCTTTTACAGCTTTATAGCTCTCTCTCGCTTCCTGCCGCACTTAATGAGATACATATACAATTTGACCAATCTGCACGTCATTATTCCATAATTGTGGATGCATTTCAATGGTTGGCAAGCGGCAAGTGGAGGAACCTGTTAGCCAGTCGCCAGTTATCGTATAAAGGCACTCGAGATGCCGCTTGCATTTTATAGCGGGAAATATCGTAATGAATATAATGCTGGAAATTGCATTAACCGGGAGTAATTTTAATGAGCAGCGCATACCGAAATCCACACTCATGCCGGAGTACAATAGATCGTAGCGCCCGCTAGGTTCGGGGACTACAATGCGAACCACTTAGACATACTTAGCGGTTGCCCGTGGTCCTGTAGTCCTGCGTGGCTTTGCTGGGCGTGCATTATTAAATCAAATTAAATTAAATTAATGCGGCTATGTAAAATGTAAACACAAAAGAGCGAGTAATGAAGAGAGAGAGAGAGAGAGAGGGGGAGCTATAAACAAAAGAGAGGCGAAACTGGACGACAACATATGCGCACGCATGTGAAGAAGAAGAAGAAGATGGAGAAGAGGAAAGAGTGGCAGAAGAAGAAAAGGTTCCTCTTCTTTTTACAGTGCCGGAAATGTGGAAATTTTTTGCAATCAGCATAAAAATGACATTATGCTTGAGGAGGACGACAAAGTTTATTTTATGTGGGGATATTTAAATGGAATTATTTTTGGCAGTGCCTCCAGTGAAGATGTCTGCTCAGCCTTCCTCTCCCCCTCCGTTCTGCCCCTCTCTGTCAGTTGCAGTTACAGTCACACGCTAGTGACAAAACGGAAAGTGATTAAAATCGCATTTAATGCGCCAAGTGAGAGAATGAGAAGGGGCAGGGAGAAGCAAGGGAGTAGGAGAGGGAGGAAAAGGGTGGCAACAGTGAACGCTGGCAGTTCTTGTACTTGTTGTTGTTGTTTATGCGGCTCGTGGTGGTGACGTTGTTGCTATCACTTGTGGGGTGGGTTACTAACATGTGTGTGAGTCTTGGTGTATGTGTGTGTGTGTGTGTGCACTAAGTGTTTGTGTGTTTAGGGCGAATGTGCAGGGAAGTGTGTTGGATGTGGGGAAAGGGAAGCAGGGGGAGGAGTTCAGCTTGAGTTGGGTCTGCATTGCGCTAATCAACGGGAAATTGAGAAAAAGAGCCAATCTCAATAGAATATCGAACCAGGTTTGTGCTTATCACAGTGGGTAGTGGAGAGTGAAGATTAAAAGGAGAGGGCAGAGAGAGGAAGAGAGAGAGAGAGGGGAGTGTGCGGCACACTGCCAAATTAGTGTAGAACATATGGCAAGCTGTAGAATTTATTTTGGATATGCACAATGCATCCCCCTTTTGGAATGGTTACGATTAAGGCTCAAATGAGATTGAGGTTATGCACGTTTTAAATGAACATGAAATAATAATATAATAATATTAGTAATCTATTATGCCTTAACATATTTGCATAAGCGTCTTTACAATATATGTACATATATATATGTATATATCAAAATCATTAAATCAATATCTATTTAAATACATCTAGATCTATCTTCAATGCATCAATATCCATACACAAATCTAGATCTACACGTATATATGTTTTCTAAATATTTTTTTCTTTATATTTATATTTTTATTTATTATATGTTAACATATATTTATCTTGACATATATTGAAATTTAGCTCTATCTAGTTATTTTATATACATATATTTGAATAAATTTATTTAATATAGATAAATAAATCTTCTCTATACTTTTCCATTCCTTTCCAAGTCTCTTTAAACGCTTGAAAACACGTTGCAATTTGCACTTGACTAAGGCAAAATAGCAAAAGAAAGATAGACGAAGCGTAATAAAAGAGAACGTACAAATTTTTGTGGAATTTGCAGTCCCGTTACTGAGTTTAAAGTTCTCTTTTCGATGCGTCTTTGCTTTTTGCAAAGGGTTTTTCCCGCTTTTTTGTTTTTATTTTATTTTGCAATGTTGAAATATGAATTTTATATTATTTTGATGCAAATATATTCAAAATACTCTAACTAATAACTAAAAAAATAAAAAATAAAGAAAATTCGAATTTCGTTACTTAAAATTGACTTTAAAACTGAATTCTCATTGCATATTTTCTTTTGCAAGAATTAATTAACACACTATATCTCTCTCTCTCTCTCTCTCTGCTGTAGTCAACATATTCCAGCATTTTCTCGTTCCCTTCGCCGTTTCCTCGTATCACATGCACATCTGACATCTTAAGCATGTTTATTTTAATTGTTTTCTCTCTGCTTCCCTCCACCTCTCTATTTGCTCAAGAACTTATGCAATCTTCCAGCGTATCGTAAAATCAACAAAGGAACAGAATGCGCAGCAGTTACTCTCACTGTCTCTCTCGATCCATCTCTCTATCTCGTTTGTGCGATTAGTGCAGGGCAAACAGGAACCCATCATTATGTGCATAATGTAAGAAAAACATGGAAATCCTTTTTATCAACGCCCCGCACACACAGACACGCACACACACACCGCACATCGTTTATCATGCGAAAGGACGAAGGAACCCGACGGAGTTCCAAAGAAAACTGGAACTGGCGTCTTCAGCTGTCGAAGATCAGCACCTTCTGCTACCTGACGTGGCCCGCAGACAACCTGCAAAGGCAAACACAGACACACACACACACAGACAGATGGGAAAACACACACACATACAGAGGGAAACGAACGAAATTGTTTGTTTGACAAATAGAATTTCCATAGCATTAGGCGAGAGCCGTCAATAAAGATTAGAGAGAGATGCGTGCTGTAAGCGGAGATTGCATTTGCTCGAACAAATGAAACGAAATGAAATACAAGAGAAAATGAAAATAAACGCTAAAGGGCAATCCTCCTCAAGCTGCTCCTACTCCTCCTCCTTCTCCTCCCTCTCCTGCTCTTCATAGTCTGTGTGGCTCATTAACGACAGCTGCTCAACAGGCAGAAGAACAGCAGCAGAAAAGAGGGACAGAGGGACAGACAGCGGCACAAACTGGGAACGCGGTCAGGTTTTGTTGAGCCGATGCTACCTGTGTGTGGACGGATCCCCTCCTCCATCTCCCTCTCCCTAGCAACTCGCTTATTATGGCTGCTTCTGTTTAATATTGAGCCCGTTGCGGAGTCTGTTCGTCCCCCTCTTTATGTTTTGCTCTTGTTTTTTGCACCTTGCAACACACACAGCACAAAGTTGTTGCATGCCACAGCGATCGTGTCCTCGTTCTCGACAGCTGTTTCTTTCCCTCTCCCTCCCTGTCTCTCGCTTTTGTTTTGTTTTGCTTTTCAATGCGCAATCATCTGTTTTTGCCAGGACAGCACAACTCTTTGCCCGGTAGTGCCCCGGTAGTGCCCTGGTAGTGCCCCGGTACTGCCCTGGCAGTGCCTTGGAGACCTTTTGTGTGCACAGTTATTTAAATTTGTCTTGCGGTTTTCTCATTGTCAATCATCTGCTGTGTCTGCTGTCTCCGAAAAAAGGCTATTAAGATCGTTCTCGAGATGCACACAAGGATGTGGTTGAACTGCCAAAAAGAGTGAGAGAGAGAACAAGAGAGAGTGAGAAAGAACTTATCCCTAGGGGGCTACAAGGACTTCGGGTTTTATCAACTGTAATGCCAATGCAATCCACTTCGAACTGAGTTCTTGCCAAGAACTTGAAGTATTTTCGGGTTGCACTTGAAAGATCATTCAAGCAGGAGATACTCGAGCGTGCAGCGACTAATTGAAGTGGAACGAAAGCTAGTAAATTGTCAAAAAAATTAAAATAATATATAATTTACCACAGGCGGTACCCGTCGGACACATTAATTGGCCTGTGGGAACCGGCATTCTTGCACATACTACAAGTAGTTGAAGCGTAAATTAGATTCTTCAGATGAAAATATTAAGTTAGAAGTTGGCTTGGGTTCTTTGGTCTTTAAAATATGAAAATACGTTTTGCTTTATAGTTCTTCTTCTTTATATGATTCTCCACCCTATATAGTTTATACAGAATTCAATTACTTTATACTAATACTAAGTATATAGTTATTTATTGAAGCGTACATAAGATTCTTTAGATAAAAGTCTTTAGTCAGAAGTTGCCTAGGTTCCTTTCGTCAAAAAAACCTAAAAAATACGTTTTACTCTAAAATACTTCTTCATATTATTCTCCACCCTATATATTGGAGTTTATTAATGATTAAAATACTTTATAGAAATACTAAGTATATAGATAGTTGTTTAAGCATAAATTAGATTCATAGAATGAAAGATCTGCTGTTAGAAGTTGCCTTAGGTTCTTTAACCTTTGTCAAATGAAGAATCCTTTAACTCTTTACTTATTGAATTGTAGCTGCTATACTATCGGAGTAAGTATACTTTATTCTTACGGATGTTCTTGATGAGTACATTAGATCTTTAAAAAATAACATCTTCTTTGGTTCTTTGCTCTTTCAAAGAAGGTTTCTTCACTCTATAACTGTATTTTTCATTCTTTTTATCTCCCTGCACTCTGTAGTTCATTTATAATCTCTATGGGCACCCCCTGTGGAGACCTTCTATTAAGCATAGTCTCTTTGGCACTACATGAGCTGCTAAGCTTTGGCTTTCGGCTTTTTATCAACGTTTTATCTACACCGCCTGCCGAGAGAGTTCGTCACACTGAAAATCAATTTTCATCTAAAATGCTTCGACGTCTTTTCAGTTGAATTTTTTTACCTCAGGTTTTGTAAACAAAACGTTTGGTAAACGAGAAAGACCATGAAGAGGGGAGAGAGTGTATGGATTCGGCTGTGGATTCGCTTTCGTGTGAGAGGGGGAGATGCAGGGGAAAGGTTTCGGGACGCGCCGAATTTGACTAAACACTTGTAAAAAATACATAACACCCCCGACCAGGCAAGCCAAGCAGCATGAAAGGAGCGCTCAACCCAAAAAAAGAGCTCTATAGAACACGCACACACACATGTGGCTATATATATGCATGTGTGTGTGAAGTGCACTTGAAGAGCAGCAGCAGCAGCAACAACAACAACTGCAGAGAAGAGCACAACTTTTCCCTGTATTTGCTCTCTCAGCGCATGTGCAGTGAGAGAGAGCCTAAGAGAGCGAACGCACTTGCACAACGCGGAAGTGTTGAGAATACTGGGAAATTTCATAACTCGTAAAGAGCTGCAGCAAGAGAGGGAGAGAGAGCGCAGAGGAGAGAGAGAGAGTGCCAGCGCGCATAAGAGAGCGGGCAGAGCAGTGTGAGAGCACAGCGTATGTGAGCACGTGTGAGTGTGAGTATGCATGTGTGTGTGCGTGTGTGTGTGTGTTTGTGTATGTGTGAGTGTGTGTGTCTGATAGGGTAGCAAACTTCCCACCAGGGTGTGTTCAACTCTTGATGAGCAGCCGCTAAAATATCCTGCATGAAAATGTTCTCACGCTGCCAGAGCCGCCTCAGCTGCCCCGCTGCCCCGTTTACCCCTTGCCCCTACTGACGCCCCTTCTATTGCTGCCTGCTCTTCTAGCCACAGCCTGCGCTTATCCCCTTATCCCCTGCTCCCTGCCATATCCCATTTTTGCCATTTGCTGTGGCTTTTTAAAGCTTGACGGCGCTTTCGATCTTTTCTTTTTTTCTTTCTTTACTTTATTTTTGGCATTTCAATTTGTTGCTGTTGTTGTTGCTTTTGTTGTAGTTATGCTTGTTGTTGTTGTCGTTTTTGGAAATCCAAATAATATACTTAATTTCTTGTCTAACTTCCTTTAGCGCTGTGGCAGCTTAAAGCCTCGGCCCACGAGGTCCTTGGCGCGGAGGGCTGCGCGCGCAGTCAGCGAAATTTAAAAAGGAGCCGCTGTCAGTCAGCCTGCGTGTCTGTGCCGCCCTCCCTCTCTCCATCCCTCCTTCCTTTCTTCCCTTCTTGCCACTCTTCTTGCCTGCCTCCTTCCCTTTCTTCCTTCCTTCTTCCCTACGTCTGTCTGTATGAATGTCTTCGCTGTCGTTGTGTGTATCACAGTTTGTACTTAGCGCCAGATGTTGCACGTTGTGTGCCTCTCCTTCTTGCTGTTGTTGCTGCTGGCGCTGGCGCTGCGCCTCGTCTTGCTGCTGTCTTCTTCCGCAAAATCAAGTTGCCAAGTTCAAACAGAGCGACAGAAAGACCGACACACAGACAGGGAAAGAAGGAACACGCAGCACATCACTTTGACTGCACGCGACAATTAACACACACTCTCACACACACACAAACACTCGCACACACACGTACTTATAAGTTTCTTAAATATTTCAGAAAAATGACCTCAATGTGTGGCACGAGTTTTTCATCTGCTGCTGCCTGTTGTTGTTGTTCTGCTTTCATTATTCACGCATTGTTGGGCTGCTTAAATCCTTTGCCACAGCTTAAGGTAGGACCTCGAAGTACTTTGCTGCTTCTTCTTCTTTTTCTTCTTCTTCGCTCATTCCTTTCTTGACACTACGCGATTGCGGCTGCTAATGAGCAAATGGGCGACAAGTAGCAGTCCAGCAAACAGAGTGGGCGTGGCACTGATGCAGGCTGAGCTTAGGCAAGCGGCTAATGCAAGTCAAATAGCCACAAAGAGAAGGAGGAGCAGAGAAACAGCAGGATAACAGACAGAGAGAGAGAGAGCAGAAGAAAGCAAGGTATCAAGCTGCGAGGAAGGTTAGTGCAACCAATTAAGGCCAGCAGCGAAAAAAGCTGTTTGCTTTCTTTTAGATATACCAGAAAAGAAAAAAAAACCCCAGCTGGGCACCTTGCCTTGCTGTGAACTGAGCTAATGGATTGATAGGCGAGCAATAGTTAAGTAGAAAAGTTAGTAACTAACTGTTTCAATTTGCTTTTATGACATAAAAGTTTGATTAGCTTGTGGTAAATGCAAAAGAAGTGAGAAGAATAGAGTATAGTGTGCTTCATTGTGATGGAAACGATGATTAAAGCTTCCGCTGTTTGTTTCTTAGGTAACTACAATGTTTTTTTTTTTTTTTTTTTTTTAACTGTACACAACAAAAATTAAAGTTGTAGCTGTAAAATCACTCTAGTAATACGTTTTCTTCGACTTACGTAGGCGTAAATGGGCGTGGCTGAATTCTAATACTAACTTAACACATTAGACCTTATGGTCACCAAATTTATTGGGTCTAGCTCTGATAGAATCTGAGTTATAAGTGTTCATACAGACAGATAAGCCTATATGCACTCTGCTATGGATGGTGATGAAACAGATGCCTTTTATATGACTCCTGCTGTATGTCATAAACATATTTTGATCCTTTAACCCTATAAGTAACGGACTTATGCTAAATAGGTTGCAATCTTTATATCTCCAGATCTCCAAAGAGAGAAGCTCTCTAGATAACACTTTAAACTTAAAAGCCTGCCCAGTTTATAATCCCCTGCACAGCTCAGTAAACTTACATTAGCTCAGTTCAAAAAGAGCAGAGCTATCAGCTCCATTAGAATATAGACCTCCTCAAATTAGCACTAGGCAACTGTCAACTGTCGACTGGCTGCACATTTATCATCTCTGGGACCTTCCTTATGTCAATATTTCGCCTGCTGTTCTTTATTTGCTGGAAGTGAAAATAAAACTCTGTGTCGCGACACCCAATCAGCCCACAGAATCACCACCGGCTGGTGACAACAGCACAACAGCACCCCCAGGGCGGGAGTTTAGTTATCCTAACTACACAATGGAAAGCAAGCCCGCGACAGGACATCAAACTCATTAAGCCGACATTACATCTAATTAAAATCTCTCTCTGGGTGAAATTTAATTTGGCTTTAAGCTCGCGCACGAAGCCTAAACCTTTGCCCAAGCGACTTAGGCCCTTAAAGTCCATGGCAATCCCCTGCCTTGACAACACCCTCCAACTGACCCAGAGCTGTGTGTGCATAAGAATGTGTTAATCACATTGAACAGCATCAGAATTTATTAACAGGTTTATAATGAGCAAATTGAATAGAAAGAGGGGAATAAAAGCAAATGAGAACCGCAACCAAAGTGTTTTGTGCGCTGTTCAATAAGTCAAACTGCCAGAACTTTGCAACCGTAATACAGTACGGCCTGCCTATGAAAGCTCTGGCATAGCTAACAAATAATTTCATAAACGCAACGCGCTGTGTGTCCTTTTTCATCGTGTTTGAAGCATGAAGCGAGTCGGGACAACCCCACAATGAGCGTGCAAGGCAAGCTGAGTGTAGGGATGGCAAGGAGATGTGTACGAGGGGAAGGACAGCAGAACAGCCAGGCGAGGAACAGCAGCAGGAGCAGCAGAGGTAACAGTCGCAGCAGCAGCTGCCTCCTGTTTGGCGGCTCGGCTCTGTTTAAATTGGGGTCGGGTCAGCAGCTCATCGCATGCGACGCACTCGTATTATCCTTTTTATTACGTGTATACACTGTCTCTACCTCTCTCTCTCTCTCTCTGCTTCTCCCTCTCTCTATTTACCTCTCCCTCTTCTTCTCCCTCCCGTTCTCTACTCTGCCTTTTCGGCCAGTGCAAAATGTCAAGTTCAGTTCAATAACAAAGCAAACAACACAAGGATAACAGCACGGCTGGCACGGTACGGCAATGTTGTAGGGAGCTCTTTTGCGGTTTAGGTCGACCGGTTAATGCCCTCGAGTAAGACCTGCAAATTGTCAAAGAGTTTAATCCTGGTTTGGGTTGAATGCTCTAATAAGCGGTTAGTTAGTTAGTTCAAAGACTTTGCCAGTTGCAATCACCAAAGGGTTGCAGTGTAGGGCCGCAAAGAGGGTGCCGAAGAGGGTGCTGAGGGTACTATTTGAAGTTAAAGACTGCTCTTAGCAGGTTCCAAGCTAAAAAGGGGTGCATTTTAAAGTTTAATTTGAATGAATGATGTAATTTAATGATATAATGACTGAGTAGAAGAAAGCGAAAAAAGATTTCAAGGTGTTTTACTTATACAATTCTACACTTCTTTATATTATAAATGGTTAAGTCTACAAAATGAAAGAACCCTTTCGAAGTTGAATGCACATGGATTAGATTATAGCCGATACAACTGTAAAACACAACATGCAAGAAGAGAAAAGGAGAGTTAGAGAGAGTGAGAGAGAAGAGACAAGTGACGGTAGAGCGCTATAAATATACTTAATTGACAGCAAGTGGATTACAGCGCTGCCTCTGCGACTCAGTCAATATATATAGACTCTCCAGCTGATTTAACGCTGCAGCCACGCCCCCTTTTCTCCCCCACAGCGCTGAGCTAATTTGACAAATGTAGCGCATTCGTCACAGAGCCGAAAAACGACCGAAGCTCTGCAGAGAAAGAGATGAGACAGAGAAGAAGAGAGAGAGAGAGAGAGGGAGGGACAACCGACAAACAGATATCGAAACATTACAATTCGGAAAATCAAATACAAAAGAGTGAAAATCGTTTGCCATTACACGAGATGAGCCGACCAAAAAACAGACGGACAGACAGACAGCCAGACAGACTGATGAACTGTGACGTACCCTGCAAGAGTGTGAGTAATGTGTGCGTGTGTGGGAGAGTCTCTCTCGCTACATCTTCCCCCCTGCACTACACTACACCTTACCCAAGCGCAACGGTGTCGAGTGCTTTGTAGTGCCAAGGGGAAGGGAAAGGGGGCTGCTACAAATGAGTTATGAAGTGAGGATTTTGTGGCATTTGCTCTCGTGTTTTATGGCCAACATCTTGTAGATAAGGCACATTAGCATGACATAAGAGAGAGAAAGATAGAGACAGAGACAGAGACAAAGACAGAGAGCCAAGTGGCTGAGTAAGCTCTCAGACACAGGTAATCCCCGTGAGTTATTTGCGTACTATGCCAAGCCGAGCCAAAAACTTCTAGGTCATTAGGTCGATTCCCCCGTCAGGCCCCCGTCTGAAACTACCCCCAATAGAGAAGTCGGAAGAGAGACAAACACAGGTTGAAGAACCCCTGGCAAACGAAAACAGTCGTGGCAAAATGAATGAAATGAGAGAAAACCGAAAAACAAATTAGATTATATCGCCAGCATTACGAACTTCATTGGACAATGGCATAATTATGCAATGAGCTTCTGGCCGGCAACCCTGACAACCCTGGCAACCCTCGTTGCGAATCGCAGATGTTATCGTGAAAACGTTTACCGTTCGAATCGTAGCAGGAATTATGATGAAACACGCGACACACCTCTCTGTGCACACTCCACACTCCCCTCCTCATTCCTCCTCCCGATCTCACACGCTCTCAAAGAGATTTCTTTGTCTCCCCTACCCTTACCCAAGCGCCTGCCCCATCGGGTTTTTATTTTGGCACATGGTCAGTGGTCAAGACCCTCGAGAACAAGTTTCCGATCAAACAGGTTTCTGCAGTTGCAACCGAGTCCAGTCAAGCGGACCGGACCGGACTGGCCAGGCGACCCCCAACGGTAGCTGCAAGTCGCCGAGAGGCTTACACATTTCATTGATGTTGCTGATGCATAGAAAGGGGGAAAAAAGGGTTAGCGGGGCTTGGGGGTGCATCGTGTCAGGGACACGGCAATGAGAGCTCGAGCTATTTGAATATTAAACCCGCGTGACATTTTTTCAAATTAAACAACATTCAGAAGCAGAAATAAATAATATCTGTAAGCCAATCCCTCTGTTAGGGTTGCTGCATATGCATTTTGGATTCGATCAAAGGCTTAAGGGTGGCACGAGCTCAGCCAAAGGGTTGCCAGCTACTGACCAAACTAATGCAAACTAACAAGCAGCGGAAATCGAGCTACCGAGCTGTCGAGCTGTCTTGTTGATCTGAAGTCCTCATAAATGGGATATCATAATGATCAATGACTAGGCAAAAATAAAAGGGAACAAAAGATCTAATTGAAACTCTGTAGAAATAATAAAAGAGCTGTCTCAAAAGTGACGGATTTGCTGACGGATAACTGCAAATAAAGCTCTCATCATAAAAAAAAAAAAAAAGTGTAAGATAAGGCTTTGAGCCTATATTGAACTGTACTTCAAACTGTTATTGTGATATCTTCAAGTCAAGTGTTTTATATATATATATACAGTGTTGGAAGAAATAATAGAAACAGCACTTGCACCTGGACGAAAATCGAAATTGCTCATTATGTACAAGCACTATATGCACGAAATTGGCATCATATAGAAGGCTGATAACTGTACTTTAATATGCGACTTGTTTCGAGTTGATGTGACCTTTGACACTTTAGCAATCTGCCTCTAAAGAAAAAAATCCCTTTTAAGCTGGAAAAAATAATAGAAACAAACAACATTTTGTTGAATATTTCTCGTTTTTTTCTGTGAATTCTTAAAAAATGGCTTGTATTCAGTACTTTAAGCTAAGTCTAGCTAAGAATGACAGAATTTGTGAAAAAATTCGGTTCCATTAACCTGTAATATGAAGAAAAGGTCACAGGGGTCACTGCCCACCTGTATAGCGCAATATTGTCAAAGTTCTTCCTTATTTTCGGGTTTAATGCCTCTAATCTCTTTCTTTTATTACTCCTCACTTGTGATCTATCAGATTTGAGTGCGGGGATGGGTCAAACCGCTCCAATTTATTAAGTTTCTGATCTTGCACCCATGTACTAGGCAGATTCGAGGCAGGTTTGGGGTCATAACATTGTATGAACTCACATTTTACCGCCTTTTTTTCGTCGATGGAGTAGAAGAATACCTTGCAGGCGATAGTGTGTAGTCGGTCAATAAGTAAAAGACTGATTAAAAAAAATTCAGACGGGTAGTCAGCTGGGAAGGTTCCACCGCTTAGTAAGGAAAATATCGTTAAAAGGCTATGTTTCGCAAATCAAAAAATAGTGCTCCAAAATTGGAAAAAAATACTGTTGTTTGATGAAACTAACTTAAATTTGTTTATATCTAATGGCAAACTATACGTAAGACGTCCAAAAACTACTGATTCCGATTCCAAGCCCCCCACACCATTTGTGGTGTAAATGTCATTCTATGGAAATTATTTGCACCTTTGTAGTTGGTGCGATATTCTTGATATAGGAACAAATGTGGGCTCCAGACTTCGTACACACACTAAAGAACGTGATGCTAAGGAAAAAGTCCGCTTAAAACGGGGGTTTATGGGGTATAATGACCCCAAACCTGCCTCGAATCTGCCTAGGCCATGGGTGCAAGATCAGAAACTTAATAAATTGGAGCGGTTTGACCCATCCCCGGGCTCAAATCTGATAGATCACAAGTAAGGAGTAATAAAAGAAAGGGATTAGAGGCATTAAACCCGAAAATAAGGAAGAACTTTGACAATATTGCGCTATACAGGTGGGCAGTGACCCCTGTGACCTTTTCTTCATATTACAGGTTAATTGTACAGAATTTTTCCACAAATTTGGTCATTCTTAGTTAGACTTACCTAAAAGCATTGAATGCATGCCTTATTTTTGAGAATTTACTGAAAAAAACGAGAAATATTCAAAAAAAATGTCGCTTGTTCCTTATATTTCTTCCAGTTCATAAGGGAGTTTTTTCCTTAAGAGGCAGATTGCTAAAGTGTCAAAGGTCACATCAACTCGAAACAAGTCGCATATTAAAGTACAGTTATCAGCCTTCTATATGATGCCAATTTCATGCATATAGTGCTTGTACATAATGAGCAATTTCGATTTTCGTCCAGGTGCAAGTGCTGTTTCTATTATTTCTTCCAACACTGTATATATATTATAGTTTATAACCCACAGCTTCATTATAACCTTATCATTTTACTAAACATCTCTTTCTAACCAACAATCGTAGCAAAGACCTTTAAACCTTAACCTTCAACCACTTACGAGACTATCCCTTTCTAAGCTGATTGTAATTGAGATCTTACCCTCTCTAAGAAAGCAGACTACCTTCAATTCCAATACAAGCACATGCGGCAATCAACTCTGTGTAAAAAGATCTCTGCTCAGTCGAGCAAATTTGCCTTACTCAAGTTGCACTTCCTTCGGTTTAGATCTTGACGCACAATAGAGCAAGTCCATTATAAATTTAACTCTTTTTTAACTGAAACTCACTTAAGTTCTGACATAAAACCCTAGAAAGTTCCTTCTTCCTCGTTGAAGCAACTAACCCCACCGCAGTTTACCTGCTTCCTTAGTCCCCAGCAGCTCGAGCTCGAGCTTTTATGTGACTTTGCCGTCTCTCGACTTGGCTCTCGACAGGGCAAGGCAACCCCTCTTTAATGGCTCGTCGATGGTTATGAATGCATAATTTCATTCGAAAAATTGCTGCTTCCTTCGTTTTGCTTTCTTTCCCAGTTCCCAGTTCGTTTCTTTTCTATTCTGTATTCTCTCTACCTCACCGTGGGCCACACACAAACACAACCGAACTGTAATTTGGCTGGCCTGGGGTCTGTTCCGTACGCATATGCCACCCCAACCCAGCCTCGCACTCACCCGTCTCCCTCTCTCTCTTGCTCTGCCTGTCTTCCCCTTTCTGGCAGGCATTGAATATGTTAGGGTAAAGAGCTCTGCCAAATCTGGTTTATAGTCGCGCTTATAAAAAAAAAAAAACAACAACACCGGGGCCGGGGCACAGGTTCGGTTCAGTTACGGTTTAAGGGTACGGGCTCGGTTTGATTCGGTTTGAGTTCTCGGCCTCGACGAGGTTAGGCGGTTGCCCGGGGCCAGTCCATATGGGCAGGCCTGGCCTGGCCTGGCTTGGGCTGACTTGGCCGGGCTGTGCTAATATCTACATAAATACATGCAACACGCTGCTTCCGGTGTTGAAAGTTCCATTTCGGGAAAACGTCCATGACTTGATGTTGATATGATGTTCATGTTGATGTTGTTGTTGATGATGATGGCGGCGGCCACGGAAGCCGGACGAAGCCGGGAACGCTCAAGGGGGGTTACTAGTGGTGCTTGTGGTGGTGTCGGCAGTGGTGGTAAGCGTGTGAAGGACGCTGCCAAAAGGGACGCGTTGCTGGGAAAACAGTACAGTGGTTCGAAGGTCGAATGAAAAAAAAACAAAGCTATGGAAAACAAATTTAGAGGCTTATAAATTTATTCAGTTATGTGGAAGATTACATTTATATCTAATTTGCATTTTTGGAATCTTATTTCTAATAGAAGGTATTGTAGTTTCGATAGTATCGCTAAAGGACGCTTTACTATCGAAGAAATTAAGGAACTTGCGCCTTAGTGCTCTTATTTAATTAAATAAAAATAAATTTTATTTACAAACATGAACTATATAGATAGCACAAGCACCTCTTGATAGTGAGTTAGGCAATGTCCCAGCAAGGTCTAAGAAGTTGCCAACTAATGATCTATCTACTTTTATTGCTGGAGTTGCTCAATCTCTTTCGATCTTAACATAAATGTCCTTCTCAGCGCTCAACACTAAGGAAAGTGGGGCAAATTTAACATTTTTGGGAGTCTCCGCGCACTCAACCACACGATGTTTGCGCAAGAGATGCACCAGACCCAACTTGGCCTGCAGCAGACCCAGTCGCATGCCGATGCAGTTACGGGGACCGATGCCGAAGGGCATGTAGGCATCCATGTTGATGTTGTGACGATTTTCGGGTGCAAAGCGTTCCGGGTCATACTTCTCGGGCTCAGGCCAGTACTGCGAGAAAGAATGATATTAAAGCATTGTTGCAGAGAGTGAGAGAGAAAACTATGCAATCTACCTGTGGATCACGGTGTATGGCCAGTGCGGAGACATAAACGGGCATGCCACTGGGTAGCTCAAAATCGTGATGGGGCTTCAGACTGAACTTCTCTCCCTCCTGCGGCTGGGCGCATTCACGTTCCGCAAAACCAGCAATGGGATACTTGCGCAGCGTCTCATTAACCACCTGAGTCAGGTATGGCATTTCCTGTATGCGCTCGTAATCGATGTGATCAGCATCGCCAGCGTAGCTCTTAATCTCCTCACGCAAACGCTGCTGCAGGTCAGGGTTGAGTGCCAGCTCGTAGAGGGTCCAGGTCATTGTGGACGAGCTACTCTCGAAGCCTGCTGTCTGGAAGAGTGCTGCCTGTGCTACCAGATAGTCAAGGCTGGGATCTTCTGCTCATCCTTATCCGAGCTGGCTAGTGCCTCGCGTTTCATGGCCAACAGAGCGTCGATTAGATCATTTCGACGTATGCCCGACTTCTCACGCTCGTCAAGGACGTAGCCAATGGTGCGATAGAGGAAAGCGCTGGTTTCCTTCGAGAAGAGCGTGACACGCGCCAGCGAAGCCAATGCGGGCAGTAGAAAGATGATGGCAAGATCCTTGGCACGACTGAAACATATCTCAAATATGGCCATGTTATACTTGAAGAACTCGCTCTTGGTGCTCGTCAACGAATTCGCCCTAACACCGAAGGCGATGGTAGCTATAACATCGGTGGTAAAGCGTGAGCAAGTGTCTTTAATCCTCACGACAGCACCTTGAGGTTGATTCGTCACATAGGTCTCAAGGTCGCGGCCAATCTAAAGAAAGCAAAGCAAGGAATCAATAGAGAACTTAAAATGTATTTTCATTCTTATATATTCGTTCCTACCTCCACCATCAGAGGATACATTTGCTTGATCTTGCCACTACTAAAGATGGGAGACAGTTTATTTCGCAATCCCTTCCAGTCGTTGCGTACGAAGAAGAGATTGTTGTAGCCCAGTGGATCAGAGTGAGGATCGGTTCTCATTACACGATTCACAAAGTAACTGAATTTCTTGATCATCACTGCCTTGACCAGTTCCAGATCACGTACTAACAGTGCGGGTCCCTTGAGAAGGTACATTCCGATTACAGGTTCCTTCTCAAATCCCGGTGTCTGATGCAGCAAACTAAGTTGCTCGTGGAACGACACCTTTCCGCTAAGAAAACTTTTCAAATTTCCCACAATCGGCAAAGGTTCAATATACGGAATGCCATGACGCTTCCAATAGCTATGCACGCGTTTCTGCCAGATATAGAAGACGGCAGCCAAGCTGGCGATCAATAGAAGTGTTTCCGTGAGCATTTCGACTGTTACTGCTCCGCAAGACTATCACGGCACGTATTTATAACGTAATTTGAATGAGAATAATATTTTTCAATCGAGTAAGGTAGGTCTGATAGGGGGGTGTATAAAGGCATTTTGCCAATAAACGATTACAGAGCTAAAAAACGTCTACACTACGTAGAGGGTCTTCTACAAGTCAAAACTGTATTGCGAGCATGATTTCGCTAAGGTCGTGAGTGATTTACAAATTTTAAACGTACTCGATCGAAGCTTCATAGACCGATTTGTCTACTGTACCTATAGCATTATCTGTTAACATTTGTGTGCAAATATTATACTCTCTAACATACGGTTCAGCCAGATTTGGCTGTGCTTACAGTTGAATATATTGAAGTAACCTAATTTTTAGGTCCTTTGGTCAAAAAGTGATAATAAAGTTTTTATTCCCTAAAGGGAATGATACAATATTTATAAATATTCTTTTTAAATTTAGAAAAATCTTCTGATCGTTTGGCAGCTGACGTCTATAGCTAAACTAAAACACTTGCTAGATTTACAGGGTATATTATGCGTCTACTCGTACGTAACCTAATCTACGTGACTTTGAATTACACGAGCCTCTTCTCTAGTTCAGTCGCCCGCGTCTTATCTTATCTTAGTAAGAACAATATTAATACTTACCTAGCAAGCATTACTCTCCGAAGAGAAATCAAATTTTGTTTATGCAGAATTCACTCAATTCTAATCAGCATTGCGTCAGTGTGCGACTAGCAATGCAATGCTCTCTTTGCCGCCCTCACCCCCCTGCGTGTGCCACCTTGACGGAAATCGGTTTCGGTCGCCGGCTCGTGTTTAGTCTCACATTAGCGTATTGCCCGAACGACTACGCGACCGAGTGAGCCCCCACCCCGCCTCGACCCTCCCCCTCTGCCAACGAATGGTAAACGACGTCGTTTCGGATTTGACTTCGGGTTTGGGTGAGTTTTGCCTTCTTTTTTTTCTGGTTGGCTGGGTGGTTTTTTGGTGGGTGGGCGCTGCCCCGAGGCGGCGTCTGCTTGGGCTTTGGGGTGTGGTAGAACGTTATACCTCGCCTCCCCCACCCCCTGCCTGACACCCGTCGGCCTCCTCCTCCTCTGCTCGTCGTGCGACGCCTGTGCGCTGTGGCAGCATTTGTTTGTTTGTTTGTTTGCCTTGCGCTTCGTTCTCGAGCTCCAGCCTCGGCTTGAGCACTCTACCTTCCTCTGCCCCTGTCCCTCTCCCGCATCCGGGGTTCCTTCTGCCCCCTCCCTGTGCTGTCTCAGCAGCCGCTTGAACGCATATTGACGCTTATTAATATTTACATTTTTATTTGTGTTCCCTGCGTGTTGTTGCTGCTGCTGTTGTTGCTGTTGTTTTTTTCTGGTTGAATTTTTCGGGTGCCGTTGATTAAGCGCTCAACAATGTTGCGACAGCGAGAAAAAAATAGCGAACGAAGCGAAGAATAATAATAAATGTTTTTGATTGCTCCCTTTTTTAATTGTTATACAATTTGAGCCCGGTGCGACACACAATGCAAATACTTCGCAAGGGAGCAGTAGCTCAAATTGGGAATGCTGTGCTGAGATTTTTGTTTAAAATAAACATGAATTCGGGAATAATATTCAGTAAATTGTGGGAAAAACTGCTAAAAAACTGAAATGATCTTTGTAAATTCATAAATATAAATAATGCAAATAAATAATAATAAATAATATAAATATTAATGATCTATATAAACTCTACTTATGTATTGTAAATAAATAATAAATAATACAAATATAAAATCTAAACTGTTGAAATTTAAGATGATCTTGTAGCATACAACGTATGACTAGCGAGCAGATGTTATTTAGTTGACGGTACGTAAGCACGCGCTGGACTCCGGCTCATGTGTGTCGGCAATGGGGTGGGTAAATGAAACATAACCGCTTCAACTCAAAGCTCGAACCAATAATAACCTAAAATAAAAAAAAATCGCGTGCTGTATTGCCTTACGACGATCGCATAATAGAACTAGAAATCGGGAGCAGAATCGGTCGAAAAGAACAGAAAAACTTCAGTCGAAGGCCCGAACCCACGACCGGGGAAGAAGAGAATTTGAGCAGTAGTTCGGAAGTAATATAAACTTTACAGTAGCCTGTTGAGCGCGCCTCGATTACCGAAGCGGCTGTTACCCCGCCCTTCCATGATCGCCTGTTGCGCGATATATAACTATCGGCGATCCCTTTTGGCCACTATTTTTCAATGCATAGTCACCTCATATTCATCCTCCATGACTCCCGAAAACAATAGTTATTTAAGCTGAATTCATTTTAACACAATTTATTCATTTCAATATTAATGCTTCTCTTAATCATCTTATGACCCTAGTTTCTATTTAACGTATATTCAGAATACTTCTTCATTTGATTTCTCGTTAAACCTAGTAAATATTTGCGCGTAAGGGTTTATCCTATATTAATATATCCTAGTATTAATTCATTCAAAGAAAACAAACTGATATTTCATTTATCAGTTTTATAAATGGTTTCTTTCATTCATTTGTCGTTGGTTGCGAATAGATATAAATATATATATATATATAGGTTCAGTTTTAAACCATAGTTATGTTAGATGCAAATAAAAATCGATAAGATAAAAGTACCCAAAATCAGTAAATTAAATGAAAAATAAAAACAAAAAGTTCTTATTTAAGATTAAAACATGAGTACATTAGATTGAGAATTGAATTGAAAATTGAATTGAAAATTAAATTGAAAATTAACTTGAAGAAAGAGTACAGGCTCGACGAGCAGTAACTCCAAAAATCAATTAAAAGGCAAAAACAAAATAAACAAAATCAGCCAAATAATAATTATTATAAATCACTCACAGTTTGTTGTTTTCCATCGACGAAAGATCTTCCGTGGTGTGGTATAATTTTATGTGTGTGGGTATAGATGCTTATATTAAGTTTATTTCATTTATGTGTATTCGTGTGTTCGGTTACCTCATGTGTTTTTCTTTAGAATTACTTTTAGTTTTCTTTTTCTTTCATTGATATTGGTCGTTGGGCGGAGGGAGAAACAAACATTATTTGCAACTCGCTATATATAATATATATATATCTGTATTCGCACCATTTTACTCCATTATTAACTTATTTTGAGAGCGATTATATTATAATTAGGATTATTAAGCGACAAAAAAAAATTTTATTAGAATGATCACTGTGACGTAAATTTATTGACAGTTGTCATTTGGAAGATCACTGCGATAAGTTAAAGTTTATACGCGGTCACTGTGTATAGTTATTTTTTTTCTGTTCCCACGAGGTCAACTGATCTGCTCTTATAGTTAGGATGATCCCTGTGATGGTCGATTTATTGACAATTGTCATTTGAGGAAGATCACTGTGACGCAAATTTATTAACAGTGGGCATTTGGAAGATCACTGTGACGTAAATTTATTAGCAGCAGGCATTTGGAAGATCACGGTAATAAGTTATTTGTTTCTCTTGCCACCAGTTCAACTGGTCTGCTCCCTATAGTTAGGGCTCCCCTGGACGGGTCAGCTTGTAAAATGAGGTACTGACAAGGGTTCGTATTTTTCCGAAAATTTAGGTAGCACAAGGTGCCAGAATCTGTATAAATATAATACGTATTAGATTCTGCAAGAGAATTATTATTTCCTCCAACTTTACCTGAATCCGGCACCAGTTATCCCAAGAACTTTATTTTTTTTTTTTGTTTTCAGCCACTCCACGTGGTTGTCTTAATCTTCAAAATTCTCGGCAATCCTAATCCGTTGGTAAAATTCACCAGTTAGAATTTTGTTATAGGATGATTTTGGGCAATACTCACTTGATATCGCAAGAATATATTAAATATTAGTTTATTTAAGAATGCAAAGAAACACTTTCAAAACTTTCAAAACTTTTGCACACGTCTGTGTTCGTCAACAGCTCCAGTCAAAAAGAACGAACCGACGCATGGCACCCGAAAGCTCGACTTACTTAATGCTGCAAATCGATTCCCACTGATGCATTTTGATTGCACTCAGCTGAGCCTTGAAAGCTCGGTCAAGATGCTGGTAAATATCGCCAGAAAATCGGCCAGATCGCCCATGGATGACGATCGCTCGTCTCTAGATGGCGCTGCGCAGCCTATTGTCGCCACTAGAGGTCGCTCCAGGGTCAGTGCCTAAATGATGCCTACTTACAGGGGGGGGTGCAATTGAACGTCATGTTCAAATGCTGAAATTACAACAACCAGTGACCAGCGCCACTTCAACTCCCCCCGGCTAAAATCAGACTTGGTGGAATCAACAAGGATGATACACGCTTGGAGCTGGTTGTTACTGCTTGAGGTCTTTGGCGTGAAATTTCCCAACAAAATTTCCTTTCATGTCCTCAACTTCATAATATGCGGATCCAAGTTTTTTTCTTATACGCGCTTTTATGAACGAAGGAGCTAATTTGGCACAGAAACCTTTTGCAAAATTACTTTGCTGAAAATTTCGACGGAAAATTTCTTGACCTTCCACGAAGTTTATTTCTCGACTGCGCATGTTATATACTCTTTCGTTGCGCGTATGCTGCTTTTGCATACTACGTGCAGCCTGGTCTCGCATTATATTCGTGGAATCTTCCCGATTAAAAGATATCGACCGATCTTCTAAACAGTTCAATCGCCGCAACAACTCATATTGAGAACCGTTGGTCAGCATATGCTGTCCAAACACCAAACGATAAGGAGTATTATTCACCGCCGTGTGATGGCTTGATCGAAGTGCGCAACAAATCTGACTTAAATTTGCATCCCAATTATCTTGGTCTGGGCTTATATACGCCTTGATGGCGGCTAGCACCGATCTATTCACACGTTCGGAGGCATTTCCTTGAGGGGCATAAGATGCCGTGTAGGCATGATGAACGCCATATTTTTGTAATAAGGTATTGAAAGCATTCGATTTAAATTGTACCCCATTGTCCGAAACAATAGTTTCCGGTACCCCAAAACAATGAAATAACTCCTCCTCTATATATGGCAAAATTGCATCGACGGAAAACTTTTTAACGGCTTTTAGGAACGGGAATTTGGTAAAGTGGTCGAGGACAACAAAAATACCAACATTGCCGGTTTTAGAGCGTGGATATGGTCCAAGGTAATCCACATAAAGTTTTTGAAAAAACCTATGGCTCTCTGTTGTCTTAGCTAATGGTGGCCTGAGAGTTTGGTTCGGATGTTTCGTGCTCTTACAAATTTCGCACTGATTCACATACCTTCTCACATCTGCCACTAGGTTCGGCCAAAAATAATATCGACGGATACGTTCTAATGTTTTATTAATCCCGCCATGTGCCGCTAACTCATCTGTATGTGCCCATTGCAGGACGACATGAACGAGTTCTTTAGGAATCCATAGCTTCCAAATAGTGTCATCCGCTACTTGTTCTTTTGACGCATGTTCGGCTCGTCGAAAAATAAACCCATCAATAACTTTAATTTCAGAAGAAGTAGACAAGCTCCGTTCGACGTCTTCTTGAAGAGTTTGATACTCTTGTGAATTAAATTGAGGCGACTGCAGGTCAACACCCATGCCATGGTCAAGTGCGGAAAGGTCCTCCGTGAAGACACGGGACAGAGCATCAGGCACAATATTCTGTTGGTCTTTTCGATGTTGAATCTGAAAACCATATCCTTGTAGTTTTAAGGCCCACCTAGCTAAGCGACTACCAAGGTCAGATTGGGACATAAGCCACTTTAAGGATGCGTGATCTGTTATGACTGTGAACGACTGTCCCTTTATTTACATAAGCACGGAATTTCTTGATGCATAGAATAGCTGCCAGACATTCCTTTTCGGTAACTGAATAGTTACGCTGACACGGTTTACGTTTCTTCGACATATAGGAAATCGGAACTTCCTCCCCACTATCAGTCAACTGCATTAGCACGCCGCCAACACCAGTATGACTTGCATCACAGTGTATATAAAAGGAACGCGAAAAATCCGGTGTGTGCAACACTGGGGCAGTAATCATCGCCTGCTTTAGCTCATTGAACGCTTCGTTCATTACTTCAGACCATAGAAACTTTTGTTTTCCCTTCAAAGCATCCGTTAAGGGTGTAGCAAGAGAAGCGTAGTTTTTTATAAACTTTTGGTACCATCCCGTCATACCAAGGAATCTGCGTAGTTGTTTAACGGACCGTGGCGGTGGATATTCCATAATTGCAGATATTTTATCGGGATCCATGGCAATGGTGCCGTTTCCAATAATGTGCCCTAAGTACCCAACCTCTCGCATGCAGAATTTGCTTTTTTGCACGTTAATAGTAAGACCAGCATTCTCTAAACATATCGCTATGCTCTTTAGAACAGCCATATGTCGTTCAAACGTGTCTGAGACTATCAGCAGATCGTCGAGGTAAATAAATACCTCATGCTTTAAACAAGCAGGAATTGTACGGTCCATTAGTTTTGACATGGTCGATGGAGCATTGGTGAGGCCAAAAGGCATTACTGTAAATTGGTAGAGTGGCCTACCAGGTACTGAGAACGCGGTTTTATCCCTTGACGAAGGATCGAGAGGAATCTGCCAATAGGCATCTTTTAAATCCAGGCTTGTTATAAATTCCGCTTTTGGGAGACGACTCAAGAGACCATGGATAATGGGCATCGGATATGCGTCCTTGCGCGTAATATTATTTAATTTTCGGCTATCTAGACACAGACGGACTTTCCCAGGTTTTCGTACTAATACCACTGGAGAAGACCATGAACTATCGGACTCCTCTATAACTCCTAAAGCCAGCATTCGATCGAGTTCTTCGAACATCATCTGTTCAATCGCAGGGGACACTGGATAGTGTCTCTGCTTGATAGGTACAGCGTCACCAACATCGATCGAGTGGAACAACAGAGTGGTCCTTCCTAAACCTTTTTCCGTAAAAGAAGGGAACCTTTTTATGGTATCTTCTAGCGTTTTCTGTTGATTTTCAGTTAGTGAACAGAACACGTTGTGGTCAATTGTAGCAAGGTGCCCATTATCACAATCTGTCCCTAAACCTTGAGGCAACAACTGAAATTTGGTCCAAAAGTCTATTCCTAAATAAAGCGATTGCTTTAGCGAAGGCACAATAAAGAATGTGAACGGTTTGGTGTCTCCGTTATACTCAATGGAGGTGTGAAGTTTCCCTAGAATTTCTTGGGACTTGCCATCCGCCGTCTGAACGTTCGAAGTTATAGGTGTGAAATGGATCTCTTCCTTTAAGATATCGTCCGCTAAGCTTCCGCCAATGCAGCTGATTGACGCACCAGTATCCATGAGACCGGATACCGATCGACCTAATACGGAGACTCTAGCGTACGGCCTTACATCAGGCGCTCCGATCCCCGCAAGGTTGTTTTCAATATGAATTTGATCATAATAGGTATTAAGGCGCTGAGTCGAACGAGATGCCGTTTTAGAGGAAGAGACATTAGTGGACGTAGCAATGGGTGGTGATAAAGAAATGTCAGGTAAATTAGTATGTTCAGGTGGATTTTTGGTATAACACTCGGTCAATCGGTGTTGGTGGCCTTCGAAATCATCGGTTTGCGTGCCCCTCTCGAAGGTGCACGCGCTTGACCGTTTTTTGGAGTGCCACACTGAGGACAAGATGGTCGATAAATGTCTGCTTTGCCACAACCGTAGCAGAAAACTTTACGCTCCGACATACAATCTTGGTAGCGGTGTCCAACTTTACCACAATTCCAGCAGGATATGCTAACTGCTGCTAAATCCGCTTCGTCTTCCTCCGACTCACTTTCGGTTGCCACTGCCACTTCATGCACCAGACGGCGCGGAGCTGGCTGAGGCTTTCGTATCCCAGGCTTTACAGTTTGCATAAAGGCTTCTCTGGTACGAATTATATGTCGAAGCTGAGGAACGGTGCCTATCACTTGATATAGCAACTCATGCTGTATCTCCGGTAATAGATTCGATCGAAGCGATTCTAATAATGATGAATCTGATAATGGCACAGAGAGTTTATCGGATAGCAAAACGACGCTTTCGTAAAACTCATCAAAAGATTCGCCTTCTTTTTGCTTCCTCCGATGTATTTCTGCTCTAATGCTTACATCAGAGCGTTCCTCATTAAACTGCGTACGCAATGCATCGCATAAGGCAGTCCAAGTGACATTATGCATTCTCCTATGGTAACGCCAATACCAGTCACTGGCACAGCCCTCAAATAAGGTGCTTATGTGGCTCATCAATAGCACGAAATTTCCTTCTAGAGACTGGTTAGTCAATGCTTCCACCCGATAAAGGAAGTCTTCGACGCTTAACCCAGATCTTCCTGAAAACTTAAGTTTCCAACTGCCTATTATTTGGCTAACTCTATCCAGCCGAATACTGGAGTCTGTAGGAGAAATCCTCGATGGAATATTTGGCATTCTAGGCGATTGAGGCGTTACTTCAATCGAAGGAGGCATAGCTGGAGTGTCGCGCCTGAGGTTATTTGACAAGGCTGTCACCATGCTTTGAATGCCGCTTTGAAAAGCTGCTGTCAACATCTCCGTTTGTCTCGCAGCTGACGCCGTTATGGCATCAATCAAAACTTGTTGAGACTCATTTAAAGGCACTGAGGCTCCAGCATTTGGTTCTACTTGAGCCATGTGGTCGCTCTCTTGCTCATCTAGTCTTTGCTGATTACGAGTGCGTGGCATAGCAGCTTCAGGTAAACTTTGTGTGGACTGATGGGTGTCGGTATTAACCGTTAAATTGAGCAATGACGACTGCAAGGAAGATTTACACACGGGACAACGCTCGCGGTTAGATACTTTGGTGTTAAAGCAAACCCAGTGAAAGGTGTGACCGCAACTAGTGGACAACAGTTGACCTGTATATTCAATCTCCTTTAAGCAAATAAAGCACGTCACGTCTACAATGTTTTCTGAGCTTCGACTCAAAAACATAATTTAACCGATTCGTAAAATGATACGCTATTTGTAAGCGTGCTTTAAGCGTAATATAAGAAATAAATCGCAGCAGCAAAATAGAATTAAAGTAATCAGGAAATATAAAAAAAAATAATTCAGAGATTTAATCATAAGAAAAATTCAGGAGTCATGAATTCCAGATATGAGTGAAATACAAAAAAAAATGTTTTTAACATTACAGCCTATTTAACGCTCTCTCTTCTCTTCATTGTTTAAAGGAAATTGGGAAAAAACACAAGAAGAAGATAAAACGACAAGGAATAAGCAGGGATTTTGAATTGTCCTGGAAGTGATTTTGATTCTTTCAATCACTTATCCAAAATGACATTTCAGAGAGACATTACCAAAATTAATAGATTAGTGGTTAGCTGTGCAATATACTCTTTGCTTTGCTAAATCCAACCAACCCTTTTCAAACTTTTCAGTGAAATATTTTTTTTTTCTTTCTTATTCCAGTAGTGGCAAGTTATAGCTATAAACTCTAGCCCACAAGATCCAACTACTAGAAATATATATAACACCTGAAAGCTTTTACGAATAATTACTTTGAAAATTTCAAATATTTTTTTAACACATAGGGAAACTTTCAGATCCTATCGATGTCGCACTAGTCAGAGATGGAATCGACTATTCATTTTATTTAATTCGGACCCTGCCGGATCAAGGCCCCTTACGTTGGGCGCCAATTTATTTATGTTTATTATTAATTTGTAGCATACAACGTATGACTAGCGAGCAGATGTTATTTAGTTGTCGGTACGTAAGCACGCGCTGGACTCCGGCTCATGTGTGTCGGCAATGGGGTGGGTAAATGAAACATAACCGCTTCAACTCAAGCTCGAACCAATAATAACCTAAAATAAAAAAAAATCGCGTGCTGTATTGCCTTACGACGATCGCATAATAGAACTAGAAATCGGGAACAGAATCGGTCGAAAAGAACAGAAAACTTCAGTCGAAGGCCCGAACCCACGACCGGGGAAGAAGAGAAAGAGAGCAGTAGTTCGGAAGTAATATAAACTTTATAGTAGCCTGTTGAGCGCGCCTCGATTACCGAAGCGGCTGTTACCCCGCCCTTCCATGATCGCCTGTTGCGCGATATATAACTATCGGCGATCCCTTTTGGCCACTATTTTTCAATGCATAGTCACCTCATATTCATCCTCCATGACTCCCGAAAACAATAGTTATTTAAGCTGAATTCATTTTAAAACAATTTATTCATTTCAATATTAATGCTTCTCTTAATCATCTTATGACCCTAGTTTCTATTTAACGTATATTCAGAATACTTCTTCATTTGATTTCTCGTTAAACCTAGTAAATATTTGCGCGTAAGGGTAAGAGTATATCCTAGTATTAATTCATTCAAAGAAAACAAACTGATATTTCATTTATCAATTTTATAAGGGGTTTCTTTATTCATTTGTCATTGGTTGCGAATAGATATAGACATATATATATATATATAGGTTCAGTTTTAATACATAATTATGTTAGATGCAAATAAACATCGATAAGATCAAAGTACTAAAGTCAGTAAATTAAATGAAAATTTAAAACCAAAAGGTTCTTATTTAAGATCCAAACATGAGTACATTAGATTGAGAATTGAATTGAAAACTGAATTGAAAATTAAATTGAAAATTAACTTGAAGAAAGAGTACAGGCTCGACGAGCAGACTCCAAAAATCAATTAAAAGGCAAAAACAAAATAAACAAAATCAGCCAAATAATAATTATTATAAATCACTTACAGTTTGTTGTTTTCCATCGACGAAAGATCTTCCGTGGTGTGGTGTAATTTTATGTGTGTGGGTATAGATGCTTATATTAAGTTTATTTCATTTTTGTGTATTCGTGTATTCGGTTACCTCATGTGTTTTTCTTTAGAATTACTTTTAGTTTTCTTTTTCTTTTATTGACATTGGCCGTTAGGCGGAGGGAGAAACAAACATTATTTGCAACTCGCTATGTATATAAGATATATATATGTATTCGCACCATTTTATTCCATTAACTTATTTTGAGAGCGATTATATTATAATTAGGATTATTAAGCGACAAAAAAAAAATTTTATTAGAATGATCACTGTGACGTAAATTTATTGACAGTTGTCATTTGGAAGATCACTGCGATAAGTTAAAGTTTATACGCGGTCACTGTGTATAGTTTTTTTTTTTTTCTGTTCCCACGAGTTCAACTGATCTGCTCTTATAGTTAGGATGATCCCTGTGATGTAGATTTATTGACAATTGTCATTTGAGGAGGATCACTGTGACGCAAATTTATTAACAGTGGGCATTTGGAAGATCACGGTAATAAGTTATTTTTTTCTCTTGCCACCAGTTCAACTGGTCTGCTCCTTATAGTTAGGGCTCCCCTGGACGGGTCAGCTTGTAAAATGAGGTACTGACAAGGGTTCGTATTTTTCCGAAAATTTAGGTAGCACAAGGTGCCAGAATCTGTATAAATATAATACGTATTAGATTCTGCAAGAGAATTATTATTTCCTCCAACTTTACCTGAATCCGGCACCAGTTATCCCAGGAACTTTATTTTTTTGTTTTCAGCCACTCCACGTGGTTGTCTTAATCTTCAAAATTCTCGGCAATCCTAATCCGTTGGTAAAATTCACCAATTAGAATTTTGTTATAGGATGATTTTAGGCAATACTCACTTGATATTGCAAGAATGCATTAAATATTAGTTTATTTAAGAATGCAAAGAAACACTTTCAAAACTTCCAAAACTTTTGCATACGTCTGTGTTCGTCGACAGCTCCAGTCAAAAAGAACGAACCGACGCATGGTACCCGAAAGCTCGACTTACTTAATGATGCAAATCGATTCCCACTGATGCATTTTGATTGCACTCAGCTGAGCCTTGAAAGCTCGGTCAAGATGCTGGTGAATATCGTCATAAAATAGGCCAGATCGCCCATGGATGACGATCGCTCGTCTATAGATGGCGCTACGCAGCCTATTGTCGTCACTAGAGGTCGCTCCAGTGTCAGTGTCTAAATGATGCCTACTTACAGGGGGGTGCAATTGAACGTCATGTTCAAATGCTGAAATTACAACAACCAGTGACCAGCGCCACTTCAAACTGCAATACATAAATGTTACCAAATCATAATTCCTCTATGTGGAGGAGGGAGGATGAAGTGCGTGGCTGTGCACGTGGCCAGCCTACGAGTCAGTTTTGTTGTTTGTTGACATTGACATGGACGTGGTGAGAGAGCGGGAGAGAGGGAGTGTGAGAGTGCTAAGGAACCCCTAAACCACTTGAACTGTTTGCTCAAATTATTTTGAATTATTACCGAGCACTGCACGCGGCATGCGTTCGATTCCACGCGTCTCCTGTTACACCACACCCCACCATGCACCCCGTCCGCAAGGGAGAGAGATCTCACCCAGGCCTAGTGATATCACCACCAGGCAGGCCCAACCGGGTGGCATGAGGCATTGGCAACTGTTTGCTTCATTACATTTTCAGTGCCAATGCATCTTTCTCGTCTCTCCTCTATTCTGAATGCCCAATGCCCTCTCGCTGCGGCTTGTCCTTGAGCACAAATGTTGCATTTACTGCTCTGCACGCACAGCATGTGGCATTTCTGGCGCACTTAGAAAGGATTAGTCCATTTCCTGGCCCTGCCCAGGCCCAGGGTTACATTGATATGCCTTTGCCATGGTGGCGGGTTTTCTTTCTTTTTTTTTCCATCTCTTGTCGCTAACAAAACCAGTTCGAATCCAGCTCAGTTTAGTTACAGACAGGATCAGACAACTGTTATTTATGTAGGAAATTTAATTTCGATGCATAATACCCTAAGAATTGACAGTATTGAAATCTCTTTTTGAGCAGTATTTGCCCAATATGCAAGCTCAGTGAAAGGAAATGATGAAGGGAATGGAATAAAGCCAATTCCAATTGATTTTTACTCTTTTAATTCAATTTTATTAGTTAACTTTGAAAGGGGAATTCAATGAGGAAATATGGTAGGAAATATTGTATGAAATACTGTGGGAAGAAGGGTTAAAAATACTTAAAATACCACTAGTTAACACAGAAATTATAGAGATTTTAAGAGTCTTAGAATTCAAAAAGAATTTAGAGAGAGTGAGAATTTAGTATTCATTATAGAGCTTATATACATTATTTTTATTAATATACTAAATTTGTAAGTAAGCACTTGCAATTAAATGTGGAAAAAAATGTAGAAAATACTGCAGCACGTAAAAGATACTAAAATGACCTTAAGAACCGCCAGTTGCTAATAAGCTGTTCGATTACATAAAACCTATAGACAATCAGGGAGATAGTATGTAATGCTTAGTGATACTTCTTTACATTATATAGTATTTATTTGTTTATGATATCTAGTTTCTTTAAAAAACTTAGGTAAAAATTAAATCTAATCAGATATTATTTCTACAAGAATATTTCCATTTCTCTTTAGCATATTTCTCAGCTAAGTATTTAGTTCCTTCTTCACATCTCAATTTTCCCATGCAAAATTCAATTAACCCCCTTTAGTATTATCTACTTAGTCGCATCCACTTATAACTCTTGACTCCCAGCAATATATAAATAATGTATTCAACTGCAGAACTCAACTGTGAATTCTTCTAAGAAATTACCTCGGCATGTCTTGGAAACTGACTGAAATGCGTACAGAAAATATGTCATACAGTATTATACGTTATATACACACAGATATGAAGGCATTTATATTCATTAAGCCCTCAAACGCAGGCAGCAATTGGCATGACACTTAACACGCCCAGGGGCGCCACTGAAGACAAGGGGGAGGGGGAGAGCTCGACAAATTTGCCATTAACATAATTTATATACTAAGCAAGGCGAAGTCTTGCGATTTACATAACAACCTGCCTGGCCGTATAACGATTTGGCCAATAGATTTTGGATTAATCCCGATATGGGAAGCAAAACTCTCCCTCCTCTCCCCTCCCCTACTCTTTGCTTCCTCAGCTGCCCCAACCAAGTTAATTGTTAGTCAGCCAAGGCAACGACAGCATAAACCATAAAAATATCAACAGAGACTGGAGAGAGTGTACTCGATACAGGGCTGGATTACGGCATGTGCGGGTAGAGGGGGCCGGGGGGCAGCTATTTGTAAGTTAGGTGGAACGTACACACATTGAGAAAATTACATTGAGGGAAAATAATTTGGTCACGTGCTGAAGAAATCGAAACGGCGTACAAAGCTGCCAAGAGAAAAAGAGAGAGAGAGGAAGTCGCTGCATCCTTAGTTTAGCTGGTTTAGCTGGTTTACGGCTATTTCCATTTGATCTCCGCACACACACACACACGCACATACAAGTTGCAAGCTTATCAGCCGCAGGTCTGGCAAGGCGGAAGCGTAATGAAAATAGATTCAGTGAGTTACTTCAAGGAGGGTGTTGCCCAGACGATAAGAATCTCAAATTGAATTGAAATACAATTTTTGCTAGCTTTTTTTCTGCTAACAATTAGAGAAATGAAGTTATAAGAACGATTAAAGAAGAAAAAGAAGAAGGAGAAGAAGAAGAATAAGAATGGGAAGAATGAGCTCGACTAAGTGTCACAAATTTGTGGCAAGGCAGGCTCAGGCAGGTGTCAAGCTGCGCCTGTTGACACTTGCTCTCTTGCTCTCTCCCTCTCCTTCTCCTTCTCCTTTTATCCCTAGAGTGCCGTTAAATAAATTCGCCTGGCCGCTAATGAGCAATGTCTGCCTGCGGACAGGTGAAAAGATCCTCGGGACATAGTATAATATAAAATATAATTGTGGTCAGTCTCGATTGCGAGCAATGCGTGTGGCAACGCACGAATGCGGCCAGACAGGACCGCAGTCGGAATTTCGCTGCCTGCCTGCGATTTGCCGGGCCCGTTTAATAACAAATAACACACGCACATACAGATAATACACACGCACACACCAATACACTGACACCTAACACGAGGGTAGTTTTTATCGGTTAGACCGTCTATTTTTTATGCTCGTTGGGAAACTGCTATGCACATAATGAGCAAAAAACGATGCGCCAGTTTAGTAGCGCCGGGCATAGGGGCAGAGGACAAGAGACGACATACAGGATTCAGAAGCCAAGCTAGACCAGGCCAGGCCGGAGCAGAGCGAAGCACAGTCCAACCAGACGGTCGTAGAACAAACACGCATGCAATGCGCGACCCTCCGCGTGTGAGGTCCTTGGCTCCACTCCACTCCACTCCGCATGCAACTCACGTATGCGCTTAATTTTTTGTTTATAACGCCCCCAAGGCACAGGCCCCCGCCCCCATCGGACTGCGTTGCGTATGCCACTTGGGAAACTCTTGGGGTAGCGCTCCCTTTGGCTTTGTCGACAGCAATAAAGTTATTAGGGAATTTCTAAAGTGAACTTTGAATGGGTTACAAATTTTATAAAAAAAACATTTAGTGAAACTGAAAGGATTATGACTTAATTAAAATCTAGAAATAATCTATATCATGTAAGGTTTTATCATATATTATTTTGTATACATAGTTATAAAGAGTATCCACAGTTCGTTATGGAGAATTTTTATTCTTTTTGTCTAACGTTTTTTTTGTAAATCAAATGTGAAATTCTATGCATGAAGGCTTAGTAGCTGCTAGGGTCGCACATATGAGGCTGGACTCCCGGAACTGATGTTGTGTTGTTCTTGTGGTTGGTCTGTTAGTAGAAAGGTCTTTACTTTTTGGTTTTTTGTCTTCCCATTGCATCAAATACGTGTTCACTAATACATGTACAAGTTCAACTTTTGGACATTTCTCTGGAGAGTTCGACTTATATCCGATTACAACACCGCAACTTTTCTCTACACATTTTTTGGGGTGGTTCAAAGTTCCGCATCAGTGGATATTTACCGGTTTTTTTAACGGTTTGCATAATGGAGCTAATGCGAGTACTAAAAGCGAGTTTTAAATTTAATAAATTTCAATTCTTTTAAAAACCATGTGACAGCTCAAGTCAAGGGTGAAAAGTTTGCGGATTTACCTGGGTTTTGGAGATACTGAAAAAGGGAATTTATGAATTTGCAATGGTAGTTGAACGGAATAATAATATGATAGGATTATATAGTATAAGAAAATATTTAAAACACATCTATAGGGATCGCTTCTTAAATGAAATTTCATAACAAGTTTCTTTTCCTAAATAATGAAAAAATGTAGGAATTCCTTTTTGATATTCATATTTTATAATTTTTTTTACATACCATATATGGTATATATTGAAATTAGTTCTTTATTAAATGAAGTCACAATTATCAAATTTTTACATTAAGAAACAATCTTTTACATAGTTTCTAAATATAAATAATAAATAATTATAATAATTAATTTATATTCTAAAGATCAATCATTCATTTATATATCTTAAGATTTTCTTTAATCAATCAATAATCTTTTAAATCGTATTCAATTTCCCAATTTCTTAAAGAACAGCCACTTTTAGTTTCCAAATTTCCCCTTTTTTAATCGCCAAGCCTCCTTTCCTTTTCTCTCCCTCTCCCTCTTTCACTCTCTATGTTTCTCGTGTAAACTTCTCAAGCTTCACACACGCACAGTGGTAACGAAAACTATAATTACACTGGGGACAAACCACAAGACGGCAGACATTGACGGCACAGGCTGAAGAAGCGAAGAAATTAATATTTTAATTACAACACATTTAACATGCGATTATGCGCTTCACTGAACATCTTGTGGCCCAAAGGCATAAATTGGGGTGGCCCAAGCACACGCACAGACTGTCACACAATCACACACACACATGTACACGCACATGGCACACAGTGGGCGTTAAAAGTGTCATAACTTATTACAGAACTCAGGGCCAAACATGGCAGATTTACAGCGCTAACTACGAAAGTAGCACTAGCACTGTTACCATAACAGAGGGGGAGAATGAGAGAAAGAAGGAAAGAGAGCGCTTAATCAAGCGCCTAGACTGTTAAGCCCCGCACGTACTGCACTTTAATTACAGCCACGCCGAATGTTAGCTGAGGCCAAACTTCACTGGTCACTCGCTTTCATTAGCTTAACAGCGCGGTTAAGCTGCTGCGCGGGCGACGGCGACAGCGGCAGCGACAGCGGCTGTAATTGACAGCTGTTAAGTTAACAGGCAACGTTTAAGCTCTGCTATGGCAAGGTGTACTGCTGCTCTCCCACTCCCACTCCCTGCCTGGCTACTCTTGCCTTAGCACTGCCTCTGCTGCGCCCGCTCTCTTTCGTCTCTCGCCTCTCTTCTGTTACAGCCGCGCTGCTGCTAGCTCTGCTGTCGTTCTGCTTGTTCTAGTTGTAGTTGGGGGGAGGACAGCGCTGCGACGGCAGCTGTCGTCGTCATTGTCAACGATGTACGCCGACGTCGAGTGTTAATCAAAGCGTAGTTAATTGCTTTGCCGAAAGAGCCGAAAGAAAGACAGTGATTGTGTTAGGCAGAGAGAGAGAGTGAGGGAGAGAGATATAGACAGAGGGGGGAATGAGAGCAAGGCCCAAGTTAACAGTTGGCGTTGACGTTGACGATGGCGTTGAGTTGAGTTTGGACCACAGTCTGTACACATGCACGGTACATATGTGTATGTGTGTGTGTGTGTGTGTGACTTTTGATTAACTTAACCCCTTGGCGTGCTGCCTCAGTTCCTGCTGCTTCTGTTGTTGCATGTCTAATTTGGCAAGTGTTAAGTATTCAACCAGCCAAAGGGGGGCGCCAGTCGTCTACAAAAACAATAAATACTAATTAAAATGTATTTAAATACAAATGCAGACACGAACTCCAGCACACACACACTAGCACGCACACATGAATTTGTATGCGCCGTGAAGCGTATGTTTTTGCTAGTTGCAGACCCGCCTCTCTCCCTCTCCCTCTGTCTCTCTCGCGCACTCGAATCACGCCTCACCCCACACACACTGCGAATACGACTGGCGCCAGTCCCGTCGTATGTGTGTGTGTGCGTGTGTGTATGTTGTTTACTTGTTTTTGCACACTAGCGCCACCTAACGGAAATGTTTCATAAAAACTTAATTGTCCATGTAACACTTTTTTTATAGCCTTATACCAAATTCTCGTTGGCCTTTAAGTGGCATGTCTGGGCTCAGTTATTAAAGAGCCGTTGAGTGTATTAAGGACTCAGGATTAGCAGAGAATGAAAAGGGGAAGAAAAACGGGAAAGGAAAAAGGGAAGGAAGGAAGAAAGTGCTTGACGCAAAGTAGGAAATTAGTACAGCTTATTAGGCAAATTAAAGTAAATTCAATTAGACTTTCTTTTTCGATAAACTGGGATATTATAAAAATAATCCACTTGACATAAAATAAAATACATTGGACAGCTTAATTACTGGGAAGAAAGAAGAAGATCTAAGCACCTACCATATACATATAATACTAATATCATAACATTCCCATCTTTATAGCCTTTTCTCTGTGGATCGTTAAGTTTTTTTTTTTTCTTTATCGAAGAACCTGTTGGAACCAATTCTGAAAACAACAAATTCCTCGTTCAGTCAATTGACCAGTTTTATAGAGAGAACATGCCTGAGGTTCTACGTTCTTTTATGGTCTTCTTCTCAATTTTCCTGCGGCTCTTTTATGTTGATTGCCGAGAGAGATAGAGTGTGAGTGAGAGACAGAGAGAGAGTCTATGCAATAAAAGCAATATGTGGCCCCATTGTAATCAGCGGAAAAGTGAACTCTCTCTTTCTCACATATGCCATATGCAATTCGTGCAACCCCTGCGAGATAACGGCACATGTTTTGACTGTGCCCTGCCACAGGCGCAAGCAGAGGCACAGGGAAAAAAGTATAAGAAAAGCGGGAAAAACTCGTGCGACATCATCTATTCGCATCAGACGGAACAGGCGGAACAAAAAGATTCGACATGAAAAGAGAAATAGATTGAATTGCGTGCAAAATGCGTGCACGCGGTGCGTTGCAAGTTAGACAAAAGGGAACGGGAAAGGGAAGAGGCGAGGCAGAGGCGCAGGCTGAGGGGCGGGCAACATGCAGCAATAAAGTACTTGAGCCCTTGACTAGCGTTTCGAGGTGTACACAGAGGTAGAGCGGGCACAAGGTACCACGAAATTTGTATACGCTTTCGAGGAAGTAATGAAAATAATAAAATCACAGGAATATATTAGAGCAGGAAAGTTCAACTGTGCAGAAACAACAACAAGGCTATTCAGTTTACAGAATTAAATCCTTATTCATATTGAAAATTAAATAAAACATAAAATGAGTAATAAAGATAATTCAAACTGAGAAATATAAAAGAAAAAAAGGAACTTTCCTCTTTTTATTTAAAAGAAAATAAGTAAGATCTCCAATTGATGTTAAAGATAAGTTTATCAGTGAAATATTCAACAAAAAGAGCTTCATTATTGTATAAATATATTCAAACTAAAATTCAATTTAGAAACTTCCCTATTTATTTCTTACCTTCATGGTTGGATATCATTAAAAATAAAACCATAACTGAAATGCATAACAAAGATGAGTTTTACTCTGATATATTCAAGAACAAGAAACTATAATATTATTTGTAAGATAAAAATTTAAATATGATTAAATTTCTTCTCTTTCGTCTTTTACTATTTTTTTAATTTTCTTACGCATTAAAGCAATAAGAACAGGTTATAATTTCTACTGTCACAACCTTTATGCATAAACCGAACTACCTGCTGTATGTAGGGTATGCCTGCAAGAAGAAAGACAGCAACAACACGCGCCCTAGACAACATGTCGCCCGTCGCCGTGCCCCCGTTGCCTAAATGTTGTACGTGTGAAGCATTTAAAGTAATGAAGCGCCTCTGGTCAGGGTTGTCACTCTATGTCAGTCACATTTGGGCAGAGGGTGGGCGTTAGCCCAACTCATTCTCGCTCCCTCTCTCTCTTTTTCTCACTCTCTCTTATTAGTAACATTTACGCGCTGACATGATTTGCCGGCAGCTGGACAATCATTCAATGCCGGCGACCAATACATCAATATGTCCCACAGTGCGGAATGTGTCAAAAGGTGTCAGGCTGGACATGTGTGACAGGCACAGTGAGTGAGCGACAAAGAGGGAGGGAGGGAGGTACAGTGGAAGTGGGAGGAGAAGATGGGCTGACCTCCACCTGCTGCCTGAGTCAGCCTGCCTGCGCCTATGTATGGTAATTTATGTGCGGCATTTAAATGGATCAGCCGTGGCACAGCAACTCCTACTGCAACCCCCTCTCCTATTTCCCCCTGTCGCGCCTCTGTCATGCCCCGCTGGGCATCCACAAATTGTTTAAGCAAACATTGTCGACAGAGACAGGCGCAGGATTTGCCAGCGATCCGTTCCATTTCATGGCAAGAGCCTCTGTTTGTCTTTGATAAATGTTTGGCTTTGCATACTGTGTCTCTCTCTCTCTTTTTCCCTGTCTCCCCTTCTCTCTCTCTCTCCCTCTCTGCTGTCTTCTTTTGCTGCTTATTCCTGCAAGACATTTTACGTGCTTGGCTCCATTCGTTGCGATTATGAGCAAAGTTTTTGGTTATTTATCAATTTAATGACTTTGCACTTGGCCACGGCAAACGTCTGTTTGGCCCCACTGTGCCTGTTGTTCTTGTTGTTCCTGTCGTTTCCTGTAGTTTAAAGCATTTTAGATTGGATTTATATTGCGAAATTAAGTTGAAATCTTTTGCCACTGAAATAAAAGTGAAATTAATTTATTTTATGGCTGGAACTTTGACCGGAGAGTCCTCAAAGAAGACTCTCTTTAGAGTCCTGTACAGGTTTAATTTATGTTGGACTGGCTCAAGTTATATATTATAAAATATATAAAATAATATAATACAATAAAATATAATATAATGTATTATAATGTGCTGCTTATACCTCTAAACATGTCACTTTGATTCCAAAGAAATCCCAACTCTTTGTCAATCAGGCACAACGCTCTCTAACTCTCAATCAGCCCCTAATGCATTCGTTTTTTTCCTTCTTCTTCCTCTTCTACCTCTTCTAAGTACTACCTGCTGAAAAGTTAACACTCTGCGGGTATTGCAACATATGGCATATTCAATATGTTTCCTCCTTCCCAGACACTCCCATTTGCCTTACTCATCCACTCGCTGTCAACTTCTTATTGATGACAACTCTAGCTGGCAATCCCTAAGCTCATGGCCAGCAGGCAAATCCTCAACTGGCACCTGTTCTTCCCTCCCCTTTCCTCTCCTCTCATTGCTCATGCAAAGTCCAAAAGCAAAGCTAAAGCCAAAGCAAAAAACCCTTGGCACCTTGACGAGTTGCTCGCAAGTCGCAAATTCCTCACAGGAATCCCCACAGTCCCAGTCCTGCCCCCTTCCCACTTCATATTCACATCGCTTGGTTGCACTTTTTTCGGATTTTTTTTTGTTTTTGTTGCTTGATTGACAGCAGCAACAACAACAACAGCACTTGCCACACAAATGTCAGGATCATAAACCAATTTTTCTAAAATTTCCCAATTTGTTTAGTTGAATTTAAGCGTCCATTGAGAAAAAAAACGAAGCGAACCCTGAGCTAAGTAAATACTGTGCGTCTGTCGGTGGTAGAGGGGTAGGGAGAGGGGGAAGGATCAACCCTGCTCAGTCTGAGACTGTTTACATGCGAATCAGAGCAGAACCTGCCAGTCTGATGGGTGTCGTGGTCGTGTGTGTAGAGTGGGAACGGAAGAGTCTGCGTGACACGAACAGGGACAGACGTTAAGAAGAGATGTTTAAAGTTGAATTGAAAAGAGAAATCTTAGAAACTGGCGAAATATACTGAAACAAGAAAGAAAGCTACAGAAGAGCGGAAACTAACCTTATAGTTCTTAATTGAAGATGGTTTTCGATTAATGAAGGCGTACAGATGCGTGGTAGAATTCTAACATAGCTATTTACCTAGACGCATTAATAGGGCATATTCTCCCCAAGTTTGGTATTGCTAGCTCTTATAGTATCTGAGATAAAGGTGTTCATACGGACAAATGGAGTTAATAATGGCTTTATCTCCTTGACAATTAATGCCAAACAAGAAAATATATATTTTATGGAATACTTTCTTCTGCGCCTGTAGCTTACATTTTATCAGCTTGAACAGTATCGTGGCACGCTGTCATCTCTAGACACCCTCACCCAACACGAATGGGCGCCGTCAAAAGCCTCATCATCGTCATCATCATCTGCAGGGGGTGGAGAAGGAGATGCAGGAAGCAGCGGAGGTGGCTTTCAGAAGACGCGTGCTGCCATTTTTTTGACATGTTCGTTCTGCTCTCCACCCCCCTCACTCCTCGCAGCCCTCTAGCCACGCCTCAGCTGTGCCCACCCCATCGAACACACGCCCCCAATGTCACCAGCCCCGTTGTGATAAATTGTTCAATAAACTTGTTTCGCAACTGATTTGGCTGTGCCAATTTCCGAAGTGGCCAAAAGTTTGGATCCCTACCTTCCCCCCAAGCTCCCTCCTCCCCCCTGCATGCACCCCTCCTTCTCCCCAAGGGCACCTGGCAGTTGGCCGGAAAAGTTGTTGCCAATAGGCCAAGCCAATCTAAAGGCTACCGAAAGTTTTCGCTTTCTTTCATAGGTTTCATATAATTTCTTTGCTATTTAACTTTGCACCCTAATCGAAGAGAGAGGGAGGAGGGAGAGATAGAAGGCAGTAGGGAAGTGTGCTCGGTAGTTGCCTGCTGCAGATGCAAAGTCCATTAAAATGCACGCTGAATGCAAAGGGGGAACCCTTTCCAAATCCCTGCACACGCTGCTTAATTTCAAATTAGGGTGGCGCATTTTGTGCCATGTGCCCGGGCAGAGGGGTAGGGGTAGGGGTACTCACTCGTTGTGTTTGTGATTTTCATTAATGGCATTTGGCAAATTTTACAGACCCCTGGCAGCGTTCTTCCCTGCAGCCCTTTGAAGCACAAACTGCAATTATGACGGCGCTGACTTTCGACTCTGTCCCTGCCCTTATTCCCCCCCTCTTTCCACCTTGCTCTTCCTCACTCTCTGGAGCTTTGTTTGTTTCAAGTTCGGGTTCGAGTTCCAGTCGAGGCCTAGCGAGGTACCCACTTCAAGTCAATCTTCAGTATTTGCAATCAATTTAATTTCAATGACACAAAATTTGCATCGTTCTTTGTGTAGAGTTGCCGTGTAGACTTTGTGCAAATATGCAAATCGAAAATGCAAATTAGTCGACATTCGATTCAGCTTCAGCTTCAGATTTCGATTCAGATTTCGATTTTCTTTTGAATGAATTGAGCGCCAGCTGAAACAAAAGCCACAGAGAGAGAGAGAGAGAGAGATTCGCATCTTTATGCAATGCATTCGCATTGAAGTGGAAGCACTTGGGGGAAAGGAGTGGGAAGAATGGGGTGAAAAAGAGCCTATGGATTATAGAAGTGCCTTAGGATTGCGTAGTGAATCGCATAAGAAGCGTCAGTTATCTGGCATTCACACTTGTTTTGCCAACGTTTGAGTGGGATATGAATGAAAAGCGATGAAGGCAGGAGGGAAGCAAAGTGAGAGTCGGCTGAATTTAAAAACAGAACAGAGTACTGCTAAAGGAGAGAAAGACACAAGAAATAAGAATTGAGGTAAATAAAAAAGCTATAAAGGAAGGGGAAAAGGAAAGTGAGAGTAGGCTGAATTTAAAGACATAACCTTGTACTACTAAATGAGAAAGAGACATGAAGTTAACTCAATATCTACAACAGAAAAAATTATAAAAGAATTGAGATACATAAAAAGCGAAGAAGGAAGAAGGAACGGAAAGTGAGAGTGGGCTGAATTAAAAGATAGTTCCCTTTACTTCTAAGGAAGAGAATGACATGAAGTTAACTCAATATCAGCTATAGGAAAAGTAAGAAAAGAATTGAGATACAGAAAAAGCACTGAAGGAAGGAGGAACGAAAAGTGAGAGTAGGCTGACTTAAAGAACAGTTCCCTTTACTTCTAATGAAGAGAAAGACATGAAGTAAATCAATATCTGCAACAAAAAAGGAAAAAAAAGAGTTGAGATACATAAAAAGTCGAAGGAAGAACTTTCTTTCTTTGCTTTCTTCAAGTTCAAATTGTTATATGACTCACATTCACAGGTAATTTCCTGGCAATGCTCAGGCTCAGCCTGGTGAAGTGTTCAAATATTTGTTCGCAAGAAAAGAGTTCCCAGACCAGACAATGTCTAGGAAGAGAGACACTCGAAATGCCTCCGGCTCAATGCACAGTCTGCTCAGGCTCATCCTCCTCGTTCCTTTTGTCAGCTACTCGAAATTCCACACACACTCGCTCACACACACTCTATGGAGGCTGCCATTTCATGCCCTGCTCTTTTATCTTTCAAAAAAAAAAACAGATTAAAATTTCAAAAAAAAACAAAATAAATTCTTTGAATAACGCGAATACTTTCGAAATTAAATACAGAATGGAACATTTCCACTACGTTTCATGTTGTGTAGGCAACCCTTGCGGCGACAGGCAACAACCCTATGATGTGCAGAGCATTTGGCACACTATTATTAACATAATGCTCAGCTTTCATTATGTTGATTATGTTCGTGGGCTCTTTTGTGGCACGCGATGCATGAGCAGCACCAAAGTAGAATGCAACTTCAACTATGTTTTTGGTGCAGGGTTGCCCTGCGATCGCCATGAGCTGCCAAACAATTGGAAATTTTATTTGGAAATTCAATTAACATTTTCAAAGGTTTTGTGCGTGCATAATTAGCCTGCGGTGTCGGATCAAATTTCAGAAAATAAACAAAATACAATTTAATTTTAATTATATATAAAAATAAAAATTTTTCATGTTTCCATGAGGTTTATAGCAACAAATTGATGTGCATATAATAAAAAAAATATGTGGTAATCGTATAGCAAATTAAAGTTAAGCGAGGCAAAGCAGATAAGAGTTTATTTTAAAATGTGATAGAAAAAGATTTTTTGTATCATTTACAGCACAAAATTGAATACAGAAAATGACATTGAAGTTTCTCATGAAATGTGACAACAGCGCACACCATGGAACATCTTTGTTTAAAATATGAACTGACTTTAAAATATGCTCCAAAAAATTGCATTAATTTTATTATTTCATTTAAAGAAATCACTTGAATACTTAAATTTTCATTAAATTGGAGCATGTAATGTGGCAACAGCGCGCTAAGTTAAACCCCTTGGTTTTATATGAAAATTTCTTTTAAAATATGAATGCAAAAGTTGTTAAGGTACATGGTTACATTAACCTTATTATTTCATTTAAATTACTTACTTAAATATTTAAATTTAAATTAAAATGTAACATGAAATGTGGCAACAGCGCGCACAATTGAATTTCTTGGTGTGGGGAAACGTTTGAGAAATGAACACGAACGAAAACGAAACGCATTGCAAGGCAGCACAAGGCTAGGGTAAGGCAAGGGGAACATGGATAGGCTGAGGGAGGGGAGGAGGAAGGGGCAGAGTCAGCGGCAAAGCCAGTAAATTAAGTGCCCGCTGGGAATTTGTTCTGCACATAGTGGCAGTGCGTAGCCCTCTCTGTCTGTCTCGCTGTCTAGCTAGCGTATGAGAGTGTGTGTGCCAGTATATGTGTGTGTATGTGTGCCAGTAAATGTGTGTGCGTGTGTGTGTGGGTTTGTTTGCCAGTGTGTGTGTTTGGCTCTGCCTGCCAACAGCCAATGGCAAACTAAAAAGCCACGCTCAACCAATATGCCGTTCTCTGCTGCACGTTTTAATGGGTTCGCTTGGCTGCTGCTGCCTCCTTTCCCCCCTCGGCCGCAGCCTCTGGCTTATGCTTACCCTTTCATTATGGGCTCAGGCGCTGGCTTGGGCCTGGGCTATTGTTGTGAGACGGGAACGCGACGGGGAAGTGTATTTCGAGTTCTCTTTGCAGACGAATTCATTTCACTGCGGCTTATTTTTTGCGTCGAGACGAGGCACAAAACACTTTTAGTGTTGTTGTTGTTGTTCTCATTGTTGTTGTTGCTGTTGCATTGTTATGTTAATTTTGATTATACGCATTGTTGTTGCTGCTTTAGTTCTTAGCGGCGGCACGAGCTTCGCCTTTCTCATATCTTTCGCTCACTAATTTGTGCGCGTGCCACAGCATCGCACAGGGTGCGTCACATCACTTGCCACCCTGCAATCCCTTTCCCCTTCCCCTGGCTGTCACTTGGCCACCCCTCGGCCAAATCACATTTAAATAGTGTGGAATATGTTTTAGACCCTGCCACGCCCCCTCTTTTCCCCCTGCGCAGTGTCCACTCTCGAATTTCGCTTTGTTTTGGCAGCGACGCCGTTCATCGCCAGCTCCTGCGGGCATCGTCATGTACTCATCATGTCCACGTGCCGGGCATCAGTTTCAAGTTTGGCCCGCTTCCCCCTCTTCCCTACGTCTGTCCCGCCCACGTAGAGACAGCGACAGCGACGAGCTCATCTGAACGGGGTTCACGGAGTTTTCTCAGGGCAAACTGTGAAATTAAAAGTGTTGCGCTTAAGTGTTTTGTTGTGTTGCCAGTTGTCAGCTGTTGTTGTTGTTGTTGCTGTTGTTGCTGTCGTTGTTGTTGTTTGCAGCCGCAAGCCTTAACTAATGTGTAAGAAACAAAAAGGTGACCGTACCATGCTGTCCCCCTTGTGGGTGTGGCTACCTCTGACATGGGAACAGTCAATCAGTTTCATTTCATTCTATGTTAACCTTGAGAGAGGTTGGCAACCCCCCATCCCCCTGCTAGTGGGTTGTGCATAATGAGAGGCAACAATTTGCGGTTTCTGATGTTGGGTTTATGGAAAACCTGAGGAATTTAATTGAATGAGAAGGTAATTAGTTGAGGTAGATAGGGAATGGATAAATGAAGGAATGCATGGAGTTGATGTGAATTAGATATTAAAGGAGAGTGAAGGGGAATTTATAGAATATTGAATTTAAATGTTTAATATAATATAATAATATGAATACTTGTTGATCTGGATATGGGTATTATAATATGGATATTACATGGTATAATACTTAGTTTACAACAAGTAAGGACTTGGTTTGAGGTTTACTTTATCGCTATCCTTTATTCTATATAACTTTTATTACTTCTTAAATATATTAAAGTGTTTTCATCATTAGTAACTTAATTTTCATTGGTTGTTGACCTTCAAAGGGGGCGTGGCTGGATTCCAAAACAAGCTTTAGTTGCGGGCAATATTTAGACATATAGCCACCAAATTTGATAGCCCTAGCTCTTACAGTCTCAGAGATATAGATGGTCATACAGACAGAGAAGGTACAAATGCACTCGTCTGTTGATGCTGATTAACTATGTGGATTTGGTGAGGCATCCTTGTCTCTGTTAGATACTTTTTAACCTATCTGCTTACTTAATACATTCAACTTCTTTATACTCGTATTATGCCGTTTGAAGCCAAATTTAAAATGTTTTAGCTTTTGTTTAGCCATAAACTCGCCTACACTCATCTCTAGAACATTCAGAACCTTTACCTGCAACTTTATGAGCAACTTTTATTCAATTCGGAAGTTAATCAAATCACTTTCAATTGCATAGCGCCCCCTTCCATCAGGGCACCCATAAACCTAACCCAATGTGGCCCAAGCTAACCCCGTCGTCGCCTTGTCGCCAGCACCTGCAAATCGCCCTCAGAATTGCGAATTAATGAATATGTATTATGGCCATCAAAGGTGTTAATGGACACGACACGCCACACAATTTCGGACCACTTGCTGTGGCAAGGGAGGGAAGGTAAGGGGTACGGTGTGGTGGCATATGAGGCATGCGGTGTGTCGCGGCAACAAAAGCGTTGCAGCCACAAATTGCATTAGAAATGCAAACAAGTGGGCAGCCCCACCCACCCCACTTGCTAGGCTGGAGCTAAGCCGAGTCGGGCCTGGTCAGTGAGCCTATCGCGGCTGGCAGCCATGTGGGGGCTAATTGAATATACAAAATGCTAACCGAAAAGCTGACGAGAAGCGCTGCATAACCCGCTCTCCCTCCCTCTCTTTCTCTCTCCTTCTTTTTCTCCCTCTCTGCTCTCTGCCCCCTTTGGACTTGGCTGCGGCCCACGTGTTAACCCTTCAGAAGTTGTTATTGTTGTAAACTGATTGACCGCCCTGGCGTATTGCAAATGTAGGCGTTGCCTCGCCCCCGCCTTCGCTTCCTACCCCTGCCACACACACTCGCACACACACGCACCGAGTGTGTTCGATAAAGTTAGCTATGGCTTAAGCATCATTGAGTTCTGCCTTGTTCCGCTCACTTGGGGTGGTTTTTCGCATGTGCTGGCCATTTCGCGCAGTGTATTGACATCGTGGGAGTTTAACAGTTGTTCACCCCGCCCCTTGCCCCTAGCCCCTGCCTCTGCCCTTTGCCACTTCGCTTTTCGTGCTGCATTTTCCACTTCCGTTTTACGCTATTCGCTGCAAATACTCCGTAAGTGGCGGCCCAAAGCGAAAGGGGTATGCCGTGTTTGTTCAGTTTTAAGAGGATTAAAGTTAACTTTTATATTGGAAATTTAATTTAAAAAACATAATGAAGGATCAGTGAAGGCAAATTAAAGAGTCAAGTTGTGTTTTAGTAAACAAAATAAAAGGTTAAGAAATTGGTTTAAGGATGAAGAGATGAAACTTGAAAGAGTTCAATTATTTTAAGAATTTTCATTTGAATAATCCGATATTGTACTATGTAATTATTGATTTTTAGACTTTATTTCTATTATTTATTGTTTAATTATTATTAATGAAAGTTTTTCGATGCTATTTCTATATAAAACTTAAGATATTTGCGACATTAAAAAAGGTACAAGACCTTTCAATCATTATCTCGAACTTTCTTATACTAGGTTATTTATTTCTTCTAATTCTTGGTTATTTATTAATTGTAATAGAATATTCGATGTACAGAAATATTATAATGTTAACATATCATTTTAAAATTTTTTCTAGTGATTTCTAGTTCAATTTCTATCTAAGTATATTAAATCTATAGGATATTTTCAAGTCATTTCTTTTCAAGTTCTCACTTTTTTGATGATATTTTTAACAAGCTTTTTGCAGTTTAATCTCATTCATATATTTATTTAGTTCCCCGTCTGTCCGTTGGTCCGTTTGTCCGTTTATTTGTCTGTCTATACCATTGTCAGTCTGAGGCCAATTGCAGCCCTCAGGGCTGACTTTTTGGCTTGGCCCGTTTACTTTTGCCTTTTACCTTTTGATATGCGTGCATTTCCTTTATTTGTTTACGTATCTCTAGCTGTATCGCTTCCCCTCTCTCTCTCTCTCCCTCTCCCTCCCCTTTCCTCTCTTCCTCTCTCTCCCCTCTTGCCCCTGTGCCTATCGCTTAATTGGAATTGTTTTACTCGCATTTTGTGCCCACATTTCGTCGTCTCTATTGTTGTTTCTGTTGTTGTTGCCTTTGTTGTTATCTCTTGTTGTTATCTGCATTTCTTTTTGGGCTGCAATTTTCAGTGCGGTTCGGTTAATCGCCCGGTTTTGCGTGGGATTAGTAGGGGTAGTCCATGGTGCGCCACGGGGGAGGAGAGGAGGAAAGGCAAACTGAGTCTGGCACGGCGTATTGTTCCTGTTTTGATTGCGACGCACAGATGTCTGCGCCAGGTTGCCAACAAGTTTGCCAACTTGCATGTAGAACAATATATAAAGGAGTTTCAACTGCAGGTGTATACCTGGGTGTATATATGGGATCTATATAGAAGTTCTGTTTGGCATTATTTAAGGTTAATCTTTGCTCTAACTAAAACTTGTTTCTCTTTTTCTCTTTGCAGGTAAAATATCCATATTTTTCTTAGTTTTTTGATCGATTGGATAAGATTCTTTCTCCCACAAATCTCAAACCGGAAGTATCAGTAAGCAGAACTATTTAAAATACTAAACAACAAAAGTCAAAAAGAAAGAAGTATTAGCTAGATTGATGGGGCAAAGAAACAGCAACAACAATAACAATAATATCCGGTTTATTTCTGGAATACCCCAATATTATGACAGACATCAGATTGAACAGTGATACCAAAACTTGTGCAGAGGCGCCTTGGGCCCATATGTTATTGAATTTCCACTGGCAGACGGGGTTGCCAGGGGAGAGGGGAGCTTGGTGGCAACTTGCTTTCTTACTTGCCACACAATTTGGCATGTGTGGAGTGGACCTATCAATAGAATGATGCTTGGCTCTGGCAGCAAACACATTTTCCCACTGCTTTCGTCTATTTTCAGAGTCATATTCCAAGTCGAACACACTCACGCACACACAGACACGCAGCATTGCCTTCATGGGCGTCAAGCATTGCAAGTCACGCACTTCCGGGCGTCGGCGACACGCCCCCTAATTGCAGTCGCAGATGAATTGTGAGAAAGAAAGGGAGAAAGAGAGGAGTAGAAAGGGCAGCAGAGGGATCGCTAAATTAGCAATTGTCATTGTGCTCTATTGGCACAGCGTGCGGAGTTTTCCATTTTCCAGAGAGAGCAGCTGAAACTGTTCGAAGCAGGCAAGGCCAAAGGCAGCAGCAGAAAGAGAGGGGTGAAGCCAGGGAGAGAGAGAGAGAGAGTGAGGAAAAACTCGTAACAATTAGCACTCAAGATTGATGGCTGGGCAGGGGGGGCAAAGGGAGGAAGGGAGATGAGAGAAGGTAGAGTGGAGAAGGGAGAGTGAAGAAGGAAGATGATGGAGGGGAAAGCAAGAAGGTAGAGTGAAGAAGGGAGAGTGAAAAAGGAAGAGGAAGGAAGAGATGAAGCTGAAGCAAGAACACATTGACTACGGCCACCGATGAGGGTGAGAACGAGAGCAAAAAAGGGGCGTTCTGGGGGGTGTGGCAAGTGTAGTTGACGTGTGGTCTGATTTTGTGTGTTGCACAACGACGCAAGAATGCCATGAGACGACTGTGGCAGGGGCGTGGCAACTTAAGGCACCGCCCTAAGCAGATATTGATGGATTTGATCGATGAAACTAGATTAAAATTGCAAAGGAAGTTAGAAGAAGAAGCACAGCTTCTATCAGCATAACTGATAAGGAGAAACTCTCCAGGGTATTTAGACCTGGCAATAACTGAAATTGAATTTGTACTTAGTAACCCAACCCCCCGACTAAGTGACCATAAGTTGAGGAGGCAACCTCTGAACCCGCAGGTCAATTGCACCTTGTCAAACTGTTGTTCCCAAGGCACCTTGCGACTTAATGATCCTTGTCGGAATACAGCTTGTAACCCCAATAAAACTAAAGAGAGAGGGAGAGGGGAGGGGGTGGGGGAACAAGTGCTATATGCTCCATTAGCGGCATACAATTTGTTGCCTACCGAAAATCCATCAAAACAGGCCCCACAATAAAAAGCAATTCCAATGAAATTTTTCATGCCACAAAATTGAAAAACAAGACGGCGACGAAGACGAGAGACGGACAAACAAATAGCCACAGCTTGTTGTTGTTGTTGCACAGAGGAGGGGAGAGGGGGACGTAGGTAGGGGGTGTGTGGACAGGCATGAACATGGCTCGAACCGAACTGAGAACTGGCAAGAAATCTCCAAGAAGCCCTTTTTATGGTGCAACAAATCTCGAGCTGAATAAAAATGCTACGAAAAAAGGCAGAACAAGCAGTAGAAGCAGAAGTAGAAGAAGAACAAGATGAAGATGAAGCTGAGAAAAGACGCGAAGAAGAGGAAGAAGAGGCAGCAGCGAGACGACGACGACGATGACGATGACGACCAACGCAAAGTGAAAAACCCGAACAAACAATGCGGCCAAGGCGGCTCAATGCGCCCCTCGCACAACAAACACACAGACACACACACCTCCCCCATCCCCCTGGCTGGCTTCCCTCTTTGCCGTCTGCACTCCCTGCCCCCTCTGCCCAACAACTTGCTACCGCCCCCTCGGCGATGTCGACGACAAGTTGCAGAGAAAGAGAGGGAGAGAGAGAGAACTTTACCACAATGAGAAGAAGAAGCAGCGGAGAAGACCAAGACGACGACGCGCTGTCGACGATGACGATGTGGCTATTTCTGTGTGTGTGTGCGAGTGTGTGTGCCAGTGTGTGTGTGTGTGTGCCATACCATATTATTAAGTGTAGCCAGAAGCAATTAAGTGTAGATAAGCAAACAATAATGTTCCTAGTCACGTACCAAACAGTCTTGGGACATTCTCTCACTTACTGCCCCACTCTATGAGGACCTGCCTCCACCTCTCCTCTCCCTCCCTGACAGCCTTGGCTCTGATTACTCAGCGCTGTTTGCTGGTCCTGAACTTCTCGAGCTGTTCAATCACTCAAGTGTATTGGCCAGTCAAACGATTTCAACTCCAGTTCCAACTGCGTCTCTGACTTCATCTCCCACTCCCCCTCCCACTGCCACTCCCAGCACCCTAGCTCCTGCTACAGTGCTCTGTCTTACGATCTATGGGTCTGTGATACATTTAATTTCATTAGATGCTCCCCCACACCGCCAACAACAGCTACAAATTGTTGCTGTCCAGTGTCATTTAAACACTTGCACAGTGGGTTGAAAGTGCTCTCAAAAGGGAACTGCAAATGAACTCAAAGAAAAGAACTAAAGAAATGCATATAGAGTATTATTAGATCTTTATATAACCCAAAGGATTCTTATAGTACAACAAATTTTTATTTTTCATTTTTAAATGTTCAATTTCGTATTCAAAATTGCCCGAGTCCTTTATCTTTATAATATATGTATTACAAATTAAATGATCTTCATAGTACAAATTATTTCTTTATAATTATTGTACAAACATTTAAAGTCTCAAAATAATCCAAATATCGCAATCTTTTCATAGATTTCTCGTGATCAAGAATGCATAAACCATTCAAACATTAAACCATTTTTCATACTTTGTATAGTTTTACACAGTGTTTGAAAAGCTGCAGTCGAATTAGCAGAAGTCGCAATATTTTTGCTTTTCACTGCTTCTGCTGCGAGCGATATCAGAAAGTGAACAATTGCTTCTGCTGCTGCTTCTGCGAATATCAGAAGTCGCAGTCAAAGCATAAGTAAAAAATCCCGCAGCGACGAATATCAAAAATCAGCAGCAGTCGCCGTTTTTCGTTTTTTCGCTTTCTGCTTTGCTGTTGCTTTTGATCGTAGACGCAAGTCGCTGCTGCAGCTACCGACGACTTTCGGAAGTCGTCAACAGTCGCAGCAGCATAAGTCGGCGCCTTCGACTGTTTGCTGCTTTTGATTTTCGTTGCTATTGCTGCTGACCAACAGTCGCAGCAGCATAAGTCGGTGCTTTCGACTGTTTGCTGCTTTTGATTTTCGTTGCTATTGCTTTTGATCAACAGTCGCAGCAGCGTAAGTCGGTGCTTTCGACTGTTTGCTATTTCTGATTTTTGCTGCCGAGCAGCATAAGGCGACAGACGCATGAGGCGACAAATTCATTCAGTAGCCGCAACTTGTATTTAATAACGAATGACTAAATTTTTTGAAAATTAATTATAGCGTACTTCTTGTCCTTATTTTATTTTTTTTACTTTCTTTTTGTATAATGCTTATGAAATAATAATACTAATCAATTTTTAACTATTATTTTACTTATTATTATTATTAATTATTAATTATTATTTTGTTTCTATAATTTTTTTAAAATTGATTAGTATTATTATTTCATAAGCATTATACAAAAAGAAAGTAAAAAAAATAAAATAAGGACAAGAAGTACGCTATAATTAATTTTCAATAAATTTAGTCATTCGTTATTAAATACAAGTTGCGGCTACTGAATGAATTTGTCGCCTCATGCGTCTGTCGCCTTATGCTGCTCGGCAGCAAAAATCAGAAATAGCAAACAGTCGAAAGCACCGACTTACGCTGCTGCGACTGTTGATCAAAAGCAATAGCAACGAAAATCAAAAGCAGCAAACAGTCGAAAGCACCGACTTATGCTGCTGCGACTGTTGGTCAGCAGCAATAGCAACGAAAATCAAAAGCAGCAAACAGTCGAAGGCGCTGACTTTTGCTGCTGCGACTGTTGACGACTTCCGAAAGTCGTCGGTAGCTGCAGCAGCGACTTGCGTCTACGATCAAAAGCAACAGCAAAGCAGAAAGCGAAAAAACGAAAACGGCGACTGCTGCTGATTTTTGATATTCGTCGCTGCGGGATTTTTACTTATGCTTTGACTGCGACTTCTGATTTTTCAGAAGCAGAAGCAGAAGCAAAATCATGTGAAATGAAACTTACGGCAGTTTTTCAAACGCTGGTTTTACACTCCAGTCTGTCCCTATTCACCCAATAACAACAACTCCAGGATATTCCACAGAACATAACCTCACTTCCCCTATCTGTCCTTCTCCCTCTTCCTGCCAGCTGACCATGCTTGCTTAGCACTTTCCATTAGCAGAGATTTGGTTCATTCGACTGCGAATCTCGATGTGGTTCCATGTGGTTCCACCACATCTTGTCGCTCATTCCGAACCAGCGAAACTCTAGGGAAACGTAAACAAAGCGACAACGTCGCGACTCGCGAGACGCGACAATAGAACTGCAAACAGAGAACACAAAAAAAAAACAGAGAGAGAGGGCGCAAACAGCAAAACTGAAAACTGACCACGGACAATAACAGAGCGTAAACAAATAACTGAAAGCGAATTCACACACACACAGACAAAAACACAAATCATAATAAACAACAAGAGGTTGTGGCAACAGCAAAGCAAAATAAAATGTAGTTCACGCACACACACACACAAACTCGCACTGGCAGAGGCAGAGGCAGAGACAGAACCGACTGACGACGCCTATGACAATTTTGATTTTTTACTTTATTTGCCTCGTTCGCATCGAGAGAGTGACAGAGACAGCCTGCAGAATGATTTGCCAGCTGTGTTTCCTACTCCCTTCTCCTCTTGTTTCAATCTTCTCAACTGTTTTAATTCCCAAAGCACTTTAAGTGATTTTTATGAGAGGGCAACCCTTTCTTGAGATATCCTAGCAATTATAAAAGTATTTTATTGCATTTATCGTATTATACTTTTTTATTCGTTTATTTATTTATTATTAACTTATTTATTATTTATTTATTCATAAATTTTTTATTTATGCATTTTTTATTTATGTTTGCGGCAGATCACTGCATAACTAAACGCTCAAGGTTGCCATACGATTAGAATCAGCTGTTCGAATCCATGTTCTAAGCAGCTGTTAAGTCTTATGCTAAGCAACTGTTAAGTATCATGCTAGCAGCTGTTAGTTATACAGCCTCTCCAATTACTTATACAAATTACAGCGGCACAGTAATAACTAATAATTTTAAATCCTTGCTTTTTATTGGAATAAACACCACGAACGTAAGGCGGTTGCACAGTTTAAAAGCTAAAAATCTAGCTAAATAAATACGGTCTCTCATGGAAGTCTTTACACATACTTATGTGCATGTAAATGTAATGTGTGTACATATGTGTAAAGAGTTACTTTACAGACTGTATAAGTATGTATATGTATGTATATTCACATAAAGATTAAGCACAATTTGCTTCAAAAAGAAAGCCAATCAATTAGTTTAAATTAAGTTTTAATGATATTCTTTACATAATTGGAATCAGCTCAGTTGGAGTATAAAGTCAATGTAATTTATTAAAGCAAATTGAAAATATAGTTATGTTACTTTGTCAACCTGCAGCTCTCATTTCAACAAAGTTTCACATTGAGTCACCCTGTGTGCTGCTCAACTCCAATCAGGATAAACTATAATTAACAGCATCCGCATGACGTCTGCATATTTCTTCGTCAATCCGACGAAATTCTCTTTAATTTCCCCATATACATGTGTGCATATAGCACATATATACATAAGTATCTGATATATGTATGTATGCTCATTATGCATAGTCGAACCGCACCGAATCGCCTGAATGTTCCGAGAAATCAACTGACCGCAGTTCGCAGGCTTTCGAGAGTTTCTGTCTTCTGTGTTCTTTCTCTGAGTCTGCTCTGGCAGTTGGATGAGATGGTAATAACCGACATGCCCACAAAGGTAGCCAAGGGGAAGTAAATACATTAACAGAAACGAATCGGATTATAGAACGGGAAAGAAGATAGAGGGGAAGAGAAGTAGAAAGACAGAGTGGGCTGTGCTCGAACTGAAGAGCAGCTTCAACTTGTAGAATTTGGCAAGTTTTGAGTGAAGAAACTGAAAAAGAAACTATTTCTTTCACACTTTTGATTGCTTCCTTAACTCCTTCTACCTTTCTTCTAAACTTCTTTCGATTATTAGTTGATATTATCGAATTACTTTTCAATCGCATCAATAACTTACACTGGCTAAATCATCTGTCAGGTTGATTAGTCATTGCGGACTGCATTGGCTAATTATCTCCGCCTGCGATGGCGTTATCTGCTCGACACCTGACCGAATGCATCACAAATTGGCCCTTCGCTGTGCTTTGCACTTTGGGCCACTTGTCGTCGGGCCACAGCAGAAGTTGACCCCTTCACGCCGGAGGCTGAAAACTTTGTCGTGCCGTGTTGCCGTGTCTCCTCTGGCTGCTGCTGTGGGTGCTCCAGCTCCAGCTCCTGCTGCTCCGACTGCATTGTTATTCAAATGCTGCCATTAATACTTCACTGGCAATTGCAAATGCGCTGGCGATGTGGGGAGAGAAGAGAGGAGGAGAGTGGAAGAGAGTGGAGAAGAGTAGAGGAGAGTGAAGGCGAGTAGAGGAGTCGAGAGCCCGACGAGGCGTGTGTGAGTAGTCCTGCCTGGAGTACTTCATGTGATGTACGGGTGTGTGAATGAGTGAGTCAGTGTGTACGAGTGTGTATGTGAGTGTATGTGAGTGTGCGAGTCGGTGTGTGTGCCCCTGAGTGTGTGTGCGAGTGAGTGTGTGCCTCTGTCTCGTGCCCGTCGCTTTTCATTGAATTTCCAGCAAGCTATTCATATGTAAATGCCGAGCGAAAGGCTCCTTTGGCACACGCCCACTGGGCACACACCTACTACACCCAACCCCCTCACACTCTGTTCCCTTCCTTCCCTGCCCCTGTCTTCTCTCTTCTTCACTCTACTTGCATCTGCCTCTATGGCAATTCTTTGACTAAGGCTCGCCTTTTGAAATTTAATATTCGTAAATGAAATTTCAAGTGAATTTGAATTTATTAACTTGCCATTCACAGCGAAAGTGTCTGTGAGAGAGCGAGACAGTGAGAGAGAGGAGGAGATAGAGAGGGAGACTAGCGAAAGTGGGGGGAGAGACTTGCTTCTAACGGTTAAGGCCATAGTCAATTGTTGGTCAAAAGGAAGCCAAACATTCTACGCAAACAACAATTGGCCACACTGGCTACTGTCCTGTTTGAACTCTACCCCTCCCCCACTTGGCTACCCTCCCACCACTTCCTGCGGCTTTCAAGCACCCGTTGCTGTGCATTAACGGAACATTCTAACAATAAAACTCCCCCACATGACATCGCAAACAAGCAAACATCTCTGATTGTATCAATGTCGCATGCTAGAAAAAAAATCAAGTAAATTATTATAGTGTAGTAAAGTGAAGGGAAGGGGAGACGGGGTGGAGTAGGGTCAGGGAAGTCACAAAAAAACATGATGTACACTGCAAATATTATAAAAAAAGAAATGTATTTGAGATGTAAAGAATTCAAGATTGAATTCAACAATTTAAAAATTTTAATAGAATGAAAGAATCAAAATTAATAAAAGGTTTGAAAATCAATTTAGAAATAGAAAATATATAGCTAAATTAATATATTTATATATGAAAAAAAATATATATATATATTGAATATATGAATGTGAATGAATAGGATGAATATATTTATATATAATATTACCTAGACGGACAAGACGGACTAGACGGACAAGATGGACAAGACGGACAAGACGGACAAGACGGACAAGACGGACAAGACGGACAAGACGGACAAGACGGACTAGACGGACTAGACGGACTAGACGGACAAGACGGACAAGACGGACAAGACGGACAAGACGGACAAGACGGACAAGACGGACAAGACGGACAAGACGGACAAGACGGACAAGACGGACAAGACGGACAAGACGGACAAGACGGACAAGACGGACTAGACGGACAAGATGGACAAGACGGACAAGACGGACAAGACGGACTAGACAGACTAGACGGACTAGACGGACTAGACGGACTAGACGGACTAGACAGACTAGACGGACTAGACAGACAAGACGGACAAGACGGACAAGACGGACAAGACGGACAAGACGGACAAGACGGACAAGACGGACAAGACGGACAAGACGGACAAGACGGACAAGACGAACAAGACGGACAAGACGGACAAGACGGACAAGACGGACAAGACGGACAAGACGGACAAGACGGACAAGACGGACAAGACGGACAAGACGGACAAGACGGACAAGACGGACAAGACGGACAAGACGGACAAGACGGACAAGACGGACAAGACGGACAAGACGGACAAGACGGACAAGACGGACAAGACGGACAAGACGGACAAGACGGACAAGACGGACAAGACGGACAAGACGGACAAGACGGACAAGACGGACAAGACGGACAAGACGGACAAGACGGACAAGACGGACAAGACGGATAAGACGGACAAGACGGACAAGACGGACAAGACGGACAAGACGGACAAGACGGACAAGACGGACAAGACGGACAAGACGGACAAGACGGACAAGACGGACAAGACGGACAAGACGGACAAGACGGACAAGACGGACAAGACGGATAAGACGGATAAGGCGGACAAGACGGACTAGACGGATAATTTATTATACCTTTAAAAAAGAATCAAAACTTTACTTCAATATAAAGTTCATAATCAAACTTGTTCTGAATGTTAGAGAAATATAGAGTTTTCTTAGATAAATACTGAGTCTACCCAAATCTGATATATGTATATCAACACATACAAAATAGTTCCTAAAATTACCCAAATATTTCTCTCAGTGCATGTTAACAAATACTTAAAGAGCACTGCACTGAAACCCTGCAACAACAACATCGAGAATCACAACAAATAGAACGAGAAAAGTGACACTAGGCAACATCAATAATAGCAACTACCGAAAAAGAACGAGAACGAGAGCAAGAAAAGAAGAGAGAAAGAGAGGGATAGAGACAGCGCATACAATGCAACATCCCTCGAAGAAAAAAGAATGAAGAAAAGGTATTGAATTTCATGGGCATATCTTTCTGTACGGTCAAGTCCGGTCCCAGTCGCGTATCCCTCGTTGATTCGGGTTCACTCTCTCTCACTCTTTCCCCTTCTGCCTCTCTCTGTCTCCCTTTCGACTGAAGCATTTAATGAATTTATCAGCTGTGGCCATCGCATGTGTCGCTGATGAGGTTGAGGTTCGATACGATTCTTGGTTCCATTTCCAGCTGGAGACATTTTCGTAGAACTCAGCACTCAGTCAGCCTGCTGGGATCCATTGTAGATTCAAATTCATGTATGTTTCCCCCTCTCTCTCCCCTCCCCTCTCTTCCTTTCGACTTTATTACCATTTAATGTGCAGCGTTCAATCTAATGTTAATGGATTTGTGTATATAGTTTCTTTTTTCTTTTCGAAAAAAGGCCTTCCAGCGGGGGGTCTACGCCCTCGTCGAGTCGTCAATGTCTCCAGACACTCGTCAACTGGCCTGGAAGAGTTTCGAAAATCTTTCAATGTAATGGCTCCAATTGTGAATGCCTTTAAATAGCACATCAATTTACAATAAAAAAAAACTCTATAAATATTGAAAACAGAAAAAAAATAAAAACTTGCTGAGCCGTTGAAAATGTTTGCCTAATATTCTATTCATCTCTATCTACTAACTGCAGTTTTATTATATTTTCTTTTCAATATTTTACATCTTTTACATAAAGTTTTAAAATGTAAATGTAATTTTATTTTTTTTTTTTTTGAAATTAGTTTATTTTTTGATAAACTTACTATGAGCTTGAAGAATGAAGACTGAGGGAACTGTGAAAGTTGTTTTACAAGTTAAAATCTATTCGAAAATTCCCGAACTTTCAATGTTGATGCCTATTTAAGCTATTTTCCTTAGTTCTTTTGAGATTAGGTTTGTTTTAAGTTAAGGATTTCCTCTTTTAATTTGTTGATCATTGAATTGAAATCGAAGTTCAAGTTGTGCAAATTCTGTGAACATTTTAACACGGCAAATAAAACTTTAAGCTGCCCAATCGCAAATACAATACTCAATTTAATAGAGAACTCAACTCTCAGGGGTGGCAGGAGTACGAAGGATCTATGAGGCGACACCAGAAGAGGACACGGCACTGAATACCGAACCGAATACCGAGAAAACCAGCAGCAATAAAACTTTAAGCAAACACTGTAATTGTGGTTGGGCAAACGATGAACATGAACCGCAAAACTCCAACCAGACTCTAGCCAGAGATATATGTGGCAGCAAATATAGCTGGGAAACATGCGAGAGAAATATAGAGAAAGAGAGAGAGATAGAGAGGGAAGACAACGGCACCTGTGTGGATTAAAGACACAAGTTGCAGCAACGCCGTGGGGCAGGACTAGAAAGTACACACAATATTCTTGTTGCACTTGCTGCCACTGAACAAACGAAAAGTATTCAACACGCCAATAACACGACAAACCAGTGAAGATACAGACTGACAGACATATAGACAGACTGCCAGAACAAGTGCCAGACAGAGTGCCAGTCAAGGTGGACCCAAAGACAGACAGATTAAGCAACACCGACAACAAGACAATTAAATTATGCAGGATTTTTGCAACTGCCAAAGCGCTTTGCCTTCAGCTCTGTCTGTCTATCTATCTCCCTCTCTCTCCCTCTTTTTCTCTTTAGCTCGCAGCATCTTTGGATTTTCCAGATTGATTTTAAATAAATTAAAAGTTAAATATTGACAATGTTCTGCGTGCAGGTGCTAAATATTTAGTGTTGTTCCCCTTCTCCTTCTCCGCTTCAGCTTGTCAAATTTGTCAAAAATATCAAATGAATTTCAATAAATTGTCCACAAACAAATCCTTGAATGAGTTACCTGAGGACTTCGAAAATATGTACTTAAAAATTAAAAGGAATTTCGTTAGTGCAGACAAATTTTCCATTGATAGCATTCGCAAATTGGCTTAAACTAATTTTGTAAACAATATTGTGAGGATTAGATGGAAGGTAATTTAAGGTAAATAATTGCAATTTATATTTATTGAATTAAATGGGGAAGAATATCTCTTTTTGTCTTGACTGTCATCTTTCTTTTCTTTATTATTTTATTTAAGTTAGCTCTTTAAATAGCGCGTATATTAAAATATAGAGATATATGTACATACGTATGTATGCTTGTATGTATACTGCCTTTGCACTTTATACAAATGTATTTAAGGTTTGGTATCCTTCTTTATTTTTTCTGTTTCTATTCGCATCTTTATAATCTCTAAACCCGGGTTTTATAACTTTTTGCCAACTGTCTTTCCATCCGTACGCAAAACCTAGATCTCAGGGACTATGAAAGCTAAGGCTTCCAAATTTGATGTCAATATGTGCTATTATTACACTAAAATAGAGTTTGTTTAAAACTTTATCCACGCCCTTTCCGTCCCAGAAAATCTATAAATACCTTATTGCAAATTTAATTTTAATAAAAGATTGTTCATTTTTGGTTAAAACAATGATTTTTGAATATATGGTTATGATCGAATAATTAATATATAAGTTGTTAAAGAAATTAATTTAGGAGCTACCGAGTTCCAAACCGCTTTCTAAGTATGCAACGCATAATGATCTTAAATTAGTAGTTAAATATATTAATAGTTTTGTTCAGGCTGCTATTGGGTATATCATAGTTAAGCACACTCCACTGTAGCTTTGGTGCCTTTTTTCTATATTTCTTTTAATTTTTATGCATTTATCTATATTTACGATATATAACTATATAACTATTCGTAGAACTTTTTCTATCCCTACATTATCATATCACTATACCATATTTGATCTCTATTCCAATCTCTATACTCTCTCTCTATATCTGTATTTCTCTCTCTCTCCCTTGTTCGCCCTCTCTCTAGCTCAGTGTCTCGCACCATTAACAGTTGTTCTCCTATTCGTTGCTCACATCTTGTAATCGTCCCCAAGGTATCCAATTTGTCGGTTGCTGCAGGCAGCTACCCTCTCTTCCCTTCCTCCTCCCTTCTTCTCTGTCTCCCTCTTTCTGACCTACACTAGCAATGATAAATCATCTTTAGAGTTTTTTCGACGCCTCTTCAGAACTGCAGCCGACGCCGCTTCGCTGCCTTCCCTGCCATCAGCTGCCTTGTCCAACTGTTTCCCTTCTACCTTCTCCTACCTGTGTCGGGGCTTGATCGGGTTGCATTCGTAAATTTCGTTGTAATTTTATGATTATGGCCGCACGCATTTTGATTGATACTTTAGCACTACTTACGGGGCCAATGGCCCCCGAGGCATGCCCCGAGGAGGGACTCGAATTTCGAATTTCGATTTCATGCCGAATTCATCGAAAGACGATGATGACGATGCTTCACTGCATGTTGTCCCTGCTGATGATGATTATCAGCTGAGAACTTGCTGCGTTCCAGCGAATTTCGATGTTCATTCGAAATGCATTTTCGGTCTTTGTAAAAACATCAATCTTAACGCGAATCCAGTGGGGGAGAGAGAGGGAGACAGCAACAAAAAACTTCCTGGGGCGCACAAATTTTCAACGCTCGCGGCCAACAAAGTGGCGCTCATTACGCGTGGGCGTGGCCACTCGGGGCGGGGGATTGGGGGGTAACCTTTGGGCAATGTCCGGCATGGCCTGGCGAGGCACTTGTCGGCCTGCGGGGCTCATTTCGTATGCCGTTAGGCCGGCCAATGTAATTATTCAATACATTTTACGTGCGTTGCATGCCGAGCTACGCTAGCCACGCCCTCACCTCCCTCCCGTTGCACAGCCCACAAATATGTATGGCTTTCCACTTAAACTTCATTAGAATGTGTGAGTGTGTGTGTGTGTGTGTGTGCGCAATGTGTCGTGTCGCCCCACTGTGCCCCAGTCTGCAGACCGTTTTCCTTTGGCTTCATGCGCTGTTTTGTTGCCTCTTCTTTGCTTCTCTTTGTTCCTTCTCTGCTTGGTTGTTGCCACTTTCGGCGCACTTTGCAATTTATTAAACATTTTATTGCGCCCCAAGGCGTGCTTCCTGCACAATGTGGCCAGACGTCTAAACTTTTTGGCTGCCAAAGAGAACCCCAGCCACAATTAAAGACAGTGCGGATGTGAAGAAGAGACATAAGAGACATAAGTAAGAGGAAAGAAAGAAGCTGGAAAGCAGCAGGACACGCAGGTGGTCATGGACAAGGTTGCCAGCTCTGGGTTGCCAACATATTATCACCGGGTGTAAAGAGCAAAGAGTTCTTGAGGTGTTTCGCATTATAACCCGAAAAGGGAACGTTTCATATGGGATTTGTATGCAAAGTACACTGGGCATAATTTAACTTACAGTTCTTTTATGTTCCGAAAGAGAAAACGATTCAAGGGGCTTCCATAAAAGGAATTACAATTTCTATTGAGCAAATTGTCTAGCATATTGAAGGGTATATATTATATATATTTTACTCTTTTCTACAAAGTTTAATGTACATTTCCATCAACTTCACGTGAGGTCTTCTGCAATATATCGTGACTGAAATCTCCCGACTCCCTTTGAAATACACATGTACTCGTTCACCTGCCTTGATAAGAGCTAAGCTCTTCTGATCCCACGCACACATTCACACAGACACACCCACATGGGGTCTCTCTTTCTCTCTCTCTGTGCAGAGCAGCGAAAAAAGAAACTGGAATCTAGGTCTTCCAGGCGACTGCATGCATTGTCAGGGTCCTGTCAGAGACCCCTCAGCACCCCAATTATAACGCGCTAAACAATAAAGAAAATAATAATAAAACTCCATTGTACACACACACACACACACACACATGCACACACTCACGCAGAGAAACTAACATGTGGGAATGCATAGAGCAACCCTCGCTAATGAATCTGCAGTGCTCGCTCTATGTTTGCACACACAATTTGCTTGCAACTTGGCGATGACAACTGGTTGCAGAGGGGCAGAAGAGAGATAGAGAGAGGGGGGGAGTGCAGGGGAAGGGAATTATCACCAGTAGCAATGGACAGTCATTAGGCTGAAAAGAAGAAGAACCTGCGAAAACAACAATTGTGCTTATTTCTATCATTCATCGCATAACTATCGCATTGAGTTGGGCACAATGTAAGGAAGATGAAGCAAGAGACAAGTAGACAAGCTACAGTTGAGTGTTTAACTGTTGTATACGTATTTAGGGGGGGAGGGATGCCTAAAATTAGTTTTAAATTATTTCTAAGTTTATTATACAATTGCATGCAAATTTGCCAAAATCATTTCGATTGGTATTTTATTGTAATGACTTTCTATATGATTTTATCAATTCCGGAGACGGAAGAAAGCATAGAAATATTCTTGAAATACTGAATATGCTTACTCAATGAAAAACATATAAAACATTATCAAATTTGGCACCCCTATCATATATGGTCGCTGAGATTAAGATGTTCATACGAACAAAACAGAAGAATATTTTTATAAAGACTTAAATTTTGATGCTGTTCAAGAATATATGTACATATATAATGCGAAGGAAAATTCTATAAATAATAAATATGCATAAAAGAATAAAACATACAAAAATTTTAGTATCCTTTGCTCTTACGGTCGCTTAAATTTAGGTGTTCGTACGGACATGCAGACGAATAATGCTAGATAGACTCCAGAATTGATGCTGTCCAAGAATATATCGATTTTTTTGGTATTTTAAGATGCGTATTTCTTTCTATTTAATAGATATTTAATTATCAAAAAGTTATGCAACCTTTCTAAATTTTTTAGTAAATAGTATAATTACTTATAATCTCAAGAATGAATAGTTTGTATCATAAATGTTGTTCATCTCTCTCTTCTTTTGCATCACACCAAAGTTAAAGCCCTCACAACTTTACGCGTATTTATGGCAAATATAAATGCAGATGTAGATTCATTCATTTATGTGTATGTACTACGTATTTAAAACAGCATCATTTTCGCTTCCTGCACAATGCATATTCATGTACTTTGCGCTTTAGTCTGTTATTTTCTGATATCATACGCAGGATATCCTTATTTTTTTGTGCTCGTGCATGTTCGTGTCACGCAGGAAAGAGCACGACTGGTCAGGCAGACTAGAGAATAAAAGTGCTGCTGCTGTTCTTGTTGTTGTTGTTTGTCCGCGCATTATGGCAATTTTCAATGTTGTATTCCATTAACTACACGCACACACACACACACATACACGAGTACACGCAGGCAGAGGCAGTGGCAGCGCAGCAGCAGAGGCACAGCTGAGCTGCGCTGGGTAACCGCAGGCAACATGTGCCGCACACAGCGATGCAGTCGATGCAGGCACGAAGAGAGTGAAGAGAGGGAGACTGGAAGAGTAGGAGAGTGGAGTAGGAGAGTGTGAGTAGGAGAGTGTGAGTAGGAGAGCGGGAGAGTTAGCGGCGCTTTATTTGCTGGGAACAAACACTTACAACAACAACAAGAACAAGAAGAGCAGCAACGACTACAACAAAAACAAATCACAGCTGCAGGCAAGCGGGCGTCGGCGTCGCGTCGGCAGCAACATAAAAAAGCACCGCCGCCTCCCTCTCTCTTCCCTTCTCTTTTTCTCCCCCTCTCGCTGCTTGTTGTAACATTTGTTTTGACATTGCGCCGCCGAAGAACGACGCGACGCCGTTTCGCCTCGCCCGTCTCCCCTTCTTCCCCCTGCGACGCCACGCTTGTCCAGTTGTCAGTCAGCCGCTCAGTCATTCAGTCACTCTGTCCCTCAATCCCCCTCCTCCTCCTCTCCCCATTCCCACAATCAATTTTCTGTAGTTTGTTTGCTGCGCTTTTTTCCGGCCTGTGAGCGCAAAGTTTTTGAAATTAGTTTCAAGTTTTCCTATTTTTTCTACTCTGCGACACTTTTTTCCCCAGCGAACTTTTAGAGCAAAGTGCTTTGAAAAAAAAAGAAGAAGAGAACCCGAAAAAGTGAAAAAGGAATAAGGCAACAAAATAAAACACAATTTCCACTTGTCAACAATTCGGCAGCCTGTTTTATTTTTCATCGCATTTTTAGCGGGTTTGCGGCTAAATTCAATTGTGAAATATTTCCATTGCAAAAAGGAACAAATTTGTATGCTAAAATGATTTTAATTGTATTATATTGTCATGTAGAAGCAGCCTTGACAATTCAAATAGGAATTCTTTAAAATAAAAGTAAATTTAACAAACAATTTAATCTCATTATATATGCATGCAGTTATAACATTATGAGCTGAGTTCTTTTAGCTTCTTTTCTATCGTTCTTATCAAATATTATATTGTTCTCACATCTTCCCCTATGCAGATATCACCCACCCTTATGCACCCAACTGTCGTTCAACATTCTGAAAAACCAATCCATATCGATTATCATCAATTATTTTTGGAAAACCGCTTGGGGAAAACCATAAGAAAATGCATTGAATGCGATTAGTCCGACTTTTCACATTCATTCAAATGGAACCCTCGCATCGTTTGCCATGCTAAAAATAGCTAAACATTTCTGGGCTTAAGTCGAAGAATTTTCATTTTCTTTTCAACGCTTTTCCCTCTGGCAACTATAAATATGCCTTGTGGAAAAACTACAACTGCGAAAATGCATTTTTCCCCTTAGAGGTTTTTTTTTTATTTTCTCTCGACAACGACAACAACGATAGTGATGGCAAGGCGACATCTGCAGGCACAGCCAGCAGCAGCAGCTCGAGAATTGAGGCAATTGCGATTGATAAGGGTTTTCAAATATTGTGTCCCTGTATACAATCTCTTCTTCTTCTTCTTATTGCTGTTGTGGTTGTGGTAGTTTGTAGCTGTTGTTGCCACACACGATGGTACATTTTCTGTTGCGTGTGCAAAGGTTTTTGTGTGTTTACTCAACGAGAACAAGAGTCTCGTGATAAAAATGAAGAAAGTACCCAGAAAATCTGCTTACATTTGTAAAAATTGAAAAGAACGCTGAAAAAATGAAACATGCAATTGAAAAAAAATTATGTTCATTTTAAATTGAATTGAGTAATAAATAAATATAATAAATCTTTAATTTTTAGCCAGGTTTTCTGAAATTTCCATTAACTTAAATAAAAAGAAAGGAATTTAATTAGAAATTTTTTCGATTCCATATTTTACTGAAAATAAAAGAAACAAAGTTTTTACCGGAATCTTTAAGAAAATATCAAAATTACAAGTTAAATCCTTCATCTCAATCAAATAAAGCTAATTTTTCGTTCTTAATTCTTTACTTTACTTCCTGGTTCCAAATAAAATGCAATTTAATTAAATTCCAAGTAGGAATCCGAATCTAATGAAAATGGGCAACAGTTTTCTCGGTTAGTTGCAGCTAATTAGCATAAGTAAATGAAGCAGACCCAAATCAAACGTAAAGTAATAGTCTCACACGCACACACATGTCCCCACATGTACTATCCATAATTCATTTAACACACTATACGAGGCAGGTCCCCCCAAATCCCAACCCCAAGGCCCAACTCAAACGCAACCGGAGCATTTTGACAGGACTGTCGAGAGACTTTGCGAGGCAGAAGGCAAGAAAAGAAGAAAGCGAGAGAGATGGGGAGAGAGGTGGGATGTGTAAATCGAAAGAAGGTTGTCAGAAACAGTTTATAACGCCTAGAATTATGCCGCACATAAATCAAAATTGACGTGTAAACAAATATGAAAATATAGCTAAAAAGTAGAAGGAGCCTTTTTTGGCTAACGGCGTTTTTTTATTTTTTCCAATTGCAAATTTTATGCATATTGCCGCTGATCAAAGGAAAAGGCACAGAAACTCCTCTCCAAGGATTGAGATTGGTATAGAAAGCTTTGAAATAGACATTTGTTTCAGGCAGCCCTCGCTCTGGGGTGAAGTTTCCCTCCTCGAAGGCATTTAATTTATGGACAGCAATAAGCGGTGACGCAGGAAGTTGAGGCAATTTGTGAAAACGTTTCAGGATACGGAATTCAGCCTGGAAGGCCCCGTTTAATCCTCCTTCCTCCGTTCACCTTTCCCGACTAACTCTAAATGCGGATACAACAAGTTAGTTAACGGAATTACCAACTGAACAGTTTTCGTCAAGATTTTAGCGGTAAATTAAATCATTTTTTGTCTCGCCTTTTCTTTTTTGGCTTGAAAGTGTCAGCCAATTGACGCATGAAGCTGGCGGGAAAACGTCTAAATAATTAGATAAACATTTAAGCTGAGCAAAGAAAAGAAAAGTAAAAGACGACAACCTTAAAGGGGGGTGGGGGAAGGCAAGAAGAAGCACACGCGACAGGCGGCGGCAGTAGACGACGCATAACGGGGACTGCGAGAGTTTGTGTTTGTTGAGCGCAGCAATTGCAACGGCAGCGGGGGAGTGGGAAGGGGGGAGTACGTGACCATAACATGAACTGCCCCCCGCACACACAAACACACGCACACAGACACATCTAAATACGTATACAATTTGCGGGTTCAAAGTGGAGAGACGACGACATACAAACAGGAAATATTTAACGTGCTTGCAGCAGCGGCAGCAGCAACAACAAAAAGTGAAATATAAATAAAAATAATAATAATAATGGGCTGAAACGTAGGGAACACACACACACAGAGAACAGAACGTGGCATGAGGCACGAGAGAGAGGCGAGCGCACGAGGGTTGCTCTGGCCCTGCACTCAAAGAGAACAACAGCAGAGAGTGAGAGCAACGAGAACGAGAGCGAATGCAAGCTCGTGTGTGTTTGCATGTATGCGTGCATTGTGTGTGTGTGTGGGTGCAGCAGCGGTCGTGTGCCGAAGTCGCCGCACTCGTAACATGTCGTGTCCTCGCCAGACCTTGGACTCAGTTTACACGTGCTCTCGTGTTCTCTCTCTCTCTCGTCTCGCTCTCTCGGCTCGCTCAGCAGGCTAAATTTGCCGTTAGAATATCCCATGGGCCCTTTTTATAGAGGGAAATTCTGTGATCGCGCAAGAGAGACAGACACTGCCACTGCGACTCGAAAGAGAGTGACAGAGAGAGAGAGAGAGGCTGCACACGAACGATGAACGACGAACGAGAACAAGAGTGAACAAACAAAACAGTGGACGAAGCGACTTCGCTCATTCGTGAGAGTTGAAAAACAGCAAAAACAGGGAATTTTATGCTGCCACCGTCGCCGTCGCATTCGCTGCTGTTGCTGCCTGCCTGCGCTGCCTTTTTCGAATTCTATAAATCAGTCTTTCATTTTCTCTTTCACATCATTCAGCCATTTTCTCTTTGACGCGACGGACGCGTCTGCAGCTTGCAAACGGACGAAAGAACGAAGCGGCAATCGAAACGCGCCCGAAGAACGCTTGGGAATTTGGTTTTACTGTCGGATTAATTAAAACAATGTTCTTCAACTTCTTCCACAACTGTTTGTGTATTTGTGCCGTGTGTAAATAAAATATATACATAAAATAATGCAAATAACTAGTAAGTGCTGAGTGCAAATGAGAATGCAATAAATGAATATGAAAAAAAGAAAAATGCACTAAGTGTGTGTCTTATACAGCCAGCAAGAAGTATTAAAGGTGCAAGAAGAGCAAGAAGAAGAAGAAGAGATAACAAACGTGCGTGCAAAGAAGCAAGCCTGTGCATGTGTCCATGTGTGTGTGTGCGTGAAACATTTAAGCTTTAAGTGTGCTGCCGCCGCCGCCGCCAGCGTGCGCTGCTGCTGCGCTTTGGATAACCAACAACAACGACGACGCCGACATCGCCGCCAGCATTTGGAGCTGCTGTCTAACATTAAATGTTAGTATACCAACACAAGCATAGAACCAACAACAACAACAAAAACAACAATACGAACGAAACGTCTGCAAAGATGCGACGTCCGCCTGCCTCTGCCTCTGCTCGCAGCGCGCTGCCTGTCAGTGTGTTAAAAATAAAAGTAATCAAAAGGGGGCAACGATTACGTCGCCGTCGCCGTCGCTGTTGACGTCGCGTGCATTGCTCCCTCTCAGCTGCTGCGCATGTGTTTGTAGTTGTGTAGTGAAATGCATACACATACGTGTCAGTGTGTGCGTGTGTGTTGTGCTTCAATTTTGTCAAACTATTACAGCAGCGCTTACATTTACATCATATGTTAAATAAACTGTTAACACTGCGCCAGCTCTGCCCGCTCCCCCCTGCCCAATCTCTCGCGCGCTGCCGTTTGTTTTTGTTTGCCCACGCAAATATGCAATGATTTTTTTCGCTCGCTAACTCAAGCAAGCAAATGCCCGCCCGCCAGCCTGCTCCTACCTCCCCCCATTCCCCCTGCCACCCGCACCCACAGCACGCGCACACAACGCGTTTTTCATTCAGACCTTGCAAATGAAGCGTGCTCAATTGTGCGACGCGACGGGAGTGCGGGCTGCGTGTGTGTGAGTGTGGCACAGTGGAATGAGTTGGGGTTGGAATCTGCGTTGGGTGGTGGATACACACACACACACACAAATGCAAATACACAGGCGTCTTACAAGCGGAAGTGGAAGTCGTTCTCTGTGTACGTGTGTGTGTGTATCTAATGGGATTTTCTAATAAAATTTAAATTGTTGCCGTTTTTACTGAGTTGCCTTCTATGAATTTAATATGAAGTGTGTGAAAAGTGGCAATCGCAGAATGTTAAATGAAAATAAAGAATAAATAAAGAGAAGAACAGTGCGTTATTCAGCTCGGAATAGTTTATCAGGGACCTATATAGTGACTTTATAAAGTGAAACTTAAAATTTCAAACAATTAATAAGGAAAATAATTCTAAAGCAAAAAATTACTTGTGACCTTGCGTAAATCTACGAAAAACACAAAAAATAACTGAAGAAACAAAGTGAAATATGTTTGCAAAGGAAAATAGCCGAGTGCGAAATGCCGTCGCTAAAACTTGAATCAGTAAAGGAAGCAATTTTGGATATATTGAATTCTTTCATTGAACAAACTGTTAAAGTGTGATTATATTCCAAGATAACTGAAGGTTTCAAGCCAAATACTTTCATAATAATAATATTCAACAATAATATTCATATATCGCATAGAGGGAAAAGGATAATCCATTTCAACTTAATAATCATGAAAATATTTAAGAATCAAGTGAACTTTGCAGTAATTTGGGAAAAGTATTCTCAAATTTAAAACATATTCGGAAAAAAGATGCAGCAAAGGGTTTTAACATTTAGTAAATGTTGAAGAATAATGTTTTTCAAATCTGTTAGTGCTAAAACAGAGAAACAATCGAATTTAAAAGACTCCAAAGAATACCACCAACAATTAATTTAAAACAAAATAACTTGATTCGAGGAGAACTAAATCAACAGAACTTTATATTTTAACGATTATAACTAATGCTTACTTGTGGGAATATTTAACTCACGAAGTTTCGTGTATTACTCATTCAAAAAGTGATAAAGGTTGTGAAATTTAGAATTTTTTCAGTTCTTTTAAGATATTATTGCAACAAAGAGCCCAAATAATATAATCTCATAGAAACAAGCAGAGGATATACTCGTTAACCAGGCGAACCCAATTGTTGCTACACACACACGTTCACATAGACTTGCATAATTAAAAGATGGTTATCCCTCTGCTAAAGACCAACGTTGACAATTTACCAACCAACAATCTGATTATTTGATTGTTCGCGCAAACAAATGGAAAAAATGTGGAATTGTTTTCCTGATTCCCATATCTTTTTGTAAGGGGCGACGACGACACAAACAGAAAACAGGCAGAGAGGAAGAAACCTCATCAAAGTTGAAATCCCCCAACCCAAACCCAATACCGACCCGAGCTCTGATGTGAACCCGACCAACAGAGCGGCTTAACATTAATCTGCACATTTAACGATCCGTTTAACAGGAATGTTGTTGACACAGGCAAAGACTGAGACAGAGACAGCGAGAGTGAGAGAGGCAGGTGTAATTCCACCTTAGTCCGTAGAGTTAAAAGAGGAGATAGAAGAGGCGCGGCTTATAAAATATTACACAATTCAAAGCTGTTGTTAAAATAAAACAAAAATAAATATTACATACAAGAAATCAAGTAACAACAGCAACAACTGCAACAAGAAGAGACGAAGATAGCATAAAACGAAAAACAAAGTAAATAAAAAAGCACAAGCGCATACGAAGGTGTGTGTGTGTGTGTGCGTGTGAGTGTGTGAAAAAGACTCACGCTCAACGCTCTTTATTAATTTTGTTAAATATGCACACATAATACAACAACAAAAAGAAAGAATTTCAAACAAACATCAAACGCGGCTTAGGAGTGCGGGAGAGAGATAGGGAGAGACGCAGCAGCAGTGGCTCTGCCTACGTGCAAGTCGCGGTCGGTGTCGCAGTCCATTTCCCATTTCGTTCCCCCTTCTCAGCCTGCCTCCCTGCCCTGCTACCTGAAACTGAAATTTTCCCGCATTAGAATGCTCGTGCTCCGTTTTGTTGTTGTTGCTGTTGCTTGGTCGGTTATGTTGCACGCGGACGCCGCCGTCGTCGACAGACAAACAGCGGGCAGAGCAACACAACACACACACACAAACAGGCAGAGGGAGACGTGCGGACGAAACGAAAGGAATGAAGAAAAAACACACAGGCAAAAGGGCATGGAATGGGGGAATGGGAGTTGATTTTATTTTCTTCCTTTTCGGCTGCTGCTTCTTCTTTTCGTTTGCCTGCTTGCGTTATGTTGTGTGTAGTATTATTTTTTTTTGTTTACCTTATGCTTTCGTTTATCGACCCGTTTTTGGTTTTGTGTGTTTTTGTGTGCTACATATGCGTTTCTTTCGCTCTTTCGGTCTCTTCTTTCCGTTCGCGTGCGCCGCGCTCTCGCAGCGACGGAGGCAGCGACGCGACAGCAAAAGGCAGCAGAGCCAGAGGCGGCATAATCGCAGCTTGCCTGCATGTCTTGTCTCTCTCTCTCACACTCATACTCTCTTTTGTGGCCAAGAGGACGCCACATTCCATGAGTCTGTCTGCCTGCTGTGTTGTTAAACGTCAATTAAATAAATGTATTTGTGTGTGTGTGTGCGTGTGTATTAAACACGCCTCTTTGTATATGTGCACATAATTTTACAGTTATCTTAAAGCAGCTAATTAAATTAACATGCTATTATTTTTTTCCCTTGCATTCTTTTTATGCTGTTCGCCACATTTCACTTAACATAACATAGCAGACAGCTTTTGCACGCAAGGCTGTAAACACACTTGTTTGGGAAATTTCACAGCTGATTCCATCACTGCTAACAGCTGCCTAGTGATGTGCATTGCCCTCGCACGCTGTTAGTGCTTAACAGGCTTGGCAAATAAAACAAATCGAAAGCAAAAGAAAAACAAAAATAAAAGAGGAGAGAGAGAAGGAACACAAGTTTATTAGTGTTATCGAAAGAAATGCAGTCAAAATGAATTAAAGTGTATACGAAATGTGCGTCACGTAACACACACTGCACGTCCAGGCTGCACTGGCTGCAGGAAAGGTGTGGCTGTAGTTCGTATTCTTGTTGTTGTTGTTGCACACTGCAACATTATTATTGTGTTTGCCTTGCATATTAATGTGTTTTTCTCTTTCGCTTCTCTTCCGTTTTTGCAGCGGCGTTGCCACCTCGCTAAGCTGCACCGACTCCAGCACAGGATCGAGTGAGGATGCATCCGAGCCCGGCTCGCCCTACAGTGCGCACTCGCTGTTGAGCGACGAGCAGCAGCAGCAGCAGCAGCTCAACAACAACAGCAGCAGCAGCAGCAACAACAACAAAATGCCGCCACAAATACTCAGTGCAGCCGCAGCAGCTGCCGCCGCCGCCGCTGGCAGCAGCAACACTTCAACAGCAACTGCAACAGCAACAACTGCCGCCGCCGCCACAACAAACAATTCAATTGCAACGCGCATCAACAACAACAACACTGCCAAAATCACATCAACAACAACAGCAACAACAGCACAACAACAGCAACAACGCACCACAACAACACTGCCCACGCTGCAATGGCCCTGGAACACGACGCTGGGCAGCACCTCAACAGCCGTGCCTGCTGCTGCCGGCGCAGCAACAACAGCGACAACAACAACAACAATCACTGCCAAGAAACGCGCTGCTGCCGGCAGCAATAGCAACAACAGTAGCAGCAGCAGCAGCAACGGCAGCGATACCAGCAGCAGCAAGAAGTCTCGCGCTGAGCTGAGCAGCAGCAACATCTCTGGCAGCAGCAGCAGCAGCCACACGATCAGCAGCAGCGAGAAAAGACTGAAAGCCGCCGCCTTGGAGGAGTCGCAGACAAAGATCACGGGATTCTTCAAGTCACAAATGAAGGCGACGCCCAGCAACAAGCTGGCAACAGCAGCAACACCCTCACCTCCGCCTCCTGCCACGCCCAATACGCTGATAATGAGCACGCCAGCAACAACTGCCTCGCTGAATAAATATTTCAACATTCTGTCGCAGCTGAACGATCAAAAGCAGCAGCAGCAACAGACACAACAACAGCAGCAACAGTCACAACAGCAACAGCCACAGTTGCAACCACCGCAGCAACCTCTGCAGACACAGCAAAAGTTAACAGCAACAACAGCAGCAGCAGCAGCAACATCTGCAGCAGTGGGCACCACAGCAACTGTTGCTGCTGCTGCTGCCACGCTGCCAGTGCCGGCGCTGAAGAAGATCGAGAGGAGCAGCAAACAGCCGGCAAAGATTGCACAAGTTGCGCCCAATCTGCGCAAGACGCCCAGCAGCAACAGCAATAGCAGCAGCAGCAATGGTGGCAACAGCAGCAGCAACCACGCCCACAGCCACGCCCATGGCAATGGAAGTGTGGGCAAATCTCCCGCCAAAAAACATGTTGCAATTGCGCCGCGCACGCCTGAGATGAAGCAGCAGCAGCAACAGTTGCAGTTGCAGGCATCCAAGACATTGCTGGCAGCAGCAGCATATCGCAACAACAGCAACAATGTCGCAGCCGGCAGCAGCAACAGCACAGCGACCATAACAACTGTTGCCAAGCCTTGCCAGCAGAAGTTGCAACTCACCGCACCAACACCTGCCGCCGCCGCCGCCGTTGCCGCCCCCACGGCCACGCCCAATCCGACGCTGTATCAGCTGCCCATGCAGTTGCCCAATCTGGTGCAATTGCCACCGCAACTTGCCAACATCATGCAACTGAACAATGTTGCCAAGGCAGCAGTTGCTGCCGCCGCCAACAACAATGCGGCAGCAGCAGCAGCAGCAGCTGCCTCGGCACAGGCCGCGCAGGCGGCAGCCGCACAGTATTTCCTCAACGGCACCGTCTTCAAGCTGCAACAGGTGACAACGGCAACAACGACGACAGCAACAACAGCCACGGCGGCAGCAGCAACTGCTGGTGGCCTCAATCCGTTTGGGTTGCTCAACGCCAACGAGTTGCAGGAGCTGTTGCTCAAGCAGCAACAGGCACAGCAGCAGCAGCAGGTGCAGCAGCAACAGCAACAGTTGCAGCTGCAACAGGCGGCTGCTGTCAAGGCTGCAGCGGCAGCAGCAGCAGCTGCCACGCCCACTGCAAATGGTGCTGCCAACTTTCAGGAATTGTTTCAGCAACAAATTGCCGCCGCCTTTGCAGCACAACAGCAGCAGCAGCAGCAACAACAGCAGCAACAGGTGCAGCAGGCGCAACAGCAACAGGTGCAGCAGCAACAACACCATCAGCAGCAGCAACAGTTGCAGCGCCTGGGCGCCGCAGCAGCAGCGCAGCCTGTGTTCATGGCCACGCCCGCTGGGCTGCTGCTGAATGCGGCAACACTGCCGGCAATGTTGGCGCAGGCAGCGGCAGCAATTGCCGCCAACAGTCAGCAACACCAGCAGCAGCAGCAACAGCAGAAGGTGGCTGCCGCTGTGGCGCTGCAACAGCAACATCAGCAACACCAGCAACAGTCGCTGCCGGCGCTGCAACCGATTCCCGCCTTAAGTTCCATTTTTGAGCCAACAGCAACAGAGCAGCAGCAACAATTGCAGCTGCAGCAGCAGCAGTTGGCTCAGCTGTTGCTATCACATCAGCAACAGCAGCAGCAACAACAACAGCAGCAACAGCAACAGCAACTCATCACTGCCACACAGCCTCCGCCGTTGACTGCCGCCAACAACAGCAGCAGCAGCAGCAACGGCGGCGGCAACATCACTGCCAGCAACACCAGCAACAACAACAACAATGCCTCGAATAATTTAAGCAACAACAACAACACTGCCTTGCTGCCTCTACAGCAGCAGCAGCAACAATTGCAGCAGCCACAGCTGCAAGCACAGCAGCAGCAACAGTCGCCACAACAACAACAGCAGCAACAACAGCAACAACGTGCCATCATCAAGGGACCGCCGCCACTGGTCACCATCTCCTCCGCCTCGCTAACCAACCAGGCAGCAGCAACTGTTGCTGGTGTCGCCAAGCAGACGCGCGCGCTGCCAGCAGCAGTTGCTAAGCCTTATCAGAAGCGATCCCCGCAGCAACCTGTTAGTAAATCCAAATACGCCAGCATTGCCACGCCCACAACACCACCGCCATTGGTGCCCACGAGCACAACAGCAGCAGCAACAGCAGGAGGAGCAGCAGGAGCAGGAGCAGCAGTTGCTGCTGCCAAGGAGCTGCAACAATTGCAGCGCAAGAGCGCAACAATAACAACGCCAACGCCGCCGCTGGTGAGCATTGCACCCGCCAAGCTGACGCCCACGCTCAGCATAAGCAAGCTGCCACAGCAGCAGCAACAGTTGCAGCCACAGCAGCAGCAGCAGCAATCACAGCAGCAACAGTTGCCAAAGATCTCAAGCAGCGCCGCTGATCTCTTCGATTTGGTCAAGAACTCCAACGGCGCCATCAGCATTCTGGGCAAATCCCCGTCGGCAGCAGCAACAGTTGCTGCCGTCACACTCACGCCGCTGCCCTTCAGTTCGCCCAGCAGCAACAGCAATAGCAACAGCAACTGCAACTCGCTGTTGTCGCTCTCACAATCGCAACGCGCCTCGCCCGCCCTCTCCGCCAATTCCTCGACAACTTTGTCCGCCTTTGGCAAATCCCTCGTGTCCATCAAGTCGGAACCAATGGAGGATTCAACCTTGTCGGCGCCTCCACTATGCAGCACGCCACTCCCCTTGCTAGGTGGCTGCCACAAGGCAGCGACGCCGCCGCAAAGCTTTGCCGGGCAGTTGCCGCCGCGACGCGACACTGTGAAGCATGAATTGCTGGCGGAGAGCAACTGCAACTCGAACTCCAATTGCAGCAGCAGCTACACCAGCAACTCGGTGAGCTCTGCAGCAGATCTCTCGCTGGAGGCATCCACACCTGCATCCCTCAGCTCATCTGCGCCCTCGCCTGCGGGCAGCAGCAGCAGCAATCAGCAGATATCGTCGCCCGAGGGCAATGCCAGCCAGCAGGACATGCTCAGCGAGCTGGTCACCTCGTCGTGCAGCACCAGCGGTGCCGAGGATTGCTCGCAGCAGGCCACGCCCATTATCAGCTTTGCACAGGCTGCCGCCGAGGCGGAGGCAGCAGCAGCAGCAGCAACTGTTGCTGCCGCCACAGTGGGAGCAGCAGCAGCCGTTGTTTCAGCAATTGCACCCGGCAGCAGCAGCAGCAACTACGACGAGGAGGATGACAAGTCGGTGGCCTCGTCGGAGACGGCAACGCACAAGCGACTGACGCCCGAGTCCGGCATCGGTGGCAGCCTCAGCAACAGCGAGAGCAGCAACTCCATTGCAGATGCCATGTAAGTGATCCCCTAGAGAAACACAAGGAGAAACCATAACTAATCCTCCTCCTTCTCTCTCTCCTTAGCTCCAGTAAATCGGTCTGCCCGCCCGCCTCGGCCAGCAGCAACAGTTGCAATGCCTCGGACAATGCGCCCTCACCCGCCTCGCCCAACAGCAGCAGCAGCAACAACGATGATTGCTCTGCCCCCGCCACGCCCATTGTGGACACACAGCTGGCGGAGTCGGCCAGCAAAACGTTGCCCAAGTGCGCCATCTCTCCCATACTGTCGCAGCCCAAGACAATCCGCTTCCCTGCGGGTGCAGGTGGCGCGGGTGGCAAGGGAGGCAAGCGGCACGATGGCGTCTGCTACTGGGACAAGTGCAACAAGAAGCACGAGAGCAACTCCAAGCTGTTGGATCACATGCAGACGCACCATGTCAACACGCAGACGGGACCCTTCGCCTGCCTCTGGGTGGGCTGCAAGGTCTACAACAAGGAATCATGCTCGCGACGCTGGCTGGAGCGGCATGTGCTCTCCCATGGCGGCTCCAAGCAGTTCAAGTGCATCGTCGAGGGTTGTGGACTGCGATTTGGATCACAGGTAAGGGGATGAAATCAAAGTGGGGCGACCTTTAGGTTAAAAATTTTATCTAGCCTCTGTAGAGGTCATATTTGTTTGTATGAACACGTAGATCTCTGGGCATAGGCGAGGTTGGACTGTTAAACTTGTTCAGAATGTGTCTGATTATGTTGTGCAAGTTTTAGGTTGTTTAAGAATTCAGCCACGCCTCTTACGCCTTAGTAAATTAAAATAAATTGTATTGTTAGGTTAATTGTAAGGATAAAACGGCAAATTTCGATTTGCTCTTTATTTATCAACTGCCAAATGTTTTCTGATATATATTTGCTATATATATTTATATCCCTGTATTATCTTAGCCATTTTTGTCTGTATGAACACTTATAACTCCGAAATTATAGCAGCTAGAGCTATGTAATTTGATGACAATATGTCTTAGTACTGCACTCAGCTAAAGCATCTGTTAAACTTAGGCCACGCCCCCTGTCGCCCTAGTAAATTGAAATTAATCATATAGCAAGTGTAATTGTCAAGCTAAAATGCTAAATTTTGGTTTGCTCTTTTCTTATCAACTGCTAAATGGTTTCTTATGTTTATTTTCTATATATATTTATATTCCTATATTAAAATAGGCATTTTTGTCTGTATGAACACTTATAACTCCGAGATTATGGCAGCTAGAGCTTTATAATTCACTGACAATATGTCTCAATACTGCTCGCAGCTAAAGCAACTGCTAGACTTATGCCACGCCCCCTAGCGCCCTAGTAGATTTTCAAAAATCGCATTTGCAAGCCTAACTTTAAAATCAGATAGTTCAATTTTGATGTGCACAACCATTAACATCATATAAATAAATGCTGTAAATTTGGTTACGACCGAATATATAGAGAAGAAGTTATAAAAGAAAAAAACTTAGTGAATAAACAAATTCGCGGCGCCTATAAGTATGCAGCAATTAATGAAACATACATGCTTATACAGTACGAAAATTTAAGTTACACAAATACATAAAAAGCATATTAAGGGGCCCACTTAAGATGCTCTTCTTTGCATTATATTAACCCCCTTCGTTTTCCCCTTCTCTTTCCCCTCCACAGCTGGCACTGCAGAAGCACGTGAACAATCACTTCAATGCCACAGACAATGCCAAAGAGAGCACCAGCAAACGCACCTCGGATCCGCCAGTGCCCAAGCAGCTGCGCAAGAATGGCAAAAAGCTGCGCTATCGCCGTCAACCTTTTTCAGGTAAGGAATCCTCCTCCTGCACATCTTCAACATTTATTAAATGTTTCTTTTTCTTTTCTTCAGCTCGCATGTTTGACTTCTTTGATACGGGCATCATGGAGGGACTGCAGCATCGTCTGCGGCAGATCAGCACACTCACCAATGGATCCCAAGCCATCACATTCCAGGGACAGTGCCTCATGCGGCGGCGCAACAGTCGCGGCAGCTACGAATGCTTTGTGCGTTGGTCGCCACGTGAAATGTAAGTGAATAATGAGAAAATATATATATATTGAATGTATTGATATTAATGAGATCTTCAATCTTCAGTTTATCCGATGAATGGCTGCCGGAGTGTCCGAATCGCACGCGGCAGCACACGAAGGTGTTGCACATCAAGCACATGAGGCCCGCGGAGAAGACGCGCATCGATAGTCTGCTGAGCACAGCCTACAGATTGCGCTACGATGCGCAGCTCTTTGCCGATGATTACAATCTGAATGAGCAGCAGATGGAGCAAGCTGATGATGATGAGGAGGAAGATGACGATGAAGAGGGGTATGGGGAGGAGATAAGCAGCAGCAATTGTGCGCAAAGCGATGATGATGATGAGGAGCAAGACCAGGAAGAGGATGAGGATGATGAGGACGATGGTGCCTCCGCCACTGTAAGCACAAGCAGCGGCACCGTCTCCAGCTATCAGCAGGTGCTCAGCATAGCCAAGCTGCAGATGCAGCAGCGTCGCAAGCATCCGCGCAAGCCACCCAAGGCAACGTCGTCTTCCCAACGAGCGAGAGGAGGAGGAGTGGAGCAGCAGCTGGTGCCGACAGATGCGCTGGTGCCCATTTAGAAAGTATTTGCTAAGTAACTAATTACACACACCCCCCTCACACACCACCCCCTCCCCCCACACACCCATCTACACACACAACAAGGACAAACGAGTAAACAGTGACAAGTAGTTTATAAAGGTTTTATATAAGGCGCCCCCCACCCCACATATAACTATAAATAGCAACTGTAAAATATGTATGAAGAGGAATAGAAGAGAGAGGAAGATAGAGAGAGAGTGAGGTCAGAGCTCAAGGCTGTTCTCTCTGTACATAGAAATCGCTTCAATATCATCATCCAAAATGCGTGAACAAATTTTGAATTCATCGTATGCTTATTTGTAAAGTTATCTACATTATACATATACTATATATATATACACATAACTGTATCCTAATTAGTTTTGTAGACAAACCCCCCAAACAATTTATGAATTGTAAACTGCCTAAGAAAAGAAAGCAAAAGGGAAGAAAGTGAGAGAAATGCGCCGCAGACAAGACTTGTTTCCAAAATCTATTTTAACGCGTATTCCTTGTGTAGTTTCATGTATTCCGTTATGTTTATTAACTTTATGAAGAAAAAAGAGAACTCCAGAAGAAGCAGAGCCGCACAAACAACAACAACAACAAGAATAAGACTTGAAGCATTTATCGCTAACATTTTAATTTTTATAAATAAAATAGTGTAAATCATTTCGTGAACTCAATTCGAAAGCAATGCAAACATTTTTAGGTTTTAAAGCAGCAAAGAAAACAATTTAAGCGTAACTTAACTTTTAAATTAGTGAATAAAAACAATTTAATGTAGTCGAAATTTTACTATGTAAATATTATATATATATACAATATATGATTAGTTCAGCTCCTTAGTGCGATAATTCAATTTTTATTTTCATTTAGAAAGAAAACTCAAGCGAAAAAACAACAAAAAGAAATCAAAAATAAAAAAGAACAATTATTACAAGATGTTTTTTACACAATTATTTTGTTTTATTTTCTGTTTCAATTTTACAAAACACACACAGTCAGAGTCGAAGGCAGAAGAGAAGAAGGAGGAGAGGGAGCAGGCAGCAAGTTCGCCTTAAACAATAATTAAATTTAGTTTTCTACGCCAATGAATTTATAAGTGCTTAAAGTTAAGATCTATGTAAAATGATTACGAATACCTTTAAAGAGTACTCAACACTGCCAAAGCGAAATAACAACAACAACTGCAACAGCAACAACACAGTTCAACAGTATAAGAACGACTGATAAATGTTTAAATACGATGAAGAAGAAGGAGGAAGGAGAAGAAAGATTATACAACTTAGAGCATTACAGAGATCTCTCTCTTTTTCCATTTTGCGTATTTCTTATTTCGCACAAAACTCATTATCGTTTTCAATAAGAATGCATATTATAATTCTCCATATAAGTATGAATAATATTGAATATATATACATCTATATATCTGTGTGTTGTATGTAGCTGCGCCAATACTCAAGACTAGCTTAGTTAGCCCCCGTTCCCGATCCCGTTCCCGATCCCGTTCCCGATCCCGTTCCCGATCCCCTTAGCTTAGTCGTAAGTTGCCTGTAGCCACAAACTGTATACAAAGTGAAAAAACTATAAAAACACGATCCATATACTATAAATTATATTGTATGTAGATAAGGCCTTCGCATCGGGAGGGCAACGTATTTTTGGCATTATACTTCCGTTTTTTTTATATTGTAGATGAGGCAAAGTTGCATTTTGTAAATGTTATAGGCTATATATATAGGTATATATATTTATATATATACGAGATTAAATTGAAAGCAATATCTTTTAACAATCGCCGGAAAAGAAAGTTCTGAGTTCAATAAATTTGGAAATTTGGATTGCCTGACATGAGATTCTTAAATATTTTGTACCGCAACAACAAACGTAAATGAGAGAAAATTCAAATAAAATAAAAAACTACCTCAGATTTTTGAAAGAACAAACAAAAACAAAAAACAAAAACAACAAAGATTATAGGAATTTTTCGAGACAAGTTTTCTAAAGTACACAAAACAAAATAAGAAACAAAGAAAAAGAAAAGAGATAGGACACTATATTTAACACAAATTATGGTTAGATGTCTTCGAGCCGCAGAACAAGGGAAAGTATACAAGAACAAGAGGAAACAAAACAAAGAAACAAACAAACACTAAGAGATACTCGTAAATAGGTTAACTGTACTGTATATTGTACCATGTAAGCGCAATTCATAGAGAACTTAAGCTTCTTTTAATGCATTTTTCAACACTGCCCCGTGTCATCATCTTCTTCAATCGATTCGCAATCTTCCAACACAAAAATCCAAACTGATTTCCGAAAGATTTTGCCTTAATTTCGATATTTTTTGTTTGTACATAGAAAACGATTATACGAAATATATATCAAGAAATAAATTACTAATAATGCAAACCGCTTTAATAAATTAAAATGAATAATAAACGAAACAATTTATAAGAGAACAAGGGAACCCCCAACAATGAGGATTAGCAAAGCAAAAGGAAACGAAAAAGAAAAAAAAAAAACAGAATAAAGCATACAAAGTATTTCAGAACTTATGAATAATTTTAGAGCTCGCAACAAATTGATTTTACATTTGGTTCGAGGGGCTTGGGATCCAAAGCCCCGAGCAGCGATTGCTAGCAGATTGTAACTAATGTAATCGAATGAAGGTATGAATAGTATACAGACAGGCGAAGAATATGTATACATTATATTATATTAACTCTACATATACACACACACAATTTAGTACGTACAAGTGGAACAGACCGTAAGACAAAACCCAGAAACATGTGTAAACGCTGAGAAATGAAAAAATATATAGAGGAAAAAAATTACTATTGAACATTTGATTGAGTTTTATTCCGAGAAATGGGCAACACTGAAGTAAAAGAATTATTATATCAGGTTAGTACAACTGCTTTCGATTGAATGTTTTGTGTAAATCGAGACATAAGGGGAAGTTACTTTTATAGTTTCCAGAAAAAAAAATAAATATTTTTTATGGAACATAAATCTGGTCGTTCTTTATCATTTATAGGTTTTAAGAGCTCTCTTTACAAGGTACTCTTATTTTATGATGTTTAATTCCAAATTCACCAGCATCTTCTTCCACATCGTGGATGAACGAGGTCTTCAAGGGTTTACAAAGCGAAAAAGGAAAAGCAAAGGCCTTTATGCTTTGATATTATTTTACTTACTGTATTATATGCATTACATATGTACATACATAACCTTAAACCGCAACCTCTATCGGCTCACTCAGTATTCAACACCCACCTCAGAGGGGCGATGTTCTGCCCAGCTTCTGGCACGTCTCAGATAAAGTTCACCTCTGCGTCATAGTTCACCTTCGTATCGAGTGCAAACAGACGCACTCACCATGCGATCCCCGATCTCACCATGAGAGCCTCAGGGCGATGCGACTCAAGAGAGCAACGTTGACTACAAAAGAGCGAGTAAGGCACGAAAAATCTCCATCGCTATCTCTCTCTGCTGCACTCTGAAATGAACTCATCACCCCATCACACTTGCCACGCCACAGGCGTGAAACCTCCTCCACCTCTCACTCCGCTGCCCGCTGAAATGAATTCATAATCCCACCTAACTTCCCACTCCACAATAAAACAAGTCATGATTTTTGGAAATTAGAAATTACAATTTATTTCATACAATGTCTGTTGTTGTTTTTTGCTTTGATGTTGTTGTCGAATACACAGTTACAGTAGTTGCTAAACCTTGAATCGATTGTACAATAATTAAAGAACGCAAAATACACAAATAACAATAATAATTTGTAACAGAAATTTTCCGCATTAAATGTCAAAACAAATCAAGCGAATCCAACACTCGCACGCACACACAACAACAACTGCTTCGTCTCTGCCCACACAGCTCGTGCATTTCAAACTCCCAAACTCACCACACCTACGCCTCAACACCACCACAAAGCGAACGTAACACGGGCATTGTAACTCTGTGGGAAGAGTGAGAGAGCAGGAGTGAATGAGGTGAAGAGACAAAATACACGCACAGTGGAGTAAAAACAAAACATTCTGTACAAAAAGTGTTGTCGGTTGTGTCGGGCGAGTTGTGGATCGTATTCTTCTTCTCTTTGTTGTCTTTTTTGTGCATATTCTTGTTGTTCTTGTGGAATTTAGTGGGGAACAACCACAGGCAGCGACAGTCAACAGTGGCGTCGCAGAGGGAATGGGTTGGGGTGAAGTTTGGTGGCATCCTGCACAGGCTGGTCACCTCCGCGTTCTCAGCATCACGAATGCATCAGCGGCCAACGGGCAGGAGTTTGTTGCCTCCGCTCCCCGCCCCTGTTCCGGCATCTCCTCCTCCGACGACGGCAGCTGTGACGTCGCTCCACAATTGATTTTCCGATTACAAATTGTTGTTGTTATTTATGATAAATATACATATCGATCGAGTTGTTGTTTAAAGGTTTCTCTTGCATAACTTCTAATTTGTTGGGATTTTACAATTTTTTTGTTGCATTTTTCAAACGTTTCTAGTTGTTGTTTACACGTTCTTTCGTTTTTTCTTAGTTTTGCTTGCACGACTTTTGTTGTTGTTGTTTGTGTTGTGTGTGTTGTTGTTTTATAATTTTGCTACTACATTTTCATGTTAATATTTTTTATACATAATATATATATTTTATATATAATATTTTCTTTACTATACAATAACAGCGGAAAAATTGTGTGTGTGATTTTCATTTATAGGTTAGGGTTCTTTTTATCTTGATTCCTTCCTTCCTCTCTGTGTTTATAACAACTTTCTCTTTTGTTAATATGTATAATTGTTTATCATTCTCATTTGTTTGTTTGTATATATATATATTTATATATATGTGTATATATATTATGTATATCAATACCGTAATTGTGGTTTTTGTTTGTATTTGTATTACAATTTTTTATGTTTTTTCTTATCACAAAAAAATCATAATTATATATATATATATAATTTATTATTATTAATTTTTAATATATTATTCTTAGAATTGAACAATAATTAAAAATAAACATAGGACTTAGTTACATTTTGTATGCGTGTGTGTGTGTGTTGTGTGTGTGTTTTTTATGATTGTATGTAGTTGGTTGTTGGTTGCAGTTGTTGAAGTATTGCCAAGTGTTTTTTCTCCCCCACCAACAACAACAATTTGCACCCGCAGCCGTTGTGGGCTTCCGCGCGAGGGGTGGCAACGCTGCCAGGTAAGTGCGCGCGCTCAAACAGCTGCTGCGCCAGTGTTGCCCAAACGATGAGTACAGGCAGTTGTTGTTGTTGGTTATTCTTCTCTTTTTATTTGTTTGTTGTTGTTTTTGGCCCTTTTTCGCTAAATTTGTTTTGTTTTTTGTTGTTGTTGCAGCTTTGTATGCAAATTTACAATTGTTTTTCGGTTTGTTATTGTTGATGTTGTTTTGTTGCTTTTCTTTACAGAGTTGCTTTAACGAATTTTACATATACACTAAACATTATTTAATAATAATAATGGAAAAAACAAATAACAAAGAGCACACGTTTTGTGGAGCGCAAAAATAAAAAATAAAGATACAGATACAGATAGAGATAAAGTGTGTTTAAGAAAGAGACAAATTTGATAGTTTGTAAATTACAACTTTATGAACTTAACTGCAAAATTGATTTGAACGGAAAAAATAACTAAACTAAACAGTTTACCAGCAATACTCGAGAGTTCCTTTTACAAGCAAAGTAACGGTAGCATCTTTTATAACAAATTATATTTGAAAAATAAAACGATGTGTGTACGCACTGATCCGCGACCTACGGTTGGGGGCAACACTGGCACCCAACTCCTTTCGACTGTTGTTGTTGTTGTTGTTTTGTTTTTGTTTTTGCTATATACAAACGGCCACCAGAGTTGCCACCAAACAGTCGCGTTCATTTCGTTTCTTTTGTGTTGTTGTTGTTGTTGTTTGTTTGTTATTCTTGTTGGATGGTAAATTATTGATACACTTTTTACTTGCGTTGTTGATGATGTTGTTGTTGTTGTTAATGTGGTTCCTCTTGTTGATTGCTGGGCTGTTTTGTCTACGTGTTGTGTGTGTGTTGTTGAATTGATTGATTTATTTCGTGTACAGGTAAATGGCCACAATCAAACCGTAGAGACCCAACACCTCGGCGAAGATGAGAATCAGGATCATACCGACGAACAGACGAGGCTGCTGTGCTGTACCACGCACACCGGCATCACCAACGATACCGATCGCAAAACCGGCTGCCAGACCCGAGAAGCCGACAGACAAGCCGGCACCCAGGTGAATGAAACCCCTAGAGACAAATAGGAAGAGTATATCATATTAGTATGGTATATAGAGGGTATTTCGGGGGTCTCTACTCACTTGTACAGGGTGTAATTGGCGGGCAAATCCAGTTGGCCGGCAATCAGCACAGCGACGACCAGACCGTAAATGGCAATGATACCCGCCATGACCACAGGAATGATGGATTTCATGATCAGTTCAGGACGCATCACTGACATGGCAGCAATACCGGTACCAGACTTAGCAGTACCATAGGCGGCGCCGAGTGCTGTGTAAGGAGAGAGGTTAGAATTGAGGTTAATACAGATTACATAAGAATTAAAGGGTAGATTTAGAAATTACTTCCATCATAGGTTCTTCCTATACAGGTTTTTTATGCCTCCCCCATTTATATTTCCAATCCAACAGTTTTAGCTAGCTAAATAGGGTCACACTGTCGACAACAGCTTTTGCGTTATATAATTGATCGCTCATTTCAATTAACAATAACCAAGGGAAAAACCTAAAATCATATCATAAAGCAAACTTCTGTGAAAACGAAAAAAACGTAACCTTTCCCAGAGTCACATGACTGCGGCGGGGCCCACTCGACAACCGTCGAGCAGTACAAACAAAAGGTATGTACACACTTATATACATAACTGCTCAGCGCGTCAGAGCCAACGTTTTTTGAGTGCTTTTGCTCTGCCTCTCTCTATCTCTACCTCTCTCTTTACCCCTCTCTCTACAGCCTGTGACTACTCCCTGCGATATTTGTTTGATAAGGTCAAATTGTAAAGAAGCCAAAAACTGCTAGAGTTGCCAAATAACTGCTGAGTGTTTTATTGAGTAACTTGACAAGCATGAGTGTGTGTATATGTATGTGTGTGTGCACGCGCACTGAATATTGAAATATAAAACCAGTTTCAGATGACGGTCAATGGTATTTGTTAAATTAATTTTCAAACAGCTCATTGCATGTATGTGTGAGGCAGTAATAAATCGAATTAAAACACACACACACGCACGCACAACTGCGCTCGCAGCAACAACAGCTGCAATGAGCACGCCTCATCAGCGTAAATGTGTGTGTGTGTGTGTGTAAAGCCTCCATTCGAGTACCGTTTCAGAGATGAGTGGAGCAGAGAAGAGAAGAGAGCGGGAGAGCCACCACTGAGCAGCTCCGCTCCGGCTACAGTCAGTTCCAGCGTTAATTGGCGCTGTCATGTGATCTTTAATGCTAATTAACTTTATTTTCAAGCCAAATAGAATTTAGTCGTGCAAAAGGCAAAAAGGGCTAACTAAATAAAATACATATCTAATTAATTATCGACATTAAACCGCTACATCGTGCTATGGTCTATAAAGCTTTAAACATGACATTAAGTTTTTTTATGGCTGCCCATTTAGCAAAACCAGAGAATATATCTCGTACGTCATACGTACGAAACCACATTAGAGCGTCATGAATAAAACCGGAAAGTACTTGATTTTTTTTTTTTCTTTCTTTCATATTTATATTTGTTTCTATCTCTCGCTAATGAAAAAGAAATATTGCATGAACATGAACATACAAACATATCTACAATTCGTCTACACTATCAATGTATGGCAAGAAAACATTGAACACACACAGACAGACCTAACACATTCAAAACTGTCATTTGCTTTGCACAATCGAACAGCAAAATTCATATGGTCATCGTGTCGTGGGGGACTTCCAAAGAGTGTGTGTGTGTATTTATATATACAACAAATATCGTAACGTTTACCCTGACAAAGTGTGCCCGACATTTACATTCAATTGCAATTAATCAACAAAAATATTCATTGAGAAACTTTCATAAGAATTTGTAGACAAACTTGAGTTGTAAATTAGATGATCAGGCAGGGCAATTGATATAATTCACATAGCGTTGCTAAGTTCCGAACAGGTTCTAAAAGGTTTTCCTGGTGAAATCTTTTACATAAGCTTCACTTTATATTGCACGGAAACAGGTGCCATATTTATTAGCGCCACAAGATCATAAAATTGTTGCTGCGGTTGAGTTTACGTGAGCAAAGTAGCTTGACAACCATTAATTGCAAAAAGATTCATCGCATACGTCACATTCAGTGCCACAGCTGTAACATTAATTTTGCCGGTGACTGTAAAGGACTGCCAATGTGTACACACCACAGAATTGAGAAGATAATAACAATATTTCCAAGCACGCCTGACAACGATGTGCTGCATTTAAATATCTACATTTGCATTAATCATAATTAGTATGTATTATAGAATATGGCATTGACTTGTTGGGGGTTTTTTTTTATTTTTTAATTTGTGTCGCTGTTTTTTCTTTTTTGTGCTCTCAAAAACGACAGACGCATGGCAGACACTGGCGTAGGCGTTTGTGAACAATATACAAACACCGAAACGAAGAAGAAGAGAAAGGCGAGCATAGAAACAAAAACAAACAAGCACAGCACATTTTCAGATAAATATAAAATGTGAGGAATATGCGAAAGTAGCAAACGAAATGAATAGAAATATATACATACTATGCATAGACTATAAGTGTATCTATGCATGTGTCTGTGTCTGCGTGTGTGTTTCTGAATGCACAACAACAAATTAAAGCGTCACAGTTGAGTGCGCGCACAAAAAGAACCAATACCGAGAGAGCTACACCGAGAGAGAGAAAAAGAGAATGAGAGAAGGGAAGAAGAGAGTGAGAGAGCACAGCCAGCTGCAGAGCCACCGCAACATCTTATCAAATATTGCTCAATGGGAAATTGCTGCTGTGACTGCTGTTTGTGTTTGAGACAAGTGAAAAAAAATTAAAGTCAAAGAGGCGTTGGAATGCACAAACAACTCGCGTACAACAGTACAAAGCAGTGGCGAAAAAACAGAAACAGAAAGACAGAAATGTACAAGAATTGTACATTGTTTTTAAGCATCTTAATTGTTAAGATTATTTCTCTCATAATCTCATGTACTCATGCACACACACAGACATATATATCGTACACATTTTGCACAATATGTGAGATTACAAACTCAATTGCCTCAGTGCGTAATCTTCTTTTGATTAGATAATTACGGCACAGGATGTGAGCGAAGGCACGTTGTGCATCCAGCGTATATTATACATATTATAATCGTATTTATTACAAGTTATTATGAATCAATTGAAATGCAGCTGAGATAAGATGGAGGCATGCAGGCTTGAGCACCCACACACATACACAGACTAGTGCCACGTTTTCTATGCTCTCTCTCTCTCACACTCCCTCTATTTCTCTCACTACCTTAAGGTGTAACGGGGTCGTAGCTGCACTTAGCCCTATGGAATTTCCTCTAACTTATCAATGCAAGTGAAAAAGAAAACATTAAACCAGCACGTGACATTTAGCATACAATTTTTACATAATTAACACCCCCACACACCTTGCAAGGGGTGTATGTGTTGAGTTTACTATCGCTTTTATATGTAAATGTATCTACTACTATTTTGCTACTGAGTTTGCGCAAGAAAACAGCATGTGGGAGTAAAATATATGAATGTGTATGCTTGAGTAGTGGGTGGTTTTGTGTGTGTAAAGGATTTTCAGAATCATTAATAACGAGAATGAAAACAGTGTGCACTGATAAAACACGCAGCAACGCCCATTGTGCGGTGATATTGACATCCAATGAGTCACAATGAGACTGAGTTGAGTCTGTCACAGCTTTTGAGCGCAACTTGAACACATACTCAATCACTAGGAGAGAGCTCGATCGCGTTAGCAGAGTTGCCAGAGTTCTGTAAGCCTTCGTTACATGAAAAAACATCTTTTCCATACAGTGTGATGAATATTTGTTCGTACTTGAAACGGCTTAATATGAATTATGCTGTTGACTTTTATTACATAAGCTAAGCGGTGTGTGATATCTCTCTAGTCCTATCAGCCTCGAGTGCTATCTTTTAATTTACTGACAGTGGGGCAGGCATGCTAACAAGCAAGGTAAATATTGAAGCCGGACAAACTTTGCTATTATATTTTTTCCTACTGTAGGCAGGGGGACCTTAAGCGGGTGCAAATCACAAGACCTTAACTTGATGTATGACATAATAATTATGTCATTGATTTGTTTATTTTCCTTATTAATAATTAGGTTACCCAATCATTTATAACAATAGAATCTTCTTTCTTAAATGCATAACCGGTTCATATTCGTGAGTAAACATTTATCATTGTTGTGTGTCTTAAGAGCCCCGAGCGCGTGCTACTTTTTACTATTTCTAGGTGTCTCCTTTCTTTGCCTCACAGTCTTATCTTATCACAGTCAAGTTATTGGTAAATAATCCCAAGTCACTTATCAGCTAAGGTAAATAAGTAAAAATGTATGGCCTTTTTATAAGCCGAAACGAAAAAAACTCTAGACATGTGATGCCTTTTCGCTGCGTTATGTGGACACGATTGATCGTCCAAGAGCTATTTAGGAAAAAAGGCATGTGATTACGATTATTGCTACGATTACTGTTCTGATATTGAACAATTTGGTATCGCGCTCAATCATGTGTTTGAATGGAGTCCATGAAAAACTCAGTATGATCAAACAACAATGGGGGGTGGTAATCGGTGAAAAAATCATATGGGTAGAGCTATTAATCAGCTGACTCGTAATTTACATATACACGTGATTAATAGAAAAGTGCATACGATGCGTCATATTAACGCCCTTATCTTAAACTCTCATATAACGGAAATTATCAACATTCTCTGCCTGCATATGGAAGCCACATTTATGCAGCAATGTACGCTCACTTGCCCATTCTACATTTATCAAAAGATAAACTCAGTACGGAAAAAAAACTTCAGTATGGCAACACTGAAAAGTTGGTCTTGTGACTGTGTGAAAAGGAAAGCGAGCTTCGCGTCATAAACTTCACCAAAAACCGTAACTCTCTGCTCTCTCGCACACACACACAAATAAGAAGAGAGCAAAGTGACATTGTGTCTGGCAAGAGAGCGCGCGCAACGATGATATATCTCACCCTCTCTCTATGGTTTATCTACCGTTCTCTCACTTGCTGTTGTGTGTGTATGAGTAATGCCGTTTTTAGCATGCTGAGAAAAAAGCAGCGAAATTCTTATTTCGATGCTGCCATTTTTGTGTTTGCAATAAAAGCAATTAAATGCGCAAAACATCTATACAACATTTAAATATAATTGAATATTTTTTATGTAATAAGGGTACTCTGTTCGTCATCATCTATTAACTGGCTTTGTACTTTTTTTTTTGCTAGTCACGCGCATTTGGAATGAACTCAAAAACTCAACAGACGAAAGTGTGTCTGTGTCGGTGTGTGTGTGACTACGAATTTGTGCGTGTATTGAATTTTTGTACACTTGCCGCTGCCTGCCACCTACAAACGTGTCTACACACACACATACACACTCACACAGAGCATGCAGACTTGGGTACTTTTTTCTTCTTCCTTTGCTGCTGCTTCTTCTTTTAGCATTTACGCCACACAAAATGTTCGATTTTTCTACGCATGCAGCACTGCGTGTCCCTTTCTATGAAGTTTGGATGGATCGGGGGGAGGCACTGTTCGATTTGTGATTATAAGAAAAAAAAAAAACTTACCTGAGAAGATAATGGCGGACGCAGCGCCCATAACACCGAAGAAGGGGCCATAGATGGGGTTGTCGTTGCTCGCATCTGAAGACATTTTGCTTTGTTTTTTGTGTGTGTTTTAGGCTGTGTATATAAAATGAAAATCGAAATTTCAATTCGGTTTCTTTTCGCTTATTGCACTTTGATTTCTTTTATGTTATATCGGCGCGTTTTGCTTTGCAAGTTGGAACAAAGTATTTTTATTACATATACAATATATATGTATATATGACTGTGTATATATGTATATGTGTATACGTATGTACAAAATTTTCTTGCGCTGCTTGCTCGAACCACAATGCTGCTACGACGACGTACGGTTTGTGAGTGAGAGGCCCCGAGAGCGAAACACTCACACTCGCCGCAATTATTGAATTTTATCTCGACTGTTTGAGTGCAACTCTGAGAGAGCTGCTGTTATGCATGTATTGGTGTGTGTTCATGTCATGTGCCTTTGCATGTGTGTGTGCGTGTGTCTGAGCGCATGACGGAATGAGCTCACATAAAAAAGTCCAATTGGCAATGACAACGCGCTGGAAAATTACACACACACACACGCACACAAAGTCACATGCACACACTCACATGAGTTATTTAAAACTTCGTTTTGGAACACGATTGGCAAAATTTGCGCGTTTTTCGTCGCTGCTTTTTTCTTTATGTTGCTGACTCGATTTTTACGCTCACCGCGCACTCACACACACACACAACCGCATGTACACTCGATTGCTCATTGCCATTGCTATACGTGCGAATGTGTGTGTGTGTATGTCGTGGCAGAAAATATTGTAGAAATTGTTCGTGGTTTTTTCCATTTTATTGTTTGCTATTCGCATTTATTTAGTTGCGAATTGTCGCAGCAGCATTGTTATTCATGTTATATTGTAGTTTCATTTATTTTCATTGCTCCTCATATGACTTTAATCTTGTTTTTTCACTCACGTGATTAGAAATCTAATTTAAAGCAACTCGCTTCTGTGGCTGGCCTTTCGGGTTTCTTGCTGGCTGCTGCTGGGCGACTAAAGCACGCTCTGCTTTTGGATACGGCACTGAACTCCTACGGTTCGTTTTCGTTTTCTTTTATAAACTTTAGTCACGGGGGCGGTTTTGCGGCAGAGTTGCAATCTGCGCTGTTTCTATCGATAATCGATTCCTTTGGTTAAGTTGTACCACACTGGTTTAACAACTTTCAAGGCGATTGTGTGCGTAAAAGTTGTTTTAGTATTTTTTAAGCATTTAAAAATTAAATATTAATTGCAATAAATAAATATTTAAATTAAGAACTAAATATTATATATATTTATAACATATACATTTATTTAGATGTTAACTTCCCCGTTTTTAATGTATTTACTTAAAGTCTAATATAAGTATTGGTTTAAAATTTTGGTTACATTTGTAACTATTGCATTGTTTAGTATTTTTCCAAGGCTTTCGTCAACAGGGTGTTCATGTTGGTAAGCAGCATGCGAGGATCCTCAGCCAGACCAGCGCCCACCATGGCATTCGCGAAGAGCTGCTTGGTTACCAGCTGAGCCAATTCAGGGTCGCGATTCCGCAATGTACTCAGCTTCTTGATGATGGGATGTCTGTGAAGAACACCAAGTTAAATATATAAAAAAAAACAATGAGTTTTAGCAAGTTCTCACTTGGGATTAATTTCCAGTTCCGGCTGCAGGAGAGCAAAGCGATTCTCCTCGGGCAACTGATGGCTTTGGGTGCGGATAAAGTGACGCGCTGCTGCCATTTCTTCTACGGTGATGACACAGGGATGAGTATCCAGGCGAGATGTGGCCTTAACCTTTGTCACCTGACCTTTGAGTTCTTCCTGCAGCCAAGGAATAAGGCTTTCCAGCTCGGAGGGCATCATGGCGCCCTCACCAAAGTCCTGCACCTTTGCTGGGTCACGTGAGTCATTGCGCATTTCCTTCTCAACGGACACAAGTTTCTTGCCCTTAAACTGACCCAACTGCATGAGGACAAGCTCATCGTAGGGCTCGTAGCAGAAGAGAACTAGTTCGTTGCGCTTCTTGAGGCTCTCGTAGTAGGGTGAGGATTCGGCCAGAACTCGATTGGGTGCCGCCAGGTAGTATATGTCTTTCTGATCGGTGCTAACCGTGGAGTAGTAATCCTCCAGGGAGATACGTCCAGTCTGCGATTGCGAGGATTCAAAGCGCAATAGCTTGGCAATTTCCTCCTTTTCGGCGGTGTCCGAGGACGTGACAATACCCTCCTTCAGGAACAGTCCATAATCACGATAGAATGCATCATATTCCTCGGGCTGTTTCTTGGCACGCTCTTGAAGGAAGCGTATGACACGACTAGAGATCACGCTCGACAGCTTGCGGATGAGGTTGCTGTTCTGCAGCAGTTCTCGACTCAGATTCAAGGGAATATCCTCGGAGTCAACGACACCCTTGATGAACCGCAGCCACTTTGGCAGCAGATGCTCCGTCTTCGACTGGATGAGGACTTTGCGGGTGTACAGAGCGACGCCAGTGGTGCCATCGCGTGACATTTCAAAGAGTCCCGGCTTACCCTCGGGGAAATAGAGCAGCGCATGAATACTGAGTGGAACATCCGCGTTGTAGTGCAGAGTGAATCTTGGTGAATCGAAGCTGTTGCTAATGAAGCGATAGAAGTCCTGATGCTGCTCCTTCGTAATGCTCTGCGGTTCCATCAACCACAGGGGCTTAATCTCATTGGCCTGCTTGTTATTTAGGATAATGGGTGAGCCCACGAAGTTGCTGTACTTCTTGATCACTGCACGAATGCGATCTTCATCCGCATACTCTCGGCACTCTGTCTTCAGATGGAGAACAATCTTGGTGCCATGTTCAACGTTCTCAGCCTCCTCGATTTCGTACATGCCGCTGCCATCGGTGGACCAGCGCAATCCTGGTGCATTCGGTGTGGCAGCACGAGTGAACACCTCCACTCGTTGGGCCACAATGAATGCCGAGTAGAATCCAACACCGAATTGTCCAATGATGTTTGATGAAGCCTCTGCTGTGGCGCTATTCTGCTTGAGTTGTTCGAGGAAACTCTTAGAGCCACTGCGTGCAATTGTGCCCAGATTGCTAATCAACTCTTCCCGGGTCATGCCTATACCGGTGTCCTGGATTGTCAACTGCATTTGCGGTTTGTCTGTTGTGATGCGAATCTCCAGGGGACGATCCTTGGCGGCCAACTGTGATTCCTCTGTGTTGGTAAGCGCCGTGTAGCGGAACTTCTCAAGTGCATCGCTCGCATTGGAGATCAACTCACGCACAAAGACTTCATGGTCGGAGTACAGAGATCGTGCCACAATGTCCAGCAATTGTCGCGTCTCAGCCTGAAATTCATGCTTGTCCACGCCAGTCGATGGTTTGGCAGCCGTTGAATAGCAGTGCTTCGAGAGGGCTAAGGTAACCAAGGGTCAATAGTTTTTAAGTCATGTTACTTTATGCGATTTAAACTCACTTGTCGGGTTCAGCACATTGTTATATCCAGAATTCCAAGAACAAACGGCTGCGCGATGTGATTGCCGGCAGAGGCCGGCAAAGCGGCTCAGTTGACGAGCTTTCTGGAACACTCCAAATGCGCGCACGGACATCTTTTTTGGAATTTCTTTCTTAAAATTTATTTATTTTTTGCTTTCCAAAAAATAGTCTGTTTATTTTAAAATGAAACTTGATGTATGTTTTGTGTTATTCAACTCACTGGGCGCACATGTGTCACGATGTGATGACGATATTTTGTTATCGATGTTTACTTATGCCCGCAATTTACAATACTAAAGTTAAGTATGACCAGCTGACGGAAAAAGTTTTTAAACATGAATTATCTAATAAATTTGTTTAGTGAATAATTATTTAAATATTATAAATTGATATTAGTTTTATAGATGTAATATTTCTTTAATTGCTTATATTTGATAACAGTTGTAAAGTTCAAATAGTTTGATCGAACTCACTCAAGGTCATTTTGATTTATTGATTGTGTTTTAATAACGGACGGATAACATTTGACCCGACCCGATCAAATGCCGATTGCTCTGGCAAAAACTCTTATCATTGCTTGGAATTTTGTTTACTTCGTGTAACAATATTAATAGACAGTTAGTTCTTGTTTGCATTTGTTGAGCTAACGACGTTAAGCGCACATCTTGTAAAATGAATATTTATTTCATTTTAATATTTTTGGGTGCTTCTGTCAGTGCTACAGAACCCATCAATAATCAAGTGAGTTGTACGCTGTATTTGCTGAAAGGATATCAAAGTTTATTTGTCTGATACAGGAAACCCAATGTGCTTCTTATTGTATAACGATTTTCTTCAACACCACACAACACCTTAATAATAAACTAGAATCCTGCGAAAAGAAGAACTTGCAAATGGCAGTTCTTCAAAAGGAATTGATTGTTCTGAAACTAAAGGATACCATGCACGAAAGAGCTATAAAAGAAAAGGAAGCTCATTGTAAAAAGCAAGATGAACTTTATGCCGAAGTTTCATCAATTTCAAAACATATTTCGGAACTATCGGCAGAGACGAAAAATGAAGTTAAAATGCGTAGTGCATTGCAGAAACAAATAGAACAATACAAAATAATGATTGAAAAGAAGAATAAATATATAAGAGTACTACAGAGCCAGCTGGACAAGAATAAATATCCCATTGAAGAGCAGACTGAGCAGTTATCCTTTGATCCGGCAGACGAGTTACTTGAGAATATTGAAATGGAGAAATATGTTTGGCCCTCTGAAACTAGTTGCTTAACAGCAGGTGAAACATCGCAAATTCTGAAAATTAAAGTTCCGCAAATTGAACCATTTTCGGTGGCCTGTGAAGGAACCACTTCTGCTGGTCCTGGTTGGACTGTTATTCAACGACGAGTGGATAGCTCCGTGGACTTTAATAGGAATTGGGAAGAATATAAGAATGGATTTGGAGATCTTAATGGGAACCTGTTCATTGGCTTGGAAAAACTCCATCGCATGACAAACTCACAACCCCATGAGCTTTATATACATTTGCAAAATTTTAGAGGTGAATTTCGCTATGCGCACTATAAAAATTTCAGTATTGGAGGTGAAAACGAAGCATACGCATTAAAAGTATTGCTAGATTATTCTGGCGACGCTGGTGATGCATTGCAATTGAATAGAAATATGAAGTTCAGCACCTTCGATCGCGATAACGACGAAAGTTTCGACAATTGCGCAGCAGTTCGCAAAGGCGGCTGGTGGTACAACCAATGCGCACGATCGTAAGTAGTTAAAATTATATACTTCGTCAAATAAATATCGTATTGTTCTTAACACATAGAAATATAAACGGACAATACTTGGAGGGCGAATTCGAAATGTGGGATGGCATCTGGTGGTGGACATGGCAAGAATTCCGTACCTTGAAGTCAGTGCAGATGCTAATAAGACCAACAAATAACACACAATCACAATAATATTTTTTTATTTGATTTTTAAATATAAATAAACATATCCCTAATCGAATTCACATTTAAAAAATAGCAAGGCGCCAATTATTCTTGTGTTATCGATAAGTTCTACTATCAACTAGTATTTCGATATCGATATGTCTCGGTATGACTCTGTGCGAATTTCGATATTCAGTATTTAAATACAACCCTGTTTGTGGAAGCGCGTCGTCTTCGCATTGCAGTTGTATTTATATTGTTGAGTTTTAATTTAATTTAGCTACTATAAGTGAGTTTGTGTGCAGAATTAGTAAATAGGATGCAATATTCGAGTTGCCTTTGAATGTAAATACACGCGCAGAGAATGACGTCTATTGATAGTGTGCGTGTGCTGCTGCAGTCTCTGCCAGCCGCTTCGCCAGCCATTGTCGGCAGCAACAACAATGCGCAGCAAAATGAGTTGACGCCGGCAAAACTCGGCGCTGGTGCGACTCCTTTGCGCGCGAGAAATTCACAACAGCAGCAGCTGCAACAACAACAAGTACAACAACAATTGTTTTTTGGTACGCCCGAGAAGTTTAGCGGTGGCAACAGCGCCAGCGCCAATGCAAATGACAAACAGCTGAGAGCGCCCGAAGAATTTTGGCGTGATTTGCATCAATTTCATGAGCGGCGTGGGTAAGTTTAGACTTGGAATATATTCCCTCTATATAAATTACTTATAGTTAATCGTAATTTATCTTATTTGCAGCACGCCTCTGACGCAGGGGGCGAAAATAAGTGGGCAGCATGTGGATCTGTACCGGCTGTACCAGGAGGTCACTGAACGCGGTGGCTTCAATAAGGTTAACATGCGCGATGAGTGGGATGAGGTGTACAGTGCGATGGAAACGCTGCAGGAACGTTGCGTTAATGGCACGGCAGGAATTAAACATATTTATCGTCGTTATTTGGATAAATATGAGAAGCTAAACTTCTTCGGCGAGGATCCTGATAAATTAGAAGCCTTGGAGGCAGCCATTGAGTGCGCGGAGCTGGGCACCAGCGCGGGACGTGCGCGTTCACGTGCCTTAGGCGGTGGTGGCGGACGTGGTGAAGGTAGTGGTCTTACTGGCAGTGGCCTGGGCAGCATCTTTGGCTCTGCGCATTCAACTCTAACGGCAGTCCCCATGGCCTATAATCATCGACAACATATCGTTAGTGCCGATCGCCGACGGCAATATAAAATGTCCACACAGCTGCATAAGCACAGTAGCTATGAGAAGCTGTTGCTCTCACTCATCTCGCCGCTGCCCAACGAACAGGACTTTGCCGTCAATGTGTGCACACTGATGGCAAATGAGCCACGGCCAACGTTGCAGTTGAACGAGTGTCCAAAACTGTTGGATGTGCTGCTGGCGCATCTGGGCGTCTATGCGGACTATACGATGAGGCAACTATTCCAGCATGGACACAACAGCAATGGCGTGCAAGTGCGTCGCCATTCCAAGTTGAATTTCTGGCGGGATCTGCTCTACGATAAGCCACAAATCTTGGATCTTTATACAGATGAACAAGCCTGGCTGGACAATGGTCTGATCAGCAAGGAGAGTGATGAGAATTGCTTGTCGCAGTGCCAGGACGAACTGGATTTCGAATTGGACTTCTTGAATCTGCGACGCAGTCATGGCACCGATGAACCAATTGGCCAGCGTGTGCTGCAGATTGTGCAGCTGCTGCGCAGCTTGAGTTTCCATCAGGAAAACGTTGCGCTGCTTGCCTCAAATCGCACGCTCTGGCGGTATCTGGTGATGGGTGCCAATGTGCGCTGGAGTAAGTGGAGTTCAGGAAAGAAAACTACTAACCAGAGATCACTTCTAAATATTCCCTTCTTGCTTGCAGATAACATACACATTCAGGCACTGGAGACGGCGGGCAATCTGGCACAGCAGTTCGAGCTGCTCGATCCTGCCACAGATGAATTGTCGCGCAACTTGTTGGCCACGCTGTGCGAGGGAATCGATTCGAATGATCGCGCTGTGATCATCAGCTGCCTGGAAATACTGTATAAGCTGTGTGGACGCGAGGGCAATGCGCAGCACATTAATCGCTGCCTGGGATTGGATTTCTATCAGCGTGTAATGTTGCTACTCTCGCTGACGGATGTGATGCTGTTGATCTTCACGCTTGAGGCAATCTATGCCCTGAGCTCACTGGGTGCACGTCCCTGCTCGATGTTGATGCAGGTGCGGGGCTTACTGGATCAATTAGTATCACTGCTAACAGTGGAGGCGCAATCTTATGGTGCTGCTGGCTGCATTTTGATGCGTGTCGTGGAGGTTGTGCCAGGCAACTTGTTGCCATCGCTGGCGCAGAATATGCCTGGCAATCAGATGACGCAACTGATGACAGTCAAACAGCCGCTGCAGCAACAGTTGCCGGCACAGTTACCTTCAGCTCCGGTCACGTTGCCGCTGCCTGCACCCACACAGGTGCAGGTGTTGCCGCCACAAGCGGAGCCAGTCTCCATTCCTGCTGTTATTGTGCCTGCTGCTGCTGCTGCAGCACCGCCAACTGTTGCAGCAACTGTTAACCTGCCTGTGCCTAGTCTGCCGCAAGTGCAGCTGCCCGTGCCCAGTTTGCCACAGGTGCAACTGCCACCGCAAGTACAAGCAGCAGTAGCAGCAGCAGCGGCTGCATCACCTGCCCCTGCTTCTACTCCCACTACTGCCGTGGTGACAACTGCTGCAGTGCTGCCCAGTGCACCCTCAGCGCCGCAAAGCTTCACGCATGACGACGAGACCTACGCCCTGGCCTGGCTGGGTGCCACCTATGAGCGTGCCGGGAACGGAAATGAGTATCGTGTGGAGCAGCAGGAGCTGTACACCATCTACCTATCGCATTGCCAGAAGGCGGGCAAGCACTCGGTGGTCAATCGTCTGCAGTTTCCGCGCCTGGTGCGGCTCATCTTCAATCCCAGCGTGGGACCTGCGATTGTGCGCCAGCTGGATGGCACTGATCTGCCTGGAACACACTACATTGGCATCCGAATGCGCGCACAGCCTTTGCCAATGCAGCAACAGCAGTCGAAGATTGCACAGGCTGGAGCAGGAGTAATCAAAAAGGAGGCAACTACCAAGGCGGAAGCTGAAGCAGGAGGAGGAGAAGACGCATCACCCACGCCCAGCTCTTCACTGATTAAGAGTCTGTTGGCGAATAAGGTAAACGAGCGACAGCTCAAGCAGAAGGCACAGGCGCAACCACAGCCACCGGCACTGGTGGCCACCACGGCGTCCGTAACTGGCTCTCCTGCCGGGCAACCCATTAAGGTCACATCGACAGCAATCAGTGCATTTGTGAACAATCCTCTCATGCAGCACACACCAGTTAAGGTGGGTCAGACCACCATAAAGCCGTTGCATCCACAAATGGCTGCTCTGGCTGCGGCGTCGGCGGAGAAGAAACCATTGACCGACTCGGCACCGCCTCCTCTGGCGCCGTTGAGCGGTGCCAATGTGCTCACCAAGGATGCCCAGGGACGCACGCTAATCATACAGTCCAAGCGCAAACTAACCATCGATGAGGAGCAAAACAAGCGTCTGGCCATGGAGGCACCTCCCGCCGTTGCCAAGGAGGAGCCACAGGTGACGCCATCGAAGAATGCCGCGAATCTCTATGCGGATTTGGCAGCTTCTATACTGGAAGATGAGGATCTGGATGATGTGCCGCCACTGGCTGCGTCCAGTCAGGATCAGCAGCACACACAGCAACAACAGCAGCAGCAACAGTTGCAACAACACCAGCAGTTGCAGCAGCAACAACAACAACAGTTGCAACTTATTCCCGCCAAGGTGCAACCGGCGCAGCGACAACTGATCTTTCCCGCTGGCAGCTCAGCTGCGCCACCACCGCAGCTTAAGTTGGCCACCACAGCGACAATCAAAACGGATCAGGGACTGCAGACGGTGCCGGTGATCTTGCAACAGAAGCCCGCGGATCAGCAGCAGCAGCAACAGCAGCAGCCGACGCAGACGCAGTATGTGTTGGCCACCAATCAACAGGGTCAGACCTATTTGGTGGCACAACAAACGGGTGGCGTGGCTGCAGCATCTAATCCAACTGCACCCCCCACATTGCTGGTCACCCAATCCCAGCAGCCACATCAGCAGACCAAAACGATTATCATACTGCAACAGCCGCCGGGTGTGAGTGCAACAAATGTGGCAGGCACACAAAAGGTGATAATGACCACAGCGCAAGGGCAACAGGTGCTGGTGACCACAACCACAGCACCAGCAGCAGTGGCACAGCCACGCCCGCAGACACCTGCACACCAGCAGCAACAACAACAGCAGCAGCAGCAACAGCCACAACAGATCTTTATCAACCCGCAACGTAGTGTGCCACCCTCACTGGGTCCGGGGCAGATGTCGCCATCGCTGTTGTCGCAGCTGAATCAAATACCTGCAACCATCAAGCTGCATCAGCCTCAGCCGGCACAGACACAGGGGCAACAGCAGCAACAACAACAACAGCAGCGTGCTGGCATTGTGGCCAGCAAGGCGGCGCCTATACCACAGCTACAGCAGCATCAATCCATTATACAGCAGCACATCATATCGGGTCCCAATGTTGCTGCCACAACAGAGAAACGGCAGCTGGTGCTGAGCGGGGGTGGCATCAAGGAGACCACGCTCATTACACAAACTCCGCAGCAGCAGCAACTCAATTCGCAGACTATAATTACCACGCAGCCACCCACAGCAGGCACAACTGGAGTTGCTGCAGTGCAGCAGCAGCAACACCACATACGCAGCGTGCTGGAACAGCAGCAGCAACATCATCCATCCATTATACAGCAGAAGATTACCATGCCCACTGTAAGTAACTGTAAAGGGAACTGTAGAAGTTTAATGTATTAACTCCAGTCTGTCTCTTGCAGCTCACGGAGGCAGCTAAGCAGCCAAAGGCGGCTCCCACTTTGCCCATAGCCAAGAAGCCATTGCCATTGCCGCAGGCACCGACGCCGCCAGCAACAGCAAGTGGAACGGCTCCAGTATTGAAACCTTCGCTGCCTCAAATCCAAACTCAATTGCAGCAGCAACTGGAGGCGAACAAATCAATCTCAATTGAGCACGCTGCAACTGGCACTGCAGCTGCAACAACTACAACAACTGTCACCAGCATTGTGACTAGCGGTAGCTCAGCTGTGGCAACTGCAGCTCCTCCTGCTGCTGCTGCAACGTCTAGTGTGCCTGTCGATGTCAACTGGTTGTTTATCTGCGATTGGCGTAATTGTCCAAGGCGCAAGTTTAGATCCCTCAATGAGCTGCAGCATCATGTATGCAATGTGCACTGTCCGGATCACTTGGATGCGGGTGCCGAGATCTATTGCCAGTGGGGCAGTGGTCCCAGTTTGTGTGACAACATTGCACGCAAGCGTTACTCCCTGATGACTCACTTGGTGGATCGGCATTTGGCATTGGATGATCTGCGTGCCAGTGTGCAGCGTAGACTGGCCACGGGCATACACAATGTGGCACCAACGCAACCCACTGTGACCATTGTACGCAATGTGGCCAATGCTGCAGCGGCTGCAGCAGCAGCAGCAGCAGGAGGTACATCGGCAACACCAGGAGCAGCTGGAGCTGCTGCAGCCACATCAGCAACTGCTGTGGGCACTTCGGCACTGCAGGCCATCAAACGTCACTCGGCGGACTTTCTCAACTCCAAGGAGCTGATGGACGAGAACGAGGGACCCGTCACAAAGAGCATACGCCTAACGGCGGCACTAATCCTACGGAATCTGGTCAACTACACATCGACGGCGAAGCGGGGCTTGAAGCGCTACGAGCCCCATCTGGCCAATGTGGCCTTCAGCAATGTGGAGGCTAGCGGAGTTCTCTCCCACATACTGCACGAGCTAAGTCAGTAAATTGACGCCTAATCGATGCGATAATCAACTTACTATATAGAACTCTATATATATGTATATGTATTGAAATATGTATCTATGTATTTTTGTACTTTCCTCGCTACGCTGCTCTGAAAACATTTAAAACAATAAATTGTATTAACGACACAACTAAATGTGAAGAAAAAGGAAAAATATTAACTGGAAATTTTTGGATTGAGGAAGAGTTTGTAGATATATGTTGTATGTACATATATGAAGAGTAAATTGGAGAATTCTCTTATGAAAGGTAATATGAGTATAAATTCTCTGTGGATCCTGTGTAAAGAAGGAACTATATTCATCTGTCTATGAATGTAGTTGACAAGAAGATGTAAGTCAACTCAATCGAAATATCAAAGATAAAAATGCAACATGGCTTAGTATGCGTCATAGGTGTGTATAATTATTATAAATAAATCAATAGAAGTAACTAACAGTAGTCTCTAAATAAGCAGGAAGCTGAAGCCTGCGCAGAATGGTCAGTCGGAAGGAGGAATAACAGCATTGAGGTCCAATCGTGGCCCAATCATTTAGTTGTACAAATCCCAGAGTGATATCTGTGCATCCATGCCCGCTGCAGCCATAATGGGAGCACGCCACATGGACACGGGTTGTGTGCAGTAGGCCAAGTCCATGACGCCACCTTGCTTATGCTGTGTCAGCACGGCCAGTGGTCGCAGACTCTTCCACGAGAAGATGCGTATGCGTCCGTCCCAGCCGCCGCTAGCGAAAACCTTTTGATCGGCACGAATGCGTACAACATTCACGCCAGGATTCTTGATGCACACATCGGAGCCGCGCTGCAGTTGCATCGACTGGCGCTGGTAGCTGAATGTGGTCAGCTTTTCAGCTAAGAGGGAAATGAAAAAAATGAAGATCATGTGGCATAAATTTGGATATCATTGTCTTACAGGTGCCGCCAATGATGCCGCGGTTCGTAATGGAATCATAGTCCACGGTTAAGGCCTCGGGTGTGAGCTCCAGGGTGTCGATCAGAACACCCGAGCTGAGATCCCATGTAAGGAAATGTCCAGACTCATAGCCGGCGAGCAGGAACAGCTGTGAGGCGCACTCGAAGGGCTTGAAACAGGTGACACTGCCCAGTTTCGGCAGTTGTGGATCATCCGGCACAAGCATCTGCGTGGGAGCAGCCGGATCTGTGACATGGAGTACACCAATTGCAGCCTCCTCGCACGGATAGAAGAGCAACTGTTCGTTGGTATTATTTGGATTAATGTGCAACGCGGTGCGACAATAACCCAAGTGATTGCCAGGAATGCTGCGCTCCTTAACGTAGCTGCTGTTGCTGATCGAGTAGACGGTGATGGTGCCGCCCTTCTCCTGCGTCACCAGGTGCTCTTTGGTGTGGTGTAGATTTGTTATTGGATCACTGCCCACCTCGAAATGAAGTGCCGAGCGATTTGTCTGCAATTCAAAAGATTTTTTGCGTTGTTGAATTTTTCTTCTTCAAACAGTTGTTGTTGTTGTTGCTGATATTGTTTGTTTCTCACCTGTAGATCCCAGAGGAAAACTTTTCCCTTCAGGGTGCCAGCGAGCAGGCGTTCGCTTTCGTGGAAGCAGATCGAGTTTACCGCTCCCATTTCGGGGCAACGCAAACTGAACACGGGATCTGGTGGTAGCACAGCCATCTTAAAATGAGTATTAAATTAATTAAATTGTACTAAGCGTGTTGCGTTGTAGACTCGATAAGATAAATAAATGGTTGGCACGATTACTTTTGTGGCGGCTAATCGATAACAAGACGTGCTAAATGTGGAACTTGTTTGATGTGGTGGCAATTCAAATGAACATTCAAATAAGTAAGAAATGATCTATACACAAAATAACAATGCATTTACTTATATTTATTTAACTGGCAACTCATTCATTAAGCAGCTATCGACACAGTTTATAAGTTACTAATAATACGTTTCAATTAATATGAACTTAATACTCACCACAGCTCACGTTCCACACCACACAATAGTTTAGTCTACCGCCCAACAGAGGTCGCTTTTTACTTGGCGCCATTTTCAAATGTGCACATTGTGCCGCAGTGCAAATGACGTAGGAGAGTCGCTCACCACATCGCAATTATTTATCAAATTGTCGCGCAACCTTTAGGCCAAAATGTACTTAACTATTTTATTACAGCGAAAATACCGTTAAGTCACCAAATGCGAACAAAGCGCCAGAGATACTAAAAAGAAAACGGAAAAACACTCACAACATGCGAGCAGCAAAGCCGGGCGGCTTTAATGGACTTTGCCAGCGTCCAGCGTGTCACGGACCGAAAGACAGACGATCATAAAAAGACTTGTCCGCTGTACTTGTGACGGTGACTGTGGCGGCCCGCCCGCCCGACTGTAACCTAACGATAAAACGGCAACCAAAACCAACGAGAATTACGAGAATTATGTGCCCAAAAAACTGATCGCAAATTCACAACATGCTATAAGCTCGTTAATCAATGCTAAGTTGACAATCTGGCGGGGCTTAAGAGAGAGAAAGAGATAGATGGATGGATGGGAGATGGATATAGAAAGAGGAAGAGAGAGAGAGAGAAATACTCTGAGATTCCTGTGGCGCCTCAATGTCAAATGATTTAGTGGATCTTAAGTAGAAACTGGAACAGACTAAATGTTTTAGGATAATATTTTTATCGAATTTATTGTGTTATGAATCGACACACCACCACAAATTTTAAATGCAAATCGTTATCTAGGCTTATCGAGCGATAAATGTATAAAATACTAACTAATTCAGAGATGTTTTAAGACTTTCCCCTGAGAATCGATGTCCCGCCACGTAATTTTTATGCCAATCGTTATCTAAGCTCATCGATTCGCCTATCGCGCGCTAAATTGCACCTCTTGCTTAAAATATTAACTAATTTAGACATATTTTCAAGATATATTGCGACTAATTTGATTATCCTTGCAGCTCTGTGTCATGAGCTTGTGGCGCAACCAGTTAACATGTTGAACTTGTGGAATTTCCCGCTTCGGGGCTGAAAGTCAACGTTAACTTTAACATTAACTTCAAACGTGAACGTGAATGTTAACGGCAAAGCGAATCGTTAAAGGGCCAAAGCCTTCTTCCTTCGGTTCATTTGCCTTGGTATCGCCTTTTTTATTGGCGCACAAATTGTGAAACGGCCAAAAGAGCCGGAACAGTGGGACCGACTGGCGGACAAGCAGACGGACGTACAGTGGGGAGAGAAGCACATAAATCTTTTTGCCACAATTCGCAGCGAGAGCTGAGGCGTTTAGTGGCCGCGAACTATTTATGCATGTCGTGGCTATGTGGGTAATTCATTTGAAATGGGTCAACAACTCCTCGACAACAACAACAACAAGAACAACAAGAGCAACAACAACTGCAACTCCTTAAACGATTCGAATGACCCAAAGCAGCGCAGAAAGGAATAAAGCAAAGCAAATGCAAAACGCAATGCGAAGCGACGCGGCAAACCCAACCCAGTTTCGGTTTCAGTTTCAGTTCCAGTTCCAGTTCCACAGAGATGTCTTAAAACATATTAGCTTGTTACCTTAATGAAGTCATAAATTTTCTCGCTATCGCATTGGAGCATCAGCCGCGCAGGTTTTCTAAGGAATTCCAATATTCCCTGGGCCAAAGTGTTTTGGCACACATCGCAGCCGGGCTCCGCCCTCCCCGACTTCCGCCTCCCTCCACAATCTACAGATCCCCCGAACTATGCTCAATGCGCGATAGTTAATCAGGCTTAGTTTGATATATGCTGACAGTGCGGGTTCACTTTACTTCAGTGGGAGAGGGAGGAGGGGAGGGGCTAGGGAGGCAATTCCGATCGCCTGCTGTGCCACACTGCGTTCTCCATGAAATGAAGTTATCACGCGACAAACAATGCGCCTGCCGCAGTGCTACCAATAACTTTATATGCTTGTCATTATTAGCCAGAAATTAAATGATCCTGCTCCCCCCTCACACTTGTACTTCTCCAGGGGCTGCCAACTTATTTATGCGCTGCCTTAATGCCTTAATGGTGCCCTGCAGCAGCTCATCTAAGGCCATGTGAGCTTCCTCGATTGGCACTGGCGCAATTTTATGTACCTGAACATGTCGGCCATGAATCATATTGCACACGGCATCGAACAGGGACTCGACTACCAGTGTTGCCAGCCATCCTCCACAAAAAGGAATATACAACTAAATAATACCAAAAGCTGAATAAGAGGTTAAAAAATGCTGCAAATTTTAATTTTAATTTAACTATTTGGCAGTCTCAAAGCTGTTTTGATAATGTCGCTAATATCGACTCATACTTGTTTATATATCGAAGATACCGAATTAACTTGATTTATAATTGTAATCAGATAATTTAAGCCACAGTTTCTGATATATTTGTTCGATGTAATTTTGTACAATTCATAACTGATTTAAGCTCGATAAGCGAATCGATAAATTTGGATAACGATTTAAATTCAAATTATGTGGTGGTACGTCGATACAATTCAGAATAAACTTGTACAAATTATGCAATAGTTATTTGATTTTAAGAACTTAAATTTAATTTCATTTAATTTTTGTAATTTTAAGGTAATTCATTTTCTGGCCAAACCAAAAAATAAAGGGTTGGATCTGTCTGAAAAAGGCTGACTCGGCAACACTGTTTCTGGGTATTCGGAGCAGTCGACTGCAGTCTTGCCAAGTGTGGTTAAGAAGGTAGACGGAGGTAGCCGGGATAGCAAAGGAAGCTGGGATAGACTTCTTCGTCAGCCTGACACCAAAAGGTGTTGGAATTTTGATGGGTTGGCAACAATGCGAAATATGGTATCCCAAGAACCCTCTCCAGCCTGATTTTAACTTATACTTTGCCTGTCTTCTCCTCTACCGTCCTTCTTTCCAGCCCTCCCAGACTCGCACACTCATTAGAAAGTGATGCAACGCGAATTCCATTTTGGGCAAACACTTTGCGCCTCCCCCATCTCAGCCACGACTCGCGACCAGTCCCGAGAGTTGCGGTCACAATCAATTAAAACATCGACGTCTATCAGCATTATTATAAATCAAACGATAACATAAAATTGACACTAAAGGCGTTTCGCCCATTTTTCATGCGACGACGAGATTAAGCAGCCCCAGCTCCCCTCATGCCCCTGCCTCTTCTAAAATTTGTAGATTGTAGCAGCAGAAAACCGAAATACCAAAAACCAAATACCAAAAACTAAAATTCGAAAATCAAGAAAATACGAGGGGCACCAAAGAGTCAAACTGGAGCCGAGCTTTGTTTTTACTTATGCAAATTTGGATCGGCAAACTGGACGGGAAAAACTGGAAACTGGTCGGCACGCCAAAGTGCTCGGTAATTGATCAATTTCCGCCAGGCAGTCGAGGTAGTCGGAGCCAGCTAGAAAGAGATCGAGAGATACATATAGAGAGACGGAGTGATCGAATCGAGAGCAAAAAGAATACAAAAGACCCGCAACTTGGGGTGATAATGTGATGGCCACTTGAATTTTAAACTGATTTATGGATCGAAGATATGCAGACAAGCCAGGCGGGGGCACAGCCAGAGCCAGAGATGGAGTGACCTAATGAAATGGCGCTTCATTTCGACCTACTCTCACGAATGTGTGACCCTTTATGGCATTTGTGGGTGCCGCGGAATGTGAAACGGACAACTCGTCGACTCTAGGCGCCTACGCCGAGATGACAACGGCGACGTCGACGACACCTTCCGCTCGAGCAGCTCATGAGATTGGTCAGATGCGTCGCTGGCAGTCAGACAAAGTGCCAATCAAGAAGAAGCAACAATAACAGCAGCAGCAGCACCTGGAGGTGGAGGTGCAGAAAAAGGATCCTCGCCCTGAAATCGAAACCTTGTCGCGCGGTGTCAATAACATTGTATCAGGCAGCCCCTTTCGGGTGGTAAGGGAGCAGGCGATCACACATTCGCTAGAGATGGACGCGTGCTGCACCAGCAGCAGCTTATCAGTGCTGCCAGTCGGCGAACCGCCACACGACATGAGCACGACTCGCAGTCATATATTTTCGATACTCACGCAACATGCTAAGTCGATAATTCGATAAACACGACAGAACATGACACGCACAGCAAAAATCGTTTAAATATTTGTGCGTTTAATCGGCAAAAAGTAATATAGACATATTCGATATACTTAGTGATTGATACGCTGCAGTGGTTAATGGGCGAGGGGAGGCTGGGAGGTTGAATAATGTGTGTTGTATAAATTGTGTTACATATAATATACAATTTTCATAATATTTGCTGTTTGTTGCGATTAGAACAGGACATTTGTCATGCTAGTAATCGATAAATTGCAGTAGAGGTTGTTTTGAATGAAATATAAAAATAATACATATTTTTTTCACGTTGCTACTAAGTAATGAAAGGGATTATATTATAAGCTATAAAGTAAGATATTAATATATATTTATAGCAATAATTAGTAATAACAATAATTAATTCATTAATATTTAATGATTTCTTGATTGGCATGTATTATAGACTTATTTGAAAGAGTTGTAAAACAATCGTCGATTGTTGACTCCCATTGATGCTAAAACAGAATTATTTATCCTATATTTGGAAAAATGCTGTAGGACTTCATGAACAATAACTTTGAATTATAATCTCCTCTTATTTTTTTTATGATTTTGACTTTATTTTTTAAGTAACTTTCTATTAATAAATAAACTATTTGGCCCCTTGAATTGATCGCACTGAAAAGTTGTAAGCAATCAGATCCTTCCGATATAACAGCGATTGTTCCTTCGATTGTCACGCTCCTCCCTAACTGGAGCAATCGCTTGACATGATTGTCGTGTGTTGTCGCACTGGCGATTGCTTGATTGGTTGCCTTCGCTTCGATTCATTTTTTTTTTCGTTGGTCGATACGTTGCGAACGATGCTCGAACAGCGGACAAAATTCCAATTTAATTGCGTGAATTAAAGCTGTAAATCATTATGCTAAGTGCCCTTTAATGTCTCAAAATGCAGCTCATTTGCAAGTGCAGAGGTGCAGGCAACCAGCTCAGAGCGTAACATGAGGCATGCCCCGGGGCGGTGTAATCATTTTCGACTGCTTCTTGTCCAGGCTGTTGCGCCCTGGTCGCAGTTGCAGTGGCAGTGGCAGTTGCTGTCGTAGTTACAGAGTAGAGAGTCGAGTCTCTGTCATTCAGGGCCTACGCAACACTTTCAATTATCAATTATAGAGTTAATATCTTCTTCAGTCTCTGACTAGTCTCACCTTCCTCCTCGATCACATGTCACCTACTGAAAGTGTTAATGTTTTAATTTCGCCTGCGAGGTGTTGGCAAATTGCCCTTCAGGGAAGTAGGAGCCTAGTAGATCAGTGGGAGATCAATCAGAGTGACTATTATATATTAAACACTGTACTATATTTTGATACTTTAGAAGAATACATTTAAATTCAAGTTTCTTCTTTCTTTTATAGTAAGGTTATATTTGTCTAGAAATAAATGTAGATCCAAATTATATAATTTAAATTTGTTTTCTTTGGGTATTTCTCTATAATATTTCCTAATTTATATCTATATGCCTCTAAATTTTACTTTAACCTTATCTGCAAAGTTTTTTAGGCAAAGTTTTTTCATCATATTTTAAAACATCCCAAATGGATTTACCTCCTTAAGTTTAAGTAATATTTTTTACAATAATTGAACATTGAATTTATTTTTTCTGGTTTCCCAACCGACTTTTATGATGGGAATTAAATTTGTATTTGAAGAAACAACTATCCCAATTTAAATATACAAATGTAGAGGCAAATCTTTATATCATATTGTAATAACCAAGCAAATATTAACCAAATGGAATAACCGGTTAAGTGACTCGAGTTTGGATTATATTTTTACAATAATTGGAAAGTTATTATGTACTTTTTACTATACTGTGTGTGTATCTCTGTGTGTTTGCCTGTTTTTAATCTATTCATAGGCAGTTGAAACTTATGTATGGACGCGCAAATAAAGCTTTAACAACATATTTTGACAATAGGCCAAATGGATTAACCAGTTGGCCAAGTCGCGCTTATCCTGCGGGCCATTAACGCAGGCCTGGCCAAGCACTCAGACCGCCGGCGAATGGGGCAGGAAAAGCGAGTGCGCGAGTTTAATGAATGGCGCCAGGCCGTTTAGGCATTCATATGAATACACACTTGCACTCGCACTGGCACTCACATTCACACATCGCCACGCGGCTGCGAAAGCGAAATCAATTTGGCGTTGCCTGCAACCAAATTGTCATGGCAAGAGTCTCTAATCAACGGCAGAAGGGGGCGTGGCATGGGCTGGTGCTGGTGCGAGGCCATCTTATTGGCCATCGGGTGCGAGTATCATATGTAATTACGGTGTAAGAGAGACAGACAGAGATGGGGAGAGAGAGGAGCGCAAAGTAGGCGGCCTGTTAAGCACCTCGAGAAATGCCGCCGTTAATTACGGTAATTTTGTGTTGCTGTCGCTGCTGCTGCCGCTGGTGCTGCTGTTGCTGCCACTAAATGTGGCGACAATCGCAACTAAGCGACAGCAGGATTAGTTGACCCAGTTACTTGTCCGCATGCCACATGACACATGCCACAAGCCGATTGCCGCATGCCGCATGCAACCTTAATAATTCAGGGACATCAACTTAGTTTGGCCAACTTGAATGGTAACAGACGCCGAAGCAAACAAACAAACAGTCGGTAAATAGACTAACAAACAGACAGTGCAGACAAACAGACAGACAGACAGACAAATAGACAGAGAGACAGTTGGATAGACAAACTGAATGACAGTGAAGCTCCCAACTGTCGAACGCTTCAAATATTTATGTACTTTCGCCCAAACTGAAAACAAAATACGGCGAAAGTTGAGTTTGGTGCGTAACTAGGACGACTGCAATGTACCCTACTTAGTGATTTGGTAGGGGATTAAGTAGTTCAGCAGTGGGTTTGGTTTCTCAGAAAATTATCCTTAAATATTTAATATAAGTTAAAATATTATTTATTTATAAAGGGGAATTAGATAGTTAATTGATGTTAAGAAATATTTAAACTGATTTTTTTTACCAACAAAAAAAGAAATAAATTAATAGAGGTAATAGAACTTATTTAAACAAGAATTATATCTTCGTGTTTAATCTCCTATCTGTATATAAGTTTAGAAATTATATAAATATTGCAACAAGACAGTAAGGTCATAAAGAGTAAAAATAAGTAAGTTCATATAATAATATTTAAAAATGGTTGCATCAATCTTAATTTATAAATAATGAGCGTCATCTTCACAAATGTTCTAGAAGTTGTTAGGTATAAGGTAATATTCATATAAAGAAGAGGGAGTTAGGGTCTAGATAGATTTTATAAGGATACTTAAAAATTGTTGGATATCTTTTTTTTCCCAGAACAAACTTACTAGTAAACGAAGCTATTCCTAAAAAAAATCTATAACCTTTGCAAATATGTAATTTATCAATACAATGGTTTATTTCGATTTATTAACAGATTACATTATACAATTTATAAAATATTAGATTAAATTAGAAACTTACCCATGCATTTCTAGATATCTTGCATTGTCTGTACAGGGTATACTTTAGTTGAGTATACCCTCCCCCAGCTTGGCCACTTCAGTTGCTTGTCCCCTCTTCAGACACTTGGTTAATTGCGTGAATTAACAACTTGCCAAAGGGCATACAAGTTTCGCTGCAGATTTGCGAGCTGTTTGCGCCACCTTCGAGGAGGCGTTGCTGACATGGCTGCAGAAGGCGAGTGGAGGTGGAGGCGGGGGTGGGCCATAGTCTTAGCTGCTGCTGCCGCTGCTGCTGCTGTTGGCATTGTGTTTTATGAAATGTGTTGAGACTTGCTGAAGTGCGTGTAATTCATTTTGGCTGCATTTCGCATGCCACTCTGTCCGCCTGCCAAGCTGACTACGCTGACTGGGCTGACGAGGTGACGAGGAGCTGTACGGCTTTTTGGCCAACTGCAGCTGTCAGTCAATGCTCAAACAAGCCGCCTCTGTAGTAGCCTACCCCCCCACCACCATCCTTCTCTGTTGCTGGACATGATCGGCGCAGTGATAGATGGCGTTAAAATATTTCACATGCGCCATGTCAGTTCAATTTTCCTTGGCATTGTTGAGCTACCCCGCCCAGGCACACACACTCACACACACACTCACACACACACTCGCACACACACACACGCACACACACACGCACCGAAAGTGAAACTTGGCCATTTCATGGCGGTGGCCGCGCAGTCATTTAACTTATCTGTTTTGAGGCTCTTAACACGCGTTACGCATACGCCGCGCTGGCCGCCCCAACAAAAATATGAATTTATTGTAAAACATATTTAATGCGCTGTTTGGCTCATTAAGTGCGCAAATATTTACGCAAACCGGTAACCAAAATGTGCACTGCAATCGCGGCAGGAAGAAGGTGGTGGAGAGAGGGAGGGGGGCCTCGACAGGAGTCCAAGTCGAGTTAACCCGGCCAGCAACTATTTTGTGCGATAAAAGCACTTACGATTTCATTAGCCAACTGCGGCAAAACAAAATCAGCCACAAACAGCAACGACATATGCAAATGGTAAATGGGTATTCCGCAGTCAGACGACAGACGGACGGACGGACTGACTGACAGATGGACTGACGTACACACTGTGAAGTGGAGGATTATTGCAGCTAGTTCAATGTAAATACTCTTTCAATTTGTTGCCGTTCCACTAATTGCTTTTGGCTGCATAAATAATAATCGATAAATAAATATAAACCTTTCTAAAAATTTAATTTGCTATTTAAGCATTTGAAAAGCTTTTGCATTCCAACAACATTCTCTGTTCATGTAATCTAAATATTTCAACTAATGCAAAACTTAAAGCTTGGACCAACTTAGAAGAAAAGGAATGTGCAGTGATTATAAAATATACATTAAAATTGATTTATGCTAACAGAAACGTCCTAAGACTTCTGAAAACTAATTCCAATTAGCTTAGTGTTCGATGGATTTAACTTATTAAGTACATAAGTAATTAAATCAACTTAAGTTAATTCATACTAACAAATACATCCTAAGACTTTTAGAAAAAAATTCGAACTAAGCTGGTATTTAATACTAGATTAAATATTATTAAATATTAATATTATTGATAAATCATGACAACTTAAGTAGTTATTGAGGTGTTATACTAAAAAGATTTGAACTCAGTTTTAAATTTAGTTTTATATATATATTTTTAACAAACTAAAGATACTATATACCATATATTCTAAAAAATAAATATGGTTTTATTGTAACTGAAAATAATATGACTGACTTACTTAACTATTGATCATCTTAAGAATCATTCTTAATTATAATATGTCTACAATTAAACCGATCTATATTTGGACTTTCTTGTTTAAATATACATAACATATATTTTATTTCCTTTTTTATATTAATACAAAAAGGAATATATATAATTAAATATTTTAACCCATTAAAGCCGATATTTTAACGTTCCTTTGGATTCCTCTCTATTTTAAATATACAACATAATAAAAATAATATATTTCTTTTTTATTTCATATATATTCAACATTATGTCTTACTATATTTCAGTTTCAACTGCCTTTCCAGCTGACTTAAATTTAAGTTTTTTTCCTTGATAATCTCTGGTTTATGTCCACTGTCAGGCGCTAGTTAAAACAGGTAACAGGAGCAGGCGCCACAGCGCTGTCTCGTTGCCTCGCCGGAGCCTGAAGCCGAGGCTCATCTGCGTTTCAATTAAGCGAAAACCCGATTCGATTTGGCTTCACTTGGGCAACATTTGCTTGCATTGATTTGTCAAATTGACAGCAATAAATCGATCAAAGCCAGTTAAAGCTGACAGTTAATCATAAGCTGCTGCGTTGACAGCCAGGTGGAAAGTGTGTGTGTGCAGCACACCCCCCTCTTTCCCCTCCCTCTCTCTGCACTGCTGAGTTGCCAGTTGTGTTTTTGCGTAATGCATGCAAGCTGCCAATCAGTCAATTGTCTTGATAAATGCGCACATTGACCAAGTTGCGAACGTATCGCATGCCTGGGGAGCTCTAGGCCCGGCTCAGACCTGTTTTGGGGGCAGCGTAACAAGTTGCACCAAATTAATTATAAGCCACCCACCCGACGGCGACGTGGGACGCCTCTAATGCCTAACCTTGTTCGCAGACACTTTGCCAAACGCCGGTCGCCGCCTGCGGGGCCCAAGCTATGGCATTGATATCGTGACTCCATAGAGTGTGTGTCTATATGCATATCGTTTATATATTTAGTTGGTTATAGTTAGTTCAACTGATCCGCAGAAATTTGTTTTCATTGCGGTGTTTTGCAACACTGCCATGGGAAATTCCCCCAGCACGGACTAATGTCAGTTATTTATCACTGGACACTTTGTTGCTGACTTGCCTTAGATTGTGTGCTAAGTGGGTGTGTCGTCGCCTCCCCCTTCCCTCCTCTCTTCCAATTAGCTGGAGGGAACTAGGCTCGCCCGACTTAATCGCAGTGTGCGATCAATTGTCGTGTTGCCGCAGATCGACGATCGATAAGGTTTTAACTTGAAGGATATTTGTAGACGGAGTACTAAGCTGCAATTAGGTTGACTTTAATTAATCAGTTTCGTAATAGAGCGGGAACTGGAAGTGATTGAAATGGAACGCAATATTTGAGTTGATTTAAAAAGATTTCTCTTTTATCTTAGTTAATTTATACTGTGAATTAAAAGTTAGTTATATTTTATACTCTTTTCAAGCTATTATTTAATTTTTTAACCTGACTTTTAATTAAAACTTCCATAAATTATCGGCTACAAATAATATATTATACACTATATTGAAGAATAATACGTATATATATGTACTATCCATATCTCTTAATTGTATGTTGTTAATACTCTTTATTTTAATTACTTCCTCAACTTATAACTCCTTTTTTTAACAAAGACTTCATAATTCCTATGCAGTGCAATTCACGTTTTTGAAATATATTTCCTCCTGTTGAATTGAATTTTGCTAACCGCCGACTATAAATATCGAAAGTCAGCTAAATTATGAACCATTATAAAAGTACTTAAGTTGTTGTGCTTATTATTACCCAAGGCGCCAGTTATGGCCAGCGATTTGTTGTGCGGCGCTCGAAAATGTTTCAAAAAATTAATAAAAATGCATAAATATAGTACATGTACTTGTGCCTGGGATTGCACTGTTTTATACTACTCTGTGGGCAGTTGAAAGGGGGTAGTTGGGTTAGATAGAATGCAGAAATTTGAATAGAGAGAAGATTTACAAGTTTTTTAATTTTGTTAGTATGAAGTCTAAGGTTTCTAAAATTTCTTGGATAATTTAAAATAAAAAAATAAAATATTTATCATACTTACTTATCAGAAATAAGTTTAATTTTCTTTAAATATATATAGTTGAACATAGTATTAGTAAAGGAACTTTATCGGAATTGGGATATTTGATCGTATAGCATTTTTCTGCCACCAAAAAAGTTAACTTCATTTCAGGCTCCTTCATCTTCGAAATACCTTGAGCATCTCCAATCACTCGTGATAATCGTGACTTACCCCTTGACTGCAGAGAGTATCATGGCATCGCGCATGCCCGACTGGGGCATTCTTCGTTCGCTGTGCATTTCGTTTAGCCATTTTCGAGCTGTGGCAGTTAAGCCATTTGACAAGTTGACTAAGACAAAACTCACGCCGCCGCACTTATTCAAAACCTTATGCGCAATTTAATAAAATCATTATGCAGCTGTCAGACCCAATGACATTTGAGGCAACTTGGCGGCGCAAGGCGCGAGGCGGCAACAGCGACTGCGCGACGGCAGCGGCGGCAAATGCAACTGCCACAAGCTTGCACAAGCTGCGAGCAAAGATACTTTATTGATTTCTGGCGGCGCTTTGCGCAACGCGAAACGCAAACGCCGCAGCTCGCACACGAATCAGCATCCCAATGTTAGTATGTGAATATGAATATGGGAATATGAGTATGAATATCTGAATCGGAATATGAGAAACTGAACTGAGCAGACTGCATCGGCAACTGTCCGAGGCGAGCAAACATCTTCACCTGTTCACTGTTGGCCAACTCAATTGGCCGTTTGGCGCCAACTCTCGCATTTGTTTATGACCGTCACATATTTGTGATAAATCGCCGCATGCCGCAGCTAATTACGTGCCGCATTCGTGCCGCACTTGCCGCACACTCAACTGAAGTCAGCCTGAAATCAGCCAGAAAGTCAGCCGAAAATCAGCCGTAAATCGGCAACCGCATTCGATCGGTCGCCTAATGCTCGACTTGGCCAATAGGCCGGCCTGGCCTGGGACTGGAGCTGCTGTGCTCTGGCCACAGCAAATACCAATATCAGTAAGCTGGCCGCATTTGTCTGCTGCTGCGTGGCTGCTGTCTCGGCCTTTTGGCCCCTGCTTAATTATAATTTAATTACTTAATGCTAAGCGCGTGTCTTGAATTAAATGGCTGAAATTTATAAAACTAGTCAGCACCAACGGCTAACGGTACTTTGGCTTCGACGAAGTGGGAATACCCTTCTTTTATATTTGTATATTACTTATTAATATATAACTTGTGTATATGTATATAGTTTGTGTGGATTCATCATTTCTAATTAATAAAAAAAAACAAATAAAAATTTTAATTTTTTCCTATCATTACTTTAAGATTTGTATAAAGTTTTTATTTAAAGCAGATATAATTTACAGTGGCGTGTGCTCGACGTTATATGGTTTTTCTTCATCTTCCATTTTAATTATATTTTACATTGCATACTTAAGGGAGCAGCTTGCATATTAGTAACTCTTGAAATTATTTCTTGAATAACTTTTATGTTAATTATCCGATTGCAATAAAATTTTCACAAATCGTCTGGGCGTTAATAGTTATACACAATATACATAAAATGGACTAAAATTACAATTTAGATTAACATTTTCCACGTTGTTCTCTTCTCTATTTCTCTGACCTATAACTTTTATACTCCTCTTTTAACCTCTCCTTATTATCCCCACATATTCTTCCAATTTGTAATCTCCAATACTCTTCTCCCATTTGCCACTGACTCTTATTCTATTTCATTGTTTCTCCCTCTCACTAGCTAGTCGTTGTCTCTAACTTTCTTCTACTCTCCCTGGCACTAATGCCACTCTCGCTATACTTTCTCTTCAGTTTCTCTCAATGTCCTTTCCACTTATTCTCTCTCATGTTTAAGATGTTTCTCAGCTGACATTGCAGTATCTCGTATCCACATTTGCTTGCCAATTTTAGCTCCACTTGCCGGTCATGTGCTTCGTTCGTTGCCAGCGTTGTTGCTGTTGTTGCATTGCCTCGCCTACCTGGCGGGAGTATGTAGGTTCGCACCGCTAACCCTGCCCCCTGCCCCACCGCCCCATCGAAATGGGCATAAATCTTGCACGCATATTTAAGTTGATGATGTTAAATGGCCGTACTAAAAATACGAAATATGCATGCTGTATGCAGGCAACAGTTTCATCCTGTCGCCCTGACTGGAATGTGCCACGACACTGGCAACAGCAACAGCAACATCGACAGCAACAACAACTGGAACAACAGCAACATGGCGACATTCATAAACTAAAACTGAGCAAGCGAACCAAGGCAAAGCCCCAGGTGTATTGCTGGGAGAGGGCAGCAAGGAGGAGGGCGGGGGTAGGGCAACGGGACTCGTGGGTTTTGGGGCTGGACAAGGCAGACGGCTCATGCAACGGGGCCAACAAAACGTTCTGCCAAAAAGGAAACAACGCGACAGACAGCAGGAGTTTTTGACCACGAATTTTCTATACCCTTTATGAATGAGTAATAATCTATAATAATAAAAATATGTAAAGCTCTCTGTAAATCTAAAACAATTATGAATATATATACTATGTTCAATACATCTAAAAACAATAATCGATCTGCACTTATCGATGCCTTTTTAAAACAAAGTCTTAATTAATTGATTATACTCCTTGTGAATAATATATTATTAGGAGATGTTTTAGTTTCTATGGAACGAATGGATACATATATATAAATTAATTTAGATACACCTATCGATAACTTTCTTAAGAAAAGTCTTACAAAATCCATCTGCAATTCATGGCAACCCTATTCAGAGTGTAGTGACGACAACGATTGGTTTTTCTCAGTCGCCTACAGAGTTTTTTTTTTTAGCTTTTTTTCTGCCATTTGTTGTTGTTGTTTTGGTCTGTTCTGTTTTGTTTTTATTATGATTATTTCTTGGCATGTTTTCTTTTTGCTTAACGGCGGCAGATTTGAAAAGAATTTTTGCTCTCGCAAATGAAATTGTTTCCTGTTAAAAGCCAACAACAAGAACTGCTAAAAGAGAAGCGAGACTGCAGACACGGGACACTGGACACGGCACACGGGACAAGGGACATGGGACAGTGGAGAGGTGGAGAGTGTAGAGTTTACCTGGATGCGGCACCTGCCGTCGCAACGATTGATGAAATTAAAAGGTATAAATAAAAATCTTTTTAATGGGCTGGGGATTTGGAACTTAATTTTTTAATTAAACAAGCAGCCACAGCAGCAAGCAGAAGGGACACAGATGATAACTGGCCAAAAGGGAGGAGGAGGAGGAGCAGGCGGTGGACATGGAAGGGGGCTTAAGATACGAGTAGCCAGCGGCGCTGACTGGCCACTGCAACTGGAACTGCAACTGGGATTGGGACTGGGACTGGGACTGGGACATTTATGCAAAACAGCCACCGTGTTGCCTGCGGCCACTTTGGGCACCACTTGCAGCGCCTGTGTGGTCCCGTCTCGATGCATGCTCCATGCACTGTTGGCAACAGCGACAGCCCGACAGCTCCTCTCGGTCTGAGACTGAGTCTGGTTCTGGCTCTCTAACTGTGTTTGCTTTGGCCGACACAGAGGAAGACGCGGTTCTCTTAACACTTTTACTGCCGTCCATTTATGGCCACCGCCGCTGCGGCACATAACATGTTAATCCTTCTCCCAGTTCTGCGACAATGTCAAATGTCAGCGCATGTCATTTGTCACGCGGCCCGGCGAACACGGAGTTACAACTGCAACTCCACCTCCAATGCTGGCTAGCGAGTGGTGCAGCAAGTTCTGCACATTTGTCACTTGCATGGCAGACCACCTGGCTGCCTTGTGGAGTCCCTGGAATTGACTGGTTTACATGCTCGCCAGAGGTTTGGTATGCGAACGAAAGGAAACGATGATGATAATGACATTGATATGTCGTCTATTATGCGCTGAGAGAACTTTGCCTTGATTGAGCGAGAACTATTAATAGTAGTAGCTTCTTTCTTTGCTTTTCAGCCAGGCCCGTAGCTGAGTGTGTGCAGGGCACATGGGCCTAAGCCAGCCAGGGGCTAGCATAAAAGATGCAGGAAACCTATAGTCAAGTGTGCTCGACTCTAATTAACCCGTTTAGTAAACCACTAAAACGATATGTAGGTTTTATTTTAAGTGTTTTTTGTGCTGCATACTTTGGGAAGTGCTTTGGAAAATGGTAACCCTTTAACTTATTTCTTTAATAACTTCCTTATCAATTATCTGATCGCATTATCGGTTTAATCGGTTTGACATTATTATTAACCGAAATCACTTAAGAGATCCAGACATTTTAAATTCTCATTAGCTATTAATAGTTTTGTCGATATAAAATTAAAAAAAATTTATGCATTTGGCATAAAGTATCATCCTTTTGAGAATTGTTTGTGTCAACTAAATACGTTCTATATTTCAAAGCAAGGCAATTACACTAGGCGCCCTCGAGATGTTTTGTACAGGGCCCTCTGAGATAGTTGACACGGCCCTGTTTTGAAGAATGCTTTGCGAGCTCAACAAGCAGCTCTTACTAATCCCCAGATAGGTGAAGTGATTTGGAATTTTTTAAAGTATTTTTTTAAATTGTTTCCCACAACAAAACAAGTTATTTTATTTTTTAATTTATATATAATTTTTATTTATACGATTTCTCTGCACACGTTTGAAAACTTAGAAAGATGTCACACGACGTAAGGAAATAAATAAAATCAGCATATTTTGCAAAAAAAAAAAAAAACTGAAAAGAAAATGGGAAAATAAATAAAAAAAAAATTAAAAATGTTGTTTTGTTAATTTTTTTTATTTCTCGATTTTTGAGGCGGTTTTTTATTGATTTCTTTATTATTTTGCGTTACTCAATTCAGTACAAAGTGAGGAGGACAGAGCTAGTAAACAGTCTAAAAGAGAGATAGAGAAAGAGTCGGAGAAGTGTGTGTGTGTGTGTTGTGTGTTATACATGTGTGTGTGTGTTGTTTATTAGACATAAATAATTACAATTTACAATGTAAAATGGCGGCAAACGGGGCAACTAAATTACAAGTATTAAAATTAAGTATATAATTAAGTAATTAATTAATTAGTATATAGGGAAAGGGAGAGCAGGAAAGGTAGCGGGGGAGGGAGACAACAGATCTTGGGCGCAAATGAATTTACAAATGACGAATGAGAAGGCCTCGGCCCGGCATTAAATAAATAGTAGAGTCGTATAAGTATAAGTGTAAGTGTAACTGTAAGTATAACTGTAAGTATAAGTAAGTAGTACGAATGATATAATAAAGGTTTGATTTGATTTCATTTGATTTTAGCAATATTCGTTTAACACAAGATGTTTTATATATTTTACAGCAACGCGCATCAATTTAAGTACACTAGTTCAATGTGAGGCGCTCTAGGCGCCTCAATTTCTCAATTTCAGCTTTATCTTCGTTAAGTTTTTCATTTCAATTCGTATTTGAACGGTCTTTGTATGTGTTTCTGTGTGTGTGCCTTGTAGTAGTAGTAGTAGTAGTTGTTGTTGTTGTTCTTCTTCTTCATTTAATGCTGCTTGAAAATGTCTAGTTAAGTAATCGAAAATGTTCAATTTTTCAATTGTTTAAATGTAGCTTGTCTTAAGTACATTAAGTACACACTAATTAAATTTTCACCTAAGCATTTTGCATTAACTTTTTCGTTTTTCTCTTGTTATTGTTGTTCTTGTTTTTTTTTTAAATTTACATTCATACATATTGCTACATACATATAAACTTGACGCTTCAGTTTTATCGTTATCAATTTTCCGTTTTGTTGTTAAATTTTATTCGGTTTGTTTCGTTAAGATTGCGTATGTATTTGGTTTGCTAATTTGTTTGAACTATTTACGTTTTGTATTCGTGAATACATATTAATATAAATATACGAGAAACAATTGTTGTTTATATATATATCGTATATATATATCTTTTTATATATATATATGTAGAAAAGCAGCAGTTGGTTTTTCCATCTTTTACATATTTAATTAATAAATATAACGTTTATTCAGTGTGAATTTTGGTGTTTTCCTTCGTATATTTAGCATACGATTTATATATATTTGTATGTATATACTTATTGATCTGTAGCATATTTAAAAGTTCTTTGAATTTCACTAAGTTTTCAGTTTCAAGTTCAAATTTGTCAAAATTTATTTATTTCTCGTTTTAAATTTCTTTCCTGCTTTGATTTTCTTTCACTGACCAATTTTTGTTGCTATGCTTTAAGTATTTAACTTCTTCATCTTCTGTTTAGTATATTTCCATTCGACACATTGTGCAACACTGTTGTTTTCTACCCTCAACAGTGCTGAGCAATCTAACAACATTCTGCTTTTAAAAATTCGGTTTATTTTGCTGAATTTCTTCGTTTTTCTTTCAGTTGTGCCTATTAAAATTGATTTCTTCTTATATACTTTAATAATTAAAGATTTCTTCATCTTATTTACTCATTTTTTTGGAAGTGTTTTGCTGTGCGAATTGGTTGTCAATTGTAGTTTCTTGATCTCTTTATTCGTTTTTGCGTATGAATTTAAAAAACATTTTATTAAATTTGTTTACTAATTGCCGTTTCTTTTTTTGTTTTCTTTTTCATTTATTTTGGTTTTGGTTCATTATAAAATTTTGAAAATATATGCGTATGTATATATATATGTATATATATAGTTTTGTGTTTTTTTTATTTAGTTTTCGTTAAGTTTTTTAGCTGTAATACATTTTCGTAATCTCATTGCTAATAAATTTAATTGATTTAGTAAACCAAACGTTGTTGCTAATTTGCCTTACATTCAGTGCGTCTAAACATTTAGTATATATATTATTTAGTTGTCGCTGACACCCTTTATTTAGTTAAGTGTATTCGTTATTTATGCAACTTTTTCATTAACAATTTCAGTTTTCTTAGCTTTCGTTTTTGTTGTTAGTTCATATATAGCGCATACTGGTTAATAAAAATCTTATTGTCTTTCATTTATAACTATGTTGCAGTTCTGCGAGTTCTTTCATGGAACTGAATTCTTGACTTTGTGTTTCAGAGCTGTGAAGATGAGAGAGAAGAGAGAAAAAGAGAGAGTCAGAGAGAGAGAGTGAGAGAGCGGAAGTGAGAGACAGACAGAGAGAGAAGGTGAGAGAGGCCAGGCCACTTTTAAATTAACAAATAAACTTTTATATTGAGTAATTTGTTTCTAGAATTAGAAATTAAGTTTTGGTTCTTTTTTTAACCAAAGTAAATAAAAAGTGACCTGTGTGAGTGTTTGCGAGAGTGTGAATAAGTGAGTTCTGACTGAGCTGAGGAGGAATCGAACTATAAGCCAAAGTTGTTGCTCACATTCGCATTTCCGTTTCCGTTTGCGATCTGTGTGTGACCTAAGCAACTGAATACACAGTTTATATTTGTGTGTGTGTAGGTGTGTGTGTATATAAGTTTCTATATATGCAAGTATGTATATGTATCAGTTCATTATATAGTATATCTATAAATTTATATAATTAATGCATAATTTTCTGCTCGATTTAACCTTCTCAATTCTTTACACTATTTTCGTATAAATTCTTTGAAAACTGTACTGAGTATAGGTCTGTCCCGTTCTAACACACATACATACACATACGTGAGTGTCTGTATATATGTGTCTGTATATATATCTGTATATTTAAAACGACTAACCAATTTGTCGTTTTGCACAAAATCGAATCCGATTGCCGATTGCCGATTACCGATTGTCTCTCGAACATTCCTCTGCCATCACTACGCGTTGCTGCGCAGTCGCCGATGATGATGGCTGCGCTGTTGCTGATGCTGATGCTGTTGCTGTTGTTGCAGTCGCTGACGGTCGTTGTTGATCTTGTTCTTGCCTAAGCGCATCGATTCCGGCAACACTGATGTCGGCGATGTGGGCAGATAACCTTTGACATATGTCATGGGACTGTTGTTGCTGCTGCTACTCATGTTGTTGCTGCTGCTGCTGTTGTTGCTGTCGTTGTCGTTATTGTTGTGGATATCGTCAAAGAGATCGGGATATACGCTAATATTGTCCAGACTATCTAAGTCGATTTCCCCCGCCGCATTATGCACATAGTTTCGAATTTTGTGGTAGGGTGTGGCCAGAAGTTTTTGTGTCAAAACACCGCGAGGTGTATTCTTTGTTGGTGTTGCTGCTGCTGCCGCTACAACAGTTGCTGTTGCTGCCGTCACAGTTGTTGTTGCTGCTGGCGCTGTCTCGGTTAGCGTGTTGTTTAGATTGTTGTTGATGTTCTTGTTAACACTGAACACCTTGCTGGCAATATGTTGCTGTGGTGCAACAACAACAGCTGCCGCTGCTGCCGCAACAGTTGCCGCTGCTGCTGTACTGCTCGCTCTCGGCGCACTCTGCAATCGCGTGCTGGCTGTTGCTGTTGCTACCATCGGCCGCAACATTTTGTATTGCTGCTGTTGCAGTTTGCTGTTGCTATCTCGCAGCAACTGCTGTTGGTTGTTTTCGTAGCTGCTGCTGCTGCCGCCACTGCGATGCCTGCTGAGCTTATGCGTGCTCTGAGCTAAGTCAGTTGCTGTTGCTGTCGCTGTTGTCTCTGCTGTTGTAGTTGTTGTGGCTGCTGCTGTAGATGTTGCTGCTGTCGTGTTGCTTGCTGGGCTTGCCTCATGTTGCTGCGTCGTGTGCCATTTGTTGTACATCATTGTGGCCAATGTTGCTGCCGGCGGCGTCTGCTCCAGCACAAACTGTGCGCCTGTTGCTGCTGCTGCTTCTGCTGTTGCAGCTGTAGTAGTTGTTGTTGCTGTTGCTGTTGTTGTTGTCGAGGTAGTTTTAGCCACTGCTGCTGCTGCTGTTGCTGTTGCTGTTGCTTTGGTTTCATAGTTAGCGATTGCCTGCGTCGTCGACAGCAGCTCATCGGTTTCGCCAATCTGCTCCTCATCGTACATCAGCAACTCGTTGTTGTCGTTGCCACTGCTGCTGCTGCTCGATGCTGTTGCAGTTGTTGTTGTAGCTAGAGCTGCTGCTGCTGCCAATGCCGATGCTTCGGCTTCTAACAGTGCTGTCCAGGCAAAGTTGCTGCTGCTGCTGCTGTACGCATTAATACTGTCATCTACTGTCGATGCTAGCAACATGTTGCTGCTGCTTGTGCTGCTGCTGCTGCTGCTGGTGCTGCTGCTATCGCTGCTGTCGTAGCTATCACTTGTTGCTGTGGGCGTGGCAGACCAAGTGGACCAGGACTCGTAGCTGGTGCTGTAGGGATCTTCAAAGCCTGTGGAATAGCTGCTGCTGCTGCTGCTGCTAGGATCGTATGTTGCGGCCGTCGATTGCAGCTGCAATTGCTGCAGTTGTTGCTGCTTCTGCTTGCGTGACTTTCTTCGCCGACCCTTGTGCTTACTGGCAAGCGTTGTTGTTGACGTTTTGGTAGTTGCTGCTGTCGTTGTTGCTGATGTTGTTGATGTAGTTGTAGTTGTAGTTGGTGTTGCTCTTGTTGCTGCTGTAGTTGTTGTTGTTGCACTTGTGGCAGTTGTTTGTTTCGTTGGACTAGCTGTGACTCGTTGTTGCTGTTGCTGCTGCTGCTGTTGCTGCTGCTGTTGCTTGTGTCGCTGCTTTCGCCGCGCCTGCACTGAGGGATCATTGTGATGATGTCGCACTTGATGTTGCTGCCGTTGCTGCTTCTGCTGCTGCTGCTGCTTCCTCTGCTGCTGCTGCTGTTTACGAACTAATGCTAATTGTTGTTGTTGTTGTTGTTTTTTGTTAGTGCTACTTAGACTAATACTACTATTATGGCCATGATGCGCATGTTGCTGCTGCAACTTTTGATTTTGGTTATTCGATTTGTGGCGATTGTTTTTGTTGCGCGAGACTTTGCGGCTGTTGCTGCCGCTGCCAGTGCCCTTGTTGCTGCTGCCGTTGCTGCTGCTACTGCTGTTGCTGTTGCTGGCAATCATTGCGGCCGTCTCGCGCCATTTTGGTAACGTGTGCTGATGGTAGAACTGCTCGGCATCGATCTTATTGAACATGTAGCAGGCATCGTTGACGTTCTTCTTGGGCCCGACGGGCTTACCTCGGTGCGTGAACCCGACACGTCGCTGCAGATCGACGACGGAGCGGAACACGAAATAACCGTGAACGATTGTCTCGTTGAAGTAGCAGGTAGCGCGCGGTTCCTTCTGCAGAGAGAGAGAGAGAGAGGGAGAGAGAGAAAAGGATATATTAGTGCGTGTATGTGTTATAAGATCATCGTTTATTGTTGACTTGAGAATGCAATTTATGAGCGGCACTTCCGCTGTGAGAGCGAAGAGTTAAGCAGCAACATTAACAGCAACAATCCCCACAACATCAGCAACAACAATTACTTCTACAACAACAACAACTCTTGTGTGTTTATTTATAAAACACTTGAAACAACCCAAAGCGACAGGCAAATGAAACGCGGCTTGATTGTTGTCGCTGCTGCTGTTGCTGATGCTCTTATTGTTGCTGCTGCTGTTCTCACTCTATTGTTGCTGTCTCGTCTTGAAAGGTGGAAGCACTATCAGTTGCCCAATCAGCGCCGCTGACTTGATTTTGTTTTCCGATCTAAAGTGTTGCAGATGACGCAGATAAAAAAGATTTCGATTTTCGATTTTTGGAGTTGGCATTCTACAGCAATTATGCCATATTTAGTCGGCCCACTTGTACAACGAGGGTATTTATAGCATTTAATTGCTATTTTCGACAACAACTTCTCAGCTACCACTCGAATTCGAATTCAAACTCGAGCTCAAGCTCAAGCTCAGCTCGTGGTCCTCTCTCTCTTTCAGCAATTTATTTTTATGTCAATTGGTCGCGTTTTTGGTTTGTCATGATGCTGAAGTTGAAGTGTGTTTTGAGTACTCGCGGGTATTTAATTATATCTAAAACTAGTTGAAAGTATTTTGAAGTAAAATTCTAATAGAATTTTGTGGAATATTTTATGAACTTAGCACAAGAAATGCGCGAGAAACACGAAAGAAACTTTTACTAAAGTTGGCAAACTTGTTGAAGCGAGAAATAAAGTGTAATTTGGAATGTAATCGAAAAGAAATTTGTAGAAATAGTTGATATATATTTAATCTACTATAATTGCATCTTTAAACTATATTTATTTTTAAACAATTTTCTTAGAACTCCAAACAAAAATAGCAATTATCAAAGCACCTTCCACTCTAGTTCTCCCATACTTAGTTTCTTGAGTGCTTCGTTCTAATCATATCAAAACTAACCTCAGTCCAATCAAACACTTATGTTGACCTTCGATGGTACTGTAAATGCTTTTATAATGCATAATGACAATAAAAATGAAATCACAGTGAGCAGCACAAGTATGTGCACACGAATTCAGCCGAGATTTGCGGTCATAAAGCGACAAGTGCAAGTGCTGACCTTACAGATACTGCCTACTATATGTGTGCTATATCTATGAGCTACAGACATATTGTTAATGTTTGCCTAGTTCGATTGGAGCTGAAGTTAACTGTAATCGTTGGGGGCTGAGGAAAGGACATTGAAATATTTTTGCACTGACGCAAAATGTGCCGCGTCATTTGATTGATTGATTAGATATATCTAAAGAGCTGATTGCATTGATTATTTGTTTGAATAGTCAATGATTTCTATGCAAGTACCCTCGCTGAGTTCTGAGTATTTGCCTGGCATTGACATTATCTCCGCGCGAGAAACTGTTACAATGTCTCGAAAAATTGCTTGGTGAATTCCCCAACGCTGCGAGATGATCGAGAACAGTTGCCAGTTGGAGCTGCGCTGGGAAACACACACAACATATACACCATAAAAATATATTTATAGCAACAGTCTTTGCACCCAGCGGAGTTGTGAATTTCATTATGCAAATATCACGCATACGTCGCGTAAGCCGTCAACGAGAATATTTCTTGAGATTTGTGTGCCAGTTTTGGTTTTTTTATTTTTCTTCTGTTATTATTATTGTTGTCAGGCAATTTGTTGTTGCATACCCCCACCTTGCAGTGCACAGTTATTATGTATAAGTATTTATGTTTATGTGCCTGTAATTGCATATATGAAATTTCAATATTGTAATAAATATTTTTCTGTTTTCTGTTGTCGCGCGTTTTCCATGACAGAATTGGTGCAATTGCAACAGGTTTGGCGTTGGAAAACAAAAATGCAGTAAACAAACGTATGGAGAGTGTGACTCGAATGACAGATACCCTGGCGGAAAATCAAAGTGATAGAAGTGGGAGTAAACTAAGGCATTTCATTTGCAGTCACTGTGAAATTTTTGATTTTAAGAAATCAATTTTCTAAAAATATTTGTACACATTTTGAGAGTTCTATAAATTTGATAGGAACTCTGCTTTGCAACATTATTGAAAACTTCGTCTCTCTCTCCTTACTCAATATACCCCATCCGTACGCACCTCTTCCGCTACAGGGTGTTTTGCAAAAATATGAAAATTTATTAAGTGAAACTGTCTGAGCCGGCGCTTAGCGCCCCGCATTGGCGCTGGCAATTTATGCAATTTGGCCAAATCGTTCAGGCATCGCCATTGTCGCTATAATCGCTCGTTTGCATAAAGCCATTATGTGCTACATGCTATAAATTATAGTGTTTGTACAGTTACAGTTTGCACAGAGCGGCAGCGTTTCAAGTACAATGCAACCCAACCGAACGAACCAACGCAATCTCAATGTAATCTCAATGTAATCAAATTTGTGTTGGCTCTTGACTATAGTTTGTGATTAGCATAGCGTTGTTTATGTTGCCATAAAGCTGCAAGGTACTCTCGGAATAGGAATAGTAGGAAATAAAGTCAGCCATAAAATGCGGCAAATGGGAGTTTCCCTTGTATCTTATCGAAGTTTAATGTGAGATCGGTTCTATGTTAGACTTACCATGCCAACTAATCTCCAGTTGTCGTTGAAACACAAATATCTTTGCGTTTCTTTTGCGAACAGAGCTATTTTGAATTCGTTGTTCACATAGTCCGGGAGGCCGACTATCGTTATATTTTCTGAAAAAAGAAGAATTGAAAAAGAAAACTCATCAGTTTGGGCAGTTTTGTGTGTATTATTGTTTGTGCTTGTGGGCCTTTTAATCGTTGTAAATATTTGGCTGGCAAAAACAGTTTTTAATTAAACGCAAATACGGATGCGTTGCCATCATCAGGCATGTCAAATCAAACTGATCAGTTTGACTCAAGGGGAAGGGCGGTGTATAGAGACTGACAGGAAGTTAAGGAAGTGAAACATATAAACTCTGAATGATCAATATATGTATGTATGTGTTTTAAGGTCGTGTAGTTTTTTGAACGGTTAAGAGAGGAGGAGTAAATACAATAATTTAACTTAACAATATATTTTAAATTATAATAACCTTATTTTAAAGAAAGAAAAAGTGTACTATAACTTAACGAGAGACATTGCCGAGCCCAAAAAGTATTGCCATGCATTTATACTTAATCAGCGTCAACAGACAAGTTAAAATGACCATTATTGTCCGTATGATCGCTTTTAACTTAGGATCTATAAGGGGTAGAGATACCAAATTTGGTAACAAGGTACCTAACTATTGTGCGTAGAGAGAGAAGTAGCAATCAATCAAACTTGTACTATATTCCCTGCCTAGACCCAGAAGTTTACAGCCCGCCCTCGCTGAAGATTTACCACAACGCCATGTTTGCTTAGTCAGTTAACAAAGTTCTAAATTTAAAAAGACTTTTTCGTCAAATGGAAAATGGAGGGAAATGCATTAGAATGGAACTCAAGTACCCGGCAGTAGATAGCTAGATAGTAGATGCGCTCCACCCTTCCCTTTCTATCTTCATCTCCATCTCCCTGCCCACTAATTATAAACTAACAATGTATCAATGGCCCCGCCCCGGCAGCAGCAGCAGCATCTGCGTCGCAGTCGCAGTCGACGTCGGCTGCAGGGCTATTGAACTTCGGCGGGGCAGGCACAAAAGTCACTAATAAGTAAAGCACTTGAGGCAGCCAAAGAAAGGCAGAGCGAGGCAGCGGAGGAAAGCCACTCGAGTTAGATTGATAGGTGACGGGGTTCAGCCTCAGTCTCAGTTCCATTCTCAGTTGCAGACGTGGACTACGCCTCGGACCCAGACCCAGACCCGCTGACTTCGACAACCTCCTCGTCGTGTCGTCGTCGTCTGCGAGTAATTAAATTTATGCACAGAAATTCTTTGCAAAACTCGCACAGAGAGCAAGAGAGAGAGCGAGGAATGAAGAGAGGGGTAGGTGCATGGAGAGTGAGGGGTAGCGGGGGAGAGCTCTCATATTTCATAAGCCGGCACCGGGCCCAGGGCCAGTGCGCTTGAGTGACTTTTGTGCTTCACACCTTATGGCCGGCAGAGCCAGCAGCTACTTGCCGGGCAGGGCCAACTTCACCTGGGCCAACTCTTTTGTTGTTGTTCTCATTGTTATTGTTGTTGCTACTGCTGTTGTTGTTGTTGTGATTCATGGCGCGTTCGCATAACTTATTGATTTCATTAGTTTAGTGACACATGTGTGTGTGTGTCCGTGAGTGTGTGTGCGAGCGCGCACTCTGAAGTTTGCACTTGTGAGTGCATGCCTCTCGCACTTGCCACACTCGACTTGCAGCAGTGCCTCCCCTTTCCCCCTACTCCATCTACCCCCGAGCTGAGCCTTAGCCTGTGTAGAATGTTTGTTTTGCCTGAGCTGTTGGTGTAGATGCAGCTGAAGCGGGAAAGGGAGCTGGTGATGGAGCTAGAGCTGTAGCTGGACTTCGAGAGGGATGCAGAAAGAGAGTTGGACAGAGGAAGCTGAAGCTGTTGGTTCCATCACTATGCCATTTTGCATTGTTTATCTTGGCACTCAATGGGCTGGCTGTGAATAGGCGCTCTCCGGTATCGTTGGCTGATGACCAATTGTGCCAGATATCTGGCAGGAAGAGGTTCGTGAAGGGAAGGGTATGAGTTCTATGGGGTATAAGTAGAGAAGCACCTATCATGCCTCTCACTATACTGCCTTTATTTAATGTATATTCCTAAATAATAGATATAAGTTCTAAGGGGTATAGTTGAAGAGGAAACTTAAAGTACTTATCAGCGATCAAGGTGGTGAAGGCCTTCCTGCATTTAATTGTACAATTTATACATAGTATCCCTGGTAATGTTCTATGGGTTATAGCTAGAATAGGAAACTAAAGAATAAACAATCATGGCTCTCTCGCTTTTATTTCTACAATCCTTGTGATATAACAATAATATATTGTATATACAGAGAGGGTAAGTAACAAGAATGAATATAGAATGAGAGACTAAGCAATTACTAATGCAGGCTCTCTCTATCTTCTCACAATCAATATACATCCCTCAAGAAAGGGTATAAGTTTCATAGGCGATAACTAGAAATAAATAAGAGAATCACTGATCAAAGTACTAAAGGTACCCTCTTACAAAGTATGAGCATGATTTCTAAGGGAATTAATTAGATAACTAGAGAGAATAACTGAAGCTGGTTTTCTTTATTCTTCATACAATGATTGTAATATCGATTAAAGTACTAAAGGTCCTTCTACAATTAAGATTCATTGTTTCCCCATAGAAAAGGTATGAGTTCCATGGAGTATAACTAGAAAAGACACTTCAAAATTTCAACCTCTTGCCATCTACAATAATTTTACCTAATATCTTTATGATTAATAACAAAATTCAGGGTTAGAACTTCCCCACTCTCCCCTAACACATGTGCCGTACCGAATCGAATGTTTATTTTTAATACAAACTCACGACGTTACAGAAATAAACGAAGCTGTTTTTCGGTTTTCGGAATAAACCTCAACGAAATCACATAAAATGCATTTATACGTTGGAATATTTATGAGGCTCGATCGTCGATATTTTAAAGATTTCTGTTCGGTTTGTTTTTCACTCAATAAAAATCTACGATCGGGCCACATTTTTGCCGCAAGTTATTAAGTTTTAAAAGTTGTTTTCGTTCGATTTTCTAATTAAGTTATTAGTCACAGTGTGGAATTTTGATTTTCTTCTTCTTCCCCAGTCTGAGGCTTTCCAGAATTTGAGAATTGGGCGTCGTCGTGCGTCGGGTATCGCATATCTGAGCAGGGAGATCTGTGCACTTAAAACGCATCATCGTAAATATGGCAAGAGGCAGAAAAGCTAAAGGTCTTTTAATTGTTAGATCGGTATCAATTTAATCTCATTTGATGCTCGTTATGGTTATGGTCTGTGGGGGCGTAAGAAGAGATGCCAGGGGAGAGTTCTGAGTGAGTGAAAGTTCTGAGTGAATATGGAGAAATAAAACGAAGGTAAATATGCAATTTATACGAAAACTGAAAGAGCAACGCCTCAAATGAAGAATCAGTCACGTATTCCATAAGAAACTTAACCGGTCTTCATCTTTTGATTTTAATTTTGATCTCCTTCTCTTTTTTTGGCCCACCAGCTGCGCAAAAGCCGCTAAAAATCTTGATGTACAATGTCAAAACTCTTCAGATTTGTAACAAACGACACAAGAGATCGTTATAATGAGCCGGCAAGATAACAAATTTCAATAAGGAACCCAAGAAAACAAAGCAAAACAAATAATAAAAAGAAATACTCAAAATACTTTAATCAAATATGCAAGCAATGAGGCTCATCAACATAAAATTAAAAAATCATAAAATGCTAAACTGCACAGCATGAAGACGAATAAAAAAAAAAAAAAACAAAACAAAAAAAATGTATTAAAACAGCAGAATTCAAAGGCGAAACGGGCTCCAAAAATCTGACAACAAGCTGGGGCGTCAAAACGCCGCCTAATTGCGGCATTGCGGCACGCCGGAGGAATGGGGAATGCCAACAGATTTAACGACCTTAGACGATCAGTGCACGTCACAGCGAAGACCGTACCGAGAAGAAGGTAGAGCGAAGAGGGTACCGTCGCACACACAGCTGGGCGTTTTGTCATTCCATCAGCGTGATAAGCATCGAGCATCAAACATCGCCCCCATACGGTGCCTCTGCCCATTCCGATAGAGTTATGGATCTCACGTAGCACTACCTACTGCCTTCCCCTCCCCACAGCACCCTCTCTGGAAGTGGGCGTAGTGGTCGAAGCTGTATAAATTGCCGCTTATCGATCTCGGAAGGTAATCTCTATGGTAATGGTCTCTCCATATGGCAGATTTATTATATATGCACATATGGATTATTCGATTATGATCGCACTTTCACTTGCTTGCACCAGAAACCTGCTGAGAAAACTGATTATCGAATGATTTATCGAGGCGATCGATCGGTTTATTATAATTTGCTGAAGGCGTGGCAGTTTCCACTTGGCTGTGGGTCACTTCTGGTCAGTTTGCACTTTATCCTTGGCATGTGGCATGCGGCAGCATAGTGCATTGGCCCTTTTCCAGGAATGTTGTCTGCGGCAGCTGGCGACGCATTCCCATACGAACTGTTCCCGGAACTTTCTCGCTGCTGCTGCGAGAGAGGGGGCAGACGGGGCGACTCACGCAGCGATGTCTTAGATTACGTTCGCATTTTGACTGCGAAGTCTAAGTAATTGCTTTTGCAGCAACAGCAACAGCAGCAGCCGCGGCAGCAACATCAAGCACAACAACAACTGCGATTTGTCACATGGAGCCCAGCGCGTCGCCATTGCGACCGCCATTGGAATCGCCATTGGGCAGCGTTGCATGCAGCGTGCCAGTGTGTATGCGTGTGTGTATTTGTGTCTGTGTGTGTGTGTCTCTGTGTGTGTGTGTTGGTTGCAGTTGCAGCAACTACTCCGCTTCGCCAGTTATTGACGTTTTGTCACGTTTCCTGGAAAAAACCGTTTTATTTGCTCGTCGCTCGCTTTGGTTTGTTTTGTAAGCCGATGCCACAAAAGCAAAACAAACTGCAAATGCAACAACAACTGCAACAGCGAGCAGCAACAGCAAGCAGCAACAACAATTGCAGCTACGCCAGCAACAGCAACAACAACAATAAAAAAGGAAAACAAACTTCAACTTGAAGCCGTTGCACTTGCAGCGCCCTCCCTTTCCCCTCGAATGTCTCTCTCTCCCTTTCCCTAACCCTTTCCCCTTCTTCCCTGCCCCTTTCCCTACTCCTCCACATGCACCACTCCTCCCCCCTGTGGCCACCTTGCAGCCATTTATCAGTTGGAGTCGCCCTCAGCATATCTCAGTGAAGACTTCAGTTCAAAACAGCGCTAATTGCATTGGCACGCCTTGCCCAGCGAGGGCAGCCAGAGAAGTTGTGGGGTGGGGAGGGGAAGTGGGATGAACGCAGCCACAATTAGCGCCATTTAATGTGGAGCGTACTCGAGTTTTACGCACGATTCCTGGCACTGACGCCACTCTCTCGCATGGTCCACCGAGGCCACAGTGTCAATGAGTTAATTAGTGCACGATTTGTCGCCCCCGCAGAGCACCCAAAGAGAAAGAAAGAGAGAGGGAGATGAAGACCCAAGAGACATGTGTGTGTGTGCGTATGTTCGTGTGTGTGTGGGTGTGTGCGCATTTGACACTTGGTTACCAAAAACAAAGCAAGAAGACACCAAAACCAAAACCAAAATCTGTTTTTATTGAACTCATCGTCGCCCATTTCTGGGTCAACTGTGTCTGCCCTGCCCCCTCCGCTCCCCTCTCCCTTTCTCCACACTGTGTCGCTGCGTGCCTTATAATTTATGTTGCGCTGATTGAATTTTGTAGTCCACAAAAAGGGCAATTAAAATTATTGAAAAAGCACCACGAAAAATTTAGATAACAAATTTTTTTTTTTTTTGTTTTGGAGTTTGAAGATAAAAATTGATTGAAAATGTGCATGCTGCAGATCGTAAAACGAGAATGCTAAAAGGCATTCGATGTAGCGCATCCAAAAAATGCAGAGGCAGCGACAAGAAAAGGGGAGGGGGGAGAAGGGAGACCACCAGAGACAAAGACACTTCGGGCGTTGGGAACTATTCAAATATTTGTACATTTTTGGTGTTATTATCTCTGATTTTCGATCAGGTTTTATGCGAATTTTATGCTTTATTAGCGAGCTTAATGACACACCAAATATGTTGGAATATTAAATGGAATTAGCATAGGCGTAGTCAGAAATAGTTGAAAAAATATGCACAGACTTACAACTCACACACACACAAACTCAATTACACTTGATAGGGATTGCATAAGAGTCGGGGTAATATAATATATGGAGGTAAACTGCAGCCAAAAAGTGAGAATGAGTTGTTGCTGCTGTTATCGATATACACAGAAGATAAATGTGCTGCTGCTGTTATCGATATACACAGCAGATATGCGTGCAATTAAAAGCTGCTCAGGCCATTTATCAACGAGCTGCCTCCACTGAGCTGTATCGATGACAACAGCAACAACAAAGACAACAACAGCGGCAACAGCAGCAAGAGTTACAACAACAACTGCAGCAGAAATAATAAAACTTAATAACTGCTGCAGTCTCTTTTCGCTGATATTGAAAAGGAAAACATGAAGGAATGATCAATTTGTAGGAAGTCGAAGCTGCGATACTCTGTAAAACGAATATGATGCACTTGGAGAGTGAACAAATTTTAAAAAATATTTTTTACATATTTAATGGAAGGTTTTCATAAAGAAAAGTGTGCAGTCTAGTGAAAATAAAATTATATAAAATATATAGAATTTTTTGAGAAAATTAACAAGACTTTATAATATTGAGTTATATGAATCTGATTTAATAAATAACAGAATTAAAAGTATAAGTGTAAGTTAATGTTAATGTTTGAATCCAATAAATTCGAATTAAATTCTTTTCTTCCTTATGAAGTTTTTACCATTAATTAAATTATATTTTTTTATATTTAATTAATTGTTTTATTTTAAACAGTCGACTGACTATATTAGACTTTGAATAAATAAATAAAACAAATGTATCAAGCAGATATGGAAATACGATATTGTGTATATTAAAAATAAGTATTGTATATAATCAATACATATATCTAGTGTATAAGCTTTTAATCATAAACGTTACCAACTGCTTATAAAAACTAAGGCTACACTTTGTTGAGGGTATTTAAACTGTGCAGACCACACGCAGGCGGCGTGTTATTTACAGTTAATTGCCGCTGACTGCAGCGAAATGTAAAATTACATCGATAGTTGCAACAGACGACAACAGCAGCAGCAGCAGCGGCAGCAACAACAACAAATAAGAGCAACAATTTGCTTGGCTTTTGTTTATTTATTTAAGCGCTGCGGTTTCGCTTTCATTGTTGGCCAGGCCGGAGTTGGAAAATAAATTGAAACTGGCATTTAATTAAGTTAACTGAGTAGGGAAAGGGATGAGGAAGAGAGAGAGAAGAAGAAGGAGGGGGTATATAGGCAGAACAGTGTTGAGGTAGGACCAGAGCACAGTGGGAGAAACTGATAAAGACTGAGCAGAGGCAAACAGAGAGAGAAGGGGAAAAGATAGTGGGGCAGCTAAACACCTTAGACAGTGTTGGAGAACGGCCGCAGATCAACAAATTTATCACTTGGCTGCACTAATTGCGCTTTTATCAGTGCAACAAGGACGTCGCACAAACTCTACAAACACTCGCCACCCCACCCAGCTTGCAACATGGCGAAACACAAAATTTGCAGCAACAAAGTCAACGGTCCGTGGCATTTTTTATTAATTAAGTGCAAACGCAGGCACTTACAAGCCGTTTAAACTGCGTGTTAGCCAACTTGAAATGGGCCCGCTAATGTGCTGCCTCAAGAGACTCGCCAAGAGACTCCAAACTCGACTCCAACTCGCCTCCAATTCGCCACCAACTCGACTCCAGTTCGACTCGCTGAACGCAGCGCGGAGTCCGATTGCGGTTGCAAAGTGTCAACCGGGCACATAAAAAGTTGGAAGTTAACGCTGGAAGTTGCCTTCCCTCTCACTCATACCCCCCAGCTCCCTCTCCCCCTCTCCCTCTATCTCTCTCTTGTGCACTTGTTTACTTGACAAACAGTTTGCCCAAATTGCAAAAGTCGAGTTTGTGTTTTGGGTAAACAAATTTGTTTAAAAAAAAAAAACAAAAAATATATCGTTGCCTTTTTTTTGATTTTGTCGCTTAATTTTCCCTCATATTGCCCTGAGTTATTGTGACAATTTTAATTGTTTGCCGAATTGGCGTGCATTATGGCCTGAAATATGTGCGAGATATGGTCAGGAGAGCATTGATTACGTCAGCATAAATTGAGATATATCCGAGTCTGATTTATGCGGACAGGTGTTAATTCCCATCGATCGAGCCAATCAATGAGGCTCCATTAGCCGTTTTGTTTCTGCCCTCTGTGTGTGGGTGGTTGGTTGGCTAATTGAATGCACTTAAGAGCTTGTACAACTCATGTTTCGCCCCCGTCGATAAGGCTGCACTTTACGATCGCTGCAAATCTCCTGCAAGAAATTGAAAACCTATTGCCGAAAGTGTTTACACATTTCGAATTTGTTATGGCGAACTGTTTTGCATAAAGGTGTTTGAGCTATTAGAAGGGAATTGCAGGAGTTATGGCTTTTCGATAGGGCTAATGAAAAGGGACCACTCACATGGGTTGCTTTATCTCTTATACAATTTGTTAAGAAGAGTTATGGAAGTTTGCTTCGGAAAGACAATGGGAACACAGTTCTGAACTATGCTAGACGATTTGAAGTGAATTATAAGTTATGCGAGATGGGAATATAAAACTTGTGATTTGAAGGGACATGCTTGCCTTCTAAATAGATTATGAAGGTAGGCAGGCTACACTACACTATATTTTACTATAATATTCGCACTAAATAACTTATATATTTTTTATCCGATTGAAAAAAGATTTACAGAAGTCACTTGGATGTTAATAATGTTTGCATAAACCAAAAATAAAGTGTTCTTACTTTAAAATTGTACTTGCAAATGGTGTTTTTAGAGTTATAGATGTTCATACATACATTTTGGGCTTAAACCATGTTAAAATTTCTTTAACACTAAGGAGAGTTGGTATAATGAGTTGTACTTTTAATCCCAGTCATACGAGGGTCGTTTGATAAGTCCGTGACTTTTTGTATTTGCCGCGCACCTGCTCTAAATACAACACTGCTCCTGTCAGCAGTTATCGATTAACAGCTGACTGTAAAATTTTGAAAGCTGCGTTTTTTGGTTTGCGTTTTATTGGCATTGAAAGCAGACGATCTCGTGAATTTTAACGAAAATGGAGATCGAGATCGTCTGCTTTCAATGCCTATAAAACGCAAACCAAAAAACGCAGCTTTCTCAAAATTTTACAGTCAGCTGTTAATCGATAACTGCTGACAGGAGCAGTGTTGTATTTAGAGCAGGTGCGCGGCAAATACAAAAAGTCACGGACTTATCAAACGACCCTCGTATCACTTATACAAATGATCGTTACTTTGACCTTCTGCACAAGTCTTGAGCTAAACACTCCCAGTTCAACTAAATACTCTTCCTTCAAGAGCAGCACTTGAGATCGTTTAGGACCACCCAAAGGTATTTCTTGAGCGGGGCAAAAACTATTTTCATAGTCCTGCCTTAGGGCCAAATGAGGCGTGCCACAAGCACTAACAACATAATTATGATAGAGGCGAAGGAGACTAGTAACCCGTCGGGTTAAGTGAGGCACACGAGGAGAGAAGAGGAGACAGAGCATTTTAATGATGCCATTAATTAGCAAAAATTACCAACAATAGGAAAACATTCTATACAAATTTAACACCCTACGGGGATGGGAGTAGGAGCAGGAGCAGGGGTAGGAGTAGGAGCAGAAGTAGGAGTCCGGGGCATCGCAGGAGCCAGTGCAGCAGTTGGCCTTTGCTGGACCTTTTGGCCTGTTGTAACACCTTTTGATTTACGTGCACCGCTCGTGGGCCATAAAACAAAGTTAGAACCTTTCGCAGCCAGAGACGAGTGAGCCGACACTGCTCTGATCTATGTCCGAGTGTGTTCCTAGAGCTCTCTATCTCTCTCTCTTTCTGGGCTCATGTCACGCGGCAGGGCGCCGCCGTCTGTGCGAAAAAAAAAAAAAAAAACAAAGAAGGAGAACAAAAATTGCTGAGGGCATAATAAAAACGTCATGTCCTTGTGCAAGCCTCTAGTTGTGTGTGTGGCCAAGCCGAGGGGATCGGGCCAGGACTTTGGACCAGGTCCAAAAGGTGCTAACTGCGGCTGGCCTGATATTTTTGTGTGTGTGTTGTTTCTCTGACTTTATTGTCTGTCATTTTTGCCAGCCAACCAACAAACTGACTATCTCTACCCCTCCCTCACTCCCCTGCCTCCCTCCACAGTGTGCCGTTCTTTTGTTTTATTGTTTTTTGCGCGTCATTATTTCTACTTTAACGTTGTTTGTTTTTCTCAGCTCAACTCGCTACGGTTCAGTTCAGTTCGGTTCGGTTTAGTTTTCTGCAGCTTGGCTAGGAAGTCTTCTAGGCCTCATGGGCTCAAGGGCTGTGTTTGCTCTGACATTGAGTGACATTGCAGTGCAACTGTCCATTTTCGGTGTCTCAGTATTTCATCTCTCTCCCTTTCTGGGTTCTTCCACTCTGTCTGGTTTTGTGCCTGTTGCAGCTTTACCTTAATTAAGGCTTCAGGTGTAAAATGCTCATAAAATGGAGCGAGCGCCGCTGCCCGACAGCAAATTATGCGAACACACACCGAGCACACACACACACTCTGGGACCCTCCTTCAATACGAGCATTAAAAAAAAAGAAAAAAAAATATTGCAAATCGATTCGCTGGAAAACAAGACTTGAATTGTTGCACTGCCTCGTGCTGCATGATGATTAAGCAGCTTGTGGCAGGTTGTAAACTGAACTTTTTTACTATGTATTGTTGATAGAAGGTCCTAGTAACTAGCCTGTATTTTGCAAGAGAAAGTTAGGGCAGTAATATTCTTATTAGTCTCTTCTTATTCCCCTCTTTTACCAGTGGCAACTCTTTTTCTTGAGGCACAAACTGCTGTGTACGGTCAATGTCCTATCTTATCTTCTGTTGATAGAAGGTCCTAGAAGCTATTGTAGACTGCATTTTGGACGAGAACGTAATCTCAGTTTCCTGCTTGCTAGTCTCTTCTCAATCCATTCTTTCACCAGGCGCAACTCTCTCTCTCTCTCTCTCTCTGTAGCCACAAACTGCAGTCTGCTTTGTACGGTCAATGTCCTGCCTTAACTTCTCCAGTTCTTTTCGGACTTTTCGAATTTTGTTTTATGTGCTTAAGACGCCAGAACTGTTACCTGCCAATTGGTGCCAAGCCGACACAGCTTTGCGGTCTCGCGTCCCTTTAATAATGAGATAAGAAAACATTTTACGTTTCGGGAGCTTCTCGACTGCGAGGATAACTCTATTAAAAATTATTGAGAACATTATTTTACGGCCCTGAGCACAGATTGGAGCATTGATTGCTTTTGGCTGCGCAGCGGAAATCGCTTAATGGTATTCTTAGGAAACCATTTAGGACACAAAAACCTCCCCTAGGTGGTCCTGGTGTTCTGTTGCTGGTTACGTCAGTTGGTTACCCCGTTGCCTGAGCCGCGCAATTAACTGCTACAAATGATGTGCCAATTGTGTGCCATCAAATGCCTGCTTACCCTTCCCTTGAGCCAACATTTTCCCCCATTTTCCATTTCAACCTCCCCCCGCCCAGTGGCCAGGCAAATGGGCAATTACCCATGGCTACAAATGTTGCCCCCAGCAAGGTGTCGGCAGGCACGCATTGTCATTTAGTCAGACGAGCTCGAACACGAATGGCAAATGTGAATGTGAATACCTCAATTGGGGTATTCATGCTGTTCGTGATGCGACTGCGATGCATTCACTGTGGAAAATAACCTGATTTGGGCTAATGATACATAAACAACACGAGAAATGAAACCATTAGTTGAATGATTATAACATAAACAATCGATTATTATATTCGTTTATACATTACAGCAGAGCAAGGTCTGAGCAAGTGGGAAATTACACTTGTAATTGTCACTTTTATACAAAAACTGCGACTGCAGACGTTATTTAACACTGGCGCCGTGGTCATTAAGTTTATAAATCTGTTGAGAATTCTAAAGAAAAAAACCCCTAACTATTTTCAAAGATGTGACAACATAATTGTCCATCTCTAAGTCTTAATCGATCAACAACTGTGACTTGTGTCAACAGACACTACTCAACACTGGCGGCATTAGTATGCAGTTAAGTATTCTGAACAAAAGCAATTTTAAAATTTAATTCCCAGAGAGGACAACATAATTGTCACTTGTGCCTTATTCTATCCAAAAACTGTGACTCAAATCAACGGAAATTGCTCAACACTGGCGCCACGGCGACTTAAGCAGCTGAAGTCGACATCTAGCAGATATTCGCCAGCGTCGCGTGCAGCTTTTGCTTAAATATGTGGCTTATACAACCGACAGACACGCAATTCTGTTAACCGAAAAATCGACAAAAAGAGCCGAAACGAATAACGAAATGAGCCGACGGCCCCCTTTGGCCCATGGTCTGCCTCCTTCTCCCCCTTAAAAGTTGCCTAAATACACAAGTTTTTTTCTTTTATTTTCGTATGATTAAAAGAGCCATTTGCATGGCAAAGGAGGAAGGGGAAAGGGTAAAGGTGGAGCCAAAGAGTGCACTTGAAGCACGAAAATGTCGACCAAGACCCAGACCCAGCCCAAGTTCGAGTCATGCAACAAAATGTTGAAAGTTACCAAGGGCCCATAGAACGAGTATATGTGTAACCCTAACACCCGACACAGGTTATGAGATTACGGGAATTCAGAACTCAAACTCAAATTTGCATCACGCTGCACGCGATGTTGAAGACTTTACGTAATTGGGAAAGTGCCTGTGCAAGCAGAGGAGAGAAGAAATGGAGAACTGTGGAGAAATGTTGTCTCTTTTCCCTCTGTGAATGAATTGATTTATTTGCCACACAGACAAATTAATGCATTTCCGTTCTGGGCGCCCTCCCAGCTTGACTTTGACAGCTGACGCCGTCTAGCAAGTTGGTCAATCTGCCACAAATAGCTGGCTATAGTTTTCTTAAGTCTGTTTTTTTTTTTTTTTTTTATCTAGAAAGTTGTGACATTTTCTGTGACAGACTCTTTGTCATTCTTTGCCAATTCGTGGAAATAAGAGAGTATTTTTAATGTCTTATAAATGAAATGATTGAGTTAGTTCCAAGTGAAATTTCGGAATGAATATCTAAGTAGAAAAAATTCAGTTCAATTTATAATTTTATATCGTGTCATGCACCAAGTGGGAATATCTAGGTAGCATAAATGTTATTCAATTTTGAATTTTATATCATATCATGCTCTTTATATTTCTTCAATTAGTACTAGTTTGTTTTATAATTGAAGGAAAATCTCTAACAACTACAGCAGCCCTTTTGATCATGCAATGATGATGATCAGGCGCAGTCAAGTGGCTGCCCCTGCTCAACTTTCAGGCTTCTGGTGCGCGCAGCACACTTCAAGTCATTAAATTGTACATTTTACGAGTCTTCGGCAGTTAGACAAACCAGAACATAACCGATCAGAACGAACAGAACCTGCAACGTGAGCCTCAACCTGAGCTCAGTGGGGTTTGGGGCCATTAAAGAAATGCCGCTTTCATGGTCCCGGCGCTGGGATGAAAACAAAACGCCGCCGATCGGCGACTGATCAACGGCGCAATAAATTCATCAAACAAATATCGGTGGCCATAATCGACATGAATATTAAAACCACAAAACTATAATCAGTGCGATATGATCGCTCGTCTGTGCTGTTGCCCGGCCCCGGCAAACATATCAATCTCAATCTCATGTAGAACGTTCAACGGATCAACGATCCCAGCAGCCGCCACCGCCACCGTGGACCCTTTTTGGGCCATTAACTGACTGCAGACGACCTAATGGACATGATCTTTCGTCACTCCCAGCAACAACGAAGCGAAGCGAATGCACCTTTTTATACATTTCTAAGCAGCCCCGCCCTACCCTACTCTCTCTCTCTCTATCCCTCAGTTTCCGTTACCTGGCGTAGGTTTGATCTTGATCTTGTGGCTCGTCGACGTCTGTGTCGCATGTTCTTGATCCCTAAATACCCTTTAAATCGTACGTAATTCCCTGCACGGCATTTATCATCGTTATTATCAGGCTGAACAAATGCTCGCCGGACACTTTCGAGTCCTATGAATAATTTGTGCGCTGATCAGATAGGAATTTCGAGTGTTGATCGCGACAGATGCCAGCCACATATATCACTTGGGTCTAAAGAGGAATGCGGATAAAATTTAAATTGATGCGAGTTGGAAATGTGGAGAGTTTAGATTTGGAAGTAAATGTTATATAAAATAGAGAATATATTGGAAAAACTTGGCGAATTCTTGCACTTCAATTGATTTTCAAGACGTTCTATGACATTAAAACTATACTGCCCCTTGGAACTTCTTTCTCACGCCCCAAATCGAAATGATTTCTAAGAACTTTTGATTTCAATGCACATTGACTAGCCTGAGACTGGATCTCAGCTCCTTTGTCAGGTGCTTGGGCTGAAGTGCGTAATTGCTGACAAGGCAGCTCCTGCTAGTTCGAACTGTTTGGAGATTACCAATAGAAAAGCGAAGCGAATCGAAGAGGAGAAGTGGAAGAAAGCAGAGAGAGAGGGCTTTGAAGCCAAGCCGAAGTCCCAAGCCAGACGCATTGTTATTCAAATTTTAGGGCACACAGAGAGAGACAGAGAGAGAGAGAAAAGGAGAGAAAGGGAGAGCATTAAGGAGAGAGAAGAAGAGAGACATACTTGAGTGTGGCACGGTAGTGAGGCGGGAATTCGAAAATGGAATGGGAATGGAAATCGGGAATGGGCAGCGGTGTTGAGAATGGGAAAACTACATCAAATTGGCGCTTAAATATTTTCCTAGCACAACTGTGGGAAACAATAATATTGAAACAGAGATGGGAAGAGAGCAAGAAGAGGAGAGAGGAAAGAGGCAACAAAAAAGCGCGTTTGCTTTTACCTTCTTTTACTTAAACTGTAAACTTGAAATGGCCACTTGAGTTTTGAAGCGTTAAGTGGAAATCAATGGCGGTGCTCGGTCTTGGGACTCTGTCGTTCGACTGTCGTTCGGGATCGTGTTGGTAGAGAAAGATCGAGTGAAGCAATTGACCAAAAACTGTCGAACTGACGATCGGCAAGCGGTACACTTGTTCAGCTTTGTTGTTGACCATGTTTTGCCCCTAGACGAGCCGAGCGCGGTAGGTAACCAGAAATGCACTAGAAGTAGGGGCAGCAGGAGGAGTTCAACAAAAAGAAGAAGATGATGATGAAGAAAAAAGAGTGAGAGCGAGAAGAATTTTGTTTTCTGCTGACATTTGTTGTTGTTGTCGTCGGCGTCTCTTGGAAATTTGTTTGTGCGCAACGGAAATGCATTTATTTGTCCACAACTTGGACGGCGTTTAATGAAGTGACCGCCTCTTGCCCCCTTTACCCCTTTCCCCCGCTCCCCTCTGCATACCAGTCTCTCTCTCCGTCTCTCTCTTCGTCTCTTTCTGTGTCCACTCTGCCACTGTCGGGGCGTTAATTGATGAATCTGCAGCAGGTTCAATGAATACACTACGACTTAGCCTGGCCTGGGCATGTGCTATTTCTGGGAATTTTCACGGCATGATTTCCTTTCTACAAGCAGCCTCTCTTTCGGCTTTTCATGTTAAACACATCTATTTAGATTTTAATGATGTTTGTAATGATGGTGCTAAATATTTCCCACATCATATTATCACCTCAACTCAGCTTAGCTGAACTCAACTCAGCTCAGATCATTGAGTAAAATTTGGTTGGTTCTTTAAGGTCGTTAGGTTTTTGATATAGCGATGCGATAGCTCCAATATTTATTTGGCTGACATTGAGACCAACTGGAAGTCTATGTAGTATTTAGTTCTCTATCGCATAATAAAGGCTAAATCAATAAATAATAAACAAAGGTCAGATACTGGGCAAACAATGCGAGGGGCTCGAATTACATAAAACGCAATTTAATCGAATTACATAAATAAACTAGAATGTGATTTACAACAGTTGGACTTGAGATTATACTCACTTGAAAAGGGGGAAAGCCACACAACTGATTGGTCTAGGCCCACCTGGGCTCTTCTATTCGAACGATTGGACTTTGGTTTCGATATCAGACCTATATACCTATGATTCGCCACCAGTTATGACCCTTTTGAAAGTAAATCTGGGTCATCGTTGACCCTTTCATTCAACAGATCTTGAGCGATGCTCATGCGACGGTTCTTTTGGTCAAAACGTAGCGAAAAATCGCCGAGCAGGCAATACACTTAAAACCTTTACGCCTCTCATAACCAAACAAAAAATGCTGTACACTTGAAACTTGGTACAGATGTTCGGGAAGAGTGTACCAACATAAGATACGATCAGGAAATGTGCATTAACTGTGATACATTCAACTATTATCATATTACACATGTTAATTCTAAACATATAGAATGGTATATTGACTTTTCGGAACTGAATTCTCTAACTTCTTATGACTTTTGATTGATCGCTGGCGCTGCGGCCTTGCCGACAATGCTAAACAGTTTTAATGAACTACAGGGCAAACAAAGCGCCGCATTGAAGTCCATTTTGAAAGTACATGAAACTGCGCAGGGCTCGGCGCCCCCATCTTTTGGGGCCTTGCGAGCCCCGAAATCCCAAGGCAGATGTCTGTTGCTATAAAACAATGATCGCTTGGGAACGAGAAACTACCCGTTTACCCGGCGCAAACCCTTCTCTATTTGATCAAGAAATTAACAGATTCCCAACTTGTTATATGCGCAGCGAGCATGCCTCTCCCCCCTCCCTCTTCCTCTTTCTCTCTCTGTCTGTTGTTGAGGGTGAGGTGTTGATTGGGCAACGCCCTGGACACCAGACGATGTTGCCACAGTCGTGAGGGCAGGGGGAGGCGTAGAATATGTAGAAACGATTGCGTTCTTAAATTTATGAGCGCACATGATGAGCTATAAAATGTTTTATAGCCGAGGGCTCTAGTTCTACCTATGCTACCCTTTCGCATGTGGCATGTGGCATGTACCACACGACCTCAACAATTTTCACCGAGTCTCAGGCATTTTTCCCGTTTGTCTCGAATTAAATCATGTGATTTATTGACGGTCTCTCAATGGGAAAACTCTTCGCTCGTTTGCGGTCTGCGTCCTGCTGCCAACTGCGGGAAGGGTGGAGTTTGAGAGGGAAAAAAGGGGGCGAAGTTAGTGAAAGTGCTGGGCAACCAATTGATTGAAATGTCAAGATTCATTAGCCACGCGGCGCTTGATTGCATTGCACATAGTACAGGGGCGGTTCAGCGGGCAAGCGGGCAAGATTACAATCGGCAAATTCAACATAAGCAAAGCAATAAACAATATATATATATAGCGAGTCTATTGTATAACCCCTGTTCTCCCTGTTCTCTGTTTTCCCCTATTTACACAGTTGTTTCAATAATTCCTCAAAAACTTGAAAAACATTTGCAGCCTTGAGCCCTGCGTGGGGAATACCCAAAATAATGCTGACAAACAAGTGAATCTCTGGTTAAACCCACAGCCACAGGCTTATAAAGGTGCCTTATTTTATTCATGACACCTTCTACATAATCCCGAGCTACCTGCGTGCCATGCAAATGAATGAAATGCCGAGGAAAATTGTGAAAATTCTCAGTTACTTCGCGCTGGGCGTGCAAATTGACAAAGGAACTTTTCGCACATTAGGGCAGCAGCACTACACAAACACACACACGCACACACACACACAAGTGTTTAAAGGTCCTTTTTGCACCTGTTGTTTTGAATTTGCCGTGCTGCTTGAGAAACTGTGAGGAAAAACAAAGGCTGAACATTTAAGGTACTGCTGTGAGTGTAGCTCGTGCTGCCCGCAACCCTCAACCCTCGTTCCCGATCCTCGACTTGGGACAGCTGCAGCCTCTAATTAGCCATGGTCATATTTAGCTGTTGTTGTTGTGCGGGCTGTGTGTGCGTGTGTGTGGATTTTGTGCGGGCTCAGCAATGGGCTGACAGTTGCTGCTGCCGCCGCTGCTGCTGCTGCTGCTTGTTGCGGCCTGCCGACAAAGTCCAGTGAAAGTTGACTCGCATCGTTGCGAATTTTTATTAGTTTTAGTCGACAGTGAGTGCAATAAATTTCGCACTTTATGCGGTGTCTGAAGCCTGCTCTACTAATCTGAAAATTGCATCGACTCGCAGCGATAGATAAACGATATATACATATATTCTTTGAGAGTACTGAAGTGGTATAAAAAAGTAAAGATCTCGAAACAATTTGCTGAAGTTTGAGCGGAGCAAGAATTGCATAATTTGTGATCTATTCAAGCTAAGAAATTGCAAAGGAATTCAGAAATGTACACAGCTTGCAACGTTATTCATTATTTGGGAGGCTTATTAACTCATTCATAACTCAGGCGACAGCTACTGTTCGAATTAGGTATTCACTCGAGACTCGAGAGCACATTTCCTTAAGCCATTCATAACTCATACTTACGAAGTGACTGTGACAGTTCAGGCATGGAATGTGTTCAGTTCTCCAGCCTACCAGAGATAGATGTATGTAAATGAGAGACTCCAACACGTTTGCAACATTGTTACTAACGGGAATAAGTATTGAACTGAGTGTTATTCTAAGTAAGGTTGGAAATGGAATCACTTGAATTGTTCGATTTGTTTGGGGCATGAAGAACATTTTATATGATGTGTATGTGATGGCATTTCCTGCAGATGTGTTGATAAACAAAGCAAGTGAGAGGGAGGGAAAGGCAGGAGAGAATGCAATTGAAGAATGTGTAACAGGGGCACTTGAGACTTGGGAAGTCGGGCTTGTTGTGGCTCTATTATTATTTGGTTTGTTTGGTCTTAGTAAATTTATTGGCTACTTACGTATCTGTGAAATGTCTGTCACTGAGACTGTTCCTTCCGCAGCTAGGTGTATGGCTTTGTTGTGTGCACACTGTGACATTATTACGTAATCTTCTACTGTACATAATGCACCTGAAATCACCACCTGAAATGAGAGAGAGACGTGATGAACAAAGAGGCAGAAAGAGAGAGGGGGACAGAGGGAAAGTTTCATATAGTTTTCTTATCGCTATCGCATGCGTATCTCTAACAGCCAATCAATATTGTATCTAACAGATACAAAGCACACACAAAACCTAAATTGCATACCAGTGTTTACACCTTGTCGCACAACTATTCAACGCGCCTTTTTATGAAGCCCCCCTGTACCTACCCCCCTTTTACACCTCTACCCTTCAACCCATTGGGTAGCTCGGTAGTTGGTAATTTATCATGTTTGATTAGTTGTCTCCTTTCGACACATTTTATTACAATCATTCATAATCGGCGCCTGTGATTTAATGAATTTATTGTTGCTTCCTCCCCTCTCTCCCCTCGTTTCCTCTTTGCTTTTATTATTGCACTAGGTCAGGTCGTAAATCAGACTGCAACAGCTTAGACCTTTATGGCTTATACTAAATCTATCGCGTCGCTTCTTCGCTGCTAATTCCGCAAATTACGTGATCGATTCAATTCAATTATTTTAGTGCTATCAGTGATTTTTAGTCGCAGTTTGTGGCTTTTATTATCTCTTAATTTATTGTTTTATGGATTGAAATATTTGCTTTACAAACTGTTCCAGACTATTCCGATTTGGCACAACTTGATCCAATACCTTTTGTTATATGAGTTCGCTTGTCTTATCTGCTGCTGTCTAGGTCTTTATTTGCCCCTTGACGAGGCGCCACAACTGAACCTTTCAATGACAGACCACCCAATGTTTCTTCAGGGCCCCTTGAGATTGAACATGCAGCCTCATTCACAAGTAGAGGCCACAAATTAGTCGCAACTTCCTCAAATACTCGAAACAAACTCAAGAAAAACTGTTACCAAAACTGGAAAACTGAGAAACGAGACCCATTGAAATCTTATCAAAAGCCGCTCGCACACGCTTTGTAATGTGTCCCCCCACTATCGCTACTCTTTCTCCCTCCCCCTCCTCTTCTTCTTCTTTCCTTGCTCCATCTACCTTAGCTGGAAATTTATGCTCCACATAACCTCGTTTCATTCTCGCCGAGTGCTGAGTTTTTCCCAAGCGTAGTTAACGCTGCTACTTCAACTTAGTTCGAGATATTCCTACAAAGGAGAGGGGCGGAGGGGGTGTGCGGGTGGTAAAACGCATTATTTTGTAATTATCGACAGAGTTCTAATAAATAAAGCGAACGAAGCAAGACAAGAACAGCAACAACAACAACAACAACAAACGTTGCAAGGCCCTGTTATAATTTTGTTTTTCTTGATTTTTTTTTGGGTTGATGAAATTATGAATGAAGATAAGGTATGCCACAAGCTTGAATGGGTGTGTGGGTGTGTAAGTGAGTGTGTGTGAGTGTTAGTTGTTGTGTTTGAACAGCAAGTGCTTGGCAATACTGTTGTTGTTGTTGCTGCTGCTGCAGTTGTTGATGGATCTGCTTAGCATATTAGCAAGTTTACTAACTTCAAACTAAAGCACTGCAGAACAGGCTTTATCTCTTGTATTTAAGGCATATCTTAAAAAAAGCTTTGCTTTAACTAGTTACAGGGTATCTTAGTAGAAGGTTGTGCCTTTACTTTTAGTTATTGGTTTGCAATTTCGAGCGTGTCTAATGCGAATTTTCACGCAGATTCCTAACATTTTCGCAAGTGCGCAAAGAAATTGCCGTAAGATTCGTTCACATTGTGGAATTTCGTCATCAAAGTCAACTAGGAATGTGACTTGACTAACTATATACCAACTATATACTAAAGAGATATGTTAAGAGTTACTTTGTGTACTTGTAATGGTAAAGGATGTATTATGATTAATGTTTATGATATGTTAACAGTTTCCTTAGTTTGCACCCATGTCAAGTAAAAGCCACAGCACTTCCTTAGCAAATACCCTGCAAAAAAGCATTTCGCATAGGGTATACCACCCTTGGCCCATACTCACAATAAAAAAGAGCAGTCTTTTTAACTGATTCGACATTCATTCGGCGATTAATGTACATAATTTTAAGCCATTTACTGCCGTAATCGTGCAGTAAACTAAAACTCCAACGTCGTCGTCCTGTCTATCCTCACTGTCCCTCTACCTGGGCGCGCTGACATTGAGGGCGTTTGTGGGCGTGGTAAATCAATGTTGTGATCGAAGAAGAAGTATTTCCTTAGATTTCACTTGTATAAATGTTGCCAATTTTGATTGATGTGAGCCAAAAATGAACAACAACAAATGTAGTTTGGCTAATTCAAAATTCGCGCACACACACACTCGACACACACGCACACACTCGCGGCATTTTTGGCACTAACATTTCGTGCGATTGGCAAATGACAAATCGAATGAGGCGACTGGCGATACGCGACGGCACTTCCGTTTCCGTTTTAAACGACGACGACAACAACAACAAAAACAACAGCAACACTGCCGTCAAAATATTTCAGCACGTTTTCTCACGTTTTGCACTTCGATTTAATTTTGTTTTTATTTTTATTTTTATATTTTTGTTTTGTTTTGGCTTGATATTTAGCTTTAATTTGGCCTTTGGGCTAACGGTAAATGGGCGAGAAATCGCATGTGTATATTTGTGAATCTGTGGAAACAGTGGAAACTCTGTGTGGCTCGCAGAGTTGAACGTCTTTGCAGGGCGATTGAATTATCGAGACTAACCGAAACGAAACGTGCGACATTTTTTGTTGCTGTTGCTCTTTGGCTCTGGCTGTTGCCGCTGTGTTGCTGCTGTTGTTGTTGTAGTTGTTGTTGTTGCTGTTGCTGCTGCTGTTGTTGTTGCTGGATACGGATACACGGCCAACATTGGCAGCGGCAGCGACTGCGACTGCGAGCTGCGCTGCACAGCAAACATGTTGCATGTCGAACCTGCGCACGAGCCACCAAGCGAGTCCTATTCAAATTGCATGCTATATATGCTATAGGTGCTCAGTCCAAGTGCAAGTTGGTGCAGAAATATGATAATATATGATACAAAATAGAAAAATAATGCACATTCCTGTATTAACAAACATATATCACGAACTTATAGCAGAAGAACAATTTGTTCTTTCTTGAACATTCATTTAGCATAGAACTTTTAAAATAGTGTTAAGTAATGTAAAAGTGTACTGTACTGTTGTCTAACAGCACTGAGTTCTATTTAATATACCCACTAAAATGTTATATACCTATCAACTGCACAACTTAACTACCCTACAACGCGCATTTGTTTACAAATCCGTTTTATAGCATGCGATAAAAGCAGCGAACGTGGCGTGCGCGCTGTTAGCTAACAGCGGCTGCACATCGAACCTGTTGTTTGAACTGTTAGCAGCGGCCAACACTGTTATCGTTGCGAGTTTGGGCAATGCTGTTAGATAAAATGTGAAACCTTCAATGAGAAGGCAATAAGGGAAAGACATGAAGGAAGAAGTTTGACTAGGCGGATATATTTGAATTGAATGTTGCAAATTTTATAAAATGAATATTTTTAATGATTTTTCTGTTGTTGTATGGGGAATATACATATATATGTGCTATAAATGTATGAGATTTATTAAATATTTGATTTTTATCTCAATAAGAATTATAATTATATCTTTATATATGAAGTAAGAGATTTATGTTGAAAAAATTTATATTATTAAAATACAATTTCAAACATTTCGTCATATTCAAATAATGAATTTTATTGATTTAAGAAATCTTAAGAAAATGGAATAAACAAGTATAATAATATATTATTAAATTTTTCCTTATATTATTCCCCTAAACTATTCCCAAAGCTTGACAAATTTCAGCGATTATTTCACCAGCAATTCCAGCAAATGTTCCTCCTACACATCCTTCACTATTCACCATTCGTATCCTGTCCATTAACAGAGTGCTGTCAGTCGAAAGAGAAACAGGAGAAGATAATAAACTGGACACGCGTTCGCCATTAATGAGCTCAATAATGAAAATTGCAATAGTTCCGGGTGTCCATAAAAATCGGTTAACGCCCACGCAATAAAACTGGGAGCAACCCTCGGGGTGAGTGCGAGTGAGTGTGTGGCACAGTTTAAAGCGATTAGGGTCACAACAAAGGAGCGCAAAAGGGACTCAAGGAGGACCCCCATGCAGGACTTCCGTTTAGTCTGGGATAATGCCGAAAGTGGTTCGGGTTTCTGTCATGTCATGTGGGTGGCACCGCATGCGGAAGTTGCCCAAAAACTGCTAGCGAATTGATTCAACGTTGATTGACAATGCCCGAGGGGCAGTCGGCGAGGGGAGGGGCCTGGCAAGAAGTGTTAGGTGCGGCCAACTGTCAATCGATTCAAATTCATCGACATGGACATCGCATGTCCGTCCCCATCTTCATTGTTCAGCGCACAATGGCGATTTATGCTCCTGCGACTGAGACTCCTTCCCGTTCCCCTTCCCCCTGCTGTACCCCCTTTGTGCGCGACGTCCTTGTAATCCTCGATAATGGGCTATTGTCAGCGCGACTGATGCTTGACGCCTGTGACGCGTCCGTTGATTGGTGACGCACACTGTAACAAGCCGAGGCAGGGCAAGCAGTGAGAGAGAGAGGGGGGGGGGATCTGTTTGTGTGTGTATTGGTCTGGGGATTCGTATTGGATTACCCATTGCTGTAGCAATTAAGCAAAGAGTCTCTTGTAAGCGCATTACGAGCCTGATTGGTGGATTACTTTCTGCAGGCACTGTAGTTGATTGAAGCGTGCGAATCGGGCAAGCATTTGCTGCTTAATATATACGCATTTTAATACCATTAATTACATTTATCGATCCATCACGCTGTGGTCAGTTACAGTGATCCCTCAAACTATCGATAGTCCAAGGCGAAACGATCAATCGAGTATTCTATTATCTAATTACAGGTGAAACGACACGCCCCCCAGGCAACTCCGACTCGAGGTGAGTAATGCGAATCAAGATACGCGATTGCGTATAATTAATTTCCCAATTTATGCTACAGTTTCATGCGCTCTCTATGCACTCTGTCTCTGTCGCCCGCCCGTGGCGCACTGATAACCGATAACTGTTAATCGCAATCCATCACTGTGCGTGACTCACAGAGTTGCCTGGATTGGGCATTCCATTGAGAGAACTCTGGCGATATTATCGTGATACTGTTAACTCATTCCTGAGCTGTTACCAGGTGGCAAGCGAGAGAGAGAGTGAGATGGAGAGAGTGGAATATTGCCAAGTCATGGACTGACCCAACTGACTTATCGCTGTGACGTCACAAGAATGTACGCACAAATTGAACAACTCAGATTAGATAGACAAACCTAACCAAAACACGCTAACTTCTATGGGGTTGCCAACTGACAGTCCCTTGGAATGCCAATGCGCCACTTGAGAAAAATTAATCACGTCGATGTTGCAAGCTCCGATATCGATATTTTATAGAGTGCTCCAGATTTGCGGGGGGTTTTGCTCTGGCATTGCAGCAATTTTAAACCTTTTTCATCAGTAGAATCGCACGTGTGTAGACTAATTTTAGCTATCAAAGTACGGTTCAGAGTCCATTATAATCGAACTCTTCAACTCGAAGTCTCTTGTCTCGGCCCTTTGCCAAAACAAATAGAAGCGATCCTTATCGTAAACCTCTCAGACGATCTGAAGTCTCAGTAAACAGTTAAGATAATTTCAATTAGATGTATTTAGCCAACGGTAAACGTATCCCAGGGATTTGGATTGGACAAACATATTCGAGTACTGCAAAATTGCCGATTACTTTTTCCAGGAATGCGAAGAGCTTGAAAGGCTTCTTGACTAGTGGCGCAATTTGAAGTATTGGAAATGTTTAACGAAGCACATTATCTTTTAATTGTATTGGTATTATTGTTCAGAGATTGTTGGGTATTTGAAACAGGGTGAGGTTTGTATGGTAGATCGTTTAATACATATACATACTATACATTTATATCGGGAATTCACGATTGATTGCTGAAATATCTGACTATTGTTTTTGTATAAGATATTTTAATTATTTTAGAACATTATAGATTTGAAAAGAGTTGATGGTAAATTCTTTGGGTTGTGTTTCTTATTTTATTTATTTATTTTTATCATCATTATTATAATTTTATAACTATTATAATTATTATTTTTTCTTATTGTTATTATTATTATTATTTATTTCTATTTTATTAAAAAATTGCGAAGAATTCTAAGAAGTATTTCATGTTGACCTTCGCAATCGTTTACAGTGTTTGTAACATGATAAATATGACGATCTGGCAGCACTAAAATTACCAATAACCGTTCCATTTACTTATTTGCAAATATATCAATCTACAAGTGTTATCGATAAACTTTTAATCATCGAAAAATAATTTTCTTTTAATCAGTAATTAAAGCTCTTTATACAATCTAAACTTAATCTCAGTAAATCTCAAAATCACTGCAAAACTTAAAGACAAGAAATCCAAATCTCATTAAAAATAAATCGAAAATAATACTAACAGCAACAACACTACTAACTCCATCAACAACCACAGCAACAACAGTCACTGCGGAATTGGTAGCCAAGCCCCTGCCACATTGGGTTTTCCAATTGGCCTCTTGACTTGCCGCCTTCGACACGTCACGTTTAACTTAACTCAACAATTTAATTGTGAGTATTTTAGTACTTTTGGCAACATTGTTAACATTCCGACGGCAACAACCACTTGAACCTTGTGACCGCATCAGGTGACCGCGATTAGCGCTGGGAGTTCGCCACGGCTAATCTCCGGAACTAAAATCTGCCAGTGGCGCCACGACTGCCTCGATTTGATTGATTGATTGCCTCGCGCTGCATGTGGCGAACTTTGGACCCACCCGCACTGATTGTAATTACAACAAATATTAAGAAGAGGCGAAGTTGTGAAATTGATAACATAAGTGATTGCTGAACTGATTTGCTTTGCTTGACTTGCGCAAAATACTTTGAAGATGACAAATAGCAAGAGGTATTTCGACACACCCGTTAGAGGTACCCACTATACGTAGGCCTTAGGCCTGTTTAGTTGGAATTCTTTGTAACATTCCACAGGTTCGATAAACATGTCAAATTGCTATCAATTAAACAAAGAAATATTTGAATTCTTTTATTTTGTTTTGTGGGCCCGCCCGAATTTTGGAATTCCCGAAAGTTCAAACAATAATCGTATATTCAATATAGAGATATCAGTAAATTGAGTCGAACACGCGTCAAGTGTTGCCTTCTCTCTTTCTCACTCTCTTTCTCCATCTGCAAACTTCCTTAATAACATGAGAATTGGAACTTTTATAATCAAATTGGATGCCTTCTTTTATTTAACTATTTCTTCACCAGATCACATTTATTTGCTGCTTACTTTTATAGCACAATTTTAGGTGTGTTTTGCGTACTATAAAATCACCAGACATGACAAAAATTGTGCCATAAATAAGCCGAGAGCACTGCCCAACATATGCTAAGCTCTGTTTTCCGTCCGCAGTCCCTTCAATTCTCCCTCTCATATCTATGCCGAGTTCATTGTATTCTCGCCAAAAGGAATCCAGCTGGCTACGTCTCTACCTCTGCTCATCCTTATCAGCTACGAAGCGCCAAGCTTAATGCTTATTTATAACGGTACCGCGATGCGATGCGATTGTGTGAGGTTCTGTGCAGATTTATGGCCAAAGACGCGGCCTAATTGAAATCGTAAAGATTGCGCGCTCGAGCAAATCAAATCAAAACAAATCGTAAATAAATCTGAAATTATTTCCAATTCACGTACCAAAATACCAGACTATATATATCAGTATATCTCCCATTTATATATATGTATATTGTGTATATTTGTGTGCTGTAAGCTGGGCGGAATTCCAATTCCATTTGGCCATTTGCACTTGACAATACAGGCGAATCGGAGCGGGCTATCGGCCACGTTTGATGTGGCATCCACTTGCATTGAACTTTGGAATCGCATCGTATATTACGCGGGACAGCTGACTTATCGATACCACGTAGGTAGAGTGAGGGGCTGAGGGGTTGAGGGGCTGTCTACGCCTCTTCTGTGGCCCCACTTGAGTTGGCCATTTCCGCGGGCGAAGCTAATGAGCATTAATTGATTTCAAATGCCTTAGTGGGCGCACTTGACGAGGGCCCTGATTTACGATACGATACGATAATTACACGCAGGCACACGCATACACAAACATGCATACACTCACACATGTGCACGTGCAGTAAAATACGATACATTGTGGACAGGATTCTGCGGTTTCCTGGGCACGTGTGCGTCCATTTGTTGTTGCACTTTTGTTTTTTGGGCGCGTAATGTAATCACAAAGCGTCGACAAACAACGACGGCTGCAACCGCAAAGTCAACAAAATACCCAACACACACATGTATGCACACACGCACATGTATCTAGATACATGTGTATCTACAATGCGCTCGTATGCGTTTTTGGCGTGTGGCCAGCGCCAGTGCCTTCGGGCCAATTCGTGTTTAACAAGTAATAAAAGTGATTAAAGCAAATCTAAACGCTTGTTTCACGTCGACTTTGTTAATTACACTCGACTCGTTAGGGGGAGGAGTCGAGGAGGGGTAGAGAGGGGGTGGGCAACTCCATTTGTTAATCAAAATATCGCTGAGCCATGCAAAATGCAAATGTAGCAAGGCAATCAATAGAACCGGAAGCCAAGGCATGCGGACGGCGCTTTGATTTGCTTGTTTAAGTAATTACATAATGCGAAATTGAAGTGCCACACCCACACGCCCACACTACAGTGGAGCAAATACAGTGGCACTGTAATCAACATTCTCTCAAGTATTTTAAAAATCATTTAAAACGAATTTTATTTGCAAAATTAAGCACTTCTTTCCACTGTGCCACTGTGCAGGTGGACTTGAAGGTCCATTTGGGGCGTGCCACACACCCTCGTGTTGCATGTCGTGCTGTGGCATGTTCCTCATACCCTGCAACGCGTTGTTTTTTTGGCCTTTTGGCATTTTCAGTTGCCATTTTCTAGCGGAAATGTGCGCCAAAATGTTTGCGTGCCGTGCCCAGTTAGTGTGTGTGCGAGTGTATGTGTGTGTGCGTTTCATGTAGCTTGAAATATTTGAAATTTAAGTAGAAAAAAATATGCTAGAGGGAGGGTGAGAAAGGGGAAGGAGAAAGGGCAACGCAGAGGCCGCCCGCGTGCAAATGGCGCCGGCAAATGCGTTCATTGAACTGCCAAGAAATGCAATAAAAGCTAGGGAGAGAAAGAGACAGGAATAAAGAGAGAGAGCGAGAGCAAAATCTAGAATAGCTGAAAGGAAAATAAATACGTTGAAAAGTCGTCGCCAAGACAAACAGACAGCAGCGTGTGGCGGATTTATAGCCAAGCCGGAGCCGCAGTCAGAGCTGGGCCACCTCGTCCTCGTCCTCTGCAGCGTCTCAATGTCTTGTGCGGAAGCGGAAAGACGCACAACTTGCGTCTTGTGGACGACCGCAGAACGTAGCTGCGAAGGAAGCTGTCAAAAGGCTGGCAACCCCTTAAGGGCTGCCAAAAAAACGGAAGCGAATTATGTTTGCCTTATGCGAAAAGGGTCCAAGTTGTCGTCGCCGTCGTCGTCGCTGTCTCTGTTTGTCGTCTGGGGGGTGAAATTGATATGCAGATGCACAATGTGAGCCACACAATGCTGTGGCAAGTATCTGTATCTGTGCCTTGTGCCTGTGCCTGCCTAATGTGGCGAGAATTTAATATTTTAACAAGCGGTGCAGGGTATCAATTTTGTCTTTTATTGCTTCACATTACTCACAACCGAATGGGCAAAGTTATTGCGGGCGATTGCATAAGCGGCACAACATGGCGTATTATTAATATTCCCTTGTCTTCCTCTCTCCTTTGAACAAATTGATCGAAAAAAGACCATAATAATCATTATTATTATCGAGCCAGAGCACTTGAAGTTGACCCGTGTGTGTGGAGGCAAGTGGAGGAGGTTGAGGGTTTCCTTCCCCTGATGGTTACCCATTAGCTTGAGCAAGCAGCGCAATTTGAGGACATAAAAAGAAATTCCTTGGCTGTTGTGAAACTGTTTTATTGCTCTAATGTGTTAGATTGTTTATCCATGGGATATGCGCCCTGAAAGTATGCTACGGTAGTTTTTCTTTGCCACATTTCGAGAGAAAATATTAAAAAAAAAAATTATGAGCGATTTTCATTGAGAACGTTTATATATTTAATATATTCTCTTTGGGTCAATCAATAATAAGTTTCCTCTGCATTATTTCCCTCTGCTACGTGTATCTCTACCATCTTTTTTACTAATTCTCTGCGACTGTTTCTTATCAAAGGTCATTAGTTTAAATAAAAACTTGGTATCACAACTTATTTCCCGCTAATTTATAGCCAAATATAAATTTCATAATTATTTTTGTCCCATTATCAGTGAGCTGGGATGGCGCAGCTGCTATGACGACGTCACAATTGTATCAGTGGCTATCTGGGCTCTATTTCCTTTAGAGTTGTTTGAACAATTGACACTGCTGGCTGGCTTTGAATCAAAGCTGTCAATCATTTCTCTTTGATGTGGAAAGTGAGAGTGAGAGATTTTGTTGTCACTCTGCTTTTTGGGCAGCAGAAACATTTCAATTCCCTCAGCGACAGCGTCAAGCTGCCTTACTTAGTCGACGATGTTTGATTGTTTCCAGTGAATCGGTCGAATGGAAGCCAACTCAAGGTTGCACCATATCGACTGGGTTAGGAAGTGACTGGGACTGAGAGGTTGTCAGGGTAGTCTGTCTGCCATCGTGAGTAGGCAAATTCAAAAAAGGAAGGTGTGTTGGCTATGATATTGTGCAATGAGAAACTGAGAAAGCTTTTGCTTAAGCAGCTTGCAGCTTTAATGCGCTTTAAGCTATTTTTTAAAGCATGAGAAGTCATCTAGTCACCAGAAAAACTGATATTATATTATGGATATGGAATTAAGAAAGCTTTTTCTATAGCTTTTAAGAGCTTTCAGCTTTTTTTGCAGCGTGGTATTTCTTGATTTTATAGAATAAGTAATATAAGGAGCTTTGCTTAGGGCAAATTATGATGTTAAGGCTCTTTTAAAGCATAAGCACTAATCTTATAACTGAAATTGGCCTTCTTCTATAAGTTCTGTAGTAAAGCAAGCTTTTCTAAAGAAGCTTTGAGCTTAAAAGACCTTGGAACTGTTTTCTTAAAGCTAAAAATTCAACTTGTGGAGTAATTGATCTTGCATTGAGATCATGGAATTAAAAAAGCTTTTTCTGCAGCTTTAAAGAGCTTTTATGAATTTTGCAGCGAGGTAGATCTTCTTGTGCTTAAGGCAAATTATGATATTCAGGCTTTTTTAATGCATTAGAACTGATCTTATAATTGAAATAGATATTCTACTATTAATCTATCAGTTAAGAAAACTTATCTTAAGAAGCTTTCAGCTTTAAGGAGCTTTTAGCATCTTCAGCGCTGCTCTTGTTACCGAACTATTTAAGGTTATGTTTGGACTGTAGCAAATTTGATTAGGTCTCGATTAGGTTGTTGCGATCGGAATCTCTTAACAGGCAAAAAGTTGCCAAACTTGAAATTTGCAAAGTGTGGCAACAACAACAAGGTGTAAGTTCCGCTTTGGGGCTGAAAGGTGGGTGTGACTTGTGAGAGTGAGACAGAGAGATGGAGAGGAAGGGAGAGAGGTTAAAGCGAGCAAAAGAAAACAGTTTCGAACTGTGGCATGAGGCACGCCCTGCCTGGCAATTTGCAGCGCTTCGTTGCGCGTGAAAATTATGATTTTTTCGTTTTGGGAAAATCTCATTAAGTTAAAGGCTGGAAAAAGGATGCCGAGAGGCGATGCCAGTTTGAGCCATAAATATGGGTTATATGCAGGTAATTTGCATGCTGCTGCAGCTGTTGTTGTTGTTGCTGTTGTCGGCATTTGAGCCAAATTGAAAAGCTCAGTGACCGCCCGCGATAGCAACAACAACAACAAGAAGAGGGAGAAGTTTGTGGCAGGCAGAACTGTCCGCATGTTACGTAGTATTTTAATTAAGCGCACAATTTTTTATAGACCTTTCTTAATGGCGCACCATAAATTCTCGATCCACCTAGGGAATCCTTGGCACACACACATTCCAGGCGAATAAAATGCTCGGCGGGATCTGGCGGGATCATAAATGGAAAGTGAATTTTATGCGTTGCTTGTGGTAGACAAAGTTGTGAAACCGAAACGTTTCTGTTCTCTCGGTTCTGTATTAAAGTTCGATGTCGATAGCTTCATTGGTCTCCCTTCCCCATCTCCCTCCCCCTCCCTTAACTGGCCACGCCCCTTCGGGGGTCTGCTGTGCTATGAGGCAACTTTGTAGCCGCCTTCTTATCGATGCATGCGACTGATAAATGTTTGACACAGTGTGTGGCTTATTTGAGTTACTCTACGGTCTGCCTGCCTGCCACGCCCCCCCGCCCCCGCCACACTCTCTCTCTGTCCCCCCTGTTGTCGCTGTCCCCTGCGCTTCAGTCTCCACTCAGCGTGTCATTCACCCGACAACGGGCAATTGCAATTGAGTAGCTGTCAGTGTGAGTGCCAGTGAGTGCGAGTGAGTGTGTGAGTGCGAGTGTGAGTGTAGGTGTGAATGTGAGTAGTATCTGTATCTGGTAAATACGTTTTATGACCGACCATAGTACAAGCCGTTTAAGCTTTGCTTGTCCACACACTCACACACACTCATGCACTCACTCTCGCACACACACACACACTCGAAAATCACTCACACAGCCCATTCGCCTGTTTGAACAAGCAGTAACCGCTTCAGTTCAGCATTATGAATAAAAGGTAAACAACACATAAAGCCGCCACAGGTGCAAAGATATCGAGCAGATAAAACAGCGAAATCGTGTGACAAATGAATACATAGCGAACCATGTTCGATTATTCACAACACCTACATCCAATATATATTATATATATCTGTATCTGCAGCCTTGTGTATGATAGGTTGCATGAGAGTTATTTATTTATTTTTCAATGTGAAATATAGAACAGTATTAAATATCCATAAACAAGCTATTTATTTAAGTATTCAAACTTTATTCAAACAAACAGGCAGTCGGTTATGAAATATGAGTTTGTTTTTATTGTGAAATTCTAAACTGAATGGATAATTAACCACTTTATAGATTCCTGGAAATGATCATTAAATACTGCAACATCATTTTTATTCACTTTTGTTCATATTTATTTCATTGCTTAACATGATACAATAATAAATCATCAATTACATCAGGTATTCACATGCTGTTCTAGCAAACATGCACTCAAGTATGTTCAATATCGAATTCGATATATATTCAATATCGATATCCTATTTGATTATAAATAATCAATTAATTCAAACAAACAGTAACTCTGATTGAAATAATTTGAAAAACGAGTTGATAATCGATAAAACATAAAGTTCTCTATTAATGATCGCAGTAATCTATTAAATTAGACTAGAAAATCACCTTAATTCCAATGTGAAGCATGCTACAATAATAAATCATCAATTACATCAGACATTCTCATTTTCTTTAAACAAACATGCACTCAAATGCTGAATATATTCAATATCGATATCGATCTCTCAGTGATTCATTAGATTCCATCGAAAAAATTAGTTCAATAACAATTTGAATCACATTCATTCAGAACATGATTTAAAATGCAACAAACAATTAATTCATTCAAACTAACATTCACTAAAATGCGAAATAGTTTGTCAGAAGAATCAATTTTCGATAAATATTAAAATAATAATATATTAAATTCTACTGCAACATCATTTGCATTTGAAGTTCAATAACAATTTCAATCACATTCATTAACAATAAGATTCAATATTAATAAATTAACAATGAAATCAAACAAACATTCCCTCAGATATGAAATAGTTTGTCAGATGAATCAATAACCGATTAAACATAAAGTTCTCTATAAAATCTCACGATAATCCATTAAACTCCCCTGCAACAATCAGTGCATCACTTCGTTGCACATTCATTCACACTCATTATACTCACTGCTGCTGAGCACATTTTGCATTTCGCATGAGATTCAATTTTGTTTCGTTTACAGATTCAGATTCGAATTGCTCTGGTGTGGCATGATTTATTTGCATATGCAACATCGAAATGCACTCACCAGAGGCCCCAAAAAAATCGGGGCGACTTTTAAGTGGCCCGACGCACTCGAGTTGTGTCTGAGTTATTTCAGTGAGTTCGCTTGGGGTTTCAGTTCTCCTTTGTCCGAGCTGCATGTTTGCTGCCCCCAAACTGTCGCCAAGTGCTCCATTTCTCAGGCCCAGACCCAGTCGCAGGCCAGGCCAGGCGGGGCCACTTTGGTGTAAAGCTTATTAACGAAATTGTGTTTTCGTTTTGTTTTCTCTCTCTTACCCCCTCTCTGACTGTCTCTTTCTCTCGCACTCATTTCGTTTCTTTATTATCGCATTTAATGGATTTTTAATGAGTCTTAAGCGCAGCTTTTGACGGCATTTTAAAAGTGCAGTTTCATTATCTTTTAATCCTGTTTATAAGGGCGCCGCTGCAACTGCAAATGACGCTGTCAGTGAGAGAGTGCCCCCTTTCTCTGCTCCCAGCTCATCCTCCTTTTATTCTTTCATTCCTTTCTTCTCTTGCAACTTTTGCTGTCATTTCTCTTGTTAATTAATACAAATTTTCCACGTTATGTTTCAATATTGTATGTTATTTAATTGAATTTTATAATTCCTGTATTCTCTTTGGGTTCAAAGTCCAGTTTTTTCTTCAGAATATGCGTAGAATGAAAGTCGCATTAGTTGAAATTCGAAAACAATTCGAATGAGGCTCTTTATCAGTTCCGAATCGTTTGGGATTGTGAAGAGTTCTGGTCAGTTTGGAATATGATTGATTATGATCAGATAGCCAAGCAAATGGGGTAGGGGAATTGATAAATTAGGGCGCAAAGTTCAAGTGGGCATTACATAAGGCAACAGAACTAGCACCCTACCCTCCTCTCCCTCTCTATCCACTCACTCTGCTGTGGTGCAACCCTCACAAGGTCGTTGGCATTGGCAACTATTGATAAGAATTTTGGCATCGCCAATGTGTGAGGCAAGTTCGAGTGTGTGCTTGTGAGTGTGTGTGTGTGTGGAGTATCTTTGAGTGCTTTTACAAGCGGCACATTGTGTGTCTTCTGCTGTGTCGCTGTCGCTGTTGTAGTTCTCTGGTACCGGGGAATGTAGCTACAAGCAGCCACTTCATTTATCGCCAATGGAATTTTAATTGAGTTAACATGTCGTGTAAATGCGACGCCGACTGGGCGTGCAGTTGTGAATCAGATCGAAGAATACGCGGAACCAAAGAGGGCGGCACAACATGAGACAAAGTTGCAGCCAGAAGTCGCATGATTTACGGGGCGCATGCAACAAAGTTGCGCCAATCGAACTGGTTCCCCTTAGAAAATGCACTCGTAATTTGCATAGCTCCTTTATCGATTGTCGATAAACATTAGAGTGTTATCGAGTTGTGGAACTGGCTGATTTCATGCCATGCCTCATGCATCTTCATCAGCCGCGGAGAAAGCCCCGTCGGACATTTGGGAGTATGGGAACTTAGTCTTTCACTGACCTAAGCCACATCAGCACGCGGCCGATAAAGCCAGTGAGTGCCTGAATACTCGAATACCCGAATGCCTGAATACTTGAATACTTGAATACTTGAATAATCATGCTGACAGCTCGTGTGGAAAAGTTAAGGCTAAACGAATCGGTTTTTAATGCCTCCGTCCAGACCAAAATAGAATCTAAACAATCGGCGAATATGCAAAAATAGAAATGGTCAAATGTGGTCAAAGTTCAACTGGGTCGGGTCTGGCAACACCTGCCGGCGGCAGTTGCTCTGTATCCATATCTGTATCCCCTAAGCGCCCATCAACAGTGACAAGCCCGTGACAGGAAATTAACAGTTTCAATTACATTTAACTAAACGAGAGATAATTATAGAGCCCACGCCCGCCACGACGGCGTGTGGCAAGCCCCGCAGCCAGTTGGGGCTTTTTTCTACGTTTTCTATTCTTTTTTTTGGGCTTTTATCAAAAAACGTAAACATTGTTACGCCAGGTAATCCAAAATACAACAAATTATTTGACAAGCACGCTAATTGATTTGATTCTCGTGAAATTTACGAAAAAAAAGTGTGCAGAAGAGCAGCGAAGTTAGAAGGTATTTCACGCCTCCCCCAACACTTCAATCGAGCAAGTTGTTTGCCAAACATGTTGTCTATCATTTCATTGGAATTACGAACAGGCTGAAATTAACACCCGACACTGTCAATAAGGATCTACCTCAGTTTCTAGGGTATTCCAATAAGTGCGGCACATGCAAATTCCGGAAATATTTTCGCAGTGAGTGCGTTCGATAATTCGAGTCACGGCTGTATCGATGAACTGATAAATGGTACAGTAAATACATAATTGCGGGATTTACATAAGAAACATCGTTATCGAAGTCGCGCTTGTTTACCCTCCACGCAGTCAGCTGATCTAGATATATGTGTTCTGTTTTCTGCGATTTTAAAAATCTTGTCAGGATCGTGTAAATGGGCTAAGAGAGGGAAAAAGAGTTAGAGAGAGTGAGACTTACCTAGCTTGTTATTATAAATTGTGTCAGATAGCAAGTCATTCTTTTGTTTCGTTCTAAATGCTGTGCAAACATTCGGAATGGAAAAAATGGAAAAAGAACCAGAAATACTTCGCAATAGATTTGGGCGGATGTTACCAAACAGCTCGTAAATGGCAGAACGGGCCCCCTCTAGTTCTGTAGAGATAAGGAAAATGCGTATTGCATTGCTAACGGAACACACATTTTTTATATAGCCCCACATCGTACGAGTATATAGAGCGATTTCTGTTTGCACTAGAGAGACGAGTCAACAGCGGCGTCGCGTTGCATGTTGCAGGAAGCAAACAATGAGTAATTATGCACCAGCTCGGCGTGCCGTTTATGGCGAAGTTTATGTCTATGCTGGTATCTGTGTATTTTTTAGAAAAATTTGTAAAATTTCTTTATATGGCAAAAAAAGGGAAAAAAACCCCCAAAAAAAACCCCCCCTTTTTTACCCCCCCCCAAAAAAACCCCCCGCCGGGGAGGAAAAAAAGGGGGGGCCCCCCAGGGTGGAATTTTTATTTGGGATAGGAGGGGGGGGGGGCCCAAACCCCCCCCCCCCCGTCCCCCCAAAAAAGACAAAAGCCACCAAAAAAAGAAACCAAGGGCCGGTGGGGGGGGGGGGGTGCGTGGGCGAAGGGTAAGTTATTTAAAATATATTAAATATTTTTTTTTTTTAAAAAAAAAAAAAAAAAAAAACTAAAAAAATTCTTAAAATAAAAAAAAAAAAAAATTAAAAATTTTAATTAAAACCCAACACAAAAAAAAAAAAAAAAAAAAAAAAAAATAAAAAATATAAAAAAAAAAAAAAAAAATAAAAAAAAAAAAAAAAAAAAAAAAAAAAAACAAAAAAAAAAAAATAAAATAAAAAAAAAAAAAAACAAAAAAATTTTAAAAAAATTAAAAAAAAAAAAATATATTATATTTTATTTTTTTTTTTTTTTTTTTTTTTTATTTTTTTTTTTTTTGAATCTTTTCAATACCGAAAACTAACAACAAGTTATCAAATCTTACGTGTAAATACTAATTATCAGTACATTTCTTGAACTGTATTATAAAAGCGGCCCTAAACAAAAAAAATTACTGCTGGGTTGGCAAGTCGTTTCGACGTAGGCGTGATCGGCTGCTTAGCCTAGTTAGCCTCCTCGCAAGCTGGTTAGGATGCGTTGATAGCTTGTTAAGGTACTTTTCCTTATTTTCCGCAATTTCGTCTTTTACAGGTGGCACGTTTAGATCTTTGTGAATGTTGGCGTTTCGAACATACCACGGTGCCCCGGTGATAGTTCTCAATATCTTCGTCTGGGCTCTCTGAATGATATCGATGTTGCTGTTGCTGGCATTTCCCCATAGCTGGCAGCCGTAAGTCCAGATTGGTTTTAGCGCTGAGTTGTAGAGTAGCACCTTGAAGTCCAAGCTAAGTGGTGAGCGGGAGTTGATAAGCCAATGAAGGCTGTTGGCCTTCAGTTTTAAGTGAGTTCTCTTGGCTTCGATGTGTCGGCGCCAAGTTAGTCTTCTATCGAGATGTACTCCCAGGTACGTCACTTCGTTTGCTGTTGGAAGTGCGACGTTGTTCAGCGTGAGCGGTGGACAATCTTGCCTGTTGAGGGTGAAAGTTACTTGCTTGCATTTTTGTTCGTTTACCTTTATACGCCAGTCGGATAACCACTTTTCCACGTCGACCAGGTAGATGGCTAGCTGAGATGATGCTTTGATTGGGCATCTGGAGCGGCTGAGAATAGCTGTGTCATCCGCAAATGTTGAAACTGTCAGGTTGCTACTTGTAGGGATGTCTGCTGTGAATAGGACGTATAGTGTTGGGCCTAGTACGCTGCCTTGTGGGACACCGGCTTCAATACTGTGTTCGTCGGATATCGCAGTGTTACACCTCACTACAAACTTCCTGTTGTAGAGGTACGACTCTAGCAGTTTGTGGGTGTTGTTTGGAAGTGTTGTTTTGATTTTATACATCAGACCGTCCAGCCAAACTCTGTCAAATGCCTGCGAAACATCAAGAAATATCGCAGAGCAGTATTCCCGTTTTTCAAATGCGTTTCGTATTTCTGATGTTATGCGGTTAACTTGCTCAATAGTTCCGTGTTTTTCACGAAAGCCAAATTGGTGAGCTGGTATTGTGTTGTGCGTGTTCAGGAACGGAGTAATAGTCAGAGACAGTAGGCATTTTTCAAAAAGTTTAGATAAGCAGGATAGAAGGCTTATGGGTCTGTACGACGATGGAACAGTGTGATCTTTTCCCGGCTTAGGTATCATTATTATTATTGACTTTTTCCATCTTCCTGGAAAGTAGCCAAGTTTGTTGATGGCATTGAAGAGCTGGGTAATGCTGCATACGGCACAGTAAGGCAGCTCAATAATCATCTTAGGGGTAATTAGGTCGCACCCTGCAGATTTTTTTGGGTTCAGATGTTCTTTGATGATTTTTGAGATGTCGTTTGAGCGAAACACAACTGGAGCGTGATAAAGCTGGGAGTCGTCTGTTGCGGGCGGAATTTCGAACGTGTTTGTTGCAGGATTCGGTTGGAAGACTTTTTGAAGATGAGTAGCAAATGTACTGGCTCTATTTTTGTCGCTACGGGCCCAACCACCTGTGTGGTTTCTAATTGGGACCACTGGTACTGTGGGTGAGCCAAGAGTTGGGTGAGCTTTCCACAGTGAGTTTTTTGTACTGGATGTTGATAATTTTTCAATATAAGTACGTTGGGCAAGCTCTTCTTCTTGCTTTAAAGCTTTTGTGAGTTTGCGTGTGGCGTCTTTTAACTTTTGTTTCGCCGACGGTGATCTGGAGGACTGCCATTCTCGCCGTAGGCGCCGTTTTTCGAGAACAAGTTGTTCGATTTGCCGGTTGGTTTTTTTGTGATTTGTAATTTTGCTTACTGTTTGCGGCGTTGAGCAGCGAGCTGCAGCAACGATGATTGACTCCAATGAGTTAACAAAACTATCAATGTCAGCTTCGGCTTCAAGAGGTGGGCTAAGCTCAATATGTGAGCTTATGTATTTTTTGTAGATGAGCCAGTTGGTTTTATCTGAAGTCAACTTGTAAGAGTGGTTTGCTGGTTCTGGGTGTCGGAGCAGATTTATTAGGAGGGGCGAGTGGTCAGATGATAAGTCTGAGAGGCACTCGGCGCTTATCAGATTACGGGGAATGTTTTTGGTGACTGCGAAATCAATTAGATCAGGTAGTTTTTTGGGGTCAGATGGCCAGTATGTAGGTGTGCCAGGAGAAACGTGGTCGAGCTTGTTGTTTGCTTTTATAATGGCGTTGTAGAGCTGTTTTCCTTTTGGATTCACGAGTCGAGACCCCCAGTGTGTGTGCTTGGCATTGTAGTCCCCGGCTGCTATAAAATGTTCTCCAAGTGAGTTGAAGAATTCCATAAATTGGTCTTCAGATAGAGTGAAACGAGGTGGGCAGTAAACAGCGGCTAAGGTAAGCTGGTTACCATTGTCCAAATGAATTTTTATTGATGTTGCTTGCAGATAGTTTTTGCCAGTCTCAATATGACAGTGGTGCTTAAGACGGCTTCTTATCAAAATCCCGGTCCCGCCGTGGGCCTTTCCATCTGGGTGATTGGTTCCGTAGAAAATATATCCTTTTATGTTGAAGTTATATTTGTTTGTGAGGTGTGTTTCCGAAAGTAGCATTACGTCGATGTGCTTTTCGAGAAGGAATTGAGCTAGCTCAAGTTTGTGCTGTGAAACGCCGTTGGCGTTCCACGTAGAGATTCTTAGCGAGGCCAAGAAGATGATTATTTTGAATGTTGTGATACAAGCAATTGTATCAACATGTTTTGATTACGCATTAGATCTTGCATGGTTGTCCGCATAAACGCCATAAACTCCGCCATGCTCTGCTGCAGGGTTAGTATCATTTCTTCGAAATTGTTTTGTTGTTGTTCCGTTGGCTTTTTGTCTTGTACCGGATTGAAGTCCACATATTTGGATTGTGAACATGGCGCATTGGAGGCTGGGGGCTCTAGACCTGATCTTAGAGCGCTTGCATATGACGCGTTTTTGGTAACGAATCCTGTACCAAGTGAGGATCTGGCTGCGGTAGAGAAGAAAACTTCTGGGTTGTGTTTGGAGGGTATTTTTGTGATCGGTGCGTTTTGCGAGCGTACAGTGGCTACGCGCTGGTTAATGCGGCTTTTGAGATCTTTGTATACTGGGCAGCCTCTGTAGTTGGCTGTGTGATTGCCTCCACAGTTGCCGCACCTTTTTCCGCTTGAGTCTTTTTTGGGTACACTGCAGTTGGCTTTGTCATGGAGCTCGCCACAGACTACGCACACTGGGCGCAGCTTACAGTAAGACTTTGTGTGGCCGTATTCTTGGCAGTTCATACATTGTACCAGATTGTTGCGTTTGTGGGGCTCTTCTACGGTGATTCTACGATGTAGTAAGAATTGCAGTTTGTAGATTGGATGCACATCGTTTCTTTTTGGCATCTTTGCTTCTGGTGCAAGTTCCACCTTGAAGAGTGGTTGCGGCTGTCTATTTTTGTTTAAGATGTTGAAGACTGATTTTGCGGTAAATCCTTTATCCTGTAGCGCCAGCTTTATTTCGTCTGGTGTTACATCAGGCTCTATGCCCTTTAGTACGACTTGCAGACCCTTGCTGCTTTTTAGCTGGTATGTGTAGTAGCTTTTTTCCCCTTCATCTAAGTACTTGGTTAAGGCTCTGAAGTGTTGTTCAGACTTGGTTTGGACTTTAGTTTCGTGGATGTTGCCCTTAACTAAGGGAATTATGTGGAAATTTGCGTCACCTATGAGCTTTATTACATTGTTTACAAAAGTACTAGAGCTTTTCTCACGTACAAAAATTGGTGGTGGCTTTGGTCTATTTTTGTCGCTTCCATCAGCTTCAACGGGCAGGTCTTCAATAGTGTCTGCCAAAATGTCAAATCTGTTGGCGTTGTTCGGTACTTCGCCTAAAGTTGTGTTGGCGTTGGCGCGTGTGATTTTTGGTTTGTTTACATTTTTTTGGGGGCTTAGCTTACGTTTGATTTGGATGTAGCGATCCATTCCAGTCTGTATGGCCGGCTTTGCATTTTCGTTTTCGTTTGTTGCGGTTTGTTTTGCTGTCTGCGCAGCTTTCGTTGTGTTTGTATGTGTTGAGCGGGCAGTCGGCATCGGTGTTGTTTTAGTAATTGAGGTTGTCGCGACAATTGAAGAGTTTGTGCTTGCTGTTACAGCTAAGTTCTGTTCTCTTTGCTTGGTGTGAGCAGATTTTGTTGGTAAGGGAGACAAAGAGCAATATCGTTCTTTGACGTTCGCTGTAAGCAGGTGTTCGTTTAGAGGGTCGGGAGGTGCCGATCGCGGGCGGTCGGGTTGCGTCGACCCGATAGGTAGTAGCGACGGCGACGGGGAGCAAGAGCGTTCACTGTCGCGTGTTAAGAGAGAAAGATCAGATGTCAGGTTGGGGGTGATTGACCGCCCGGGGTTCGGTTCCGCAGAGACGACGGAAAAGTAAGCGTTGTTGCGTTGCGAAGAGAGCCGTCGCTCATCTTGCTGACGTTGTCGCTGCGCACGAGCTTCGTTTTCACTCATTGTTTGTGGTTAGTTTATTAATATTTGTAATTAGTTAATTGTTGATTAATAACTTATAGATTTGTCAGAAAATCTATATGTGCAGGCATTGCACTGAGCGTCTTTTCGCTTATGATTTTGTGTTTGGTTCACTTCACTGCTTCGATTTTTTGTTTAACTGGAGCACTGTTAAAAACACGTCCGCATGCGATGAGGTGCCGAAAGAAAAGTGATATTTAATCGAATTATTTTAGAAAAAAAAAAAAAAAAAAAAAAAAAAAAAAAAAAACCCCCCCCGGGGCGGGAAAAAGTATAAAGCCCCCCCCCCCAAAAAAAAAAAAAAAAATAAAAAAAAAAAAAAAAAAATAATAAAAAAAAAAAAAAAAAAAAAAAAAAAAAAAAAAAAAAAAAAAAAAAAAAAAAAAAGCGGGGGGGGAAGGGAGGGGGGGCGGGGGGGGGGAGAAAGAGAGAGAGGGAGAAGATATATTTTTTTAATAATAATAATATTTTTTTTGGGGGGAATAAGCCACTGTGCACAGTGGGAAAGAAGGGAAACGTGTGTGGAGCTGCCTATGCCAAGCCAGTTAGAGATGAAGATGAAGATTGAGAGTTGACCAAGAATTGACAATATTATAATAAGAACCACACTTTATAACATAATAACAATAATAAAATATTTTATAAACTTATATTAAATATATAACACTAGTACAACACTATTGTGCCTTCTTCATTTGGCGCCAAGTAAGAAGCGCCAACTCTAACTGTAGCTGCCAGTATCAGTGTCAGTATCTTCTTTATTAATCAATAGGAGCAGCCCAGTGCGGGGCTCTTTGATAAGATTAGACACAGAAGACACACAAACACAGTGAAACAGACACACATACAAAATACCTAACACACATAGTACTTCACACATATCCACACACACACATAGACACACACACACTGAGACACAGTGCATTTATGTCTTCATTCATTTACTATTTACTACAATAGATCTGCGGTCAGTTGCCATAGTATTTGGGCAGCTTAACTGACACAGAGAGTGAATAAGAGGGGGAGAAAGAAAGCAGGAGAGTGTGAAAAAGGAGTGAGAGAGAGAGAGAGTGAGAAAGAAGGAGTGAGAGAGAGGGAGTAAGAGAGAGAGAGACAGAGCTTGGTGGATGATAAGTGAATTCCAAAGTGACAGGTGAACAACATTGCCAATAATAATTGATAAATCTAATGTTTGCTTAGTATTTATTATTGTATAAATTATAATTGTTATTTGCATTAAACTTTATATATATATAGTAGAGCACAAAGTTCCAGCTCGTGCTGTACTAACTAAATTGTGAGCACTTTAGACCCGAACAAGAGGCAGCTCTAGGGGTAGTGCCACACTGCCCAGCGATCATCAATTTGCACAGGCTCACAATATTTACATAAACCAGACTGAGTTGGGCCACAACATTTGTTAGACCAATTTGTTATATTAAAGCGAGTAATGACAGCAGAGACTAGAAGATACCCTGTAGAAATAATAAATAATAATAATAATAAAAGAATATTGTGAATACTTTTAGTAGTTGCAGAAGTCTTTTTCTAATATAAAGGCAAAATTTTGAAAAACTTGGCTGGTATCTTTGAGAAATATTTGCAATATAATATATAATATATGCCTATAGTTTATAGGAAATCATCGGTAGCACTAACTTTAATATACTCCCAGTTCACTTAGACAGAAGTATTTTACATAACCTCAATTTCATATGAATTTCTATAATATTTGCAAACTTGTGAACAGTCATTCCATTTACTACGTTCGTCAAGAAAAAAAGAAAGCTAAAATTTCGATTTCGAGCAAACTAAGCTATAAGTTTAATTTGAAAATTCAAATAGTTTAATATATCAATATTCAATCAAAAATAGTATGTACTATATAAAAATAGTAAATAAGCACTCACCACTTCAAATAAATATGTCAAGCTATATCTAGTTGAGAGATTTACCCATTTCCCTCCGACATTTGAAGTTCAACTAAAAAACTTTGTTCCCTCTCTTATGCTCACATCTCAATCTACCCACTCACCCATTTCGCATAACAACAGGGTATCTGTTTGGCAATATCAGCTAATAAAATATATGTATTTATAGAATATATATTGTATATGTTATTTGCCGGCAAGCAAATCGTCTGAATGTCTTTTCGGAACACATGCGGGCCACAATTTGTTCTAATTAACGCCTTGTGGACTAAAGCCGTTAACGGCGTCACCCAATTGCAGTTAACGGCAACGGCAACGTTAACGTTTATGTCACGCTTACCACATTTACCGTTACAGGCGCCCAGACCTTAGGTAACTGTTATCGTAATGTCCCAGGGACAGAATGTTACAATAAATACTTTACATTCCATTTGCATGCGAAATTCAGTCGCTCGTTTTTAAGAGTCTGATAAAATGCCTGCTCCAGATATAGAGACCTTCTTTTTATCAGATCTTTGCTCATTACTTTATATATATTTATACAATATTATTAGACATCGGTTCGATAAGGCAGCACACAAATAGCCAGCACACGTCTTGAGGCTGGAATTTATTTTATTTACTCAAGTTGCATGATTGGCAAATTATTGTGGCATTAAGATATGATAGCACAGGATGGTCTTGGGGTCTTTGTTTTACAGTTTATTCGGAAAAACGAAATGAGAATCGCGAAATGGATAAGATAAACCCAGGCAGATTTGCACTTTGTATCTTAGTAATCACACATTTTAGATTACTTTAATGAGATTTTATGCGAATGATCCACACTGAGTGTGAATCAGCAGGGAAGGCAGTCAATGAAAGAGGCTCCTCTTCATTCCCTGTTAATCTGATAAGATTCTTTCAGTTTAAGCAACTAAGTTAGTTCAAGAACTGTCTAAAGAAACATGCAAACTTTAAGGATATATGTATATATAATCGGTCTATAAAAAGTATCTTACTATTTCAATAGATCACCCGCAATTTCCTCATGCTGTAGACTGTCTTTTTTCGAATAAGATGACAGTCAAATTTCTTAAATCCAATTAGCTCAGACTTGTCAGCTCATAGCTATGCGATAAGATATTGCACTCTATTCGATATTTATCGCAATAAACACGACTCTGGGAAAAATGACTGTCCAAAACACACATTGAAATGCCGCATAACACACATTGAAATGCCGCATAAAGGAAACAATTAAATTGTCTTCAGCGCTGTTTGTATTATCAGCCGCAGTGACAATCAACCATCAACCTCAGGCCACGTACCCCTGCCCATGGAACCTCCCTTCCCCTCGTGCAACATGCGTTTATCAAGCTTTGTACCCAATCAAGCGACAGCATTGGCGGTTTCCCTTCAGAAACTGAAGAACTGAAAACTGCAATGTTTGCGCAGACATTAGCAGAGTCAACAGCGGCACATCGGGAAAATGGCACACACAGCAGGATGGCAAGAAGAGTGCTGGCGAGGAAAAAGGGGGGAAACTCGTAGAGGAGTCCCTGGATTGAAACGGAAACCACTGGCAGGAAAAAGCCGGAAAAGTTCTTGACTTCAAAAGACTTTTAAGGCGGGGAACGGGGAAGAATTGATGTCGAATGTGAAGGCATAAATCAAGCACTTTTTGTGGAGGGGGGTGACTTACGTTTTAGGTTTTGTTTTCGTTGATTTCGATTTCGATTTCAAATTCCAGCGAAGCCCACTGGACAGCACTGGGATCATATGCGTATCATATCTCATATCAAGCCCAGATAACGGGCGACTGTTCAGTGCGACTTGCTGTAACTTGAAAACTTTGTAACTGTAGCTGTATCTATTGTTGTAGTTGTTGTCGATAAGTCTCGCTGGCGCCTGTAAATCTTAGCCAAGGCCTGGCCTATTTAGTCGCTTAGTACATATAGTATATATATCAGGATGTCCAGCTACTTCCCTGTAATTACAAGCATAACAAATGGCTTGCGGTTCCGACGGCCAGCAATTTATCAATGCCCGTCGTGGAGATCGTAAAAAACACGTTTTTTATTTTATACTTTTGGTATTATCGTCGCGCACGTTTTTGAAACGCGACAACGGCGGAATAACAAAAACTTTCCGTTTATTGTAATCACAACAATGTCAAATTGGCGCCACGATCGCTTTATAAACAGGCCCCCCATAAAATCACACAATAACAACAACAACAGCGATCCGCAATTGCGACTGGAAACTTCTCAGTGATTTAGCGGAAATATCTTGGCTCGGTAGGGTGTTGCCAGAAATTGTGTAAATTTTGGTAACTCACTGAGAAGTAAATATAGGTAAGAACCGTCTATATACTACAGTTGGTACATAGATATAGACATGGATATAGGCATAGACATAGGTACAACTGATCTGAGTGGCAACTCTTATCTGGCAAATGCAATAAGAGTAACATACACGACACACTCACACAGAGTTGAGGTAGAGCGGGCTCTTGGTATTTATAGTGGCAATACCAGGGAGTACATATTCACACGTATTGTGCCCACATTTATGGGTATATCTACAATACAACACACACTGCTGTTGCTGTTATTGTTGCTATCATTTGGCTTGTTGCCAAAGGCAGGCAACATGGCCAGACATCAAACGGTTACGGTTCTCCATCTATTGACAATTCAATTAACGTTTTGAAATAATTTCATGATAAGCACTTGTGGGTACGTTTTTCGGGCATGCCACAGCCGGTAAGAACAACAACAACACCATCTAATAACAAACTGTAAAAGTTAATAAGTTCTGCACAGAAAGAGCATGTGCGTGTATTGCACTCAAGATGCCCTGGAAGTTGGCTGGCTTAAAGCTAGGAACATTTTAACATATTTTTTGTTTACTTTCAACTGCTATAACTTCTTCATTAATGCTCAGATTTGTATACTTTGAAAATGACTAATTCAATTAGTTTGTTATTTAATTAAAATTAAGAGCTTTCTTATTAAAATCTATACAATTTAAAGATATATTAATTTTATGCCTTATTACCTTTAATAAATAAAAAAAAGTTACATTTTGAGTTAATTTCACCTTGAACGTCCTACGGCATTTGTATCTTCAATTAACAATTTCCCTCAACAAAATCAAACTACCCTATAGTCCCATCAATTTTGCCGAACCTCCCATTCGAGAGTGTTCCAATAATTAATGTACGTTATGTTAATTGAGTGCAATTAGCGCGCCAGGTGCAAGTCTATAAAAGTCGTTGGGTCAATTAATGTGAGAGTCAGTAAAAGTGCTGCACGGCAATGGGAATGATAAAAACAATTCTAATACTGACCAAGTTGGGTCTAATAGCAACCATTATTGTTGGACAGTTAAGTGTTGCCAGGCGAGCAACGGAATCAGTATACCCTACTCCGCTCATGTCTCAAGCACCTCTGCAATCTGGCGACCTTATCTGGGCTGCAGGAATCGCCTGCCTGGGTTACACTTTACTCCTTTCCGCCTTCGCTCTGGCTTGGCTTTTAAGGAGTCAATTTGCATAATTTTCAGCCACTTTCACACTCTGCAATTTAGCTTGGTAAATCACTTTTTTATCAAACTCTCGCGATCTGTGTGTGCTATATAAACTTCAGTTGCACTGCTCGATAGTGCAGTTCCTTTCAAATAGTGTAATAAATCAGAACAGGAACTAAAACTAAGGTACTCTAGCTTAAGTTTATCTATTGCCGAATAAAATGAAAGTCAGTTTGTTATTTTTATTGGTATTCTATCTGTGTTGTTACGTATTCCATTTCAGAATTTGTTTAAAGAGGTTGAAATAACTTCGAAACATTAGAAGTTTGGGTTTATAAACAGAAAGCTGATTTCAGTTGTCAAGTCTTGATTTCAGAGCATGATGAAATACGCACTCGAATTGACAGTATAAATATGAGATTGTGAAATCGAAAGAATTCTCATAATTGCCAGATAAGACACCAAGAAGTAGTTGTGAAAACCTTTAAGACGAAGCTGCCTTCTTTGAATTCCATGAATTTCTATTCGGCATTTGATCCACAGATAACTGACTGTTATCTAATTAAGTCTGTCGATAGCAATGTTTTGGTCTCTTCACTGCTGACTCAGCCTGAGTTTTGCCCTCCGTCCGACTGTCTGTCTGTCTTTCTGTCTGCTGTCTATTGTAGGGGAGTTAAGTGGCGGGCGCCAATCAACGGCGCTATCAAATCGCTGCTAAGCTCTATATGAAAAGTGCCGCTAATTTGGCTCTTGATTGTTCAGTTATTTGCACGGCTCACGCTTATTGTCGCCCCCTGTGTGTACACGGCGCACATACTATTAAAGCGGGGCATTAATAATAACCCACCTGCATTAGGTTTATTAAAAAAACCAAAACCAAACCGAACGACACTTGGGCTCGTGGCACTTTGCTGTTGCGTGTCTTGGGCGAAGATGATATAAGACCAACAGGACCATCAATCTGCCACTCAGTTAGTCATTCAAGTGTGTCCAGTGCACGAGAAGCTTTCCCAATTCTAAATAAGATTTTCATTTCCATGATTTATTGACCTAACCCGAGCTGTGACTAAATTCTGTGTGCGCAATAAAAGTGTAATTTATCGAATAATTTATCTGTCTCCGCAGTGGAAATGTTCCAGTATTTTGTATTTTATAGTCGTACGCGTTTTGTATCCAAACTATAAAAACTATCTGCATTAAGTAAGTCATAAAAACTGTAAATTACTTATATAAATTCCCAAACAGCCCCTGGCATGGGCCATAAACCAAAGCTGATCGTGCCTAACTTGTTTGCCAGATATGGTACACGATTTTATAGTCGAACCTCAGTAGCGCCTAGGGCGAAGCGAATTTTGTGCAAATTGAATGGTATTCGAATCTAAATTTCTGAATTTTCAACGCTCTTTAATCGCAAACCAGGCAAAACTTATTGATTTTTAATTGAAAATCGTTAAGAAAACCCAACAAGACACGCGAAGGTAGCTGTGCATAGTGTAGAATAATTTTTTTAAATGTATTTTATTGTTCTTTGGTTAATTTTGCAATTCATCGCTGTAGCACGTTCCGCTTGTGGGTTAATTAATTTGCAAATTTCATGTTCATTATTCGCAAATGGCCAAAAAAAAACAAGAAACGGTGAAAGGCCTGTGAATAATTGACCAATTTAAAGTGATGAAGTTCAGCCAGAAGCACCACAAGCACCACACACAACACACACATTTCTCACACATTCTGTTTGCGATGCCTTGGGGCGCAGAAAAATACTTGAAATATTCAGAAGACACTCGAAGCGCTCAACAATTTTCAGGCAGCTCAAGACGAACAGCACGTGGAACAAAGCAGAAAAAAAGAGAAAAAAACAAAACAAATAAATTTGCAAAAGTTCATTTAGAATAAATAAGTGTGAGTTCAGAGAGTGTACCCGGAGTCGGTGCAGTCGCGTACATTGTAAATAATCGCAGGGGAGAGAAAAATGACGTTAAACGGAACTTGTAAAGAGGTCTCCAATGTTATTTCATGCCAGCGGAATTTCAGATATTTCAGTTATTTATTTCGGCACATTAACAACAGAGACATCCAGAGACCTAAGCCCCCCCTTGCCGCTCTTCAAACAGCACTTGCACAGTGTCTACACACACCCGGAGGCACACTTAAAATTGATTGTAAAATAAATTAAATTGTTCCCAGAAAAAAACGAATGCGAATTGGGAAGAGCTTTGACAAAAAAAAAAGAAGAAAAACAGTACAATTTAATTAGCGAACACTTGTTGAAGTTTTATAATTATTTGTTTATGCTGGGAGGGAGTTAAATGAAGCCCTGCAGGTGAAAAGGATTACTGGTTAGATCTTTGTCATCTAGATCTGTGAACTTTTAACTTTTTTTATTTCATTGTAGCTGATTTCGAGCCAGCTACAATGAGTTTAAGAAACAAAGGTCGCCAAAACCCTATTTTTATTTTTTTTTTTTTGTAGGTTTACATTTACCATACTATACACAATCAAACGCAGATCCTAGTCTGAGATAGGGTCTTATACCATTTAATATTGACATCTAGAATAAGATTTTTTACTCTCTATCCTAGGGAAACCTTTAGCTTATTACTTTTTAAATTTTTTCTATCTTAAACACTTTCTACACGCAACTCCCCTTTACTTTTCTGCAGGGTATTTCGTGGTGGTCCCCTGTCAGACTCTTTTACTGGTCTCCTGATACATTTGGCAAATATTTACTGCGGTGCCAGAGCAAGTGTCAGTTTATCGGCAGACGATTGTAAGATTGCGCGATTGTATATTCAATTTTATGGTATCGATTCGCTTTTTTAGGGCAATGCCAATCAGAGCCGATAAAATATTTGGCATAGTTCTGATGGGTTTATCAATGAGGGCTGGGCCTGAGGCCGGGGAAGGTTGTCGTTTTATTTTTTTTTTTTTCGCTTGTTTACAAAGATATAAGTTATGCATGTACGATATACTTGTATGTGATATAACACTGGCGATGGAATGCAAAATGTTACGTTGTTGTTTGGTAAATATTATGAGATAGTATCGATAAACAAAAACAATTTATAGGGAAAGCAAAAAACATGCGAAACAAACAAATGGCAAAAGTTACAGATCGTGCGGCTAATTGAGATAAGGTTACGCCACAAGAGTAGTTAACCAGATGGGAACATTATTTATTTGCTTGTAGTATGAACATATGTATATTATATATTGTTATTTGAAATACGCACCATCAGGAGGTAAATAATCTTGGCATAGACCGTAAACTGTGGTAACCTGTAAATAAACGACAAAATCGATTGTTATAAATTGGTTTGAAAGTGTGCATAGAGGGAGTTCCCCACGCGGTGGGAAATCAATTTAGATCAATGTTATATGTGATAGAAAAAAAGCCACATAATAATATTTAATTTATTGTCTTCGTATATCATTCTCTCACTTTCAGTGTACTTCCCCAAACTCACAGGCTCGCAAACTGTAACTTGCTGGAAAAGTGAGTAAGTCGAGATCATAACTCAGTTCCACCCACAACCAGTGGGTATTACGACACTATAGTATGTCCAAGAGGGCAGGCATTTGGGCATTTTCAATTCAATTATCCCGTTTGCCAAACTATATCATTCAGCCATTTTGACAGACTCTTTGACATTCATTAAGTGCGCCCCGAAGGAGTGCAGCAATTCGCTTGGATAAATTCTCAACAATAAATTGCGCGCTGAATTTATTATGCAATTAGCTAAAGGCGTGCATAAATTTCACACTGGCCGCCAACAAGCAGCGCCCAAGGAGTCGTAACTAATTGCCGAGCGGCAGCAGCTGCTCCTGCCTGCCGCTGTCAGCGGAAACAAAGCCGAGTGAAAGACGGCCAAGAATTCTTGCGAAACTTTGTTCAACTAGAGACCTGAGACCTTGGGGCTGGCACTCTCTTATGCAATCCGGCACAATGCCGGAGAAAGTTCCAGCCAAAAGGGGGTCAGCAAAAGTGAAAAATGTTAAGCAAAGGTTTGGCTTGCAATTCCGTTACATATATATAGATATATATCACACATAATATAGGTTACTTTGTTAGCTCGAACAAGTGAAGTGAAGCAAACTTTCGCAACTTTAATATAACTTTACTTCCAGTGTGAATGAGTTTACCAGGCGGCGAGCCTTGGGTTTGGCACTGCGAGGGGAACCTGCTTTGCCGTAGTAGTTGACATCTGTGAGTTTGTAATACCCTGGACGCAGATAGCCGGGAATGCTGCCAGTATCCAGCTGAAAGTTACGCATGGTGTAGAAGCCCTGACATGAAGAGAATAACTATTTAACTCCCTCTCTCTGTCTCCTTCTCTCTCTGTTTCTCTATCTGATTCTACGTACAGCTCTGATGGGACACTTGCTGCTGATATTCCCGTATTTTTGTATATTACGAAACCAGACATGCAGCAAGCTAGCGTTTATTAGGTCTCTAATTGTTTTGCAGGTATCCACATCGTAGTTGAAGATGGTCACATAGTTGGCAAAGTTCTCCAGTTTGTGCTGTACGGATATATCTGTTCGTAGACCCGCCGTAATACTCCGATTGATATATACATCGGTGTTCAATGCGCCATCGGCAGAAATCCAGCCCAAGGCGCTTGAAATGAATTCGGGATTCGAATCCACGACGACGTTCATGATTTTGCAACGCAGAGCTTGAGGAAATTTAAGGGAATTTGTTTATAGTTTATAGATTTAGTTCTAATGAAACTTACTGAATGGAATTGGAGATGCCTGTATCTGCATAGCTGCGTTTAGCAACAGATAGACATAGATCACAGCCATGACTTATCCACTTGACACTCAACAATGGACAGAATCGTGTTTACCTAGTCACTCATTAGTCGCATTGCACGAACTAACTAATGATGATCTAATTGAGCTGGTAATGAACTTTGCTGTTCACAGCTGAATTGATTTATATATGCACGATCGGATGATTTATTACTATAACTAGTGACAGTCTATGCTTCAGTTGGCAATGCAAGAATCGTTTCAATCTTAATGGGTTCAGTGTCAACAAATTAGCATTCAGTTTACTTGAGCTTCAGCTTGTAAAACTTGCAAATAAAATAGTTAAACAACTGTAAACTAATATAACTCAATAGAACCGTTACGAAACAGTTCGAATGACTGAAATATGGTTCGAAAACATTTGTATATTATGTGGTAATTCCCAGGAATTTCTTCCCCCCTCCCCCAAGTATTTGTTGTTTTTCGCTTGTGAATCTAGCAATCAGTCAACGGCATTCAATCAGCAAATCAACAGCACGAATTGATTGACAACATGTTGACACTTCAATTGGCGAGCACAGCAGATGAAGATGATGATGAGCACGATGATGATGAGTACGATGATGATGAGCGGACCCCCCAGGCTGATTGTAATGCGAGTGCCACATAAACATTCAAGTTCAATTCCTTTGGCTGAGCTGACCAGTTAACCGTAAAGCAAACTGAAAGTTGTTGCATCTAACAGATACAAATGACGTTGATGTTGCTGTCGAGTGGGGTTGCTGTTGTTGTTGTTGTTTTGGCGGTTGTTTGGTCAAGCGGCGTTTAATTGGAAATACAGTTGGGTGTTGGCTGTTGGCTGTTGGCTGTGACCGGTCTGGCCCCCATGCCTGGCCCGGGGGCTGCCGTCTTCATCAGAGCTGAAGCGCGGACAGCTGATGGATGCGGACATTTCGATTCGTTCTCGGGCAGTGAACGAGCGAAAACTCGTTCGCTTATACTACACAATGTTACGCATACGCCACAGCGTACGCGACTCAAAAGAAATGCCCGACAGTGTTGCTGTTGTTGTTGCTGTTGTTGTTGCTGTTGCTGCTGCTTTTCGGCTCTCTTGATTGCCCCAGCTGAATTCAGAGTTTTTGCGGTTTAATTGCAAATTATTCAAATGCTTCGCAGGCGACTTTTGCCACAGCTGCCGCTGCCACAGTTACCGTCGCCGTCATAACCAGTCTCCCTCCCTCTCTCTCTGTCTCTGTCTCCCTCTCTCCACTTCCCAGATGCCTCTTGTCGCTTCACAATTATGTCTGAAATTAACAACAGCAACGAAAGCCAAAGCCAGAAAAATATGTGAAATGTGTAAAAAATTTCCAGCGTCTCGTTTTGTTGTCAAATGAAATTAGGCGTGAAATGCAGTTTGAACTTTGCTTTAAATAGTTTTACAGCCTCCTGTTGCTGTTTACCGTTTGTTTCTTTGCCTCTTTCCTTTTTTTCGCTTTCTGTTTTCTGTTTTGTTTCTGCGAGATTCGCAAGTGTTACGCTGAGGCGCCACGTGCGCCGCTTTATGGTTTGAAAATATTTAAATCAATTTTGTTTGGGTTTTTTCATTTTTCATAGTTCAGTTCGGTGGCAGGGGCAGTGACGGAGGTGGGGCACGATTGGGTTGCGCGATATCCGCGAGTTGATATTCTTGGGTTGATAAAACGTCAATGCACTTAATATTATCTCAATGGGCGGTAACGACACGCCATTTATATACCCTGTACTGGGGAAATTGCGTATGTAGGGTGGCTTGACAGGGCAGAGCAGAGTAAGAGGAAAAAGGACAGTGATTGGTAGATAGAAATATAGAAAGGAAGACTGAAAGGAGAGTGAGAGTGAAGAGGAGATGGTAGGAAAGACTGTGAGGGGGAAAGAGTTAGATAGATATGTCTTTGATATAATAAATATAGCGATGTATAATGACAGCTAGAGACAAAGATGTAGATATAAGCACGAAGAGAAAGATATAGAAATGAATGAAAAACAAAATTAAAGAACTAATGAGAAATATCTACAAATAACTCAAACAGAAAAGAAGTTATGAAGGAAGAGATTTACAAAATTAGAAGAGAAATAAATCGCTTGAAATAAAGAAAACAATGCACAGGGTAGCTGCTAGGCGAGCACGTTCTGAAGAACTTCATTCTCGTTTTTATGCGGCCAATGCATTTCTTATACGCCAACTAGGCACATGTAACAGCAACACGTTAACAGCAGTTGCTGCTGCCGCCGCCACTTCTGCTGCTGCTGTTGCCGCAGTTGCTACAGCAGTTGCAGTTGCTGCTGTTGGTGCTGCTGCGTCTTAAGTTGCATTTATATGCAAATAACTTAAATTGTTTTCAATTTGCCTTGGCCGCCACATTCCTTTGGCCAACTTGCAGCTAATTTTATGGCTAATTGTCCGCGTGTTGCCTCCCGCAGTTGCTGCCGCTGCTGCTGCGGTTGTTGTTGCTGCTGTTGATCGCTGTGATTGCTGATGAAGTTGTGATATTTGCGATAAAAAATGTATGTGATAAAAATTATAAAGCGTCGATAGTTAGAGACAGGAATTTCTTAATTGCCAACTGAAGGCAGGCAAAGACAACAACTTCAAGTCGAAGGCAAGGAACAGCAGGACGAGGACGGAACGAGGACACACAGCCAAGTGGCAAGCGGCGGCAACTGTCAAAGAGCAGAAAGTGATTTCCAAAAAGGTGCAACGTATTCAACCTAGTTATTTTGGACAGTTTAAGCACTGACTATGCTGACCTGATTCCATTTCTTGACCATTTGCAGCAACAAACTCAAGCGGACAGTTGATACTTAAAGCTGCCTCAAGCTCAACTAGAGCGGAACAGTCTTGCTCCTTTCATGCTTCCTCTTACTCCTCCCCTACCTGCAGATACTTATCTAGCTAAATATCCATTTTCAATTTCCTTGGCGCAGACAGAAAATCGTCTTCAGCCACTCGGAAATTAATCAAATTTGTGGCAAGTCGGAGATATGTTAGACTTCTTCTCTAAGGACGCCATTTGGCAGATTTATTCGCCGCAATGCGACAGAAAATATTTATTTATTTGCCACAAATTTAATGGAGAGTATGGGGAATTGAATTAGATAAAGCAAGATAAAGCAAAAACTATAAGAAGTAAGAGATATCGGTAAAGAAGTCAATTAATTCGAATGTGCTTTCAATATTGAGTAAAGGGAATTATTTATGATAGATTTTTGCATGAAATTCTAGTCCTATAAAATTGAAAACCATCTGCAGATTATATGTATGTAAAGTATACCAATAAAAGCAAAAGGTTTTGAGTTTAGTTCTAAATCAGTTCAAATTCGATTCTAGATATTAAAGAAAGGATATATATTTCCTTTGATTGAAAACTAACTGCAAATATTATGGTCAATATTTCTCCAAAAAGAATCAAAGTAAAAACATTAAAAAGCCAAATGAACTTTAATAAAATACTTAATGACTTCAAAAGCATAAAAGAGAGATCATTACATATGATATGTTCTCTCTAATAAAGTTAAAGTTTCCTAATAAATTAAATTACTTGAAATGGACTCTAAATATTTATTTAAATTGATATATTGTCTTTCAATGAGTTGTTTACAATGGAAAAGTTTTCAGTAGTTATTGCTGGAAATTCCATTCCGAGTTTTCCGTGGAAAACACAACAACTTGTCACATCAAATTGAGAATTTCGCAACGGTTAATTGAATTTCGAGCTTCTCCGAGTTTCGAGTTTACCCATTGAAAATATTATTTTTAGACAGACATTCGTTAACTGCGTATTACCCATAAGTCTCTGTATATCGTATGTATAAGTCGAACATGCTCGTATGTAATCAACACGGGGCCATCACGTTTCCATCCACGTCTGAAACGAGTATAACCGATTTGTGTGCTCGATGGCCCTTGGATGATGATACGCCCGAGGTGCGAGCGCACACAGGGCAGAGTTTCAAGTCTATCCCGGCCCTTGGGTGACAAATCTGTCTGATGATTGAATTAAAATGCGCAGTACGCAGCAACGATGTACCATTCTAATTTGCATTGACTGTCGACGGCCTGAGATAATGTGCAAGTGAATGAGCGAATGAGTATGGGTATATCGGGTATATGAGTATGAAAAGCATGTAATGCAAATGTGATTGCCATATTTATGAGAAGCGTGTAATTGTAATTGTTATTGTGCTTATAATGTTGCACTTGCTGTATCCGATTATAACATTACTTTGCTTTAGTAGATTGCCCAACGCGAGTGACATAATGACAAGTTTACGAACCAGATAGACTGTCAATGCAAGCTGAATATATATTGATACACAATATGTTCTTAAGAAATGCAAATCAGCAACCGGTTCCACCGATCGACGCGGCATTACTGGACTTAAGTTTGCAAATTATTGGTCTTTAAAATGTGAGCTTAAGTCTTTATAAATCTAGGGGTCATTATGGGCTTAAGTTGCCACAAACTTGTTAATGCGAATTGCGTATTTATGCGTATGTTAATTCTCTATCTCAGTTTAAACAAAGAGTATTTTAGTGCACCAACATATAGTTCTCACTGTAACTTCACTTACTCTAATTTGATTAATGTGTTTCCATTTCTCGAACTTCAACGCGCTGTCTTATAAATTGCCGTTTAATTGCTTTATTTAATTGCGCCATTGCCGAAGGGCGTCCATGTGCGTCTATTACGGCGAAAACATTTAGACGCAACTGTAATTATACGATATTTATATGCAATCATTGTCAGTGGCGCTGCCAACAAGTTTGCCGGCCAAGCCACCACGAGGAAATGCCAATGAACAGACGGCGTTGCCTCCCCTCCTCCCCTGCTCTGCTCCTCCTTTCTCCCCCTGTTAACCATTTATTTTTGCCCTGACATTGGAACTGCATCTACATTAGCTCGCATTTAACTGTAAAATGCTTGGGGGTGGGGCTAACCACAGCCCCATTTACAGTACTTTGACATTGTCGATGACTTCTGCTCTCGACACTCTATTAAATGGAAGTCTATCGAGTTGTTTACAGTGTAGATAATTGCAGTGGGGTAAGGGATAATGGGATTTGAAATTTATATCTTTAATTGAGTTAGTGGGAAATGTCTTGGCTGCAGATTTGATGTGATTTTGCAGAGGTTCTTGGGCTAAATCTAGGAATAAACTCTTTGGATTAACTGAAGATAATAGTTTAAAGATTGAAGTGAAGTCTAGTGATAACTTCTTCTGCATGAGGAATCAGTTTACGATTTCTATATTCAATTTTATGTTTATCACAAGATTTCCCTCCACAATTCCCTACTAGATTCCCATTGGGAATCAAAGTAGCTTAGGTCAGTTCTAGAGCACAGTTTGTCTAGCAAACGTTTTGTACTTCAGCTAGTCTGAGAAGTGGAAAGGGGAAGGGGGAGAGCAAGGGGTCTCCTTCAGCTGATTACGCTTTGTTCAACAGGTTTGTGCCGATATTAAAATATTTGCATAGAATCGCAAACGGTTTTCACTTTGTTTTTGTTGGCATTGCCATTGAAATTGCAGTCGAGCCAGAGAATATTTTCTCATGTTCGTCAAATGAAGAGGGAGACAACTCGTCGCTGGGGCACACCCACGCAGCAAGTTGAGGCAGCTGCATCATCGTGCTCATCCTTTCACCAGCAGGCGTTGGCTGCAGTGTGTGGCAAGTGCAACTTTCCCACAGTGCAAAGGCAAGGCAAGGCGCACTCGAGGCACACTCGGCCCACAGGCGTGAGAAGTGTCAAGTGTGAAGTGGCAAACACGCAGTGGCAAGCAGCAGCAGCAGCAGTTGCAACAGTTGCAACATTTTCACAATTCCACAATTCATGATCAAGTGCAATCTTTTGACATTAATATGACAACAAAAGAAGGCAGCAACAGCAACAGCAGCGGAATGCCAACCGGCAGTTGTAAGTTGCCAGTTGCAAAAAATCAATTATGCGCACGAGGCACAACTGCAACAATGAATGACAACTCCGACTACGACGGCGACTGCGACTCGGGACTTCGCAATGATTGAGTATGCGACAGGCGCGCTGTGACAGGCGTTGCGCAGACGCAGTGCCACGAGGGGAGGAAGGGGGAAGAGTCGGGAATGGGAGGCCTTTGCCACTTGCTGATGAATGTCTGTCAAATTGCTGACACGCACGCAGTCGCGCCGCCACTCGCTGACATTGACACAATGTGCCTGCAAGGAGGCAGCACAAGCAGCAGCAGAGAGAGATAGTGAGAGAGAGGAAGAGATAGAGGGAGAGAAGCAGAGAAGGAGAGGTGTGCGGCAACATGGCAAATATTTCATGGCATTTAATTTCAACTGCATCGCCGCCTGTCATCTAATTGAGTTGTTCGCCGAAGCCACTCAAAAAATTTATCGGCATATTAATGCAGCATATTTCAAATGCCCCCACCTCGCTGCCCGCTCCCTCCTCGCTCCCCTCTCCTTCCCGAACACAGTGCCCACTTCGACTGACTTCCTCAGTGTGGCCCGGGCCGGACTGACTGGGAACATGTTTATGCAATTTGCCGTACGATTGCTCGGCTGCTTCTACTCCTCCTTCCCCTACCTCTTCTCCTACTTCTCCTCTTGCTACTCCTCCTTCTGCTGCTTCTCTCTTGTCTTATCACTCATGATTTTATTTATGCTATGGGCGCGCGCATGTGTGTGCGATAATTGGATTATTTACTTTCGCGGCTTAGCAGCCAACAAAGTTGTGAAAATTGTCGTGTTTTCGCTTTCTATAAAGTTGGTCGATCATCGTCACATCGTCGCCGGTGGTAAGTTGCAGTTGCAGTAGTTGTTGTTGTTGCTGTTGTTGTTGCCAGCCCGGTTATTATTGTGGCTGCAGCTGATGAAGTCGTCTATTGCTTTATGTCTGCGGCAATTCGACTTTGGACCAAAACACTTCAAGTTGAAGTCCCTGCTGAGGCGCCACACTCCACACACACCACACACACTACACACACCTATTGGCAGTACGTGCTGCAGCAGGTTTTTCTCTAATGTTTGTTGATTTTAGTGCAAACATATGTAGGTATATATGGTACATGATATGTCTGTATCTGTAGTATTTACGGTTCGCTTTTATGGCATATAAATGGACATGGCACAGGTGGAGACGGAGCTTATTGGGTTAAGTACGCGAATATAAACTCCCATTTGATTAGGTCTTGCCAGGTTTATAGCAACTAAATTATGGCGCATATCGGCAATGGTAAAATGGAGTTAAGCAACCAAAATATACAACTAATTATTCATAGAGATTATTTGCCAATATTGCTATAATTACTATAGATATGATCCTCGCAATTTATGGCACATCAATTATAGCTTCATTTTGAGAGTGTGTTTGCCAATGTACAGTCAATTTGCAGGTGTAATTTATGTCTTGAAAAGGTTTAACGGCAATTTGAATTAAGTGCAGAAAATTTATAGCAACTGAATTATAGTTTGATACGGAGTTACCCAAAGAAAAAGGGTTAGGCTGTAGAGCAAAGAAATTAATGAATTAAAAGCAATTTAATTTCATGATTTATAGGAAAATTATGGCAACTAAATGGTAGCTTTTAAAGTAGAGAGCATTTATAGGAACTAAGTAAAAGTTTAAGAAGTTTTTCAGAGAACAAGTTGAAATTCAGATAAAGTTGCCATAATATAAACATAAATTAGATATAATGAATTATAGGAAATTTATAGCTACTGCATAAAATTGAATAAAATTTAATAAAGGATAGTTTGGCCTTCATTTATAGGAATTTTCTATGTCCTATAAGTTTATAGTAACTTAGTTATGCCATAAATCAATAGTGATTAATTTATAGCAAATATTTATAGCATGAATGCTATGTTATTAATATATGTAGGCTGAACTTTTTTAAATGTGTAGCAAATTATTTAAGTAATTTATAGCAACTAATTTATAGCAAAGTAAGTAGCAACTAATTATAGTCAAATATTTATAGCATGAACGCTATGTTATTAGTGATTTAAATTGGGATTGGTAAATCTGTAGCATATTATCCAGTTAATTTATAGCAACTAATTTAAAGCTTAGTTATCTTCATTTACAAATATTCTTCCATTAGATATTCCCATCCCCTTTATGGCTTTCATCTGCAGCCCAAGCAGCTCCCTCTCCCACTCCAGCCAGAACCACCTCAATATGTTATTATTCCAATCAATGCCTGAGCTGCCTCTCGTCTTGTTGCCTGACTGTCAATGTCTGCCCGCCGCTTGTAAGCCGCAAGCCAAGACGACAGTTTGCCACAGTTTTGCACAGTGCAACAACACGCTGCCTGTGGTTGGTGGTTGGGGGCATTAATATGTATGAGTTGTGTCAGCTGGCAGCACAGCGGCGCGTTTATCAAACATTTGAAACATGCGCGGGCTTCCGTCGCTGCCTTGCCTGCCTGCCTGCCTGACTGGGTGCCTGACCCAATTAATGGGGGCATTATAAAGCCGTAAAGCAAGGCAGACGTGTGATGCCAGAAAATTAGCAAATAGACAGAGACAAAAGACAAAGCGCTGTTCACGCAACAGGCGGGGCAACCCAAATCCCACTTCCAGGTTTAGCTCCCCCTTCCCATCTCGTCCCACTGTGCGCCACATCGCATTAAAATGTGCATGAAATATTCGAGTGAATTCATAAATCACAAATCACTTAGCCAAACCGTTTGGAGCATTGTCGAGCTGGACGTGTCTCTGTCTCCGTCTCCGACTCGATCAGCTGCCGGTTTCGGCAGTCGCACACACGGCCCTGGGCCGGGACTGGGACTGAGACTGAGTCTGGCGGCCTGGGCATGGGCATGGGCATTACAAATGTTCATGTTTGCGCGATAATATTGACAAATTGTGCAAACATTCGCACACAATTAATAAAGCCAGACCCACACGACCTGCGGCAGCCGTAGCAGCAGCGGCAGCCAGTCACGGCCCACGTGCGGCAACGCGTGTTCCCAAAGACAAAGCTACTGAGACAAGAGCGAGACACGACCGACACGAAACAACATAATTCCAATTCGAATTCCGAATCCGAAGACAGAATCTAAGAAGTTAAATGTCGCCGTGCATTGCTTGGAGTGTCAAGCAGGGCTGGCACAGTGGGACAAGGTGTGCGAAATAAGGTTAGTAATTGCTTAACGGGAAACGAAATAACAGGATTGTGTTATACCAATATTGAAGTCGATTTTAAGAGGTTAATAATTTATTCATATAACAAACAATATTAAAACTATTTAATTATAAAACTATATAATATATATGTTATTTGTACAGTTTTATACTAGAAATAATATTTTTTGATACATACTCGTATTATATTTATTTATGCGTATTATATTTATTTATAATTTATGTTTTACACTTAAATATATTTTTAAAACAATTGAAAAGAATAAATATAAACATTAATAAAAATAAAAAAAAATAAATAAAAACAAATATGTAGATATAAAGAAAAATCTATACAAAGTATCAGGCCTGTTCACGATCAATATCTAAGATAATATTGACCAAACTATCCGTATATCTCATACGAAATTTTTCATTGTATGGAAAGTTTCTGTATATATTATGCAGATTATGTGTGCTTTAAAAGTTTCTCAGCACGCCCAGGTTTCTAGCAAATTTGTTATTTTAATTATCATGTTTGGGGGAAGGTTTACATGGCATAGGTCGGAAAAATCAAAAGAACCTGCCCTTATATTGACAAGTTGTTGTTATTGAATTGCAATAATCTATAACTTTTTATACCCAGTGTACAATTTAAGGAGATTCACTTTATTTGTTACATATATATTCCACTTTTCACCCATTGCCCCACATTAACGAACCACTGTGCCAGTGGCTTCTGTGCAGTGCAGAATTTCAAGTAGGCACTGCACGTCCCAAGCAGTTGAAGGCGCCCACACACAAACTCTCTTTTGCTGCGGCAGATGGATAAGTCTGGACACGGACTGTGGCTGGACATGATTCGCCCACGGCCACAGGGACAAGAGGCGTCGCAATGAGCTTGCAACTTGCCACTGATTGAAGACAGCTGCTGCAGCGGACCCTTTCAAATGCTCTGCTCCAACCTGGTTTGGTCTGGCCTGGTCTGGTCTGGTCACTTCAACGCGGTTGGCGGCACACTGTGATTGATGATTGTCTCGCTCGCAGTTGTCAGTGCGGCCTTTGATGTGGCACCATGAGCAGCAGTAGGGGCAGCAGCAGCGACTTCCTTTGAGTCGCCTGGCTGGCAAAAGTCTTCCTCAGACGCCACTTTCAATTTTCCAGCTAAAGTCGACAATTTATGCTGCATAACTCGTGTATTTAGCCAAAGTCGGCCCAAAACTTATGCCGCTTGCCGCGGAGTGGGCCGCATCGTCGTCGTCGTCATCGTCGTCTTTGTCGGGCTGCGGTAAGCGGCTTAGAGGCAGGAAACTGCGCCGCAGACATTTGTGTTGACAAATCAATTAAATGCGAAATTTAAAGGCACACACAGTAGCGCCACTCGAGACTAACGACGAGCGACACGCAAGGCCCCTGGGCCCAAGTGGCGGCCCGAGCCCGCTCCTGTCTCCGTGCAGGGCCTAGAAGAGACGCGGCGCTTATCGAGCTACTCTGATTGCAACTGCAACACGAGGCCCCAATGCAAATCGTAAAGTGTGAAAACAAATTGCAAAGCAAGAGAGGAACAGGGGAGAGGGGGGGGGAAGGTGCAGGAAGAAGGCAACTCAGATAATTGCACTCGATTTGTAATTCAAGATTAAGGGCAGACACGGTCCACTTTTCGATCTCTGGCTTAATTTATGTGCACTCGATGCGACTGCCTCGTTCTCCTGCTGCCTCGCGGATAATCACTTGAAATGTGGGCCATGAGTTAAGTGATTATGTAAATTTGGCTGCCCCCTCACCCCCCACACTCGTCTCGATGTCTATGAAGATACTTCGCAATGACCTTCAAGGCGAACAAAGAGAAAGATAAAGATAAAGAGTGGTAAACAGCTTGAGCGAAGGGGCACAAATTAAATGTAGAACATTCAGGCTGACATCAGCCCCCAGAGGGAATTGAATACGAGTACATTCGAAAGACTGAGACGATAAAGCAATGAATCATCCTCAGCAATGGCAATTTATAAGAGCCTCCCAAATCGATGCCAGAATATTAATGAAATTATCATTATTTATAACTGAAATTCGTGTATGTTCATGCATATTAACTTATATCTAGATATGAATAAATATACATATTCATTTGTGATGTTCTGCCGAATACTTACATCGTATTTACTTGACCTCATTTTACCCATTTATTTTGCATCTAATTTGCATTCGTATTTCGGCTACGTTTGACGTTATAATCTGCTATAAGTTTTCAATCGTCGCGACCATTTGATATTATCGGAACAGAGTTTCGTAGTTTTACTCGATTTACGGTTTAATGGTTATTTGTTATGCAATAATAATCATCTGAATAATTCCCAAAAATCTCTTCTCGATATGCTTTTCTTATTTAGCTTTATATATATATTTATGATTTGTATTTTAGAATTTTGAACACCTTTGATAAGCACTTTATTGCGAACTCGTTGTTACTTTTTATTGGGCAAGCACTTTCTCCAGATATACCATTCTATATATCTCTCTTTCTCTATATATATATTTGCTTTTAGTTCATTTATATTTTGTTAATGTTAGCGATGTTTCGATTTCGTTTACTTTGCTTTTATTTTGATATTATTTGCACAGTCTTTGTTAATTGTTAAAAAGTAAAAGGCTTCTATTGTTGCAACTGCAATGGGGAGGATGAGGGAAGGGGTGAGTGGGGTGAATTGATATAAATATTGCGCATACGACACGTGGCTGCGGCAAGTCAAACAATCATTTCGATTTACTGTTAGCTAACGGTTACTTTCGGCCATTTTGCTGTGAAACTCTGTGAGTTTTCGCACTGTTTTCTTGTTGTTGTGGTGAAAAATCGTTAGACAGCAACAACAACCACAACAACAAATGCCAAAAGTGCACGAATGCCAAGTAGTTGGACTGTCAAAGGAGGGGAGTGTGGAAGAGGGAGTCAAACAGACGGACAGCCAAAGGGGGCAGCAACCACGTGAAAAATGCCGGAAACAGAAATCGATTTGCACCAAGCGTTGAAATGAGCATGTGTTCGTACACTCGCGTGTCTGCGTGTGTACAGCTGTGTGTGTGTGTGTGTGTAGTGACTGTTTGTGTGTGTGCACTGAGCAAACAGCGGAAAAGTGACACAAGATGTGGCAGTGACAGAGGCAGAGCCAGAGGCAAAGGCTCGTCATCTTGCATGATTCCACAGGGAAAACTCGCGACTTCACAAAGTTTTTCTCTCTCTCTCTCTCTCTCCCTTTGCGGGAAATTGTTTTCGTAGCATTTCGGAAAATTCACACGCCGAAATTATGTCACACACGCAGCGCACGAAAGTAGGCAACGAATTTCGATTTTCCGTTGACCGATTAAAAGTTCAAACAAAACGCAACCAAACCGAGCAGCCTTTTTATTTTTGAGCGTCGCAAGTCGAGGAAATTTATTAAAAATAATTAACAAAAATATTCAATTTGCTTAGTTATTTTTGCTGAATTTCACAACGTTTACCCGTCGCTGCTGCTGCTGCTGTTGCTGCTGCTGCTGCACGACGCGTTGAAAATTCACGTAACAATTGATTTGTGTGTCAAAAATGTCACAAGTGTCAAAATTGTAAGGAAACACTGCGCTGCGAGAGAGCGAGAGAGAGCGCATTAGAGAGTAAATGCTACACGTGCATAGAGAGAGAGAGAGAGAGCGTAGCTGCTGCTGCTGCGCGTAAGTTGCGTCTCAGCTGTGCGGCCGAAGAGTGCCGCCAAGCACGTGTGTCCTGCCAAAGAGAGCAGAAGTGCAGAGCTTTAAGCTCGCTCTCTCTTTTACTATCTCTCTCTTTGCTTAGGCTTAAAAGCTCTCGGACTCTTGGGCTACTTGTGGGACTGACTGGCTCAGCTGATCATCGCAAGCTGAGCCAGAAAGCTTCGCCTTAAAGTTATATGATATAAGGCAGTTAGATGCAGTCATACGATATGTTTACACGCAGTTATTATGTGCCATAAACATAGGTATAGATAAAGGTATATATGGGTATATATAGATATACATAGATATATATATCAGTAATATATGTGGCATATGTATAGCACTGCCAGAGCTCGCTTCATTCAACTGAAGCGGCATATTTTATGAAAGACCTTGAAAACTAAACAGAAATTTCATTGGAAAAATCTTTAATAAAGTTGTTGAGTATTTTTCTAGTATTTTCTTGATAATTAAAAAGCTTTCTAACTGTATGTCCCGTTTAAAGAATAGGAAACTAATAAGCGCATATCTTTATGGTATCTTTGAAGTATCTTAAAAGTTGCCTTAACTATTTAGTACCTTCATGAAAACTTTACCAATACACTAAGAAAACTGCCTTTATAAAATTGAAATGAATCAGATAACTCCTTTACATTACTCTCTAGTATTTTGTCAGTATTTCCCTGGTATTTTGAATATACCAAGTTTCCCCAACAGCTCTCTAACACTCTGCCATGAATCATCTTTGGCTTGGCTTCACTGTACTGCCTTGAAACCTTTGCCACACTCTTTCTCTCTCTCTCTTCACACTTCACACAAACACCGAATACCCTAAAAAGGGTTCGGCTTTGTCTATTCCCTGTAGTTCACTCCCCTTTGAGGGCTTAAGGGTCTCAAGTGGACTTAAGTAGGATGCGATAGCGAACGTTTTTCTTGCACATTGCATAAGCATAAGCAGCAGCAGCAGCAGCAGAAGTACAAAGGGGGCGTAGTTGTCGCTTAAGTCTGAACCGTTTATGGGTTTATGAGTCTAGATGTCTGCTCAGCCAGGTGTTAAGCCCACACACACACTCACACACACACCTCACTTACATACAGTATGTGAATAATTTCTTGTTAATTTTTTAATATTTAAATTTATTTTGTTAATTTTTATAAACTTTGATTAAGCAAATTAAGCGCTGATTATAAAAAACTTATTGTTGTTAGGGTTAGAGCGTCTAGGGATACGATTACGCGGAAAGCCCGAGGCATATTCAATAGATTCACATTCACATGCACATTCAAATTCGATTCTCGATTCTCGATTGCCTCGACTCTCGTCTCGTGTCTCTCGACTTTCTCGACTCGCGGCTGCGGTTTTCTGTTGTGAACCCAACTAAATGCGATGCGAAACTGGCCGACCAGGCCGAGCCGGGCAATGACGATGGTTTCTTATTGGAACAGAGGCGCGCACACACACACACACACTCGCACACGGCCAAGGGGGCCATGCAGAGCAGCAGGGGGAGACGGCGACGCTGACAGAGGCAGAGACCGGCCAAGCGTCAGCTGCGTCGCGTGAGTGCGGATTGTATGTGGTCTGACTAGAGGGAGAGAGAGGAGAGAGAAGGTGGAGGAGGAGGAGGAGGACGGGGCATCTACTGGAGCAGCGACGTTGCTGTTGCTCTGCTAGTGTGGTGTGTGCGTGTGTGTCTGTGTGTGTGCACGCCACTTGAGGCTAATAACAACAGCAACAACAACAACGGGAACAACAAGAGCAGCGAGCAAAGCGAGTTGATTGCAACCGAACTTGTGGCAGGAGCTCGAAAGAGCTGAGAAAGCTTAGCAGTTTGCCGCTATCAACTGAGAGCGAAGTTGCAACCACAGCAAGAGAGAAAGAGAGAGAGAGAGCGCGTGCTGAAGAGCAAAAGAAATGAGGTCTCTTTAGCGCCATGCGGAAGTTGCCAGGCGAGCAAGAGAGGGAGAATGCGAGAGAGAGTGAGAGCAGAGAAAGAGACCAGAGCAAACCAGAGAGGGAGAGAGAGAGCATTTTGTGCCAGCATAACGGTCAATGCGCTCTTTGCCAGCAAGTTGCATGCGATATTTTGCAGCAGCTGAGCTTGAGAATGAGGAAGAGCAAGAGGGGGAAGGCTTTGCGACAGGGGTTGCTTTTTAAGAACGCACAACGCTCTGACAATGGGGTGACCATGTAAAGGAAGTTACAGTGAAACCTCTGGAAGAAGAACTTCAAAAATCGTATGATTCTTTGTATGCTTTTTAAAACATAAATTTATTCACTATATTTAAGGTATAAACTGATTAAACTCAAATAAAATGTAGCTTAAATTAAGAAACAAACGTGTTATTAAAATATATTCAATGTGAAAAAGCAATCAAATAAATCAAGTAAAAAAAAAATTTTATAAAAAAAGGAGATTTAAATTTAAATAAAATTAAATTGAACAATTTAATACTAGTAAATAAATTATTTTATACTTTCCAAAGTATAAAAAAAAAAAAATAGTAAAGCAAACAAGTAAAAAAAAAATTTATTACAAACTTAAAAAAGTAAAATAAATGTATTAATATTATTACACTTAGCTGAATAAATGAATAGATTAAAAAACTAAGCAATTTATAAATAAATAATTTATGAATATTTAAGAAATAAATAAAACAATACAAAAATTTAATAAATAAATTAAAAATAAATTAATTATGTAATTAAATAAAAAAATATAGAAATAAAGAGATTTTTAAAAAATAAAAATAAAAATAAATAAGTAAAAAGTAAGCTTAATAAATATATAATAACTTATTAAATAAATTAAATCAATGTTTTAAGAATTAATTTGATTAAGTGTTTAGGTTGGGTCGCTTTTAGTGGATTTTTACTGTACTATTTAAAAGCTTTTTGCCGTTACAATTCCAACTAGCGACTTGGTCACCTCAATTGCCTTAGCGGTTCTCTCTCCCTCTCTGTGTTTCTCTCTCTGCCACTCTCCCTCCCTCTACCTCTCCCTCACTCTCTCCACCATTCACTCTTGGGGTTGCTGCATACCCCTTTGCACCGCTTCAGCTCTATCCCCTTCTCCCTCCCTCTCTCTCACTGCTCTCTCGCATGCAATAAATGTTCGCCCCATGACTGGGTTGCATGCAACAACAGGTTTGAGTTTGAGCACAACGAGCAGCAACATGTTGCAGCCTTGCAGTGCCGCATGCAGTGCTCGCATCTGTGGCACAAACAGTTGGCATTGGCATTGCGCCGCGGAGGATCATCATCATCAACGACAGCAGCAGCTGTTGTTATTGTTGTTGCTGCTGTTGTTGTTGTTGCACGCGATGCCCGCACGCATGTGTGGCAACTGTAATCAGTTATCGGAGGTGTCTGGTGATATATTGACAGCATTAAGGCTGCGCTGGCTGCGATTCATTAATCATAGAGAGATCCTTCTGCTGACCAAACAGATCCTATTAAAAACAAAAGTTGCGCTCTTAATGGTGTGAACACGGCAGAATAACAAATTGCAAGCGCAGAGGGAGGGGCTACAGAGAGGGAGGGGGACTACAGTGAGCCACCCGCACCAAACAAAAGAAACGCATCGAGGCAGCGAAGGACACAACGCATAAAAAAGAAACCAACGTTGCACGTATGCGCAGCGGGTGGCACAGTCCGCCAATAAAACGCATGCGCAGGAGAGGAGTCAGAGGGAAAGAGAGGGAGGCACATATCGAAGCTTTCGATCAAATGATTGCCCTATCATATTGCCCAGCGCTGTGTTGAAAAATTCATTTTAATAAGCGCCCGTAAAACGAAGCACGCGAAATCTGCGCAATAAATAAGCGACAATTATGAATTGTTCCCCAGAATCGCAGGTCGCAGTTCCAACTTGGCTAAGCGGCGCCCACTGGTGCGCTATGAGCTGCCGAAAGAGATAGAGAGGGAGAGGTAGAAGGAGAGAGAGAGAGGCTTGTAGGGAGAGGCAGTTGGGGCAGCTGTGCGAAGCTGTCGTCGTGCCAGCCCATTAATTTGTTGTTTATCGCACCTTGTTAAAATCACATTGCCTACGCGATGTTTATAGAGCTGCAGAGGGAGAAGGGGCAGAGGAAAAAGAGAAGTAGATAAAGGGGAAAGAGCAGCAGCCCTATAGGAGGGAAGAGTGGCAGCCCTGTAAGAGGGAAGACCAACTGAGATAGCGATTGCAAGCTGTGACGATTGGCATTCCAGAAATAAGCTGCGAAAGAAGCCCACAAAGAAAAGGAAACTTTAAAGATCCGCAATCTTTGGGTATTCCCTAAGTTATTCATTTATGAATTGTTTATATATTTACCTAAGAAATTCCTCAACTGCCGAAAAATAAAAACAAATGAACATCTAAATAAAAACAACTGCGATTTATTTTGGATTTGCAATTGTCCGTAGCGAAGTTGTGCCTCCCTGGGCTCTTCATACAGTACCATCTACCGTAGATCATATGCCGCATACATTATGCCACATATCGTATACCATATACCGTAGAGCGTAGCGTAGACAGTCTGCCCAGTCGAATTCCGCACACAGTTTTTTGTTGTTGCCCCGCATCGTTTTCATATTTTGTGTACAAGTTTATCGCGCTGCTTGTTGATTTATGCAAATTATTAAACGTTTTCTAATAACTTATTATGCCGCGTAAACAACGCGCCGCATGACTGTCACTTTGAGACGAGATTCGAGAAGGGGAAAAGAGAGAGAGGGGAATGGAGACAGGAGAGGGGAGATGGGAGACTCAAGACTGGAGATTGGAGACTGCAAACTCTAGACTGAAGAGCGGAAAGCGGAAAGTTTGGAGACACGAATCCGATACCCCGTTTAGACGTCGCAGTCAACCAGGTTGTCCAGTTACTAAGCCGCCCCCCAGAATCTACCCCTTTCTCTGTCTGTCTGTCTGTCTACCCCCCTCATTTTCATTACACGTTAAATTGACAGTAGTCCCAGCCCCTCCCTGCACCCTTTAGCCAGAGGAGACCTAACCCAACTTTGTGCTCAAAATCATCTCTTGTTTTTCCCCATTTCCCTCTCTCTCTCTCCCTTCCTCTCTTGCCTTGTTTTCTAACACTTAATTTAGCCAACTTGCTGTTGTTGTTGTTGTATTTCCTTAGTTGTCTGTCACTTTTAGCGTCTGTCTACTGCTGCGGAGTTTCGTAGCGCTTAGCTTAGTCGCCTGTCAATATCATCTGCGATTGCTAATTGATCAAATATTTTGTCCGTCTCAAAAAATTTGCATTGCATTTTTGCTGTTTTCTTGACCTGCCCAGCGTATGCTCCTTGCTCAGGCTTGTTTTTACTTTCGATCAATATTTGAAATGGGTTACGTTATTTTTCGGAATCGAAAACGGAATCGGAATCAACAGAACCTTGTGGGGTTAAGCACGGGGGTCGAGATGATCTCAACCCAGTGCAATGGGATATTAAACCAGCACAAGTAAGTGTGAGTGTGTATGTGTGAGTCAACTGCAGCTGACAACTCAATAAGGTGGCTACACTGCAAGAAAAGTGGGTGGTGGAATGGTAAAAGGTATGAAGAGATTATAGGAAAGAAAAAAGAAAAAACTTATCAGTAGGAGAGGAAAATTAGGAACATATTAAGATGGACGTCTGTCTATCTGTCCGTCCGTCTGTTCATCCGTCGGTTCGTCCTTCTGTTCGTCCGTCTGTTCGTCCGTCTGTCCGTCCGTCTGTCCGCCCGTCTGTCCGCCCGTCTGTCTGACCGTTTATCCGTCCGTCCGTCCATCTGTCCGTCCATTTAAACATCCGTCTGTCCGTCCGTCTGAATATCCGTCCATATGTCCGTCCGCTTAACTGTCCGTTCCGTTTCGTCTGGACGTCCGCTTAGATGGATAGGAAAGAAAGAATGAAATTCATAATAAAGTATATAGATGAAGTACATACTCTTGACTACAGTCATATCTCGAGTCTATATAGCAATTTCTGTTCGTATGAACACTTATAACTCAGAAACTAATAAAGCTGGAACTACCAAACTTGCAGACAATATTGCTGTCTATTAGTCAAAAACACATTACGATTTAGAATTTGACCACGCCCACTTGCGCCTACGTAAATCAATACAATACAAATTTCTGAATTTCAAAGAAGTTCTATTATTTCTTACAGTGTAGTTAGAAGCGCAGTTAAGTCAAATGACTTGACCAGCTTGCCACATGTTGCTGCTGCTGTTGCTGTTGCTGTTGCTGTTGCTGTTGCAGTTGCAGTTGCCAAGCCGAGTTCAACTATTTGCATTTGCATTTTAGCACCTCGACAACAGGTAGGACTGCAAGGGGGAGGGGGAGGGGGTGCAAGTGGGTGCTGTGCGGCGGGGTGTGGCAGCATCAGCAGCGGCGGCGCATTGTGCTGATTGCGCATGCAAAGTCACAAACGCAGACGCAGACGCAAGTTGGAGTCCCAGTTCGAGTCGGGGAGACCAAATGAAAGTGGGCACCGACAGTTGTTGTTGTCGAAGTTGTTGTTGTTGCATTCTTTGCGTTTTGTGTATAACTTAATTCTGTGCGCCCCTCTAACGGCCACGCCCACTGCACCGCACTGCCTAAGCACAACAAACGAGATTGCCAGGCTCGCGCTGCAGTTTCACCTGCCTGCCTTGCTGTTGTTGCTGTTGCAGGCTGTGTGGGTTGCCGAGGCGCGTATCTAATTACAAAAAAAATCATCTGACTAGAGTTGCGCATGACTAGCAGATACCCTATACGCACACAGTGCAGTGCAAAGTTGCTCAGCTGCAGTTGCATCCCTTCGCTGGAAGTGTTGCAGCTGCACATGTGGCAGGCAGTGATGCACACTTGGATACCCCTTAAAATGCTGCACACTCTGAGAGGGTAGAAGGTATTAAAAGCGAGACAGAGACGCTGATTTCAAAGATAAATTGCCGACGTTGTTGTTGCCAGTGTTGCTGCAGTTGTTGTTGTTGCTGGAGTTGAAGTTGACGCACCAAGGCACTTGCAGGGGCCAAGTGATGGATGTATTTACGCTCTGCTGCGACGACGAAAATAAACAACAGTTTATTGGCATTGCCGCCTGACGACTTTGACTGCAACGACGACGGTCACGCCCCCAACTTGAGTCGACTCGAAGGCGGCGCTGACTGCCCTTAGAAACCTCGACTGCCAGCCACGACACGGAACACAGTCTGCCTTTTTTTTAGGGCATTTTAATTGTTTAACAACATTTGCACGAGGTGTCGTTTTTAGGTTCCCCAGAACTTGCTCGACTTTTATGCCTGTCTCGACCCGCTGCCCCTGCCCTCCCCTCAATTGATTTATGTTGCAGGGAAATGTGGAAAAGCTTAAGTTAAGGGGAAAAGTCTATGGCTCGTTGTCCTTCAACTTGTGCCGTGAAGTGGCCTGATAAATATTCTTTTTCCACAGTGTGTAAACCTTCGGCCAAGTTAAGCCCCTTGGGGCAAATACAACAACATCTTTGCTAGATTGCATATTGAAACAAAAATCTTACAATAAAAAAAATGAAAAAAAAGAGACGAGACGAGAGGGGGGAAAGAGAGGAAAGATGGGAGGGAAGCTGAGAGAATGAGACCAAGCTACACTTGACCTCAGACGTTGTTGGTCAGTCTGGTCTAGTGGCTTTTATATGGCTACCACTGCAAGGGAGAGGGGTGAGGGAGCGGGGGAAGGAGGTGTGTGTGTGTGTGCGGGAGGAGCAGCGGCAACTTGGGCGCGCATTCGTTAAGTAAACATGCCACGGTACGACGCCTTCCTAAAAACCTCGCGTCCATTTCTCGGCCCGGCACAGTTGCACAGTTGCATTCGCAGTCTCATTCCTTGGCGTCAGTGAGTCCACAACGACAACAACAAGAACAACAACATCATCATCGTCATCAACATCGACAGGCAAAGTACACAACACACACACAGGAACAGGCGGGGATTGTGTCGGCTTCGCTTTGCATCTTTTGTTCATTTTAGTTTAAATATTGCCTACCTCAGTCCCACTGTCCACTGTCCACTGTCCGTCCAATAGTGCATGGCATTTCATGCACTTTTCATCTTTTTCAATCAACTTACCAGAGAGCGAGGGAGAGAAGTAGAGAGCGAGTATGCGCTAGTCCTACCTTCCCCCTTCCCTTTGTGCCACTTCTCCTTTATTTGTGTTTCTTAATATTTTTGTTAAATGTTTCAAGCGCGCGTAAATTAATCTCGAGCTTAATTGCTTTTGCTTTTTTCGCATTTCGTTTGCTTCTTCACTTTTTCTTACTCTTCTTCTCCTCCTCTTCTCCTCTTCTTGGAGTGCCACTTGCCCTGAAGGGTGCCCATCGGGACCTCGAGACCATTCGAGCGCCACAGCTTGCGCAGCCCAAGTGGTTATAAATATGTTTTGCCTATTTTTAGTTACCGCATCTCCCCCTCTCCCTCTGGCGCTACTTGGCGCTGTCATCGTCAGCCCCAGCTGCTCCTGGCTCCAGCTTTGGGAGCGGACTATATAGATTGTAGAACTGCGATTTTCGATTGCCCCCAGGCAGCATAATATGTAAATGAAGATTTAAATTTAATGGCTTATGAGCAGTAAATGGTCAAGTTAAGATAAGCGAACTGGGGCGATAATACTCTGAGAACTCTTTGACCAAAGGAACCTCTTAAAACTGGCATAGTTTATATATGAGTAGCTGTAGAAATCGAAAGGGTTCTTAACATAAGCATTATTTATAGCAAGGTTTCATAAACAGCTCAATTCGGATATGTGTGTCTGTATGAACACGCATACCTTAGCTGTTAGTAGAGTTAGAGATATCAAATTAGGCATGACGATAGTTGTTTACCATATCTAAGTAAATCTTAGTTGAAATTGTGAATGCCACGCCCAATGACCAAAGTATAATACTCTTGGGTATTAAAAACATTATGATCCGACATAGCTTATATTTGAGTAGCTGAAAAAATGGAAATAAAAATTTTGTAATGAATTCAAACTCAATTGAAAGCTGAATTATTCAAAAACACCATAGATAGGAATGTTTAGGTCATTTTTGTTTGTATGAACACGCAGATAGCTGTAGGTCATATGCAAGTAAAGCACTTCTAAAATTGTGGTTACCATACCAAATGACATAAGTATAACACTCAGAGAACTTTAGAAAGATATTACTATAAATTAAATAAGTTAGAAGAGTAGTTGAAGGAATATTTTCATTCCTAGGGTACTCAACCCTAGCTCAACTGATATCATAACAATTGAAAATCACCAAAGACTAATTTCTTTAGGTCATATCTGTTCGTATGAACACGTAGATCTTAGCTATAAGACGAGTAAGAAACATTAAATTCGACCTGAAGATTCGACCTGAAGATAGATACCTTATGCAAGAAAGCTCATTTTAAATTCTAAATGCCACGCCCTACACAAATAGTTTTCGATTACTCCTCAAGAAATTCCATTTATAAAGTATTTATTAAGTTTGGTCTCTGTTGAGTGGCACATTATCATAAATATATTTATGGTATACAACTATATTGTTCCACTTAATGGCCTCTCTTTAGCCCCTTTTCGTCTCGCCTCTCTTTCCCCGGCCACCTGTTGAGCAAGTGCTCCATTAGGCTTAGCCAAAATCCTGCTAAACTCGCAAAGTTTCCATCTCAGCTGTCCACTTATGCCAATTTATGCGCCGGCTTTACTGAGGCTCCAACTAAAGCAGCTCCAGCTGGGCAGCTCCCAAAAGCCGAAGCGGAACAAAGGCCGCCACGAGCCTCAGAAGGAGAAGAGAGGAAGAGAGAGAGAGGGGTAAGGGGGCGTTGCATGTGCACGATAACAAGATTAGAAAATAAGATTTATCTCATAGATTGATAGATTCGATTACACGCAGCTTCGACTGGGGAGGGCGTGTAATTACAACAAAAGCAACAAGAGCCAAACGAGCTGGCAACGAGAAGACGTAGAACAAGGAGAACATGGAGAACAGAGAACCAGGAGAGCGAGAGAGGGAGAGAGAGAGAGAGGGGAGTGAGCAGTGTGGAGCTGGTTCTCTCTCTTGCTGTCTCTCTCTGGCGTTTTAATGGACTTTTAACTGGTTTCTTGAGCGTTGCCTGCGCAGCTGCTGCACCTGCAACAAGGAGCTGCCTGCAAGTTGCCCCAGAGCCAACTCGGTCGGGCATTGCCGGGCGTTGCATATTTACTAATTTAATAATTCAAAAGCATTTAAATTCCTAATCATATCTCGGCAAAGCGGCCGCCTCGACAGACCGATAGTCCGATAGGCCGTCTCCATCTCTGTCTGTCTCTGTCTGTGTTCGCCTCCCAGTCCCAGTCGGACTCCAACTCGGAGTCGCTCTTGGAGTCCCAGTCCCAGTCCCAGTCCCAGTCTGGATTAGCTCAACTCGGCGCGCAATTTGTGAAAATTTCTCACCATTTCATGCCGCCAGCTAAAGCGCGAGTCGGTGCCGCTTACCCTCCTCCTTCTCCTGCTCCTTCCCCTCTCCCTGCTGCCTCCCCTGAGCAACACGCCCCCCGCCGCTGACGATCTGCAGTGTGTTAGATTTCCACTTTACTGTCTATGCAATTTGTTGGCTAACTAGATGCCTATCTGCGGCAACTTGTTGTTGCTGCCTGCTTCCATGGGGTTTCTACACGTTCTTTGTGGCCCGCTGCGCTTTCATGTTCTTTTCATCTGCAGCTGCCCCCTCTCCCCCTCCTCCTTCGTGGCTTCGTGGCGATCTCTTTTGGGACTATTACTACTGCATTTTATGCATCGCCTGGCGTTAGTGTTTTGCGTCTTATTAGACTCTAATTGCATTGCCAGTTGCCAGTTGCAGCCGTTGCCAAGGTCTGCCACGGCCTGTTGCAAGTGTTGCAAGCAGCAATTGGAATTAGCGTCGCGACTCGCGAAAGGGACGAACAACGAGCTGAGCAGCATCAATTGGCGATCGGCAAATCTGCTGACCGTTACTTGGCCCAGTTGCATACCAAGAGCAAGAGATGCCTGTGTTGCCCACAGTGCACTGTGGGCTGACTTTGCTCAGGCATCTTAACTGCATTTCCATATGTGGCAACTGCACTGGGAAAGTGTTTGCCACATTAATCATGCATGCCATGTAACTGTATTTAGAAATCGAGTGTGGCGGTGCCATTTGTAGCATCTGTATATGAGTGTAAGGTGACTCCTTAGGTTACACTTTAAGTGACTAAGTCAAGGGAATACAACAACTGCTTTTGAAAACTTAATTAATAATTTTTTAATAATTAATAATTTTGAATACAGAATCAATAAACTAACGCGAATCAAGGTGAATCAATTATATTAAGGGTCCTAGAAGTTCAAAATGAGGTACGAGAATATCGAAGAGATCTTTAAAAATTTCATGTATAATGAATTGTGAAAAATCAACTGTGGCTTACTTAAATACTTCTTAACGACACAAGTAACTGTATGTTTAAATTTATATTTTTTTCTTTATCAAATTAATCAATACATAATTCTTAAAAGTTAAGATTACTAAGTTCTGTATAAATATAGAACAATTCAAACAAAACATCTTAATCTATAAATCAAGTGAAACATTAAATTATTAAGCATTATTTTTGTTTACAAGGAAGTCGATATAATAATAACAAAGATTGCGTTAGAAATCTTTGAGAACTCATTATTCAAGGAAATCTCTTTTGCCTTCTTTATAAAGCAATCAACTGCGATTATTAAAAGAACTCTAATGTCGTGCAATGAACCGCGGTATCGACTATAGAAATAGTGCCTTCTATAGTTGATACCGCGGTTCATTTGGTTGATGATTAATTACACAGCATCATTATATTCCGTTTAAATTGTTCAACTTTGTTAATGTTTTTTTGGTCACTCGATTAATACACTCACAAAATATCCTAAAATATATTCTATCTATAAATATTCCTAAAGAAACTTTCTTGGCCTAAATCTCTCAACTCAAAGCTCTTCACATTTCTTCTCTACACGGCGCCTTGTCGTCTGCAAATAAAAATTCAATTCAATAAGAATTCAATAACTATTTGTAGGTGTGGTTTGGGGTCAACTGGCTTCAAACACTGACATGGTCTAGCGTCATATGGGTATATTACGTAATGCATTTGGAGAGGTGGGAAAGATTCCAAGCCAAGAGTACGTCACAATCTTAGTCAGCGCCGCAGTCGTCATTGCCTGCGTGTTCTTCTTGCCATTGAAGGTCGCGTCAGACACGCGATTTGTGGCGTCATGTCTGGGGCCAGGCTGAGCCGTAGCCGGAGCCTGAGAAGGTAGTGCGAGGCTCTCTGCAGTTTTTCGAGTGTTTGGGGCGCAGCTTAACGGTGCCTGGTCGCCATTTTGTCGCTCGACGTCAGCGCTGCCATTTTGTTTATGCAGAGCACGGCCCAAATTCAATTTACTTGACGGTTTTTATTGAGTTTAGTGCGGGACGCGTTAGTTGCCGTGGCTATTTTTAGTCACTCTGCGAGACAAAGAGGGAGGGAGACTGAAGGGGATTGCTGGAGAGTGTGGCAAGTAAACGGTTTTATGAGGGCCCGTTAAAGTAGGGGCAGGTGCTTTTTGTGTGTCAGGAGAAATTGGACAGTTGCTATAAATAGAATACTAAGTAGTCAAGTTTTAGTAGGGAACTAAATTAATCAATAAGGGAAGGGGAGTTCAGTGTAAAGTTAGTCAAATAAAACTGTCTAATATTAGCAATGCTATTATTATTATACGAAATAAAGCAAGTTTACTAAAGTTGCCTTCTTAATGACTTGGAAAATTCAAATTATCTTTCGCAAACTCCCTAACCCATATATCAAAATGATAAAAACATAGTTCGAACTAACAAACAAGTTGCACAATAAATAATGTTGCCATAAATAAAAGGCTCTTGAAGGGAACCCTCCTTCGAAGTAGAAGAAAGTCCTTAACTTTCATTCAGTAAAATTCTGCACACTCTCATTGTATTTCTATGTCTGTCTGTGTGTGTGTGTCTGTCTATGGCCGTGTGTCTCTGTCTGTGTCTGTGTGAAGCACAGCTGCCTAAAGCGTAGGCGACGCGGCGTCTGGCAGACACAGACACAAAATGAGGTCGTCCTGTCGGGCGAAGGGAGGCAGAGAAGTAGGTAGGTCTACTGCAGAGCCCAAGCACAACTCTTTTATATAATCGGGCTCGTCCTTTTGCTGCAAACGTTTCAATAAACTTTGATTGTTGGCAATTATCTGGGCACTGGGATCAACAGCAGCAGCAACAACGACAACAACAACTGAGACCATTTCAATTTGTCGCTTATCCTTGTGCAACCTTTTGTGTGTTTGGGTGGGGAAGGGAGGGGGACCAGCAGGATTTGTTGTCAATTACTGCAGCTTTTTGCCCGGATTATGATGGCCACCCCCAGCGCAATTTGGCCCAAAAAGTTTTGCACACAAAGCAAAAAGTTTGAGATGCCGAGATTTTTGCCAAAAAAGTTGCTTTGGTAATTGAAAGATTGATTGACAAAGCAAATGCGCATTATATGGGGGCAATTGAGGATTAATCACTTGCCCAAGTTGCTAATGAGAGAGTGAGGGGGGAAGTAATAAAGTTAATAGAGTAGATGGAATGGGAAACAAGGCACAGATTTAACGCTTGATTAAGAAGCTGAAAAAACAAATTAAAGCTAAAATATCGAACTGAGATTTCTCTTCTTAAATCTTCACTGAATTGAAATCCAATTTGTCAGCGATAATAAGCTATATAAAATCCTCACACTCCACACACATGAAAACAAAAGTTAAGCAAACTCAGGTTAATCAAAGTACCCTCGACTCGCCCATACATGTCAGATGCAGCCACATATTCTTTCCACCCCTGCCCTGCCCCATCTGGAGAAACTTCATTTCGATTGAATACGAGATGAGCTTAAAGTGTCTGACAATAAATTTATGTTTGGTCCTCTGCCTGAGCTCCTTTCTTCTCCAACTCCAACTCCGAACTGAGCGACGAGCTGAGTGAAATTTATGCAGCCTTGTTAAATTTTCACACTTGGTTGGAAAATGGGAAAAAGCGCAGAAGAATTCTCGGCGCGTATTTTCATTTGCACTTAAAGCTCTTCTGCAGCTCGCGTGAGCTGATAAATTCCTTTTCTTTCTTCCTTCCCTTTGCCGTAAATGGCTTTTGCCTGCGTTGTGGCAATGAATTGCAATTTCCCTTTCTTACAGCTGCCTGTTAGAAGGAAAAAGGGAAAGAAAAAGGGAAAGGCAGGGCAAGGAAAGCCCCCGTCCCACTTGGGATGTATTTTACTCCAGCTGCGGCTGCAGGATAATGGCGTGAAAATCGCACAGGTCCATAGGGAACTAAAGGAAAATACCACAAAATCTAATGAAGTTTTCACAACTTTCAGACTTGCAACACGTGCCGTTGCAAGTTGCAAAAATGTTGCTGCATATTTATGCTCATATTTTGATACCCTGTTTTGTGAGGAGGCAGGGGTATAATGATTTTTTGAGATAGAAAATATCAAGAGCAGAGATAGGGAAACATTTTTTCTTTTGTCCGTTAAAACGAATTACAATTATTTGGATAAGATTGACAAACCTTAAGGATACCATACAGAATAACTATAGTTAAATGAAGAAGCATATATATATTATGTGTAATATTTTTCATTCATTTTATTTTAACGATTTTTCAACTTAACTCAGTGTAATGTTGTACCAAAATTCATTATTCTAATTGAAATTATTAGCTTGAAAATGTATATGGTAAAAGAACATTAACATTTTTATTTTTCTTTATATTGTTCAAATTGCACAAACAATAATTAGAATATTAATTTTCTTACTAAATTAAATACTGCATTACCATATCTTTAGTTTTATCATAAAGAATTATCTTAAGGAACGAAAATACCGCCATATCAGAGACTAAACTTCCCTTCCTTATTATTTTTTTTTTCTATTATTAAATTTATTATTATTTGATTATTTTTAATATTATTTTATACTTTTTTAAATCATTGTAGAACATAAGCACATTGTACGAGGTATCTTCCAGTCGAGAGCTGTGCAACTTGTAACTTATTTCGTTTAACATTCTTACATTCTTTATTTTTGTTGCTGCTAAATGCGTCGCCATGAAATTTTAATCAAGTTGCTGCTTCCGTTCTTCTTCGCATTGTTGTTGTTTTCTTTTAACACGGCTGTTGCTGTCTTTTAGCACTGTTGTTGTTGTTGCTGTTGTTGTTGTACACAAATGGTAGACATGTCTGCCGCCTGGCACTTCCGCTGCCAAAAGCGAAGCGACAACATTTTTTGGAGCCTTGAGGGCGTGTCCAGGAGTTGGGCATGGCCTGCCGGAGGAAGGGAGGACGTTTGCGCCAAGGTGCCGCCAACGAGTTCAACGACCCACGCAATGACTTTGGCGACTGAATGTGGCATAACATTAACAGTATATTTTGCATAAGATAATGTCGAGGAACTTGAACATAAATTACAAGAGCGCAAAACACTTTCAAGTGCTCAAAACTATTTCCATATTTATAAGAAAGTCTCAAGTTGAATTAAATCTAATACAAGAACTGAATACGTTCAGAAATACTTAAACTGTTTAGCAGACAACATGCGACACCTTTTCAATTTGCACAAAACTGACACAAATTTCTCATGAATTATGACAGTTATGAATAAACCAAGTCAGAAGTAAACTATATAATCCATTTATGCCATTCAAAGGACACACAGCCAGGGGGAAGGGTAAATATTATGAAACCAGGAATACCCTGCATTTAAACAGAGACAAATGCAGCACGTGATGCTGAGGGCTCATAATATATGAAATGATATGACAGCTCTATAGATATTGAAAGTATTATTATCCTCCCTGAGGACAACATCGTGTGTGGTGACTCTGTTTTGGCTAGTGACCCCACATCGTTCTGCTCGCGAACTGAGGCAAAGTCACGTGCGACTGACAGTGCCGAAATTGACAGTGTCATTAGAAGGCAACTGGCACTGCAACTGGCAGCAACTGTCAGGAACTGTCACTGGTACCGGCAAAGAGTGACAGCAATTGCCAGGAGTTATTTGGCAGTTCTTTGGTAATTCCAGGGAATTGTCCTCTAATTGCCAGTCATTTCTCTGGGGCGCACTTGTCAGCGCCTGAAACGTGTCCATGGCGAAGTTGCAGAACTATGGCAGAAAGTGTACAAAAAGTGCACAAAAGAATAAAGAATATATGAAAACTTTATCAAATCTGTAGTATAATTATATATAAACAATCTGTCATTATAAAATACAGTTAATATCATCACAATACTATATTTTCTTTATTCACTTTTTCCTCGTCGCAACTTTCAGTTTCTGCTGCACTAAACCAAATGCTAAGGTCAATTTAGTCGTGTACCAATATCAAAGTAATTTCTAAACGAAACGCCTTACTCCCCTCACTTCCCCAGCCCCCTCCTGTACGCCTTCCCCGCACGAAAGTCGTCTCGTTTCGTCTCGTCTCAAGTGCTTTACACAATTCCCTCGATAAGACTCGACTGCGTCTTCGCCTCTAAATGTTTTGGCGTCCGTTAGTGCAACATCAAGGGGCAACAACAACAATAACGACGAGTCAGACTAAATTTTCTCAGTCGATTGCCAGGTAATGCGTCCGAAATGAACCTCAGATAAGGTTCGAACCAGATGAGGGCGTCGCTTACGGCATATTCCACGGAAACGAATTGAATATGTAAATTTTCAATTTTCATTGATGAGTTTAGTTGGAAATTTTCATTTTAAATTGGGTGACTCACACAATGATCGCACTGCCTCTCCCCTCCCTCTATTTCTCCCTCTCTCTTCCTCTGTTTCTGTTGCTGATTCACTGAAACTGCAATTCAAGTTGCCGCCCACAAGCGAGGCGTCTCCTCGGCGATTCAATTGAGAAATGCGATTATAAAATGTTTGGCAAGCCGCGTGTGTGTGGAACATGGCAAGTTGCCCGTGGCAAGGCCACGTGGTAGTCTCAGCTGCCTGCGCTGCGGCTGCGGCAGCGGCTGCCATGACAAAGGTGTCCAAATTAGAGCCGAACAATGGCGAAATTGCGACTGCAACGGCGAAAGGTGAAAGTGTGCGGAGGCAGAGGCAGAACCGGAGGCAGGGGAAGAAAGGCTCGCAAAAGAGCAGCCAAGCACAACGAAACCTTTCACAACGCCTACAAAAGGTGTGGCCCGAGCCTGGGCCAGGTAGCACGGGCAAGGACATACTCGCACACCCTCACACACACACACACACATACTCGCACACATACACTCGCACCTTTGCGACCCTCTAGTTGACAATAAATTATGAGCAAAATAAAAGGAAATTTTATGCATTTTACATGCTGAATTACGAGCTATTTGGCCATGCGGCAAGGCGCACGGGGCACGGGGCAGGAGCCATGTGGCATGTAGCATGTAGCATGTAGCCCGTGTCCCATATGCGGCACAATTGGCAACGCCTTCCATTTTGCAGCAATTTTAAATTGATTTAAACTTGCATTAGGCCCCTTCTGCGGTCAGCCATAAATCTGCATTGTATGCGTGTCTACAGTGGTATGCATGTGTGTGTGTGAGTGAGGGTGACTGAGTGAGTATGAGTGGGGGTATTCGTGTGTATTTTAGCTAAAATATGCAATTATTTTCACTTTTCCGCCAACATTATTCAGCGAAAGTGGCGCAGTTGCTGCATACTTTCGGGCGGCCAAGCCGAGGCGAAAAATGCATGATGCTTTAGGGGCAGGCAATATGCGGCAACTTGGCCTTGGCCAGCTAGCTACCCAGACAGATGTGTGTGCACACACATAATTAATGGCAACATGAATTGCTGCCTGCGGTTTTGCTAGAATGTTCCAAGAAGAATTTTTTCGGAATTTATGAAATAGTTTGCAGAGCATTTATGAATCATTTATGATGATTCGGAATGGTTTTTATGTATGTTATATATCTCTGAATAGGTTTAATATGCGCATGTATGTGGTATATGTTCTATATTTTCTAGCTATCTATATCTTGTCTGTCTCTGCCTCTCAGACACCTTTCTAGTCTTCTTTCTCTCTCGCTTCAAACACTTTCATACTTTGTATGGAATTCTTGACACATATATGACAATTTAGAGTGGTTGTTTTATATGTTAGATATCCTTGAATATGTATTATATATTCATGTATGTGCTATATCTTCTAGCTGTCTATATGTTTGCTGTATCTGCCTTTTAAATATATTTCTACTCTTCTCTCTCGCTTCAAACACTTTCACTAGTCAGCTGCACCTGACTTGCTCCCATACATTCCCCTTCTCCTTACCCCTCCCTCCCACACACACACTCTCTTTCACCTCGCTGATCTCATTAGAGTGACCAATAAATCGTCCCGTTTCCAATTCCCTCTAATTCTACCCACGCTCAACAATTGAAATTATGATTTACGCGATTGTTTTGATATCATTGAGGGCTAAATAATAAATAGTTATAAATAATAATTGACCGATTTACGAGCTGCCGCTTGATTAATGTCCAGCCCAACAAAAGGCGGCACTCGAGAAGGACACAAATACCAAAATAGACAACAAAAAACGAAGAAGAAGAAGGGAGTGGAAACGTACTCAGAGGAATTCATTGATTAGGCAAAGGAAAGAAGGAGAAAGGACCGCACACACTCTCGCTCCAGCGAGTGCACTTTGATTTATCGCCACAGCCTGGCGAACAGAAATTAGCCTAGGAATGTGGAAATGGAATGTGGATTAGGCAAGCCGAGTGTGGAGCGTGGAATGTGTGGAATCGAACGGGCCACACACAGCAAGGCACAGCACAAGTGGAGCCAATCGATCCGCCTGAGGGCTGCTAATTGAACTAACCGAAAAACCAACACAGCTGCCAAATTAAGTTCTCAAAGGACAGCCTGCACTGCCAGCCTGGCACAGGCCCGACTTATAATGTATTCCGTATACCTTTTGGCTCTACCTCCTTTTATTTTTAATTAAGTACAACAACGCAGCAAAATTGATTTCAGGCCGCGCATCGAGTCATCCTTATCGCTGGCAAAGATCTCCGAAAGAGATGCGCCCCAAGAGATAAGGCAGCCGAGCCGAGGCAAACATAGAAGCGGGCCCCTGCCGCGATTGTGATCATATTTAATATAGTTTGTAAAATATTTATAATCGCTTATCTGCCGCAGGATCCAGGCGAGCCGACAAGTCATTAGGCCACATTCCCAAATGCAGTTAGAAGCGGTTTCTTTTCCACTGCAGAACTGAAAAACTGGAAAGAAAATACAACTAAAAATTATTGAGCAATATTTGAAAATTGTTATTTCAAACTAAAAGCTCATTTAGTGCGATATGCATAAATTATTTGGAAATTTATGCGGTTCAGCTGAGTTTGGACCCGAGATGTCTATCTGGGAAAGCTGTACAGAATCGAAACAGAGACAGAGAGGGAGGGAGAGGGAGGGGTAAAGAACGGCGTGGAAACTGAAAGACATTGATCAAAGCAATGATAATATAAATTCCAATTAAGTTATCGAGTGAGACATTCAACGGTAAACGGCACTGGCAATTACAAAAGAATAAATTTCCCAAAACATTTTCCATGAGCTTTATCGGTGAGAAACTATCTAGACTGACGACGACGAAGATGTCTCTATAAAGTGCTGACCGTGCACATTCAAATTATGGCATATCGGTTGACCAGTCGACTTGACATCGCCCCATACTCCCCTCCCTCCCTTCATTTCCCTTGATTTGATCTTCCAGCTGCCATCGGCCTCGTTGTCGTCTGGCACTTTGCCCAGCGGCAGAACTTGCTTCGCTGTGGCCTAATGAAATTATTAAAAATGCATTTTAGTCGAGTTTACCAAAAAAGAAACAAGAAAGAACTAAGAGAGAGAGGGAGAGAGAGAAAGACAATATGCATAGTAAGGGAGAGAGACTGCACATAAATAATCTCAAGTCTCTGGGCGGAGGTTGCGGTCTTCGGATTCTTCTTTGACAAAACTAATTATGCATTCATTTTGTTTGCCAACAATTAAGTGGCCCATGGGCGTGGCACATATTTCATTTTGCTTATTAGTAGTCCAGAATCAGTACATGATGCGCCCAGGTTCGTCAAGCAGATCCTGCAGGTTCCTGATTTATGCATACTTTAGAAATATTGACAGCAGACTTAAGGCCTCATTCTGACCCAGTTCATGATGGCAGAGCAACTGAGAGAACTGCGAGTTATGGGAAGAAACATAAATTGCCTTTTTTCGGACTGTCGCCCGCAATTGCACTGAATAAATTAAAGAAAGCGGCACAACTCAGTTCGAACATGTAAATAAAGCTACAGTTGGCATTACTAAACACTAATATACTCTGCGAACAGTGCTGTAAAGTGTTGGAGAGTGAAATGTACAAGAACTTAGCTTTGTGTTGAAGATAGTCAGCTCTTTTACTGTCAAATTTATTTATTAATTATTTCATTAAAGTTAGGTATGTCAGTCGACTGTTTAAAGTAAAACAATTTATTAATTATATAATTTATTAATTATATATATTTATTAATTATATAGTAAGAATTAATTAATGGTATAAACTTGAATAGGAAAAAGAATGTAATAATTATTTATTGGATTCCAAAAAGGAGTTTGCAGTTTGATTAATATGGTAGAGAGCTATGACAGTGCCAAATTACCTTGTTACATTAGGGTAAACCTTGTTATAAATTAATGTAAAGGAAAGTTTAAGACTGTTAACTGTTTAAGACTGTTTACTAAAATGTTGACGGCACTTTACCTTTCTATACTATATAGCAACTCTGCATGCGATGTTTCAAGTCCCTGACTCTGTTAACAAGTCAGTTCTGTGTGTTCATACAGACAAAAAATCAGAGAAATTGTAAAATGAAGAGCTTTAACTCATGAGTATAGCTACCTTTAGTGCTCTACCTGTTTCAGCCTTTGCACAAAGTGAATATACCCTTTGCTTGCTACTTTAATAGCACACAAAAATAACTGAGGACACAGTGCGGTCAATGCGAAACTGGTTCGACAATCAAATGACCATTTATAAGCGCAACGACAGGCGCACAACAACAGCAGCGGCAGCAGCAGCAACTGTAGCACCACCCACGCGGTGGCAGACTCGTGCCATGCCACAAATGCCACAATTACTTTCTAAAAGCCACGAGTCAAGCTCAAAGTCAAAGTCTGAGCGGGGCGAACATTTGAATTTGCAGCGACAACCAAATTAGGCGCCAATCTTTGCTCTCCACTGCGAGCAGAGAGGAGGGGAGGGAAGGGAAGGGGAGTAGAGAGAAGTGCAGTCCAAGGCAGAAGAATTTCCAGGGGCGTTTTTCTAATTTCTGCGCGAATTCCAGCAGCAGCACAATGTAATGTGGAAAACGCCTTATCCGGTGGCGGTGCAGCCAATGCAGAAGGAGTGTAGAAGAGGGGCAGGCAATGGGGAAAGGAGGGAAGAAAAGAGGTGAGAAGAGAAGGGGAGAGAAGAGGTAAGGAGAGGGAACTGTCAACGCTGCAAGAACTCTCGAGGTGGAGTTTGAAGCTGCCTTCCTCTCGGTGGCTCAGTTAGTTGCTGCAGCCACTTGCTCTGCCCACCCAAGTTGCACTTGACAAACGTTGACAAGTCGAACGTTCTGCGGCGAACTTGATTTCTCTCCCCTCCCGCACTGCCTCCCTGGGCTACTCTTCGCACTGGCCATTTGAATATGTATTTAATTCCAGCGGCCAAGCGTCGCCAGAGCCATCGATCGTGACAGTCGCCAACGCAAGTGCAAAACTCTTCACTTCATGTGTCGCACGAACAGGCCGCACACTGCGACGAAGTGTGTGTGTATGCTAGTGTGTATGTGTGCTGCACTTGCCACTTGCCTATCAGAGGTGATTAAAATTGACGTTTCGATATGTGATGACGCTTACATGATGCAACCGAAACCCTCTCGCACTGCCCCCTTCCCCCTCGCGACGCTGTTCAACACTTTCTTTTGCTAAACGTTTTCATCAATTATGAATTGATCAATTTTCTGTTGTTGCTGCTTCTGGTGCTGCTGCTGCTGCTGCTGCAGAGTTGTTGCCCTGCGCGCATCAGGAGGCAGTATCGTTTGCTTTGTTTGTTGTGGCCATTAGCGTCACTTGATGGAGCCACTGATCGAGCCAGCCAAGTATCCAACTATCCGGAGTCCGGTACTATTGAGTCGTGCCCGCACCGACTTAATTTATTTCAAATTGTTGTTGCAACTGCAACTGCGGCTGCATGCTGCCTGCTGCTTGCTGATGCTGCACGCTGCAAATTATTTACACAACTAATTTATGCGCCTCTCAAAACGTTTCAAATTAGTTCAAGTTTTTCTTTCATGGAGGCAAAGGGAAGGTGGGAAAGAAGGGGAGAAAAGGGAGTTAGAGAGAGAGGGAGGGAGAGTGAGAGAGAGAAATAGTGAGCAAGAGAGAGGTAGAGAGAGGGAGAGAGAGAAAGATAGAGGGAGATAGAGAGGGAGAGAGAGAGGAAGTGATATAGGTAAAAGGTGGGAGAACGACGGTGTGAAATTGATATCAGAAGTTGAACATTTTAAATTGACAATTGCAACGAATCGGTGTAAATGAAATTAAAGAATAGGAAAAAAAGTAGATATAAAAAACAAGTAAGAGTAGAAATCACTTAAGGATAAAAAAGAGAGAGAGAGAGAAGTAAGAGGGACATATAAGAAAGAATAGAGAAGAAAACCCATTAGGGTTAGAGAAAGAAAAGAAGTGAAGAAGGAATAACTTTTGTCTTTATTTTTCGATTGGTTTACCATGAACAGGATTAGTTCATAAAGTATTTAACTGTATGTATGCAAAAGCACAAAAATATGACTTTAATACTTGAGTATATATTCGCAAATAATCCATTTTTGAAGAAGGTGGGCGTGGCATTCATAGCACAGAGTAAATTGTAGCTGCGCATGTTTAAGACAAAATCGCATGACAAATTTGGTGTCTCTAGCTGCTACAGTTGCTAAGATCAACGTGTTCATACGAACGGAACTTTCCAAAGCGACTCAGTCATATAGAAAGAGAGGTGCAGGGAGACACTTACAATGGCACAGAGCTTAAGGAAAGAAGGGAAAGAGAGGGAAAGGGAGGAGGCAATTGCCTTATAAGAGAATTGAAAAATGAAATGTACATATAAATATTTATATATACAATACTTGATATGCTAAATATATATCTACATGCAATTACCGATCCCGAATGTCATCTGGGACTATATCCAGAGATTCAATTTTTATATGCTAAGCTGGTATCAGCTGCGCTTTCGTAACCGTTTAGAACCTTTCAAGGCTACACTAGGCTGACCCTGCACAGCAACATCATTGACACACATTGCGCAGCCGAGCCTGACACATTTGTGGACACACACAAGCACACACACCCGCACACCCTCACACACACGTGACAGTCAGGCGCGACCATTAATCAAAACCCAGAAATGCCATAAGAACCAGCAACAACAACAACAACAACAGCAACAGCAAAGGCAGCACTGACTGGCAATGGAACTCGCATTGACCAACTGGCCCAACTGTTTTGGCTGACCTGATGCGACGCTGCCGCTGCTGCTGCTGCCTCTGCCTCTGCTAACCATGTGGGCAAACTATTTGAGCTTCAATTAGTGCAGCGCTGCTAATTGAGGACAGTGCAGACTGGAGCCCAGCTAACTTGGACGGGGACCAGGTGTAGGGCGGGGGAAGGCAACTATGTGTGCCGGCTGTGGAATGTGGCGACGATCCGCCGTCTGTATACTGTATGCACACACTGTGCTGTGGATCTGACTTCCTTGCCAGCGCAGACACCCCACTCCCTTCGCTGCCCTTCTCCCCCTGCCTGGTCAAATGCTCTGCTTGTATTAATTTTCAACCACGTTGACCGCAACTGCAATCCGTCGCCGTCTCCCTGTTTCAATTGAAAAACCGCAAGGCTGCAGGCGTTTCATTGTCCTGCCAGCAGTCCCACTCCCCTTCTCTGCACCGGAAGCTACGGTCGTGTCCATGTCCTATTCTTTGGCTTTTATTTAACATGACGCAACAGAAACAGCCACGAACGACGTCCTGTCAACATCTTTTGATCCTGCAGCTACCTTTGGCCGCCTTTTGCCAACTGTGAATGGCTTTCTTTGCCGCCGGCTACCCGACGGGATTCACATTCACCATGACTGGCAGTTTGCCATTGTCGGCATGCACTGAATACAAGCTGAGCCAATGGCATCGGAATTCGCTAAGACCTTTTCCATTTCTCGAAATTGAACAATATTTATAGCACTTCTTTATGGCAGACTAAGATTATAGGTTGCCAAATGGAAAGGGTGTCATCATCAAGCCCAAAATGACTTCTACGGAAAGTGGCTCGTGTCATAAACCAATCGTTGATTCCTTAGTAAAAGTTTCAATTAAAATGCCGCATGCCATCTAAGAACTTTCTTGGAACAAGGCGTGAAATCACAATACGAAAATATGAAAATATTCGTGTTCATTTCTTCACTCATATCAGTCAAAGTCTGGACTTGTACTAAATTGAATTGGCAACTTCCTAAGGTAATCGGAACAGAAATCAGCTATCAAATACGCATTGCTTTGGATCTTAAGGCTTATCAGCGTTTATTTTAGGAACTGTCAACGGAAATATCACACTCAACAGGAAGAACGTCACTTTCCGTCTCGCCAGATTGCACTTTCTTGTGCTGAGCTGGCCAAGCATTGTGCTAAGCACCATTCAATTTGGCAAAGAAATCTTGACATCAAGATTACGAATTTCAACCGTGACCTACTACAAACAGCCGCAAACCAGTTGAAAGCTACAGCACTCAAGTTCCAGCACACTAGTTCCCCACGTAATCGCGAATATTAAGATTGTGTAGGGCCATGTGGTTGGTGCGTTGTGGTGTTACGGCTAGTATTACCCGTAAATGTGGAGCACATTTGGCGTATGGCGCAATTGGCCGAGCGCGGCCTGTTTGTTGCCGACTATCAACGAAATCTACGGGGCTTTATCAGTGAATCCCGCCTGGCCAACCTGATCTAAGCCACGTTGAAGGCAACAGTAACATCGACGGCGCCGGCGGCCACACAAACAAGCTGTAAAGTGCCTCTTTGCCACATTTCACAGTGTTTGGGTCAATTTCAATTACGCCTCAGATAGTTTACAAATGGAATTCAAAATGCGTATTAGGAAATGAAAGGAGGGAAGGTTGTTGGGGTAGATAAATTGATGCTTTGAATAGAATTTTTAGTTATAAATTTATAATTTATTATCATAATTATATATAACATTATGATCTTAATACATTTTCTTATCCTCAACTCATTTAAATAAAGAGACGGTAATTAGGACTTCATAAACTTATTATATATCAAATTATTCTCTTTCAACATATACATATTCTCCACTCACTTGGATAAATAATTAGAAAGTTATAAGAATAGCTTAATTGTCATTCTGCATCACACCACATTACTCTCTTTCCTATAATTTCCCATCCTGAACTCACTTGGATATAAAGGCCCAATCTTTCTCTCTCTCACATTTCGATATCGTTCTATAGCCCCTCTCTCTCTCTCTACCCCCAATAAGTGTATACGTTACTAGGTAATTAGGTTTATTATATATCGACTGAGCACGTTTCATACGCCTGACTTTTAGCCATGATTTGGCCCCATAAACGATCGTCTGATATCACCTTCGTCGTCGACGATATTAAATGTCGTTAGACTTACGCGATTGCCCACACAGAACGCTGACCGAGGAGGTGCCTCCTAAGCTACTTTAAATTTACGATACTTTCGAAAGATTCGAATCAGAATCAGAGTATTATGTCACTTGGTCCAAAGTACTTTCTAATTGTGGTCCGATGATAATGAGTTTACTCTAATTTTGTATGATTTCGTCAGAGAAGACAAGAATTCCTATCGCTGAGCCCCCTTTAAGCCTCCACACTTTGCCCGATAAGTGGAAAGGTTTTCAATAATTTCCATCGTTTTGCCTTTAAATTCTTTATCAATTACTCATTGCAAGAATAAGAAAGAGAGAGAGAGTTCCTTATCACACTGGCTATTTTGCTAGCCTGGCCATGTGGTGCTAATGACATCACTTTCTATGACCCGCGCCAAACGATAAGGCGCAATTTGATTATCGTAAATACCAAAGACAGACCCTTTATGGCCATTATATGACCTGCCATAACCAGGGGGTGGGGGCTTGCGAGCTTAGATTAGATGATCGCCAGTGCTACGCACCAGCATCGTCTCAAGAGTTGACGGCGACAGGCCCTCGATCCACTCGATAAACAAGTTGTAAATACTTCCCGAAATATTGTGTGTGCGAATATTATCGCCAGGAAACTTGGTGATTAATCACCTCATTTCCGACAACTTCAATCGATTTGTTATTGTAGTGCTAGGTCAAGGTTATAGTATACTATGGTAGGTGGTATTCTAGCATTGCCTATCTCGCGTGTCTATCAAAAAAAAGTCACTTGTCAACATTACTCGACTAGTTTTTTTTTTTGTCCGCTTAAGGGAGGTGCCGATAAGGTAAATTGCTTTTTAGAACAGGATTAAAGACCTTTTGAAGATTATCGATTACTCCTTAGGTATTTAAACGATTCACACGCGCCTGGAATACCCCTAATCTGTACTCCACTCTTCTTCTATATGTAGAGTGCAGCTTAATCCATTTGGAATTCCGCTGATAAGCTTCTCGTGTGTTTTTGGGTTCAGGAGCACGCAATGCTTCCGCTATTGCGCATCGGAATCTCGATCTCTAATCGAACATTCCAACGGGCCCTGACCATAACCATCGATTTCCAAGGAATTTCATTATTATCACAACGGTTTGGCGTTGCGATTTGGAAAACAAGGGCGGGACTTTTTTTGTCGATGTACTTACATGCCAAAGATAATATATAAATAATAACAGCATTATCTGATCATTGCAGAAATTCTTTATTGTTGGTGTTGTTGGTAATACAATCGGTTATAAAAAGCGGATCATATAACTGAAGTACCAACCAGTTTCGACCAGTTTCCCCTCGCACATTCCTATCAGTTTCGTAATAATTGAACATGAACATGAACTTGCGTAGTCGGTATGGTAAACTTTAATAAACCGTTGGTTATCTTCTACGTGCGGAAACTAACATGCTTATAAGAAAGAGATTTCGATTTGCAATAAATTTGAGAGACCGTGAAAAGAAAATTGCCATAAATTAACCTAATAAACAAAAAATATCTTAGAGGGGGCGTGATACGATATATTACAATTTTCCTCTTGCATCAGCCGATGTTATCGATGCCTCCGGCGCACTATTATCGGCTATCGGCTAGCGCCACTTTATAGAGCTGGCATTAATCAGGCAACACACAGTTCAACACACTTCAAATCAATCAGACGTCAATGCGTATGACCTTGGGTTCTACTAATTACCCATAATTAGAGCAATCGTCGGAGATAGATCAGGCTGTCAACAGGGCTGTTGCCTGTCAGACGACGGGGGCAGCTTGATTGACATGCCAAAAACGGAAGTGCCAGGCAGCTGTTAATTGGCCAAGTCCATAAAAACTGACTCAATGAATCCGGCATTAGCAGACGGGCCCCAAGATATAAATCACTTGAGCGCAAACTACAATGCGACTTTGATATTGACCGCAGGCAAGATGGAATGGGACTGTGACTGGAACTGGGACTGAGACTGTGCCTTGGATTGGTAACTGCAACTGACCAGAGTGCAATCAGAGTAGCTACGCAACCCGGAGTTGTGCATTCCTTTGGCACACGACGTCGCCAGGACATCAATGGAATTAACTAGCTGAGCATTATATTTGTTGCACAAAAAATTACATAGCTATTAGGATGGCTTCCCCGGCAGATAGGGGTGCGGGTGCGTGTGAGGGACACTTACCTGGAAAATTATTATGTTGCTGCAACTGCAACTGCTGCAACAGCGACTGTTGCAAATGTGCACCGCAATTATGCACGGAGCCGGCACATAAATTGTCAATTCGTCGAACCTCCGATGTGGCTCTCCTTCGCTCCTTCACGCTTGCTTGTCCTGCTCTACTGGACTCTACCTGGTTGCCTCCTGCCTTGGCCTATCAATGCCGCATCTCTCTGTGCTTGCCACACGCTGCGTGCACTCGTTTTTCGCAACACATACACTTTTTTATCGTCGTCAGGCAATGGGAACTACCGATAAGTCAGGTCCTCTCATTTTTTGAACGAAGTGTTTTATCTGGCACTTAGTTCTTTGCTTGTAATTGGCCACGCTGATAAGCGGGTTAGGGTTAGGCCTTTTGTTTTTTTGGGTGGCATGCCCCCGATAGAGTTCTGAGTAGTAGTGCCAGCAGGTCCTCGAATACTCGGTTAGCAGTCAGCTGTTAAATTGTTGTACCACCTGAAACTTTCTCCAGCTTTTTGTTGTTTTTGAAACTATTCAAAAACTAATTTCGAACTCCCTCATAGAGTTGTCATGTAATTGGCTTTTATCGTTTGCGGTACATGCTCAAACTTCCGCTACAAGTGTGGCTACTTCTCCAGACAATTCCTTGGCTACCTACTTACCGAGTTTTAACTACCTTCGGAGCATTGCTTAAACGCCAATAAACGCTCATTAGAAACAAGTTGCGGGTCTCCTCAGTCTTCGGTCTGCGGTCTCAGGTCGCGGCTTTTCCTACGCTCTAAGCTTGTCTGTCATTAAAATCATGTTGGGACAGCAAAGCTTATGAGCTCGACACGCCGCAGCCTGCAACTGCAGCAGCAGCGGCAGCAGCAGAACAACAGAAATGCATTTGGGAAATTAACATATTTAAGTAGCAGTCGAGGAGGAGAAGCAGAACTCCCCTTTTTAACGATTCTTGTCAACCAGAGATTTTACTACTTTCGAACCGAAAACGAATTCGGAACTCGGGCCCAGAACCCACTCGACACTCAGCAGTGGGTCGTGGGTGATACTAAACAAGAGAGACAGAGAGAGAGGGAGAGAGGGACGAACGAAATGTCAAAAGATCATAATGAAAATGCAGTTATGTTAATTTTTGTACACTTTACAACAAATTTGTGTGTTGAACCCCGTTCGCTGTAATTTATGGCAACATATTTCAGACAGTTTATGGCGGAAAATATTCACATGAAGCTGACGCTGCAGCTGAAGGTGAAGCTGAACCCGAAGCAGTTGCAGACAGCGACCCCGATACAGGTTCTGACAGACTGACGAACTGGCATTTTGACACATTTTTTAGCAGTTTCCGGAGACACCCGTTGGGCACTGGAACTGGCCTGGACAACATTCATGCGCGATTATTTATTTATAAATCAATAAAAATCGAATCATTTCTAAATGCTAAGCAACAAGCTATTCCTATTGTCCGCGAGAGGCGGTGGGAGGTGGGGAACAAATTATTTAAAAATATTCTTTACTTATTCAAATGTACCCCTGACATTATACACATTGTACATTATACTGCCATGAAGTCATCAGCGTCAACAACGGCGTCATCCACATCAATTTGATACGCCTGCTGCCCCAATCTCGATCTCAATCAAACGAATACGAATCGAACTCGGACTCGGACTCAAACTTTTATTCAATGAGGCGGCATACAATAAACGTGCGATCGATAGGATAGAATCTGACATATAAATGTGTTCTATGCATAACTCTAGACGGGCCATTGTCTAAAGGTGTCAATAGAAGCGAAGCTTGACACCTGTGGCGCCTCGAATGTGGAAGCCTCTGGCAGAGCTCGTTAGACTTTGGCAGACTGTCTATGCTTGGCTATGCCATAAAAATACCATTGAAATAAATACTGCACATAATCCAAACGCGATTTTGATTAAGATAGATGATAAAGTTTAAAAAACAATACCATATATGCAAAATATATTCAAATTGCTATTCAATTTCTTGTTTACTTCGTTGCGAATTTGTCTTGACTGAGACTAAGGAAACTTTCCATTGATATTGAATTGTTTTTGCAAATTAGTTAATTAACTCTTCATATTCATAATCAATAATCGATTGGTTGGCAAATAACTCAAATAATTCCATTTATAACGGAGCATTTTCGGCAAGTTTAGCTATCGGTTCAATCGTTTTCCAGAGGTATCGAATTTCATATTCTGGCACAAGTTTAACGCTTGCCAAAGAATTAAGAGTGCAAACTGGATTTGATTCGATATTTATACCCTTGCAAGGGGTGTATTCATTTTGGACAGAAGTTTGCAACGCACCATGGGAGATATCTTCGATCTTATAAAGAGTATGTATTCTAGCCCTGTCCGTCTCACCATGTGTCCGCCTGTCCATGTCTTCTACTGTCCGTCGGCTTAAATACAAACGGAGTGAAGTTTTGAAGCTATCTTAATTAAACTTCACACACATACTTCTTATTGCTGCCCGCTGTTAATAAGTCGAAACGAGTCGAATCAAACCAATATATCGTATAGCTGCCATACAAACTATCGGCCAATATTCGTTATTCGTGAAGATATTGCAACAAAATTTACTACATCTGTAATTTTCTATATATCAAACATGTATATAAAATTCCATCACAATCGGACTACTATAACATATAGTTGCCATAGGAACAATCGCCTGATATTAAGGTTTTTTGAAATCCAGCTCAAATTTTAGAAATAACAGAGCTTATTAGTGCCAAACATAGTAAGAAATAATATGCCTCACCATTATATGTCGCTAGTATAGGAACAATCGGAGGATAAATACATCTGCAAGGGTATAAAACTTTCGACATGCCAAAGGCACCCTTCCCTCCCATTTTTCGTAAATTTTGTGTGGTCCATTTTCGATATAATCGAATTCCATGTCTGGACTGTGGTAACTGTTAACCATGTAGCGTATAATTCAAACCGAAAGCTTTTTACTTTATCGCATCGGGGGGAATAAATCAAAAACACCTAAGAAAGATAGATTGAGCTGCCCTCTCCACTCGCATACACAACGCACTCTCCGAACACAAAGCCAATCAAAAACGCATCAAAATCAAAAGGCCGCCAAATAAACAACAACAATTTGTCAATGTGGCAACAACAATCAACGCCATTTAATTAGATGCCATTGATTAGGCAGGGACTGGGATGGGATCGGATTGGATCGGTTTGGATCGAAATAGAGGGGACCCATGCCCCATCGTATGTAGATTGTGTGGATTCAACACACACCTCAACCCACCCGAAGCAAGCTCATCTTCAGGCAACCACTTGAAAGGTTGAAAACTTGTCGAGCTTGACAAATTTGACAGGCTTGATTGAAAATGAAAAGCACCCAGCCCCACAATAGAAAGGTGAAGCTGCACCGACACAGAAAAGAAAGAAGAAGCAGCAGTAAAAGAATCTACATACCAACTGAGTTCGGAAGAGTTTCGAGTCGGAGTCGGAGTCGGTGTCGGAATCTTGACTAAAGCTCTCCGACAATGCCCTCGACGCTCGGCATTTTGAAAGTGCCCCGAACGACAGCGTTAAAGGCAACTGTCAAGTGCTCCGCCACTTTCCAAAAGCCATTCCAAAAACTACACAAGCATTTGTCAGCTTGTGTGTGTGTGTCTATTTTGGTTTTAAGTTTTTCAGTTTTTCTCAGCGCTCGGCAGTAGGTGAGAATTTATGTTGGGTTTCCCCCCAGTTCAGCAGCGCCTGCTCCTCTCCCGCTCGCTCGGCTATTTGTCAAATAGTTTAGTCTTTACTCGCTGAGCGATTGACAGGCCGACTAACTAGCCAACGGCTGCTGTTTGGCCTACAACTGCACAGGGGCGTGGCGGCAGGGGGGTGGTAAGACGAGAGGTGTTGCTGCCAAGGGGCAACTACAACTGCAACCGTTGCCGGCTAATGATATTGTGTGAGTCGTTCGTTTCTGTTTTTGCCTTTTTTCTGGTGTCTGCCACGTAAACAACCCGCTTAGCCATTGCAGCATTTGGGTAACCAGGTGTTGGCAGATATTTGAAATATTTTAAGCCAAGATCAGCTTATGGCTGACCATATTACACATTCCCATACTCTAGACATGCGAGGCACAGCCAACAGCTGAGGTAGAATATAATCGATTGTAAGAGATTTTATAATATTTATTAGATTGATAAGATAACATATGCGTAATGTAATACTCGTATATGCGATTTAAAAGATAATATTGTGAAATTGTTTGGTTGCCACTGTAATGTACCCTATATCCAAAACTTTTAAATGTTTCCACGCTCTAAGTTCTTCAATAACTTCTATGTTTATTATACTATTGCGACTAAGGCTTACAGAATAATTTGAATGCTGTTTAATTTTGTACACCCCCAAAATAAACATTCTAGCTTAAAAAATAAGGCCTGCAACAAGCCTTTTGTTAATTTACGGGACGGATAAGGGACGTAGTGAAATTCTTAAATAAGCTTTATCTGCGTCCGATATAAAGACACACTGTCACTAAAGTTTGGTAACTTTAGATCTTTTATTCTCTGAGATATAGGCGCTCATACGGACATTTCCATGGATAATGGTTAAAAAACTAAAAATTTTATTAGCTACGAATTATTTAAAAGGCTTACAGACCTATACCTGGCAATGCTGACCTCCAAAATAAATCTGCTAGCTTTCAAATTACGCTTGCAATTAATATTTTGTTATTTACAGAGTGAATTCGGGGGCGTGGCAAAATTCCAAAATAGGGTATATCTAGGCCCCAAACTAAAGCATATTGTCAACAAATTTAGTTGCTCTATCTCTTATACTCTCTGAGATACAGGCGCTCATACGGGCAATTCTAAGAATACTATGAATACAAAAATTACAAATTTTATTAACTGCAAATAATTTAAAAGGCTTACAGTTCTAAAGAGCTACCTCGCAATCAGGCTGAGTGCAGCAAGGTAATGTTAAATACTTTGACCCATTTGGAAACCCAAGCGAAAACTGCTTAACACGTTGTTCGAAAGAAAGTGCTCGCTGACGAGGCAAACAGTTAGGATTGTTTGCACAAGACAGTCTCGCACAGTTAGGTAGGTAGTTAGTAGGTTGCCAGGGTTCTCGAGAGTAGCAACAACAACAACAACGGTTTGCTAGCGGTTCGCAGTGTGTGGAAGGTCAGCGTGTGGTTAATTATTGATGAGTCGAAGATGAGGCCGAGCCGACGAAGGCAAGCTGCAAATGAGACAGAGAGACATATAGAAATAGAGAGAGAGAGAAAGATAAGAAGGTAGCTAGTCCAGCACCCGCACAACAATTTGTTGTTTTCTGTGCCGTTTTTTCTTGTTGTTCGTTCGTTTTTCGTTCAACGTTTTTGGGTTTTGTTTTTGTTGTCATTAAGCTGGCGAAGCATCGGCCTGGCCTGGCAGCTGGTATTCCATCATTTTTAATGTGCAGCCTCATAAAAAATCAAGTGCAACCAGTTGGTCAAGAGGTGCGAGGGAGATGCCCAGATACAGTTGCAGATACATAGGTAGACACACATAGATACATTCTAACTGTTTGCGTTTTATGGCGCTGGGCGTGGCGCGTTGACAAATCATCTTGACACCTCTCCGCCGTCTCGGCCAGGCCAGACTGGGCCTGGCAAAGCAAACTCACAAACACTTCGAATTCGGCATTGAATGTCATAAAAATGGGTTACGGACATGATTTGCAGTGCAATAAACTTAATTGAGTGCGCGTCAGTTTTTAATTTTAAACCAACCGGTTTGCCCAATATCTCTCCCCCATCCCAGAAACAAATTAGACAATCCACTTAGTATATATCTTTATAAGAATACCTGCGAGCGATCTGAAGAATGCTTCGCTTCGATTTCAAGGCGCGAAGTCGTAAAACGATTCTTGATGTCGTCATGGCTTGAGCTACGCAGTTTTCGCAGGTATTTTATAGTCATTATTATTATCATCATTGTTACGGTCGCTGTGTGTGTGTGCGTGTGTGAGTGCTTTGATTTGATTTGATTCACCTTACGTTGTTGCATTATAAAAAACCAAAATTTTTTATATTCGGCGCCGTTTAAATGGCGCCAAGCTGTTCCCAATAATCTCAGACTTGTTCGGTCATCATTAAATCGAAATTCTTATTGCTGCCGCCATAAATATTCCTTATAGTCACCATAAATCGACCAACTGAGAAGACTCTATTTGTGGTTCACGTTGTGACGCATTTATTTGGCACCGTTCCGAGGCATGATGGGTAACTCAAGGGCTGCCACTTGGCGGGAGGTGCGAACTGTTCTCGCAACCTGTCGTCATGCAGCGCCACACTAATTTGCAAAGTATTTTAATCCAATATATGAAGTATTTATATATCAATCTGGATTTTCCGATTTTTTACGCACAGCTTTATTTTTAGCAAACTATTTTGCTGTGTTTATTTTCGCAATGAGAAATGAGATTGAGATCATTTAATAATGAATCAAAAATCAATTTAAATTAATGAGATGATCATTAAAAGAATATCAATTGTTTGCTGAAGGTATTCTGTATATTCAGTAATATATGAATAATGTTGAATATTATCGTACAACTCTATGCAAATTAAATACATTTCTAACTTACAGTTTACAACAATCAAATTAAGCCTCAACCTAATGCGCCGTAATGTCTGCCTGTCGACATAGAAACGGCAAATCCCATCGTAAGCTGCACTTGAAAAATGGGTAAAAGTCAACACGAAACGATCGGCGATCTTAAATCCCAGATATGTACGCATGCATATGAATACCCACAGTACACAGATATGAATACAAAAAAAAAACAGCGAATGAGCATCAGTCGCGACTTGACTTGACTTGACTTGAGCTTGGCGCTCAGGTTCAGTTTCAGTTTGAGTTTCAGTTTGAGTTTGAGTTTGAGTTCGGGTCTGGGTCTGTGTCGAGGTCTGTGAGTGAGTGTGGAACTGTGGTATTTCCGTCATTTAAGCGGAGGCTTAAAATGTTTCTTCATTAGAATAACTGTCATAAAAATAAACGCATAAAAATTCAAAATACTCACCGTAAGCGGATCTAATCATTTTCCCATAAAGAGCCACAGCTGCTCAAGCAAAATCTGCTTAAATTTCACCTGACACGCTAATTTGGCTAATAAACATACATACCAGGGGAGAAGACGTAGCTGACAAACGAAAAAAAAAACATCAACAAATAAATGGAAATAAAAATAATAATAATAACACGTCGCAAAGCGCACAAATTCCGAAACGAACCCATCAACAAACCCCGAACCAGAGGCGCCTGAGATTGGATTAGTGTCGACCCAAAGTCAACGGATGTACACACAGTATCCGTGTATGTTTATAAAGTAAATATAATAAATATATATTTATACAAGAAAGTAATAAAAGAATACTTATTGATTTCGACTTATAAACGAGCAGCGGCAGCACACTGTTTGCTCTACCTGTTATACCCTGTACTCAATGAAACTTCTATTTGAAAATAAACTCGACGCGTGTTTGGGTGGGAGGATTGGCAAAGTTTAAAGATAGTTAAACTGAATTTGTAAAACATTTAAAATAGTTATAGTTTACTACATTTATTTGCATTTCAAATCAAGTGCAGAGTATGCTTTATTCGCTTTCAGTTTCTTTGCATTTCTAATATGTTAATTATATTTTAAACAATCCAATAAGATTAGCTGGCGATTATAAATGCATATGACGGCAAGACAAGTAGCTTTTGTCATGCAAATTAACTTGGGGATTTCTTTGCTGAGATTCTAGACTTTAAGAAGAAGAACCTTAGATATCGATAGGATCCAGTTCTTCTTCTATTGGGAAAGCACATCCTTCGCCTTGCAGGGCATCTGTCAGTCAACTTGCTGGGAAGTTTGTCAACGCCAAAAGTGACAACTGTTTTTGGTGTGCGTTTTCTTCCAATTGATTGCTTAACAAATATATTTTTTGTTAAACAAATTTATAAATTATTACTTTTGGCGCATAATAAAATTTCATTAGCAAACGTCGGCGTTGGCGTTGGCGTTTTTGAGGCGCGCGCAGACGGCGCCAGGTTTGTTGCTATCTCTTTCCATAATTTTTTTCTTTTTTGGATTTTCGATCGATGGCGACGCCTCGTTTCGGCCTTTGTTTTGGCCAGATCTGTCACTGCGCTGTAAGAGAGAGAGAGAGGGGAGAGCCGAGCTTGATAAATCTCAATAACAACGGCATCATTTGATGTGGCTTGGTCGCAACCTCTCGCCGCACTCGTCGCACTTGCAACTAATTTGCATATGTCGAGTCAAAAAATGCCTTTGCATTCACGCATTATTTCTAGGTAATTAATACTGCAGATGCCATAAATCTAGCATACTTTGCATATATTAATATGAAATACATTTATTTAGTTATGATTTACTATTCGCTATTTATTTGTGTATTCATTTATTCGTGTGTGTGCTGTCAACATTCCAGCGAGCTTCCCCCATCAGATATATGCGTATAATCTCCCTTGATCTGTCGCCCACGCCAGCTTAACTGGAGGCGGGTCGAGATTGAGGTCGTAGCTGAGAGATTTACATGTTGTCACATTGTTGTAGACTCTTATCAACCGTTACACGATTTTTGTATTATGCGTATTGCGAGTGACCATTTCCGGTTGAGGCTGAAGGTAAAGCTTTACGTTTTCGAAAGCGCCTGCATTTATCATGCTGTAAAGAATTGTGAAGGAAGTTGAAGATGTTCTTAGATTTAAAGGGAATGATGTTCTTTACTTGAGGAATCTTCCTTTTGTATATACTATGCAGTTTTATCTCTAAAAATTTTCTTTCCTATAGTCTTTCTATGAAAAGTGTGAAGGATTCTCAGAGTTGGAGAAACATCGATGTTTGTAATGAAAAATCTCAGCAAACATCGATGTTTCTGCACCTATAATTCTCATGCTCAATCCTACGTTCTAGATTAGTCTATATAAGCTGTGTTCAAAAAGTAAGGTGATCTTTCAAATTTCACGGGCAATATACTTTCGATTATCGTTTTTTTTTTGTTTTGGTACCCTCTTCTCGAACATCTTTACCAAGTTTCAAGTGCATAGCATTTTTTGTTAGGTTGTGAGAGGCGTAAAGGTTATAAGGTTTTACGTGCTTGGGATGTTTTTCTAAATTTTGACCAAAGGAACCGTCGCAAGAGCATCGCTCAAAGGCTGTTGAATGACGTCAACGATAACCCAGATTAACACAAAAGTGTCATAACTGGTGACGAATCATGGGTATATGGTATGGATATCGAAACCAAAGCCCAATCTTCCCAATGGAAGAGCCTAGGTGAACCAAGACCTAAAAAAGCACGCCAAGTTCGTTAAAATGTCAAAGTTTTGCTCACTCACACCTCGTGTTTCCCTATATACGTCTATGTGAAATATAAATAAATATATAATTATATATGTATAAATAATATAAAAATAAGACTAAGAACAGTTCTAAAAAGTTAAGTTAACTGTCGAAAAGAACTCCCGAGAATCTGCCCCATTCAAAATTCAAATCTATCGTTTAGTTAACGCGACATACATATCGTTTATATCATAAGGCAACGACACTTCAAGGTTGCCGCTGAGTTCTTATCACCATCCAGCCCAGCCATAAACATATTCTTGAATCAAATTTCCTTGGACTACTCTCGATGTGGGCTTCATTATTAAGATATATCGCACTCGCAATTGCCTCCCCCAATTACCCGATTTCCCCACCCCCATTGAATACGTCAGGTTTGTATTGTACTATATGTGTTTCATATTTATTTTGAATTCGTATCGTTTCATCGTCATTCGCAAATTGCTCATTATAATTACTATTATGGTTATTGGGGGCCTGCAGCGCCGCACTATCATCATTATTATCGTTGACAACATTAATATTTGCATTAAGGTTATTAATATTAGGTTGTTCTTGTTGTTGTGGTTGCATTTGTTGGCCAGCAAAGGAACTCTGCAGTTGAACTTGATCCTCCTCCTCCTTATTCTCTTTATCTTCATCTTCATCATCTTCTGGCTGGCTTTCTACACTTCCGATGTTGTTGGGGCTATCGTCGCTTATATTATTAGCATCAATATGATTGCGATTGCTGGCAACAAGAGGAGTTGCAACAGTTGCTGCTGTCGCTGTCACTGTCGCTGTCACAGCTGCGCTGTGGCTGCTCTCAATTCGATCGTTGGTTAGTTGCTTAAGATTATTGTCAATATTCAGTAATTGAACGGGACTATCGGGACTATCGGTACTATCGCTATGGCTATTTGGACTATCGAACTTATCGCTACTCTCTAAGCTACTAGAATCAGTCGTGCTACTTTTAGTATTCATATTATAATGCTCGTTACTGTACAAGTAGTTGTAGTTTTTTGGCAAGGCAGGTATTGCATTATTAACGCTACGGCTATGGCTATCGTTATCGCTATCGTTATCGCTATGGCTATGGCTATGGCTATTCCTATTCTGATTTACCTTTAATGCTAGCTTTAAATTTAATCCTAGATTTAGTTTTAGTTGCTCTGCTAAGTTTACGTTTAAGTTACTATTAACATAGGCGTTTGAGTATTCATTTTGTTGCTGTTGCTCTCCCTGCTGCGACGACGACTGCAACTGTTGCTGCTGCTGCAACTGCTCTGTGGACGTCTCGACCAGCTGCATGTCAGAGGCAACCACCGACGTCGCTGACGACGACGCTGACGCTGAGCTCGCTGCACGTTTTCGGCGTCCGCGCTTGCGTCGACTCGCCGCCAACATGATCAGATTCAGCGCCGACGGCGCCAGCGAGGCGGTTGCGGTCAGTGCCGTCGACGCTGCCGTCGCTGTGTATGATGAGGATGAGGAGGATGCTGTTGGCAGTTGTTGGTCGGCCGACTGCTGCCGACGCTCCTCCTCCTCCTGCTGCTGCTGCTGTTCGAGCCGCTGCTGCTGATGTTCGAGCTGCTGTCGACGTCGCTCGATGCGTCGACGACGACGTTGCTCCATCAGCGTCGCATTGTTGTGATGATGACGCACCACAAGGTTCTTCGGCTGTGGCTGCTTCATGGCACCCAGAGCGTAGGTGGCTTGCTGCCGCTGGTGTCGCCGCTGTTGCAGATGTTGCAGCCGCTGCAGCTGGCGATGTTGCTGTCGCTGTAGCAGGCGACGTTGCTTGTTGCGCTCCATTATTTCTTTCTCGCGCTGCGCATCCGCGTTCGACACTTTGTTGTAGGACTTAAGGCTATTGTTCTCGTTGTTGTTACTGTTGTTGTTGTTGTGGTTGCTGTTTCTGTTGCTGTTGTTGTTGTTGTGGGTTGAAGAACTATCGCTATTAATACTTGTTGTTGCTGTTGCCTTTGCTGGCTTGCCACGTGCGCGTTTTGGGCTCGGCGTCGTTGTTGTTGTGGTGCTTGTGGTTGTTGTTCTCGTTGTGGTGCTACTAGTTGTTGTTGTTGTTGTACTGGTACTACGTCTTGTTGTTGTTTTGCCAATCCACTTGGCAAACTCGCGATGGAACTTCTCCGACTCCTCGCGATAGAATTGAAAACACGCATTACGCACCCGATTCGGTTTGGCGAAATCTTTGATGCCGATCGGTCTAAAGTTGCGCTTGATGCCCACACGCAGGCTGGCATTGTAGGTGCTGGTGTACTGGTGGTACCCTCCCTCCATGTGCTCCTTGAAGTGGCAATCTTTTGTGACGTTTCTCTGAGGAGAGCAGAAGAGCAAAGGGGAAGAAAGACTGAGATTAAACATTGCTCAAAACTAGTAGAAGAGCGTGTATATTGTGAATGATATTGTGATGGTGTTAGAATATCAATAATTATCGACACTTACCTTTCCAACCAATTTGCCTTGAGCAAAGCACAAATAGTAATCCACATTCTTGGCATAGATGGTGATTTTGAACTCGTCGTCGCTCAAGAAATCGGTGACACTGTCCATTACAAAGGATTCTGAAGAAAAAGATCGAGGAATCGAGAAATTAATTAGCTATCGATAAATAAAAGTTGAGTAAATATGAAGTGTGTGTGTGTGAGTGTGGAAGGTGTGTGTGCGCACTTCAAGCGCCTGCAGATAACCCAATTAATTGAAAGCTTTTCGATAAAGTTATGATAGGTTTGATTAGCACTCGGGCGCGATAGAAACAAGTATCAAACATTTAATGAAATTAAGTAGCGGCCTCTCCACAAAGGTGCTAGGGCTCCTCTCTTTCTCTCTCTCTCTCTCTCTTCACTTCTCTATACTCTGTTCTCATGTCTTTAATCAGCGCAACATGCGTTGCCAGTCAATTAGTTCGGTGGGGTTTCTTTATCAAGCTGCGCCAATCAGACTCCACAGTCGTTGAACTGGGTAACACTCTGTGTGTGTGTGTGTCTGTGTGTGTGTTGGTTTTCGGGGCAGATGTTTAACCCTGAAAAGACGTACAAGTTCTGCCTACTCCAAATGGTGGAGATCTCTCTCTCTTCACGTGCCGAACGCATGAGAAAGGCCTTCGATGTGGCAACGCCCCGCAAAACAAAACAAAACAAACCAAATCGATCAAATTGGCTAAGTCTGGCGAAGTTTGCCACTTAAGCCCAAGTATTCCCTTCGAGACAGAGGGGAAAATAACTAGCTAAACGCCAGATAAGATAAAATACCAAACAGACACAAACTTGGCATACCAAAAGTATTATTTACGCGTCTGCCTCTATCAATAGTTTCACGTGTCGAGCTGAGGCAACTCTCCCGTTGTACCTGATCAAACGGATGCGATGGCCAGTTCGACCTTAGACATATCACTAAGGTTGCCATATATCGTAGCATTATATCTGATGTTCCAGTTAGCTTCTTCTCACGCTCATTGCTTGCGACGTCTGTCAGATCAACCCACTTGCGTATCGCGCTCCTGAACTTCACCCACTAAGCGGGGCAAGCAAGCGAGCGAACAACGGCAATCGTCAATCGACAATCGGCAATCGGCTCGCAAAACCGCAAGAGTTCTCGCAACAAATTGAGACCGCAAACGCGCGTGTGTGTTGGGGCGTAACATCAATCAAATATTAAATTACCAATAATTTAATTAAGCCCGCCATATGCACAGACAGCGAGAACAGCGAGAACAGAGAACAGAGTTCAAAATAAATGCCAATTCAATTTAAATACCATTTGACCAGAGCGAGACGATGACGACGGTAAAGGCAACGGCGACGGCGATGATGCCGAGCGAAACATGCCGAAAATCAGTTGCAGAAACAGATACAGACATCGATAGAGATACACAGTTTTCATAGATACTTTTTTGTATGCACAGATCGAAAGAGATCATTAGATATATGGCAGTAAACACTGAGTGGCTCATATCGATATACAGTCTGAGAACTAGATAACAGAGGGATAGACAGAGAGAGTTGAGGAAGAATGATCGATACATATATGGTATAGTAATCGATAGAGATAGAGACATATAGAAAACAGATAGATAGAGAAAGGTAGAGAGAGATCGGAAGAATGATCGATACATATATTGTAATAGATAGAGATAGACGTAGAAATATATTGAAGAGTAGAATATATTGAACTGTTGATATCAGATATATAGAGCAGTAGAAAGACACTATCTATATATCAAAAAGAGAGCTAAACAGAGAACTTTAAGCAGCATATAACAATCGATAAGATAAATCGTTTCCCTGACATTAAATTACAGGTACAGGAAGTTATATAGTTATAATGAGAGAGAGAGAGAGAGAGAGAGAGAGATCTTTACAGATTTACTTTCTGCAGAACTCTTTCTAAAGAGATATAAAGAGAGAGAACTATATAGATATGAATACTCTCCCATTAGAAATCGATCAATATAAATCGAACCAATATAAAGCTACAAATAGAAAAAGTTGTATAGATAAGCAGAAAGAGAGATATAGATCTGTACTCATTGTAGATAAATATTTTTAGAAACCGATATTGACAAACCAGTATAAAACATTTATAGATAAAGAACTTTATACATAAATGAGTTACTTTCCATAGATTTAATTTAGTTGTGCATGTATGATTTTATATGTAAGTGAATGACACGCTAAAGCTTTCAGTGCACTGAAGTAGAACATGTACTTTCAATTGATATAATCGTACTTACGTGCTATCGATATATCCTCTGCCGACACGCGGCCGTGCGCATTGATGTGCAGGGCCCGATTGTTCTGGGTCTTCAGTATCAATACGTATTCTTCGGTTTTCTTTGCACATGTTGTCGTTACAAGAGCAAGCATTACCTGTACGGAGAGAAGAGAGTACAAAATAGTCGATTTAGTATTGCGGAAACTCACACAGAGAAAGGCTTATCAACTACGATACAACAGACGACTGTGGCTAATCCCCATTGCTGGCCTTTTTGCCATAAATTTCCATTAATACGATGAGCTTTTTATTATGCGACTGAAAATGAAACTGAAACTGCAAATGATGCTGCAACCCGAACTCGAACCTGAACCTGAACCTGAACTTGAAGCCATGTCGGAGGAGCCTGATCCCCTGCACAGATGTGACACAAAATGCCGCAACGTGCCGCACGTCGGTTTCGTTTTTATGGTCAAAGTTGAGCTCCGTTTGGGTCGCCCCATTAAGGCGGCTCGCTTAAGTTGTGTGTGTGCGCGTGTGTGTGTGTGTTGTGGCAGCTCTGTAAATTGGTTTCTGAATGGGGCATAAGCTAATCCAGGCACATTGTAGCCAAAACTCCGCTGAGGGTCGCAGCTGCAAAAGCGGCGCGTAAATGTCAAATTTGCCATATATATTGATATGGTGCCTAAGGCAAATTGAAGGTATTTCCAATAATTTCTAATCCAGCAACTTTAAAGGCATAGTTTTAGATATTTTATATAAGGAAGGAAACTTATAAGGCACAGCATTATACATTCTATAACATTCTTCTAAGGCACATATATACTTTATAATGGAGCTGCTATAAAACTATATCTGATATTTTATGTTGTGAGAATATCGTAATATATACTGAAAAGGGTGCCCAATGTTAAAGGTACTGCTAAAAATGCCTTATCCAGAAACGTAAAAAAGCGAACTACCGCTTATTCTTTAATATGGAGTTGCTATAAATCTTGCTTTGATACTCATCTTATATAGTTCACGTCGTACTTGTGGTAGGTAGGGAATTAGGGTACCTTACTTAAAAGATTCCTAATAGTTTCTAAACCAAACATGAAAGACACAGTTTATAAATTTCAAGCAATAAACTTGCTATAAATCCGCGCATACGCTTCCTTTAAAGTAAATATTCCCACCTGGAAATGAAATGTGATTCGTAACGTCCGTTGTTGCCGGGTCTACCTCGTGCTACCACGTGTCTGGGCCATGCTGTCTATCAGCAGACACGTTTTTTGCCATCATTTGCATAATAATAATAAATAATTATCGTACAGCGGGGGGAGTTTGGCCAGTTGCTGATACGGAAAATTGCGAAAAACTGCGCCGTCAGCAGAGACAAGTGCTATATACAAATTCTATATCTGGTACCTCTTGTCATACTATCATATCTACAACTAGATACTAGATGGTTTTTTCTGTTTTTTATCGCAGCTTTTGGTTATTTTCGTTATGCTAAAAATATGCGATATAAGCCGAGCAGCTTAAAGAGGCTCAAGCCTGGCAAACTTATTGTGTACCCCAGACACCCCTCTACCCGCTCAGTACCTGCTCTGGCAAACTTATTCTGTACCTCAGACACCCCTTTACACTCCTTCTCCAATTGTCCACTTGGCATTCCTTAACTTGCGTTTCTCATCTACTTGTCAGCATTTCATCATTCTCAAGTTGACACAAAATCAAACAGCAATAACCAAAGTGTCAGTTTATTTTATAGACCCCCTTCCTCTCCTCCCCCCTTAAGTTGTGGGGGCCTGCTGTTTGTGCTACTCATAAAAGTTCGTTTTCAGTTTTGAGTTTTCAATTCGGTTTTCGTTGATGGGCTGCGTAAATGACGTGCGACCTTTTCCATAGTTCAATGACGTCGGTGTGCGTGTGTGTGTGAGTGTGTGTGTGCGTGTGTAATAATAATAATTATTATTTTTTTATTTTATTACTATGTTGCTCCGCTCAAGTGGCTGTGCAACAGACCCTGAGCCGCTGCCCCAGTCGAAAACGAAGACGAAGCTGAAGCCACTCCAATGTACACACACACACACACACGCAGTCTCACATGCTGACCGCCTCAGATATCGGACAACCCCTCCTTCCCCCTCTCCCCCTCCCCTGCCGCACTTCACTTGTGATTACACACTCGATCTTGTTATAATAATCAAACGGAAAGAAATACTACACACATATTGATAGACGAAATATCATTTCATTCGCTTCGCTTTCGGTTCGCTTCGGATTTTTACGATAATTATTTGGAGTGCTGAAAACATTGACAACAACAACAACTACCACAGCAACAACTACAACAACAACTGCCACAACAACACTCAGAGCAACAGCAACAAGTGTCACAGTGGAAATTCATCGTTTCTCGTCTCTGTCTACCGTTATATGAGATCTGCGATATGCAATGAATATTCATGAATGCCAAATGAATACATTTTACACCTAACTATATCGTAAATCAATCAAAGCAATCCGATCTTTAATAAAATAATATGCACACGCCCCGGAATGCCAATTTCGCGTAGTCATCGGAGGAGAATACTTGCTGCACTTGTGGCACGACTGCAAGTTACCCTGTAGTTCTAGTCGTACTTACCATCAGTATAAAAATATTCCTGGCATTGAGCAGCATGAACTGTAGTAACCTGCAAGGGAGAGAAAGAGAGAGAGAGGGGGATGAGTACTATATACGAGACGGTTCGATCGCGTCTGACGATATCTACTATAAATAAAGCATTATATAGCCTCAAAAATTAGCATAAATCACACAGATTATAAATGATTATTAATTATTATTTTATTGATTTGTTTTTTCTTCCTCCACCTTTGTTTTGTTTTCGAGTACAACTTCCGTCTCTGTCGCAGCTCGGGATGGGGAAGCTCAATCTCAGTCTCAAGCTGTGACTGAAGTCAACAATTAAGTCATTTCAGCGCTTGATCGTGAGCTCTTTAAACATAAAAAAATATATTCAATATTGCCAACTTTGAGTAGTATTCTAGAGTGCATTCATGAGTAACTTTTGCTCAATGCCAGGGCGCACTCAAAACGAAACAAAACAAAAAGCCAAGAACACAACTTTTGTTATTGTTCGGTCTCTATCGATCGAGTCTCTTTCTCTTTATATAGTACGGTATATATTGCAGTATTATATATAGTATTTTTTGCAGTATATGTAGGCATATTGCTTGTATATTTTTAGTGTCGCCCGACGCCGCCGACTAATCCCCTTTGCCAGAGGGGCCCAAAAGGTCATTGATTTCAGCTTAGAGTGGCACTGCTTGAAGGGTAGTTTCTTATGCTAAGACGAAGGTCTCTTGTTCCTCTCTTCTCCGCCTTCTTCTTCGTCTTCTTGTGTTGTTCTTTCGCCTTTTTTGCTTGTGCTTTTTCTTTTGAAAAGTGAAAATCGCGCACAGGCAACAAAAGCGACTCAAAAGTGCACAAGAAATCAATACAAGAAGAGACCATCGAAAAGGCAAGAAAAGAAACTGAGCAGGGAAAGAGAGAGAGAGGAGGGGAAAGAGAGAGGGGTCCCCGTTTAACAGAGGCCAGTGCCATGTGCAAATTACAGTGCCCAATTCCGTTTTCAAACCATTTTTGCTCGCACAGTGGGCAGTCCCAAAAAAAAGCGGACTCAAATGCCTTTTGGCCTCTGTGCGAATCAGATCAATATTTCAATTTCACAGCAGACAATACAATAAAAAAAAGAAGTTTCAAATGCTTCATTCATTGATATGGTAGGATATGGTAAGGAGAGAGATCTGGGGGAGAAGTGAGGGGTTAGCTCTTTTCGCGTCTGGCTCGGCGACGATTTCGCTTTGCCAAGCAATTAAATGAGTTCTGTTTGTGCTGCTTCTTCTTCCTGCTCTTCCTCTTCTGCTGCCTCTTCTTCCTCTTCTTATTCCCCTTCCTCCCCTTCTTCTTCTTCTTTAGAGTTTTTTTTGCGTATTAGTTTAATTTATGTTTAGCTTGCATTCGGCATAACTTTGATTTAGAGGGGAAACTTTTGTGTTTATTTCTCATGTTGAGGATTAAACAGCCGAAGCTCGTTAGCTCTGCATAAATAAGCCAAGTGCATTGAAAGCTCATTAAAGCTCAGTCAGCTTTTATTACTGAAATTTTGCTGGTATTTTTTTTAGTTCCTTGGTATTTTTGTTTAGTTGTCTTTCACACCCTAGCGCCACATTTCTTTGATTTAAAGGGGAAACTTTTTTGTTTATTTCTTATATGTAGGCTTAATCAGGCAAAGCTCGTTAAAGCTGCATTGAAAGCTCATTAAAGCTCAGTCAGCTTTTATTGTTGCTATGTATTTTTTGCTGGTATTTTTTTAGTGCTTTGATATTTTTGTGTAGTTCTGTTTCTCGCCCTAGCGCCACAGTTCTTTGACAAATCGAAACCGAAATGGAACCCTAAACAGAGTTCAGTTTCTAATGCCGCTGCTACTTCAACTTCTTCTCGTCTGCTCTTCTATTCTTCTTCTGCTTGTTGTTGTTGTTGTTGCTGTCTCTATGCCACATTTCTCATGTACGTAATTTGATATTACTTCTAGTGCCCGCTCCGCTCTGTCCGTCTCTGTCCGCCCGTCTGTCTGTGCTTTACTTTTGTTTCCTTTACAATGCGGCTCATAATTACCTTTTTGGTATGCAGACAGAAGCGCAGCGCCGTGGCAGCGCAGTAGCAGCGCAGCGACGTCGCAACGCCCAAACCAAAGTTGAGACTGAGAAAAGTTCTGCGGATTCGGTTGCGTCTTCTTCAACTTCAGTTGCGTCTTTGGACTCCGTTTCAGTCTGACGCAATAGGCGACTGCTACGGCGACATTCCCTGCGCCATGTGCTTTGCATAGTGAGTAGTATTCCCTGCCCCATGCGCCTAACTGCCTCTCCCCCCTTTCTCTTCTTTTTACTCCACCTGCCCCTGCATATTTTGGCTGCTTTTTAGCTACTTTAGCTGCTTTTCCAGTGCAGGAATGCAGCAGGAACGTGCCTGGCATGGCAGGACCACCCCAGCTGGCTGGCACACACACAAACACACTCTCCCTCAAACACACACACACAAATGCTCACATATGTAAGCCAGATTAGAATCATTCCAGTGTAAGCTCTGCTCCAACTTCGCATATCTTTTGTGGCATTTCGGACACACTTGACGCACCTCAACCCAGCTCGCCTCTCGTCCGACGTCATCGCGTCTATCTAATCGCAGACACGTTTTTTTTTGCTGTACCCCTCGCTCGTAATTAGCTGGCTTGATTTGAATTTGGCTAAAACGAATGTCGGCCAAGCCGAGAAACTTGTCAGCATCAGAATCTGATCAGAATTTCGAATTTGGCAAACTTGTTTTGGCATTTTTTTGGCTTATTTACTTTTTAGTTTTGATTTGATTTGGCCAACACGTGTCACACGTTCAGCAGGGACGGGGGCAGGGGCTGTCCGTTGAGAGGGTGGCAGGCAGGCACTTGTTGATTGTTGCGTTAATTGCAAAGTACTTTAGAAGGAGGCACAGCAAATCACAAATCAGACGCTGGCATGTGGGGAATGCGGCGCTGTGATTAGATTAGTTGCACGCAAAAACCCGTAGACAGCCAAAATGAATTGGTCAAGATGCACGATAAGTCGATAGCAGCGAAAGTGATAAGCGGGCAAGGAGGGGAGGAGGGGGAGCAAGAGTTAGAGTTGAAAGTTCTCTGCTTGATTTTAAGTTTCTTCTGCGCTGTGCGCCTCTTTCTCTAGCCTCAATTCTCACTCTGTTTTTATCATTCACTCTCCCTTTCTTTCCTACAAGTATGTTCCCTCTCTTTCTCTCTCTTTTTTCCCTCTCTCTCCTTTTTTCTGTCTCTCTCCCCCCTTTCTAGCACCCTTTCTCTTCCTGCCAGCTGCATCATCAATCATGTAATCGCTTTACAACAATTACAGCAGCAAATCCTTTAACTCTCTCCCTTTCTCCCTCTACCTTACTCCCTCTCCCTCTACCTTACTCCCTCTGCCTCACTCCCTACCCTTTTCTCCCTCACTTCTACCACCCTTTACCCACCTTTCCCTTCCTTTTCTCCCTCTCTCTCTCCTCTGCCACGTGTGCAAGTGTGAAATTTCCTGCTGTCAATTGCGCGTACAACGACGACTATATGGTCACCCTAATGTACTGGCACACTCTAGTATTTGCCATCGCCATCGCCGGGGCACTTAATGCAATTTTCGTTTACTTTTGTTTTAGGGGTTGCTTGCCGCTTGCATCATCATCATCATCCACCTTGCGCTTTTTTACCTTCCCTCCCCTCGGCAACGGCTGCAATTGCAACAACTCCTGCCCGGCTGTGCACTTTGTGAAGTTGTTGTTGTTGCTGGTTGTTGTTGCTTGTTGTTGTTGCTGCTTGTTCCTGCTTGTTAGGGGCGTGCGCTCTAATGAAGTTCCCAAAAGGGAACGCTGCCCTGAGTCAGTTACAGTTTCGGTAACGAGGCGTGTTTGCTTTATAGCAAAATATTTATATAGAGCCATAAAAAAAAGAAAAGCCTAGCTAAATTATTATAATGACTAAAAGGGGAAATAGAGGGAGGGAGAGGGGGTAGGGGTGTGCAGTTAAATCCTAGCATACTTCTTTGCATGCTTCGCCAAGCGAACTGAACGTTGACTTTGCTTCGCTTTGTTTTCAACTTGAACTTGTCAACGGAAAGAGAAGAACAAGAGAAGTTATAACAGCAACAACAACTACAACGCCCCCCAAATATGTGCACGGCATGCCAAGCAGCAACAACAACAAGTCGCAAGTTCAGTGGACTCAGTGCGATAAGCTTGCCGAGTATCTACGAGATACTTGTACTGTATCTGTATCTTGTGCATGGCGCGCAAATAATTTGACATGCACGCGCTCAACGCAGGGTTACCCTAACCCAGCTGAGCATCTTAGTGAGAGAGGCAGAGAGTGAGTGAGAGGGAGAGCAGTGCCGTGCCGTTACACAAATCTGAGCTCATTAACGGAAACCCCTTGTGTGTGTGTGTGTGTTTGTGGAATGTAGCTGAAAAGGTTCTCTGCATAATTCTCAAATAGGCGTGAAAATAACACGGCGACAATTGAGCTCAGTCTGTACAGGGCAGAGGGGTGTGTGGGGTGTGGAGTGTGGGGTGACTGCTGCATTAGCGTCTGATAAGCCGCTTTAGGCTGATAAACCAAACAACGGGAAGAGACTTAGCTGCTCCAGCTTCTTCTCCTCATCCTCGGCACCCTGTTACTGGCTACTTAAATGGCAGTGTTGAATAACTTTTTGGCTGGCAACTGCTTTAACGGCAAAGTCTTTATTGCCCAGACCCGTAAGGGTCTCCCGTAAGGGGTGTTGGCCTCGATTTTGAGTCAAAAATTGAAGTTAAAAATGAAAAAAAGAGATCGAAAGTGTTCACTGGTTAAACATGCATAAAATACCTATTAAGTACTAATAAAATACTTTTAAAACACTACTAAAATACTTCTATTATTCCCCGAAAATACTACTTAAATACTAGCTCCCTTTACTTCACTAATTCCACCGTAGATATCACATATCTCTTCATATATCTTCACTCATCTCAGCTCGTTTTTTCATTCACTGAGAATCGATTGAACTTTCTAATTTTCACCCAAAAATTTCTGGTATTTTTATTAGCGTTGATTTTGCAATCGACCAACATCTTTACATCTTTATATATATGTGTGCGTGTGTGTGTGTTCAAGTGGGTGTGTTTGTTGTTTTACACAACAGAAACGCATTGCGCGCTGCACTTTGTAGGTCAGGTGCAACGCGGCCCTATGCAGCTGTACCTCTGCAGAGGCGTAGCCCAAAGCAGAGGCGTCAAAGAGGGGGAGGGGGAGCTGAGGGGAGAGGTGAGCGGGCTGCTTGTAAGTCTGCTCATCGAGTTGGTAATTTGTAATGCAAATATTTGCATAAATTGAACAATTTTACAGCCACGTATTGAGCGCTCTCGTGATTTATCTCTTTCCCTCCTCTATATCTGTCTGTCTCGCTCGCTCCGCTGATGCGCAAAGGTATTTCAATTGTTTTAAAAGACATAAAAAACAAGCGCAGCAGACGAAGAAGAAGAGCACAGGCCACCCGCAGTGTAGTAAAGTAAGACCCTCGTAAGCCTTTGCCAGGCGATAAGTTGCATATCGTAGTAAGGTATATATATATTGTAGTATATACTATATACTACTAGTAGTATCTATAGTAGTAGTAACCACTCACTCACCCGCTCGCACAGACATGGGCAACCAAAATAAACAGCAAACAGCACTTGAGGGCCGTGACTTTATTTCTCGATGAAGAAATAGTAAAAGTAACAACAAAAACAGAAGAGAGGGAGAGAGAGACAAAGAATACTGCCGAACGTTTTTGGCGCTTTGTTATTATTATTTCATTTAGTACAAAGCTAAAGCACTGGCCACGACTATATAGTAGCATGTACCTCTCCCTCTCTTGACTATGGGTACTACGTATATTTTTTGAACGTGTCGCCGATAAGATAAAACTGCGCGTCGCACTTCCAGACTTGTTGTTGTTGTCTGGCAATGGTTGTACTAGCAGAGCTACTACGATATGTTTAAAGTCGAAAACAGTAATATTTACATATTATATATAGAGTAAACCCCCTCTCTCTCTCTCTCTCTCTCTCTCTTTTTCTAAACTGCCAATAAACACATAAAATAATAAACAAATCAACTGAAATCTAATAAGCTTACCCAGTAATATTCCCCATTATTGTTTATTATTTTTTAATCGCCGACAAACAAGAAATTTATATGATATGAGCGGTCTCAGCGGAACCTTGAAGACCCCCAAACCCAAGCAGATCTTACTCGCTTAAACTGCAATTACCACATACCAAATATTCGTATACTATATGGAGCCATTATAATATAATATAAATGTGCAAATGTTGAGGAATTCCCGCACTCTGGCAGCTGTTCGCTGAAATTGAGAAACTGCTGAAATGTTTGTCAACAATTACCAGAGCGAATTGCAAATATATAGTACAATATTATAGCAGAGTTATTTTTAAAGCATTAGGAGCAAAAAAAAAAAAGAAGAATAATAACCTAAGCGGAATTGTAACGTAGCGTGATTTCGGGTCGCGCTTCAGACGCTATTTATAAAGTGCTGAGTAAGGTTGCTCTGACTCAGTAGCAAACTCAGACTCAGACTCAAAATATATATATATATATATTATATGCTTATACTACAATATATATCTGGAAACATTACTGAAGCATCAACGACCTCATGTTCATCGTGAAACGTGACTTTTGAGGTCACTTTTGCTGGCGCCAAAGGAAGGGGACCCTCCCCATAAATCGGGCTTTATTCCCAACACTAAACACGCGCCTTTTTTTTATACCTAGAAAATTGCATATATATTTCTTTATTTATTTCTATATGGTGCAAAAACAATAAGCACATTGTATAGTTTACTTTTCGCTCACAAATCGTGCTCGGCCACGCCCCCGTGCCGTCGCCCCCTAATATTTATTTGCAGCTTTTCACCCACCCGCGCGTAACCTAATTATAAAACTTGAAGTGACACTTTTTCTACTATTTTTTACTCTTTTTTTTGCTTATTAAAAAAAAACCGCCCGCAATAATTTCACTTAAGTTGTGGGAGGGAGAGACTCGTTTATGGTGAGGTTTCTCCATGGAGAAGGTAGAGTTGTGCGACTCTTTGATACGCTATAAGGATGGAAGTTTTCTCTCAGTAGAATTCCTCACTTAGTTTGTTTGCCTAACCTAACAATGAACTCGCCTGGCTGCTATCGTCATTTGTTATTGTTTAATAAACCCTTAACCCAACAAATCAAGCCGCACCCTTTTAGCTAATCTATCCAACGTATCTATAGGTAACTGACAGATAGACAGACTTCGCAATTGACCAACTAACATATTGACAAGTCATCTTGTGCAGCAGCCGCAAGTCGAGTACACTACACTACATAACACGCGACATGCGACATGGGACACTTGAGCAACTGTTCCAGTAAGCAGTGCCAGAGATTGCAATAATCAAAGCTGCAGAAATATGTGCCAAGTCATAAAAGTATTTACGATTATTTGCCATGTTGCCGCTTTCTGACTGGCTTTGGCTCGTGATTTGCTCGATGCGTATCTATCGGTGCCATAAATCTCAATAAACCACCAAATGGAACCAATACGCGCCTATAGCTAAAGTTTGGATTCCCATGTGACCTTAGTAAGAACTTGGATTCGCTTTTTCTAATCATGAGATTCAAAAGGAATGTGTTGGGAGATCTTTATAAAATGATTTAACTATGATATTAAATGAATATATTGATGATATATCATATAAATTATAATAAAGTTATATTGATAATATCATCAAATCTTAACTTGTAGATTAATGTCCTGGTAAACTAAGATAAACTTAGTTTTTTTAAATCGAGAAACTCGAATTTCTCAGGAATTTTGTTAGTCTTTTGCAATAAATATTTAAAATGACTGCATTATATTAAATGATATAATTGCGTACGTAATATGATAATATACAATTGATTATATCATAAAAATTTTAATTAATAGATAAATGTGCTTAGATCCCGATAAACTTATTTTATTGTAAATTGAAAAACTCTCATTTCTTAAAAATTTCTCGTTATTCTTTTGCACTAAAAATTCAAATGACATTTTCATTATATTAAACGATATAATTGCAAATATATCAAATATATGATTTATTATAATCATACATACAATCACTATTAATAATAATATAAAAACCTTTACAAATAGATGACTGTGCCAAAATCCCGATAAACTTATGGTATTCCAAAGCACTTATCGAATTTCACACTAATTTATTTAGACTATGTTGAAATTTCAATTGACGAATAGCTCAGTTAGTGTTCCGGTTTCGGCCAATCTTATCTTTATATAGCGCACTTAATCTTAAGCTCATCTCACACAGATATTTTTGCTACCCGCGTTTAGCGTTCCATTCAATCCAGTTGAGCTCCATTGTAAAGCGCTAATACACCTTATCAAAATGCCATAAGAAACTAAGGAAAGACACATTTTACAATGGTTTTTATGGGCACCCCTTCGCTTTTATCTGTATGCATTTCCGTTTAATTAATAAAAGAAATAAACTCGAGACTGAAATCAAATATTGTCTATTTTTACGAAATTCCCTGCTTATCAGAACTGTGCTCGTTTTACCCCCTCTCCACCTCCACAAGGCGTGGCACATAAAGTTGACTTTAGAAATGTTTGCTGGTGTTGCATTCGTCGCCTGCTTCTCGTGAAGAGGTGGGTTAAAGTAGGTGAGGGGGAGGAGGTAAATGGTCTCTGTGAAAACTTCATTTGTTTGCCTTAACTTAAAGCTGATTAATCGCAGAGTCTTGCAGGGCAACTCTGGCAACGGCGACTGCGACTGCGACTGCAATTGATTTATAACTCAGGTAAATGTCCTGAATATCCTGCGATCAGGACACGCCACAAGGCGAGGCGAGGCGACCCTTTGCCGCTAAAGTTTTGAGGGTTGTGCACACACACACATGCACCTCGAGGAATGTGTGTGAGTGAGAGAGGTAGCTCATCCTGGTGGCTTTGCATGTGTTGGTGCCATAACAAGTTATAAATAGCAATTATTGCCGGCTCGGCATTTCCATATTTCTCGTTTGAAACATCAAATTGTGCTTTTTATGTGTGTTTGAAAATTGTTTTTTAAGTGAAATTACTTCTGGCCCGATAAACGGGTGTGTGTGCAGTTTGTGTGTGTGAGTGAGTGTTTATGAATATGTTTGCTGGTGACCAAGGGACCTCGCACACAGGTCATGGTACCCGAGTGCTTTCTGATGCTTTTGTGTGAACTTGGAAAGGAATCGAAGTTGGATAAAGAAGGGGCAAGGGAGAGAAAGAGGAACAAGCGAATGGCGTGTTTTTCTCTCTCCGTTATTCTCTCTCTGTATGCACGTGGTTGTGCTTGAAGAAGTAACAGCAGCAGATCTTTATTTGCTATAAAGTTAACTTTGATTTATTTATAGAGAGCCAATGTTAAGAAATTTGAAACTTCTAGAGAAACTGAACAAGAGCATAATCTTTAATTAGTTTAAACTCTAGCACCTTAAATATTAATTTTATTAATTTAATGATTTTTTTGATTCCTTCTTTTCAATTGAAAAAATGTCTCTATATTTGCTCTCAGTTGTTATCATTGATAAATATTTTCCAAAGTCACTTTTCTGTCACTTCTTCGCCACAAATAATAATCATAAATATTTTATTAGTTCGTCATGGGAATCGTGATTGTGTGGGGGGGGGGACATTCAAATGTTACGAGTGCCAAATAGTATTTTGGAATTTCCCAAGTCGGTTTGGTTTTATCAGATCGTAATTGGTACTTATATGACTTAATTCATTGTAATCGTAATCGTAATCGGATTCGTAATCGCAATCAGAATCTAAAATCATCGATGGGGCGCACATTGTGCAATCTGAGGTGATGTGAGGCTGACTTACATTGTATATTTCTGGCCGCATTGTAGCCCCCAAAATTAAGGGTATAAATTATATTCCAACATGGGTTTGTGCGTGCTGCCGTCGGGAATCGGGGAACATCGGGGACGACGACGACGAAGATGTTGTTAGCGATGGTAATCAAAACTTTTAACACATCTGCATAGGCGTGTATGTGTGTAGAGCTGTGTGTGTGTAGGTAACACTTCAATTTTATGTAGAAATTAATTACACAGCAAAAAAACGCAACAAAAGCCGATTTACAATTTTAATTCTTGTTTTGTTTTTGACTTTTACAGCACTTTTCAATTTTTTGTTGTTGTTGTGTCGGCTTTAGATATGTATATATTTTATTATATATTTATTTACTATTTATTTTGTATTCATATTTTATTACTGAATTTGTATTGCACTTTTTCAATTTTATTCGATTTTCAACTTTGCACAGAAAACGATTTTGCTTTTCTTTCTGCTCGATGAACTTTTACTTTCGCCACTGGATTCAATAAATTTTTGTATTTGTATTTTTAATTTAAATATTTGTTAATTATAATTTTTCAACTGGTTGTCGATTTTTAAAACAAAATCAGTTATTTGAAATATCTTCGAATGCGTTTCACTCTCACTTTAACTTGCATTTTCTGTTAGAATATTTCGTTTATTTTGTATTTAACGCATTTCTTGTGTGAGTGTGTTTCGTGTGTGTTTTGGCTTCGGCTTCGGCTTCTCACATTTGTTGTTATCCGCTCTGTTCGCGGCGACGATCTCGAACCGACGAAAGGTGCACACAAACTCAGCCACAGATGTCAGTGTGCGCGCCGCTGTAGCTGTCGCTGTTAACGAGCGCTGCTGCCGATTCTGTTAACACAGCGCGCTGTAAACTCAAAATGGCAGCGCACACATGTTATACGATGTTCGATGTTGTGACTGATAACAGCGCGCAAAAGGAATTTTTTGTTGGGTTTGCTGCTGCTGCTGTTGCCAGAGAAAAGCCGGAGGGTTTAACAGCGGCTATAGCCCGGTCTATATACATATGTGCATAAACGAAAGTCTCCCAGACTTATCTACAGACACGATCGAGTGCTCTAGAACCACCGAAATTCCACAATAAGTTGAGCAAGGTCCAGTTCGCGCAATGCGTTGATCGATTACCAGGCGTTTTTATAGAGCGTAAGCTGTAAATCAAACGTGAGTGTTGCCAACGACCCAGAAAAGAAAAAATTAAGACCAGAAGAACTTAACAGTCTTGCGAACCTGGCAGTAAGATACCCTTCTCGCAGTTTTGATGAACCCTTATCAATACATTATTAATTTCAAAAACGAAGGCTTGAGCCGCCTATTGGTTGCTCACTCTTGCACACATACATATGTAGGCCCAAGAAAAAACTGAATAACTTGTGAATTAAATGTCCGTTTGGATTAAAATTTAGAGGTTAGGTTAATATCATAGTCAGCTAAGTCAATATTGAAATGAAAAAGTTGTTACGCTTACAAAATGGACTAAAAAAATATATTAAGGTTTTGAGGAGGTGGTGGGCGTGGCCAGCATTTAAAATAAACTTGATCTGCGTATGTTAAAAAGGAACCTTTATACCAAATTTGATGTCTTTACTGCTTATAATAACTGAGATCTTGAAGTTCAAAGCGAGAGACAGACGAACGTATATGCACAGTCGACTCGGTTAGTGATCCTAATGTATTGTAGAATATATATAATTGATGGCACCTGCCACGCCCTTGCTGCCTGTTGCATACATTTCCCCAAAACTAGTATACCCTTTTATGACCATTCAAAGGGTATATACGAAAGAAACCAAATGAAATACGTTTTCTGCGATTACATTAAGCAATCTACAATGTACTCGGAGTGTAAGAAGCTTATCGATCAGCTCTGCTCTCTCGGATCGAATCTGATCAAGCGGCGACAGACAACAACGAGCGTAGACCTCACCTCAGCTCACCTGCAACATCTACGTATTGCTAGGCCTCCTCCACATCTGGGAAGACCTTCAGGGTTCAGTGCAATTAGTCAGAATCGTCAGGCTGATAAGGGCAGCTGCCCCAAACGAGAGCAATCTCGGCACGTAGACGAAGGTGAAGTACCTCGCCTAGTGCCGCTTTTTGGACTTTGCCCGCGTCTAAATTTCCAATTAACTCTGATATTTGATACAATTCCAACATTAGATAGTTCAATTAAAGACAAAAGCTTTCATCATGAATGAAATATTTCGATAGGGAATTCGGTAGCTGTGCTTATCATAACAACAACAACATCAGCACCAACAACAACAGAACGAAAGCAAAACAAAAATATTTTGTTGCTATTTTGTTTACCCATGAACTGTGTCAACTGTGCTGAGTCACAGTTATCGGCACATCTCTCTTGAGAGTTCCAGAAATTCCCGGCTGCTTGGAAAATTTGACAAAACACAAGAATTAATTGCGCATATCCAATAAATAATGTATTGTATGTTCCCCACGACTGATAATGGCTTAACATTGCGCTTTTATTCGAATGGAACAGTCTCTGTTAGGCAGTCTGTTAAGTGAGGCAGCGCACTGTTAGACATGGCGACAGCGAGCATGTTGCGACTGTTACGTTTTGTTCGAACAAGCAGTGCAAGCAGTGCCGCGCACAGTGCTGCCGTTTGCGCCTTTTTTCCGACAAATTTGGCTTGTTTTAAAGGTGCGCTGTGAGAAAAAATAATGTCAGAAAGAATAAAAAATGGGAATTTTCCAGATTTTAAAAATAAATATAGCCTTTTATTTATTAAATTTTTTTGTTTAATATTTGATTAAATTGACTAAAGCCGTTAAACGTTTGACACATATTATTGAAGGATCAAGTAAATAATTCTAATTAATTTTACACAAAAACTTGAGTGTTTTTTATTTTTTGTTTTTTTTAACCTTTTTACATATTTAACATAATTTTCAAAAAATTGTTAGACTTGGCCTTTTTTACATTCCTTCTTATTAAAATCATTAATTTCGCCTCTCAAAATTGCGACGCAGTTTATAAACTGTTTTAAATTCGTTAGAATCGACGCCGCTTTTGATTGATGCGAAATTGGTAAAAAATGTATTTTAACTGTTTTAACTACCAACGCAACCTTTTGACACTTTGACTGTCGCTGTTGCTGCTTGCGCAATACATTAACCCATATCAGTTACAGAAGACAAATTAGAAGCTCGCTAATTGAGATTTATGCGCGATTGTCACAGTGGAAGAAAACGAAGAGGAAGCACCGCACAATGGAAGTGAAAAGTGGAAAAATTAGCAACTGATAATGACAATGATAAATTAAACAATGAATAAAAAATATTACAAAATAGCAAACTCAATTTGGTGGCGCCACACAGAATTGATTGATAAGCTAAAACAGAAAACAATTATTTAAAATAGAAGTTAAAAAAATTTGAGTTTATGTGAATTATAAATATTTTTTTGTGTTCTTCTTTGCAGCTGAATATTCTCAAAGTGCAGGGTAAGTTTTTGGCTACGATTCAAATTGCACTCGCAAATGCTGCAAATATTTCCCAAACGAATTCAACCGCAATTTCGAACAACCTTACGCCCCTAACCACTCCCTAGAAATAATATATATTTGTTATTCCCGCTACGCTGTGATGATGATATTTTTCTAGCTGTCTTTGTGCTCTTTTGGCAAACGCAGCAGGACACAAAACTGCTGGCGCCACGTTGCGTGTTGTAAGATGGAAATGAGAATTGAGAATTGAGAAAACGGGAGTGTGAAAACACACAGCAAGGAGAACAATGGAAACTAAGATCCTAAGCTATTTATGGCTATGATGCCACCACCTCAGGTGTTGCAACAGTGACAAGTTCATTTTGTGTGTGTGTTGCAATTCCTTGTACCACTCGGTGGGTCTCTTAGTGATTTATGTGCCACACTGTTTGTATGTGCGTGCGTGGGTGTCTGCGTGTGTGTGCTCTGCTGCTGTGTGTGTCCTTTGACTTGAGTTCATCATATCTGATGCAAATGTGTCACACTCACGACGACAAGCGGAGCAGCGCAAAGCCAACGCTTGAAAGACCCAAAAACCTGATCGGAAAGAGGAAGAAAAAACCCTGAGAAATATTTTAATTAAAATTCAGTGCTCCCCAAAAATTACCCAAAACTTGCAGACACAGTGCCGGGGACCAGGCCAGGCAGGATAAGCTGCAGTCCCGGTCTCTGGGCCAGACATATCCGTGCCTGATCTTAACTGATAAACGCGAAAACCAACACAAACGGTGCAAGAGGTTTGCCGCAAAGAGAAAGCAATTGCAATGGTTAAATACCCTGTAAAATAAATAAGAAAAAATAAGGAAAGGAATAATATAAGCAAGTAACACATGTTATTATTTCTATACCATACTAATAAATTAATTAAAATCATATAAACAATAATAATAATAAAAAAAATAATACAAATAAATAAAATAAAATATTATAATAATTTATAATAATTCATAATAAAAAAATCGTATCAAGTTTACATATACATATATACAAATATTTAAAATTAAATTAAATTAAATAAAATTAAACTATATACAACCAAATTAAAATTTAACTAACTTAAAAGAACGTTAATTTAAACTTAACTTTAACTTCAACTTCAACTTTAAGTATTAATAACTTATTTTCTAATTCAGTCAACAGCATTAAGTAGACTTTAAATTAGAGTGAATAAAAATAAAAAAAAATACAATTTCTCTTAAAATATCGTAACACATATATTGGGCTTTAAAAATAGTAAATAAAATAAAAAATACAATTTCTCTTAAAATACCGTAACACATATATTTATTAATACAAATATCGCGTTATATTATTCATCGGATCATGATCATCTTCAAAGACAATATACCCTTTCTGGCCAAGTCATTTACCATCTTAAGCCAACCTCAGTGCTGCGGTGGGCGTTGGTTGAAAGCAGAATCGAAATATGTTTATGGGATGCAGTGGAAGCGAAGCTCCATCGCGCACCAAAATTTCAAAGTTCCAAGGAACTGCGCGAACCAAACCGATACAAACCAACCGATGCCAATGGCTTTTCAACGCCGATCGTGTCACAGATCGCAGCGTGGTCGGTGTCCTCGGCCAGCAGCACATGATCAATCGTTGGCACTGCCTCTCTCCCTTTCACTTCCTCTCTCTCTCTTACCCCCTCTCTCTCTCTCTCTCTTTTTTTCCTCTCTCTCTCTCTCTTACTCCCTCTCTCATCTTCTTCCTTGTCTCTTTCTCCTTTCTCTGCCCTGGTATCGTACGCATCTTTGCTCTGTTTGTTTTCGTGAGCTGCAAATTCAATTAAACAAACAATTCGGGAGTCGTTCATTACGCGCGCAGTTGGCAACCCTTTTTCTTCTCTTTACGTTCTTTGGTCGTAATTAAAGGTTCGCCCCTATAGAGAAAGTTGTTGCCAACTGTTGTACGACAATTAAACAAATGCGTAAGCTGCTCTCTCTAGTGCTCTTCTCCCCTTCCCTACTTCCCTTGTTAATGGAAATGTTCGCCCAGTTGACATGGCTAGGCAACCCTCCTCGCAGTTTCTCTAATTTATGCGTTGTGGCCCATTGGGCATTTATTGTTATTGTTGTTGTTCTTGTGGTTACAAGGCTCAACAATGATGTGAAAGTGATCACGATCATGATCAGCATGTTTGATAACGATGCATAACAAAATATTAAAACGAGGATCAGAGAGAAAGAAAAAGAGGGTTGCCAGGAGAGAAAAGCAAACAGATGCGCGAGTGAATGCAAAGAAAGTTAAGAGGATCAGTGCCATGTTGACTGAAATATTGTAAATAAATACTATAGTTCTGGTCTAGGTTAAGTAAATTTCGTATATAAGTTAGAAATCAGTCATATCTAAAAGTTCCAACCTAGAACTAACAAAAGTTGCATCAGCTACAAAACAAGTTACAGAACGAGTAAGGGAACACAATATATATCTCAATAAATACTCGTACATTGTATTTATTTACAGCTATACTATATAGCGCACACATCTGTATAAGCCCTGCCAGACTAGTTTGCGTCAAGAGCTTTCAATGACTCCTTGAGAGTGTGCCCCGTATCGAGGTGCTGCTGCTCTGTCGAGAGCTTTATGTGTGCACAGACGACGACGCCGCTCATCAATTAGCAGGGTATTTAAAGTCACATTAACCCCCTGGCCTTCGCCGCGACCTCAACCTTTCTCCGTTAATTTCTCGCCCAAATAAGTCAGGAGTGGGTAAAGGGAGGCGAATGAGAACTGCAACTGTTTGCCGATGACTCAGCGAATGCATAAATTGTGTTAAATAAGTGAAAATGAATTTATTGATCACGAATTGCATTCCGCATTTCTCACTCCCAACACGGAACTGAAATTCTTCCCCATATCGCGACTGGGACTGGGCCAAGCTTGAAGAGCTGATGGAATTTTTTTCTTCTCTTTAATATTTATTTTTGGCATTTTTGCTCATTGTTTTCAGACAAAACAAACACAAAAAACAAAAAAACCTTGTTTATTTCTCATTTAATTAGCGAAATAGTCAAAATAGTCGAATTTAGCCTTTCGATGTCTATTTTGGTTTCAATTGTTTTCAACAGGGTACAAAAGTCGACGGATTTCGTATTGACACGCATTTGTTTTGTGCACAGAATTGTGTAAATTGGGCATTAGTAACAAGAGAGAGAGGAAGAGGGGAAAAGAGAGATATACTGGATATATTTGGAATATATTTAGTATATGTTTATCCTGTTAGACTTTCGGTTTTGTTTTCATTATCGTCTTTCTTGCTTGACAATTAACTGCGGAGTTCCCTGTTAATTTTGCTGTAAACATTGTGGGGGCCTACACGTGCTGGCTATAATCGATATTATAATACACTAACGTTTTCTCTGTGTGCTAAAAACTGTTGTAATATAAACTAGACTGTTATACGAACTATATTGTATTATAATAACAATATATTAGCTTCATAAATAGTGAATTAATACAGACATCGTCATCCAAATGTTGATCGAATTTATTTAGAAATCTTATAAAATTACATAAAATTATATGCATATAAATTAACTCTATTACAGCTTACTAGAGAGCTAACATAGTTTCTCTCGTTTCAGTGGGTTATTTGTATACTTAACACAGTTGTTGCTATAAAACAAACAGTTTATACCTTTCATAACTGTCGCTTTCAGTCGGAAAAACACGAATCGCGATGTCTTAATGCCCAACAATGACACGCCCTCGAGAAGAGAGTTTTGTTAGACGCTTCATTACCAGACCCCATTAGCCATTAGATGCTGCCAACAGACCGCAACGGAGAGACCTACAAGAAAGAGAGATACAGTATCTTTTCTACGATACTTATGGATACATCTGCGCTCGAATGAATTTGCGTGTGTGTGCGTTCGAGTATGTTTTAAGTAATTTGATGCGCAATAAATTTGCGTTTCCCACCACAAAACAGAGAAAGAGAGGGAACTAGAAATAATCGAGCCAAACATTTTCATTAGGCCAAGAAACCAAAACCGAACAATTCTGAACCGAAGACGCATGACACCCACAATGAGTTGGCTCAGCTTGGCTTGGCTTGGCCGAGTGCTGTTTGCACTCTTATAAGAAGCGGGCTCATAATTTATTGAGCCAACAAGCTAGCAGCCTCGACCGCACTCCGTACAACATCTGCAGATGTTCCCCCTCCCTCCCCCCTTCCCTGCATCCTCCCACTGCCACCCCACACAGACTGAGACTGAGACTGCGACGAAACCGAAACGAACCAAACCGAACCCAAGTCGAATTCGAATTGTTGAATGAATCTTTTTTTTCGGATTTGCGCTACAAATTTGCGGGCCCATGTGAAGTGCCGCAACAACAACAGCAACAGCAACAAAGTGGAGAAGTAACAGCAACAAGTTATAATTATAAAACATATAAATAAACATATAGTAATGCCCGATGTTCGCAGCCGACGAATTTCGCGCTGTCCTCCGTTGAATTTCTAGCCAAAGCGTTCAGTTTTTTTTCTCCCAGTTTTTGTTTGACTTGTCGATCGTTTTGCGAGGGCACAGTGGAGCCTAAGTGATTGTTAGTTTGTTGAATATTAATAAATAATAATAAATTTAGCTGCCACAAAATGAGCTTAAAGTACTTCAACTATGTTAATAAAAAATTTGAAATTATTTTATATTTAGTCTACCCCACTGTACGCCATTTAGACTTTGCTATATTTTTGCGCAAGTTTGCTAATTATTTGCCTTAATATTTGGTCACATCGTTCATCTAATGTGCAGTAATTACCCGACCAATCCCTCCCTGCCCACTCTCAACACCTTCCACACTTCCGGCGTGTATCGCAATCGGATCAGATGGTCGCCTTGACCGGCACAGTTCACAGAGTTTCTCCGTTTCGCATTTTTAACTTAATTAGTAAAAACTTGCGGATTTGCATGGGAAATTCACATGGCAATTTGGCAAGATCTTTTGCAAATTCAATCAATTAACACGGGCACTTAGATGACGTACTCGAAAAAGAAGCTCTTCAAAAGCTTATCGATAATAATGAAACAAAAGAATTAATGATTTGAATAATTAATGAATAATTAAATTGATGAGTGAATTATTATAAATACTTATTAATTTAGAACGATATTATAATTAGTATTGCAATTAGTTGGTAACCTTGTTAAATCAAGTTCATACTGAACGATGTGGCAACACCTACACTTGTAATCGATATTGATCATCGAAATAAAAGACATTCCCAGTTATAAAGCACTATGATATTTAAAGTTTGAAGTAGTTAACCTTAATTACAAATTATAATACATTTTTAACTTTTTAACGATAGTTTTGCAAATATTTTTTAAAGTAAGAATTTTATGGTATAATTAAAACTTAAAGAAGTAAGCCCTAAATAATTCATGAAGATTGTTCCATGCTTAGTTAGTTACCGAAAGTACAACAAATTTTTGTAACTTTATAAAAATTTTAAGGTAATATTATAAATTTAAGGTTGGATAATATTATAAATTTAAGTAAGTTAATCCTAAGTCAACGTTGATTGTTCCCCTATTGCAGCATTTAGTAAACCTTTTTATATTCACCAATAGTTAATTTTTTATTTTAATAAAGAATAATATAAATGAACGAATATTAATAAATATTCATTAGTTAATCTAACTAAAAAATTTTATTCCTCACATTCTGGAATTCCTTTTATTATTAATTTACCGATAGTTTTGCTAGTTCCTTTTGATTTTCTCCGTCAAAAGAAGCTCACTCTGGGATCGTTTCGTGAACTGGCCCCAACAAGTTGCACCCGTCAAGGGCTAATCAGCCCAACAGCAAAGGTAACGAGCCATCGAAACGAATAACAAACTGAATACTCGTCGTCCCTCCTAGGAGCAGGGCATATGAATAGTATGAATGGCCCCAGTCGAACTCATATGAATGAGTGCAGTCCACAGTCCGCGGGGCAATCAAGTGAGAAAATTAAAATTACATGCTGTGGCTCCACCAGCTTCGTTTGCTGGGCATGCTCGGGATGCTGCTGTAGTTGCTCCTGCTGCTGCTGCTGTTGCTGTTCTTGATGTTGCTGCTGTTGGTGATGTTGCTGCTGCAGTGGCCACATTTAAAGGTTCATAACTTCCAAGTCAATTACGCGGCGCATACGCAAAACTCTCATCCACGTTTGGCCTGTTGCACTGTTGTCTGCTGACTGAGTGAATTAGAAGCAAATTTAACTGGTAACAAGCTAAAGGGGTGGACGCTGAAATACCCTGTAGTGAAGATAGAAGTGAACTTTAGAAGATAGAGCTAACTTAAGTATAAAAACAAGGATATTGTAATTAGTGTTTGTCAAATCTAAACAAAGTAAACACATTTAATTTTATTTTTATTTATTTATTTAATGTCGACTAATGGCGGTCGACTAAAAATAGGAATTTACATTAAAATTAAGAATAATTGAGGAAAAAATTAAGTTAATTTGTAGGACTTTATAATATTTTTTTAAAGTTGAGTTTATGAATTAATTTATTTTAATTTGTTTGATTTTAATAAAAATAACATTTAAAATTGAAAATATTTTTACCACTACATACCCTTCATATTTTGGTTTAAAATTACGTTACCTTACCCAACTACAGTTTAAACTTTAATTTTAATCGTAATTACCATTTGTCATACCCTGTAAAATAGTTAAATTTAACAAAATAGAAATACTTTAACAGATTTACTCAAGCAAAACGTAGAACTCTTTTAACATAATGTTTATGATATGATGCACTTAACTCCCCACCCAATATACCTCTTAGTTGCAGCGCCCTGCTGGGTATCAAAATTGCACGCTCAGGCATAAGAGCTCTTGGTATCGCAAGTTTGTTGTTCTGAGTTGCGAGCTCTCAGTTCTGATTCCAGGCTCTGCCTCCACAGTTGCCTGTCCGTCATAACTCACGAGTGCAGCCTCCGCAAGAAGAACCGCTGCAACGTTGCAGGTGAACTAGACACAGAAGCAGACCTGCCTCTCTCCCTCCCCCTCTATTACACTACCCTCTATCCTACTCTTATCCGACTCTCTCGAGTGGATCTCCCGAAGGAGCAACTACTGTGGGAACCTTACCGATCTGCTGCAGCTTCAGCGAATTAATTTGTGACGCGCGCTGCATTGCTGCAAGTCCAATTCTGAGTGCTCGTTCCACATAGCCGCGCTGCCTCGAGGCAATTTACTCGCACGCAGAGCCCAGGCTCAGGCCCGATCAGAGAGCCGAGACCGAGTCAGGTTCTTGAGCAGCATCCAGACAGCATCTCTTGGCTGTGGCTTTGACTTTGGCTTGGCTCTGACTGTGGCCAACTCTCGTGACTGCAGCGTCGTGTGGCAAGTGGCCTGCCTGCCCTGCCCTGCCCTGCCCTGCCTGCCTGCCTGCCTGGGCTGCTGCTCGTCTGCCTGCCTGCCTGCCTGGCTGCCTCGTCTGGAGGCAACTCTTGGCTTGGCGGCTTTGGCGCTGGTGTCAAACGTTTTGTAATCTGTCACGTCGCATCGTTTTAATATTTTTGCGGCTAAGAGGAAATGCACTCGCCTGCGTGTAAAAATAGGCGTAACCCTTTGGTATTTATGCCTGGTCGTTTGCCGGGCTGCTGCCCTGTAGTTCCACTCTCTCCCTTCCCCCTAACTCCCCCGTCTCTGCTTCATTTTAGCTTTGCCTCGCTTTGTTTGGTTTTCAGCAGGCCGCGGGCCAAGTGCGCGTTGCCTTTTTGGTAGCAGCCTGGCGCTGCAGTTGCACTTGCAGTTATCTCCCTCTCTGTTTAAGCCTTTACTTGCCTCTCTTTTGCACACTTGGATTATCTAAATCATTATTAGTTTGACCTTCAGCCTCAGGTGTTCTGGGGCGTCGTGTAAGCTGCTGCAAGTTGTTTTTCTTATCTTATTAATTATGCCACTTGCCGGAGGCTTACAGCCAAATGTAAGTAAACATATTTCGACTACTGTGCGTGTGAGTCATCAGTAAAAGGAAGAGGAGGAAGAGGGAGAGGAAGAAAGATGCATAATTGAGAGGCAGCTGCAGTGGGGAAGGAATGTAGGAATTTATTAAAGGTTGTAACGATCTTTTTCCATTAAAACTGATGCAGATTAAAATATTTTATATACATTATATGCATTCTTATACTATATAAATAACATAAATATAATATATACATACATTATTTATTTATTTATATACACCTACCTTAAATACATACCAGAATACACCCTTTATCCTAATTATACAGTCCGACCCAGAAGAAATCTTGTACCTCTCTCTGCTTTGCTTCTTCAGCTCACTCAGAACTGTTCAAAATAATTAAAATCACAGTCAAATTCCCCTTTAAGACTGATTTAACATGTCATACATATTTACTGTTTGCATTTACCGTATACATTTACCGTTAAAGGACTCCAATGTTAATTAGCATAATTATCAATGTTGATTGTTGTTCTTGGCTTACCGACGTCAACGCCCCAGTTGCGATCTACTCTACTCACAGTGACCCACTGAATGCACAGTGAGTCACTGCAGTAATTGCACACTTGCAGAGAGAGGGAGAGGGAGAGAGAGAGAGACATTCCCACACGCTGTCCGAAATTAGTTAACCCTACTCAAATGGCTTAACATGCGTTTAACAGGCGCTTAACAGGCGCATAACATGACGACGACGGCTGCAACTACTGCGGGCAGGCACACCCTGTACAAATGCCTGACAACCGTTAATCGGGCGCCACAAATCAGACGTCCCGCTTAATTGTTTAACAGTGCGATTAACTTGCACTCTCCCCCTCCACCTCTCATTCGTAATTGCTGCGCACTGTGATTGGTTCCCTTGCGTCAATGAGAGCGCCAAAGATAAAGCAAAAGAGAGAGAGGGAGCGCCAGCGCGTGTACGCGCAATTGTGTCTATTTTTAGTTGCGATCGTCGCCGCTCGCTCAAAAAATGGCGCCACTGTGCACTGGCACATGGCCGCGTTTGGTATTTTCCATTGTGGGCCGCACAACGCAACGTGGATTCTACCTGTCTGTCTGTCTACCTGTTTAAAGGTCTAAAAAACTTGGTCATTGTCTAAGCGCGAGACGAAACGCGAAAATATTGACACGATCAAAACGCCTCAGAAAAGGCAATGGGAAGGGCTTGGGGGGAAGGAAAAGTAGATTGGGGGAGTGTGAAAGGTGGGTCTAATCCAATCGCAAGCATTGTTGTTGTTATTGGCATTGTGCTTTTGCATAGGCATGAAAATTGCTAAGCTAAATATATAAAACACAATGATGATTGAGTAAGTAGGCGAGTCTACTCTCGGGGGTCTACACAGGATGCGGATGCGTAGGTGGTAACGGGTAACGGGTAACGGGCCACTGATGGCAGGCGTCTGGCGGGCGGGTGTTAATTGCCCCAGAGTTAATCAGGTGGAATGGAATATTTATGAGTTGTGGCGCGGCGCTAACAATGATCACACTCCCATCACTTCCAGATGCGTAAATAATTGAATCGATTGCTAATTGAATCGATTGTGCGACCAACAATCGATTGCAATCAACAGGCAAATTAACAATTCTGGCTCAAATTGACCGAATCGCTGATCAGGCGCATGAAGAGTGAATCGAGAAATGAAGAAAACATTTACACACGCACACAAACACACATACACTTTCCTTTCGTATATAGTATGATATACATGATCGTATGACTCTCTTCCAAATATCGCAGCCAAAGTGATTCCTTTTCTAACCAAGAACCTCATTAATATCCTAACGAAACTTAACATATAGAAAGTTCCTATACAGATGATCTAAGTTGTCTATCCATCTAACCTAAGTTCCCATGCAGATAATCTAAGTTGTCTTCCCATCTAGGTTCCTATTTATCATATCCCTTTTACTACTCCTACTCTTTTAGTTCTCTTCTAGTTGTTCTGCTTTACTTATCCTATACATCTACCCCTCAAATACCTTCCAAATATCGCTATTCCCTGCTTTCCGTATTCATTATCCAAGTAGTTGGTCTTCCAACTGAGAACCCCATTAAAAACAAAACGAACCTTAACATTTGTTCCTATATAGATAATCTAATAGGTCGTCTTCCTATCTAGATTACTATTTTCCTTATTGTAACATACTTCTATAATTATCTTCCTTCTCATCTTTTCTTCTCTTTCCAATTCTGTTCCTCGCTTTCAGTATTACTTTTCCAACAAGTTGGTCTAAGAAGCTCATTAAAATCCTATCCTAAACTAAACTTAAGTTCCCGTGCAATTAACCTAAGTTGCCTTCCCGTCTTGGTTTCTATATATTATTCTCCTTATTGTAACCTACTCTTATAATTCTCTTCTAGATGTTCTGCCTTACGTATCTTTGCCTAATCCCTCTATCCCTCATCCAAATAGTTGACATCACAGTTAAGCACCTTACTGAAACCCTAACGAAGCTTAACACACATACATTGTTACTAATTTAACCTTTACTAATAAGTAACCTTCCCATCCTATTTACCATTTCCTACTTCCTAATTCTCTTCCAGATGTCGCCTTATCCACAACTAATCCTGTTCCCTCTACTCCTCAACCAAGTAGTTGGTTCGCCAGCCAAGAACCTTAGTGCAACCCTATCGGAACTCAATACACGCCTTCGACTTACCACAAACATCGTTTATAATCCTGATCACGATAGACTCGATCATTTGCAGCAATTGGAACCTGTTGTAGGTCAACTGATTGTGAACTCACTCAGGGAGTTCGATTTCAATGGCACCCAATTGATGCAGTACGTCAATGAGGCAGTTCTCTTTGTGCTGATCGTCAGAGAACCGCCACTGGAACTGTTACGGAAGCTGCATTTACAGTTTCAACAAAGTGATTTTCTGTTGGTTATAATGGATACGGAAAGCGAAGCCTCGAGAGATCAAGGAATGCAACCCATCTGGAGGACTTTCATTCGCGATGCGTGGCAACTGGGCTATGTGAAACTGTTGCTGTGGCATGACGCACAGCTCTACGAAAAGCAACTCTTCCCCCGACTCAGGCTTATACCCACCACAGTCTCACAGTATGCCGTCTCTGGGGATCGGCTCAGTGATCTACAGGGATACGAGATACACGTTGCAGCCTACTCGAACGCACCACGTTGTCTGATCTATGATGACAAGTGGGGCAGGAGAGTCTACGGAGGCTACTACATGCGCTTCATACGTTTCTTCATAAAATCACTCAATGCGACCTTTGTGCCGGTAATGACGCCCAACGATTCACCACGTCACTGTATCGAGGCCTTGCTGTCGGAGCGTGTCGACTTGTGCACGGATGCACTGGCTCAGGGTGCGGATCGGAAGTTTGTGGTCACTAATGCCATCCGTTTGGCCTATGCCAACATTATGGTAGCCAATGCCAAGCCCCTCAGCTCGTACCGGTACATTGTGGCACCTTTCCAGACCACCGTGTGGATCTGCTTGATCGTCTACATTGGCGTCATTGTGTTCCTCATGAGCTTCATCCATTGGCAGCAGCAACATCGTTGGATCTTCAGCAAGTTTCTACTCGAGGCGATCAGTTCGCTTTTGTTCACCGGATTCTCTCTGCAAGATCTGCGAGGTCGAGAGCGATACATACTCTTTGCCGTGCTATTCTTGGCTGGCTTCATTTACTCCACCTTCTATTTGGGTTACCTGAAGAGTATTCTCACCACTGAGGTATTTGAAGAGCAGATCAATAGTTTTGAGCAACTCATTGCGTCGAATACATCGTTGATTATCGATGAATATGATCGCACACTGAGCAAACGCTACAATTTGCCCGATATACTCTGGCAGATCGTTAAAGTAGTGCCGGATGAGACACTGAAGCGGCACCGCACCGCATTCGATCCGGAATACGCGTATATTCTCTTCAGCGATCGTATGGAGCTGTACGCTTATGCACAGAAGTATCTGAAGCGTCCGCGATTGCGTCGCATACCGATCAACATATTCTTTCTGTTCGCCGGCTTTCCCATGCGTGAGACCTGGTTCCTCAAGAAGCGTTTGAGTGATGCCTGGCTCTGGGCCTTTGGCAGTGGTCTGCTCCTCAAAATGGCCAGGGATGCCGACCATGAGACAATGACAACAAGCGTGGGCTTTCCATTTCTCGTCACCGAGTACTATGTGGCAACTCCACTTGGACTCGATTATTTCGTCATGCCGGCCATGTCGTTGGGCCTCGGCTACGGGCTGGCCCTCATCACTTTTGTCATCGAGTTGACGGCCTGGCGCACCAGCATCAGGAGAGCATCAAGAGCATTGCGCGTGATTCGTGCACCTCGTATGCCGCTTGGCGTTGTTTGATTGATGTCCGCGTTGTCCTCAGCCGCGGATGGATTGACTGAGTGCGCGCAGTTATGCAGTACATGCCTCGGTTCTTGGCACTTTCTAAGTAGATCTTCATGTGTAGTTCACTAAAGCAATAATCGAGGTGCACTGCAAGAAATTAGAGTGCTTAAATTAAATTAAATTAAATCTAGAAAGTTGTTAACAAACTTGGTTGATTCTTTAGAACATCATTCATATTCTCTTCATTTACATTCTCATGGAAGCAACGATCATTTTTTTTAATTTCTTTATAATCTAAAACGCTTTGCGTACTTTATACCTTTCATTTCATACCTTCAATCCTTCTCTAATCCATCTTCAACTGCCATTCTTCTATTCCTGCCTTTCACTCTTTATTAAAAATTTAAACTGTTCTATCTCTTATTACTTTACTTCTTCTACAGCCTGCTTCAACTTTCAGCTACTCTACATCTCAACTCTAATATGACTTTGCTAATTTTTCTACTTCTCTGCCTTATATCATCTGCAACTACATTTTCATTAACACCCCATAAGCATAAACTGAGCACTAGTATATTCTACCTAAATCAAGGACTGGAGAGCTGTACAAACATAATTTATACAGATGAAAGTCAATCCTCTGAGTTATATACTGAGATCACTCAATCCCTCAGCCATACGCCAAGCATTTTGATCAGCAAAAACCTAACAAAACTTCTCAACTATTCCAGTAATCAAGATGAAAATCTGCTAATAATATTACCAAAACTAAATCAACAACAAATTAAGTTCATCTTCAAAGAATTTCCAGTGCAAATGCAGAAAGCAGACTATCTTTTTGTGGGTGCCGATAATGCTACCAATTGGTTACAGTTTCTCTCGATGCTCTGGCAATTGGGTTATCCCAATGTGCTGATCTACGATAGTTCAGAAACTGGAGAATTTTTCACCAGCGCTCATTTTCCACAGCAGAAACTAATTCGATGTACCATAGATTATTATCTCTGGGCAAGGCGTCATTGGTTCGACAATCTTTATGGTTGGGAAGTGCGTACGATAATCTCGAATAATCCACCACGCAGTCTGGTCTATCCGGAACAAGATATCTACGATGGATATGCACTTGGTTTGCTGCGGGAGTTCATTGCATATAGAAATGCCACATTTGTTCCCGTTCTTCAAGAGAACTTTGAAATATTTTCCGCCATGGATTGCCTGAAGTTGTTGCATGCAAGAAAAGGAGATTTATGTGGCGATGTTCTAGGCATTAACGACGACTTTAGCTACACTGACAGCTATATGTATTTGTATGCCAACATTTTGATACCCTCACCGCAAGCGCGATCGAAGAATTATTATATATTAGAGCCCTTAGATCGCAGGGCTTGGCTACTCATAGCACTCTATGTGCTCATCATATGTTGCTTCACCAGCTTCGTCTGTTGGCTGCAAAGTGGAGAATTGGAATGGATTAAGATATTACTTGAGGTCATACGAAGCTTACTCTATATAGCATTTCGACTGAAAGAAATTAAGGGTAGATTGCACTATATACTCTATGGAACCATTTGTTTTGCTGGCCTCATTTACTCCAATTACTACTTGGCTTTTTTGCACACTCTGCTGTCGACGGGTTTGTATGAAAAGCCCATAGAGAGCTTCGAGGAGTTGGTTAGGCGAAATGTTAGCATTATAGTGCCAGAATATGATATAGTATTGCTTACGATGTTTGATTATCCGAGCATATTGTGGAACATTACACGTGTGATGCCTTTTGATTTCATTCTGGAGCATCGCGGAGTCTTCGACACCAAGTACTCCTACATGGCGTATAGCGATAAACAGGCGCTGTACCATTTGCAGCAACAATATATGAAGAAGCCGAAGATGCGTACGCTACCCATTGATGTAGTACACTCACTGCCCGGCTACCCTATGCAAAGGGAGTGGCTGCTGAAGTTTAAACTTAGCGAGACTTTACTCAACTGCTTTGGCAGCGGTTTGATTGACAAAATTGTGGAGGACACGAACATGCAGACAATGCGCATGGGGTTTCTGGACATAATACCCTCGGAAGACTATGAAGCAGAACCTCTGACGTTGGATAATTTTACAATGCCACTGCTTATGCTTGCAACGGGTTGTGCGTTGGGTTTTATTTGTCTGCTGGGCGAGCTACTTTGGCATGGTAGAAAGAAGAAGGTGCAAATAATGATATTTGGGTAAGTTGTTGGGCGAAAGAGCTCGAGCTATTTACTAATATAAGGTATTTTCTTCTTAAAGGACTTTTACAACTCGTACAGAGTAGAATACCACTTAAGGTAAGTTGAAAACAGGGGTGCTTGAAGTCTCCTGACTTTTATTCATTTTAAATCTTAAAAAATTCACGGACCAATGGGTTTGGCCTTGGGCACACTTTTAAGCACAGCCCTGTCTGCTTTCCTTTCTTTATATACCCCAAAAATATCAAGTGAAGTACAACCACAATACCTTAAACAGCAATGTACTGCAGGAGTGTACCCATCCCGCTCAAGACACTGAGAGAACTGTTTGGCTTTGGAGGGACAAGGAGGTGCAGCCAGTCTTCTAATATTTGGGTAAGTTTTGGGCGAAAGAATTCAAGCTATTTACTTATATAAGGTAGTTTCTTTCCTAAGGACCTTTATATCTCTAACTGAGCAGGTTTACACTTAGGTTGCTTGGACTCTCTTGACTTATTTTCATTGTTGAACTTAAAGACTCCATAGTGAAATGTGTTTAGCCTTGGGCACAGCCCTGTGTGCTTCCCTTTCTTTTTATATACCCCAAAAATGTCACAAGTGTAGTGCAACCACAACTCCAAAAGAATTACACGCTGTGAGAGGGGGTGCCCACCCCGCCTAAGACACTGGGCACCCACTTTGACAGTCCTCAAGCAGAATAAATAGCACTTGAGAAATTTCCAAAACATTTGTCAGCCCAGGACCGTAACAATTTTAACTCTACCTACCCGCATCCCACTGCGCCTGCAAGCATGCAACGCAATTGATAACGTAGAAAAAACACGCCCGGGGGTTGTGCTGAGTTGCGCAAATATTTGCCGAGAAGAAATGGACGATAAAGCAACATCAGAAATTACTCTCAAACGGGCTCCGAGTTGTGGGTGTTACAGCATTTTTGGCAATGGGCAGTGGGCGTGGTGTAACGTTTTAAAGTTCGTTGAACTTGTCATGCTGCGGCGCCGCAAAGTATGCAACAGAAATGTGGCGACAATAAAGTTTATGCGCGGCGCCAGTAGAAGAAGAAGAAGTCAAAATAAGACAAACTCCCCGAAATACATTTCGCGTGGGCGATGTCAGGCATTAAGTGTGCGTTTACTTTTGCCAGCAACTGTGTCGACACCCGACGACACACATTTTGTGCCCGGCAACGCCCACCCAGAAAGAAGGCCAGCGGCAGCATCCAATCTTGGGTCACGTGCGTGCCTGGCATCAATATCCTTTGTGCAGTTGCAACGCCACGACGAAGAGAAGGAAGATATATACCGATAAAAATAAATATCTGGTGCCCTTGTGCGCGGCTTAATTGCCGATTTCGTGTTTTCAACGCGACTCAAATCGATTTCGTGTGCAATTTAACTGCCCACGATTGTCACATGTGGCATTCCCCCGGGCCCTGCAGACACAGGCACAGACAGAGCGCGCTTTAAAGTAAACATTTGTTTTATTTTTCTCTCCCTCCCTCTCTCCATCTCTCTCTTTTAATTAAGATTGTGTACGGCGATAAGACAAGTGTATCTGAAATCGCCCATCGATGCGGCCGCGTAGGGCGTTCCCGAAATCCCAATCGGAATTGTTGATTTTGCGCATGGTTGAGTTATAGTATTTGTTTTTGTAAGGCAGCTGTGCCACTGAGAGATTCAAAAAGGGTTTAAGACACTTTCACAGCTAGAGCTGAGCCTAAGAGAACCTCAATTTGACTGTGATTAACCGCTAATCTGCTGCTGATTTGGCTACTTTCTGGCCAGTTCAACTGACCGTAAAACCCCGGAGCCCTGAGCCCTTTTTGTGAGTGCAGTCAACCAGCTGAAAGCCAAAATGACAAATTTAAACGTACACCCTGCAACCCCCGTTGTCCTGCAGCCTTAACAACAATGGGGCGGCTTATGCTGTGGCAACTCTCCCTCTCTCCCTTCCTCTCTGACTGCAATGTCTGACCCTTTTATCGGGCAGACAGTTCGAGCACAGTTCGGGTATCAGGCACCAACACCAAACAAAAGGCACATGCCCCACGGCATTCAGTCAGTCATTCATGATTGACTGCACAGTTTGATGGACCTGCAGACTGCGATTGTTTGTGTCGCCCTAATCGAAACTCAGCCAGCTAATTGTCGCCGTTTCTATAGCACGTATTTGTGCGCTGAAAAACGGCTGCACAATGAACAAAATACAAAAAACAGAAAAACGGCTAAAGGCTTAACCAGTTTCAGGCTGCAAGTACGATACTTTTATACCATATTTAAATGGCCTTTAAAGCTGCCCCATATGAGGTGGAAATTTATGTGGCATGCCTAATTGTCGGCAGCCTGCCTCAAAGTGGCCTGCAAAGTGCCTGCCTCGATCCGCCACGACGGTCCATGGAATGCAATTATCGCAGTCCAACTTATGCTGAGATAAATGATCTTCGCGCGATCGCACAGTCGGTGAAAATTGGCCACACTTTCCAAGAGCTCCACAAGCTCCACAGTTCGTAAAGCATAAAGAAAAATTTATTTATTTCGATAAAAGTTTTTTCGGTTGATTTTGCAATTTATTGCAATTGCGTGGGAGCAAGTGGGGGTCTGAGACTGTCATTGGCGGCATGAGCAAAAGATCCAAAATACTTATAAATATCTCATTCACAGAGCGAAAGAAGTAAGAGAGATACAGAAGAATGTGTTCAACTTTGATATACCCGTTTTAGTAGGTTTTAACTGTATGATCAATAAATAAAACTCCCTGTTAAACTTCCAAGAGTCTCTAATATATCTAAAATTATCAGAATAAATAGATCAAACTACGGACAGAGAGACGGACACCCAGACAAACGGACATAGTCAGAATAAATAGATCAAACTACGGACAGAGAGACGAACACCCAGACAAACGGACATAGTCACATTGTGCCGACTGTTGACGATGATTAAGAGTATTTCATATTGTATATACTTTGTGAGATCGTTGATGCCTCTTTTTGACTGTACTTACTTTATATAATACCATTTTAATACACTTCTGTACTGTACTGTACTTACTTTATATAATACCATTTTAATACACTTCTATCTTTTAAATCTAGTTTATAATAGTTTACAATATGTATACATTTTAAATAAATACTTTAAAAAAACATTACCTTATACTCATAAAACTGTTTCTGTATTTTCAGATCTGCTTACGATGAAGGAATCATAAAATCATCATGATCCTAACTGATAATATATGATAAAATGTAATTTACTATTATATCTCACATATCTTCACATTCTATAATTAAAAGATGATAAAACGTAAAGAGTTTCGTATTCACTTCTAACATTTAGAGAACATATTCAGGTTAGTCTTGTTTCTTGCTGTGGCAACCTGGCAAAACATCTGACCAGACCTTATGGCCGACATCTTTTGGGTCAATTGCTAAATATAACCCAACAAAGGAAGGCAGAAGAAGAGCAAAAAAGCAAAAAGCAGACGAAGGTAAACGAAATGCTACCCAATTAAGCGCAACAAACAACTTCACGCCACATGCCACACGAAGCGTTTATCGCTGCAGTCCGATCAGAGAGATCCTCAGATCCAACATCAACAACAACTCGATTGTTGCTCTCCCTCTCCCCCTCTCTCTCTGTCTCTTTTTCTTGGCGTACAGCGGTCCATTGTAATGGCCAACGATTTGTCGCTGTCGAAGGACCTGTGGCCATACACGACAATTGGCGATCGTCCGGCGATAAGATCGCGCCCCGATAAACGTGGAGAAACGGCGACAGCGACCACATTTATGCTAATAAGTTGACATTTGACCACCATGACGAAATAATCGAGACGATCAGGTGCCGTCCATATGACAGGCAGCATAGCAGAGGAGAGAGACAGGAGGGAGGACAGACGATGGGACAGTCCTCATACTATGGGCCTCGTGCTGCCAAAGAGTGATCGAAATTTGGTTACTTTTATAATATGCATAGCAAATTTTAATCAAGTTATCTTCAAATTACGGTAATATATGTTGATAAAGATTCAAAGTACCCTAATATATGTTGATAAAGATTTATGGAGCCAATTTATAACTAATTTACCTAAGAATCTAATCTCAGAGACACATTATTTTATCAGCTTCGATAAGAAAATACACATGCTATTATCGATTTCGATACCTAAATATGAGATTGCTTAGCAACAGTGCAAAAGACACGCGCCTTAAATAGCTAATAAACAAAAAGGTGCAACGGTGCACTATATATTCAGCCTAACGGGTGATCCCATCATATGTGTTTGTTTCAACAAGCCTTCAAAGAAGACTTCTTCACAATTACCAATTCGCAGACCTACCTTCAGTCTCCGGTAACCTCTTATCACATTTATATTGATTCAAGTAACGCTACAGCTCAACAGAAATTCTTTGTAGACTTTACGGTAAGTTCTCTAGACTGCTTTTAATTACAGAATATTTACTAACTTGTATTACCTACAGACACCCAATGAAGACCACGATGTGCGAATATTCTGGTCATTATAGTCTGATAAGGGTGATGATCTCAGTCGTGAATTTGTTATTTCATTCCTCCTATCATTCTATGCCGCACTTGTGCAATCACCGTCTCTATATTATAGATATATTTTCTAAGCATTCTGAATTATATTAATAAATCAAAAATTGACTTTCTAACTCGTGTCTTTCTCTTAAGCGGCAATAAATACTTCTAATGGAATTTATGGCTGTAAAATTTTTAAAAATCTGTTTCGTATCTCAAAGAAATAATCAAAGTAAAAACGATAATATTGAACAGAGAGAACTGATTAAAAGGAACGTGGAATTACTTACGCAGGTGCGCATAATTGTCGTACCAATTGTATAGCCAATTAAATTCTAATTAAAAATAATCACAATAAATATTAAAGTCAATTTTTGAATTTTATAATACCAATTAAGTCTTTTATAAATTAACCAAACGCGTGTCTGTGTTTCTACGGCAGAAAAAGAGAGATGCCTGATAAGGACTTGGTAGAGGTTTTACAGTTTTAAGAGTAGATAAGTAGATTTATTTTGCTTGATGAAAAGACGCTTTAGCAAGGTTGGCCAAGTACATGAGAAATTTGGTGCTTTGGAATACATTTTCAGTAGAACCTTCTAATCAACAGTCATTTTGACACAGTTGGCACTTTTCCGGATGCAAGTGATGATGGTTTCATGGTAGCCACAAGACCTGTCATTAATCAGGCGGTGGCCGACGTGAGATTCTATTCCAAACAGGACCTTCCATGACACCAATTCAAAGAAGTTCTGGAAGTGCTGCGAGTCTAGACATAATTATATGCTTTTGATTTCTTGTACGCAATTTTGAACTTTCGAACTTTGAATCAAAATATAAGAAAGCTTTTTTTTTTAAGATTCCACTTATCAGCATATTTCGTAGACCAATTAGTGTAGTACTATGCTTAGTTCTGGTTTATGCGATAAGTGTGTACTTTGCCTCAAGCACTCAGATCGGATTCCCCTATCGCACCCAGACGGCCAGTAAACGAGTCATGTATCAGCTAAGTACTCAGTTACCCAGTCCACGCGACAACTTAATCTCACGAATACATATATAAAATCTAAGCACGTACGGAACTAAAGGTAAGGACGGAACAGGGAACCCTTTAAAGACAGAATTGATCTCACCTGGTTGGTGAACAAGTTCCGAATGCGATAAGCACATGGTGTGCGGACTTTCGTTGCATGATGAGCACTGGGTAAATAACCGTCTGCAGGGAATGAGGGTACCTCGCAATACTGTACTACCTCCTACTCCAACCACACTGTAACTGGCTAGCAAAACAGTGTTGGACAACAATCCAACACCGTGCTTTACCTTCGATATGACAGGACCCCAACACAGGAGTCTTTTCATAAGCTATCTATCTCAAACTGGTCTTCCTCCAAGTAGTACCTTAAAACGTTCACCAAAATCTCCCCTGTCACATTTTCATGACATTTAGTGCAGTTAAGTTAGGTCCTTTAATAAATAAAATAAAATAAATTGTTTTACATTACTTTCTTATACCAATAGGAACGCAATGGCAACTTTGACCTACCACTATTCAAACTAGGTGTGTCGGGGCACTATATTCAAGATGAAGGCGATAAGCTCAGTCAGAAATTATCACCATACCATATCTTTATACCAAAGATATGTTTTATAGCTTTACTTCTAGAAGTCCCGCGAAAGTATCGAATCACTTTATATCCCACAAAGAGCGATAGGCACGCGCAAGGGGTGCTGATAAAAACATGCTAATGTTTTATAACGTCACCTGATAATAATTTTAAGACGACCCCCATAAACAATCGATTATATATGCATTGAAGCAGTTCAAAAATATAAGTCAACCTGTTGTGATTTGAATCAGTTTGCTTTATGAATCGGAAACACGCTCTTCAGCCGTCTAACAAACAAATCGTAGCTAAATACCCTATACAGTATAAAGTTTTGGATAGTTAACAACATTTTCTTTCGATAACGAAGCAATGAACCTTTATTTGACTGATTCTAAACGCCAACCCGATATGGGTGCAATAAATTTATATATTAAAAATGCTAAATGTTCAGTTATTAGAGCGCCGACTTTATGACTCTTCGCCAGACTATTATAAATTGCTTGAACGGAGGTCTGAACATATTAGTTCCACTTGAGAAAACGTGGAGTTCACATTGACGGAACATGGGCGATAAGGATAAACTGGTAGACACTTTTCATACACATTATAATGTAGCCAATGTATTAACTTTCCTTAATTGACAAACAGTTGGTCGAGGAAGCTGGCGAAGGAGGTGCCAAAAAGAAAATCGCATTGGAAACCAGTGAAAAAGGACCTTGGTACTTTGGCACCGGGTTCCTTCTCTTCTGGGTGCTACTCTTCTTTGCTGTGGTTATTCCTCTATTTCACCGATTACCCACCGTCTTGAGTACCGAAGATGCGGGGAGTGGCGATTTTATAGGAGACCGTGCATATGATACACTGAACAATCTAGTCAACATTGGTGTTAGATTAGCAGGAAGTAAGGCCAACGAGGACGACGCTGTTACTTTTCTACTCAATGAAATAGCCGACATAAAGGAAAACCTACTGGAAGATTACTTTACACTAGAGGTTGATGTGCAGCAGACGTCAGGTTTCTATGTTTATAGCTCCTTGTTAGAAACATACGAAGGTGTTCAGAATGTTGTTGTGAAGTTATCCCCAAAGAACTCCACAAGCGAGTCATATCTATTGATCAACAGTCATTTTGATACGGTGCCAAATTCACCGGGTGCAGGCGACGATGGCTTCATGGTGTCCACAGTGCTGGAGATTCTTCGTGTGATTGCCACAACAAAGCAACCTTTTCAACATCCTTTGGTATTTCTATTCAACGGAGATGAAGAAATGGGCATGCAGGCCTCCCATGGCTTTATAACGCAACACAAATGGGCAGGAAATTGCAAGTAGGTGAACTCTTTCTAAATCCCTTTATGCATTAATTCTAAATCCTAGTATTTAATATTTCTCAGAGCTGTCATCAATCTGGATGCCTGTGGCAGTGGAGGTCGAGAGATTCTTTTCCAAACAGGTCCTTCCCATCCCTGGTTGGCCAAAGTAAGACAAACAAGCAATCTAAAAAAACTAAATACTCATTTTGGAAACATTTCAGTACTACAAGAAGAATGCCAAGCATCCGTTTGCCACGACCGTGGCTGAGGAAATCTTTCAAGCGGGTCTGATACCTTCCGCTACAGATTTTGCCGTCTTCGTTGAGTACGGAAACATTGCAGGTACGATATATATATCTCTTAAGTATTCATCGTCTAATTATAAACTCTACAGGTTTGGATATTGGTCAGGTTATTAATGGATATGTCTATCACACAAAATACGATCGTATTGATGTTATACCACGTGGAGCCATACAAAACACAGGAGACAATATACTTGGCCTGGTACGAGGCCTGTCGAATGCCACAGAGCTTTACAACATGGAGGTAAGTTACCCGATTTATGCATTATCTTAATTTTTTAATAAATCGTTTATTTATTAGGCTTATGAGGAAGGTCACGCCATCTTCTTTGACTATTTGGGATTGTTTATGGTAACCTACTCGGAGGAGACTGGCACTATAATCAACTACGGTGTTTCTGGAGCTGTCATCGTTTTGATTTTGTTATCTGTCTGGAGGATATCTGTGACATCTTCGATTTCCTTCTGCTCCGTTACGCTACGCCTTATATCCCTAGTGATTATTCAGATAATTGCGCTTGGTCTTAGTCTTGCGCTTCCATTGCTCATGGCGTATTATTTAGATAGCATTGGATCATCCTTGACCTACTTCAGTTCTACGTGGCTTATCATCGGATTATTCGTTTGTCCAGCTCTGATTGGTCTGCTTCTACCAATCCTTATATATTTCCAATGTCAACAGCAGGTGAGATACTTCATTATTTATAAGTTATGTATTCTTCTAACTTAAACCTTTCTTTCAGAGTAAACTTCCGTTCATCTACAATGTGCAATTGGCTCTTCATGGCTGGGCTATAGTCCTGACACTGTTGATCTTTGGTGCAGCCTCCCTCGGAGTTCGCTCCGTATATGTTTTTGTCTTTCCACTAGCATTCTATACAATCGCTTTGGCTTTGAATCTGCTAACAACACTCCACGATCGTGGTTTGAGCTGGGCTGGTACGGTAACGACCTTCCAGGTTATACCCTTCCTGTATAGTAACTATATCGTTTACACCTTCATTGTGGCCATGACACCAATGGAGGGTCGATCGGGAAGTGCTTCGAATCCGGATACCGAGATTGCTGGCCTGGCAGCGTTAGGAACTTTGTTATCCTTTGGCTTTTTGGTGGGTTGAGGGACTAAGAATTTAGAAAACAAGACATTTAATTCTGTTTTTCATAGGTTCCTTTGCTCCACTTGTTCCGTCGTCCATCAATTGTACTACTTACATTGGTTTTGACTACCGGTATTACTATTTACTTAGCCACAAGCACTCAAATCGGCTTCCCCTATCGCACAAAAACCAATACAGGACGCATTTATTATCAGGTACCTTAATATAAAGTGAAATTTTACTTCGAAACTAATTTTAATACGTTTTGCAGCACGTACGAAGAACCTTCTATGAATACGATGGTTCTGTAGTTACTGACGATTCAGGTTACTATTTCAACTTCCAAGACAGAAGGGAAGAGCAAATTATTAGTGGAGTTAACCTAACGGGTGCGGTGCGAATTAAATCCGCCTGCGATGAACACATGATGTGTGGTATTCCATTGTACGATGAGCGGTGGGTGAGCAATCGGCTGCAGGGCATGTGGTTGCCTCGAGAGGAACCTATTACGCCTCCCTGCTCAACGAACTTGACACTTGTTAGCAAAACAGTGTTGGAAAACAACACAACTGCACGTTTTGATTTCAAATTGAGTGGAACATCGTATATGAATTTGTTCCTACAAGCCTATGAAGATGACTTTGTGACAATCAGCAACTGGACATTTTCACAGACCTATCTTGCCAATCCTCCAGCTTCACCGCTTTCATATCATATATATATCACATTCGGCAAAGAGGATCCAGAGCTGGACTTCTTCGTGGAGGTTGAGGTAAGAAAAAATGGAGATTCACAGCATTACAAATGATATAAATATTTGTTTACCTATAGAAACCCAATGGAGATTTTGAGGTGCCCCTAATGCAACTGGGCGTCTCAGGACATTGTATACAACAGGAGGGCGATGAGTATAGTCAGAAATTCGCGTCTACATTCCCTGAATATGTAATACGTGTGGATTGGCCTTCCTCATATAAACGATATATATTCTAGGCTATAACTAAGATACGAGGAATGGGGATTATTTATTGTTACCAACTAAATAAATGATGTACCAAGTTCGCAGGGGTTTTTTTGCGAAAGTTCCCTATAATCTAAAAAAGTGACTCATTTGGGGAAACACATGATTTGCTCTCGGATAAAAGTAACCCCGCTAATTTTTTTTTATTAGCCCAAAATTGCGATAGTGTTGATCGCAATTTTTGGAAAAAGAAAGAACAGTAAATTTATGCAGGCAATAAAATTGACTAAGCGATAAGCCTTTAATAATTTGCTACCGCCTTTCCAAAATGTCGTTAGTGTATATAATAAGGAAATTTGAATTTCACCTGCAGTCCGACTGAGATAATCCGAAAGTGATGACTGATTACACTGCAGGAGACAGACATTTGGTCGCACGGTCTAGGTTTTCGGTAGAATGCAGATTATAAATACTTTATGGGTGGAGATTAAGCCGACTTATCATGATAATATGGCGTGCGTATTTCATATCATCATGAGCGTGTCGGCTCTATAAGGCGTGCTCCCCGACAATTAAAGCTGTAAATTTGGCAACGAGGGTCGACGATAAAGTTAGCCGGTTATTAAGTTCCAAAAAAAAAAAATTTTTAAGTAATTTTTGATTGATTTTTAATAGTGATTGTAATTATTTTAAAAACTATTTGTATAGTTGTGTATTTATTATTTTAAAATATGAAAAATTGTTAAATTTTTTTTTTTTTTTTTTTTTTGTAATCAGCTGTATTTTAGGTTTAACCAATACCTCTACCATTCTACTAGCACCACTGAACTGCCCTCGTATTGAGTGTTATCGAAGCAATACTATAAAAACCATTGTTGCTATAAAATTATATATTTTAAACACTGTTTCACTGAAGCGTCCGACTTTATGGCTATGTTTAGACTCTATAAAAGACCGCTGGCGCTGGGGAAATTCACTAGTAGAGCCCACGAATTCGAGGTCTTCGCTTCGACAGAAGACGTGACACAGCCAAAAAAAAAGAAAAAGAATGAGCGATAAGGATAAACTTGTAAACAAGTCCCCAGCTAATAAAAATCAGTAAAATTCCATTGACTTTTCTTTCGATACTCATTAGATTCCCAGCGAAGAGGGCTATGGGTCTTCCCGTACTTCGATTAACAACAGAGATGCGGCAGCAAAACCGTCTTGGTACTTTGGAACGGGTTTTCTGCTCTTCTGGATGTTACTCTTCTTCGCCATAGTATTGCCCCTGTTCAATCGACTGCCCACAGCGCTGGATGTTGAGGATGCCAAGCAGGGAGAGTTTGCCGGAGAACGTGCCTATCAAATGCTTAATAATCTAGTCAACATTGGACCCAAGGTCGTTGGCAACAAGGCCAACGAGGTGGATGCTTTGAACTTACTACTCAACGAAATAGCCAAAATAGAGAAGGATATGCTAACGGATTATTTCAGCCTTGAAGTCAGCACACAGCACCCGTCGGGAGAGCTGAGATACAGCAACATGTTGACCGTGTACCAAGGAGTTCAGAACGTTGTTGTGAAATTGGCCTCGAAGAATTCAACGAGCGAGTCTTATCTTTTGGTTAACAGTCATTTCGATTCACAACCAACGTCGCCGGCGGCGGGTGACGCGGGTTTTATGGTTGCCACGATGTTGGAGGTATTGCGCGTGTTGGCCACGACACCAGAACAATTCGAGCATCCGATTGTCTTTCTCTTCAATGGAGCAGAAGAATCGGCACTGCAGGCTTCACATGGCTTCGTTACACAACACAAATGGGCAGTGAATTGCAAGTGAGTTTAACAATTTTCGAATCTTCTTGGAGTTGAAGTTCATATGAAGTTCTCATTAGGGCCGTCATCAATCTGGATGCAGCTGGCAGTGGTGGACGTGATGCGCTCTTCCAGAGTGGACCTTCGCATCCCTGGCTGGTTGATGTAAGCACTGAAAGTACTTTACTTTCACTATCTTTAATATATTTTATTTCTTTTAGTACTATCACAAGAATGCCAAACACCCTTTTGCCACCACCTTGGGCGAGGAAGTCTTCCAAACGGGTCTTATACCTTCCGATACAGACTTTTCCGTTTTCAAACAGTATGGCATACCAGGTGAGTTAGAGAGAGAGACCTTCAAAGTTGATATAGATATATTATGAACCGCTTGCAGGCCTTGACATTGCACAGGTGATTAATGGCTACATTTATCACACGAAATACGACCGCATTGACGTGATTCCCCGCGGATCGATTCAGAATACTGGCGATAATGTGCTAAGTCTAGTGCGGGCCCTGTCGAATGCACATGAGCTGTACAACACTGAGGTAAACTCTATACCCCCAGCAATTCTAATTCTTCTATTAACAAACCATAACCTTAGGCCTATGTTGAGGGGCATGCGGTCTTCTTTGACTTTTTGGGACTCTTCTTCGTCAGCTACTCGGCAAACACGGCGACAATTTTGAACTACGGCATATCGGCGGCAGTTTTTCTTCTGACCTTCATATCTATTTGGAGAATGTCGGCTATTTCTTCAGTCGAGATTGGACCGATTGTTCAGCGTCTGATAATACTGATGGTGCTGCAGATCATCGCTTTTGCTCTTGGCCTAGGACTTCCCATACTTGTGGCATATTACTTCGACAGTTTGGGATTATCGCTAACCTACTACAGCAACTACTCACTGCTTATCGGACTCTATGTATGCCCCTCGCTAATTGGCCTGAGCTTGCCAATTATGCTTTACTATCTGATGAATCAGAATGTGAGTTACTTATTCACTAACTAACGATTTTATGAGCCCCCATTGAATGTTATCTTTATTACAGAACCAATTGCCATATATCTACCACATTCAATTGGGCCTGCACAGTTGGGCCGCACTTTTGGCCATATTGGATATTGGACTGAACTCGATGGGAATTCGTTCATCTTATGTAATCACAATTCCGCTGGGTTTCTACGCCGTCTCGTTATCGGTCAATCTGTTAACGACTTTCCATGATCGAGGCTATAGTTGGGCTTTCACGGTCATGCTTGGCCAACTGATGCCATTCCTTTACAGCAGCAATCTCTTCTATCTGTTCATTGTGGTGCTGGCACCCATGAATGGCCGTTCGGGCAGTGCATCCAATCCGGATCTATTTATTTCCGGTCTAGCTGCTGTCGGCACGATTCTGTCGTTTGGCTTCTTGGTAAGTTGGCTTTAATTTAAATTATTAATTATTATTTTTAGTATGTAGCTAACTTATCTTGTGCTTTCTTTTCAGCTTCCTCTACTCAACATGTTCCGTCGTCCATTCACTGTGGTACTTAGCCTGTTGGTTGTCTCCGGCATTACAATGTACCTGGCCAGCAGTACCCAAATAGGCTTTCCCTATCGCGCTAGGACGAGTGCGCATCGTGTCTCATATCAGGTAATTGAAGAGAAAGAAACCTTCATTAAATCTTTAATCTATTCGTTCTTCTTCTTTTTGCAGCACGTGCGCAGAATCTTCTACGAATACGATGGCAGACTGGCTCTGGATGAGTCTGGTTATTTGTTCAGTTTACAGGATCGTCGTGAGGCAGCGCCCATGGAGGGAGTGCGTCTGACTGGTGGTTATTATATGGAAGAAGAGTGTGCGAAGCACATGATGTGTGGTGTACCGTTATATGACGAACGTTGGGTGGACAATCGTCTACAAGGCATCTGGGTGCATCGAGGAAATACCATGCATCCACCTTCGACAACCAGCTTGATATTGCTCAACAAGACAGTGTTGGAAAACAATCGAACAATGCGTTATGAGTTCGAATTATCCGGTCCCGATCACATGAGTCTGTTTATACAACCCTACGAAGATGCAAGCATCAGCAACTGGACATTTTCACAAGAATATCTGGAGAATCCACCCGAGCATCCGCTGCCATTTCACATATATTTCATCTATGGCATAATAACCGATCCCTTGTACTTCTTCATTGATATTGACGTAAGTAAAATGATATATCATTCCAGATTGATATTCTAATCGAATATACTTTATACTTGCAGAAATCCAACGGTGATTTCAATGTGCCCTGCTTCCAATTGGGCGTCTCCGGTCATTATATTGACAACAAGGGCGACGAGCTCAGTCAGAAGTTCGCGAGCTCGTTTCCCTCCTATGCCGCACTTGTGGAATGGCCTTCAGTATATTATCGATACATATTCTAGATCTGTATGCATCAGTTAACATATTAAATGCACTTAAGGCTGAATATAGCCAGCTGCCGCTGAAAGTGGCTCGGTACTCCGAGGCACATTAGGAACATGGTTCGATTGAGCCCAAATGTTGTTTTGATCGGGTGGAATAAAGCGAAATGCAATAAATTATAAGTCAGTTATACTATAAAGAATCGGATTATACAGAGGAATAGTTATTTAATCATCTATCTCACTCCGTCCTTAGCTTAGTTGAATTCCATGTCATATCTTAATAAAATATATTTTATATGCTTAGTTTAAAATATCGATGACTTTTCAATAAACATCGCACACAAATCGCCTGGAATAGGTTTATCAATTATCGTCGTTAAGTCGATTAAAACCGCATTCAATATTATCGATATTTGTACTTTCAGATGAATTGATTAATTTAAAATATTGATGATTAATTTATAATATTGATTACATTCTTAAAAAGGAAGAAAGAACTTACAGAAATAGCTCAAGTTTTAAGCGCTTTAATTTGTTGTTTTACCCACTGTGCGTCCACAGCTTGACATTAGTTTGACACAGGAGCCGCAAGCCGCGGGCAACGACGCTAATTTCCAGGAATTTCACGCCACTTTTCGCTTATTGCTTATCTCTCAACTCCAGCTCCTGTTCCCGGTTCCGTTCAACGTTCAAAGCATATGCAAATTTCGCATGTATCGCATATATCTTCACACGATCTGAGGGCCAGATCTTAATCGGCGAGGCTTGTTAACTACTGCGGCGGCACCCGCGGCTTGGCTTCCATGCGTCATGTTGAAAATGAATTTTAATTGTTCTCATTGTTGTTGTTCCTGAGGTTGACTTTGCCTAATGGACAGTAATTTACAACAAATTGGCCAACAGCCAATTGGAATTTATTGCGAATTTAAAACGCTTAACTTAAACTACAGTTCAAAAAGGTGTTTCAATTGGGGGCAACCTCTTGTGGCAGTGGCAAAGTGAGGTAGTTAGGTTTACACTAGTAGTCCTCGCCATTTGAGTATCTATGCCGTTGGTGACTCGTGCTGGCGTTTCTACTATGGCCATTGTGGTATCCATTGTTTCCATAACTGTTGGCCTTGTTCCCGAAGTTGTTCCCATTGTTGCTGTTGTAATTGTTTCTTCTTTGATAGCTATCACCATCTCTGCTGTAGCCATTATTCTCTCTGGCATACTTATACCTATTACTACTGTGGTTCCTGCTGCTGCTGCCATAGCCTCGATCAGCTTCTGGCTGGCCATATCGCCAGGACTGTTGTGAGTATCGCGATGTTCTGCCGCCCTCTTCTTCATGCCGTCCCGCATAATCGTTATCACTGAACTTGCGCCAAGTTTGTCTTTCCTGTTGGCGATCGTAGCTTCTTGGGGTTGCATAATTGCGCTGACGCTGCCAACTCTCTGGCTGTTGTTCCTGCCTGCGTTGACGTTGCCAACTCTCTGGCTGTTGTTCCTGGCGGCGTTGGCGCCAATTCTCTTCACCACGTTGCGCTCCTCCCTTCAAACGTTGCCCGTGTTCTCGCCTCTCTTGGCTCCTACGCGGCCGCTCGTTTTGCTCAGCATTATCAGCGCCACCTCGTATGCTCGGGCTCCGCTCGGGTTGCTCAGTTTGCTGCAGCAATCGCAGCAGGGAACTCGTATAGTTCTCACGTTCTATTTTATGTCCTCGCGCATCGGCAAAAGCTGCAATTTATATGGATATATAATGATGATATATCTAGTTAGACCTTTAATCTTTTACGTACTCTTTATAGCCAACACGGGCGACATGTTCAACTTGGTTATCATGAAGTAACATATCAGGTATCCTGTGCGATTGACCCCATGTGTACAGTGCACGCCAATCAGTTTGTCTGCCAAAAAAGAGAATAAAAGAAAGATTTAGTTGGGTTAACTTGGGCACAGTTTAGGAGAAAAAATATACATAAACTATAAAAATATCATTAAGTTCATTATGCAATACACTTTAAATTATTTTTAACATTTTGTAAACCGTAAATTGGTTTAGTTAAGTAGAATATGTTTATATATATTTATTTTTTAATATACCTCGATGGTTAAAAATCTTCTCAGTATGACAGTCCAAGAAAATTATAGATTTTACTACAAAAACTGCACTAAAAAAAGAGCTCCAAGCTCATAAGGTTTCACCATAAACCTATCCACAAGATGACCGTACAACTCTTCACAAAAAATCATAATTATATTAACATATATACTATGTAATATATATTAATTTAATTAGTTGTCACAATTTGGAATTTTTCTCTTATCCCTCAAGAAAGCCAGTTGCTCTTTTTGTTGTTGTTGTTGCTGTTATGACTGTCTGCGTCATGTTGCCACAAATTGCTACAAATTTCATTTAAAACACAGCCACAGGAATGCGAAGACAACGACACACGTTGCATCGCCCACGCCACCAAGAGAGGCGGCCAAGAAAACCGGCTGTCTGCAGAGTCAGCAGTTTTGGTGGGCCAATTGACATAAAAGCAGAAGCAGCAGTGGCCCGACGACGTCGACCTGAGCTAAATCCACCTAGAGAAACACAGCGTACACTGCCAATATGCATAACATTGGCAATAAATTTCGCGAAAGGAAAACAACAAAACAAAACAAAGCAAAAACATGTCAGCAGCGCAGGAGATTGCGGTGCGGGGCAAGGTAAGTCTTTTTTTTTTTTGTTCGCTTGTGCGCTATGCGGGTGCAGCTAAAGTCGACGTCATGTCTTCGCTACGTTTTATGTCAAGTTACAACAAGTCCAGTGCAGCAACAATAACAACAACATCCTTGTTGTAATGTGGAGCACAATGGGAAAATGTTGGAATGAGGCGAATGGAATGTGGAACGTGAAAATGTTATTAAGCAATTAAACACAAATACTTTATATAAACACAAATACATACATATGCATGTTAAAATGTGCAAGTTTAGTGCACAAATGTAGGTTTCTTGCCCACTGTGCTAAAGTAACGTCTTCTGCATCATCCAGCGGTCACTCGACATGCTGCGCAGGTTGCAATTCGCGACCACCTTGAATTTGACTTATATTTTTTTTCTCTTGATTTGCAACCTTGTAAACATGTATTCACAGAAGAATTAAATGCTTGGCCAGCACAACAGCGCGTATTTATTTATTGCGTATTTTAAACAGGACGCCATGTTAGTTAGCCAGCGTTGCCAACGAATTTTCCTAATTTGAACTTAATATTTGGCTGCCTCTTGTGGTAGTTGGCAACGCAGTGGACTGCAACAGCTCTAATTACTAATTGTACGTTTTAAACTAACAGCAATATTAGTTAATCGACATTTCTATCAAATTGTCCTTATTTCTGCAACAGTCCCAGCTGTTACCATAAACTTATTGGCAACTCGTTAAAGTGCGTTTTTATTACTTTGAACTTTAATTTCTGTAACTACCCTACTTGTTACGATAGTTGGCAACGCTCTTGGTATGCAATAACTCTTTTACATGTTGCAATAACTCTTTTACATGTTGCACTTGCATTCCAGTGCTGTTAAACGCAGTGGAGAATCGACTTTTTTTAATGTTACTCTACATAAAATCAGTTATTCGCCTAGTGTAGGTGTGTGTAAAAGAATGTCTTGTGTGCGCATAACTCTCGAGTTCCCATAATGGATTTGTTTGCCTGGGTCTAGCAGCAACAACAACAACAACAAGAAAGTGTGGGCGGAAGTGAGTGAGCGCCAGTTTGTGTAAAAGGCTAAGAAATTGTTCTTTTTTCTCTAATTGTTGTTTGTTGTGCGCTTGCCTCCTGATAGGCATCTCGTTTTTCATATGCAATTTCTTTATGTTAATTGTGTTACACAGATATGCATCAGCATGGAAATCTGATGGAAAGGGTTCCCACCATTCCCACGGTTCCCACTTGTGGCAGCATGGGTGTGGAATGTGGAAAGGTCACACCGCTCTACCCGCTACTCACCATTATCTGCATTTGCCTCCAGAAAGTTGGTCACATATTGACAAAATCTGCAATAGTTCATTATATTATAGTTATTATTATCTATTTTTTGTTTTTACTGTAATTACTTTTTGGCTAGCGCCCTGGAAGGGGTCTGCTTTCCTGGAATCATAAGTTTCTGATGTTCCACATTTTCCTTCGTGAAAGTCTGCGGAATATATAACAAATTAAGAAAGAGTCTTTTATATTATTGTTTATTTATTTACCTGTGGATTGTAATAGCGATTCGTGTTCGTCAGATCAACGATGAGACCCAAATTGGGTACAGACTCGAGCAAGGAATGTGGCGCCAGACGCAGTCCTTCATCGTCGACGGTCTCATTGATATTCTGCAAGAAAGGCAATATGGAACATTGTACTCACACACACACACATATGTATATACACAGAGTTATGAACATGTCGAAACATGTTGAAATTGCTCAATTTATGCGCCAGCCGCAGGCAAAACAATTAAAAAGCCGAAGAGGAGCAACTATCTCGCTCACACTGCCTCTGTGCGCGGTGTTATTTAATTAAGCAAAAACAATTTAATTTAATATTCATGACTGTGTGAGGTCCTGTGTTGTACCAGGACCACTTTTGCCACTTTTGTGTGCATAATTGCAGTGACCCATCTGTGTTTTATTTATTTTTAGAGGAGTCCCCCTACCGCAGTTCCGGCCCCTTTGCACTCCGCCGGTGGTCCGCACTGCTCAACATCAATCAATTTATTCGCCTGTTAACCGGTTTTGGGACACTCACCTGGCGCAGCGGCACTTTGAATGCAATAAAACGTGTACCCGCAATCCGTTCCCCAATGGGTTGGTAATTAAGCCAGCTACAAAAACGAAAAAGAAGGATTGGGAATCAAAACAAATGTCACGCTGAATTATTGTGGTAAACAAGGGGAAGATAAACGCACCGATCTGGTATAGCTTTAACCATGTTTATGTATGTCACTTGCTGCAAGTGTAAAAATGTTTTATACTTTCTGATTAAATGTTAAATTTACAAAAATTTAGAAAACTTTTACCGCATGTTGAAAAAAAAATACTTACATATTAATGACAACAAACATATGGCGTGTTGGCGTTGCCACAAGGTTCGATTTTGAACAACGCAGTGACAACTCTGGCACGCACTGGCAACTCTTATAGCTATCGATACATAACGATATCGAACTTCTCCCATTACTGTTCACTGAATATTGCTCGTCATCCAAAGAGCAGGCGATTTTATCAAAAGAATTCCCAAAATTATATACATTTTCCACATTATATATCCAGTGAGTATGCTTTTTCTTTAAATAACGAAATAACTCATTCATTTATATCCATACAAACTATTGCAGCTTTCGAGAAGCAATCGCATAATGTTCGGCAGACAAAGCGGATTGGGCAGCTCCAATAGCTCCAATCTAGTGGAGTTTCGTGCTGGTCGCATGAACATGGTGGGCAAAATGGTGCACCCCGATACCAAGAAGGGTCTCGTCTATATGACGCAGAGCGACGATGGCCTGATGCATTTTTGCTGGAAGGATCGCACCAGCGGCAAAGTAGAAGATGATTTGATTGTCTTTCCCGATGATTTCGAGTACAAACGTGTGGATCAATGTAAATCTGGACGTGTCTATGTATTGAAATTCAAATCGAGCTCGCGTCGCATGTTCTTTTGGATGCAAGAGCCGAAGGCAGACAAGGATGAGGAGCACTGCAGGCGCATCAATGAGCTGCTGAATAATCCGCCATCGGCACATCAACGCGGCGGCGGTGGCAGCGGCAGCGAGGGAACCGATCTTCAGTATATGCTCAACAATATGTCGCAGCAGCAGCTGATGCAGCTCTTCGGTGGTGTGGGACAGATGGGTGGACTCAGCTCACTGCTGGGGCAAATGAAGTAAGTGCAGCAGGGGTGGGGCAGAGGAATGATGAACTGTATAATGAGTATTTTTTCTATCTTTCTTTGCAGCTCGCGTACTCCTTCCTCGCGCAACACATCCTCATCGGGCGGAGGATCTGGCGCTCTACAGACCCCCGAAAATGTTACCGTGCCCCGTACACCCTCTGCACCCAGCGGCAAAGGCTCCAAATCTGGCAGCCAACGCAGCAGCAGCAATTTGCAGTGCGCCAACGAATCAACCGCTGGCAGTGGTGGTGCCGGCAGCTCCTCCGCCGATGCCGATGGCTCCGGTAAGAAAACAACACCAAGAACAAACGAAACAACAACAGCAACTGGAGCATATGCGAATCCATTCCAAGCCTACTTATCCAATCTCTCCCCTGAACATGGCGCAGGTCGTTCACTCAATATCGACCTATCCACCGCCCTGTCTGGTGCGGATGCAATCAATCAATTGATTGCGGATCCGGAACGTGTCAAATCATTGATTGTACATTTGCCGGAATCAGAAGATGCCGATGAGGATCGCAAGCAACAGATCAAGGATCACATCAGTTCCCCCCAGTTCCAGCAGGCTCTGGCCCAGTTCTCCAATGCTCTGCAATCGGCACAGCTGGGACCGGTGGTCAAGCAATTTGAGCTGTCCCCGGAAGCAGTCGCTGCTGCCTATTCAGGCAATCTGGAAGAATTTGTGCGTGCCCTGGAGAAAAGTCTGCCGGGGGGTGCCAAACTGAGTGGCGATGATGCTGCCGGCAAGGAAACTTCCGATAAGAAAGGCGATACGGCTGAGCCGAAGGATGATGCAGCTGCCGCTGAGAAGCAGCCTGAGGAGAAGCAAAAATAATGCTTATACTTTCTTCATATATGTATACTCCCTTGAATTATCCCCATTTAACGTCTAACCTAACCTAACAATTTCGTTTTTGCACATTTACAATAACAAAATAATAAATTCGGCCATTCAAAATGTTTAATTAGTTTCATATCAGTGAAGGTCTGTCTGTCTGTCTGTGTGACTGTCTCTCTGTCCGCCTGTATGTGTGTGCTTGGAATGCGACAAGTGCTGCCAGGTTGTTGCGAAGTTGCCCTTGAATCGGCACAGCATCATCATCTCTCCTCTTGTTCTTCTTCAACTGTGTTATGGTTTCGCTGTCCGTATGTACGCATACAGATGGTACGCACTGTTTTGGTCGCATGCTCTCGCTCTCTCTCTCTCTTTCTGTCTCTTACTGCGCTCACGCGCCGCCGCTCTCAGCAGTCGCTCACACAGATACACACACACACATACGCACACAATGAAGAGTGCATGGTTTGCGAATACTTGGAGCAGATATGTGTATTTATTCAACTTCAAACGGGCAAACCGCGCGTTCGCTACTTCTCGCTTGATTTTGATTTCGAATTTGATCTCTTAAATATATCTCAAAGAAACAAAATACATATAAAATACATGCAAACAAACACAAATAAGCCGCGTTTTAATTCAAGTGTATTTTATCTGCAAAATATCTACGAATTCTGTTTGCTGTTTTGCGTCGTAAGTTTATGTTTTGTATGCAGTGTTGTTTTTGTTGCTGCTTCTGGTGCTTTCATTTTGCAGCAAGCTGCTGCTGCTGCTTCTGCTGTGCATACATATGTATGCATGTGTGTGTGTACGTGTGTATGTGTGTTTACTGCTATATGTACATATGTGTGCGTTGTTTTTTTTTGTTTTTGCAATGCATGACTGCGCGCCGCATTGTTGAGAAAAGCTTTTTCCTCATAAAAGTTAGCGCGACGCGGCAATAACAAATTTACAAAAACCAACAACAACAGCAACTACAAAAATATAACAACAATTAGCTGTAGCGGCAGAGCGGGCAGCCAGCTGCTTTGGTATTGGTGAGAATGAACGTCGTCGTCTCTCACACTGACTCACTCGCACTCGCAATAACACACACACACATACACTCAACCAAACACATGCACATACACACACTCACACACACGTATCAAAGCTTGCAAAAAAACGTAGGCACTGCGAAATTGTTGTTAAGGCAAATAAACAAAATAAAATAAAAAGAAATTCTGAAATTCGCAAGTTTGTAGACGTGGTGTATGTGTGTGTGTGTTTCTGACTGAGAGAGAGAGAGACGACAACAGGCAGAGAGCAAAAGTTACTTTATCCCGGTAACGATCTGGCAACACCAACAACAACAGCACCAGCAGAAGAAGCAGCAGCAAAAGAAATTGCGTTGCGGCGGCGGCAATGGCAACAATTTGCAGCAAATATATAAGTTTAAAAAATAATTATCGGCTCACTACAGAAGCAACAACAATAACAATTAAAACAACAACAACAATAGATTAACAATTGAGAGAGAGAGCATACCAATCGTTATACGACAATCACAGAGAGCAACAAAACTCTTTTTAATGTGTAACAAATCTGAAAAAGGAAACAATTCAACAATTTGCAAACGAATTATAAAGAAATTATCAACAAAAGAACAACAATTGCAAGAACAGGAAGTGAAACAACAACGACTAGAACTACAACAACAGCGAACGACTTGTCGCTGATAGGTGTAAATCTATAGAGCGCCGCATCAGCTGCAATTGTGCGATAAGGTGAGCAAACATTGTTTGTATGTGTTGTGTGTGTTGGTGGGGGGAGTGGGAGGTGGGGGTAGGAAAGTGGAAAAGCCCCTGCATATTCCAGAACAGCTGCATAAATTTCTGCACGCCCACGCGCCTGGCACTCGCGCGCCATTTTAGCTAAAACTTTCTCAAGGAAGTTGCAGCGCCACAGCAAACATACATATATAAAGTGCATATATGTAAATACACATGTGTGTGTGTGCATGTATGTGGGCTCGTCTGTATGTACTGCAAGCACACTATGCTGCAATGACGCCTGAGCATATGCTATGCCAAACAGTATGACGTGCGAGTGAGAGCGAGACAACCGTATGTACGGCGAGAGCGCGAGCTTCTGTTTATGTTTTGGTAGAAAGGTCACACGGGCAATTTTCGCCGTTTGTCGACGTTGTTGTTGTCTTTTTTTGTAATGTGCAAGTGTAGGGTTGCCGTATATACCGATTTATTAGTCAATCTACTGGTTTTGAGCCAGTTAATTGATATTAGGACGATATGAGTGATTTTGATAGAATAAAAAATAAATTGATGCACACTCTAAACATAATGAATATTAATTTGAAAACAAATTCTACTAATTTCACATGTGCACCACCTGACAACCCTATGCTAGTGCATTTACTGTCCAATAAACCGTAATTGATGGAAGGACATTGCTGCATATATCATGTAGTTTTTCTATAACTTTCTCCGTCTGGCGCCATTTCGTGAGGTTATGCAAACACAGGCCGCAAATAGCCCCCCGTACCCCCTCTGGGTTTGAGTGATTTCCAATATGGCCGACGTGACAGAACCCACGCAATTTGGAAGATGAAAAAAGTATGTGAGGAGCTTTGAGCTTATATACTGACATTGAACTTGGAATGACGAAACTAACTAAAATACATACTCACACACATACAAACACACACATACATACATGAACATATCATGTCAGTATATAACAGTTATCAAGCAGCTTTCACCAGCGCTGCTTGCAGCGACTGCATCTCTCAACAGTTTGTTGTTTTTATCTGCAGCGCAGTGCAGAAATTTCAATCGATATGCAATTTCGCTGCATTGTCATGCACACACACACACACATACACACGCGCGCACACAGAGAAAATCGCCCGCCATTTTAAAAGTTTAACTCGAAGCTTTGGCTTTGCATACGACAGCAGTAACTGCAATTTTCGGTGGGTGCGTTGGGTGCATGAATTTTCCGTTAGTTTCCCCCCACTCTCTCTTGTGTGCGCTCTCTCTGTCTCTCTCGCACTCGCTCATTCTCTCTGTCTGTCTATGTACACGTATCTGTTGTTGGGAAAAAGAAGAAAAGGCGCATTCAGCGAATGAAAGTGAAATTATTGTTTTTCTTCGTCGTCTCCGTCTTCTTCTTCTTTAGGTTTGCTCTATTTATCGCCCATTGTACATTGCGAAAGGCAAACAAGTGTTTAACCCTTGTGTACAACGTCTCAGGGCAGTGAGTTCCCGCTTAAGTTGCCCAACTAAAGTTAACTTGCAATACATTTATAAGGTAACGTCTCTAGAGATGAATAAAGCGCGTGTCACGCACGACCTAAAACGAAATATTCAAGAAATTAAACTAAAAAATGAGAGTAAAAAGCAAAAGTCGACTGTACTCGACTCTTATATACCCTTTACTATTTGATTTGCCCAATTACAATTTTACTTAGTGCAATTTCATTTTACGACATCATAACGTTAAAAAATTATATTTCTCACTAAAAATACAAATTCTCGGTTTAAAATTATACTTGCACATCGATTTTTATCTATTCACTGTGGTGTAAGGAGGTGTGCCCAGATTCTATAACATATTTTGTCTGCGTGCAATAATAAGAAACATCATCATCAAATTTAAAAGGCCCAATTTCTATAGTCTCCGAAATGATGTTCATAAAAACAGACTTGCCTATATTAATTTCGGCTGTTGGTTGAGATCAAGTATATTTATCAGAAATTATCAAATGGTGATGATTTTATTAAAACGGAACGTTTTAGCATTAAAATAACAATTTTTATTCAATTTTTTTTTTTATTTTAAATAGACGTAAAAGACGTGGTGAAATTTGAAAACAACCTATTTACAGTCTTAAAAGTAATAATACATAAGTTCACTAAATTTGGTGGTCAGAACTCTGATAGTCGTTGAGATATAGATGTTCATGCCAAACAAACATGCCAATACCGTCTTGATATCAAGAATTTAAATACTTTGTGGGGTCCCTCTTATATAACGTCCTTTGCATATATTTTCGACATAAACAAAGTCATAATACCCTTTAACCTCGCTGGTACCGGGTATAATAATGATATAATGGCAATCTCTGTAATTTATTTGCTCCCATCTCTAATCGAGAAGGCTCCACTGTCACACAGCTCTTTTTCGGCTGGCAGCAGCAGATGATTTTCCGGTTTGCGAAAGCAAAAATCAAACTGGTTTGGCCACCTCAGGCTCACAGTGCCCAAGCCCAGTCACAGATCAAGTCCCAGTCGCAGTCCGAGTCCCAGTTGCAGTTGCAGTACCGGTGCCAGTCCCAGTTTCTCGTGCCCTTTTCGTACCCCAACAGAAAGACAATGCAAGAGTCGAGTTTGTGTTTTATTTTACATGTTTCTTTTTGTTATGTTAAAGCTTAAGTTTTAGTTATTTTTTTGGGGTTTGGCTCAGAAGTCAACAGGCTTGATGGTGATAAATCGCGAGAGTATAAATGCCACCACAATGGTGGCACATACAAAACAAAAGGCAAACGTGTAGAAGCTCTCCTCAGTAAAGATATCGGTGAAAGCGGGTATATCCTGATAGATCTGTTCGATGACAGCCAGTGTACCTTTATGTTTCCGAACCATTTTGAATCCTAATTTTATTTCTTTTTCACTGCCCTTTTACCACCAGCACCGCCGCTCAGTTTCTGTTTCTCTGCCTTGGTTAGCACCTTAGTGGTGATCTCCTCTGGTGGTGCGAGGGTGGACACGTGTTTGTTGCACAGCTGCAGCAGCTCAAGTGTGTTCAGGTTCTCGCTATTGAAACGTATCTCCTTTACTTTGGCTTTCTCTAAAGATTCGAGAAATTGAGAATTAACTAGAATCTTTTATAGTTTTATTGGCATCTAAAGTTTGCCTTACCTTGCGCCGTATCGATAAGCGAAAATTTGATAAACGCCGGTGTACGATCACAGACAATCTCCGGCTTGACCACGCACTTGGGGTTAGACTGTGAGACCTTGGGCGTGGAGAGCAGAAAAAGGAATTCGCTAAAAGTAAAGACAAAATATTAATATATGTTTATATATTGTTTAGATATTAATAGATAAGGCAGCGAAAAAATACTTGGATCTATTGTATTCCCCATTGAGCTAAGAGCTCCTTCATCTTTTGGTTTCTTTTAAAAAATTAAGGATCAGTTTATTGTAATATGATTACTCATCATAAACTTGAACTAATTATGGATTTAGTCAAATAGAAGAATGTAGAAGTAGAAATGTTTTCATTATTCCATATTGAAAGGCTGCACGGCGACCTAAGAGATCTATTGTATCCCCTCTTTTTCTAAATGTATACATATATATCATTTCTAAATCTTTTTCGATTGCCTTCTTGCAGCTGTCTCTCTCAGTGGGCATAGAAGAAACGCCTCAAGCTGACGCCGACACCGACTAAAATGTCAACGGAGCGGGAGCTGGCAGGCGGGCCAGCTCAGCTCCATACGCTACCGTTGACATTTCCTCCTGATTTGGGTACATCGTTGCAGATGAATTCGGTTGGCATAATTGGCAAGGTGTACGGTAAGTGACAATTTACAACATATGTTTTAAAACTATATATACATCTTTCAAAATATTCACACTGCACTTTAATTTATATTTATTTTCTTTATTTTCCTTTGCGATTTGTCATCGACTAACTCACTTTATTGTTTCGTGAAAATCTTTGTCATATGCTGCGCGTATACTGCGCATGTTTCATAATCGATAAGTTTTGGTTGCTGGGAAAACGTTTTTCCAACCCTATGGCTCCCCATCTCATCCCGATTTTCCTACTCCCCCGCCACCCACTTACCGTGTGGATTTTACATTTTCCGCAAACGGATCGAACTGCACCGTGATGCGTTTGACGCCTTTGAGGTTAACGCTCTTTAACTGTTTGCCTATGGCTGAGACAATGCCACCTGAGCGGCGTAACGCACCACTGAATGGCACAGACATATTAAATGCAAATTTATTTAATAACAATTGCGGAAAAACAAATTCCGATTGGTTTTATAACAACACACAAGACGCACAGCGTTGCCGAATCGCAGCGATGCCAGCTGCTGTTAGTACATTTATGAATGTTGCCAGACTATGAAAATTCCATTACTCAACACTAGAACTTATGTGTATGGCAGCACTGCGTATGCGCCAATTTGAGTTTAACATTGCCAATTTGAGTTAACAGAAGTGCTGTGTACTTATTAATTTTTCAAATAATTGTGTCTTATTGCCTTGGAATATGATAATTAATCGTTAATTTATATAATAAAATTGTGAACTTTGTTTCACAAACATTCAAGTGCGTCACATTGAGTTGTCTCGAGGTAGCAGCATCTTGCCATCGCATTCACACACATCAACCCCCAGCTAAAGTGCTTTGCCCTCATTTAAGTGTGGTTAGCGTACAGTATGCGTCTCACTCACACACGTCGCGTGTAAAAATTTTGTGTTTGCTGCGGGTCGTCCGAGTGTGAAAAACTGAAGAAAATTGCATTTTTTGCATAATGCGCGACGTGAAAAGCTAACAAAAATTGTCGAAAAGCAAAATTCAATAGTCTGGCTAACGTCTGTGTATAGTTTTGGCAGCGCAAACGTGTTCGGGTGCACAAAAACGACGTCTCGAAAAAAAACAAAACCTACGTGCACACATTATTTGCTGCCCAATCTAAAACGCATACAAAAGCATTTTCTTGCTGTAGAAGCGCCGTCGCCGTCGTCGTTGTCGTCGTCGTTTGTCCAGCGGAGCACCTAGCACACCAGCAATTTTCACACACGAAACACACCCACGCCGCGCATTCACACACACAGAGAAAGAAAGAGAGCGATACGAGAAGATAAAGAAGCAAAAGAAGATTTTGTTCTTAGTTGTATTATTACAAAAGAAAAAAGAAAGAATATAAGAGCATTAGATATACATACATCCGAACGTGCTGCATATGTGTATATGTAAATGCATATGTATGTGTACATACAAAAATACATATAACGAAAGCTGTGCCTACATTTGTGTTCTTTTCCAATACTACAATAACAACAAATAAGAAGAAAAAAATAATTTATAATTGTAATAGATACATATTATATAAATTATTATAACGAGACTCGACAACAACAACAAGAAATTCAGCGTGGTACTGTGCGAGAAATTCCAATTTATATATACATACGCCCGCAACAACAACAACAACTGCAACAAAAACAAATGCGAAAATCAACCAAACGAATAAAACTACTTTAAAGTGTGATAAGCAAAAGGCTGAAATCAAAAACAAAAAATAAATAAAAACAAAACAAAAAACCAAGTATAAAATAATTAGTAGGAACGAAAAGCAACAAGAAATCAACAACAACTACAAGAACAATCAATTACATTTAAACACACACATACATACACAAGAGAAGCATAGAAAAACCTTTGTATACACACTCTCACATTTCTTAAACAAATACTAGTGCAAAATGTATCCAGTTGGACAACGTAAGTGGCGAAGGCAACAACATCAACAACAAATACAACAAATCTGCCACATGTAACACAGACACACACACGCACACACACTCACTCACTCAGACTGATCCCCCTTTCCACCTTCCATGGCTGTTCTACATTTTGCAAATGCAAATACAGGCGTCAATTGACTTTGCAAATACAGTTCAAATAAGAAAATGAATGAATGCGTAAAATACCGAGTCGAGGGCGAGGCACACTCAGACTGAAGAATGAGAAATTGAGAAAGAGTGCAAATTGCAATTTGACTGTAGATATTTTTCAGGTGTCATTCTAAATTGAGTAATTGTAGGGAGTGCGATGGAGACACGATACAAGCATGCGGAACTGAGAAACATGTGCTCGAAATTGGGTCAACGACCGCGTCGCAATAGTTGAGCATTGTATTGTGGGGTTAAGGGATGATAGAGAAAGAGAGAGAGGGGGAAAGGGGGGAGCCCCTTGGAAGTGAAGTTTTGAAGCATAGCTTAAATTGCGTCGTAGCTGTTGCTTTTTGCGTATCCGATAGTAAGACGACATCTGTTTCGTTGTGCAAACTAGAGGTGGCAAAGTGCGATAAATATTCAGTTATCGATTACGGACAATTGTAAACTACGATCCCTTTTCGAGGTGCAAGGTGATTAACACACAGAACACACACACCCAGACTTGTGGCAGATACATTTGGTGTATTCTAATAATAATGAAAGAATTTGATGGGAGAAGCTGTAACTAAAATATTAATCGCACTCTTTATATAATATATAAATACATATATATTAAACATATATTTTTTTATCGCCTTTCTCTTTTACTTTTTCGTTTTTGTTAATTCATGTTTATTTTTATTTTATTTTCAAACATAATTGGCCATTTAATTTGATCTTTTCATTTCATATGCATTTTTATTTACTTCATTTTATTTTTTTTTTCAAATTTTGATTTTGATTAAATTTTCTTTTTATAGAGTCACAGTGGACCACCCCCTCGCCCACGCGGCCTCAGAGCCCTTCTCAGGCGCAGACTAGCTTCGACACGCTCACATGTAAATTTCTCTCCAAAAAAAAAAAACAAAATTACTAAAAAACTACTAAAACCAAATAAGAACTATCTAAAACTTGAATTTGAAAGCAAGAATTGTTGTTTATGTTCTTTAGTTGATGTTTGAGACAAAAAACTAATCTAAACTAAAAAGTCTACACTACTAACCCCTTATAAAAAAAAGTCTACACACTAATTTTCATATAGTAATGTGCAAAATTTTTACTAACAAACATTTTTATTTCATGTAATGTTTGTTTAAAATACCTTTCCTTTTATTTGTGGAATGAAAAGTGCACAACTAATACCCCCAAACACACTATATACAGCGCTAAATACCGTTACAATTGTAAAAGGTTGATCAAGTAGAGTTGCAAGAGAATTGTACTATCAAACGATTGTCCGAAAATAATCGATTGCTAAGCTAATATAATCAACTAAACTATTAATTGTTGATGCGTTAGCGATAAATTATAGCATGTATGACTCATCGATATATACCAGTTATGGACAAATAACTGTTATCGATATCTATTGATAGTCTTGCAGCTTTACTCTTGCATTTTTTGTAGTGCAACAATATGCATGCTACATTTAGTTATGAACTAATTAGTTATATTCTAAATGCTAGTTGTTAATTCGATAATTTTTTTTTAAATGTAATCTTCATTTTACATACGATAAATGTGTAACTAACGAATCGATAATCAATATTGCAGCACCACCAGCATCCGGTTCATCGGTTAATCCCACCGCTGTGACAAGCCCAAGTGCTCAGAATGTTGCTGCCGGTGGCGCAACAGTTGGTGGCGCCGCAGCAGCCGCTGCAGCTCAAGTGGCTTCTGCACTCGGCTCGACAAGCAGCAGTGTTTCGGCCGCAATTGCCGCTGCTGCAGCATCGCCCACCACCCAACCGGATATGCCGGTATTCACGTGCCCACGTCGACCGAATCTGGGCCGTGAGGGACGACCAATTGTGCTGCGAGCGAATCACTTTCAGGTGACAATGCCGCGTGGATTTGTGCATCATTATGATATCAATATACAGCCGGATAAATGCCCGCGTAAGGTGAATCGTGAGATTATCGAGACTATGGTGCATGCATATAGCAAGATCTTTGGCGTATTGAAACCCGTATTCGATGGTCGCAATAATCTCTATACACGTGATCCTCTGCCCATTGGCAATGATCGATTGGAATTGGAAGTTACTCTGCCCGGTGAGGGTAAGGATCGTATTTTCCGTGTAACAATCAAGTGGCAAGCGCAAGTGTCGCTCTTCAATCTCGAGGAGGCACTGGAGGGACGCACACGTCAGATTCCCTATGATGCCATCTTGGCTCTCGATGTGGTAATGCGTCATTTGCCCAGCATGACATACACACCGGTGGGACGCAGTTTCTTCAGCTCACCCGATGGTTACTATCATCCACTCGGTGGCGGTCGTGAGGTCTGGTTCGGTTTCCATCAGAGTGTGAGGCCTTCACAATGGAAAATGATGCTCAACATTGATGGTAAGTGGGAGAAGAATAATTCAAGATGTGATCTATAATATTAATCCAATCCATTTCTCTCTACAGTTTCGGCCACTGCCTTCTACAAGGCACAGCCCGTGATTGATTTCATGTGCGAGGTGCTGGACATACGCGACATTAACGAACAGCGCAAACCACTCACCGATTCGCAGCGTGTCAAATTCACCAAGGAGATCAAGGGACTCAAGATCGAGATAACGCACTGTGGTCAAATGCGTCGCAAGTATCGTGTCTGCAACGTGACACGTCGTCCGGCTCAAATGCAATCGTAAGTGAACTTTAAAATAATAAGAGAATAAAGGTTAAAAATTTCTTTTTCTAGATTCCCACTGCAATTGGAGAACGGTCAGACTGTGGAGTGTACCGTGGCCAAGTACTTCTTGGATAAGTATCGCATGAAGCTACGCTATCCGCATCTGCCTTGCCTGCAGGTGGGACAGGAACACAAGCACACCTATTTGCCATTGGAGGTATGCAACATTGTGGCCGGACAACGTTGCATTAAGAAGTTGACCGATATGCAGACATCGACCATGATCAAGGCCACAGCACGTTCGGCGCCAGATCGTGAGCGCGAGATTAACAATTTGGTTAAGCGTGCGGACTTCAATAACGATTCATATGTGCAGGAATTCGGTTTGACCATCTCGAATTCCATGATGGAGGTACGCGGACGAGTGTTGCCACCACCGAAACTTCAATATGGGGGACGTGTATCGTCGGGCATAACGGGACAACAATTGTATCCGCCACAAAACAAAGTCAGCTTGGCTTCACCCAATCAAGGTGTCTGGGATATGCGTGGAAAGCAATTCTTTACAGGCGTCGAGATACGCATTTGGGCCATTGCCTGCTTTGCCCCACAGCGCACAGTGCGTGAGGATGCGCTGCGTAACTTTACGCAGCAGCTGCAAAAGATCTCTAACGATGCTGGAATGCCGATTATCGGACAGCCTTGTTTCTGCAAATATGCCACTGGACCGGATCAAGTGGAACCAATGTTTCGTTATCTAAAGATTACGTTCCCTGGACTGCAACTTGTTGTTGTGGTGCTGCCAGGCAAGACGCCCGTCTATGCTGAGGTGAAACGTGTTGGCGACACAGTGCTGGGCATGGCCACGCAATGTGTGCAGGCCAAGAATGTGAACAAAACGTCACCACAGACGTTGTCCAATTTGTGCCTCAAAATCAATGTTAAGCTCGGCGGCATCAACTCCATTCTGGTGCCCTCTATACGACCCAAGGTCTTCAATGAGCCCGTCATCTTTCTGGGCGCAGATGTCACTCATCCGCCAGCGGGTGATAATAAGAAACCATCGATTGCTGCCGTTGTTGGTTCTATGGATGCGCATCCATCGCGTTATGCGGCCACAGTGCGTGTGCAACAGCATCGTCAGGAGATCATACAGGAGCTCAGCAGCATGGTACGTGAGTTGCTGATCATGTTCTACAAATCCACCGGTGGCTATAAGCCACATCGTATCATTCTCTATCGTGATGGCGTCTCCGAGGGACAATTCCCCCATGTGCTGCAACATGAGTTGACAGCAATACGTGAGGCATGCATCAAACTGGAGCCAGAATATCGACCAGGCATCACATTCATTGTAGTGCAGAAGCGTCATCACACGCGACTCTTCTGCGCCGAGAAGAAGGAACAGTCGGGCAAATCGGGCAATATACCCGCTGGCACCACAGTCGATGTGGGCATTACACATCCAACAGAATTCGATTTCTATCTGTGCAGTCATCAGGGTATACAGGGCACTAGTCGCCCCTCGCACTATCATGTTCTGTGGGATGACAATCATTTCGATTCGGATGAGCTGCAATGCCTCACCTATCAACTGTGCCATACCTATGTGCGCTGCACACGCTCAGTCAGCATACCAGCGCCGGCTTACTATGCACATTTGGTTGCCTTCCGTGCCAGGTAAGATAATGACATAAGTAGAGGGACTCTGTGTAATCTAAACAAATATTTTACTTGTTTTAGATATCATCTGGTGGAGAAGGAGCACGATTCCGGCGAGGGATCACACCAGAGTGGCTCATCGGAGGATCGCACACCTGGAGCCATGGCACGCGCCATTACAGTTCATGCCGATACCAAAAAGGTCATGTACTTTGCCTAAAAAGTATCAAAAAAGCAACACCAAAAACAACAACAAACACACATACACAGCAACAACAACAAAAAGCAGCAACAATTTATTTCGAAAAGCAATTCGAATAGAGAAGAAGGTGTACGAAAGCAAGAATGAAAAGAAAGCCAAGCCGAAAGCATTAGAGAATAAGTTGAAAGCATTAGAGAATTAAGTTAAAAGTATAGGATACGCCAAGAGTGGAGAAGAGAAAAGCCAGAAATACACACACAAACACTCACACAGAGAGAAAAGGGAATCGAATGTTTTAAGCACAAGTGAAATAGAAATTCTCAAAAAAGCGTAGCGAAACAAACAAAAAAAAAAAAAAACAACTTACTAAAGGGAACAAATCGAAAGTCAAACAACAACACCAAACAGAAACAACAACAGCAGCAGAAACAACAACACCAACAAAAACAGCAACTACTACTACAAGCGTAACTTTTTGTAATAGAAAATAAATTATATTTTTACACAAAACAAAACTTAGAAACGGAGTAACAAAATGAAGACAAGAAAAATGCATTGAACCAAAGGTTTTTAGTATATCAAAAAAAAAAAGAAAAAAACGTTGCTGAACACACACACAACCAACACACACACATGGGAAACACACATACACACTCGGATTCTCTGTACTGTGAACGAAAACCACCAAGAACATGCAAAATGACAACAACAACAGCTTGACAAGCATTAAAGAGTGTAAGATTAATCTAAAAATAAAAAAAAAACAAAACAAAAAACAAAAGGAATACAAAAATTCTTAAACTTCAATACTACAATTCAAATGTCCAGAGAAATACTGAAAATACAATACAGAATAATGGAGAGAATTGTGAGAACTTTTTAGAGTAGTCAATAAGTTGGGGAATCTACCAAATCAGATACAAAACGTAAACGAAAAACTCCAATTTCAACAAGGGACAAACTTTTGATCATACAATTGCCTAGTTATATTTATATATATATATATATATAGAAACATGTATAGTGTACACACACACACACACGTTTATACAAACTACCATAGAATGTGTGCAGCAGAAGGTGATGATTCCCAAAAAAAAGAAACAATGTCTTAAAGATTTTAGTTAGAGTCAGTATAGAAATGAGCTTATGTTTTATGTTTGAGACACAGACACACACACACGCACACCACACTCAAACAGACACACACACGAACACACTCAGACAGACACAAACACGGCATATCAAACCCAATGTCCAATTAATTTATGTACCTCTAGCTCAACTTAAGTTTGCTTATTACTTTTAATGTTAATTGTATTGATGAAGTCTAAACAAATACATGGTGTACGGGTCATAAAATAATAACGAAATAGAAAGGGAGAAATATTAAATACAATACAATATTGATAATAATAATAATACTAATAATTAACTAACAATATTCAATTTTATTTATCAAAACAAGCAGCTAACAAAGAAAAAAAAAACAAACACTTCACACATAATTCGTAAATATTTTGTTTATAGAGATTTAGTTTTGATTTTCATTACCGAAACCAATAACACAAAACGCAAAAGCGAAAGAGAGAAAGGAAAGAAAATACCATTAAATAATAAATATGATATGTACTTTATAAAGGACACAGTTCAAGTTAACATTATGCTGATTTGCTAAATAAATGAGTCGGCCAAATCGTTCGATATATAGAGCCTTCCCAGCGACTCTCATATACAATATATTTGTATGTATTACAATACAACAATACACTCTAAATATCGATATGATGTATATGTGTGTACGTTGTTCGTTTAGCCCCACCCGCCCCCCTTTTAAACAACTGTTAAACATCAAATTTAGTTGATAATTATTTTTGAATTTCTTTCGAATCTGCCAATCACACACAATGAAACAAGAAAGAAACAAAACAAACAAACAACACACACACACACTAAATACATAACATATACATACAATATATGTGAGCATTATAAAATACATAAAATTAAATTTTTTCGATAAACAATTACAAATTAGTTGTTAAAAAACGAAAGGCTAAACTGATGCAAACTCTGTTTATGTTTTTTCTAATAATTAAATATATATTTATAGTATATTGAACATGCCTGCAACAATATGTTTTGTAGAAATGTTTTAACACAAGGGATTAAATTTGTACGTTTATTTCAAAAACAAAATATATCAACAATTAACTCTAAGCACTGCAAAAAAACAACCACAACAACAACAACAATGTAAACAAAACAATGCAAACAATATGCGGGGTCTCTTTTTTAATTGTTTTAAGTTTTAGGAGAAATGTTACGCGTCGCCCGGGATTCTTTCAACATTTTACATATACATATACAAAATACCTTTAGAACTCAACAAGAAGTATCTTTATATGTGTATCTATCCCTATACATACTTATATATTAATTAATGTACTCTATAAGCTTCTGCAACATGTGCCGACAATTAATGTGTATCCTTGTATGTAAAACTGTAACTGGTTCCAAAATTCTTCAATAATTCGAGCAAAGTGTAGGGAAGTGTAGGAGAACTATTGATAAAGATGCCAATCCTCAGTTGGAACATGTGATGCAAAGAGAGACAGAGAGAGAAAAGGGAATAGAAACCGTGCAAGCATATATTACACTACCTTATGATGATGATGAAAATGCAATAAAAACTCACATCTACACACACACTCACACCTATCCACATGTACTTGTATTTCTCCTGTCAAAAAAACTAACAAGAACAACAACAAAATTTCATGGTTTCTTCAATGTCGTGCAGCTATAATACACAGAAAATATCTCTTATATATAAAAAACATATTATACATATTTATATAGTTCTAGAGAGGGAGTGAGATATCTAGTAGAGGAACGTTTGCTGACGAAAAAAATACTGTATCATTTTTGAAAAGTCCCAACTGAATGAAAAAAAAAAATAAAATACTTTTGCTCTGCTCAATCTCAAGTCAAGTCGAGGCCGCCAATAAACGACGACAAGTTTAGATTAAATGTTTTTCTATTCTAAAAAAAAAAAAAAAAAAAAAAACAAAAATAAAATAAAAACAGATAAAAGACCGGAAGCCAACTATAATAAGTGCTTCTCCAACTTCTATGTGTCGAAATTCACTTGAGCTTTAAACTAAAAAGGAAACGAAAGATTAGAAGACGAATACTTATATATGATTAACTGAACAATTATTACTTATAAATGTGCCGTTTATTGCAACTCAATGGAATAACAAACAAAAACAAAAGTAAGAAGTAAATAAATACTATTAAGTAAACACAAAGCAAACATGCATTACATACATTACAATATATAGATGTCTACAATAATATACAAGTACTCTATATACATATATATATACATTAATGTTCAGTTTGAATTCGAGAAAAGAAAAGAAACAAAAACAAGATTGCACAACTCTTCCTAAAGGAAATAAAATTATGCCACAATTAACAAACGAAACGATGAAAGTACGCGACGAAAATACACACACAAAAAAATCAAAGGACTAACTCCAAGCAATTATATACGATATATACTAGTATATATATACTATATATATATACACATACTTACTGATATATAGATGTATATGTGTGCGTAACTGTGTACTCTACTCTTCCAATTAGTTCCACGAAAAGAGAACCCTCCTCCCACAGCACACACATACACTCACACACACAGACACACACATACACAAACACTCCTCCCGAGCCCCTCCAACGTCGTAGTGTTCCAACAAACAAGACATATATATGTAAAACCTTAGCTGAAATTGGATTAGCAAAAATCTTGAAAGTACTCGTAAATCAAAGGTATCAAAAAGTATCGTCAGAAGCTTACAAATTATATACTTATATACTATATACGATATGATATGATATGATTAACGATTATGATAATTGATCAATTTCAAAAGCAAAAGCCCCTTACTTTAAACGTTTAAACCAAAATGCCGGGTAATTAATCAATAAAATCAATAATTATTAATTATTATTTAAGAAATATTAACAAAAAAGAAATAAAATTAAACAAAAACAAAACAAAATACATTAATCGTAAATATTGCGAAACGTAAGCAACGTAAAATATGGGAAATCTGTAACTTTGGTGATCTTTTTAAATGTTATTAGTAAAAACAAAAACAAAAAAAAACAAAAACGAATTCGTAAAAAAAAGAACTAAGTGAAAACAAGAAAAACAAAAAACAACCACAAATCAAAGAAGTTCTAAATGTGACTTAATATACGACGTAAACATTTTTCCACATCAGAAACAATTAATTTAATTCAATTGCAATCATTGAATTTTCAAAAGAAAACGAAAACGAAGAAAATGAAAAGGAAAATCAGCTGTCTAACAATTAATTATTAAGCGCTTCAAATACAAATAGTTTATATGTCTAACAAATAATTCGATTAAGTTACATTTTATACAAAACATTTCAACATTAGTTTGCAAAGTTTTTGCGGTTTTAAATTTTGTTATTAATTTTCCAAAAACAAAAATATGAAAAAAATACAACCAAAATTGACAATGGCAATTTATGATAAAAAAAAATAAAAAAAACGTAAGCCAAATAACATGATTCGATTGCATTGAGATAAGGAAACAAAATACATATACACCTATTTTCTGTTCAATAAAATATATTTAACTAAAATTCCTTTTGAAGTGCATCTGTTGGGTTTTAAAATATTTTGAATTTGTGCGCCAAATAGTTCCGTTTGGCAAAGTAAACCGTTCAGGGCTGTGCAAGTGTTAAATAGTACAAAAATACTAAATATGTAATCGATAGTTGAAAGATTCAACGTTAAACACTTCGTATTTTGCATATTTTGGTATTTTCTTATCGATAAGCCATTTCGATATGTTGTCAGCCCTGCGTCCGTCACTACGGTTGCTAGGCCTCTCAAAATACCAGAAAACAATTGGAAAAGCTAAAGACATTTCATTCACTTCGTCTCGATTTTACTGCAATTGCAAGATGACAAAGACAGCACTGATTATATTGGCACCTGGAGCCGAGGAAATGGAGTTCACCATTGCCGCGGACGTACTGCGTCGTGCTGGCGTAAGTTGGCAAATAAACTTAATGCCGGCTATTTTTAGATTTTGCAATTCCCAATTTTCCTCAACAGATAACAGTGACGGTGGCGGGTCTTAATGGCGTCGAGCCGGTAAAGTGTTCCCGTGACATTGTCATTGTGCCGGACAAGTCACTGGATCAGGCTGTCGGTGGCAATCAATACGATGCTGTCGTCCTGCCCGGTGGATTAGGTGGTTCCAATGCAATGGGAGAATCAAAGGCAGTGGGGGAATTACTGCGTACCCAGGAATCCTCGGGACGTATTATTGCTGCGATTTGTGCTGCTCCTACGGCATTGGCTAAACATGGTATTGCCACAGGCAAATCGGTTACTTCGTACCCGGCAATGAAGCCGCAATTGGTGGACAAATACAGGTTTGTTTTGATATCCTTCGATATGTATCGATATTTATAAATAATTTCCCTTGTCTTTTAAGCTATGTGGACGATAAGAATGTGGTGCAGGATGGCAATCTGATTACTAGTCGTGGACCCGGCACAGCCTACGAATTTGCTTTGAAGTTATCTGAGCAGTTGGTGGGGCTGGAGAAGGCACAGGAGGTGGCTAAGGGTTTGCTGCTGACCTTCAATTAAATATTATCTCACAAAATAAACATAGTTTAAACCGAATTGCATTATTCTAATTGCATTGCCCTTGAACGACCCTGTCTAATTGCCAATTTAAAATTTCCCTTCAATAAATACCAAACATTCAAAAACTAATGACGTCATGAGTGCACATCAGAAAAATACCAAGCACAATGCTGTGTGTAACCTTCGACTAGGCGTTACCATGAAAAAGAATGGACCTGTTTCACAAACCAGCAGTTACTCTCTCTTGCGCTCTCTCTCTCTGTCCAGAGTTATCGGCGGGGTTAAGAATATTTGAGTTTTGTGCTCAATCGATAGACGATATCAGTTTCAATTCGTAAGCCAACGCGGGAGGACGTGCGCGCTAGTGTTGCCGCTACTGGCCGTTACTCGTGTTGCTTAACGCTAGAATTAAATTTCGCTGAGAATTTTGGATTTTTGTGGTTTTCGGGCACGTGATAAAAATTGTTAAATAATTGTTATTGTGTCGTCGTTGCAACCTGGTACGCCCCGTATTTCTACATATGTGTATATTCGTGTATTTGCGTGCATTTATGTGTGTGCATGTGTGTGTGTGAGTGCAGGCTTGCGTGTATTATTGTATGTGTGGACGGCGACGCCGACGTTAATGTTTGTTGTTGCTGCTTTTCTTTTGGGTAAATTGCACAAGTGTAACGGTATCTATATCTAGAAGTGCATCAACCACAACAACAACAACAGTTACAATAACAAGAGCGGCAACCAGTCTATTGTAACAGTGTAAAGTGTGTGTAACCGAAGTTAAAGTTAAAGAGTAACACGAAAAAATTGTGCAGCCCATTCAAACTGCACGCGCAAAGCGCAACAACAACAACGAGTAACTGCAATAGCAACAATAGCAAATGTAGCAACAACAACAACGCTGACGATACGCTTGTTTAAATTGCCATAAATTATTTTATAATTTTTGTGTATGCAGTGTAACTGCACACACACACGCACACAAACACACATTACATGCACGCATACAAATGCAGTTAACTTTATAGTGAATTGTGAAAAAATTAACATAAGAATCGCAGGAAGAGCAGAAAAGAAAAGAAAAATCTCTTGCTCGAGAAAAGCCAAAACGAATGAAAAAAAAAACTAGTGGCAACAGCAGCAAAAACAACAACAACAACAAGAACAACAACTACGGCACCCTCCTTGTTCAGTCGCTCCTTGCTCTCTGCGCTCTCCTTCTGCCTGTCTTTCTCTCTCTCTATATCTTGCTCATTTGCCCATTGCTCTCTCGCTCTCTCGTATGTTGGCGGTGGTGGTGCGGCTGCTCCTTCTTATGAGTCAGCCTTACAGAGCAGCGCTGCTGGCGTCGACTGCGTCGGCGACCGCAACACGATTGAGGGCAATGTATGGGAAGCAAATACAACAACAACAACAACAACAAAAAGTAAACGAAACGAAAAACAACAAAACGTGTAAAAGAAATTGTGCAAAATTCAAAGCTGCGACGTGTTTGGGGCCTCCTCTTTCCCGTGACAATGACAAATGCAAGAAACAGCAGAAAAAGTGCATAAGCAGATCGGCAAACAGACGAACACACAGAGATGGACAAACAAACACACACATAGACAGAGACAGAGAAACACACAGACAGGCAAACACACAGACAGGCGGACATTTGAAGTAGGGCTGTGAAAAACATCTAAATATCAATATTCATTCATATTTGAATATCATTGATCAATTAATATCAATATGAATATGAATATGAATCAATAAAAAATAATATTAATAATAAATATATAAAAAATAAAATATTAAAATAATTTCCCTTTTGCTGTGGGAATTTCTGTTCGATAAACATATAAAAAAATATTCGAATTATCGTTATTATAATTATTTAAAATAAATGAATATATTATCGATACAATACTGAAAACATAAGAGAGAAAAAAGGCTGCAAAAACAAGAGGAAGAACAACAACGATATTTGTTCTAAGTTAAAAGTTAAAAGTTAAAAGTATTTGCGTGAGATGAGGAATTTGAAATTCTCAAATGTTTAACAGCCGCCGCCATTTGTTTGTTCCCTGTGTGTGTGTGTGTTAAATAAACAACTACATATAATTTGTTTATAAACTGTTATTTACCCCGCTCAGTGTATGCGTGTCTCTGCGCGTCACTGTGCCATAGTGTTCGTGAGTGTGTGTGTGAGTTAATGTAATTGTGTCAGTCGCATCAGCAGCCTCAACTCACTCAACCCTCGCTGCTGCGTCGCTGCCGATAAAGGCCGGTTGATATTAGCAGCGCTGCTGCTGCTGCGTTCTTCTTCTTGTTCATATCTTACGAAATTTCGCATTGTGATTCTAATTAGCAAGCACGTAGTGAGTTTAGTCTTGGAAAAATCGATATTACTGACGAATTTCGTTGTGTGTGACACAATTCACATGTTTTCCCCCACTCCTTCCTCCCCACTCAGTCCCTGCAAACCCTTCTTTATCACTCAATCGCACACACACACATCTATACGCATTACTCATTTTACGCACACATCGAGAGCCGCACAACCTGCTAGCGGCGTCAGCCCTGACACTGACCACAACAACATTTCAGGCAGACAGCAGCAGAAGCGACTGCAGGAGAGCGCACGTGATAGACAGAGAGAGAGTGAGAGTGTGTGCGTGCGTGAGAGCGCCGGGTGCAAGACTTCCGCTCTCTCGGCGTCGTTTTACCTTTTCCTTTTGCCGGTGCTCTGTTTACAATTTCGTTTGTGTTTTTTTTTTTTAGTTTTTAATTTTATTGCCGCTTCTCCTTGTTTTTCCTGTTCTTGTTCTTTTTAATAAACAACAAAGTTCAGTGGCTACTAAAAATGCACGCAACCAACAACCCCCAGACATAATTTCGTAGACCATTTGGCAGCCGGCCATGCTTACGTGTTGTTGTGGTACAGTGGTTGCTCGCCTATTGGCAACCAGGACAATTTCAATAATTAGAATTGGGAAGTTTCCTCTGGCAATGTGCATTAAATAAATAAAAAAATAAGAAGTAAAATTAATACTGCTATTCAACACAAATATTTCATAAATTATCAATTATTTTTTTTTAAATAAACGAAATTCAGAACATAAAGAAGCGTTCTATTAATCAAGCATTTACTGTACCCCGTCAGTTTTTTGCACTGTGCCATCTTTCTCCTCCTCCTCTTGCACTGCCTCTGTCTCTCTCTCTATTCTCTACTTCTCGCTTAACAACTTGTAACATCATCAAATTGATTTGCCGTCGTCTAGCCTAGAAAATGAACATGAGAAGGGTTTGCTGCCATTTGCCGTCGACTGTGTTGGCCTGGAAAATGCACTCGAGCGTTGACTGTAGCTGTTTTACTGCTTCTTTCGTAGTCTTCTTCTCTTTTTTCTCTTTCTACCTCTGCCTGTTTGCTGTCTGACAAGTTGTGCGTTTTTCCATGCACTTGGAACACAGTTCTGGCTAAAAAGTTGGGCCTGGGTGTGCCGTGAACTCGTGATGGTGCCTGAAGTTCAAGTGCTTGGCTCGTTTTGCATGCGATTTCAGGGCGTGCCATTGCGAGGTGTTGCTTTATTGGACACTGCCACCACCTCACCTCGTCCATCTACCCCGCGGTAGATTAGCTTAATTGAAACGTTAAGGCCCTCCTGATAGTTGAACCGCAACAATTGCAGATTAAAGAAAGTAAAACACACGTAGTAGTACAATGTAGTAGTAGTATAAATGCTACATTAACATACCCTAACCGAAAGTCAATCAACGATATCTGATCGATAGACTCTGATCGATAGACTCATGTTGAAATTATCTTCTTCGCATTTGTGATAAGCGAAGAGAACACGGAGAAAACACAACCGAGAACAACTTCGATTTCCAGTTTCCAAAGAATTGAAAATAATTTCAATAACTTCGACTTCAACGAAAAAATGTTGGCTAATTAAAGAGCGGGGCAACGCCTACGTAGTATAAGCCCAAGCCTCTGTGAAAGGAAAGCCCCAATTAGCTGCCTCCACCCCTCGTAAACAGCATGGAAAATAAAGAGTTTCAAGCCACTTAACCATTTAACAATTAGCGGCGAGACAGATGGGATGGATGGAAAGATGAAAAGAATGTTGACGGAATGATGGAGGTTAGCAAGCACTTTGAAGAGCAACCGATCTCAGTTGGTGAGATCTCTAAAGATTGGTTAGGTGTGCAGATGAATTGTATTTAAATGTATTTCTTTAAGAAGTTAAACTTATTTGATCATGGTCTATTATAATTAAAGACAGGAAAACCATAAGAGAAAATACAGATATGGTATAAATATTAGGGAAATAATAGAGCTGGATATCCTAACCACTAGACAATATGGGAAACTAAAATAAGATACCGTACAAAATGACGTGTTTCTTCTACTACGAAAGTTAAAAGGTGACCATCTGTTTGAACCCTCCTAGTTTCATAATTAGTTGACGAAGAAGAATTCAACTCGGTTTGCCCTTCGCAATGATGTCTCAGCGTTACGAATGGAATTTGAAATGTGTTTTATAATTTCTAATTGAGCTCGTTTTCGACGCGATATGCAAATGCCACTCTAATTGGCGACCCAGAGCTGTCCGATAACTCACCCACTTGGCCCCGCAGGCACCCGCTATGACATAATCATCTAATTCAACCTGGCGGCTGTTAACTGAACGATATAATGATCTAATGGAGTCGTTAACTCATACACACAATCAATGCAGTATGGGGAGCAGTATGAAATATGAAAAGTGATTTCATTGGAGACGTCTAGTTTATCGATCAAGATTAATGTTGAATTCTCTCTAGAGACAATTACAAAATGTGTACAGTGTACGGTGTGCTCTGGGTGGGTTCCCATGGCCCGATTTCCATTGCCCCCGTCGCCTTGCCCATTCTGAAATATCGTTTCATAGTTTTATTACATTTTTTGTGCCTCTTTATTTTTGCCTAAGCGATGACGTTGTCAAACTGGTTGCGCTCGTGTGTGCGCTTTTATCAGCGTTTATTGTTTTGTTGTGGGGTTTTGTGACTGTTATTGTCCGTTCAAATGTCGCTTAATTGACTTTGTTGTTTTGCCTCTGTCTCGCATATTCTTTGCTCTCCCTTCCTTCCCTTTGTCATCTGGGAACCCCGAAGCGGGAATGCTGATCTAAGCTCAGCTTTACAGTCCCGCCCTTTCCGAGAGGGAGAGTGAGTATCCACTTTGGTTGGCTGAAAGTGCTGTCTCCTTTTCAGAGTCTGCGGTGTCTTCAAGTGCTCTTTTTAATGGGCTCTTCTCCGTGCAGAAGACGCGACAAAGATTTAAGTTATAAACGAAGCTCGTAGGAATATTTTGAGAAGTTTACTGGGAAGGTTTGCTGAGTGGTTTTAGTGCCTCAATTGCGGTTTACTAATAAAACTAAACGATTCTTTAGGAATATCTAAACTGTATAGCTAATGCCCATAAAGTTGCCATAAAGTTACAAATGTATTTATAGTTCTTACCTTCTCATGTTTCCTGATAAAATCAACGTCGAATTTTATATTCGTTTCTTGCAAATTTATATTTAGTTCGGCAAGTTTTCCTTTTTTTCCTTTTTGAAATTCGCTTTTTCTGCAATATATAGAGTTCAGTTTCCCTCCACGAACGTGCAAATATTATTTATAGCTCATCTCTTTTTGGAATCGGTTCTTTTTACGTCTGCGCTGGTTCTGAACTTGTCACAGAGGATCGTTCGTTGAGATTGCCTAAAGAAACTTGAGCATCATCTCAAGACTTATCAGCAGTGCTGGCGGTTCCCCGAAATTCCTGTATGAAAAGTAATTGCGAGAAAACATGAAATTCTGCTAAGGGGAAACTATTTTATTTTTATGTTCGATTTTAATGATCTTTTTCGGTATTCTGCACATTATTTATGCCATTATTCTCTGACGTCACTAGTTGAAAGCACTTTGCAATCAAATTTGGGTGTTAGAAAAAAGAGAAGAAATAATTTCTGATTCATTTTGGAAATATTAATTGGCTGCACTGTTTATTAGCTCGGTTTTTACGTCTCTCACTTTCATTAGCAGCTTTTTGTTATTATCTCTACACGTATTTTCCTTGAGAATTCTTTCGCACCTGATGCAATTCTCTCGTTTTACCTTACATGCAACCTGTAATCGACCCTTAATCTTAATTATAGTACTTAGTTTCTTACGCTATCGCAGCAGCTGCTGTCAGCCCAGCCCTGTGGGGCTGTCATCTGTCTCTCTTTCCCTTTTGCTCGTCTCGTCTCATCTGTCGTCATCGCGCAGCTGGAGGGCAGCAACAGCGAATCAGTTGATTGCCTTCTCTTTCTATTTTTAATTTGCAAGTTAAATGCGAATCAAGTCAAATACCCTGTGATTGCCTTTGTTGTTGTTGTTTCTTCAATGAATTAATTAAAAGTTTATGTTGAATTTAGAGCTTCTGTCTTGGGCAATTTGTAGACCAGGCGGGAAGTCATCGTAAATCAGCAGTGAAATGACAATTAGATCACCAGCAGAGAGCTCAGAATCTACCTCTCTATCTCCCTCTCTTTCTCTACCTCTCTCTCTCTTTCCTTCTTCCTCTCTCTCTCTTGTTCTTGCTGTTAGCTAACAGCTCTGAAAGGTACAAAAGTTAAGGCCGTCTGCAGCGCTTGAGTTCTTTTCATTTCTTTTTTTCTAACTGTACAAGTTATCAGTCAACTATTAAATTCATGACTCGCTTATCTGTTGATAACGCACACACTCACACACATACAAATACTTACTACAAACAAGCAGCACATGTTGAAATAGTTTTTTTTAGGGGACTTTTATTACGATAAGTTTACGTTGATTTTGACAGGGCTCTCTGACAGTGATGGGGCAACGCCAAGTTGCAGTGTCAATGGCTGTCAAGCTGCGCTACAGTTTGACAGCCACTTCAGAGCACGAGGAGACTGTCAGCCGTGATTCGTTGTTGTTGATGTTACTGATAAACGCATAATCTTAAGCTTGCCACTCACGTCTGCCTAGCGGGCACCCACTTCCCCCTCCCCCTTCCCTTTTTCATGACCATTTTGGAGCTTTATGTACAGTTAGAGTACTATTTGTTTGGCATTGTGCACACATACATAAAATGATTAAAAGTCATAAAAAAAACGCGAGCGGCAAAAACAAAACGCGTCACAAAAGTTCCCACACACATACACACACGCATACAGAGGCACCTGCACAGCGTGTGTGCTAAAAGACATTCAATAATAATACAATTTAGCAGCAATAATTGGCCATTGAGCCGCCTGGGCAAGCCGATAACGAACAAAGGAAAGAGCAAGAGACAGAGAAAGATAGAGAGAGAGGGAGCTTTGGCAAAGTAACGGCAAGCAAAACGTAAAACGTTTCTTATTCACGTTGCTTTTTGTCATTTTCCTTTTTGGTTCAAGTTTTGCTGCAGTCAGCGTCGCTGTCGGCGTCGCAGTCATTGTTTTTACATGTTCTCTTGCACTTTGCACGCTGCTTCGCGTCATCTATTTCCGGTATTGCCTAGTCATGCGCCTGCGCAAATGCGCTCTCTCGATAAAAAAAACCGGTCTCGCAACTGTTTCGCGCTCTCTTGCTGTCCCTCTCTCTCTCTGTCTGGCTCTCTTGTACTGCTGTGGCTCTCTCGACTCTGTTGACATTCTGCTGCACTCGCACTCACATATACAGTCAGATACTCAGACACACACACGTGCGTTTATCAGTAATTGTAGTTTCCGTTGTTTGTTCGAATTTCATTGATTGATTGCGGCGACCGTTTTTCGACATCGAAACAAACCAACTGCATGTGGTTTTTATTTGCTCTCTCTCTCCCTCTCTCTCTCACTATGAGTATTCTTATCCACGGCACAGTAGCTCTAAAACTGTCAAGTACTGTTGTTATCGCCTTTCCGCTTCTGCTGTTTCTATTTCTTTTGTTTGTTGTTGTTCTTGTTTCTCTGTCTTGCCTTCAATCAAAGCTAGCGGCATTGACCCACTGACAAGCAACAACAACCACGTAATTGTACCGCGTGATAACGATTTGTCGTTGTTGTTGTTGTCAAGTGAATTTGCGGCGCCGCCCGAAAGTATGCAGCACATTTGTAGTGCACAATTTGAGCCGCTTAAAAATTTGTTATAAATTATTTATTTATTTTCCTTCTTTATTTATTTTCTTTCTTCTTGCAGCAAAGTATTATAAATGGATCGTTAAATATGCTAGCTAAATTTTAGTACAATTTAAACATAAGTAAGGATAATCAAAGCAAGCAGCAGCGGAGGCTACAAAAAGGAGAAGAAGAAGTAGAAGAAGAGGGGAAAACACAAGCTGCAACAGAAGAAATTGGCACAACTATTTCGTCCACATTGATAAGCATTTGCAAAGACGGCGTCCCCGCGCAATTACGTACGTTCTCGCTCCACACCGCAATCGCCACATTCGCCGCAATTGTTGGCGGTAGTCGGTCGGGGAGGAGGAGGAGCAGGACCAGGCGCAGGGTTAGTGCTGGAGGAGACACGTCACACGAGAGGAACAACAGCAACAACATCGGCCTCGTGCCCCCTGCTACAGCCACGGCATCATCAATCGGAGCAGCAATTGAACAAGCGACGCTGCATCTATGCATCAACGGGGAGTGCTGCCAACATTATGATGGATCGCGAATCCCTTAGCGAATGGGCTAAGGACAAGCCGCTCAGCATACTCCAGCTGGATCCGGCCGATCGTGCCGTACTGCGTATAGCAGGTGAGTTTGCAGTAGATCATGTAAATTATTTAGTGCGATATATGATCTAAACGGGGCTGATAATATCAGGAGAAATACGGTTACATTTGGCATCTATGGATTGTTTAGAATACACAAAGAGGAATCAGATCTCAGACACTTATGTGAATCGACTTGATTCCCAACTTATTTTATTTATTTATTTATATATTCATTTATTCACTTATTTATTCACTTATTTAAAGACAACTATGGTCAGTCGATTGTTTAAAAAGTAAAAACAAATAATAAAACTACTTGTTTCTATGTTTTGAATTGAATATATAAAAATAAGAGTTAATTAAAGGTAAAATAGGTCAAAAAGAATTTAATTACAATTTATTGGATTCAAAATGTGGTAAAAAAGAAAAATACGTAGGTTATATTATTAGAAAATCTTAAATTCATTATCATTTAGTATAATGAAATTAAAACAAAAATAAAACCAGAAACATTTATATTGAATAACATAATGGAAAAGGTATCGAAGGTATCGTTTTTAACCTCAATAAGTAACCTATTAAGATGAAGCCCTTTCTGAATAACTTATTGATTTCCTTATTATCAATTTTTGTTCCTTTTTAAAGACACTTTTGCCCAGAAATTTGACTATATCAGTCGATTAACTAAGTTAACGAACTTTTTAAATGCTGATGAATTTCTTATCATTATGATATGATTTGTTATACTAGTTAGCTTTGATCATTCCCAAATGAATTCTGACTAAACTAACATTAATAAAAGTTTGTTTAATCAGATTAGCAAACCCTTAGCTCCCTGGGGATGCACAAAATGGTATACTATATAGCCTATATAGTGTTTCTTGACTGCTCTCCACATTTAAATATAGCAAGCAAATCAAACTCTTTATTATCACTGAAATTTCCCTCTTTCAACGTATGCAAATAACCTGTAAATGCTCTTTAAATAGACCATATTGTATCTTAATACTCGCGCTGCTGTGCCAATTCGTTGGCCAAATATTTGCCCAGCCCACACACACACACACACACACACACATACATAGACAGGCGGGCTAAATCGCGGCTCATGCGGTTCAATGCACCTGGCCGAGAGTGTGCGGGAAGTGCCTGTCAAACTGTGCTGCAGTTGCTGCAGCCGGCAACTTATCGCCATTCCACATTACGCATAGTCAATACGTTTTGCCTCCTCTCCTCTGTTCAACTGTTCCCCTCTCTTTGTCTCTCTCTCACTCAAATGGCGCTCCCAATCCGCGCTCTCATGCAAGTCTCGCATATTATGCGCTAATTCCACACCTAACGGTGCAGCCTCCGCCTGTCGCTTTTATTCTATTTCTGTGCCGCCAACGGAGTCGCAGCTACGCAGCCCACAGTAGTCGCTAAGGCCCGCTGTCCCCATCCTGCCTCTCTTCCTCTCTCTCTCTCTGTCTCTCCTCTTTTTCCTCCCCTTTTTGCCGTTTTGTTGTTCTTTTTTGCAATTGCAACACAAAAATTGAAATTTATGTCGCAGTCATTTGGCGCTGCTGTTGCTGCCTCCGTTGACTGCGTTGTGGGCTAACAGTACTGACAATTTAGCTGTTTTCTGGCTGAATTTAATTGCTTGCAGAGAGCGGGAATTCGGGTTCAATTTTCTGAATTACCAATTAATGAACAATTCAGTTTCTATCTATAAAACTTCTTAGAGAGTTAAATATATTTTTCTGTCTTTACTATTCAATTTAAAATTCATTTTCAATCGATACATGTAAATAAATAAATTAATTAAAAGTTATTAGAGAGTTTAATATTGTAAGCAAATGTTTCTGTTTAGATTTCAGTATTAAATTGTTTAATTTATGCAATTTACAGTTCACTTTGTACCTTTAGCTTCTTTTACAATATTTGGCCTCAATTTCCTAGCTAGATTTCCTCCCAAATATTTGGCTGCATTCCCAAAAAAAGGGTTTCCTTTTTTCAGCACATTCTTCTTCTTTTTAATGGCCAAAGTTGGCAGCACTGCCTTTGGGGGCATTGTGCGGTAACAAAAAAAGAGAGTAAGAGAGGGAGAGGCAGAAAGAAATGAGGGGAGAGCGAAGAAGAGAGACAGATATGCATATATTGAGCAGTCTATTGACTGCACTGCTGCAATTGCTGTTAAGTTATTTTGCAGGCAGTCGAAGGAAAATGTGCCTGTAGTTTTCTTTAGGTTTTCCATGTGCTGCATGGCAGAAAAAAAGAAGCTGAATGAAAGACATAGATTGACAGCGGGAATAACTGTAAAGATATACTGAAATGCACTTAAAACTCGGCAGAAGAAGAACTCAAGAACTTATTGAATTTAATCCCAAGAAAACTTTTGAATTGAGTTTGACTATAAATTCAGCTTGAGTTAAAGTTGTATAAATTTAACAATATATTATTGCTTAGCTTTTACCAATAGATCTCTGCATTGAATATATATCAGCACAATACTTTATAATGCATGGATTTCCTAACCCGTTACAGTTATCTTCTTTAATCCATCTACGACCTTGATGACAAAGAAATAAATAAAATAAAATTACTCTTATTTTCTACACTTCACTTTTACACTTTCCATAACACCCACATAAAGAGGTACATAAGCCACGCCCACCGTTTGTAATTATATTCAATTGCAAATGAATTGCAATGAAACAAGACTTGAGACAAGACAACAACAACAAGAAAACAACAAACTACTGCAAACGAAACAGAAAACCAGCTACAGCTTGATTCACAAAGTTAAACTAGCGGGAAGGCAGCTAGCCAGGGAAGGGGGAGGGGTGTAACTCCCACTAGCGGCGGCTTCGACCAGCAGCTGTGGCATTGCGTAGGCCTTGCATAGAGTGAACTGATTTGTGCGATTCGTGGAGCGATCCAACTTGATTTTGCATGCGAAAATATTCAACTTTTCATGTTGCAAACTTTGTTCAGCCTTTTTTCAGCTTTTCAAGCTTTTTTTCCTGCATTTTGCCGAGTTTTAATTAGCCCTGAGCCAGTTTGCCCACAGACACAAACACACCTAACATACGAGTATAAACACACTCCCAACACACACATAAACACTCCTAACACACACGCACACCTACTTGTTGGTGTAACGGAAAACTTGGCTACGTTTTGTTTGCCAATTTGGCTTTAAAGAGCTGAAACTATTCTGCGTAGCGCCGTCGACGCTCGTGAGTCGATTCGCAGGCAGCTAATGAAGCCGAACGCCCCCACAAACACACACGCACACACAGACATACACAACTTGCAGCACAACTCCCCTTCTCTGTCTCACTCTCTCTCTGTATCTCACTCTTTCATTTCCCTGTGCGTGTTCTCTGGCGTTTGATAATAATTTGATCAAACAAATTTAAAGCGATTTTGCGATTTTTTCTTATGCCTATTTATAACACGCAGATCTCCTTCTTTCTCTATCCTAGTCTGTCTCTCTCACTCTCTCTGTCTGTCATTTCTTCTTTTGTTTATTTGTGCAACGCCTGCGCGACGTTTTCCAATTTTGGTTACATCAAAAAATTTATATATTTTTCGGCATTTTGCAACTCTTCATTCAAGTTTTGTTTTTGGCGTTGTCTCGTCAGCTGCGTGGGTTGCATTTCTGAAACCATTTGAGGGCTGGAAAGACACTGAGTTACGATATACCCTAACATATAGTCTTTGGTATAACCTTTTTGATCATTTTCAATGGTCGAAGGATTTTGAAAATAGAAACCTAAGCAATAAAGATTCTCCATTTTCATATTTAAAAAAAAAAATTATTTTTAGATTATTTTAAAAGAAATATAAATGTAATTTAGAGAGGATTCCATTTATTTTCCAGTTTCACAACCATTGTAATTTTAAATTTTACAGTTTTCTATTATTATTAAAGAAATATTAATGTTACTATGAGAACCTTCCATTTTTTATCCTCAAAGTTTCCATTTTAAATATTTAAAGTTTTCATTTTTAAAGCTAAACAAATTACAAATTTTAAATTCAGAGAATTCTCTTAAGTTTTCAGTTTCAGAGTTATGAAAGTTCAAAATTCTACTGTTTTCCATTATTAAAAAAAAATATTAATGTAACCTCCACAAGTTTCGATTTTATAATCCTAAAAGGTTCTAATTTTCACGCTTAGCAAATTAATTTTAATTTTAATTAATTTAATTTCATATTTTCATATTTTTTCTTTTTTTTCCATTTTTAACATAGATAAGCAAATATTTCACTTAGAAAAATTCAGTTAATTTCAATTAAAACCAAGTTAATTCTCTAACAGACTAACAGACTTTATTATAAAAATTCGATAAAAAAAAAACCGTCGGAACTGTGCAGAAAGTGTATTCAAACTTCGTTACCTTCCCTTCCTCTGCCTTTTCGTTACGCTTTGCTCAAACAAATTGACCATTTTTGGAGCTGTGATCTCTAGCTTGAAAACAGTTAGGCATAAGCTTTTATTTTTAGCAGCTGTGCATCACTGCTGGGCCGGCCGGCAGTTATCGATAGACATGGCGATAGACATGGCTCGGCTCTGGTTGTCAGTTGCTGAGTGGCAGGCCCAACCCCCTCCGTCAATGAAATTAGCATATTTCATTAATAAATTTCATGACTTTCCCCCGCAGTGGGTGGAGGAATAAGAGGAGGGGGAGAAGGGCTAAGCAGGCGATCAAACGATCAATCGATCGATCGATCGATCGATCGCTCGATTGTAACTAGTTAGTTACGTATGCGGCTCACAGTCGCATCGTGTGCACTGCTTTAATGCCTAATTGCCCTGGCAACAGTTGGACGCGACCGGAAGCTAGAGTTTTGCGCCAGCCAGAGTAGTCGCGTAGGGTTGCTGCATGTTTTTTGCCTTATATTTTCGGCATTTTAGCTTTTGTTTTGTATCTTTGAGATGCGATAGAAGGCAGTAACTGCTGCTGCCGGGTACATAACACGATGTTGTTAATTGAAAACTGATAAAACTTGCTTCCAGTGCCACCCATTGCCATCAACCTCCGCCCACACACACCCCTTCTTACCCCCCTTTGTTCTCTTTGAGTGTGTTCTTGCACTTGGTAGTTGCTTCTGTTTATGAGGGGCACGTAGTTTGTTGTTGCCTTCTCTGCTTTTTATCTGTTCTTTCCCGATTCCGTTTTTTCGTATTCGTTTTTTAATTGTCATTATGTATGCGTGTCGAGCGACCATATCGCGGGGCGTATTGTCAAATGTGTGTGTCTGTATGTGAGTGTTGATATCTCTAATTAGTTTTCAATTCAATTTGCATTCGCCACGAAGTGTTACTGGTTTTTTTTTCGAGAATTAAGACAATTTGAGGTACTTTAAAAAAAGTTTAATGTGAATCTAACGACTTAGTCGAACAACTCTATAAATCGCTCGATCTAATGATCTTAACACAAGCATGTTGAGTGTTTTTATGATCAATGAGTTATGTTCGAACTGAAGGTCGAGACTTCCAGTTCCAGTTGATTTCCATCTACATACAATCGTGGGCACATGTATGCATCTTCCCCGCTATCTATCGTTCCTTTTTGCGGGTTTTTTTTATCTATCTCCCTTCGAAGGTCTGCGCATCAGTTGCGCTGTGACTCATTTAGATAAGCGTTTAGCATTGTGTCAATTTGTCAACTTCCCAAAAAAAAAAAAAAAAAAAAAAAAAAAAAAGCCGAAACTTGAAATGCGACACTGAAATTTCTCAAGCTTTGCATTGGGATTTCTAGCTGAAGTTGTTTATAAATGTGTCGATCAAAAGCATTTGCCGCCTTTGTAGAATATAAATAAGAGGAGGGGAGGGGAGGCAAGTAAGTTTAGAGTTGCAAGTGAGTTGTGGAGCAATAGATACCCTGGAAGTTTGGGAGTAAAGAGAATTATAATTTATAATTAATTAATTGAGTGTAATATGCAATTTTATAGATATATAAATATCATGGCTATATCTCTCTAAAGGCTTTACCAATTATGAAGAAATTTGTTGTGTATATTAAAGTAGATTCAAAAATGGTTTATATGTATAGATCAAATCTTCTAGCCTCATGATTCAGTAGAAATCTAAGAATTACTGCAAGCCAATTAAAAAAATATTCTAGAGATTTCTGGCAAATATAATCAAACCCTCTAAAACTGTCTCAACAAGTTGAGTCAGCATATGAATCAAATATAGTCTTAATCTTTTCTTCTCAAAATCTACAATTCTTTATTTTATATATTTCTTTCTCTTCTCCATGCTACCCCTTACCGCTCAACCTGTGCTTGGCAGCACAAAATAAATACCAAAAAATTATATAGAAATTCAAACAAATTCAAACAAATTATACGTTGATATTTAATTACGCTACTAATTGACATTGTGATGGAGCAGCAAACGATATATACACATTTTATTATGGCGAGGTCATAAGTGGAGTCTTCCCCCACCTTCCACATACTCCTTCCCTGCTGTATCTGTGTCTACTCGAGCAGATGTTGTGCATTCATTCATTGAGGCTGTCCAAGTGTCACAGTTAATAAAACACATATCACCTAGCACAAGTGTTTTATTGTTATTGTCGTTGTTGCTCTTGTTGTTGTTGGACTCCGCCCACCAACTTCAGTGAGGCACAGAAAGCGAAGAATTGCAATGAGATCAGCACAGCGTGTTGGTCACCATGATCAATTCCTTGAAAAAACAAAAAACAAAAACTGCAACAATCGAGTCGATTATCATATCATTTTTTCGAGTTTTGTTTCGATTATTTATGGCCTGTTATACATTTCACAGTTGTGCGGGCTGAGTGTGCGTCTGTCTGTGTACGGTGGTGTGTGTGTGCGTGTGTGGGAGGTTGTTGTCCATGACGTCACTGCTAAAAAACTGGCTTGCAAAACAAGTTGGCCTTTCGTCAGCGTAGCCAACAACAATCGCGCAAATCATTTAAATGACATTACACGCAAATGAAACGTAAACAATTCGCTTTGTCATGCCATGATTGAAGGAACATGACAGAGAGATACCCTGTAATAATGCAATTTAAATTAGTTAAGTATGTTTTGAAGGTTAGGAAAGAGAAATATGATAAGTCGTGCAAAGAAAAGAGTGAAGAAAGGGTTAAATTAAGTTGAATACATTCATATTTTAGACTTTTTTCAAATAGGTCACACAGTGATAGGTCACAGTTAAGCCTCCTTAACAAGGTTAGCTACTTCCTTACTTGGAATAAACCTTTCCTTTTTAGAGTTCTAAGTATCTTGAAGGTCTGTTCTGTTGCAGGTAAATTCCTTCAGGAGTTTCCTCCATAAAATATATAAATAGGAAAACTTGCAAATAATTGTAAATAGGTTCTTAAATATAATTTAATTTATCACGGAATATTTTTAAGGTTATAAGGATCTACAGAGCTAGTTACCCCAATAAAATTTAATAGTTTCATGCACAAAAACTTTTTTAAATTAAACCTACTTTAAGCTCTCAAATTGTTCTACGCCCCGACTCGAGTCCTTGTCTACCTCTTAAAGTGAAGAAAATAAAATATAAAATTGGATACATTCGTACTAAAAACCTTTTTCAAATTGATCATAGTTAAGCCTCCATAACAAGTTGATCTACTTTCCTATTAGACCTTTTCTTCTTTGAATTCTAAGTAACTTAAAGGTCTTTCCGTTGCTAGTACAATAAATTCTCTCAAGAGTTTTCTTAACAAGACGAAAATAAAAATTAGCAAAAAGATTATGAATAGGTTCTTAAATATAATTAAACTTATCATTAAACTTTTAAACTTTATAAGAATCTACAGAGCTAATAACTCTTAAAAAAGTTGGATCTTTTCATGCACAAAATCTTTTTAAATTTAAACCTAATTTAAGCGCTCAAATTGAGCTACTCCCCGAGTCGAGTCCTTGTCTACCTCTTTGCAAGGTGCTCGAAACGTTGCGACGCAACGCCTACAACAGAAAACCTGTCTGCGAATGTGAGTACCCTCATTCCAGTCGCAATACTTGTTGTATTCGTAGTATGTGACCAGCTGTGGGCTCTGGAGTCACAGTCGGGGTCGGGGTCTGTCACTGGGTCACTTAGTCGGCGGGGGCCCTTGTCATTGGCCAAGCGAGACAGAAACTACACGAAAATTCCATTGTTTCTGCGGAACTTTTGTTTACAAAGAGTCTTTACATTTGTTTCTTCTTGTGCAAAAAAATGTTAGTTTTCTGTTGTGATTCCCAGGGCATTGATTCATGAGACACACTCGCGCACTCACTCGGATATTCACTTTAGTCTGCCACATTGACATATTTTTGCGCATTTCAGTATTGTTTCAGGCAGAGAGAGATAGAAAGAGAGAGGGAGAATAACGATAACAACATCTCCAGTTATAATAAGCACATGACGCAGCAAGTGAATAAAAATATGAACGAGTGTCTGAGCGAATAACTGATGTGCTGCCCTGCCTGATAGTCATATTCGTATTTGCTTTTCGGTTGACGCCCTGTGCCAGGTATCATTACGGAAAAGCCGATAGAGACTCAGACTCAGTCTGAGTTTGGACTTGGGCTTGTGACTTCGACTTCCACTTCGACTACGACTACGACTATGAGTACGGTCTGAGTCTGAGTTTGAGTTTGAGTCTGTCTGTGGGTCTGAGTCGCTGTCTGGTTTGTCATGAGACGGATGTGGATGTGACAGGCGGAATTCTTGAGGTTTGGGCGTATGGCGTGGGCTGTTTGTAATAGGTTGGACGATTGGGTCTTTGATTTTTTCTTGCTTAGGTTAATTAGCCTGCACTCATGAGTGTTTTACAGTGCAAATATAAGATTGTTGGGGATAAAATATAGTGTAAGCTGTTTAAAAGTGTATAAAAGATTTTCTGAATGAATTTATTGGTATATACATTTATTCATGAGTGTATTCATGGGTGTATTCATGGGTGTATTCATGAGTGTATTCATGTATTTACAAGTCTTTTCAAAAAGTTAAATCATATTTTCACAGTGTGTTAATGGATGTATTCATGCGTGCATTCATGACTCTATTCATACATTTACAAGTCTATTCACAAATGTAATACATATTTTAAAAGTGTTTTCGTGGGTGTATTCATTAGTGTTATCAGAAATTTAATACATATTATTAAGAGTGTATTCATGAGTTATTCAGGGATGTATTCATGAATGTATTCACATCTAATCATACAATTACAAGTCTATTAAAAAAACTAACACATATTTAAAGAGTTTATTCATGGGCGTATTCACGAATGCATGCAAGGGAATAATCTTGATTTTCATTGATTCATTCATGTTTGAATTCGGAGCTGTATTCAAAAATGCAAATGTAAACTTGCATTCAATTTAACATATTATATATGTATGTATGTATAATAAAGGTAACATTAGTTGTATTTAGTCAAATTCATGAGTGCATTCGTGACAGTTATACAGCATTATTAGTAAACTCTCTATCACATACACGAATGTATTCATAATTACATTCATAAAAGTAAAACTATAGTTACACAGAAATGTGACAAGACTTTGCTCATCAAGCTTTCAATAGAATTCGATTCATTCACAATTGAGAAATGCATCCGTCCACTTTTATTCAAACAAAGAACTTTAAACATTAAGCAATCATTAGAAATAATATATTACAAGTATTTTCTAGTATTACAAAATTCAAGATCTATTGATAGCTTAAAATATGTGAATACTAAATGAATAGTTGGATATTTCTAATACTCTGATTCTTAATATTTTTGCAAGACCTCAGTGACTATTTTTAAGCTGCCACTCAAAGGTATCAAAGGTTATCCTTGAGTACTGCGAGTGTATTCATGTAGAATAAGTACTTGATATGATTTATAAATCATTTATAACGTTGTTGTCCTGACCTTCCTTGCTTATGAGTGTGTGTGGAGCAGGTGTGAGTAGGGGGTACTCATATGTATATCGATCGATGTTAATCCGCAACTTTGAATAATTCACTTGCCCGAACTGGCTAACTGTGTGTGGGTTTCGCCTCCTCCCTCAACCTGCCTTGGCCCAGTCTGTCACTCTCGCTCTCTCTTTCCCACTCTGTCTGTCTGTCCATGGCGTGTCTGAAGGCAATTCTGGCGCCAGAGGGCGCTCATAAGGCAATCAGTGCTGGCAATTAAATGCGGCCAATTGGAAATCGGCTCAACGATTTGCGACTGGGTAATTACTTATTAAAATTGAAATTTGCGTAAGCGCGCGCTAAGCTGGTTTAAACTCCCACACGCACAAATACACTCACATGAATACACTCACTCGCACACACACAGGCAGACAGACACTGGCACTCAATTAAGTGCAATCTGAATATCGCACTTGTATCGATTGAGGCCGGGGGCCACTCGAGGCGCGCTGCACAAGTGGGCTGCCCCGAGTGAGAGAGATAGAGAGAGAGAGAGTGCGAGAGGGAGTGTTGTAGGTAGCGGCAGAGGGCATTTTATCTAGATACCAGAATCGCTCGACTGAGACACGGCATGCAAATGAATGAAAGGCAAAGCTAAGAAATACACATACAAACACTCACACAGAAACACTCACATACACACTCACACTCACGCCCAGTTTGATATGCCGCTTTAAGTCAAGCTTAGGCTCCTACTCATTTGCACTCGTATTTGGAGTGCGCCGCGGCTTAGTCACGACTCTCAAGGCTGCGACTGAGTCATTCATCAATTCGGCAATTGGTTGCCAACAAATATCGTACATTTTCGGCGTCATTTACATTGCATTTCCGTTAATTAGAACACAGCTGTTACGCTCTCTCTCCTTCTCGCTCTCTTACTCCTTCTCTCATTGAACTCAACTTTCCATTTTTATCTTGCACTCAATTGCACATGTGTGACAATTGTGAGCTGCTCTGCCGCTGTCGCTGTCGCTGCCCTCTGCTGCTGCAGTCAGTCAAGTGCTTTACGCACACGCAATGCTCGCACAGCTGTTTTTCGCTGTCCGCCCACTTTGCCGCTCTCTTCAGCTTGCATGCTGCGGCGCTCTCTCAAGCCTCTCTCTCTCCCAAAGTGCCTGGCTCTCGTGTTCATTGAGCGCGAGTGCACTCTCTGCGCTCTCTTCCACTCTTGCTCTCTCTTCATGTGCGTCTCTCTCTGTTGATGACTTGTTAATCTTTGCGCATTTTCTACATTTTTATGGATTCTTGCACTATTTTTACACATCATATTTTGTAGTTGTTCTTGTTGTTAGTTCTATTATTGTTAGTGTTGTTCTTGGTGCTGTTGTTGCCTTTGTTGTTGTTGTTTTAGGTGCTTATGTTTATGGGTTGTGGTTCTTTCTTTCTTTTTTTTTGGTCAGCAAATCTTGTGGCGTTCCAGTTACTGCACTCTTCTTTATCTGCTTCCTCTTCTCATCTCTTCCTCTGCCCTTTCTAACAAATTGTTTACATTCGCCAAGTAGATTTCGTTTCTATTTTTGTGCAATAAGGAAATGCGAGCGCACTGCGAGGGCTGCAGACTTTGGCCATTTTCAAGCCAAATTAGGGCTTTTTGTTTTTTATTAACGGCCATGACCATTAGCGGTTTATTTAATACATATTTCTTTTTCGGTTTTTCTTCTTCTCTTCCTTTTGTTGAGAAATAAGAAATAAGCGCTTTAAGCGGCTTCCTCTCTCGCCCGCAGTCGCCGCAATTAAAGACCCGCATGGCGAATTTCTTGACCAAATATGTGGCAGTTTTTTTTCTTCTTTTTGTTTTGTTACTACTTCTTTGAGTGAGTGAGTAACTGAATGAGTGAGTGAGTTTCTTGCGTTGCTCCCACGATCGTCAGCTCTGGCAGCCCACACAGAGTTTGAGAGAGCGAGAGCCAGAGAGAGCAAAGTGGCCAAGCAGCGCAAGAGTGTGTGTGTGCCTGTGTGCGGCAGTACACCTGCTTACACCAATACACGCACGCCCGCAGCACACACTTACTCTCACGCACACACGATATGCACTCAACATTCGCTCTGCTGCTGCTCTGCTCTGCCGCGCCACCCATTGAAATCGTCGCTTGCGCTGCGGTCGAGCTCTCAGTCCAATTTGAACAACGATACCGAGCGGTTTGGCGTCCTCTCTCTCTCATTCTCTGCAAGCAAAACGTTTTCGCTTTTAAAGTGTCCAAAAGCAGCAGCAACAATTTGTAAAATTCTGCTGCCTGCCGCCGCCGCCGCCGTTGTCGTCGCTGCCAACGCACAGTGGGCCCTTAGAGCAGCAGCCGCAACAACAAAAGTATATGAGAAGGCGTTAAAATTTTAAAGTCGCGCGTGTGTGTGAGAGAGTGAAAATAAAAAGTGTGCAAATAATAAAATATAAAATGATAAAACTAAAATTCGCTTACATAAAAAAGAAAAACACGCGCGTAGTGACTAAAATTATTTATTGATCAAATTGTGTGCGAATGAAACCATATAACATACACACACTCACACACATACATGTGCATAGATATAGTATGAGTGTTTCCCATGCTGTGTGCTTCTCTTATCGTGAATGAGGGTCTCCTCTAATAGGAAATACCCACGAACTGCGACTCGAACTTGTTGCAGCTGTATTTGTTCCGTTGCACACATGCGTGCGTGTGTGTGTGCGCATTTTTTAAATGTTTGCGAACCCAAAAACAACAACCTAAAATCAAAGAGAGTCAAGAAACTTCTTTTCTTGTTTTTGCCATTTCTGCTGCTGTTGTTGTTGTTGTTGTTTGTCTCCCTCTGCCTGGGAGATTTTCATTCAATAACCAGTTTTTTTTTGTGTGAGCTTGACTCGTTTTATTTTCTGTTATTTTCTTTTGCGTTGCCTTGTTGTTATTTTCGGGCATTTGCTACCTACGTTCGTTCTCTCTGGCTGACAGCGACTTATGCGACTGCGTGCACGCACATTCTTGTCGATCTTGTTGTTGTTGTTACTTCCATTTGATTTCGCTGCAAGGCGAATTTAGTCAACGAATTAGTCATGCCAAACACAACGCACTCTACCTGTTGTTGTTGTTCTTGTTGTTGTTTTTTGGGTTTTACATTTCTTCTTTGCCACATTCTATGTTGGCCCCACACTACACACATAGAGCGAGAAAGACAGGCATTATTCAAGAGAGCGCACACGTTTGCTCTCTCACACTCTATTGGCGCTCTCACTGGAAGGCTTAGAACAATGCTGCCCAGAATTGTGCAGGTCTGTGTGGATCAACAGAATGCAATTTGAAGCCTCTCTCTCTCTTATTGCCTCTCTCTCAGTGCATGCGTGTGTGTGTGTGTGCTTAGACTAGCAGTGAGGCAGGCTTGGCTTGCAGACAGACGGTTGGACAGACGGGGACACACGATGGGAGTTGAGACAAGGCAAAAAAGAAATAACTGTGCCACACAGTGTTGGAAAAAGTGCGACAGAAATGTCTATGTGTATGTGTGTGTGAGAATGTGAAAATTAGTAAACAAGAAATACATTTTTTATGAATTATTGTGTGAATTTTTGCATGTGAATGAAAATCACAACAACAACGACAACAACAGTTGCAAATTATGAGTGAAAACGGACATGAAACTAGTCGAGAGTGTGAAGAAAGCTGCGCAACAACAACAGCAACAAAAAACCGCAAATTTTTGCATCGGAAAAGCATTTGAAAATTATCGAATTATGCAAATCGAATTGCCAAAAAAAACAAGAAAAAAACAAGATAAAATAAATTATAATAATTATAATGATCTGCTGCGAACTGAGTAAAAGTGCATCGCCCCTGTCACTCATTCCTCTTGCCGTGTGAACTCTCGCGTTAACAAATTAAAACAATGCACAATAACAAATAGAGAAGCTATAAACAAATTGAGCAGCGGGAGAGAAACAGAGAGAAACTAGTGAAATTTTGTATCTGTATCTGAGTACTGTGTGTACGACTAACGTATCTAATCAGCGACAGCGACAGCTTGTCTCATTGGCCAGCAGCTGCGTGTTGCGTGTTTGTTGTATTATTTATGTAGTTATTTATACATTTATTATGGAAGTTGGTCGGTCGCAATGAAAGTCGGTCCCGCTGACCTCATGCAGCTGAGAATGCAAGGGGTACAAATGAAAAAAAAAAAAACTAACCAAACCCGATACAAAAAATTCCATTTATAAGCACCCAAAAAGAAGAAGAAGAAGAAGCAGAAGAAGACAAGGTACCGCAGCGCAAAGTTTCGCAAATGAAAGTACAATTTTTTATTGTCATTGTTGAGCTTTAAATGCAAAACACAAACACACAGAAACACACGCAAATAAAGGAGACAAACAATTTAGATCATTTGTTCGCTTTTACTTGCGCTTTGTAGCTGTGCAGCTGTGCCTGCTGTCTGATTTCAATTTATCTTTATAATTTCAATTTGAGCGCACTGAGAGGCCGCACCCCGCAGAAAAGAGTAAATCAAAATAAGTGGAGTCTTCTTAAGATACACTGCAGGAAGAGAAAATATATAAACACAATATATAGAAGTGTATCTGGGCTTCGGTTTGCCGTAGCTCTTGATCTTTATTCTTTTTGTTTTGTCAATTGTCTGTGTAGTTTTGCGCCGGGGACAGTTCAAGAGCCGGTCGAGAAATGCAGAAAGCAGCAGCAGATAGTTGTCTGTCACTTGCAGATACACAGATATAAAGATTCAGCTACAGATATAGCTATAGATACAGATACAAGTGATACGCAAGCATGTTTTAGTTTTTGTTTTTTTGGCCGCTGGCCAATTGGAACAAAATGCCGGCAAGAGACAACAGACAAGAGCGCACAAAGAGAAGATGGATGACTTCCTCGAGAGCAGAAGAGACTTTTACTTAATTTTAGTTATTTGCAATTTGCAATTTCACTTAGTTTTATTCGCAATTCGATGCGTTGCTCGCAATGATTTCACGTTCAAGTACGACGATCAGCCAGACACGTATCCCGTATCTCTTCGAGTCTTCTGTCGTCGGTCTTCAGTCTTCAGTTGCAGGCGCTGAGTCATGCGGCTAATTTGCATTTCTCTCTCTCCTTCCTCAGGCGTAGCAATAAAAATAAAATCACAAAGTGCCATCCACAACAACAAGAATAACAAGCTAAAGTCAATACAAACTCCAGCAACAACAACAAGAAAAAATTACGTGCTAAAAATAAACAAGATACTTAAGTTAAAAGCGAAAGTGTAACTCGGAATTCGCCTCAGTTTCATGACAACACAGCAGCAACAGCAACAAGATGACATCGCATTCCTATTATAAGGATCGTCTCGGCTTCGATCCCAACGAGCTGCAGCATGAGCAGCAGCAGCAGCAGCACAGCAGCAACTCGATGAAACGCAGCAGCTCAAGGCAAACGCATCACCATCATCAGAGCTATCATCATGCCACCACAACGAGCAGCTCGCCGGCACGAATCTCTGTCTCGCCCGGAGGCAACGGTAGCCTGGAATATCATCAGGTGCAGCGGGAGCAGCGGGATCGTGAGCTCTATGCGAATGGCCACAGCAGCAGCAGCCACCATCATCATCATCAGCAGCAGCAGCATCTGCAGCACCAGCATTCGCATTCGCATTCGCCGCACTCGCATTCGCAGTCGCCATCGCACTCGCATCATCGGCATTCGCATGGATTGATCGAGGCTAGTCCGGCGGCCAAGAAGGCCAAACACTCGTCGACGCAGGTGCAGCCGCAGGGCGGCTATGAGGATGCGTTGACACAGTTTAAAGGTAGCATGTCCATTTGGGATCATTTTATAGAAGATTGGGATATCATGCGTAAGTCGGCAAAGGTTCATTTTCGTTCACTCGTTCGATGTTTTGTTGTTCCTTGTTGCTCGTGACACGTTAATCGTTACTCGTTACAGGCTACTCGTTGTACTGAATACTCAGTGGTCTTTTGAATGGAGTTCCTTTACATCTAATCAAAGCATTGCTTGCTTGCTTATAGGTTACTCGTTACAGGCTACTCGTTACCCTGATTACTCGCTCTTAGTTGTAACGATTGCAAGAGGTTTTACTGCAAGTTTCTTAGCTTATAAAACTAATCAAAGCATTGCTTGCTTCCCTAGAGGTTACTCGTTACAGAGTACTCGTTATACTGGTTATTCGCTCTTAATAATAACGAATGCAAGAGCTTTTACTGCAAGCTCCTTAGCTTACAAAACTTATCACAGCATTGCTTGCTACCTTATTAGTTACTCGTTGCAGGCTTATCGTTATCCTGTTTACTCGCTGCAGTCTACTCGTTACTTGCTATGAGTGAAGAAAATTTTGCTGCAAGATCCTTATGCATATGCAACTAAAAAGTATTTCTGGCTATGTAAACGGTCAACGCCTACTCATTGTACTGCTTACTCGTTGCTTGCCTTAGTATGACGAGCTACTCGTTACTCTTTACAAATGCAGTAGCATTTCTTCTTAATTCTTTAGTTTATTAAACTTATTCATTCATTCCTTGCAACCTTATTTTCTACTCGTCGTTTAATAATACTTTTGATTCTTTTCTCTCCACTCGTTAGACCTAAGCTTCTTAGTTAGTTAGTTAGGAAAACCTTGTCCAACCAAACTTCTGTTAGAAAATGCCGTCAGCGGAAATGATTTGCATTTGCAAGAGCTTAATTCTAATTCTTATAATGATACGATCTCTGTATTTTCGTTCCGTGGTTCAAGGTCATGATCATCTAATCAAACCAACTCGATTTATCTTATGAATATGCAAAAGAGACACCCGCCAAAAGCCAAACACCGTTTGACACCTTTCAATTTATGAAAGGGCTTTGATTGACTGACCCTGACCATGAAAATTGATGGACAATATTCCCGACACTTAACACACCACAGTGCAGACCTCAACCCGCCCATATTATTGTGGTAAACATTTCACCTTTTTTTTGATTCGCTGTCTGGGTGGGGTCTCCCTCTCTCTCTCTCTGTGTGGATGGAACGTTGCGTATCATATCGTAGTATGCAAACTAATGTCAATATTGATTTAACGTTGCTTCAGCACTAAAGTATTTTTTAAGTCAATTCTGCGTAAATATTTCAAACTGGTTGTGACGACTTGCTGTTGCTTGTTGATTTGTCGTTAGTTAGTTTGGTTTTATTTTTTTTCTTTTTCTGTTTTTTTTTGGTTTTTCGTTAGGTCGTTTGCTGTTCGGTCGGTCACCCAATCCACAAGCTGAGGCAATTAACTCTCATCGCTCGACAAATTAGTCGTTTTTGAGAATTCCTCGAATTTCGTCTGAACACATTTGGATGGCATATATAACTACATATATCTTCAGATACATATGTGTGTTTGTGTACCAATAACTTGCACATAAACGAGTTTATGATTTTCTAATTTATATACTGAAGTTTGGCGAAAATAAACAAGTTTGGGGAGAACTGAAGTGTTAGATGCTATAGAGTATGTTCTAAAAATAGTTGGGTTAAAATAAGAAGTTGTTTTTGATTGTGTAAATTACAATTTATTAACTTCAGTGTTTCAATATAGATTAGATATACGTCTATATAAATATATATAGTATATAAATATACGTATATCGTATTATATCATTCCCCGCCCACTCTCTAACCATTTACAAATTTATTGTATTCAACTCAATTCGTTGCCCATTACAGGGTATTGGAAAACAACAGTTTAACGAGCTTATTATTTAGATTTTGTTATTAATTTGCCTTTTGTTTGATGTTGACACAAATCTTTTGGGAATTGCTTTAAATTATGGAAATATAAGTCGCATATATTCTCAACCTTTATGGAATTTCGAACCATTTTGCTAATGTGTTGATTGAGAGGGGGCGCTTAACCCGATTGATAAATGCCTTTGAGGTGTTTTGTTTGTGTTTTGCCTATATTCGAAATACTCGAACTTTGAGCTCATCAAGTGTATAATGTGTTATAGATATAGAGACAGTTATGGGTACAGATACATATATAGAATTGTTCCTTATGTTGTCATTATAGTATGCACATTTGTGTGGAAATATCGCTGACTGAATGGTTCTGTTATTTTATCTTTATGAATCGTCTAAGTCCCCGGGAAAACATGTGTAGGTAAATATCTTATTTATAGGCTATTGCATAATTTACTAGCCTGTAGAAAGCTGGAAAGCTGATATGGCTTGGGATTGCTGTTGTTGTAGTTATTGTTGTTGTTAGTGATGTGTTGTTGTGGTCAATCAACGTCCTTCGCTTATTGTACCAATTGGCTGGCAGTGATATTGGAGTGCGCTAATCAGACTGCAAAAATAAACATTAACGAAACTCAAACGACGAGACGCCGAAACTCTCAAGTCACTTAACACAGCAACAATAACATTAGCAATAGTGAAGAGAGATAGGGAGAGAGAGAGAGGGAGAAATAACAACTACAAAAAACGTTAACAAACATTTAATCGTGGAAACGAATTCAACTTAGAACGTGACATCATCACGCGCTTCACGAACACATTGCAATAACACGAGCAGATAGCGAGAGAGGGAGAGAGAGAGAAAGAGAGAGAGACAGACACAGACACTCTGTAAGTTTGTACACCTAGTTTTTAGTGTGTGCTGTCAAATTGAAGTGAACCTTATGAATTTATGAATTCTGATATGCTGCTTGGGTTGCATTTGTGTGTGGGTTGGGCAAATGATAAACGTGTCATACCCTAGACTAGTAGAACAAGCAGTGTAGATGATAAATGTAGAGAAATAATAAAGCTAACCTCTGAGAACTCAGCAACTGTTGTAGCTCGATTGAGTAAATTCAATATCTGAACTTCTTTATAGTCTCTCTTTATGTTCGAATGATATAAACACTAAAATCTATTGGAACTTAGCAACTGCTTTATTTAGCTTGACTAAATTTGATACCTTAGCTACTCTATATATTCCCATTTTAATTTCATGATAAATTTACCAGTTTTAATAAATTCCCCGCCCAGAAATTTGAAATTCGAGAGCTTATTCAGCAATTTTCATATCTAAATATAAAGTTATCATATTTTATAGTAGAGTTATGCATAAACTAGTTCATTTGTTATCGAGGTTTGGCATTGAGTATAATAAAGTAAAATATATTCAAATCTAACGGGTTCCACTTAGGAACATTCTTGGAATTATTATTTGCAGTTAAATTTCCATTAAAATCTCAGCTCTGATAGCGATAAATATGAATGAAACGAAGAAACAGAAGTTTCTTTCTGCACACATGTTTCTTGTGAGTCATTTGCGGTTAAGAAGAACTTTGGCTTAGTCTGTCTTCTGTTTTTTTGTTGGGTAACTTTTAGTCAGCAACAATTAATACAAACACAAGTGCGATTAATAACTCAAAACAAAACTCGTTAACAACCTTCACACACACAAACACACACACTAAAGCACTCGAAGAGAGAGCGCCAGTTGTGTCCTCTCTCTTCCTCTCTTCTGCCTCTCTTGCGACCACTTGAAACTCAGTTACCCGTGTAGTTGACCATTTTTCTTTGCTAGCTTCTTTTTTTTGCACTTTTTGTTTTGCTTTTGTGCTTCTACTTTGCGTCGTTAGCTCTTCTACCTTATTTTTTTATTTACCCAGCACTACAATTTATCGGGTTTATTAACCGTAAAACTTCGTTTACAACTATTTACTATAAGTACTATATCGATATATGTACAGCTTAACACTCGACTTGGTATCAGTCAACGGGCACGAATTGAACTTTATATTCGCAATTGTCGGGTTAACAGCACCTTTGTTTATAATGGCTTTTTTACGGCTATTTGTATTGCCAGCCAAGCCAGATTAGATTGCCGCTGAACGAGAAAATAATGCGACATATCTTGGATGATCTGAAGTACAAAATGATCAAAGATTCATGCAGAATTAAATGTTGTGTAAAGTAAATTAATTTTGTGTTTTTGTCTATCATTATCTTCTGCGTCATAACCTACTTCGTAATATCCTCCCTCCACTTCTATATTACTATATCTCAACTACTACGAGCCTTATTTATAGGCCAGTCTAAATCACAGCAGACACTTATCAGATTGTTGGCCTTATCGCACAGTGGACAAAGTCAATGCCTGCAGGGCCCTCAGATTTATATTTATATCTACACACACACACACAAATATATACATATATGTTTACCATATGTACGTAGCTCGGGGCTAATTACAAACTTCCAGTTAAATGAATTGTCAATTAGCCATCGAATCGAGTGTTTTCATAGCAAAACAAGCTAATTAAAAGTTTAGGCCATAATTCATGTGCCCACGCGCATATTAAATATAGTTGTAGTTGTTATGGTTAGATTCTTGCGATATATATTACAGATATGCCATAAATTATTGATGCCGTCAGCCGTTTAGATCATATCATTGTTCATACAAAGTTTTATGGAATGAGTTAACAAAAACAAAAAAGAAAATGAAATCAAAACAAATTGGAAAGAGTTGCAGTTGCATGATCTTAACCGACAAATTTCGTATTATGTTTACTACAATAACAACAACAATAACAATGGCGTAAGATACGACTAATATAAACCTTTCTCGTTTCGGATTTCCACAGACGAACGCGATGCCATTCAAAAGAAGACTTTCACAAAATGGGTTAACAAACATCTTAAAAAGGTAAGTGAAATAAATGAAATAAAAAGCGAAAAGCAAAAGAGATAGAGAGGTGATGGGGAGAAGAAGAGAAAAATGTTAAAAACATAACGAACATCATCAAAATCATTGTAACTATTCAGTTATGCAAAGGGCGCCCACATATGTATCTCAAAGTTTGCTTAAAAAAAAAACTTCTCTCTTTTTATCTAAATCGCAGCATTGGAAATATGCCAAGGTAGTACTCGAATTTCTAAAGTATTTTTCACTTATATAATTTTTCCATTACCTTCTCAAAAAATGCGATTCTAATTCTCATTAATTTCACAGACTTACACAATGCTACACGTTTGTGTAATCACAAATGGTATACCCTGTTGTTCACAGTCTGTAAGTTCAAAAGCCAAAAACAGTGGAACTGTGTAAATAAATGTTTTGTTTATGTTTTTTTTTGCCTTATTAGTCAGAGAGATCAGTTACTTCTTTAGTTTCTTTCTAACGAGTTTTAGAGCTCCTTCGTTGTTGTTTTCTTTTTATTTAGCTCAACTTAACGCACCCGCTCACCGATATAAAAGCCTTATATGTTGTACACACTTCCTAACACCCTGCATGTTTTAAGTTTTCTCACTTATTCTTAAATATATCTTTTTCTATATTCATTTATTGTGTTACTTCGCACAGGCCAATCGACGTGTTGTGGACTTGTTTGAGGACTTACGCGATGGCCACAATTTGCTTTCACTCCTGGAGGTGCTATCTGGCGAACACCTGGTAATGTCATCTTGTAAATCTCTTCAATCTCTTTCGTAATTCACTTCATCTTTGTACAGCCGCGAGAGAAGGGAAAAATGCGTTTTCACATGCTGCAGAATGCGCAAATGGCGCTGGATTTTCTACGCTACAAGAAAATCAAATTGGTTAACATACGTGCCGAGGATATTGTGGATGGTAATCCCAAGCTAACGCTGGGATTGATCTGGACAATTATTTTACATTTCCAGGTGAGTTTTAATGTGATTTGATTGAAGATTTTTATATTAATGGAGAAAGTTTTTGAGTAGGGGAGTTTTAATATGAATGGATCAAGTTATCAAGTTGAGAATATGCTTGAATATTATTATTATTTTTAACTTGAGTGTTTTACAGGGTATATTATGTGCATATGTACTATAAATATGCACTTTAGAGTATGTTGAAGGTAAACTCTTGCGGTTTATAGATCAGTGGGGGAATAAATGAATGAGATTCAAGGGAATATATGTTAGATATTTCTTTATAAGGTCTAATGAATCTTAATCCTACAAAATTCTGTTACTTCTGCAGTTTACGGGAGCTCTCTCTCATACTGCATACTCTCTCCCTCTCTTTTTCTCAGTTACTGTCTCTCTTTCAATTCCCGTCTTCAACAACTTGTTGCGTTGCTCAGTCACTTCCCTTGCCAGTTAAAAATGGAGCATATGTTGTATAACTGTGGGCAACTCTTGCCCAACTAGTCTTTCGGTTTCAAAGTCAGCACGGTAGGCGCCCACACACAGACACGAACACACACACACACACACATAGACAATCGGGCGCGCTTTGAAGGTGACCCTCAAATAGGTCGCCCAATTCGTGAGATCGTTAACAATTTCGTTTTCATTTGGGCGTCTTTTTGGCTTTGATATTATAGTTTATTATAGTCAGTTATTTTGTTATAGTTTCGTCATCGATTCATTGAGAGATACAACTGCAACACTGCGGCCCACACACATGTGTGTGTGTGTGTGTGTGTATGTGTGTGTTGTTTCAGTAAGCTCTACTCCTACTCGTACAACGCAGCTGTTATTTTTACAGCTCAGCAAGCTCCTCTCTCCCCTCCTCCCCTCTCCTTGTCTTAATCGGCGACTCTGTTGACTTATTTTGGCGAATGCGGCGCTGCCTTTTAAGGTAGCCCGTTCACCTTCTCTTCACCTCTTTGCCGCCGTTGTCTGACACACATAACCAAGTCCAAGTGGCTCTCAGTTGCTACAGTTCGTCAACTGTTGTTGTTGTTGTCGGCAAGGCCACCACAGATCGAACAAGACACTTGGCCAGGCGGCCACCTACACAGCGTCGAAGAGTTGAATTGAGAGCTAAGCTGAGCTGAGCTGCGTTGGGAGCGTGCCTGAAAGGAGAAGCTGCAGCTTTTGAAGGTTAAAGAGATGACAAGAGATAAGAGGGGAGGAGTAAAGTGGTGTGGAAAGAAGATGAGATGAGAGAGAGAAGAGATCAAATAATTCTTAATTTAATGAATAAGTATAGTTGAAGTAGTATTAATAGAAGTAGAAAAAATAGAAATTGCATACGACCAATTTAACTGACTTAAATAGAAAAGAGAGAAAGAAGGATTTAGTATTATTTATAAGGTACAAGGGGATTTTCTTTTAATTTTTATGTCAGCTGGTATACTCTGACGACCACAATAGAGATAAAAGATTGACTTCCTCAATAACTGCAGAGTGTCGTCAGAGTAGAGAAGGAAAAGAGGAGTCGTAGGCGGTGCTATAATTGAAGAATGTTTTTTGTTGTAAAAGCCTGTTACTAAGTTGTAAAAAAGAAACTGAAGTGGAAAGGGTATTATTTTGTATCTTAATAACTTACTGAACCAATTCTTAATATAATAATAAATTCTTTTACAATAATAAACTTACATGGATTAATTCCTAGGAATATTTGAAGCCATTAAACCATCTATATTTCAACAGAGTTTGTTTTACCTTATCAAAAAAGGCCAGAGCAGCAAAATTGTTTGCAAGAATACAAACAAGAAAGTGTTCACCTTCTAAAGTAAAGAGTAAAGAGAGAGGTTTTACTGTATCTAAGATGATATTCAAGTTTTCAATGGAAAGTACTTTCAGTTTTTAGTTTGTTATCTAACTCCAGTTTTAATCAGACTTCAACTACAACATATCGTAGCTTATCACTAACCAAACTCCTCTAAAAAACCTCTTTAAAATGATCAACCGTGTGCGAGTGATTCCTGTTTAGTTAGCGCGACTACAAACTACAAAAGCGACGCTTAGTCATACAGCAACAACAACAATAACAACAACAACAGCAACGGTCAATGGGCAGCGTCGTTGTTGTTGTTGTTGTTGTCGTCGTCATGTCACACATTTCCGTCTACGAGTCTGGCTCTAAGTCAATATGTGTGTCAACAACAGCAGCAACAACAACAACGACAACGATAAAACTAGATGCAATTTAAAACTCGAGTATTTCGTAATTTGTGACGGCGCATGCCGCACGCCGCTTGTTGTTGCATGTTGCACAGTTGCATTCGGAGGCGGCTCAACTTGATTGATGGCGCGCATAAATGCTCAATGATGCTGCTAGTCAGTCAGTCAGCCAGCCAGCAAGCCAGCAACAACAACAACAACCGCAACCGACCATGAGAGGCAGCAACAACAATGAGAACAACAACAACAACGAGCGAGTGTGCGACGCTGATTCAATTGAGGCAAACGAATTGTAAATCACTTGGCAAATGTGAAACTCAATCGCGCGTCATTTACTGTTTATGTTATTTATTATTCTTCTTGCTGCCATCTCCTTCTCCTCCTCATGTCTGCCTCCCTGTCTCCCCCATTGCCATCTACGTCTCCATCGCCATCCATCTCTCTCCCCCTTAACTACCTTACTGATCTGATCTGTCTTGGCTGCTCCCTCTTTACAATTGTCTCTGAGCCAAGGATTTATGTATATTGCGGCTTGCAGTTGTTGCGGGTGTCTGGCTCTCTCTGTTTGTGTAGCTATGGATGTGTGTGTGATGTATCTGTATCTCAAGCTGTAGCTGTATCTTTAGCGACAAGTCTTGGTCGTCTGATGTCATGCGCTGGCAATGCAAATTTGCGACGCGACTTAAAAGGATATTTCATCTTGTTGTGCTTATTATACCCTCCAAAATGGCCCAAAATGGGAAGGGTATCCAACAAGTTTGGCAATCGCATAAGTCACAGCAACTAAATTGGACAACAACATAAAGAACACTCTTCAATTGGGTGCAAAGTTGGGCAATTGTTATAAACAAGGCAGCAAGCTGACAGTTCTGATGATCTTTCAACGATCTGTAGTAAGAGAGAGAGATCACTCTTCAATGAAGTGGTGAATTAGACCTAAATGTGACCTAAATGTGACCTATATGTGATCTATATGTAACTTTATATAACAGAACTGCCTGAACAGTTTCTAAACAAGGCACTAAGCTGACAGTTCTTATGATCTTTCAACGATCTGTAGTAAAGATGTTGGATGAAGTGCTAAATTAGACCTAAATGTCAGCTAAATGTAACCTATATTTATATAACCTATATATATCTTTATATAACAGAACTTACCTGAACAGTTTCCTTCTGTTTCCTTCCCATGACACAATGTTTATTTATAAGAAAGTTACTTGCATTCAAATCAATTATAAATCGCGCACTCCGAGCATTTTGTAGGTCAATGTGCAAAACTTGATTTCAATTTTCCATTCCGATCTGATCGCACAGGCGAAGCCAATAAATTGCCAAGCAATTAGCCAGCAGTGACCGGGGGCATTTTGTAACGCTGCTTAGCTATAATTAAGTTATAAACATTGCCGTAAACCCAATCGCAGTGATCTATGAAACACCCACTGGCAAACAGTGAGGAGGGAGGGAGGTTGACTTCATTGAGAGTTCTCAACACTGACAAACACCTTCACCTTGACTTTTAGCGCACTTCCGTCAGCTGGGAAATAACTAAAGTATGTTGTTATTGTTGCTAAGCTAAGCGCTCAATTGTTTAAATTAAGCACAAAATGTGAAAAACACAAACTAATATAATAATTTATGACTTAAACGGCTTGCAACAAAGGTATGCGCGACGGGCAGTTGCGCTGTAAATATAAAGAAAATTTAGGAAAGGTTCTTCATGCACTGAAATTATTTCTTTAGTTTATTTAATGTTCAATTTCCTATTGTTAAAAGATTTCAAAAAGTGATTCAAATGTTTATAATTATTTTATACACCAAAAAAAGCTTTAGAACTACACTAACAATTGAATATTCCCTTGTTTGTTTATACCAAGATCAAATCTCAGTGCAGTCTAGTACACCCCCTTGTGCCCCACTCTCTAACTTACAGGGTATTCAAACGTTGCCGCCGGCTGACGACTATAGCAAAGGAATCTGTGTCGCTGTACGCGATGCTGACAAACGTTTTCATTATAATTTTGTAGCTAATTTTCCAAGCAATTTGCTCATTATTCACTGCTCGTTCAGGTGTTTTTTTTTCATCTACTGCCACTGCTGCAGATACAGATGCGGCAGCTATATTTGGGCAGATTACCATAACAACAGCAGCAGAAGCAACAACAGAAAGGAATGTTTAGCTAAGGCGGCCAGGCGTGTTAAGTCTCAGTCTCTCTCCTTGAAAGAAAGAAAGTATCTGTATGTATGTATGTCTGCCCCAAGCCACACTCACGTCATCGCAGGCTAAAGTTGAAATTCGCTGCGATGATTTATTCAAAAAATGTCACGGTGTTACAATAAAGTCAATGACAGAACGCCAGTAGCCTTCAAGGCAGGTGGAACCGAAACAATGAGACGAGAGAATTATCTTAAAAAATAATAAAAAAAAGAAACAAAACGAAAAACAATAAATGAAACTGAGTGAAGAGCTATTTTTGACAGCGTGTGTTATGACATCAGCGCAGTACTGACCCTATAAGAAACGAAAGACTTCAACGCAAGCAACGAACTTGCTGGAAATGCACTTATTTGTCATGATTTATGCCAACATAATACGCTATATATGTCTGCATGTCTATGCGCATGCGTGGGCCCAATCAATACAGATATCAGCATCGATAACTAGATAAATATGAAGATATATATATATATATATAATTATGTCTCTTTCTATATCTGTTAACATAGTCATAACATTTTGAATGTTTGCCGCGCTTCGTTCATTAATAAATCGAATGCCAGATTTTGCACAAATATGGCTCGAATGCCTGCAAACTGGTTGCTTGAAATTCGTATACGATATATGTATAGTATTCTTGTTCATGTATTCATTTATACACTCACTTACTCTGCGGGGCAGACAGCGAGTCGCAACCACGCAAAACATTCCGCATTTTCGTATGCAAATCGTAAGCTTTCCATATAAGCTAAGATTGAATCAAATCGAATCGGATCGAGTACTTATTTACACGCCGCACAAACGTGTTTCAATTCACATCTAATTAATGTGAATGAATGCGAGAACGAATACAAATACGAGTGGACACTCACACACACTCAGCACGTCAGCATCGAATTCTAAGTAAATAGATTATAATTTAATTGCTGACGAGCCCACACGATGCCGCCCAAGTGAGGACTGTGACAGTAAAAGTCAATTGGAATGTTGTTGCACCGATTTGGTGGGCCCACACTGAAGCCAAAACATCTAGTATGAATACCAAGTGAATGCCAGCTGAAACAGGTGTTCATTTGGAGTTGAAAAATTTAGGTTTTTCATTGTATTCCAAGTAAAAGTTGAAGGGTTTGCATAGCAATTAGTAGGAATAGTTTAGGGCAGGAAAATAAAACTAAATATATAAAGAGAAGATTCTTGTAGAATATTCTATCAGACTATGGCATATTGCTATGAATATTGTGCCCATATTTCTTAGAATAAAAAAAAATAATACTAAAATAATAAAAGCAATTCAAAATTAATTTAAGTTATTTATTTGAGTGAATATCGACAGTAAACAATCGATATTGATTAGATATTGTTGATAGTTTGATATATATATAAAAATATCTAGTATACTGCCTTAAAAATATCGATAAAATGCATAAAATTAAATGACAACCATTTAAACTTATTGAAAATTATGTATTTGGGGTGAATATCGGTAATAAATTATCAAAATTATTTGATATCAGTCATATCTGTTCAAAAATCTAGAATATTGTCTAAAAAAAATTTCGATATAATCGATAGTATTAAATAGTTATGTCTTAGGGATGAATATAGGAAATTAATAATCTGCATTGATTGAATATTGTTGACAGTTGGTCTCATCTCTAATAATATCTTCATTTTGCCTTAGAAATATCGATATAATCAATAACCTGTACAATAATATCTGCATTTTGCCTTTAAAATATCGATATAATCGATAACATGTGCAGTTACCTAACATGGCCCTCTCAAGCCACACTTGACGTAAGATCGATATCTCTAGTTCACAGTTAATAGATCTCAAACCCGGCCCGCACCATGTCAGTCATGGAATTCGCAAAAGTAAACGTTAATCCCAACAGATTTGTTTTTCGTATCAGTTTCCAATTGCTATGCGGGATGTGCGACAAGTGTTTAGAATTGTAATTGCGATGGCTCTAATTGCATGCGCATCATCGGCGTGCTACTGTTCGTTCGGGACGCACTTCCCGGTGGTTACGTTTTGTTTACCCACCACAAACAAAACAAACAAACACAAAACAAAACGCAAACTGCAAAAGTGGAAAAGTGGAAAATATGTTAGAGCTTCGAGCTGCGAGCTGCTCAAATTACCACAAATTACACAGATAATGTGCACATTTGTTTACACGCTTGCATCATATTGGGTATTAATAAGTCGCGGACAGAGCAGGGCTTACTGACTGACTGACTACTTTTCTTTACTAATTAGATTTGCAATTCTATTGGTAGCAAATAGAGGTATGTGGCTACTACACTTGAAGAAATTCAAGGCATGCAAAGGAAACTTAATGAAATAAACAATTTGCTGATTATTTAAGTTCTTTATAATGCTTTACTTTTCAATTAGTTTCTCTACACCTTGCTGTGTTTTTAAATGTTTTATCTTGATTTTTTTGAGTGTATAAATACCTTCTTTCTCTCTGTTGACAGTCACTGCAACGTCAGAAGTATTTATTAGCCAGTTTTCATTGACAGTGTGTGTGTGTGTGTGCGAGTTCGAGTACCTGCACGAGTACTTGAATATGTGCGCAGTATGAGTACCGGATAGACATTCATATAGCCGTACCGTACCATACCCGTACTCGTACTCGGAACAGCTGTAGTAGTTGTCTGACTTTTAGCCAAGTAGGGTTGGCCACAGCAACATGTAACATGCTAATTAGCCCAAGCTAGGCTGCCTTCCTCTTCACTTCCCCCTTCTATCGAACTGTATTTGTTTTTGGTGTGAGAGTTGCCTCCACATCAATCAAGCGTTGTGGCATTTCCCGTCTAGTAAGTATTGTTGTAAGTGTTGCATTTATAGAGATTTCAACACCCACTCGCAGATGGCAACACAATTACACAGTTTTTAGACATTTAAGCGGGCATGAGATCCCTCACTTTGTGCTACCTTTTAGATCGACGCGTCGGAGGCGATTTCAATTGTGCCCTGAATGCGTTTTAATTATGGCCATATAATATATATAGTTTAGTACAGTTTAAGCTCGCAGTCAGCACGCCCAGTGACGTTTCATATTTACAGCCTTAATTTATAGCATTGTTTAACGTTCTCTGATAGATTGGCATTACAATTGTTTAAGCTTGACACGTGGCTGAGCTTTAGTTAATAGTATTAGACTTAGTATGGGACTCAGTTGGGGTTTATAACATTTGTGAAGTTTTTAGTACCATTTAGTACAGAGCAAAGTAGATAATTTGTGATTATAATCAAATTAAAAACCATAACTCTTTGCCAAAATAGAGTATTTTAATTTCTTTAACTATTTAGCACACTTTTTTAAAGGTTGTTTCAAGATTTTAGTACCTTAACCTTATCTTAAAGTCATTTAGTACACAAAAATAGCTATTATTGTACCATTATAGCTATTTTTGTTGCCCTTTTCATTGTTTTCGTATACTTCAAAGCATTTTAAGTTTGGTTTCTGAATTGTTTCTATATTAAGTACGACTTTAGTACAAATGTAGTACGAATTTAGAACAAATTTAGTACGAATTAAGTACAAATTTAGGAAGAATTAAGTACAAATTAAGTACAAAAATTTTAGTACAACTGTAGTACAAATTTAATACGCATTTATAACAACTTGAGTACAAATTTATTACAACTTAAGTACAAATTTACTAAAAATTTAGTACATATTATTATTAGTACTCATTTAGGACATTTATACAATTCATAGGATATAATAACACTATTTCTAGTATTAAGAAATGTTTTATAACCTTGCTACGTTTTTAATGAAAATACTTAGTACATTTATAATTAGTATAAATCCTCTTTCACGAAACATACTTCATTAGATGCATCCCAAGTGAAGTTAGTACCCATTGAGTGTTGTTCCCATATTTGGTACAAATTTAGTACAACACTTAATGATCTAGGTACCAAATTAGTTGTTCGTCTGTCTCTCTATCTTTCCATTATAATGGTTGCCATTTCGTTTGGGCTTTCAGTTGCTTTCCCAGCATTTTTTAACCTGTTGATGGTCTCTTTTGCCAACTACTTCTCTCTCTCTCTCCCTTGTGGGCTTTTGTTTTGTTGGGGTCGCCAATGCCCAAGCAACCTGGCCAGCTGTGTAATGACTTAGTCGTGATGTGTTATGAGATTCAAATTCAAATTGCTGGCTTCATTTTGGTTTTTTGGACCCCGAAAGAGATGTCTAAAAAGAGATTGGAGGAAAATGTCGTGGGGTCATGAAACTGTCGATCGGATGTGTTGAGATGCTGTCCTATATATCTCGACTAATTAGTTGCTGTTCGAAATATCTTTCAGATATGATTTTGACCCACTGTGCGTTGTCATTAAATCATGTCGTAGAAAACAACTTGTCTTGTTCTTTCAATTTTATCTGGTTTTCGGTCTGAGTTGTTTTATTTTTGTTGGCATTCTTATTGTTATTATAAACAATTCTATGCTGTTTCTCTCTCCTTTTCTCAATCTGTTGTTCTTTTTGTTGTTGTTGCTGTTATTATCTTTGTCTATTTCTGGCCGCAACAAAGTACTTCTACCTGATGTCGTCGTCGTCGTCGTCGTCTTGTTGGCGCGATGACGCAGCCCAAGTTGTTTTGGTAAGGTTGAAAAAGAAGTGGGAAAAAAGAAGCCAGAACATCGCGCAGAACATGGCAAATCTTTGCTACCAGCGACAACTTTGAAGTTGAAGCGACAACAACATTGAGTGTAAAGCTCTTTTGCGGCATACCCTGTAAAGTGGCTTGGGGAGAGAGATTGAGACGGGTAGAAGTTGCTGGCTTGGGGAGGGAGCTTGAGAGGGGTAGAAGTTGCTTCGGTTTGAATCGATTATAGTTTACTTAGGTTGTTTACTTCTTTACAGGGTATTTGCTGTTCACTTTAAACTTTATTATATGACAAGTTTAAAATTAAAGCGGCACAACATGAAAGTAAATTGGAGAGGAAGAAAGGCGAAAGCAATTGTATCGATGTCAATCAATTGTAACCAAAGAAGAAAGTTTGTAAAGCTGTTAGGGCTGTTTACAGGGTATATGATGGTTAAGCTTAGCTCCTTTGCTTGACTTATTAGATGCTTAGGTGCCAAAGCATTCAAGTAAAGTTCTTTTCAGGCAAACTTCCCTTTATAGAGAGAGACAGGAATTAAATCATTTGCAAGTTCTTTACAGAGTCTTTTACAGTCAACTTACTTCTAATCACATACCCTGTGCAGAATAAGTAAAGTGGGAGAAGACAAGTTAGTTAGCCTTAGCTCGTTTAGTTCTTTACAGGGTATCTGCCAGTTGAGTACCTTCCACTCTAACAGAAATTTGCTCTTGTAACCTTCACTTTGCCCAAGTTTGTTGTTGCTGTTGTTTGAATTGTTCTGCGTTGGCAGTTGTTGTTGCTGTTGTTGTTATTCTTGTTGTGTTGGCGTAGGCGTTGGTTGCCACGGCTACCACACACTCACACACACACACAGGTTACCTGTAAGCACACACACACATGTGCATGCGTTGTACATACGTCATGCGGCATGTAGGTGCTGCGCGCTTGAAGTCAGCTATCCATAACGGGGTTGGCTGCTGGCAGCGACGTCGACAGCGACGCCTAGCTCACACACGCACACATTTGCACGCACGACGGCCTGTCAGCACGATCGCAATTCCAATTCCAAAATACAAAACACACACACACACACATGGAAATATTTTGAGCTTTAGTTTTGGTACGCCAACGCCAACGGCGCGTCGACGCGACGCCGGCACGCCATGTGCCAATTCCGTTTCGTTTCTGTTTCTATTCTCGCACACCTGACGCCGCTGCTGCCGTTGCTGTTGTTGACTGCGCTGCCAGCGTCAGCGTTGGCAGCACAAGCGTAAACACCTGGCCAACACTTTAAGCGTTTTAACTTGGCCCGATCGCGTTTAGTCGTCGCCGTCGAGTCGCCCGCCGCACACATTTGTTGCCCCATTGTTGTTATTGTATCTAGATACATACACGTATATGTAAATGTATCTGCAAGTCGTAATCTGTGCAGAAACAGGAGTCAACTCTGAACTCTGTTAACGTGTATGTGAAACAATCGCGCGGGAAATGAACAAGAATGAAATCAAATATCAAAGAAAACTAAAAACAGTTTGAAGTGTAGAAATGAAAGACCCAAACAACGAACTCTTTTTTTCGTGGCAATGATGTCACAATCGGGAATTTCAATTTCCATTTCAATTTGAGGATTTATATCTTAACAGCTTCCCCTCTGCTCAAGTGGCTGCAATCGTTAAACTTGATTTATTAAATGCGCCGCCATCGCCGTCGTCGTCGTCGTCGCTGTCGCTGTCGTATCTCGTATCAATTGAATTCAATCTGAACGTTCTTGTTGCAATTGAACTCAATTTTGTTTCAATTAATTTTTTATGACGAGTTCATTTAAGTGATGCCACAGCAGCGGTGTCTGTCAGGGGTGTATGAGTAGGGGAGTGTGTGTGCCCAGTGTATATGTGTTTGTGTTGTGCCTGTGTGTGTTCTGTTTGGACAACAAATGCCATAACATATTGCTGTAAATGCTGTAAATAATGACGTGCCTGGCCATATGATTCCCGATTTAAGTTGCACATTTGCATGCACTGAGAGAAAGTGTAGATGTAATCAGTATAAAATAAAGAAATAGAGAAATTTTAGTTTTAACCAGTGTAAAGATAAAGAAATCAGATAAATTTCCTGCAAATTCAATGAACAATCTTCTATAAAGTTTAGACCTTTAGAGATCTTTAATTTACTTTGTAACAAGAATAGGAGATCACAAGTTTGATGCAAAATTAAAGAGTTAATAAATACTAAAATTTATTTATTTATTTGTATTTGTATGTAGAATTAAATTCTATAACACAAAAGTGTAGACAGATTGATCGAACTCCAAGGAATAATCAAATAAATAGTAAAGATCAACATAAAAAAAGACAAAACTTAATTTGTTTGTAATTATTTTGAACTCTATGCATCACTGATCTCTTTCCGTTGTTTGTATTAAATCTGTAGATAATATAATTTATATAAATAAAATAAAATATGGTATATATTCACTACAGCTGCCACACTTCACTTCCCAATTCCTACACCATTTTCTCGCAGTGCAGTTACTGCAAATTCAGCTCTTCCCTCATGTGTGTGTGTTTGTGTTTGTTCTGGTTCAGCGCTCGTGTAAAAAAAACTGTTAAACAGTGAAACTAAAGTAGAAAATAATAATTTCTGCTGTCAGTTTTTGTTTTCCACTTTTATCGTTTTGCAATTTGCCAAGATCTTTCCCCTCATTTGCGCGTGAAACAATGCAAATTTTTGGCAAAATTAATGTAGACAGATCTATAAAGAGATCGCTTAACTGTTGTCAACTTCAAACGGTAGCCAAGGCGCCCATTAAGGCAATGTGCACAGAACGAACAGATGCTGCCGATCGCCATCTCTCACTCTATCTCTCTCTCTCTCTATCTCTCTCTCATTTTATCTGTTTGTTGCTACTGCGAAGCCATTGAAAATGTCAAGCTATTAACGCCTCTTAGTGTCGCCTCCGCAGACACTTAAAGCCAGATCTTTAGTCTTAAAAGTTAGCTTGGCGTTTGTCTTATGTTGTGTTGCAATTAGCATTGTGTGTGTGTGTGCATATGTGTGTGTTTGGGTGTGTGTGGGGAGGAGCGGGTGACCGCCATGTCACGCATCTGGTGTGCTGCGCAGGCGTCACCTTTCAATGTTTCAATGATATCCAAATGCTTTTCGGGTGGGCGCACATTTTGGCCATGCCCGCCTTTCAAACACTTGACGTGCCGCTGTTGTTGTTGCTGTTATTAATATTATTTTTATTATTATTGTTGTTGTTGTTGCTGTTGAACTTGAAGCGATTTAAAGCAATGTGAGCCTTGCTCAAGCGCAGCTGTCAGCTTAGTTAAATGCGGATTTGACAATTATAAATAGACTATTGCATATAAAAATTGAAGATTTTTACAGAATATTTATTATAAAGAATTTAGCTAAAGTTATTTTTAGCTTGACTTAATAATTTAGCAATATTTTGCATTACAAATTCGCTAAAAAAAACTCTAAAATCAGCGCATAGGCATAAAATTTGTTCCATTCTCAGGCATTCCCATGCGAAATTTACGCTGCCAACACAATAAGCTCTCTTGTCGCTCAATTGTTGTTGCTCATGTTGTTGTTGTTGTAGTTGTTGTCTTATTATGTTTTTAGTGCCCGCGGCGTTGTCGGGCCCTGTACATGAACTTTTAGCTTAGGCTGTTTTTTTCTGTTTTTCTCCTTTTATTATTTTTGCGAAAAGCAAAAGCCAGAAAACTATGCGAGAAACATTTAATTCGGCGTGACGAAATTATGAATACTCTGTCATAATGATAAATTAGTTTTGTATAAAATATGGAGAGTTTTTTATGTGTAGAAAAAATGTTAAAAATATTTATAAATTAAGGTGGAAATCAAATGTATAATGATCTTGACATTGGAATCTATTACTTAGTAAATATTTTCAAGAAGATTTTTAGATTAAAAGGAGTATATATTAGGACAATCATTATATATTTTATATTCTTTATAGAGAAACTTCTGCAATATTTTAAACTCTTACAAGTTATCCAACATATTATTTTATTACTACATGAAAGTCTAACAAATTCTACAACAAAACTTTAGCAACCTTAGTTTAGAGTATTGCAAAAATGCAACAAAAAATCCCCACTGAGTTAGATAGTTAGCGTAGAGTTTGAGTCGGAGACTGGCTTGGGTTGAATGGATAATTATGTGTACGTACAACACATAAATAATTCGCTCATCAGCAACAACAACAATATCAGCAACAACAATGTGGCAAGCCTCTCTGTGGGTGCCCAAGCGGTGGCAACAAATGTCTAGGGCAAAACAGAACAAGACATCCGGTGATGATGATGACGATGCCGGTTGCCGGTTGGGGCTCTGTGTCTCTCTCTCTCTCTCTCTCTCTCTCTGTAAAGAGGGTCTATGCCGGTCTTTTGACTTAATTAAACGCAAATTGCGGTGCCGGCAAAACGCGAATTGTCTGTGAGCACGAAAAGTGCTCACAAATAATTAAAATCAAATTGAAATCACGCACAAAAATAGCGAAACGAGAAACGAAACGAAAACGAACACTAAAAAAAAGAAAAGAAATCTAAATACGAAACAAAGTGAAATTGAAACGAAACAAACAATTACCGATAAGACGATAATACGATAACGATCAATCAACACTGGAGTCCCAATTGGAACCGTCGCAATGCATTCAAGCTCGAGTTCCCAATCGACGCTGAAGCGAACGCAGCAGTTGGTGCGGCAGACGAATGGATCGCAGCCGTATGTGACGAGTGGCAGTGAGGTGGTGCATACCACACGTGGACCCGCCATAACGACCAACATCGATGACTCTAGCCTGCGCTATCGGCATGAGACGAAGCGCGAGCGAACTGTGGAGGCTGTGATAACAGATTATCCGGGCGTGGCACCATACGGCAGCGTTCCACACGAGCGCACAAACTTTGAGCGCACTGTAACATTTCAGGATGCAGTCGACGGTGCAGGCAGGCGACCATCGGATTTTAGTCGCGCTCTGGTGCCCGCCAGCAGCAGTGCAGGCGTAGTGGGCAGCAGCAGCAGCTATCAGCAGGTGACGCGCAATAAGCGCATCTCCACGGAAGTGCTTGGTTCGAGTGTGGAAAGCACAAAGACCTCGCAGCGGGCGCCGAACGGGCATCGACGTGTGACCACACACATTGTGCGCAAGGTGACCACCTTGAGTCGCGCCGAGGAGAATCAACAGCCGGCGGAGGATCTGTTGCCGCCAGCGAAAATGATACGCAGCTCGGAGCTGGAGTATCGACGCGCCCTGCCGCCGGCCATTGAGTCGTCGAGCACGCAGCGCAGAGAGGTAAACAGAGGAGGAAGGAAGGGAAAGAATGATGGGAAAAGGATAAGGGAAGGGATAGGGAAAGGGTTAAGGTATGGGGCAGGAAACTAGACTCCTTGGAAACAGCTAACTTGCTCCATTCATACAAGATTACTTCTACATTTCCTTAACTAACATAAATCTCCTTCTCCTCCTCTACAGATCTCCGATATTGTTGTTGGCAAAGAGGACAACGTATCCGCACGTGAGGCCCTGCTGCGCTGGGCACGCCGTTCGACAGCTCGGTATCCGGGCGTGCGTGTCAATGATTTCACCTCGTCGTGGCGCGACGGCTTGGCCTTCTCGGCTCTGGTGCATCGCAACCGACCGGACTTGCTTGACTGGCGAAAGGCAAGGAACGATCGGCCGCGTGAGCGTCTAGAGCAGGCCTTCCACATTGTGGAGAAGGAGTATGGTGTGACGCGTCTATTGGATCCAGAGGGTAAGTCGAAGAATAATAGCATTCTTATTGATCTAGAACTAACCCCTTTTCCCTTCTAGATGTGGACACAAATGAACCGGATGAGAAGTCCCTGATTACGTACATTTCATCGCTGTACGATGTATTCCCAGAGCCACCATCGATTCATCCGCTGTTCGACATGGAGTCACAGCGCCGTGTGCACGAGTATCGCGATTTGGCGCAGCAGTTCATCTACTGGTGCCGCGAGAAGACCGCCTATTTGCAGGAACGCTCGTTCCCGCCCACGCTGATCGAGATGAAGCGTCTGTTGAGCGATTTGCAGCGTTTCCGCAGCGAGGAGGTTAGTGCACGCAAACGTGAGAAGTCGAAGCTTATACAGATCTACAAGGAGCTCGAACGTTATTTCGAAACTGTTGGTGAAGTTGATGTGGAGGCCGATCTGCGACCAGATGCCATTGAGAAGGCCTGGTATCGCATGAATACAGCACTGCAGGATCGTGAAGTGATATTGCAGCAGGAAATTGAACGTTTGGAACGTCTACAGCGACTGGCCGATAAGGTGCAGCGTGAGATTAAGCATGTAGATCACAAACTGACAGATCTGGAGACACGTGTCAGTGAGGAAAGTCGACGTATTGAGCGACTACATCCAGTGGATGCCAAGAGCATTGTCGAGGCACTTGAGACAGAGATACGGCATCTGGAGGAACCCATACAGGAAATGAACCAGGACTGCCATACATTGAACGAGGGACGTTATCCGCATGTCAGTGAGCTGCACAAGAAGGTCAATAAGCTGCATCAGCGTTGGGCTCAGCTGCGCACCAATTTCCACACGAACCTGGTACAGAAACTGTCCGGTTTAAAGTTTCCCGTCCACGAGACAACTGTGACGCGTCAGACGCGCATGGTGGTCGAGTCCCGACAGATCGATACGAATCCACATTTCCGTGATCTGCAGGAGCACATCGAGTGGTGCCAGAACAAATTGGTGAGAGATGGAAACCTCTTCAATTGTATTCTTATTAATTATTTATATTCATTCTCTGCAGAAACAATTGCTTGCCGCTGACTATGGCAGTGATCTGCCATCGGTCAAGGAGGAACTGGATCGTCAGCAACACGAGCAGAAGATCATCGATCAGTTCCATTCCAAAATACTCAACGATGAACGTCAGCAGACCAAGTTCACGGGTGATGAACTCAATCTGTATCAGCAGCGACTCAATCAATTGCAGAAGGTCTATGCCGAGCTGCTTAGCACTTCGACGAAGCGTCTATCCGATCTGGATTCGTTGCAGCACTTCCTTAAGCACGCCTCCGATGAGCTGCAATGGCTCAGCGAGAAGGAGCAGGTGGAGATAACACGCGACTGGGCGGACAAACAACTCGATTTGCCTTCAGTGCACAGATACTATGAGGTAAGTTTTCGAATAGAAGGGAGGCCACAGACTTGCAGAGGAAAGATAAGATAGAAGGTTCAATTTCTTAATCTATAAATCCTCTGCAAGTACTTGAACCCTGTAATTCTTTCCCATATTTAAACCTTGTGTCTATATAATCCTATTACAAGCGTGCATTTGGTAATGGCGACGAGGTAAGAGAGATCGGTTTAAACAAATTATAAAGAAGTTACTTTTGTTTTACAAATTGAAAGGCAACCAACCAAGTGCACTTGCTAAATCCTTAACAAATTAAACTTTACTAATCAAATTTTCTCTTTCTCCAATTAGAACTTAATGTCCGAACTGGAGAAGCGTGAGATGCACTTTGCTACGATACTGGATCGCGGTGAGGCCTTGTTGAATCAACAGCATCCTGCCTCGAAGTGCATTGAGGCCCATTTGACGGCACTGCAGCAGCAGTGGGCGTGGCTCTTGCAATTGACACTCTGCCTGGAGGTGCATCTGAAACATGCCACGGAGTATCATCAGTTCTTTGCCGAAATCAAGGACGCCGAACAATGGTTGAGCAAACGTGATGAGATACTGAACAGCAAGTACTCTCAGTCCGATTTCGGTTTGGATCAGGGTGAAACTTTGCTGCGTGGCATGCAGGATTTGCGTGAGGAGTTGAATGGATTTGGTGAGACTGTGTCGCAGTTGCAACGACGAGCTCAGACCATTGTGCCGTTGAACAAGCGACGTCAGCCCGTCAACCGACAGGGTCCAGTGCAGGCGATTTGCGCGTACAAACAGCAAGGTCAACTGCAGATCGAGAAGGGTGAAACTGTCACCTTGTTGGACAACTCGGGACGTGTCAAGTGGCGTGTGCGCACTGCCAAGGGACAAGAGGGACCCATTCCTGGTGCCTGTTTGTTATTGCCGCCGCCTGATCAGGAGGCCATCGATGCTGCCGATCGTCTGAAGCGTCTGTTCGATCGCTCTGTTGCCTTGTGGCAAAAGAAACATTTGCGTCTGCGTCAGAACATGATCTTTGCCACCATTCGCGTTGTCAAGGGCTGGGACTTTGATCAGTTCCTCGCCATGGGACCCGAACAGCGTACGGCCATCAGAAGGGCCCTGAACGACGATGCCGATAAATTGCTCAGCGAGGGCGATCCCAATGATCCGCAGTTGCGTCGCTTGCGTCGTGAAATGGACGAGGTCAATCGATTGTTCGATGAGTTCGAGAAACGCGCCCGAGCCGAAGGTGAGTTTTGGCGAACAGTTAGAGAGAGAGGGAGATCGAGTGTGTCTACTGCCCACTCTGGGCGTGGGCGTTAACTTGGTCGCGATTCAATTGGCGGCGTTTGGCCAGCTGTCTATCAATTAAGCGCTTAATTGAATTGAATTTAATGCTCGGCCGAGTCGAGCAGGAAGATTCAACTTAGTCTCGAGTCTAAATTCAGAAGCACAACAAGTTGCAAGCTGTCAAACAAAAATGAAGAAACTATTCGCGGGTGCCAAGACGCGCGGTAATCCGTACATATCTTCATTAAGAATATGCTAACTAATCTTTCTTCCTTCTCATTCCATTCACAGAGGAAAGCAAGCAGGCCAGTCGCATCTTTACCGAGGAATGCATTGCAATCAAGAGCAAACTGGAGGACATGGCACGTGAGCTAGATCAGATTATATTGGCCCCGTTGCCACGTGATCTGGACTCACTGGAGCATGTGCTGGAGATACATGCGGATTACGAGCGTCGTCTGCAGTTGTTGGAACCAGAGTTGAAGCATTTGCAGGAGACATTCCGTACGATTGCACTGAAGACGCCTGTGCTCAAGAAATCGCTGGACAATCTGATGGAATTGTGGAAGGAACTGAACACACAGAGTGGCCTGCACAAGGATCGCCTGAAGCTGTTGGAAGCCTCGTTGGCCGGTCTTGAGGATAACGAGCATGTTATCTCAGAGCTGGAAAATGAATTGGCCAAACATCAGGATCTACCCTCGACGGCAGAGGGTTTGCAACATGTGTTCAAGCAGTTGACGCACATGCAGGACATCATAACGCAGCAACAGCCGCAAATGGATAAAATGAATGATGCAGCAGATCAGCTGGGACGCATGGGTGTGCCCACCAAGGTGCTGGGCGATCTGAAGCGTCTGCATGCCAATGTGGAGCGCCTTAACACGCGCTGGAGTGCGGTCTGCAATCAATTGGGCGAAAGGTAGGAAGAGCTATTGAAGAACCTGTTTCCTTGCACCTGTTTGTGTGGGAAATTCCCAACGCTTCATTGGGTCCCGCAAGTGTTATACTATACTTCTATATATGTCCCGTTATTCACACTAAATTTCTTCCATTTCCAGAATGCGCTCATGCGAGACGGCAATCGGGCTGATGAAGAATCTCCAATCGAGCGTGCAAGTCGAGGAATCATGGGTGGATGGTACTACGGAACGTCTCTCCGCCATGCCCACAGCGACTTCGGCTTACGAATTAGACGTGAGTAGACGCCGATTAGCACCTTCCATAGAGTTGTCATTGATCTCTTATTATTATAATTTATTACTATTATGATTTATTATCATTTGATAGACATTTTTTTATCAGAGTTTCTAGTATAAATATTTTTTCTATATATATAGAGTTTACTTAGCCATCCTCTGCCCCACCCCTGCCCTGTATAGTTGACTCAGTTTCTCTAGACCCAAAAAAAAACCAAAAAAATGTTCAGTATCAAATGTATATAGAAATCGAAATCGAAAGCGTAGTATTTGTATCCCGTCCCGCCTCGCCCCAAGTAGTTTTGCTTAACAAATATATACATATATATATCTTTGTCGGGATTTAAATAAAGACTCGGTGTTGGACATGTTATAAATGTCTTCTATACTTGTTTATTGTCCACGGAAAAGAGAAGAACTGTCCAAATTGTACCTGTACCAGAAACTACTGTATATTCCGTAGTACAACTTGTCTAATCCCCCATACGAACGTAGAAAAGATGTCCGTTGCTAGACATCTACACACACAACTACACAAACTTATATGCAATATATACATGACTATATAGTGTGTATATATATTATATTATTTATCAATGTGCCGTCCCCCCAACACCTGTAAATTTCTTCCACCAATTAGTATATTATTTTATATTTTATGTTTTCGTAGTTTTGTTTTCCCTTTTGTTCCTTAAGTCGCACCATATATATTCACTTATTTCACCAATTTCCATGCCATATATCATGTGTAGTATTTTATTTGTATCCGTATTTGTAGTTGAAAAACTAATTGTATATGTATTCTTGTCTAATTTCTTGTATTTTCACCCCACAATCAAAATGAACAATTTCACAAATCACACACTATAAAAAATCTATAAACAAACAAACGACACAAACACATAAACAAAATACAATCAATCAATGAAAAAATATATATAAAAAAATCCAAAACAAACCGCACACAAATGCTATCAAACAAAAACCCCTCGCTATGAAAATACTATATACAATATATATATAGAAACTGCTCGGAGCTGCAATCGAACGAAAACCAAAAATCGAAAATGTCAACGTGGCTGGAGGAAGACTAATACGCGAAGCTAAGGTAAAAATTTGTATGACTGTTTCAGGTGTGAATGAGTTATTATATATATAGAAGGTTGATCTAGAAAAGAAACTGCAAAATGAAGCTAGAAATTGAAAACAAGCCAAAGATAATTGAAGAACCAAAGACTGAGAATAGATAGCTAAAGAAATAAAGAGTTTAAAAACTCCTTTTTAATATTCTATATTTGCCAATCTTCTTCATTTCTTTCCCTACCTGCCTTCTATATATATATTTCCTTTGGTATGTCTGCAGACTGTGAATGATTGTGAACATTTTGATCAAACTCTATTTCGATCTCAACGATACGTTGTGATGCGAATATCCTTAGCTGACTGTCCCTATTTCGTATTGCTCTCTATCTGTCTCTATATACACACAACTCTTTTCCACTATATTTAATGCTTTTTACAACAACAAAAACAACAACAATAATAATGTTTTCGTGGCTCCGCTATTGGAGCCTCAAGATTACAACTAGAGTAGTTAAAAACAAAATACTTTTGGGTACAAGGTGCGTCAATAACACTGGGGTACAACAACCACAACAACAAAATTCTTACAACAAACTGCCTACAACAAATACTTATTGACAAACACAACAACAACAAAGCAAACAAACAAACTTACACAACAACAACAACAAACAATTAAAAAGCAATTGTAATCAACGTAATATCGTATTGATTAATCAATGAAATAAAAAGCACTAAATATACTATAGACACTATATATAGAAACCAAAAGCAAACCCGTTCCCCTCTCGAATATAAATTTGTTTAACCCAACAAATTACTAACATAACATTTAACCGAAAATTAACTCAAAAACCCAACCAACAAAAATCAACAACAACAAACTACGAACTCGAATTCGCCGTTGGATCCGAAAGATTTACGATAGTAAATGCCTACGCTTTGTGGATTGGTTACTCGAGGCGCGTCCATCGTTCTCGCCGCCACGTCGCGATCTGCGTCCGGCGGACAGCGATCCGGGCGCAACACAGTATTACAGCCAGCGTTTGGACAATCTCAATACGAAATACGATAGGTTGCTGGAGCAACTGTCGCAGAGGCTGAAAACTGCAATTGAGGTGAACGGCAGCGTTGGTCTGGTGAGTATCTAGACGAGTCATATTGATGAGGCAGGTCTCTCAATCAAATTTGCATTGCGAGGGAGAGCATTCCAAAGGCGAGAGAGTATCTTGACGCCAGTTGCTAATTTTAGATACGATATTCAATTGTCTAGCAACTGTCAAAAGTATCATTACTTATACTAGATATATTCGAATCGTTAAATCTTTTTTTTAAATCTTGTGCGAGAGGTTCTCAGGTTCAAGTTCAGGTTTTCAAAGCTTTCATTTTCAATGGTGCGTTCTAGCGCACACACTCTGTGTCTGGTATCCGTATCTGTTTGTTGTGTATTTGTATCTGTATCTTTGTATCACTCGTCTGGCGTATGCACTGTTATTATTAAATTAACCTTCACTGAATAATGACATCAGAGAGTGTCAACGTTGAGAAGTTGCCTCATAAATCAGCGCTTGATTAATTTATAAAAACAAATTTAAACTATGTTTTTTTCTACATTATTAATAGTATCAATTTTTCGCTGTGTTTTTGCTGTTTTTTGCTCTTATTGTTTCTCGTGACAATCGTTTGTCTAATGTGCACAAATTGTGCATTTATTATAAACATTGTTTGAGATGAAGTGTGCTTTGAATTTTGGAGGTATTGTACATCATAATAAATAAATAATGCTTGCGTTTGCGGCCAATTAGGCAAATGAAGTCAACTTTTCAATTAAGAATTCAACGTCAACATATTTCGCATATTTTTGGCTTCTCTTTGCGGCGACTTCTCTAGGAAATTCAATGCCAAAGCGACGTCATCGACAGATCATTGTCGCCCCTTTGTGGCTATAATTATATCATCTGTCAACTCTTAAGTCGTTGTCGTTTGACTATGTTTGCTTAACTGGTTTCTGTTGTTTTTTTGTGTGTGCCCCTGCTCTATACTATATATATTTCTATATGTATATTTATATTCTACGAAATGCAATTAAAAATTCGATTTGTCCAACTGGTTTTGTTTTCGGTATGATCTGATGACGACTTGAGACAGGCGAACTTTGTTATAAACAATACAAACGGGAAGAGAGAAAGGAACCATAGAGGGAGGCAGAAATATGCTAATAATATGATGAGGTAGCGAGAGAGATTCTCTAAAGAATTTCCGGTAGAAGTCACAGAAATAATTAATTAAAATATTCTTAAAGAATACAAACGTGAATTTCGCAAATAAAATCAAAAGAGAATTCACAGAATTTGCATAGATTTTAAGCAGATGTTTCCTAAGACTCGTCAGACTCTTTAACAGTTGTTGCTTATACCAAAGTTCCACTGTAGTTCAAAATAAGTATTACTCAAGTTTACATAATTGTGTAAATATTTAGCCGATAATTAACATAAGTTGGGTTGAGGATAGAGAGAAAGGACTGTTGGGTCAGTAAACCTTGGAGTGTTTTATTTTTTGTGTATTTGTCAATAATTGTGGAATGCTGATATTGTATTGGACTATTTCAGAAGGTGTTATTCGCGGCGACTTTCAAGAGGGAGTGACATCATGAACTTCCATTGCCAGTTTAGAGGCTTAACTTGATATGCATACGAACATGGGCGGCGATGCTTGGCACATTAAGTAGACTAGACGATTTAGAAGGTTAGACAAGAAACCAGTTTGCCGTTTATTATTGCTGAGTTTTACGTATCGAATTTTGTAACTTCAGGGAGAACAGTAGGCACAACAATATGTTGATAGATGCTGCCTCCCTCTCTCTCTCTTTTAACTTCCGTGTGTTCGCTTTGAACTTCTTTTTAATGGGCATTACGAATCTATCTGCCTGATGTTAATGAAACCGAATGGTTTATCACAACAACACTAGCAACAGCTGAGCAATTTACCGGCGTTTTTCGAAGCTTTCGCTCTCCAAAAAGCTCCAAAAGCTTGCGCTCTATTCTCTTCGCTCTCTCTCTCTCTCTCTCTGATTACGGACTCTGTCGGCGACGTGCTGCAAACAACGAATGATTCCGTCGTTGTGTGTTTCCAAATCAGTTCCGAATGCGACGTGGTTGTATAACGACGTAAACAGAATTTACCGCGTTCTCAAAGAAGTTTCTTTTACGCGTGTGTGCCAGTGTGTGTGTGTGTGCGTGTGTGCGTTTACGTGTACGTGTGCCTTGTTGTGTCGTCGGCACAAAGGCAAAAATTAACAAAAAATACCTCAAAGTTTGCCCTTTGAATTCATTTGTTTGTGATATAGTATAATATACCATATATACCCTGTAAAAGTGTCTTGTGCATTTTGCTAAATTAACGATGTAAGAAAGAATGAAATGAAATTAATTGTAGAAATTGTTCTTGAATGCAGATAGGGCCGGTGCCGCAACACGCATACGCCGTGTATGCGAATAGAAAGTGCGATTGTATCTGTATCTCTGTGTGCGTGTGTGCTGAATTGAATACGGAATCGAGCATGCGGCCGCACTGGCCTGCTTTTATTTGTTTAATAGAAATTTAAATTTATTTCGGTTTTTTTTTTTTCTATGCCGTATTTCGCCCTCCTACGTAAGGTCCAAAAATGCGACAGAAATGAAGTCACCAGCGCACAGCGAAATAGAAATAAAAGCTAATAGAATCGAATTGAAGTGCGAATTGTGGGGGACAGTAAACTAAATAATATATAGACAAACATATATAAGAAGCAGTGGAGACAGACAGGCAGAATAAATGAATGAGGAACGCATGCAATATTCAGTTAGCCTTGAATATGTCGCAAGAATCCATATGTTTATTTCGGTGTTGATGAAAGAGCAAGAGACTGCGTAAGACTAAAAATATTTATTTCATTGTTAGAGTTTACACAAGAAGCGAAGTGAGTCAAGAGCTAGTTAAAAAAAAAAACAACAAAAAAAAAGCAGCAAACGGCTTTAAAGAAACAGAAAAAGAAACAGAAAAATGATAATAATAATAACAACGATGCAGTAAAAAGTCAATTAAAGCGAAAAAGAAAAGCGCTACGCTCTGACTATGAACCCATTAAAAAAAAAAAAAAACTTGGGCAGGCTAACTGACCTACACACACACAAACAAACAAAAACACAAAGAGACGTGTGTGTTAGTTAGGTCTTTGTGACATATGACAGCCGTAATCAACGACTGCGATCGCCTGTCAAGGCGCTGAGGCCGCACACCTAATCTAATCTAACTAAACGCATTTTGAGATGTAATTCATCAAAAATAGAGAAGAGGGAAGGCAGAAGATGTGAGAGGGAGAATGAGAGGAGGCGCCTCTTGTTGCTGATTAAATACACTTTGAATACCAAAGTATTTCGAGCATTTTTTTGTGTGTGTCTCTCTCTGTTATTTATTTGTTTGGCTCACGGTTTTTCACATGTCATTGCGCTTTATGTGTGTGTTCTTCCCCTTTTCCTTTAGTTCCTGCAGTTTATCGATTAAACTCGCCATCAATTTCGACGGTCTCTTTGGTTATAAATAATGTGCCTACAAATGTCTCGCTCTGTATGTTTAGAATTATAGGAAAAAACGAAACGAAATGAAAGCGAATGTGCCGTGCAACGCCCTGTCGCATCTTTAGACTATTTCTGTGCCGCATGCCGTCGCATGCTGCACTCTCGCTCGGCACACGGCGAAAAAGCTCTCGGCTAGCCGGCGCCTTAGTCATCTTCATATAAAAAAGCGTGTCAAGCGCAACTCATTCAAGCACAGGAGCGGTACGAGGGCAACAACGGGCCCTGCCTGGGCGCAGCACGTAATGGAGCACTGCAAACTGCTTCAATTAGTATCATTTAATCGTTGTTGTTGTGGGAGCACAGCAAAAACATATAAAAAAAACTTGTTTCATATTGAAATTTTTTTGCGCTGATGACATCATCATTATACGCTGTGTTCATTCCGTTTTGTGTTTTCATTTTTGCTGTTTGTTGTTATTGTTACTCTTAATTATAATTTATTTGTTCGCTAACTCACTTTTGTGTGACCTTCAACAAAAAGAGTTTCGCTTTTAAATAACTTAGCTGCGAAGTTCTTTGGGAGAGAAGAACATCAAGAAAAACAAATTAGTTGAACTTCTTTGGCGAGCAGAATCCCAAGAAAAGCAAATCAGAGATTGATTATACCCAAAAGCATTTCAATGCATTAATGGAATTATCTATATAATGCAGTCACTTTATAAAGCACACGTTAAGAGCTTCATTTGCAATACGATAATGAATCTTTTTATTGCGGTGCAATTGAGAATTCTGTTGGGGTCGCTCGTTTGAAGTTAGACCACATGTGCACGAAATGAATCAAAGCCTTAAAGATAAAACTTAATGGGTGAAGATTTTGAGATTGTACGTACGATTCTCTTATGTTTGCCGGGGAGTTACGCATCATACTATAGACTATACAATCGTATATCGTATATCGTATGGCATTTGCACAGAATACTTAGCGTACTTCTTCTTATGTTCCCGAGGCCCTCGACAAATGTAGCGTCATTTCTATTTTCATTAAGGCTCGGTTGTGGTGTGTGTGTGTAGTGTATCTGTGTATTGTGGTATGTGTTGATTAATATATATATGTATATGTATTTACTTATACGCTCAAAAGACCGCGTTGATAAGTGTAGAATTTACGATTTGCCGGCGTTCCGGTGAATGTGCTGCATTTCTGTTTGCGGTGAATGAGTAGGGTTTCTGTTTATTTTTTACTATTTTTTTTTTGTCAGACTTTTCGGCTCCACTTTGATTATCTAGACGGAATTAGGGAAAGTATGTAATTAACCCTTTCGGTGGGTTTCTTTTGTAGTAAGCATAAATAGTATAAATTTGCAGACTAAATATAGAAGACCCCATTGTTTATCTGCAAAACGAAACAGTCAATAGGAAACTCTTATCGAGCACCATAAATCGCTGTCATAAACAAACACACACACACACAACAGATACAATCGAGTGAACTGAGTAAGAATTTACTTTGAGTGCAATTCTAATTTGTTTGACCATTCAATAAATCTCGCAGAGCATTGAAGAAGCATCAAACAAAGAAAATCAAGTGCCTAAACCTGACCCAACAAACCCCTCGACTACAAGCACAACTACACCTACAACAACAAGTGTTACTGCTGACTATGACTTTGTCAAATTGAATGAAACAAAAGCTTTAGCCATGCCTCAGCATAGATCAGGTCGCAAGACGACCAAAACAAATACCAAAACACAAACCACAACTGTCCAAGTGGCAGAGGAAAGTGACTATGACTTCGCGTTCGAGTTTCAGGTAATACTCTATCATCCCTGCTCCCTCTCTCGCAATGCAAAACGAAATTCTCAATGCAAATATTTAAATAAATTAATAATAAAATAATGCTAATGCTTCTCTCCACTCACTTTAGCAATATGCTGAGAGTCTACAGAAACCGCTGAAGACCTTTAGAGTTGACTTTAGTGCGGGCAGTGTACCAACTGGCGATGGTTACCCTGCACGCCCGGAGGATCTCTATACCACAACATACAGCACAACACAGTAAGTTCACTAGTTACTCTACTTACACACACGTTGCTAATATATTTATTCGTTTACAGATTCAGTTCAACGAAAACAACGAAAAGCTCTTCGAAGAGCATCTACAGCAGCGATGGAATCGATGCATCTACAGCTGTTAGTCAGGATGCGGCAGCAGAACACACACCAGCACAGTCTCAGATACAGTTTAGTGAGATACGCAGCGGTCTAAAGCGTCAGCCGGGCAATGGCACTTCAGTGCTGGATATTGCCGGCATACGAGATCCGCGCACGGGACGCGTTCTCACCATTGGCGAGGCCATACAGCTGCGTATACTTGATGTGCGCACTGGTGAAATGCTCGTAGGTGATCGTCGCATCACATTGGAACAGGCTGCCGATCAGGGATTGATCGATGCGCAGCTGGCAAGACAGCTTTTACAACCTGGCGCCGGACGTGATGCAGCCGGACGGGAGCTATCGCTGCTGGAGGTTATACAGCGAGAGATAAGCGAAGCGGAATCAGGCTTTGAGACAGCCGAAAAACGCATCAAGGTAAACAACACAGTCACGGTAGAGTCGGAAGTGACATCAGCAACGTCACCAGAGAAGCCACGTAATATTGTCGACGCCATTTGTGCGGGAAGTGTGGATGCCAAGACGGGTCTCTATCGCGTCAAATCGGGCCAAACCATTAGCCTGGCAGAGGCGTACGAGCGTGGCTATCTGATACGGCACGAATCGGTGACAATCAAATCGAATGCACTATGCCTTAGCGATGCCATAGCCCATGGTCTGGTCGACACGGCTGGCTGGATAATCGATCGCAATTCCGGTGATAAGTTCCGACTGGACTCGGCCATAGCCAATCAGTTGATCGATGCTAGCGTTCGCGAGGTAGTCGATGCGAAACATGACGTGAAAATCACTCTGCAAGCGGCCTTGCAATCGGGTATACTCAACGCGAAAACCGGTCGCTATACGAATGAGGTAACCAAAGAGAAGCTTAGCTTCTTGGAGGCGCGTAATCGTCAATTGATCGTTAAACCGTATACTCTAAAGGATATTTGTGATTTGAATCTGCTCGACAAACAGAATCTCATCACAAGTCCAATGCGTCGCGAGAAATTAAGCATTATGCAGGCGATCGAAGCGGGTGTTCTGGATGGTAATCAATTGAAGTGCATTACCAAGCGAAAGGGTGAGTTGATAACGCTGCAGGAGGCAATTGCCGATGGCATTGTACTGCCAGCGGAGTCGAAATATCGCGATTTCATGACGGGCGAACTTATTAGTATACCCGAGGCCGTTGAACGTGGCCTTATTAGTTCTGTGGCGCAAAGATCGATTTTCGATATTGACGGTTTCAAGGATTTGCGCAGCAATGATTATGTTAGCTTTAATGTGGCCCTCTCGCGTGACATTTTACGTCGCAAGAGCACGGGCTTTGCCTTAGAGACGGGAAGAGATAGCCTGGTGCCCCTTGAGGTAGCCGTTGGCGAGGGTCTGGTGCGACAGGAGGTATATGAGATGTTTAGTCGCGGCATTGGGGTACATAATGCCAGTGGCAAGGAGCTTAGTGTCTTTGATTTGGTCTATCATAATCTGATAGATCCGAAGACGGGTTATTTGCTTGATCCCAAAACGGGTGAGACTGTTCCCCTGGACACGGCCATCGAACGTAAGTTCATCACCCCCGAGGGTGCTTTGCTGTTGAGCAGCCTGCTGAATATTACCCTTACCACAGAGACTGTGACGAGAACGATTAATCGTTATGTGACCATACGTGCCGGCTCCCAGGAGCCAGGAAGTGCAGGTGATACTGTACTTCTAACCTTTACTGAGGCTGTGCGACAAGGTTTCATTGACGAGGACCGACAACTGTTTAAGGATCCCAAAACTGGCAACGTTTATTCGGTACAGCAAGCTCTCAATTACGGTCTACTTGTACCGGATAGCAATCAAACTGTGCCGGAGCCAACGAACCGCAAAAAGACAAAGTCAACCATTACAATTGTAACCAAACAAATCATTCCCGAAGCGGAGCCCATTAAACTGAATACACAACACACAAAATATGTGGAAAAATCTGTGGAAATACCCATTTCCCAGGAGCTTATCAAGCCACAGCGTGTTGTTTCGGACTTTATTAACATGGAGAAGAGCAGCTACATCGAACAAAATGTGACGGAGAGACAAATCATGGAACTGCCGCCAGGTGGTTGGCGTTTGAAGGACGCGATCGAACAGAGTCTGTTCAATCCGGATACGGGCGTTTTCCATGTGCAGGGCACAGATCGTCTGGTCAACTTTGAGGAGTGCATCGATAAGAAAATTATCAACAACTTATCCGTGGCTGTCATTGAACCCAACACGGGTGACAAGATATCTGTTAAGTCGGCCTTTGAAAGGGACATCCTCGACAGTTTTGGGAACTATACAAACAGTAGGCAGCAGGTTCTGGGCATGCGAAGTGCAATTGCAGAGGGTAAAATTGTGCTGGAGACAGTTCCGGCAACGCGAGGAGCCAATCAAAAGACAATCTTACGCATAACGAGAGTAAATAACATGCCCGATGTACTGGAAGTATCCACACCGCTAAAGGATGCCCCGCCACGTTTTGTTGAGGTCAATACGTGTCAGCGTGAATTGGCTTCACCGGAACCATTGCAAATTGCGCCAGGCGCCATATATGATCCGTCCACGGCGTTGGTTATTTTCACACAGAACGGTGAAACGGAGAACATATTCGATGCAGCGCGTCAGGGATTGATCGATGAGCAGCTAATTAAGATAGTTGATCCCACTACTAAGCAAACAATTTCTGTAACGGAGGCCATTGCACGTTCCATCTATGATCCACGCACGTCCACCATACTGAATGCTGAGGGTCAACCGGTTGATTTGATAACAGCAACCAAGCTGGGTCTGCTGAGTGTTGTGGGAGCTCCACTCGTTGCCGCCGAAGGTGCTCTGCGCACGGTGCGCTTCGTTGTGGATCCACGCACTGGCGAACAGATCCCCGTCGAGGTGGCCTATGAACGTGGCATTGTCTCGCGTGATCAGCTGCAACGTGGTCGCTCATTTGACAGTGAACTCCAGACCGAAGAGAAGGTTGTGGTGCTACAAAAGATGCGTAAGATTATACTAAAGCCACGAGATGCTCTGCGTAAAGGTATCATCGATGAGGAGACCTGCAAGATACTTGAAGACACACACAACTTTACCAATCCTCAGGGTGAAGTCGTTAACATCAGCGAGGCTCTTAACACAGGCCTAATTGATGGACGACGTGGACAGGTTACAGATCCTCAACGGAATCGTGTGCTCAATTTGCGCCAGGCTGTCGAGCAGAAGATTCTCGATCCTGAGCAAACCAATCACATTCTAATGCCACTGGCAAAGAGTCTTTCTATACCTAAACTGGAATCACAAGGTCTTATTGATCCGAAGACACAGACCATTGTACATCCGGAGAGTGGCTATCCATTGAGCATACAGGAGGCGATTGTCTGTGAGGTACTCGATCCACATTCCAAGCTGCAGAAGCCCTCGAAGTGTACACTGGAGGAAGCCATCGAGCAGGGCATCGTGAATGCAGATGAATCTACATTTAACTACAAAAATAAAACACTGAACATTTCGGAAGCCATACAGGAAAAACTCTTCGATGTGAGCTATGACAAGCAGAAGGCTAAGGTAGAAATTCCACCTGTTGGCATGATATTCCCAGTTGCTGTGGAGAAGAGTCTTGTGGAGCCCAGCAAACGTGTGGTGCTACATCCGAGCACAAAGAAGCCACTGCCCATTAAGCAGGCAATCGAGGATAACTTCATCATGTCCATACCGTATGCACCTCAAGCAGATGCTATTGAAGTGGTGACAGCAATGGAACGTGACCTTATCGATGTCGCAGCACAGACATTGGTGCATCCCAAAACTGGAGAGATAATACCATTGAGACATGCACTGGAGACAGGTGTGCTGGTGGTGAAGCCTTTGTCTGATTTTGTTGTCACACAGAAGCCCATTGCCAAGACAGAGGTAATGGAGACCCTAAGGGCTGTGCACACGGTAACCACCAAGACAATCGAACTGATGCAGGGTTACGTGCTCATCTCCAACAATGAGGTCCAGAATGTTAATACGGGCGAAGTCTGTAGTCTGGAGAAGGCTAAGGAACTGGGAATTCTGCGTGAAGAAGAAACAACACGCGAAACAAAGGCCACAGCTAGTGAAAGTCCCATACAAGTGGATGAAACACCCACAACAACAACTGCAACATTGCCCAACTCAAGGGAGCAGACGGTGGTCGTTGAGGAACGCACGCAAACCGTTGTGGCCAGCTCCGAGACACGTAAACAAGAAATGCAAGTGGTTAGCACCACGACACAAGTTACAAAGGATTCATCTCCGGAGACCGAAGTTAAGTCCAGCAAGGAACCCTCGAAGACGCTGCAAAATGTAAAGGATGCTGCCAAGCTGGGTGCACTGGGTGTAATTGCAGCCCCAGTGCTGGCTGGTGGAGCTATTTTCAGTGGTGTGAAGAGTCTTATCAATGCGGCCAAATCACCTTCTGAGGAGGCCAAAACAACAAGCACAACAACGACAACAACAACAATTACCAGCGCCAAGCGAAAAGAGAAACCTCATGTCAGTTTCATAGAAGAGGAGCGCAAGAGTGTTGAGCAACAACCACAGAAACCACAGCTGGAACCACAACAAGTGCCAAGTGAAGTAGACAGTCTGTTGCAGGATACGGAACAGTTCATTAGCAGCACAACAGCCAATTTCATAGCCAATGAGCAGCAGCAGCAATTGCCAAAGGAACCCAAAGTAGAAGAAGCAATTACCACAGGATCAGTTACCTCGACCAGCTCAACAACAACAACAACAGTAACAACTATCACTACCTCAACAACAGAGCCAAATCAAGTGGAGGAAACCATTGTGGTTGAAGAGAAGAAACCAACAACCATTCAAGTCAAGGAGCCAGAGCAGCAGAGCAAACCCAAGGAAGAACCTAAACCAGAGGTGGAACAAGTTATCGAAACCGTCCAAACTGTAATCTGCAAGGCCGAGGAGGAAGTCAAGCCGACCCCTGCAGAACAAGGAACTTCACCAGTATTGGTGACGAGCCCGGAACCCAAGCCAAGATCGACCATCAAGCCAGAGGTCAGCGATATTCCACCACCTTTCACAGCACCATTAGCGCCTTTCGAACATCAGGTGACCCAAGTTACGGATGTTAAGGTAACCGAAAGTGAGGAACCACTTAGTACTGGTTCGATTACATCTACCACAACAACAATCGTGACAACAACAAGAACAGTGGACGAACAGCCTGTGATTGAAGAGGTTACAGAAACGATAGTCAGCAGTCCAACAAAACCAGAGGAGCAACAACTGGTTGAACCCGCCGTCCAAGTGCCAAGCAAAATTGAGGAGCCAACTGATGCAGCTGATTCATCTGTGTCCAGCAATGTTGTAGAAGAACGGGTAGTAACTGTGGAAGAACCCACAAGCACAGAGTCTTTGACGACAACTACTACTACAACAATAACCACAACAACAATAACAAGCGAAGAGAAGACGCCAGAAAGCATTGTGACTATTACGGAAGAGGTTAAGGATAAACTCATAGAAGAACCCAAGGAGAAACCAGAGGAGAAACCTGTGGAGAAACTTGAGAAGACACCTGAGGAGAAACCTGAGAAAAAATCTGAGGATAAACTTGAGAAGAAACCTGTGGAGACGCCTGAGGAGAAACCAGAAGAGGTAAAGCCTACTGAAACAGTAAAGGAAACGCTCATCGAGGAGATTAAGGAAATCAAGGAGATTAAGGAAAAACCTATTGAAGAGCCAAGTGCAAAGACTACAGAAGAGTCCAAGAAAACACCTGTAGAAGAGCCAAAACCAAAGCAAGATCAGGCTAAACCAAAAGAACAACCCACTCTTTCTACTCAAACTACAGAAACAACAACCACAATTACAACCATAACGCAAGAGACACCAGAGCCACATCAACCTGGTGCCTTGGAGAAAGTAAAACCTGCGGAACCAACAACAGAGAAACATCAAACAGCTGTTGATTTCATACAGAAGGAGAAAACTCCAGAAGGCGGTAGCCAACTGCTACAGAATGTAAAGGATGCTGCTAAGTTGGGTGCTCTGGCGATTGTTGGAGCACCAGTGCTAGCTGGCAAGGCCTTAGTAGATGCATTGACTACTGGACAGGCGCCGAAAACCACACAGCAGGTCACCGAAACTGTCACAGAAGAATTATTGCCTGAACAGAGCTCAAGCAGCACAACAATTGTTACCAAGGTGACAACAACAACGACAACAACAAAGACAACAACCGAGTCGACGCCAGAGGATGAGGCACGCGATACAGTGGAGACCCAGGTAACCAGCACAGTGGAGCAAACCGGAAAACGTGAAGTTCCTATGACCCTAGCCATTGGTGATGCCATTTCCCAGAAACTGATCAGTCCCGACGAATGTCAGATCATTGTGGATGGGGAACCGCAATCGCAAAGTGTGACAACGCTGCTTAAAGAGGAGCAACTCAGTCCATTGGATGAGGTGCAAATAATCGATGATAAATTGATAGTGCTTCAACAGATTAATTACCTGGTGGATGTGGACACCGAATTGACACCTGAAAAACTGCATGAACTGAATATCTATGATCCGAATCATCAGTACTTCATTGATCCTTCGACTGGACAGAAAATATCATTCCAAACCCTAGTCTTTGACATGAACATCTTCAATCCGGAGACAATACTTGTCAAGAACTTTAGTACAGGCAAATACGAGACATTGACTGTGGCTTTAGAGCGTCCCTTATTGGATAAGCATACCGGTCACATGGTTGATCCCAAGACAGGCAAGAAAATACCATTCTTTGAGTGCATTGAACGTCAGTGGATTATACGCGCCAATCCCGAAGAGCAGCGCCCTGCTCCGATTGAAAATGTCATGATCGATTCGCATACTGGCAAAGTTATCCTTGACGATGGTCGAACTTGCTCCATTGTTGAGGCAATCAACAGTGGCAAGCTTGACATTCAGTCGATATCGGTGCGCGACCCAGTTAGCGGTGAGGTGATTCCCCTGCGTATGGCAATTGAGTTGGGTGTGGTGGATATGCAGACTGGTACGGTCATAGATATACAGACATTGAAAGAGATACCCATGGAGCAGGCCTTCCAGTTAGGTTTCCTTGTGCCCGGCGCACGTAAGCCCATCTCCCTTGAGGCAGCCGTTCGTAAGGGTCTCTATGATCCAGAGACAGGTAAACTCTTTGACTCCGAGTCACAGAATCAAGTCGATGTACAAAGATCTATTGAAATTGGTTTAGTTGATCCAAAGATCTCGTTGATTGTCGATACGGTAACAAAGAAAGAACTCAAGCTCGATTGCGCCATTGAGGATGATCTTGTGCTGCCTGCCACGGGCCAGATAAAAGACAATAAGAATAACACTCTGGTACCCTTTGATGTGGGCGTGCAACAGCGTCTGCTGAAGACAGACAGTGTAACGTGGAGCTTGCCTGAGTTGCTGCAGCGTGAATATTACTCGCCCAGCACTGGTAAAGTCTTGAATCCCGTCACTGGTGAAGACATTCTGCTACAGCAGGCCATTGAAATGGGTTTCGTTGAGCTGGACTCAACACTAGTCAAAGATGCCGAGCACGATAAGATTTTGCCTGGTAAGGAGGCTGCCAAGTTGGGACTTTTGGACACAGTGCGTGGCACACTCAGTTCGCCCAACATAAGCCTTGACGAGGCCTTCGTCAAGGGTTACCTGATTAGCACAAAGAAACCCTTGTCCCTTGTCGATTGTCTGCTGCGTGGTCTTTACGATCCTTCGACAGCTAAGTTCACCATCGACAATAAGCAGCTCGACTTGAAGTCGGCCATTGCACAGAAGCTAATCAATCCCGAAGAGCTGGTGCTGTTGGATCCCAAGACAGAGTCCATTATATCTCTAAACGAGGCTATTGCCAAGGGTTATCTGGATCCAATTGGTGGCTTTGTCATCAATCCCTTTGCCTCAACAAAACTTTCACTGCATGAAGCACTCGAGAATCGTATACTGATTCCACCCAAGCGCAAGCGCAGTCTTCCCGATGCCGTCTATCGCGGACTGTACGATCCGAAGACTGGCCAGTTTAGCAATACAATAACCCGAGAGAAACTGACAACTGAACGTGCCATTCGTAGGGGTATACTCGATCCCGATTCGACGGTCGTCAATGTGGGCGGACAGGTTGTGCCTTTTGGCATTGCCACCGAAACGGGCATTGTGGATAGTCAACAGGGTACGGTGAGAGATGGAGAAGATGATAGCCAGTACATTGATTTCAAGGAAGCCTTCGACAAGGGTGTCCTAGTTGAGGCCAAGAAACCTCTGCGACTCATCGAGGCTGTGGTTAAGAATATCTATGATGAAACAGATGGTCATTTCGTGGATCCAAAGACAGGAGAAAAACTTAACTTTGCCGAGGCGCTTGAAACGAATCTGTTGGACGAGCACAGTGTACAGATTAGGGACTTCAAGAGTGGGCTTTACAAGCAGTTGAATTTTACACACGCTCAGGACGAGGGTCTTATTGATCCGCAGAACGCGAAGCTACTTTACAATAACCAGACCATGACAATCAAACATGCCTTCAATATTGGCATCCTTATGGATGTGAATGCTCCGATCAGTGTGCAACGTGCCATACATCAGGGTCTATTCGATGATCGTACGGGCAAACTAAGCGACCCGAAGACAGGTCGCAAGATCACTTTACTCGAGGGTATGCGCAGTTTTGTCATTAATCCGAATTTGCCTTGCTATTTCGATGAACAGACCGAGCAAATGTTTAGCCTGAGCGAGACCTGCCGCAATGGCATCATCAATCGCAGGGAGGGTGTCTTTAAGGAACCAGGCAGTTCTACTTTTGTTCCACTGGGTGAGGCCTTGAGTTTGGGTCTCATTGTGGACATTGAAAATGCCGGTTTTGGGCTGTACGAACTGCTGTCAATGGGTTTCTATGACGTGGCAACACGAAAGGTTCTGCACCCGGTCACAAATCGCAAACTCAATTTGAACGAGGCTTGCGTTGAGGATGTTGTGAGTCTTTCCTCGAGCTTGGTCAAGCACTACGAGACTGGCAAATACATGCGTCTAGCGGTTGCTCTCAAAGAACAGCTGATAGATGATACCAAGGGCTGTTACAATCTGCCCAACGAGCAGTTGGATCTGCAGACAGCCAGAGCACGCGGTCTCATCGTCTCAAATCGTCGTCTATTGAGCCTGGAAATGGTATTGCGTATGCAACTCTACCGACCAGAAACAGGCAAATTCTGTGATCCTACAACAGGCGAATATCTCGATTTGATTGAGGCAATACATTCGGGTTTCATTGATCCTGCTAGTACGGTATTCAAGAATCATTTGACAGGCAAAGAGCTTCCACTGACAGAGGCCATTGAGAACAGTGACATAGATGTGACAAAGGGGCGTGTTTTCGATCCCAAATCAAAGTCTGCCTATAACTATGACGTGGCATTCGGACGTGGTATACTCGTAACCGTGGCTCGTCCTCTGACCGATCGAAATGAAATCGTACGTCGCCAGGATAGCGTTGAGCTCTTGAGTCAGACACCCGTTAGTGTGGTGATTAGCAAGCCACGTGAAATGTCGTTAGAGGAGGCAATCCGTTACAATATAATCGATCCGAAAACTGCACTTGTACGCGATTTCGATAGCTTTAAATTCCTGCCCTATGCCGTGGCTCAGGAACGCGGTCTCGTCGATGTCACTAAGCGAACGCTCGTCGATCCGAAAGCTCTGTACTTTGCATTCGATCCTACACTGTTAGTCTATGTACGCGAACCCATAACATTCGATCAGGCGGCCGAGTCCAAGGAGTTGGATCTACAAACCGGCATGCTGACCTATCTGCCAGGTGTAAGCACCGAGGATAGTGCAAACGATTCGTTGACTGTCATCGAACCGCCCAAGGTATACACGCTTAAGGATGCTGCCAGTGCTGGTGTTATTGATCCCGATTCGGCGCTGGTCAAGGATTTGGCCAAAGCAAAGCTGGTGCGTTTGCCCGAAGCTTTCCGCAAGGGTCTGATGGATGCCAACAAGGCGAACGTGCTGAACACACAGACCTCAAAGCTCTGCTCGCTGCAGGAGGCCTACGAGAGTGGCCTGATCTGTACACCAAAACGTTCATTCGGTTTGCTCGAAGCAATCACCTTTAACCTATACAACCCGACCAATGGCTGTTTAGTTGATCCCTTCCAAATGCATCCCGATATCATACGACGTAAAAAGTATACGCTAGTTGAGGCCATAAGCTCGGGTCTAATTGATCCATCCTCAACGATGGTGCGTGATCCCAGCACTGGGGTTATCCATCCATTGGCTGCAGCCATTTCGAATGGTCTAATCGATCCTGTTGCGGGTCGTCTGAACGACGCCAATGATCCCAAGAACAATATCGATTTGGTCAAGGCAGCCGAGAAGGGTTTGCTGCTGCTAGCAGAACAACGGGTAAGTTTCCTTTGTCCTTTATGCTCAGGTTTATTACTTTCTATTTCCATCACAATCGTATTCGGAAATGCAAATTGGAACAAAAAATTTACTAAAGCTTCGTTCGGCATGTTTATTTATTTTGGATTACAACAAATTTTACAATAATCATTACTTTATATACTTTTCGGTTTTACAAAGAACTAGCCGCGCTCTCTTTCTCTTTCTATCATTTATCAGTCGATAGTTTGTTAAGGGATTAATGATGAACTGATTCAAATTTAATATTCTTGCATCATTGATTGCTTTGCAACTGTCTCTCAAACTAACACACTTAAATCTCAGCTCAGCTTCTCATTATTTTGCGATCATTTGTTTATTTGATTTTATTTTTTGCCTGCCTAAAAAACGGGCACACTTTCTTATATTACAGCGCATGGCATTCAGTTTTATGTTCGTTCATATCGTATAATTTCCATAATTAATGAGATCAACTTTTGCCACTATACTTGCTTAAAGCTTAAGACTCGACAGCAGAGAAAGAAGTCTCAGCAAGTATCATACACATACATCATGCTTCAAATACATGACAGAATCAAAGATCGAATACATCATAATATAATACTATATACTATATATATATTGTCTATCGTACAATTCATAAAATTGCTTGAACTGGCAAACGCAATGGTCCACAGCACGAATGACGTCGGCAATTGAGTTCTTTTACATATATACATATTTATATATATCAAACATATCTCTACCGATTGCTATCTAAATAACAAAAGCCATATACATACATACCTGCTCATATATACTTCCTATATACTATACAAAAAACCACTTGCTAGGCAGCATTTCCTTTAACCCAAACAAACTGTGACGTTGTAGCTCTCCAACTTTTCTAAATCCTTTTAACATAGTTTACTATATATCGATCGAAACGTTACAGTTTGAACTTCAATTGTACTTAGTTTAGAGGTAAAACTTAGCCCGAGAATCTTTAGTTTTTAAATTCTTTTACATATATTTTGTTAAATTGCGATTTTCTACCTATTTTCAGCATACATATATTTTAAACATATATTATTTCGTTTGCAGTTTTAATTTCTTTAAACCAAAACAAGAAACCCCCTAAAAAATTAACACCAATAAAACTTGATAAACAACAACAAGAACAACCCATTAAACCGTAGTTAGTTTGCCAATACTAAACGTATAAACGTCGATGTAGTTTATAGTCCAACGTAGTGCTTGCTAATTAAGTAGTTAATGCAAAACAAAACATTTGGTGTTTGTGCTGTCCAATTATAATAAGTATATTCTAGTATATTCTGTTAACCTTGTTTCTAACCGCTTTTATGATAAACCCATAAAACTAACGCTGCCTGCTTTGAAAAAAAAACCAAAAAATTTTGCCTTGCTTTCGGTTTTATTTATTTCAGTCTGTTTTGTATGTTTGTGTATACATTCCTTGCTATATATATTTTGTGTTCATATCTCTATATACTTTACCTTTCGATTATATGATGAACATTTCTCTCTCTCTTTATTACGATATATATACCCCCTCCCCATATAAGTATGATCCGTAACTGGCTAAGAAGATGAATTAAAATCTCTGTTCTAGCAACCTTCTAATATATTTCTTTTATTCTCTTATTAACTATTCAAATGGTATTTGGTATATGTAGCAAGCAGTATTCGAGAAGTTCAACATGTGCGAGGAGAATGTCAACGATCTCCTCAAATGGGTAACCTCGGTCGAACAGAAAATCTCAAGTGTTGGCGGCCCACGCGAAAAGATCGATGAGCTGCGCAACCAAATCAATTCGCTCAAGGTAAACTCGATTATCTTCTATCCCTTTCTCTCTCTCATCTGTTTTATTCGATCTTTGTAGCAAATCAAGGATGAAATCGAATCCCAGCAGCGTCCCGTGGCCACTTGTCTGGAACAAATCCGTCAGATTGTGCTAACCGGCGGCGATGTGCTCTCCGCCCCAGAGGTAACCACCTTGGAGAACTCTGGACGTGAGCTGCGATCGCGTGTGGATCGTGTCAATGATCGCACTGTGCGCCTGTTGCGTCGCCTGGAAGCAGGACGTGATGAGCTGACCAAGCTGCGCAGCGAACTGGAAGTATTCTCAGGCTGGCTACAGTCGGCACGTCGCACACTGGAGGATAAGGAGCGTTCGCTATCTGATCTGACACGCCTGTCCTCGCAGGCAGACACCATCAGGGAGTTTGTCAGCGATGTGATCGGCCACCAGGCTGATCTGCGTTTCATTACAATGGCCGCACAGAAGTTTGTCGATGAGAGCAAGGAATTCTTGGCAGTACTCAATGATTTCCGTACATCTTTGCCGGAGAGATTACCACATGTGGAGCCACTTTCCAGTGCCGAGAGTCCCATACGACAGGAAGTGTCTTTGGTGTCGGCGCAGTATAAGGATCTGCTGAATCGTGTCAATGCTCTTCAGGATCGCGTCTCTGGCCTGGGAGGAAGACAGCGAGAATATCAAGATGCTTTGGATAAGGCCAACGAATGGCTGCGAAGTGTTCAACCTCGTGTCTCGCGCGTTATCTCGGAGCCAGTGGCCGGCGATCCCAAGGGTGTGCAAGATCAGATGAACGAGGCAAAGGCGCTGCACAACGAGCTACTGTCCAGTGGTCGCCTGGTCGACAATGCCCAACAGGCACTGGATAATCTGCTGCGCAGTCTGGGCGGTCAACTGAGTCCCATGGAAATCAATCAACTGGAGTTGCCAATTGCCGATCTGAAGAACAACTATCAACAGCTGCTGGATACGCTTGGTGAGCACTGCAAGACCTTGGACAAGACATTGGTGCAATCGCAGGGTGTACAAGATGCCCTCGATAGCCTTGTCGGCTGGGTCAATCAGGCGGAGGATAAGTACAAGCTTAATCTGCGTCCAGCTTCGCTGATCAAAGAGCGTTTGCAGGAACAGATTCGTGAACACAAGGTACTCCTCGCTGATTTGCAGTCGCATCAGGCCAGCATTGACAGCGTTCAGATATCGGCCAAGCATCTATTGGCCAGTGCATCCAATGCTCGCATTGCCAAGAAGGTGGAATCCAATCTGAACGATGTTACTGGCAAGTTCGAGAAGCTGTACGAGAAGGCTAACAAGCGTGGCGAATTCCTCGATGATGTCTACAGTCGACTGTCCAAATATCTGGATGACATTAGCAATGTCGAGCAACGCATGGGCAACTTGCAGGAGGCACTCGATAGCCGTGAGACCAGTCTACTCTCCACCGAGGAGCTGGCTCGTCGCATGCAAGAGTTGTCGCGCGATAAGGATCAATTGGCGCCACAGTTCGAGGATTGTGTGCGCAATGGCAAGGATCTGATTGGACTGCGTGATGTAACCGATACGGGTGCACTGCGTGATCGCATCAAGGCTTTGGAATCTCAATGGCGTAACATCAACATCAGCATCGATGAGCGCGCCAAGCTGTCCAAGCAAAAGGCAGAGCGTCGTGTGGCCTATGAGAGTCTCAAGGATGATGTTCTGTCGTGGTTGACAGCCACAGAGGGACGTGTCAATAATCTGGCACCAGTTGCCATTGATCTGGACAAGATTAAACAGCAACACGATGAATTGAAACCCATCTGCAAGGATTACCGTGATTATGCTCCAACTATCGATAAGATCAATGACATTGGTGCACAATACGATGCACTGATCCGACCAGATAGCCCCGCCCGCAAGCGCTCCACATACAGTCCAATCAAACGTACCAGCCCACTGAGACGCATGTCCGGAGACGCCAGAAGCCCCAGCCCCACCAAGGGAGGCATACTGTCGCCACTATCGACTGGTTCCAGTGGATTCGGTAGCCGCAGATCCTCTCAGGATGGCTTCCAGCTTTCTGAGCTGTCTCCGGTGCAGCAGCAGCTGAGCGAGATCAACAATCGCTATGGCTTGATTGGTGTGCGTCTCAACGATCGCCAGCACGAGCTGGACAATCTCAGTGAGGAGGTGCGCAAGCAGTACGAGAACCTCAAGGGATTGGCTCAATTCCTGGAGCGTATACAACGCCAGGTGCCCAAGGAGTCGGTATCGAATAAGGATGAGGCCGATCGCTGCATTAAGCAGGCACGTAAGATTCTCGAGGATATGTATGAGAAGCAGAGTCTGCTCGACACAACCAAGGCACAGATCAAGGACATCTTGCGTCGCAAGTCTGATGTGCCTGGCGCCGAGCAATTGCGTCTGGAGAACGACAGCATTCAGGAGAAGTGGAAGAATCTCAATGACATTTGCCGCAACCGCATTGCGTTCTCAGAGAAGCTGCGCGACTTCCTTGACACGCACGGCAATCTCAAGAGCTGGCTGGACAGCAAGGAGCGCATGTTGACCGTACTGGGTCCCATATCATCGGATCCTCGCATGGTGCAGAGCCAGGTGCAGCAGGTGCAAGTGTTGCGTGAAGAATTCCGCACACAGCAGCCGCAACTGAAGCATTTCCAGGAGCTGGGACACGATGTAGTGGATCATCTGGCTGGCACACCCGATGCCCAGGCTGTCGAAGTGAAACTCAAGGATGTTCTGACCAAATGGGATGACCTTATGGGCAAACTGGACGATCGTGCCAACAGCTTGGGTGGTGCTGCCGATAGCTCCAAGGAGTTTGATGCAGCAGTCAATCGTCTACGTGAGGCGCTGCAAAACATCAGCGACAACCTGGACACGCTGCCTTCCGATGGAGATCACCAGGAGAACTTGCGCAAGATCGAGAACCTCGAACGTCAACTGGAGGGACAACGTCCACTGCTCGCCGACGTGGAGCAATCTGCAGCCACGTTGTGCAACATTCTGGGAGATCCCGCCTCGCGTGCGGATGTCAATTCTCGAGTCGCCGCACTTGAGAAGCAATATCTGGCGCTGCAGAAGAAACTCGACACGAAGAAGGCCGAGACAGAAGCTTCGCTACGTGATGGTCGTCACTTTGCCGAGAATTGTTCCAAGACCCTCGGCTGGCTCTCCGGAGAGCTCTCGAATCTGACCGATCGTCTGCTTGTCTCTGCGCACAAGCCAACTTTGCAGCATCAAATCGACACACATGAACCCATCTACCGTGAGGTTATGGCACGCGAGCACGAGGTCATTATGCTGATCAACAAGGGCAAAGATCTGTCCGATCGTCAGCAGGATCGTGGCGTCAAGCGTGATCTGGATCGCATACAGCAACAATGGGAGAAACTGCGTCGCGAGGCAGTCGATCGTCATACGCGTTTGCAGACCTGCATGGAACACTGCAAGAAGTACTCGCAGACCTCGGAGACCTTCCTCGCTTGGTTGCGTACAGCGGAGGATAAGCTTGCTGATCTGACACCTGGAGTGCTCTCGAAGGCGAAACTTGAGACGCGCCTGCGTGATCTGCAAACCTTCCGCAGCGAAGTCTGGAAGCATTCCGGTGAATTCGAGAATACCAAGGGATTGGGTGATACCTTCCTCACCAGCTGTGACATTGACAAGGAGCCCATCAAGGCCGAACTGCAGGACATACGTGATCGCTGGGAGCGTCTGAATAACGATCTTATTGCACGTGCCCATGAAATCGAAAACTGTTCTCGCCGCTTGGGCGACTTCAATGATGAGCTACGCAATTTGGATCATTCGTTGGGCCGCTGTGAGGATCGCCTTGCTGCTCATGATGCATTGGGTGGTGCCGCCAAGGATCCCAAGTTGTTGGAACGTGTCAAGGCCATTCGCGAAGAGCTGACCAACTTGAGCAAACCTCTGCAATCTCTCAAGGCGCTGGCTAAGGACATTAGCGCCGAGGCACGAGCCGCTGGCGGAGATGCTGATCATTTGACCAGTGAAGTTGATGGCTTGGCCGATCGCATGTCCGAGCTGCAGGGACGTCTTGATGATCGTTGCGGTGAATTGCAGTCGGCTGCCACAGCTGTATCGCAATTCAATGAGCAAATGAAGGGACTGGGCATTGATCTGAATGATCTGGAAACCGAAATCGAGAAGCTCTCACCACCTGGTCGTGAAATCAAGATTGTGCAGCAACAACTCGATGATGTTGGCAAGCTGCAGCACAAGTTGGAACGTCTTGTGGGTCGTCTGGAGGATGCCGAACGTGCCGCTGATGTGCTGGTCGATGCTGGTTTCGCCGCCGACACCACACAGACGCGTGAACAAATCTCAACACTGCGCAAGACCCTGGGTCGTCTGGACAACCGTGTGCGTGATCATGAAGATAATCTGCAGAGCACACTGAAGGCACTGCGAGAATTCTACGATCTGCAGTCGCAGGCTCTGGATGATATTCGTGATGTGAGCGATGAGTTCAAGCGCATGAAGCCTGTGGGTTCGGAACTGGATCAGATACGCCGACAACAGGAGGACTTCCGTAACTTCAGGGAGCGCAAGGTTGAACCATTGGCCATCAATGTCGATAAGGTGAACATGTCTGGACGCGATCTTGTCCGTTCGGCTGGCAGCGGCGTCTCAACCAGTGTGATTGAGAAGGATTTGGAGAAACTCAATGACCGCTGGAACGATCTGAAGGAACGTATGAACGAGCGCGATCGCCGTTTGGACGTGGCTCTGCTGCAGTCTGGTAAATTCCAGGAAGCTCTGGCTGGTCTCTCCAAGTGGTTGAGCGATACCGAGGAAATGGTTGCCAATCAGAAGCCCCCAAGTTGTGACTATAAGGTGGTTAAGGCCCAACTGCAAGAGCAGAAGTTCCTTAAGAAAATGCTCTTGGATCGTCAGAACTCGATGGGATCCCTGGCCAATCTTGGCAAGGAGGTGGCCAATCATTGTGAACCCGCCGAACGAGCCTCTATCGAGAAGCAACTCAATGATCTGATGAAGCGTTTCGATGCTCTGACCGACGGAGCCGAGCAGCGTGAACAGGATCTTGAGGAAGCAATGGAAGTAGCCAAGCGTTTCCACGACAAGATCAGTCCACTTGAACTGTGGCTGGACAGCACAGAACGTGCAGTCAAGGCTATGGAGTTGATTCCCACTGATGAGGAGAAGATTCAGCAGCGCATACGTGAGCACGATCGCTTGCACGATGAGATTCTGGGCAAGCAACCCGATTTCACAGATCTTGCCGATGTGGCCGCTCAACTGATGCATCTGGTCAGCGATGAGGAGGCCGTGAACCTTGGTGAGAAGGTGCGTGGTGTGACCGAACGTTACACAGGATTGGTCGATGCCAGCGACAACATTGGCGCCCTGTTGGCCGAATCCCGCCAGGGATTGCGTCATCTGGTGCTCAGCTATCAAGACCTCGTTGCCTGGATGGAGAGCATGGAGGCTGAACTTAAACGTTTCAAGTCTTTGCCCGTCTACGAGGAGAAGCTGTTGGAGCAAATGGATCATCTGCTGGAGTTGAATGAGAATATCGCTGGACATGCAACGAATGTGGAGTCCACGGTAGAATCTGGAGCCGAGCTAATGAAACATATCTCGAACGATGAGGCCATTCAGCTAAAGGATAAACTCGACTCATTGCAACGTCGCTATGGTGATCTAACCAATCGTGGTGGAGATCTCTTGAAGAATGCACAGAATGCATTGCCGCTGGTGCAACAATTCCATGGAGCCCACAATCGTTTGGTGGAATGGATGCAGAGTGCAGAGACTGCGCTGGCGCCAAGCGAACCCAGGCAAGCAGATGTGCTTCGCCTGGAGGGAGAACTTACAGAGATGCGTCCCATTTTGGATACCATTAACCTGGTGGGACCACAGCTCTGTCAGTTGTCGCCGGGTGAAGGCGCTGCCACCATCGAGAGCATTGTGACGCGTGACAATCGTCGATTCGATTCGATTGTCGAGCAAATCCAACGCAAGGCAGAGCGTCTGCATTTGAGCAATCAACGTGCCAAGGAAGTAACCGGAGATATCGATGAGCTGCTCGAATGGTTCCGCGAAATGGACACCACGCTGCGTGAGGCCGATCTGCCGGCCATCGAACCCAAATTGGTGCGTGCTCAACTGCAGGAACATCGTTCGATCAACGATGATATCTCCAGTCAGAAGGGACGCGTACGTGATGTCACTGCCGCCTCGAAGAAGGTGCTGCGTGAGTCGCCGCAGAGCGAGAACACTGCAACATTGCGCGAGAAACTGGATGATCTCAAGGAGATTGTCGACACGGTGGCGCAATTGTGCAGCGAACGTCTGGGTATCTTGGAGCAGGCATTGCCACTCTCCGAACACTTTGCCGACTCGCACCAGGGTCTGACCGCCTGGTTGGATGATATGGAACAACAAATCTCACGCCTCAGCATGCCTGCTTTGCGTCCGGATCAGATTACATTGCAACAGGACAAGAACGAGCGACTCTTGCATTCGATTGCCGAGCACAAGCCGCTGCTGGACAAGCTCAACAAGACGGGCGAGGCTTTGGGAGCTCTGGTTGCCGATGAGGATAGTGCGAAGATCAACGAGATTCTCGATGCGGACAATGCACGTTATGCTGCTCTGCGCCTGGAGTTGCGTGAGCGCCAACAGGCACTTGAGAATGCACTGCAGGAATCCAGTCAGTTCTCTGACAAACTGGAGGGCATGCTACGTGCTCTGGCCAACACTGTGGATCAAGTCAATCAATTGGATCCACTATCGGCATTGCCACAAAAGATTCGCGAACAGATCGAAGACAATGATGCGTTGATGGATGACCTGGACAAGCGTCAGGATGCATTCAGTGCAGTGCAACGTGCTGCCAATGATGTCATTGCCAAGGCGGGCAACAAGGCCGATCCAGCAGTTCGTGACATCAAGGCTAAGCTGGAGAAGCTCAACAATTTGTGGAACGATGTGCAGAAGGCAACCAAGAAACGTGGCAGCTCGCTGGATGACATACTAAGTGTAGCAGAGCCTTTCTGGAAGCAGTTGAACAGTGTCATGAAGACATTGAAGGATCTGGAAGAGACGCTGTCCTGCCAAGAGCCACCAGCAGCACAACCGCAAGATATTAAGAAGCAACAGGTTGCACTGCAGGAAATACGTCATGAGATCGATCAGACCAAGCCCGAGGTGGAGCAGGTGCGTCGCCATGGCAGCAATCTGATGAACATGTGCGGCGAACCCGACAAGCCAGAGGTGAAGAAGCATATCGAAGATCTGGATAATGCCTGGGACAACATTACCGCGTTGTATGCCAAGCGAGAGGAGAATCTCATCGATGCCATGGAGAAGGCAATGGAGTTCCATGAGACATTGCAGAACTTGCTGAAGTTCCTCACCAAGGCTGAGGATAAGTTCGCTCATCTGGGACCCGTTGGATCCGATATTGATGCCGTCAAGCGACAGATTGAACAGCTCAAGGCTTTCAAGGACGAAGTCGATCCGCATATGGTCGAAGTAGAAGCATTAAACAGGTAAGTTCAATTCATATGAATTGATATATTATACTATATGATATTAATCTAATAATTGATATTATCTACAACGTGTGTATGTGTGTGTGATCATCGACAAATTGGCAGAGGTCTAGAAAGGCAAGATTCTTTCAAAATTTCGTACGTTCTATCGTTCGTTCGTTCGTTGTTGTACTGTACTGCATATTAAGTGACTGCATTGTGATCGCTGAATTTGAAAAGATCTTGTGAGCAGATCTTAGAGCAGCTGCTTTATCAATGCCAAGTGGAGAGTTCTGCTCAAGATTCACTTCTCTTTACTTGCTTGGGTAGAGTAGCTGTTTTGGTTCACTAGATTCTATATATAATTCTCGATCTTGCAACTGCTCTCGGTCTGCGCATGCCTTATGCTTTTGATTTATTTGCCACACAAGCCACATTGGAACATGTCAACCATATTCCCCCCGTTTGTGCATGAAACACAGCCAGCTATTGTTATTATTATTGTTATATTTATTACGTGCTGCCTGCTGCATTATAAGCACCAACTTAAGATTGGAATACTAATAAACTTTCCCACTTGCAGACAAGCTGTGGAACTGACGGAACGCACTTCGCCCGAGCAGGCGGCATCTATAAGGGAACCACTGTCCGTGGTCAATCGACGCTGGGAGTCTCTGCTGCGCGGCATGGTTGATCGCCAGAAGCAGCTGGAGCATGCACTGCTCCACTTGGGTCAATTCCAACATGCACTCAACGAGCTGCTGGTCTGGATCAACAAGACCGACAGCACATTGGATCAGCTGAAGCCAGTAAGACAAAGATTGTTATATATTTTCAATTACATTTAACTAAATAACTCTTTTTCCTTTTTAAGATTCCCGGCGACCCACAACTGCTTGAAGTGGAGCTGGCCAAGCTGAAGGTGCTGGCCAATGATATACAGGCTCATCAGAACTCCGTGGATACACTCAACGATGCTGGTCGCCAGCTCATTGAGACCGAGAAGGGTTCAGTGGAGGCTTCCACAACGCAGGAGAAACTGCGCAAGTTGAACAACGAGTGGAAGCAACTGCTGCAGAAGGCCAGCGATCGTCAGCATGAGCTGGAGGAGTCGTTGCGTGAGGCACAGGGCTACATTGCCGAGGTCCAGGACATCTTGGGCTGGTTGGGCGATGTGGATGCTGTGATTGGTGCCAGCAAACCGGTTGGTGGTCTGCCAGAGACTGCCACCGAGCAGCTGGAACGCTTCATGGAAGTCTACAATGAGCTGGAGGAGAATAGACCCAAGGTCGAGACGATTCAAGCTCAGGGCCAGGAGTACATCAAGCGTCAGAACCAAATGAAGGTTTCCTCGTCGAATCTGCAGCATACGTTGCGTACCCTGAAGCAGCGTTGGGATGCGGTCGTATCACGTGCATCCGACAAGAAGATCAAATTGGAAATTGCACTCAAGGAGGCTACTGAATTCCATGACACTCTACAAGCCTTTGTCGAATGGTTAACTCAGGCAGAGAAGCAACTGTCCAATGCTGAACCCGTGTCGAGAGTGCTGGAAACAATCCAGGCACAAATGGAGGAGCATAAGGTGCTCCAGAAGGATGTGAGCACACATCGCGAGGCCATGCTGTTGCTGGACAAGAAGGGCACACATCTGAAGTACTTCAGCCAGAAGCAGGACGTGATTCTGATCAAAAATCTTTTGGTTTCCGTACAGCATCGTTGGGAGCGTGTTGTCAGCAAGGCTGCCGAACGCACCCGTGCTCTAGACCATGGCTACAAGGAGGCGCGTGAGTTCAACGATGCCTGGAATGGCATGATGCAGTATCTGCAGGAAACTGAACAGGTGCTGGATCAGATCATTGAGGAAGCCACCGCTTCAAAGGAGCCCCAAAAGATCAAGAAATACATTGGCAAGCTGAAAGAGACGCATCGCCAGCTGGGAGCCAAGCAATCGGTCTACGACGGAACAATGCGTACGGGCAAGAACCTCATGGAGCGTGCTCCAAAGGGTGATCGTCCAGTGCTGGACAAGATGCTGCTGGAGCTCAAGGAGCAATGGACGCGTGTCTGGTCGAAGAGCATTGAACGACAGCGTAAGCTTGAGGAGGCTCTCCTCCTCTCTGGACAGTTCAGTGATGCTCTGGGTGAGCTGCTCGATTGGCTGAAGAAGGCCAAGAGTCGTCTCAACGAGAACGGACCCGTTCATGGCGATCTGGAGACAGTGCAGGGACTCTGTGAGCATCACAAGCACATCGAGCAAGATCTGCAGAAACGTGCAGCACAAATGCAAGGTGTGCTCAAGACTGGACGAGATCTGGAACGTTCGGGCAATAATCCCGAAGTGGGACGTCAGCTTGATGAGATGCAATCGATATGGGAAGAGGTGCAGAAGGCTGTCGCCAAGCGTGGTGAGCGCCTGCAAGTTGCCCTGGTCGATGCGGAGAAACTGAACGCACGCGTTCAGGCTCTCTTCGATTGGTTGGATCATGCAGAGCACAAATTGCGCTATGCCAAGAACGCACCCGACGACGAGAAGGTCTCGCGTGAAATGATGGACATTCACATGGAGTTCATGCGCGACTTGCGTGTGCGTGAGCGTGAGAAGAGCGAAACATTCGAATATGCTGAGGAGATCATTGGCAAGGCCTATCCCGATGCCATACCCATTATCAAGAACTGGCTATCGATTATCCAGCAACGCTGGGAGGAGGTTCGCCAATGGGCCATCAATCGTGAGTCGAAACTGGATCAACATCTGCAATCGCTGAAGGATCTCGACGACACAATTGAGGAACTGCTCGCTTGGCTGAGCGGCCTGGAGGGCACGCTGTTGAGTAAGTTTACACTCGTGATGAGCTCTCATCCACACGTATTCATCTCTCTCTTTCTCTCTCTCTTAGATCTGAAGCACGAGCAACTGCCCGATGAGATACCGCCCGTGGAGAAACTGATTGAGGATCACAAGGAGTTCATGGAGAATACGGCGCGTCGTCAGAATGAAGTGGATCGCGCCTGCAAGCCGCGTCAGCTGCCACCAGGTGCACGCAAGCCCTCACGCAGTGGCAAGACACCAGTGTAAGTGTTTCCTCAATTTCCTGTTGAGGATAAAGATTTTGTTTTTATTTATTTATAATTTGTTTATTGTATTTATTTTTTGCTATTCTTTTTCCCTTTCAATTCAATTCAAATACTTTCCCTGCAAACGTATTGCACCCTCTATTGCCTTTCCAAAAAAATACCAAAACAAACACTGCAACAACATCTTGAATATATATCTATATATACGTATATAGTCGTGGCTCCAGTCACGATCTGCGCGAACAATCGCCCGACGGCACGCTGAGACGTCAAAGGTTTGACAGCAACTCTTTATATACTCTATAAAAAAACCACTAAAAAATTGATAAACCAGTGGAGAATGCGCTTCTACTACACACACACGCACACACCAAGACACACACACACCTACAGTCACACACAAACGCATCCAGCCTGGTCTTAGTGTACTCTTTGCCTAACCATCTGCCGCAACATGTTGCAAGAACAACAACAACAACAACAACAACAATACTTGTTAATCCATAACAAACTGTAGAATTTGCTTAAATTTCATAACAGTTTACAGGGTACCAGAAGTACTCTATGCCATACTTAATTCTCAACTGTTGCGCTAAAAATCGCTAACATAGCAAGAACTCGAACTGCTCAAACTGTTTACCATATCCATCATTATCTATCTCCCAAGAAATCCATACAGCATCCAGCTTGATCATTGCTGCTAAACCTGTTGCTTACTTTTTGTAATCCTCTCAAAGATTCCCCTGGAACAACTTATCTAAAACACTTCTCTCTCTATCTTCCTCACAGCTTCAAGGGCTCACGTGATCAGGGACTTAATGCACGCAAGGGAAGGTGAGTTATCAACTGATCTAATATGTTTTATCTTTGTCAAACTGTCTATGAATATTCCAAAAATAATAGTGCATGCACTTTTCTCAAATTCTCGATGAAATTTTTTTGCCTTCTTTCTTTTGCTACAATTCTTCCTCGTTTTGAAACTCTTTTATTTTTGGAAATGCTGCGTATCGACAAATGATATATATGAAACTATAATTACGTGTATATTTCTGTTTATACTTTATATTTATGTGTATATTTTGTTTCGTTACTTGATCGTTTTTGTTCTCTTTTTTGTCTCTTTTTGAATCTACTTTCATCTTGTCTACACACACGCTACAATGTAAACGTTGCCTCATATCAAATCAAATCAAATCAAACTCTATGCATCTTGCTGCTTAATATATATGCTATCATACGATATAAATATATCAATATATATCAATATATATATAATGCGCTGTACAGTCGTGTTACGCCCACGCGTGACACGCCCGACAGAGATCGCCTGCCGCACTATGGCCCACGCTTCTCGCCAAGGTAAGTTCCTTAGTTAAAACTGTATTTCATTCATCCAGTGCAGCTCAAACTGCAATCGTGCATGTGTATTCTCTCTCTTTTGTACTCTACTCTTTGTGAGTGTGTCTGTTAAGTATGTATTGTAGTTTGTTGCGCTCATCTTGCAAAGCTTTGCATTGCCTTTTCTATTGTTCTCTTCTAATCTCTGTATGTTTTGCAATCTGTAGCTCTACTGGACCCGAACTGGAATTCCGTTCGTCACGCGCCAAGCTGCTGTGGACCAAGTGGCGCGATGTCTGGATGCTCTCATGGGAGCGCCAGCGTCTGCTGCACGAGCATCTTATGTATCTGAAGGATGTTGAGCGTGCTCGCAACTTCAGCTGGGACGATTGGCGCAAGCGGGTAAGCAGCAACTTGATCAATATAAAAGGAAATACTTAAATTTGTGTGTTCATCCCCTTGCAGTTCCTCAAGCACATGAACCACAAGAAGTCGCGTTTGACCGATCTGTTCCGTAAGATGGACAAGGACAATAATGGCATGGTGCCGCGCGATGTCTTCATCGATGGCATACTCAATACGAGTAAGTAGAAAACAAGATATATGAGATAACATACTTACTTATAACTTCACTCTCTCTTAGAATTCGATACATCTGGCTTGGAAATGAAGGCCGTGGCTGATCTGTTCGATCGCAATGGTGAGGGTCTTATCGATTGGCAGGAGTTCATTGCCGCATTGAGACCCGATTGGCAGGAACGCAAACCCGCCACAGACTCCGACAAGATACACGATGAGGTCAAACGTTTGGTTATGCTCTGCACATGTCGCCAGAAGTTCCGTGTGTTCCAAGTTGGCGAAGGCAAATACAGAGTATGTTAAAGTTTAAAGTATAATTTAACTTGTATATTAATCATTTTTCATCATCTTTTAGTTTGGAGACTCTCAGAAGCTGCGCCTGGTTCGCATTCTGCGCAGCACTGTCATGGTGCGCGTTGGAGGCGGTTGGGTTGCTCTCGATGAGTTCCTGCAGAAGAATGATCCTTGTCGCGGTAAGTTGAAGTTCCAGAAACAAATCTATCTCTACACTTTCTTTAGTTGTGTTGTTCACCGTGACACACACACACACATGTATCCACACATATGTACACACAAGTTGGACGTCATTCATCACATACTCTCTTCTAGTGTTATCATGTAGTCCACATACACACACATACATACACATATCATATAGTACATACATACAATACATATGTTCTCTATTCCATACCCCGTCCATATTCTCATGCATTTTGTCTATATACCTAGAGATTATATGCATCATATATACAAAATCCATTCATTTTATAATACATCTCACAAACATAAACTAGGTACAGAGTTGTGCTTTAACAACAAATTAATTGATTATATTTATTATCATACTATTAATACAATACCAAACGGATATGGTCATTTAACCAACAACAAACAAAAACAATCAAATTGTGCCTAAAATTTACTACTAGCAAATGAACCCAAAAAAAATAAATAAACATAAAGTAAACTACAGTTTTGTTTGGTCGAAAAGTTGTTAAACAAAATAAAAATCAAATTAACAGCGCGCCATTTTTTTATTGCCATATATAATATAGATTTATCTAAGCCAGCGCCATAATACACACACACAATAACCAAGCGAAAACAACAACTCAACAACTCCAAATCCAATTAAGAGACCCGAAAACACCCAAAGGGTTACCCATTTTTTGAATATACTCGTACTTGTACCTTATCATGCCTCATTTCTTTATGCTTTATATTTGTTAACTCTGCGTAATAATTCTGCTGCTGCTATATAGTATTATATATCACACATATTGTATTCTATCTACTAAGTAGTTTATACTTCCTGGATATTGTAACATCCTCCTCACATCCTCCCACATCCACTACTACCACAACTTCCTCGCCTCGAACCTAACCTTAAAAGAGCTAAATTTGCGTACTTTTCTTTAGTGCATGCTTTATTCGATTCTGCTTATAATGTTTATAGAACTTTGTTTAACTTGTTTCGCATTCATGTCAATTCGTTATTCGTTATTCGTTGTCTATCGTTCAATTGTGAAGTTCAAATTAATTTCGTATACCGTTTTTTTGTTTTTTACTAATCAAATTTTTATGTTTTCCCCCTTTTTCTTTATTTTTTATCTCTCAAACCGATAACTGCAATTTGCCCGATAATTGCCCGATAAATTATGAATAAAATAAATACACTCAATAAATCCGCTTGCGCCGCCCGCTCGCAAACGCCCAACATGCACCTGCGCCTGCGCCCAATGAAAAAATACCAAATAAATACCACACAATATACCACCGACCACACACTGTGAAAAAACAAAAACAAACTGTAACGAATTTTCGTTGTTATCATTGTTGTTGTTTATATGTTCGCCCTGCAACACAAACAAACTTGAAAAAAAAAACAAACCACACACCACGCACACTGCTCTCTCTATCTGTCTCTGTGTGGTGCGTGTGGCATATGCGTATGCGTAACGGAACAGCCAAAGGACGCACTAACATTGAGCTACGCGAACAATTCATATTGGCCGATGGCGTCTCGCAGAGCATGGCCGCTTTCACGTCCCGTCGCTCCACGCCCAATGCTGCCCAAACTGCTGCCAACAGTTCGCACAATGGCGGCGCCGGTAGCCCCAACGTGCCGCCATATATGAGTGGACAGGGTCCCATCATAAAGGTAAATCACAAAAAAAGAAAATAACAAATTAAAAAAAAAATCAAAACGTGGGTTAACAAAAGCAAACAAAGAAGAAATGAAGAAGAGAAACCTTTTCCCGTATATCCTAAATTATTTCCAAATTCCCAATCCCACATTTTATTATTGAAACTACGCTATAAAGAACTTTGAGGAACATTTATAATATTTTTTTTTGTAACTTGATTGAAGTTTAATTTGATTTCATTAAGTATTTGCAAGAGCTTAACTTTGATTTCATTAAGTATTTACAAGAGTTTTATTTTGATTTCATTAAGTATTTTTTATATACAATACCGAATCTTAAGTTCTTCATAGCGTACTGTCTATTTAGGGGTTTCGCTGAGGTAAGTCGAGAGATTCGTTTTGGTTTCATTGTGTGTGTTGTTGACAAAAGAAAAGCTCGCTGCTGCTGCCGCTGCCGCTGCCGCCGCCGTCTCTTGATTTTTGTGCATGAGAATTTTTAATATTTTATATACGTATATATATCTGTAAATGTTGCTATATACTACATATACATACCATACATACATATAACTGTTGTATAGGTGTGTTTATAATTTCCTTGGTTGAGTTGAGACCGCAATCAGTACAGTACAGTAAACACCAAGCTAGGCTACCCCCAGGTTCAAGGCAATTTGTTGTGTAACTTGTTGTTGTTAAAAGATCATATACCGTTTGTCCAGTTTGAATATCTGGCAATAACGGTTTAAAACAAAAAAAAATCCATTTTCATTACACACTCACATAGCTGACGAGCACTTGGCCGAGTTAATGCCAATCTTTGAGAAAATACGTGCCCAAGATCAAGTGCCGTGCGCCTTTCCCATTCACATGGGCGCCGGCGGCACAGTGTTTGTGCGTTGCAACACATCGCGCTCGGTGCCGCTGAGTCCACACGTGCTGCATTGTCATCCAACAACACACTGGGTAAGTGCCAAATATCGAAACGAAGGGAACGCGAGGAGACCAAGACGAGAGAGAGAGAGAACTCTGTGCAGAGGAGCAAGTGCAGCTAGTTTAATTGATCGGGTTTGCGGGGTAACTCAAAGAGCGCTCATCATACTAATCTCCCCCATTTTCTCCCTCTCTCTGAATAGGTACGCGAGCGTTCTGTGCGCTCTATACCCATGTCGCGGCCATCACGCTCTTCGCTGTCGGCCAGCACACCCGATTCGCTCAGCGACAACGAGGGCAGTCATGGTGGACCCTCGGGTCGCTACACACCGCGCAAGGTCACCTATACAAGCACACGCACCGGTCTGACGCCAGGCGGTTCACGTGCCGGCTCCAAGCCCAACTCACGCCCGCTTAGCAGACAAGGCTCGAAGCCGCCATCACGTCATGGATCGACGCTGTCCCTGGACAGCACGGGTAAGTACAAGAGAAGCAGGAGTGGGCGCAATCACAATCTATAATGACTTTTCTTTCTTTCTTTAGACGATCACACGCCGTCGCGCATACCACAGCGCAAACCATCTGCCACTAGCACCATCAGCGGCACCGGCACCACACCACGTCCGGCACGTCTGTCCGTGACTGGCAGCACCACGCCGGGCAGCCGGCTCAATGGTACCAGCACCATTACACGTAAAACCGCATCCGGTTCTGCAAGTCCCGCGCCCACAAGGTAAAAGAAATAACAAAATATTAAAATAAGAAATTACTTTAACTTTGAATTGGGGGCAATTATTATTGCGGGAGGGATTTATGACTATTTAAAACATTCACAACACATTTATTAATTAATTTATTTTATTTTTTCAAATTATTTTCGGTTAACCACTTACATAAACAAATACGATAAACAAATGAACAAATTCTACTACTCATTGACGCTAACTAAACAAATCGAATTGGCATTTTTATTGATCATCTCGAAATTTGCTTGAAATGCAACTAACTGCAACATCTCAACAACAAATACAAAAAAAAAATATAAACAATATATAAAAAACCATATTGACTTGTGCCTGAATACAGCAATGGAGGCATGAGTAGATCATCCAGTATACCAGCACTAACAGGCTTCGGCTTCAAACCTCCTAGGTAATACCCAATAAAAACAAAACAACAACAACATACAGCATACACTAAACAAAACATTAATTATAATTTACTTAGTATAAGTTAAGTATGTCATCAAGCTAGTCTTAAAAATCTGGTTATGGTTGTGAATTAATGCTAACTTTACTCGTGACTTATTACCCCCCCTCCACACACACACCACCAACACACAACTATGCACACACACGCATACACTGTTAAACTATGTACTAAAGCCGCCCATCAAGGATACCGGTTAAAATACCCCTCAACGATTCCAAAACATCATCGCCTACCAGCTCGACTGGCAATCCAAACAGCTTGGGGTAAAGTTCTCTATAAGCAAGCACCTTGTGTAGTCTCTCTAGCGATACCTGCACAACAAAAACAACACAGTAGACACAATTTCGGTTCAAGTAATTATAATAATGTGTAATAAAAGTATTATTTAAGTGTTGAAATTAAGTTAAATGATGTTTTTGTGCTACTCCAGTGCATGTCAAACTGTACAACTGTGCCTGGCATTTGCTAAATTTAACTAATGCTTTATGCTTTCTATTCGTTTAATTTAATTAATGTTGCCACAATTGTTGGCGAGGTAAGTGCTCTGGCTGTTGATGTGAATATTTTATAAAACAATATACTATATAGATATAATATTATACTATATTATATGGCTGTGCTTGTAGTTCCTGGCTTTCAATTCCTGCCTAGCTTTGGTTTATAACGAACGTAACTAAGGAGGTTCTCCTTTATCAACTGCCAGAGCATTACCAACTGCGGCCAGCCGCAGTTTAAAGTTCTTATTGAATTTTCTGTTTTAGTTAATGTTAAATTGTTTAAATTCTGCTGCACTTTAAATCTATTTTAAAATACATTTAACTACCTCAACTACTTCAACCTCTCCCTGCAGGCGAAACATCAGTGGCAGCTCAACGCCTTCGGGCATGCAAACGCCACGGAAGAGCTCAGCTGAGCCCACCTTCAGCTCCACCATGCATCGACGCACATCACGTGGCACCACGCCCACTGAAAAACGTGAACCTTTCCGGCTGTAAGTCGTCTAGGGAAGCGGAGCTGCAGTTTTGAGATGCCAATTATGAAATAACAATAAGAAAAAGAAAAACAACACACAAAACCACAAGCAACTAACAACGCACTGAAATTCTTCTTGAACTAAACACTATTGTGAACTACTCTGACCTGACCCTCCCACTCTCCGCCCCACTACATTATAAAGAAATGTAGTAAATGTACGAAGCGCTCAGCAATTTATAAAAATTTATAAAGAGAGCTCTCAAAGGAAAGAAATCTAAAGCATAAAAGACAAAAGACAACAAACGGAGAGATCGAGAGAGAAGAAATGCAAAACCTAGTTTTATAGTTCAGTTATAAAGCTATCACACAAAGTTAAAGCCCGACAAGCAAAACAACCTCTACTTACCTTACGAGTACTACTAACTAATGCAACTTTTGCTACTACTAATATTTAACGCCTACTATATTTACTAGTTATACATATTTCCAAGTTTATAATTTGTATATACTTATAAAAAAATGCAAAATACACTCCAAGTGCTTTAAGGCAATTAAAAAAGAAAAGAAAAAACTAAAAACAAAATTCAAGAGAAAAAAAAACAAAAAGAAACAAAATTACAAAAAATAAAAACAAAGAAACATTCGAATGAAATGTCGGAACATCTGAGCTTCATTGCCCTCTGCATATGCAGCTCGCCTTCAAAATCGCCAGTTTGGAGGCGTGTTGTCGAAGCAGTGGGCGTGGCGCAGCTGTTTGCCGACCAAAAAAAGAAGTAACCCCTTGTTGCATTCAATTACAATTCTGTTACGAAACTAATAGTGAAAGTGAGCAGCAAAGAGAAAACGAAAAACAAAACAAGAGAAACAATATTTAATTATATACTAAAAGTCATTACTATAAGTTTAAATAATACCTAGTTAGTAAGCCCCAAAAACCCACACCACACCACACACACAATTTGTAATGCATAATTATTTTTGTTTTGTATATGCAATGTGGGAGTAAAGTAACATAAAACAATGAACCCGTTTATATAAATACTGTATAATACTAATACTAAATTATTTTGTTATACGAAACGAGAAATGCATTCAATGTTTTTTGTAATTCTATTAAATTAAAACAATTCAAGCGAGAAATAAACATTTACAAAAAAATATTAATAACAAAAATTAAAACGTGTTTTTATTGCAGCTGTAGGAAATATCTTAATATAATTTTTAACTTAATTGATAAATGAAAAACATGAGTTTTTATTTTGGAATTCGATTTATTCATTTAAGTTTTCAGAGTTCGTTTTTGACACATTGAAATTTGGTTTTTTTAATCTTGTTTCTTAGTTATGCTTCAATCCGATTGGATGAGAGCTCGATGCTTTTCTTTCTTTGTATTCTACACAAACATTAAATTATTTTTTAGACATTTAAATTACTTGGATGCATACATATTCTGTTTATATAATTGCTAGTATTTTAATGTATTTATCGGATCAACTGACTAGATCGGTGCAATCCCCCAACTATTTAACTATTGCGCCTAAGGGATGCCGTTTTCCTGTCGTATTTATTGTGTTCCTTCGCCTTTTGTGCTACACAGAGAGATGAATGAAGATAGAGAGAGAGAGATTTGAGAGATGGATAGAGGGACGAGGAGAATGAGATAGAGAGAGAGTGAAACATTTATGCTAAACTTCAAGTGCAACTGCAGATTATGCGTATAGTAAATATCATTGTTGTCTCGTTGTGTCTCCGTGTGGGTGTGTAAGTAATGTATGTATATGTTTGTGTGTGTGCGAGTGTATTCGTCAACGCCAGCGCTGCCAATGGGTGCTGCTGAATACCTTCTAGTTATCAAACTTTCTGTTCTCCAAAGAGTCCTCTACTTCTACTTCTACGCATACGCTGCATTTATATCGTCCGGCACGTGGGGCCGCAAGTCTTTTGTAAGCCGTTACAAGTACAAGTATATATATATATATATATATATAAAAACATAAAACTAAATATACATATTTATCATATAGAAATTAGCTAACCCGGCTCATCAAAGCTAAAGCCAACTAAACACACGTATTAATTCAATAAGCGTCTAACCGAAAGTCACAGAAATTGAGTTGAGTCAAAACTAAAAACTAAAGCAAGTTGTGGGGCGAATCGGGCTATATAGACAGTGACGCGACAGAGTTCTTGTCGCAGGTGATGTTGTTTCTGTTGTTGTTGTGGGTGTTGTTTTGTATTAGCAGCATGGTATGGGCATCGACCATGACATCGGCATTGGCTCTAGCATTGACTTTGTTGGCTTGTTTAGCGTCAGGGCTGTGATCATCCGCTCTGGAACTCTTGTTGGAATTGTTTGCCACAGCAGCCTGGTGCTGCGCCATTGTCACCTGGCATGGCTGACACCGGCTGACTGTGCCTTTGGTTGCTTGCCAGTACCGGCGTTTGATGCACTGCTTGCAGCAGGACTTGCTCCATTCGATCCAGTTACAGCAGCAGCAGCTGCTGTTCCCGATCCATGCCCAGCCTCTGAACGCTCGTTGCGATGATGATGGTGATGATGATGATGTCGCCGACCTCCGCGATAATGCCGACGATTATGATGTTGATAGTTGTTGTTTGTTGGCTCTGGCATAATGCGCTGTGTCTCCTGCACCACTGGGGCAAAGGTGCTTACAGTGGGTTTGGCCAATGCCGCGCTGCTTGTCGGTTCCTGCTGCGGTGCAGCTAGTTTCTTTGCGGCTTCGGCCTCTTCACGACGCCGTCTACGTCGTATATCCTCCTCGGTTTCGATGGCAATGACTGCGCCGCTCTCGGCCTCCACATCGATGATGGCACCACGACTCTTTTGCTGCAAATACAGCTGCGACATGCGCTGCTGCATTTGGCGCAGTTCCTGTGTCACTTCAAAGTCGGGAGCATTCTCCAACTCAGATGGCGGCATAGCGCACTTTAGGCTATCCGTTTCGTCGGTAATGTGTTCGCGGCACACGGGGCACAGTGCCTGAAAGGGTTCCGCTGTCTTTTGTAGCCAAGCAGGCAGCTTATCGTATTCCTCCTGGTAGTTGCGACGCAGTGCGTTGAGATGCCTGGCCAGACAATAGCAGTGCAGGTAGTGGAAGCACTCGGTGCGTATGAACTCGTCGCCATCGCAGAATCCATACAGACAGATGACGCACTGGCCACTGGGCAGATTGCTGCCGGTCAAGTGTTCGCGGATTACCTCGATCAGATCGAAGACGACAGGAAAGCCTTGAGATTCCTTGATCTTGGCATTGCAGGCGCTGGTTATAGCCTCTAGTCGGGAATCATCCAGGCCACGCGGACGCAGCAGCTTAAAGTTGGGACTTACGTCCGGATATCCCGGCGGTGGTAACACCTGCAGCGTCACACAGATGTATTGTTGCTCACCATCGTTGCCGGTCAGCGGCAGAACTGTTGTCTCAATGATGTCCACGGCGCCGCTGTTGCGACATTGATTGAGATTATGAATTGTTATGCATTATTTAGGCTGTTAAGACTCACCTGGCGCCTCGTACAATGCGCACATCGTCCATGAGAATCGCTTCCAGCGACTCCAGCTCCTCGTCTAGTAAACTGTGTGGGAGTTTCAAATGTGTTTTTACCGTGAAAAGTTGAAGAAGCTAACGATTTCTACTTACATATCCATTTTCGTTGCACTCCTGTTTTTATTTTTTTGACTTTTGCTAAATACTTCTTTTTAAATATAATAAAAAATCGATTGAGACAAAAATTTTGCGACTGACAACAACAACAACCGAACGCGACAATCACAGTGCAGCGGCAACACCATTCACCACGAAAGCAGACACTGTTATTTGTGCAGACAACGCCATCTGTTGTAATGCGGGCGAACTAGCACTTTTCATTGCACATAACAGCACCCGGCTCTGTTAAGGCAGCCGATAACAGTGTTTACGAACGGGTTTCAACAGATGTTTTTAAAATGCTTAAAGTACGCCACTTCTCAGTTGTTTAGCTATAATTTCCGCTAGCCGCTATTAAATAATTAATTACGCTTATTCCGCCACAATATATCAGGTGGAAAAATAGTTATATTGGCAGCACTCTTCAAATTGTTCGGACAGCTGTTCTGTTTATCATATGATAAATACATTTAACAAATATCAATTTAAAAGTACACATATGTTAAACATAAAAGCTAGATTTCCCGTTAATTGCTATTTTAGAGTTTGACGTGCATTAGTACTTTAAAAACTTGGATTTGACGGGAAAAACTGAATTGGCCACATTGAGGAAATGTTCAAATCGAAGTTCGCGCTTTTTATGACAGAATTCATACTTATCGTAAATAAATAATTATATAGGTAAACAAATGTATTCACAAATATTAAAATAATTAAATAAGTAATAAGTACACAATTAATATATTTATTAATACATTCATGTCTATATCATAAACTCAAATAAAAACCCATTAATCGCTTTTTATCCGTTTTTGGCGCCCCATCAATATACATTTGTTGTATACATTTGTATTATATTATTAAGAATTAATCGTAACAACTAATAACTGTTGCGTTAAATTATTTAACTTTATTATAAAATCGAATCTTTCTTTTAATAACTCTCTCCCATTCTGCAGAAGTAGGCCAGAGTCCCTGTTTTACTCTCTCAGCACTGAGCCTCTTATCCTTGCGAGTCCTGCTCTCTTTACACACATACACGCTCAAACCCACACGCAGACACGCACACACTTAAAAGCTAGTCCTAAGGGCTTGGGTTGGAAAAATTTGATAGGCAGCGCAAATTATTAGAAAGAAATATGAAAAAATTTCCACAAAATCCTGCCTAAACTTGTGCGTCAGCGTCCCAAAAACGGTCTAAGCAGAGAATGCTCTGCTCTTCCTACGCTCTGGTGTTGGTGGTGGTGGTGGCTTTTCGGTGGTGGTTTGAGCGAGTGCTTTTCACCACGACGCAACTATCGAATGCCAGACGACAAATCCGAATGGAATCGAATGAAGCGCCGAGTACTCGAGTTTTTTCGGCGGCGCCAAAGCGAATCAGTTTAGAACGGAGAGCACAAAGCGACGGTCGTGAAATTTGGAGCCAAGCTCTGTGTGGAATATCAAGAAATATAAATAAAAAAATAAATACATATTAATCAGCATAAAGAACGTTTTATTTCGACGAGAGTTCACAGAGTGTTGTGTTGTGGGAATTCCACAAGTCAATCTTGGCCAACTGTCATCCGGATAAAAGAAATAAAAAGGATATTCGCGCGCGCCTCGTGTCTCAGTGTTTCTCAGTGCGTACTCAGTGTGTGTGATTGTGTGTGTGTGTGAAAAAATCCGCCCTTAACAGCCTGCAGAAGCTAAGCCAACTCAAAGTTCGGTACGTTGTGAATTTACAAATGATGATGATGGAACAAGAACCAAAACCCAAAGTCCTGACGTGTCCTGCGCACACTGCACACACAAAAAGATACACACACACAAACACACTCATACATATGCATCATCAGGATGCACGTGCTTGGGTCGAGTGTTCCGAAATGTCGTTTCTCTGTTCCGCTATTGAATTCTGCATTTTTGTGCATTCCCAATGAGAGCGAACGCGAAAAACGCATCGCGAATTCGACAATTAGCGAATAGTCGCATGCAAATTATTCGCTCGCTTTGCACGTCGAGCATTGAGCACACAAAAGAGCACTCTGCCTCACTGGGGCAGCACGTGTTTTTCCACCAACAACAACAACAGCAGTAGCAGCAGCAGCAACAATAACATCACTTTTGTTCTATATTTGTGTTTTTATGTGTTTGCATCGTGTACTCCAAGATCATGTGATTGATTTTTGCCATAACCCATAAACATAAACAGATTTCCTGTTTTCAATCATATACGAATTCTTGAGAGACCTTTTCATTGGATTTTCCACAAGCTTTTCACGCTTGCTCCGTCACTGTCTCTCTGGCCCTCTCTCTCTCTCTCGCTGGCATTCTCTCACTTATTCTTTGTCGCTCTCTCTCAGCTTCCTTATGTGGCGAAGGGAAATCGCATTGAGGCTGGCAATGGCATTGGCTGGGGGTTGTTCTTTGCCCAAGAGGTGGCAGGCAAAAAGCTCATACCCATGCCAAAGCATCAACCCCTCCCACTGCCGCTTCCACCTTCTGCTGCTCGACACATCCGTGTCCGTGCAACCACAGCAGCCAAACAGTTGATGCTATGCCAAAAAACAAGAAAGTGAACTTTGTGCTTGGCTGATTGTGTTTTGGCCCTGACAAATGCCACTTTCCGTCCTTCCCTCTCTCCCTCTTTCTTCCACTCTCTCTCTCTTAACCTCCCTCTTTATAGAGGTTGGACCGAGAGCGAAAGTACACAGTGAAGTCTACTATATAAGGCAGTAGTTTTTACTGGCTGACCTGATGAATCGATGCCTTCCGCGTTGCAGGATTCGTTTTACTCACTTTAAAAATGCTTCAGATTTTTCATATTTTTGATTTCTATGGATAATAAATTTGATTAAAGATGAGCCATTTTTAATTAGTAACAATTTAGAGAATAGATTAAATATAGATATATCATTTTAGGGCTTATATATGATATAGTATGAAAAGAATTTAATATAATATTCATCAATTTATATAGTGTAGGAGCCCTTTATAGTAGAGTGCTAATGAACTTTTTTACTAAACTTTGGTCTACTTTACTATAATAAAATAAAAAAAATATAAAACCATATTTTTTATTATATTAAATAAAAATATATTTATTATACAAGTTAGTAAAGCTATTAATGATGTATTTTATTTGAAAGTTTCTTTACACAATTCAAAGTTTCTCTATAATATATAGTATAACGAACTTTAGGGTAATATTCCAGGTTTTAAAAGTTCGAAATCCTCAAAGTTTACATAGCATACTTAGTACTATTGTACCTTCCAAACTCCATGCATATCAAATTTATCAATCTCTCAAACTTTCCACTGTCCGATAAAACGTGCATGAGTTGCATTTGTTACACGAGAAATCAATAGGTTCAGAACATGGTTTGGGATGGATAAACAATGAAAATAGTAATACGGAGAGCTGAAATCGAAAACCGTATCGTGAAGCAGTCAAAGCAGATTTGAGTGGCTTCAACCAGTCCACGCCGGTTTGACTTCAGCACGACTAACACAAATTTCCAGGAAGCTTCCGTAAAAGAGGGAAATGGGGAGAGAGTAGAAGGGGAGGCAGTGTGTGTGTGCTCTGTCGGGGTGTCTTTTAACAATCAAGGCCAGGGGGAGGACAGGCGCGAAGGAGGGAGATTTAAAAGCAAGTGTCGTACTTGGATATTATTTTATCTATTATAGCTAGAATAAATTTTCGGCGCCATTTTTTCGCCTTGGCTGGGGAGAATGAATTACTTTCATTGTTTGTTCGGGGCAAGTTCAGAGGCCAAGTGCACCCATTGCGCGACGCAGATTCTTGTGGGCGAACCAAGCGAACTAAAATTCAAAATTCAGTGCTGCAAAACGGAATTGGAGCAGAGCAAATGCCAAAAATTTGTTCAACTAAAAATAGGAATGCAATACAAATATGCATAATGCAGGAGGGGAATTTCAGCTGAGTCTGTTTACAAATCAATCGACTGTGTATCTGATGAGTGTGTGTGTGCCTGTGTGTGAGTCAGTGTGTGTGCCTGTGTCTGAGTGTTTGTGCATTTGTGGGGCATAAACAGCAAATCGTTAAAGCCATAAAACGTGCAAATCGATTGCGCGAATCAACTTCATGAATGCATTTATGCAAAATATAGCAATCCCCCTCCCCCACTCTATGCATTGCCTGCCCTATTCCTGTCTATTTTGTAGGCTACCTCAATCCGCTTATCGATTTGCTCAGCCAACACGTCACACGGCTTCCCCCTCGCTTGCCAGTGCCCAAAAGACCCTTTCGCTTTATATGCGAAAGTTGTATCTGTATGTGCGTGTGTTTGTCTATGTGTGTGTATGTTTTTCTATATGTGTGTGTGTGTACTTTTTTGCAGATGTGTGTGCTTTAAATTTCCATACTGCCACAGCTTTAAGGCACTTTCCCTCTAGACTATGGTAATGTTCCTGATGCTGCGAGGGGGTTGAACCTGGTATACCCTGCAAATAAAAAGTTTTACTGGGTAGATGTTCTATTTAAAATTCCTAATGCATAGAGGCACATTGAACTTAATGTCTATTAATACCAGACCTAAGTACTTACTATAAATAGACTGATACCATATACAGTCTACAGTTGAGCTCAGCATTAAAGGTTTATTGTGCTTAAGCTTTCTGCAAAGTAGGATTAATGTGGTAGCTTCGTTTAGGATAACTTTTAAGCTAAAATTAAAATGGAAATTGAATAATTATTAATTCATTTATTTATTGAAATTTTATTTAAGAAACATACAAATTATTGTAACTTACCTTCATTATATCTTATCGATTTAATTTTTTTTACGAACATACTCGTAAAATTAAATGAATAGAATTAATGAAGGTAAAGAGGGACCATTGAGAATATGGTGTGTTTTTAACATTTCATATTCTTTTCCCATATATGTATATGTGTAACTAAATATTTTTTTATTTATTTTATTTGAGCAGTATCTTATAAATATTAATATATATAAATATTATTATGTTATATTAATTATTATATGCTTCAAAGCCACTTTAAGCTCTCCTCATCTCCCAGTTTCCATCAGCCTGCACTCTACAGGGTATTTCTTAGTCATGCCAGCAAACTTAACCATTGCCCTTTTCTTGTTTTCAATATAATTTTGGCACGACGCAATTCCGTTTTGTCCTTTATTCGGGATATTATTCACAAACACAAATGCGCAAAATGGGCTAAGCTTTTTGCAGAGTATCTCTCGCTCTCTCTTACTGCGTCTGTTTGTGTGAGGGTGTGCATGTTTGTGTGTGTGTGTGATAGGTAAAGGTGTAGAGCACACAAAGGCAGCGTTCGTTTTGGTACTCGCCTTTTGGGTATATTTCCATTCATTTAAAATGTATTTCTGTCTGGGTTCGCTCGTTCGTTTGCACTGCGATTATATAATATGGCAAGACAAATTGGCAATGGATAAAAACAATGCAAATATTGCATTAAATAATAATAGTAGATAAAAGCTGCTGCCACTTGAGGCACGTGCGTAGAGGAGAACGGAAGAGGAAAAACAATTTGCTTTGTTTTGGGTGACAGGCTATTATTGAGTAATATCCCATTAGAAATATTTAAGTATTGTGTTGCAGACCACTTAGGCACAAACACACACACACACCTACACTCACAAACACACACACACAAATACACACCCACACTTAGGCACAAGCTGTTGACAGGGCCAGGGCCAGACGTGTCCTGCGAAGGCAACGCAAAAAAAAAGCGACAGCCTGAGTTTTATATTTAGCTTAGCCGGCGGTATGGGCGTGAAAGTGGGCGTGGGTCAAATGCCAGGTGAACAACAGTAGCAGCAGCAACTGCGACGCAGCAATCAGTGCAGCAACAACAACAAAAACAAGAGGGGGCAGTAACAGGAGGCAGAAGGAACATTATTTTCACACACAGGTTTACGTAACACGAAACGGATTGTGTAATCAATGGAGCGAGAGCAACAGAGACAGAGCATGGCAAAATAATGCCGCATAGGATAACAACACAAAAAACAACAACAACAGCAGCAACAACAATAGCAACAGAGCACTATTTGCGGCGACTGGGTCAAGGGCGGCGAGTGGGAGCTGCCAAAGTGGAGAGAGAAAGAGAGTGAGCGGCAATTGCAGGGAGGAGGCAGGCACACTGTGTTGGAGGGGGCAGGGATAAGGGGCTGCTGTGGCACAATTGAATTTTAATGCGCGCACTGTGTGAGTCTTTTATTATAGTGTCGGGATAATATTATAGCCCAGGCGAACGATATAATTTCTGTGGCTGCTCAGCTCTTTGTGGCTTATTCTTCTTCCTCTTCTTCTTCTGGTTGATTTTATAACTCAAATAAATATTTACAATAGCAGCCACTAGCCACCCCTTGTCTCGCACGCCCTTAGTGCGCCTCTGCCGCTGTTGCAAATACGCAATTGCTGTTGGCCGCGTGAAGCGCCAGGCAAAGACGTCATAGCGCATTACGTATACGCCTGGTTGGACCATCGAAGCCACCCGCAGCACATACACAATGTATATACACACACTCACACACACACACACTGCCTTTGCTTTGAGGGCATCAATGAAGCAACCGACACAGCAGGACGCAAAAAGCTTTTCTCTTTCTCTCCCTTTCTCTCTACCTCATGTTCTTTGTCTCTTACTCTCTCTTGGCCTGTGGTGAGTTTCTCTTTCGTTTGTGCAGCAGCTGCTGCTGCTGCTTCTTGCTGCACAGCTGCTAACACACACTCACGCACACACAGCAAACGCGCAGTAACAAGTCGCCCTTTCTCTTTCACACTCGCTGCTGGCGACAATTTACTACGTCAGCAGGCAGCGAGACGAGCCTCCAAGTAAATAGCCCACGTACAAATGCATAGACCCACTATGTGACTGTGTGTGTGTGTGTATGCGTGCCTGTGCATGTATGTGTGCTTGTGTGTGTGTGTGCCTTTGCCCGCTGGCTGTTGGCTCTGTCGATTTGCAACGACCTTCTGCAACACTTTTGGGGTGCCACCAGCCATGCAACCAATGCACAAGAAACTCAAGCTTATTTTCCGCATACCCTGGAGAATTAAATTAATATAAATACAATATATATAGGGACATGGTATAAATATACTATGTATAGTGTAGTATAATCCAGATATATTTTAAAAATTAAATAATTAAACAAACATTGAGATTCCTCATTTCCCATAAAATATATTCAAATATTCAGCAGTTAAAATAATCTGCAGTGTTTTTTCTTTATTTCAGTACACACCCTAACATAAAGAACTATATGAGTTACACTCTCTCTGAACTTGAGCATACCCTGTTCAGTTCTGCTATGTTTCTAGAGTATCAAATTGACCAAATTTAAGCCGCATATCCTGCTAGTTACGGTTCAGTGACTTTCAAACTGTTGCCGCTTCCTGCTTGCACTCACTGATAAGCTCACACTTACACACTGACAACACTCACTCATACATACATCCCTCACTTACACATACAGACAACTCATATATGTGTTTGTCGGCGTTTAATTAGTTGCGACCTTTTCTCGCTTTTTCACGGGCTGCCTTGGAAAATTGTTGACATTTACGGGATTAAGTAAGGGAGATTAAATAGCAGGGAGAGAGGAACAGAGAGAGAGGGAAAAAGAGAGACAGGTAGCTGGCTCTGGGACTGGTTGGGGCACTGTTTATGGCTAACAAGTGGCACACACACATATATAGTTTATATACACGTATATAAAGTGAAACTGGCGAGCACTTTAGGTTGATAAGTTTAGCTTAATGAAATTACTGAAAGTTGACAGCGCAAGCAAACAAAGCAAAATTGTTCCATAATTTGCCAAACAATTAGGACACAAATCGAGTTATCCAAGAGTAAAGCCACTTGAAAAGCAGAGGCAGCCCCAAGGACAAACCACAAAATGGCAATAGCTGAAGTATATTTGCATGCCACAAACACACACACAGACACATACGCTCACTTAGTTGGAGCCACCTTATTGATCAAACAGTTGGGTGCTTTATTAAAGAGTTGAGAAGGGAAAGAGGGAGAGAGGGAGGAGTGTAGTAGCAGGAGCAGTGTAGAGGAGGCAGTCAATACACAGGAATGCAAATAGTTATAGACATGCGAATAATAAAGATATTCTAGGCAGTGTACGACTTGCATTCAATACAATATGAAATGTATGAAATATGTTTAATCTGCAAGGAAATCAATGAAGAAAGGAATTATGAAATATTTGAAATATTTTCAATCTGCAAGAGAACTAAAGAAGAAAGGAATTTAGGCTGTTTCTTGTATTGAGATAGCTCAACAACTTTACTCTTAATTGAGAAATAATTTTAATCTATTCAGAGGTACTGCTTTATTAAAATAAACTGTATTATATCAGTGGAATAACATAAGCTTCCTTAACGAAGATCTCCTTTCAGATTACGATCAATGATTTAAAAATATTTAATGTATAGGAACCTACGAGTACATAGAGGGGGCATTAAGGATATATTCGATATTAAGAAATAACCTTAAACTTAAAAACTCGCATCTTCTTTAGGAGGTGCTTCCTAGTTAATCGAAAAAAGAAACTCAATCCAGTAATAATAAAAACAATTCTCCCTCCTTAACCAATGTATTCCTTCTTTTTTCCTGTGTATTTGCCTTTGTATTCATGACCAATTTCAATATATAGTATATGCTAATCTTGTTGCAATTTCTTGTTGTGCCCTTTCATTACAGAAGACGGCTCGTTGCAGGAAGAAAGTGAAATTGACTCCGCGCTTTGATGGCCGCCACCAAAATCATTGATGCACCGCGCAACGGTCACGAGATGGCGCCACTCAATACACGTGCCCGCGGCGATGGCACCCATGGAGTGACCATTGTGCTGACGGCACCGCAACGCAACTCGGTGCAATCGGTGGACATACCAGGAGAACCAGATCGGGCTGCCTGGAGTGGCAAAATGCAGTTCTTTCTCAGCATTATCGGCTACTCGGTGGGGCTGGGCAACATCTGGCGCTTTCCCTACCTGTGTCAACAGAATGGTGGAGGTAAGTGCTGTTGGTGGTGGTGAAGGGGATCGAGTACTCGCATTACGTGAGTGTTTCATATTCGCTTGATATATGACAATTGTTGCATTCTTAATGCGCGTGTCAGACGCTTGATAACCCGTCGCAGAAATCTGATCTATTTCTGTGCCAAAAATTCTAAGCCCAGTGACAGCTGGAGTCAATGTGCTGTGGAGATAACATTTAACATATTATATTCATACATTGTAATTGTTGCTCTGGTGCGCAGCGGTGGCTTGCAGGTGGCGCCTTAAAAGGGCACGCAGAACATTATATTTGAAATCTTGGTTTGCTGCAGTAAACATATTTGGTGAATTCAAAGTCCAAAGGGAAACTCCCAGAATGCAGAAGATTCTTGGGCAATCAGCTATTTAAGATGGAAGCTTTTACTTTGGCAGCATTGATTCTCTTAGCCGGACACTCTGCCTAACATATTTACAAACAGTTTTTCCAACAATTTAGACATCTTAAACTCTCTTGAACGGACCCATATAGTTTTTACGTACAAGTAGGGAAAAAATACAACTCATTTCTTGTAAAACCTTTGCTGACCGGACGTTAAACTCTTTTTTTAGTGGACATGCTTGTAAACATCTTTTGACGTTATCAATAAAATTTTAATAATAAATCGTGTGCCTCTGCGGGACTAAATTGAATTGAATATCTTAGATAAATATCTTTCACAGTATTTTTGCCTAGCATACACGTAGGTTAAGTAAGTGTCCGGCCAAGGGAATTTTCTATACATTTAAAAAGTTAATCTTACTTATATAATTATTTAACAATAAATTTTATTTCATTACTTTTCATTTTATTCATTTAATTTCATTGATAAGTTCACACTTGCCTCATTTGCCTTAATCCATTTTTCTGTTGGGCCCACTTGCCCGCACTGCGCTCCTGTGCGCGCGCCTTTCCCTATACAAATTCGATATCATATGTCTGCCCTGGCATGGCAGGCTAATCAAATGTCTCTGGCAGCAACATTATGAGATTTAATGTACACTAATTGCAGAGCTTACGACTCGTGAATGGGTCGCTGTTGGCTTGGAGAGAGGGAGGCAGGGTTGTGCAGGTTGTTGTAAGTTGTGTGTGCCTGCCTGCCTGCCGGAAGGGTTTAATTGGGGACCTTGATTCCACCGGGGCGCCTGCTGAGTGGGCCACGCCTCGTGCCATACAACGCACATTTATTGGAAGACACATTCCGAGCAAAGTTCTAATTCAATTACGAACGTGACGAACAGACTGAATGGAAGGCACTTTGAATGCCCTGCAGAGAGAAATACGATCTATATACCTATTACTATACTCTCCATATATTATAAATCTGAAAATTGATCTATATATATTTATTATATTATATTTTTATTTTATCTTTATCTCTGTTCTTTCTTATTCGGCCTGCAGGTGCCTTTCTGATACCCTTCATGATAATGCTGGTGCTGGAGGGCATACCGCTGTTCCTCATCGAACTGGGCATCGGGCAGCGCATGCGTCTGGGTGCGCTGGGTGTGTGGAATACCATACATCCTTGGCTGGGCGGCATCGGCATCTCGTCATGCATTGTCACGCTGTTTGTGGCGCTCTACTACAACGTGATCATCACGTGGGTGTTCTTCTATCTCTTCAACAGTTTTCGGGTGAGTTGCCAGTCGTACATCCCCTTAATATACTCTATTAATTGTACTCTTTCTTAGTATCCCCTGCCCTGGTCCAGTTGCCCCACTAACAGTAGCGGCTTTGAGCTGGAGGAGTGTGCCAAGTCGTCGGAGACAACGTACTTCTGGTATCGCACCACCTTGGACGCTGCCCCCTCGATGGATGAACCCGGCGGCCTCAAGTGGTGGATTGTGCTGTGCCTGCTGCTGTCGTGGACCATCGTATTCTTCATCGTCATGAAGGGCATTCAGAGTTCCGGCAAGGTGGTCTACTTCACCTCCCTGTTCCCCTACATTGTGCTCACCATCTTCTTCATACGCGGCATCACGTTGCGCGGCGCCGGTGCAGGGTTGATGCACATGTATACGCCGAAGGTGGAAAAGCTGCTGGAGCCTACGGTCTGGCTGGATGCAGCCACACAGGTTTTCTACTCATTTGGACTGGCTTTCGGTTCACTGATTGCTTTCGGCAGCTACAATACGCCCAAGAACAATTGCGTCCGGGATGTGCTGTTGGTGTCCGTGTGCAATGCCGTCACCGCCATCTATGCGAGTGTCGTCATCTTTGCCATACTGGGATTCAAGGCCACTGTCAATGTGGATCGCTGTATTGCCAGGTGAGTCAACGGTCGCTCTTCCAGCTGGGTTGGGCTGTAGCTGGGCTGGGTGTCGCTCTGCGGGTCATTGCAAGTTCATCAAGCACGCATCAATGGACATTGGGTTGGGTCACCACTTGGGCACTTTACCAGTTGACCAGTTCAGCAGTTCACCAGTTCAGCAGCTCACCCAGTCCAGTTGTAACTGGCATGGGGCGGCTTTCTATGTGTCTATCTTTAGCTGCGACTCTCGATTAGTTGTCCATTTGTTCATTGATAGCCCAATCGATACGCGCTACACAATCCAACCCGCTCTCTACCTCTCCCTCTCTGTCTGCCCCTTTAGGTCTTTCAATTTGTCTCAATTAATGGGCACTGCACAGGTTTGTGCATGCAGACCCCCTTCCCTCTCTCCCTTAGACTATTCTCCCCCTTTGTGCTATTTACAATTGCTCTTGAACTATTTGCGTGACCCACTAGAACTTGCACCCGTTCGCTTTACTGGCTACAACTGACTTAGCTCTCTCTCTCTCTTACTCTAGCAATACGGAGATACTGGTTAAGCATGCCCTGCTGCCTTTCAAGAACGCCACCACTGAGGAATACGATGCAGTCATGTTCAAGATCAATGAAACCGATTTCAAAGCTCTACAGCTCAGCGAGTGCACCCTCAAAAAGGAGCTGGACAATGTGAGTAACCGAGGGAGATCCCAGGAGGAGCTAGAGCTCACATTCTTCTCTCTCTTGCTCTCTCTCTTTAGGCCGCTGAGGGCACCGGCTTGGCGTTCATTGTCTTCACGCAGGCGATTGTCGAGCTGCCCGGCGCCCCCTTCTGGGCTGTGCTCTTCTTCACCATGCTACTGTCACTTGGGCTTGGCTCACAGATCGGCATACTCGAGGGCATGCTGTGCACACTGTTCGACATCGACATCATCAAGCGGGTTAAGAAACAACATGTCACTGGTGTGGTATGTCTATTCTGCTTTATTGTCGGTTTCATCTTCTGCACAGGTGCCGGCGAGTATTGGCTCAAGATGTTTGACTCATTTGCCGGCACAATCGGTTTGGTTGTTGTCGCTCTAATGGAAATGATTGCCGTCATCTTTATCTACGGTCACAAGCGGTAAGTTTGGCAAGGAATGAGAAGGAATGAGCATAGCTCAACTGTATATTCTCTTGCAGCTTCACTGAGGACATCTATCAGATGACGGGCTACAGGCCTGGCCTCTACTGGCAGCTGACCTGGCGCTACATTGGACCCGTCATTATGGTCTGCATACTGGTCTCGTCGGTGGTCTTTATGGTCATACGTAATCCCACATATGGTGCCTGGAATGCTGAGCTGGTAAGGCGAAAGACTCTACTTTATACATTCACAGTTCTTAGTTATTTTTATAATCTTCTTTAGGGTGTCATTGAGCAAAAGAACTATCCCAAGTGGGTGATGGGCATAGCGCTGTCCATGATCATGGCCGGTGTGCTGCCCATGCCGATTGTGTTCCTCATGCGCAGCTTCCAGTGCCTCAAGGTCGATCTGGACATTCACCAGGGATCGATACGACGCAATGAGACAACCGCCTCCACCAAGGAAATGATCGACAACGATGATGATGTGAGTTCCAATGGGTTAAGATTGCCTCTAGTTGGGCTAGGTTTACTGTACCCTCTAGCAGAGTTATTTGTTGTGTTACGTTGTGTTGAAACTAAGCTAAGATTCTACTCTCTCTTTCTCTCTATAAATGTAACTAATTGTGTCTCTCTCTCACTCAACGATTCACCAACACACACATTAACGCTTGTTTTTCTATCTTAAACAAAAAAAAAAAAAACAAAACCGCTTCAATACCATCCATCACGCTCAATATCCTTCAGAATTTGAGTCCGGATATGCCACCGCAAGATTCATTAGCGGCGACACGCTTCACAATTGGAGACTTCGAAGTAAGTTGTATGTTGTCCTCTCATCCCCACCACCGATTTCACTGAGCCACCCAAATCACGCTGCTAATCACACAAATCTTTTCTCTTTTTTCTCTCTCTCTCTTTGTTTGTTTGTTCCTTTTCTGTGCCCACACTCTGTGCGTACAGAACTAGAGACAAGAGTGTCTCAAACCCAGAAATACCTTAACTTTATCCTAACTCTAAATTAGTCCCAAATAAAAAACTGTTGCAACGCCTGAGGACACTGCGAAATTTCACGCGCCGTCTGCCTGACTAAAATAAAACTCAAAAAACCTTATAAAAAAAAAAAAAAAAAACTATTACGTAAAATGGGAAAACTACAATGCTCATATGATCCGATTCGATCCAAAAACTAAGACATACTTTTAAAGAACGCACAGCATAATTAATGACTAGCAACAACAATCGCAATGCCATTTAAATATTGATCTTGTACTCGTATCTCTTGAACCAGAGTTCGTTCAGCGCCTTCTTTACAAGAACAAGAACACAAGGATTACAATTATTTACCAGCAATTAGTCTAGTGAAAATGTTTACACGCTAAAACTAAAACTAAATGATAAACGATAGAAGATTTCTCAAAGATTAGCGAGAAGTTCGTTGTAGATGGCTCAGCGATTAGGCTTAGGGCTCGAACAGGCAAATCCCGCTGTAGACGATTCAGTAAAGCAAACTAACCAGGTAAAGTGAAGTCCAAGGAAATATTAAACCTCCTCCTCGATTTGTTTAATGTACATTCGCAATTTGTTTGTTTTTACTCTCTGTTTGTTTCTGTTCTCTTTGTTCCCTTATGATAATCTCGTATTAACTCTGAAGAAAGAGATGGATTTGTTGCTAGAATATCTTCCTTAATATAGCTAATTTCACTAGCTTTAAATATTAATCATAATACGTATACGTGCCGTATGCGCCTCAATGTTTTTTGTTCACCACAAAAGTATTATATATATTTAATATATAGATTAATTTATTATAGATTTAATTTATTCAAATATATTCTTGATTAGTTGTTATAACTTTTGATTGACCCTTACTAAATGCGAGTTTAATCCTACGCACAGGACGACGATGACGAGGATGATGATGAGAACGATTTCAGTGGCCCCGCCCTGGGCGGGCATGTGAAGACCCAGAGTGACTTCTCTGAAGACGACGAGGAAGACAAGCCGATGACCATGCGTATGATGATGATGCGTCCAACAACCACAACCACAACAACAACAAAAGGTGCAACAGCAACAGGCAAGACAAAAGCAAACGCAACAACGCCGCTGAAGCAAGTGGGCGGCAATCATCTAAATGTGCCAATAAGCAGAAAGAAGAAGAACTACAACGAGAAGGATGCCTACGATGTGTAGGGAGTTGCCAGAGTGCCAGTTTACAGGGTTGCCACACGTTGCCAGTTTGCCAAGTTGCCAGGTTGGCTGAGGCAGGTGAATATGCATGCAAATGTATATACGATATATACACATGAGTGTGCAGATCGGTACTCTATATAGGGAGTATATATATATATATATATAAATCAGACGCTAATTGCAAGCGCAAAACATTTATATAATTACAATAAGTATTTTAACATAATTTATATCTAAACTAAAACTAAACTTAAGTTAAATATTTGCAAAACACGCTAAAAACAAATGAAACGAAATTGTTAAACAGATCCACACACACACAGACACACACATATATACTATGTACAATGAGCTACGAATGAACTAAAAACGGGTTTGAGAAAAGCAAAAAAAAAAAAATTACTAATATGATTTCTGTTGCCGTAGCATTTAGTTGACAAATGTTTTAGGCCTTAACTGTTAAGCACAATTCCAAAGTATTTGTGTCTCTCTAATATATATTACACCCACACACACACACAGATAGACACACAGACAGCTGTACTCCCCTAATTTAATTGCAGAAAACGCTTTGTTGTAGCCCAAAGATGGAGCACTTTTCCAAAGAGTTTAACTCGTTCTTAGTCTCATTATTTGAAGTTCAACTTACGCCTGACACCCCAAATATATATATATATTCAGTTTAGCTCTTTGTAATATAAAAATAACTACAAAATTAACTACGATAAAGCAAGTTAAAATATTAACAAAACAAATTCTAGTTGAGTTGTTGAATGCAAAAGGTAAAAATGCAAAAAAAAAGAAAAAAAAAAAAACACTTTAAACCTACACAAACTACACATATTATGATAAAGAAAACTATAGACGAAAAGAAAGAAAATACGGAATATGTGATATTCTACATAATATCCTCGAATTCTAGTTCTAAGTCGAGTAACTGAGTATTTCTTTCACTCTTTCCTCCCTCACTCATATTCTTTCATATACAGCCACTTGCTTCTATCCCCATTCCCATCTATATCCCACAAACACTCACACACACACACATCGTTCAGTAGCACACCGAAAGTATTTTCTTATATTCAAACAAAAACAAAATGAAAAACAAAAACTGCTGTGAATAGTTTTAGTGGTTGTAAAGTTCTATTTCAAGACAAGAAACGTTATGGATAATTATATAGTTCTTAAGCGGCATCTGAATCTCTGACTAAAAGCAATCCCAATCATTCTCATTTGAGTGCACTCCTTCCAAATTCGGTTTCCGCAACAGGTTTTTAAAATACACTCAGAGAAACACTCACACACAGTATCACACACGGAACTCAATTGAATCTCCTATATAGCATATATAGCATACACACTGTAATCAAAAGAAAATGGATTTTTGAAAACGGCAAACGTTGAAGACAATAAGACATATTAAAAACGAAAAACGAAAGATTTAAAAAAGAAAACCCAAGCCTCGAACGCAGCTACCGACTTGACAGTTCCGTAAAGGCTCAAACTTTATACAGATAACGAATTTTTGAATATTATTTGTGACTTTTTTGACAACTTTTTTGTAAACAAAGCAAACAACAAAACTGTAATTTCTTTCAGTCAGTCAGTAGATCGCAAGAGATATCTATGTGGGGGTGAAGAGCCTGCCACTTGATCGATTAATGTACCTTGCAGAGAAACAGGTCGTTGGTTAGTTTGAAGAGAGCAAGAGAGACAGAGATAGAGAGGGGACGGAGATAGAGATAGCGTTATGATAGTTATAGCTAAGTACATATATATGAAATCTGTTGAGATAGACCACAGCAAGAAGAGGAATCTAGAGATCACATCACCATCATCAAATTCTCGCAAACCGTAATCTGCAATAGCCATCAGAATCTAAATGTATAGTTTATTTCAATCCACTTTGAAGTCAGCATTACAAAACCACATTTAAAACCGAACCGAACATAAATCTATATATATATATTGTATTGTATATCAATTATATTGTCGTAATGCTTAAGGAGACAAAGCGAACTACGCGACAAAATGGACTCGTGTAAACTTGATTGTATTTAACATAAATTGAGAATTACTTATGTGAAACATTATTATGATATACGCAGGTAATTATTATTAATAAAGATATTTAATGATAGTGCGTTAAGTTGAAGAAGAGCAAACGAAAGATAATAAGTGTTTTACTGGGAGGGGAATAAATATGCAAAATCTCCGATGTTGTAAATTTGATTGCAATATCTAAGAAAATTTGGCCAATGGGTTTTATGGCAGTTAGACGATTTATCGTTGTGACTTATTTACAGCGTGCAACAATATGAAGCATGTCTGCCGAATTTCAGCAAGTCAATTCTAAATTTGAGAGACTAGTTTGCGTTTCATTAGACAAACGAAACTACTCCCCTGTTCATGCTGATTCAGCGAGACTATACAAACTGTGCAAGCGCCATCTATCGAAAATGTGTAGTAGCTTGCCTTGCACAAGCGCCATCTATCGACAATGTGTTGTAGCTTGCCTCGAAAGAGCTTGAAGCTTTCTAACGTAAGGCACGCCAAGTATTGGAGTGGAAGCATTACAGTAGTTCTTCGATAAGTAAATTGCTTTCTTGTTTTAGTAAAAAATAGATTATTATAATGATATTATTTATTTTATCAATTTATTTATATTATTAAATCAGTTAATGTAGTTCTAGCGGAAACAATTGATATTGAATGGAAATTATTTTAAACGGAATATGTATTACGAAAACAATAAAAATAAATTTGACCTAGACACTTGATTCCGTAAAATCTTTTTTGGATGTCTTAGATATGTATGTTAAGCCACTGGGTCAATGAATTGGATCGCTAACTGCATCAAGAAAGATCATTATGTTTGGCTTACTGGAACTGCGAGAAACATTCCACAGCAACTAAGGAGCTAGTATTCCACTTATGAACATTGTCCGGCGGTCACCTTATTGAAGCTACAGTATCCACGTCACTTTTGTTCCCGCTACGTCTTCAACCCAAAGGTGCAGAACACTTGACAGCAGCTTGTCTGTCCAAAAGAGCTGCAACACATCGAAGCGTTAGCACTGTATGTGTGAAAACAAATTGAATCAGTCGAGCATCGAGAGCAACTTCAGAAATCAATCGGAAAATTTGATTATGAACAGGGCTAACCAAAATATTTACGTAAATATTAAATATTTATTTAAATATTTTGGGCATATTTGGGAATAAATAAATATTTTAACGATCTGCTGCTTTTCGTAAATATTTTGGCCTTTTTTTACATAATTTAGTGAAATTACATGTATATTATTTCTTCAAATCAATAGAAATGCCCAAAAATTGATTTATCCTAAAAATAATTTCCAAGCAGATTACATGAATCATGTATCTATGGACTCAGTGAATTTTCTGGAAGCGATTTATTTACTTAAACTGCCGAGTAATGTGTTTTATCTGAAATCGAAGTATTCAAACACGCTCCGGTAGTATCATGTGATGTAGAGCGTTCATTTTCTTTCATTACTAGAGGACTGCCGGCGATCTTTTACATTTGAAAATTTGCGAAGTCATGAAATAATTCACTGTAATTATGTTGTTTGACTCATTGATGGACCATGTAATTCAAGAAAATAAAGTTTTATCGTAAATATTTATCTCAAATATTTCGTTTGTTTTATCGTAAATAATAAATAAATATTTCGGGATTTTTCGTAAATATTTTGGTTAGCCCTGATTATCAAGTAAAAATAGCGATTGGAACAATTACTGAAAAGTTTTTAAGTATAAATTGTCCTTGAATTTCATAAGATATTAAACTATATTATAAACTCTACCCTAGTAATAAAAAGACTTTTTTTTTTTGTGTTTTTTAAATTTAATTTTTATTTAAATTTTAGATGATCTAACATTTTGAGTTTCTTTTACATACAAACATTTTGTTTTCTTCGATTTTTGGTTTATTTATCATTTATTTGGTATTTGTTTTGGTTTTTGTTTTCGGTTTTTGTTTTTTCATCGATTTATATTATATGTATTTATAATTTTAATATATATTAAATTTGTAATTTAACGATTCAATTTTCATCAATTACTTCACGTTTATAAGTTTTGTTTACTTGCTCGTTTCACATTAAAAACTGCTTGCTGCTCAAGGGCTTGGTTCATACATAGTACACGACGCGAGTTGACTCTCGATGAGGAATGCAAATAATTCATTAATAAACTCGCTCAGAATTTACAAAATGCATGTGTGAAGACTAAAGACATACGTACTCGTATATTATGTATAAATTGTGATTGCAGACCGATATACGATATTATTTGATGTGTGAGTGTTGTAACATGAGAAACACATCTGCTGGGGAGACAACAAAAGCATTTCGAATTAGGCTAAAAATTAGATACAACATCTAAAGTTTGTCTACCTACAAACTCTGGTTCCACATACACGTACATATGTATATAGTACCAGTATTCCGTTTCCTTTTCCGTTCTGAATACAAACTTGAACATTATTCTGCCACTGCGAAGGATTATATTAATATGTATTAAACAATTTATCCGTTTAATATTTTGTCCTCAGAGATTTCGTATCATATAAAGTTTAACTGCTATTAAAGTAATAGTTAATTCATTCACTGTAGTAGTGCGGATGTCTGTGTGTGTGTGTGTATTTTATTTTAGTATATTATCGGAGCAAAAAGTTGTATGAGCCGTTTTAGAAAAATATGAATTATGTCGCTATGATTTGACCTTGTTATGTAGTTGTATTTTCTTGTTTAGTTAATGGAAAAATGTTTGCAAAAATGTTTATTATTTTTACGAAGTATGTACGGTATATGTATGTAAATTGTAATTTGTATTTTTTTTTTATATTATTTTTGTATTGTTTATTCATTTGAATGCTTGTATACTATGTATTACGTAAGTTGTTGTAGTTGAGCTTGAGACGATCGCTAAGTTCCAAGATAAATTATAGTCCCTTTGTGTATGAGTATTTAAAAAATATGGAAAGTCTTTCGTATGCATATAGTAAATATATATTGTATTGTATATCGGTATTATGTTTATGTAGTAATCATTAGAAGTACGATCGTTTACGAGAAAAATATAGTACATATGTTGTTTGTGGTAACTTCTGCGTTTCGTTTTCATTTTCACTAAATATATATATTTACTCATGTATATATATACTATATATACTATTCATATATTTAGATCGATTCATTTCTCTTGCTTGAATAGTTAAATGAATAGCTGCTTTACAAATTACATCAGTTGTAGTTACAAATATTTGTCGGGCTGAATGCACAAATCGCATAAATATATATTTAATTCATAGTTATATAATTACATACAGTTTAATCAACTTATACACAAGTCTACACCGGTTCTTTATCTCTTTTGTTGTGTGTAAATTTACTGGGTATCTATGGAGCAGCATCCAATGCAATTCAGTAATGCTCTCTTTCAACCGGCTGTAAGAGAATGGAATTGGAATAAAGAGGTTGGCTGATTTGTTTTTTGTTTTTGAATAAATAGTTTTTATTTGAAAATGATTTTTTTTTATTTTTGTATTTTGGTAGAATTTTACAAGTTGAATGGAAAATACATACGATAAATATTACAGTGTTTGTTGTTGGTTTTGTTGTTTTTGTGGCTTGTGTGTGGTTGCTTTTTCTTGGGATTAGTTTAAGGAGTGTTTTCATTTGCCTTTCAATTACTGTTTGTTGTTGCTTTTAATTTAAGTATTTTATTTAGGTTTTTGTGTTTTCAAATTTTGCGTATTGCGTATGCTTCGAAATCTGCTCATAACATGGCATTCAACTACAAAAGTATCTCGTATCTCGCAGATACAGAAAAACGTTTTGTTGTTCAACAACTTTTGTATAGTTTAGTTACACACTGGATTTTGGTTTGAATTGCCCAAGAATTGAAACAATCCCTCTAAGCAAATCGTTCAAATTGTTTAAATGTTAAATGATATATTTATTTTGCTAATAAACTTACTAAGTTCTTCTTTTTCGTGTTCTTCTTTATATGTGTGTGTGTGTGTGTTTAAGTTGTTTGGGAGTGTGTGTGAGTGTGTGTTGCATGTATACATAAATAAGGCTTAAAAACTATAAAACATAAATGGATTTTCTCAAGAGCGGGAGCAGTTAGGGATTCGATATCGATCAGATAAATGTATAGAATAGACTGAGTGAGAATGAAAGGGATAGAGAGGGAGAGTGAGAGTGAGAGAGAGCTGTTGTATAATATACAAAATACTATAAAATAACAATCATAAATTCCATGTCCATTGTGTAAAATCAAAATGCACAATCATAGATACAATAAAGAAATGCATAAGCATACTCGTACATAAATACAATACATAAGTATAAATAAGTCTAAACAAAATTAACAGCTGCAACGCACAGTGTTAAATGCCATTCACTAAATACAATAAATGTTACAATTAACACTATTACATTATTGTTATCATCGTTATCATATTGTTATTATTATTATTATTGTTATTGTTAGTGTTATTATTAATATTATCGTATTGTTATTATACTCGTATATAGTATATAGTGTATAGTATATGCTTTATAAATATTACATACAATGTGTTTTACAATGAACTGTTCCTCTCTTTTCACGTATCGATCGACTATTTTTTGAGATTATCCTTTCTTATTCTTGCCGTTCAGTTTCGGTTTCTATTGCGAGTTGGTTGAATAAGGTTGGACTCAAACTACATTCGTATGTGGCGTTTATAAATGCAACAAAATTATATAGTAATTACAATAAATTAGTGTACAAAAATTAAAGTTAGTTCTTGTTCTTGTATTGATGCGTTTGTTTGCGTGTACATTCTGTTCTTGTTTTTGTGCGTGGTGTGTTTGTTGTTGTTGTGTGAGGGTGTCTAGCTGCTCTCTTTCATTTCACTTATCGCACAGCTGTTCGTTCTATATATGTAAGTATCTTCTATACACACGCAAATTCAACAAATTCAAATTACAATTTACATCGATCTATAAGCAATCGAATTATGGCTGGCTGATTCAAATTCGCAAATGCAATTTCCTTCTTGCAATTTTCGTAAGTAAATACAAATAGTTTAGAGAGTTCTTTTCTATTCATTCATCATTTAGACCGAGTTTCTTCTCTTGTGTTTTTCTCTTTGTTTATCATTTAAATTAGGCCTTAATCATTAGAGCTTTACGTTTTTTTATACGATTTTGTTTTTTTAATGTTTTCCTCTTTTTGGTTTGTTCATTTACTCATTATTTACGTTATGAATTAGTTTTAAATTTCTTTACTTTAATTTTTTATAATATTTGCATTCTGCTAATTCATTGCCCAGGGAATTTGTATGTTTGTTTTGTGATCTGTTGATTTGTTAATGTAATTTGCGCAGAGTTTGTAAACATTCAACTTAAGTCTAAACAAGCATGAGAAATGCAGCGTTGATGGCATGAATAATTTCAAAGAGATTGCAACAGGAAACATTTAATATATATATATAATATAATATTTATATACTTATTTGCGGTATATATGCGTTTCTCATATGTATATATATATGCATATATACTTTGTTCTTTCTTTACTCCTTTCCTTTATACTTTTCTGTTTATCTTTTGGGTTCGATCTGTGCGATCTTTTGTTGTTGTTTTTAATAAATACACGAGAAACTAAACTACACATAAATTATGAAATTCTATAAAATTATTCAGACCAAACAACAACTACATATTATGCATTAATGCTTGCGTATCAATGTGTGTGCGTACGTGTGTGTGTGATTGTGTTTGTATTTGTGCGTGTGTGTGTGTCAGTGTGTGTTTACTTGACTGTTTGTGTGCGTTTCATGTCATACATGTAGCTTGCATGATGCAAATGTAATGCAAATATAGGAAATGCTTTTCAATATGTGCGATGATCATCGGCTCTCGTCTTCTTCTTCTTCTTCTGCCTTTGCCAGCTTCCTCATCAAGTAACTCTGATCTGAACGATCTCTCAAGCACATATTCTCATACAAATAAAAGTTCTTTGGGCTTTGCTTTGCTTTCGTGTGTGTCTCTGTTTGTTTTCTGCTCTGTGTTCTGTGTTATTTGTAGTGTATAGTTTGTTGTATTTGTGTTGTTGTTGTTGTTGCTGTATCTGCTGTTATGTGTTGGTTCTATCATCATTTGCTTTTTGATCAATGCTGGTGGGTTGTTGTGCTCCCGCGCTGTTTGTTGTAATACCGTAACGGTTCCCGTTTGCCCCGCCACCCTCAACACGACTTAGTACAGTCCACATCCGCGCAGATTGTTTGCTATGATGACATCGGTGACAGCATCGAATACAAACTGAATGTTGTTGGTATCTGTGGCGCACGTCATGTGGCAGTAGATTTCTTTCGAGGTTGATTTGTTTTTCGCTTCAAATTGAGCCTGTATATAGGCAGCCGCCTCTCCATACTCCTGACCACCTAAAATCGGATTAATAACAAATTAATTACTAATTGTTTTTATATATAATTACACATTGAACTCACCAGTGTATTCGGGAAAGCAAATTGTCAGCGGACTCTTGCGTATCTTCTCCTCAAACAAATCCTTTTTGTTCAGGAACAATATAATCGAAGTGTCCGTAAACCATTTGTTGTTGCAAATGGAATCGAACAGCTTCAGCGACTCTTGCATGCGGTTCTGCAAAGGAAGCAACAATTAAACTCAGTTCAATAAGAATTTAATTATATTTAATCGTATAGCTCACCGTAGTTTCGTCCTCATGCAAGACCTGATCGTACTCCGACATGGCCACGCAGAAAATAATCGCTGTCACATCCTCAAAGCAATGTATCCATTTCTTACGCTCAGATCGCTGGCCGCCCACATCAAACAATCTGTAAGGGAAATAATAATATTATTTAATAATAAAGAGTAAGAAAACAAGGGGTGCACTCACTTGAAGTTGAGATTTTTGAAGGAGAAATGCACCTCCACAATGCCGGTGGTCTTGACACGGGTGCGCAAGATATCCTGCTCGGTTGGCTGGTAATCCTTGGCGCCTAACCGATCCAAATCGTCCAGGAAACTGCAAATAGCAAGAGCAAATGGAAGTGCAAACATTAGTTAGGCCAATGTACTGTGGGGCCACACACAAATGTTTGGCAGGAGCAAAGCCAATTTGCGGCGCTTGCTGAAGCGCTGTGCAAACAATTAAAATGTAGCACAAGCCGAGGCGCCACAGCAGCTGCAGAGATACATCTGTAACTGTAACTGTATCTTTAGCTTTGTGTGTTTCGCAACTCTGTCTGAGTTGCAACATAATAAGCTATATTTACGCCTCTCAATCAGCCCCTGCTTGCGTGTCCAGACCGACTCCAACAAGTAGGTCATAAAACAGACAATTGCGAGGGAGAAAAAGAGAGAGAGAAAGGGAAGCCGAAATAAAGCTATAATAGGCCGCTGTCCAGAGATCTGGAATATAATTTACGCTAGGCACGCAACCTTTTTCTGTTTTCTTTTCTTTTCTTTTATTTATTTTTTTGGCAACGACAAATTCCATTTGTTGCGCGCTTCAGGTGTAAAGTTCAGGTAACCCAATGAGCTCTGCGGTTTGCCGGCATCGTCGTTCACAGTTCTTCAGTTTCTATCGCATTGTGTGAATCTTCATTGTTGTAGTTGTCTCAGTTGTTGTTGCTGTTGCCGGGGGCAATTACTTTTGTACCTTTTTTGCGGGGCACACTGATGAGGGCACGGTCTTTAATTAGCCTGCCTTGAGTTGCTCAACTTGACATAGCTCAAACAAATTTTTGTCGTCTGTGCCAATTGGAATGGTCTGGCCTGGTCTCTGGTCTGGCAACGCCATTGCCATCGCCAACTGGCCACAAATGCCACAAAGCGTGGCACACTAATTCAGTGGAAAATTGCCGAGTCACGCTCTCTGCCGTGCTCTAAATGTGTATGGCATAACCAACTCGGGGCATAACTCCAACCGCAAAGAAGCATCCATTGAGGTGGAAAACTTTCGCAGCTGTAATGCAAACGAATGCATAATGTGCTCCTAATACGAACAAGTAGTATATATATATATATTGTATATATCTTTATCACATAACATTGTAAATATTTGTTACATTTATGAAGCACACGCTAATCAAAAGAGCGACTAACATTTCCCCACTCTGCAACTATATCCGTGATTCCAGAGATTCAACAGATTCACGGATTCAAAGGGCCAAATGACCATAAAAACTGTTTGGACGCACAATTGTGCAACATGCCGCAGGGGCACGAGGAGTGTTCACACTTCCAGAGTACAATGGGAGAGAAGAAGAGCCGCAAACATATATATCTTTTGGATAAAATGCTAAATTGTTTCTTGTTTAAGTTAAATGGAAAGTGAAAAGATTTTAACTGCAAAGACTTTGTTCAATTTCAAAGATAGTAATCTGTATCTAATGAATATATGTATAAACAAGTAAATAACAAGGAATATGTTACTTAATATAAGAAGAAATCTGTTACTTCGAATCCAAACAATTTCTCAAAAAATTCTATTCTTTCCTCTTTAAGTTTTAACCATAAAATAATTCTTTTTTTTTTATAAATTAAATCCAAACAATGTCTAAATAAATTCTATACTTTCCTCTTTGAGTTTTAGCCATTAAATAATTCTTATTTTTAAAAATTCAATCAATTGTTTTTACTTAAAACAGTCGACTGACCATTCTTGACTTTAAATAAATTAATAAATAAATATACAAACAAAAATTTATCAATCATAAGTGCAAACAGAAAACTTAAAACACTTCAAGTCTTGTTTCTCAGTCTCTGCACTTCTTTATTGCCTAACATAAGTTCTAATTAAACGCAAATTTATGATGCGGAAACTGAGTTATTGACTGGAAAATACTTGAGAATATGTAGAGAAAATATTGAGAATATTCTAGCAAAAGTAATAAACAATATTTGAGCTTTGCAGGCAATATATACAGTATAACATATATGACTGCTTTATGGGCCTGCTCTCTAAAGCAAAGCATTAAATCATTTCAAACATATTTCACCAATTTGTTGTTACAACGTTGCAATAATTAACACTGTACATTATTTAGTATTGCTGAAATTCTAACCTTGGGCCAATCAAGTTGACTTATTAACCAAGAGCTTCATTATGTAACAAGCAAAAGATGTAATGCAAAATTTGCCTCTCATTAAACAACAGCGACGCATCTTGAAACATGAATTTCAATTTCAATTTGATAGAAACGAATTGAGGCGCGTAAATTACCGTTACGAATTAACGTCAAAACTTTTGCTTTTTAGTAAGATTGATTAGCAACAAACACTTTCAATTTCAACCGCACAGACACGGAAAGAGAGCGAAGTTGAGAAAGAGAGTCAGAGAGGAAGTGAGAGACAGGGAGTGGGAGAAAGGGAGTAGGAGAGAGGGAGTGTGAGAGCGAGGGAGTGAGAGATTGGGAGTGAGAGCAATTAGCAGACATATCTTAACAATAAAGCCCAACAAAACCGCAGATCAGCGCGTAGGCAGAGCTCTGCCTAAGCAGAGCTCTGCCTAAGCCGGGTCCGACGCAGAGTCTCCGCCGTGCAAATCCTATAAGTAGACTAAGAAGCGCTGCGATCGCGTTTAGTGCGTCGCGTCCGCTACACGAGGCAACACACACAGTCGAGCTACGAAGATCAGCGCGCAGCTGTTGCACGACTTTCGGTTTCGGTTTAGTTTCGACTTCGACTTCGGCTTTGAATCGGCATTGGCTGCGAGGTTTTGTTGGCCAACAAGTTTGCATGCTAGCGTGACGCGCGTCTTTCAAGTGCCAGTGGAACCTCAAGTGCTCCGCAAATGAGTGAATCTATTCAACAACTCATAATAAATACTCTAACTAAGTGAACTCAGTGTTTTGTACAATAGAAATCAGCGAAAATCTGTATCTAAAACCGAAGGTGAGCTAATGCGCGACTTAGCCAAGGCTAGGCTAGCTTGAAAATGGCCCAAATGGCGGGCAAACCGACAAAGCCGACTAAAGCTAAACAAGCAACTAGTTAAAGTGCAATGCACCGTTTGTCGTTGCGTTCGCATTGCAAGTGAAGCGTGAAACGTGGCAAGAGGAAGAAACTAACATTGGGCATAACACAAAATCATCAAAATCCGACTGCCAACCACACCTGACTATGCATAATTTATAGATCTGAAATGTGTTGCGAAAATCAAAGGCTAAATTAAATCACAAACAAGATGCGCCAAATAGAAATCAACAAAAGATAAAACTCGATTCGAAAGTGACATAAGAAATGCGAAACTTTCGATGTCTTTAAGCTAAATGATGCTAATAAGTGGGAATAGAAGAAGAGCTTGTTAGAGAGAGGCAGAGAGGAAGAGAGAGGGAGAGGAAGAGGGAGGGAGAGAGAGGGAGACAGTTCTCGAATGTGTTGCACAAGCTCAGCAAAATTCGCTTGGCAAACAAGTTTTGTTGTCGCTTTTGCCGCCAGTCGTGCGTAACGGCACCTTGAGAACGATAGAGAGAACAATGGCGTGGCAAAGTGAACAAAGCAGGGGGAGATAGAGAAAGAGAGGGAGAGCAAGAGAGAATGAAAGAGAGAGATACAGACAAAGAGGGAGAGCAGGGGAGAGTGCCAGAGCAAGATATCTTTCAAGTCCCAATGGAATCGTTTCAAGTTTTAGATTTCTACAGATGGCCAAAAAAAAAAAATCTTTTATACCCGCGCTGCTAATAAGTTTAGGCAGACTATATAATATTTATAACTCCAATATAATATTAATGAAACCTTCAAAACTTACCACAAACCGAAAAACAGCTGTGCATAAATTAATTAAATTAACAACTTTTTTTAGACAGTCAAAAACTTGGACTAATTATTATTTGATATATCAATTCCATCCTCGAAACTTTCTGTTATTGATTCTTGCTGCCAAGCCGGCTGAAATTGAGGCTGAGGCAAGTTTCCCTGCCCGGTCAAAGTCAAAGCCAACGCGACTCGTCTTGCCACTTGAAGGCTCCTCGAGGAGGCTGCTTGACATTCTGGTTTTTGGCGCAAGGGGCGCAAGGATTATCGCTCAAGTTCATTATGAGGCATGCCCCGATAAGGCTCATAAGTTGCCACTGTGCGAGGGTTTGTGTGTGTGTGTGGCTCGTTTAGCGTCGCTGCTCAAGTGCTGGACGCGCAGCTGAAGGTCGCCGTTTGTCAAGGCAAGGGCAAGGATGCCCAGAGCTAAAGCATAATACAGAGATTCCCTACACACACAAACACACACACAGGCGCACATTGATTGTGCCATAAAAATTTCATCAAATTTGCTGCGTGTGTGTGTTTGAGAGGGTGTGCCGCCTTCTCTGTATGTGTGGCATTTAAATGACGAGCATACAGAAGTTGCAAGTTGGAGCAGGCGCAGTTCATGCTCAGGCACGCGGCGTATGAGCAACGTGGAGATATTGCGATATTGCTCATACGCAGCGTGCCACACAAAGGCAGCAGCACAAATCATGCTTTGAAGTGCCTCAAGGCGTACCGTACATACATATATACTGTATATCGAATGCTATTGTTAGCCACTTGATTTTTATTGGCCCTCGCTGAAGTTCAACAATGCGCGCTGCCTGTTTTCAGTTCATATTTGACTTGAGTCGCGAAATGAAATGAAAACTGCCTTTATCAAGGGGTGTGCGTGTGTGTGTGTGTGCTCTCTTATTTGCCTTGTTTTAGGCCAAATAGGCAGCCGCATCGCATAGATTTTGTAAATTGTTCATTGTTTGCCTTTCACTCGGGGCTAGTCGAACTAAGTGCTGTCATTTCAGTCATTTCAGTCATTGCGCTGCCTTTTAGTGTAAACAGCCCCCGTCGAGGGCCCGGCTTCCCCCCCCCCCCCCTCCCCTCCTTGGGGAACTATATGTTGACTATATGTTGTATATTTAATAGAAAACTTTGCACAACTTTGCAGCATCATCATATTCGCTTGCCTGGCTTCTATCATGCATAATTGCTTTATTTATTCAGTGCTAGCCTCGCCCATTGTTCCAATATTGACACCTCGCACAACACACACACACACACACACAACTCAATAACTTTTGCTCGCTGTGCATAATAAACAAAGCCTGCAGCTTCCTATACAAGTTCCCAGAAGACGAGGGGAACCATTCTATCGCTCAGTATTGTCTAGCATAGCATATTATTTTAGCACCTATCTCAGTTTGTCTCTACAATTTGCAGGTTGTTGTTGTTGTTGTTGTTGTTGTTGCTATTTTGCACCTTGTTTCTCTTCGCTCTGCATTGTATTTATTATAATTGCAAAAACTTTTGTTTGTTTGCCTTTTCTTGCGGTTATAAACTGCATTAAATTGTTGTGCCAACTCATCTGAGATAAGTGACAGCCACACACACACATACACAATACACACACACACAGCTAAGCGCAAACTTTGTGGCAACCGCAATTGCAAGTGGCACGTAACTAAAATGTTGCACACTCATTTGGCACGAAAATTAAACGGAAACGAAAACGAAAACTCAACAAAAACTCTCGAAAGTGTTCTTCAAGTGGCGCCAGGCAAAGCGCTAAAACTTGTCCAAGTTTTGCTTTTTTCTCTCTCTGATTGTCATGGCAACAGTTAAGGGTATTTCGAGTGTTGACGGGGTTCAAAAAAGAGCAGAAATGAGCAAAGCAAAAGAGCAGCACTGAAAGGTCGTTACAGAGTCTAGAGATAGAGATCGGTTAGGAATTATTGGCTAGCAAAGATATCTGTATGTTTATATGTGCTTAAAGAGTTCAATATTCAATGATAGAAATCATATATAAAATGCTATATAAATATGTAAACTTTATTTTTGATAAGGTTGTAAATCCAGAACTGTATATCTGCCATTATCTTCATAGTATATTTTTTTCTCATTTACACATCTACATCTCTGGAAATCTCTATCTATTTATCTCTATCTACATTAATATCAATCTATATTGGGGCGGAAAGTAGGCGTTCAAATTCGGTTGACGCTTACTGTAGGCTGAATGGGGTTACTACCCATGAAGGTCCGTCTGTCCGTCCGTCCGTTCGACTGTCCGTCCGTCCGTTCGTCTGTCCGTCCGTCCGTTCGTCTGTCATTTCATCTGTGCGTTTGTCCGTCCGTCAGTCCATTCATCCGTCCGTCTGTCCGTTCATCCGACTGTCTGTCCGTTCATCCGTTCATCTGTCCGTTTGTCCGTCTGTCCATTTATCCGTCTATCTGTCCGTCTGTCCGTTTATCTGTATGTTTGTCTGCCTGTCTGTCTTTCCGTCCGTCTGTCCGTCCGTCTGAATTCGGATAAGTAACTTAAGTATGACTTATCAAAACCCCTAGAAGGACTGGGTACCTATACCTTTATTTTAATCGATCAATTTCTTTAATTTTCTCTTTCAACAACAATCTTGATCTACATATTTTTGTATTGAAATCCATCTCGATTCTTATCTATTCTACATCTACATCTACACCTCTCTATATTTTTGTGTAGATCTATATACATCAATATCTTTCTAGATTTGTCTACGAGTATTAACATCTAAATCAATCCATACTTACATCGATCGATCTCCCTATCTATTTCTTTCAATATCAATTTCAATCTATATCTATCTGTATTCAAATCTATCACTCTATCTCAATCTATATAAAAAGTTCCATCTTAAGCTTTATGTATTTACCCTTATATCTATCGCAATATTTATCTAGCAACAAATATATCTATAGCATATCTTTATTCATATCTTTTCACATGTCTTCACATTTATACTTATCCACATCGATTCTCTTCATTTAAATCCTAAACTAAAGAGTATCTGCACTTCTTTGCTATCACTGTCTATCTCTCTTGCTCTGCGGAAACTTCACTTTCAAGTACTTCAAACTAAAACAACAAATTTTCCGCACACTTTAGACGCACTTAAAAGAACGATACAACAAACTAAGAGGGAAATGTCGAGCTTAGGTAAAACCAGCGCGGCGCTGCTGTTGATAAGGCGCTCGACATACAGCGCCACCTCGACGCTGCTGCCCAATGCCGGCGCAGGAGGCAGCAGTGGAGCAGAAGCTGCTGGCGCTGCTGCCTTGCCACATGCTGGCGTGGGTGTGGCAAAGGAAATTGAAAAATCAATTGCGTCTGGAGCGTTACAGCGACGACAGCAGCAACAACGACAACGAGAACTGAAGCGGGAGGAAACCACGTTGCCTATCAGGTAAGCAGAGTTGCAGCATTCGACTAAACATGCCTTGCTACACAGCTTACAATTCACAACAGCAACAACAACAAGAACAGTGCAACAACAGCAAAAGCGACAACAACAGCAACGGCAACAGCAACAACTACGGCAGCAACAACTCATGGAGTGCGTCCCTATTCGGAGGTGCCTGGTCCGTATCCTCTGCCACTGATTGGCAATTCCTGGCGCTTTGCACCGCTAATTGGTTAGTTTTACAATCCCATTAACAAGTTGCCCCCTTACTCAGTTTCCCCTCTCTTCGTTCTGTATTCCTTTCAGGCACCTACAAAATTAGCGACCTCGACAAGGTGATGCACGAGCTGCACGTGAACTATGGCAAAATGGCAAAGGTGGGCGGTCTCATTGGACATCCGGATCTGTTGTTTGTATTCGATGGCGATGAAATACGCAATATATTCAAAAAGGAGGAGACAATGCCGCACAGGTGAGTGCAGCGCAGCAGAGCCTGTACGCATCAGTTGTCAAAGCGTAGGCGGACACAGCACAGAGCAAACAGGAGAAAGGACACGGTACAGAAAGAGGGAGAGAGAGAGAGGGAGGGGGAACAGAGAGAACATTTCTCAATGTTGACTTCATGTTCGGCATTTCATTAAAATTCTCGCAGGCAGTCGAGTGTTCGATTCGGCTTTAAAGGCTATAAAAAGTTAAAGCAAAGAGAAATAAATTGCTCAAAAAAGTGCAAATTAAGCCATGAGAAATAGCATAAATATTCAACAAAGCATCTGCATAAATGTTTATACTATATCTGTACAATTGTCGCCATAATCAGCTTAATATAATGCACATTAATTGACATGTGCAATTTACCACATGGTTGCACTTAATCAGCATCAGCAGCGGCCCACGCAGATGGCGACAGAGGCATAGAGACAGTGCCAGCAAGAGAGAGGGGAAGCATAGAGAGGGAGGGAGAGAGAGAAGAAAGACGTAGGCAGAGACTGGCAGCAAAAGCGCGTAGTCCTTGCTGGCTTTATGTGAACCTACACATTATATAACAGAGGGGGAACTCTCTCTTCCTCTCCTTCTCTGAGGCACCAGGGGAGGCAGCCTTTGCCTTATTATTTATGCGCATATTGCATTAAATTCCTAATTAAATTATCCAAATGCGTGTGTGTGTGGGCGGTAAATGCCAGTTGGCCAGCAGCGTGCGCTGTAATTAGCCAATGCACTGGCAATTCTTGGCAATTATTTGCAATTATTATGCAAGAACGTGCACGTTGTGCGCAATTTGGGCGAGAATTGAAAGCAGCGAAATCGGATATGAATTGTGAATAGTTTAGAAATGTTAAAGGCCTTAGACGAAGCTTGATTTTAGATTGGTTTATCGAAATTAAAGCTAAGCCAGAAAAAACTGCTACCTGCGGCAGGCCTTAGGTTTCTTTACCTTTGCAGGTTCTAATGTCATCCAATCGTTTCTAGACTTATGATATATTATGGCGCAGTATAAAGTAGTATTATGTTTATTCAATACCTATGTCTAACTGTGATTGGCACTAATTAGTGAAGAATGCAGAATACTTTATCGAATTTGAAGCTAAACTAGAAAGAAAATATAAATTCGACATATCAAAGGTTGCAGGTTCTTATATCCTCCGATCATTCCTATACTAGCAATATATAATGGCAACATGTTTAATAATATTATATATATACAATATTATGCTAGTAAAAATAATGGCGCAGTATTTAGTAATATTATATACATATATATACAATACTATGTCTTACTTTGATTGGCACTGATAACTTTAGTTATTTCTAATATCAGAACTGGTCTTCATTCAAAAAGCTTTACTTAGGCCGATTGTTCTATATGTTGTACTGATTTAATTTTAATGAAATTTCAAAGACATATTATAAATATAGAAAACTAACGATGTTGTAAATTTGCTTACAGTATCTTAACAAATAACAAAAATCAATCGATTGCTTGTATGGTAGCTATACGATATATACGTCCAATCCAGCTCGTTCCGACTTTTATACAACCTGCAACAATATGAAGCAAGTCTGCCAAGTTTCAAAAAGATACCCTTCAATACTGAGAGACTAGTTTGCATTGCAACAGCTAGTTCGATTTCTCTGTTGATGCTGAATCAGAATATATATAATTCAAGGCAGATGTCTCCTGAGGTGTGTTGCTAACTCCTCGCCAAAATGAATGAACTCTTTTAAAGGGTACACAAATCCAGTGCAAACCGAGAATATTTTATTGTTCCATTTATCACTTGTTCAGTTCGCAAACTTTCACCCTTTCACACCCGACATAGGCCTAAAAAACAATCCAGCACTCGAATATATCTTTGTCTATCTTTATAACTGTCAGTTTTTTATGTTTTTCACCCTCAACATCAAAAGAAAGCCAACTCGATAAGCTTTCTTTCTTTTATGCCCCCAACACTTGTCTTTTTGGCTCATTTCTGCCGCGTCATTTGGCCATGAACCAATTTTGCCAAGTTACGTTAAAAAAGGCGAAAAAAAAAGAAAAACAATAATAATAATAACAATAATCAAATAGACGTCGAGACATCTTAAAGTGGCCTGAACATGAACATGGCATAAAAAATTATTTGTTTTCCTCTGCTGTTGTTGTTTTCTTTTCATTTGTAGTTGGCGATAAAAATCAGTCGAGTCATCATTAAAAAATTGCAGACCAGAGAGAATAGATAATAAATTGACATTAGCGTAATGCGTAAATATGAATAAAACACACACACGCACAGCAATGTTTACCGAGCCGAAGATTGATGAACAACCACAACGCTAATTGATTGATGTGTGTGTGTGTGAGTGTGTGTGTGTAGAAACAACATAAACCTATTGACAGATTTGCCGACTTTGACTGACAGTCTGATGAAGATATTCAAACATTCAACACTTTGCGCGTGCCCAACAACAACAACAACAACTACAAAACCAAAGGTAGACATAAATCTCATAACCTTTTGTCTTTCATGCCACACACAACTTTCGAACTGCGTCGATAAATTCGTGTGTGTGGGAAAGAAAAATTGTGCGAGTAGCTTAAGGAAAATGCAAATACAGTCTGTCGCATTGTTGTTGTTGTTGTTGTAGCAATCGTTTGGGCCGTCATCTGTGACACGTTCATATATAAAAAGAAAAAAAAAAGTCACTTGGTTGGGCTTTGAAAATTTTTCCAATTTGTCGCTCACGTCTTCAACAACGATGCGGCTTCTTCTTTAATTGTCACGCATTCGCTTTGACAAGTTTTCATATGCATAATATTTCAATAGGCCGAGATAGATTTATCTCAGTTGGAGTTATCTAAGATTTATCTGTATTGCACTCGCTTGACTTCACACTGAACTCAGTGAAAAATGCACATACACAAAATGCAAAGCATGTTTTCAAAGTATTTTACTTAAAAAACAACTGAACAAGGGAACTGAGGGAAGTTTAACAAATTTGGTTTACTCTGAGGAATTCAGTTTACTCTCTGTCTATTCAGTTATAGATCGAGGAAGTAGTAGAGTTATTTATAGAAAGTATATCACAGCTTGCCTACAATAAATATTAATTTCTCTGTCTACCAATTTTGGCAACATAATCAAAATAACTCTAAACAGGTTTATAATGCATGCAACATTCAAAAGAAACTAGTTATAGTATGAGATGATATAGTTATATTAGCGCAGAATACTCAAACTGGTTTAAGATATTAGCTTCAAATGCTTAACATTATTAATGTCATATTAGAGTACAAAATACATACAAAAATACATTGCAAATTAATTTAAAATGTAAATTTATTTAACTCCTTTGCAATGTGTTAATAATAAGCAAATGAAGACAATATGTCAAAGAAATTATGAATGCTCAGCAGCTTCAAAAGAATTTTAAAATTAGAACTCTACCAGGAATACCACTAATATGTTGCGTGGGCAAATTGCACATTGGCAGAGCAAACAGCGTCGCATGGCTTTTATTTTATGGCATTTAATTGAATATTGTTGCCCGGGGCAACATTTTCTGCACTTAAAAAAAAACAAATAAAAAGCAAACAGGAGCGAAAAAGAGATAGAGAGAGAAAGAGAGGGAGAGAAAGTGAGGAAGAGAGAAAAAGAGAGTGACAGGACATATGAAATACCCCACGACGAGTTTGAGTTGTAAAACCAAATAAAATTGCGGCTATTTATAAAGCGACATGCGAGCTTAGTAATAATGCAAATAGCGTGTGTATCTACAAGATACATGTATCTAGCAAGATACTCGTACTCGTATATGCGCGTCATTTTAGCATGTTTGCTCAACATTTTGTTTGATATCTCAAGAGGGAGCTATGTACATACATAGAAATATATCTACGATGATAGGAACCTGAGCTTAAATCAACTGAAGCTTGTGTGGGCGATATGTTTCTTGGTTTCTTCGTTTCTTGGTTTCTTGGTACTGCCTCAGATTGCTCATACGCCGCATTGCGCCGCGCCGCCTTTACTTCCAGACCCTCGATGCCATCGCTGCGACATTACAAGGGCGACCTGAGACGCGACTTCTTTGGCGATGTGGCGGGCCTAATTGGCGTGTAAGTATTACGTTGCAGAGGTACAAAGACTTGTGTGCTCTTTACTTATGTGTGTGTGGGTTTTTGTGTGTGTCTGTCTTCAATTAGGCACGGACCCAAGTGGGAGGCATTCCGGCAGGAGGTGCAGCACATTCTGTTGCAGCCGCAAACAGCCAAGAAATACATTCCGCCGCTGAATGACATTGCCAGCGAGTTTATGGTGCGGTAAGTTGCCCAACTACATGACATAATAAGACTCCCCACTCCCCCTTCCTTCACTACCTTGTCACATTATATAACGTAATCATCATCATCATCTTTCTCTGCAGCATTGACGAGATGCGCAACGAGCAGGACGAACTGCCGGACAACTTTCTGCACGAACTGTACAAATGGGCGCTCGAATGTAAGCCAAAAAGTCAAGCCAAATTTACAAATTCAACTGAATTTATTTCCCTTATTTCATTTCATTTAATTTCATTTGCCAGCTGTGGGTCGCGTCTCGCTGGACACACGGCTGGGCTGCCTGAAGCCCGAGGGCAGCGCGGAGGCGCAACAAATTATTGAGGCCATCAATACGTTCTTCTGGGCAGTGCCAGAGCTGGAGCTGCGCATGCCGCTGTGGCGCATATTCCCCACCAAAGCCTATCGCAGCTTTGTCCGTGCCCTGGATCAATTCTCCGCGTAGGTTTAAGCCTACCAATTTAATATATGTTTATATATTGATATTGATTGATTTATTGCTGCAGCATTTGCATGAAGAACATCGGGCAGACGATGGACAAAGCCGACTGCACCAGGGAGCAACCGAAAAGCGAGGCAGATATTTCCATTGTGGAACGCATTGTGCGCAAAACTGGCAACCGCAAATTGGCAGCTGTGCTGGCATTGGATCTGTTCCTAGTGGGCGTGGATACGGTAAGGGCAGCATTAACAACATAGCTGAAATTGTGGCTAAGCTGAGCTCATTACGTATAATAAACAATCTTCTCCCCTCCACTGCAGACCTCTGTGGCCGCCTCATCGACCATTTATCAGCTGGCCAGGAATCCCGATAAGCAGCAACGCCTGTTCGAGGAGCTGAAACAAGCGTTTCCAACGCGCGATGCGCAAATCAATCAGCATGTCCTTGAACAGATGCCGTATATGCGTGCGTGCGTCAAGGAAACATTGCGGTTAGTGCAACCCACACACGCTCTCTCTCTGCCTCTCTTTACACTCTCTTTCCCATTCTCTCCCTTGCAGCATGCGGCCCGTGGTGATTGCGAATGGGCGCAACTTGCAATCGGATGCGGTCATTAATGGCTACCACGTACCAAAGGGCGTAAGTGGGTGTGGCGACATTTCATTGTCAGCGATTTTAACCTTTCACTTTTCACTTTTCATGCATTGCCGCTTAGACACACGTCATCTTCCCACATCTGGTTGTATCCAATGATCCCACATACTTTCCCGAACCCAAGCGCTTTCTGCCCGAGCGTTGGCTCAAGCAGAGTCCAGGTAAGTGGAGGAGAGAGAGAGATTGCAATTGTTATACTATTGTGCATTGCAGCCACCGAGGACTGTCCACATGCTGGCCAGAAGATTCATCCGTTCGTCAGTCTGCCATTTGGCTATGGACGTCGCATGTGCGTGGGCAGACGCTTTGCTGAAATCGAGTTGCACACGCTGCTGGCCAAGGTAGGAGGCGGAGAACAAGGGGTGCCCCTCTTGGTGTTATGTAATTTTAATTGCTTGACGTTTCACTTTGTGTCGCCTGCAGATATTCCGCAAATACAAGGTATCCTACAGTTCTGGCGAATTCGTTTACCGTGTCAACTCCACGTACATTCCACAATCGCCGCTGAATTTCAAGCTGACGCTGCGGGATGAGTAGCCACAGCAGCAGCAGCAGCGAAATGTGTCACAGGATTCCCCCTTGTGTCGTTTGCATTGTCGTGGTTGTGATATTTTTAGCAGCTCCAGCAGCAGCTGCCCGCATATCTTGTTCTTTCTTTTTAATTAAGCAAATGGAACCGAGATACAATTGTATCTCAAACAATATCTCTGACCGCCAGTCGCACGACCTTGTACATACACATACATATATCATTGTTACACATACATACGTACATACACGTATGTAATCATGTTATAGTCATCTGTTTAGCTAGTTATTGTTATTGTAATAAAAAAAAAGCCAAAAAATATGCAACACTTTCTCGATTAATCAAACTCACTGGGAATGCAATGGAAATGAAACAAGCAACGATTATTCATAAAGATTATAACACTGATTTATGTCCGAGAGCGCACACAAGGCCAGATTATAGAGTAACTGGACTAAAGATTAATTATTGCAGCATGTGAGCTGATTGTGAAATGAGCTCAAGGTTAACAGCGCATTAAGGGACAGTTCTATGAGGAGAGAGATGCGAATGAAGGCATCTATTTAGGTACTGCGGAATGAATTCTTGAAAGTGGGGAGTATGTGGTAAGGACAAATACTTGCAGGGTTGACAGACGAGCTAAATTAGATGGCACTATTTTTAGGCAGCTAATAATGTGCATAAAAATGCATAGAATAACATTATTCATTTATAATCATCCAGTGAACAGATTAAATTATTTCCAATGTCACTTTTAGAAGGCACAAATGATTAAAGTTGCTTCAAGCAGTTGACTTTGAATGTTTTGACTTCTTTCGTGGAAGAGTTTTGCAATCTTTCTAGCGTACGCTGCCCTTCCATAATGCTAACACACATTGTCCGCACACGTTCACATTTTCTAGAGACTCCATCATACACCCCATTATATTTTCTGGGCTAACAACTTCTCCTAAGCGTCTGTTGACGTTTTCTTGTTCTTCATTCGTGGTTTGAGCCTATGTGCTGTGCTGGTTGTTGCTTTACTTTTTTTATTGGCTTGTTTTGGTCGTAAAATAAATATATATTATTTTATTAAGAATTTTCTCCTACGCGTTTCGGCTTTCTTCAGAGAATCTATACCTTTCCTAGTTAAAAATTTTAGATAAGAGACTACTTTTAACTTCCAAAGCCTTCGCACTCATCCAACTTCATAAATTAACTTCATTAATTTAGTTACGTTTGAACACATCAACGCCTCAATGGTGCAAAGAGAAAGTATCCGCAGAGCATCAGCTAAGTATCAGCCTGAGCTCAATTCAATTTTTCCCCCAATCATCATATATATTCCCCTTCATTCTACTCACTATTTAGCGGAATCATTCAGTTGATATTCGTTGCTGCGCGAGAAGCATTCCTGCACGCCGGCATCCAGCCAGAGTCGCTTCATGGCGGCCAGCAGCTCCTCTGAGAAGGGTTCGGTGTCGTGCATGCGTTGGCACACATCGAACACCATTTTTGCATCGCTCTGCAGAAGAGAAAGAAGTTAATGAAGATCGTCAGGTTACCTTTTCTTGTGTTGGGGTTACTCACCTCCCGTTCATTATTGCTATACTGAATACTAAGATTTGGCATGGCTCGCAATATTGCAACTAATGATTGTATTGTGTTGCTGTAGACAACCGGTCGATATTGTTTAAAGTCCTCTGCAGTGAACCCGCTCTCGTGAATGATTTTCATTTGTTTGACTATTGTGCTCTTGCCCGATTCACCGGCGCCTGTAAGAGAAACAGAGAACGAGAAAGAGAGAATTAGCATTGCAAAGATAAGAGATGCGGGCAGAGATTCTCATGGTGATAGTGTAAAAATTTGTTGTAGTTTCTGCCCCTGCTGGGCTCAGTCTCTGTGTGTGTTTGTGGCGCAAAGTGCAAAAAACAGAAGGCGTCTGATTATGTGCACTGACGCAAGACGCTAAGCAGCAGAAGGAAGAGGAGGAGGGAGGAGGGAGGTGAGCAGGGCCTGCACTGGGCACAGTGGGACGCAGGGCAGGGTGGCTGTAAATATTTATACACAGATTGCAAGTGCATAGTTCGCAGTTGTTGAGCTCAATGTGTGCGCTTTGTATTATACAAGTAGAGCTTAATGGCCTTTAACACACCCACACACACACACCGAGACACACACAGCAGCATCGTCATTATGCTGATTATCATTATCGTCATCATCATTATTATTCAGCATTGAGCAATCATCTTATGCTCTTGGCCCTTGGTTGCGGCACAGAAACAAAGGATTAATTGTTGTGTCATGCTTTGGTCAACTTACAGCAGGCATACTGCCTAGCCACGCCCACCGCCCACTGCTACACCCACTCCCCTTTGACCGGCTGTCAGGCAATTTCTTGCCTGCATTTTCAGTCTAATTTTAGCCGCTCTCATTGCACGCGCGCGCTCTGCAATTTGCCTCCCTTCCTCCCTCCCTTCAGCGATTTTCTTTTTCACTTTTTCTTCACTTTTCTTGTACCTCCCTCCCATAATTGTGTGGGTTGCTGTTTTTCCCCTCCATTTTGTATGCACTTGTTGATAATCTGTGCATTTTACTCAGCTGGAAAATTGTTTTCAAAGCGCACTTGAAATTATCTTTGTTCAAGATTTTTTCCAAAAATAAATCACTCACAGCGTAGTGGGTGTTCGAGAGAGATTCCACGAACCTAGTAAATTGTTTGCTGGAAATATTTCTCCATTTTAAACATACGATCGTAGAACGGAAGTTCGCCGGGTTTAATGCAAATATTATTCTTAAAGCTGGCGAAAGATGAGTTTACGTCAAGTGAATCATTTGGTGAGGAGTGTAACCCACATTCTGAGGTCGCCTATTTAAATACCTCAGACAAAGGTCACTGATTTATTATTTTAGAACATCCAAAAATAAAAAAAAAAACCAAAGAGAATGGGTGAGCCATTCACACAAACACGGAAATAATAATTTTATTCCAGCAACGTACGCAACAGTTCTTATCGAGCTCGAATTTTATTTACACACTAAAACAAATACCACTTGAACGGGCCGTCGGGAAGTTTCAGGCTCAAAGGGAACATTCCATTAACTGTATGTTATATATAGAGTGACCCCATAAAGGGGAGAGAGAGCGTCCACTTAAGGCATGTTGCGTCGTGGCACGTCGCTTCATAAATTAACAATGTGCGTTGCCCTTTTTCCCAAGTGAAAATTGTTTAGGTTTGCGCGAGTTCAACGTGTTGTTGATTACAAATAATATTTAGAGTAAGTAGCAGCAGGAATTTTCATATAAAACAATCAATTTGAAAGTTGAGAAAAGTCAGGAACAGTTGGGGAACAGTTTCGGTTCGAAGGCGTTGACGTTGATGGCGCTGATGGTTGTTTATGGCTGACGGCACGTGAAATTAATGAGATGTTTGTGTTCAATTGAAGGCGAGTGCTTAAGTTTAATGCCTACGTAAATTGCATAAATAGAGAGAGGCAAAGAAAAAGACAAGGAAAGAGAGAGAGAAGAGAGAGAGCAGCTAAAGAGCGAGCGGGAGTCGGGCACAAGTTTAGTTTTCTGATTATAATTATGAATTTCTCGCTCGACTTTTGCAGTTCAGTTTTAAATAAACATATTTTCAGTGTGTGAAAAACAAACACAGCACACGCTCGCACACACACACACAGACACACGCACGCGTGGTATATAAAATTTAAAATTTTATACAAACACACAAACTGTCAGAAATGAAATCTTTCTCGCCCAACGCTGTCCAGATCTGACGCTGATATTTGCAAGAGGAAATTAAATGAAATACAGAAAATGTAAACATCAGCAAAAATGCAGGCACCTTCGAATGAAATGAAAATTGGGGGGAAATGAGCACACACACACATAGACAAGTGCACACACACACACAGACAGACAGCGTATGGCAGAGGACGATGTCTTCAAATTATGAATATTACTCATTTAACTGTGAATGGCGGCACGACGATAAAATGTCTGAGTGCGTTGCAAAACGCTGACTGGGACATACCCTGTAAAAAAGGGTCATGTAGTGTATGCTGTGCTGTGAAAGTCAGCCTAATGTGTTGAGTAAACTTTCTCTTATAAGTAGCTCACATCATTTATACTGTAACCCATTACCTTTGCCATAATGCGATTGCAGCAATTTCAATCAACTATTGCCGGTGCAAGGCAGCCGCATCGTAAACACACACACACACAAACACACACATAGACATGCACAAGGCAAGCACCCGCACAACCATTTGGTTGACCTTGAACTTTTGCAGGCAGCCGCAAGTAGCAAAGTATGAAAATGTATGTGTTATTGTGTGATTATTAAATTTATGGCATTTGCAGCCATAATAACAAGGAACCATTCACAGTTGATGCTTTGCACAGGCAGAAACAGGGAGAGAGAGAGAGAGACTAATCCCCCATCATCTAACAAAAAGAGAAGCAGGCCTAGCGCATAACAAATTTCAGTAAATTACTCATACGTCGCGTTTGCCAGGCATTTTTTGACAGCTCGTTAATGCCACTTGGCGAGCCGCTAAGTATGCTATGGTTATTACGCGCGACGAGCGACGCGCGTATGCGGTATTAATGCGGTATTAATGCTGCTTACGACACTCCTCCCATTCATACTCCCCCCTTCCCACACTTCTTAGCCCTAACCAGTCTCTAGACTCACCCAACAGCAGCAGCTTTATCTCCTTGGCCGCCTGTATGCCATCCTCTTTGAGATTACGCTCGATCAGGCGACTCCTGGCGGCTGCGGCTCGCTCCTCGGCAGACTGTGCGCAGCCCATGGTGCGTATTGCCTCGACGCAAAACGTTTTGAAGGTCGTTTGATATCGGCCAAATGAATGGCCGAATACGTTCGGGGGGCAGAAGAGGATAGAGACGACGGGAATGAATTAACAATTTAACGCGTTTAGCCTGGCCACACTCAGCAGCTGCTGCCCGCTCCGCTCAGCTCAGCTTCGTTCTGCTTCTTCTTATATTGCCGAAATTTATTGAGTTTTTTTTTCGATTATGTTTTTGTTTTTGATTTTTCACACAGTTTGTTTACGTATTGAAAAATATTTTGCACTTTTATTTCACTGCGGGAGATCGACGGAGAGAGAACGATAGAGAGAAACAGAGATAGATTGGGTGTTTTTCCTTGTATCAGTCAAATGACATAACCGAACAACAATTGAATCTGAATTTGTTGACAAACAGCCACAGAGTCCAGTCCACAGAGTGCCAGGACGACTGTCGCCTGGACACAATCGCTTGCCACGCGGATGCTGCACGAAATGAGCGAACGAATACCGTAACAGAACGAGAGATGAGAGTTGCCTGGTGCTTTTTGCAACCCTTCACCCTCTGCAGAGAGAGAGAGAGAGAGAGAGAGAGAGTGGCAGAGCGAGTTCGAAACGAAAGTTTGAAAGCTGGCAGAGCTTTGCAAGTTGTTGTGCTTTTTGTGGAGTTTTCTAGCCAAAAAGTTGTAATAGAAAATAATACAATTAGCGTATATACAAGATTTCAGGCTTGATTGCAAAGATGTTGGCTAGCGAGAGAGGGGAAGAGAGGCACGTTAGCATTGTGTACATCATGTTGTGCTTGCAATGGAAGCCTTGACAGACACGCACACATGCACACACGCAAACGCGCGCGCACGCATACGCAGCGTGTGACAAAAGCGAGAAAAATAATCAATAAAAACATCCAAGCGAAACACACGTTGAAACTTGCCCGTTTACACTGTCGATTAATGCATATCGAGCAAAAGTGTAGATATGTATTTTCTATATAGACAGTGTGTGTTTATTGCCCGCCCATAAATAATATTGATATATTCAATGTGAATATTCGAGGCACTCTTCGCCAATCGCGATCTGGTGTTTGCCCAAAAGTTTTTCATTTCGCCAGTCTGGCGCTGGTCTTACAAGTGGCCATAAACACATGCACACGCACACGCACACTACACACACACAGTAGTTGGGGAAGGGAGTGGGGGGTTGTGGTTAGCCAGGCAGAGGGTTGCTCATGCTGACGCAAAGCCAAACAGCAAAGTACGCCTCTGAATACTTCTAATTGTTGTTCTTTCCACCTCTCGCTGTTCTTTTCCGTTTCGTTTTCATTGTTCAATTTGATGGAAAATATTCTTTGATTCGATGCTTGCTTGTGGCATTGTTTATTGTTGTTGCACGCTTCTTCAGCCAGGCTGCATATGATTCATACGCGCGAATAAGCAAAGCGAAATATGCCTCAATTTTCATAGTAATTATCGAGCAATTATCGAGCACTTGTCGCGCCTACAGTGCGCTCTCTCCCTGTCTCTCATTCTCTCTCTCTCTCTCTCTCTCTCTCTCTCTATCACTATTTCTCCATGTTTCTCTCTCGCTTTCTCTGCTACTGTTTGACTGCTTCAATGTGCGCGCACTAAATTTCAATTGTTGTTTTCAAAATATAAATAGAAATATTGATATTTTCTGCTTTGGCAATTTTTCACACAATTTTTAATAGGCACAGAAATTTAATAAATTTTGCATAAACTTTTTTTTTTTTTTTATTATTATATTTATTTTTTTTTTTTTTTTTTTACACACTGCGTTGTTAGATTCGAAGACGATACGCTTTGCGCTTTAATCAACCAACTGACTAAGTTGGCTGGAGCTGAACTGGACTCGCGCTGGACTGGCGGAACGGAGCCGCCCTAAACTCTCCACCCAACGTGCTCTCTCGCTTCCCTCTCTCTTCCCTTCTCTCTCCCTTTTTCCCTCTCTCTCACTTGCTTTTGTGTGGCAGGCAGCTGAAGTCGAAGCTTTGTGCGTCAAACACAATACACACATATTTCTGAATGGCCGCCAAAGCTTTACGCTAAGTAAACGCGCAAAGAGAGGGAGAGAGAGAGGGAAAGAGAGAGTGGAAGTGAAAGAGAGCGGCGCGCGCGCAAAGGAGCTGCAAAGTTCGAAAAAGCTCTCACTGCAATTGGTCCAGTTGGGCGAGTGTAAAAGCTCAGCGAGTAGCGAGCAAGGACAACAACAGCAACGAATTGCCCACGCGAGGCACAGCACACACACACCTACACACCTACACACCTACACACCTACACACCTTCACACACACCTACACCTACACGCACACGGGGGACAAACAAGTGTTTTAAAGGCAAGTTATGAGTGGCTTTTCGCTATTAAAACAACATCCCAGCAAGTCCCGCAGCTGCCATTAGCCAAGGCAGAGAACTGGAGCTGGCAACTAAGCTCGGCGCATTAATCTAAGTCAGCTACAAAGCTGCAGCTGTAGAAGGAGCGAGAGAAAGGAAGAGAGAGAGGGAGAGAAAAAGAGAGAAGGAGAGAGTGAGCGCTGTAGCTGCTGTTTTCGCAAATGACGAGCGCTGACAGCGATTGACCGGAAAGCAACAACAACAACAGTCAGATATATTGACTAACTGCCGCCGCCGGCGGATTAGATAAAAAATGAAAGACTGCAAATGGAGGCCAATTGATGAAACTGATAGATAGATAGATAGTGCCAGGCGGAGAAGCGCAAATAGTGTTCAGTCATTGTCATTGGTTGATTCGCAGCTCTTGTGGCTTGATTGAATGTTCCAAACGGCGCGGACAGCGCGTTAATTGAGCCAAAAGCTTTTTCTCGCATCGAGTACCCGCTCAATTAGAGCCATATCGCATTTCATTTTGTGCTCAGCCCTGCCCTGCCCAGTCCCCGTCCCCGTCAATCAATGCACAGGTAGGAGACCACAGAGAGAGAGAGAGAAGGAGATAACTTGAACAACTATAAAGTACTTGCTGAGTAAACCAATTAATCTTATTGCAGGACTCATAAAGAGGCTCGACGAACAATTAGAGCTGCAATCGATTAACATCGATCGGAATAATGCCAAGCCATTTGGCAGCTTAATTATGCTATGAGGCATTAAACAAATCAGTCGAGTCAATTACTCATTATTAGTTGTTAATAAATCGACTGCCATATGGCAATGCTTACAGTTATAAATAGAAGGTTAAACAAGTTCAAATTGTAGCTGCAATTGAGGAATGCAACTGAGTAACTTATTTCCATAGAACTTCTATAGATACGCACTGCATTTTCATTGTGCTCAAGTGAGACGTTTTCCTAGTATTAAAATAATTATCATAAAGTATAATAATTATATTACAATGCCTTAGTATACTTTTCATCGCGTATTTCCAGGAAATTCCTAGCAGCAACGCCGCTGGGAATGGGTATTTGCAAAGAATATCAATGTAAATATCAACAAATTATAATTACTTTAATATATTGAATATTAAACATTAATAGGAATTTAAACTTTTTACTTGTATGATACATTTTTCATGTTTCACCTTGTTATCTGTTTTTTTATTACTTTTATTTATTTATTTATTTTTGTCTCCAAAATATTTCATATAGCACAAAATACTGTCACCTTGTATGGAATATCATATTAGAAAATACAATGTCAATATAAGTATCAGAAATATTGCTGCTAATATCGATAATATCAAAAAAAAATCGTAGTTTATACACCTAAATGCACAACATAATCTTTAAAATATATCAAAAACCACAAAATACGGTCACCTTTTATGAAAAATATTATATCGTTAAGAATATCGAAAATATTGCGGTAAGTCTTGATAATATCGGAAGAAATCGTAGGTCATAACCAATTTGCACAACAAAATCTACAAAATATACCAAAAAGCACAAAATACGGTCACCCTGTATAGAATACCATATTAGAAAACTCAATATCGTAATGTATATCAAAGATCTTGCCGCCATTCCTAATAATATCAAAACATATCGTGTTTGATAAGGCGATTGGGACAAAAAATCTTCAAAATATACAAAAAAGCAAAAAATATGGTCACCCTGAATAGAAAATCATTTTATAGTGCCTTTAATATTGAAAATATCAAAAGATATCGTTCTTCATCAAACCATTTCCTGAACTTAAAAGCAATGAAATCACATCATATATATACAAAATATAAAAAACTAACGTGTTATTCAATGTACTGCAAAATCTACCGTCTTTGACTTCATTATCGCAGTGCGGTACTGATATGCTTATCACACAATTGTAATCCATCCTTATTCGCATCGCATTTTGCACTTTCCAAACTAAACGTGCAATGTAATCGAGTAGAAATCCTTTCATCTTGTTCAATTAGTAAGTTTACCTAGCCTTCAATTTCAATTTTAATTAGAACTACCTTGAATAATAATTCATTTGAACATGGTACACATGCAATTACTACAATGGTAACTGATAGCTAGACATTTCCAAGAACTGTTGCAAGCATCTCCCCGTCCCTGTACCCTACAGAGCAGAACCCTCCCATTCTCTCCCATCCTCTTCAAGCGAAGTTAAGCCGCAGTCAAACTCACAACGTAGTTAAATGTGGCGATAATTGGCGTCGATGTCAGAGCAAAAAGGTAATTGCATGAAGAACGGACACAGTCGAGGCACAGCCCAAACGGTTGCCCTGGTTTAATGTTAGTGTGTGTGTGAAGGGGGATGCCACATAGAACAGCAACAAATTCAATTGAATTATCATTTGCGTAGCGAAAAAAAAAGTGAAAACAATGGACGAGAGCAAATGAAATTATTGAATGAATTGGGTTAGGCTAGCGGAGGTACAGCAACATGAGGCAATGAAGGCAGAGGGAGGAGGGGGGATATGGCGGACCAGCATACGGGTCCCAGTGAAGCGACAGTAACCGCAGCCAACGACAACGGCAAACAAATTGACTGGCTCGGTGTGTTTTTTATTATCACGCGAACTCTTTTAAATAGAAACAAGGCGAGGAATGATGAAAGGGGCATGAGGGGAACTGGGCATCATGTAAAGCATTTGTGCACTGTGTGCGCTCAAAGATTCGCCCAGTGTAGCTCCCCTACCCCTCTCTCTCTCTTTCAGTCACTTGTCAGTTGTCGTCTGGGGAACTGGGGCCAGGGCCTTTTGGCACTTTTGTGCGACATTTGACTTGAGTCAATTAAATTCGATTTGTGTTGTATTTGGCATGTTTTATATAGTTCATACAACCGAAGCACGTTTTATTTGCATGAACTAGGCTAAGGGGAGGGGCAACAAAGTGAAGCATAGACGGGGGGTAGGAAGTCAGGCATCGAGTGGGACTTGAGTCCATTTCCTTTTCAGCAAATATAATTTTTTAGCGGAAAATCAATTTCGTACTTTTCCTCTAGCTAAAAAAGAGAATTTTCTGTGATATTTTTTTCTTGGAATTTTGGGTAAATTCGGTATTTGGCATTTGATTTGCAGACTTTGCTATGCTCAAAATAAGTTTTCACACAATAGACGAGAAGCTCTTCATCCAATTTGTGAGGTATGGGATAAAAGAGCGAAGGAGACTTATCAAATTCATATTCGAGTGAATCTTGTTGAGAATTTCTATGAGTCTAGCTAAAATAGATTCTCATTGAATTGAATATATAATAAAACCTTTGATATTTCATATGAGCAATTTCTGATAAAGAAGTTCTATGCAGATTTCAATTGTTATAAATCTAAACTTCTAAGTATTTAATCTGGCACCGTTTGCCATATAGAATTTTCCATATTTAATATTTATCGACAGCGTCTAGATTACTTTGCTTATCGCGCCATCAATAATTGCGCGTTATTTAGCACGTTCCTAAATATTTGAAATATTATCCATTCTATAAGTATTTATTATCGGAATCTCATTCTCTTATTCTTCCTCTCTCCCTCTGCTCTGTCTATAAATCACTTAATGTACAAGCGGCAAATGTTTCCTCGATAGCCTCTTTTGGCTGCAAAATTATGTTAAAGTGTTGAAGCTTCCGCTGGAGCAGCTCCAATGAAGAGCAGCGGCAGGAAGAGCAGCAGGAGCAGCGGACAAGGACCAGTTGGCACTTGTGTATCGATGTTTTGTCCACACAAGCAGCCCGAAAAAAATAAACCACACCCTGTCGCAGCCAGGCAGCAACTCTGGCAACAGTTGCAAACAACGTCGACGTCGCCTGTTGTTGTCGTTCATTGTTTGCTTCGTCGGCTTCCTGCAGCCATTTGATGCTTCCGGACCGTCATTCGTCTCGGCTCCAAAGTGCATGCAACAACAGCAGCAGAGAGAGAGGGGGGGAGGCAGGGTGCTCCACAACACGAACCACTGTGGCCCAGTTGCAATTGCTTGTTACCTTCAGTCATTACACTCTGTAGCAGACCCCGACCCCGACTCCGACCCGCACATGCCATGTCATGTCGAATAACTCAAAGGGACTATTAGCAACAGTTACGAAATTTGTCATGTGGCTGCTCAGATATGTTACTTATACAATGAATAAAGAAGTGTTTGAATTCGAATACGTTATGTATAGATATCAAGCGTGTATAATAAGGGCTTAGCCCAAGACAGACAACGACAGCTTCGGCTTAGTCTTGAAGGTTCTAGGGAAAAACATAATTTGAGCCACAGGCGGTTTTTGTTTTTATGTTTTCCATCAGGTAAATAGGATTAACTGGCAATATATGGTAACTGACAATGTCAATGTCAGCTTAACTGCTCAACGAGTGAGTTGTCCGACGCCCCGCCCCCTTTCCTGCCTCCCTTCGGGCATGTCAATCGACACACGTGCAGCCGCTTGAATGTCAAGTGGCGTTTGGCGGATGCAGGCGCGCCAGTTCGCAGCAGGAACAGGGGCAACAGGAGGGAGGAGGAGGATCAGGTGTAGGTGGCACTTGAGTACTCGTACTGCTGATGCTGCTGCTGCTGCTGGTTGCATCCACTTACAGCGTCTGTGTTGCAAAGTTGTTTACACTTGAATGCAGTTGCCGCCGTCGTCGTCGTCGTTGCTGCCGCTGCAACAGTTGCACCGTGGTCTGACATCATATTATAAATGCATTGAGGCTGAATGTCGATTTGTCAGCTGTCATTAGCCGCACTTCAATCTGGCCACACTCACAGGCCACAAACCGAATGAGAATGAGTCGAAGAAGAAGCAAAAGAGAGAGAGGGAGGGAAAGAGAGAGGGGGAGAGGGGGAGCGAGCGCTCAACGATGACATGCAACCATCGCATTTGACCCAATTGTTATTTTTTGGTCTCACTTTTTTTTTTTTTGGTTGTTGCCTTGGCCACACGCTAAGAATAAATACTGTTGATGCATCCAGCCTTGAGGCAACTTTTGCCAAAATTTCTTGTCGTTAAGTTAATACACATTAACACGGCCTAATGGTGTCAACTTGGGGAATCGATGGCCAAGAGCAACACAACAGGAAAGAGAATGTTACAGAAAATAATTTTTAAATAGTTTTATTTTCCCTAACTTTAGATAAACTTCTAATTATTCAAAATTGTAATTCATTCTTTATCCGTAACTCGAAGAATTTCACATTTCAAATATTACTTTAACCCACATAATAAACCTCAACAATAAAGCCTTATAATATTTTTATCTTTGGGAATCGGCTGTCAAAAGCAACAAAACAGTAAAGATAAAAAAAATTATTATTCACAAACATTTTTACTATCTCTTCAAGATCATTAGTAAAAAATACTTCTTATGTATTTAAAATTTCAATTATTTTATTATCAGTAACTCCCAAAACCTCTCCTGTTATTTGAAATTTCAACTACTTCAGTAACTCGAATAATAAAGCTATAAAAATCGCCTACCTAGTTAGGTATGCATTAAATCGTTATCTCAGCCTTCATTTTTCTAATTGCCCATCGTAAAAACCAAAGTTTCATAGCACACTGTGCAGAGAACCCAAAATAATTGCAGTCGTGCTCTATCAACGCATTGCAAAGAAACATAAAGAACATAAACAAGTTTCAAGATCTCAAGTGCTCTTTGAGACGCGCTATTGATAAGAGGGAATTACATTTACATAGGTACTCGTATATAAATATAATTTCTTGGTTTCTTTCGTTTTTTGTTCTTTTTCTCTTCCGCACATCGACTTCCTCCTTCTCTGTCTGTCTGCCTGAAGGAAAGTTCTGAGTTCTGTGTTCTGTTTTCTGAGTTCAGAGTTCTCTCTGTGTGAGTTTGTGTGTGGGACTTGAATTGCATTTTGTTATTGTTTGCAAAAATTGTTCAATGCACTTACCGAGTAGCAAAAGTTTAATGTCCTTTGCCGCTTGAATGCCATCCTCTTTCAGATTCTTCTCGATTTGTTTGGAACGTTGTATGGCAGCGCGCTCTTCAGCTGATGTAGTGCAGCCCATTTTTGTAGTTGTTGTTTTAGTTGTAGTTGTTGTTGGTTGAGTTGTTTTTTGTTGTTTTTTGTGTGTTTGTTGTTGCTTTTGGCAGCACTTGTCAGTAAACGGTTAAAAGGTAGTTTTCTTCAGGTATTGGAGAGAGAACAGGCAAGTGTGTGCGCAACTCCGTTGAGGTTTTTCTTCTTACATATAATTTCTTTTTATTTACAAATTTGCTTAAAATTACAATAATTTACACACTGTGAAACAAACGAGAGCGATTATTAATAGATTGTTTCTTTTATTTTTGTACGAATTGTTTTTTATTCTGTTTTCTTTTTTTTTCAGTCTTTTCGAGGGAAATGGCAACCGAGCGCGCAGCCTCCAATTGGATTTTTCTGCATAAACAATAACAACTGACCGTTCACCCGTTCAGGCACGGGAAGTGACAACAACTCAATGAACAATGACTCACACATACGCGTGTATTCACACACACACATACGCACACACACACACTGATGTACTTTCACTTACACGCACCGGCAATGAGATAACACAGTGTGCCCAATGTGTGTCGTCTCTCTGCTCGACAAGTGCGCCTAATTTTATGGCCGCCACTGTCTGGGCTGTCCAATAGGGCGCGCGCTATTATAATTGAACTGGCTCTTTGTTGTAGTTGTTATGTTATCAGTTGTCGAGGCTGCAACAACAACAACAACAACATGAACAAGCACAACCCCAGCCACAACAACCACAAGAGCGCAATTACAACAGACAAAAAAAAAACTAGAAACAGCAGCGGCAAAGTGCTCCAGCCAATTTGCATATGGCTTGAATGAATATAATATATCTACAGAGCTACATACATGCATAATATATATAGCAAATATATTCATCAATCCTGTTTATCTAATCAGCAAATCAGCTATCGAAAATGACTAAAATAAGGAAAAACTTTCCGCCTTTTGGTAATTTATCATGTACCATTTTTTCTCTATTTTCCCTTTTATTTTATTTTATTTTATTTTGGGGAAAATTGTGCATGTAGACAAGCTTGTGTGGCCAGGTCCTGCGATTTTATGTACATGTTTCAGCGTGCGTGCGCGCCTGTGTGTGTGTGTGCAGGTTAGGCGTGGGCGTAGGCGCAAATGTGTTAAAACGGTTCCGCCAGTGCCGGCAAAAGGCAGAGTGGTCACACTGGAGACGGTTGTGGCCATTTCCATTTCTATATCCATTGATGCTGCGTTTTGTGGCTATCAAAAACTGTTAGTTCGCTTTTTTTTATGCGGCTTTTGCGTGGGTGCGTCGCGTTTTCCTTTTAGTTGGGTGGTTGCTTTCGACGGTTGGGTGGTTGGGTGGTGTTTTAGGCGCTTGTATAAATTTCCATTTAGTAGTTTCGTGCCGTGCTGCTCACACTCACACTCTCACTCACACTGGCGCTGCTGGCACTCTCACGCACACGCACACTACGCACTCTCCACACACACACATTCACTCACACAAACACACACACAGAGAGTTTCCCACCCACCGCCAGGGCAGCAGGCAACGGGAGCGCAATTTTCTTCGTTTTTTTTCGGCTTTACATTTTACCACCGCCTAGTTTCCAGCGCCAGCGTATACACACAACACTTGCACACACGAACTGAGCAGCGCAGCGCAGCAGAGCAGAGCTGAGCAGAGCAGAGCACTGAGAGGCCACCCTCTCGTCTTCACCCCGTTGCCGTTGACTCTTTTGGGTTTTCAATTCAATTTTTATTTCAATTAACGCCGCATTGCACATTGACAAGCTAACATAAACTTCACAATTACCCGTTGCACAACAATTAGCACTTGCACTTTGTTTTAATTTTGCATTAATTCTAACTTTATTGGAATATTTCGGGTGTGCGAAAACTTGTAACACACTTTTGCTGCCTCTCGCTGTCTCTTTCAAACTGATTCTGGTATTGCCAGACCACTAGCTCGTTCACTTTGTTTACATTTTGTGCGCTGTATGTGGCAACGCTGCGCAACTTAACAGTCTGTTATATTCAGAGTTTTTATCGATTACCGATAGTGGCCAGTTGAATTCAAATAAGCAATACTACATCGAGTTCAAATTGGATTTAAGGCTATAAGAAAAAATATACGCTTAAAGTACACTTTAAACTGAAGATATGATTCAAATTTAGTACAACAACAAGTTATAACTAAGTTTGTCTCTCTATTTAATGAATATCTTTAAGCAACTATTGCAAATGCAATGTTGCACAGCTGTTAATTTAACAGCACAGTACTTAGTTCAACCCTGGTCAAATCAGCTGATTCTTATTGCGTGTTTTTGGATTTTAGACGGCTAATTAAGATGTTGCGTCAGTTATTGGTAAATATATAGAGCTAATTATGTTGAAAAGGTATTTATAATACTGCTTTTAGTGCTCCACAGCTGCACGCCGTGTGCTGCTGCCGCTGGCAACTCCCAAGCGCTTTGCTGGCACCAACCAAAGCGGTCTGGACAAAACAGAATACACAACGCCCGCTGAGGTGATCGACTACGAGGAGCCCGCGCACTTGCCGATCCCACAATACCCTCAGCGACCAGATGAACCACTCGATACACGCAAACAGCGGTAGCTATACAAATTATCCGCTTTATACACCCATTCCATTTAAAATTTCCCTTCACTGCAGCTTGCTGTATCAATCACGCAAACGCGGCATGTTGGAGAACGATCTGCTGCTGAGCACCTTTGTCGAAAAATACCTGAAGGAGTTCACTGCTGAGCAGACCGCCATCTATGACCAGCTCATCAATGGTGTCAGCAACGACTGGGACATCTATTACTGGGCCACCGAAACGAAGCCAACGCCGCCCGAGTTCGATACTGAAATTATGGAACTGTTGAAGCAGCACGTGAAGAACACGGAGCGGGTGCAGCGCATTCGCCAGCCGGATTTGTAGAGTATTAAGAAAGGAGACTTTTGTGGAATATCATTTTATTGCATTTCATGAAAGTATCCAAATGAGCTTAATGTCTGTGTGTGTTAGTGTCAGTCGTAGTTAATAATCATAATAAATAATCACAATTTCTTGTTCATTTTAAATGTGCCAATTCTTTCTTGGGGGGAGGCTTTAATTCAAAACACAATGAAAAAATGTTATTTGTTGTTAATTTTCTTGAAATACACATACATATGTATATATATATATTTGTATTTAAACGATGTCTGATGTATATACTTATCGATTAGTTTTTAATATGTTACTACAGCGAAATATTACACTTAAAATTTGCTCTTATGAAAAATCCATCGAAATTTTTATAATTTTGCACCCAACTCTAATTGGGGGATCGATTTAAGTTGACATCATAATATTGTTTTCTTTATTCATTTAAATTGTTCACAATTTTGGACTGAAAATTTGGTAGCGCTACAATTTCAGTATCAGTTTTAGTTTCATTTGATTCAAGCGATTAAATTGTTTGCAAAATGTTTATAACTCTAGGTTTAAAGTTAAATGAACGAACAGTTTTAAATAGGCTAAAGATTTGCGTTGGTATTTGAAAATCTATTTTGGTGTTCTCTCTTTTCCTCACACACTTTCTCTCTCTCTATGTTTCCAGTGTTCTGTTCTGTCCATCACCGACAGCGGCATCGACATCCGCATCAACTGAAAACAAAACACAATATACAATATTGCATGACATTTAGTTTGAAGGGGGCGTGGCACAGCACGCAGCTTCGCTTCTGTAATGTTTAATTATAGATAAGGTAATATTACACACAGTTTTATGCTTAAATCCGAACAACTTATTATATAAAAATATTGTATTCTTTTTTTCTGTTTTAACGTTATTAAAATCTCGCTAAATCAAAAGGCCAAATGGATTGCTGAACAGTGTGTCGCATCATAATAAGCATCATTTAAAACCATTAAAAAAGAAGGGCATTAAATAGGCACACCCCTTTTGGTTAGGGGGGCTGCGCATGTAAAAAATTTGAAGTAACAACTGAATTAACCTACTACAGATTACAGATTACAGATTGTTGTTAATCTTAATCTAGTCGAGTGTCTCGAAGAAGTCGTGCGGATCCTCAAATAGCGCCGGGCTGCTGCTGCCGCCACCGCTCATAGTTGACGAAGCTGCCACTGCTGCTGCCGTTGCAGATGCTGCTGCAGTGGGAGCTGTAGCTGGTGCAGCCCTTGCCGCCGTCGTTGCTGCTGATGTAGAACTAACGCCTCTGAGTCGACCACGTCGTGCTGTCCCTCCCGTAGCACCACTTCCACCACCACCACTGCTGCTAACACCACCACCAGCACCTCCTCCACGTATACTCGTTGCCGTCATGACGGGATCAAACGTTCTGGACGAAGACGTTTCATTTGTCAACATGGGTGACTTCTGTTGCTTACGTTTGTTGCGACGTCGTCGACGCTTGTTGGTTTTACTGCTGCTGCTGGTGGTGGGGTTGATGGTTTGCACGGCCGCTGTTGATGTGGTTGGTACGCTGCACAGCGGTTCGGTTAGCACGCTGGTGCGTGGCAAGGTCAGCGTGGTCTCGAACATCTTCAGCAGCGTCGGCGAACTGGGTCAATTTTGCGGGAACACATCATCGATGGTAACGAAAGCGTCCTCACCCAGCGAATGCTGTCCGATTAACTTTAATAGCTCCGCTGCATGCGCTACCAAATACTCCAGCGGAGGTCGACGCTTATAACTGAGAGACTCTGCAACAACAACAACAACATTAGCTTTTGATTAAGCCTTGGCTACTTATGAACCTACCCAATATGGCTGAATTGAGCGTGGTGGAGACGTTTTCACGTCGCGAGGGACACAACAGCCAGCCCAATGGACTGGACCAAGGATTTGAGTAAGCAATTAAGCTAAATGCATCCTGGAAAGTAAGCAGAACTTAAGTATCTATATCTTTCAATCAAGTTTCCTTGCTATACCTCCAACATTTGACGCTCCTCTTCAGTCATGAGGTTCTCCTTCTCCAGCTGCTGGCCCATGCTGGAAAGTTCCTTGCCGAATTCAAGAATTTTTTCAATCACGCGTCCATAATTACGCGACGAGGGCGATACATCCACGTCTGCAAATTGAATAAATGAATATAATATTGAATAATGCGAACATATAAATATTTATAGATCAAGTGTAGGCATCTCATACCCATTTCCTCATCGATGGCATCTAGAAGGTTACGCGCTGCGTTGGTATTACCATTGGAGCAGGAATCGCCTAGAGAAACAACAAAATAAATATTTATATTATGAGATTTGCTATTAAATAAAGGGTATTTAAAGTTCCATAATTATTTTTTGAAAGACTTACGATCTAACATGATTTTGAATTATGGGATAAATGATTTTGAATTAATTTTCTTGATTTTGAGCTTATGCCTTGAATCTTGAATGGATTTTCAAATGGGGTAACTTAATTCTTCTGTTATAAGCAATATGGGTTGGGTTAGTTATAATATGAAGTTTAAGTTAATGTTTTTCAATACGCACCATTGGAGTGACTGTTGGCAGGCTCCATTTCCACATCCATGCTATTTGAATCTTGCTCCGGGCACTTGTTGGAGTTGTCATCAATAATCATGCTACGAATTGGGAATATAAATTAGGCAACTTGACCCATGAATGTACATATGAGACTACACTCACTTCTTGGGCTCTGTCTTTATCACAGCTGAGTTCGCAGTGTTGTTTTGTGGCTGGTTGTTGGAGGTGCTGCCTGTGCCGGTGCTGCCGGGGGCGCTGGTGCTGCTGCTGCCGCTGCCGCTGCCACTGCCGGACTTGCTGTGCTTGAACGCCTTGGTGGATTGTATGACAGAGGTTTGATTTGTGGGCATGGTCTGTGTGGTAGCGGTTACTTTGTTATTGGCGTGCTGTTAAAAACAAAACATCTTATGAAATACATTATAAAATATACTATATATGTTCGTACTAACCTCGATATCGGCGCCATTGATCATCTCGATAAACTGACGACACTTGAGAGCGAACAAAAGGTTTTTGTTATTCTCCAAGAGGCCCGGAAAGGCGCGCACTGTATTCTCAATAGCCTGGCTCATTTTACCCGTCTGTATGAGTTTGATTATCTCTGCGGAGCAGCGAAAGAGCATTAGAAAGGGTTTACTCTCGCTGACATTAATCAGCAGGTCACATACTTTGACGTGTCTTGATGGAGTCCAAATCCTCATCGAATGACTGCTGGGTGTAGCCATTAAAGGCCTCGGCCGTCTTAGAGTACCCGTTGTGCACCAGATAAGAAGAGACCAGTCTGCAGAGGGGGAATGATAGGGAATTACTATTGAATCTTTACCATGTACGCAATTGACTGTCTCACTTATTCATCAAATTCTCGGGCGTTTCCAACAGATGAGGGTATCTGTCGATTTTACGAAAGATCGTGGCTCGCAAATCCCTCATCATTTCCTCAATCTTATCAAATTTAAATGGCTCCTGGCCGAAATTGGCATCCACTTCCTCGCCAGGCGTTTGCAGACCCACAGTCGGATAGAGTTTGGTCTGTAGAATGTTTTTCGAATTGAGGTGATTCAAAATTGAATAACTTGTCGGGTACTCACTGGTAAATCTCTAAATGCTATGCCCAGATCGACGCCGTTCTTGGTGTAGAAACAAGTGTTGCTGATAAAGTTGACACAGCAACCAATGACATCGCCGGTGGTGAATGTTGGCCCATATTGCTGGCCATTGCACGAGGAGCTGAACGAGTGGCCGTCGTAGCCATGATAGCCGTAGGATTGCTTGTCACCACCTAATTGTACGGGAGCATTATTCAATTTGTAAGTTAATTAGGGTAACTAACTACAATACGCACCTGGCAAACGATTCATGCGAAACTGTTGAGCGGTGAGTCCGATGCCCATATATCCGTTACGACCCTTCGAAATGATGCGTACCTCAAAGTAGTACAGGCCACAGGACGATGGTATCGGGTATGCGGTACGCACTGAGCCAGCGGCCTCACTGTGCGCTTTGCCCACGCCTATTTGAGGAATAAAATCATGTTTAGATGAACTCAACACAATATATGCAGAGAATTTATTATCAATTAATTTATTTTATTATTAATTTATTTTATTATTAATTTATTTTATTATTAATTTACATTATTATTAATTTATTTGGTACAATTCAAATTGCATGTGTATTTTTATCGAGCCTGCACTGTAGTCTACTCAACTCACTTCCTAGTTAACAGAGTTGCCAGTGTGTGTGCAGCCAATCAGCTGTTCGCCATTGGCTCTCACACACAGGCAGCACCACGCGAATAAGCGTGTGAGAAGTGGGCGCAGAAAAACAAAACAGCAGCACACCACAGCTGCCCTGCACTTGTGCGCGAGTGTGAGCGGGATAACTCTAGTGTGCACACTTTGTTGAGACCCCAAAGCAGCGCGTTGGCGTTTGTTGCTTTGTTTCTGTTGCTTTTAGCCCAAATATGGCAGCTAGCAGCAGCTGTAGCCCCTGTGCAACTGTTGTTGTTGTTGTTGCTGGTGTTGTGTTGTCCGAGGGGGAAACAACAGAAAGAACAACAACAACAACAGACTTGAGCTCACTCTTTAATGTTTATCAGCGAATTTCATATAAATTTGTGTTTGCTTTTCACAAGTCACTTCATTTGTGATTTACTTTTCTTAAAAATCTCTTCACTTAGCTATGGCAAACACAATTCGAGGTTAGGTTTTAGTTTTTGTAGCTTTCACTAGTTTGAAAAAATCAAATTTATGCATAGTTCTGCATTATGAACTCGCTAAGTGTTGGAATGTTTAAAGGGGTATACATATTCCATATTGTGTGTTCGTTTTGTAGAAGTTTCTTTATAGAGTAGTTGGACTGTACGTACGCTAAGCTTTAGGCTGATGATTCACCTTTTGATAGTTCAGAAAATACATGAATATGTATATAATTAGATATGTGTGCGTTATATTCAGAATACATAAAGTAGGACCAAAAAATTCATATCTTTACGGCATAAGAACTATTTAAAATAATCTTTTTATATGCATAACACACACATACACAATACATACATAAGTACGCATATATAAAGAGTTTATCGAACTCAGGCCTAAGACGTAGTATGAAAGAAATGGACATTACAAAAATAGCATTCTAGCTAATCATATTATACATATATATATATATACATACACATTTTAGAGTTGGTTTCCTGTTAAAAACAGACTAAGGTTAAACAAATTCTTTGTAAAGATTTTAAATATTAATCATTACAGCCTCCACAAGTGAATTTCATGCTAACTATCGATAATTGCGTCATTTGAACTTCAATAACATTAATGCAACTCAATTTCTAGAATTATCCAACTATCTTAAGAAGCTTTATGTAAGGAAGGTCTGGACAAACTGTCCCTAAAGTCTTTGTTATTTTTGACTGGATATTTAAGACTTAAGTTCAGAGTATTCTATATATACCAATGGAATTAAAGTCTCCAATAGTAATTTCCTTGCCAACTATCGATAATTGTGTTCAATGTGATCAATGCAACTCAATACCCCATACACCCCCACTATAACCAGGTTGATCTGTGGTTAATATATGCATTACTCACCCTTGTAGGTGACACGTAGATTGTTGTGGGAGAGTCCGATGGTCAGGCACTTGTCGTGTGGACTCCAGCAACGCGGCAAGGGCGTCTCGTTCTCATTGACATTGGGATAAAGGAGACGCAGTGGATCTACGCCCTGTTGGGAGGAGGACGACTGATTGTGATGCCGCCCGGCAGCGTTGCCGCTGCTGCTGCTGCCCGTTCTCGGCGAGCTCTGGCTATGGCTCTGGCTCTGGCTCTGGCTGGAGCTCTTGTGGCCGCCGGCGTACATGTCGTTGCTGAAGTGGCTGCCGTCGTTGCTGTAGAAGTGACGCGTGCGACGCGAACTCGAGCCCGATGAGCTTGAAGCGGCGCTATTGTTGTTATTGTTATTATTGCTATTGCTGCTGCTGCTGCTGTTATTGTTGTTGTTGTTGCTGTTGCTGTTGCTGTTGTGATTGGTGCGTGGTGCACGCAGTAGCGGAGGCAGTGAGGCACGCGCAACACTCTGACCGGCAGTGGAGTAGCTTGGCAAGACGGCCACAGAATGCAGACGATACTGTCCACTGACTGAGGCAGCTCCAGCTACTGCTGATGATGATGATGATGCTGCTCCTCCTGCTGCTGCTGCTGGACTCGGTGCTACTGCTACGGCAGCAGATAGTCCAGATGCGGGTTCGGAAACCTCGTCGTCTTCGTCGTCGTCACGGACTTCGGCACCGTCTCGCTCAGGATCAGCGTCGTGTTGGTCGGCGTCCGCCTCCTCCTCTTCGAGGTCCTCGTCGCCTTCTTCACCTTCACCTTCAGCTTCTCCGTCACCGTCGTCCTCGTCGTCGTAATCGTCGATGCGCTCCACGACGACGTCGTTATCGTTATCAATAGCGCCCGCGTCAATGGTGTCGGCAATGGCGTCCGCGTCGATTACTTCAGCAGGCGGCGGCGGCGGCACCAGTTGCTCCTGCTCCTGCTCCGGCTGGTATTGCTGCTGCTCTTGATGTTGCTGATGCTGCTCCGCCTCCTGCTCCGCAAAGTGTTCCTGGTCCGTTAAACCGGATGCTGCCTGTGCTCCCTCTGCTGCTGCTGCTGTTGCTGGTGATGATTGCTGTTGGGTAGGAGTGGGAGAATGCTCATGTTCAGCTTCAGTTTGTTGTTGTTGTGGTTCTATGCTGTTAAATAACAGAGATGCAGTTCTGCTGCTGCTGCTGCTAACTGCACTTTCATTAACAGAAGTGGATGCTGCTACTGTTGTTGTTGCTGCTGCTGCTGCTGTTGGTTCTGTGTGCGGCTCAGCCTGCTGCATATTGCTGTTGTTGCTGCTGCTGGCATTGCTGCTCTCCGAGGATAAATTTGGATTATGCTCGGTATCGTTATCGTTATCGGCATGCTCAAAATCCATGTTCGCCTTAACTGTATTTGCTGCTGTTGTTTCTTTCTGTTTTCTGTTTCTGCTGCTGCTGTTGTTTTGTTGTTGTACTCTGAGAGAGATTTTTGGAAGAAGCAATTAAAAGCGAAGGACAGAGACAGTGACAGAACGCATGTCGATGATGTAGGTGTGTGTGTCAATGTCTGTGTTAGCGTGTGCATGTGTGGGCGGGTGAATGGCGTGGGATGCAAATGCAGAGAATGCAGGTGCAAGCAGCGAACGTCATCGACGACGACGACAACAGCAACAACAACATCATGACAGCCTGTAGCTGTGTGCGTGCGTGTCCTGCGCTGCGATGCTGCTCTATCTACGCATGTTCCCCATCCCTACCCCCACCGCGCAGACAACACTAAAGTGCCAAAAATACATTCAGATGCACAGCAACAATTATGCACTTGATTATGGCAAACAAAATCCTTTTTTTTTCAGCAGCAAACAAAACAACAGCAACAGCAATATACAGTTTAGACGCGCAGCTGCAGTCAGCAGAGACAACAGTAGCAGCAGCAGCAGCAGCACCAACAACAACAACTTTACTACAACTACATGCAGCAATGCAGTGAAGCAAGAAAAAAATCAATAACCAATCGAGTTTTAACACTGTTGCATTTCAATTAACCAGCAGGCGACACACTCTGCTTAAAAACAGTTAAAAAGTGCGTTTCAAATGCGTTTTTACGTCGTTCTTTTTTGAAGTTTTCTTTGTTTTCCCTTAGCAGCAGCAGCAACCAGTCACAGTCGTCACACACACACACACTGACTCGCACGAACATACACACACACACACGGGCACTACACAAGCACATAGAGCAAGCTCATGAACACGCACGCACACACACTCATGCATACAGAAAAATTTGCTGGTGGCCAAATAATGCATTGCAATGTGGGATCTGGGATAGTCTGGTTGTGAGTTTGTTATAAATGCCTTTTTTTGTTAACTGCGAGAATTAAACATTTTGTTTCTTTACCTTTTCGCAAGTTCAGTGCACTTAAAAACCGCAAATGACTTTTTGTTTAAGATTTTTACGTCGAATTGGGTGCAGTGTGACCGAGTTTTGTCATTGTTGCCAATTTATGTTACTGCTGAGCAGCTGTTATTTTTAACTGTTCTTTGTCTGTTAATTAGCAGCAGTCTGCTAAGTTAACAGTTGCCATTCACACCGAATGAAATAATTTAATCTTTCGATAAGCCGCGCAATATAAAAAATATTGTTATACATTGTTGAAATCAATTGTGATTTTATTATTATTTAATGAATATTGCATATTTGGGAGCTCCGTTTTTGGTATTTGCTTAGGTAGAATCCGAATGACGGTATTATCTTTAATAATGTACTTCTGAATGTAATACATGTGTTTACCAGCGCAAGGCAGAGAGCTTTACAGTTGTTGCCAAAACATTGTATACAGTGAAATCAATGCAACTCGAGTATTTTGATTTATGTAAAATGAAATTTATTTATTCAGGCACATATAAAACTTTTGAATACTTAAAACTAGGTGAAGTTATAAAAGGTTCTTAATAGTTCTCCGTGGTGCGAACATAGTTCACGCCGGACGGCATGGAGACCTTGTCGAAGCCCTTGGGGAACAGCTTTTGGGCCTCCTCGTCAGAGACATAGGGCAAAATCATGACCTTGGTGCCGGGCTGAGGGGATAAAGGGAATGGGAAATAGTAAATAAGTAATCAGTTCAATGAGTATTCAATCTATACTCACAGTCCAGTTGGCGGGCGTGGCCACCACCTGCAAGCGATCGGTGAGCTGCAGAGAGTCGATGGTGCGCAGGATTTCACTGGAGATTATAAGAACAATAATAAGGAATCAATTCAGTTGAAGATTCTTCTTAGAATACTCACTCAACATTGCGGCCCGTGGACATGGGGTAGAACATGGAGAGGCGCACCTTGTGGTCGGGGCTGATGATGAACAGAGCGCGAATGGTCGTGGCCACCTCGAGGTCGTCCTTCTGATCCTCGTCCAGCATGCCCAGGGAGACGGCCAAGTCGCGTGTGGGGTCGGCAATGATGGGATAGGGGAACTCGCCGGGAATGTCCAGGCAGTACGACTTGATGTCGTTCACCCAGTCCACGTGCGAGTTCAAGGCATCCACCGAGTGTGCCAGGCACTTGGTGTTCCTCTTGGCGAACTCGGGCTGGTGCACCGCAATGCGACCCAGTTCCGTGGTGCACACGGGCGTGAAGTCGGCGGGGTGGGAGAACAGCACGACCCACCTGACATGACGAGAGATAAACCGCAGTTAGACAAACAGATTCACTTCGGATTACCTGCCATAAAGAGGACCACCTACTAGAGGGTCTCTCTATATGCCCTGCTCTCTATATTCTATATACTGTGCTGATACTCACGAGTTGCCCTGCCATTCGTGGAACTTGATCGGTCCCTTGGTGGTGTCGGCTTTGAAGTTGGGAACAGTCTGGCCTAGACGCATCTTGATTCTCTTCTTGGTTTGGTTTGCTCTTCACTTGGAAACTCACGGGTGGAAGCACAGTTGCTTACTGAATGCCTCTGCCAAGCGGAGACCTCTTTTATACGCTCAGTGCGACCAGCCAAGCGAGTGAGTGACAGAGACGGAGCGATGATTGTTGTCGAGCGCGTCGCACCTTATCAAATGCGAACTTATCTCACAAACAAGGTTCGGCATCGTATGTATGTATATTATGTAGTTATTGTTTGTCAGTTTAAACTGTAATAGAATGTATATAGAATAATATAAATTACTATATACTTTAAATAGCCGGCATATACATACATATAACCTCGCTTGGGCAGTCGCATGCGGAAAATTTTTAAGTGGCGACAAACTTCTAGAATAATTCGAATAATTCATGATGAAATAACCAAATGGGGACTGGGTACAGTTGGCACTCTGCAGAGTAGTAGAGGATCACTTGGAGTATCCAATGTGGTCTATAGGACGAGCCCACAAGATCTTCGATCAGCTGAAGTTCGCAATGAACAGCTGAGCCAAAACGTAAACAGAGAGTCGAAGTCGAAAGAGAGCGGCTTCCTCTGTCGTAGTATTAGTGAGAGCTCTTCCATTTGTGTCTGTGTGAGAGACTCTGTCGAGAGAGCAGCGCTGTCTTTGGTGGTGTTGGTGAGTTCCACACGGATTGTCTTCTGTCGTGTGTGCTCGGCTACTGAAAGCAACTTCGGGAATGAGAGAACGAGTGCCGAGAGAGCGGCAGAGTCTGTGTGTGTATTGGTGTGTTCATACAAGTCACTTATACTAATACAGCCGGCTGATTCGTTAGGAACTAGTCGGCTTTATTGTGGAAAAAACATTCTGTTAGATCTCAAGCTCAAGGAGTTAACTCCTCTGGAGTTTAGAGTAATATCAAGTCGCAATTGTTGAAGCAACTAAACAAGACACCCTGTATTCTAAGCAATTAAGGCTACCCAGATAGGCGACACGAGGCCCGACCCTCCGTCCCGCTACCTACTTAGCCGTCTCGTCCAAAGTCTTTTCTAATCTACGCTGAACGAATACAAAGGCGAGAACTGCCTGCGTTGTTGACAAGCAACCCAAGCGGATCGTCGTGGAAAAACACTGAGGAATTTCAAGTGAAGCCAGCAAATGCGTTGTACGAGTTTATTTACAGTTCAATGGAAAAAAACAACTATGCCACTTTGAAAACAACTTTGACTGTTACCAAACTGAACCGCATTGTACTGGATTGATCATTTACATTGGGTGCAGTTATACTCCGAGCACATGGACACTTTCAATTTGTCTTGTAGTTAGTTTCTTCAATTGGGGAGTTGCGATACTCCCCTTGAAGTGTCCACAGATTCATCCTCACACCGCGACAGTCATTAAGTTTCTGGCGGACTCCCGACTCGAGCTCCCGAGTAGAACCGATTGATTCCTCACCTATTTGAGAGAGCGGAGGGTTTGCACTAGTATTAGTGTGAATCACACGCACACACTTATACACACACACACTCTGGGTCTCTCTTGCCACTCAACAGATTTGCCGACACACGAAGTCGCTTGGCTTGCGCTAAGCGTATTAACTTGTGCGTCTGTGTGTGTGTGTGCGTGTGTAGCTCACTAACACAAGCATGCACTGCGCTGCTCTCTCTGCTCAGCGAACACACTGATAGGAATTGAGTGTGAGTCAGTTGACTCTCACTAATACTCTAACAGCAGCTGCTCCTCTCTTCGCTGTTCGATTCTCTGTTTACGTTTTGCTTTGCTTGATCATTTCTGAAATAACTTTAGGAAAGCCATGTTAAAGAAGAAGATAAAAACTTAAGGGTTTTTTATTTAGAAATATATTTATTTAATCTTCAGCATAAATTAAAGTACAGAAGTTTAGTAAATAAATAATATAATATTTATAATATTAATAAAAAAATATAACCTAACCGTTTTCGCTTACCTTTTATAATGATATAATAATAATAATGAAAATATGAATATAACTAAACTTGAAAAGCATTTTATTTTTAACCGAGCTCTAAAATAAACACACAATATAAACTTATTAATGTATTCATTAGTAATCAATTTTCCCTTCTAATTAATTTTCTGTTCTGTTTCAAATATATTGAAATTAAAAAACCAAAAGAATCGAAATACTTTAGACGTGTTTTTCTTAATTTATTTAATTTTATTTATTTTTCATTTGCACTAGCAACAAAGGATTACAATACTTAATAACAGTTAAACCTAGTTATGGATAATCAGTCTGGGATTGGGATGTTTACTAACGCCAGTAGGTCGACTCGTGGACCACCATCGTGGGCTTTATATCGGCCAGGGAGGGGCAACCGGTGAGCTTCATCGTGATCTCGAAGTCATCTCGCATCACGGTGAGCAGCTGCTCGACGCCAGCTTGGCCGTTGGTGGCCAATCCCCAAAGGGCGGGGCGGCCAATGAAGACTGTCTTGGCACCCAGAGCGAGTGCCTTGAATATATCGCTGCCCTGCATGATGCCGCCATCCATCATGACCACCAGATCGTTGCCCACAGCAGCGACTATCTCGGGCAGCACTTCAATTGTTGCCGGTGCTGTGTCCAGCTGTCGTCCGCCATGGTTGGAGACAATGATGCCGTGGCAGCCGTAATCGCGGGCCAGTTCCGCATCTTCGGCTGTGAGGATGCCCTTCAAAATGATGGGCAGATGGGTGAGCTGCTGCAGCCACTTGACGTCCTGCCAGGTGACACTGGGATCGTAGTTGCTGGCCACATACTCATTCAGCCCAGAGCCGCCCCTGACCGAGACGCAGCCGCGAGCCATCTCGCCCTGGAAATTGGCCAGGCTCAGATGAGGCGGCAGGCAGAACTTGTTGCGTGCATCAGCGCGTCTGTCCCCATTGATGGGCGTGTCAATGGTCACCACCAAGGCCTTGAAGTTGGCTCGCTCGGCACGACGCACCAGTTGCTCAGTAATGGAGCTGCAAAGGAGCAGAGAAGAAGAAACTGTTAGAGATGCCTTGGAAGCACTCCAAATTCAATTGCAGACTCACCGATCTTTGTAGATGTAAAGCTGGAACCACTTGATGGTCTCCGCGGCTGCAGCTGCCAAATCCTCCAGCGATGTGGTGGACAATGTGCTCAATATGTAAATGGAACCAGCTTTGCCTGCGGCACGAGCCATGCCAATCTCTCCATCGGGATGGGCCAGCTTCTGCATGGCACTGGGCGCAATGCCCAAGGGCCAACTGGGATGCTCGCCCAAGATGTCACAGGCCACATCCAGATGGGATACGTCGCGCAGAAAGCGCGGACGCAGGCGCAGCCTCTTGTAGGCCTCGTGGTTCAGATTGACCGTCACCTGCTCCCCCGCCCCGTTCTTGTAGTAGTCCAGGGCATTCTTCTCCAGCTTGCACTTGGCCATCAGCTCGAAGTCGGACACGGATACTAATGCCATTTCGAGCAGTTGTTTAATATAATTCTTGTTGTTGTTAATGAGTGACAAATACTTCGCCTTCTCTCTGTGTCGATTTGCTCTCTGAGCGCACTGTGAACGGATCGGTGGCTTTTATACCGAGCAGCTGGTTCGGCAACGGCGGCGAGGGTAGCCGAAGAGAGCGGGGCGGAACATTCGCGTCTTATCTCACATATTAGCTACAATATAGTTGTCGTTAGTTCTACTACTATATATTTAAGTAATATGCATAGATTCGTTGTAATAAATGTCCCAAGAGAGGCATTAATTTATTCCCTTTTGATGCGCAATTTTAGTAAACAAACAGTTTGACTGTTTGACAAATAATGTTAAATAAAACAAGTGCAGCTTGGACATTAACAAATGAAACATTGTATTTACGGGTACACTGATTTTTGCACTGATAAATATGATAAATAAATATTTCGAAAGGCAAGGGCTTTAAATTAATGATTTAATTATGTTAAATTGTGCTATTGCAATTAACAGGGGTTTCGATCAGATTGGTACACATTAACAGATGCTTAACAGTTGCTTAATATTAGATATAACAGCTGTTTAGCATAAGACTTAACAGCTGCTTAAATCATAGATTAGAACAGCTGATTCTAATTGATATGGCAACCTTCAGTATTGACATAGGGACAATATAATACAAAAATAGAAAATTTAAAGAAAAACAGAAATTTAAAACAAATACTTTTACCTTTTCAGGAGTCTAATTAAATGTCTTTAATATACATTCTCTACTTATGTTTTACTGTACGGGAATCCATGTCTCACTTAATAAGGTTCGTCTTACAATTTCAAGTAACTTAAGCCCCGTGTGAGGCGAGTGTCACATAAACTGTATGCAATAACTTTAAGATTTAATAAACATAGTTATAGACCCCACACACTTAATATAATTGGACAACCTAATCAATTAACACAGTTTGTTTAAACACTTTCTTTCAACCAAAATAGTCCCCAAAGCCAAACTTTCCATACTGCCAATCTGATCGGCAGCACCTTCAACTTTGAAATGACCAAGCAAAACGTAAACGGAGAATCCAACAGCAAAGAGAGGAGCAGTTGCTGTAGTAGTATTAGTGAGAGTCAACTGACTCGCACTCAACTCGTATCAGTGTGTTCGCTGAGCGGAGAGAGCAGCGCAGTGCATGCTTGGTTAGTGAGCTACACACACACACACAGACGTAAGACTTGCTTCGCTCAGCGCAAGCCAAGCGACTTCGTGTGTTGGCAAACTTGTTGAGTAGCAAGAGAGAGCCAGAGTTTGTGTGTGTATAAGTGCGTGCGTGTGTTTCACACCAACACTAGTGCAAACCCTGCGCTCTCCCAAATAGGTGTGGAATCAATCGGCTCTGCTCGGGAACTCTAGTCGGGAGTCCGCCAGAAACTAAAAGACTGTTGCAGTGTGAGCATGAATCTGTGGACACTTCAAGGGGAGTGTCGCAACTCCCCAGTTCGAGTAACTAACTACAAAGTGAACTAAAAGTACCCAAGTACTTGGAATACAACTGTACTCAAAGTAAATGATCAATCCAGTACAATCCGGTTCAGTTTGGTACAGTCAAAGTCGTTTCAAAGTGGAATAGTTGTTTTTTTCCATTGAGCTGTCAACATACAACGCATTTTCTGGTTTCCATTGAAATTCCTCAGTGTTTTTCCACGACGATCCGCTTGGGTTGCTTGTCAACAACGCAGGCAGTTTTCGCCTTTGTATTCGTTCAGCGTAGATTAGAAAAGACTTTGGACGAGACGGCCAAGTAGGTAGCGGGACGGAGGGTCGGGCCTCGTGTGGCCTTAATTACTTAGAATACAGGGTGTCTTGCTAAGTTGCTTCAACAATTGCGACTTGATATTACTCTAAACTCAAGAGGAGTTAACTCCTTGAGCTTGAAATCTAACAGAATGATTGTCCCTCAAAACAATCAGCCGGCTGCATTAGTATTAGTGACTTGTGTGAACACACCAATACACACACAGACTCTGCCGCTCTCTCGGCACTCGCTCTCTCATTCCCGAAGTTGCTTTCAGCAGCCGAGCACACACGGACAGAGACAATTCGTGTGGAACTCACCAACACCACCAAAGACAGCGCTGCTCTCTCGACTGAGTCCCACACACAGACACCAATGGAAGAGCTCTCACTAATACTACGACAGAGGCAGCCGCTCTCTTTCGCCTTTGACTCTCTGTTTATGTTTTGGCTCAGCGAACTTCAGCTGATCGCAGATCTTGTGGGCTCGTCCTATGGACCCCATTGGATACTCCAAGAGATATTTCTAGAGGAACTACTCTACAGCGTGGCAACTGTACCCAGTCCCCAGTTGGTAATTTCATCATGAATTATTCCAATTATTCTAGAAACTTGTCGCCACTTAAAAATTTTCCACATGCGATTGCCCAAGCGAGGTTATACATATGTATATGCCGGCTGTTTAAAGTATATAGTAATTTATATTATTCTATATACATTCTATTACAGTTTAAACTGACAAACAACAACTACATAATATACATACATACGATGCCGAACCTTGTTTGTGAGATAAGTTCGCATTTGATAAGGTGCGACGCGCTCGACAACAATCATCGCTCCGTCTCTGTCACTCACTCGCTTGGCTGGTCGCACTGAGCGTATAAAAGAGCTGTCCGCCTGGGAGAGGCATTCAGTAAGCAACTGTGCTTCCACTCGTGAGTTTCCAAGTGAAGAGCAAACCAAACCAAGAAGAGTCTTCAAGATGCGTCTAGGCCAGACTGTTCCCAACTTCAAAGCCGACACCACCAAGGGACCGATCAAGTTCCACGAATGGCAGGGCAACTCGTGAGTATCAGCACAGTATATAGCATATAGAAAGCAGGGCACATAGAAGTAGAGAGATCCTCTCTATATACTGGAAGGTAATCTGAAGTGAATCTGTTTGTCTAACTGCGGTTTATCTCTCGTTATGTCAGGTGGGTCGTGCTGTTCTCCCACCCCGCCGACTTCACGCCCGTGTGCACCACGGAACTGGGTCGCATTGCGGTGCACCAGCCCGAGTTCGCCAAGAGGAACACCAAGTGCCTGGCACACTCGGTGGATGCCTTGAACTCGCACGTGGACTGGGTGAACGACATCAAGTCGTACTGCCTGGACATTCCCGGCGAGTTCCCCTATCCCATCATTGCCGACCCCACACGCGACTTGGCCGTCTCCCTGGGCATGCTGGACGAGGATCAGAAGGACGACCTCGAGGTGGCCACGACCATTCGCGCTCTGTTCATCATCAGCCCCGACCACAAGGTGCGCCTCTCCATGTTCTACCCCATGTCCACGGGCCGCAATGTTGAGTGAGTATTCAAGGAAGAATCTACACTGAATTGTTTCCTAATTAAGTTCTTGCAATCTCCAGTGAAATCCTGCGCGCCATCGACTCTCTGCAGCTCACCGATCGCTTGCAGGTGGTGGCCACGCCCGCCAACTGGACTGTGAGTATAGATTGAATATAAATGAATATAATGAATAACTGATTACTTATTCATCATTTTCTATTCTCTCCTCAGCCCGGCACCAAGGTCATGATTTTGCCCTATGTCTCTGACGAGGAGGCTCAAAAGCTGTTCCCCAAGGGCTTCGACAAGGTCTCCATGCCGTCCGGCGTCAACTATGTGCGCACCACGGAGAACTATTGATGCGCTTTCATTTACAATAATTACATTATTATTATATTAAGTTTCTCCCCTGTGCCTGAATAAATAAACTGATCCTCAACCATTAACAAAATATTCGCATTTTGTTCAATCAACTGTACTCATTTGCTTTGCCTGCAGTGTAAAGCTCTGGCGAAAGCTCAGCGTGCTTGGCTTTTACAGTGTAACGACTAAAGCAGCTGTTTCTGATAAGCCCAGCAATAACAACAACAACAACAACAAGCACAGTTATGACGGCAACAGCGCGAGTTGTTCAACCTACGCCGCCTCGCTGTGTGTGTTTCCTTTCCTTTCTCAGTTCAAATTTAGCCTGGCGCGCGTTCGGTTGTTCTCAGGCAAATAACGGTGAATAAAGCTCAATCAAATTCTCGATTCAATTCGTTTTGAGTCTCGCTTCGCATACAATGTGTTTTCCAAACTTGTCGTCACTCTAACTGTTCTTTGTGTGTGCACAAACTAACTGTATTTGTTTATCTCTTTGTCTGTCCTTCTCTTGGATTTGCCGTGTGTTCGTGCGTGTGTGTGTACCCAAGTGATCTGATCGTTTATGCGTAACATGTCGTGAGGGGCTTACACATATTTATAATATATTTCTCGGCCCATTCTCCTTGCATGCCAAAAAAACTAGTTGTAAATTTCACGATTCTCCTCCGAAAAGTTTCAGTGACCACGCGATTGCAACAACAACAACAACAACAACAACAGCAACAACAACTGTCTGTAGTCCACAAAAGTTTGATGTTGTGAAAAGTTCTGATGACTGTGCACATAAAATATGCCAGCAGGAACATTTACATCTTTGGCCGTAAAGTGTTAAAGCGTCGTCTCAAAAGGTAGGAAGGTTGACTCCATCCACATCACATCACATCCCCGTGCCCAGTGTCCTGAATAATGCATTCAATTATCGCAGTCTAGAAAAAAAATAAAAGGAATATTTTGAGTGCTTTGTTTTTTATTTGTCCTCTGACTTTTGTTTTCAATCTAGTTGGGAACTTACTTGGCATGCAGAACGGGCGACCACGGCTTCGATTGGTTTCTGCATACTGATAAAAGTCGAATGAATTTGATACTTTGTGTGATAATTGAAAGCGAGAGGCTCTTCATAATTGCAATAAAACAAAGTGAACTCTTATTAATTAAAATTTGTGGTCGGTATCAGGTTAAGCATAAAATGTGCAGCATACTTTTGTATGCAGCTGAATATTGCATATCAATTTCGTTGAATTTCGAAATTCGCCATTACGCAACTGATTATTTTCATATCTGAATGAAGAGAATTCATTGGAAAATTAGAGGGAAAAAATGCAAATAAATGCCACAATTTATAGTGAAATTGAACTTAGGCTTAGGCATTTCAGCATGCGCTCGAAAGTATGCTATGCAAATAATTGCTATCACATGAGCTCTGTGGAGCATGAAGCTCAAATCGCAAAGCTATCTGTGAATGTGGCCCTGGAGCATAAAACTTGTGTTATTTATTTCGTTGGAAATGCATATAAAATAAATCAGGAAATACTGCCCCGTACGTGTGCTGTTTGCATTTAACATGTGCTTAAAAACGGCAAAAATCAGTATTGATATATGAAACTCGACTGTGAATTAGGCCCTGGGGCCAGAGCTAAAAAACTCGACTGCGTTGCAAATGTTTGCAGCACAAATGAGGATATTGATGGCACGCAAATAAATACAGCAATTAGGAGAGCTTATGAGAGCTCTTTTAATATAAAATGATATATATATATATATAAGTATGTATGTAGTTGGTAATTTAAAGAGGTTTTTTGCCAGTCTCTCGTTTATTTAGTTGCTCAACTAAAACCAAAACATTATCAGTCAGACTTTGTTAACTTTTATTTCTAAGCTTAACCATTAGCTTTGTTAATATAATGTTGTTTTTGATGCTTTTCATAAAGTGTGTACAAACTTTTTATGTGCCACACAAAAGTATGCAATAGAAAGTGTATTATGTTCTAACAAATAAATCGACGTTGATGGCCACTTGTCTGAAACTTATTCAATTTACTAGCATTTTCTATGCTCACTCAACATGAATTTCATAAACTTTAAAGGATTATCGCCTGCAGAGGCTTTTAAAATAGATTGCTCTCAACAAAAACGTTAGGCTCGGCCATTTGTTGCACATAATGCCGAAAAATGTGAACCTTTCTCACTGTTAATGTCTCAATTAAATTGACACTCAAAAAGGTTAAACTATTTGCCCTTTATGGCCGGACAGCAACCGAGAGAGAGAGAGAGACAATGGCAGGAAAAGGGACAAAAGTTTGCGAAACAAAAGCTAAATAAATAAATATTTAAATATAATTTAAAGCTTATCAGGGATCATTTTCGGCGTTGACAAAAAGTTGAAAGTCAGCCTGGCGGCAAAAATAAAGCCAGTCAGAGAGGCAGAGAGTGGGCAGAGGGGGTGGAAAAAGTGGGAAGAGAGAGAGAGATCACTCAGCATTAGTCTTAAATATTTATAAAGCGCCTCAGTAAACTTATTTATATATTTTATTTTCGCCATAAATTTGTATTGTGTGTTTGACGCTCAAAAACTGAGGGCGCACAATTCCAACTGGCACTTCATGAAATGTTAATTTTAATTAAGTGCTGGAGACGAGAAAAAAACGACAAGAAGAAGCACAAAAGGAGGGAGAAAGACAGATAGGGAGAGCGAGCGAGTAGTAATGAAAGCGAGAGAGCTTAAAAGGCAACAATGACAATAAAAGCAACCTCGTATTGGCAGCATTTGAGGGATTCTACAGCAGGTGAGAGTGTGGGAAGAAGAGCGGGACAGACAGAGAGAGAGGTAGAGGTAGAGAAAGAGGGGAATAGAGGCAGAGGAAGCTCGCGATGATGACGACGATATGGGCGGCATTTGCACGGAAGTCTGGCGAGTGTGGATTCTGTCAGGCATTGTTGTTGCATTGCTGTTGCTGTTGTTCTTGCAAAAAGCGGGTCAAGTTATTCTTATAAAATATTCCAAGTGCTCGACAAGTCGCCAAAATACTCGTAACAGCAGCAGCTTCGTGCGGGGCTGTGCGTGGCGCCTCCGCGGCTTTTGTGGTCTCGAGGATGAGCGGACGCGAGCTTAGAGGCCTTTGGATAATACAGAGACAAACACAGCGACGGTACGGGCGGCCCAAAGGCAAACAGAGCAGGCACAACTGCGGACTTCTTAGGGGACATTGTGAGACAAAGAATAATAAAACAAGAGCTCGTCCAGAAAGAAAAACAAAACACGGCAAAGGGGTTCAGCATGCCGAGTTGTAAATACTCTTCACTGCAAGTAAACTAATTGTATTTAGCTAATATTATGTGATAAACAGCAGAGGTAAAGCATAAACACAGTAGCCTCTTAATTTATTAACTATTCACATGATGAGGCAGTCTTCGCGGGGACTTTGCGGGGAGTGTATGACACCTGGGGAGCGAAACAAAAGATAGGAACAAATTTCCGTCCTGTTTACGCACACAATGAGCGCTTCTTGTTGTTGATGATGATGAAAACTAACGGGGGCCAAAGGGTCCGCACGAAAGGCTTATGAGATGATGAGAGAACAGGCGAAACAAAGGCGAAAATTCAGCTAGGCAATTATTGTTGATGAATATACGTAGGAAATATGAACTTAAGAATATTATTTACTACTACTCAGCCCTTTTTCTTGGCCAAACACGCGAGGACTTTTCTTCAGTTTTGGGCTCTGGGTAGTAGAATGGCTGGAGCATAGATAGCATAGATAGATGGCACTGCATTGGGTCAAAAATGTTGGCGCCGCATGAAATACAACAATTTGTTATCCGTCCTGGCTGTAATGACTTCTGCCTGGCGGCTAGACTGGTGTCCTCCATTTCCTCGCACTCGGCGTGTCTATAAATCACAAATATGCATTCGCCTTTTGCCTTTGAAAAACATAATTAGGGCCTGGATGGACACACACACACTTCCACAGAAAGTCATTTACTCTCATATTTAAACGTCTGTTCGCGTTTTTGCTGCTGCTGTTGCCACTGTTTCTGGTTTTTTGCCACATCATAAATAATGATTAGGAAATTAAATGCGTGTGCCGCTCGATGGGGCACGCATCTGGTTTGGCAAACCTTTTTTGGGGGCAACTCTAAAGCAAATTAGGCTGGAATCATTAAAAGTTTAATTAAAATTTGTTACGTTGCTACTGCTTGCATAAAATCGATTAGGGGAAAAGGTAAATGGAAAGCATAGCCCAAAATCAATAAGAAGTTTCAATAAGAAGAGAGAAAAACCAGGTGAATAAATAAAGCAACGGTTTATTTACTTGTAGTCATTGTTAGAATGTGTGACTTGTTAAATTTGAAATTGGATTTAACTCTTTTGATGTTGCTTGTTTCTTGGCACACACATTTAATTTCTCAACTTTTCTGCAAGTGACTAAAATTGATTGCACGCTAAATAATTGTTGCCTACTTTTGCGCGACCTTGTTTGATTTTTAACTGGCGAATCTTATGAAAAATCAGATTAATATGTGAATAACATGTAAAATAAATTGAGGAAAATGATATTTTTTGTTTCTTGGAACTCACATTTAATTTCTTAACTTTTCTGACTAAAATTGATAGCCCAACTCCAACAGCAGGCTACATAATTGTTGCCTACTTTTGCGCGCAAATTAATTCCAGCAACAACGGTTTGCCTTGTTTGAATTTTAACTCTCGAATCTTATGAAAAATCTGATTAATATGTGAAAAACATGTATATTAAATGTGACTGAAAATAAATTGAGGAAAATGATACTTCCTGTTTCTTGGAACTTACATTTAATTTCTTAACTTTTCTGGCTAAAATTGAGGGCCCAACTAAATAATTGTTGCCTACTTTTGCGCGACCTTGTTTGATTTTTAACTGGCGAATCTTATGAAAAATCAGATTAATATGTGAATAACATGTATATTAAATGTGACTGAAAATAAACTGAGGAAAATTATGTTTCTTGTTTCTTGGAACACACATTTAATTTCTTAATTTTTCTAGCTTAAATTAATTGCCAAACGCAGCACGCTAAATAATTGTTGCCTACTTTTGCGCGAAAATTAATTCCACCAACAGCAGTTTTCCCTTTTTGAATTCTAACTGGAGAATCTTATTAAAAATCTGTTTAATATGTGAAAAACATGTATATTAAATGTGACTGAAAATAAATTGAGGAAAAAGAAAGAGACAGGGCACTTGTCTAGCGTCGAGTAAATTAAACGAAACTTGAACAAATTTATTTTTGGAAAACGTCTGCGCGAAATTGATAAATTGTAGAGATTTTGGGGTTCACATGCTGCTCATTAATTTACGCTTGTGCGCGCACAAATCGGGAACTCTGCGCCAAAGATTTGCTGTAAAATAAATGCGGCGCGTCAAACAATAAATATAATTGAAAAACTAATTTGAAAACGCGGGGCCGAACTGGGTTGAAGGGAGGAGGACTGGGCGGGTCCTCCATGGGGTGCCCCGCAAACAGCCTAATTACAAACTAGGCGCAATTTTGTGGAGACAAATGAGATGTGGGAAAGTGGCAAACGAAGCGAATTGTAAAATTTGTTAGCGCAAATTTGCTGTAACTAATTAAAAACACTTTAAGGTAAAATGCGATAACTAAAACAAGAAGTTTTGCGGGCCAATCCAATTAATGTGCACGAATAATTTATTTGGCAATGTTCCTGTTTGGGACTTCTATCTCTCTCTCTCTCTCTCACTCCCTTTTGCACCTGTTCGTGCCAGCTGTGTTTTGTAATAATTGCGTAAATTTTTCACAAACAACAGGTTGAATGCTGGCAGGGGTGAGCTGTGGGAGTGGGGGAGCTGGTGGGCGAGGCCAAAAACAAACACGCTCTGAAGTGGCAGCACAATTTGTTTGGCGAGGCTCTTAGCAAAGCTTTGTGAGATGATTTGATTACGCAGCCGGCAAATAATCAGAGAAATATGCGCTGTGGGAGGACAATTGTTCAAGTGGACGCGGCCAGGCCAGACGTGCCCCCAACTCCCTCTTCATCTGCCCCCCCTACGGGTCTCTTTGTCTGGCTCATATGAGCGACTCGTTCTGTTTGCTTTGTGTTTCTCGTTTTGCAGACCTCGTGGTTTTTATTATACGAAGGGAGATAAAGAAAGATAGAGAGAGAGATAAAGAAAGAGAGAAAGAGAGAGAGAGGGGAAGAGAGAGGGAAGGAGTGTGAGCAGGAGCTAGAGGCAAGTGAAAGCGATTTGACGTTGATTTGTTTGCCTGCATCTGGTTTGCTCTCTCCTGCTTTTGTTCAGATTTATGTGAGAAACAAATGGATTCATTGCATTCACAAGATTCAGAGCTCAAAATTGCTTATACCTCTTGGTGATGTGCGTGATTCGTGATCGTTTAGCAGCGCTTTCCTCAGGCCTCAAAGCACAAAAACTCATTTAGGCAAAGAAAAACGAAAGAACAAACTTGATAAATTTGCAGATTACCTTCAATATATTTATGTACAATATCTATTTATATTGTGTTCAATCAAATTTGATAATAATGTCTAAGCTCTTCTTAGTTATCGACATCAATTATCGATAACGGCTGCACAGCTCTTAATTAATTCGAGCCTTATTGTTCTTTCATTCCAGCAGCCCACTGCAAATTTCAATGGATTCTGTACGTGTGCGTACGTGTTTGTGTGCATGTGTGTGTGTGTCTGCCTGATATGGCCATAGACTGCAAGTGAAATCAATTGGGATTTCGACTGAGACGGCGACAAAGTGCTTGGTAGTGCTGGCCGAGGTGGTGGCACAGGTGGAAGCAGGACACGTAGGCGCCAAGGTGTAAACCTGGTGCAAGACACTCGCCAATCTGTGGACTCGCCTCCGTTCGCCACGGCCCAATCGGGCTAGTGGCGGTTACCTGCTGACGGGCACAAGTGCGACGCGTGAGGATGAGCTGCTGGGCGTGACAGGACGCAGGACGACACGTCCCCTGGCTGGAGAGCCAAGAGAGTCTGGCGGCAGCAGCTGGCGCAATGCCAATGAGTGTTTAATTAATGTGACGGACTTTAGTGATTTTCAAGCAGCACCAAGTGGAACAGCAACAGGAACAGCAGAGACAACTGAGACCGAGCAGGAACAGGAGCAGGAACAGGAGCAGGAGGAGCTGACGACGGCGACAACAGTCACTGAGTTGCGTGTGCCAAGCATAACGACCACAAACACCAACAACATCAGCAAAAACATCACCAACAGCAACGACATTAGCCACAACAACAACATAGATAAGAGCAGCAACCAGAATAACAACAACAACAGCAGCGGCAACAACAGCAACAACATGTCACGCATTTTACAGCCTCGTTATCGTTTCCGTGATCTGCTGCTGGGCGATTTCTCTTTCAACGATGATGGCGAAAGGTAAGTTTCGTCTTTTACTAATTGAGCCAAGCCGTTTCACACACAGCCAGCGCAGCTGTGACCACTTAGGTACCTCTCTTTCCATCCCCCTCCCCACCCCTGTTACTTTAATGAACATTGCGCATACGCCTAGTTGTCAGCACCAGCAGCTGCAGCGGCGGCGAATTCTCTCGTCCTTTTTAATTGCAATTAAATGCCAGCTAAATATAATTTTAATTGCTTCGCTCTGCGAACATATTTCACATATCATACTCAGTTCACCCGAATCGATAAATCGATTTTCACTTGACATGATTTTTTTCTCTTTGCCTCGGTTCAATAATCGCTGCGTGCCGCTCAATTATTTACGAGCTGCCAATGCTAAATGCCAAAATGTCCTGGCCCAGGCTGTCCAGTTTGGGAGTGATATGGCCGCGACACGCGTTGCCTTTGGTTACCTGCTCGAAATGGGTTAATGAATGAATGAATGAATGGTTTGAACAAGCAAACTGACAAGGCTGAATGGCTGATTGTCCTAATGCATTATACGATTAATTGCCATGACTTTTAGCTGGATTTTAAAAGGCCAGCCACAATAAGGTTGCTTTCCAGTCAAGCTGGGATTATTGGGAACTGCAAACAAACCGATAGTGTGAATGCACTCCTGTTTGCACGCCATTCAAATCAGTTTCCACAAAAGAGACACACAGAGAGAGAGAGAGGGAGAGAAAGTGTCCACAAATTCAATCGATACTCGCAGATTTTGTTTGAGTTTGTGTGGCAAAGTGCAATCGATGTCGTAGCCGAAAATGACGATTAGAAGTGCAATGTGAAAATGCGGAAAATTCATTTTCTATTCTCATTCATTGTTCAGCGGGTCAACAAAGTGTCGGTTTTTTTCCACTTTTTAAACAGCGAAAGGAGGCAATCAAACGAACAGAAAATGTGCTGCAATAAAAGTAGAATTATTTAACTGTGAATACTCTTTTTAACATTTGTTGTTAGTTATTACCTTGTCAATTCTGCAGGGCATCAAAAAATGTTTATCACTCTGCTACGCATTAAATGTAAACGAATAATTCGAATAGATATCGAACTGACAACCAATTTAATGCTCTAATGATCAGCATTAACTCTTGGTTCTGTAAACTGAGCCAAGTTAGTGCTGTGCCCTGAAACTAAATCATTTGAAATTGTAGTCAACGCGATGTACACAACAAGTATTTATTTTTGTGCCCTTATCTGGCATTTGATTTGCCCACAAACTGTTGCCAAACCAGAGGTATAATTCATGCATTATTCAATCAGTGATCCAACTAAAGTTTCCTTCTCCTCAAGGTCTTCATCGTCAACAAACTGAAATATGTTGTGGAACCGGCTAGTCTGAAATGTGATGGCGATATTGTGTCCGATTGTAGTCAGCTTGTGCCTGATTCCCCAATACATCGCTTGAATCTGACCAGGCAGGTGGACAGCTTTACAATAAATATACAGGTTCATTCGAAGACCATAGATCGGAAAATCTTTCAGTTCGATTTTCGGAATGCCTGCCGTTTCTTAAACAATCCGCAATTAAACAAGTTCTTCGCGCATACCTATAATGAAATTATTGTGAATGGTAGTTTCTTCCACTGCCCGCTCAAACCGAAAATGTACTATATCAATAATCAATTCAAACTCAAATTGAGCTTGCAACATCCTGTCGGGAAATTCGGCATTACCGTCCGCCTAAATGCGCCCAAGAATCGGAGTCCATACATTCTGCAGGTTATATGCAACTACACTGTGTCCGCTATCAGATAAGAGAGAGAGAGAAATTATTATAAATATTTGTGAAAGTAATAAATACAAGTTGGAGCTTGAATAAACAATAATTAAACTGCATATTTATTAACTCTTTATATGTTATTTCACTCCACACAAAACCTTCGAATATGAAATCGTGCGGCAGATCACTGCTTTATCTAAATCTTCAAGGTTGACATACGATTAAAATCAGCTGTTTAAATCTATGTTCTAAGCAGCTGTTAAATCTTATGCTAAGTAGCTGTTAAGTCTCATGTTAAGCACTTGCAAAACAGTCTCTTCTCAAATAACATGTAAAAAATGCAGCGGCACAATTAAAATTAATAAATTTAAACCCTTGCATCAATGCTCCCATGAATCGGAGTCCATATATACTGCAGGTTCTGTCCAACTACACTGAGTCGGCTATCAGATAAGAGAGAGAAAGTAGAAGAAAGTATTATAAATATTGGTGAAAATAATAAATAAAAGATTCAGCTTGAATAAACAATATTTAAACTGCCTTTTTATTAAGTCTTTATCTGCTATTTCACTCTGCACATAACCTTCGAATATGAAACCGTGTGTTGGCGGCAGATCACTGCATTATCTAAATGCTCAAGGTTGCCATACGATTAGAATCAGCTGTTCAAATCCATGTTCTAAGCAGCTGTTAAGTCTTATGCTAAGTAGCTGTTAAGTCTCATGATAGCAGCTGTTAAGTCTAACTTAACACTTGCAAAACAGTCTCTTCTCGAATAACATGGAGAAAAAAAGCAGCGGTACAATTAAAAATAATAAATTTAAGCCCTTGCTTTTTATTGGATAAAACACCACGAAAGCAGGGTGGTTGCACAAATCAGTGTACCCATAATCACCGTGTTTGGTGACTCATCGAAAGCGTGGCCAATAATTACCTCATTGTTTTGCTCATCCTCTGTTGTTTTCCATTCGATTTATTTCCAATAGTTAAAGGTCAATTAACTGGTCATTAATTATAGCGAAATTAAGTTCTTTTAATCGCTTTATAAATGTAACGCGAACAACAGCGTACGGAAGTAGTTTAGTCGTCTGGCAAATCGTATTGGTGGCACATCATGAGCTTTGCGGTAGCTTGTTTGCTGGCTTATCTGCTGCTGCTGCTGTCACTGGCAACGGTGGCCAAGGATGAGGTAACAATGCATTTCAAAGCGGCTCCATTCACCTCCTCTGGTTCTCAACGTTTGTGACAGGTGGTTGTGCGTGGCAATACGAAATTGGTGTTGGAATCGCTGAAAACCAACTGTGATCACGATATGGTTGAGTATTTCGATCTTGTGCCTGGCTCCGAGATGATCTATCGCTTCAAGGTGGTGAGACCGGCAACACGATTCTTCATCGGCATCAGAATGCGTGTGCAGAAGACGAAGAGGATCATGTACAAGATTGAGAATCTTGATGGTTGTCAGTTCCTGAATACGCCATTGATGAACAGGATTTTTGGTGAATTCTATCGTAATCTGCTGGTGAATAACACCGCCTTCCATTGCCCCATAGGGACAGGTGAGCATTTTCTACGCAATCTGGCGACGTCATATCTGGCGTCGGGAAATCTGTTGCCAACCATACATCCTGTCGGGCACTTTCAACTGACTGTCACCGTGACGAAGCAGCCTTTCAATGCGACCTCGTTAATCATGCAGATGATATGGAACTACAGTGTAACGAATATCAAATAAACACATGCGAGGCGTGTAAATTGTTTAAGCTGTTTAAATATTGCAAATTAGTTGCGCATACGCCGTGTTGCCTTGCGTGTGCTCCTCCCAGCGGAGCCATAAGGCAACGTTCGCAGCGTCTGTGCGGCCCATAAAATGCCAATGTGTGTGCGTGTGCGAGTGTGTGCGTGTCTCTGCTCGCAAAATCATATTTTGTTGCCAATGCTCGCCCTTTTGCATTTAATGTGGCGTAAATATTTTAATTTTTTATAAGCCCGAATTGCTCAGCTGACTGCGACGTGCGTAAGTGGCCGTGGCAGTTGCCATTCTAATGCCACGTAGCCAACAGCCCAACAGCACTTGGCGGCGTGCTGACAAGCCCCGCTAGCATCCATTCCTTACCTCCTTCTCCTCCTCCTCGAGCAATCGAGCTTCGTCGCGCTCGCACTCTTGTGGCATGCCCCACTGGCCTTTTGGCACGAATGCCTGCACGTCTTTTGTGTGATACCTTGCCAGGCAAATGGGTTGTGTTTGCTTTTCTAAGATGCTGAGGGAATATAGCAAGAAATTGTAGATTCTATCGCGAGATCAGCAAGTTATAATGTTTCAGCAGCTACTTAACGAATCTATTCTATCTGTTTAAAATTTATCTACACTTAGGAAGTAAACAACTGAGATTAAGTTTTTATTTCTAGAACCTTTGACTAATGTCTTTATTAATTTGCTCGGGTAAAGATTATATTGTGAGATCAGCAAGTGATAAATACACTTTTATCATATTCCAGCTGCTTATCGTATCTATTCCCTCTGGTTAAAATCTATCTGCACTCAGTAAACAAGCTGCTTAGGTTTGGCATTCATTTCTAGCAAATTCACCTTAAGTCTTAATCAATTTGCTTAGTTGTGGATTATATTGACGGATCAGCAAGTAAAAATACACTTTGTAGTTGGTAGATGATCATATTCTAGATGCTTCTCATATCTATTTTATCTGTCTTAAATACATCTGCAGTCAAGAGGTAAACTGCTAAAGTTAACTATTCATTCCTAACACCTTAGTCTTATGTCGTAATTAATTGGTTTGGTAATTGATCATATTGCGAGTTCAGATCTATAATAAATACACTATTTAGCAGGAAGTATATAGTCATATTCCAGCTACTTATCGTATCTATACTACTTTATTAAAATATATCTGCACTCAATAACTAAACACCTAAGGTTCGACATTCATTTCTAGCATCTTTACCTTATGTCGTCATCAATTTTCCTTATCCGCAAATTTATAAACTTCTTTTTTTATGTTTATGAGAATATCGACACTCAAGTAAAATTGGGAACACAGACTCAACTCGTTATGGGAAGATTTTCTACTTATTTCTTCCTGTTGCCTTTAGCATTTCCACAGCGTAAGCGTATTTTGCCTTCGTTCCTATAGAAGCGTTCATTGTGTGTGGTTTGGATTTTTTTGTAGGCTTAAAGGCTTTGTGGCACCTTTTGTGTGGGCTCCTTACGGGTTTGCCTCGTACGTTTTGTTTTCGCCTTGTTAAATATTTAATGCACACACACACACATAGAGATATCCCTGCTATATGAGAGGGGTATATACATATATTTACTTGAGCTACGTCTTATAGTGTCGTCGTCGTCGTCGATGCTGACGACAGCGACAAGATTTACGATGACCAAAATGCAAAATTTTATAGATGCCAGCGGAACATAAACTATACAGACCCCAAGCGAGAAGGACATTTAATTGCTCGACCAAATGAGAAGAGAGCAAGGGAGGGGGCTACAAAGGGGTTCTCCCTTTTTTTAACGATATCACGTGGTTTACGAGTGCGTTGTATGCGAGGAATCTGTTAATTTTCTTGTGGCCGTCAAAATGTTATGGCCTCCTTGCTAAGACAAGTGCTCTGTTGCTCCGTGCTCGTTTAATTGATGTGATTCCAAAACCCTTTTCGATAAAGGTCAAAGTTCGGGCCACTTGAAAAGTGATGCCTCGACAAAAATGCTCTGCACTTTGGCTTCATTAGCAGCCACAGCAGCCTCAACAGCAGCAGCAGCAATTTTTGTAAGCAAAACATTTTTCATGGCCAAGTGCGCACTTGAAATGATTCGGAAAATATGCGAGCCCAAAAAGGGAACTTACAGGGAGCGAGCGTAAGATGAGTAAAACTGCTCAATTAAGCCACGAGATGGTTACCAAAAAATATCTTTGTGGCCACCGAAAAAAGAAGAAGGTAGCAACACAAAAAAAAGGGTTCCTGCTAAATCCAGCGAAAAGTTTCCTCATTATAACTAAGTAGGGGTTATGTACGTCGAGACTGTGGCACAAATCGCCGTTAAGGTAAACGCCAGCGACGTGGACGGAGACGGACACGGCCAAGACGGAGGCTGAGTAATGGCAATTTACTTGTTTTTCGCACGTTTAACACAATTTCGTGTAAACAAGCGCGTGGCAGGAAAAACAAGCAGCAAAAGCAAACGCAGACAACAACAACAATAACAACAACTATAGCAAGCAGCCAGAAAGAACTCTTGAACACTCGAGCGAAATGAGTTGGCCCGAACAACTTGTCGCCCAATTTGGACCCTGAACTAGCGTTGGGTGCGTGCCGTTTACGTGACACGCACGACCTGTTGAACCCAGTTGGAAGACATGTGCGTGTAATTGAAACCAATTTGGAAAGTGCAAAATGGAATTATGTCCATAAAGTTAACGCACGTGGAGTAGTCTAGAAAGGGAAGAAAGTGCTGTGGAAATCTTACTAAGAACATTGAGGTCTAGCTAATCAAAAGGTATATGGTGTGGAAAAAAGAATGTTAGAAAGTTTACAGTACATTGCTTGAAGGAAAACCATATTCAAGCAACGAATAATAACCAACTAAGATAAAGAGTCTATCAGATAGTATGGCATATGGTTCAGCATAAGGTTTGAAAGTTAGAAAACTTCAAGAGCAATTCTTCAAGTTTAAGATATTCATGTCTTACACATATGTTTAAATAAATAAATATAATATAATAATAAATAAATAATCAATAGTTTATTATTCTTATACGATAGTTCTTACGATAGTATCTTTTCCCTTTCTGCAAATTTCCCTAGAATAAATTTTGCCAGATTGCTTAAAAAACCTTTCTTTACAGAAAACCTTTTTCAGGAAAAGAATTCCAATAAATGAAGTGAATATTTCTATACAACAGTATTTATATAGAAATTTTACCAATATTATGATTAAGCATAACGATTAAAACACTGAACAATTTATTAGTGCATTGCACATCATATAAAGTATCACATTGTTTACAACTCTTTGTGGATTATGAATTGTCGTAGTTTTAAAAAATTTTAATGGAAAATAATTCCAATAAATAAAACGAATTTTCATCATTCAAAATTAGAAAACTTCAAGAACTATGCTTATCATATAATATGCGATAGTACTGACGATAGTATCACTACCCTCTCTGCAGCTTTATCTCTCTCTTTCTCAAAATGTCCTAAAAGCACTTAAGTCAACTAAAATGTGTGAGCTCCTTCGGTTTGTCTCTAGCTTACCCATCCCTAGTCCTTGTAGTTGTGTCTGCTTCTGAGCTGTGTACCATCTCTAGACATCTCTGGACTATCAGCTTAGTACTTTGAGTTGGCCATTAGCGTGCATTACTCGGCCTTAAGTTGGGGGCCCATTGAAAATAAGCCAGAGCCAAACTGCTGGATGTAGTTGCATAAGCGAAAGCAAACTAAACTCGTATCAAGTAACTAATTTCCCATATGGAGCTGCCTTAACTTGCAACTTTTGACAGCTACTTGTTGTAGCTGTAGCTGTACCTGTTGTTGTAGTTGTTCCCCGTTGTTGCTGTTGCTGTAAAGTTGTATGATTCTTGGATTTTAGTCTGGCACACATGGAATTTTGCAGACATTTGCAGTTAATTTCACAAATCCACTGAGTACTCGTGTAATCATAAAACTTTGAGCGCTGCTGGGTGGCATCAGTCGTTTGCATAACACCGCCCACAACGTGCTCCTCGCCTACCTCCCCTTAGAGCCGCTTGGAAAGCACATGTTGCGCTGCGTTCATAATGAATGCATTATATGAGCACAGTTGCAGTTGTTGCCCACAAGTTTTTGGTTTTCGCTTCTGCCTCCTCTTTTTTTTTTTTTTGCTAGACGCTTTGATACACTGCACTGCACTCCCGAGGGGGAAGTATGGATACGGGAAATCCTTGTGAATCCATGGCAGCTCCTATAATTATCTTGCGATATGAAATATAAGTTTCAAGTGCCTGCACAGGGCTGCAACACTGCACGCATCGCTGTGGCCTTTGACGGATTAGATTGGAGTGGAAGCAAACGTAAGAGTGCACGTGTCTCGCCTCCCCTCTATCACCCTCTCCGTCCTTCTCTCCCCGTAAAGGGCTGCAGTTGCCATGGTGTGTGCAAAATCATTTTGTGCATACATTAAGTGCTATTTATAGGAAGTACACAGTCGTTTTACAACGCCCTTGTAAGAGCTGCACTTTCCCATCGAACATTGTTGCCGTAAGTGTTGTTACACACGATTTACATGATTTTCCGTTAGATTTCATCGGGAATCTGTTGAGTGTTTACGTAAAAGATAAACAAATGTGAAACACTGTTATGGATACTGCGAATTTTGCATAAGTACAACATGAACTTTTGTTTTCTAAGTAGTATTGCTATACTTATTTTTTATTTTAGGTATTAATGAAACACTTATGAATAAGTGTTTATATATATAGTCAGGCGTTTATTTATCATAATTTCATTTAATTTTCTCTGTACAATTGCAACTGTTTGCGACTTTGCTTATTAACTTCGATAACCTCAATCTAACTATCGGCTCGCCGCCACTTATTCCACTAAGCATCGAACATTGAGTATCGATACTTAGTGATCAAATTGAAAGATAAGTGTTGACTAAATTCTAAAAGTCGCTTCACGTAGAACCTTCTGTTGTATTTTGGGTATTAAATAGTAAATTTATTAGAATATAACTTCAACAGTCGATGCAAAAATATATTCTGAAGTAAAAACCTATGTCAGAGCACATATTTTACTAAGCATCGAACATTGAGTATCGATACTTAGTGATCAAATTGAAAGATAAGTGTTGACAAAGTTTTAAATATCGCTTCACGTAGAACCTTCTGTTGTATTTTGGATATTAAATAGTAAATTTATTACAATAAAACGATGCAAAAATATATGCTGAAGTAAAAACCTATGTCAGAGCACATATCCGTTGCCGGTCTACGCATTTTTTTTTTATAAATTCTACACAATTTGTCCAAATGAAATTTGTATTTGCGGTCGCCTCTTTAAGTGCTACAGTAAAATTTGCATAAATGGTGGCCATCAAGCGGGCACTGCGCGCTGCCGCAAGCCAAAGGAGTCGTTACAATAAGTCTGTCACTTCGTTGGCTACGCAGTCAGCAAGTGAACGATCCCGTCAGTGAGTCAGTTAGCCAGTCAGTCAGTCGACGGGTCTGTGAGTCAGTAAGCAAAGCGGGCAGCCACAGTATCCTTCAGTTCCACTTGGCTTGGCCTGATTCAGTTTGATTTGGTTTGATTTGGAATTCAAAAGGATATTCGCATCGCTGGGCGGCCCATGCCTGTGCCCATGTCCGTGTCCGTGCTCATAGCCCTGCCCCGTGGCGTGTGAAACCCAAAACCGGCGGCAAGGTAAACCTGAATTTACTGGCAAAGGCGAGGCGAGGCGAGGCAAGGCCGAACTGCAGCGGAACTCCCCGATGGGCAGGCGTATCTTTAGCAGCCCGTTTCCTTCGAAATCTCCCACGTAATTGATTAATTCAAAGGCCCACGACTGGGATCAGGCCTAAATGTCACTCATGCAAGGATAATAATTACATTTTTAACTGCCTTCAAGATGCGAGTTGCCATGGCGGGGCCTGGCGGACCGTAAGGAATGACAATGGCAAATGTTGTTCAGCTAATTTGCGCGTCATTCTGTGGCAGCACAAAAGAAACATTTTGGAATTTGTCAAGATCTTGCAGAGAAATGTGTGCCGTGTACCAGCTGTCTGCCTGTCCGTCTGTCTGTGCCGTACAATAAGCTGGCAAAAGCAAAGCTATTAAATGCGTCATTGAGCAACGGCACAATGGGGAATTCAATGGAAATAAATAAATAAAAAATCCAACTTTAATATCGAGTTTTTTTTTTTTTTTTTTGAGATTTCATCCTCTTTTTATCGATGGCAGATGGGAAGCGGGTTTATGCTTCACGCTTCTTCGACGCTCGGCTTGAAGTTGTCAACTTGCGGAGGTGTGGCAAACGCACACAAAGCCTGACGCACACACGGGCACACCTACACAAACACAGGAGCACACACACACACTCATCCACACCCACACATAGCTTGACACACCTCGGGCTCCGGAACTTTACTCATAATAGAATTTTCAAGCATTTGTTCGCCGTGTTGTTGTTCTTATTGTTGTTGTTGCTGCTCCTCTCACAGTCAGCCGCAAATTGCCTTTTTCGCACGTTGATTGATTTTTGAACTTTTTTTTTTGTCGGCTGGACCCAGGCACACTCAAGCACACTCAAACGCAGGTGGATAGAGAGGAGGGAGCGTAAAGCAAACAGTAGAATTGCTCATAAAAATTTGCTGCACTAACCGCGTTTCCGTCATTCTTGCCAATAGTTTCAAGGACCTTCGTACATAATTATTTATTTATAAGGGGTGCCCTAAACGACGACTGTGTAAAAAATGCGATAGGTCAACGGAAATGTAAACGAATACGACAGGAACAGTCGCAGTCGCTGAGCCCCCGCAGACGGCATTCAGACGGAGCTGAAACCCTATAGCCAGTTGGCATTTGTAGACCACAGCACACACACAAAACACACACACTTCAAGGGGTGCATAAATAGTCGCATGACGTAGAGCAGGGCATAAAAATAGATGCGAGGCATAAAGAACGAGTCGTATGGAAATGCGATAACTTGCAAGTTCCGTCTGGCAATTGGTTGAGTTAATGTCGCATTTGGCATTCAAAGGGTTCGTTGTTCGTGTGTCTGTGTGTGTGCGCCTTATTGGCTTTATTAATAACCTCAATCAGCAATTGAATAATGAGCATATAGTGGCGCTACTTTATCAGTTAATCATTTCGCATGTCGCTTATATAATTACTCAATAGGATAATGATATTAGCAGATTTATATGGATATCAGTCTGGTGTCACGCATAACACGCACTTATCCAATATGCTTAGGCCTTATAGCATTAATTAGCAAAATGACAAATGATAAGGCATCAACGAACAATGTTAATGCATTGTTTTAGCAGAGAATGTTATCGATAAACTTTGCCTAATCAATTTCAAGGTTAATTGGGACTTGTATGAGCAACCTATTTACCATATTTGAGGCACAAAGAGAGATATAATTTCAAACGTATTTTCTATACAAGAAACTGCCTATAACAGTCTGCAATTTTAATGTTAGAATGTTAGAGAATGTTATCGATAACTTTTACCTAATCAATTTAAAGGTTAATTGGGATTTGCATAGAAAACCTAAGGGTTTATTTGACGCACAGAGATATATAATTTTGTACTTTCAATGCAAAAGAATGTTATCCATAAACTTTATCTAATCAATTTATTAAAGGTTAAATGGGATTTGAATAAGCAACCTAAGGTTTTATTTGACGCACAGAGAGAGATACAATTTTGAACGTTTTTTCTATATAAGAAACTGCCTATAAAAGTCTGTACTTTCAATGTTAGAATGTTAGAGAATGTTATCGATAAACTTTACCTAATCAATTTAAAGGTTAATTGGGTTTTGAATAAGCAACCTAAGGGTTTTTTAACGCACAGAGAGAGATACAATTTTAAACGTTTCCCCATATAAGAACCTGCCTATAAAAGTCTGTACTTTCAACGTTAGAATGTTAGAGAATGTTATCGATAAACTTAAGGGTTAAAACCTAAGGGATTATTTGACGTACAGAGGGAGATGCAATTTTAAATTTTAGTTCATATTCAAAATCTTTAATTTGGATTGGGATTGCAATAAAAAACCTAAGGTATTATTTGACGTACAGAGAGTAAAACAATTTTAAACGTCTCCTCTATATAAGAAACTGCCTATAAAAGTCTGTATTTGATCCGTCTTAATTCAAATCTGGCAACAAACTTATCAGCTTATCAACTTATCACGTCGTTAAAATGTTAACTAGAAAAAGTAAAAAAGCCTTCTTGACACCAGTTTCCTTTGCTGCACAGACTTCAGGCTAGGTCAATTTGCAGTGACAATGGGCAAATTTCGTAACGCTCCATTAAATGTGATTTAGAATGGCCTCAAACGAAATTAGCTGTCCCTTTGTGTGAGGAGCCTTTTGTCGAGGTTTGTTAATTGCTGTGGTAAGTAATTAAAATGAAATTAAGCAACGAAAGAAAGTTCTATGACTCGTTCAAGTCTAGCGCTCTATCTTTGCCTTTCTCTCTCTCTCTTTGTCTCTCCTTTGCGACTTGATTGCTCAATAATGAGTGTGAATACAGGGACAAATGGGAGAGGCGTGAAAGCAGCGCAAACACTTGACAGAGTAAACACTGGCGCAAGAATAGCACCAGGCTTGGACCAATATTGATAGAACTCGGCGCACTTGCGACAATGTGCTGCACAGGTCGAGGTTTATAAAGCCTTTCCTTCTTTTTTTTATTTACCGCCACACTCGAGCTCCCACTGTGGCAATTGCGCTAAGCGGGAGGTAACGTTCTCTACTTTTTTTGGTGGATCGATATGACAGGTAGACGCATAGCGGGAGCTCGAGTTACAGTTGGCAGTATACAATGCAGAGTGTGACATATTGTGTGCGCGCTGCGCGTCAAGTTGACCTCCGCCCCCATTCGCAATGCAATTTCCTAATGGACAACAGTTTTAAATTTCCCACAATCAAATGTATTGTGCGACAGAACAATTGCACAATAAAGAATGGCATAGAAAGAGGTAGCAATAGAGGCACAGACAGAGGCACAGACAGAGACAGAGACGGGCAAACAATACGTTCGCTTTGACTGCCTTTCTTGTTGACTTTCACCAGGCATGGGTTACCAACTTAACCAGAACGTAAGTTGGCAGCCCTTGCAGGCATTTCAGTTTCTTCCCCAGGTATGCCCCACTGAGTCATACATCAATTACTGTCCAAGCAAATGGCGTTCAATTAGCCCTCAAGCGAATATATCGGGTGGAGTCAAGACAACTGCGGCTCCTCCAGCCTGGGGTCTGACTCTGACTCTGGCTGTGGCATATTTAAACTTTAACAAGGCTCTTGGCAGCCGCACGTAGCACGCTGTGCTGAGGCTGTAGCTGATGCTGAGGATGCTGGGTTTAACCTCCCTGTCACGTTCACCTTTTGCCTAATTAAAACTCAACTTTGCTTCTACTCCTCCTACAACCTTTGCCTTTCTCTTCTTTTTTTTGGTTGTCCTATACGTTTGCCTTGGCAGACATTTTTATATATTTATTTCGTGATTTTTTATCTATCCTGCCTGTGCAGAGCAAAACATACGAAACATTTTAATTAATTTAACATTAAATTTCCGCTGTGCGATGTGTGCTATGCGCAGTGCGCCATGCGTGCGGTATCATGCGCGTTGCGTATACGCCTCGTGGGCCTGCAGTGATATTGAAGCGCGCCGCGAACTAAACTCAATGTGTCAATCACAATACAAACAAAACGCCAAACAATGCCCAAGCGACACAAACGCGAACAAGAGCGAGCCAACAACAACAAAATACCGAAAAAAATGAAACAAAAATATAATAAATATTGACTTTTATGAAAAGTGCTGCTGACGCCTGGCAATTGCAGCTGTTGTTTTTGTTGGGGAAGGGGAAAGCAGGGGGAGGGGAGTGGAAATAGAAACAAGCTGGCAACGAAGTACGAACGAAACATCAAATAGAACATCATGAATTCCGGACAGACTTGCGATGCTATATAATTTATGTGCTCAACTTATATTTATGCAATTTAGTTTTTCGAATTTGAATTCACTTTTTTTCTCTCACGTTCGCGTCATTGGCAGCTGCCAAGTAATGAAAGAAAGCAGATAATTTTAGAGGCAAGAATTTTATAACGAATACGAAAGTGCACTATGTAAGGTAAGGTTTGAAAATGTCTATGAAAACTACTCAAAAAACTTAAACTATAACTTCTTAAAACTTATTTAAGTTCTGAAAGGAATTTATCGTAAGAAATTACTCAAGTAAATAAAACTATAGCTGCTAAAAACTTATTTAAGTTCTTAAAGGAATTTATAGTTAGTTTTCTTTTTAATTTATTATTTATTTACATTATTTTTATTAATTTCTATCTTTATTTCCAATCGATTTCACAGACCATTACTTATCTTGGAAAGCCAGTGAAACATCAGTAAATCTAAAGGCATAGCATACTTTTAAGCGCATTGAAAAAAGTGAAATTGTTGCAATGGCAAATTGAAAGAAAGAAAGCAAGCAGAGCAGCCGGCACTCGCTTTATACGCTACAGTCGCAGTCGTATTGGTTATATCGCGTATATAAGCGTATAAATATTGATTACTGTTCGCTTTGCTCACTTCTGGCATTGACTATTACTCGCAGCGCCTCCCGCAGTCCCTCTTCGCACAGCCGAGAAACGAGTATTAATAAATGAAAAGACCCTGCTACATTACAGACTGTTGGGGGGTACGGGGGGCTGGAGAGTGAAGGAGGAATTGTGACGCGGAGCGGCCGTGTTTGACAGTAAATGTATGCAGGTCTGCCACCTCTCCTCGCGCCCCCTACCCCTCTCATCCTTCGCGTCTTCGTGCTCCCTTTGTATTAAGTCAAATACGCTGGATTTTTTTTGGTTGTTGTTCCCTCCCGCTTTATACATTTATTTATTTCCTCGGCGCGTGTTATTCGTGCCGAATTCCAGAGCAGCAGCAGTTGAGGGACAGGTGTGTGTGTGTGTGTGTTTGCAGCCATGATGATATTGTATTTCACGAAATGCAATCTGACGTCTCTCTCACACTTTGTTTCAATTTACATGCGCTTATTCAAATAGAGCTGCAGACAGCAACGAGACCTTGACTCGTCTAAAAAGGAAGAATGAATAAAAAACTCTAGCAAGTCCTTTATCCATATAATGTCCCTACTCTTTCTCCACAATCTAAGCTCAATAAGTCAAATACAAATTGAAGCAACACCTGCCAAAAGTTTTACTGTGGGTCAAGCAAAGCGCTTAATGCGGTTTGTCTAAAAGTTTAATCCCGCCGCCTGAATATTTGTCAACTTTGTTTTAACTTTTAAATATGTTTTTTATTTAGATTTATATGCAGAGTACGGTGCGGGTGCAGCTGCTTTCGTCTGTTAGCCAATTTATTTAAATGTATTTATATATATGAATGTGTCGCATATAGTATACATGGTCCCCAAGTGGATTGTGGTTTCGCTTGACCAGTGTCAACAGGCAAACTGTGTCCGTCCTCCGGTCGCTCTGATATTATTATCTCTCTCTCTGTGTGTGAAACTTCATAAGAATGTTGAACCACAAGATTTTTGTGTGTTTTTGCGGATATCTCTGGGTCTGTCTGGGCTGTTATCTTGAAAAAAAAAGTGAAATGCATAAACAAATAAGATTTCACAGGTTGACGGGGTAGATATCCTGTAAGTAGATCGAGGTTGCTTTGTATTTAATATAAAATAAATACTGTAAGACATCGACATTCAGTTCCATTTATCCCTCAAAAATATTGCATTACTCGAAAAAGTCTAACAGGCCTCTTACTTTCTCTTCACTTCTTTCTCTTTGATATTCTCTCCTCTCAATGCTCCTATTCCCTACGATCATTGTAGTTTAGTATACTCTTCTTTGTGCAGCTCTTGTTTACAAGGTATTATCAAAAATATTTGCTTGATTGCCCGAAGGTTCCATAAAGCTCTGTGAAGCTGCTACCCTCTCCCGCCTTTCCCTCTCTCCCACCCTCTCTTTGCTAAAATGGGTCTGATCTGTCTGCATAGTTATTTCATTTGATATGTTGCAAGAATGCGTCCTTGTGTCGTTGACAGTTATTTTTGTCTTCTTGTTTTCATTTTCATTTATGTTTTTGTTCCCCTGCACGTTGACGTTGTTGGTTTCGGTTTCGTCTCGTTTCATTTCGTTTCGTTTTTTTTTCTTTCTCTGCCTGCCTCTTTCTTTAGTTTCATTTCGCCACTGAGCTTTGCATTTTGAGGCTTGTCTGCGGACAACAATCTAAATTGATAAGCCAGCAGGTCCTGGCTGCCTGTGCTGGTGGCCAAGTAAGTGGCGTGTTGGCTTGGCCACTCCGCCGTGTAGCGCTTTGTGCTGACATTTTAATCACGGAGTGTCTGCTGTGTTGCGATGCCGGTTGCCAGTTGGCAGTTGCTTGGACGGTGCCTCCTCCTCCGCCTGGTACTCCTGGGCCGTTCAATTTGCCCCACTGCAGACATGTTAATGCGTGTCAATGAGATTAAGCAGTCACAACGCGAGCTTCTAATTGGAATCGGAGCAGGCGAATGCACGACAGCAGCCAAAGAAGAGTGCCAAGAAGGTAGAATAGAGGGTGCCAGAGGGGGGAGGGGGAGATGCTGGAGAGGGCAAGTGTCAAACACTCAATTTGGCAAACAACGCGCACTTATCAGCACAACACGCACAACATGTGCACGTCAGTTAGCAGGGATATGCGAGGAATTGCCCACTCCATGCTTGTCTCCTCGCACTCTTTCCTGTGCCCACACACACACACTCTCACACATAAAGATGCTTCCATTATGCGTCGACAAATTGCTTACAGCTTCGGCAGCAGCATCGGCATCGGCGTCGACGTCCAACAAACTCATTCTCGGCATATTTTGCCGCATTCTAATTTGTTTTTATATTTATATACCATAGACGTCAGTGTTAAAGTGTATTATGTTGTCTTGATTGTGCGATGCGTATCATTACAGGAAGCTGCCGGATGGGGCAGCGGGACAGCGGGAGATCGACAAAGGATGCCGCCGCCGCTGCTGCTGTTCCTGAGCTTCTCCTGTCTTCAGACTGCCAACGACAAATTGCAGGAAATTGACTACAAATTCACTTAATACACACACACATACGCACACGAGGATGCTTATACACACCCACACACTTATACGGCCTGACTAATCAACACACACACACACACAGAGGCAGAGAAGCAGGCATTGTAATCGGCCTTTAATTCGCCTGGGTTCGTAGTTTGCCTGCCATTTTGGCTTTTATTTTATGCATTACTGCTGTGTCATCTGTCCGGCAGATTAATGACTAGTTTGACTTGAATTTTAAACCAGAAGGCAGCACAAACATTAGGGTTGGGAAAGTAGTTACCCTGCCAATGCAAGAGGTTCGCAACGTTTAATTAGATTGTGGATGGAGATAATAAGAATGCCAGAACTCTTTTAAATATTTATGTATTTTAAATATTGATTAAAATAAATATTTTTGAGTGTTTCATTAGGCATTTATTCGAATGTTTTAATTTGTTTTGATTATTTTAAATCTCGTTACAAAATTCACATGTTTGCTACTTAGCTTCGATTAATTCTCCTCAGCTTAATGATATCGACCTACCGCCACATTTCGATAAGTCCCTGATCAAGTTCAACAATAAGTGTTGAACAATTGACGAATATCGGTTATAAGCAAGTCAATTGCAAATATCGGTAATAAATAGATATCGTGAAGAGAATAAATTAATTCGTTATACTTAATTGAATAAATCAATTAAATTAATAAATAAATTAAATAAATCCATTAAATTAATAAAAAAATTTGTTGTAAACAAATTCAATACAATTAATATAGTTTTATGAAATATTGATTCATTTAGAATATTCTTACGTATTTATATAATTATTTAAATAATAATTAAATAACATAAATGCCATGAAGAAAAGTCCAACAATCTTTAAAGTTACCCGGTTGTAGGCTGGTTTAAATGCATATACCATTTGAAGCCCATGAAAAGATTTAAATTGATTAATTGTGCCTGACTCAAGCACATGATAAACTTTATATTTCCTAATTGTGGACTGTTTTAAACAGACTTCTTTTCTTGAATCATTATCATATCTAACTCAGTTTTCTATGTAAAAGTATTTAGAAGAATAAGTTTTGTTCTTTCGATATTGGATCATTTCATACACACGCACCCTCCCACCAGCAAGACGAACTACTTTCGATACTTTCCTTCCCTTCCCTTCCCTCCCGCTCTCTTTCGCTATCTAGTTACAGAGCACAAAGGCCGTGACTACTCGCATATGACAAGTCTAACTGGATTTGGTATTTTCATTTTGTCACTGCTTGCGCAGTTTTCCAAACTTGACTTTTCCACGCTTGTCGCCAACTTGATGTCATTTCCTACTCGTGAGCTCGTGTTACCAAAGCTTTTATGTCACGGCATTAAATTGCACTTTTCATTTGTTGTTTGCTGCTTAAAGTGTAATGCAGCGTGCCAGTTGTTGTTGTTGTTGTTGGGCCATTTGCATGTTGCATGCAAAGTGTTTGAGTATTGAATTCGTGTGGCTGTCAGTTGCCACAAGTTGCGGAAGCACGCTCACCTTTTTTTTGCTGCTTATCGATTTGTCTTGTTGTTGTTGCTGTTGTCTTTGTATGGTTTTTTTTTATCAATCATTCAAGCAATTGCCATCAATATTATTTGCGACTTACGTTGCCTTTTTATGCTGCTGTTTGCCCTTTTATTTCTCTCAACGATTTGTTGACTTGAGAGAGGGGAGGCTTGGGCCACGGGAGACATCTTCATGTTGAGGTGGGCGTGGCAGACATCCTGGTGCGTCCGGTGCGAGCGAAGGACACCAGTGTCCATTTATATATGCACATGCATAATTTGTGTTAGTTTTGCGGCAGCTGTTTCAATTTGCACAACAAACTGTTTAAATAGCTAATGCCCCCGGAGTGGGCGGGGGATTGCGCATAAACAAATCGCATGCTCGTCATTTAATCTCTGGCAAGTGCTTAAATATTTGATTTAACTGTACAATATTACTCTATTTGGTTATAACGGATTCGCATTGAAAGCAAAGCGTGCAACGATTCGAAGAGTTTCCTATGTCCGGCTAACTGTCGATAGATGGCGCTTTCTCTACAGTCTTTCGCTCTCGTTTTTTCCTAGTCTCTCTCTTTTTCTATCTGTCTCTCTCTGTCGTTGTGTAGACTTGGCATCTGTCGTCATAAGGCCGCAAATGACGTCACAGAAAAGCTTCAATGTTTACGCATGCGACGAACGCAACGAATTGGGAAATGAAACGAAACACGCTGAACACGTGTCCGATTTGGCGCCAAATTTGTTGATTACGAACTTTCGCCCACTTTGTTTTGTTGCCATTTTCTGGGTCGTCTGTGCTCTCTTACGTTGGCAGAGAGATAAGCAAAGAAAGAGAAAGAGTGAGAGATTGTGAGAGTGTTTGTATTGTTATATAACACGTGCGCGATGCACTGGGAGAAATTTAGCCATAAAAAAACAAAGGTATAAGTATACTGGGGATATATTTTTACTGTTTTATTATTATTTTTTATAACTTTATTGATAAGTAAGCATCAAATTGAACTGTGGAAAATGTATAAATATATATGCCTAGTAAATTATATTAGGTTAAAGTGACATCAAAACACTATTTTCTGGTTTATTATTAAATTATTCACAAAAACTGTCTAAAAAATATATAAATATTAAATAAAAATATAATAATGATAAGAAATATTAAATGAAGGTTCAAAAAATTAATAATTAAGTCTTCATTATTCAAAGGCAAGCTATATTGTATTAATTTATTATAAAAATCTCACATAAAATAATTTTATTTAACCTTTAAAACCTTACTAAAGTTTAAAGTGATAAAGTTAATATAATTCTTTATCCTTATTATTCAAATACATTATTATATATTTTTTTGAAGTTACATTTAATGAATTTAATTTGATAAAACCTAACCTTATATAATTTTCTTTAGCCCTTAAAACCTAGAAAAAATTATTAATTCTAACAGGTCTGTTATTTTGACAGTCTTACAACAGTCTGGCAACTCTGCTGGCATTGCTTAAGTGTCTTAGAACAAACGCTTGGCTTAAGAGAGTACAAAGAGCAAACCCACAACAAGGAAGTTGGTTGCACACTCACACACACGCACACACATGTGTTCTATGGAACACAAAAAATACTTTGGCCAGTCACAGTTTTTGTGTGCGTGAAGCCACGTTTTGGCTGCTCGCCCCGTTGCGTGACAGCTGCTCGGTCTGCCACAGTCCAAGATTGAAAGTCACTCAACGGCGGCGGCAGCACCAGCAGCAGCAGCGTCAGCTGCAGCGCAGTCAGCGTCGACGTCGCAGCCGCAGGAGCCGCAGCAGTGTTAGCAGCGTCGTCGCTGGCTTCACTTTTGCTGGTGGCCATTCAGTTCGATGCAGAGCTGCGCGACGTTCTCATCGTCAATCGTTGTTGTCCTTTCGAGCCGAGCGCGGGCCCCGCAGTGCTGCGACGCGTTGTGCACGCTTTCATTTGCCTACTCTAGAGAGCACGTTAGACGTACATTAATCGAAATTAAGCAAACCGTTGCGCGAGGTGCCGCGGTGTGTGTGTTGTTGGCCTCGTGATGTGGCCATAATCGCAGTGCGGATTTTGTTAATTATCGTTGAAAAGATGAAAATTTACATTGCCAGTGCGAGTGCTCGATGTCCTTGAGCCCAAAAAAAAGGGATAAGGACGAGCTGAGTGTGCGATTTGTACGAGTAATGCCAAGGGGTTGCCCCTCTTCACACTTGCTGTCAATTGCATGTGGCGACAGCTAACAATGCGCTTACAGCTGGCAGCTTAATCAACTGAGTTTTATTCAAATGCTGCTGGCGACCGGGGGGGTGCAGCGGAGTCAACTATGTGGCGCTGCGTTCGTGCAGTGCGTGCGTGTGTGACTCGCAGTTAAATAAAATTTTACAGCATAGTTTTGTGCGCAGACTTTGAAATAACCTTTGCCAGTCAGTGTGTGTGACTCCTCGGGGCAAGTGTTGTGCTGCTCCCCTCCTTAACCGGACTGTCGCTTAGTGAATTTCAACTACTTTGCTTTCGCTTTTTATGAGTTTATTTTGTATTTCTCTTCTCCTACTGCTTCTCTTTCTTCTTCTCTTCTTCTTGAAAATGCAATTTAATGAGATGAAAGCAGCAGCACCTATAACAAAATCGATTTGTTGTTGTTAGTGTTATTGTTGTTGCTGTGGCTGAGTGGTTTTTCAGCGTTCTTCTCCTTGACATTCGCGTGGTGCGAGAGAGTTTTATAGTCTCTTCTTCTTGCTCCATGCATATTTCGGGCGAAAATGGGAAAATGCTTTAGCATCATTTTGTTTTTTTCTTTTTCATAAAAAATGACCAAATTTCTAATGTTTACCTAAATGCCAGACATGGCAGAGGGGCCATTATGCATGTGTCTGTGTGTGTGTGTGTGTGCGGAGTAACTGTCAGTGTGTCTCTGTGTGTGTGTGTTTGTCTTGCCTTGACACATTTCGTTGCTGGATCCTGCCGTATGGCGATAGCGGGCTGCACAACAGTTCCGTCTTGTTAGTGTTTTTTGCTTTTCTTCACGTTCTTTCTCACAGTTTCTCGTTAGTTTTGCCCACGTGCGCCACTAAGTAAACCAACTTGTATCATGCAACACAAACACACACATACACACGCAGACACACACACAGGCAGCGATGAATGACATGCAGTATGTTTCAGTTAGGCTTTATGACACATCGCCCTGCTACCATTTGGAGTGTGTGTGGTTCAGTTCCTGTGTGTGCGTGTGTGTGTGTGAGAATGGTTGTTTAGTGTGCAATTGTTGTAGGTCATTTGATTCACTACACACACCCGCTGCCAGACATCTGTGCTGCTTTGTTTATGCTCGCCATGTTATTTTTATGGTACCAACAACAGCATCAACAACAACAAAAATGTGTATATTGCTCGCAAGTATCTAGTTGCAGCCCACAGGCAGTTGCAAGAGTAGTAAAAATAGTACAAGCTAGTACATTATGAATGTCGGTAGATTCCTCTTTCTCTTTGGCTACCTAATTTTCCCCATTCTGTGCTTGTTTGCTTTAATGCCTTGTGTCATGTTTCATTAACACTTTAATGTCTCATGTTTGTTAATATTTACACCAGTTTTCCATGAGGTAGTAGGATATGATTACTTTGTGCTAAGTGAAAATGTAGTTAACAGGCAGAAGGAGGCGTGGCAGAGCCCACAAACTCTATTTATTTTTAATCAGCATCCACAGCCGATTCGCTTTACCCATGTCCCCGTCTGTCTCCCTGTCTATTTAGGCTGTTCCTTATGTCTATCTTTCCATCTGTCTGTTCTGACTTTCTGTTGTGTCTGTCTGTTCTGTTTGTCTGTCTGCCTGTCTGTCTGCCGTCTCTCTGTCTGCTTGATTGTCTTTCCGTCCGTTGTTGCTGTCTGTTTGTCTGTTCATCCATTTGAAACCCTAGATCTCAGAAAGTATACGAGTTGGGACTACCAAATTTGTTTTAATATGTATAATATTTCACGGAGCTCAAGTTTATTTAGGATGGTGACCACGCCCCTTTCCGCCGCCGTAAAGCGATAAAAACTAAATTCTAACCATTATATAAATGTACAGTTAATTTTTAGTAAACACAATGACTATCAACACTCAAATGATTACTGAAAATTTGGTAGCGATCGAAGTATTAACGTAGAAGTTATTTAAGAAATTGTGATTGTGAAGACGATCGAGAACTGTCTCCCAAAAGTATGCAACGCAAAATTAGAATTTATATATTTATTGGGCAGATGGGCAGCGAGTGTATTACACTTATACCCACACACTCGACTGTATATTTATTACTACAATAGTTCACTAACTAGTTTATTTTACTATGCGTGAGTTAGGATTCTTCTCTTTACACATTGACTCACGCTTTATTCACTCATATTTTCATATCAAAATCTTTTCTTCTTCAACATTAATTCCATCAGATATCTTCACCAGTCTAATGCTGGATTATCTGTCATTCTTTGATGTCTTAAAGTTTTCATTTGGAAATGTAAATACATGAAACGATATTTTCACTCTGTGAACCGCATACTAAGTATTTTAATTCAATGGACTCCCACTCCCTGTTCCGGGGTCTCTCCCTCTCTCTCTCTCTGCCCGCATTCCTCGTTTGTTCTTTATTCGCAATCGCTAAATTGGCCCCACAAAATTTGCATACCAATTAACTTTTATTATATACTATATATTTACTCTCGCTCTCGTTCATTACACTTGCACCTAGTGTCAGCCATTTTGTGCGTTTGCCCTTTGTTTCGGCTCGACGTGACGAAGCCAGATATAAATCTGTGCACATTTTGTTGCTACAATTTGACAACTCTCTGCCGGGGGCTGTGCCGGCATGACAGTTAGGCCACCCTGCGGTTAGAGCTGGGATAGAGAAATGAAGTCGGGTAGAAATTTAATTATATTTGCGGTTCAGAATGCGACAATTTTTTGATAGAAAAGGGCAACTTTCTGTGGCCTTGTCTAGGGTTTTCAATTCCCACACAGACTGTTATTAAACATCACTTGAATTGTGTTTAGTTTTATGAAGGTTTCATTTCATAAAAAAGTAAATATGAATTCGTTCATAATTGAATTAAAATATTCAGTCGCATTCTAAATGCATGCAAAGCTGTGAATTCAATTTTCCACTTGACAGCAAGTGCGAACAATTCCATTGTATTTAAATGGATGCGAAATAAAGTCCCGGCTTATTGTTTTGTTTATTTTCATCTTGCAAATGCGATGATTGTGTGTCAAATATTTGTTTTAGGCTTTGAATATTTTGATAAAAGCACTTGCCAGGTTTGCTCGGCAAACTGTCTAAAAGTTGCATTTGTTCTATTGAAATTAAACAATAAACAATAAATTAAATTACAAAACAACGTCTCTTTGTTCTTGCGTCCTTCCCAAGTAAAGTTCAAAGGCAAAGATTCGGCATAAAAACCACACAGTGCTCATAAAATGCGCTTTAATCGAAACAAAAAACGAGGCAAACACATGAAAATCATAAAAAAAGTAATATTTTTTATTGTGCGATAAAACATAAAAGCCAATGTGTGTGTATATGGCAGACGGGTCCATATCAAAGCAGGCTGGCACAGCCGCAAAAAGGACAAAAAAGCGCAGAGAACAACATATAAAGGCAGGCCGCAAGAGCTCGTACAAAAACCAAAGCTAAACCGAAAATCAACAGACATAAAAGCGCAAAGACATACGAGTAATACGAGGCGTATGCGCAATAAATGTTAGATGATGACATGTTTATCATTACACATGCTAAATCGTATTAAAGCGCAGTCCAAAACTATCCGAGTTGTAGCGGAAATATGAAAGAAACTTAAATAATTCTCACAGCGGATTTGGCTCAATGGCCAACGGCGTCAGGCCTAAGCCGTAAAGGCCTTAACAGGCCAAAGGGCCTAGAGGCCACCGGGCCAACGGACTGACGAGCCTAACTAAAAGATGTGAAAAGAAAACGCGGTCAAAAAGTTTTCTCCTTTGCTTTGTGCAGGCTTTTTGTAACAGGCAACGTAACAGACAGAGAAATGACAGCATGTAATACGCTCAGCTAATCCCAGCAAGAGCAGGAAGAGAAGGCAGTGGGAAAAGGGCAGAGAGTCGTGCAAAGGTTGAGTTAATCTTGGGATATGCTGCGCACACACACACACGGCAATTTGCCTTGGCCACAGTTGAAAAGTGAGCCCGAAAGGCACGTGGGTAACCCGGATGAGGGCGTGTGTGTGTGTGTGTTTGTGTGTGTGTCTGATAGGCTTTGCCTTTGCGGAATTGCAGTTTAACTTTACTCTAGCCGAGGCATTAATTAAAGTTGTGCTCTTATTATTAAATCATTTCGAGGCCCGAGGGCTGAGCAAACATTTTGTTATTTATGAACCCGACTTGGTTTGTGGCTCATCCACAGAAAGGTGGCGGCACCACTCTGAGATTAATCACAGTCGGCACCGCAAGTTGTGTTGAGTATCTAGAGTATTTTTAATCAATTCCAAATGGTTTTAAGTTGTGACTAAACAGAAGTTTGGCATACAGTGCGTATACACAATGAAAGTTCGCACTTTTGACTCCAATTTGGATTGATTGTATTTTAATTTTAACAAGTTTTGGTGACAAATTGTTGAATGATTAAAACTTTTGGGGTAAATTGTTGTTAACATGTTTTAATGCTCCTTCTTCGGTTCTTTTGTTCATTTCCTCTTTCTGCTTTTCATCCTAAACTTGTTTTAAGAGTCTTAAGCTAAGCAGCAAGTTGTAGGCAAGTAAATACATATTTAATCGTGTTATCATATATGTTATTATCACTGTGGTGAGTCTGCCATGTGTTGCATATTTCATTCATCTTTATGTGCTGCCTGTGTTTATTTAGCTGTGCTGCCGCTTTGTTTGTTGTTGTAGCTAAATGTATTACATATTGTAGTCCATAACACACGACTTAACGTGCTGTCTTAACTCCTGCCCGTAATCGGCAATCTCATATCTTGTGTGTATACCCTGTAAGTAGAGTTGCAAAGAGCGGGTATCTATCTTAACTCTTTATTTTGTCACAGGGAAGCAGAAGGTCAGTCATGTTTGAGTAAAGTTATCCGGCAATATTGTTCTGCTTCTTGTCTTGTAGTTGGGTCAGTTAGTCCTGCCAGCCTCGATTTGTATACATGTTCATCATCTCTACTCCTCTCCCTCTCTATCTGTGTGAGTGTGTGTAAGGGTGTGTGTGGGTGCGTGCGAGTATTTGTTGAGATTTTGTATTGCTCTCGTTGCGTTGTCATCTGTTGGCTCTGCTCTTGTTGTTTGCCTTGTTCTATCAGTTGGGCGCAGGCAGTTAAGTGATTTTGCCCCTTTCCCTTGGCCACGCCCTTCGTCTCCACGTGCCGCGCTATCTCGAGCCATTTATGTAATTTAAGAGCTGCCAAAGTTGGCAAACTTTCTGAGGCCACGCGATGCTTGCCAAATGAAATTTAATGCAAATGAAATTTCACTTTTAAAGCAGAATTTCTCTTTCTGTAGAAATTTGCATCCAAGTTCATTGGACATTCTTGAGCCAGTTGGCATTATCTATTCATGTTTGGCCTACAGCTCAAGTTGTGCCTTTAATACCTAAAGAATTTACCGTTATGACAGGAAAAAGCATTCAATCGTTAAACTTTTGCCTCGAACTTCTGTTTGAATGCAAAAAACTTGTCGGAAACTTGTTTCTTTTACTCGAGGCCGTGGCCCGAAGCCTTTATTGAATAGTTACTGTTATTTTTGGCTTAGATCACAGAGAAGCCAGACAAACTGCTCTCGACTTTTGTTAGATTAAAAAAGTTGCTTTGTTTGAATTGCTAATTTATTGTGGGAAGGTTACTGTGTTTGTGTGTGTGATCTCACAGGTGTAAATGGCGGATATCACGCAAAGAGCGAAGCCAAGAGAGAGAAATTCAATTTCCCAGACGAATCAATTTGGCACTTGGCAACGACCGCAGAATGGAAAATGAAGGTTGTGGAAATTAGAAAAGCTCAAAGCGTTGAATGAAATTGTCTAAAGCGAAAGCAGCTCTTGATAAAACACTTAAAGTGTCTTCCTAAGATGTAAGCCTGTCTGGTTCACTCTCTCTCTGCTGTTTTTTAATGCTCGAAAAGGTCAGACGGTTCTTTGTGGCATCGCAGCATCTGATGAGGGTAATAAAGCACTGACAACTGAGCTCACAGCTCTGACCATCGGCGGGCGACCATCAGAGCCCAAGCTTATGCCGCATGCAAAAGGTTTGCTAACCCACGGGCTTTCTTCTTCTTCTTTTTCACAACGTTCACACAACTTTTTGATGGTCTTACGCAGAATGTCATCCGAGGATTATGCGCATATGGTTTTTGTTATTATTTGCCTGTTTTTTGTTGCTGCGTATAGTCATGCATACTAAAACACGCAATGCGGCCTTGATATATGGCTGTTGCCCCGTAATACATGCACATAAATACCAGAACGTGTCACACTCTGACTGTCAGGGCTTTATTTATATACCCTTGCTGCTGCGCGACCCCATAGGCAGGTTACTTGGCGACCTAAGCCAAGTGGGAAATGAAAGATTAGGTCTGGTGGCAACGAGTTGGGCTTTGAGGCCGTTAAGGCAATAATCTGTTGAAATGATAAAGTGTACTCGTAATTCCATGCGAATCGTATTTGCGAAGATCATTTGAATTACCTGTGTTTTGCTTTCGCTTCACAAATATATAACACTGCTCCTTCTCTATAAAACAATAATATTAATTAATTATTAATGTATAATAAATAAAAATAGGAAATTGGGATAAGAAATAGAAGATATATTATATTTAAATGTGTTGCGAAGAGTGACGCTCTTCATTTCAGTGTTGTAAAGCGCCTTACATGTATCGATACATTTGAACGATGTTTTGGTATTTATTCGTATGCGCCAAATTGAGTTAATTGAGTAATTGGGAACTCTTATCGATCTCGCAGCAACCTCAGTGCGATAAATACATCGCAAAATTGATGTAAATAGGGAATTTGAGGGAAAGTGATGATATATCAACTAAAAGTAAACCTTTTAAGGCTAAAATTAGTGTATATATACTAACTTATATATATTTCTGCAGATACGTTTATTCTACCTAAGAAATTCCACGGCTGTCAAGTGCTTCGTTGATTAATGAGCAGTTTGTCACGACATGAAGGCTTCAGTTCGATAAGACTTTATGGTGGCATGCAAGAGTATTTCTGCTTCGTATTGCGGCAACACCTTTGGCATTTGCGACACTTTATTAATGCTTAGCCGCACACAGCGGCAATTGCCGAGACCTTTATGGTAGGCAGGTGATGAGCATAATTCCCAAGCAGTGGGCAGAAGGGAGTAGGAAGAGAGAGGCTTCTGTTTACTTAGTTACCAACTAAATGGCGTTTCCGCTCAGCCAGCTGCCATTTACAATAAACGGGCACCCGAATGACGGAAGTCCCGGCATATGTTGTATATAAAGTGCGAGAAAAAGGAACTCGGGTGCGACATGTTCATTAATTGATAAGCCTGCTGGGTCACCTTTCACCACACAGTTATCGATTTGCATATTCATGTGTATTGCACCTGCCAAGGACCTTCATGTGTTGCATTTCGAAAGGATAAACTCGGATATACGAGCTCTCACTTGCCCGTTCACTCTGCCCTCCCGCTTCAATCATCATTAAGCACTTTGATATGTTGCTGATGCCAGTTTGAGCTTTCGTCCATTTGGCGTCCATCCAAAATAAATTATAATCCTTCGCACACCCACACACACTTACTCACTCAATAGAGACACGTTTAAGCCCTTAGCTTTTTGCCTTTGTGCGGCATTTTGGCTGCACGAACGCGTGCCAAGAAAGCAGGAAGCAAATCGCGTGTTCAGGCTGAGTTTATTTAAAGCGAAAATGGCGACAATGTCTTGAGGGCGTGGTCACGTTTAGGACCGTTTGTTTTTATATTATATTCATAATCGAGTTGTGAATTTAATCTCATTTAATATGCAGCCGCCGTAGGTCTTGCCAAAGATACCCAACCTTTTTGCAGGCTCTCAACTTAGCCTGGGCTCTTTTTCAGCTTAACTGGGCAGAGTTTTCTCTCTCTCTATCTGTCTGCAGCTCAAAAGTGCTCGTATAATAAAGTTTTTTATGTAGCCATTGCGTAAAATGTGCGGAATAGTACGGAAAAAGGAATGGCTACTGTAAAAACACTTAGCCAGCGCATTTGCTGGCAGTGTGGAGATGCTGAGCGAGTAGATACGCTGTGAATTAAAGGTGAATTAAGTTTGTTTGAAGAAATATAAATTATTGAAAATTCTGTCTGTGTTTGGATTGTTTTCTCTCTTGTTTTCTTTATATCTATTTGTTAAGAAGTTTTTGTTGTACTTCTTGCATACCCCACAGCAGTCTGTGAGTGTTGCAGGGTATGCAAACCAAGCGCCATCATCGTCAGTGGCTGATAGAGTGGAAGCACTAAAACAGGAAGGAAAGCGTGAAAAAGCTTTAATTTTTCTTGGCTCTGCCTTGCCCTAGACAAACTGCAACAGCGAGTGTGTGTGTGAGGGTGTGTGTTTGTATGTGAGGGTGTGTGTGTGAGCATCTTAAATTGTTTTTCATTATGCATATGAAATATACGCCGCAGATAGGCGCACCCATGAATAACAGAGACACTCAGAGCGAAGCTCATTAAGAATTCATGAGCATTTCGAATGCTTTTCATTTTAAATTTAGCCAACACACAAATTGAGCTACGTGTTTGCCACCTGACAGAGGACAAACAAAAACAAAAACAAAAGCGAAGAAGAAAGAAGCCAAAGCTGTGGCAAATTGAACGACAAATCCATAAAGAGCTCAAGCTGATTTCGGGATTTGTGCGGTGTCAATGTGATGGATACAAGTCGCTTATCGACTTGCAGTCAATTATGCGAAGCGAGGGGAGCAGCAAGAGCAGAAGCAGCAGGAAGAGGGTTGAAGTCAAGTGCAAAGGGGCAAAGCGATTCATCATTCTCACTTGGCGCTGGGAATGTGTGAATTGGTTGGGTCAATTGTTTGTTTTCATTAGTTCAGCTGCTCGCTTGATTGTGTCTAATGAACGACGGGAGAACAATTAATCAGCTGACCGGGCGACTCGTTTAGTGCCCAGCGAGCGATGCAACGGCAAAGACACTACTGCACTCGGTATTGAACATAGTGAAAATGTGTTAAAAAAAACCGGACAAAGAAGTGCGAGCAAGAGACCGAGTGGAGTATCGTGAAACATATCTGAGAGATGACACAACAACAGCAGGCACATCACCATCCCAATCTGGAGGTCAGCTACACAGCATTGGGCATGTCGGACGATAACCAAACCAACACGAACAGCTACTCGCTGCCCTCGATGGCATCGCCCACGCGGGGCAGCAACACGCGCAATGTCAACTTCCATGAGGAAATCAACGATCTTGCCGGCTATCCGCCGCAGCAGTTGCCCACAGTGCGACGCTTCTCCAAATCCTTTTTCCAGCGACCCCGTTCGATGTCCGTCTGGAGTGACATAAGTCGCAGCAGCATGCGTCTGGATGAGAGGTAAGTTGTGGTTGAGAAAGGAGAAGAATCTCTCTCTCCATCTCCCGAGGGAACCTGCACGTAGCAGAAGGCAGCGTTATTGGGCGTGCGTGTGTGTGCACCTCGGGCTGATTGCGTGCGTGCGTGGGCACAAAGGAGAAAGAGAAGGAGAAGAAGAACGAGACAAAAAAGGCTGCATAAATATTTGCTTACATTTTGCACAGCTGGCTGGCAAAGTCGGAATATTTTTGTGCTTATTGTGCGGCTTCGCTGGGAGTCCCTAAGCAGATTGCGAGCAATTTAAGTGAGCCAACCGAACTAAGAAAATAAAGTAAAAATGCCAAAATAAATAACAGAATTGGGAGTATAAAACATATATAAATTAAGAGTATAGAACATATATTTGGCATTTGGTATGAAACCAGTTCAAGTTAAATTGTTTATAGAAATTTTCCTAAATCCCTTTAAATATTTCCCAATCTCTCCGCCTTCTTTTATTTGCCTGCCACGCGGCGTATGCGCAATTTATGCATTCACTTGCTAAACTCGTTAATTCGTCTGTAACGAATTTAAATTAAGGGCTTGGCCAGCGCGCACAGCAACAATTACGCATACGCCATGTTGAGCGCTTGTCAAAGCGCTTTTTATGGCAACTCAACTGAAATTTGCGGCCATCATGCGGCTGTGTCGGAATTGCCTGCACTTTTACTCGTATAGTTAAAGCACTTGAAGTTTATTATCCCGTTATCCTGTTGTCTGTGATTATGGCGCCATCTCGTGTCGTTTATGCCACTCTAATGCCACACGACACAAAGCCGGGTCAACTTTAATGCAATTCGGATTTCTTATTTTCATAGAACTAAACGACAGATTCACATCTACTTGATGTGCGTGTGTTTGTGTGTGTGTGTGCACTGACATTAATGTGGATTTGCTGGGTGACAGGCAAAAAGTATCAATGCCTGACAGCAGATACAGTTTAAATTGAGTTCACTTCGAGCAGGTGTCAGAGGCATTAGGATAAATGTGCGTATACTTAATACTAATGCGAAAAGAAATACGTTTAATGTCCAACAGCCACATTGGTTTTTCTTTATATATATTTTGATTTACAGCTTAACTTGCAGCACTTATAATGTTAGCGTTTTTACCTTATAATGCTAAAGTCTTATGTTGTCAAGTGTGACCTAAGTCAATACACTATCCTAAGTTTTTGTTGAGTTATCGTAAGCCCTATCGATAGGACAGTGTTTTATAACATAAAAGGAGCAGGAGATCATCACTATCGTTTAAGAGAGCGAAAATAACATATTGTACAAATCTAAAGAGATGATAAATAATTTTAGAACATAAAAGGATTATCTCCACAGCTTATAAGTATCATTTAAAACTAAACAGGGAATATTATTTGCTTAACATTGAAGAGAAAGAATCATTATTATTATTATTCATAAATTATCAATTAAATTTGGTTAAAAGTATGCAATGCACCTATAAGACTTTTTCGACCCTATTAAGTATATATATTCTGCATCAGCATCAAAAGCAGTCAAACTAGGCCCGTCCGTTCATCTGTGTGTCTGTCTGTCCGTCTTTTGCAAGGCAAACTAGTTTCTCAATCTAAGTGTTAACTTGATGAAACTGGGCTCTTCTTTCATACTGTTAAAATTGGAACTAGTCAGAGGTTTAGTTGCTATATAATTTATAAGGCATTCGAATAAGCAACCAAACGGGGAAGTTGAATAAAGACCACCTTTGTTTTAAGAAATAATTTAGCTTATTATTGACAAAGTTAGACATACTATAGGGTATAGATAATATAGTTCATTTCTGACCATTAAATATAAACAATATATGAAGGACCTTGTAGAGCTGGAGAAACATCGACGTTTGCTGAAGCTTTCATATGATTCTTCGATGCTTATTGATGTTTCTCTAACTCTACAGGTTCGTTCTGGAGACGTTTCATATTTTTTTTTATCGATATAGCCTTTATGCTCCTTCAGCTTTACGAATTTCCATGGGAATAGAACCCTTTGAGAACCTTTAAATACCGGCATCCCAAAGGAAGCCTTTTTTAAAAGATAATACAAACTTCTTCACACTTTCAAGAATATATTCTAACTAATCTTTTAGTCTAATGCGGTGGTTGTAAGAATCCGCGTTGGTACAAAGTTAAAAGTGTTATATTCATATAGAATGGTTGCGAAGCCTCTCATTCATCGCTAAATACAATATGTCTGTACGTGAGGTCATAAAATGTGCAGCCCCTGGCTTAAAAGCAGATAAGGAATTGCTGCATGTGTAGTGTAGTGTAGTACTGTACTGTGTTGTACAGTTCAGGGCTACTATTTTTTTAATATTGTTTTTGTGATTTATGTTTTCGTTGGCTTTATGCATAAAAAAAACATTTATTACTTTATATCTTCCATTTGATAATTTGTTCTGGCCTTAAATTTGTCCTATTCTCTAATTAAACAAGCAAATGGCAGTGTTGGATTATAAAATTACAGGGAAAATAATGTGTATGCATTCTAAATATATATCCATCAAACGCACTCAACTGTCGCCACAAATATTTAATAAATTTAAATGAACAAGCAAATTAGTAAAGTTCCCATTCGCATTTTTGGCTTAGCTCAATTTGGCAGATTGAATAGAAAATTAGAAAATCGTTGAGTTGCCTGCTAAATTGACCGTGCGCAAATCAAACAAATTGCCACATGCAACAAGAGGAACAGCATTCGCAGCCGTGCGCCACACAATTTGTGGCAATGTTGCAAATTGAATATTTGTAATTGCATTTTGCCTTGTGGCAGCCACAGCTCTGAAAGCTCTGCTCCCCCCACTCCCATCCAGAGACCCATTTAAGTGGGCCGCACCCACCGTAGTGAAGCCAAAACTTTTGAACATCAACAGCGGAAGTGCAACGTACAGCAACAGGAAGCCAGCTGGGCTGCGCTTTCATGTTGCACGGCATATTCTGTGCGAAAAATATGAAATTCAAGCCGAGGAGGCACACAGACACTTGGCGACGCGCACTTCAAGTGTTGATTTCGCCTCAGTTGGACGGGCAGGCAGGAGGCTCGTTATTCAGTTGGTGAGTCATTCAGGCGGCCATTCAGTCAGTCAGTCGGGCAGTCAGTCAGTCAGTCAGTCAGTTAGTCAGTTAGTCAGTTAGTCAGTCAGTCAGTCAGTCAGTCAGTGAGTTAGTCAATGAGCCAGTTTGTTTGTCAGTTTGTCAGTCACGTGCGCGCTGTGCAAACTTTGCGGTCCACCGCTCTGGCAATTTGCGTCAGACTCTGCCCGCTCCATTCTGGCCTGGATTTGCGCATGAATGTCTAGGCGTGTGCATGAGTGTGTGTGAGCGTGTGTGTGTGTGTCTGTGGCAATTAGCGTAAATAACTCAATTATGCTCGCTTTTTGTGAGACTCTGCGGCGGCACTGTCCGTGTCTTCGATGCTGCTGCATCGACACCTTTTGATTGGTGATTATGTGCGCCGCCGGCTAATTGGCTTGTCAGGGGCTGCAGCTTGCTACAGTGTCCGTGCCAGTGTCTGCCCCACAGAGCGTGTGTGTGTGTGTCAGTGACTGGCTTCAATTGTAGTCATAAACATTAATTATACCCTCCTTTGGCTTGGGGTAAGCACGACGAAGGGATAAGGCACACTATTTGTTAGTATTATATAAAAATAATTAAAATATATTAAAGACATATGAAGAAGAAGAAATACTAAACAATTTAAGCAGTGTTTTGATCCTAAAAGGCAACCCGCATTCTGGGAATTGATACAAGCGAAGCGTAAGTGACTCTGGAGAGCATCTTGATGCTCGGTCGACTGTGACAGCCGGAGAAATGAAACTGAAAGCTGTGACATGTGCTGCAGCATCAGCAGATGGGAGCAACAAGATGAAGATGAAGATGACAGAAAAAGATTCCATTTAAGACGTTTCCATCGATTGCGATTGAATCACAAGAATAAACCGCACAAAGCCTCTCGTGCTGCCTAGCTTGTTATTTGAAGTAGAAAATTGTAAAGGATTCAGGATTCTTTTTTCAGCTTAAATCTATGCTATGTTTTCCATTTTTTATCGTATTGCAAAGCAAGACAATCCTTGCTGGCAAAAACAACAACAAGAATATCATGAAATCCTTTACAGCACACAAGTCTGCCTTGGGAGAGGGACATAAACACTCGAGACTCATATATCAAGAGCTATTGAGAAACATTAACAGCAGCTACCTTGGGCGTGTGTGGGCTGTTCTTCTTATGTCTTGTTGGTCAGCCAACAGTTCCGTATTATTTTTTGCTTTTTTTCCCTTGCCTCACAGCTTTGCACCCACTTCAGACAAGAGACTCAACTTACTATGTTTATATCTTTTCTTGCTCTTTGCAGGTGAGTGCTTTGGCCATAAGCTCGAAATTAATGTGCTATGCTGCGTATGAGTAATATGCCCCATTTACGACCGTATAATGTGGCGAAGCGAGCCGTGAGTAGCTGGCATTAATTATATGTCTCTTAAATTGTGCACAACGTCAGCAGCAACAACATGGGGAACTCGGGGGAGAATTTGCATCAAACTTTCAGAACACACAAACTTTTACGGAGCGCATCCTTTGCACTTCGGCATTTAAAAAACAATAAAAAAAACGTGCATATAATTTTGATAGGCAACAGCCTGGCAGGGACACATGTATACATCTCTGTCTGTGTCGGTGTCTATGTGTGTTACAAGTGCCAGGCCCGGACGGGCCCCACGAAGGCAGCGACATTTGGGCGTGGCTTTACGACTGAGCCAACCAATTCGGGTCTGCCATCATTTTGTGTTACCTGTTTGCTCAGGCATTTCATAATGATATGTGGGCTGCGCCATGTGTTGTCTTTAAATGTGGCTGTCAGGGCTTGGCATTGTTTATGGTAAGTTCCCTTTCCCTTTCGCCCGCATATTCGCACAGACGAAACAAACTCCGAAAACAGTCAGTGTAAAATGGTTTGCCAGAAAACAGTGGGGAAAGGCAGAAGCAATATTAAATGTATGATATTGTACTGGCAAAGTTTTGCTTTGGAATTTAAAAAGAAAAGAAGAAATGCAATCAAATTTGTCACGTTTATTGAAATATTTACAAGAAACTGATTTCAAACAACAAGAGGATTGTTTGGCCTTGATTCTACTTCTCATATCTACACTAACCCCTTAAATATTCCTTTTAATCTCTTGTATATCTTTTTATATAAACCTGAAAAGTTGAAAAATATGCTCATAGAACTATTTAGCACATTAAACAATTTTCTTTCCACTATCCTTGCCTGCACATTAAAACTTCTTCAGCACAAACAGCAAAAGGTGCTGCTGAGTGAGAAATATTGTTGCCTGCTTTTAGGTGTTGCCATTTTAAACATTACGTACTTGCAAAATTGCACCATAAGATTTGATTAAATAATTAATGGCATTTAATGGCTCAATGTCAGCAGCGCAACAAGTATAAAACGCGTAGCGTAAATGCTCAACAGGAAGGCAGCACAAGGCAAGGGGTGGCTGGAGTATGCAGGCTAATAAAAGAAAAGGAAAATGTTTTTAAAATTAATTTTCATCCGCCGTTACGTGTGTGCTACGTTTTGTTGCCGTTTTACAGCTTGCGATTTGCGTGCCTGCAATTAATTAACACAAAGCCAGCCAACCAAGGTCGGCACGCCTTCAGTGGCCGATTATGCTGTTTGGGGGCAGAGCGCAATCAGCTCGCTGACTACTCGAAAATGCAAATGAGCGCAGAGCGCAGAGCACGGGTGAAGGACGCAGCAGTACGCAGCGCATAGTTCAAGTGAGGACATCCGATTTTTGTCAATACAGCGAATAATTCGCCTGACCTTGCCAATAGGCGGGGGGTGGCAGTGCTTGGGGTGTGGCGCCGGCTGCTAAATACGCTTAGAAGTAAGCTTCACACTCTCACACACAAGCACAAGCACGCACGTGAGCCACATTGGCTTATTTGGCTCTGAAATCCTTTTTCGTAAGAACCTGAAGACTGTTAACGGCGCTGCTGCTAGCGCTGCCGCTGCCGCTGCCTCTGCCTCTGCCTCTGTGAGCAGCGCTGCTACTGCGAACTCTCTTTGCTTGCTCGTCGCGTCTCTTTGCTGGCCAGCCACGTGTTTTTGCTGCCTCCGCTTTGCGCTTGTTATTCGCTGTGCGCAAGAGACACGCGACTCGGCGTTTAGATGCTGCTCTGGCAGCGTTGCCAGCCTGCAACAAAATGTTTCACTTGCTGCCGCTCGTTAAAAGCCCCTCGAAGTTGTTCCCATTGCGTGTGCTTTCGTTTCGTGTTGTTGTTGTCCTCACGAATAATGCGAGAGCTTTTTGTAGAGTTTTTTGGGTGTAGTTAAACAGCACGTGCAACAGATGGCGCTGTGCAAGGGAATTGTATTATTGCGGGAGCCTAAAAGTAGGCAACAGAATATTAACGTCTCTGCTGTTGAAGTGAGTTAGCAGATTTTACGTGTTTTTAACTTAAATTTTGAACCGCAAAGATATATATTATATATATTATTATGTATATTATATTATATTTAATATATATTTAAAGAATGAAATAAAAATATATGAATAAAATTACTTAGATAATACATTTTTTAGACTTCTCAAAGTGTACAACTTACTATAAACTAATCATATTTAATACCTAATAAAATAGATCAATAAACATAATAATAATTAAATTTATTATGAAAGAATTTTATAAACATAATAACGAAAATGTGAATATTATATTATTATTAAATTTAATTCATATTAATTAATATTTTATTATTTTTAATATTTAAATATATTTATTATATTTTTTATACATACTTTTTTATCTACGTGTATATTTATTTCATATTTCATTATAAAGCATTTTAAATAAATTAAATTTTAAATTAAACTTTATGCGATTTATTTAGGCTGTTTACTCTCATTAAAGGCAATCAAATTAAGCAAATGATTTTATACTGAGACACAAAAGCGATTGTAATGCCATTTAATTGGTCTGCGGACGAGATAATGCTTAGTGCGCAATATACAAAGTTTAATTGATTAGCGAATACAATTGAAGCCTTAATTTCAATTCAAATTTAGTTTACCAATGAACCGAATATCTAAATGGGTCTAAAACGTGGGCTAGGCTTTTATTTACATCGATGTTTACCTTTGCGAATTCATATTTTACTTTAATATTCAACTTAGTAGTAGTATTAAGTCTGTATCGCTTGCATTATTTATGCATGAAGTATTTTCAATAACAACCAATAACCAATAACCAGCAAATTATGGCATAAATATGTCAATAATAACGAACAACAACAAGCATTAGAGGCTGCTTGAGGGCACTGGGAGGCAAGTCTCATATCAATGGCAGCAACATTATTACGACCACTACAGCAATGTGTTGTTTGTTGCTGTAGCTGCTGGCGTGCTAACAGGCTCTAACAGCAAGGACGATTAAGATGCAAAGTGTATATTAGTATGTTAACACTCAGCACACTTGGCCAGCCCGAGATGGCTGCCTGTTACACTTGACTTGACTGAAGGCAGCTGCTGCCAGTCCTCCTACTGCTCCCACTGCTCCTGCTGCTGTTCCTGCTCGTCCTCCCTCTGCTGCTGCTGTTCCTGCTCCTATTGCTGTCCTGCCTGCCTGCTGTGTCCTGTGTCGTGCGCCCTGTCTTTAAGTCTTTTACTCCGCCTGTGCCTGCCTGAGTGGCCATTCAGCTGCGTATTCCGCTGCTGGGCTTGGCATTTCAACTGCCATGCGTATGTAGGTGTGTGTGTGTGTGGGTGCGTGCGTGTGTGCGCGCCTCTGGCTAGAAGAAGTTTGTCTTTCGCCTGTCTGTGGAATTGATTTATTGGCCCAGTTGCCTGTAGTTCAAACCGGTCTAAGCCAAAACGAAACGACATTATTTTCCTTTTATTTGCTGCTTGGCTTCCCCTTTTTCTTCTTTTTCTTACTCGTGTTTTTGTTTTGCTTTGGCATTATGACATTTATCGCTGTTTACATTTGTCATTTCACGAATGGGGGGGTGTGGCCCATGGAGGTGTGGCACCAGCCCACTTAATAACACTTGCACATAACAATTAATTGAGTAACAAAGAGCAGTTACGTTGCCTTCTTCTTTCTTCTTTTTTCCACTTTTTTCTTCATGTTTTTGCTCTGAATTCTGTTATAATTTCGAAATGAAATTCACGTGCCTTTGTGCTGTGTACAGTGCGTGCCAGCAGTTTGCCACTTGCGGTGTCTGTGGCAAATTAAAGTGATATTTACATATTGCCACGAGCACGAGTAGCTGCCGCCTGCCACTTGTTGCACAGGCTTGACTGCGTGTATTTTGAATTTAATTAGAACCTTAAATGATTTGTGGTTGCCGCTGCGGTTGGCAGAGTGTATGTCTGTCTGTCTTGCTGTCTCTCTGTCTGACTGTCAGTATATCTGTCTGTTTTTCTCCCTACATGAGCAACGCATAAATGTCGAGTTGCGGTCATAAATATGCCTATGCCTAATGTTAATTAGACTTTGAGGTTGTTGTGCTTCTTGTTCGCATTATTGTGTGAAGCAATTAGTTTAGTTTAATACTTGTAAAATCACGTTGAGTCAAAACTAGAGCGGAGGCAGCATGTGGCAGCAAAGTGTAGCTTGAGGCGCGTGACTTGGAAATACTCTTTTTTTTTGTAGCAACAAATTATATTTTGCAGTTGCATATATTATATAGATCTATATTCTAGTTAACAACCAATGAAAACTGAAGTGTGAGCTTGTTAACAACTTGATGATGTGTAAAAAAAGAATTGTTATGCCTATAATTAAGTTAACAATGTAATTTAATTGTGAAATCTAGCTTGGGAGTAATTGTATAGCTAAAGCAGTTCAAAGTGGATTTTTATTATAAATTTTGTAGAGGGGAAGTTAGATGTATTGTACCACCTTCTGGGATTATAGCAGCCTGTCTGGGCTAGTTATTTTATGGGAATACATAATTTTGCACTGCACTGTTTAACTATATCTCATTCTTCCCAAGAAGGTGCCTTTTCTGAGGGCCAATGCCGTATAAACTGTCAATTTATGCTTTGTTCTTATGGCTTCCAATGTTAAATATGTTGTGCCTGTCTATCTGTTCAATACATTCACCAAATTCATCGAAAGAAATTATAAAATTAAATTCAACTATGGATAAAACTATTTTGATAAGAATTATCTATATATTCATATGTTTTCATTCAATTCCCTTCAAAGAATGCTCTCAAAACTCCCAAACAGAAAACAGAACATTTTTAATGTTCAAAAACTCTGTTAACTTAACAGAAACAAAATTAACAGTGTCGCTTTAACAGCTGTGAGCTTTTTTGCTCTCCTGCTGCAAATCACATAAAATGAAAAGCTCACCAATGCTGTGCGTTCGCCGTGCGACGTTACGCATACGCCGCGTATGCCTCAGCCTTAACAGCGCCGCCTCCTGTTCGTGCATTACACAATAAACGAGACACGAAGCCGAGAACACCGACAACACGACACGGCAATGCAGGCGGCGACGCTGATTCAGTTTGCTTCTTCACTTTGCACATGAAACATGTGAATTTCCATCGTACTGAGCGGTTGCCAGCGTTCAAGCCTTTTCCTTCAGACAAATTTCCCGAGCACACAGCGCAACTGTGTGTGTGTTTGCGTGTACGTGCGTGTGTGTGTGTGTGATACTTCGTGCCTGTGTGCGCGTGATTCTGCAAGAAGCAGTCAAAGAATTAAATTGAATTTCAACATGAATTTCGTAACGGAAATAGCGTCGAGTGCTAATTAAAAAATTAATTCGATTCAACTTATTAAATGCCTAGTGAATTTAATTGTATTTAAATAAATTATAGAACGACTAGCTTGATAATAAATACATAAAAAATTATTAAAGAAATAATAACACGACTAATAAATAAATAGAAAATTAGTAAATTCTCAACCTGTCAAAGCATAGAAAAATATAACGAAATTAGTAAAATTTATTTAAATAATTTGTAAAATTTATAATAATCGACATAATAATTTCAATTCTACAAACTCAACTCAATTAGAAAGGAAAGTAATTGAATAAATAATTAAAAATAATGAAAAGTAATTAGATCAACAATTAATAAGCACAAAAATCAATTAGAATCGCGAGGAGACAATTTGCGAGCGCAACTTGTGCAATTTGAGGAATTTATTATTGAGAGAAATTGCGCATAAATCTAGCAAAACAAGTGTATTATTAACAACAACAATAAAATGAGCAACAACAACAAGAGTAATAACAACAACAACAGCAACAATAGCCTTGTGTACATTGTGCATATAAATCAATAAGGGCAAACTCGAAGTTGTCCGGCTTAAATATTTAATTTGGCTTTAGCCCGGCCTAAACATATAAGTGGCAATAAAATATGTTCGCTTCTCGCTCGCTCTCGCTATCTCCCGCTCTCCATCTCTCTCTCTTACTCTATAAATAAATAACTACACTGCAAACAGGTCGACAGATATCTTTTGGTGTGACCAACTCGAAGCCAGGCCTCCTCTCACTCTCTCTCTCTCTGTCTATCTTCGTTTTTGCTTGCTATGTGTGTGAGCGAGGCGCGTGTGTGTGTCCTTTATTTATGAGGCCCAAGGCCGTGGAAGAGGTTGAGCCATAGGTCGAGGCTAAGCAGACTCTGAAATCCGCCTAAGACCAAGCCTGCTGCTGCTGTTGGGCAGCCAAGTGTGTGCGGTCCCCAAGCCAAGCCACGGCAAGGAAAGCCAAGCCACGACAAGTTCTTGCCGCAGTGCGTTTTGTTCGAAGTTCAAAGTTCGTGGAGATTCGTGTTCTCGCACTTGGAATTTATTGCAATCTGCTGTTAACCTTTTATAATGTTCAGCGCATCGCAGTTGCGCTCGCGCAATCCTTCGCACCAAGTGTCCTGTGGGTATCGTTTGCCGCACGAATTATAACGGGGCAACAAATAAAAAGTCAAGGCAGGACGCAGCTGAAACAGTAGCAGAAGCAGAAGGAAAGAAGAAGCAGCTCATAAAAGCCAATGCAAACATTGCGCTCGCTCACACACACACGCACACTCGCACACACTCTGCACACACACGTACACACATATCGGAATAGAAACCATGGTACGTATACTTGTTTTTTTCGGGTCTCTTTCTTTCTTTTTTCTGGCTCGACTCACGTGTGCACTCGACTATGAATCCGCTTCCGTGGACGCATCCGCCACATCCGCCAGTGAGATTTGACTGGCTAAAAACAACAACAATAGCAACAACAAAATTGTGTAATTCTTTGCAACATTTTCCGTATGTTTGTGGCATTTGTTTCTTGCTGCCTGCTGTTTTTTTGGGTGTAGCAAATTGTTTGCTTACGTGCGTAAATTTTATATCAATAAAGGATACACATGCTGTCCAACTCACTCTCCCTCTCTCTCTGTGCCTATCTCCCTCGCGCCCTGCCTAGCTCTCTATCTTCTTTCTCTGTTTTTGTGTTTATTTTGGCTTGGTCTCAATTCGTTTAGGTTCACTTTTATTTTGGTTGTGGTAACGATAATGACCAAATGCCTTAAACGTGCTCAAGCACTTGCTGCCCCGAATGTGTTGAATACACTCATCTCTAGGCGCAAATGATTCATGTGTGGGCAGCAAGCTCAGTCGATTGAATTATTCATAGTCCCAGCTCTGCAGCCTGCGCTGGACCTCTGTCTAATTGCCCGATGAATAATAAGTGAATGCACTCGAATGTGTAATTAGTGTAAATTATATTCAATGCAAAGGAAATTGTTGCTCACTCTCGCACTGCTGTGCTTGTTATACCCTTCGACCATTGAAAAAGGGTATACTAACTTTGTGCAAATGTATGCAACAGGCAGAAGGAGGCGTGGGGGACCCCACAGAGTATATATGTTCTTGCTCAGCATCACTAGCCGAGTCGATTAAGTCATGTCTGTCCGTCTGTCCGGATGTCTGGCTGTCCAGATGACCGCACAGATCTCAGCTATTATAAAAGCTGGAGACACCAAATTAGGCATGAAGGTTTCTGTTGATCCGGGACAGGTGAAGTTTATTTCAAATGTTAGGTGCCACGCCCGCCGCCCCCGCAAATCAATTATTTAATCTTTCAAGCTGATTTGTGAGCGACATATAAGAGATACAATATTCTTAGTTAGAATAATACTTAGCTAATTATAATACCAACAAAACGTGGAAATTTCAATCCGATCGGACAACAAACACAGACGTTATTAAACAAAAACCTTGTTCGTATAAAGACCAGCAAGCTGTGACGTCATTGCAATGCTCATGTATGATAGAAAAGGAAAGAGAATGCGAGCGCGTAGCGCCATCTGTTGTTCTTCTCTTCTTTTCTATGCACACGCATTTTTTGCATTCAAACGCACAATGACCAATGAAATGCAACATGCATATATACGTATTCATATAAAGACGCATATTAAGGCTTCCGTTACAATATTTCTATTAAGTAGAAGTATTGTACAATTATGGACGTTTAAGAAAAGGTCGAAGGGTATCCCACTGTCGCGTGCCCCTTGACTGTTGCTTTTCTTCTCTCTATCTATGTGCTGTATGTCTATCATTGCCAGCATCGTCTTCGTTACGCACACGCAGATGTGAGTTGCCTGCATGAGTTGCACTTGCTGCTGTGCCTTATCTGGCATGTTTTACTGACAGTAAACACACAGACTCAATCTCAGCTCCCCCCTCTCTCCCTCTCCCTCTTCAACATATGTTCTATTGCCAGAGCCGATAGTGCTGTTTATGCTCTCTAAACATTTTATGTCTTTACTCAACTGAAATATTTTGCATATTCAGTTTGTGCTAAGGGTTTAAACCCTTTCAAATCTCTGCTGTCAAATTAGTTCTTTGGCAACCCTGCAAATTCCCCAGCTGCCAGGTAAGAAACAAAAGCCGGCACTGCAATTTGCCGACTCTTGTTTAGTTGAGGCTTGAGGTGTGTGCCGTAAATTCTGCAGAATTTTGTGCAACTAAAATGGAATGTTATGTTTGGGTAAACTGTTTTGTCTCCTTGCTGTGTTGCCCTGAACCTCTCTTTCTCCCTCCTCACTCTCTCTGGGGAGCAGGCAAAAACGTAACCACAAACAGTAAACAAATGTTAACTCAGCTGAGAGTTGACTCCCTGCGTGCTTGGTTTGCCTGCTTTGGCTCATTGTAGTAGTTGACATTATGCGCATTAGCTGCGCCTGAAATGCTACACAAAATGACAAAACGCCACAGACAGACCGCCAGAGAGAGAGGGGGGAAGAAGAAGGGGACTGAGGCTGCAACTGATATGGATACTGACACTTGCCGGACGCTGGCGTCAGGCTGAGCCGGATGCCTTGTGGGCTGCCGAAGCGCTTGGTTTCTCTAATGCAAAGTCGCAGCACAGGAGCAGGCAACTTAACAGAGACAATCCTTCTGCCTTTTCACCCCTTGCGGGCCTTTGTTTTAACCATAATTAGCATCGCATGTTGCCTGGCTTGTAATTAAATATTTATGCAAAAAACATGCGTGTTCTAATGCGTCCAAGTAGCACTTTAAATTCATGTGCGTTTTAATAAGTGAACGCGCACGCGGCGTATGCGTAATTTCAGCTTAATTTCACGCCGTGTCGCAATCTGTTGCTAATTACACGCCTTATGTACACCAGCGTCATTACATATTCTACTGGTACAGCTGCCACTGGCTATGAGGAACGAGGTAGTTAAGTTGCCTTTCGACTGTTTCTATATTAATGAAACTAGCAAGAAGAAGCTTCACTTTTAGTCAGAGTCGAGCCATTTTGTTTTCGGATGCTTATCGCGACACTAAAGTGCACTTTGGGGTTTCTGAATTATGCTTTTAATGCAATTATAACGATGTTAGATAAACGTTTAAAAGACTCGTTCAGGCATCAACTTCGCTGCAGTTGCTCATCGCGCCATGTACGCGCTGCTCATAGTTCTCTACCTGTGCCTAGGCAACTCTTCAGGCAAACTGCAAATTGATCTGCCAGTAGCAGTAGAGCGAGCTCACTTCGGTTTTCTCTACGACTTAGTTGGACGCGTGCATGAAGAGAGTCCAGTGGATACGGTGCTGGTGTTGCAACATCGTTACAACCGCGATTGCCTGCTGCGCAAGTGGAGCAACCCCGACTGGCCAGTGCTGCGCATCAACGAGTTCACCAGGATCAATGTGAGCACTGGCGTCAATCGCATGATTGTGACGCTGCTGTGCTTAGCTCAAGACGATGATATTATACTGTTCAATGCGCTGGCGAACTGCCTTAATGGCATGAGAAACAGCAGAATTATCGTCTGGCTGCACAGCAAAGATATTGAATACTTTCAGCGAAAAATCGCCAGACATGCCGAGCGATATCAGTTTACCAACTTAATCATTATACACGCGAGAGAATCGTTGGTCATCTATAGAATGTTTCCATATCCGCAAACTTCATTTGAGAAGTTCACACGCTGGAAGTCCGATCGCATCTTCATCAGGCACTGGCATAATTTTCAGGGCAAGGAGGCCACCATCATGCCGAGTCTAGTGCCACCACTGAGCTACATCAGCATGGATCCCGTGACGGGCGAAGAGCGTCTCAATGGCTATATGCAAATTCTTCTGGACACCTTCGCCTCGCTTCACAATATCAGCCTTAGGTTGCTGCGGCCCCTCAACGTTTCCGATCCGATTCGCACTACAGAGGCTTTAGTTGTACTGGCTAATGGCAGTCTGGATTTTCTAGCGAACGGATATCCACGAACTCGCAACCTAGAGTGGCTGGGCATAGAGGAAACTAACTACTTGGGCATTATAAGTCTCTTTGTCGTCGCGCCCTGTTCGCAGAAACAAAACTTTCACGAAGTTTTCGATCACATCTTTCCTGGACTCTTGTTCTTTGGTATTATCTTTCTTTATATTATATTTAGCATCCTGGAATGTCTGTCGGGGGCAATAACAAACTACATATTGGGATTTGGAATGCGATTGCGCTACTCTGATGTGCTGAATGGGAATATTCTGCGCGGATTTCTAGGACAATCGATGCCAGAGCGACCCCGAAGTAGTTTCTCGCTGCGTCTCATAATGATGCTCACCTGTTTTGTTGGATTCTTTCTCTGCAACTGGTTCAATGCGAACTTGAGTGCTCTACTCACTAAGCACCCTCCACTGAGGCACATTGAGACCTATGAGGAACTGAAGCACAGCGAGTTGCCTGTGATCTTCGATTATGTCACGCGGCAAATTGTTGAATGGGAATATGGCGACACATTCTTCGAGCGAAACATTCCTAATGCTCAGTTTATGAAGTCGAAGGAATTATCCGATTTGCTATTCGATTTCAACACGAGCTATGCCTATCAAGCCTTCACGCATGTCTGGAATGCCGTCGAACTTTATCAGAGGTACACAAAGTATGAGAAGTTGTGCAGAGTCAAAAATATTCTGATTGCTAAGAATTTGCCACTGTCTGCGGTTCTGCGATTGAATTCCATATATGGTTTGCCTCTTAACTTGTTTATAAGAAATGTACAAAGTGCTGGTATGGATGTCTATTGGAAGAGAAAGGCCTACGAGGGTATGATAATGGCGAAAGTGACGCAACGTGGCAGGCGAAGTGCCGTGGAGCCACTGGATTTGTTCACCGTCAAGTGGATATTGGATCTATTCGAGTGTGGTATAGTTATGAGTTCGCTGGCCTTGATCGCAGAGTTGGGCTACATTTATTGGAAGAGATTGCAACGGAATGAGGGTTAATTAAGGAACTAAGTTCGCTAAAGGTTTCTTTACTACCTGTTTGCTTTGCTTATGCACTGAATAAATATTTAAAATATGTGCTGCACTGAATAAATATTTAAATCTTGTGCTTGTGGCTTTTTTGTGGCCAGTAAAACGTTAAAAAAAAAAAAAAAAAAAAAAAAAAAAAATTAAGTTGTGTGACACGAAGGAAGTAAAGTCTCTCTGGCAACGTTGAGAATGCTTTTAGTCATATTGTTCTTTAAAAAAACTCTGACTGCAGCTATTAAAATTTCATTCGGCATGAGCCGTAAAACGCTATCGTCGCACATAAAACTCATAAGAGACCAAATGACATATGTGACGATATGGCGCACATTTATGTCAGCCAGAACGAAATGCCTTAACCAACTTCTGACAAGCCCTGACCCCAAAAGGAGCAAACACACACATACAGACAGACTGAACATCTGTGCGATTGTCCATCGGTGCGTTAATGTTGCAGACAATAATTGACTCAGACAGATACTCAAAGCATTAATCAAAGCAATGAAATGGGAATGAAGTTAAGGTAGCATAGTGACAGCTGAGAACATATATCAGACATACAACGTATGCCGCACAAAAGGTTAGTCGGGCCTTGATACTCTGGCCTAACCTTGACAGCGGCTCAGGTACTTAATTATTGCATATTTAATCAAAGGGTATAGACGATATGCCCCACACACACGCACACACACGAACGAACGAACGATATTGATGAGACTTGCCGCAGTGGGGCAAGCAATTAGGATTTGGCTGTTAACGTAGGAATATGCGTGTGTGAGGGAGTGTATGACTGTGCGTGTGTGTGAGAGTATGTGTGTGCCTTTTTTTTTTTAATGTGTGTGTATGTGTGTATTTGTGCCTTGTGTGTGTGTGTGGCGTAGAGAAAGGTAAACAATGCTTCAAGTGCGGCAAGGGATACGGCAAAATCAATCGATTGACGTCAGGTAACAAAAAAACAGTTCAAGTGCCATAACGCGCCACTGAAAAAAGGCTCACACACACACTCGCACACACACATTGAACTCTGCTCGTTATGTATAAACATGCATGACTGCTCAGCACATACAGAGACGCAAGCGAAGCAAGGCTTACGGTTCGTATGCGTCATGTGCCTTATGAAATTAACCGCGCTGCCAGTTAAGGCTTTAAGGCCGCACAAGCTCCTTAAGTAGGCGTGGCAAAGCCCCATTTTTGAATGTGATTTACAACTTAAATTAAATTTCACAGCTGATTTCGCATCGTTGCTCGATTTATCATTTAATTAAAGCCCCCAAAAAAGTGACGGCTGGTGCCGAGCATTGAAATGATATGTGATCGTCATCATCGTCAGAGACAGCAACAACATGTGACAGGCGACTACTATATATGTCGTATGTGTATGTGTGCCCAAAACATATCGTACTGAATTATTTATTTTTGCATTTGGACTTTTCACTTGATTATTCTTCATGCTATTTGCATTTGTCAGATTGTTTGCTGATTGCCGTTGTGCGTGTGTGTTATTGAAATGTTTTTTGATTGGACTGTGGCAAATCAATGCTACGTCTGTGTACGTGTGTGTGTGTGCGTTGTGGTTGTGCGTGTGTGCGTCAAATTGCGCGCTCGCATGCCGAGCACAATTTTCCGATGCGGTAAAATGATTAGCAAGGGAATTCGATTCAGCTAAAAGCTTGTAAATTGTACAAAATAAAACATTTTTACACAAAATTTTTTATATGGAAAATATGCTTCAATGAGCAGAGCAAGAAAATAAATGAGCGGGAATTAGTTGTGATAAAATGGAAATAGATCAATATTCTGCAGATGAATTTGCTGAAATTGTGCGATGAATAACTAAATGAAACTCTGAACTGTCTCGAATTGCAACTGGAAACATGTCTGTGCACGTCGCTACATGTAAATGGAAATGTTGAGAGCAGCTGCTTGTTGTGGCTGTCTTGAGACTCAACAAACAATTTCAGCACTCGCATTCGCATTCATTCATGGCAGCAGCAAGTGCACAATCGGCTGTGAAATGAATAAACAACGTTCGCTAAATTGAGCATGCACAAACATGACAGAAATTTAGTTGCCTTTAATCGAAAATTGATTTATTTGCGAGAGATATCGTAATTAGATTTATAATTGGACTATAAATCGAAACGAAATGTATTTATTTCTGTGTGTCAAATGCACAATAATTAATTAAATTAAAGTATTCCTGCAGCAATAAACTAGTTTAGTTCTATGCATATTTCAACCGGGGAGAAGGTGGGAGAAAACTCTCTCAAATGCAGTGGAAAACCGCAGAAAGTAATAAAGTTATGCTGCCAGTTAGCCAGGCCCGGCCAGGACACTTGACCGCGTTAAAGCTGCTGCAGCTGTTGGTAAGATATTTTTTGGCCAAAAACTCATTTAATGCAAAATGCGGCGAGCCATTTAAATGATAGAAAAAGTTGCTGGCAACACTCTCCACTTGGCAGCCTCCTCCTCTGGCGGCACTGCAAGTGAGTGTGAACAGCGCTGCAGGCTGCCCTTTGTGTGTGTGCGAGTGTCTGTGTGTGTGTGAATGTGTTTGTGCTGGTGAACTGCTGTAAAAGTTCACTTTGAGTTGAGTTTAGTGCGGCAAATATTTGCGTTGTGAGGCGCCCGTAGAAACGTAGAAGAGAAAACGGAATGGTGGAGTGCAGAGAGGAGAAAAGAGGGGGAATAGAGGGGGAAAGAGAATATATGTAAGCCAAGCGGGAGGAATATTAAGACTTAACAACGTAAAAGGCGATTGCTGGCGCAATAAAACGAGTGCAAGTAAGATTTGTGAGGCAATATGAGTGCGGGGAGGCGTACGCGGAGAATGAGTGTGCCTCGCCACGCATTACGTGATGCAATTGCAGCAGGGACAATGTTAAAGTCAGTTAAATTGTGTATTGAAAATTATGGCACTTTAAAAATTAAAACAAAATGAGAGAGCAGAAACTTTCAGGTTGCCTTGCTCCTGTTATTAATTCTCGCCTCGAGATCATTTATCAATTTATCTGTTTTTAATAGTTTGCCAAACAATCTTCGACAGCAGCAGCAGCAGCGTGCGCGTTAATGTACCAAAGTTCGCAAAGTCACTTATCGAGGGAAATACTTGAAAAAGTGTAAAATTGAATTTCTGTTCGAAATACTTTGATGTGCGTGCCATAAACAAGTGTCTCAGCCGCAGCCAACGATGCTATAAAATCATAAATATTTTACAGCTCAACTGCGATCTTTCTTTGTGTGTGTGTGGCTAAAACAATGTAGCAGCTGGTAAGCTTGTGCTAAGTGCATGACAAACGTTGTGACACAACAGATTGACAGACAGACAGAAAGGGAGACAGACAGACAGACAACAAGCGCAGGCTGCACTGCATTTTCCGACTGTCAGTCAGTCTGTTTGATATTTTGCATGTATGGTAAAGTAAACAGGAATGTGATGGACAAACAGACAGAAGGACAGACAGAGGGACAGACATAGGGACAGACAGAGGGACACACACACGAACACATAGCCGCACACACAGGCAGACAGAGCATTCAGTGTGTCAACGCAACTTGTCTGTGCGGGCCATTGAAAGCGTGTCATGATGCCTTTAATATTTAACAAGATTCTCGAGCTAAGCTGAAAAGTGCTTAAGTTCGGCTTGTGGTTTGCTGCAACTTTTATTATCTGTATCTTCAATTATCGCAGCTGCTGCAGAACACTGCATTTGCATGTAAATTGTGATCTTCAATATCTTTCCACTCGCCGGCATTCAATTAAATCGACAACACATTGCTTTAATTAAATTTTCCAACCGCTTTTCGGCATAAAAGTATCGTCTGACAGGCAGCCAGTGCCGGAATTGGTGTCAAGCATGTATCCGTGTGTGTGTGTACGCGTGTGTGTGTGTGTATTGGCAGCATACTTCAATTAAAAATGCCATCGATATGCGCATCAACATCGCGTGCATAATTTATGCGCGTCGGCGTCGTTTTGGGGCCGCGGAATCGAATTGAAATCATGGCATTTAATTGGCAGACACTTTAAGAAGGCTCTCTGAAGAACCTCGGCCTATTCAGTGTGGCCAACTCGGCTTGTTTTCCCATCAAAATACGGCGAAATTCAGTTGAATAATTGTAGCTGGGGTATTTACGTTGCCTACTTTTGAGCGCAAGCGTAAAGAAGTTGCAGGCTGAATGAATATTTTATACTGCCTACTTTCGAGAGCGCATATAATTTACGGCTTTCAATTTCGATGGTTTTTTTCAGCTCGTTTTCGTCTGTTGGTCCTAAAATCAATTGCTAATCATCTAAATTAATGTTTTGACTGACTTTGGCAATCGAACTGCGTCGCGTTCCCTTGTCACTTGATTAAGATTTGAAATTTATTTGGGTACAATGGAAACGACCTTGTGTCTGCTCTTGAAAGCAATCTTGAGCGTTAAAATTTTTAATTAACTTTCGAATGGAAAATTTACACATTGTCCAACAGCTGTGCCCTCACACACTCGCACGCGCACGAAATCACTCGGCCACAAATCGAAATTGTTGTAAGAAAACCGCAAATGCCTTTTTCGTGTAATTTAATAATTAATTTTGCCAATTTGCATTAAGCGTCCCTCATAATCCGAGCGAACGAACGGAAAACGGAAAACTGCTGACGTGTCTCGCTTGATTGTGGTGGGCGTTTAATGATTGTAATGCCAGGTAAACGGTAAAAGCGTTCCCCACGCACACACACACTATGTATCTACATTGTGTCGCTGTGTGAGTGTAAGAGGTTGATTAAAAACTTTGTCGATTATTTCCGTAGCGGCAACGGCACCAAATCGATGATAAAAGTAAGCAAACAATCAACTTGCGAACGGACAGCGGACAATGGACAGCAGACATTGAGTAAATGGCATCGTCGTGGTTCGTTCCGTTATCGTACTTGTTGTTGTTATTGTTGTTGTCTGGCATTTGGTGTGCAAACAGCGCAGCTCGACGACATTGATAAAGAAAACAGCAGCAGGAGCCCAGGAGCAGCAGCTGCCATTGCTTTTGTCGCCCATTGAGCCCGTCTCCGCCTTTCGCCGTTTGCCTCAACATGTTCATAATGAAAGTTGTTGGCTTTGTGCGAATAACTTCTACCCCTCTCCCCCCTGCTCCATGCAAGCCAAACACATTTGCCTTGCCCAGTCTAAGGTAATTCATTTTGGTTGTTGCTCTTGCTGTGCTAATAAAACAACTTTGGCTAGGGGTGTGCCTGCACGTGTGTGTGTGTCTCTGTGTGTGTGTGTGTGTGGGTGAGAGCATGACAGCCTGTTGCTTTAAGGCATACAATAAAATGGCCAACTCATCGCAGTTAGCGAAGCAACAAATACTGCAAGCTGGCCGCGTTTGAGTTTCCCTTTCGCTTTCCCTTTTTTTGTGTCGTGTATTGACAATTGTCAACGAACTTTGGTCGGCAAAGTTTGCTCGACTAAATATAAAACATCTGCCTCGAGTTTGGTTAACACGTGTCAGACAAAATATGTATGAACAGGCGTATACATTTATAAATGGATACCCTGTAGAAGGGTTTATAAAGGATGTATTAACATTGATTCGAATTGGAAAGAATGGGAATGACGAGAAGAGAGAGTTCTCGTAACGATGTAAAGAGTTAAGTCTTAATCAGTGAACGACAATCAAATTTAAGATTAAGTTAATGACAATTAAAAGACGTTTCTAAAGAAGGAACTAATTTAATGTTACCTATATTCAAATATAAATAAATATAGCCACTTAATAATATAAAATAAATGTTTATTATACATTTAAAGTGCATCTTGAACCTTAAATCAGTAGTCTATACACGAGTTACATTTATAATGCTTGAGCTTCTATTCTCAAATATATTTGATATGGTACGTTCGCACTTAGTCATTCATCTGTTTATAGGACAAACAATCACCTAAATTTATACTCTGTCTTAACATTGGAATTTAGGGGAAATAAAAATGAAATTTATAATGCTTTAATACTATTCTCAAACATATATATTAGTCTTTGATCTGTTAACAGAATTTTGGAAATAATCCTTTAATTATTTCTAAATTATTTTATTACGCTCTTTAGATTCGTGCAAAGTGTTCTTTTTGCTTTCTTAAACAATAGTGACGCTCGCCCGCTTCTTTTATGTTATACAACACTGTGCTATCGATACCATACGATAGAGTATCGAGTATGATCACACTTGATAACATAAGACCACTAAGCATCGATGCTTTGTGTTAAGACTTAACATTATAGAGTATGACTCAACAGTATATACAGCAGACAAACTATCATATAAATTGATATTATTACGGCTGTTAATATCTATAAAGAAAAAGAAAATAAATATGATATTTATAATGCCTGTTCTCAAACATATTTGCACATATTCTTTGATCTGCTTACAGATGTTTTGCCAAACTAATGTTTTATTTAATAGTTTCACAGTTAACTGAATAACTCCCCAACTTCCGCGCCAATCATTTCTGCAGATATACAAAAAATGTAAATAAATTAAGGAGGCAGCAGAAAGGTGATGAGATGCTCTTGCTCTCCCCCTCTCTCTCCCTCTCTCCACTCCCTTATCTCTCCATAAGTCCGCATATATTATGTAGATGTTTGTGTATCTGAAAGATAAGCTAAGGCAGCGTTTGCATGCATAATTTGGGCGCATAATTTTTTCTCCCAGCATAAATTGGATTAGTTGCAAGTGTGTGCCAGTATCTCGGCGTGTGTATGTGTGTGTGCGTGTGAATTCTTTTTTTTTTTGCTCATAACTCAAAAACGTTCGCCTCACAGTTGAGCAAAGTTGCGCCAAGTTGGGGTGGTAATTACTCTTGCATAAATTTTCGTAAATTAATTGTGTCATATTCTTGACGGTGCAAAACTGTTGACACGGCACACTCCCCTCCCCCGCCAGGCCAAAGGGGGCGCTGTAAGTGGTGCTCGAGTGTCAGCGCCTTAGGCCTGACTTGGCCCAGTTTGTTTTGGCTGAGTCAACATGTTGCTGAGCTCGTTTAAGCCCAGCTCCGGCAACGTTTTCTAATAATAATGCGTGTTCGCGTTAATAAATTAAGCAGCTTACGCAGCGCGGCCCCGACTCGACTCGACTGCGCGACGCTGCGTAACTCGGTAATTAAAACGATTAATTGGCATTAAAATGTGTCGCCAGCTCCCCCTCTCTCTCTCTCTCTCTCTCTCTCTCTCTCAGTCTGTGTTTGTGTTTGCATTTGCGTTTATGTAATTCACAAAAAAGGGAACACAAAGGCTACGCTTAGCCAGGCTTAACTACGTTAGCAAATCGCATTAAAGGACTTGTTGCCGTAACCGGCTAATGCAATAATTATGTGAATCAACTAATTTGTTTTTCATGGCATTAGTAAAGTTATATCTTTGGCAAAATTAATAAATATTTGAGAACTAATTGCAGTTTGTTTCACTATGAATTGGCTACCACTTCGAGCTACTTCTTTCTACTTCTTCTACATGCACTTCATCGATAAGTTCTCCTCACAAACATCCTCTCTCTCTCTCTCTTTACTTGTCACTTTACCTTAACTTCTCTTGGAGTTTTCTCACTGAATCCAATTGCCAAATACATCGCCAACTTCGCAATAGTTTGAGGCATTTGGGGCTTCTTAATTTGAATGGACAGCTGGTAATAAATGAAAATTAAAGAATACCAAAACAGAATTATCAACGTGGCGACACGAGCATGTGAATGCTTTTAAGTGACAACTAATTGGCGTGTGTCGACGTGCAGAATGAAGGAAAACAAACAGAAAAAAAAAAGAGAAGTAAACGGAGAAAAAATGTGAGGAAAAAGTTTTTGCATTTAATGCTGCCGAGCACAAAATTAATATTAATTGTATTCCATTTCACATTTGCTGCGGCTGAGGATGCTGTTGATGCTGCCTCTGCTGCTGCTGCTGGTTCTGCTGCTGCTTCTGCTGCTGCCACCGACACAATTAGGGCCCGAACCATTTTGGGCCAAGACAAAGAGGCCAAGTGAGCTGTCGAGTTGCCGTTGCTAATAAATTGAATTTATTACAAACGATATGCGGCTGACATTTCAGGCCCCAGAGATTCAATTTGCCTGGGCATATTCGTTCTTCCTCTCTCTCTCTCTATCTTTCCCACTCTCGCTCACAGCTTTGATTGAATTTATGCATGTGAATAAATTTCTGTGAGCTCGACAAATATTTCCATTAATAAACTCTTTACTTTTGCGCATATTTTATTTCACTTCGTGGCAGTTTTGTTCTGTTCTGTTCTCTTCTGTTTTGTTTTGTTTTCTTTTCCATTTGCCTGCAGTCAAATGCAAATTTGAGGCAACATTAAGCGGGGCAGCTGCAAAGTTCCTTCCGCTTTTGGTTAAGTGAGAATTAAATTAACATTTCGAATATCTGCAGGAGAGTTAACACAGGCAAAGAAGATTGAGAAGATGAGGAAGTTCTGTGAGCTGATTAGCAGCTGAGTAAGTTAGGCATATGAAGTTACATGCCTGCACATGGAGTCAATGTACCCGGGATTGTGCAGTGTATGTGACTGTAAAGTGGTTTCGATCCCGTGGGAGGCGAATACAAATTGCAGCTGTGTGTGTGGCTTATGAAATATTTGCTTTATTTCGCTTGGTCATAAATTTGTAAATATTTAAAGAGCGCGCTGTGTATGAAGCAAACTTTCATGGCAAACACGGCGTATGCGTAATGCACACGTTCATGCGCCACTTATGGCCAAATCAGCCATAAAACACCCCGCTCCCAACCCCCTCTATCTCGGTCAAATAGCCACTGCAAGTGACGTGCCACTTGTGTGTCGGCTTAGGCAAATTTTTAGCACCAGCTCCTCTCCCCTCTCTCCCTTTCTCTCTCTCTCTCTCTCGCTTGCTGCAGTGGCCTTAAAGCATCACTGACTCATTTGGAACATGCATCACGCGCTGAAGTGAGTTGCCTGTGCGACAACACTCTCACTCTCTCTGGCTCGTTTCTCTGAAGTGCTGCAGGTGAGTTGAACTTTTGCCGCTTAAGTGTTTGTGCATATGCGAGTGTGTTTAATTTGAGTAAGTACACTCACACACTCACACGCACACTCACACGCACTCACTTGCACTCGCCCAACTTGGCATTCCCTTTGGGTGTGTGCTCTGTGTGCACTTAATTGGCGCATCTCGAGAGTGTCAGCGCGCTGCAGTCTGCTTAACTTTATTGGTTCTTCCTCCAAAATGCCATCAAAATAAATCAATGAAAAGTGCTGCATAACTTCATTACGTTTTCTTGCAGCAATCCCCCTCCCTTGCCACTTTCTCTCTCCCTGCTTGGCTGCTGGCTGAGTGCAGATAACTGCGCGACACACACACAGCAAATGGCACGTACCTAAGCCAATGCGACGAGCGTAACGATTTTGCTATTTAAACTCGTTTTGCCATTTTACTGTTCTCTTCTCTTGTAGCGCACTACGCTTTTACCGTGCCAGCAGCCACTTTTGTAGATTGTCGCAGTCCCTACGCACTGCATTTTTATTTCGCTTCCCCCTCCATGCTGGCAAAGCCAAATCCCAGTCAGGCATTTGGTTGCCGCTTCTTGTTTGCTAATCGCCACGTTGCACTGCGAACACAATGCCCTTTTCTCTGTTCCTCCATCTTGCTGCTCTTTATCTAGCTTCACTCTGCTAGTTTCGTTTTGTTAGTTGATATTCCAATGGAGTTTCAATTTCCGGAGCAACCAGACTGCAGCATTGATTCGATTTGTTTTGCGCAAGAAAGTATGCTACGTTTTCTAGTTGAGTCATGCGATGCACTTGAGTGTGACAAGTGATATGCAATCTGTGCAGTTATTCTTAAAAATACTTCACAATTTGAAGACATGCGAATGTTTTTGCATTAAAAAAAGTATAAATATTTAAGTGGTAAATTAAAACGGGGGGTATTTGCGCGCTGCTGCTTCTCAGAACCACTTCAAATGCACTTAGACTCATTAGTGCTTTTCCTCATTATAACACTGATTACTTTAATAGTTTCCTCTGAATTTCTGTATTAAATGATGCTTGCTTGTGCATTTCGCTTCATTTAAATTCCGGCTACAGAATAATAAAAACCTGCTGGCCCAGCAAGTTCTCGAGATAAGCTCATTAATCACTGCGAACTGCTTCAATTGTTCTGCTTGCCACTGCTGTTGTTGTCGTTGGGCCCTCTTGACATTTCCGAAACGAAACCCTCGAAGTTCAAGCAGAAAAATTATGAGAAATATGCAAAAAATGAAACAATGCCACAAGCAGCAGCAGCACAAGCAAAAGCAGCAGCAGTTTGTCAGACAGTTCATCAGTCAGTGGCGAAGCAGGAGAGTGCAAGTTGGGGCACACGCACCCCACAAAGAGTGGCAACAACGCGTTGCAGAATGGAAAATGGTGCCACTTACTTTAATTGCTGGTCCGTTCCTGGCACTGGCAACAAAAGACCGTTTCGAAACAGACTCGGGCTGAGAGCAGGAGGGGAGGGCGACCAGTGCATTGTTGCTTTGAGAGAAGCTGACTTGGCTCATGTAATTAAAGCGTCGCTTTCACTGCAACAATGCGACAGAGAGGGCAACGACGACGGCGATTGAAACAGGCGTTAAGTTCAGCAGCAGCTGCGCATTTGTGTGCAGCAGCAACAACAAAGCAAAAGCTTTGCAATTGGACCCGAAATGCGGCCAAGACGCAGTGCCCAAAAAGTGCCACTAAAGCTGGCACAACTTCCAGCAGCTGCTGCCTCTGCTGCTGCTGCTGCTGATGAGTGTGCGTGTGTGTGTTTGACACTTAATTGAACGCATTAACTCAAAAGCGGCAACCTGCGACCGCAGTTTATTGATTACGACCCACTCCAAAGCACCTGCTCGTCCATTGTGAAACTGCTGCAGAAATTTCAAAATTTTGCCGAGGCCACAAAATATTGCGGCACATGATGCTGTTGCCCCATTACATAATTGCCCCTCCCTCTGCATAGTCCAGTTCACAACTTGCTCATTTAGCTGAGCTTAGTTGCTGCTGAAACTGAGGAGCTGGCTCATAAATGTTTAAACAACTTGGTATTGCAAAAAGTTAGCAGTTTTTGTAACTTCTTTGTTTGGCACATTTCATCATGTAAATTCATTAGAAACTTTAATTAATATTCAACAACGGCAGGGCTATCGATTCGCTTGGCAAAGTTTGCGTAGCCAAGCTAATAACGCAACAAATTGTGTATCAAGTGGGGCTACGTGACGTATACATAATGGGAGTAACTTTTGTAGTCAGCACAACGTATGGAGTCTCACTCGAAGCGTAAGTTCTGCCTAAACTAATGACTAAAGTTGTTGCTGCCACAATTGCATTGATCTTTTGACAATCTCAGGCAATCTGGTGATTTCGATGATTATCATCCTTAAATAGTTGATTTTATTCTCTCTCCTACTGTTTTCCCTCTTCTTTTTTCCAGCTTTCCATTTATCTCAATATACGTTTGACATTTGCAAGCTTCTTGCCAAGAAATTTAACTCTTATCGGTTTTGTGTTTTCCTTTTCGAAACGAGCTTGACTTCCCAACGTATCTATTTGTTTAAAACAGAGACAGAGAGAGAGAGAAAGAGTGCGCTCTGCATATGGCACCCAGTCGAGTATCAGGTTTAAATTGTTCCCTGTAACCTGAGCTAACTGCCTGTGCTGCCTTTGATCAATACCTTGTCGAGTTTCGCCACTCAGCTAATCCAATTAGAAGCGCTTCATTGGTCAATTAGGAAAGCAAAATTGTGTCTTGAATTCGCTCGAGTCTCTTAAACTTCATTAGCAGTTTATTATTGACGAGACGTATGAGGGAATTTCTGCTTGTGTGTGTGTGTGAAAAATACCAAAAGATTTTCTTAGCTTAAAAAAGCAATGGGCAGCACAACAAATCACTGTCCGTCGCAAATCGAAATATAAATTGAAGTGATTTCTATCCCTCGACTTGTCCCCAGTGTTCTTTTTTTTCTCTCGCAACTCGTTTTGTTGTTATTGTTGTTGTTTGTTTCGCTGCTGCTGCTTTGTTGGTATCTTTAAAAATTGCTTTGAACTTTTTTGCGCTGCGCATGAAACCAAAACCAAAGCCAAAAATCCTAAACCAAATGCCAAAACGTAACGACAATCAGTCAGTAACTACGCAAGTTGTCGAGTGCGAATTCAGTGTGCTGCGTATACCCTGGAAATGGAAGGGAAGTAAAAAAGAGAGGATTAAGTATCCTGAATATAAACAGTTCAAGTTGAGAACCTTTTTGTCAGCGAAACTTGTATTGAAATTATTTACCGAGTCAATTCTTTAATCTGTTTAGAGTTAGGTTCCTTTACAGGGTATGCTCTAGTCACTCACATTTCACATTAGTGAAACACTGCTGCCCAGTGGATAAGTTTTTTATATATCTGTCAAAGCAGCTGCTCGCGCTGGAGTTCACACAAGAGAGGAGAGAGAGAGAGGGAGGGAGAGAGCAGGAGGAGTAGCAGGTCATAAATTCAATTTCGTAAATGGATACAGTGAAAACGCTTGTCGCGTTTTGTCACTTGCAACGTGCAGCAGCGTACAGTGTACAGCGTACAACGTGCAACGTAAATACAGACGAGCTCTGGCCCTGTGTGACGAAACAGACTGTCAAAGGCAAGCATTGCTGGTTTATTGTGCCCCTGCGGCGTCTGCCATGTCATGTCAACTATATAATAAGTTTGCCAGTTTGACTGCTGCTGCCACTCCCACTAGACACGCTGCCCCGCCCCCCACTTTCCTCTTGGCAACTTTCATGCTCTTTGGGGGTACAAAACTTTTGTTGTCCGGCTGCAGTTAACAGTTCCAGTTTGCATTCTCCTTACACGTCTGAGGAGCACATGACTGGTCACACGGCACGTATGTGTAATATATGTATGTATATGTATTCCACTCAAGTATCGATTATTCTACACTTCGAAGACTATAAATAGAAACTACCTTATGCTAAACATACCAACAGCAGCTGCATAACATTGATTATTCATTATTAATGAAGCTATTTTTAGGGGATTTTTTGGAAACTCAAAGCTGGTTTGGCGGTTGCCTGCAAAGCTGAAAGTTGCCTTCCTTCTATTTTTAACTGTGCCACTGACATATTTAGTGCAGATGGAAGGAAGTATAAATACAACATTAACTATGCTTCTTCTTCTTAGTTAGAAGTGAAAGAATGTTTTTAAAGATTCGTTCTTACGAAATTGTCTAATTAAATTATTTTATGAGCAGCATAAACAATTGAATTAGTTTGTCTGCCACTACTGCAAAGGGGCTGCCATTTTGCAACGCAAATGGCAGCATGGCAGCTCTGCAAAATGGCTGCCCGGCACGCACTTCAAGTCGACTGACGCTGCTGGCCATTTATTGCATTCAGAAGACGCAGCAGGCGTCAATTTGATGCGCTGTCTGTAAGCAGAGAAATGGTTTTCTTGCACTTTAGGAAAAGGAAAACGCTTTGTGTCATTACGAGTTGATTTTGCTGCTCTCCAAAGGGGTGTTTTTAAAGCGAAAAATGAATTGAAAATCCTTTAAACAAAACCAAGAAGAAATTGCCTTTTATACTCGGGATTCCTCTCGTGCCTAGGGTATATGACAATCGCATAGCGTGTCCATACTGTGTCCATTCTGTTTGCTTTTATTGCAATTTTTTTGTTTGAAAAACGTTCCGGCAATAAGTTCATTTGCCGGGCAAACTATGTTCCAGTGATTTCAGTGTGCGGATTCAGTCGAGTGCCACAGTCGGAGAGGCGAGCAGCACTCGTTGTGTGTTAAATGAAAAAGTTTCGCTTTATTTGCAGGACCAACAATGAAATTAATGAATTTCCCTAACAAGCCAATCTACAGTCCAATTAAACAGCTTTAACATAAACAACAATTAAAACGAAATTAATTAAAAAACGAACAAAACAAAAACGTACCAAACAAACCTAAAATAAAAGTGCTGTGTACAAATATGAAACTAATAATAAATAAATAAATAGAATAACTAACGTAAATAGTGTAGAATTCGTGTGCTTAACTCAACTCTGTGGACCAAAACCAAAGCCAACTTCAAGTGTATACAAAACAAATAAAGAAATAAACAAGCTAAATAACATTTTATGCTGCAACTTCAATGTGAGACTATAAGTATATATTATATAGATATCTATGTAGAACAGATCTGTTAAGCATACGTATATTTTAAGTGTACATACGACCATGAAATGGTACACGATTTGGTGAAAGCTTTAATTAGTGCTTAAGTGGAAGTCGAAGTCGACCAAGAACTAGTGTATATATATATCTACTGAGAACTGTATTCGAAACTATATACTTAATGCAACTGAACGCGTAACTCTAGACTGTGCTTAAATACTAAACGAATCAAGCGAAAAACAACAACAACTAACTAACTAAAACTATTAAAGAATTTCTACAGCATTTAAATAACTCAATCGTCAGGTAAACTAAATACAACACGCCTCAAGTAATCCACAACTACAACTACAACAATATCGACACTTTGGGAGCTGTAAATAAAACAGTATTTTAATAGAAGCTATTTAGTTTTATTTTATGATATGTGTGTCTAAATGTTTGCATCTTCTGCTCTGTCGTCTGTCTCTCTACCTTTCTCACACTCTGCCTGTACCTATTTGTGTGCGCATAGCTGTGTGTATCTATCTATCTATCTGTCACATTCCGTCTGAGATTGCTGCAACATGAGTAGCCACACTAGAGATGACGATGATGCCAACAACAATAGCAACATCAGCAGCAACAATAACCACAGCAGTGGCAATAATAATAATAACAGCAACAACAATATCAACAACAACAATAATAACGATAGTCCTGTAGCTATAAAACGCAACTACAAGTTAGTCAGTTGGTTTTCACAAGTAAGTTTTATTTGTTTATGGCATTATTTGTTATTTATTGCACAACAATTGATTTCACCGCAAGCGCATTTTTCACATTTATTTGCACACACAAAACAATTTGCACGCATTGCGCAACCGGCATGAACAGTGTAAAATGTCACAATTTTCTCTCTATCGTATGCGAAATCAAATTAAAATGCCAATCCTTTTGATACACACCCGCACACACAAACACACGCACACCCGCACACACTGACGTTCCACACACACAATTCAGCCATTGTTGTCGCTCTGTTCTTCTTGTTGCTATGACCTGGCCACCAGCATCATTTCCTTCATCATCGTCAGCTTCCTCATCGCCAGCTTCCTCTTCGCCTTCGTCATCGTGCTCGTCATCGCTGTCAACCTCATCTGAGGCCAGTCAACAGTTGCTCCATTGTAGTTGCTTACCTCTTTCACAATACACTTATACGAGTATTTGACTTGATTCTCCTTGTCCTCAGCTCAAGTTGCCGCTTTCCTTTTGCTATTTATGTATACGAGTATGTGCATTGGTTTTGCCTGATTCTCCTGCTTTCCCTCGGCTTATGTTCCCTTATGTGTGCCTTAATTAGCCTCAAGTTCTTCTCCCAAAAACTTTTCAGTTGCCAAGTTCTTATATTAAAGTTCGGTTCAAAACGTTTTGCATATATGACAAAGTTATGCATGACACATGCTAAATTTATGACTTCCTGTTGATGCTAAAGTTTTATCATACTACGAAAACATGTAGACACTTTATCGCATTCAATTCGTAGACGAAAACTCTTGATTGTTTCGAAACTTAATCAATTATGAGTTCACTTCAAACAAACAGGAGTTACAAATAATTGAAGTTAATTTAATAAGAAATTTTAGTCAACATATATTTTATGTTGATTTATTTAATTTAAGAGTTTAAGCTCACAATTCAATGCAGCTTTGGTGCTTTCAATAATAAATTTCTACATTTGCCATAGTTAGCCGTAAATCACATAGCAACACGGAAGAGATTCGTTAATAATTTTGCTTTTTCATTGAACTTTCCGATTGTGCAAATGCAAATCGAGTGTTTGGCAATTTGATTCCTAGCGAATGTCAAACACAAACATATTGAAATTCAAATAGATCAAAAGCGGAACAATGCGACACCAGAGATAGCAAAAAAGGCTAAAACAATGAACAAAATAAACCTTTCAATTTGAATCGATTGAAAAACAGCTTGACTCTTCGCACTTCAGTGAACAATTGTCGACAATTGTGACCTTCATTAGGTTTCCATATAATCAAGAGAGGTATATGGGTTTCCCACCTCTGTTCTCTGCAATTCCCTGTACAGGGTATCATCCATTCCATCACACATTCCACCCATTCTAATTGACACTTGTACGCTTGACACTTGTGTAGCTCGAGTAAATCACAAAAAACTTCTGGCCTGCCTTCAATTAAAGCGTATGTCACCAGGGGAGCTGTTGGGCTTCCTTAGGGGGCGGAGGCGTGGCAATCAATACTGGTTTTTAATGAAGAAATAAAGTGGCCATTTCCATGTTCTGCTATGCCGTAAAAATTGTCTACATTTTTATTACGATTTTTTTCCCTTTTCTCTTTTTTTGTTGTCTCCTTTTTCGATTGGCCAGAGCAGGGCACGCATTTTTACGGCACGCCTCATGATGAGCTCCGCACGCCGGTCAAAGGACAATGAAATGGCCGTGTCCACGCACACAGGCCTCTGTTGAGCTGGAAAATATGCCCTTTTGTGGCATGTTAACGGCACGGGGGGGGTCGCACAGCTGGAGCCACTCGGACAAGAGTTTATTTCGGCATTTTGCTTTATACGCCACGCCACGCCTCCCCCAGCCCCCAATGTGTTTCCTGCTGTCTTCCACTTTGGCTGCTAATGCTGTGCCGTGCCGTGCCGTGCCTGGTCAGCACTTGGTTGTGCTGCTCCAGCGCACTCAACCCAAACCCGGAGACAAAAGCCAGCCTACATGGACAATCTTTTCTTTCGCTGCAAGTTTTTGTGCCCTAATGATTATTGGGCTGATTTCTTTTCAGCCATCGAAGCCATTGTTCGCCTCTCGGAACTCTCGGAATGTAGAGAATCTTGGCATTGTTTGTTTTTTCTTCCTCACTTCATCCCCTACTTCTTATGTGGGCGTGAAATCGTTTAAGAACATCGAGGAGTATGTCCTGTGCTTGATAAGCTGCTTGCGGGTTTGTTTAACTGTTCCGCTAATTTTCTACAGTTGCGTTTTATTGCTACCTCCAGACCGTTCAAATGGCCTTTGACAGTTCTCATACAATTCATTAATCAGTTTGTTGTTTACTTTACTCCTCAACTTCGTCTGGAGGCTCTGGCGTTTCTTCCACTTCTGATGGGGGACTAGTCTCAGCACTCTCTGGAGTCGTAGCTTCATTTGAACTTTCTCCATTCAAACAATTCTTCTCACATTCATCTTTCGTAAACCCTTTTCTGCACCGAATCGCTAACGTACATTTTTTGTGGTGAACAACCCAAACTGGTCCCACCTCTGGGCACATCACTCGATCTTCCTCCAAAAATAGACATTGGTCATCAACTAGGGAAGGGAATACATTATTAGCGCAGGAGATTATTACTGTAATCAAATTATTTCACTTTTCTTTGATTCAGTTTCTCGTGGAAAAGGAAAGACAAGCAGTACACAAATAATCCAAGTAGTGCGCATGTTAATGACAGTCTTTGTTCCTTCAACTGGAGCTTTTTACTTGAACAACTGTTTTGGATATTCAATTGGAGTCGAATTAGGCATAGCTGAAGGCATAAAATTGATTCGTTTCACATTGTTCACAGTTGTAGGTGGCAGAGTACTGAAAGGGGGTATATTAGACTTGAGGAAAACTTATTTTTAAACCCTCTAACCAAAGGTTATTTTAATTTTGTGCCTGCTCTCCGTCCGTTGAAAAACCTAGATCTCAGCGAATATTATACTTAGGGACCAAATATGTTGTAAATCTGTATTTTTATTGCACGCAGACCAATTTTGTTGTTAGATTTTGGTCACACCCCCTTAAGCCGATAAAATTCCGAGTTTCAAGCTTAGTTTCAATGCAGGACAGTTTTTGGTTTATACAATAACTAAAAACAGCTTAATGATTGCATGAAATTTGGCTGCAATCGTATAATTAAGATAGAAGTTATTTAAGAAATTCTAAATAGGTACTGATTTGGAAGGCCCTCCCTAAAAGTATGCAACACAAAATATTTTGTTACTATTTTGCATATGTTTTAGATCTAAAAAGGTTTCATTGCTGTCAGTTTATTTCACAGCAAATGGTTCATTATTCTTAATTAAACAAATTAGAAAACATTTCAATATTCAAGTTCCCAGTATTCATAGTAAAGTAGACTAGTAATAGTTTTACTTTACTTCCTTCTTACATCATTTGCATGTTTGTATTTTAGTTTATGCATTAGTTCTTGGTCTTCTGGTTCTTCTTGTGCTGTCTCCTGTTACACCAACAGCCTCCGTTGTAGTTTCATTAGCAGTCCTTACAAGCTCGTCTTTTGCTGGTAGATCTAGACAGTATTGGACGCACTCCTTATATGTGTGACCCTTGACGCACGTGTAACCCATCTGGCATTCGCCATTGTGAAGCACCCACAGTTCCCGAAGTGGAGCACAGCTGATGCGTGGTTGACGTATTGCTACACGTATATGGCACCGATCAACTGTGAACAGAACAATCAAAGGCTGTTTGCAATTAATTGAAATCTCAGGGAGCTTACTTAACTTCTGATCCACAGCCGCAGCTGAAATTGCAAAGAGGATCAAGAACACTCTCAACATGCTGAAGTGCAGCAATAAAACTGCTTAAATTTTGCCACAGCAAGGCAAACAAGTCTTTTAGTCACGCTGATGGCTTTGATAAGGGTAAAATTCATGGTTTAAAATTTAAATTGAGGCATATATAATATGTACGATAAGCAGTAGTCGTCTCTTGTATTCCCTGTACAATAAGTAAATAATAAATAGTTATTAAATAAACTGAGAGTTTCAAGCAAGTCGTGCACAAATTTCAAGTTGAACATGAACATATTTTTTATACATTTAATTAAATAAATCTTTTGCTTTTCATTAAAGCAATTTGTTTAAGTGTTAATCTTTAAATTTCCCCACAACGAGATTATAAAGCTATTAAAGCCAAGCAAAGTTTGGCTAATTAACAAATTGCTCAAATTGCCGTCGCCCCCCCGGCGCGTTGATGATAATGCAAAGTGCTTGATTTACGATACCCAGTAGTCAATTGAGCAAAAGGAAGTTTGAATTGATTGTTCATAAGAGAAAGAAAACTTTAAATTGAATAAAGTAAAATTCTTTAATACTCTTTAAAGGCAAATTTTATACTTAAAACTAATGCAGAGCATCTACTAGTCTGCTTTCTTCTTCAACCATAGCAGCACTTCAAATCGTTTTATTGACTTTCTTGTGCTCCATCTCTCTGTGTTTCTTATACAAACATACACACACACAGGCATACAAATCATACACACAATTGGTAATTAAGTTCTGTTGCCGCATTGTGCTTTGATTGCTGCAGACGACGCCCGACAATGTCTTTGGTAAATTTATGTAAATTTCGATTAATTTATTTATTGACAGTCGGCCTCGTCTCGCCACGCTGCACTCCCCTAACCCAACTCCTCTTCATCATTAGTGCTGAGTGCCTGAGTGCCGAGACCGTTGTCATTAGGATAAATAACTGTTGTCTAATTGAACGGAAGTCTCTTGCTGCTGATGACAACTCAAGTGCGTGTGTGTGTGTGTGTGTGTGTGTGTGAGTGTGTGTGTGTGTTTGCTTAACGCCTGATTGCCAGCTGATCAGTGCGTAATCAATCAATGCTGGGAATGCTCCTTTTGGCTTTTTTGCCAATTGATTTTCCTGCCCCAAGCTCGATTTGTGGCCGAGTAATCAACAGCGTGCGAATGCCAGAAATTCTCCTCATTTCCGTTTCGAGCAAGAGGAGCGGGGGGTGGGGAGTAGAGAGATCGCTTTAAAGACGAAAAGCTGCTCTCTACAAAATGCTGTTCACATTTCAATTTCCGGTCCAGCTGGCCAGCAATGCAGTCCGTTCACCACTACGCTTCCTTCCTCTTTCTGTGTCTCTCTACCTCTCTCTGTCTTTTTCCCTCTCTCCCTCCCTCTCTCTCTCTCTAGCTTGCATGTCTGCTGTATTTGTCTGTCGCTTAAGTTTGATTGATGCTGCCGGAAGTTGGTTTCGGCTGCTCCGTCTATGTGCCCCGGGGACATGTCATTTTGGTTTGATTTGCTTTTCGATTTATGATTTTGCATGCACACTTTGTAAGCATGTTGAGTTATGGCTCCCAAAAACACACACACACACGTACACAAATGCACACACACAAATTTATACACACACTCATTCAGACTGTGCTTAAATCAAAATATGATTCGTTTTGCATAATTCATGCTGCGCTCTATACCGATTGCAATAACAACAACATCATCAACAACAACAACAACGATAACAATGAAATGCTTTACTAAATTAACTCGTTACATCAATCAAACGCCAACAACAACTACAACAACAACAACAATGTGCACCACGTGAAACGCGTCGAAAACTGAATTTGAATTTGAAATTTGTGAAAAACGAAAAAAAAAACAAAAATTGCTTCGCCTGCTTCGCTTCACCCTGCAATGCGACTCATCGGCTACCCTGTCCGCAAACCCCGCAACCCCCGAACCCCCCTCCTCGCCATCAACATCCCTGCTCTGCCCAGCAGAATGTCAATGTTCTTCTTTCGCTTGCATAATCTCCAGCGTGCCGAGGAGAACAAGCGCAAGAAACGCGTCGAACAGCAGCGCCAACAGCAGCGCCAGCGGCGCGGCGCCAAGGTCTTCAAATGTGTCAGCGACTCCACTGGCCACCTGACGCTGGCGCCCTCGCGCCTCTTCGAGCGCACACCAATGAGTCCATCCGACAGCCTGGACGAGATTGCGCTGCAGATACCAAGGTGAGTGTTTTCCAGCCATTTGAGTTGTGTCCCCAAGGCAGGTGAGTGTGTGTACACAACACACACACACATACAGTTGCCTGCAATTGAACAACTTTTGCCAGCTAGCTGTGATTGTTTTTCTTTAGCTGTGTGCCCCTGGGGCTCAGCCACAGCTACCACACAGTGTAGAAATTCTGGCTACCATTTGCACATTCATGAGTGAATTGTGTGAGTACTCGTACCCCTTGTCCTATGTAGCATACATATTACTTTGCCATTATTCTTTTGTGTAATACATAAGGCAAGCTGCTAACTTATGATGCACAGCCACTAAAGGATTTCTTAGGAAACTCAGACTTTTGTATACACTTTCTTGTGTGAGACACATTTCTTCAATGAATGAAAACTATAAAGAGTTGTTTTTATTTGAGTATTTATACGTTTATATAGGGAAATAAATTCTATAAACATATTCAATTCAAGTATTACCTTCTTGATTGTCCCAGAGTAACTTCAATCCGTGAATTAAACTTTAATTGCAACTCAATTTTAAACTGCCAACTGGCTGCTTTGTGTTATATGGCTCAAGGCATAAGCCAAGTTATACATATGTACATTCACTCGTTACTCACTCGTTACTCTCATCCCACACACACGAAGAATCTCGACAGCAGAAAGCCTTCACTGTCGACTTGTGACATTTTGACGTGCCACAATTGTCAAATGAAATTATAATGTGGCCTCAAAGGAGGCTGATAGCACTTCCGCGATAAGATTGCATTAAAGAATTACCTTCATTGACAAAGTCATGAAAATAAATTTAATTTAAATTTAAGCTGCTACTACTACCATCAAGTAGGCTCTGATTTTGTATTTTAAATCTGAAATGTGTTCAGAGCCTGAATGAGACAAAATAGTTAGTCTCTCTCTCTTTTTGGAACCATAGAAAACAAATTCATAAAATTTGAAACAAAAAATATTAAATTTCACAAGTTTTATTAGTCCCTAAACATATATATATATATCTATATATTGTACTCCAAGATGCATATGTGGTGTGAACGACTTTCAGCTCTCCTTGCTGGTATGCTGGTGGGAGCTTGGTACACAAAGACATATCCTTTGAAAAAAGCTGAAGATTTGTTGTCAAAGGCTAAGAAGAAGTTTTGATTGATTCAGAGATCTCAAAGGGGAAACGTTCATACCAAAATCAGTTGCTGGAGACTTGATATGCAGTTCATAAAATATGGATAGAGCCAAACATTGGAGTACAACAGATTTATATTAATTAAAAACAAGTCAAATTGTAGTATATTAATTGCAACACCCTCATTCATATACTAATTACTTTGTATTTGACCTTAATGTGTTATGCCGCCAAGATGATCTCACTTGGCTGAATAATTTATTTAACTTATCCAAAGTACTTGTGCATTTCTATTACTTTTTTGGGGTGAACATAAAGGTTTTAGTGGATCGATTTTGCGTTGCATCATATAGTATAGTATAAGCAATTTATTTATGTATTTATTGGCATCAAAATGGGAGACTTGCTATCTATATTTGTGTTTATAGGATGTCAACAAGTCAACCCGAATCTGAGACGATTTAGAAACCTTCACATTAACCTATGTATGTTTCTTTTTTATATCATTAAAACCTAACAATTTAAACCAATAAATGTTATCAATGTAAACATAGAAATATAATAAAAAGTTAATTAATATAACTAACATTGGAAGCCTTAGGTCAGACCAAAGAACTCTGCAAAAAGGGTGTAGAACCTTCGGCAAGCCGAAACCTTACTCATCAATCACACTACCTTTGCTTGAACTCTCAAAATTGCGATATGAACAAAAGCCCCAAAAGTGGAAACAAATTTTAGTTTATCATCAGTAGATTTCAGCATATTTGACGCCCGGTATTTCTTCTCAACAAAATTTGTACGTCAGAGTAAAAATGAGTCGAAATTGCAGAAGACCGTTTCTATCCCGCCTGAACTGTTTACCATGCAATAAGGTTATATTCTTTTCCATAGGGTTCGCCCTGGCTCATTTAATATGGGACAATACCAAGAGTAACAATTGACAACATGAACTAAACCGGAAACGCAAAAGCATTAAACCAAGCATGAGCGGGAAACACCAACTGGAAGTGGAATTGAATGTCGTTATAAAGAAACTAGAGGCAGGCACAATGTCCGTATACGAGTATGTCGAGCTCTGGCTAACTGTAGAACGACTTTCAACGCAAGCCCAGCTGGTGTAAGGGAAATGTAAAAATATTGGTAGAAATGCATTACTACATTTTTATTTTAAGAGTAAACGTATAACGTCAACACCCAAATTTTGAATTGTATTTCATTTCGTTGCCATATAGATCAGTTTCTTTCTCCAGCAAATGGCGGAAGGATTTGAATGAGCATAATGTTCATCTTTTGCCTTCAGCTACCAGAATTTTGTTGCTCCCCCGTCGTACTGCTTGAATATATGTAAAAAGTGATTGATTTGAATTATTTACTTCAATATAATTTCATTTATTCATAATTTATGAGTGTGTAAGTACAGCGTAGGTACACGACTCTGTATCTATAGAGCACATAACAGAAAGAGGATACAGCCATACCAACCCCAAACTCGGGGAGAAAACGAATGTCTGATGTTGCGGCATGACTGTTCCTATGGTTGGTTAAGATATAGTTGTCTGAATTGGCTTATTCTTTTTTATATATATATTATATAAATCTAATTCTTGTTGATTGATTTTTGTAAAAACTTCCATGCGGCATTTCATCAAATTTTGTGGTAGGCTGCTGCATTAGAACGGAACCAGTGTGCATTAGTCAAAAATGAATTAACGCAAAAAATGTGAAATTTTGTGTCGACCTTTGCGTAGTTTTGGGATGAAATGTAATGCCCTCTTTTGTTACTCTCTCCGTTTTCAACGAAATTGAAATTCATACACGAGAAATAAAGATCTGCATGCATTTGGTGTAGCATTGGTAACTACCGAAACTTCAATGTCCAAGTGAACGCAAAACAACTATTTCCTAGCCTTTTTGTTTCCTTTACCTTAGCATATTATCATTCCTTCATTCTTCATTTTTTTGTTGCTTAATCTCCTTTTTTCTTTCATTCTCCGTTTGTGTTTTTTCTGGTATAATTTAGGGCTTCCTCTTCGCCTTCTCGAGTTCATCTTTCCTTAGCTTAGCCAATCTTTCTTTCTCTTTCTTATCACTTTCTAATTTTGCCAACTTATCCCTCTTTTCCCTATCTTTTCTCTCCTGCTCCCTTTGCTTCGGATCCTTATTGGCTTCATTCCTAGCTGCCTCTCTCATTCTTTCGAACATTGTCATTGCAGCTGCACCAATCACAAAGAATAGCAGCCGATTACAGGCAACACAATTGAGCTTTGAAAAAAGCGACGGTTGAGGTCTACATGTTGGCCGAGGAGCTTGTGGACAACAAGAAGGATTACAATCTTTACTGCCCATAGCAGGATTTTACAAAACTAAAAGATTTTGAAAAAGTTGATCAGAAAAAGGCGTAAATTTAAAATTTGGAATTGTCCGAAATAGTCGAAATTTAGTTTATGTTTGAACATGTAGAAAAGTTTGTGTGAAATGAAGCTGACATTAATAGACATACATATTTGTTAGTGATCTATTGTGATCTCAGTTGGCTAGCAGTTATGTTTCAACTGAAAATGATGTGAAATGCGATGAATACAAAGCTCTCAAGCCAATTAAGTTTTGACTTATGACTTCTAGCCTGCTTTAAACTGTTAAAAAGACGAAAGAATGTGGAGTAAAAGATAAAGAAAGAGTTGGAAAAAGATATAATAGATCTCAATGGTTGTAGCAGTTACCGTGAGACCTTTCGTAAATACAATACTCACAAACTTCCCAACAACAACTTTGCAAACCCTACCAAGAGTCTAATTAAAGAAGACATCAATTCATTGCTCATCTAAGCAATGATTTTTGAAATAAAATCCCACAAGTAGGCCTGCAATTTTTGATTAGTTAGTTTGTAGTACTTTGAGACTCTCCGCTGGAGTTAAACTAAAAAATTTGAAATATAAATATATAAAAAAAAAAAAAATTTTAGTATTTAATAAATTGAACATGGATTGCGACTGGATGTTTACATTCTTACTTGGCTGTGTACTTGGCTATTTAGTTGGCGTCCACTCTTAAGGGCACTCAATGTGGTTATCCGAAATGTCGAATGAAGCTTGAGTAGAGGTATTTTTCTCACAGTAAATACTCGGCATTCATACTTTCATTTCGTATGAGAATAAAACGTAACCATGCCGGAATTTACCCAAATTTATCAGGCAAGTTCTTAAGAGTTGATTGGACGATTAGCTTGTGAGTCAGAGAAACTTTCGCCAATTTATCGTTTTAATCGCATTCACTTTATTTAAAAAGGCCATAGTCTTGGGGCAATCCACTTCACTGACGATCAGTAGACATGGTTCACCTTTTGGCGTACATACTGGGGGTGATTACGGGTCTAATGTTGTGTAATCGCCGTTGTGGCCCTTAAAAATAAATTGTAATGAGTATTCCAATAAAAATGCATACAAAAAATAAACATTGGTTTTTTTTAACATGGTAGCCTTTTCTTTATTTGAATATATCGAAAACTTCAGTTTATTCTATTTAGTATTACTTGTTTGACCATTTACAACACATAAAAAAAGTACTGTTAATTCAAAATCATGTTTGGAATGTTTTTTTTAATTTTCGGCTTTCTTCTTGGTTTCTGGGTTGCAAAAAATATAGGTTAAGAAATATTTTCAATGACTTTATGTCGAAAATCGGAGCACACAATATACCCACTAAATTTAGAGTGATATAAAGTAAGAACAGTTAAAGATATAAGTTTATAAAATATGTACTTATATTTCATTGTAGTACAGAATTCTTAGCATATCAAGATTATCAACCATGAGTGTCGTTATATCATACGGTCTGGGCGTTTTAACTGGTTTGCTGATGTGTAAACGCCCTTTAACAATCAAAATAGAATGGTTCCACTTTAATTAAATTCTTGTTAACTGAATAAAAATTAATAATCCAATAATAATCCAAAGACTATCATATTCTCATTTGACTTTTCTTGAACTGAGTTAACTTTGATTTAGATTGATCATATTACCTAGCTTAGTTTTTGTCAATGCCAAGGAGTTAGTAATCAAAAAAAAAAATATAAATATGCAGCGTACTCTACATTTAATTGTCGGTGGAATTGTGGGATATCTAATTGGCAAACACATTCATGTAAGTGACATTCATTGACTGCCTTGAGGCTTTACTAATGCCTGCATCCGCAGTAATCTAACAAAGAGAAGATGAGAATAATAATTCCTTCCCCAAATATAAACTTTATGCATTGCTGATAAAGGAGAGAGATTCAAATCGGAAGGTTTTCTTTTAAACGATGTGACAAACTAAATAAATAAATGATGAGCTGAGACATTAATCTTTTTATTACTCATATTTGATACAAGCCCTTCCAATTATGAGGGATTTGGGTATAAACTGTTTCTTTAAAGTTGTAAAATACAGAAATGTTGTATTATTTAATGAATGATTTTGTTGTGTGTTAGTAAAGGTTTCTTTGAATTAGTTAGTTAGAACTAAAGCTCAGGCTAAGATTTTCGTAGTAAATCCTTTGTATTATTTAATATGATCGTGGTTTATTGATGGAGTGTCTTCTCTCTCCGCGTCGTCCACGAAAATTCCCTGCTTTTCTTCTACATCCGTCCACTGTTACTTGGGCTATAATTGAATTTTTACCACTCTTATTGTATGTTAGGAAATGCAGATTCAAGTGTGTACGAACAATAAGAAAAACACGAACACACTTCGGGTGCCAACGAAACCACCTGGTTGAGTTTCCTCATGACTCGTTTAATTTCAACTCGGTGTTGTATACATATATTACTTGATTTTTCTCGAACATGGTCGACTTTGATTAATTTTTCATACCTTGCTCTTATCGATTATCTTAGTTTTACTCTCAGTTTGAATGAAATAGTTGAAACGTAAAGCTCATAAAATTACAAATCGATAGAAAAAACATGCAGCGTGCCATAACATTTATTGTCGGTGGAATTGTTGGATTTCTACTTGCGAAAAACACTCGTGTAAGTATGTGTCTCTTTAACTGATCTAAGAGTTTTCTAAAAATCGGTAACTGCAGTGATCCAACTCAGCCGGAAGATATGATGAATTATTCTAAACAGAAATGTCACACATACTTAGCAGGTTTCCTTTTCAATCATAGAGATGTTTAATCCGTGTTAATAAAAATAATACATTAACATATTTCTTAGTTGACTTTTCTTGAAAGTAATCAACGTCCCCTACAAGGGTGTAATTATTTTATGTAAATGTTTTTAACAGCCAGAAGAAGGCATAGCAGGCCTCACAGAGTATGAAAATATATCTATTGGTGCTTGCTTCGTTTTAATTCTCAGTTTGAATGGATTAGTCAAAATAAACAGTTCAAGAAATTACAAATTACACTTTTATGTAAGTAAGACTCTTTAACTGAGCCGAGTCTTATCAAATTGTGACCTTTGCAGTTATTCAACACAATCAGAAGACACAAAATAGTGTCAACCGAAAATGTCGCACGCAATCGTATTCATAATCGGCACAGTATTTGGCATGATGGTATCTCGGAGATGTAATCCTTAAATCAATTGAAACCTCCACAATAAACCTTGTGTGGAAGAAGAATCACAGTATGGTAGTTCGCGTAGACGCACTTCAGGCGTATTCCTATTGGTATATCCCAGCAGACAGACCCTTATCAAGAGCATGCGTAGGCAAGTTGCCTTGTCTTGGATCCCTTGAACAGACCGACACAGACCAATAAAATATGTGCCAGTGGTGGCCGAAAAAGTTTTCAAGTTGATTTCCCTTCAGGAACTGTGAAAACTTTGCGGGTTTTCATTTATACTTCTGTCACACGGTCGAGGTGAGAGATAAAACTTTGCAGGCAGAGAATACTTGGATTTAAAGGTAGCTCTTGAGTTGATCCTCTTGAGTTGATCCCCAGCTTAATTAAATAAAACTGCCTGTTGGTTATGCCAGCTTATAAAATGTTTGTTAATTAGTTTCAATAGTTCAATTTTGTTTGCAAAAAAAAAACCCAACAACACAAATGCAAACAGATGACACTCATCCGACCTGACCTTTTTAATATGATTGATTATCGACAGTATTCAAAGTGATGTGATACCGCCCACAGGCCGTTTAACAAATGAGCGGACTGGCCAGGCACCTTTATCAAACACACTCAAATGAACCTGTTCGGTCGCTGTCGGCACTGCCGCATTTTAATCAGTTGGTTCTTAGGCTTACTCTCACACATCCGCATAAATATTTCATGTATTCGCCCCAAAAGATGCTCGACTGCTTTTCGGCATAACTTGGGCTTGGGCTTTTATCAGAGAGCAAACAAAAGGTATCCCAGCCACTACGAAGTCTGCAGGTCGGGTAATTGAATGAGTTTGTAGTTTGTGGCTCTGCTGGTTGCGGCTGTGGCTGTGGCTGCGCTTCAGGTTAAGGGATAAGCGTTTGTGAGATTGCCTACAAAACGAAATGATGGCTGCCAGGTCAAATGATTGATGGCATTGTCAAGTCAAGGCAAAGGTTAAACTGTTTGCCCATGCTCAAGTCGGTCTGCCTAATATAAACACATTTATAAGCTCGACAACAGGTACGCAAGTGCTGGGAACTCTGCTCTGCTCTACTTTGTGCTGTTACCAACTGCAAATTGAGGCCATATTTATTAAAGCCGGTTTTGTGTAGCCAACATAAGTATTAATTTATTCCAGCTAATAAAAAGCAACTGCAGAGTATTCTCTTTAAGCCTTAATAGTTTACGTGATTTATTGTAAGGAATTAATTATTTATTTATTTTATTTGTTTTATTTTATTTATTTTATTTATTTATATTATTTATTTTATTTATTTTATTTATTTTATTTATTTTATTTATTTTATTTATTTTATTTATTTTATTTATTTTATTTATTTTATTTATTTTATTTATTTTATTTATTTTATTTATTTTATTTATTTTATTTATTTTATTTATTTTATTTATTTTATTTATTTTATTTATTTTATTTATTTTATTTATTTTATTTATTTTATTTATTTTATTTATTTTATTTATTTTATTTATTTTATTTATTTTATTTATTTTATTTATTTTATTTATTTTATTTATTTTATTTATTTTATTTATTTTATTTATTTTATTTATTTTATTTATTTTATTTATTTTATTTATTTTATTTATTTTATTTATTTTATTTATTTTATTTATTTTATTTATTTTATTTATTTTATTTATTTTATTTATTTTATTTATTTTATTTATTTTATTTATTTTATTTATTTTATTTATTTTATTTATTTTATTTATTTTATTTATTTTATTTATTTTATTTATTTTATTTATTTAATTTCTATATTCTGAGTCCATAATCAAATCTCTTTACTTCAACATCTTTGCATTAAAGTCACTTGTGAAGCTTTTGCTTAACAGCAGCCGCTCTCTTACACTGTTAACCGCCGCTCTTTACAGCTGAGCTTTTACCGTTGCCGTTGTCTCTCTCTCTCACTCTCTCTATGTAGTAGCACAAAACATAAACAAATCCTGTGCCGGCTTTTGGCGCCAATTGACGCATCAGCTGTTCGAAACTCACCACAGCGCACACCGTGGTGAGCTACGTCGACCCACCGCAGCCTGCCTGTGGGCCAAGCTCGTCTCGTCGGCTCAGTCGTTATTCCTGTGCCGACGCGTTCGAAAGCAATACAGGACCTCGTCCTGCTTGGCACCCAAAAATACCGAGAACCGAGAACAGTTTTCTTCTTGAGAAGTTGATCAATTTTGAAACGGACTCTGCAATAGTTGAACACTTTCTGTGCAAGTGTGCATGCGTGTTTGTGCTACTGTATTAGTGCGTATACTTCGGTTGTGAAAGGTAGTGCAAGGTGCAGACGGATAACGATGCTGATTTAATTAAAGAAATATATTTAAATGAATGAAATAAATTAATAAAATAAAACTTAAATAATAAATAAATAAAATAATATAATTAAATTACTTTAATAAGTAAAATAACTTAACTTCAATATACAATTTAACGTGAGAAAGACGAAAACTTCGTAACAGAACTGTGCTCAAAATGTTCTTTAAAATTTAATAAAAACAGTTCAGCTCAAGACTTAAGTGATCAAACTTTGATTGGGCTTATCGCATAGCTAATTAGTTGGGTAGTTTGTTGTTTCAGTTACACTTAGAGCTTAAGCCATTGCCTAATTTGCTGCCACTGCGAGTTATGTGTCGAGTTGTCTGACAAATTGACTTAGTGCGGCATTAAGAGTTGCCAACTTAACCTAACTTTTTGCAAGTCAACATCAACAGCAACATCAACATCCACATCAACATCACCATTAACCACAGCCAGCCAGCTGACACGTGCCACATGTCGCAGTGCATAACTTATGACTGTATTCAGACATAAATTAGTGTGTGTGTGTGTGTACGTATTAATAATATACCAAAATACTAGCAAAACACATCGATTCCTGCTTTAAGGCAGAATCAACATCAGCTAAAGACAATGCGCGCAGTCGAGAGAGGGATAATTGAATTCCGTTGAAGGCGCAAATTAGCCGAGAGAAAGGGAGAGAGGGAGAGAGGGAGAGAGGGAGAAAGAGGGGCACCACACCCGACACTGTCTGTTGACAGAGCAAACCACGGTCCAAGCCCATGTTGGAGCGTGTAATTGAGTTATTTAACTTGGATTCACTCATTTTTATTAAATGGCCGCGCTCTGACAACAAGCTGCGAGCTGTTAATGGCGTCCCATAAAAACGACGCTTGTCACATCAATACATGTGTGTGCGAGTGTGTGTGCGTGTGAGTAAGTGCCTGGGGGTGTGTGAGTGTGGGCGCCTAAGCGCCGCAATGATTGTTTTAATGGCTACTTGAACGGAAATTAACTGACAAGCGCAGATAAATAAATACGAAGCAGAGAAGGCAGCAGATGCGAAGCCCAAGTGCGTGTGCTTAAAGAGTCATTTTTGCTTTGACAGCTCGCCATTTTGGGCACTCAAGGACACACGCACGCCAACTCACACACACACACACATGCATAAACACGCAGCAGCGATGCGTGAAACACACTTTACACGTCTTCGTGCTCGTATTCCTGTTCGTATTTGTGCAAATATTTGCTCATTGAAATGTCAAATAAGCTAATTTGGCACATAATTCTAATCCCCCCACCACAAACACACCCCCGCACACACACACATTCCTGGATAGACTCAAAATTCAGTTGTCACTTTGCACATAAATGACAAACAATTTTGATGGCAAAGAACATGAGGCAAATTTTGCACATGCAAATTGCAAATTGCTTTTTAGCCTGCAAAGCGAAAACAACAAGAAACGAGTGAACATTTTTAATGTGTGCGCATTTATATTAGCATCCATACAATTTGCCAGCACAGCATATGCCACACGGAGCACTTTGCAACCACAGAGCAGGCTATACTAGCCGAAGCTGTTTGAACTTTAGTTCCATTGAAATCATATTCTAATTACAGGAATATTTTCAAATGTCAAGTTTGAGAATGGAAATTGCTTAGAATTTCGATTATGAAGTCTTCTTACTGCTTCATATAAAATGCCTTTTATCTTAGCTCGTTCTTAACGATCTCAGTCCAAATTGCCAGGCAGATCAACCTACTCCACACTGTATCTAATGTGCTCTTTGTCCCTTCGCTTATGACTTCATTTGGCTCAGGCTCATAAACAATCACTTAAGATCCGCGTGCGTTGGTCATTTCATTTTCACATACTCAAACACACGCACAGCAAAACAAAAGAGCTGCGAAATGAAGAGTGAAGAATGGCAAAATAAAGAAAGGAAAAGAAAGCCTGCTAAACGCTTTGTAATGCGCTTTTGTGTGTTCGCTTGTTCGCCCCGTTGTTTGCCAAGTGCCATTAAGCTGCTCAAGTGATAAATTCGCTGCTTACTCGAGACTGAGTTCCAGTTCCAGTTCCACTTTGCGTGAACAACTTGAACGAGAGTCTTCACAGTTTACACATATTTCGCTCCCTCTTTCTCCCCCTCTTTCTCTCCCCCTTTTCTCCCTTTTTTGCGTTTCATTGTGCAGGGTCGCGTGCGGTTTTAGCCAAGTTTAGAGCATTGATTTATGTGGTCGGCTTAGGGTTCCCTTGTACGCCTTGAGCATTTCGCTGTTGCTCCGCGTGTAATGACGTCATTTGTGCAAATTGCCCATTTAACGAGCATCGATTGCTTCCGCACGATTAAATATGATTCCAGTGTGTATGCTAAGCAGCAACAGTTGTCCAAGTGCCGGCCAAGTCCAAGTCCAATGTTTGCCAACAATTTCATGCTGTTTGCTCAGCGTATTTCCTTGACGCCTACTTTAAACTGTTGCGCCTTCGCCCAGCCAAGGCGTGCCGCCTGAATTGCTGGCTCCTTGCCAAGCTGACACGCAACTTGCCCAACTTATTCATATTGCTGCCTATTTTGGGCACTGGGCGTGGGAAATACCAATGTGTCCTCAGTCCTGTCTGCCTCCCTTTCTCTTCCTCTCTCTCTTTATTTTCAACTACCTATGAGTAATGCCAATTTGACTGTAGAACAAATGCAGCAAAGGGGAAACTTCAAAGGGAAATGTGCAACCAGAAGCAGACAAGACAAGGCAAGCAATGAAAACCCATCAGCATGTCAAATATTAAAGAAATATACTCGAGTATATTATGCACATAAATACATTTATATTTGGCTGTGTATATAGAGCTCCTGCAATTTATGTGCTGCACATAAAACAGAGCCAGAGTTGCCATAAAGCTGAGTGCCGTGCACAAATCATAAAACAAAGCTGCAAGGCATGCGAAGCAAGCAAATAAATAAATCAGCATACGTTGATAGCATCGAGTGAGTGAGCATGGCCGGAGAATACCCTGCAAAGTTGTAAAATCAAATTAAAGGAGTGCAAGAGGCCAAAGAATCGTTTAGGGCGCGTAATTTGCAGGGTCAGCTAGGTCAGCCTCAGTATCTACTTCTGCCTCCTTTTTCTTTCATTTTCTCTGCACATTTATGCGTGCCGCGCATAGCCAAAGAAAGGAGTGAAAGAGCAAAGCGAATGCGGGTTCACGAACTGTGACGTCTTCGTGGACTTCCGCGCGCTGCCAACTGGCAACTGTAAAGGTCACCGCTTTCTGTGCTGCGCCCGAATTAAGCTATTTGCTCTGCTCTTGTGTATGCAAATGGCAGCCGAAACAAAGGCCCCAAAGACAGAGAGCGTGACAGAAAGAGAGAGAGAGGGAAATGGAAATGCGAGAGCTGCCTTCAGTTGTCCAGCGTCGAGACAATGGAGAGATGAAATGGAACAGCTAGAAAATATTTAAATTTTATGCGCAGCAATCAGAAGGCAGCCAAATTGATTTGTTTGCTTTGTAGTTGCACTTGGAGTATCCACAATCCGGCATAATCTGGGGAATTTGTAGCTGAGGCCCTTCAGCCACTGAGGGTTCACTGCTCCGTGCTGAAGTTGATGAAAATTTAAAATGTTTAATGCTCGCACGTCTGTCTGTCTGCATGTCTTGTCTATCCTGTGGTGTCTCTACATTTGCCGCAGCCATGGCCAGGGAATCGATAAACCTAATGAGCTATGACAGGGCACACAGACAACATTTGTTCTAAAATTAACTGTCGTGCAAGGTAATCCACAAATAACTCATACGCCGCGTAATACCACAGCAAGGAGGGGGAGAAGGAGGGATAAAAATGTAAGCCAGGCAATTTAACTTCTGGTTGCAATTTCGTAGAGTGCAAGTCGCGACATGATTGATATGATTCCAGTGCATGATGCATCGTGCAGCAGGATGCCTGGCATAGCCAAAAACAATTATGTGCAGGCGAGTTCACCTTTTGTTTGCTGACTCAGCGATTGTGAACCAATTTGTGATAATTGCTCAAAGACAATGAGCACAGACAAGGCACACACACAACGCACACACACTTGAGGCCAGAATGAACAGACGCAGCAACTTTTCAACAACATAAGCACACCACGGCGTATGCGTGATGTGTGTGAGCACGTGTTAGTGCTGGGATCTGGAGAGCTCAGTCGCTCATGTCATGCTTGAGTTATCAAAACCAAAAAGCACTTCAATTAATCACAGGAAATTCATCAATTATTCAGTCATTGACAACGGATGTGTGTCGTTGTGTGTGTGCGAGTGTGTGTGTGTTCGTGTGTGTATGGTGTGAGTTTGTGTTTTGTTTGGCAGAAGGTATGCAAATTGCAATCTGTGTTTCGGTTTGCCAACAAAGCATCGCCTTAAATATGCATGAGGCTATTTGCAAATCGATGCGTGTCCTTGCCAGCAAAAATATCAAGACCCGCGCAGTGTTTTTAATTTTTATTTTTAATTGAAAACGCCACTGGACCAGTGGCCATTAACTGCAGCTGCTTGAGACAGAAATTTAAATTGAAAAATGGCGCAGCATAAGGCCGACATTAAAGCGAGTCCCCTTCGTCTGGGCTGCTGCTGCTGCTGGGCTTAAACAGTGTGCCAAAAACCATTATGGCTAAGCAACCACAAAATGTCGCTTGGCCGTAAGTAAGCAAATGTCCTGATATATTTACGTATATACACAAATATCTTGTAATCTGCCCCGGACAAGGCTGCAGGCAGTCTTGGTCGTTTGATTTGACTTGGCAGTCCTTTAGTCATTTGTCAATATGTCACTTAGTCGCTATTGTTTCGACTCCGAGTGCTGCTGTGTGGCGCCAGCACGTCTGTCTGTCACGTCTTGTCTGACGTTGTCGTCTACTACGCTTTGACATTTGAGCTACATCAAATTCGCTTAGTGGTCGCGCTGAGTGTCAAAAATCACGACAAATCAAATAATTTGCATTGTCATCTTGTGGCAGATGCTGCTGCCACTGCCGCTGCTGCTGCTGCTGTGGCAAATTGTCTGCGTTACGTGCCCAGTTGAACACCAAAAGGAATTGTCTGACATTGTTTCTGCTTTAATTTGTTAAGTGGCGCGCACAAGTATGCTATGCAAAAAATGCCGCAAAGTATGCTGCAAATATGTTCAAGTCCTTGTTCAACATCGCATTGAACATGTTATTTGCAGAGGATTTAGGTTCATTGTTGTTGTAGATTGAAAATGATGCACAATTAAATGACAATTAAAAATAAATATACAATTTACGTGACATGCGATTATTGTTATTGTTTTTATACAAATTGCGAAATTGCCTTGACAAATAATTACCGAATATGGGTTAATGCTGGCAATAAAAACAAATTGAGTGCGTACGTGACAAAAGCAAATTAAATTCAAGTTGAATTATGAAAAATTTAAATGTTGCAGTTGGTTAAGGTTGTAAGCAGATGAGCCTTGAGTGTAATATAAATATATAAAATAAGTTGCAACAATTTAAAAGTTTGACTTCTTTATTTTAATATATTTTTATGGAACTTATGCCTTCTGCTGCAATATAAAGCAAATAAGAATATCTACTTAAACAATAAAAGCTGATAGCAGGCAGCAATCTTGAGATTAATCTTAGCATTCTTAGGAATAAAAACTGACTTCAGCTTGAGCTCTAAATGGATTAAGGCTTACTTAGATTTTATAATCAACTTTCTTGTGGACTTTCATTCGCATTTGAGGTTATTAATTCAAGCGCACTCCACTTTAAGTTTATGCCCATTTCACAAACATATTTCCAAGATTAATCACTGATGCCGCCTTCAGCTGCTGTCATTGGGCCTATGCGATTGAGCTGTTTCGTTTCACGCTCTCGTTTCAAGGCTTTCTCTCGGGCGTCAATAAATTTATTAAATGACCGAAGCGCAAACAAGTGTCGGTAAACACGCACACGCTTCCACACAGACACACACTCTGGCAATCTTATCGCATAGAACAGAAATCACTTGGAAATCAGTAAGTGTGTGCGCGTGTGTGTGTGTGTGTGACCCAGTGGGCGTCATGCGGCGTTCTGAATTGCGTGTTCAAACAAGAAATTAATTGCAGGCAGGCAATCAATTTTGATTAGAGTTAAAGCATCTGTAACAGCTCCGGAACCGTCAGAGTGTGTGTGTGTTGGTGTGTTTTTGGCAACATTTCTTAGTGACTGCAACTAACTGAAGTCGATGGCAAATCAATTATTTAAAGAGACTGAGCTGGCTGAGCTGAAACAACTGAAGTTACTAAGGGGAACTGAAACAACTTCAAGGTGTTAGGGATGCCAAGGGAAGTGTTTGAGTGCGCATGCATAATATATATACATATATATACTTGATGTATGGAAACATCAATCAAATATCGATAACAGCGAACTGCACTTAAACTCCGCCTCAATCTAAGGCAATTAAACTAAAAGCCCATGCAAAAATTCTCTATCTAACCCAAAACCCGCCAACAATTCGTATCAGTTCAAACATATCTAGAAAAAAAGTTATAAACTTAAAATATTAATCGACAGACACACACACGAAAACGGCAAATGTGTGTGCGTGTGTGTGTATGTGGCTTGTGCGTGTGATAGCCAATTGAAAACGACTGGCCAATGGATCATCTATTATGCAACATGGCCGGCAACAGTCGCAACTCGTCCTACAATTGTCTGTCGTCATGGGACTCCTACGATCGTATACCCAGGTATGTATAGTGCGTCATATAGTACGAGCTGGGACATCATTTGATGCTAGCTATCTGGCTGTCTGGCTTGTCGAACAATCGAATTACGTATACGCAGCGCTGTAGTTAATTCAATTTTTGTTGTATTGATTTTAAAGAGAGAGCGCGTCAACTAAATGTAATAGAAAATAGAAAAGCATTTAAGTAGCAATCATAACTCGATTGCCATTAGCAGTCAAATCTAATAAAATGCCAACTAAAAGCACCCCCAACACACACACACATACACACACACAGAAGGAGACAATAGTGGAGGGCGCAGTGATGGACTGCGACTGCGTCTCTTGTGTGCTTTCATTTTGGGCAGGCTATTTATAGTTCAGCGATAAAATTGGACATTGAATTATGGATTTTATGTGTGTGTGTGTGTATGTGTGTGTGTGTATGTGTGTGTGTGTATATATATCTCTCTTTGAATATATATTGGAATGTACAAAGTGAATCGTCACAGCAGTCATTCAATCAGCGCGCAATGTGTTTGCCAATTGCTGGCGCAGAAAAGTATGCTATATTTTGTGCATTTCCTTTGACCCGCAACTTTACTGTAACTATTTTGAACATTCCTTCCTTGCCCCTTGCATTTGAGCGCAGTGAACATTATAAAAACTTCATTGCACGACTTTCATTGCAGTTTGTCTGTAATTATGTGCGCACTGAGGCGTCTTTGCCAGTACAGCAAGAGAGGGAAAGAGAGAGCAAGAGAGCTCTTAACTTTTTATGAGCCACAATCAATGCGAGTGGCCTTGGGCACTGGCAAACGCTTGTGCAGCTCGTCGAGCACTTAACGCACAACCGAAACAGTTGTGGGATGATTTTAAGAGGCACGCGCTTTTGTTTTATACGAGCAGCCAGCTTATTTCAGCATCTGTTTAACGATCCACGCAGCGAGAATGAGCGCTTTTCCGTTCCGTACAGTAACTATATCATTCTCTGCATAGCGGGCGACGCAATAAACCAGTTGGGAAGAGTTTCGCAATTGGATTTTGACCCTTCGCTTGCGTTGTCCAACACGTGATGATGATTTAGTAGATGTTCTCCCTCTCCCCCTTGTCAAAGACGTAACCCAACTGCGATACACGCTTTTCTGGGGCTTTGTGTTGCGAAGAAAGCCTGGCGCTCTTGTGATGAACAACAGAAGCGGCTCCTTTGTTATGTCAGGTATTTCATTGAGCGCTTTGTTGTGCTTTGATTCGGGCGCAGGCCCTCAAAAAGTGCTTTAAAAAAAAAATTCGTTTTTTGAGTGAAATTTAATCAAGTTTTGTAATCAAATCTGTGTGCTCGTAAACATGGTTTGGCTGTTGCTAATAGAAATGCGAGCTAGCGCTCAATCTCTGCCAGAGCGTTCAAAAAGGAAAATCACATTTAAAAATCAATAAAGGTAAAACAATACAGTGGCTGGGAGATTCCTCGTGGCCTGTTTCAGAGTAGGCTTTAAATTCAATATCAGCATTAAATTTGGCACCCTAATCGAATGATGAAGCAACAAAAAACACATTAACGCGCAATTTGCTGTGTGTGCCACAAGGCAAACATTATGATAAGTACTTAGGAATGAGCGCCGAAAGTAAACAGAAGAAACAGCTCGAAGAAATCACACGAAAAAAAAGAACAGAGAGTACCGAAAATTTGAATTGAATGCGCAAACACTTGATGAGGCAAACAAGTGCATGCAATCATTCTGATGAGCTTCAATTTGCGCTGCGTATGAGTTTTCTCTCTCTCACATTACGTACACGCACTGTTGGCTGTCATAAAGTTTTCACATACAAATCGAGAGCACAAGTTTCCCCAAACAGCAACTCTAACTATATGAAATATTAGTTTATGCAATTATATTTTCCAAGCTTCTGCAAATATTCACATGACCTTGTCCAATCACATCGAATTCTTATTGATTTTGTCGAATAAATCTCATATGGCATATGGGAAAGTTCAGCGTGGAGTTTCTTTATTGATTTTGCCAAATATTGAAACCGATTTAAAAGCTGTTGTACCCAAAACTCAATTATGGAAGCATGTTAAATAAATAAAAAGCGCACAAAAGCTGTGCAGGCCAGAGGGAAAGCGCTAAAAAGTATGCTATAGATTTTGTCAAAGAGTTAGACGTGGAAATTCTAAAAGGTTTCCAAATAAATTTAGCGAGTAAAAACAAACAAGAAGGAACTGAACGATTCCTAGTGATTTTAAAATAATAAATAAATAATAAGAAAAAAAAAAACAAAATAAATATATATATTTTTAAAAATTAATTTCGCCCCTGGACTTTGTATTGTACATCAACTAATCAGCAAGTTTAATTACCTTCAACTTCATGCAGATCCCTCCTTAGCTCAAGTTGCTTCCTTGCAACCCTTTTTTGGAAGCCCTAATCAACTGCTGAGGGCCAATGTCCTTGCACCAAGTTAATCGTATGCTGACATTCTGTTTAGTTCTTGATTTAAAGCTGCGGGCGACATCAAAGTCGCAACGGGTTCAACATGCTGTGCCTGAACTTTGGCATTGTTTGGGCCCCTAGAGAGTGCTAGGAAAAACAGCTTTCCCAAAAGCCTTGCGTTGCATGTGTTCAGCTCTCGATTTTGTGAACTGAAGTTGCTGCCACCAAACAAATTCATAAGCAGCTGCAAATTATGATGCCGCGTTCAATGGCCGAGTGGAATGAACCCATACACAGAACGCGCAGAGCAGAGCAAAGAAGAATTTCCGTCTGTCTGGGTTCAGAGTTGATTGTATGCAGCGCCACGTTGCGGTTTGTGGCAAGTGCCACGCTCTGCTCATCGGCTAGTGCTGTTGCCATAACTGATTGGTCACTAGCGAGCTGTGCTGTTAATTTCGCCACGCACAGCAGACATTGCCACTTGGGTGCCATTTATTGTGGCATGTACAGCGCGCTACCTCACGCTTTATCTCTGCGTGCGTTAACCTTGACATGAATATTCACACATCTTCCCCCCCCCCAAAGTAATGCCAAGTTTTGTCTAGTTTGCCAGCCAACGAGGGTCCGAGGTGTCAAATTGAATGCGCTCTTTTGTCTCGGACTGGACTCAGTCCCTTAAAGCGTGTCGCCTTTAATTACTTAAGTCCCAACTCAGACACTCAGTCAGACAGACAGACAGTCGGACACCTAGACAGACAATGGTGGCCGATGTGTGGCAGTCAAGTGCTTGGGTCTGCACAAATGGCGTTTTTGTCTTTGCTCAGCACTCGAATCCTTTGAGCTCTGGCCAAATATCGTATATTATGTGCAGACTATATACGATTCGAGTAGACATGAGTGTGTATTCTCTGTAGAGATAAAACCTTAGTGTGGCTGAAGCATTTTCAGCGCATTTGATCCTTCAAGTTGTCAGCTGCAGCGCAATTGTGGGATAAACGTTTTCATGTTGTTGCTCATACGCCACGCTGCACGCGCAATGTTCAAATTGCAGCAACAGCAACAGATGGGCCAATAAATAAAGAAGTAAAGAAGTATTGTATGCAACACGAACTCGAACGAATGCAGCAAACTTGTAGAAGAAGTTAAGTCGAGCATGTTGACGTGATGAGACTGGCTAAGGCTCTCCAGCGAGGGAACTATTTAAGCATGGGTTGCAACTTGTCTATCATCAATACGAATCAATATCAATATATTTATAGCAATTATTTTTTTAGTATTAATAAGGCAAATAAATAAGTCAATAAATAGCAAAGATTAAAGAAAATTTTAATGAAAAGTAAAATATTTGGAACATTTAACCCAAGTTGAAATCATATTGTGGTTTCATTTCAGCATTAAAGCATCACTAAGCGAGAGTTTACATTATATTCAAATCATAAGAAGTTCATTCGGCCATTTACTTAAACGAAAATTAAAATATTTGTTATTTCAGCAATCAATCTCAAGTCTAGTGTATTGTTTAGCTGCTGTCATTGGTTACAGCAACTTTAGAAAACGATTAAGAGTTTAAGTTTATCTTATAAATAATTATAAATTTCGAATAAATACGTGTGATATTTTTAAAGGGTTTACACAGATAATAATTATTCATTTAATGGATGGTTTAAATTCAGTTGACTTAAAAATTAATTGGCATTAATATACAACTTTAAAGTACTTTACTCAATTTTCTTTCTCGTGCGTTTCTCCATGTTCGACTGTCTGCTAGCTTCTCCCTTATTACTCTCTAATTGGGCTACCAACCTCAGAGCTACTGTTAATAAATATTATATACCAAGTACTACTATCTTATTTCCTATATGCATACTTATCTAACATTAAGATAGATTCCCCTACTTTGCTTAAATATATTCTATAAATATAAAGCTTTATGTTATTTTATAATTTGCATGATCCTTTTTAAGTTCTCTTGATAGTGTAAAAACATTCAACTATTAAGAGTATTTTAGAATACTCACACGCCTTCCTTTCATCTATCAAACTATGTAGTCTGAGTTCTTCATCCTTAGAACTTCAATTTGATTTAACGTCCACTTGATCTCCTTAGGTTTTTCCAGGTTTTATGCAATGCTCTGCAACAAATCTTAGATTAAGTTAATGATATTATTCCACATTAATGTCAAAACATTTAAAATACAAACTATGTTATGCTTACTCTTGTCATTGTCTCGTACTTTAAGTTCTCTGCTTTCAGCTGGTGTCATTGATACTGTTGCTCTCAAACAGCAGCTGCAGCAACTTAGTTTGTTGCCATCGCTTATGTTGCTGCTGCTGCTGCAAGTACTTGTGCTGTTGCATCCTCTGTCAGCTGCCACGTGCCGCAGCCAACACGTACTGATACACTCGGGAGTCTGACATTTTAATATGTACTTACTTGACACTCGTTGCGCACACTTCCTAATAGAAATGCCAGCAGGTGGAGCGTGCTGGGAAGAAGGAAAGGGAAGGGAAGGGAACGGGCTGCCAATGGCAACGAGGCTGTCGTTTTATGCTCCATATAATGTGATAAGTAAGCGCATCAATTGTCAAGTGCAGCAGCGACAATTCAATTGCCTTTTTATCGCTGCCCAATCAATGGGAATAGGAATTTCACAATGCATCAATCTATTTAACATAAAAGCCAACTCGCTCGACATTGTGTAAGAGGCTTTTGCCGTGCAGTTGCCTTTACATATATACACACTATATATACACATATATATCTGCATATACTGAAGTTTCTTTCTCTCTTTTTATCCGTTGCAGAGTGCGTGTGGAGTACTATGTGAATGAAAACACATTCAAAGAAAGACTGCAACTCTATTTCATTAAGAATCAGCGTTCAAGTGAGTATTTTCCTTTAATCAGGGCGCCAATCAGGGCAGTCAGTTGAGTACTCAGAGTAGTATTAATTTGGTATTTTCATTTCATTACTGGACTCTGCTGTTATTTAACTTAATCACAAAGGGTTAATTGAATTGCTATACCCTGCAGCCGATTAAAGGTTTCCTACAACAATAACAAGTTACAACGGGAATGACATTCCAAAGCAGACGCAATATACTTGAGTAAATATTGATTTGAACGGGAAATAATTGTGCAGGTAAACAGTAAAGACAGACAGGCAGGCAGACAGACAGACAAACAGGGAAGCAGGTGAATAGATACGAGTAAACATGGCTCGGGGGTGGCTTTTCGGTCAGTTAGTTAGTGGGTTAGTTGCTTGGTTAGTTCTGAGCTGAGCGGAAGGTTAAAGGAACTGGTAAACCAACAAAGTAATTTACTCGCTTGACCCAAATTCATTTTTCCCCCTTCCCCTTTCTCTCTTTCTTTTTCGTTTCTTTTTCGTTTCCGTTTCAAGGCTTACGCATACGAATTGCCGATTTATTTCTTAAGTTACTGTCGTGTGTTCTCTACATAATACGTGTGATATTGGATAAAAATCCAACATATATAACATGGTAAGCAAACGGACAAACACACACACTCGCAAACAAATAACGAGCGACAGTCATAGAAAGTCAGATTTATTATACTACCCTTTAAATGTATTTCGTATTTGTGTGTGTGGGTGTGTGAAAATGTGTCTGCGTACGTGTGTCTCTAGCTATGGCTGCGAAGTGGCCAATAAGACAGAGTTTCTCATCTCTGGCAAACTGACGGAGGAGGACTTCCGGGAGAATCCAATTATAAACTGGGATGCCATACTCTGGGTGAATCGCCCCACAGTGCTCTGGGTGCTACAATTACTGCTGGCCATGGTGTCATTAACTCAATCTTTGGTTCTAACATATCTAGGTTATAAGGTGAGTTGAGATTTCAAATGAAATTTCCTCGTTTAATTACTTGAATCACTTTTGCAGGGCAACATCTGGCAGCAAATACTCTCATTTCACTTTATACTAGAATTAGTAACGACAATACCCTTTGCACTAACCGTAAGTTGGCAAGAGACGCACTCTGTACCTTAATATGAATCATCATCAATGTTTCCCCTTTGCAGATTGTGCATCCTCCGCTGCGCAATCTATTCATACCCATTTTCCTGAACTGTTGGCTGGCCAAGCGTTCGCTGGAGAACATGTTTGTAAGTGTCTCTCCCACTCTCTCTCCCCCTCTCTCTCTCTTTCTAATAATAATAATTGAACTATTTATAGAACGATCTGCATCGAGCCATGCAGAAATCACAATCGGCTTTGTCGCAGCAGTTGACCATTCTGTCTGCCACATTGTTGTGCCTTGTGTTCACTAGGTAAGCGAGCCGATTAAAGGTCTAACTTTAGCCAGCCAAGTAACCAGCTCCCCCTCTCTCTCTCCCCCTCTCTCTCTCTCTCTCTTTCTCTCCCCTTTAGTGTGTGTGGCATACAGCACTTTCAGCGTGCCGGGCATCGGCATTTGAATCTATTTCAGAGCACTTACTACGTGGTTGTGACGTTCTCCACGGTCGGTTACGGGGATCTGGTGCCGGACATTTGGCCCTCTCAACTCTATATGGTCATCATGATTTGTGTGGCGCTGATTGTGCTGCCCACGCAGGTAAGTTCGAACTGAAGACAGCAAATATTTGTAGTGCCGAATGAGACAAACAGAATTTTAAGCTGCTTAGCTGCCACGTTGTGCCATGTCCATCAATCAATTGGACTATTAACAGATGAGGCGACTTCGCTTAGCCATCAATCTATATAAATATGAGTCATGGCCCGAGTCAAGTTGCCCGGACAATTAACGAGCAATTGTTGGCAGTCGCAGTGCTAAAAGTTTCGATATGGCCAATATGGCACGACAGTTGCCCAAACAAGAGCATCAATCAAACGCTTTTTGCGACTTTTCGTAGCATACATTTTGGCGCTGCCTGCAGGCGAGCCAGTTTCCTCTGCGTCTCTCCAGCTGCATGTCAATGTTCGCTACTAAAATTTATGACGAGCCATAACAACAACAACAACAACAACATTGTTGTTACAATGTTAACCAATTTGTTGTGTGTGTGGAAGCAAAGCACTTAAATTTAATTGAAATTATTAATGCTGCAATTCAAATTGCAATTGACTTGGCCAAAGTGCTGTCACTGCAATGCAATCAATCAATATTTATTTACAGCGTAGAGTGTTGATTAAAATGTGTGAAGTGAGTGCAACTCCTGGATAACTAAGCCATTAACTCATTTGATATTCAATTACACTTCCCCCCCTCCCTTGTGCAGTTCGAGCAACTGGCTTTCACCTGGATGGAGCGACAGAAGCTTGGAGGCAGCTACTCCTCGCATCGAGCGCAGAGCGAGAAGCATGTCGTCGTGTGTTCGACCACACTGCATGCGGACACCATCATGGACTTCCTCAACGAGTTCTACGCGCATCCCTTGCTGCAGGATTTCTATGTGGTGCTGCTGAGTCCCATGGAGCTGGACACCACGATGCGCATGATACTGCAGGTGCCGATTTGGGCGCAGCGAGTCATCTACATACAGGTTGGTTACCCTCACTCGCTTGTGCTTTGCTTTATCGATGGGCCCGCCGATGTCATGTCACCTGTGCCACTTGTGCCACGCTTTTTGCAGGGCTCCTGTTTGAAGGATGGCGACTTGGCGCGGGCGCGCATGAACGAGGCGGAAGCGTGCTTCATATTGGCAGCTCGCAACTATGCGGATAAAACTGCTGCCGATGAGCACACCATACTGCGCTCCTGGGCCGTCAAGGACTTTGCGCCGAATGTGCCACAGTATGTGCAGATATTTCGGTGAGTGTGCAACGCGTCCGCGTCTGCAGCTGCTTTTTGTCACGCCTCAGTTAATTCGAATTCGATTTCGATTTCTTTTGCAAACAAACTCACACTCACACACAAACATGCCATGTTCATTGTGCTGCGGAAATTCGCTGCGGCCAGGCCGGAGCACAAGCTGCATGTGAAGTTCGCCGAGCACGTGGTCTGCGAGGATGAGTTCAAGTACGCGCTGCTGGCCAACAACTGCACCTGCCCCGGCGCCAGCACACTGGTCACCCTGCTGCTGCACACGTCACGCGGACAGTACGTATAAACCTCCCCTCCCCTCCCTCCATTTACCCCACAACCTGCCACATTGCCTGCCTGTAATGTTCGCTCAACTGCAAAGCGGAAAAAAGCATACAACTCACACTCACACACGCGTAGACTGGCAAAAACAGTTCGCTCACATGCGTCAGCAACTTGTCGCACTGTGGGGCTGCGTCACAGTGGAGCGTCATATCAATCGGATACAATTGTTTTTCGCGGGTATTTAGGTTAAGTCATTAAGCCTGACGCGAACTAACCTCACCTCGCACATTAGCAGCAGTTTCCCGTTAACAAGAGTTCTATTTACACACACAAACGTCAAGGTGATTTCTGCAATGCTGTGCCTGCTAATTGCGAGGTATTTAAACACCAGCATGACACTTGCCACACGGATGAGGACAGGAAATGAGGAACGCGCCGTGTGCGCGTCAATTCGGAATGCAAGTTTTAATTAAATTTAATGCGCAAATGTTTCTGACATCAAACTGTGTTTTATGCAAATTTCGCTCGCAAATGAAAAACGGGAAAATACGTTAAGCACACACACACAAACACACACTAAGGCGTGTTAGCTGCGCGAAATTTGAGGCCGCGTTTCCATTGTGGCAAGCAGCACGCAAGCCAGATTAATCATACGCCGCGTAGAACTTGACGCATTAGTTAAGTAAAGAATTCTAATTAGTATTTTTGTGGTGAGTAGACAAGGAGGGAGAAAGAGAGGGGGAAAGAGAGTGGGAAAGAGAGGGGGAAAGAGAGGGAAACAGAGGGGAAAAGAGAGAGTAGGGAAAAGAGAGGCTGGCTTTAAATTCTTGCGGCTGTCGGGGGAGCTGAAAATCTGAACAATTGAAACCTGAAACTTAATTCACCTTTGGCTTCCCACTTCACTTTTCACTTCACTCTCCACTTGGCCATCTTCTCACCCTCATCTCGTTGCAGAGAGGGACAACAGTCGCCGGAGGAATGGCATCGTCTCTATGGCAAATGCTCGGGCAATGAAATCTATCACATTGTGCTCGGCGACAGTCGCTTCTTCGGCGAGTACGAGGGCAAGAGCTTCACCTACGCCAGCTTCCACTCGCATCGCAAGTAAGTGAGACGGACGCGACACGAGACAGGCCTGGGCCCCTTAAACGAGGCCCTCAACTTGCCGCCCATTCAAATACAAATTTATGCAAACTGCCAAAATTGCTTAGCATTTTCACATTTTCATATTTTCACATTTATTTATTTGCACGAAAAACAACAACAAAAGGTACGGTGTCGCCTTGGTGGGCGTGCGTCCGGCCGAGCTGCCGGAATTCTATGAGGACACCATACTGCTGAATCCGGGACCCAGGCACATCATGAAAAAGGATGACACGTGCTATTATATGAGCATTACCAAGGAGGAGAATTCGGCATTTGTCGTTAATCAAAATCAAACTACGGATACGACGGCAGCGGGCAAAGATGGCGGTGCCAGCGGTGGAGGCAGTGGCACGGCCGCAGCTGGAGGCGGAGGGGCGGGCTCCTCGCACGCGCATGCAGCAACTGGTGGGTACAAAACTGCGTGTGACTGACCGAGTGTGTTTGTGTACGTGTGTGTGTGTGAGAGATTTAATGAAATTACCAACTACAGCAAGAGACACACTCACAACACGAATGAATGAGTTTGAATGGAATGTGAAATTATTCAGCGCAAATTGTGAACTTTCTTTTTTTAGCAACAAGTTTTTTGCTCTTCAGTTTTGAGGCTGCCATCAGTTGCGTTTGTATTCGTTATTCGTTATTCGCATTCGCATTCGTATTCGCATTCGTACTCGTATCCGAATCTGACAACTTTTATCATTTCTCTCTGTTTGTCTCTCGTTCCATTTTCATTTTCCATTTTAATTTGGACTTTAATTTGATCTCGTTGCGGTTGTCTGGAACGAACAAAACAGCAAAAAACCAAAACCAAAACCAAAAAGAAAATGTTTTCTATATAAAATAAAAACAAAAAAGCAAATACAAAAACACAATGCTTTCGATGTGTCTGCGCGTGCCCGTCTCTAATTAATATTATTAATTTAGTCTTGAGGTTGGCGTTGCTTTATTTCCATTAATTAATTATGTTGTGCTGAAAGCAGAACAAACAGAGTTCAAATTAAATATATTAAAAATAAAACACACACACACAAAGCTTTGTTATGTTTGTTTGTCTCTCTCTCTCTTCTCTTCGAGCATCCCTGAACTTTCTCTATGATTTTCCACTCTATTTGCTCTATCAGAATTCTGTTTACCTTTCTCATTTCTTCGCTTTGAAGTTGCATTTTGGGTTTTAAGGTACATCGAACATGTTTTTTTGGCATATTTATTTTGATTTCAAGTCATTTCCTCATGCAAAACTTTTGCACTAAATGAGAAAAAGTTTTGCTGAAGAAATTGCTCATTAAAATATTATTTAGCTCATTAGAAATAGAAAATATTAGCAGAATACATTTTTTAAACAATAAATCAATAATACTAGCAAAATGCAATGCATTTTAATAATTAAAACCATAAATTCATAACAACTAAGAGACTTTTAAGAACTCTCCGCTCTTGACTCTGAGTCAGCTAAGCAGAAGTTATTGTCGACTCTTTAGCCTTAGCTACACACACACACACAGAGACACACCCACACACACTCGCACACACACACGTATACCCTGGCCAACTTATAGACAATATATACTTCTCTTATTCTATATCTATATATGCCACATATCGTATACTGTATGCGTAGCCAATCTAACAACATCAACAACAGTACAAGCAATAACAACACCAGCTAAAACAAGAATAACAACAGCAACAACAACAACAACAAAAGCAGAAACAACAACAAGTAGTAGAACAACAATGACAACAACAATTAGCACGACTCTCACATCATCAACATTATTATCCGCATCAGCATCAGCAACATCAACAACAACAACCGCTTTGAACCAAGCGGCCATTGCACCAGTGCCGTCTGTTTGTGTTCGTGTGCCCCACAGTCCCAGTTATGACTCTGGCGCCGGCACGCCCCTAACCGAGCGGCAACAGCACTTGCAACCGTATCCGTATCCGCAACAACAACAACAAACATGTGACAGTGACTATACAACACTATTTGTGCGTGAGTGTGACCAAAGAAACCAAAGAATCTTTCCCCATCCAACAATCAATTCTTTCAATAAAAAACCCCAAAGAACTCAAGAATGAAACCTGAAAGAAAAACTCCAAAAATGAGAAACAAAAATGAAGCAAAATCAAAAATATTTTCACCTCTTTTTTTTCGATAAACTTTGAAACACCTTTTTGAATACAGCCACAAATACCGTTACCTATACAATACATATACATATGCAGCATATCAATTGATACGCCTACGAAACTTTGTTACTTCTCTACTTTCGCTCGCTCTCTCTCTTATTTCTTTATCTATTTTTTTTACTGCCTACCTGTAAATGCCTCTAGCCACACCTGCGCCCCGCCCACCCCCAGAGACCCACAACTTGCTCGACCAAACTCCATATCCGCTATTCGAAAGCCATTAGCGAGAAGTTCGCACACAGCCACAAGGCCTAAACACACCTAAGTAGACGTCACACACTCCCACACACACACACCCTCCCACACACACACACACACACATAGTCTCACTCACCTGTCAATACACACATCCGTAGCGGAGCAATTTTCGTTACTTCCGCGATGCTATTTTTGTCTTTGCTTCATTTTGCTTTTGCACTTCTTGTACACATTCGTTCGTTCTATCGTTCGTTCTTTCGCATGTCTCATATTGCACCCAGTTCGCTTTGTTTCATATTCGCTTGTTTCATTTTCATGTTCACCCTTTATTGCTGGTAGCTATTGCTCTCTTGGTGTTTGTGCTCCCTGCCTTCCCTTTAGCGCTTTACGTGTCCCCTGCCAATTGTAAATTATACGCACTGTGCACGCAACAATTTGTTGCCTTACTCGCATATTGCGTATACGCAGCGGCTAGCAACTGTTGCGTGAGACTGAAGACCGCCGAAATTTATGTAGTTTCGCTATAATTACAGCGAACAAGCGTCCCTCAAATGAGGCAAATAGTCATTAGGCAAGTCAACTTGTGCCGCAGCTCGTCGCGCGTCGTAATTAAGTTTGCCCGCCATCGACGGAAAGTCAATATTTTGGCAGCGCCAAAGAAACAAGCTCACAACTCGTTGGAGAACTCAGCTCAGTCACATGTTGGCACAGTTCTGGCAACTTTCCCTCACTCTTTCTTTCTTTCTCTCCCTCTCTCTCTGTCTCTCTCTACTTGAGCCAGTGTCATTGCAACTCGCGTAATTTCAAACTTCCGCCAGGCACCTGCAAATTTCGCTCACCATTTCGCCAAGGACTTTTAATGAGTTCGACAGTTTTCTTTTTCTTGCACGTCGTTTCACTCGCTTTCTCTCTCTCTGCTTATTTCACTCTAGTTGTTGTCACTCGGCTGATGTTTTAGCAAATTTGTTGTAAAGCAAGCAAAACTTTGTTCAAGTAGCGTAAATTTTGTGCTTAATTCCTTGCGTTCTGGTCCACCCTGCTCCTGTTGCGATTGAGCTGCAAATACTCAAGTTCTCTTCTTCTTTTCTCACATTTACCGTTACCTTCGCTGGCGGAGCACAGCCGGCGACACACCGACGGCTGTGATAATATCGGATTCACGGCAGAATCTCAAGGACACGACGGTCAGCACAACGCAAATGGCAACGGCGGCAACAACAACAACGACCACACTGACCACATCCGGTCTGGCACTGCCCATGGGCGGCGCAGGCCTCTCTACGCAGGCTGGCTCAAGTAGCAGTGGCGGTGGCGGTGGCCTTGGAGTCGGTCTCAATATGGGCACCTCGCTGAGCATTACGCCAGCCACATTGACCACAACGGGCAACCATCTGGATGTGCCCTACGGCAATAATCCAAATCTGCTCAGCCCCGATGTGCTCAATCAGCGCAGAGGTAAGTCTGCCTTGTGTCTAGTCCAACTTTGTCTTATCCGGCTTACTTCTTCCCTCCTGCAGGTAGTCGCAGACCCTCCATACTGCCTGTGCCGGACATGTTTACCTCGTCATCCTTCAGCATTGCAGGCAACGATGATGGCGAGGAGGGAGATGAGAGCGACGACGAGATTGATGATGAAATGCCCTGGCGTTCACCCTCCGAGAAGATTGCGTAAGTTTCTTCGTGAATCCCGCTGGGTAACCTTTAATTTTGATTTGAGTTCTTATTAACCAATTGATAATCGAGGCACTCTTTCCCCCCAAATGTATAGCATATATGTATAACTGTATTGTGTACCACCTCCACCCCAACCTGAGCAATGCTAATCCAAAGAAATCACCTAGCTAACTAGCTAACTAGAGCAACCCCCTAAGTGTTCTCCCTCCTTACTCTTATTGTAACTGTAACTCACCCAACTAACTGTTCTTTGTATATAGGAAAATGATGATGCTGTATGAAACACTACTAGTACCGTTATAAATATGTATATAGCTGGGCTGGGGGATATTTTCACCAAGGAAAAACATTGAATATAATCAGAAATGGCATTGATCAAGTCTTGAAACATCCCTTAAAACAGATCTGCCTCTCCTTGGTGAAGGTGTCCCCTGTGCTCCCTCCATTCAATTTTAGATGTCGTCTTAGTTTTAAGTACTTTACCAGACCCTAAGCCGCGTCCCTACTAAAACAGACTCTCCAACAACTCTCACAGTTGCTTGGGCGGGCACTTTCCGCAGTCGCGCACTTATTCGCTCATCATGAGCTCCTCGGAGGACTCGTATGCGCGTGGCGGCAGTGTCAGCGGCATCGGTGGCTCCTGTGCTTATTGTGGCAACGCCAATACGGCGTCGCAGCCGCAACAACCCACAGACGGGCAGGGCAGGCGCAGGCGCGCCATGAAGAAGAGCTACAGCTACGACAGTGAGTGTCCACCAGTGCCCACCAGTCAACGGTTAGCAGGGCTGGGTCTGGGCCACGGCCTGGGTGGTGGCACGTTGTCGATGCTCGCGGCACGACGCCGTCAATTGCAGCGCAGTTGCTGCAGTTGCTCGCACGACAGCAGCGCAGGCTGTGGCGGTGGCGGCAGCACCACCACCACAACAACAACCGCACAAATGAGCTGCACTGCCGACGCAGTGTCCGGCCTGCCGCCTACGACGTATGCATTCACGTCGAGCAGCTCCGTTGAGACGCGACGTCTGGCGCGTCCGGTGTGGGCAGCTGACTATACTGGGTAAGTTGCTGCCGTGCAGGGCAGTGCGGCGCAAAGGTGCGCCCAAGACACACACCAAGCCACCAAGCTGGGGCGACATTTTGGAATGTTCCATTGTTGAAGAGTTGTCGTTATCGTTGCCGTTACCGATGCTGTTGCAGTTGCCATTCTTTCTTATTGCTATTGTTGTTGCTATTGCTGTTGCAGTTGTTGTTGCTGTTGATGTTGCTTATGCAATGTTGTTTTGTTTGCCTACGACAGTCGCTAGTTGCCTGCCGCAGGACACTTTTTAATGACTTGCAACGTTTACCTTGGACGTGCCCCGTAACAACTTGAGATTTGCTGACGACGATGCCCTTCTTCCTGCGCAATACCCTGCGATGGGGACAAGTGGGGATTTCCTTTTGCTATAAAGCTTTTTGCGCAGCTAAGCATTCTTTTTGTCTGTTACGGTTTGATTATCTTTTTATATCGAATTTAATTGTTAATTTAGTTATGAATTGAAACTCATTCGTTTAATTTGTAGCTTTGTGTCTCTCTTTGTTTCTATTCCATATTTGAAACTTACTCAACACTTTTCATAGATTTAATCAAAAAGCATCGAAAACTGAGTACTCAAATAGCGGATTTGTACTCATTTGAAGTTTTTGCGATTGTTTTAATAATTAAATTATCGATAGTGTGGCGGTCAGCTGATAGAACGATCGACGCAATCGAAGCCAACTTTAAGACATACTTTGTAAACTGTTTTTTTAATTTCTTGTTTTTACTTTACAAATCAACAATTGCAGCCATATTTTGCAGAGTATCATCTCATTGGAATCATATTTTTGAGCCCAAACTCATTTCCTTTTATAGTGCAGTTACTTTTTGTTGTTGCTTTTGCTATTACTGTTGTTGCTGCTGTTTGTGCTTCTGCTTCAACTTCAGCTTACTTTATACTTTTCAGTTTTGTTTGACTTTGCAGTTTGCATTCATACGAAAAGTTGTCGCTTCCAGTAGTTTTTTGGGTTTTTGTTTTTGTTGTTAATGTTTACAGTGTTGCTGCAATGGCCACAAAGGCCGCAGCTGCAGCTGGGTGCAATTAAAGCACAACTGGGCAAGGGGCAGAGGGAACGATGTGCGGAGATATCGTTAATTGCATGATATTCCATAAGAAAAGCTCTGTATGTAGATTGTTTGTAAATACGTTTGTGTACGTGTGTGCGTGTGTGTATGTTGCAAGTTGCTCCCGTTGAAACATTTCCCTTGTTCCTCCCAAGTTGCATTCAAAGTTGCCTTACAAAACGACAACTTTCATTCCCTGCACCACTTTTCATTTGGCTAACACGAACTAACACCCAATTGACCATCGATTGCCATTGCCAAGAACTGTTCTCACGCATCCCGTGCCCGCTCGCTTGTACATTGCAGCATTGTCAAAGGGTTCCCGCCCGTGTCGCCCTTCATCGGTGTAAGTCCGACTCTCTGCTACCTGCTCAAAGAGAAGAAGCCCCTATGCTGCCTGCAGCTGGCCCAGGTGAGCGACAGACCTATCACTTTACAACACTACAACTAAACTGACACCTTTTTGTTCTCGTTGTTGTTGTTGCAGGTGTGTGAACACTGTAGCTATCGCAACGCCAAGGAATATCAGTGGCAGAACAAGACGATTATTCTGGCCGCCGACTACGCCTCGAATGGCATCTACAACTTCATCATTCCATTGCGTGCTCACTTTCGTTCGAAGACCTCACTGAATCCCATCATTCTGCTGCTCGAACGTCGTCCAGATGTGGCCTTTCTGGATGCACTCTCCTACTTTCCACTGGTGAGAGGATAAGTTATCCTAGGAGGGCACTTTCTTTATACACCTCTTGTTGCAGGTTTACTGGATGCTCGGCTCCATTGATTGCCTTGATGATCTGCTGCGTGCTGGCATCACGTTGGCCGAGAGCGTGGTGGTGGTCAATAAGGAGCTATCCAACTCCGCCGAGGAGGATTCACTCTCGGACTGCAACACAATTGTCGCTGTGCAGAATATGTTCAAGTAAGTCAAGGGAGCAAGAATATATGTTGCATACCTTTAGGAGGCAATCAAAATCTGCGTTCCATCAAAAGTATTTCTTGATTAACTTGGATGATTATTATCCAATATCTTCATAATTTGCTTGTCTGCTTACTCACCTAACTCTCTTCTTTAGATTCTTTCCCAGCATCAAGAGCATCACAGAGCTGTCGCAAAGCTCGAACATGCGCTTCATGCAGTTCCGAGCACATGACAAGTATGCACTGCACCTGAGCAAAATGGAAAAGGTCGGTACCCAGTGCGGCGGCACCCGCTGCAGTTGTCATTGGTTAATGTGTCGCTCACTTTATTGCAGCGCGAGAAGGAGCGCGGTTCACACATCTCGTACATGTTTCGCTTACCCTTTGCCGCCGGCGCGGTCTTTAGTGCCTCCATGCTGGACACGCTGCTCTATCAGGCGTTTGTCAAGGATTATGTGATTACATTTGTGCGTCTGCTCTTGGGCATCGATCAGGCGCCAGGCAGTGGCTTCCTGACCTCGGTAAGAAGTCATCAAGTAGCCTTAAGCTGGACACTTATCCACCCCCTCTCTCATTTTGTCACACCCTTTCAGATGCGGATTACCAAGGATGACATGTGGATACGCACGTACGGCAGACTGTACCAGAAACTCTGCTCGACCACCTGCGAAATTCCCATTGGCATCTATCGCACACAGGACACATCGAATGCGGACACATCACATGTGAGTAACTCGCCGGTCGAACGATGGGGACCCTTCTCCGCCTTCAGCAGACATTGTGTGCGCTTGCGTCCATCGGTGAGTCCAAAGCAAATGCAGCAAATACAGCAAAACAATTTCGAAAACAAGTTTACTTTCAACTTTGGGCCCGCAAAAACAAAAAAAAACCAAAATATTTAACTTTTGATTCAGCCAAAAAAAAACTTTGGCAGCACAAACTAACAGAACAGAATTCGTCTCTAACATAAAACATGACACAGCAACAACACCCACAGCCACAACCACAACCACCACAACAACAACTACAACTACACCAACACACAGCCTGTCTCTTTCTCTGTCTCTCTTGCTCACATAATTTCGATTGATTTGTAAATCGAAATTCGTTTGAAATAGGAACACGATTTAGTTCATTCTTGTTTCTGTTCCGCCTCGTTTGCATATCATAATCGTTATAACCCGATCAGCAGGCATTAATATATATTATGATTTATAGTCATTTCGTTTGTTTTTCGTTTACTTCCCATTCTTATTAGAATTTAGTTTCGAATCACACGCTTACGCTTCGATACTAACTGCATTTGAGTCGAGTCTGCGCCAACTTCAAATTCATTTGCATACTATACTCAATATATACTCTATATAATATATATAAGTACTCGTATACTACTCTACTATTACTGCTACTACTACTACTAAATACTCTGTTACTACTACAACTAATACTCAGCTAATGTCCAACTCTTTTTCAACTAATGGCAAAGCTAATGAATTTCTCAATTTCGATTTCGATTAACGTAAACTTGAAGTGCTTTTGGAAAGATCTAGAGTTTTATTCCAGTACTCATATGCTTAGCCGACTTAAGAAACTCCCCCTCTTATAAATAACTTAATAATCACCCTGAACATTTTACAAAGCATAGCGTGCTGATTAAGTATCAATTGCGAAATTGTTTTTGTACATAAAGAAGAATTAATAAACCAATTCGAAAAGTAGTTGTTTTTCTTTTACATCTTACCTTTATTTAATGGCCAATCCGACTTTAAATTCCCCCCTTCCCCCGTTTGTAATCCCATTCATAATTAGCTAATTTTTATCCAGTGCCCTCTCCCGACTATATATCGAACACACATAAATCATTAGCTAATGATATCCTTACCCCCCCAACCCACCTATAGACAAATTAACACAGTACCCTTGCCCCTGCCCCTGCCCATTACCCCGCCCCTGTTCCCGCTGTTGACAATTGATTTTGTGTGAGCAAAAATAAGTGATGGAAAATTGAGTAAATTAAAAATCACGCATACGACCCGTTTCAAGAGAAAATAAACTAATTCATTTGCGTTTGTATTGGACTTGACCAGCTATTGAAAAAAAACGCACACGCACGCAGTGAGTGATGAAATCTACTTAGAATAGTCGATCGAAAACTACAACAAATAAAAAATAAGAACCAACAAGAAAAATACCAAATCAAATATCGAATACCAAATCAAATAAACATCACACACAACTTTCACTGCCTGCCTCATTAGTCCTAGAACATCGATGGCCAATCTTATGTTAAATGCATCTGCTTGCCGTACGTTTGTATGTGTGTGTATGAGTGTGTGTGCTTAGTTTGGCATGAACTTCTTCTTCTTCTCGTTGTTATACTCGTTTTTGGTTTGTTTGTTCAGTTCTGCATGTTGCCCTTTAATTAGTTGATTGCATTCGCTTGTCGTGCGTCCCGCCACGTGCAACGGGGCAATAGCTGGCCACAAAAACAACAAGATAAACAAAATAGGCGCTTCCGCATACTGTAGACTATCCCACAATCCCCTGTCCCCTGGGCCCTCAACCTGCTCGCTCTCTCTCTCTCTGTTTTCCACGCTCTTTTCTGCTGTCCCGCCTTGTTGTTGTTTGGTTTACGTGACTTGCCGCATGACACTTTCACATGTTCTATTGGAGACCACAGAAACAAGAGATGTAGATAATATTATTATTAATTTCAAAGCCTGTTTACAGTTTTCATTTCATAAATTGAAAAAAAAAACCTGTTTATAGTTTTATTTATCTACTCTGACAATTTTTTACAAGTCTTCCTTTCCTAAGTTCTTAAATTTCCTTCTGGGAGCAAAATTAAATTATCTTGCCTACGCAACTTCATTTTCCGTTAGGGTATTATAAAGCTATCCCAATTTTTCTTTCTTAAATTACGCCCCCGCAAAGTAAAGTCCACATTAACCACTGCACATTAAAAAAAACCCATCAGGTTCATTAGAAAATCGATATTATATATTCGAGCTTAGCTGGAACTTAAGCTGCGGCACTTTATAACACTTAGCTGGAGCTGTGTAGTCGCTCTTTTCGTTGTCTAATTGAGTTTTATTTAATGAATAATGAACAAAGAAATTTAACATGCGCTTTGCGGGCACTTTTCAATTTTCATTTCCCTTTTTCGATTAGTTTTTGCATTCGCTTTTTAATGATTCAAGATTCGTTGATTGATTTCAATTTGAGTTGAGTTCACTTTAAGTTGATTTCAAGAGCCAAAAGGCTGAATACAGAAAAAAACTTGAATACTTTGACATGTTTCTGGCTTTTAGTTGTAATCGTTCAACCGGCATGTTTGCAGTTTACACACATTATTAAATGTTACATTGTTTGGCGCACACGAAAAAAACTCAGAAAAAAAAAAAAAAAAAAAGAAATGAACAACAAGAAGATGAACAAAAAATGCGAAACGACGCGTCGTTAACATGAAAAAGCGGCCGAATTATTCGTTTTATTCTCTCCTTGGTTCTGAAACAATACTCCGTCATCCATAAATTAAGTTTAACAATCTGCCATTTTAATTAAAAATCAATTAAATATGTAAATCATTTTGTGTTTAACCGGAATTCACTGAAATTTGCATACACCAATCCATCTGAATTGTGTCCGTGTGTGTGTCTGCTGTGCTGCGTGCAGTACGACGAGGAGACCGGCACCCCTGACTCGACCAAGGACAGCACGGAAATGCTGCGAGGTGTTACCTATCGACCGCCCTCGTCAGGTGGCTCTGGTGCCGCCGCCGCCGCTGCTGCGTCGTCCAGCTACCGTCCGCGCCAGAAGTCCGTGAACTGTCTGGGCGGGTGCTCGGACCGTAAGGGATCATCCGTAAGTATCGTATACCAAAGTGAATACACAACCACATCTACTTAGGGCGCAGCTGCTCCTTTTCCCCCCCGAGGTAGGTAGGTTGTTCTTATTTCTTTGGTTTGGTTTGGTTTTGGTTCTTGCTTTGCAGCATGCTGTTGGAAATGGATGCCACGATAAAAACAATACAAAGTTAATCAACAAAATCGTTCATTAGTTGCACACACACACACACAGACACAAACACACACACTACAATGTAACTAACACGCAAAGCTTTAGTGGATTGCAAGTGTTATCATGGCTGCATTGAAATCTCTTGCAGTACTCCATCAATTTGGCCGACGAGGCACGCGATAATCACGCCCAGCAGATCGAGCGGGCCGAGATCGCCAACCTGGTGCGCAGTCGCATGGAATCGCTCAATCTGCCGACCATAGACTACGATGATGTCAGCGAGAAACGCAACCATTTGTCGTATGTGATAATCAATCCGAGCTGTGATCTCAAGCTGGAGGAGGGCGATCTTATGTGAGTATTGCAATCGAATTGAGTTGACAACTCTACTGACATCTTTACGGGAATTTTTCTTCAATCTGCAGCTACTTGGTGCGTCCCTCACCGTTTTCGGCCCAGAAAACATTCGAACGTCACAATTCGAGGCGCAAATCGAACATCTCGTTCTGTTCGAACATCAATCTGGGCGCCACATGCGGCCCGCAAATGCCAAATATGCCCAACACCGCCGTCGGAGCTGGTTCGCGTCGTGGCTCCGGCATTGCCGGTTTGAACCCGATGCAAATGCAGAGCGTTCAGACATTGGCCGGGTATGGATCATCGCCGCGCTGTACTCCGCCGATGCAGCAAATTAAATCGAATTCTCTTTCTCTACCCGACAGTCCGACGGTGGTTGGCTCACAGCGCGGCAGGAGTAACTCATTGCGGGTTGGCTATTATTCTCTATCCCCCTCTACCGCTATCTATTTTTGTCTATCTGTCTTTATCTCTATGCCTATCTCTGTCACACAACACACACACTCTACCTCTGTCACAGACGCCTTTACTTTCCAACTTTCCTGTTTCTGTTTCGTTTACCAACACTTACCGATTGTGTTCACGTCGATAACTGTGGCCAGAGTTGCCCGCAGCAGCATGAAACATACGGCAGCTCTGGCGCACTTCAGAAGCAGCTCTACTAGAGGTGGAAATAAATCGATGTTCATTTAATCGATCTAGTTTCCAGCTCTAAGCTCTACCATGATGGAATAAGACAATTTTATATAATTATATATACTTATTGGAATAAGTAAATTTAATATAATTATATATACTTATTCCATCAAGATCTGTACGATGTTTTCACTCCCCAATTGGCTTACACGACACTTACTAAACTCGCTTAGTTGCAAGAATTGTTTGATGATGAGAGCACAGTTTAAAAAGCAACAAAGCTATACTTCATATGATCACCTACACACACACCAACACACACATCAAAATTTGATTGGAAAGAACTCGCAATCCATGCATAAAATACCGCGTTTCAAAAGCCCGCTAGCCGCAACAGCAACAACTACAACAACAGTAGCAGCCGCAATAAATACTCGAGAACAACAACAACAACAAAAGCCAGTTCAACAAGCATTCATAACCATAAAGCACGCAGCGGATACGCCCCCACAACAGCATCACGTTTCCGTTACCGTTACTCGTGTTGGTTGCACCCAAAATACTATCGATATATAAATATGATAAATACGATCAGTCATCACGGAGTTGAGTTCATGTGTTCGTTCGATGTGTTGCAAGTGTTTTAAGCCAAAAAAAAAAAAAAAAAAAAACTGTAGCCAATTTGTTTGTGTACTCTTTGTGTGTGTGTATGGCCAAGCTAATCTCGACCCTCGTTGGTTGCAATTTCCATTCATTTGTATACTTGCAGATCGATAACGATATATTGCTGCGTCGCTCCTCCTCACTGCGTCAGGGTTTGCCCAGTGTTGGCGTCAGTCATGGCAGGCGCAAGTCATCGCTAGAGGAGATTGGCATCAGTCACTTCACGACGCTCATGCAGGCAACGAATCACAGCAACCCCATCAAGATATCCCTCAACGGCAGCATTGGCATGGAGGTAGGCATGACTACTGAAATACCCTGCCCTTACACTCATAGCTTACTCTCTTGCGTAGAATCAAATTTCATTGCAGGTCACGCCACCGGAGGAACCAACACCCATGCTGGGAGTACCTTGTGTGCTGGGTGGCGGCGGTGTGGGTGGCATTAATCCCTCTGCTCTGGGCGGCAGCTCTGGCGGTGGCGGTGGTGTTGGTGTTGGTGGTGGCATGCTGGGCGCCGGCTCATCGTTGGCCATCAATACAGCCGATCTGGGGCCAGGACCAAGCACCTCATCGGGTGCATCACTGCAGGCACAGGACTCGCTGCCGCAGTCATCGCAGGCACCTTCGCCGCAGCATCTGCAGGGCACGATTGTATGATACAACCTTATGTGGGGTCGCCGACTCCGCTCATCGATGTCGAAGAACAAATGGATATAGAATACGGCCAGCACACACAGACGTAGGGATAAGTTTTAGGAGCAACTCGTAGTTGCCATAATACTTATTAGACTCGGCTGCTAACCCGATCCATAAGACCCGATACGATAAGCTAGAGATGGTTGCGTGAGACGAACGATAGTATAAAATAATATCGATAATAATTAATTTGGCAAGAGAAAAACGTTTTTCTGATGCTTCAGTATCTTCTCCCAGCTTTCATTTGACTAAATTGCAAATCTATCGCATCACGGGACCATCTCTATTGTGAAGTAAACGCCCAACCCACCCTATAGCAGCCTGTCAGTGTCTGTGCTGTGTGTGTGTCGACGCTTTGCTGATGTGTTGATTCTAGAGAAGTCTGTAGAGGCATTCCACACTACCCCGCCCCTGGCCCCCTTTTAATTTTCCTTAGTAGTTGATTAAGCCACGCATCGTAGCGTTACTCCTAGATACTATATCAAAGGGATGTGTGAAAGTTGATATGCTTATCGTGTCGCTTAGAGAACTATCTATCCATATGAGTAGCAATAAATTGTATTCGTTCGAGATTCGTTCAGTATTCGCATTATTCGAATGAGGCAAATGTGTTTTTGGGAACAACAAAGTAGTTAAACTATTGGCATGATTGAGGTACTAACCGCATACATATGTAGCTAGCTGTATATAGTACATATACACACACACAAACATATAAATATATACATATATATATTCTCGATAGATTTAGGCAAAAGTCGATTCATTTCATATAGCATATCTCTAATGAAAATTAGCTGCCCGCAACTGAGAGGCTCAAACACGGTCGAGGGCATTAAAAAACCTACAATAAAATATAAAAATGAACGAAAAATAAATGAATAATTATTATGTATATACCTTAGCGATAAGTATGAGTAGGATTGCAATCCACATGATTTCCGTGCTAGTTCTGCAACAAAAATATCGACAGTTTTCACAGCTTCTTCCTTAGGTTTCGTATGTTGCACAGTTTTCACTTTTATCTTTTTCCCACAAAGGTATTACTAAAGAAAAGGTGCTATCGATGTCTTATGCCACGCGCACACCTGCAAAATTCACACATAAATATTTCAGTTTCGTTACGTACTTGAAAATGTGTAGAGAAAACGGTTTTCAGAAAGGCTTTGGTATACTCTAATGCTTTACAAACAACAAAAAGATTACAACTAGAACAACTACAATAATTTAATGTAGTCGCTGTATATAGTAGACGTAAGGATGGAGCATTCAAGGAACTGCATACAACTATTAGAACTTAAACTCAAACGCAAAACAACAGAAAACTAGCTGTAATGATAACAATTACAATAACGATTACGATAACGATAACTATTATGAGTACCGTTATACGAAAACCTAGTCAATAAGCACTTTGTTCGGTCAGAAAGGCCGTGCTCAAAGCCCAAGCCTACTATAGCTATAAAAAAAACTGTACCAAATCCAATGAGCTATACACTTACTTTGCACCCCGATTAGTTATGTATATATAGTAAATCTATATACCAAATCGGCCATAGCTTGTATAACTAACCAAACCAAAGGTAGTCGAGCGGCACCTTCGATGACCTTAGTGAACCCAGACACGTCCCAGCAACAAGGAAATTTATTTATCAATTAGCCCATAGACTAGGCATACGTTGTACCTACACGCACCACTCACACACACACAAGTACTTGCAAGTTGATAGACCTTTAGCTACGTAGAGCACAGACAGTTTTATAAGTGAATTTTACTCGATCAGGCTACGATCAAACGATATATATGCATTCCAGTGTCTCAAGAACCTACAGAATGTGTGCGTGCTGCGACACGTACACTATAAAAAAAAACATAAAGTATCTATATATAGTAGAACTAAGTACTAATACTAGTAGCAGTCACTAATCTAGCGTCTAGTAAATGTCTCAATGTACAAAAAGCAAGTCGGCAATGCCTGAAATTAGTCAAAAACAAAAAAGAACCACAACAGAAACAACAAGAACAAGAACAAGAACAAAAAATGAACAAATGTACTTATTTAATAACTAAAGCGCATATTATAATTAGATCATAAACTTGCTGTAATATTTAAGTCTGCTCTTTTGAGGCAGACCAACATGAAACTCACAATAAATTCGAAATATAGTTCATGAAAACTGTGAATAAGAGAAGGCAAGGGAAGGAGGAAATAATACTTTCATCTCATCCAAGGTTTAATGAAAGGATTCTTTTCTGATTCGTTCTTCAAATAAAACCCACAGACTTCTTTATATTTATATTTATTAGATTGAGTAGCTTTACAAAAATGGCACACACATTAGTATATCTTTAATATTTGGTTTCATTTGGTTTCGTTTCGGTTCTCTCTGTTAGACGTATACAAAATATTATGGTTTTCTGTTTGAGTTATTGTCAGTTAATTAATTTAGTTGCTGTCCCGAAACTGAAGCTCTACTGGCTTGGGGTGAAGGCAGAGGGCAGTGTGCAGCTGGTAGACGCACTGGTGCACTTGCAACTCTTGCCTGAGGGCGCCTTGCGGTTAACCAGGCAAATGCGGGAATCTGTGCAGCCGCCGTTGTTGATCTGACAGAGGCTCTGGTACTGGGGGCAGTTCTGCTCCACGGCCGTCATGGCGTACATTTTGTGGCTGCCGAAGAAGGATGTCTGAATGGGCTTCTGGCGAACACCCTCGCGGTCTACGCTCTCCAGTTTTTTGCTGTCGAGAACATGTTCGATAAAATTAAAATTCATATTGATGCTGATAGAACTTACGTTGTCCAGTCAGTCCAGTAGAATTGATCGTGGGTAAAGGTCAGACCGAATGGATAGGATAAGTCCTGGGAAATTGTACGAATCTGGCGGCTCTGTGAATCGATGCACTCCACCTTCTTGTTGCCGGCATCCGCATAGCAGAGCTCGCCACTGTGATCTAGTACGACCAGCGAGTTGGGTAGCTTGACAGCATCGGAACCCAGCAACAGCTCGCGGCCAGTACCGTCCAGATCGGAGAACTCTATCTTGGGGTTCGACCTGTCCCAATCGGACCAGTAGAGCTTCCTTTAAAAGAGAGACAGAATATTGTTAGCTCAATTGAATGACAGCCCTCACTTTCTACACTTACTCCCTGTAAGGATCAACAGCAATGCCACGGGGATTCACTAGCTGCTTATTGATGATGACAGCGCGCAATGAGGGATCATCCAGGCTGGCAACCTCAATGGTGTCCTTCACGGAGTCAGTCCAGTAAAGGCGACGCGAGATAGAATCAATGGCAATGCCCTCAGGCGATTCAATGTCTGCAAAGGGGAATCACAACATGAGAATGATGACAGATAAAGTGCCAAGTGGAGTACGCGACTTACCTGTGGTGATAAATTCACGTTCATCGGTACCATCGTATTTGACACTCAGGATCTTCTTAGTGGAAATGTCGCCCCAGTAGACACGACCCTCGACACAGTCCTTGTCCAGGCCGATGGCCATGCTGGCCAATCTAATGGGTTGCACATTGCGTCCATTTAGCGGCACACGTACAATGACCACGCCCTGACTGACAATGAGGAAGTCCGAATCGTGTTGTTGGCGTTCCAAACAGACGGAGCCGTTGCCATAGAAGCCTGCCGGGGAGGAAGAGGTTAAAGGACAGTTTAGAGAAAGCTGATAATGATCTGAGAACCTTTCGCTTTGTTTGTCGGTGCTTGGATCGAGTTGGCTCGTATTTTAATGTTTTGTTTTAAATTCAACAGTAATTTGCCACATTAGTTTTTGTTTTAAAATTTTTTGTGTTTCTTTTGATTAAAAAAAAATATAATTTATTGCACAATACAAACAATGCGTGCTTTGCTGCGCTTCGGATTGGCTATCTCGCGTTTGGGCGCTAGTGCACCCATCATCAAGTCACTGCCACGACCGAGAAACTCCATCCACCTATGTCAGCAACGCTTTATTGCGGAGGATATGACCCGCTTGCGTAAGAGATCCTCAGTTATACAATCCATGCGGGAGTTCTTTATGCATCCCCTTACCTGGGATCGTAACAATGGCTACCTGAACGTGCTGCTGACACTCGCCATATTCAGCTTCTGTTTCATCAACTCATGCACCTCATGCCCCGACGATATGCAGGATGGCAAGAAGAGTCGCAAAGATTAGAAGCAGAATGGAACTCACCTTGATTACAGACACAGACCAGACCAGCATTGGTTGACTGACAATTGGCATTCATATCGCACAGAGTTGGATTATTGAGACAATTCTGCTCTTCGATGCATACGTAACCATCACCGCTGTAGCCTTCGCTGCACTGGCACGTGTACTTCGAGGGATCTCTATGGATGCCAAAGAAAATAGTACAAGTCAAATAGGGAACTGGCTTTCACAGACTGTTCCACTTATACTCACTCGGAGGGAACACAGTTGGCATGAATGCCGCAATTGTTGCGCACGTTACAGGGTATGGGTATGCTGACACAACCGACGAGGGCATCGCCTTGGTAACCGTCAATACAGTCGCAGTACTGGACACCCTGTTGCACATCAGATCGGCAGATGGCATTGGAGCCACAGAACACTGAACCGCAACGTCCGCTGGGCACACACTGATCGGTCAAATCACGCTCGAAGCCCTCCAGGCACTGGCAGACACCGCTGTCGCAGAAGGCATTGTCACCGCAGTGAGCAGCCGTCTCACATTCCGGTGCCAGCTGGCAGTGATGACCGTCGCCGTTGTAGCCTCGCACGCAATCACACACAGACTTTCCTAGTTGCTCGTTGTAGTTGCAGGTAGCGTGTACATCACAGATTTCCGGTTTCTAAAAGAGGGAACAGAAAAGGAATGGATTAGGTTATGCCGCACGCTGATACTCGATTTGGTACTCACAATAGCACATGAGTCCTCTTCCTCCAGATCGCAGTTGTAGCCATCGCCACTGAACCCATGATTGCAGATGCAAATGTGACGGAGCTCCTGTTCGTACCACGAGCATTTCGCATTGATATGACATTGGGCATCCACATCGCAGGGAATCAGATCCTCGTTCTTCGTTAGCGGATCATAGGCGCCCACATAAGTGCAGACGAACTGATCTTCGCTCAGTTCGTAGCCCTCGGGACACTTGCATTCGTTCTGATAATCGCAGTTGGGACTCAATTCCTGCTCGACAAAGAGCGGCACACAGCGTCCGTTCTCCCAGACCTCGTCGTGGCCGCAGATATGCGTGCAGCTATAGCCATCGCCAGAGAATCCGTCGCGGCATCCACACCGTCCGTTATAGCAGTCGGCATCCGGCGCGCAACGCTACAAATTAAAATATCAAAATTAATAAAAGTAACTTAAATAAATAGAATCATAACAATAAAAAAAGAAGTACCCCTTGAGCTAGATATTATATTTTACTTACGGAGCACTCATCGTAGTGAGGGTCTCTGGGCTGCTCTGGCTGTTCTGGTTCCTGTGTTTCCTCTGGTTGCTGTGGCTCCTCAGGTTGCTGCGGCTGCTCTTCAGGCTGCTGTGGCTGTTCTGGTTGCTCTGGCTGCTGGGGCTCCTGAGGCGGGTAACCTGGCCAGTAATCCGTAGACTCCGGAGTGGAGTATTCGATGTTGTCAGCTGTGTTGTTGCTCAAGCAGCGATAGCCGTTGCCCTCGTATCCCTCCAGGCAGACGCAGGTGAAGCCGCCGGGACTGTTGGAGCAGAAAGCATGTTCGTCGCAGACATGTGTGCCCAGCGCACATTCATCCAGATCGACACAGATCTGTGCCCCTTGCTCGTCCAGCTGGGCCGCGTAGCCATGTCGGCATTCGCAATGATAGGTATCATCTTCGGGCACACAAACCGCATCCTCCCCACACTGGGCACTGCCATCGTTGCAGGCATTGGAATCGGGCTTGACGCCAATCTTGCTGACCGCGCTGGTGCGCAACGCCTCCTCACGTGGCAAGTAGTCCAGCGTTATCTTGGACACCTTCTGCAGTACGGTGCTATCTGTGGGATCGACATCGTCGTCGCGAAGACAACTGGTGTAGAAAATGTGCTGTTCCACGTTGATGACAACCAAGCCCTGGCCTTCGACCAGTTCCAAAGTGTGCTCGTGCACCGAATACAGCTCACCGGGACGCACAAAACGATATTCATCCGTGTAGTCAGGAACATTTATCTTAGGCTCAGCACCAATGTCAGGCACGCTGCCGTTCAGTTCAATCTTTACTGTCAGCTGATCCCAGTAGTTGAGGCCCTCGAAGATCTGCTTGACCAACAGAGTCTCACCCGAGTCGAACTGCAAGCGAGAGATGTGCTCGTACTGGCCACCAGTCAGCTGGTATCCATTCACAGCGCCATTGTAGGGCTTGGCAAAGAGCCAGCCCACAGTGGTGACCAGAGGCAGCACCACACGCAACTGGTTGGCCAGCTCTTCCTTGACTGGATTGATGGTTGTGTAGCTGCGAGTATCTGTGGTGACCACATAGGTCTGCAACTTGGCCTCCTCGTCTACAGGCACGCCGTTTATCTGGCCAGACAATGTGCCAGTCACACGCATGGGCAGATCGTTGGCCAGGCAGGAGCGGCCATTTCCATAGTAGCCTGGTTGACAAACGCAGCAGTAACCCTCGGACTTGTCATAGCACTGAGCATGGCTGTCGCATTGATGTCCATTTCCACTACAGCTCTGTAGCAGAGCGGGAGATTCAGTGCGAGTTTCTGCATTGTTGGGTGGCTGAACATTCTCGCCGGGATTGAGAGGCGCCACCTGGTACAACCAAACGCCGGGCACACCCAGATTGGTACTCTCGCTGAGGAAACGAGCCTGCGAGGGGTCAATAGGAAGGTTGCATTATTAATGTATTAAATGTGAAGAAAGAGGGAACTAGTTACTCACATTCTCCGAGCCGGATCCATTCAAATTGTAGTACCTTCCGTCTTCGGCCACGAAACCCACCTGGGCACGAATGTCGGGCAATCCTAGCTCGCCTACCTCGCCCTGCAGCCAGTTGAGGCCGCCCTCGGGATAGATAAAGTGCACGAAAGTGCGCTGCTCATTGGCAATCAATGCCACCTGGAACGTGTTAAGTCTGTCCGTCTTGGAGTTGAAGTAACCCACATTGCGCCACGTGGCCACGACCAGTTGCTGCACCTCGAAGTCCTGCTCCTCGCTGTATGCATATTGCACCAGCTGCTGGGCGCGCTCCAGGGATGCGGGATCGGTTGTTTGGAACAGCGAAATGGAGCTATCGTCGTTACTGTTTGAGGTATCCACGTTCGAGTAGAAGGCCGCTATCGAGGGATACTCGAGGGGGAAGGGCTGGTTCAAGTACTCGGGAAACTCCACGTTGAATGTCAAGATGCCATTCGTGTTGATCTGCAAGAGAGAAAGAGTGAGGGAAGCGTCAAGTAGGGTTGCTTGGCGTGAAGAGGGTGCTCGAGAATGAAGTGCATATGGCGTAGTGCATCGGACGTAGGACGCATCAATTAGCCAAGTGAAGTGTGTGAAGTGCCAACAGGCCACTTAACAGTTCTTCCAGGCGGAAACTAAACAACAACAAATCATTAACTGAGGCTTCAATGATCATTAGTGCCGCCGCGTCCCGATCTCTTGGGGTGCCGCCCCTAATGACTTTCCCTAATTGAGTTCCTTGTCGGCATCGGCATCCGCCGCAACTTGCCGCTAAAATTAACACCAACTGAAGCCGACGCCGACACTCTCCAGCTGCGTTTCGACTGCAACTCCCCCTCCCTCTCTTCCTGTCCTTCCCTTCTTTGTCTGTTCGACATTCCAATTGCCAACTCCTTCGCTGCTCCCATTTCCCAACTCGGGAGTGCATAAATCTCAAAAATGCTGCATATTTGCCTAAATAAACAAGCTCAAGAAATCAGAAATTCCGCACTCTCATATCGGAATTCAATTCGAATTCTGGAACTGGTGCACAGGTGTTTGAAAAAGTCCACAGCATAAATCAATTTGCACCAAATTGCCACGACGGGGCATGCTCAGCGGGCTGGACAGGCGTGTGGAAACATATTTGCCATATTACCAGATAGAAATTAAACAAATTATTAGTATATTTGTTTGGAATATGACTTGCCTAATTGAAATGAAATTATGGCTTTGGTTAATTGCGCGATTTATTGAAATAAACATTGAATTTACGCACGGTTTCACTGCTAGTGATCGAAGAAAGAATTTAAGGATATCGATAAGACAAACAGATAATTGTAAAAATATGCAAATAAGTATTTTTAGTATATTACTAACAATCGTTATTGGCAAATACGGAGTTGCCACATCTGCTTTCAATCAACGATGTTGAGGTAATTAATTAAAGTAGAAAAGATCAATTAAAATAAAAAAGTATTATATTATTCATATTTCAGACTTTGAATTAGATTTATATATTTTTCCTGTTTTAAATGTATTTATTTCCCAAATTTTCTCTGTTTTAAAATGAACTAACCCTGTAACCCCAATTCCGACATTTCCAAAATTTATTTATCTTTGTCATTTCAACCGACTTCTTTGGATTTGACACATCTATATATAGGCGCGTGTATAAACATCGATGGGTTCAACGATAAGTAAACTGAGTAATGCCTTTTAGCTGGAAACAACGACGCCTGCCTGCTTTTTGTGTGAGAATTTGTTGTTGGGAACAATTTATGCATTTCTATGGCCATAATATAATGCCACACATTTTGTGCCGCGTGCTATTTTTCGACGTCAGACACATAAATTTAGTTAATTAACTAACAAAAATAGGCTACACTCTCGTCGCAGCGCCTTGCTAAGAGCGATCATAATTTTCTTGTTGTTCTGAGAAAAAATTTCAAAAAAACATGTATGACATGACAGATTGTTGGGGGCAAGACTAGGTGATATGCTGTAATCCTTTTCCCTGATGATAAAGGAATTTTGAATATAAGACTATTAAAATTGACTTGATTGAAACATGCAAACGTCAGGACAGAAGCTAAAAATGTTCTCCAGAGGTTTTATTTGAAATATTTTTTAAATACATACATATAATATAAAAATATATAATTAATACTGATTTAGTTTAATGACTTATTTCTGAGTTTACTGTTGAATATCTAAATATATTTTAAATATTTTGTAATTATGAATTTATATTTAATATATCAATAAATGATAAATTCAAAAATCGGTATACAACAATTGTACCCTACAGGTCAATCTGTTTTTTTTTTTATATCGCATTCAACACTTTTCTCAACGTTCCAACACCCCCCCTTGGGCAGTGTGTTTATTACAGGGTATATCGAAAAAAGGCGGCTAAAAGTTTGGGCGTCTGCCAAGGCGGCATAGCGACACGCAGCACATCAATGGGTTGACTTTTCGGCTATTTACGAGAATTCTACCGCATGGACCACCCCCCTAGTGGTTCGGTATTCGGGTTGAGTGCGTGCGAATTGGTTTCGCGCTGCTTTGTCTCGTAAAAACTATCTCAAAGATAGATTCCGTAGCGCCCCAGCAACATTGGATGATTACACACAGTTTTTGTGTGTGTGTCGACATCATTTCGGTTGTCATCTTTTGCCGAAAATTAATGTCGATTTCTGATGTGCTCTTCGGCCTATTAATAAACTCCCGCACACACACACAGACACACACCCCGAATACACACACACAGATGGAGGGGCAGCATGCAACTCGTATTGGACTAAGCAACTATTTGTGTAATGTCGATTGACATGTCGCGTTATCAGCTGCGCTTATCATCGCGTCCAGCAAATGCAAATTTCATTCAGCGCAAATTCTATAGCTACTTTGTTGTCGCATCTATCAGATACTCGGTCTATATGTACTGCATATATGTTACTTACAAAGATCTTGTCGTACTTCTCGCCATAGAAGGCGATGGGTGGCTCCAGTTGCAGCGGCGCCTGCTCGCTGTTGCCCTTGGCCAGGAACTGTTGGCTCCCGCTGCCCTCGACGAACTCGTACAGCTCGTTGGAGCGCAGGCTGTCCAGGTAGTGCTCGTATTGGCCACTGACCAGGTTAGTTGCCACCAGGAGCAGCAGCAGCACCGAAGCCAGCATCTTCTGGCTGATTGTTTTCATTGTAAATTGAGTTTTTATTGTAACTTTTCTATCTTTCTTTAGTTTCCTTGTTTGATGTTTTCTTCTGCTCTGCGATGTTTCACAATTTCGCCAGCAGCATCTTCACCAGCACGCACACAATTTATACACACACGCACACACAGAGACTGGCGTGCGATCACTCTAAGCACTTGGCCAACACTTGGCCTGGCCACTCGATCCAAAAATATCGGATTTATAAATAAAATTCTTGGGCAGCAAATATGCCTGTGTATCTGCGGTCTATAGGTAAAGTTTTTTGGAACAGAGTCTTGGAAGCGGCGACACGAAACGCCTTCCTGACTGACTGTCCGCCTGTCTGTCTTTCTTCTCTGCTATGGATTCGAATTCTTCTGCCGCACGAGCAAAACGAACCGCACGCGCTGCCAACAAATTCTTGACTGAATCGCAGCTCGGATCACTTGGATGCTCTACGACTCGGTACGGTTCGGTTCGTCCGACCGTTACAAAGAACATGCGTCGGTGTGTGTGCGAGTGTGGAATGCGTTTGCTGGAGTCTGCAGGCGAACGGGAATAGCATCCACAGAATGCATTTACGCCACATGGCATCCACTGCAGTTGCTCAACAGAGAGCGAAAGTGCTCAGGCGAAAGAGAGAGTGGGAGAGAGAGAGAGTGAGAGTGGGATCGTAGCCAGATAGTACCAGAGAGAACTGAGGCAAATGAACAACAGATATTTGGATTTGCTTATTTATTTATGACAATTCGCTGTCGTTGTTGACATTTACGATCCACACGCATTAGGAACGGAAACAATTTTGCAAAGATCTTGTTAATTTCGAAAATATTTTGAAACGGCATGAGGGAACAACTTAGAGGAAGTTGGAATGGTTAAGTAAAGTAATTTTAAAAATTTTAAATACGTTTGAAAGTATTTCAACGGTCATTTATTCTGTTTATTAAAGCACATTTCGATAAATAAATAATAAAGTAGTTTTAAATTAAAATAAATTTCCAGTTGTATTCAGGAAGTTCTCCTATTTATTATGAACTTAAACTGGAAAAAGGCAGAGAAGAGGACAACCTGGTGGGTATTTAGTGTTTCTTTAATTATAAATATACTTATATGATACATAGGAGTACATAGATCTATATAGTGAGTAGAACTGACTGTAAGTATTCACCTATGTATATGTGCATAAGAAAATAAATAAATAATTCATTTATTCTATTGTGTTCTGAAATAGATTTTGCTATATTTATTTATTATTATATTAAATGTAATACACGTTTTCACAATAAACATAAGGTTAAATATTCTTAAACAAGCATAGATTATATTACAGTTGTTCGGCTAGGAACAGACAGGAAATCGAGCAGATCGATGTATGTTTTTTGTTAATATGTCTCCTTCTGTGTATTGCAAGCGTCAATATCATCAAGAAATCTTTTACCGTATCTGTTCTTCTCACTTTTTTTAAGGTTTAGCTTTTTGAACGCATCTAACAGTGAAAAATCATAGTTTTAGCTCAATTTTTCATACATATATGTAAATACTTATATTATATATCTTATGCAGGGACGTCGCAACCGGGGGGTCAGTAGAGGCAAAGTATTGTAGCATTTATGTACTTAAACATAAGCCACAAAGCAATGGAATCATATTGTAAATTTTGCCATAAATTGTCTTTAAAGTGCTTAGAATTTACTCTCTCTATTTAGAATTGCCCTAATCTTTCCCACGTTCCACTAACAACAACTAATGTCATTCATATGCTGTGTTATGAAAGAACCAGTTGAAGATCTAAGCAACGGCTTGCTTACGTCATTATGTTCCAACTCTGCTTAGTATGTATCGGTAAGACCGCAACATATGTTTGCCCCAGTGCAGTTTGTATTCTTGGGGCACAGGAACATGAAGGCTTGCCCAATATTTGAGGTGTGTTTGCTCCACAATAGCCACAAGAAAGACGGAGGGGGCTAGGAGGGGATGAAGGAGATGGGGGAGGTAGGGAAGGTGGTATACTAGGGCGACCTCAAAAAGAAATCAAAACAAGCCACATGGATGCGCCTGGTTGCTTAGGCGCGTTCCAATTCCTCAGAAATGAACTTCAGGCGGGCACGTGCCGCTTGATTGCTCTTTGCTGCCACGTTGCCACATGCACGGCATGCCACCATGAAGCGCCGCAGTTGCAACTCCACGCACTGCACCCCCTCTTCCGTGCCGTAGCAGTCGAAAATAAACAAATGGGAACTTCTGTGGCAGCGACGCAGCGTCTGCGCCTTGACTGATGAGCTGTGTCTTCTGGGATCGCACTCCTCGATCCGCTGCGATATTTATGATGTATTTCTCGGTTAATTAGTTGCAGCTGGGAATGGGGATGGGCAACGGGAAAGGGAATCAGTTGGGCGAGCAGCGCTTCCGCATTTGTCTCACATCAGTCGCATGTCCAACTCCAACTCCCAATCCAGATCCATTTCTCTCTCTCACTCCTGGCTATATTTGGAAGCAAGGCGCGTCTGTGTCGCCCAGCTACATATATGGAGTACTGTGTGCCGCTTGATCGGTGATGGATGGACGCCCTTTCATCATTAATCTTGGCCCCGGAGTTGCACACGTGAAAATGCAATGCGTTCCAGGAACTGGAGCAGAACCACTCAGCTGCTCTCGAGTCTCCACCAGCCCACACCCATTCGGATCTTCGTCAGCGTCGGCGCTATTTCGACGGAATAATTAAAAACTGAAATTAAGCTCGTAATTAAAAGTCATTAAATGTTCCGTCTAATTAGCTGCTCAGCCCCATGGGCGGGCGCTATAAAAGACCCTGGCATTGGCATTGGCCAAAAAACATATAGAAACATTATGCCCAGACTTTGGATTTGGCTGCTCTTGGTGGGCTCAGCGCTGGCCAAGCCCAAACTGGACGAGGACTGCGAGCTCAATGGAGTTGATACTATGGTAAGATAGCAGATTGAATAATGTTTATATATATTATATATATCTATATATATTCAATATATGTTCTCTGCCCTGCAGCACGACTTCTGCTGTGAGTTGCACGATGAATCATCGGAGTTCCTGGAGTGTCAGAGCAAATGGCACGACAAGATTTACCCCACAAATGATCGACAGGAGCAGGTTTACATGTTTGTATGTGTCTTCACTCCAGGAAACTCTACATTAATCTTCCAATATACAAGGTCTAATGCAATCCCCTCCTTGCAGTGCACAGCTGAATGCACCTTCAATAGCACCGATTTTCTGGGCAGCGATCGCAAGTCGCTGAATCTGAAGCAGGTGCGGGATCACTTGAATAATGAACTGGACAAGGAGGAGGATGTGGAGCAGCTCTATCAGACCTACGTCAAGTGCGACAAGCATGGTAGGAGCACAAAGTTCATTACTAACGGAAACCTCATTCATACTGCCCGCATAACTCTTCCAGCTCTCGATCTGCTCGGCCACAAGGGCGTCAAGGCGATAGCCAAGCGCATGAATCACTACAACTGTCATCCGTATCCGGGTCTCGTACTCGAGTGTGTAGCCAACGAAATGACCCTCAACTGCCCCACAGAGCGCTTCCACAACACGGCGCAGTGCAAGGCGACGCGGGATTATCTGTTGGCCTGCATGGACTACCTGAAATACAAGCAATAAGGAGAAACAATTCCATTTGCTGGTGGGTTGTGCAACGAGTTGCAAGCTTTATTGTGGCGCCACGTGCAGGCTACAGGTGTAATAAACCAATTGCAAGAGAACTATGAACTATATCTGCTGCTGATCCGGTGGCGGGCGTCGTGTGGTGTGTGATCCGCCCTTGGGCTGCGGCAGAGGCGAAGGCTCTGCGGCAACAGGCAACTGGGGGCCGGCGAAGAGTGCCAGCAGGCCAAAGAGCAGCAGCAAATCGAATAGCTTCATTGTGACAACTGACAATGTGCGGCAGCTGGAGCAGCGCTCTTATATAGCACACGAAATCTGGATAGAGATCAGCAGCGCACTTGCAATTTGTCAAAGCCCGGAAACGTTTAGCTGCAGCTGCCCCATAAATCGACTCCGAACGGAGCTGAGTTATTGCATTCCTGTTGCGTTGCTTAGAGATTTAATCGGTACAAGTTAAATTACGCTAGAGACTTAAAGCTACTTTGTGCTAGCGCTGCTTCACCAGATCTCCCTCCAGCTGCAGTGCGTCGCATTTTTTCAGCTGCTTGGCGAAGCGTTTGTCGAACTTTTTGGCTTGTTTCTCACTAAGCTCCGTCAGGGCGAGATGCTTTGTATACTTCTTGAGGAGTTTCTTCTTTAGCTTCTCCTGGAAAATGCCATCGGGCTGCTTGGACACCAGTTTGATGAGCTGTGCAGCCCAATCGAATTCGCTTGTTTCCTCCGTGGCAGCGTGTCCATTCTCTGCCGCTTCTCCATTCTCCAGTTTTGACTTTTTCTTTGGAGGTGCATCAGCTTCTGCCTCTGCGTCGTCTTTTTCCGCTTTCTCCTTCGTCTTCTCCTTGGCGACTCCATTTGTTTCAGCCTGTTTGGCTGCCTTGGCCGCCGCCAGCTCAGCCTGCTTGGCCTCCTTCATTTTGTTCAGCTCCTTCTCGAGTATCTCCCACACTTGCGATGCCTGCTGGCGGGGCATGCGCATGCAGTTGCCCACGAAGTTCTCGAACTTGGCGCGCTTGCGGGGCACATTGTCGACGCTCTGCAGGCGCTGGAACGCATTGCGCAGGGGCGGCGTCAGCTCGTACTCACTGCTGTCGAGAATGGCGCGTATGATGTCCATCCAGCTTTCCTGCTTCTGTGCGTTCTTGTTCTTGGGCTCCTTGGGCACAAAGTTTTGATTGGAGTACTTCTGCGCCTCCGATATGCACTTGATGTGTGCAACATACTCCTCGTCGTAGAAGTCTTTCAGGCAGTCCATGCAGGAGACGTTCTTTGTCTTGCCACGGCATCGCTGCTGGTAGTGCTTTTCCACGGCTGGTTTCTTTACGGATTCACCGCAAATGTTGCATGTGAAGAATACCATCTTGTCGAGAATTAAAGCCGGTTGAAATGCCAAAGGTTCCACGTGCGTGCACTGGCTTTATTTACGTATATCGATTACATATTGCTTATCGATAGCTGCAATGTATGCCGTTCGCAGGCCGCCACGGTTGTGGTACTGTTGAGTTTTCCATGCACTTAGCTTGGTTTCCAACCCAACAATCGATAGCAGTTTCGATATGATTACATAGCAACTAGCTTTTGTTTGGCGGAAAACGAGTTCTTTTTCGTCTTGCCATCACTAGTAGCGCCCCACAGCTGATGCACGCACGCTTAATGACGGCTATGTTCCAGTCTGTGGCGAAATTTCAACGTTATACATCGCATGAAATACTACGACCGGTGACCCGACACATCATCAGGATGAGCAGCACTTGTTTACCAAGTGCCAAGGATGAGCTACCATTCGTCAAGTACGAGCGACAGCCAAACGAGCTGCGCAAGAAGTTGTCTTCCGTGGTGCCGGGCTCAGTGAATCTTCAGGTGCTGGGCGCCGGCAACAACGGATCACCCAAGGCAGTTTACCTGTTCACGGATCAATCTCGTTACCTCTTCAACTGCGGCGAGGGCACACAGCGCCTGGCACACGAGCACAAGACACGTTTGTCGCGCCTGGAGCAAATATTCGTGACACGCAACACGTGGGCATCGGTGGGCGGTCTACCTGGCTTGCTGCTAACTATACAGGATGCCGGAGTACGGAATTTGGGACTGCACGGACCGCCTCACTTGGACACAATGCTGCAGAGCATGCGACGCTTTGTGGTGCTCAAGAATCTGCAGATGCAGACGATAAACTGCACGCAGGAAGACCATTTCGAGGACTCCATACTGAGTGTGCAGTCGGTGGTGCTGCGCAGCGAGCAGCGGCCACAGCGACCGGTGATCAGCTATATATGCAAGCTCAAGCCCCGTCCAGGTGCGCTCAATCTGGTCAAGTGTGTGGAGGCGGGTCTAAAGCCCGGTCCGCTGCTGGGCCAACTCAAGAACGGGCAGGATGTGACGTTGCCCTGTGGCAAAGTGGTGCGCTCCGAGGATGTTACGGAACCAGGCGAAACGGCGCTCTCTTTTGTGTTCATTGATGTGCCCAGTGAGGATTACCTGCCCGCGTTGAAGGCACAATCCCAACAATACAAGCAGTTGACGGCTTCTGCAGTCACCGAGGTGGCAGTGGTGGTTCACTTCACTCCCCACGAGCTCACGTTGCATGCAGACTATCGCAGCTTTGTAAACGAGAACTTTTCTCCATGCACGAAGCACATCTACCTCGGCTCGCCACTGAATCCCTTCTCCGGCTATGAAGCCACACACCGCATTCAGTATCAGCTGCATCAGCTGTCACCCAAAGTGTTTCCCCTGTTGGGAGAGTCGAAGGAACTGCAGCAGAGCTGCCCAAGCACAAATCTCAGTCACAGTCTAAAGAAAACCAAACTGATGGAAATGAATGGTGAGCAAAGGGAGCAGGTAACGGAGGTGGATCAACAGAATAATGAAGTAAAGGAAGCAGAGGAGAGCATAGGCGCCATGACGACTTTCCATTTGCGGCCCAAGAAAGGTAAGTTGAAAATATACTTGGCTCTTCAATCCTAAATCATCCTCTTCCATTGCTTTCAGGCCTGGATCGCACACTGGAAGCCAAAGTGACGCCCGAGGAGTACGTGAAGGAGACGCACGCAGTGCCAGGATTCACAGAGCTGCTCGCACAGCTCAAGAATGAAACGGAGCACATTAAAACCTCCACTGACAGCAGCTATCCCCGCATAATATTCCTCGGCACCGGCTCGTGCATTCCCAACAAGACGCGCAACGTGAGCTCCATTCTCTTGCAGACCGCGTCCGATGCCTTTATGCTGCTCGACTGCGGGGAGGGAACCTACGGCCAGATAGTGCGTTTCTACGGACGCGAACGTGCGCCAGAGGTTATGCGTCAGCTGCAGGCCATATATGTCTCCCATGTGCATGCGGATCATCATATTGGACTGATTGGATTGCTGCGCGAACGTCAGCGACTGCAGCCGGAGAAGCCGCTGTTGCTGCTGATGCCACGTCAGATGCAACCTTGGCTGCAGTTCTATGATCAGCAAATCGAACCTATTGCAGAAGCCTACGAGCTAGTGACCAATGGCGAACTGCTGGAGACACCGCTCTCGGATGAGAGGGTGCAAAGTCTGGGCATAGCCTCGATTGGCACCTGCCTGGTGCGGCATTGCCCCAATGCCTTTGGTGTTAGCGTTACGCTGCAGGCCCAGCACGAGGGGGAGCCCATCAAGGTGACTTACAGTGGCGACACCATGCCCTGTGCGGATCTTGTGGAGTTGGGACGCAACTCAACGGTGTTGATACACGAAGCCACCATGGAGGATGATCTGGAAGAGGAGGCGCGTCTCAAGACGCACAGCACCATCTCGCAGGCCATACAACAGGGACGCGAGATGCAGGCGAAGCACACCATACTCACACACTTCTCGCAGCGCTACGCCAAGTGTCCGCGCCTGCCAAGCAGCGAGGATATGCAGAGCGTGGCCATTGCCTTCGACAACATGGAGGTGACTGTGGAGGATCTGCCGCACTATCATAAGCTCTATCCGGCACTGCTGGGCATGTACGCGGAGTACACCGAGGAGCTGGAGCAGCGTGCGGTCAAGCGGGAGCTCAAGCAGGGGCGGAAACGGAAGCTGGCCAAAACGTGATGACGATGGGATCCCCACCCACTTCCTCAGCCCTTTGCCTTGTTAGCCCTAAGCTGATTGTTATTTACAATATTAATAAAATTGTATTTTCAAATTGTTTTTGGTGTTTTTTTGTTGTTTACTTTATTTACTTAATACGCATTCGCTTGCAACGGGTGTCTGTGAGAATTACAAATGTTTTGCGGCTGTTTTTTGCTGTTTAGTTCTCGAACAATATTCATTATGCAGTTAAATGTAGAATTATTCGCATATTAATTCAATTAGGGGCACTTGGATCATGCTTATTATTATCATAAGTATTCGCTCTCAATTTATTTAAGGCACTTGGTGTTCAACGGTTCATGGCTCATCCTTAAGACCTTCTCCACATCTTTCATCTGTTTATCTTTCTTTTCTTTTGTTTTTGGAAATTAGCTGTGACTAGTTAAAATTAGTAGGTAAACGAAAATAATTATATTAAATATCGAGGCTTCATATTTGGTGGCTGTGTGTGTCTGTGTGTGTGTATGTGGGGTGTCGGAGTAGGGTGTGTGTGTGTGTGTGGTACAAACTTCTGGTTAATATTTTGTTCTTTTATAAATAAACATAATTTCAACATTTCTTTAAAAATAAATAAATAGTTGTACATTATTTAAATTAAAGAGAAACATATCGGCAAATAAAGCAGCGCTTTTTCCTTCTTCTTCTTTTTTTTTTTTTGTTTTTGATTTTCACTTTGCTTTAACAATTGAAATTATAATGTTAAATCATAATTTGCATAAATAGTTTATGATTGCTTGGGCTGCCTTGGCTGCGGTTAAGAGTTATTAGACTACAAATTCATTAAGATTAGAGATGAACATTGTTTATAGTTTTTTTTGTTTTTCTTTTCTTTCATTTTGATTGCAACAAATATCGTAACGGTCTTCACGCCACTCGCGACGTTCTTCTCTAGGCACGTTCCACGTAGTTGCCGGGGAATGTGCCGAAGCAGCCCGTGCGCTGCGAGGTGCCCACGAACCAGCCGTCATCGCATTTCTCCAGCACGTGCACCAGATCTCCCTCGAAGAGCTCCAGCTCGTCGGAATTCTGTGGTCGGTATTTGTAGAGGGCGCGATAACTGAAAGGTGATAAGGTAGAAGAATAAGTGAACATGTTGTAGTAGAAATTAAAAGTAAAAGTTATAGTAGTAGTAGTAATAGTATAAGGAGAAATAGTAGTAAATAATAGATGGAGAAATTGTACACACATTCTTCAATTCTCGTACTATTTTTTTCTAACTCAGTTTTTCAGTGCTGCAACTTATAATATATTGCGTTACATTTCTAAACTCATCGATAACTATCGTAACTACGATACCACATATCAGAATCAATAGCATCATTAGTTTATGCTTAGCAGCAGTATTGCCAATTTAGTTAATTTCCCGTCAGTTCTGGCGCTTTTCAGCGGGGAAAAATCAAAAATATTGCTCTATCCAGCTTTTTTATATACCGGCAACTCCATACAATCCTCTACTTTTTATTTACAACGTCATACAATGCAGCTTTTTTTATTTCTAATCTAGCTTTTCTTCGCTCTAACATTCTGGCAACACTGCTTAGCAGCAGTCGAAGTTTAACAGTAGGAGTAGAAGTAGAACTTGAATAAGCAGTAGAAGAAGTTAGGTTAGCAGTAGTAGAAGCCACAGTGGAGGTAGGAACAGTTGGCAATTCTACTATTATAATAGTAGTAGTGCTTGCAGAAGTAGGGCAATGCGAGAAGTAATACTAGTATTAATTGGCATAATTGTAGTAGTAGCAGTACCGATAACTATGGTAAGCAGTTGTTCAATAGAAGTGGAAGCAAAAGTCGAAGAAGGAGTTATAAGAAGTAGAAGTAGAAGAGTATTAGTAGCTGAAGCATTAGCAGGTAGAGAAGTTATAAGTATAAGAAGGACACATATTAGTGTCTAAAGTATGCACTAATATACTTTAATTATAAAATCTAGGGACAGTAGTAGTAGTGGGTGCTCAATGACGGCAGTATAAGTCTAAGTAGTATTCGTAGTAGTAAAGGTATTTGTAGTAATAACAAAAGCACAACAACTCACGTCACGGGCTCTGAACTGGTATCCACATGCAGCGCGTCCGTCTTGTGCAGGGTCCTGGTGTCCTTCAGGATGCCGTTCGGTGGCTGCGAGCCGTTCTGTGTCAGCGAGTAGAACTCGTTATTGATATTTGTGCGTAGCGCGTCCAAATTCTGATTCTGACGCAGATTCGTGACGTTCTGGCTGACGATCGTTGTGGTTCTGGCCGCAATGTCCTCGGCTCCAATGTCGGTTAGCACCTGCGAAGTTTAGAGGATTAGAATAGGTTGCCAAATGTATAAGTAACATGTGAGTGTACCTCCACATAGGAGACGGGGAAGATGCCCTTGCGATTGGCTATCTTGCCCTCGAACCAGTTGCCATCGACTCGTCGTGTCAGTGTGACGAGTTCACCCTTGTTCAACGACAGTTCCACACCGGACTGAGCCTGGAAGTTGTACTTGGCACGCGCTTGACCCTCCGAGGGTCGCTTTGAAGGTGTGCGGGCGCCATCGCGGCTCACAACCTGTGCAAGAAAAGAGAAACTTCAGTATCATGGAGTACAGTATCAAGAGGTTCAACTCACCTCAACGTAGCTGGCGGGCAGCAGTCCAATCATGGCATTGTGCTCACCCTCATACCAATTGGGATCGATCTGTCGCCTTATGTAGATGGTGTCGCCCTTGCGGAACGAGAGTTCTCTGCAAAGAAATTGCAGTTAAATATAATTGAGTTACCCCTTTTGATATCCCTGGCACTCACTTGGAGCTCTGTCCCTGGAAATTGAAGAGTGCCCTGGCCACAGTCTTGGGCCCCACCAGGGACTTGAGGGTCACGTCTGTGGGGAAGTCATCGTAACGATTGAGGGCAATGGGCGACTTCTGTGAGGGCGTAAAGTTGTCGGTGTGTCGTCGCGAATTCATGTCCTGCAGCTCCTGTAGATACTTGCGTCTGCGCTCCTCCTGATACCTCTTCTGCATATGCTCCGCTTGTCGTATGGCTAGTTCCTCCTCCGATACGTTCTGCTTGTACTCATGCCTCACGGGGCTCTTGAAGTGAATGTTCACGTCTGTGGCATAATAACGATTTGGAGATTCTATATATTGTATATTCATGTACCATACAGGTTTGGGGGCGTGGCAAAGAGAGAGAGAGATGAAGCAATGGCCAAGAAGCATTAGCCAAAAACAAGACAAGAGACTGTGGTGTGTGTTGGTTCTCCCTCCCCTTAGAGTACTGACTGGGATATACCCTGCATGCAGTTGGGAACTTATCAGACGTACAATTAAGAGGTATATATATATGTACTATAACATTGTTCTTGAGCTTTGATATGTACAGTTAAGAGAATGAATCTTTGGAATCTTTGGAATCTGTAACAAATTTCAAAGCTGCAACTCACACATTTTTCTTTATATTCTTCTGCTTTGTGCAACAAAAAAACAACTTGACGACATTATTTATTAAGACAAATTTAAATATATGCTTTCTTGATACCCTCTTAACCCCCTTTTTGCACACATGCAGGGTATACCGGGCATAATGAGTTGTTGACACTAGACGAATAACAACAAATAGTCGTGGGGCCGGGGCACTTGTAAGACGAGCTAACCGCAGAATTCTCAACGCAGTTATGAAACCAAAGACCTCTGTTATCTGTATCAGTAACTGTATATGTATCTGTATGTGTATGTGTATCTCTGTAACTGTCTGTGCATCTGTAGATGTTGCCGTATCGGACTCTAGCTTGAGCAGCTGTGGCTCGAGTCTGCCAATTGGTAAGCAAATAAACAACGTTCGCTCGCACGCATCACTAAGCAGATAGATCGCAGATAACCTACAGAGAGAGAGAGGGGAGAGGAGGCGGAGGGAGTGGCTAAAGAATAATGCCTGAGAGCGACTTGAAAATTGAATTAACATTTCTCATTGTATCGAAAATGAGCCGCAATTGAAGTTAATGTCTCCCGAGGCGCTCAATTGAGGCAAAGTGGTGCGAAATGGGCGTGCCACGAGTGGGTGGGCAAACGGAGAGATAGAGAAAAAGAGAGAGGTAATTGAAATTGACTCATTGTTTACAGCGATTACTCAAGAGGTAATAACGAGGCAAGAGGCTCATCAGACAGATCGGTCAGCAGATTAGACGCGCAACGCGTTACAAAATGAGCACAGATAAGAGTACAGCAAGGGGTGGCCTTTAATAGATACAACAAATGAAGAAACAGTTTAGGCTGTGCATAACCCAACTTGTTAGACAACTGTAGGGTATCATGTAAACAAGTCTGCAGCTTGGGTACCCTTAGAAGTGCTGCAAAGGTGCTAAAAACCTCAAGGCCTGAGGTAATTTCACGTAAAAATACTTTGAGATGCGACCACAGCGAAACCAACCTCGAAAACATCATCTTACTCGTTAGATTTATGAGTCTGACTAGACGATAAAACTTCCGAGTTAAGCATCTGTGGCGACCTTTAAGATAAACTACAAGTTATTTGCATAGAACCAAAGCGAGTCGAGTCACCTAGTGAGAATGAGCTGGGAATGTCAGTCGGGCAATTAGAAATCCAACCAAGTTACACAAATCAATTGTAAACGGAATTGCGCAGCTCATGACAAAGACAGACATTCCTCTCCCTCATTCTTCTTCCCCTTCCCTCTTCTCTCTTGGCTCTCCCCCTCCTCGTAACCTTCGCTTGAATAGAAATATAGAAATTTTACATTTGTCAGGGCCAATAACGCATGGAAACCCCATTTGAGGCCGAGCAACTGCTCAAATATTTGTTTGTGTTTGTTTGTTTACAGACCATAAAGCATAAAGCATAAGACCCTCAACAACTACAACAACAATGACAACAACAACGGCAAATTAACAACAATTTGTTGTTGGTACAAAAAGCTTAATTGTCACTTGAGAGATTTTCACTTTCACTGTGATTTCTTCTGTGGCGCTGCAATTTGCGGCGTTTTGAAAGTGTTGCCGATTTTCATCTTTCACCACAAGACACACACAGCAATAATACACACACACACACATATATCACACACACACAACCCGTCGAGCCGGCTTTTCCTGCAGTTGAATTGCAATTTTCCGTATGCTAAGCAGGCGTCGTAGTAAATTATAAATTTCATTTCAGTTACGCTTTGGGGCACCTCACTATGTTTCTCCTCCCTCCCCCCTCTAACACTCGCCGATTAGTCACACACGCACACACAATCGATCAGAATCAACAACAACAACTAACATCGTGTGTGAGATAGCGAAGCTCAGCTGATAAAGCCAAACACGAAACGAAACGAATCGAAGAACCTCGACGATCTTTGCACGTACCCAACAAACTGCTCGGCAGCACGCGTGGCGCTCGACTGGGACTGAAATCGAAACTGAATGAACGGCGAACTGAATGAAAGACTGAGAAACTGAGAGATGAGAGAAGCAAACTGAGAGAGCTACTCAAAAGACTTGAAGCTGGAGAAGCTTCGACTTCGCACTCTGTTATCGATGCGACGTACTACGAGTGCCGTTTTCTGTTTTCTGTTTGGCGCCCCCCAAATAAACGCACGTTTATTCAGTTGTTGTTGTTGCTGCTTACTCACTGTATGCACAGTGGGACAAAGTGAAGACTTTGATAAGGGGCGTACGTGTGTCTTTTGGCAATTTCTCATTAGGTTTTTCTAATGTGCTATCGGAGAATGTTTTAATGAGCATGTTAATTATTTTCATGCAAAAATCTGTTGCCATTTTGAACTTTGAAACTGTTTCAGTGCTTTATAGAGCATGAAGCAATTATACAGGCAAAATCAGCATTGCCATTCTATTTTATGTACTTGCAGAGGGTATATTAATTTGGTAAGATGTTCAAAGCAACCCTATACAGTATATTTTAAATTGTATATTCTGAATCAGCAACTACGGAGAAATCGAACATGCCTTATCCGTCTGTGTGTCTGTTGCTATGTAAAATTGTGTCTTAGTTTTAAAACTTTTTTAATAAAACTTGATATATATGCTTCTTATTGCCGAAAACTGTATATAAGTCGGTTAAAACTGTGGACTGATATATCCTAAAGCTATCATAGAAACAATCGGCTGATTTATATTATTTTTCAAGATATTGCAACCAAATTTACTGAATCGAATTTATTTTATCTATTCAATATGACTATATAATTTAATTTCAATCGGAGCACTATAACATATAGCTGTCATAGAAACTGCCGACTGATTAATGTTATTTGTCAAGGTACTGGAAATAAATTTACTATATCGAACTTTTTTTATATATTCAAGATGCCTAAAAAATTGAATTTAAATCAGATGACTATAGCATTAAGCTGCCACAGGAACAATTAGCCAAAATGAAGGTTTTTTCGTATGAAGACTAGTTCTGATATTAGGAATAAATTAGCAAGCAATAATAGACATAATATCGAACATAAGCAATACTTATGCATTGTTATCTCTAACTATTCAATCCTGCAATAATTATATATCAATAGTATAGAAAGGATCGGAGAACAATAGAACCCGAAAGGGTATAGAATCTTTGATATGCCTTAAGTAACCTTCCATTTTCCATTTAATATACCCAAACTACTCTCCTATATGATCTCAATATCAGCTGATCTGTATGCAAATTTCCCCTAACTGCTCCACTGTATCTCTCTCACATGATCTGCCATCGGAGCGTTAAACTCATTGAAAAGCTTGTGAGGAAGAAGGTGAAGCTTTTTATCACGAGCAAAGCCGCAACGTGAGTTGCATGGCAAATGAGCAACGTGCTCTCAGCCATTGCAACGCGCGCTCTCCTGCTCTCTCTCCAGTTCTCTCTCTCTTTTACTCTCTCAGTGCAATTGATAACGAGTTTTTTCGTATTTCGCGTAGAGAAAAACCGTGAGAAAGTGCAAAACAGGAAGGTCGTTCAATCAAATGAGAAAGTAAACTCTCTGGGCGGGCAAACGATGGTAGAGGGGGGGCGTGGCAAGCTGAACACTCGCTGCTGGCTTTCTTTTGCTCCCAGTGGGGGGAAGGGAAAGAACGGGAAGGGGAAGGGGAAGTACTAACTGCAATACTAACTGCCGCTTGGCCGCTGCTGTTGCTGCTGCTGTTGCTGCTGCTGTTGCTGCTGCTGTTGCTGCTGCTGTTGCTGCTGCCACACGAGCAGCGGCATGGAGGCTCCTATGGCATGTCGATTGGCCAGATACGCTTGCCGCTGCGCCGGCGACGGCGTCTGTGGCAGCCCCACAATGTGATAGCTGACGCTCAGCTCCGCTGGCTGCGGCTGCGGCGCCGGTGGCGCATAATCAAAGTCACGACGTATCCACAGCAACTTGCCACAGTTGGGCATGTCGCAGACGCTGCGATGCAGTGCGGCAGGCGCCCAGCTGAGGCTGTTGTTCTTCTTGTTGTTGTTCTTGTTGTTGTTGTAGCTGGTGTTGTTGTCGGCGCCACTGCTGAGCGGCCGCTGTGGCCAGGCGGAGTTGAAGATGTCGTTCGCGCCGCGTTGCTCATACGACGCATTGTGCAGTCGCTGTCGGCGCCACCAGCGCTGTGCCTGCTGCTGCTGGTGTTGCTGTTGTTGTAGCTGCTGCTGTTGTTGTTGCTGTGTGGTGTCATCTGTCAGCTCTAAATCATTGCAGCTGCTGTGCAGCCTCTGATGCGGCTGTCGCCAGTGCACGCGACTGTTCCGCTGACTGTTGCTGCTGTGGATGTTGCCTCTGTTGTTGTTATTGTTGCTGTTGCCATGGGGCTGCTGCTGGCCCGCGGCGAAGGTGTTGCTGCGTCGCGGCGCAAGCGTTTGATGTATCATGCTTTGATATAAGTATTTCCCGTATTATTCCGTGGATAACACACACACACACACACACACGTGTGTATATGTAAGTGCTCTGCACTTGCCACACACTCAGCGTTGCATAATGCGACGCATTCTATTTTTGCCACATTTAATTGGGGAAATTGTCGAGCGTTCTCTGACGTTTTTGGCACGGAAAAGTGAAACTAACTGAAACTAACGAAGCGGCCGCGACAGGTAACCAACGTCTATGTGGCATGCCCCTTGCCCGTGCCACGTTTCCCGCCCTCCTCAGCGTATTGTTTTGTTGCCACGTTTTGGCCATGGCAACGCAGCCGGCTTTAGGGGGTGGCTTTCAGTTCCACACTCGGATTCGGATTCGGTTTGGGCTCGTGCCCCGGGCCAGGTGAACAGCTAGACAGTTGGACAGGTGACGCGTGCTCGGCGGGTCTAAGCGGGTCACTCTCTGTGCTATTGAAGCTATCGATTAATTTGGTCAACTAATGCCGGCCGCACCTTCAAAATGAAATTGCACCATTTGCGGAAATTTGTTGAGGTAGTAAAAGTGGAAGAAGAAGCAGGAGACGAAGACGTAGAAGAAGGCGAAGAAGAAAACGAAGAAGAAAACGGCATTTCATAAAGGTCATTGAATGCCGAGCAGTGGCGCAGTATTTGAGGGGGTGGCGAAGATAATTTCGATAGTAATTTGAACAATAAGTTGATTGTTTTTCTGTTTTATGGGGTGGAAACTAATTGCAGAGTGATTTAGATCAATAAAAAATTAGGGGAATAAGTAAAAGAACCTTATAGTTTATTTAGAACAGAAAATAAAGAGAGATTCAATGACGGTAGTAAGAACTAAGTTGAGAGCAGAGAGGAATGGCTAGGAGTAACTTGAATATAACCTATGTTATATCTACCAATGTTCTAAAATTTAATACCCACAAAAATCTTATTTTATGGGAATAAATAATGACTTTGATAGCAAAAGCTAATGCAAAGTTCAGTTTTACTTTTTAGTACCTAGACTAAATGCATTAAATATTCATATAAATGAAGTTATGTAGCCCAATAACAATATCTGTTCTATATAGTCGTGTTCTACAATTTAGTACACATTTATAAGATCATTTTGAGGGGAGAGATGTTTACAAAGATGTAAGTTTTCTTTCCAATTACATGAGTTCTGCTCTAAAGTAATGTTCTAAATTTTATTACACACAAATATCGCCTTTTAGACGTTTTATCAGCTAGGATTTGCTTGTTATAGATTTATAAATTATATAGCTATGATCTACAATGTTCTAAAACATAAATAAGATCTATCTAATGGCTCCATGGTGCTCAAACATGGAATTCAAACATATTTCAAATATTTCTATGCTGTCTTTACATGTTTATATCATTAATTATAAAATCATTTCAAAAACTCACATATGCATTTGAAAATAGTGTATTCAATGTCACTTACTGTCATATCTTACACAGATCTGTAGTTAAGTACTAGTTTAAGCAAAAATAAAATGTATTTAATTAAACCCAAATACATTTCCCTTTTTAGTACAGCAAAAAGCAGAGCGCATTAAGATCAAGAAGCCCGTTGCAAAACGTTAATCGGTCGATCGAGCGAATCGCTCACTCACCTGCACCTGCAGCTGCCCCAGCACCCGCATCGAGCTGGTCGCCATTGCTGTAGGGGGCATAGGGCTCGTACGATGATTGCGAAGAGGCGTAGCTCTTGAGCGGCGGCTGTGGTGGGATTGGAGGCGCAACGGAGCCGGCGGCGCTCGAGTCAAAATCTGCGCCGACAATTTCGAGAGTAAATGATACCAATTAGGATGTGGTGGAGGGGAGTAGGATAGAGTAGCAGGAAAAGGATTAAGAGAGGGCGTGGCAAGTAGCACCCAAACCCCAAAAACCAAGCGGCAAATACTACGAGCAACTGAAGCAAAGTTTGATATGTTGGACTGATTGGTAAACCTTCTTATGACACACCCACTGCTCAGTGCACGAAGAGACGAGGAGAAGTACCTTGTTGAGGAGTACCATGGATGAGTAGTACCCAGCTGAGAAGTACATAGGTGAGAAGTACATAGCTGACTAGTACCTAGCTAAGGAACTCCCAGCTGTGTAGTCCCAAGGGTACCCAGCTAAGAAGTATTTAGCTCAGCAGTACCAAGCTAAGCAGTACCGAGCTAAGCCGTACCCAGCTAACAAGTACCCAGCTAAGCAGTAGCCAGCTAAGGAGTACCCAGAAGTACCCAGCTAAGGAGTACCAAGCTAAGCAGTACCTCGCTAAGAAGTACACATCTGGACAGTGCCTTGGCTGAGCAGTACCTTAGCTAAGCAGTACCTTAGCTAAGCAGTACATTAGCTGAGCACTACCATAGATGAGAAGTACCTTAGCTGAGTAATACCTTAGCTGAGTAATACCTTAGCTGGGAAGTACCTTAGTTCAGCAGTACCTTAGCTGGACAATACCTTAGCTGGGCAGTAACTTAGCTGGGCAGTACCTTAGCTTGGCAGTACCTTAGCTGAGCAGGACCCAGTTAAGAAGTACCATAGCACTACCTTAGCTGAGCACTACCTTAGCTGAACAGTACTTTAACCGGACAGTACCTTAGCTGGGCAGTACCTTAGCTGGGCAGTACCTTAGCTGGGCAGTACCTTAGCTGAGCAGTACCTTAGCTCGCTAGAACCTTAGATGGGTAGTACCTTAACTGAGTAATACCCAGCTTAGCAGTACCTTAGCTCAGCAGTACCTCAGCTGAGGAGCACCTTCATTACCTTTAAATGTGACCGCCATGCTGCGCTTGAGGCGCTCCAAGGTGGTGCTGGGAGTACCTGAACCACGTGCCACAGTTCCACTGCTGGCAGCGTCGGCACCTTCGGGCACATAGCGTGCCTTGGGGCGATGCATCTGCGGATCGAACTTCTGATTGGCGAATATGTCGTCGTAGTTGCGGCGCAGTGATTGGGTCACCTGCCCAATGTGCTGATGACGCTGCGACTTGATCGGACGCGGTGGCGAGGTGGAGCTGGCACGCTGTGCTGCTGCTGCGCTTCGCTGTGGCTTCTTGGGCAGTGCCGGAGTGCGCTGTGGATGCTTGTGGGCCACCCAGTCGCCGCTCAAGTGAGGCGAGATGTCGTGCACGTCGCGCAGATCCGCCAAGGAGGTGGATAAGTAGCGCTGCTCTGGCTGTGCTGGCTCCGGCGACTCGTAGCGACTGCGCAGGCTCTGGACGTGACCGCAGCTGTTGCTGCTGTGGCTGCGCGTGGGACTGGCTCGTGGCAGCGGCAGCAGCAGTTCCCGCTTCAGCGCAGCCGTCTTGCTGATGATGTCGATGTGCGGCATAAGGAGACCACGCTGCCGGCGACGTCCGCGCTCTGGCGAGGGCGTGGCTGCCCGTTGCAGCTCAAACTTGTGCGTCAACTGACTGACATCCTCCTGCTTTTCCAGCTGCTGCTGCTCCTGTTTCGGTTCCTGTGGCGGTTCCGACTTCGGCAATGCCTCCGTAGCATTGCTCAGGGCGTCTTTTGATCCTGCATTGAATTCAGGATCGCTGCGCGCCTTCCGCAGCGAACTAAGCCCAAAAAAATCACGCCGTTCATTGGACTGTTCCCGCTGAATGCTCTCGAACTTCTGCTTGATCTTCTGCACCTCGCCAGTGTACACGCGCTGCAGGTACGAGCTGGAGCAGGCCGAGACCTGCGACTGCGGCGACAGGCTGCGCGATCTGTAGTAGGCGTCGTAGAGCTCAATGCTGCCATCGGCTGAACCATGCTCGTAGCTGAGCAGCTCGTGTTGCTCCTCTTGCGGAACGTCGTTGTCCAGCTGCTTCTGTTGTTGTTCGTCTTGGCCATCGGGCGGACGATCGGGTGGGCTGTGCAAGTGAAAATTTACCCTGGCCGAAGGACGTTCGCCAAAGACACCGCTCAGATCGGTCAGGGAGTTGCTCAACTCGGTGTGGATGAGCTGACTGTGCCGGGCCTGCTGGCGTGCCTGCATGTTCTGCTCGATGAGGCGCATCACCTCGGCCTCGTCGGGCGAACTGTCCTCGCGCGCATGGTAAATGGTCTTGGCCGGCTCCTCGAACTGCCGATCCTCAAAGTACTGTATCTTCTGGTTGATGGGATTCTCCTTCGACTCCTCCTGCTGTTGCTGCTGTGGCTCCGCCTTGGCCTGCTTTGGATCCGCTTTGGGCTTGGGACGCGGCGGCACCTCGGGCGGCTTGACGAGTGTCAGCTCAGCATTCTTGGCCGCAATGGCACCGCGTGTCTCCCTGGCCACCACCACCGGCGATTGGCTGCGTGTGGCACGTGGCAAGGTCTGCGGCTGCTGCTGTTCTTCCCGCTTGCGCAGCACCGGACCCAGCAGCTGCTCCTTGCTGATGCTCGAGTTGCACCGCACCTTGAGGGTGTTGGCATGGCTGCTCGGCTTGGAGCCCTTCTCCACGGTGACCACGTAGTGCTCCTCCACGCCGGACTTGCGATTGCCCCCCGCATAGATCTCGGTCAGCTGCTGGGTGATCTTCTTGATCTGATCCTTGGACAAGGTGCTGACGAGATCGTTGCTCAAGTGACGCTCCGGCTGCAGTGACTCCTTAGGCTCTCTGCAGGGCTGACTTCCTCCCTCCAGGCTGCTGGCCAGATCGGCCACCGTGTTGCGTCGCCATTGACGCTGCACCGGCGGCAGCTGAGCAGCCTCCGCCCGCTGTCGCTTCAGCAGCTGCAGTTGCTCGAAGTTCTCGCGCAAATCCTCCACAGATTTCTGCTTGGCATGCAGTGCCTGATCCGCATCGTGTCGCCACTTGATCTCACTGACATCCTTGGAACGAAAGTGCAAGTCCCGCTCGCGCTGATCGTCCTGCAGCTTGCCCACCAAATACTGCAGCTCCTTCTCGGCGCGCTCATGCAGTCGCACCTTGCGCCACTCATCGAAGTCCAGCAGCTCCGCATCCTTGCGCAACGGATGGAAGTTGCTCGCCGACGTGGCACGCTCCAGCTGCCCCACGCGCTCCAGTGTGCTGTAGAAGCGATTCAACTCGGTGAAGCGTTCACAGTTGTTGCGATAGCGGCAGCTGGGACTGTGCCGCTCCAGATACGTTAGCGAGGTGGCGCTGTGGGCTAAGTCGCCGCACTGGTAAAGGCTGCCAGCAGTAGTACCTCCTCCTGCTCCTCCTGCTGCTGCAGTTGCCTGGCGCTTGCTGCGATCGTCGGCACTGCTGAGGCTGCTGGCACGTGCCACCACCTGCTGCTGCTGCTGCTGCTGATCCTTGTCCTGGCGCTGGCTCGAGCGCAGACTGTCGATGCGACGCCGCGAGGGAGAACGCACCTCGCGCTGGGCTGTCTGCGGCACACGCACCTCACGCGTGGGCGAGAAGCGACGCTGGCCCAGCTCGGCCGAGGGCGACTGCGGACGCGCAATGTCCGTGACGGGACGCATGCAGTGCTGGCCCTTGTTCTCGTACTTCCACACCAGATCCTCAATGCAGCTGGGCGGCCCCTGCTCGCCGGAGTAATCGTAGATGTCCTCGCCACCGTAGGGAGGCTCGTGCAACGAACTGTACTTGATGTACTCGCCACCAGAGGCGGCACCAGCTGCTGCTGCTGCGCTGGTCTGGGGCAGTGAGTGTGGCGTCTGCTTGGCATTGTACTCGTTCCAGAAGTTCGTCTTCTCGCGCACTGTTTCGCTGTAGGATTGACGAGTCAGTGGCTGCTGCTTGGACGAGCTGCTCTTGGTCTTGTGCTTGCGCGGCACATGACCCTCGCTGCGACTGGTCTGCAGTGGCTGTGGCAGTGTCTTGGCCGGCTTGATCTTGCCCATGTAGGTCTTGGGCGGCGCAATGGGCACGTACTCGGTGCGCACCAGCGAGTCAATGGAGTAGGTGGAGTTGCTGCGTGGCAGGCTGTCGTTGGAGGCGCTGCGATGCACCGTGGCAATGGTCTTGACTTGGCTTGTCTGCTGCCCCTGCCCCGGCGCCTTGGCACAGCGTGGCACCACCACCTTGCGCAGCGCACGACTGCAGTCGAGCAGATGCGTCTGCGGACGCACCTGGGGAAAGCACATGGTGTGCCTGGTGGTGGTGCTCACCGTGCTCTGGCGCAGACGTGGCAGCGACTTGCTGCGCGTGTGCTGCGCCTTGCAGGTCGCATACGAACGCACCGCCTCGCGCACCTCCTGCGGCGACTTGAGTAGCGGATCGCGCAGTATGTTGGTGCTGGCCTCGAAGTTGGTGCGCGACGCTGGCAGCGTGTTCTCCAGTCGCTTCTTCTCCTCCGCGAAGCTGCGCTCCTTCGAGATGCTGCGCCCGAAGGCGACGGGACTGCGGCTTGTCTGACGCAGCGCCAGCAGACGAGCGGGACGACGACTTGGACTCGCCGAGCGCAGGCGGGCATGATGATGGTGCTGCTGCTGCTGCTGCTGGTGATGCTGCACACGCATGAGGCAGCTATCCTTGCTGCGCGTCTCCTTGGTGGCCGTCAGTGTGGCCAGCAAAGTGGATACTGCGCCTGCCGACTTGGACCGGCAAATGGGTTCACGTCGCGCTTGCGTGGAGACCTTGCGGAGGGTTAAGGTGTTGCTGCCTCCACCGGGTGGCTGAAAGCATTGATCGTGGCGTGACTTGGAGCAGCTGCTGCTGCTGGTGGTCACCTTCTCCACGCGCACAGTGCTCTTGGTGCACGAGGAGCGACGGTTGGGCGGATGCGGAGGAGGAGCCTCCTGCTGCAGCTGCTGTTGCTTCTTGCTCAGCGGAATGAAAGAGGGCAAGTTCTTGGAGAAATGCGAGAACATGTTGAGGTTTTTAGTGCCTGAAGATGATGCTGGTGGTGGTGGTGGTGGCGGAGGCGGTGGTGGCGGTGGGGGTACCACAGCTTTAGGTGCTTCTTCGAGATGCTCTTCAAGCGGTTTCGTGCTGACACGTATCTTGGTCAACGTCGGCGTTATCTGTATGAATTCGAATTCTTCCACAATTTCTTTACGGAGGAAGAACAGCAAGAGAGATCGGCTGGGATTAGGCAACGACTGTACAGAGAGAAAAGAGGGTGCCCGGTGCTGCAGTGGTGCTGTGGTTGTGGTGGTCAAACAACTCTGACGGTATTGCTGGCAACAACTTCGTGAGGAGAGCAGTGGGTGTGTGTGATACGAGTAAAGTTTACCAAATAGAAGAACAATCAAGTTAAGGTTACAAGAACTATTTCTCAGCCAGAAGAGAGCGAGAGCAAGATCAAGAGAAAGACAGTGAGAGAGAGAGAGAACCAACACCAGTTGAAGAATTAGTATTAACTGCGCTTTTACTCTACGGCTTTGCTGTTAGATCAACGAACTAATTGAATGCTGAGCTCCTACCTTTGGGTTTCTCGGGCGCTGGCTTACGGAAGCCCAGTAGAGGAGGTTCTCCACCCGCCTGCACACTCTTGTAGGCCTGTCGCTGCTCCACGGGACTTAGCGGGCTGCTGACTGGAAGCTCCTTCTTGCGGAAGACTAGATTGGAGTCGCTGGTGTAGCCAGATTCCTTGGCCAGAGCTCTGTGAGGGAAGAGCTGGTATTAGAAAAGGTTCCTACTCTTTATATAGGAGATCTCTTCTTTACCTTGACAAATTGCCTTCTGTATAGAGCGGCGATAGCTTCGATTGTTCCAAATTCTGTGTGACGTAAAGGAGAACTTGGATTAGCAATGGGTTTACTTAGTGTTTTCCAGGTGCAAACAAAGGTTTCGTTGATTTACTTTCTTGCATTAATTAGTAGTTCGGGTGCCGCAATGAACTGATCTGCTCCTGACTATAACTTACTGAATAGTTGTCAAAATCATCGACGAACTCTATGATAATACGCGGTATGCGTGTGTGTTCCCTGAGCCACTTTAAGTTGGCCATAGCATGGGTAAATTTAATATTAAGGGTAGATAAACAAGAGATTCTTTTATTTACTAGGGATTATTGGGAGGTATTGAGAGTTAAGTTCGTATAAAGAACGGAAAGTAAAGAAATCAGAGCACAGACTTAAACTAAAGCTGACAGAACAAAAAAAAAGTCTATAACTATATTTATCGTCTATATAGAACAGGAATATATATTGAATTTGAGTTCATACCCCGTTAAAGATGTCCATCACTTCGTCCCACCACTAGAATTGTGAATAGAATAATTGCTGTGAGTTAGAATAATTGCTGCGCGAGTTATGAATGTGGCATGATATATAATCATATATGGGGTATTATAATGATGGTGAGGGGGTGAAGTTTTTGAGAATTGATGTAAATCTAGTATGGGCTAGCATGACAAGGTAATGGCAGAAGTTGTGAGTGTTTAGCGATAGTCATTGTCGAGTTAACTGAGGTTAGTTATTGGTGGAGAGTGTGATTTAGTTCAGTGCGTGTACAGTTGATTGTCTGCCTGCCCCTGGGGCACTTGCCTCCTTCTTTTCCTTCTCCGAAACTGACGAGTGACCAGTTGTATAATTCTCTATGCGACCGGGTTGATTCTTGTATGCGTTCTGGGCCGACTTAATCGGATTGGGCATAGTACCATAGGCTCTAAAGGAGGGAGGAAAGAGAAAGAAAGAGAGAGAAATTACCGAGAGCTAATGGTAAACTGGAGAAAGTGCTTACTTCTCGTCCTGGCTTAGATTGCGCACATTGACAGCCGAGGAGACCGACGACTGTACACGTAGCGGGTTGGGCGCGCGATACTTTAGTGTTGAGTAATCGGAATCGTAGTTGGGCTCGGGCTCAGACACATAACCATTGCTCTTGTACGATGGACGTGCTGCATTTCGGGAAGAGAGAACTTGATTAGCTAAAGAAATACTTGGACTCGCAAAGATTAGAAATTTACTATAGCTACTGATGTTGTTGTTATCACTGGTGTAGTTGTTGTTGTTGTTTGGTGTATTATGTTCGGCAGACATGTTGTTAGCGCGTTGTTTGTGTGCATGAGAAGACTTTAAGGCATAGGATTAGTGTTGGAAATTAAGTATATAAGCAATCCAATAAGTACGTCACGAGAATATGCAATAAATTTCATGATAATAATATAATAATAATAATAATAATTGTAGTATGGCATGCAATCGAATCGTAAATAAATAGAAATCATAAGAGATATTGTACAACTACCAATTAAGAATAGGAGACCGCGCGAGGTCAGCCAAAGCGGGTACAAGCAAGAAGGCAAACAATATAATGATTGGGTAGATACAGAGAGGCTAGCTTAGACTGAGTATGAGATTAGCTATATAGTATATAGTAAGAGAATTGTAAGAATCACCTCTGGGACACTTGTAGCGTATCACGAAATCGTCTGTATTCATTTAGTGAAAGCGATGGGATGTGGGTGATAATTGAGTTATGGAAGTTGTTTTTTGGAAGAAGACATTCAGAGAAGAGAGTTCAGAGAGATTAGAGCTATAAGAACTTTGGCAGGCACAGACAGAACTGAAGCATTGCAAAAGATAACTCCGGGAAACTTTCAAAAGGAAGAGGAATGAGGATATAAAGGTCAACATATTTTACAATGCTTCAGTTCGAGTACAAGAAAGAACTTGATTAGACAGAACTGAAGCATTGCAAAAGAAAAGTCTAGTAAACTTTCGAAAGGAAGAGGAATAAGGATATAAAGGTCAACATATTTTCCAATGCTTCAGTTCGAGTACAAGTGGCAAACATTTACCGCCATTCTTCTGCTTATGTATGGTCTGATAGAGTCGCTTGTACCATTCATGCTGATGTGGTTCCTGTACCTCCTGCAGCATTCGAGAATAAATACAAAGTTATTGAAAATAGATAGAGAAGTACTACGATTTGGGAGGCGAGAGGTAACCGATTGTTTACCGATCTGAGTATTATGGGCATTCCATCGTTGGTCACCGGACCGATGCCTTCGTATTGCCGTCGACCTAACTGTGCCATTTTGCGCGGACGATCGTATTCCGTTTCCGGTTCGCTCATATACTCGTGCTTGACTTTGTAGACTGTAAACCGTAGATTGCATTTAGTGGGTTAAGTTGTTTCTTAAACACAGAGTAAAGTGGGGGGAATTCAGGAAGTCTGTGGGGAGTGGATGGTCGGACAGCAAAAGTTGTGCAACACTTAAAAACTTTGGTTGCTCGTGTTTCATTTTGTTTTTTATTCTTTGTGTATACGACGTGTTTGCGCGTACTTTGGTCATTGAGTTGGTGGAGATACCCTGTAATTGTTGGCATACTTACTGACTTCATTGGGCCTATACACTGGACGGCTAGTGTCGGACAGTTGACGACGCACGAACGGCCTGTGCAGCTCCGATGTGGAAGCCGAGCGTTCAAATGCTTTCAGCGTAAATGGGATATCGAGGGAGAGGGTGGAGAGGAGCAAAGAGATGATGAGAATCAAATGAGAATCATTAGCGAATGCCTGACAAAATGTAATAAGAGACAACTAAGTGACACTTGAGCAGCATAATACGAGCGAAACAAGGCACAAGAAAGTCTAATAAATCATCGAATCTGCAACTGAATTGGAACCCCTTGGGAAATCTCAAAAATTGATAAGAGATACCAAACTTAGGTTTGGCATCCTTTTCTATAACTACGCCTATATCTTTTAACTAATTTCCCCCTACTAAGTGTGTTCCTTAGTTCTCAGGGAGTATAATTTTTGGGGACAGTACTTTTAATCTTATCGGAGACGCTGGCACTGGGCGCCACTGGACCAAAGTTGGTTGTGCAATCGGTCTCTGCGTAGTCCGATGTGGTCGAGTTAAGTGTGGTGGGCGTGCTCTGATTGGTTGTGGTGCTGCGTGGTGCAGGTGCTGGCGCGCCGTTCGTGTATGACCAGGGCGGTATTGTCGTCGTCTGCTGCTGTTGTTGCTGCTGCTGCTGCTGTTGCTGCTGCGCCGTGTAGCGTCGTGGCAGAGTAGGTGACTCAAAGCGCACCGGACGGAACTCCTTGCGTCCACTCAACGCTGGCGATGGCTGCGGCGTCCACACGGGCACTGTGGGAGGAGGCGGGGGCGTAGGTGCTGCCGATGAGCCACCAATATCCAGCAGATCGTTGCTGGAGCCGTGCGGTGTTTGACTCTTGGGTGTCCAAACGCCTGTTGAGAAGGGGGAGTGGAACGGAACGGATTTTTGCTTTTCAATGTGCGTGGGTGGCTCATAATGACACTAAAGGTGGGACAGGTGACAGATGACAGAGGCAGTCGGGGGGTGGGCAGATGGCCCACTGGCTGTTGGCAGGTGGCAAGTGGCAACACATGACATTTTCAGGGGCGCAAGTTCAATTTTGAGTTTCTTCTCGAGTTCTTTTCTCCTTCTCATTTACACTTGTCAACAAATTTATGCTCGTCTGGCGATGTCTGCTTCCTTTTGCTGCCACGTTTTGTGGTGTTCTAACCGAAATAAACTGTTGCAGTCAACAAACCGAGCGAAGACAAATTGACAAACAAACATCGCGACGTAGAACAGCAATAATTAATACGACCAAGGAAGCCGCATTTGGCAGACATTCAAAATTTGGCCACAAAACCCAAAACTATCGCATACACTAGCGCCAAACACACACAAACAAACGCACACACACACACAGAGATGTGTGTAAATGTCGGTGGATGAGTCACAGCATTTGGCGCATGTTTAGAATTTACAAAGACTTTCACAGATAGACGAAAGACCTGGTATAAAATTCTATTTGAATCGAGCGACAGAAACGGTGAAAAAAAACGACAATCTCACGAGGTGTTTCCACTGTGTGTGGTACAGTGAAGACTGTGCGTAAAGGAAGCATAATATATATAAGAAACTTTGGGAGTACATATGATAATTTTAGTTAAGGAGATAGGTTCCTTTGTATGCTCATTAAAATTCTTGTTTTGTCATAAGAATTTGAAAAGCTTTCAGGAGTTTGAATTTTTTTGGTTTTTTCAAAGTAATTAAACTTTTAAAAATAGAGTGGAATATATATAATAAAGCTAAACAATAATATTCTGCCTCTTTAGTAGATCTATTCATACATAAATTCTCCATATAAATGTTCTCAAATTATGGCTAGCCCTTTCAGTAAGAATTTCAAAACATAACTTCAGGCATCTTTCAACCCGCCCTCGCTTATGCTGCTCAAGATCTTTTATTCTGCAGATTTATATGCCACCTGTAGCACACACACTCATACACTCACACACAGGCAACCTCTTCTTTACACACACACACACGACTGACGATAGATAGATTGGCCTGCCCTAGGCGCAAAGTCGCCGTAGACATTGACACGTATTTCGCAAATAATTCGTTTCGGCTGCGATCAGTTAAATATAAAAATACTATACGAATATATAGAGTATATAGTATTGTTGGCGAATCGGGCTGTGCTGTGTTGGGTGGGTGGGTGTATGCGCTGACGTCTTAATTCAATCAGCACTTAATCGAATTATACAATCGAATCAAAGTCTTTGCCAGCGTCAATCAAAATCACACACAGTCCTTGCGCTTGCGGCGGGTATTCACTCGTATTCACTTAATGAGTCACTTGGCACCTCACAGACACACTGACACATACCACCACAGGATGAGGAAGTAGTACGTATGAGAATTGAGATATATTTTGTATATATTGGTAATCAGTTCGATCGGGGAACAAAAATCCGTTGCGAGTTCTGAGTTGCTGACTCCGCGCGCGGCTCAAAGCGACTGAATTTTGCGTGACCCGGCAGCGTCGAGCAGACCAACTCGCTGATTCGTTTTTTCCTTTACATTTTGGGAAAGCGCTGGATAGGAAACAACAAAAATAAAACTGAAAAAAGCAAACCGAGAAACAGAGAAACAAAAACAAAAGGCGCAAATCACAAGCGACTGCTAAATGACTAAACACACCCAATTACAGAGGGGCCCCCGGACCTGCCCCCCTCGGCCAACCCCTGGCTGTCTCGTGCTTTTATTTGTGTTCAGCGATTTTAAATAGAAGATCAATTACGGCCTGCAATCAAATGTGGGAGCGCTCTATGCGTGCTCCGTGCTCGATGAAGCGCGCACTTCAGCCGGAGATTTCAGTTATTCAGTTTGGACGACGCACCGAGACCGTCGTCAGGGCAGACAAAAGAGCAGAGAGTTCTGCTGCTGGAACGCCAATTATGCGTGCAATGCGAAATGGAACGGATGTGTAAGCGACTAAATATACCATACCGAACCGGCCTGATTACTGAATACTGAATAACGAATACCGAATACTAGAGAGTCGCAGTGTGAATGCACATCGAGTACTCCCCCGAGTGTATGAAAAGAGTCAATCAAAATGATTTCATTTGGGGTTTGGACTATGGTTTCGTTTAGGGTTCGTACTGCTGTCGGAACCAAAAACCAAAACAAAACAAAAGACAATTGTTCTTTGGTTATTTCTGGATCGGCTTTTGGCTTGGCTTGGCTTGGTTCGCGCACTTCCGGTTTGGCTTTTTTTCACCGCAGCTGCTTTCCACTCACTTTAGAATAAATCAAACGGAAATTTTTGTTAGCCAATAAAAACAATGCTTGGAAAATGCTCATAAAAGTGTGCCTAGTGCTGGACTGGACGCGGGTGGAGGCGGGGACTAAGTGGTGGTCGCTGTTGTTGTTGTTGTCGCTGCTGCTGCTGCTGGGTGTGCCCCAAGGAGCGCCCGCGCGCTCGTTCGTGAAGAAGCGCATTTACTTAGGAAATTGCCTTTGAGCTCAGCTCGCAATTTATGTGAAATTTATCGATTCGCAAAATGGAATATCGGATAAGTATTAGGGAGAATATAAATACCAACCACAACAACAAATGCTACCTGCAATCTTGAATGAGAATGTCTGCTACAAGTTTTAAATTCATGAGCAGCGTCGATACAATACCCTAAAATACCCTGTAAAATGTTTGCGACAGATCATTGCTTAGTTGAAATATTTTTATTGAAATTGTCACTATCAAAATACCTAACCTTGCCATATCAAATAGAATCAGCTGTTTGAATTTATGTTCTTAGCAGTTGTTAAATCTTATGCTAAGCAGCTGTTAAATAAAATCACTAAGCATCGATGCTTTGTGATTTAATTCTAAGTAACTGTTAAGTCTTATGCTAAGCAGCTGTTAGATCTCATTCTAAGCAGCTGTTAAGCACCTGTTAATGTTTGCCAATTAACCCGTAAGCAACAAGAGTTTGCTTAATTTATCGATATCTTTCAAAATAGATCGATAGCGAATAACATGTATAGCTAAATTCCATAGCTACATAAGAAATCTCTTTTAATTCTTAACAAACCCATACTACCCTGCTTGCTTGCAATCATTTACAGGGTATGTGTTGCAGGGAACAACTGTATTTATAGTGCTACCCTATGGCCTTGCAACACACACATAGAAACGTGAGGCTGCCAGTGCGACTGACAGCAACCTGTGCGTGCGCCCATTTTTCATGGGATTGGGAACTACGATTGGGATTGGAATGGGGCATAGAAAAGGGAGCGGAGACCTACGCGACCTGGCAGTCGTCGAAGCGTTGTGACCCAGCCTGCACTGGGTGTGCCGCATTGTTGTAGATACTGTTGTTGTTGTTTTTGCTATCGTTGTGGTGGCAAATTAAGAACCATTCTCGAATTGATTTATTTGGTATGCCATTATTAAGTGGACAGAGTATTTATGGAGTGAGGCTGGGCTACCCCGGCTGCAATAAGTATATAGAAAAGTTCATTGAAGTTTTTATAAGACAAGTATACACTTGCACAGATTTGGTTAAGTGTGACAATCATATATCATTCGTAATGTTTTCAACACTTTTGCAAAACGTCAGAGATATTTCACATCCTCATCTATTGCAAACTTAATAACTCAAATCCATTTAAACCCTTCTTCCATTCTCATTCAATAATAATACCAGCAATCTTTCGCTGCTCAAGTTCAGCTGAATTTATCATAACTATAAATTATGTTCAGTCACTAAAAGTCGCCACAAAGAACATATACTTTTTTTCCTGTATTTTTTTCTTCGATTTTTTTCACGCCGACGCAACAACAACGAAAGATTTAAAAATAACAACGTACAAATTAATGCTTTAAATAAATAAAGGCGCCTTTACGGCCGAAAAAAGGCTGCAAAAAAAAGCAACAACATTTTCATAACTTTAGTCGCGGCCGATGCTGGCGGATCGAGCGATGAGCGATGTTCTATCGTGACGCCAATCAAGAGGAGGATCAACGCGCCATACGGGGCGTATACGCATTTTGATAGATTAGCAACGCCAACACACAAACACACATACAGATGTTTTCCATGCCCAGAAGGTGTTCATGGGGCTGCAAGCAAATCAAATTCATCAACATCATCAGGTTGTGATCGTCACAGCGAGTACTGTGCGAGTTTTCATTTTAGTTTTCCATCTGGGTTTTTCTTTTCTTTTATGTTTATTTGCCATTTTTAATGGATACTGTAAAAGGCAACCGTTGTGGGCGTCGTCCGACTACAACAACAACAATAAGCAGATTCCGTTGCACACAAATAAATTGTAATAAATATTGCCGAGCCAACAAAAATTCTTGTATTGTACGTCATTTTATATATTTAGCACAAAAAGTCATGGAGAAGATGAACGGACGCACCTTCAGTTCCAGTTTGGAAAATTCTTTTCGGCTTGGCGCGCACAATTAACATGAACTAATGTGAAATATTTAAAATAAACATTCGCCAGGCACAAAATCAAGTTCAGTTCTATCCAAGTGAATGATATATACACAATATGATGCTGATGCTCGTCATCATCATCAGCGAAGTCATAATGAAAAGTGGAAGGAAAACTAACTGAAAGCGAAATAAGCTATAAATAAGTGCAAATAAATTTCCACAAACAACACGAAAAGTTGATTAGAAATTTTGCCTTAAATAAATAAAGAAATAATTGGCAGATTGACTTGCTGGAAAGGCAAGAGAATTCAAATGAGAAAGGAATACGAAGACTATGAAAAGGTTGCACAATAAAAGTTAATCAACAAAGGTTGAAGATGGTTGAACATTTATAAACACTAATATTAAACAATATATTAAACAATAGATTCATTTTTTGAATATAAAACATGAGGAATCTTTACTGAGGTTTCAGTGAATGTAAGAATCTCAGGTTTTCCTTGAGTTGATATTCCCCAAAAGGAACCTAAGTTCTGCCCCAACCATTAGCGCTGCCTTCAATCAAAATTCTTGCCTAGAACACATCAGACTTGGCAAGAGACACAATTAGAATATGCTGCCCCGTGAAAACGTCATGTTTGCCAGTTGCCTGCCAGGTGACACTGCTGCACAGCAGCCGCCCACAGAGTGAGCACCTGCATCCGTCAGATATGGTATCTAGAGGCTTTATAGTATGCTTTACCTGAGCCCGTCGGTGCGCGCGCTTTGAATTTGGGCGCAAACATTGTTGAGTTTTGTGTGTGTTCTGCGGAAAATGTTGCAAACGATTTAGTAAAATGGAATTTCCTGGAAAAGCGACGCGAAACACTTGCAAGAAATGGCAAAGAATGGCACACTTCACTTCACTTTTCTGGGTTCGTTCTGGGGGGATATTCCCGTCACTTTTCACTAAACAGCACACACTGCCACGGGGTGTGGGGTTGCGGAAGGAAGGGCGAAGCCCATTGAGAAAGTAAAGCACAAAAAGAAAACGCTCGACTAACCCTGCCCCATTTTCTTCTGGCCGATCTCGAATTTGCTGTTGTGTGGAAGTGGAAATGTAGAAATGCTACGTTGTCGCTGCTACTGTTGAACTTAATATGTATGTATGTATACTATGTGTGTGTGCAGATATATATGCATATATATATACGATTTCGTTTTTGTTTTTCACGCGCCTTCGCGTTGCGCACACGACTTAAACACGACGACGACTACGCCAGGCGAAAATTTTGTACAAGTCGCTTGGATTTTCTTCAAATTAAAATGTGAGGCGAAAAAAAAATCATCTCAATTTGTGTGAGCGGGCAAAACAACAAATTCGTTGAATGTTCGTTCCCTCAACAGATTTGATTTTTCATTTTCTTTTTTCATTTTCGGGTTGACTCAGTATAAACAAAATGCCGATGCTTTCGTAAACAGAAACGACAGGAAGGAAGGTGGCGGCGTGACGCGGCGGGGCGCGGCAAGTAGAAAAGATGTTCAGGAGAATATTTAAAATTATTTCACACTTGAGCGCAAAGAGCGGCCAAGAGAATGAGAGAGAGCGGATGAGTGGGAGTGCCATGGCAGTGCAGAGAGTGAGCGAGCGAGCGAGAGGAAGATGGCAGGAAGGAGAGAGCGAGAGAGGGCAATTCAAAGTGGGCCATAAATTTGTGAGGCAGATAAAGATGCAGATAAAGACACAGATACATTTTCCCACCGAATGACCAAAGTCGACAGCGCAGTGTGCGTTCTCCACGTCGTATACACAATTTGAATGACAGCAAAGTGATGCATACTTTTTGGCTGCAGGTAAAAAACAATCAACTAAAAATAAAAATGGCATAATAAAAATATAGAGAACACAACGAGTGCGATTATTAAACGAGCTGTGAAAACGAGCGAAGCTAAGTATAGGAAAATTTGAAAATTGGAATACTCATGCTAACAATATATACAAATTTGGCCAATTAACGAGCAGTGCCCGCAGCTGCGCTCGTCTCCACACACCAAGTAGACAGACACTTGGAGGGCAGACAGCAGACAAGGCAAAGCAGACACAGGTACAGGGCGCAGGTCGAGGGCAAGGTGGAGTGGGATGGGGGACGGGATGTTCTTGAGGGTTGTACACCGACCGTTGGCAAAGAGAAAGCCCTTGGCCAGCCGCAGCTCGTTGTCGATCTCCTTGAGCAGATCGCTCTCGGACCAGCTGCGTCGCTGTCGCTGTCGTTGGCGCTGCAGCTGCTGTGGCGATAGCAGAAAACGCGTCTGCTTCTGTGGGCGTGCGCGCAGCTTAGCAGTCATGGTTGGCGTCGCTGTTGACGTCGCTGTTGCCTCACGTTGCTGTTGCTGCCTCTGCTGTTGCTTCTGTTGCTGCCTCTGCTGCTGTTGCTGTTGCTCTTCTTGCTGCTGTCTCGGATTGCTCTCGGATTTAATTGCTATGGCTATCAAAATGATGTTGGCATTCGTTTAGTCTCTCGCCACGCTCTCGCTCTGTTTGGTTGAGTGTGTGTGTGTGAGGCATGCCACATGCTGCACTTAGTAGTCTAAGAAACCCTGTGCTCAATTGTGCAAAACAAACGAATCGCTTGTTCGCAGTTTGCCCCTGCTCCACTTGTCATGCAATTGAATGGAATTAATTAAAATTTCCGCTTAATCGCGAGCCTCTTCCCCGTCCGCCCCTTGCCCCGCTGAACGAGGTGCCTATGCAGTTGCGGTGCCCCAGATAAGCCGCAGCACAATTGGAGCAACGAGTCGAGGGGGCACTTAAAGGGCGAGAGTCTGCAGTATAAATTGGCCTGCGCTGGGTTGGGGAACACTTGAGCGCAGAGTTGAATAACAGCAAAATAAATAAGCTATAAGGGTGTATATATATATATAGAATTGCATATATATTGGTATAATTATGGGGCTGTAAACGACAAGGGGCGAGTTCAGCTGCTTGTTATTCAAAATTGGCGGCATCTGACTCAAGTTCGTAACTCATTACTTATGGCCATTGAGAATCCAATTATATTGAAATGAGTTGAGTGCAATAATTGAAAATCTGATTGATTTATAAATTAATGATCATGGATGATCTTTAAATAAATCGATGTGCTTTAAAGCTCTGCAGAAGTGACTGCTACAAGCTTTAACGAACTTTAATAATAACAAAATTAACTTTTATGAGCTCTTAAGTTCTTGCAAAAATGACTGCCAAAAGCTTTAATGGCCTTTTTCAACAACAAAAAGTATTAAAGAACTTCAAAGCTCTGTTCAAAATATACTCCAGAGCTTTTAAGTGCTTTAAAGCTCTGTTAAAAATACTGAAATAAACTTTTATGAACTTTATCAATAACAAACAACTTAAATATAATTCAAAGCTCTTTTCATAAAACACACTAGAGCTTTGATGTGCTTTAAAGCTCAGCAAAACTTACTGCCACTAACCTTCATGACCTTTATCAATAACAGAAAGCTTCAATGAGCTTTGAAGCTCTGTTAAAAATACACGCTAGAGTTTTAATAAGCTTTCGTTTGTTCTTAACCCATAATTTACAAAAATCAATAAAATAAAATGGAATCTGATAACTCAGAGCTTAAAGAGCTACACGCATACCAATAATAAAGAGCTTAAAGGTGCTTTAAAGCTGTATTCCAAATACAAACTAGAGCTTTAATGAGCTTTTATCATTACTGAGCACACTTAATCCCCGAATGGCAATTACAATAAAAATAGATGAAGTTATCTGATAACTGATGCATGATTATCGATATCGATTAGTCATATACGATTATATTTAGGATTAGTCAATCAAGCAAGGCATCATTTACAAGCGCTGGCACAAAACGAGTCTCTCTGTGACACAACTTATGACTAGATCACATAGAAAAGGGTATATAAGATATAGATATGGTATATATATATTGTATATGGGGGCTTACATGCATACAAAATAACAAAGACTATAACACAATTGTGTTTGTTAATCAATTTATCGTTTATTAAACATTCAACAACACGCTATAAATATTCTGTATTAATTTCAATAAACAATTAACTAATTTTTTACAATTTTTTTTATTCCAAAAAAAAAGAAAAACAAATTTGTGTTTTATTTAGTTATAATAAGGCTGCATGCTGCAGGGCGGTAGAAAGGAGAGACAGCTGGGGAGGGGTAATTAATATAATTTAAAGCATTTTTGTTTTTGTTTTCGATTTTTTTGTTTTGTTTGCGGTTCCATTCACAAAGGTTTTCAGAAACTGTCGGACGTGGTTGAATGCTCAAAATTGCGCCAATATTTATCGAATTCCTCAAAGATTTTCGAGCGGAAGGGCGAATGAGCGAACAGCTCATCGAAATTTCTATGAAAATTGCCCAAAAATGGCGGAGACGAGGCCGAAGCTGATGGCGATGCTGGCTCCGTGTCTCCCGACCACGACTGGCTACTCCGATTGAACTTGGAGGAGGATTCTTGTTCTATGTGGCTACTCTTAATCGTTGAAGCTGACGTTGTCGATGTGGATCTTGTATTACTAGGGTTGTCGCTGTTGTTGCTGTTGTTCTGGTTGTTCTTGTTGTTGTTGTTGTTGCTGTGCTTGTTGGAGTTTTCATTGTCGTTGGATGCGGTTTTGTCGTCTGTGTGGGGGCGGCGGATAGAGAGAATTCGATATACAAAAGAGAGACACACACAGAGAGAGACGGAGAGAGAGAAAAACAGAGACAAAAAGACAAAGAGAGAGAGAGAGTTGCTACAACAACAAACACATTATATGTACAAGTATCATGTAGATGTGGCATGTGGTGCAGGATGAGATGGAAGAGAGTGCAGAATGGCCAAGTCACCAATGAGTTAGGAGAGGGTGCTGGCTAGATTTGGCGTTACAAAAGCAAAACTAGGAAGAAAACGTCAAATTATAATGTGAAATTGATAATATGAAAATTCGTTGCATACTTTCGGCATATTTAAAAGGTTACGCAAGAAAGTATGCTATAGTTCAGAAGGTTTTGAAGGTATTTTCCACCAAATCTAGCCTGAAGAACAATTCAAGCGAACCGATTCCAGGCAGTCAGCACAGACAGGCCGAGCAGCAGCGCCGTGCTGAGGATGCTGCCCGCTGCCGAGCCAGAGCCGGAGCTGGAGTTGGGTTCGCCTGCAATGTTGTTGTTGCTGTCAGTTTGGGGAATGCTGGAGGTGGTGCTGGGTGGAGGGAGGGAACTATGGGACAAAGTGGAGAGAGGGGATTGGGAGAAGGAGTGAGAGGAACCTTTGGAAGCGGAACCACAACCAGTGTCAGGCGTTTGAGAGCGGCAGCGTGGCAAAGTGGAAGAAGAAGAACGTGGAGTCAGAGCAGGAGGAGTGGGAGTGGGAGTAGGAGTAGGTGTGGGAGGAGGCGAAGGAGTAGAGTTGGTTACAAAAGCAGTGCCTAGTTGCACATTATGACTAACGAGTTTCGCGGTGTTCGATCGATAACGATAACGATTACTTGGCGGCGGCGCCGCTCTGCTGCTGCTGCCACCACCGCCGCTTGCCGCGGCAAACTCACCCTGCACAGAAGGCGGCAGCCGGGACACCTTGTAGGTCTTCACAATCGTTGACTTCTTGCTGGCGCTGCTCAGTGAGTTATCTGTCGCCGTCTCGCTGCGCTCCTGCTGCTCGTGCCGCTCCACCTGACCTTGGCCGCCGTCCAGTTGCTCGCACGTGGAGAACTTGGCAAACTCGCGCAGATGACGCGGCAACTCACGCAAATTCGCCTCCGACTGACCCTCAATGACGCGCACTGGTGGCGCCTCCGCATCCGACCCGTTGCCACCCGCCGCCTGCACTGGCTGCGACTCGGCGCCGCTCTCCCAATCACTGTCCGCCGGCATGGCGAGCTTGTGGCGACGCTCCTTGACGCGATTGAGGAACTCGTCGCTGATGTTCGCCTGCTCCTCCGTCGCATGCTGCTGCTCATCCTCGATCTTGGATATCTTGATGATCTTGTGCTGGCGCCGCTCCTCGCGCTCCGCCACCTTGTTCATCCACTCCTCGGCCATCTGCTGGCGGAACACCTCGTCCTCGCTGAGTGTGGGCAACTTCGCTGCCGGACGATAACTATCGCGACGTGGCGGCGGCGCCTGCAGCACAGTCGGCGCGCGCTGCATCTCGTCCATGAGGCGACGCCGTTCCTGCTGCAGTCGCTCGAACTCCAGCTTCAGTTCCTCCTCCTTGCTGAGTATATACTTGAGCTGCTGTTCGTGCAACTCGCGTGGCAGCGAGGCGCGTCGCTGCTGCCTGTCATAGGCAGGCGGCTGTGCTGCTGCCACCGCAGGCGCTGGAGGAGCCGGCGAGACGCCGCGCCTTGATGTGGTGCTGATGTACGTGGGATTGGGATTACGCTCGATCATGGAGTAGCAACTGGCGTAGTGTGGTCGCTGCTGTGGCGGCGCCTGTTGCAACATGGGCGCATGACGCCGCGCTCCGCCATAGGCATTGTAGCTATCGTAGCTGCTGCTGGACAGATCGTTCGTGCTGGCCGAGAGGCGTGGCGCGCGTATGCCATGAGGCTGTCTCTGTCGCTGATAGCAAATCTCCACCTCGCGCGCGAAGGGACGCGCAATGTTCTCCGAGTAGCCCAGATCGCTGGCATAGCGCGACCAGTCATCCTGCTGCTGTTGCTGCTGCTGCACCTCATGGCGATAGTGCTCGGCGGAGCTGTGTGGCCTCACCGGATCGCTGAGATTGCACAGCGACTCGGAGCGTCGCGATCTTGGTGCAGCATAGTCCGGCGCCAGTTCGATGGGTATCTCACGACTGTGCTCCATGTTGCGTGGCACAGAGGAGAGACGCTCCTGCCTTGATCTGGCGGAACGTTCTATCTCCCTCTCGAGCTCCTGCATGTGCGCGTGTCGCTCACGCTTCAGCTGCTCCTGCTGCTGCTGGCCCAGCGAGTGGCGACTGAGATCGAACAGGGAGGCGGACTTCTCGCGCTGCTGTCGCTGATCGCGACTCGTCTGCAGCTCGGCATTGAGCTGCTGCGACAGTGCGTCAAAGTCCTTGAACAGCCTCTCATTGTCCAACGAAGGCTGCGTGGGGGGTTGGAGAGGGGGCTGGGGATGGGGCTGACCGATTGCTTCGAGTGCTGCCTTGGCACGTTGCCGAAATTCCTCATAAGTGCCGCCACCGTTGCTGCTGTTCACCTTGGAGGTTGCTGCTGTCTCTCTGTGTCGGCTCTCACTAAAAAGTTGTTGCTGTTGTTGTTGCTGCTGTTGCTGTTGCTGCTGCTGTTGTTGCTGCTGTTGTTGCTGCTGTTGTTGCTGCTGTGCGTCATCAATGAAAGTGTTTTGTGCTTGGGGCGCGCCATTTAATTTCGTAGCTGACATAATGTTTGCAGCCGGCGGCGGCGGCACTGGCGGTGCACAGTCGGCCACATCCTCCTCCCGCTGCTGCTGCTGCTGTGGCTGCTCCAGCCTCACAGGTATGTGATGCACTGCAGCAGCGCCGGCACCTTCTCGCAGTGGAAACTTGTCGGGCTTCTCGCCCTCCTCTTGCTTTTGCTTGCTGCTGTTGCTGATGTCGTAGACAACCTGTCCGTTCTCTGTGCGCTTCTTGGACTCGTACGAGCTCGTCTCAATGTTCGAGTAACGCTTGCTCTGCACCTGCGGCCGCTGCTGCAGGCTCTGCTCGATGTTGGAGAATCGCTTGCGCTGCTCATCGAAGATGTCGCCCTGTTTAGCAATGCTCGGGAACATGCGCGCCAATTCGCTCTCCATGCTAGCTGGAAATTTGCTAGTGTCGTCGGTGTTGTTGTTGCTGCTGCTGTTGCTCATGTAGCTGGTGCTGCTGCTCTGCTGCTGCTGCTGCTTGTGTTGCTGCTCTGTGCGACTGGACGTGCGCTGGTCAAATGAGCTTGGCAACTGCTGATCAGCTGCTGGCGCTGCTGCTGCCTGCTTTGGTTTATTTTCAAACGATGATGTCGCTGCTGCTGTTGTTGCTGCTGTTGCTGCTGTTGCTGTTGCTGTCGATGTGATCACCTTTTGATAGCTACTGTTGCCTCTCAGTTGGCTTGCGTCATCTGGCTGCGCTGCCGCTGCTTGGCTCTTTGCCTTGGCCGCCGTTTCGGCGCTCTTCACAGGCACAGGCGGCGGCACCGGCGACAACTTAGGTTGCTCTGGCTGCTGTTGCTGCTGCTGTGGCGGCGGCGACGTCGACGTGGGCGTTAGACTCTTGCGCAATTCGCGCATCTTGGCCGCCGTCTTGAGTATCTGCTCCTGTTCCAGTTTCAGTTGTTCGCTGTCCATGGCACGCACCTGTTCAGCGCTCAGCTCGTGGTAGCCGCGACGCTGCACGAACTTCTCGTGTGCGTCGAGCAGCTGATCGGGTGCGGAGCGCGACTGTTGCTGCTGCTGCTCGACCAGGGCACGCTGTCCGGGCGACAGGCAGACCAGCAGCTTGGGATCTGCCTGCGTGGGCATGCCTAGCCAGGCGTCCTGCTTGCTGCCCGTGGCAGTGTCCAGCGACAGTTGCAGCTCGCCTATGTGCGGCAGCTGGGGCAGCGGGTAGGGCATGTTGCTGTCGGCCTGTTGCTGCTGTCGCTGCTTCTGTAGCAGTTGCTGCTGCTGTTGATTGCTTATGTTCTGTGCAACGCTGGCGAGTTCCTCAAGCATCTGCTCGCCGTAGGGCATCGAGGCGAGTGTTTCCGTGCATAGCAGACGCAGCTTCTTGATGCGCTCCGCCTCCGAATCCTCAGCTGAAAATTGAGAGATTGCACTAAGCTCCGCTGGAAGTTGCTGCTGCTGTTGCTGCTGCTGTGGTTGCTGATTGCGTATGGGAGGCGTGGGAGGTTGTGCTGGCAGGGGAGGAGGTGAGGCCAGGTTGATGGCGGTGCATTGACTGTGCTGTGTGCTGTCCGAACAGTGTGAATCGTTCGACTCCTGACGCTTGAGCAACAAGGGGGCAAGGATTGGGTGCACATGGGGCAGCGACTCTGTGTTGGTGTTGGTGCTGTTGCTGTTGCTGCATGCGGGATAGTGCATGCTGCTGGGTGGCGGGGGCACAGGCGGAGGCGAGGGTGAACTAGTTAACCTACAGCGCAACTCTTGCTGTTGCTGCTGTTGCAACTGTTGCTGCTGCTCCGTGGCAGCGGCAACCCACGACTTGAGCTGCTCGTTTCGTTTCGCGTTCTCACTTTCATTACCGTTACCGTTTCCATTACCGTTTCCGTTACCGTTTCCGTTACTATTACCGTTCTCGATCGCGGTCTCTTCGCGGCGCGTCATCTCGATTAATTCGCGCACTTTTTCCATATTCCGTACAAATTCCTCGCGCGTTTCCGACAGCGACAGCGACGTCGACGGCGCTGCAGTTGCTGATGAACTGTTGGCCAATTTGCCAGAGCCAAATTCAATTTCGTTGGCCAACATCCGCGTTGCCTCTCTCGCTGCTGCTGCTGGCGTGGGCGTCGTCGTCGTCGCTGCTGCCTCTGCTGCTGGCGTCTCTGTCGGCGTTGGCGTTGCGGCACTCAGCAGCGATGATAGCGAGCTGCCTGGCGATGGCGATGTGGCCTGAGGAGCGTTAACAGGTGTGCTCTCCCGACTGTTGGCCTCCGTTTCCGTGTCCACTTCCGTTTCGACCTGAAATTGTTTCGGTTTTCGATTTGTTTTTCTTTCTTTCTATTCTTTTCTGTTTTTTGCATTGCTCAAGTAGTTGCCAAAGTAGTTGTTGTTATTGTTGCTGTTCTATTGCTATGTTGTTATTGTTATTGTTATTGTTATGATTGTTACTCAATAAAGCAAGCTTCCAGTGCGCTTCCTTTGTTTTCTAGTGCGTGCGACGCATAAACATGGCCCACATGAGCAACACATTTGGCCACTGACCCAAATAGCAACCTCGAAAAAAGATCTTCAACTACATGAACTAATGTGTTCGAGTATTCTCCCCCTCCCTCCCTGCGTGTACAATTCTAATTGAATATTCAGGCATACTTTGTACGAAAATAATCTAATATGCATATTTCTAGACAATTTAATAAGTAAACTCAACTATTTTCAGCGAGTTTCACTCAATACATTAATTAAAATAATATTTATATCTTTTTTCCATGTGTTTCTTGTGCTTGAACAAAATAAGAACAATTTGCAGCTAGTAACAATTTTTATTTAGCAAATCTCGCTGCAAAGGAAATAGGAAAGGCCTTAGCTACCTAACATAACAAAAAAATAAATATACTTCAACCTCAACTCTCTTCTTTGCAATTTTACCTCTCTCTTTTAAATAGCATTCCTTTATTAACTAACAATACTAACACCAACAACGTTATTAGCTAACAAGTAAAATATAATGCCTCTATACTCTTAATTTCCAACTCAAATTTTAGTTTTCTATGACAGATAAAAATAATTAAAAATAGGAAAAACCTTCAAGTTTTATTGATGTTGTTTCTCTATTTGATCTTTATTATCTTTTTTTCATATTTTGACCTATTTTGATCTGTTTTAACCTATTTGGACCTATTTAAGCATATTTTAAATTATGCTTATGCTTAAATTATGCTATATTAACCAATTGAAACCAATTTAAAATTTTGTTAACCTATTTTTAAATTTTTTTATATTTTTTCTCCTTTATATAATCAATTTTAACCTATTTAAACCAACATAAACCAATTTCAACCTTTTTAAGCCTATTTTTGTCTCCTTCAGTATAACAAATTTTAACCTTCATTAACCAATCGCAACCAATTTCAATATATCAACTAATTTGACCTATTTATGCATACTTTAACCTATTTTCCTCTTCTATATAATCAATTTCAACCCATTTAAGCCTATTTTTACTCTATATAATAAATTTTAGCCTTTATTAACCAATCGAAACCAATTTCAATATTTCAACCTATTTCGGTCTATTTTAACCTATTTTTACATATTAAAACCTATTGTCCCTCTTCTATATAATCAATTTTAAACCTACATAAATAAATTTTAACCTATTTTTACTTATTTTTATTTTTTTCTCTATGTAGAAGGATTGTAACCTATTTGAGCCTATTTTGACCTAATTTTACTTATCCTAACCTATATGTTTATATTAAGTATTTATATATTCAACTGAAACCTTACTTAAAATAATCTAACCTTTTTTTTGATACGGGCAGTCTATATTCTCAATTATAACCAATTTCAACCTATTTGTTACTTATTCAAACCTTTTTTAACCATACTAAACTCTCTTTCTATCAAATTTCCCAATATCTACCCCACTTTCCTAGGTTACCCCCTTAGTTAGCTAGTAAGCAGCACTGCACTACGAACCTCGCACTCGCCCTCGGTCTCCGTCTCGTTGGATGAGCTCATGTGTTCCATTGTTGTTGTGGTTGTGCTGCTCATCTCATCGTCGGGACGATTGATCAGCTTGCTCGCGTCCGTATCCAGATCGATGAGAGCACGTTCAGCCAAAGCGGCAGCCTGTTCCAGCTCCAGTTCCATTAGATCCGAGACACTGCTCGAGGCAGATGAACTGAGATACACCAGCTCAGCGTCTTCCGATTGTGGTGACAGCGTGCTCTGCAGTCGGGTGCAGCTCTCCACATCGCCGGGCTGATCCAGCAGCTTTGTTTCCAGCATCAGAGCCACCGGTTCCTCGCGACGCTTGTGACGACGACTGAAGTCCAGATGGCTGCGCGGAAATGTTTCGTTTGCCTTAGCCGGCACAGCGGGACGTGCATTGCTCGCGGAGGAGCTGCGACTGAGGCTGGCCAGATCATGGCCACTGCTCCCACTGGCTGCCTCGCTATTCTCCTCGAGAATGCTGTCCAGATAGCGCGGACTGAGCAGCTGCGGCAGAAAGTGCGATTCGAGTGCATTGCGCTTCTGGGCGCGCTTCTGACGCAGCAGTTCCTGTTGCTCGGCGCGGCTGTTGGACGGCAAATCCGGAGAGAACGCCATGACAGCGCTAATGGGTGCAGCAGTGCTGGCCAACGGCTCTGGCTCCGAGTCCGAGAACTCACACACCACGGGCGACTGCACTGAGCTGTTGAACTCGCCCGAGCTGTAGCTGTCGCTGTTCAGCTCCAGTTCCTGTATCTGCACATCGCGCGCGAATTTACCGAACTGCGCGACACTGGACACGGTCTTGGGCGAGGGTGACTCCACCAGGTAACGTGGAGGCGGTGACAGGGTGCCGCTGTCTTGCTGTGCTGCTGTTGCTTTTGTGGTTGTTGCTGATTGCGATGATGATGTTGCTGTGGTGCTGCTTACCTCCTCGATGGTGGGCTTACCTATGCGAGCGCGTTCCTCCTCGTCCGTTTCGAGGCGTATCTGATGAATGATGACCTTGGTGCTGCGTTGCAGTGGGGCAGAGTGTGGGGCAGGCTGTTGCAGTTGTTGTTGTTGGGCAGACTGTTGCTGCTGTTTTGTTGCTGGCTGTTGTTGACTTACTACCGTCTGTTGCTGGGTTTCAGCTGCCTTGCAGTCCGTTTCATCCACATTGTCACGCACTATGCGATGCACTATGACCTTTACCTGTCGCGGACTGCCTGGCGGTTTCTCAGTCGGCGCAGGTTGTTGCTGCAACTGTTGTTCCGGCGACTGTTGCTCTGGCAACTGCGACTCTTGCTCTGGCAACTGTTTGTATTTCTCCGGCAACTGCTGCTGTTGCTGCTTGGAGTTCTTGGCGCCCATTGCGTGCTCTGCCCTTGGCTCAACTGTCACGGGCACAAAGTGCACTTTGGGCTGATCAGCTGGGGGATCTAGAGACTGATTGGCTGACTGATCTCTCTGTTGCTCTTGCTGCACAGTCTCAACGGTTACCGGTACGAGGTGAACTCTTGCTTGATCAGCTGAGGAATCTACGGCTGACTGATCTTTCTGATGAGTCTGATCAGCTGTTTGCGTACTCTCTTCTTTCTCAACTGTTACCGGAACTAAATGAACTCTCGGTTGATCTGTCGAGTGATCTACAGCTTGATCGACTGACTGATCTCTCTGTTGCTCTTGCTGCACAGTCTGATCAGTCTGCTGCAAGCTGTCTTCTTGCTCAACGGTTACCGGCACGAGGTGAACTCTTGGTTGATCAGCTGAGGGATCTACAGCCGAGCGATCTACAGCTGTCTGATCGCCCTGCTGCTCTCTCTTAACTGTCACCGGAAATTGGTGAACTTTTGGTTGATCAGTCGGGTGATCTACAGCCTGATCTCTCTCTTGCTCTAGCTGTGCAGTCTGATCAACCTCCTGCAAGCTTTTTTCCCTCTCAACTGTCACTGGAACTAGGTGAACTCTTGGTTGATCAGCTGAGTGATCTAGAGCTGACTGATCTCCCTGGTGTTCTATTTGATCTTCCTGCTGCTCTCTCTCAACTGTCAGCGGAACTAGGTGAACTCTTGGCTTAGTCTTGTGCTCAGCTTCGGAAAGATCGCTCTGCTGACTGGCTGCACAATTAACTTCCTGCTCGGGCTGTTGCAGCTGCACTTCAGACTGATCTGCCAACACTTTGCTTGTCACTTGTGCACTGCGCTCCTTCTGCTCCTCCTCCTTCTCCTCTTCGTTGTCTTTGCTCTTGCTGCTGTCGGCTATGCCAGCCGGAGCCTCATCAGCAACTGTGACGCTGTCGCTGACTGTTGCTGCTGTTGTCGATGTGGATGTGGATGCGGATGACGATGATGACCCATTTGAAAAGCTGCCAGAATTTGCATTAATCTCATTCTGCTGCTGATCACCAACCGCAGCCGTTAATGTTGCTGATGATGATGAAGTTGCCGCCTCCCGCTGCTGCTGCTCCTCTGCTGCTGCTGTTGCTGCTGCCGCTGTTGTTTCTGCTGCTGTTGTTGTTTCCTCCTCCGCAGTTTGCTGTTTGTTGTTTGCCTGCTGTTGCTTGTTGCGCTTATTTCGATTACGATTTCGATTACGATTACGATTATTGGGCATCGTCTGGATCGCACTTAAGCCTGCAAACTGAACTTACTTAACACTTGCGACTCTTTATGTAAGTCAATTCCACTGCTCAGTGTGTGTGTGTGTGTGTGTGTGTGTGTCTCTGTGTGTTGTTGTGAGTTTGTTTGCTGCGCCTGCTTGTTGCAGTTCGTTTGCTTGTTACGCATACGCCGCGTTCGCCGCAAATCTCAATCAGCTAAATCTAAAAATTGCTGCTATTCGTTTTTGTTTTTGTTGTTGTTTTGTTGTTGTTGTTTTTGTTGTTGTTTTTTGTTGTTGTTGTTCTTTATTGCTCGTTTATTGCTCGTGTCGTGTTTGTCGTCGTTTTCGGAATTATTTCTTTGTTTCTCTCGCTCTCTTTTTCTCTGTGTCACTCTCGTCGTCGCTGGCAGAAACACAACTAAACTAAAACTGAATAACTGAACCGTACGGCGCCGTCAGCCGATCTAGCAAATGCCCAACCGGCATTTCAGGCAGCGCCAGCTACGCGAGCAGCGACGGCGACAGAGACGGAGACGGAGACGTCGCCAGCGACAACATTTCACATTGACACGCGTCCGACGACGCTGCACAAAATTTTGATATATATATCCATCTATATATCATAAACACAAACGTATACGTATATATATGTGTGTATGTGTGCGTGTGTGTTTGTGGTATATATAACACGTAATTGTTGGCCGAAAAAAGAACAACTTAAAGTTTCTACGTTTTAGTTTTCAACTTTCGCTCTCATCTCGCCCGATTTTCGCCGACATTCTCTATAGACATGTTTCCCGACGCGTGCGTCTGTGTGTGCGTGTGTGTGAGTGTGTAACTTTGTTGGTTTCGCGCGCGCGTTCCCGTTTCTTGTGCTGAGGCGGCGACTGGCGATCAAGGAATGGGCCATGGGCTGCTCCCAGCTGCCAGTTGGGCCCCACACAAATCACGCGCACACACAGAGGCAGGCCAGAAAAAAACAACAACAACAACAAGAACAACACAAACGAGGAAAATCAAGAAAATGCCCACAACAACAAGAAGAACAACAACAACAAGGGGAGCGTATTGGGATTCATAATGAGGCTCGTCTGATGATCATTTTAAAAATACACACACAGAGGCGCGCAGCGTCTGTGGAATTGAACTGAGAGCAACAGTTGCTTCCAACTTGTGGGAGGAGTTGTTGTTGCTGCAGGGGAAGGGAGCGGGGGAAGCTGCTAGTGGGGAGTGAGGCGTGCAAGTGGGAGTAGGAGGATCGCGTAGAGTGCAAAGCAAATAAGCAATGGGCAAAAGTGTGCAGAGCTGTTGTCGCTGCCAGAGTTGCCTAGCTGCTTGGTAAATAAGCCAAGCAAAATAAACAAGATGAGCCAAAAAATCAAGTAAAAAAAAAAAAAAAGCAGCAGGATTTATTTAAGGCAAGAAATATACTAAATACTAATACTAAATACTCATAATAAATACTAAAAATGTTATACTGCCTGTGGCAATAAACAAAATCGGAAACTGAACTTGTTTAGAATTCTCATTTGCGCCTGCAAATAATGTCATCTTTAATTTTATATATACTTATATACGAGGGTCGTTTGATAAGTCCGTGACTTTTTGTATTTGCCGCGCACCTGCTCTAAATACAACACTGCTCCTGTCAGCAGTTATCGATTAACAGCTGACTGTAAAATTTTGAGAAAGCTGCGTTTTTTGGTTTGCGTTTTATAGGCATTGAAAGCAGACGATCTCGATCTCCATTTTCGTTAAAATTCACGAGATCGTCTGCTTTCAATGCCTATAAAACGCAAACCAAAAACGCAGCTTTCAAAATTTTACAGTCAGCTGTTAATCGATAACTGCTGACAGGAGCAGTGTTGTATTTAGAGCAGGTGCGCGGCAAATACAAAAAGTCACGGACTTATCAAACGACCCTCGTATATTGTATTTTGTTTTTCATCTCTGGCTGCCACAGTTTTCAAAATATATAGCCCAAAAGTTCATGCCGAGATGAACGTTTAATGGCGCTGCCAGCGAAGAAGAAACTGTTTGAACTTAAAGGCAAACAAATAAATTACTCGAGTTCCAAAACATTTTTCATTGTTTTTTTTTTTTTTTTTAAATTTCTTTTGGAATTTTCAAAAAAAAAACCATGTGTGACGGCGCTCTGGCTTGGCATATTGTTTGAAATAATAAATTAATATGTTTATTCGAAAGTTAATTGCAATAAAACATCAACACAATACAGAAGAATTTTAGTTGTTTGATAATATTGAAATTATTTAAATATTTTGTGGAAATAAGAAACGATTTGTTTAGGTTGAATTGACCTTTTGTTGAATATTTTTAAGAAACAAAGTAATATTTTATATTCAGTTTTAATAATATTTCGAGCAATATTTTTAAATTAAATTAAATGTATTTATTAATTTTCGAATTTTAATCGATTATTAATTTTTAATCGCTCTTGATCATTTCTCATTTCATATCGAAATTTGCATGCTCTGAAATAGTCTCTTATTTAATTTAGGTTCAATTTAAATATTTTTTAATTATTCTCTATATTTTTTATTTCATTTTGAAATTCGCATACTCCAAAAATTTTCTGGTAATTGCACTTTATCTTAAACACTGCGTTTAATGAACTTCATTGGACAAATTGTTTGGTTTGGAACTCGCGATATGTTTATTTCCCAAATCAATTAAGGCACCTTCACCCAACTCAAGATCTCTCCACAGTCTCCCCAACTTCCTGCAATATGCCCAAACAAATTGCTTACAGCGCATTTAAATCACACACACACACACACGCAGAATACGGAAATATTCTCAGTGTGTGTGTGTGAGAGTGTGCCAGTGTATCTATGTACAACTTATGGCATTTTCGAGATATTTTTCGTGCGTAATTTCTTTCGATTTGTGTTTCTTTTTTTCTTGAGTTTTGGTTTTGTTTTTAGCTGCGCTCTCGCTGTCTGTGTGTGTGTGAGTGTGTGTGTGTACACTTGAATAATTTTACGAGTTGAAATTGAAGCGGTTTTCGACTGACAAAGTGTGCCGGCTCATGCATACATAGATATGTATACTATATATATACGATTCTACTGGGCCATGCGGTTACTAGTCGTGCTTTATTTTTAAAGGTACTTAATGGATTTCAATTTCCTTCACTTGCTCATCTTCATCTTCGTCTTCAGCATGATCATCGTCTTGGGGCGTAAATAGATCTGTGATTCGTTGTCTGGCGTCAGGTGCCAGACACAAGGAGGGACGCGGGGTGGTAAGGGGTTGCAAGGAAAGTGTGAAATGTGCACGTGACGCGAGTGAGCTGCACTGCGATTATGCAACAGCAAGTGAGGCACAGTGGGACAATGACAAGTGCAACTGCCACGCGGGGAATCCACGCAAACAAATTAACAACAAGAGTCGATATAGGGAGAGAGAGAGAGGGAGACGCGCATTTAACACTTGCTACCTAATTAAACAGCCATTAAAACAGCAATTTCCTCTGCTAGACAGCAATAAAACGACTAAGACACCTTTTCAATACTACCTTTCTCTCTCTGTCTCCCTCACACTCTCTTCCTCCCTCTCTACCTTCCTCCCTCGCTCTTCCGCTCTTTGTCTCTCCGCAGTTTATTTCATTTGGTTTCGCTTCCGTTAGTTTGGCTTCTTGTTTTGTGGTTTTCAAATTGCCTCCACAGTCATAAAACTGAGCATAGTTCTTCTCCATCATTACCTAATTCACACTCAATATCGATAACAACAACAACAACAGCTAATTGCAATTTATGTATATGTATGCACTGAGTTATCTTTCGCACAAAAACTGATAAAATTCTGTTTCTGTTTCGGTTTCTGTTTGTACTTAAAAAATTGAAATGAATTTTCTGTGTTGCTTATCAGAAAGCGATCATTGTGCGATATGTGAACAATCGTTGCACATTATGCAGAACTCAAGAATGAATTCGTGGAAATCAAACTGCAATTGAGGCCATCAAGACATGTCTTTATTTCCATTAAGTTAAAGCTGTGTTTGATTTACTGGAGGAATATGCGATTTCCCATGAAGATAAGAAGGCAAAAAAAAAGACTTGAGACAGAGAAGACTATATGAAATCGGAATAGTAATATGCGTTTTAAATACTCTTGATAGTTGGAATATTTATAAGAATATTTGGAATACTAATATTACCCTTAATGGTTATTTTAAATCTCTGTTTTTGAGTTTGATATTTATTTTAATATTGATATGTTTAATTGATTTTGATGCAGTTTGATTTTAAATTATAAGATGTAAACATTTGGATTCATTTTCAAAGTTAAGGCAGAAATGAACACTAAATTGATTAATTTGCATACTATATTTAAACTGCCTTATTATATTTATATATTCAAAATTGTTTAAGTAAATTGCAACATATTTAAAAAAGAAAATCTATGAAAAAACATATATATTTTCTCAATAAAATAATGATGTCAAATCAATGAATGAAAAGAAACAAAAACCTTAATGGAATTCAAATTAATGGATTTAAAGTGTTGTAAAATTGCCTTCATTTATTAGTGCTGGAAATGCAGACAAGTTGCATATACCCTCTCTAATACACTCCCACTTTGTTTATATTTTTAATCGAACTAAGTTTCCGTTGAACTTGGTTTTTGTTTAGCCTAACTTTGGCATATCACAGCAGGCCCACGCACTGATTCAATAAGTTGTACAATTTTGCAGAGGCTTCACAGGTCTTTATGCCCGGCCTATTGATTGGCGCTGCTGTTGTTGTTGTTGTTGTTGCCAATTAGCATAGTTTTTTTTACGGTGCTTTTAAGCGTTTGTTGTTTGTTTGTTGTTGCTGCTTAATTTGCCTAGACTTTTGGGTGCTGCTGTTGTTGTTGTTGCTGGTGTTGTCTTTCTGTTTACGTATACGCAATTTATTTGGGCTGCATGCTCTCTCTCTCTCTCTTTCTCTCTCTCTCTGTCTGTCTATTACTCGCCGCAATTTGTTTTTACACACTCACACACACACGTGCACTTTTAATACAAACAAAATGCTTAGTATATTAATTTATGGCTCGCGCGCTCAGTTCTGCAGCCACCCACCGACAGAGCGACTGCGACTGCGACGGCGACGACGACTGCGACGTGCGCGCTGACGTCACGGCAGCGTCGGCTGCGTGTTCGCCGTGAGGTCAACGCAAGTCGGCGAATTACAAACGCAAAGAGACGAGGAAACAAAAAGGCAAACACAACGAACACAAATCGAGAGAGTTAAAGAACCAAAGCGACGCACTTTAGTAGTCAATTAATGTGAAAATCACCAGCGTTGCGGTCGGTCTAAATCAAAGGCGACTCTCTGCTGTGCACTCTGCCAATGTCCGCAGTCCACTGTCCGCTGTCCGCTGTCCGTTGTCGCTCTGCGCGTTGCTCAGCGTTGCATCGCGTACGTGCGCCAACTGAATGAGTAGCCGAATTTGAATTGCGGCGAATCACAGCAACACAAAAACAAATCCAAATGCGCCCAACTGGGCCCGGTCAACGACTGCACAGTGTGGCCAGACACATTTGCACCGTGGTCTCTCTCTCTCTCTCTCTCTCTCTCTTGTCTTATCTGCCTAATAAATATCTGAAGTAGCCTAAAAATCGAACAATGATCTCAGCCCCACTGGGCCTTGGCACACAAGTGTTAGACGCGGCGGCTAATTGCAATTTCAAAATGCGCAAAACTTTGTCAGGGTCTACACCAGACACGCCCCCACGCCCTTCTCAGTCATTCGCACTGGCAGTTCTCCCGACTTTCCCTTGGCAAATAAACAAACACATTAGAAAGGAACAAGAAAACTTTGGCCCATTGCGTCAGGCTTTGGTCGAAACTTTTACAGTTAGAAACACACAGACACACAGACACACACGCACACACACTCGCACACTTGTGGCTATATTTAGCATTGATTTGAGGGAAGAACTAACAACGGAATTGTGTAGAGCAGTGTAATTGGGTTTCTTTCTTTACGGAACGCGCTCGCGATCGCGCAACGTCAAAGTCGAAGTTCTAATGGCAACTGAAGCTTCGCAAGCTTCTGGCGACGCGTCAACGAACAACCGACAACAAGTACAACAACAACAACAACAAGAGAAGCAAGAGCAACGTTGTCACCTGGCAACGCGATGGCAGCACAGACACAGACAGCGAGCCGGCTACAACAATAGCAATAACAATAGCAATTACAACAATAACAAAGCTGAAACTGCGACGATAAGTTTGCCAAAGTTGTTAACTGCCCATTGTTGTTGTTGTTGTTGCTGTTGTTGTTGCGGTTTTGTGCTCAACAAAAGCTAATTATTGTCGAACGCTTTGCCTCTCGCTCGCGCTCTCCCTCTCCACACACACACACGCACACTCATTCATACACACACTTGTCAGCCCATTCAGTTGCTCATTCTGCCTCTCTCTGAGTTCGATTTCCTGGTACCTCAAATCAATCGTATTCACCAATGGAAAGCTTGTCTTCGAAGCAATACTCTATCGAGAGGGAAATGAACACTATGAGATTGGCTAGAACAAAAGCTAAATGAAACAAATACATTCGAATATATTTGGTTAGATTTAACAGATGAAAGAAGTCTTTAACTTGCAAAGAAATATAACAAATACATTTAAATATTTTTGGTTAAATTTAAAAGATTAAAGAACTCGTTGACTTGCAAGCAAGTTTAACAAATACATTTGTATATATTCGGTTATATGTAAAAGATGAAGAAGCTGTTTAACTTTCAAGCAAACACAACAAATACGTTCAAATATATTTGGTTAAATTAATCAAATGAAAGAACTCTTTAACTTGCAAAGAAATATAACAAATACATTTAAATATATTTGGTTATATCTAAAAGATGAAGAAGCCCTATAGCTAGCAAACAATTATATAACATACATTTGAATATACTCGGTTATATGTAAAAGATGAAGAAACTTTTTAACTTGCAAGCAAATATAACAAATACATTTAAATATATTTGATTTAATTTAACTTGTAAAGAAACAACAAATACATTTGAATATATTTGGTTAAATTTAACAAATAAAAGAACACTTCAAATTGCAAAAAAATATACCAAATACATTTAAATATATTTTGTTATATTTAAGAGATGTAGCAAGCGTTTAAAAAATACATTCGAATATATTTGGTTATAATTAAAAGGTAAAATAAATCTTTAAATTAACTTAATGCATTTGAATATATTTGGTTATATACTCGTAAATTAGTTGAATATATTTGATTATATTTAAAAGATGAAACAACAATTAAACTTGATTCAGTGCATTTGAATCTATTCGGTTATATGTAAAAGGAACTGACTAACTTAACAAAACAAAATAAGACAAATACATTAGAATATATTTGATTATATTTAAAAGGGAAAAATTCTCTCTAATTTGCAATCAGCTAACAGAGTCTTTGCCTTCTTATCAACTAACATGAATCATCGTTCAACTCAGCACTCACTACACTCACACTTCGACTCAAGCAGGTTTAGAGTATTCGACTTTCGTTATGCAACCCGAACACTTCGTTCTATTCACGTTCTATTGTCTGAGGGCAGCCAACTGTTCGCCTGAGCACCTGGTACAATCAAATAGAAGGTTTTGGCATTTTGCCAACCTATTGACAGCTGGAAACAGCTTTCAGTTTCACCATCATCATCATCGTCAGCAGCAGCAGCAACAGTATCATCAATATGTCGTCATCGTCAGCTGGAAGTGAATTCGCCACCGACTCAAACTGCTTCGCGAATATAAAAACAATTAACACTCGTTCATCAGGTATAGAAAGAGGTTCGTTTTGCACAATTGTGAGCGCAGCTTTGCCGGATTCGTTTCATTCTAAATGGTTTTATCTTTCTCTGTCTCTCTCTTTCTGGTTTCGGCAATGAAATCATGCGCGAAAATAACAAAACAAGACAGGGGGAAATAAATAAAGCGCTTGATAAAAGTGCAAAATCAAAATGTTAACTTATCTGACATGCAGAAATAACAAACATACAAGCGATTATACAATCCTATCTACAAATACACAAACATGTGTATACACTCACGTGTGTGTGTGGGTGTGTGTGTGTGCGTGTGTACTTCACTTTTATCAACATTTAATCAAGCATTTGCCTCGACGCGGGCATAGCAAAATATAGAATCACTTAGCAATAATTCAGAAAACAAATAAATAAAAAGCAATTTTGAAAATGTTTCGAAATGGGCGTTCGTAGTTACGCCCAGAATTTTCACATTTGAATAATCGTTTAGGCAATAGATAACAAAACGAATGCTAATTGCACTCGAGATTCGATACGCTCTCGAGTCAATGTCAAATCCCAAACGAACACGCAATTTTGTGAATCATTGTTCAGCTCATGCCAAAATACTTTTTGCGACTTTTTGGTTAAGCCAAAAATATTGAAAACAACAGAAAACTGGAAACAGAAGTAAAGAAAACAAAACACGTCAGCTGTGTCAGCTGAGAGCGCTACAAAAATAACCACTTATAGATAGACATAATAAACGAACGGAATTATCATAATGGTATAATGGCAGCGAGGCGGAGAGTCAGATGTGTGGGTGCTACAGTGGTCAAAACGGACTGATATCGATACCGTCAACAGTGTCTCAATTCTGAAATTGAGTGGCATGCAACTTCATCACTCATTCATGCTTCACGCCCAATTAATGTAGCTGAGGTAATTAAAACGACACTTGACCAAGTCGATAGCCTCCCTCCCTGCCTGCCTTCTCCTTCCCTTCCCGGTTTCTCTTTCGGTTTCAGGTAACCAGAAACCAGAACAATGTATATCGACACAAGTTCTTGAATGTTTCCTTTATTTCAAAAGCCATTGACCGCCGTTGATTGTGGTCGACTTTTGAGTCACAAGTTTCTGGGAATATTGTGGAAAAGTCACAGCTGTGGCATTTTTGGGGGAGTAACTTCAATTTAAAATGCCTTGACTTAGTTTACTTTTCGTCAAATTCGTCAATGAGCAATTAAAATTATCGATTTATTTACATTTATTGAATGGAACTAAACGTCAACTTGAAAACAATATGCGAGAGTTATACTTAAGGAAGTAATGCACATTAAACATGTTTGAAGGCTCAAGGTCAAAACAAGAATAGACTGAATAAATTTAATGGAGTTCTTAGGTCATCAGTCAGTATAGCAATATTGAATGCATAACGAACTGTTACGTATTCGTATTGAGGTTTAAAAATTCATATTTAAAGCAATTAAGTCTTTGTTAGATATAATTGAGGGATAGTTTTAATTCTATTCCTGTCTACATAATGCCAAACAAACTTAGAACTGTTCCTAATAGTTGTTTGTATTTCAAAAGTGTGTAATGATATATGGTATATCTAGATAATTATTATTATATTATTGCATGAAATAAATAATGTTGTTAGCATGAAGTGTACCATAGAACTTATTAAAATTCGTCAATAACTTTAACTAAGTCTTCAAAGAAATCTTATAAAAAATAATAGACATAAAACTTAAAAAAATGAAATTCAAAACCAAACAAAGATTTTCCGTTTTGTACATATTATTTAACTTTGCATTGTAACCAAGACTATACAGAAATTATCTAAGTCTATTTATATCAGAATATATTATATTCAACCCCATAGTTTTTGCATATTTCTAAAAAACCCATTCACTCATTAAGTATAAACAAATGCTCGATTCTTATCAATTGTCATTCACAGTTGGTTCCAAAGAAAATTAAGCGCCTTTGTTGCTCACTCATAGACAATCTACACATTGGTCTTTATGTATGTGTGCAGTATATACTACCTTTGGTATATAACACAAAACACTAAAACTTTTGCCGGCCTCCTTATCAAACATTTGTGCCATGTCGCCAAGTCGGAGCGTAAACAAAGGCAGAATAATAAATAATACTACAATGAAAGACACACTCGCAAAGGGTTGAATGTGTGTTCGAGTGCGTACAGTGCGTATAATTAATATGCACAAAGTTGCCAATTATGACAGCTGAATTCCGAAATGTCCAAATACTTTCGAAATTTATAGAAATTTCAAATAAATTCAATTAATAATATAAATAAACAAGCCCAAAGCGCAGCAACTACGTGCCCGAGCCGAACTTCATTTGCATGCCGAACTGCTTCATGCATCCGGTGATTAAATAATTAATTGAACTATGACCAAACGCCGCCTCGTCTAACTCGTAAAGTATAATTTAAAACGAATTAAAATCACACACACACTCTCACACGCACAGTGGGGCCACAAAGCTATCTAGATCCATAGACAAATAGGGGGACACACACACACTCAGATACATACAGAGACAGGCAATTTGGAGCGCATATTTTGTGCCATTTTTGGGTCAGTCACAAGCCAAATGAAATATTATCATATCACAGGCGGAATACAAAATATATATTTACCATATTCTAATATCATATCGAAGTCTGCACTCGGCATATATCGAAGAAATATTTACAATTTTTAATAAGCGCTTATCGCACTTAGATTTAAATATTTAATCAAGCGAAGGTCGCGTCGACTCGCCGCGGCGTGTGTGTGGTGTATAACAGTTTTATAACACAAGATCGCGCGGGAAAGAGAAGAAACTGAGAAGAACTCAACTCTGAACTTGCGTTCGCAATTTGCGAGGGTTAATTTGATAAGGGTTAATTAATCGACATGGGCCAAAGAAATTAATCATAACTCACGTTCTATTGGGATCGCCTGCGGGTTCAACTCTGCTGCTGCTGCTGCTGCTGTTGCACGCACTCTGGGAACGCGGCTAACGGGAATCAACTTTGGGGGACTTAACACTCTTAACTGTTGTTGGTAGAAGCTTTACTTGTTGTTGTTGTTGTTGCTCTTTTATTGGGCGCAGGGGCTTAGCGATCGGCGCAGCATTCGCAATTCTCTGTTGCTGCTGCTGTTGTTGTTGTTGGTTGTTAGGTGCAAAATATCACTGGCACACACTCTCACACAAACACACTAATACACTCACGTATGTGCACACTCACGACGCGACGCGAACGACGACGCCGACGACGATGCCGACAACTTGACTTGGCAAAACTTCTGTAGTAACTAAATAGCAGGGGCCTACGGTATCGTATAGCACAAAACAACGGCGTATTTGGCGACAGCGACGCGGGCAGCGCCAGCAGAACAGCGTCCGTAGAGCACAGTGGGTCGCGCATGCAATAGCAGTGGGTGAATTAATGTTAATTTAGGAAATAAGCAATCTGATGCCAAATATAGAAATATTTATCTTTTAAAAAGGAATGTTTTGTGTAATTTAAAGATGTTATTGACATTAACTGTATAAAAAAATTAATGATAATAAACCTTGTATTAAATTCAAAAATTCAAGTGCCAAATTCACTTAGAAAATTACTTATGAATCTAATTTTGTGGCTTGTATATTTATTTTGGCTGATATCAAAAGATACAAATTATATATTATTTCAACCAAAAGAAATGTCACAGAGTACCATAAATTAATACGAGGGTCGTTTGATAAGTCCGTGACTTTTTGTATTTGCCGCGCACCTGCTCTAAATACAACACTGCTCCTGTCAGCAGTTATCGATTAACAGCTGACTGTAAAATTTTGAAAGCTGCGTTTTTTGGTTTGCGTTTTATAGGCATTGAAAGCAGACGATCTCGTGAATTTTAACGAAAATGGAGATCGAGATCGTCTGCTTTCAATGCCTATAAAACGCAAACCAAAAAACGCAGCTTTCTCAAAATTTTACAGTCAGCTGTTAATCGATAACTGCTGACAGGAGCAGTGTTGTATTTAGAGCAGGTGCGCGGCAAATACAAAAAAGTCACGGACTTATCAAACGACCCTCGTATTGTAATCATGAAATTATAATGTACATTTCTGGTGTATGAACAAATAATAAAAGTTATGTTATGCTCTAATTTCAAAGTTCAACTGTTCGTTTCCTTTATGTTTTATAAATAAATAACAAATAAAAATTTATCAAAACTGGAATATCACCAAAAGATCCTGATTATGCAGTGGTAATGTCGTTATGCCTTTAACTTTTTTCCTTTTTTCCGCAATTCTTAATTTAAATAAATTTGAAATTTTCACTATTTTTTCCATCATATTAAGCTGCATAAAAATATTTGTATATTTTTGTATACAGCTCATTTTCAAATAACTCCATCCATTTCATTTAATTACAATATTATAAAATTCCTAATTCATACTGCCATCTTGAATTAATTATTTTTTATATCTCCCCAATCCTTTATTACTTTGCATTCATTATCACAACTTGGTCCCACTGTGCATTGCCTTTTGATTAGTTTGACGTTGACTTGTTGCTGCCAGCGGCGCTGACTGCGACGGCAGCTGTGAGTGGTGGGTGCTTTGGGTACTCACAGTCGCATTCGCGTCGGTCTCTGGGTCTGCTCTGGCTCTGGCTCTGCTCGCGGTCTGTTCGGGGGTCTCTGCTCTATAGCCGGCTTTGGCGTGACTTGTTGACGATTTGTTGTTGTTATTTTGCTGTTGCTGTTTGTTTTCGACGCTGTGCGACGCTTTGCGACGCTGCGCTTGGCGGGCACGAACCACAGATCCGATATTTTCCAATTTGTATGCATAAATTCACACACAGATGCACAAGCACAAGCACAGCCGGGCGAGGGGAGAGTCAGCAGGAGTAGGAGTGGGAGAGGAAGTGAGAGAGGGAGTAGGAAGGCATGTTATGTACTCTCTCGTATGTGTCTCTCAACATCATGCGCTTGCCCAGAATCAATGGGCTCGGCTGTCCAAGCAAAGCAAAAGCGAAAACAAAACAAAAGAACCCAAACAAACAACAAATGAGTACTCGCGAATGAGTACGAGTACTCACACACACACGGGCATTCGTACATGTGCGCATCTGGCTTAGGGCACGGGTCTGACTGGCATAAGGGGCCAGGGGGAGATCAGGGGGTCTCTTTAAGTGGCACACACTCGCATGCATCTGGAGTGGGCACCGAGTGGGGACTCATAATGATGACAATGACGGCAGATTGCGGGTGGCTTTGCCTGCTGCATGGGTAGTTCGAAAAGTATTGAATTGCCAGCATATGCTAAATGAGTTTAGGAAGTCTTCAATAAACCCTTGATTACTTATTATCTTTGCAGCTATTTATATGGCTGGCCAATCTGCGCGACGAAGTTTATATGCAGATAAGGAAGATTGTAAAATATTAGGCGCGACATGGATAGGGTAATTCAATGATAAAGTCACAAGGAAACTGAGTTGAATGGAAATTTTAAAAGGTATTGGCAGTATATATAATATACTGCATATGTTTATCTTCATTATGTATTTTTTATTTTATAAAATATTATACATATATATTTAACTCTCTCCAACAATTTTACCTTGCAACTGATCAACTTACCCTCGAGCATAAAAGTACGATTCATACTGCAGGGTATACTTGACTATAGAATACGTTAGTACACTTCTTATGAAAAACCAACTAAATGCTATATAATTTAATAGTCTAATTGATAAACAAAGAATTAAAATTGCAAGTAGAGGTAGCCATAAAAAAAGGGTTTCTACTAAGGTAAAAAATTTCATTTGTCAATTAAAGAAGACAAATTAAAATATAACAGTTATGTTGACTATATAACACTCTAATATTGCCCATATCTGACTAATCTCTAAACTCTCTATGTTCTGTATATGTTGACTATATAATAAACCAATATTCCCTACATCTAACTAATCTATGAACTCTCCACGTTCGCCTGTTGCCGGCTTTAGGCTCTGTCCACTCGTCACGCCCCCGACCACTTCCCTTTGCTCGTCAAGCTCCAACAGGCAGCTGCAAGGGCGTGATCCCCTGCCTCCTCATCTGCCAGTCTATCTCCCTCTATGTATGACTGTGTGAGTGTTTATATACACAACGGCTTCGGGGTCAGTTCTGGCTCTGCTCTCGCGCCCCGACAGTTATTATTGGATAGTTTTTCTGTTTCTGTTTTTCAGCTTTTGTTATATATTTTCTTTTTTTATGGTTTGTTTTCGTTTATGCACTGAAATGTCTCCCATGAACACATGCCAGATTAGGGGAGAGGAAAAGCCGATGAGAACGCGCCGACAATATTGACAATGTGTGGAAAGGGAGAGAGGAAGGGGGGGAAAGGTTCTTGAGTTGCCATGCCAATGCGAGTGGTGAGCTCACGCGACAGACGGACTGGGACAGGCCTTAGATGTGTCAGTGTCCAGCGGGAAGCTGAGAGTCTGAGCCTGTCAAGAAGCTGACAAGAAGCGAACGACAGACGGACAGAAGCTGCTTGTTATGGGCAACAACTGTCAATTTAGTTTGAGAAACATTTACGGAATTAGTTCAGTTCGTTGCGGAGGCTTAATTATTATGCAAAACTGAAGAGAATAAGATAGAGAAGAGAGGCAGGAATTCAAAAGAGCTATGCGATGTAGGGAGATGGAAATAGAAAGAGGAAATTGTGGGGGTAATGGGAGAATTATTAAAAATTAGAGAAAATAGAGTTTATTGTTTAAAGAGCAGGAATAAAAGTTATTGGCATATATTTCTAATAACTCAAATTTAAACTGCAATAGAAAATATAAAATACGTATCTATAATCTCAAATCTAAATCCCTTTTAAAGCCAGCCCCTTTTTAATAACACACATAAGGTTAGTACATATAACGATCATCATGCATGACTCATGCCATTAGCCAAGCTAATTTTGGCTTGTTCAAGCTCACCTGCTGCTGCTGCTCCTCCTCCTTCTTCTGCTGTTGCTGCTGGTCCTGCTGCGCTGCCATTTTGTAGTGCTTGAGTTTTACGATTTAAATATGGCGTGCCACAATGGTGGCAAGTTTCCGCTTCCGGTATGGCGGCATTTGCGCTGCAAGCGCACACAAAATTAAGCATATCTGAAGCTGTTGTTGCTGCTGTTGCTGCTATTGTTGTTGTTATTGTTGTTGTTTGTACTGACCTGCTGAGTGCCAATATTAAAGGACCCCGCTCACGCTGCGCCTTGAGCACCTTCAACAGCTGCGCATCGGTCAAGGATACGTCCTGCAGGCGCAACGAGGACTGCAAAGTCGAAAGTCGTATGCGGGTAAGCGTTATAATTAACGAACTCAAAGCTCAAGAAAATTGCAAATACACAGCGCGAAATTGAGGGGGTGTAAGGAAAATAACAAGCTCGAATGGAAATGGAAACTTGAAAGAAACTATGAAAAATAAAGCTTCGAAAGGGGTATTCTAAATACTTTAAAAATCAGTTTAATTTCCTTTAAATTCTTTATTTTCACACTTAATTATTTTATTTATTTAACTTTGTATTATTTTTTTTCTCTTAAGTATTTTTTATTAAACTAAAGCTAACTTAAAGCACAATTTATGTTTGAGTGTAGACAAAACAGCACAAGGAGAACACTTCTCTTAGCGACTACAACTATGACTCATCTCTTACACTTTTGGACACGCGCTTGGCGCCTGGCTGCGCCGCCGGCTGTGACTCCCGCTGGCCCCCGCGACGCAGCGAACAAAACTTCAACATGTTGTTGTCGCCCCAATAGACAGCGCGATACTAGTTGGCTGACTGACCCGTAGCTGACGCCGCGCAGCTGCTCCGAGTGTTTTTGGTGGGCGTTAACCCGGCGAATGATAAGGCACTGTCAGTGCCAGTGCCAGCGCCAGCGCCAGTGCCTGGGGCTGTGGTTACGCCAGCGTGCAAAGGCCACGTCGATCCATGAAGACCTCCAGGCAAGTGGCATCGACGCGATCGAAGAGCAGCGAGCCGAATCGCCTGGCCGTATAGTCCACAATCAGCACCATTTTACAGTTGATGCACTTGTCGCGATAGTGGAAGAGCAGCCCCACCGTCTGGTGCACGATGTGATCCACAAAGCCGGGCGCCGAGCGATAGACCTGATGGTTGCCCATCTCCACAATGGCACGTGCATTGACCACCACCTTGCTGCGCATGTAGGCAGGCATCACTTCCAGGGTGCGACGGATCTTGGACTGTGTGTAGAGCACGCGATTCATGACGTGCGACGGAGCATTGAAGGTATCGTTGCTGTCGCGGCGATAGAAAAACACATTGCGAAAGACGAAGCCCGAGGTGCGTCCCTCGTCGCACTGGCGCAGGTAATCGGCCAGCGAATTGTGCTTCAGTGGCATCAGCACCTCGTCCAGATCCACCACAGCCGCGTAGCGATGATTGTCCACCACATTGGCGCGATAGACGCAATCGTTGAACTGCGCCACAATCCCCGCGTAGTGCACATCCTGCAGATGCGCCTGCACATTCCACTCGAACACATTGGCCAGCCCCAGACGCTGGTAGTGGGCAAGGACGCGTCTGACCTCCTCGGTGGCCTCCAAAAAGTAGAAGTAGAAGTGCGTGGCGCCCTGCAGACGATACATCTCGACAAACTCCACCAGGCGCAGCACATTCGAGTAGTTCTCCTGCAGCGGACCCACGCAAACTGATATTGTGGGTCGCGATTTGTTGAACATTTCCGACATGTTTCGTGGGTAGCTGAGGAGAGAATGAGGAACGTGTTAGAGTGAAGGATGTCCAAGGTGGATGCTCGGCTGTACTCACTTTATCTGCACGTAGGTGGGACTGAGATGACTCAGCCGATTGGATGCGTAGCTCAGTGCCACCGCCTGGGGCAGTCGCACCGGCGACTGTTTGCCCACGTGCAGCGGACACATGATACTCCACGCAGCGAAGCTATTGTTGTGCACATCGTGCATGGCGCCCGCCTCCTCGGCCACAATCTCATGGCTGCTGAAGTCCTCGTAGCGCACAATGCAGCTCAGTCTCGAGTCACGCAAACGTTCCGGCAGAATGGCGAAAATGCGCAGCGAACCAACCGTCATCTGCTGCTCCTCCAGCAGCACATTGTCTGGGGGAAGAGAGAGAACGAGATAAATATGATTATGGAAATCAATTTAATATAATGAACTGTGTTGATTTTCTTTAACCTGCTGAAGATGGTCAATTAAGATTGAATTACTGGAATCTGATTCATTTTGAAAAAGGACCTTAGCTTCACCCCAGCACATATTTAGGAAAGAGAATTAACACAACAAATGCACAACATAAATACATATGGTATTTTATTTTCTTCACCTAAAGTAAGTTCAAATAGGAGGATACAATCACCTTGTTTTTCTCCAATCAGCTTATTTTCAATCTAATCTAGTTTCCTTCACTCAAGAATTCTGGCAACTCTGCACTCCTGTCTCATTTGGCCTGATTATCGATTAACATATTAATTAGATTCAGCTGTTAAATCAGCTGTGTTAAGTATCGATCTATGCAGCTGTTAACCACCTGATTATGTTTAACACTTATGTTATCATAACATATCCTGTCATCATAACATATCTTATTGCAAATCACTTTCTCTTTTAAGTAATTTATATGTATTGGAAAATTAAGCCTTATCAACATGTTATCTTAAATCTCATTAAGAAGGTTATCCACCTTCTTCAACTCTAATACCAACTCACTTATAATATCCGTGCGCACATCGAAGTAGGCGGAGAAGATCTCATGGCGCAGCGACGCGTTGCCAATGCGTCGCCAGCTGTTGTTGTAGTTCCAATGGGGATTTGGTCGCTCGTAGATGAGCTGACGTTGCAACAACTTGAGATCATCGCGCAGGCGTTCATTCTGCAAGGACAAAGAACACCAAAGGGATAAATATAAGACAGGCACACTCACACACACACACACACTCGCACACACTCACAATGGTTGTGCGCATGGAGATGTAGAAGAGTATCAACATGGTGCAAGCCACCAGACCGGAGAGCGTAAAGTAAACATATTGAAAACGATTCTCTTGGGCGGCCAGCATGTTTAACAGTTGATATAGACAAATATATGTCTTTTATATTTATTATGCCTATAGTATATGCGGTATTTATTATAGTATTTTATGTGCGTTGGCATCAAAAGTATTTCAAATTTAATTTTAATTTCAATTTAATTTTCGACTTGATTGAAGCGCGACCTTGAGTGGCGCACGCAGCCGTACGAGGTGCCCAGCTCTGGCTGTGCCTCTGTCCTGTTGCCTGCGGTCAACGTCTTGGCGTCCAGGTGTGAATTACAGTTACGCGACTTGTGCGCCAAGCTGCCTACTCGTGACTACAAGTGTCACGCTGTTCAGGACTGTGCGCCATCGCCGCTGCTGCCGCTTCTGCCTCTGCTGGCAGCGACTGCTGCGCTGTTTATATATTTTCAACGCCAACGTTGGCAGCGCTGTCTACGCAGACGGAGGCGTCGTCGTAGTTGTAGTTGTAGTCGCAGTCGTAGTCACACTGCCAACCCCAAAGCGGCTCCTGTTGCTTGTTTGCTTTCAGTTTTGTTGTTGATGGGCGGCCATCGATTAACGATAACACGCTTTAACAGGCATAGGGGGGAGGTGAGGGGCACGAGAGGGCGTGGGGTAACAATAAATGCGCGCGCGTCTTTCAGTGTCATCATCGGGGGCAGCCCCGACCTCGACGCATTCTTTGTCAACTAAACTCAACTATCCGAACTACACTCGTAAAAACAATTGCCCTACTTAACAATGGATGAATATCGACAGAAATATGAATATAATAATCATATCAGTTTCGAAGAAGTTTGCAAGTTTAAAGAAATGATTTCATCACATGAGAAACACAATGACCGAACTTTAATAAATATAGAGAACGACTTCAGCTTTAATGTCCTTTAAGCTCTTTCCAACAAGTTAACCAACAAAGGCCTTATGAACTACTTGTTGTATGCCATAAAATATCGATAATTAATCGAATTATGTTTTCGAATTTCAGCGAACACAGCACAACATTTTGTTTTTGTTTATCGCGCACGAACTTAATCCAATTAAACTCGCGGCCGATGTAATTGGACCACAATGAATTATTTTTTATTGAATTTTACTGCAATTTTCCCTGGAATCACGCTGCGTTTTTTGCGAGTGTTGTGCGCTCTGACCTGGTGCAGAAATCAAGCAGCAGCAGCAGGACCGAGTACGGACTGTTAGTGGCGCCCGCAATACGCAAATGATTATGGCACCCACGCACTCACATTCGCACACTCACTCACACACACACGCACACAGGGGCACAACAAGTGTCTGGCACAGGACTCGGCGGGGCGACGCGCGTATGCAACAAGTTAATCAACGTACGTTTCGCATGAAACTGGCGCCATTGGCGACTCTGTCCTCCTCGCGTCATCGCCAGGCGGTGAAAGCGTCGTCGACCGCGCAGTCAGCGTCGGCGCAGCTTGCCTGTGTGTGTGTGTGTGAAGGGGGGCAGCAGCATGGTTGGCTGTGTGTGTGGGTGTTGGGCGCATGTAAACGCACTTCAATTCCAACATGAGTCGACTTTATAAATTGTATGTTTTGTTTCCCAATTGGAGTGTCCCACTGTCTATCTATGCCTGCATGTGAGTATGTGTGCGAGGGAGAGGCGCGTGTGTGTGTGCGTGAGTCAGTGCCACTTGGTGGCATTATAAATTTAAGCTATTTTTAAATAAAAATATACGAAAAGCCAAAGAAAAAAATAAATAGAAATATTCCAAAAATCATTTAATACATTTGTCTACGCTGTCCAATAGAAAAATTATTGTGTCCATGTATAATATATGTATATATACAATATATGTATTTAAGTGTTTGTTTGACTAGCGAATTAACTTGTTATTGCTTATAAAGGCCATGCGCCACGATGGGCTGAGAGTGGCCAAGAAATTCGCGGAAATTTCAAAGATTTTAGATTAATTATTTTACAAATTTAAAAGCACTTTTTGGTGAAGGTTAAATATGTGCCCTCATCACCGATTTTCTTTAATTTTTTCAGGTAGGGCTATATCAATGATGAATTAAAGTTTAAAAATTATGTTTCAGATGCTTCTAGTTTTGTTTTAATTGAGTTTTAAAAATTTAGAGGAAATCGTTGATGAGGGCTGATATTTAACTTTTACCCACTTTTTAATAGGTTGGATAAGGTCAACTCAATTATAAAACTTAACACACTTAATATATATTTTACACCTTAATCTACACTCTTATGAATTTCACACACTGCACCACAACACGCAGCCCACTGTGCACAGCGCACGTTGCGGCTCATTTTCACAACAATTCACACACGTTTTTCGCTTTTCTTTTCTTTTAATTTCAAATAAAAAGACGCTGCTCGTTTCGAATCATTTGAATTAATTTTTCATTTCATTAAGCAAAGCAAGAATTTTCCACTCAACAGTTTCAACATGTTGTCGGAAAAGCGAAGAAAACGATTCGCTTCTTACAATTAATTGAATTGAATTGAAAAGACTCACACGCAGATACGAGTGCTCGATGAGTATGAATAAGTAGATGAGTAGCAGCAAGTAACAGAAGTGATTCAGTCGCGGGCGAAACGAGAGACGAGCCATTGCACCCGCAGCAGTGCGTGGCCAGGTGAGAACTGCAGGTAACTCTGACTATTACCTGCGAGTGTTCCAACTCAATTCAATTGCTTGCCTTATCTCAGTGCCGTCAACTGATTAGAGAGACCGCACACTCTTATCAGTTGTCCAGGGAAGAGAGTATTGATCGGTCTACAGACAGCTGGCTCGGCTCTGCAGCGGGTACAACACCCCCTACCCCTGCCAAGATCAAATCTGCCCGCATTTTGGCAGTAGTTGCTCGTTAACTGTTTAATTGCTGCACCCCTGGGCGAAGGCGCAACAGTACCAGCATAATCTTGCGAGGCGGCTGCCCACCAGTAGCCAACTGTCTCGCAGTAGCAACCCCAGCAAACCTGGAACTCAAACTAAAAGAGGGAGGGAGGGATACAGTGAAAAACTGTGTGAAAAGTTGACAAAGCTGCCTGCGCAACCGTGAGAAAGTGAACAAGATTGCGATATCTGGAACCGGCTGCGTTCTCCTTAAGCTTGGCAAGGAGCAAATCTTGCCTAATTAATATGCACTCCACTTCGTTGGGCTACACATTCATAACAGAGCATATATCAACTGGTTGTTCCCATAGCGCACATAAAACATTCGCTGTGAAAACCTTTGCATTGATCTTTTGTATCTCTCTCTTTGGTGGTGGCATTTATGTTACCCTCCACCAGTTTACCACTCTCGGGATCGCACATGCACATAATACCAGCATAAACATTTCCATTTCAATAATACGCGCTCGTATATCTTGAACCCTCCTCTGTTGTTATGACCCAACGGCACGCAGACCAAACCGGGAAACAGGGACCCGCTACTTGGGTTCTCATCGACTCGAGTAGCGGGGCACGCCTGCGTTCTGGGCGCACATTTTCATTTCATGCGAAAGTATTTTCAATTGTTTGGCGGAACGTGGTGGTGGTGCCCCTTCCACCTTTCAGCGAGGCTCTTTGGTGGTGGGTTACACGGCCTATAAATACGCAGTCGAATCTGGAGTACGGCACAGTCTGGTTTACAGTTTGATCAAGTGAACAACTCCAAGAAGTTTCAACTAAGAATATTTGAAATTAACATTGAGCCGCCACCAGTTCAAGGTGGCGGCTAACCGCAAAAAAGAATCCGAAAGTTCAGTAGAACTAGTAAAAAAGAATCCGAAAGTTCAGTAGAACTAGTAAAAAGAAACCAAAAGTTCAGTAGAACTACTAAAAAAGAATCCTAAAGTTCAGTAGAACTAGTTGAATATGCTAAGGAAATATTGTAAGTATATTAAAAGAAATCAACTAAAATGATATTTTAGAATCCTCTCTCTCTATAGAAAACATCCTAGAAGATTGGCAACAACTCATAAAGCATCCCAACACTAAAATGAACCGCTGCTCGTTCAAGAATGATTTCAACGATATATACGAGTATTTCTACCGATCAAACAAACCCCGAGTCCAGACGTCGTTGAACCCGTGTTTAACAAACATCTGTTAAAACTATTTGCGACATTCTTCAACTACGAAATGATATAGTGACTCATTCAGTTCGCATCAACACGTTATGGACAACTCTGGAAGAGTAGAAACACGTTTCTTATCTGAGCTCGCAATGCGATAATCTCCTCCACTCGATGGGCAAATAGAGCCCGAGATCCCACTTTGACTTACTTTTTGTGCCTTTTTTGGTTTACTCTTCAGTTCGGTTGTTGTTATTTTCTGTTGACTTTTGTTGAAAAAAGCCATAAATTTGTTGGTCTAACAATATCCTTGTTGAAAGTTTCCACACACAAAAGCGTACTTCGAAATTAGAAAGAACCGACAACGATTTAGGAAAAGAAACTATCGCGAAATTTTTAACGATGTATATTGCCAATAGCAGGCGTGTTTTTGTTACGAAAAAAAATGTATTTGTTAATTATTTAAGTTTGAAAAACTGTTAATTTTCGTTTCGTCAATTATTCTGAATTTTCGTTTGGTAAGTTTTCATTTTTTTAATTTCGGTTTTTCGGTTTTGTTCTAAATTCTTGGTTTGGACTTCTGATTTGATTTGATTTCTTATTTTGTTTGGGTAAGTTATGATTTTTAATATTATTTGTTTTAACATGTTTATTTCTTATTCATTTTCTTCTTGGCTTATTATATTTTTTGGTTTATTTTTTATTAAAATGTTTTATCTGTTTAATTTTTTTAGTTTATTTGTTTTGTTTCTCTTATTTTAAGTCAAATTTATTTTAAATTAATTCTTCAAGTTATTGACAATTTTTATTTAATTATTTTGTTTTTAATTTCTTTAAAATATCTTTAATTCATCCTATTTTTTAATTTTTTGTAAATTGATTATAAATGTATATTTTGTAAAATAATTTTTTTTATTTAACATAACTTTTTAATTAAGGTGTTCCTTCAATTTGTGTTTAACTATAATTTTTATTCAGTTTAACAATTTAAATTTGTATTATTTTTGTTAATTTATTGGTTTATGTTTTGTTTGTCTTATTTTCTACATTTCACGCTTTGATTTGATTTCATTTATTTTTTTTAAATCTTTTTAATTCCGTTTTTTAGTTTATTTTTATACAATAAATATTTTAAATTTAATTTTTTGTTTTTATTTTAATTTTTTTATTTATTTCTTTAGTTTTTTATTCATTTATTTTTCATTATCTATTATTTATTATTATTTTATTTCATTTATCTAATTATTTTGTGTTAATTCTCTATATTTTGTTTTCTTTTTCTTTTATTTTGTTTTTCTGTTTTAAGTTATTCAACTTTTATTTTATCCGTTATCCTTTTTCTTTTATTCTCCTTTCATAAATTTCATCAAAATTTACTTTTCAAATTTTGCTAAGCCCCAAATTAAATAACTAAATTAAAAAGGAATATTGAAATTCCGTTTCTTCTCTTTTAACTGGGCTCCTCACAAGTTACTTTCTAACCCTTTGTATGTTCCGCACCGACAACAAACAATAATACCTATACCTAAATAACTGTAATAATAAACTGTACTTCCAATACTATAACAAGACCTTGTTTTCAATTTGAGAATCCTTTGAATTGTTTATTGAGCAAATTCGCTTCGGCGTGCCGCACATAAATATATCATTTATAATTTTAGCTTAGGAGTTACACATAAATACAGAAAATTAAGTTAAGCCACGCCTACAAGGCTGCTGCTGCTCCACCCGATGCTGCTGCTCCACCCGATGCTGACGCTGCGCCGGCATCTCTGCTCACTGCCTTGCCGTATCCTGAGCACTGGCCTGGTCCGGTTGTGGAGCAGACGCCGTTTGGGCCGCAGCTGCCGGCATGCTGGCACCGTTACCGTTACCGTCACCACCACCATTATCACCACCATTGGAGTTAGCGGCTCCGTTCGGGCTCTCCGGAACGGCATTGCTGTCGCGGTCGAAGAGATAACTGCCGCCTAAGGGTCGAGGTCGGCCACCATAGGAAGAGCTACAAGGGGCGACAAGAGCACAAGCCTATCTTAATGATTTTACCAATTCCCCGCAGCGCCCTCAGCCATTCGACTTAATCATAATCCGATTCTTCTGGGTGACTAGTTCTTGTGCTTGTGCTTGGGCCAGCAGCAGCACCCACTGCAACTTACCTCTGTGCATCGCGCTCCCGATCCCGACCGACATCGCCCCCGCTGCGGCTACCACTGCCGCTGCCAGAGCTGCCATTGCTCGCCACGCCTGCCGCGCTGCTGGCGCCGCCACCCATGCTGCCACCTCCACTGCCGCTGCTGCCACCCCGAGAGCTCTGCTTATCCTGATCTCCCAGATATGTCCAGCCGCCCTGATCACTGGGCTTGCCCATGACGCTGGTATGGCCGCCACGATAGCCATCGCTGCCTATGGCAGAGGAGGAGTCCTTTGTGCCGCGATCGTTGTACGGGCAGTTGGCGACTAGGTGGCCGCATGGCGAGGCGGGAGCAAGGGACTGGGCACGCTCGCGATCGTAGAACGGAGGCGAACCGGAGCGGGTGTCATCGTCATCGCCGGCAAAGTAATAGCCACGCCCCGAATTATCGAAGCCCGACTGTCCCCTGGGATCGACGAGGGCGGATGGGTTGGGTGTGCGTAGGTGCAGATTGTGGTTCAGGTTGTGGTGGAAAGGACAGGATAAGTGGGTGATCAAGTGGTGCAGTTTAGTTCCGAGTACGAGTACGAGGCGTAGAGTATCCAGAGTTCATGTTGTTTAGCGAGTGTTGTTGTTGTTGTTGTGTTCAAAGTTGTTTTTACAGTAGTTTGTTGTTGTTGGAGTTGTTGTTGTAATGTTGTTGTTGTTGTTGTTGTTGTTGTTGTTGTAGTAGTAGTTGTTGTATGTAAGTAGAGAGCAAGAGCGTTAAAAATGACAACAATTTGCACACGAAACAAACAGAGAAAAGTTGCACTAAGTGGCTAAAGAAGCAGGATAGCGATACCTGTAGGTCTCATCCCAAGGACGATAGTTGCGAAAATCATACCTTGAATAGTAGCGATCGTACGGATCATACTTGTCGTAGCCATAGCCGGAACGTGAGCGATCATAGTAGCGATCTACGAAATAGAAATAATGAATGCGATTCATCAATAAACTCCTCCCACCACTTACCCCTTGAACTATCGCTGTAACGATCGGCATAGTAGCGATCTCTAGTATCGTAGGCCGCATAGCCAGAGCCGTAGCCGCGATCATACCCGGAGCCCCGACGGTAGTCATCGTATCCACGCCCCTCGTAGCGATCGTAGGTGCGCGGCGAGTATCGATCGTCGCGACTGTAGTACCGATCGTAGTCACGATCACGTCCCGTAGCCCCGCGATCATCGTACCGATCGTATGAGTAGTACCAGGAGCTACGCGGATCATCGGCTGCGCGACTGGAGTAACCCCCGTACCGATCACTGCCGCCATAACGATCACTGCTTCCATAACGATCACTGCTTCCATAACGATCGCTACCGCTGTAGTAACGATCCTCGTAGCAGCGCACGCAGCGCGACTGACGGCTCTTTCCATTGCCACGCAGCACCGAATCCAGAATGCCAACCGGTCCCGACGACGACAACTGCTTATCATTGCCACTGGACGTGGCACTACGTGCCTCAGGACCTGCCAAGGAGGCAGAGCCCCGCACAGAGACGACGGCCAGACAGAGTAGCTGCAGAAGAGTTGAAGCGATCATTAGTTGATTGTTTATGGATAGATTTCACAGTCCAGCGACCAACTGGGCCAAAGCCCTCGCACACCACCCACACACACACAAAAGCATACACACACATAGATACAGCCTCCAATCATAATTGAGGAAAGTACCGAAGCGCTGGTCGAAATACAAAGCCATGTGTAGAAATCATCAGCGTCATTATGATCATTAAAAATGGACACTCAGCGCCAGCGAGCGTGAAATATGATCAATGTGCGGACTGCTGTGGATTCTATATACCCCCTCCCCCTCTTCGTTCCTCTCTTCCCACTGTTTGCATCGATTATGCAATAATGGAGCATAGATTAGGCCTCAAATGGGAACCAACACCTCAAGTGCTCGAGTTTTATTTGTGGTAACCAACGAGACAGTGAGAGGGACAGAGACAGATAGATAGAAAGAGAGGCAGGCAAATGAAAAGCTACAACTCATATTCATATGCATAAAATAGCATTGACATCATTTTGTTTTCATTCATGGCTGCGGCGTATTCGGAATCATAAAGCTCGCTATGAAACCCAGCTCGCTATGTGTATCAACATTGGATGAGTGAGTAGGAGAGAGAGGGCGAGAGAGAGAGGGGACACCAGCAACTCCCCTGTCCGAGCAGCAAGTTAATCATGAATGTGGCGAGCCCGCCGCCACGCTTTGTTAGCCAAGCATCAGGAACAACTTCCGCTTGGGGTCGAATTGGCCAAAAACCACCGCGCTGGCCAATCGTTTGGTGGATCTGCAGCTCGTGACTTGTCGCAGCCGCCGTCGCTGTTGCCGACGCCGTGTGTGTGCCCTCACTTTATTAGAATAATTATAATTTCGAAATAATAATCAACACACACAAAACAATGATGAAAAAAGTGAACAATTTCTATATTCTCAAGGGTCGTTGGCTTCGTTGACAATTTCAGCCAGAGAGCTATACGAAATTTTAATATTTACATAATATAATCAGCATACGATCGAGCTGGAGTTATTACATCATAAAGCAATGGTTCTGCCTCTGGGTTTCACTAATTGTTATTACCCTAGGGGTAGGTCAGCGATGGGCTTATCTAATGGGAGCAGCAAGCATGGATATATCTTTGATTTCAACGACTATTATCTGATTGTATCTACTCCATCCTAGCTATCTATATTTCTATATTCTTGTGCTTCATATATGCTATGTAGGTCTTCTCTTACCAGAAAATTAAAAAGGTTTCTTAAGTGTTGAGTATTGAGTAAAGTAAAAAAATATATATATTTGTACATTATTTTGTATACGATATTCTACATTACATTTTGATTGCTTTAGCCCCTTTTAGTCTCAGAGTTCCAGATTTTTATACAGACTGACCGACAGACTGTATAAAGATGACCTCCGACAGACAGACAGAAAGATAGATACACAGACAAACAGACAGACCGATAAAACGACAGATAGACAAACAGACAAATCGACGGACAGATAAAGAGATAGGCAGACAGATAGAGATGTAGACAGACAGACAGACGTACAGAACAACAAACAGACAAACAGACTAACAGACAGACATGCAGACTAACAGGCAGAAGAACAGACAGACATACAGTCCAACAGACAGATCGACAGACAGACAAACAGACCGATGGATATGACTGCTTCGACTTGTCTGTTAACGATCATCAAGAATATATACAACTTGTGGAGTCGGATACACCACCTGTTACACACCCAATGGGACGTGGAGAGTATTAATAACTGAACAAATCTTGATAAATTAACATCTTATATTTTGTAAATTAATTTGCCTTAAGTCTGGATATAAATGAATGAGTAATTAAGCCAGAATATTTAATGACTTTGTCAGTATCAAACGTTCTTCAATCTTTTTATGTTGCTTTCTTTTTAAGATTCTAGTGTACGATCTCGATCTCCATTTTCGTTAAAATTCACGAGATCGTCTGCTTTCAATGCCTATAAAACGCAAACCAAAAAACGCAGCTTTCTCAAAATTTTACAGTCAGCTGTTAATCGATAACTGCTGACAGGAGCAGTGTTGTATTTAGAGCAGGTGCGCGGCAAATACAAAAAGTCACGGACTTATCAAACGACCCTCGTATTTTGAGGGCCTTGAGATCGTCTGCTTTCAATGCCTATAAAACGCAAACCAAAAAACGCAGCTTTCTCAAAATTTTACAGTCAGCTGTTAATCGATAACTGCTGACAGGAGCAGTGTTGTATTTAGAGCAGGTGCGCGGCAAATACAAAAAGTCATGGACTTATCAAACGACCCTCGTATAATAAATACTTGTATAATAACCCCTTTAAAATGACGTTACTGGCGCGATCGTTCTAATGTATATCCTTTTTTACCAGATTTTAAAATGAATTTTTTGACTTATAAAGCTTTAAGTGAACTATTTCGTAATTTTCTGGTTCTTTTAAGTCTCCTTGATTTGCGTATTTCTTATAAAATTAATGCGACACCAATCCGACAGATGGCTTTGAAGGTTTATAACTTTTTTAAGATTTATATTAAGCCCGACAGATGTCTCTGAAGTTTATAACTTTTTTAGGATATACATATATTAAATTCTCGCCTTGCTATTAACTTTCCAACCACTCACCAATTGTAGCACGTGCATTTTGCTGTTGTTTCACTTTTTTAAAAATCACTTGCACAAATATTTTTGAGGCACGTGTTGTGCCCGTGTCTGTTGTGGGCTATATCAGCTTTGTCTTTAGTGTTGGGTAAACAATCCTTTAACTGAACAAAGTGCTCTACGTATTGCTTGCAACAGAATCGAAATCACGAATGTGCTGCTCAGCTCTGAGGCAGAGGTATTTATTCCAAAAGTGCCACCAAGAACCGAATCCGAATCCGAGTCTGAATCCGCGGCCGAAAACCTCACACAGTGCGACGCACTGAAGCGCGCGATCAAGCCGAGTGTTGAGAGTGAGCGAGAGCGAGTGGGAGTGAGAGGGAAGTAGCGATCTGCATGTGTTCTCTGGCTGAGGTGTTGGCACTCGGCTGGGGCGTCGCTTTGTCACTTCACCTGCAACACCTTGGGTGTTGGTCCAACCCCTGTCAAAACTTCGCACTGTTTTTGAGTTTTTCATGGTCAGTTTGGCATTCGCGGAATGACAGGAGGATGTTTTTTTCCCCCAGAGAGACCAGTCATTATTCCATTTCGCCTTTAATCTGAAACACGCCTAGACAACAAATTCACAGGTATTTTAAGGGGGCTAATTATGCATCCCGTCATCGCACTGCGTAATGGCCAAGCGAATTCCTTCAGAGAGTTGTCGACAATTGTTTTTAGCTGCTTTTTTCTTTTCTATTTTTGAGTGTTGAGTGAGAGCTGACTCACTGAGAACACTGTGCTGGATAGATCTTGGATTAAAGGCGTGAAATTAGCATTGCTAATTGGGCCGAACAAATTCATTTTTGAGCGCTTACATAATCCAAGAGCGTGACCATGAAAAGGGTTTAGCTTCGAGATTTACCAGACAAAAAGAAGAGACATTTGGAAAAAAACTTTTGCCAAATGACAATCAGGGGATGCTCTTTCATGAAGTTGATAATACTTTAAAATCATCTGTATTAGTTAAATAGATAAACTGTGTTTGAATTTGAAGAACTTGTGGCAGTCACGATACACCGAGAACAAGTTCCACCAATCGATAACTAAGTCGATGGCAGATCAGCTGCAATTGAGCTAGGACACACACCACTAAGAAAGCGAGACACCAAAATAAGCAATTATGCAGATTAAATGTACAACCTTAGAATGAAGTAAAGTATATAAACAAAAATTTCATTCGTTACTAAATTCCTAAATTTATTTCATGAAATGGGATGAGCTGTGTGCATGATCATTAAGTTATACAACTTTAAATGCTGTTTAAATGAAATGAGTTCCAAGTAGGTTCTGCTAAATATTATTGGATTAATTCTTCTTTGTCGCATGAATAGAGGTTTTTTTATTTGACATAATCGAATATCTAGAAATTCTGTGTATAAACGTAAACACATAACTATTGCAGAAGGATGCGCTTGATTCTCGAAGAAACGACACATTTACTGGACGTTGTAGTATATATACTTTACCTTACCTTATTTGATCTGCCCTCACTTCTTATACCAGACCATATAGTCGCTATACCCAACTATATTGTACAATGTCAAACCTTCTGTGAACTTTACGCTAGAGTGAAATACTTGGGTCTTGCTCCTGCGGCAACTTCTTCTGCGTCTGCCTCTGGGTCTGCATGCTCAGTGAACCCCGCATGGAGGTCGTTGGCACTCGCAACATACACACGTCTACATACTACATGTGGTTTATCCAAGTCAGACACATCGAAAATCAGATGCGGCGACAAGTTTAATTAAACGATATAATTTTGTTTTTCTAATGCCAGAGCTACGCGTATTTGTATTTGAAATGTAAGTTTACTATGATTCATTCCAGATAGTTGTACAAGTTGTTGTTATAGTTGTAGGTATATATTTACGTTTATTGTTGAAGATTGCATCTAGTTTGCTTCATGGAAGAACAATTTGTCATACGATTTCGAGTACGAGTAGTTAAGTATCTAGTTAGTTAGGCTCTCGAGAGGCGGCAACCAAAAACAAACCAAATACAGATTTGGTTAACAATAATCAGGCTAGTTCAACGATTGGCTAAATACAAGTTATTGTCACATTGAGGCCGAGTAGCGCATGCCCAGTCCGAGGCCGATGCCGATGCGAAGGAGATATCACGAGTGTGTCTGTGCCTTTGACACTGACAGGGCACCTGCTGCCGCGGCGGCGATCTCGTCCTGGAATGCCAGAAAACCGAGTTGGGCATGCGAGGCCTCGTTGAGGGCACGTGATCTAATGCAGGCACGATACTGATCCGCACTTAGTGAGCTGGTGCAGATCTGCAAAGGAAATCAGTATGAGTTACAGCGTATAGTTGAGTCGTTGTGGCGCTACCTTTGTGTGCCAGCGATGGAAGATGCCTGGGTCTGTGGCACGTATGATTTTGATTTTGGATCTCACATATTTGCGATAGAGCATCACATCCTCGCCGCCCCAGCCAACGATCTCCTCGTCGAAGCCGCGTATCTGCAGGAAGTCCGAGCGATACTGGCACGTCATGCCGTAGCCAAAGTCACGCCAGAAGCCCGTGTCCCTAGAGATAAGCAGCTGCTCCTCGTCACTGGGCAGCGGCTTGCCCTGCAGCGTGTACACCACGTGCGGATTGTATAGGCTGAACACAACGGGATAGTAGACCTGGAGAGCAGAATGAGAAGGCGTATTAAAAGGACATTGGATCTAGAATTCAAGTGTACACTACCTTCTTGCCTGGAGAGGCATTCCAACGACAGCGCTCCAGAAACTTTGCTGTGAACACAATGTCCACGTCGCACATGAACAGCAGCGCGTCCTCAGTCGGCTTTGTCGCCTCAGGTTGGATATGCTCGGCGCCCAAACGCAGCGCCTTGGCTCTACTGAATGTTTCATTCAGAGCCAAGAGTTGAACGCGGTCAGAGCCCGTCACCAGTTCTTGGGCTTCCTTGAGTCCCGCGTCCCCGAAGTAGACGACGATTAGCTGCAGCCGATGATCCGCAAGCTGACTGAACATCTGCATGAAGCTGCGAAAGCTATGCAGTCGCCCAGCCAGCGGGAGTATCACATGTATCAACGAACTGGGAGCGACTTCGGACAGCTGCACTGTCTGGAGCGGAGCAAAGGGACGCATAATCAGCGCCTTGCGCACTACACTTGTCTGGTGCTTGATGCTTTGGAAATACAATTCGTATTGGCTGCCAGTTGTGGGCTCCGTGCGATAGATGCCCTCGACGAAGTCGTCTAGCGTGTACTTTCCCAAGTCGGTGGCTGGCAATCCCTTGGCTCGTGCCCGCGCCGTGTGATTGCGATTCAGACTCTCTAAGGCTTTGTTCACCGCCTCCAGGAGATCGCGGCGCCTGTAGCCAATTGGCTTCTCTACCACTCGCTTGCCCAGGCCCAGATCGATGGGATAGACACGCGTTAAGGTGAAGTGATTGAAGGGTATCATCTCGTACTCGTTGTTTAGCGGCAAACCATGTAGAATCTCTGCAGCGCCCACTTGTTTCCGGATGTAGCTGCTGCAGTCGTAATGGTGCGTCAGTGAGGCAACAGTTGTGTCCGTCTGTTGTGGCGCACCAATCTGGCTGTTGTTGCTGGTGGAAAAGGATGCGGAAGAGGCAGAGTAGCCACTGCCCGCCTGTGACGGCAACTTTCCGGGCAATCCATTATTGCTGCTGCGATTATGCTGCAGCAGCACAATCTGAGCACGTAGCGCCAGCACCTCGTGCTTCAGACGTTCTATTTGTGCATCCCGGGCTCCCAGTGCATAATTATATCCATTTGTCTCGCTGGGATTCGCATGTGAATCCTTCTCCGTTTGTGCAGTCAGTTCATCAAATCCCCATTTCGTTAGAATGGCTATTGAAATGACAGTCACTAGTACGAACAGCAACAGAAGTCGCACTAGCAACTTAGAGGCCAGCGAATTATGCATTTTCCATGTTTTTCTTATTGTAATTGGTTATTTCTGCAAATAAACAAAACTATTAAATTTACCGCCAAAACAATGAAGCATGTTGCCAGACTGAAACGACAGCGTTGCCATTTTCCAAGTGGTAGCGCTGCAAACTATCGATAACACTTTGCAGTGCACTTAGAGTCCGACGCACTGTTATTAACATTTCTGCTATTCCCAGCACAGGCAAGTTTGACACTTTACTTTTTCGTTAACAGTCTGTAAATTGTCAAGCTAAATAACAACGTTGCCCTACTGACATTTTCTAATCAACACAGAGCGACAATTAAAAAACAGCAATTAAAAACAGTCAAACTATACAAAATTGACGAAAAGAATATAAAATAAACATATTCCAGGTAAGTTTTGATGCCACAAACTGGGCGAGGCCGTAGAACGCAATGTAAATATTGTGCGTTGGCAGGCAGGCTGCAAAATTGAGCAAGCAACAAGTTTTTTTTTGGTGTGAGTGCCGCTGGAGCTGGCACTTTTCTCACATACGATAGCGATAGCAAGAAGAGCAGTCACAGTCACAAAATAAAAACTATAATGTGCTAAGAAATATATATGTACTTTATTTGTATAACTTCTAAGCTGAGCTAATTGCCAATTGAATATAGTAGAGAATGTGCGCAGTCACTTATTTAGCCTAACGCTCATCACTATTTTTGTGCCCAAGTACGGGAAACGTATGAATCACTCTTTCTGCGCCCAATATTGCATAGATAAGAGTGCTTTCTGCGTTTTCTCTGTTAATTTTAACGTAATTAATCGCAACTTCGGACTGTTTGTCACTGTTGAATGTGTGCATACGGATACATGTGTGTGTGTGTTAGTTTGCACTCGCTGTAATTGCTGAGTACTTCGTACCTTGAGAACTGATGGAAACATTTCAAATGTATACACCGCGTTAGCTCGTAATTTAAACAAAGAACGTTCTCTATAATCGCAGTTTCTATCGCATTTTCAGCTAAACATTCAGACGATCAGGCAACGCACATAAAATAAGATGGAGAACAACGAGGCACCCGCACCTTCTGGATCGAACAATGAGTAAGTGAATCCCAACCTCATCCAATCCCCTGCATTTGCCTTTGTTTGCCACAGTGCTGCGCACAAATGCTGCCTGTTGAATCTTGCTAAAAGAACGGGCCAGTATTTTCTTGGTACCCAATATTTTATGGTTCTTCAAAACGAATAAACGAATGATTCACTTTGGCATTTGTGCACGGCACTGTAAGTCACGCTTTGTTTGGATGTATGTGTTATTCCGCCACCACCACACATATAATATTATACAGTTTTCCCATACTTCCGCCGCCGCCAACAAACAACAACAACAACTTTCACGACACCAGCAACAACAATGCTGCCCAGAAGCGTCTGCAGCAGACACAGGCCAAAGTGGACGAGGTTGTCGGCATAATGCGCGTCAATGTCGAGAAGGTGCTGGAACGTGATCAGAAGCTATCGGAACTGGGCGAGCGAGCCGATCAGCTGGAACAGGGAGCCTCACAGTTTGAGCAACAGGCCGGCAAACTGAAGCGCAAGCAATGGTGGGCCAACATGAAAATGATGATCATTCTGGGCGTGATTGCCGTTGTCTTGCTGATCATTATTATAGGTAAGTTCGTGAAGGATCCATAATGTCGTATGTCTTAAATGCTTGCTAACAGAGCTGTAAAGCAAATTGATAACACATTTACAACCCGATGGATTACTAAACTAAAGGTGGTTGGGTTTCTAATAATATTTTGGCATTATGAGTACAATTTACAGCCCTGTTCTGTAATGGTTACGGTTTGCTTTGAATGGGTTTTGGTTAAGTTAAACTAAGCACATAATATACATACATATATTATTACATGCACGCACAAAAAGATCATACAAATCACTGCTTAGCAAGATTATAACATATAAATTATTATTATAATTGTAACTCTTTCTTTGCACATGAGAATTGAGGTTGTCTTTACTGATACTATGTTTCTACGAATCCTCATTACATGAATGAATGTGGTAAAAGTTTGTTTATGACCACGAAATTCATGTAGTCACGAGTGAAGATGGTGTTTGTACTCTATTTACTATATATTTACTTATTCACATACAATATTCTCCCTGATTTCATAAATGGAATCATATTGACCTATAACCAATTCATTTAACTCTGTATAAAGTAGGATCTGCTAATGTCTATGCATGAATTTGTCTCGTTCGCATAGAGGTTATTTAATTTAACGTACATGAATGTTACTGTGTATATATTAATATTGTGACTGTTATTTAAACTTACAAAAGAAATTTAATATGTAAACGTTCTCACAAGATTCTAAAATTCCTGTTGAGAATGTTCACTAAGATTTGTCCACTTGTTAACCATTCTATATGTTTTAGTCTTAAGTAAATCAATGCACACACAAGCACACGCATTCACGGGCACACACACACCAACACTGCTACCAACACACACCAACAATACTACCGACACACACACACTACACACAGGTGACTGATTACGACGCCACCTTACGCGTTGCTCAAGCCATTTGGTTTTGTTTTGTTTTGTCTTTGCGGTTTTGGGTATCGGTTTCGTCTCCGGTTTAACTTGGCTAAAAAACAACACTCGTTTATCCAGTGCACCACTAATCGAGGACAACAACAACAGCAACAACTATCAAAATTATTCTATTCTCTTCTACTTGCAGTGTCGATATACAATTGATAAACAGACAAAAAGTCCAATAAACAAACGCATAAAAAAAGTAAATAAAGAAAACAGTATCCACTTGCAACAAGGCAACTTGTTGAGCTTATCAATACGCATAACTCTAGGCAGACACAGAAAAACCCACACACACACACACACACACACACACACACAGAATATATATATGTATATATGTACGTGTATATAACCCCAGTATGTGTATCTTATAGTCTAAGAAAAAAGGTAAATTCCTATGCTGCGTGTGCGATGTGCTAATTACTTAGTTTATTTGCCCAGATTATAGATAAAAAACGAAACAGTTAGCAACGATAAAAGCATTGGGTGGAAAGGGAGGGGGGACATAAACCTTCTAAACTGAATCAAGAATAATCAAATACTCTCTTTCTCTCTCTCCCTTAACAGTTTGCGCTCTTCCCAGTAGCAGCAGCAGCAGCAGCGAGCAAGCAACAAAAGCGCCCTAAAACAGCCTCCGGAAAAGTGAAATGAGATGGAACGATGGAGAAACTCTGTTGCCTTCGTATTGGCCTTATGCGCAAATAACATAATATAAATAACAATAACAACAACAAGAAAAACAAAAACAAAAAAAAATTATTCAAACTGTGTCTAAAATTGTAAAACTGATCAGATTGTAATTAATATTAATCTTAAATGTTGTACAACATTTCTCACACATGTATTGTAAACGCAACAACAACAACAACAACTAAATGCCAACCGTCAGTTGTCATTAAAAACAAAACAAAAAACATTTATATATTCTATATTGCAAATGTTTATACACGCATATACATATGTTGTGTGTGTGTGTGTGGCATTTTAAATGCCAATGTTTGTGTGAGTTTTCTTTTTGCAATGGAAATGTTTACAGCTTAGCCAAGTTGTAGATTAACTATATGCACACACACACGTATTTGTCTATATGTATTTATCGCTATATACTACTTTATACACACTTATATATTTTGTATTTATACTTAATGTGAGATGGCATTATAATAATCGGTACTCTATATGTAATACAAGAACACAACGTACGTTTGCCCGAAAGAATTGCGAACATTTTGTAGAAAACTTAAAACACTGCACTTTATTGTTATTAGTATGATTATTATTTACATTTCTTTCAAAACAACAATATTAACAGTAAGAGGAAAATTGTATTATCGATTTTCAAGCGAAGATGGAAACGCAACCTGGCGAGAAAATGAACCGACCGCGACCAGTATCCAAAACGAAACACGCAAATCAACTGTTTGTGACGTAAGTTGAGACTGAGAATAGTAAACATAAAGACGTTGGACAGCAAACTGAAAGAGAGAGTGTGTTACAGTAACTGAGGGTGTGTGTGTGTGTGTGCGTGTGTGTGGACAACAGCTGTTGTGGCGCATGCGTCTAGGTGCACCCGAGAACTTTGCATCTTGGCATGGCAACTCTGCAGCAATGGAATCATTTTTTTGTATAGTTTGCTTGATAAATGTTATAGCCCGCTATCATCGTCAACTCGTACCCCATGAAGAGGGCAAAGAAATTGAGGTAGTACAGCTGGCCAATGAGAAGGTGATCGTGTGGCGAGTCCATATGATAAAAGCCCGGTCTGTGCATTGAGGCAGCGAAAATAACCACAAACTGTAGTAGAAAAAAAACGTTAGAATTTTAAATTTGGAGCTTTAAAAGCACATGCAAGACTGAAAGCTGATAATGCACTCCTTAAGGTGCTTCCAAAGTTTCAGCTATGTTGCTTACAATGTTCGACATCATGGTATAGACAAAGAGAGTTGGAAATTCAATGGAGTCGCGGTTCATCTCGGAGCACACAATAATGCCAAAGCTGGTCAGCACAAAAAGTCGCTCACTCCAGCGAATCACATTGTAGCGCCTAATCTAAAAGGGATAATTGAAAATAAATTAAAAAATCTAATCGGAAACGGATGCGATACTCTAATGACTAACAAAGAGTCCGCGCTTGTGCTTAGAGGAAATTTCGCCATATGCCTTGCTGACGATCATCATTAGGATGGTCAAACATGTGGCAAATAGCAAAAATACGGCCTTCCCTTCCCTCGCTGTCTTCATCACAGATATGGTATTCATTTGGAACTGAAAAATTGCGAAATTAAGAAATAAATCGATATACTTGTGTGTAGATCGGTAGCTTACAGTCCAAAATGCAGCTAGAACACGTTTCCATTTTGCCAACTTCGTAATAACGTGAAAGAAGAAGACGTAGAGCTGTATCGAAAGGAAACTAACAAAGAATTGCATTACACAGATATAGGAATTTTCTCTGAGAAAATTTTTGATTTTATCACTGAAAGAAATAATTACAAAATAAGAATTATTCACATTGAATTCGATCTAAGTTGGATTTGGTACTTACACTTGCATTACAGCTGCGACCTGAACCCATCCGAATACTAGCATTATGATCGTTACCCTGTACGTGCTAATGATAAAAGCTCTCTCAGCTAATTTATTTGATGGCTCATCCACGGGGTCGTCTGTATCCATTGATAGGTTTTATTAGTTTTAACAAAAATTTAAAAGAAACATCTCGTACACTTAGAGAAATGCTAACTCTGATTCAAAGGAAAAGTGAGCTTAGTTCTTTGCGATGTTTTGCTCAATTGCTAATAAGTGCTTTGGTTTAGCGAACTGAAGACCCCAACCTGAAGTAAGGGTCTTCAGAAATGACGGTATAGACACATGCAGTAGTTCTGTACGATTTCAAAAGTGCTTCCTATGCTGAACATGGACTGGCGTATAAAAACAAATCTAGTTAGCCTTAAAGCACACGACGCTGTCGACCTTAGCAAAAAAGTTTAGATTTTGGAAACAATCTCAGAACATATTCCTTATTAAATATTTTAAATTGTTAATTGTGTTGTAGACTCACTAAAAAAAAAATTTCTAAGTTATTGAATGAACACGGAATTCTCTGAGCTAAAATGGAGCAGAGGATTGGGCGCTATCAGCAAGTGCGACGAAGTTTCACCAAAAGGGTGTATCTCGTCAGCGCGTTGTGGCTGTTGATTGCATTAGCACAGTGGCTTCTAATTAACCTAATGTAGGTCCCGTCTATGCCTTGAGAACATTCCTGTTAATATATATCTGTCTATACAGCAAGGATATAAGCAAAGTGTTCATGGACAATCCATGGATTAGTGTGGTATTCTTTATAGTTGCGATCGGGTTTTGCATGCTATTCATATTTGTCGAGCAAGTGCGCTTTACGAGCTGTATTAACTGGTTTGTTGCAATCGTGACTGTAAGTATACGAATATATATATATATCAGTAATATATATACTGCACAATACTCGATTGTAGGTTGAGTTCGCAATCATTGGACTATTTGCACTGGCGGTACGATCGGCGTGGCCCGATATGTTAATGTGGTTTGTTATCAGTCTCCTCATATTGTACCTGTTCATTTTGATTGGTACAGTTATACCGGTTGGTAGAGCATCCAATAATATCAGTATGCTAAGTATTCTTAATATATTTACCTGCAGCACGACCTAACACTGGATGTAGTCGTTATATTTGTGATATCCTTCATATTTCTGATTACCTCCATTTTCCTTATCATGCTGTATGTCATGGTAAAGTCGGTATATGCTGTCATATTGTATCAGGTCTTTGTGACTGTCATAATACTCTTAGTTAGTATACATAATACACACGATATATACATATATCTGTCATACTCATATATCTTTCGATCCTCAGTTCGTCATGTACCATGCGCAAACCATCAGCGGCGGTCGCTTTGCCGAGATGCGAGTGAATGATTTCCTACTGGCCACGCTGATCCTATTCTTTGACTTTATCATCATCTACCTGCTCACGTTCTACGTGCAGACAAAGTATCCCGTTGCAAACGATCAATTTACTACTACTGCAGCACCAACACCTGCAGCGGAGGAGCCTCCTCCAGAAAGAAAATGAACAGTTGCACGCGTTGAAAGACTTTATCCATTGCAATAGTGATCATTTCAATCCCATGGCCCATTAAAATCCCGCCACCACCTCTCGGTTCCACCTCGATTATTCGGAGGGATAATATATTACGAAAGTTCCACAACATCATATCGATATATTTTTATTGTATATAACTAATGTATATTGGTTTCAATACACATGCCATGAGCGTCTCGGTTCCCTCGTAAAGGTCTTTGCTAACTAGGGAGTCGACATAACCTATAAAATCGGTGGGAATATAGTTCATTGTATAATCATAAATTTGAAACCAAAAATACTTTCATTTTGGAATAAAACAAACACTCCGTTGAACATTTTCAATTAAACGCTGAAACTTTAATCACATTGAGTAAAATTTGGACATTATTTTATATATATACGTATATATTTTAGTATTCATTGAGAGCTAAAGAGAGGGGGATAAAGTGAGGACAGAGTAAGCACGTTGAAAATATATTCAAAAAGTCTGAACTGGTTCAAGAACCGAGAACCGGTTAAAGAGGTCTAATTGCTTAGGATATATGTATAAGTTTATGTATGTATATTACACGGAATTACAATAGGAGATACATAGTTAAGAGCCTGGATATATATCGCATGTATCTATATAGAGTCTCCGATTGGTACTACGATAGGTAACATTATTGATTGCACAGCAGTGAAGGATTCTTTCCAATTTCTACACAATTTCTTTTTTTTTTTTTTTTTTTTTTTTTGGGTATCATATTGGGCATATTTTATAGATCATCTGTGAATTCATACTATATTTATAGGGACTCCAGCGAGGAGGCAGCCGAGCAGATGGTCGCATCGGAGTCGCTGAACTTGGATGCACCCAGGGCCGAGTGCAGTGGCTGCGATTGCGAATCGAACGATCCGAGTAGGGGAGAGGCTAGGTCGTTAAGGCTACTGAGGGGGCTCGGTGTGGGCGTGATGGCCTTGCCCAGGCTCAAGCTACTGCTGTCCGTGGACGAAACGTCACCCGACTGCGATGACGAGTGCGATGAGTTGGCATAGCGTTCAAGCAGCAGTTGACCAAAGGTCCTAGCCGGCCAGTCAATGTCCTCGAAACTAAGCATGGGGTTACACGACTCCGTGGGCGTTGTGATGGGCGTGGGCATGTGGTAAACACTGCTGGTGAAGGAAGAACTGTTGTCGATGAGGCTGCTGACGGGCTCCAGAAACCGCTTGCCGTGGTACATGTCGCAGTGTGGTACGAAGGGACTCTCCAAGGCGAGCGTCACATCCCGACTGAAACTGGAAGTCGATTGCGCCGTCGATTGTTGGACAGTGTAGAGTGCAATGGGGCGAAAGTGATTGGCGGGCGTGGCATTCGGATTGTGGCTATAGTTGTGATTGTTGCTTGGGCTATGGCTGGACTGGGTATGGTTGCAGTTAGTCTGGCTGCTCCCGCGACGCTGGCAGAGCAGCAGCAGCTCAGTTTCTGTTGAAGAAGCGCAGCACAAGTTAGCAAAATGGGCAGAAAATTATGTTTGTGAGCAGCTTAAGCCTCTCGAGCATTGGCAAACTGGCAATAGAACTACATGAACTGGCGACTACGCTACCTGTGCTTCATACCTTCCGCTGCAGACTCCTCATCGTCGACATCTTCCCGTATGCTCGCCTGGCCGCCACCGGCCTGGTTGCCAGCTGCATCGCAGCGCAGGGCGCATGAGTTCGCCTCGCCATCGTCCAGGGTGGTGCGCACCACAGCGACATCCATGTGCGAGTCCAGCGAGAACTGTTTGCCCGACATGAGTATGCCGCGTACACGGCGTCGCGTCGAAGGCGACTCCTGGTGCTGTTTGGGGGAGATGCTTGGGTTAGTTGACAGTCTACGGCGTCTTGAATCTCGCTTACCGCGATGCGTATGCCTGCATAGGTCTTGGCCAGAAACTCGTCGGCATCGAAAATGGCTGCAAAAGAACCGTTAACCACTTTGGGCGAAAGCGGCGAATTCGAGAGCAGCAAACTGGAGCCGAAGGCTTCACTCTTCTCCTTGGTGTCTGGCGAACGAGGTAAAGAATTAATCAATTTCTAATGCACGTTGGTGTCTTGTAGATACCACAAAAAAGAAGAATCTCATAGGGGGTTGGGTGGATCAAAGTGTATTATACTAAGAACAAAACATAAACATTAACTAACTAAATACAAAACTCAACTAAAACAAAACAACAAAATGAAACGAAACGAAGCGGAAGGGAACGAAACGAAGGCGATTCAGTAATTGGGAAGGGCCCAGTGTTTACCCTTCAGATAGACGCGATTCGATATGGTGATATTCATCTCGTCCAGCACCAGTGAGGCCACCTGCCTGATCTCCATCCAGTCCTTGACGATGTCGTCGAGCGTAGTGTGCGTCGAGGTGACGGTGAACCTGATGACATATTGCCCCTTCAGGGATGACGGCACACAGTGCTGGTTGCCGCGATAGTTGAGCCGCTTGAGCAGCCGTTCGGTGATTTCGTTGGCACCGCGTATGCGGAAAACAACCAATCCCAGATGCCTCTTGGCAGGCAATTCGAAGCGATGATCTGCGAGGACGAGTGCCTCGAACTTCTGCGCCAGTCGTACGCCTTCGCGTATATGTCGCTGCAGCCCTTTAATGCCAAAGGAACGTAGCACGAACCACACCTTGAGCGCACGGAAGCGACGACTCAACGGGATTTGCCAGTGCATGAAGTCCACGGCCACGCCAGAGTTCTCGTGCTGCAGATACAGCGGCTCCACATTGAAGGTGCGATGCACTGCGGTGCTGTCGCGTACCCACATTGCCGTCGCATCAAAATGCACCATGAGCCACTTGGAGGGATTGAAGGCAATGGAATCGGCTCGCTCGATGCCACGCAACCAGGTGCGGAACTCGGGGCAAATGAAGGCGCTGCCAGCATAGGCAGCATCCACGTGCAGCCAAAGGTTGTACTCCCGACACACGATGCCAATCTGTTGAAGGGAATAAGCTGGCATAAAAACATAATTAAGGAAGATGCATTTCTACGCACCTCATCGAGATTGTCGAAGCTGCAACTGCCAGTGGTGCCAAGAGTGCCACAGACCTGCAAGGCAAAGAGGCAAATAGTTATTACATTCCTGTTAGAGAAATAACTATAATTGGATATTGATATTTTGCAGCACAATTATTGTATAAAAATATTGTATATATTATTGTACGTGTATATTGTTTATTTATACATTATATTCGCATTTCAAATAAGCTTTGTCGCAGTTAACGATTTATCGATGTTAGAAGACAAGTTCAAAAGTTCCGATAGTTGCTCTTATATTTCGGAATCATTGTGTAATTAGAACAATAGAACAATGGTTAAGGCAATCGTTATCGAAGATCGCAATGCATTATTGCGGGAGTTTGTGAAATTGGACGACGCACATTAAAAGAAAGATAATTTAAAAAGGAAATAACTATTGAACAATTGAAAACAAATAGGAATTTCGTGCAACACTTTATACATTGAATACAATGAACATTGTAACATTTGTAGAATCAAATACTATATATATAAATAATAAATACACTGTACGGCGAATCTAATAAAACTCCGCAAGAAGTTGAAAAACAACGTGAAAAATTAATAAAGAAAGGAAAATTCCAGTTTTGATTGTTCCTAAGAGATTATATTTTAATACAAAAATATTATAAAAGAGCCAAAAGAAACCATTTCTTTATAATAACGTTCAATTATTTATATTCCAATCTAATACAAACAAAATTCAAGCCAGCTAAAGGATTAAGAGTCCATTGAAACCCCAAAAGAATTGCAGCTAGGTCTTCTGAGACGATTAGAGATTAGTGGATATGGGAGAAGGATAAGAATAACTCGAGAAGTGCTCAACGCGCGACGCTCATTTGTTGACGTTTATTAATTGGCTCCAGTGGGAATCAACGAATCAAGGATTCGCAGAGCGAGAAAAGCAGGCACAGCTGCCTCTGGCCACAAATCCACTCAGCGCCTAATTGCGCGTTGGTTGGCGGCCAATTAATTTTGACAGGGAAAACAGAGAGATGGATGGAGAAAGAAAGAGAGAGAGAACTCACCCAGAACGGGACCAGGCCCTGCTTAATGTCGTCCTCGATGGCCTCGCGCAACAGTTTGCCTCCCATGGAAAGCTCCTCGTCTGCCTCGATGTACCGCATACGCACGAGTCCTGTGAGAATGCAACAACAGGAGGGCGCAGAAGGTGGGCAGGGGAAGGGATGGGGAGTGGAAGTTTATTATTAGCTTGTGCTGTAAGCGGCTTAGAAGTGCGTCACGGAACTCTCCCACTCTTTTGTTCTTCCTCTCTCTGTCACTTACCAATCAGCGCCGCCTTCTCCACGCTCGAATGCGCCTGATCCGAGCAATAGGCCACCAGGCGGGCATTTATCTCCGCATCCTGGTAGCCCGGATTGCGCTCATGGAAGCGCTGTATGGCGCGTGTGCGTCCTGCCAGCAGGCAAACCAGCGTCGCCTCACTGGCCGTCGTCTGCAGCACTCCGCCGCCTTTGCAATTGTTGCTCAAATGCAGAAACTCATCTGGCAGCCCAATCATCTTGCCCAGCCAATTCATCACGACTATCTCCAACTCTGTGCACGCCGGCGAACTGGCCCAGGTGAAGCCCAAACAGTTGATGGCATCGGCCAGCATGTCGCCCAGCAGCGATGGCATCGAGTTCAGGGCCGGAAAGTAGCCGTGCATATGCGGCGATTGCCAGTGGGTCACGCCGGACATGACAATGCGTTCCACGTCGCCAAAGATCTTGGGCCACGGCTCGCCCTCCACGGGCGCCGACTCGGGCAGCAGCTGACGCATATAGCCGGGGCTGACGTCGGGAAAGACGCGACGTTCGCGTATGTTCTCCAAATAGTCGGCTATATAGTCGACCATCTCCTTGCCTGTTTTAGCAAATTAGATTTAATTAGGTTAATGTTGATATTTCATATATTTTTCAGATTATTTAAGGTTATAAGTTATTGTTTTGTGAAGCTACATTACTTCTTATATACCCTATAAATGTTGTTCAGTTGTATGCACACAATATCTACGACCTTATAGAGTATATATAATGTTGCTGTATTCTTCGTTTATAAGTCATATTTGTATTCTTCTATGCTTAGGACATTTTGAAAATAGGATTTTAAATTAATTTTAAATTTTTAATGTACAAGTTTTAGTTTTAATTTTAACCGTACTGTCTTTAGTCGATTTTCAATTAATAAAAAATGGAATCGAAGTGTTTTGTTTTCTTTCTTTCATAAGGTAAGGTAACCATAAATTTTAAATATTATTCCCTATGGGCTGAATTTTAATACAGAAATGTTTTTTTTTTTTTTTTCTTTTTTTTTGGTAAACGCGAAACCTATCAAAGCTCAAATAATTTCTGAAAATATGGAAGTTATTTAAAAAAAACAAACAGGCAATAAATAAAGGTTAAGTATTTACGGAATCTTTAGGAAACTTTCGTGCTTGTTTTAATAAGATAAAGTTTCAAAATGGGGCAAATTAAGGAATTTAAATTATAGAATTCATGATGTTTTACTTTAAGTTAGTTTACTAAAAATAACATGCAACATGAAGAGTTCTTCAAGAAAGCTCAAATTTTAAAAAATTTCATAAAATAAAATGGTTATTATGTAAGCTCACATCCTTTACAGTTCTGATGAAATTGCCACAATAATTTTCATTAGATTTACTTTGAGCCCATTTGGCTATACAAGATTGGAATATAAACAAAATAACTCGGGCTCAGCTCATTAAATCAAGATATACGAGCATTATATTGAACTGGGCAAATGTGTGTCTGTTGGGACAAATCCGTAATCCCCTTAGCGCTGCAGTGCGAGCTGCAAATCAAATTAAGCCAGCCCCAGATCCAAATGTATCTGCTGCTGCTGTGCGCTTTATGGTCACTTACCCCGTTGCCGATACTCCTTAAAGTCCATGGCGATGACGTCAGCAGCAAGAGACTCTAACTGTGTGTGTGTGTGTGTGATTGTTTGATAGGTTTAACTATTTGCAAATTCCGGGGTATTTTACTGCTACTTTGGCCTCTAATCCCTTGGCCTCGGGTCGTCTCGGGGTCTCGGGTGAGCTTGGGTGAAACTATATACGGACTCGGATCGCTGTGGAGCTGCTAGACACGCGCCATTATCTGTCAGAGAAGAGGTTCGCTTTTAGCCAACTGTTTTGTATTATTATATTTTTGGTTTTTTTGGGGCCGGATTTGAATAGCAAATTGGAACGGCAAACGACGCTGACTGAAAATGCAAGAGACTTCGGACACTTGCTTCCGACGTTGTGGGGCTTCTCTCTAATTGGAAATGAAAGGCAAGCCATGGAATGACAGCGCGTGCATTGTCTGGGTGTGTGTGTGTGTGTGAGGTGTGGGGTGTGTGTGGGTGTGTGAGAAACGCGGACAGCTGTGAAAATATTGTTGGGCTTTTGCTAGGGTTGTATTAACCTCGTTGAGCCACAGGTCGTCGTTGGTTGGTGGAAAAAGGGTTTGCGCCTTTTCCTAATTATGACACGACAGAAAAAATATTTTGATAATTTTCACGTTGAACAATTTCGAACTGAGTGAATCGGAAGCAGCGACACATGCGACATTTTATACTCAACCCCCACCCCTCCCCAGTTGCATGTAGTATTAAAAAATAATCACAATGACTTAATTAATCAACGCAATTTGTAGACGAAATGTGAATTTGACTCGTGTGTTTACAGATTGTCAGCCAATTACGACGCGATGCTGTCACACTGCAGCATGCAACGTGCAGCGAGTAATTGGTAGTACTCGCAGAGGGTAGTATTATTAAGGGGGCTCCACTCAGACAACGGACAACAGACAACGGACACGGGACATCGGACAACGGGAGATCAATTCGAGCAGATTCGCCAACAAAATTCCGTTTAAATGTTGAGCGCTCTTTAATTGTTTATGCTGGTATTCCATTATATTGTTTCAAATGCTGTCAATTTATAGTCAATCAACGCAGCGATCTATATATACTATATCTGTATATATACTATATCTCTACTGTACTGCATGCACACCTGTCTTCAATGCACTGAGTTGAACCTGTTCAAAACTGATTGAACTGCATTTTGTCATGCATTGACAATTAATTGCGAAATATGACTAAAACTGAAAATGAAATCGCAGCTGAATTGCGATTAAATAGTGGAAGAAATTACAAATACACCCGACAATTATTGATGACAAATTTCCAAATTCATAAATGAATCATAGTAGAGTTCAACTAAGAACTTTGACTCAATTTTCATCTATATTTCCTTTATAATTTCACTTGATTTACCCGTTACGCACACACACACTTAGAACACTCGTTGTTTGCTGCTGTTCCACAATCAGAATTTAACTAGGAACTCTGAACCTAGCCTGGGCCTATTTATTCCCAGAAAATGCTCTGGTTGGAATTAATTCCTCTGCAACACCCTTAAAAACAGCAATTGTTCCTGTCAGTTACATCTAATGCGAATTGAGTATACTCTTTGTAATTGAAGCATGATACAAAACTGTTTCACGAAAAAGATTCAATTAAGGTATATTAGCAGATATCTAAAGTTTTAATTTATATGATATATAATAACAATAATAATAAATATCAAATTCAACATACTCTCAAATTCAGGCCCGTAGCGAGGCGTGTGCGGTGATAAGGCCCCCAGCTACCACGGGGCTTTCGGCTAAAGTAATTATTGGGCATGTATTTGACTAATTCAATTCCTTCAATTAAAATTTTATTCTAATTTTATATATTTAAATGCAACAGTTTTAATTTTAATTTTAATTATAATCAATTGACTTCATATAGCCAATACAATTACAATAAATATATAAATAAATAATGAATACCTATACTACATGCTATAAATACATACATTGAAGCAAACAATTTGTATACGATATTTTCGACATAAAGATGATCATTTCTGTTGATCAAATATGAAGTCTAAAAAAATATATGCAATTGATATTAAGTTTCTCAATTATGTGAAACATTTTCTATTCATAATAGATAGTATATTATAAAGGTTTAGAGTTTTATTTAAACAATATAACTAAATTAAGGGCCACCAATATTTATGCAGAATGGCCTCCAGAGACCGTTGCTATGACCCTGCTCATACGAGGGTCGTTTGATAAGTCCGTGACTTTTTGTATTTGCCGCGCACCTGCTCTAAATACAACACTGCTCCTGTCAGCAGTTATCGATTAACAGCTGACTGTAAAATTTTGAGAAAGCTGCGTTTTTTGGTTTGCGTTTTATAGGCATTGAAAGCAGACAATCTCGTGAATTTTAACGAAAATGGAGATCGAGATCGTCTGCTTTCAATGCCTATAAAACGCAAACCAAAAAACGCAGCTTTCTCAAAATTTTACAGTCAGCTGTTAATCGATAACTGCTGACAGGAGCAGTGTTGTATTTAGAGCAGGTGCGCGGCAAATACAAAAAGTCACGGACTTATCAAACGACCCTCGTAATAAAATAATTAAAAAGTTAACTGTACTAATAATAATCTTTATTTATGCAAATCCTTAGCTTATTACTCATCTCAATCAAATGTATTCATCAATGTTGTATATACATTTGTATGTATAGATACATATTTTCATTAATAATAATATATAATAAATAAAAAAAATACTGTAATAATAAAATATATAATAAAATAACTTTTAATTTATGCAAATCCTGAGTTTACTTTTCTTCTTAGCGCATTCTCATCTTGTGACATCATAAATAATATGATATCATACCAGAATCTCTGAAGATCGTGACTAACTCTCATTGGGAAAGAGTATAAGGGCAACGCGCAACAGGCGCAGGCACGAAGAGTTCACAAAGTGGAAGGGCAGAGGAAACAGGACAAGGAAGAAGCAGCAAAGCGAGAGCCAATGAGAGCGCCTCGCCTAGAGAAGCCTTATGCGCTGCGCTGGCCAATCAGCGTGCAGTGTTGGCGCATTAACACACACACACACAGAGAGAGATAGTCTCTGAGTGTGCGTGCGGCACAGTGAAACAGGATCAATGTTGCAGGCAATTTGAGCTGAGCTGAGCTGCGGAGGCACTTAGCGCACAATTTGGCAACTTGAGTTTAATAAGTTTTCGTGACCCTCAGGCAATTGCAGGCGACACACGTCTGCCACAAGCCACACACACTCCACATTCCACACACACTCACACACACACAGTCTGCGATTGCATAATCGGGGGCAGCTTTGAAGATATCAAAATCAGTTACAGCTCGAACGGAAGAAACCAAAAATCAAATGCAAACAGAGAAGAAACCAAGAAGAAACATGAACAAAACTTCTTGTTGTAATTCTTTAGCCCTCCCCTCCCTTTCCCCTGCCTCTGCCCCTGCCACGAACAGAGCTTATTACACAGTTACAACTGCGCGGGCAACGTCGACGGCTGCTGCTGCTGCTGCTGGAGGTCAATGAGCTTTGCTTGTTACTTGTCTCAGAAATTTCGTCAATATACCGCTATATTCAATGGCTTTCGCACGTCGTGGTGTGCGCTGTGTGTTTGTGTGTGTGTGTGTTGCCTCTTTAATGTGTGCGTGCGTATTACCAAATGTTGAGCAATATAACAAGAATTTCAGTTTCTTTCAACTTGCTCGAGACAGTTACAAACTGATAACGTTCCATCTCTCTCTCTCACTATCTACCCCTCTCACTCTCTCATTCTTATTCTCTTGCTGCCTCGCTCTGCCTGCACTTTTGTCTTGGCAGAAAGAAATTCTTGCTAAAAATAAATTTTCCTCAGGTTATTTTCATAAAAATACTTTACAAAATGCACATCGCATAAATTTTGACATTTTATTTCGAGTCGCACTCGTCTGCTCGCTCTCTTAGCCCTGCTCTCTCTACCGCTCTCTCCTGCTCTCTTAAACTCTGCTGCCTGTTGCGCTCTCTTTGACTGATCGCTTTCTCTGCGCACTTTCTTTGCGCTCTCTTCGACTTGCTCGCGCTGCTGAGTGACTTGCGCGCGCTCTCTCTTCTTTTCTCTCCCTCTCTCTCACATTGTCTTTGTCGTGCTCAGTTTTTCGTGTTTTTGTGTTTTGATTCCATTCTTCTTCGCTAAGAACGTTCGTTGACCTTTTTGCTTGTGGGGCTTGTGCTGCCGCTGCTCGCTGCTGCTGCTGCTTCTTCTTCCCGCTTAGCGGTACTTCTCAACCTGTTTTATTTCATTTTTTCTTCTCCACTGCGCCGCTGCTGCTGCGCTGCTGACTTGTGATAAGTCTTCGCTTGCTGTCTGTGTGTGTGTGTGAGTGCATGTGTGTGTGTGTGTGTTTGCTGTAGAAGTCTTCCTGTTTATTTAACGATTTAAGTTAAAGGTGCGCTTTTTTTCGTTGCCTCGTTGAGAGAGTGCACGTGTGTGTGTGTGCAAGTGTCTGTGTGTGAGTGTGTGTTTGTGTAGCTGCAGCTGGAGCCTGCCTGTCCGCTTCGATGACGCGGCCCCCAATGCAACGTCACGAGCTCCCAGCCACATACAACCCTGAGACTCTGACTCTGTCCAGGCTCAGCCAGACTGACTGTAACTGCAGATGAACGCAGTGCGGTATATCGTGACACGAGGATGAATTAATCGATAGGTTGCAAACACAACCACTGCATACTGTGGCCTGCACAAGATTTACTTTGCATAACTATCTTTAATATGTATAGTACAAATCGATAAATGTCTATATTACATCTAATGAACGTTACATGGTATAAATATATAATACCTGTATATACTGATTGTAAATAAATCGATAACATTTAGAATTCTAACTTAAATAATTTTTAATTTAATTAATTAATTTATTTATTTAAAGTCAACTATGGTCAGTCGACTGTTTAAAGTAAAACAATAATTTTATATATAAAAAAATTGATTAATTGTAAAAACTGAAATAGGAAGAAAAGAATTTAATTTAATTAGAATTTATTGGATTCAAACTGGGAAAAAAGGGGAGTAAATAATATTCTGTATATCTTTCTTTTAACATAAGTTACGCAAGTATTATTTAAATTATTAGTAACCAAATATTACAATTAAACAGAATATTTCTTGCTTTGATCTTAAGTTCTTAAATATATTTAAGTTTTTTTTAAATAACCTTAAGGTAATAGGAAAGTAAAATTCCGAAGAACTTCGCTTCGTTTTTATGAGTTCTTACACGCATTTTATGAGCTTCTCTTCTATGGAACAATTGTTCAAATCTTCTCAAACAGCTTATGCATATTGCTGATTTACAGAAGAAAGAGAGAGAGAGAGTGAAAGAAGGGAGAAGAGATGAGAGACTTAAAAATGAAAAGTTGTGAAATGGGAATATGATATGTTTCCGAGTATTACCTGGCAATCAACTCTAATTTCATTTGATCACGAAATTCACTGGCGTGTCACGCGGCTCACGCAGCTCCAGCTGCGTAACGTGCATGACTCTTGTGACTTTCTCGTTGTTGTTGTTGTTGTTGGGGTATATTTCTGAGCGATGATCACGCATTTAATTAGCAGGAATTCTTTTCGCGTGCCCCTCTGTGCCTGTGTGTATTTGTGTGTGTGTGCGAGAGAAATTGGCAGTGCGCTGACCGGGAGGGTGTCAGTCAGCGCTGCTCTCTCCTTTCTCCTTTCTCCTTTCATCGAATTGCAACTGACGCCGCACACTCCGGCCCCACCTACTGCACAGGTTTTTGCCCGATCGCCTGGCAGATGACTCCCCCCCAGGTCTCAGTCTCACTCCCAGTCCCGGTCCCAGTCCGAGTTCGTCGTCTGCAACTTCGACTTCGATTCGGATTCCGATTCCTGGCCCAGGCCGGGCCTGGCTGGGGCCATTTAGTGTTCAAACGTTTGTCCACACGTCCAGTCCAGCGTGTCCAGTCTCGTGTTTTGCTTTGTTTTGTTGCTTTGTTTTGTTGCTTTCTTCGTCGTGCTCGTTCTCGTCAATCAGCGCAACGCACTCGTTGCTGGGCGCCTTCTCGTGTCGCCTTCGCCTTCGCCTTTGCTCGCTCACTCGCTTCGCCCACTTCGGCTAATTTACCGTTTGAAAACTGTTTGCCTACTTGGTCGCCATCTTAACTTGTTCTCTGCGTTCTCAATGTGCTATCGTGCTATCGCGTTATCGATAAATTTGACATGTGCCACCGAAATGCAAATCAAACTGGAATTTCGCTTAATTCGCCACCGATTTGAATTGATCTGACTTGCTTAAGGATCCCCCCACACATTAATAATCGCGTAGATGAGATTAAAGAACCCATGTAACATGCCAAGCACCATCAGAGGTAAGATTACCACTTGGATATCTGCGTAATTGCCAAATTTACTACCATTTTTGAGGTTAATTATCTTCATGACTTTGATTATTTTCGCACAAATCGAGTTGCATAGCATGACAAATCTTGAGATGAGCCCCGAATTCGTCATAGTTGTTAATGGCGGAACCTTCAACTCTGCTTTTACCAATTATCTCGCAACGGTTACATCATTTTCGATAGTTCATAATGATTATGTTTGGTATATATACGAGTATTATAAATTAGATTTTAACTCGTTAAAATGTTGTCCTACAAAACTTGAAATATTTATTGCAGAGGGTTCACTTATTTTGGCTAGGAGTTTCCAATTGATCTTAGAAGACTTTTTCGACCATATATGGTATATATGTATATTCTTAATCAACATCAGCAGGGGGTCGATCTAGCCATGACAGTCAGTCTGTCGGTCTGTCTGTTGCATGAAAAACTAATCCCTCATCGTTATCTTCATTGCACATTTATTTCTTACTGCTACACGCTGTAAATAAGACCGAATGAACCGATATATCGTACAAACTATCGGTCAATATTTGTTATTGTTCAAGATATTGCAAGCAAATTTACAGCCTCGAACATTTTCGGTATATATAATCTGTCTATAAAATTTCATCAAAATAAGAACACTATAGCATATAGCTCCCATAGGAACAATCGGTCAAGACGAAGGTTATTGTATGAAGACCAGTTTCGATTGTCGAAGTAACCTAACTTATCTGTGGCAATGTTAGACATAGTATTGAATATATATTAAATAAATATAAATTAATTATGCACTATTAAATATCAATAGTAAAGCAAAGATCGGAGGATATAAGAATCTTTAATTGCTGAATTAAAGCATTCTTTAGCGTGCCGATGGTAACCTTTCTTTCTGATTTTATAAACGATATTTCCGATTATTATTAGAGTATGCCGTTACATCGTTTGTTATTATGTACATATTTTAAATTATGATATATTCGTATTTCTCTCCAAATAAGTTTTCTACAATAGTTTTCAAGGCCCTTCGTGTATTTATTTATGTTATGCAATAGTTGCACTTAACTGTAATTATTGCATTAGGTTAAGACTTAAGATCCAAATGGAAAACTTAATAAATAATTCTGGTGATATTTTTTCGAGCAGGTCTTAGCCTTGCCGGTAATACCAATGTTTGAATTATATATATTTATATGAAAACAAAAAAATTAATGGATCGTAAAATGCGCAAAGGGGCAACGGTTTTCAATATGAGTCTTTGGAAAATTGCTGGCGAATGCAAAACGCAGTCAAGCTTCAACGCACGCAATTGCCTGGGCAAGGTTTTCCATTATCTAACTTGATGTTGTTGTTGCTATTGTTGTTGTTGTTGTAGCTGTATTTGTTGCTATTATTGTTGTTGTTTTTGTAGTTGTTGCTGTTGTTCTCTCTGCTGTTTGGTTTTTCTGGTGCCGCATTTCCGATTCTAGCTCTGCAGATGTTGCAACATCACTTCAACAATCAGCTGCAGCAACAAAGTTTATATCAAAGTGGCAGAAGACAAAAAAGAGGCAAGAGCTCTTGACGATTAATGAACGAATTGCAGATACCCTGTCAGTTCGATCAGTTTTGATTAGTTCTTATTTTAAATGATTTGAACTCTTTTATCAAAGTGATTAAATTCATGTTAAACCCATCTCCCTTCGTGCCAGATCGTTGTAGCTCATTGTGCTAGTTGCTGCCACGCCCCCTTGGCGTACCCTCTGCACCAAAAGGGTATGGAACACATCAAGCTGCGCCTGCGCTGAGTTGCCTCATCGACAGCAGCAGCAGTGGCAACAGCAGCAGCAGCGGCAGCGACGCGACGTTGCAATAAACCAGTCGCCGTCGTCGTCGTCAGCTAATCTTGCAACACAGTTGCGCAACAAAGAATCCGACACAACGGTACTAACGTGTTTCAGTTGTGGTAGCTGTTTTGCTGGCTTTTTGATTTGTTCTTGGCCAAGAGCTGCGCCACAATCAGAGTCGCAGCCAGAGCCGCAGCCAGAGCCAGTTCCACTTGCGTGTAACAGGTTTTTCCTCTTGAATAACTGGGACTTTCGTACGGGACTTTCGTACCCTGGACCAGCCACTGTGTGAGTTTCCCCCCAGCTCTCTCTCTCTCTCTTTCTCTTGCTATCTATCTCTTTCACTGAAACTGGTTAGAATCGCTGGCAGAGCGACTGCTGCAATGTCTAGAAACGTGGCCAAGAAACTGCAAACAGTCGAGGCAAGGCAAGCTGAAAGAAATAGAAGAAGCCAAAGAGGAAGAAGAAGTGGGTGAAGAGAGAGAGGGGGGGGGGGGGGAACAAAATACGATCGTTACAACGGTGAGGCACACATTTTCACGTTAGAACCAACGGCGCTTCCAACGTTGCAAGCCCCGTCTGAGCCAAATTGAAGGCTTACGGCTAGAACCAGTTAGCTCTTGATAGACCTGACGGTTTCTTGCGCAAGCTCCATTCCCCTCTCCCCTCCCGCCTTTCCTTCCTTGCCCCAAAACCAGCACAAATAAATCTAACACGATTTAAGCAACGGAAAACATGAAATATGAAAGAAGTCCAAAGCGAAGACAAAGACGAAGATGGAGGCGAAGATGGAGACGAAGACGACGATAGACTTGGCCGTCTCGATGATAATATGGCTAATGATGCGTCAAGATGATCAGCAGAAGGGCCCAGTTATAGGGCGATTAGTTCAGTTTTATTGTGTCTCATTGTGTTTGTGTGTGTCTTGCATTGTGTAATACCTCTTGGCCAATTCCATCTAGCTGTTCTGGCCTTCTAACTGTTTTGGGGGCCTCATTGAGCGCAGCTTGCTCGATCGATTCGATAGTCGCGCTTAACTCATCATTCATTCATCGCATTCGATTCGCATTCGCATTGATAAACATTCTTTTTTTCGGCTTACAGTTTATTGGCTTTACGGATCGTGAAATTAGTTCTCTTAGCGGATTTTCATTAGCGCCTGTCGTGCGCCTCTTACCGTTTGTATTTCCCAAGGCAATAGCAGGAATCGGGTCAATTAGTGCAATTATGTTGATATTATTATGTGATCCAAGAGGGTTTAAGCTCGATATTACCTACTTTAACTTTCTTCACTTGTTTATTTGTTAAAAGTAATTTAATTTTTACTTGGTTTTGTCTTTTTATACCCAATATCCATAGGGAAGAAGGGCATTATAACTCTGTGCCAACTGTCTTTCCGTCCGTTACAAAAACCTAGATCTCAGACACGCTAGTATTCCAAGCGAAACTAAAAATGTGGAATTGTTTAATTTTGTAAACATAATAACTAATCAATGTTTAAATGATTCTTAAAATTTGATTGCGATTGGATGTTTAACAAATAAGTTATTTAAAAAATTATTTAAAGAGACACTGATTTTCAGTCTGCGTACTAAAGTATGCAACATAAAAAAAAAGGAAAAAAACAGAACTTATGTGTTTAAGATATTGTTGTGGTTAGGTGTTAGTTTTTTTTACTTTAAGAACAAGTAGAAAAATGTAAAAATGCAAAGAAAAACTACTTATTCCTTTAATGCTCCCCTTTGTTTGCATTTTAGAGCTTGAACTTCCACCTTTTAATTCCAGAATCAGACCTTTACTTGCAGTACTCATTACTATTATATTTAATTTATTTTTATTTACTTAATTCACTTATGAAAAATCTTAAACATTATAATATCTCAGCAAGAAATAATATATATAATAAAAATAAAAGAACTTAATAACCTTAAATAATAACTTTTATTACTTGATTTAAACATAAGAAAGAAATTCATAGTTTTTTATGCGTTCGTCTTTAATTATACTTCTTAGTAACCATTATATATGATATTAATATCATATTATAGTATATTCAATTATACATTATTATTATAAATAAATAACAGCATATATAATAGTCAAATGATTTTATAAATCAAAAATACAATCATTGTATTTATAAAATAAAAGCTGCAAATATATTTGAAACACTCGTGGCGCGCTTTATTCAAAAAGAGCAAACTCAACCCTGCAAAGAATTTCCCTTAGGCTTTTCACCCCACTAGGCGAATTTCCCTTGCAGTACTACAACACACACACAGACAGAAACACTCACACTAGCACACGCACACACGCATGTGTAAATGGAACGAAATTGTGCTTAAGGGTAGGAAAGAAAAGCTGCGCGGCACTTTTCCAGTTTTCCCGTCTATGCACTTGGCATTATGCCTACTAACCCTATTTTGCAGCGCAGCGAGTCCCATTTTCGACCTGCATATGGTCGAGAGAACACACAAACACACACAAACACACGCACACACACCCTTACACACACACACACACACGTACGGCCTGGCATTGCGATTTTTCCCATTCGAAGTGCGCGTTCCAAGCAGCTGAGTGGCGAAACGGAAAGTGCGGCGCGAAATGTGTTTGTGGCGCACTTGAATTTGGGACACATTCCTGCAAAGGACGCATCGCAAAGGATACGCGGCCAATGCACAAAAAGGAAAATACTAGAAAAACAAAGAAAACACACAAAAAAAAAAATCAACAACTGCACAAAGTGAAAAACAAGTTAAAAATTCGTGAAAATACAAATTGAAGTTTGTGTCGCGCGCAGTAAACAATGAAAAACCTGTGGAAAAGCAATCTCAGCAGCTGCAACTGCAGTGCAAATAAAATGAAAATTAAATAAAATTAAATTAAATATAATAAACTAAAATAAACCTAAACTGAAAAACATAAAACTTCTAAAACTTTTGGCAGACTGCAGTGAAAAATTCGTGGCAGAAAATTAATTATTAATAAAAGACGAAGAAAGCGAAAGCATTGCACTTGCTGTGCGTGTGTGTGTCACGTGTGTGTGTGTATGTGTATCGATTTGCATGTGTGTGTGCTGAAAAATCGATTATTAAAGTTTCAGCCGCACACAGCTGGTGGTTGTTGTCGCTGGGGGTTGCAGGCGGCAGCAGCAGGCGGTAGGGGGTTGATGTTGTTGCCGACTTAGTGGGCAATTGCATGGAGGCATAAACTGGCGCTAGGGTTGCGTGCCGCAATGTGGAAGGCAAGCAGCAGCGACGCCGGCAGCGGCAGCAACAGCAGCAGCAGCGACACACTTCCAGGCACTTGTATTTTGACGTCAAATTCCAATGGCGCCTTGCAGCCATCCAGCAGCTCGTTGCATGTGCAGCGCCAGGATACGCAAGCGACAACAACAACAGCGACAGCAATAACAGAAGCAGCAGCAGCAGCAGCAGCAGTGGCACTTGCCAGTTACGGCCACAGATACACACTGGCAACAGCAGCAGGAACAGCAACAGCAACAGCAACTGTAGTTGCAGCACAATAGCGCAGGCAGTGGCGCAGGTACACGAGAGCAGCAACAGCAACAGCAGCAGCAGCAGCAGCAGGAGAAGCAGCTGCAACAGCAACAGCAGCGGGAGCAGTTACTGTCCTGCAGCTCCTTCGGCTCCAGTTCGATTCCCCCAACATATTGTGACGTATTTAAACAAAAAGGAAATGCATTTTGCCAATGGCAGCAACAGCAGCAACAACAACTGCAAGCAACACCAATGAGATAGAAAGGCGACTGATTTACTGTGCAAACTGAAAAACAAAAAAGAAACTTAAAGTAAATAATTAAATTAAATATTAAATTAAAGTTAAAATAAAACTCGTAACTGAGAGCAATTTTTGCTACGCACAAGTCAAGAGAAAAGCGAAGAAAAACAACAACAACAAGAGGCAGCAGCAGCAGAGGCAGGAGCAACAGCAGCAGCAGCAGCAGCAGCAGCGAGGGAGGGCGGCAGCGATATCGAGTATACGACGCGTATTCCAAGCTGCATAAAGCTGCAGCCAAGAAACAGCAGCAGCAGCACAGGTGTATCTACACCCAGGAAATATGATAATGAATATGAATATGAATACGAATACTACTCATGAATCAAATACAATTGAAAGCAATTCAAAGTTCGAGGTGTGACTCTTAGTGTAAACGATTTTAAGTGCACTTTTGTAAGGCTGATTTTTCTCAATTTATTTTGATGTTGTGCTTCTACACGACCACAAAAACAAACACCAAGTATATAAACAAAAATACCAAAAAATACCAAAAACAAAATACCAAATAAATACCACAAGCTATAAGGCAAGAGAAAGAGTTTTGAGTGTGTGAAGAGAGTTCAGAATTGAAACCAGAAATTGCAGTTAACTGTCAAGCGCACAAGAGCAACCAGCAACTAGCAGCAGCAACTAGCAGCAGCAACTAGCGACAGCAACTGTTGCCGCTTTCTATACACAAATTGTCTGAGAAACGGCCCTCACAACGGATAGGCCAAGAGATCTCCTGCTGATACAGCAGGCAGCGCCCGTTGGCAGCAGCAGCAGCAACAACAGCAGCAGCAACAGCAGAGCGACAGCAGCAACAGTTGCCACAACAACAGCAACTGCAACTGCAACTGCCACCGCCAGCGCCAGCTATCTCGATGCGGATGCTGCCACAGCGGCAGCCGTGGCCAATTTGCGCAGCAAGGTGCCCTCCATATCGATCATTCCCCTGCCCGCCGCCACCAGCATTGTGGCCAGGGCGCAGGCAACAGGCCGGGCCACGCCCACAACGGCAACGACGACGACGACAACAACAACAACAGCCGTGCGCACCGTGAGCACCTCGAACAAGGCAACATCGCCGCCACTGGCTTTCCTCACGGAGGCCGCAAGTGGCGCTGCCTATGTGCGACCCCAGCAGCAGCATCAGTACCAGCAGACGGACAAGTGCACCGTCCTCAAGCTGGATGTGCGGCAGCGGGAGCCGGTGACCACCATACGCAGCCTGGCCAGTGCCACTGCGACGGGCGATGCTGCCAACAACAGCAGCAGCAGCAGCAGCAGCAGCAACTCCACAACAACAACCACGTACCTGCAAATCGAACAGCAGCTCAGCGAGCTGGCCGACGTCGACGAGGACGACGATGAGAACATGGCCAGCCTGCTGGGCAGCAGCAGCAGCACCCACAGCAGCAGCAACAACAACAACAACAGCAGCAACAACAGTCGATCGCAAGCTCCGCCCGCACAGATACTGTCCAGTCAGCCGATCATTGTGAAGATCGAGCCCACGCAGGCCTTTCACATCATCGACGAGGGCGACACGCGGGTGCTCAGCCTGCCGCTGAGCGATGCCGACAAGCTGGGTGCCAGTTGGATCGATCTCAAGGACATTGCGGGGCTGCAGACGGGCGGGGGAGCAACGTTGCTGGACGTCTGCTTTGAGTCGGTGACGGGCGAGGAGGATGACGAGCTGGAGGAGGGCACCATCATAGCCAGCATAAAGCCAGAGGAGCCACAGCAGGAGCTGCAATTGGCGGAGCCAGCGCCCAAGCGGCTAGCGCTGGCACCAACACCCCAACAACAACAGCAGCAGCAGCAGCAGCAGCGGCAACAGCAGCAGCAGCAACAACAACAACAACAACAACAGGTGAAATTCATGTCGGAGCCACCGGCGCTGGCGCGTTCCAGCAGCTTTAGCAGCCTGGGCAGCTTCAGCAGCCTGAGCAGCATCAGCGGCGCTTGCAAGTTGCAGTTGGCCAGCAGCGACAACACCGGCAGCAACAACAACACGAATCGCAAACTATCCACGCCCACAGACAGGCAGCGGCGTCGAGAACGAACGCCTCCACCGTTGCTGCCCACACAAAAGCCAACGACAGCAACCACAACATCAGCAGCAGCAGCAGCAGCGGCAGCCGCAGTGGCAGCAGCAGCAACAACTGCAACAGCGGCAACCACAGCAGCAACAACAACAGCAACCACCACAGTTGCTGCGGTGGCGGCAACAGCAACACGCGATAGAGAGCGAGACAGAGATCGAGACAGAGACAACAGCAGCAGCAGCGGCAGCAGCAATGGAGCCATGACAGGTCAGTACACAGACACGTATGCATAAGTACAGTGAAGCCTGGCAGTAAATGAACTGCGAAGGGAAGGAAGAGTTGCAAGGGGGAACAGGGGAAGATAACTTGAAAAATACTTAAAATATGATTAATCGATTAACGATAAGTAATATGTGGGGGGTTTTATCGATTAAAATCGATGAAAACATCGTTATATGTATGTGTCAATAAATAATACTGCAGAGTGTATTATTTGGATTAAGTTGGATTTCTCTCTCATGATTCCAACTAAACGTTTAGTTCTATTGCAGCCATGACTTGTTTCTAATATTGTTAACATATATTTACGCAAACGAATCATTAATTTCCTAATACGAATACGATAGTAAGCACTTTTTATCTATAAGAAACATTTTCTAATACGAATCACTTTATTAAGTTTCATTGAAAGCTATTTCTTATCTTGAATCTGTTGTACTCTTTAAAATTACTTTGAGGCAGCTTATGCCTTGGAGAAAGAAAGCTTACTGACTGAAAATCAAAAATAAATATCAGAAATATTTAGGAATTCGTTGGGTCCAAATACTTTTTCATGAGAATAAGGAGTTGTTCTTGCATACGATAGCTTTGCGATAGTTTTAAAAGTTGTTTAAATTCCCCATTTCGGGTTATTACATGTTCTTCTACTTCTTTGTGTGTGTCAATGAGAATAATGAGTTATTTTTGTTGTTTTTTAGTTTCCCAAGTTTTCGAGTTTCCGACATTTCTTTTTCTCTACTTCTTTGTGTATTGACTTTCATGCAAACGATAGTTTTATGATGGTTGCAATGTTTGTTAAAAATTTCCCAGCTCGACTCATAGCTTCTTCTTCTCTACTTCTGTGTGTGTAATATTGAAAATAATGATATTTTTATGCAAAATATAGTTTTGCGATGGTTCAAACTCCCCAACTTGAGTTATTCCTATTTCATATACTTTTTTGCGTGGTATTATGCCCTTTTCATGCATTCGATAACTTTGCGAAATTTATTTAAGTATCTTAACATTCAAAATTCCCGTAATTAATGAGCTCTTATTGTAAACGATATTTTAACGATGGCTTACTTCTTTTTGTGTTATAATGATAATAATGAGCTTTCCATGCTTACGATAGTTTTGCGATAGCTGTTTAAGTTTCCCAAATATTCAAATTTCCAACAATTCTTGTTCTTCTACTTCATTGGTTGTGCTAATGAGCATAATAGTTTAGCGATGGTTCACGATAGTTAAGCGATATTTCTGCTGTTTCGACATCTCAATTCCATTTACTCCCTCTACCATCCTAACTTCAAAGAATGAACGTATATTCAAATAATTCTGTTCTGCAAGCACCCCCACATCTTTACTTATCTCACACCCCTGAGTTGCCTGCAGCACTGCTCCACCTTGAGGCAAAGATGTGTGGCATGCAAACGATACGCCAGAAGTGCATTGCGCAAGCAACACGGACCACAATTAAAGGCCTGCGGCCTGTCGCAGACTCCGCATTGACGACTTCTGCGACACAACAGGTGTATGTGCGTGCACACACACCAAGACACACACACACAGTGGCACACACCTCATGCTAAAGAATTTCAATTTACAAGCGTCGATTTATTGGCTATTCACCTTTGTGGCAGCTCGACTCGGCTGTGCCGCTGCCGCTGCGGCTGTGTCCCACTTTCCATAGACGACGTTGGTTGCAGCAGTAAAAGAAGAAAAAAATACACAAAAATAAGACAAACAGCAGCAGAAAAAAAAACATGTTTTGACATACTAAATAAGCCGCAAAGGCGACGGCAGAAGCGACGCGTGAGGCAAGAGGGGAGGCAAGAGGAGGCGAGGTGTTCTTTATCATTAGGTTCTGTTAGTTTGTGCGATTCTTGCTGCTTCGACACATTCGCTTTACGGCTCTTTGGCACAAATGAGCTGCGCCGCAGCACCCTGTATGCGCTGCACAGCTCCCCCTTCTCTCTCTCTCCCCCTCTCTCTCTCTCTCTCTCTTTCTCCCTTTCTCTCTTTCTTTCTTTCTATCTGCCTGCTTAGTCAGTCAAGTCACAGTTGTGGGCACTTGTTCATCGCGCATTCTTGGCTCATAGTTTTTACCGTACGAACGAACCTTAGCGGTAAAAGCCTCAGCTACAAACTATACAGTTAGCTGAATGAAGTCTGAGCAGCACACTCACACACACACACACGCACACACACTCGTTAGATACCTGTATAGAAGCTTGACTACTTGGAGCGACTGGCAAGTCTCGAGTACAATAGAATTAGCAGCTCAAATCGCAATTCTTCATAATGATAATGAGTTGCCCAGGGGGGGGAAGGGTAGAAGAGAGGAGAGGAGACTCTGCCAGAACCGGGCTCTCAGTAACCTCCTCCCCCTTCCCTGCTGTATCTTTTATAATGTGCTTAAGCTTGAAATTGATTTGGCTGCTCGAGGCGGCAACAGTTGTCAGTCTTGATGGCTACAAATGAGTTGCCCCCCAGGGGGAAAAGGTGCAAAGGGCGGGTCGGTCTCATACCACAAACCAAGATTGATCTATATTTCATATAGAAGGTTATATATGTAACTCTCTGTTGATACACTCGCGCCTGAGGCGGCAGCTCATTAGCCGCTAAACTGTATCTTTTTGTCATTCGATGATTGATGGTGAACCGAATTCCCGCCAACATAGATCATATCTACAGCGAATAACGGTGCAAGTTCTGTAAATAGCTTGGCAACTCTGCAACTCTGTGTTATATATTTGATATATATACTGCAAACTAGTCTGGTATTACGGCACATCATTATTGGGTATATTTCTTTTCGAAATGTAGCTCAAGAGACGCATTAATAATCATATTAGATTTGGCAAAACAATGGAAAGGTTTTCGCACTAAAGTTAGTAGCTGATCTGTTGTATGAGATGCGACGACCCTGAAGCTCTCCGATCAGTGTCTGGCTGTCATTACACAAGACACACTTGAAAACCCCCCGACGAGCTATGCGGCTTAGGAATTGCGAGACTTTCGATCCGGAGGGATCGCAACGCACTATCTCTTTTGCCAATGAACAAACATCGATATTATATACATACTTTACATATGAACTATGTCTGGCTGTATATAGATGTCCCCCATCCAGTTATGTATATGATTTGGCTATGGGTTCATTATAATGTTCATGCATTTCATGCATGAATCTGCCGGCCCCCAAAAAGGCCCTGTAACTTCGTCCATTAGCCAGCGCCGCATGACGTTTCTTTTCCAATCGAGCGTAGCAGTTTCATTATCATATTTACGTTTATTTTCGACTTCTTTTTTTTCTTATTTTTTCTTATTTTTATACATATTTTTTGCCAATCTTTATAGTTGTTAGTGATGTCGTAATATTGTGTTTCTTGGTTTTCGTTTTTTCGGTTTCCCATTTCGAGTGTTCATCTGTTTGTTTCGTTTATGCAAAGTTTATGCTGTCCAATCGCAGATACAGATACAGATGTGTGTGTGTGTGTGTGAGTGTGTGTTGCGGCAGAGTTAATTGTATGCACTACAACAATAACAAGACATAAATTAACTACAAAATATTAATTTATTAACGTATTTGTTGCTCGCTGCGTTTCGAATTTTGCAAACTGAAAGTCGATTGCAACATCCTCATCTGCTTTTGTTGTTGTATCTTTTTGGCGCAGATACTTAAGTTGACTAGTCGCTATGGTCAATATATATACATATATAATATATGTTTGTATATATTGCACCTGCGCCCGCTGAACTTTGACTCCGGTTCACCTTGGCAGTTGCTCCGATTACGGTTAATTTTTTTATTTCTATTTTTACTCGAAAGGGATAAAACAAGTTGGCGTAATTTGTTTAAATTTTTGACATATTAATTTATAGACAGATGGCAGCAATTATGTATGGTAATCGCTCTTCTGCGAATTTCTATGTAATTAACTAAATGCTTGACGCACACTTTATATAACGAGAGGTTGGCACTTGCTGTGGGACTTTTTTTGGTATTTGCAACATACATAATATAAACTTATAATTAATATATATAAAGGAGAAGTTCAACTATTATATTATGTGAGATATAAACACTTGCGGGGAATGCAAGTAAATTATTATCAAGCTTAAGTTTGATATTAAATTATATTATAAAATTATATATGTATGGCAGAAAATGATCTCTCTTTATATACCTTTTATTAATATTTAGAAACCTTAAAACTCATTTTATTCAGCTTATAACATTTAATAAGTTAAGACATTGTCTTCTTACCCTATTCTTGTTTCATTTATGACATTAATTGAGTTATTTTTCTTGATTAGCTATTGAAAATTGGTGAGTTTGTGAAGAGAGATTACAGAATATATTGTATTATTTATATTCTATACATATATTTAAAATGTTATCTTTATCGTTTGCTATATCTATATTTGATAATGATTCATATAGTTTTTGAAGGTGGCTAGGTCTTAAGTATTGTTTCACGGTGTTTTATGTTGCACATGATTTTAAACAGGAATAAAATTATATTTATATGGGTTAACATGCTACAAAAAAGATATATGATATGGTATTGGTAGTTTATATCTCAAGAAAACATATAAAATTAGCCTTATAACAATTTACAAATTAAAAGAAAGGACTCTAATGTATACAAGGCATTCTTGGAGTATTCCTCTTTAAATGGTTGCAGTATTCATATAGCTTGCAACTTTGTCTTACTCTTGAGTATAGATTACAAGGTTATAATATTCAAACCCAAGTCCCATGTTTAACCAATTGCAGTGTTATATTATTTTATACATATATATTTTATGAAAATGATTATTTAAAGGAATGCAAGTGAATTTGTATGAATAAACATGTAATTATAAATATGATGTGATATTGCGAACTTATGTCTTCAGAAAGATTATTAGATTAATCTCAGAAGACCTTACAAGTTTAAAAGAGGTATCTATATGATATCTCTAGTGCATACAGGACATTTTTCAAGTAGTCCCCCACTAAATGAGTGCAGTAATCACTTGGCTTGCAAAGTTGTTCAGTTACCAAGCGGACTCTGCAGAGTATGTTGTATTATTTAAGCATAAAACCAAATTGGCAAGCGGCACTCGAGCCCAAATCAAGTAATTCATGTTGGGAAGAGTTGCATATGTTTTGTTTTCGCACAGGGGAGAGGGGGAAGGGGCTGCTTTTCGCTCATGAAAAATGCATTTGTGCGCAATTTACAAAGCCATTAGAAACAATTTCCATGCATAAGTGAGTCGTCGTCGTCGTCGTCGAGGAAAGTAAGCTAAAACTGTAATTAAATGCCGCACACAGGATGAGAAGGCGAACAACATAGACAGCCAGCTAGCCAGGCAGGCAGACTAGTCCAGACAGACAAAGAGAGCCAGAGAGAGGCAAAGAAAAGGAAGAGAGAGAGGGAGGGAGGGAAGTCGACTGCAATGCACACAGTTTGGCCTAAAAAGCAATTGACCTGCTAATTGGGAATTTCAAATGGAAATGACAGCAGACAAAGAAGCGCAGTACAAAAAGGAAATGCACAAAAATCGCCAAAGAGTTGCAAGAGCGGGACAGACAGAGAGAGCAGGAGAGAGAGAGGAGTAAAAACAACAAATGCTGTAATAGTACAAATAATATGGCACACAGCTTTTTCCGCCTGCAGCAAAGCTTGCGCCTAAGAGAGCGTCGACTGAGCGCGCGCTCTCTTCAAGAGAGTGAGAGAGTGGGAGAGCAGACAACAGCTGATTAGGAAAAAGCGCGCGCTGCGCTCACATTGCGAAGAGAGGGAGAGCGAGAGAGGGCCACACACACACACACACACACACTCACACGCGCGCAGCGATAGAAAAGCGCCAGTGAACGAATGAACGGAACAAAGCGTAATGCTGAAAAAAATTGAAGAAGTCATCGGCACAGAGACACATATACCCACTCAGCAGGCAGCGACGTTGGCGACGTTGGCGTCGCAGCAACAGCGCGGGTCGGGGGGCTTTCGCTGCCGTCGTCGCTGTCGCCGTCGCCGTCGCTGTTGCTGAGCGCAACGTGGCTCGACGCTCTTTGGCGCGCACTCTCTTTTGAGTTATGTGTGTGTGCGTGTGTCTGTGTGTGTGCGTGTGTGTGAGTGTGTGTGTGTTGTGAGTTGCTGCCACAGTGAGGCCGCAATGCGGCGCGCCACTTGGACAACGAACTCGATAACATTTTGAGGCAGTCTTCAGCTACACTTCGTATTGAGCGTATCGCGGCGGCGGTTACGATGCGTTGCGCGTTGTATCTTTATTATTAATTATTTCTTGTTGTTGTTGTTTATACATTATTGTATATGATTTCTATATAGTATCTGTGTGTGTAAATCTCTCTGTGTATGTGTATTCTGTGCGTGCCTCTATGCCTCTGTATGTGTGCCTGCGTTATTTCCAACAACAATTTCGAACGCGCCTCTCGCCTCGTCTCGCCTCCACATCGCATTGCATTGCAATTGGATCGGGCAACGTGCAACGTGCAACGTGCGTGACTGTGCGTGAGTGACTGCGTGCGTGCGTGAGTGTCAACGGCAATTGATCAATTCGAATATTCAAATATTCAAATGCGACAGAGCAAATATTGCAACATGCCTGGCTGAGGTTACTTGCAACAGCCAGTGGTGAAGTTGTTCGGTTTCAGCTGTAGGCAACAATAACAGCAACAAATTACAACAACAACAACGACGACAAATACAAAAATTAAAATCTCTAACAAAGTGTGCATTCAAATTCCAAATCGTGCCTAACTGCAACTGCAACTGCAACTGCAACTGCCACAGCTAAGAGCAAACGTCGTCGTCGGTATCGGTGTCGCCTCGTGATGCGAAAGCAGCAACAACAAAACGGAAGTGCAAGTGACGTAATTTATCGCAAAGCAGACTCCAAAAAAAGAAGAAGCAACTCGACTTTTTTTGGAGCAACATTAGAATGCAACACGCCCACACCCACACTCACACACACAGCACGCCACGCCCCTCCCACTCTTCCCAATCATTCTGATTGTGTAATACAATGTGTGTGTGTGTGTGTGCGTGTCCGCGCCTGTCTGTGTCTGTGTGTGTGTCCGACAACCAAAGGATATTTTCGAATCGGAATAATCTTAAAAAACACTGCAAGAAAACAACCCCCACAAATTGGATAAACTATTGGATAACACACTCCCACTTGGATATTTCACTTTTAGGGGATTTGAAGAGAGAACTTCATAACTGAATTTTTTATCTGTCAGATTGGGCTTAATATATGTATAGTCAATTTTCTATGGCAAATGGAAAATAGTTTGAATTGTTTTTGGATTTTAGATTTGTCTTTGTTAAAGATGTTCGAATTGATTGATTAAAATAGAAAATGTGCTGAAGGTGTAGAGGAGTTATTTTATTTATCAAAGAAATCTTCAGGATCGATAGATCGATAAAAATAGACTTGGCAGCTCTATGTTACTATTTATTATTCCCCATTAACTTCTCTATGCAAAATCTGTTAAAACCATAAAAAAATACTATTAAAGATTTCTTTCCTTACTTTAATGGAAACTTTCCCTAATTTCTACTTCACTTTGCTATAAAAATATATTTTTCTGGTTCTACAAATCAACATAGAAATATTTTGAAAATCTGAAGTATTTTTAAATAACTCAAAAAAAGTTCTTAGTTTCCTAAAAGACCTCTTTCCTAACAAACAAACGTTCCCTAATTCCTACTTAAGTCTGCAGAATATATTCAAATTTGTATGGTTCTTCCGATTAACATTAAAATATTATGAAAATCTTAAGTATTTTTTAGCAAATTCCAAAGCAAGTTTAAAGTCTTATAAAGACTTCTTTGCTTACTTCCATAGAAACTTTTTCTAATTTCTACTTCATTCTGCAGAACATATATAATTTGAATGGTTCTTTAACTTCTTATGGAAATATCATGAAAATCTTTGTAATTTTTTAGATTTTGGTAGTTCCAAAGAAAGTTTTGAGGTTTGTTCAAAAAAGATTTCTAATTTCTACTTCACACTGCAGATTATTGACATATTTTTCTTCAGATCATACGTATTGTTGAGTAATTTCAAAGAAGTAACTTAGTTTCGACTTCAAACAGTTTGTTTTTTATTAGATCTCCTAACTCTTTCTACACTTTATGCTGCAAAAGTTTCATTATTTGTTTTTCTCTTCACTTCACATCAGCCCCTTCACTTGTGCTGCATTTCTTCCACTGCATTCCAGCCCGTATCTTTTTTAATTGTTCCTCACAGATTCGACAAGTACATTTAACTTCAATTAGAGTTGCGTAGACAACTCTAGGCGAGGCAACTCTGGAAAGCTTAATGAAAATTGAACATCGAATTGCTTAGGCAACTCTGGGCAAGGCAACTCTAGGCAAGGCAACTCTAAGAAGTTTGCTGAAACTAGAACTTCGAATTGAATTTCATATTTAATTTCATTGAAGTTTCGCTGCCTTTCTTGATAATTTTAGTGCATTTTTGTAGTTTTTGTTATAATTTCTTGTTCCACATTGAAGTCTAACATGCCGAAAGTAACTTAACGGGCTGTTTTCAGCTTGTAATGTTTCTGCTATGCAAATCTTCTCATATTTGAATCGTCATCATCGTCTTCGTCATCGTCATCAGCCAAAACTGACAGTTAAAAGTTCACAGTAATAATCTTTTATAATGTTGCCACATTGTTTTTCAACGCCCTGCCCCGCATCCGTCTCCACTGTAAGGGAAAAAACAATGCAAATTGTTGCCCATTGTGCCCAGTTATGATTATCAGACATTTGTTGTAGTTGTCGTTGTAGTTGCTGTGGCTATAGTTTCTGTTGCTGCTGTAGATGTTGCTGCTGTTGTTGTTTGTTTTGTTGTTGTTGTTGCTGCTGCTGTTGTTGCTGTTTCTGTTTGTCATTATAAAACTAGACAGTTTCTTTGCTAGCCAAGAAAAGCAGTCGGAAGTCGACGGTAAACAGTCGCCTTCTGCAACAGCAACAGCAGCGGCAACAACAGCGGCAGCAACTCCCCCAGTAAGTCACCCAGTTGTCGCTGGCTTGCCCCACTGTCTTCTCCGTCTGTCTCTCCCTCTTACTCTCCCTCTTTCTCTCCCCTCTGTCTGTCCGGCTTTGCTCAGCTCAGTTCTCCGTAGTTCAGTTTAGTTGAGTTCGGTTCAGTTGAGTTCAGAGCACCTAAAGCAGGCGCTGTCTACAGTCGCCGCTGTCTCTCGTCTGCCGTGCTAGGTCTACGCCCACCTCCGCCACCACCTCCACCAACGTCTCCCCCTCCATCTCCACCTCCACCTCCACCTCTGCCGCTGTAGCACACCCACTCTCCCACACCCTGCTGACTGTGCCGGCGTTACAATGCTGCCGCAGTCAGCGTCGCAGTCGACTGTTTGCATTACCGTTAGTAGAACAACATTGCTAAGCACACACACACACACACACTTGCACACTCTCTCACACACACACTGTGGTCTGTAAGTGTGCCAGCCCACCCCAGCGCCAGTCGCAGGGGTGCCGAGGGGGGGCAGCAGCAAAGAAAAAAGCCTAGCAGCAGCAGCAGCGCCTCGCTGCCTCCCTCTCTCCCTCTCTGTGTGTGAGTGTGTCTGTGTGTGTGTGCGCGCTCGGCTCTAGCATAGGTCATTGGTCTTTTTCGGCGTCAACGTACTGCGACAGCGCAGCGGGCAGCGCAGCCGGCAGCAGCGACGCTGCCAGCACTGTCGGCATGTTAACTTTGTCGTCAGTTTTGTTCTTGTTCTGCTGCTGCTGCTTCTCTTCTTGTTGTTGTTGCTGTTCTTTCTCTAGTTGTTGTTGCTCTTCTTCTTCTTCTTTTTCTAGTTGTTGTTGCCTTCCTATTTTTTTCGGGCTTGACCGGCTTAGTACCGTTAGTAAGTTCGTTGTCGTTCGTGTGCGCTGAGAATTTTTGAATTTCATGTTGTTGCTGCTCTTGTTGTTGTTGCTCTCGTTGTTGTTGTTGTTGCTGTTGCTATTCATTTTCATTTTCTTTTCAGTCAGCGCACTGCGCTTCCCACTGTTTCCGACTGCGACGCTGGCGTGCTGCCTGCCTGCCTCCCTCCCTCCCCTGCTTCGCTCATTCATTTCTATATGTAAATTTCTCCCATTACAACAAAACTGCTGGCGCTGCTTTAGTTACAGTTGTTGTTGCCGCTGCTGGCACAATTTCTGTTGTTGTCGCTTTGGTGACGACGGCAACAATAGCAACAGCAACACGAGCAACAACAACAACAACAACAACAGCAGCAGTGCAAGCATTTCATTTGGTGACGTATTTGCATGTCTGCGCTTTGCTGGCTTCCGCATTTGGAGTTCCAATAAACTAGCCCCCTCCCCTTCTCCCCTACTTCTCTCTCTCTCCCTCTCTTCCCCCATTTCCCCTGCTGCCTTTTGCCTCGCCTCTGCTCTCTTCCCCGCCCCCGCATACTTAGCTACAACCCCCTAAGCGGGCCACCCTCACATGCATGTGCTGGCCTCTGCTGCGGCTCTTGTTGTTCTTGTTGTTGTTGCTAGTTGTGGGCTAAAAAAAGGCGAATGAAAGCAAGAAAGAAGGAAAGAAAGCAAGAAGAAATGTTTTATATTCATTGCTGCTCCCCTCTCTGCCGCTGCCGCTGCCTCAGTCTCTGCCGCTGCCTCTGCCTTTGCTCGTTTTGCCGGCACGCCGCAGCTTTGGGTCATAGAACTTTTTTCACTGTTTACAAGCACACACACACACACACACATGAGCGCACGCACATGTTACTGCCTGCTCTCTCGCTCACACACACACTCACACACACACACACATGCACTGAGCTTTCGTTGCGAGATTTATGCGTCGTCGTCGTCGTTGTCGCTTCGTGAACTGCATTTCCCTCCTCCTTCTCCCCCTCCTTGCTGTCTGACAAACTTTACCCCCTCCCCTGCAGCTCCCCCTGCCCCCCGCTCCTTACACACGCTCACCCACATAGGCGACCCCCTGCCGCCGCCCCCGTCACTGTGCTGTGGCTGTGTCTAGCACCCTTAAATCTCATTTCTCTATCGATTTTTCATGTTCATGTTACATTCTCATGCAGCAGGCAGAGGGAGGGGGCAGCGGGGGGTTTGTTGATGGGGTTGTGAGCTGAATGAAGTTGGAGCAGGGGTGGAGCAGGGAGTGGGGGGTGTAGCAGTGGCCGGCACAGTTTTTCCATGTTTCGCTTTGTTTGATCTTTTTTGCTGCCTGTTTAAAGGCAAATTCAATTATCCAAAAAGTGAGCAAAATCATTCACACACACACAGACACGCACACATAAACACACTCAGGTGTTCGTTACTAATTTGTCACATGATTTCGCAGGCAGACAGATTTGCCACGCCCCCCCTCGTAGACAGTGAAACAATATGCTGCATGCCATGCTGACGCGGCCATGGCTAACAACGCGCAGCAAGAGAATTTACATAACGGGCCACACCATTCTGTACATCAAAGTGTTTAAATAGACAACAGAACAAAACAATAAAAAAAAATCAATTATAATATTACATATTAATTGTTATTAAAACGTATTGCAATCGATTCAACATTCAGTCGCGAGAAATTCCCACATGAAGTGCCGTTTCCAAGAATGCCCCTAAATGTCTTCCGGAATAAATTGTCGTGAAATTTTCGTATTTTTGGAAATTTTGATTTGGAATCAAACAAAACAGAGAAATCGACAAAACAATGAGCATAACAACAACAGCAGCAGCAGCAACCACAGCAACAGCAGCAACAACAGCAACAACAGCAACAAACAGCAGCAACACAATAAAAATCACAGCAACAAACGCAGTAAAATCGCAGTGAAAGTGCTAAATAATCAAGCAAAACAACAACAACAACAACAGCCCAAAACTTCAAAGAGCAACAACAACAACTTAAAATTGCATGTGCTGCAAAAGGGTTAAAGCAACAACAACAACTAGCTAAAATTTCTAAAAGAAAAAAAGAAAAGAAAACAAAACATTTCTATCTGAATAGATATAGAGATATATATACATAGCTATATACGCGAACAAGTGTCTTATAACATAATTAAATAGTCTACAAGAAGCAGAGCAAAGCAGAGAAGAAGGACGAAGAAGAAGCAGAGGAGAGAGAGAAGGAAAGCAAGAAGCGGAAGCAGCATTATTCACATAGATACAACAAGTTTTATAGTACCTACAGGCCTGAAGACAACGTTAGATCGATATATATATATATATACACAAACCGTACATACAACCTATATATACATACATATATATATATACAATATATATACAGCATATAGCTATAGTTATATACAACGTACACTTATAGAAACTTACAACTTACAACTTTAAAGATTGGCAAACAGCAGCAGCAGCAGCAGCAGCGCAGCAACCGCTCTTATAACACACGCCCCCTGCCTCCCCCCACTGTGATATTAGTAATTTCACACATATAAATCAACAACAACAACAAACAGCAACAAGCAAAGCAAGAAAATTCAATTGAAAAGGAAAACCAAGTGCAATAAAACCGGATAAAGTCGAAATCGTAATCAGTCAGTCGGAGTCAGGCCCCTCCCGCGTCTCCTCGGTCAAGTGCAGCTACGAAACGTTTTTACTTTACCCAACAAGTTGGATAATAATAATTAAATACAAACACACACACACCTACACACACACATAGAGAGGAGACTGCCGGCAGCTGGCTATGTAGCTGTGTGTGTGTCCTGTGTGGTTCGGAGTGGTTCGCAGGATACCTCTCGGTGATAGAGAAGACAAGGAGAGAAAGGAAGAAAGTACTATAAGGATTGTACGATCGAGTACGATCGAGTTTTCGTGGCATTTTCGCGCTGAGACGTCCTTTAATTATGTATACGCAACGTATGTTTGACATGTGGAGCAGCGTCACTTCAAAACTGGAAGCACACGCAAATAACCTGGGTCAATCCAACGTGCAATCGCCCGCGGGACAAAACAACTCAAGCGGTTCAATTAAAGGTAAAGACACTCTCCAATCAGAGACAGCAAGAAATAATAATCATAATAATAATAATATTTAAGGGGTGTTGGAGTCTTACGCAATGCAAACTTAACTGTTAAACAAGAAATATCAACATTGGTTTGCTAAAGTTTCAGCAATCTTATTAAGATTTTTAGGGGTTGTTGGACTTCTATATTTTTTATCTTTATCAAATAACGAGAATTGAGGTCTCTGGACATTAATGTGAAATAATATGTTTATTATGCGCATTCATTTAATGGTTTCAAGATACATAAACAACATTTAAACATGTTGATTATGAGATTTATGGAAGCTTAAATATTTTGTATCAGTTGGTATTATTCAAAGCAGATTATAGTCTTCTTTTTTGGTCTTTTACCAAGTCAAAGTATTGACTATGATTGCCATGAGTAGAGGTGCAGAAACATCGAGGTTGGCTGAGGTTTTTCATATTAAATATCGATGTTTCTGAATCTCTAATGCACCTCTAGTGTAGAAACATCGATGTTTGCAGAGGTTTTTCATACGAAACATCGATGTTTTTGCACCTCTAGTCTTCAATATCTACAAACTGTATCCACAACTGTCCCTTGTATTGTATCAAATGAAGAACACAGTATCTAAAGCAGTTTACAGTACAATTATCGCCTAAGAAACATCTATCGGAGTTAAAAGTAACCAAAGAAGTCTAAAAGGTCTTAAAGCAGCTAAAAATCTTTCTACTACATAATTGATAATTGTGTATAGCATTCTAAGCTATGTAAAAGTATAGCAGTCTATAACATCTATGGCATATTCCAACATCTTCAATAGTTTGCCATAAATTATGACTGCACAATAGACGGATACTGATCCTTGACTTCAAATTACTGAATTTTTTAGTATTTGACTATACACAGTATAATAGCTTGAAGTACCTATAGCACTGTGTACAGATATTTTATAGTAACTAAACCAGTTTATAGTACTTATAGACAATAGTATCTGTACACTGCCAAAGTATCTACAGTTGCCCCAACTGCTTATTGCTTCAACTGTCAGCAAACTGAACTTCCTTTAGAAGCTACTTTTGGCAATGATTGACTGAGTTGAACTCAGTGAATTGAATTAGACAGCGAGAGCTGTAAGCTAGCTAGTAAGTTAGTTAGTTACTTAGTTAGTGAGTTAGTTACTTAGTTAGTTAGTTAGGCAGTCAGTCGGTCAGTCAGTCAGTTGGTTATCTTGTGGCTTGCTTGGCTACTGGCTTGGTCAGTCGATTGGTCAGTTGAGCAGGAGGAAGGCCAGTGGCATTGCCGAAATAAATTAAGCTGCTGCTGCTGCCGCATCGCTGACTCGCGTCGCTGCCATCGTCGCCGCCGTCGTCGTCGTCGTTGGCAGTGAAAGTCACTTGAGACGCGAGTTTCTCAACGGCAAACGGAATTATTGTAGGGAAATCCATGAAATTCGTAAATGAAGAAAGACGCAACACAGTAACAGTAACAGCAACAACAACAGCAACAACAACAACAACAGTAGATACATTACGAAACATTATTGCACACACAGACAGTCGCACACACACACACGCGCGTCGTTATTGCCGTCTCTCTTTGGCGCTTTCGTGTGTTTGCATTAACAATTAAACTAATTCGACAAGGCAATCAGTTTGCTGAGTAGTCGCCAGTTCGGGCCAATAAGCCTTCATCAAAGAGACCCTTTTTCCAAAGCTGACTCACACGCACACACACACACACACTATCTACTGCAATAGGTGCAGACACACACACGCACACAGAGACAAAGTGAGTTGCGAATTAAAAATCGCGCGCCAAGCAATAAAAAGCGATATTGTAATGCCAACAATTTCTCGTCCGTCTCCGGCTCTTTCATTTTTCGGCTGTGCATACGTATTCATATATAAATACAATATAATAATACAATACATACGCATACATATGCAGATATATGCGTGAATCCGTTTGCATGAATACCCTATAGCCATAAAATGGCTAAAAAGCATCGGAAAGTTGTGCAAGCGAAAGGCGCCAAGCGATGGCGGAGAGATCGTTTATGAAATTGGGATCTATGCAAATGTATATATCAGGTATATATGTGTGTGTACATGTGTATGAATGATATGATATATATATGGTAGATATACATACATATGTGATAAAATATATATAATATCTGTCTCAGCTAAGCCCCTCTTCATTTTTTCTTGCTCTTCTCGTTTGTAGAGAAGATTCCCCATAGAATATTATATATGGTCTATTTAAGAGACGAATTTTATATATACTCCCTTCACTCCTGTTTTTCTCTGCCTTACAGCGTATCTGCCAGTCTTGCATTACTTCAAAATGTTACTGGCAATTTTCTACTTTCATCTTTTCCTTGGTCTTTATGGAATTATTATATTTTACACGATTGTGTTGGCCAATTCAGTTTATTTTTGGCTCATTGCCTGCAATTAAGTCCCACACACACGCACAAACACACACACACACGCTCACTCTCCCACACACACACACATATGTATATATCAGACACATAAATGATATGTTTTATATATGTATATAAAATGCAAGTTGAATTTGCATTGAAATCGTTGCAACAATTTATGCCTTCCTCTTATCAGTTGCCCCAAGAAGAGAAGGCAGCGTGGGAGTGGGGGGGAGGGGCAGTTCTACTAGCACATCGTTCTTTGACCCCAGCACGGGGGTCAGCGTCCCAAATGAATAATGAGCATTTGTCAGGCTTTTCGGTTTTTACGGTTAATGCGTATTTCGCTGGTCTATCAACGCAGGACGCCCGTCATAAATCTTAATCGCCAGGCCTTAATCTTGCTGCTTGTGTGTGTGTGTGTGTGTGCGTGCGGGTGTGCGTTTAACGAGTGAAAAACCTTTAGTCAGGGAAATTGCCAAGAAATGAGCCACCCCCCAATACAAGCAGTTCCCCCACAGCTCCCTCTTTCCTGCTCCTCCTCACCCACGGCAAGTCAATCAAAGCACAAACGTTGCGTGTGCTGACCCCTGAACCTAATAGTTGATATTACTCCAAAAGCGTGCCCCCTTCAGGGGGTGTACGAACTGTGAAACACATAAAAAACATGCCATCTATAGTGGGTTTTATTTATGTCCGAACACAACTCATAAATCTCTCTCAGTGTACAAGAGCAATTAACTGTTATTAGCTGAAAATATATAAAATGTAATATATTATTATTATATTAATAAATTAATATTATATAAAAAGTAATGATTGAGAACAGGACTTTAACAAATGTAATGAAGTTTAATTACTTTCAACGTAAACGATTTTTTAGATTTTGAATTAAATTAATGAATAAATATTTGGTTTCTGCATAAAACTGCATAATATAATAAATATAAATTTATATTTATAAATATACCTTATAAAAATATAAATTATATATTTTAAAAAGCAGATTTCAATCAGTATTTAAATTAAAAATAACTCTACAAAGTAAATACTGTAATTGCGTCTGTCTTTTTTTTCGATGATCAATATCGATTACAATTAGTGCTGCCATATCGTTTATGTATGTTAATGTTACCAGTTAGTTTTTATATGTTTAAATAACATGTGTGTAAGTGCTGCTTACAGTTGACATTTACGAATTCTGTTAACACAATGGATTGTGTAAAAAGAGGGAACTAAATTGAGAAATTTCCCAGTTAATATAATTTCCCCCAGAAAAAATACTTATTATATTCCTTGCAAGGCGAAATCCATTTTATTAAGTTTTCTATTATCTTAACTAAACTTTAATTTATTGAAAGCTAACATTTTTAAACATAAATATATTTAGCTTACATTTAAAATAATTACAGATGACTTTTTTGGGCATTTCGTTGACTTGTTTTCACTTGCTACAGTCACAGTTTTCTTTCTTTCTGTTTTTCCCCAAAAGTCGAGCAATTAAAACTCAATGAAAAACAGCTAATAAAACTGTTTTTTTGGGGTTGCGTGTACACAGAGAAAGGAAATGTTGAGGAGTAGGGTGGGGGGCAGGCACAGGAACAGGCACAGTGGGGACGCAGCCCTAAACTCAGCGAAATATGCATGCAATTTGCCTTTATGACTTCCGCGACAGCAGCTACAACAACAACAGCAACAACACCGAGCAGACATCATCGGCAGTTGGCAACTTTGTTTTATTGAAATTTTCACTTTGAGTTGTCTCAAGTTTTGCCAAAAAGGCAACAGGCAGCGACGCTCGCTCGCACGGCATTTTGGCACTCGGTACTTCATAAAAAATACACAAAAAAAAAGAAAGAAAGAAAATAAGCGACGACAATAAAATGTGAAACAGAAACAGAAAACAGATAGTAAGGTACAAAGTGAAAGAAATGCGGCGTAAACAGAAAGCGGCCGAAAAAAGGCAGCAGCAACAACAGCAACAACAACAAAAGCGAAAGAGTCGCCGTCGAAAGTGGCTGGCGATCGAGCGACCGCCCCGCGCAGCCGCCCCTGCCTGGCCCAGGGCCCTTGCGGCGGTGCAGGCGAAAAGCGTCAAAAAAATTCAAAAAAGAGCGAGACAGAAGTTGTCGCTGTGAGTGAAATGCCTGCGCTGCGTTTGCTGCTGCTGATTGTATAGTCTAGGCACACACACAGGCACACACGCAGTAGACTGTAGCTTGCAGGCCCCCCTGCGCCCCACCCGCCGTCGCGACAGCCATAAAAACTACGCGCGATAGTGCGAACGCTCACGAAAACTATAAAGCAGCGCATTGTAGCTGTATCTCTCTCAGCTGTGCGTGTGTATGTGTTTGTGTGTGTGAGCAAGCAAAGCACAGCACAGCACAACGGCGGGCAACAATCAACTTGAGCGTCAACATAGTAAAAGTCTAAAATCGACAAAAAATTTAATTTCGGCGGTCATTCACCCGAGCAGATCCATACGCACGCACACACACGCACACGCACGCACACATACAACGACAGCCCTCGCTGGCCCTCGCACTAATCTTGCTCTCTCTCCCTCGCTCTCGCTCTCTTCGCGAGCAGGCAAAGAGTGCGTGAGCTGCGTGCGTGAGCGAGCCTCTGTTGTTGTTGTTGTTGCTGCCGCTGCTGTTATGCGGGAGCGTTGACGCGTCGACGTCATCGCAACGCACATTACAACATGCGTGTGAAGCAGTGTGGTAGAGGAGGGGGTGGGGGGAACTAGGTGGGGCTAGCCGGGGGAGTTGAGGAGCGGCTGTCGAATTCGCTTTCACACACACACACACACACGCACAAACAATGCGATGCTTTCTATGGCTTGACGACGCTACGCAACGCTAGCGCTTCTGCCTGCAGAGGCAGCGTCAGCAGCAACGGCAGCAGCGGCGGCGGCACAGCGCTGCTCATATTTATATTGACGCATAAATTCATGTGAAGAGCGAGTGAGAGAGCAGTGAGAGAGTGGGAGAGCGAGAGAGTCAGAGCGAGCGTTAGTTTTGTTATTAGTTTGGTGCGTCTGCTCAGCTAGATACACTGAGCGAAATGCAAAAGAACTTAGAAAAACTGATGGCATTTAATTAATAAAAAATAATAGAAAATTAACATTCTAAATTAATAATAAATTTATAATTTGAATAAAATATGTATAACATATATACTAAATACTATAATATATATATAAAAATAAATATTACATACTGTACTTGTATTATATAGACTCTCAACTACTCGTATATTATTTATTTATTTTGAAAATGTTCTTTGAAATACGAAATTGACATATAAAGTTGTCTGAAATACTTATTACTGATCCTGAGAGTTCTTGTAGACAAAACTATAATTTAAACAACAAACAAATTATTATAATATTTATTGATTTCTCACATGAGTAAGGCTCTGACAGTTCTAAGTTCGATAAGGTTAAGGGGATCAGGATATGAAAAAGTAAATTTTACACAAAACGAACAACATTCTAAGAAACATTCTCATATCACTTTTAGTTAATTCACTTTAGTTAGTTGTTGAAAATGTGCCTAATCGAAAAATGACACTATAAATCAATATTTCTTTCTCTTTATCGTTAACAATCAAATCGAAAAAGTGTGATAACGATTTGTATACAAATGATGTTATTGTAGCGATTGTAAAAACAATTTTATTTTATTTTTTAAGCAAGTAAGGAAAATGAAAGAAAGAAAGGAGGATATCTATCCAGATTTGTCTGCCGATAACTCGAAAAAAGCCACCAATTTCCTATATTATACATATACAAACATACAAGCCTATGTAACTGTACTTAGAGTTTTCTTGCAGTGCATTTGGCCCATTGTTTCGAGACAATTATTGCGTGAATTTCCATTTCTCGCCCATGCTGATTGTTGTTGCGCTTTAATTGTTCGACTAACGAAAAAAGTCCAGTTACCACTTGACTTTACCGTTTGTCGTAGCCGACATTTGTTTAGCAGTTAAGCAGTTAATTTGATTTTCATACACACGCCATATGCATGTTCTCCAAAATGTCTTGGGTAGAGGCTTCCCCTGCTGGACAAGCAGCACGCACCCACGAGGAGGAAACAATATTTCCATTACTCCGACAGCTGTTTGTAATGTGTTTCATATTCCGCTGGGAGGGAAAACCGAAGGAGGGGGCGTCGTATGTTGTCCCTTTCTTGCCTCCTCCCACATAAAACATGAGAACTTTTTTCTTCTTCTCCAGCGCATGGAAATTCCAAATTCATATATCATATATGGCACACGCAAATATTTTCAAAACTTGCGAGTTATTTGCAAACAAACAGAACAATTTGTTATTGTTGCTTTAGTTGTTGTTGTTTTTTGGAAGTTCATTCGCTTTTGTCCCAGAAACAAAGTGTGGAAACCACATTAGGTTTTTTCTATGATAATTATGGAAATTTGCATTACGTTTTGCGGCCAGACACAACAAATGGATAAAAAGAATTATGAAAAAAAAAACGACAGAAGTTGTGAAATACTAGACGACAGGCGGAGTACCCCACTAAGGGTTTATTTAAAGAAAATACTAAAATTAGAACCTAGCATCATCATTTGAACATCATATTGTCATTACAAAAGAAAGTTCTTAGGTTTTATAATTTTTATGTTACTTCATTTAGTAACCTTTGAAGATATCTTCAGTTTGTCCGTATGAAGAGGTCAATGAACCCTTTTGAAATATGTTTCTAATGCTAGGCAAAGCACTTGTCACGAAGATAAGCCGACAGACATTGTTGCGATAGTTGCCTTCAGTGCTTAGAATGTTCAGTTAAGCACACTCCCCAAAGCGCGCCATAAGGCTTATCTGCCTGAGTCATGACTGACTCTCTCCCTCTCTATCTATGTCTCCCTCCCTCAATGAAACGATTCGAACGATATCGAACGTGTCAGTTCGTTGCGAATGATCTTCGGATCGAAACATCGTATCGACCTCATCGATCTGTGTGTGGCGTCTCTGTCTGAGTGCATCAGACTTTGCTTAATGATAGACAAACGCATCGAAGGACTTTCAATTGTCGCAGTTATCTGCCCTTAGTTGTTTTTCTTTCTGGCGTGCGTAGAATACATATTAAGTATTTACTAAGAGCATTTAGTAGTAGTGCCTGCTGCGCTGTGCGGGGCAGCGCGATAAGCTAACCACAAATGTGTGTCATAAGGCCACAACTTCAATGCTATTCCAGACCCAGACAAGCGAAGATTCTGAAGTTGAGAGCCGATTACAATAGAAATGCAGGAACGACCTTTAGACGATCGTGAGTAACTAGAATATAAAGGAAATTTTACGAAGAAGATGTGAGATTACTCTCAGGCTTTGAGGAAAAACGTTTGCGAAAGAAAGAAGGAAAAATAGTGTGCAAAAGAAAGAAAAGAAATAGATTCAGATCAAGTTTTATCAGGCTTCAGATTTAGGTAGCCTTAAGTAATTCTTTAGCAGCCTAGTTACGTTTTTAAGAAGAACAAGAAAACCTTTTGATAGCTTTCCAATATGTCAGATGTAACGTTTACGTAAGAGTGTAGAATAAAAGAATTAAAAAGCCTTTGGCAAGCCTAAGATAAAAATATGAAGACGCAAACGAAAGAGTCATCAAAAGCTTAGTCAGCTCTGCTCTGAAGCCAGTCAAAACGTTTACGAAAAAGTGTAGAATGAAAGAATCAGAGAAGCTCTCGTCAAGCACAGAACAATAAATATAAAGTCGTAAACAAAAGAGTCAGCAAAAGTTTGGTCAGCTTTGTACTGAAGCCAGTCAAAACGTTTACGAAATATGTTAAAACAAATTCATCACTAAAAAACCGTTCATCAGCCAGTCAAAACGTTTAGAAAGGAGATGGTCAGCTTCCCAAATTGCCTAACTAACCTTAAAGCAACTCCTAAGAAATCTATACTATATATCTGCAGTCAGTCAGAACCTTTACGAATGCAGGTCAAAAGGGAATACAAGAAAACTCACTGAATGACGGGAAATGCAAGCAAAATGAGCCGCCTCAACTCACCTCGACTCGCAGCTTCTCGCACTGCAATCAGCAACTTTGCACATTGCCCCGTCGAAAAATTTTCAACGTATGTATTACAAAACAAATGTGCGAGGCATAGCAACAGCAACAACAACAACTATGTACAACAGAAAGAACAACAACCAAAACAGAGTGAGAAGAGCGAACAGAACTCGCAACGAATTCGTTAGTTTTGAGAATATGGCATAATATTATTCTAGCAATTATCTGGCCAGACCAAAATGCAATGCATCAATGGCCCCCACGGGGCCAGCAGCAGGCAAAGAGCAGAGCAGGCAGCAGTGCCAAGAGGGGGCGGGGGAAGCAGGGGGAACAACGCAATGCAGCCACCGCAGACGCGACCGCAGCAGCTGCTGCTGCGTATCTTATCTATGCAACTCTCGCAAAGTATTCAATGTGCGTGAGTTTCGACACACACACACAGACACACACATAGCTCGCTGTCTGCTGTGTGTATGGGCAGCAAATAAAAGATTGCATGTGCCCCACAATGCAGCCGAGAACAACAAGCACCCAGCGGGAACGAAAGACAACTTCTGGCGAGCTGTAAATCATTGCAAATGCCTTTTACAAAGGTGTAAGGACTGAAGGAGGGAAAAGAAAATGAAGTAGAAGAAGCAGGAGCGAGAGAGAAAGAGAGGAAAGTATGCACGGCAAGCACGTGCAGCGGATTACTAGCACAAGCCTCAAAGTGGCAGCAGCAGACATTTATCAAGTCGACAAAGTAGAGACACATTCCCTAAGTGCTGCCCGTAGTAAGGTAATTTTTCTTTCAAGTACAAGAACTTTCCTTGGAGTTTGTCAAAACTTAAAGCAGAGTAAGACTAAACTCTCTTTAAGGCTCTCTCTTTTTCTCCCTCTCTCTCTCTCTCCCTTTTTTTCTCGCTCTCCCTGCTGACTTTGCTTGCGGCTTTGCATGGCTGCGAGTCCCGCTGGGTGATGCGAGTCGCGCCAAATGAATAGACGAATATATTTGTTGGAGCTGCGAGTACAGTACAGCGGTGTGTCTGTGTGTGTGCGTGTCTCTGTGTGTGTGTGTGTGTGCGCTGCACACACAAAAATGCAACTCGCCGACAAGTTAGAGGCGAACGAGCGCCGCCAACAAATGCGAAAAACTGGGACAAAGTTGAACAGACGAGCCAAGGACGGATATTAGTGCGCACAGTTGCATGATGGAAGCGACGACGGCAGCAACAGCAACAACAACAACGAGTACAACAACAACTGCAGCAGCAACAACAGTTACAACAACTACAACTGTAACAACAACAGCAGCAACAGTGGAAAAACAAAATGAATGCCTTTTAGTTTGTGTATTTTATAGACGACGCTGCCGTTGCTGCTGCGACTGTTGTTGTTGCTGCTGTTGTTGTAGTTGTTGTTCTGGCTGTTGCTGTTGTTGTTGCTGTTGCTGTTACTGCATATATTTATGCTTGCCTGTAGTATATAAAGCCAGCCCGGCACATGTATTGGTGTAGTTTTGGGGCTCTCAGCGACTCGATTTTTGTGATTACAATTTGCATGCAACGTCAACGACTTTTTTTTGCTGGCCAACGGGGCGGATGACAGCAGAGAATTTTTGTTTTGTTACTGTTTGCAGCGGCAGCATCAATTGTTGTTGTTGTTCTCGCTGTTGCTGCCGGCTGCTGGCTGTTACTGCTGGCATTCATTGTTATGGGCAGCAACAGAGTTGCGCATACGCCGCGTTGTTCTTGCATTCGTTCTGTCCAAAAATAAAAACAACAACAACAACAACAGCAAACTATCAATTAGGCGCTGGCTGGAAAAACTCGTTTTTCCACTTCGAGCTCGAGTTTTCTCTAAGAATTTTTCGCGCTTTTCGCGCAGAAACAAACAACAAGTTACTTAGTTACCAAAGTTAGTTAGTCGCGCTGTCTCTCTCTCTGTCTTTCTTGTTGTTGCTGTCTCAGTTCGTGTTCAACTTGAAAAGAAATCTCGTTTGCGTTTTTGGTTCTATTGGGGCTGCAAAACAACAACACATAAATACCATAAATAATTGGCTATTTAAGTGTAAATCTTGCAGTCGCTTGTTTCTCCAACTTCCCCCACGTCTTCCCTGCTGCTTCCTCTGCACTTCTGGCCAAGTTGCAAGTTGCGCAAAGTGAGGCTTAAAGAGTCAACTTACAGAGAGACAGAGACGGCTTTGTGTGTGGCTTTTGCGGCTTGTCAAGGTATTTTTCGTATATTTTTCGACTTTGTTTTCGTTTCTGTTTTGTGTTTTGTGTTTTGTATTTTGTGTTGAGTTTCATTTATGTCGACGCTGTTGCATTTGAAGCCGTGCATAAATAATGCATGGGCCTACTTTTTATGTGCTGCAAGCATACCTCACGCACACATACACGCACACACACACACTCGCACACATGTTACTTGTGCACTTTGTGCTATGCTGCCATTGTTTTGAGGCTCTTTTGCTTTAGAATCGCAAACAGCTCGAGGGTTTTCCAGCGATTTGTGAACCCGACACGTTCTCAGCTCTTGCGTCACTTTCACAAGAATTTCCGCTGCGAACATTTCAATTGTTTTCTAGCGCCAAAAATATGCATTCGGTTTTGTAATGCATAAAAAGATTTTCGAGGAATTTTGCAAATGAAAAACTTTTGGGAAAATCTTTAAGAACTTTGTCAAGATAGGAAAGAAACTGAGAGTGTTGAGTAAATATGATATAATGAGAAGAATTGATTGTTAACTAACTTTAAGTGTTGCATAAGAGTGCGATAATGTACTCTATATAGTCTCAAGTATATATATATATATATATAATCTGAAGTATTCAATTATTTACTCTCAGCACAAACTGAGGAAACTCTCCCAAAAAAGAAGACTTTAAAAGGTTTGCCGTCTTCTTTTATCAGCAAAGAAAGTTGCTTTAACTTTTGTGTTGCCTTAGCTGCCCGATTTTTATTGGCATTTAATGCATATTTATCATACTCCTTCGCATGCCAAGCAACATCAAAAAGAAGAAGAAAGACGACAGAGAAATGAAGTAAACAGTTCGATTTGTATGCAAAATTACAGAGAAATTTCAGGCAAATGAATCATGTGACGAAAATGTATCTTAAATCAGGCACACACACACCCGCACACCCTAACTGTGCGCTGCTCAGCTTTCATTGTCACGTGTGGCGTATACGTGATTTCAGTGCGAGAACGAATATAACGCATACGTCATGTGTGCACACTCATCTCGCAGGAAAATAAGCAGCGAAAGCAAAGGCGCAAAAAGGGCAATGCAAGCAATGGCAACAACAGCAATAAATATAGCAACAATACTAGCAACAATTGCAGCAACAACAACTGCAACAATAACAACAAATATAGCAACAAATACAGCAACAACTACAGCAACAAATACAGCAACAACTACAGCAACAAAAACTGCAATCAACAGTTAAATTGTGCATTCTAAATTGCCTAAAAATAAAAAAAGGTTTTCAGCTTCCAACTTCATAATTAAGTTTGTCTCCACTTCTTCCCCTCCACTGCCCCCTTCTTTCTCGTCTCTCCCTACGAATTACATCATTTGTTGAATTTCATTTCGTGCTTCGTTTTCATTTCGCTGCTGCCTTCTGCTGCTGCCAGAATTTCGTGGGTCAATCAACTTTTGGGCCGAAAAAGAACTTTGCCAGTGCGAGCCACATCTTGTTGTTGCCAACAACAACACGCACGCACGCACAAGAGAAAGAGAGAGAGATGGGGAGAGGGAGAGGGGGGGGGGACAGCGTGCGAAATGTAAACATTACAGAAACTGCCTGCGCTGCCTTCGCTGCCTACCGAAAAAAGCGAAAGAGCAGCGAAGAACAACAACAAAAGAAGGCTAAGAAAAGGCCATTGACTGCGAAGCACCGTTAGGATCGGCGACTTCGGGCATAACTGTGCGTAAATTAAAATTATATTATTATAATGATGCTGCTGATTATTATTACTGTATAAAGAACACAGCAGCAGCGACGGCAGCGGAGGCAGAGCAGAGACGGAGGCAGCGGCAGTGGCGTGAATGAATTTGCTGCTCTTTACTAATTCTAACGGCGTCTTCCTCACACACACACACACACACACAGAGCCCGCATGCAAATGCGTGTGAGCAAAAAGAAAGCGCCAACATTACGTAGCCATGCCAACAACAACAACAACAACAACAGTAACAGTAACAGCGACGCTCTCTAACGGCATTTCTTATATGTATTGCCAGCCGGCTTGCCTGAGCCGACGTCGCCTTTCCTCTCCCCCCGCTGCCTACCCTTTTCACTTGTGAAAGCTGCTGCTGCTGGCAAACAAGTTTATGTTAAAGAATGAAGAGAGACAGACAGAGCGAGAGAGAGCGCAGCCAGCAAAGAGCGCAGTCAACTCAAAGAGCGCTGTTAACTCAAAGAGCGCTGTCTGTCTGCCTATGTTATGTGCCTGCCTGCCTGTATGTGTGTGTTTGCCTGTGTGTGTGTGCAGAGTTGTGAGTTGGCGCTGTTTTATTATTATTATGAGCTCACTCACTCGCTCTGCCGCCGTCGCCGTCGCAGTTGAGGCTAACAGGCAGGCAGGCAGGCGGTGCATTGACCCCACAGCTCGCTGACCCACTTACGAAGCTGCTTTGGCGAATGCGAATGCGAATGCGAAATGTTGCGCTCGGCTCGTGCCGAGTTCGTAGCCGAGCGCACAGAGAATTGCTTTGCTGCTTCGTGCATGGCTTGTGCAATAGGCAGCAACGTTGGCAGCGGGCAGAGACGGTGGCAGCGCTGCAACTGCGAAAGCTTTAACTGCTGCGGCTGCTGCTGCGGCTGTTATGCAGCCTTGTTGTTGTTGCTGCCGTTGCTGCTGTTGCCGTTGTTATTATTATTATTTTATTTGATGGCTGCAGTTGTTGTTGCCTCTGCTGTTGTTGTTGTGCCAAAAGTGCAAATCATATGCAGTTCTACACGGCGTGTTGCTTTTGCTTTTTTATCTCTCTCTCTCTTTTTTTTTTCTTCGCACATGTCGCTGCATATTAATTTTCGCTGTACGTTTGTGCCTGCATTTGCAATAAAGAAGAACATATTAATTTTGACTTCTGGTTATTGCTGCACCCAGCAGGGCGAGGGGGAGGGGGGCTGCGCACTGCAGCGACAGCGACAGCGGCAGCAGAAATCCCGCAGGCATGCAAAATAAATTGCATATGCAAAAAATATTTTCGCGTTTTTCTTGTTTGCGCTGCCTACGTGTGTGTGTGTGTGTGTGTGTGCGAGTGTGTGTTGTATGCGTGTGTTTGTGCGTGTGTGTTTGTTTGCGCGTTTTTGTGCGGCCCATTCAGAATTTTATTTTATTGTGCATTTTTGCACAGCGTTTAAATTATCGTTTGTGCAGTGCCGTGGAAAACTTGTTGGCAAATTGCGGTTTGCACTTGCGGCGCTTTTTCTTTTGCTTTTCTTCACTCTGGTTGTTGTTGTTGCTGGTTTCATATACAGCAGCAGCAGGCAGTTAATTAATTGTTACTTGTCTCGCACTGGCTGCGCGCAAACGGTGCGTATGCGTTATTTTTGGCTGCAATTAACAAAGTTTGTTGCTTGCTGAATTGAGATTTCATTGTGGATTGCATTATCAATGGGATGTATACTGATGGAAAAATAAGAAACGATAACACAGCTGTTTATTGATGATAGTATTAATCTTTTTAATATATATTTACATTGATAATGATGTGATAATGAATATGAATGTAATAGCTAAAGTTGTAAATATATAAAAAAATAAAGCAAAGTGAAATGTAATGAAAGCAAGTCAATTATCGATGAGTATTTATTCAATTTGTGGGCACAATATGAAATGCAGTTTAAATAAGCTTCAACATGCAGTGAGATGCTTAGGAATTGGTTCAATGAGAGTATGAATCTCGAAATTAATAATGAAATCAACACTTATTACATAAAAATTAGGATAATATTTTACAAGATTGAATATATTAAAGCTTGTATTTATTATTTATTGCAGTTTATTTAAATACAAACTTTAATATATTCAATCTTGTAAAATATTATCCTAATTTTTATGTAATAAGTGTTGATTTCATTATTAATTTCAAGATACATAATTAGAACTGCATCTTATAAGATCTTATGTACCCCTGCTGATCTTAGAACTTTACCATCAGTACAGTTTTTATATCCGTTACCCTTTGAGAATATATAAAGAAGGTTGAAGGGTATTTTAACTTTGTGGCAACTGAAAATGTCTGTAACAAGCAGTAGAGGCGAAGCAGACCCCACAAACTTATTATATTGTGAAACAGCATCAACAACTGAGTCGATATATTCCAGTCAATCAGTCAGTCTCTCTGTCCGTCTCTCCATCTTTTGGTATGTCTGTCTGTCTATCTTTCTCTCTGCCTTTCTGCCTGTCTGTCTGTCCAAATAAACACAAAGATCTCTTTATAGGTAGGGCTACCTTAATTTGCCATCATTGCATGCAGGCTAAGGTTGTTTTATAATTCGACCACGCCCCTTACAGCCCCTGTAAATTGATTGAAAACTAATTCAAAGCGTAATTTAAAAAGAGGACAGCTATTTTTCTAGTTAACAATATATTTATCAACGTTGAAATAATTCCTAAAAATTTGGTTGCCATCGGATAATTAACTTACTTTAAAGAGATACTGATTTCCAAGCCGCTCCTTAAGGTATGCAAGGCAAAGTACAATATATATAAAACTAACATGTATAAGAAATCGCGTTGGTCTATTGGAAACAGACAACACTGTCAAGCAAATTCGTCTATAGCTTCGATGCTTGTTTTTATGAGTTCTAAGATAATTCCTGCAGTAAACTACCTTCTTTACTGAGATCTACTAAATCTAGGTGTCTTAAAATTATATAGTAAATATCTTAATATTTTCATTTATTTTATATCATATATTTTTAATCTTTATATTAAGTATTACTCCCCAAACTGAGTACATACTTAATACATTTGACTGATATAAAAAGATAAATATAGAGATAGATAGCGCAAGCTGAAAAGAATTAAGAACCCAAGCTGTTCTTCGTATTGTATGGCGACATATGTACGTGTACAAATGTTAATGTTTCACGATGACAAATAATATTTGGCAAATATTTGCCGTATTTGGAAAGTATGTCATTCGGTTATTTGTTTTTGATTGTACCGTGCTTCAGCAAATAAAGTGCCATAAGACAATAATGAATACAAAAACGAATGCGAATACGTATTTGCGAATGTGAATGTGAATGTGAATATGAGTGTTAACTGAGAGCAGTACGAGTACGCGTTCTGGTCTTAAATTGAGCAAATATTTGGCAACATTACTTCCCACTTCGGCTGTCTGACAGTCTGTCTGTCTGTCTCTCTGTCTGTCTGTCAGTCTTTCTCTCAGTCACTCTGTCTCCCTCTCTGTCTCTCTGTCTCTCTGTCTCTCTGTCTGCAAAGATACCTGTGCGTGTCTCTTATTTTTTATGGGGCTCTTGTAACAGTTTCGAGAGTTCCCTGGGGAAAATGTAAACACGCCAGTTACAGTTCGAAGTTGCAGAAGGGAAAACGCGGAGACATGCACGCATACTAATGCGTCGGCGTAACGGTAAACCTGTCAGCGCTGAGCTGCTTGCTGCTTATCCGCCACGCACGAACCTCCGCTCGCCGCTGAGCTGATAAAGATAAAGATTTACGGGGCAAGTGAACTCGGTCTGTGCGAGAGAGAGTACAGTAAACACACGTAACTGAGAATGTTGCAGCGCTTTAAGCGCTTTAAGCGCACAATGCCAGCACACCACGCCCTGCCACACCTCCCCTGCCCACTGGGGCGACCCACTGCGCCTGCCACCATGTGCCGTCTGCCCGCTGGTGACGACACACATTTCAAAATAACCAAAATTGTCTGTTGCACTCAGCGTGCTGCACTTACAGGCGAAGAGAGCGAGGCAGTAAAAGAGCGCGGCAGTAATAGAGCGCAGCAGTAAGAGCGCCAGCCAAAGAGAGAGCAGGAGAGAGAGGGAATAAAGAATAAAGAGAGCGCAGTGTGAACTTTCTTTTCAATATGTTTTTGTTTCTTCATTCGCATCGCGCGCTCACGAGAATGGAAATGAGAATGAGTTGACTGTGTGTGAGTGTGTGTGAGAGTGTGTATGTGTGAGAGTATGACTGTGTGTGCTGGTGTGAGTATTGTATGATTTGTATTATGGTGTGTGATACTGCCGTGTTGGAAAAGTTCATTGACACTTGAAAAACATTTCAGTCAGTCACACCAACACACACACTGGCACACACACACACTCACACGCGCACACACACACGCAGACAGACGTCTCTTACTCATTCGCTCTGACGCTCATCAACTGTCACACATTTCTCCCAGTGCAGCAGCAACAGCAACAACAACAAAAGCGTCTACAGCGGCTTGGCACATTTTTCTACTGCGACAGAGGCTGCGCTGCCGCTGCGCTGTCACTGCTCTGCCCCGACGGCGACTGCGTCTGTGTTTGTCTGCTTTCGGTTCAGCGCGCATCTTTCATCCTCGTGGGTAAATACGCAAAGCGCTAGATTACACAATACATTGCTGCCGCTGCCGCTGCTGCTGCGAGGCGGATTCAGCTGTTGCGGCAGCGTGGAGACGGGGGCGGGGCAGCGGCAAGGCGGGGCGGGGTTAGCAATCAACGCGACTGCATGGCCCAGTCCCAGCCTAGAACCAGTTCTGCGATGTGCTGTGCGAGTGTGTGCATGTGTGTGTGGGGCTGCAGTTGATCATCGTTGGCAGTTGTTGTTGCAGTTGCTGCTGTTGTTGTTGTTGTTGCTGTTGTTGTTGTGATGCGTCTGCTGCTCTCTTTTTGTTTGCTGCGCAGAAATTACATCACCGCTGAAAAGGATTGTTGCATGCTGCGAGGGAATCCCAACAGCTGTCGCTGTCTCTCTGTCACAAACACACACACAAGCAAGCAGAGCACACACACACACACTTGAACTGTTCCATTGTCTAGGCAAACAAGTGGCTTAAGGTACTCCACGCACACACTGCGCGAAAAAGCCGAGGCAGTACAAAATATAAAAAAAATATATGAATTGAACTAAATGAAAATTTTGTATGCAATTTCTTAAGTATTTATGTATTTATATCTTCTTCAATTGAAGTTCCCCCTCTTTTCTCTCAGTGCAGCTCAGTTCCCATTGCGTAATAAGTACCTAGTTCTTTGTTAAGCCACCACAATGGCAGCAGGGAGCAACAACCAAGCAACCAAGCAACCTACAACAATCTAATCCATGTGCCGCATTGTGGCGAATTGTCTGCCCCGAGAATTTCAATTTGCATCACATTTGTTAGGGGCCAGGCCAGGCCAGGTCGGGCCATATGGCTACAGTTAATGGTCGCTGAATAATTCAGTATACACTCTGTACACTTAGACTGCCCCACAGTACCTTGCATGGGGTGCAGGCGGAACAATGTTTTACAGAGTTCCCGCCTAACTCTATTGCAGTCTAATGGCTTTTCCAATGCATGTTTACACAAGGAACAATTGTTTTATACAGCAGAAGAAGTGTTTAAGGGGGAAGAACTGTTGAAATGAAGATAGAGAAGGAAGAAGTGGAGGGAAAATTGATATATGTATATTATATATCTAGGCAAGTTGGCCTACTTTCTCAAAGATCTATCTGATAATGACATTTGACTGATAGTGACTTAGATAATACAAAAGATTGAGATTTATCATTTCATAAAACGAAAGTTCTGGGCAAAAGATGCATAAGAACGGAATCTAAAAAGAACCTATTTTCAAGAAAAAAAAATATAAAAGAGCCGTTTATAAAAAATTAATGCTTAAGCAATTATTGTAATTATTGTATTAAAAGTTTTAAGACAAACATATAGTTATTACGATATAATTATTATCCACTTCAAAAATTAAGCTCCTGACTGTATAATCACGCTTGCAAATCGTTTTGTTTGTTTTATAAGGTCAGAAGGGTGCGTGGCCAAATTGTTCGACAATATTTACTTACGTCTCATAAAAGGACATAACGTTACCTACTTTGCTTGCTTTAGTTCTTATACTTTCTGAGTTTAAAGTGTTCATACGGACAAATTTGACTTGAAATAAAGACTCTTCTGCTCAAATTGGTCTGAAATACTTTCTACTACCCGGACATAATGTCACCAACTTTGCTCACATTAGCTCTTATACTCCCGGAGTTTAAAGTGATCATACGGACAAGTATGACTTGAAATAAACAATATTTACTTGGGTCTAATGAAAAAACATATTGTCACCAAATTTGCTAGCTCTAACTCTTATAATCCCTGAGTTTAAAGTGTTCATACGGACAAATGTGACTTGACATATAGACTCTGCTGTTTTAAATTGCGGAAGGGAACGTGGCCAAATTTTAAGACAATATTTACTTACGTATAATAAAAGGACATAAATTTACCAACTTTGATTCCTTTAGCTCTTATAATCCCTGAGTTTAAAGTGTTCATACGGACGCTAATGACTGGAAATAACAATATTTACTTAGGTCTAATAAAAAACCATAGTGTCACCAAATTTAATAGCTCTAGCTCTTATAGTTCCTAAGTTTTAAGTGTTCATACGGACAAATGTGACTTGAAATATAGACTCTGCTTTTTATATTGATACGATATGATTTCCTATACTCATTACATACATTACCCATTGTTACGAAGCTTATATGCCTTTCTTTGATAGTAGTAATGAGTATAAAGAGGATCAAAAGCACCTTTATTCCCAACACAATCGAATAAATTTGCAGTTTGGAAGGCCATGCGTTACCATTGCCCAAACTCCAGAGTCCACAGCATCTTGTTGGTGAAGTCGACCATTTCATCTTCCGCTTTTGAGAACACTATAGTTCTCAGGCCATCCTTGGTGATGACACCAACACGCACTACACCTCCCGAGGCGCTGTCATGCATGATGGCCAGACGCACAGCCTTTCTGACCAGACTGATGCACTCTCGCTCCGACATTCCCTCTTCATATTCTGCCGTTATGTAACCCTGTATGAAGATCGAACCCGAGCCAGAGACAGCGCAATGCTCACGCACCAACAGTCCCGTTATGGGTATACTATAGACCTGGCCACCCTTCACTCGATCCCAGCCAGCGACAATGACGCTGGCCAAGAGAGTACTGCGATTTTGATAGATATGATTGCGAAAGGTTGCTGCTGCATCGTAGACCAGCGGAGGTTCTTCCAAATGTTGCTCCAGTGTCTGCATCACATAACTGACCATGTTGGCCAAGGCCTGCGTCTGTGATGCCGAGCCACTGCGGCAACAAACTATATTGCCTGTGATGGGAGTCAGCTTGTCCGTGAGACGATTCCACACATAGTTGCCGCAGCTGGTGCGCGAATCGGCGGCAATGACCACGCCCTGATTGAACTCCATGGCTATGATTGTGGTCTGTAGAATGCGTAAGCAGGATATATCTATATATATCATTCAAACTGTAGACTTACCCCACAGCTAATGCCTTGTCCCATGTGCATATCCATGATGAAAAGAAAATGTATAAAAAATGTATAAAAAGAAAAAATAAATTAAAATTGCTACAAAAACTTTAACAGAAATTTCTCAGTTTAGTATGATAAGGTTTAGAATATTTTTAGTTAAATAAATATCTAGATTTCATAGGATCTTAACATGAATTATTTATTTTAATTTATTTATTTGCTATATAAAACCCTTCAACTAATGCCTAATTCCCTTGTTTTTCTTCTCTTTTGCAGCTCAAATTGAAATAATTCCATGCAAAGTCTGTGGCGACAAATCATCCGGCGTGCACTACGGCGTCATCACCTGTGAGGGCTGCAAGGGATTCTTCCGGCGATCGCAGAGCTCCGTCGTGAATTATCAGTGTCCGCGCAACAAGCAATGCGTCGTCGATCGGGTCAATCGGAATCGCTGTCAATACTGTAGACTGCAAAAGTGCCTAAAATTGGGAATGAGTCGTGATGGTATGATGCAGGCAGCCACACAAAAATGAGTGCACTCAAAGAGATTCAAAAGTATCCGACCTACTTACTAATTCCTTCCCTGTGATTTCTTTGCAGCTGTAAAATTCGGCAGAATGTCCAAGAAGCAACGTGAGAAGGTTGAGGATGAGGTGCGTTTCCATCGTGCCCAGATGCGTGCCCAGAGCGATGCCGCACCCGATAGCTCTGTGTACGACACACAGACGCCCTCGAGCAGCGATCAGCTGCAGCACAACAACTACAACAGGTGCAGTATAGAGAAATCTTATGCAATGCTCCACTCCTCGCTGCGCTACACATATTTATTGGTCTACCCTTCTTTCTCCCTTGCTCTCTCTCTTTCCTTTACTCTTCCTTCTTTTATCCTTTCTGTCTGCCCCCTCTCTGTCACACAGCTACAGCGGCGGGTACTCCAACAACGAGGTCGGCTACGGCAGTCCCTATGGCTACTCGGCATCGGTGACGCCCCAGCAGACCATGCAATATGATATCTCGGCCGACTATGTGGACAGCACCACATACGAGCCGCGCAGTACAATGATCGATCCCGAATTTATTAGTCATGGTGAGTACTCACTCTGATCCTCTGTCAATTCACTTGCTAATCTATGCTCTGTATATGTATGTGCCACAGCGGACGGCGATATCAACGATGTGCTGATCAAAACTCTGGCCGAGGCGCATGCGAACACAAATACCAAACTGGAGTCTGTGCACGACATGTTCCGAAAGCCGCAGGTGAGTTTGAAATAAAGATGAGCTCCCTATAGGTCAGAGGTTTCTGAGACTGCTTAATTCCAAATATTATATTGGATACAATTGGAGAGGATTCTGAGTCTTCTCAACTCCAAATGAGCAACAGCTTTAGTCGTAACAGTTTTACTGATTTATCTTAGGTCATTCTTCATAAATGGAAATCTTCTTTGACTCCTACTGAGTCTTATACTCTGCCTCAGACATTATAAGCAAGTTGTGGTTAGTCTATATGAGGAGTAGATGATTTTTAGAGTCTGTCTCTAACTTAATATGCGAGTTCTATGTATTTATAAAAAGTTCCTCGATATGAGAATGTTTTGTAAGAGAATTTGCTGTAGTTTCCTGTGTAGACTTAGTCTGCAACTGTATACGCTGTTTTGATTTATTTATTTCAAGTTTAGCGATGACAGAATCGATAACTGATACTCTAATACCAATGTATACATATACATATAAAAGAAATACATAAATGTATTTTTTCTTTTATTTAATATGGTAAAAAAAATTTAATATATGAGAATTTCCTTAACTTAAAAGTCTTTCAATTTATTAATTAAATTTTAATTTTTATTCTAAAATGAATAAGTAGGTGTGATATCGCTGTTACATTAGTTATCGATAAGTTTGTGGTGAAGAATAGTTGTGGTAGATATTTGGTGTCATCAAATGGTGTGGATGGCTATTTATTCTAAAGATTTATTTGTATTAAAATGTAAAAATTTCAAAAGTTATAAAGCGGCACGTGTGGTGTACTAGACAGATAGAGATGGAGAGAGGAAGAGTTAGCGATGACTACAAGGATATCGATTACAGATAATTAACTATTCAAATTAAATATTAAAATAAATATGATTGGCAATATGAAAGGGCTGCCAGATCTCCATAAGTCCATAAATGTAACGCGATATATTTTAAGTTGCAGCAATGAACAGCTCTTCTAAGAAAAGTACTGCAAGAATAAAGGAATGTGTGTATAATTTTTACATTTATAATTTAATGTGGCAATAAATTCTTTAAATAATAATGAGAATTTCCTGAACTAAACAGACTAAAATTAAAAATTGTAGTCCATATATGTATAGCATACCAGATTCATCTTAAGTTCCCCCATAACTAAAGTAAAATATGTAAATTAATTATATTATTTGCCTTCCAGGACCTATCGCGCATACTCTACTACAAAAATCTGGGCCAAGAGGAGCTCTGGCTGGACTGTGCCGAGAAGCTGACACAAATGATACAGAATATTATCGAATTTGCAAAGCTAATACCTGGCTTCATGCGCCTCAGTCAGGATGATCAGGTAAGTAAACCATCTAAAACCAAATAAGACTTTGACTCACTTGATTCCTCTTCATATTTGTGCAGATATTATTGCTGAAGACGGGCTCGTTTGAGCTGGCGATTGTTCGCATGTCCAGATTGCTAGATCTCTCACAGAACGCTGTGTTGTATGGCGATGTGATGCTGCCGCAGGAGGCATTCTACACATCCGATTCGGAGGAGATGCGCCTGGTGTCGCGCATTTTCCAAACGGCTAAATCGATAGCCGAACTCAAACTGACTGAAACCGAACTGGCGCTATATCAGAGCTTAGTGCTGCTCTGGCCAGGTGAGCTACCTTAAAGACATTCTCATATTATATATTATCATTATATTAATGTTTTTTTTCTTGTAGAACGCAATGGAGTGCGCGGCAATACGGAAATACAGAGGCTTTTTAATCTGAGCATGAATGCAATACGGCAGGAGCTGGAAACGAATCATGCCCCGCTCAAGGGCGATGTAACCGTACTGGACACGCTCCTCAACAACATACCCAATTTCCGGTTAGCCACTCTGACTTCTTATATCATGTATAATGTGAATTATAATATATATTCTTGTCACTTGCAGCGATATTTCGATTTTGCACATGGAAGCGCTGAGCAAATTCAAGCAACAGCATCCGAACGTTGTGTTCCCTGCGCTGTACAAGGAGCTCTTCTCAATAGATTCACAACAAGATCTGACATAACCAGAGCCGCAATTCATGGACACATCATCCGGTTCTGTGGCCGATGTTGCTGCCGGTTGCCCGCTGCAAATATTGGCCACGGCAACGGCAACAGCAACAGCGACGGCAACAGCAGCCGAGCAGCAGCAACTGCAGCTGGAGGACTGAAGCGGCAAGCAACAATAACAACAACAGCAGCAGCAGAAGCAGCAGCAATATACAAGAATACATAAGAAAACATAAGAAGAAGAAGAAGGGAACTTTATCATCATCTAAGCTAGCATTCAACCAAGGATGTGATCCTGGCCGAGGACTCACTTAAGATTACACATAAAGCAAGCTACAAAAAACAAAAGAAAACAAAACAAAAAGCAAAAAATATTTCAAAAATATTATATATACTTTTTTCTAGAACAAGAACCCCCCAAAAACAAAAGCAAAAACAAAAACAAAAATGGAAACGGAAACGGAAATAGCATAGAGTAAAAAGCAAAGCTCAGTTAATCTTTCGCTTCATAGACAGACAGAAAACATATACAAAAGTCAAATGCATTTTAGCAAAACGCAACTAAATAAAACGCAATCAAAGCAAACAGAAGAAGAAGTAAAAGAAATAATAGTTTTCAGTTCTCTCTCCCACCCCCTCTAGCCAAGTACTTAACTCAACAACAACAACAGCAACTAAAGTTCTTGTTTCTATAGCAAATTGAAAGTTCAGCTTGATTTGGCCCCGGCCACGCCTCCCCCCCTCATACACCGCTAACCCTCTAGGTTGTCTCTGCCTTTTGTTGTAAACTAAACATGTGTATTATATATACAATATATACATATATCTAATGAATATGAATATATATATATTAATAATAATTCTTATATATTATCATTTTTTATACATAATGCAAATTTTTGTAAGCAAAAAAGAAAACAAAAGAATGGAAAGGAAAGGAAAAGAAAAACAAAATCGAATATCTCGGAAAAATGTGTTCTTATATAATGTTTATGATTAATGATTAAAATAATTACGATTACGATTTACGTTAACACTTAAAGAAACAACAACAACAACAACAACATGAAACATGAAACACACACACATTGGAGGAGCGCAACTAGTTTTCGTTTCGATCATCTTTTTTATACATTTAGCATCGTAGCAAATCCCCCCAAAATTCCGGTTCCAAGGTTTAGTAGTTATAACAAAATGAAAGAAAAATAAGAATGAAAGATTGAAAGCATACGAGAGAAAAGGAAAGCATTAACAGACTTTAATAGTTTAGCGAAACACGAAACTTTTGATATACATACAATACATATAGAGCGAAAACAACAAATTGTACTAAACGGATAAAGTTTAATGAAATGAAAATGAAAAATGAAAATTATAAAAGAAAATTATAAATTCTATATACGATGAGAACCTACTCGTAATATCAAGTTACAAGTTTATTGTTTTAAGCGAAACTTATAAGAGAATAAACCTAAAAAAAAACACAAAAAATATGAAAAATTAAAAAAAAGAAAATAACAAAAACAACAACAACAAGAAGAAAAAACAAACAGACTGAAGGACCGCACGCCACACAGCCCCGGACAGCCCCCCGCCCGCTCGCAATACGCCATCCCCCCTCTCACTCCCTCTCACTTTCATCCCCCCTCTCTCTCTTTCATAATCTTTTTCTCATATTTCTCATGCCCTTAAAGACAAATAAGTAAATTGGAAATCGTTTGATTTTACAAAAAATATATTAAAACGACTGACTACACAAAGACGCAACACACACACACACACAGGCACACATACATTACATTAGTTAAACTAGCTATAGACAGCAACTACAACAACCACACTTCGGATAGTAGGTGATAATTGGTGTGTCTTAAATGCCCTACCCTCGCTTCCGTTCCCCCTCCCCCTACAATGCGAAAAAATGTGGAACGTTTTTTACTGAATTGCAATGTTAGCTAACTCCCCCACCCCCCCAACGCAGGCAGGCATTAATTATTATTATAGATAAACTAATTATACACATTATATACATAAATAAATAATGATTAACTGTACAACAAAATAAATTACCAATTGCAATTCCACAAGTTTTTGTTATGAGCCACGCCTCCCTCTCCCACCTTGCTCCCTCCCCAGACTTAACTCTCAACTACTCTCTCTCTCTCTCTCTGTATCTTTCTCTATCTATCTGTTTCCTATCTCGCTCTATATAGACTATTTGGTTGGGCCTATAAGAATTTCCCGCTAAACTGCAAAAGAGAAATTTACGTTCGACATTTTTGGCCTTAAAGTAAAATTAAAACAAGTAAATAAAGATTAAAGATAATGTTAAAATAAAGTAAGAGTACTTTATATATATACACCACATATATACATACATACACATATATATATATATACATGCATACATATATATGTATATAGCGAATAAAGATTAGTTCTAATTTATACAAAGCAAGGGAGCAGCTTTCAAACCGGCAAAACATTGTGAAAAACCAATGAGAATTCCAATGAGAATTCAAATGAAAATGATAATGAAAATGAAACAAGAAAATGCAGAGAAAATGCAGACAAAAGCAACAACCACAACAACAACAACAACAGCAACAACAAGCAAAGTTAGGCGTTGAGTTGAGTAGGTAAGCAAACAAAAAGTATCTATATATAATATATATACAAGAAATAAATATATATATTGTTAAATTTTTATGCTAAGTTTTTAGTGCAAGAAATGGTTAAATTTTTAATAATAAAACATGAGCAAGTTAAACAAGAAGAAGAAGAAGAAGTACGTGAAATGGAGGAGAAGGAAGGAACACAAGTAAATCTAAATTTAAATCTAGCATATAATGGCATATGAATTATGTTACAATATTTACAAAAGAAACCAGAAAAGAAACAAAAAACAAAACAGAAAATAAAACGCAAAAAAAACAACAAAAAACAAAAACCAACTCCCCCTATAAACACACACACACACACCACACACACACACAAAATGACTTTAAATAAAAAATAAAACGAAAAGAAAAAGAAGAAAGCAAACTGAACTTAATTATATACAGAACTTATATACGAAAGCAGCTGAATAAATCTCATTCATAATGATACATGATTAAGTGTAGCCGTAGTACGACTGTTGCACATTGCAAACTCACACACACACACCCCTACAAACACACACACACACCTACACACACAGGAGGTGGGCGTGCCTGCAGCTGACAGTTACAAATGATGAAGGAATAAACGAGTTAGCTTCAGTTGTCACAAACCAGTGCCCACTGTACGCTGTCCACACCCGCCCATGTCCTTTAACACACTCACACACACACGCACACACACAGTCTCACTCATTGTATTTCCTGCACAGCGCGGCGTATGCGCAATATTCGTTTGTTTTGTTTGTTTTTCCAGCGTTTATTCATCTATTTCTGCATGCACTACGCATTGTTTTCGCCTCGGTTCGTTTTTAATGTTTTTTTTAAATGCTTTTAGAGGCGAACATTAATAAAGCAAACACTCACACACACAGGCACATACACAGGCATAGAGCACATGAATACGATTTAATATTTATGGCGCTGCTGTAAACAATTTCCCTTCGGCTTTTCCTACCTGGCAGACAGATCCGAACTGTAGAGAGAGTTGCATAGCAAAGAAAACCCTCCCAAAAGAGAACACACAACAAAGCGAAGGATAGCAGACACAACAATAAAGAAGAAGGAGAAGATTTATATATATTTAAGTATATATACACTATATATACACATACGTATAGATCGTTTTTTATATGCTTAGTTTAACTAGATGAATTCGTTTTTTATATATTTGTAAATTGTTTTCTAGGTAAATCGAATTATATATAAACCGTGTCACTATACAAATATATCGTATATAGCAGAAACCAACACCAACAAAAGAACAACAAAAAGAACAACAAAGATACAAACATACATACATATATTATGTCATACTGCATTATTCTGATTATTATTATGATTATTACGATTATTATTATTACGATTAAAGAGGATGGAAAACGTTAAAGAAAAGAAAAGAAAAGAAAAGAAAGAAAACCCCAAACACAAACGAAACTTTCGTGGGCAACTAAAGTGAATAATGAGAAAGCAAGTAAACAATAAACAATTGCGTAAAACAAAAGCAAAACAAACACACAGAAAACAAAAGCAAAAACAAAAAACAAATACAAAAACAACAACAACTAAATAATTCAATTCATTCTTAACAATAAAGTGTAATCTGAATTATACAACAAAAAAAGAAAAACAAACAAAGGAAAGATTTAAATCAATCTCTGTCTCTGTCTTTCACTCTCTCACCCTCCCTCTCTCTCCCTTTCTTTCTCTCTTTTCTCGGGCTGGGAGGAAGTTGTGTTTGCCCCTGGCCTTCATTTTGCATTTCCAATTATCAACTACTTAATGCCATTCAATTTCCCATTTTCAATTTCCCATTTTCAGCTGCTGCCACTGAACTCGCCAGGCAAATGAAAACGGTATTGTTTAATATGTCGTCTCTTTTACAGCAGACATACATACGTATATATACTGTATATAAACAATATTTAATGGATCGTTGCAACTGCAACGGATTCGCGGCGCGATTGACTGCTTGATTGATGGATGAACAATGCGCGCGAGTCAGGAAATGAAGCGCGGCAACAGTGGAAAAGTGCCGAACTGTTTATCGCATTTCAATTCTCACTTTATCAGCATCGTTTAAATCTGATTGAGTGAAAAGTTGAAGGCAGTTAAGCACTGATCGAATATAGTTTGACTGGAAAGCTTGCACGATTAATCAGAGCTGCAGTTACAGGCAATCAGAGTGCGCAACCTTCTGGATTATGCTGAACTTTAATTTGGTTTAGGGTTTGATTGTTAGTTCTTCAAATCAGTTTACTGTGTAAAGCTGTTGCTAAAGCTCACTTTAAGGCGCTTTTAAAGCTCTCTAAGTTTTGTTTGATAGTTATTCGAATCACTTAATTGTATAAAGCTGTTGCCAAAGCTCTTTTAGGGCGCTTTGAAAGCTCTCTAGGTTTTGTTTGATAGCGCTTTAAATCAGTTTACTGTGTAAAGCTGTTGAAATACAAATGCTCACTTTAAGGCACTTTAAAAGTTCTTTAGGTTTTGTTTGATAGTTATTCGAATCACGTAACTATATAAAGCTCTTGTTGAAATTCTTTTAGGGAGATTTAAAAGCTCTCTAGGTTTCCTTAAATAGTTAATCAAATCAGTTAATTGTGTTAAACTTTTACAAAAGCTCTTTCAAGGCGCTTTAATCGCTCTCTTGGTTTGGTTTGATAATAATTAAAATCAGTTTACTATGTAAAGCTGTTGCAATACAAATGCTCAATTAAAAGCTGATGCAAAAGCTCACTTAAAGTCTCTTCAAAAGCTCTTTAGGTTTTTTTGATATTTATTCAAATCAGTAAACTGGTTTAAGCTCTGGCAAAAGCTCTTTAATAGCGCTTTAAAAGCTCTCTAGGTTAAATTTGCTACTTGTTCAAATCAGTTTAATGTGTAAACCTGCTGCAAAAGTTCACTTTAAGGCGCTTTAAATGCTTTCTGCCTGACTTCAACTGTTTTCTGCTTCTTCCTTCTTTGTTTAAAGTTCTTTAAGCAGCCTTAACACAACAAACCCTTCTTAACTTAATTTAATTCACAAGAAACAGAAAATAAACTTGCAACTAGTTCGCTTTGCAGCTTTGCTTGTGCTACCAAGAAAGGCTGATGGAGATAGCAGATAAAAACAGCCAAAAAGAGCCAAGTTTAGCTTTGGCAATTGGCTTGCGCTGAGGTGGAAAAGGTGGAAGAGCAACACGATAAACACTTGAGAGCATGAAACTGCGACTAGCTTACTTCATCAGAATGACCTTGCAGCACACACACTAACACACATACTCGGCCACACACACTTGGCCACAAATGGACTCACGCAACAAAGCCGCAACAACAACAACAACAACAGCAGCAATAGCAAACCGGAGACTGGTCATAAATCCAACGTGGCATTGAGTTCATTTGCGGCAAAGTATTGGTGTTTATTTCGAAGAGGGCAAGTTTAGTTTGGATTTCGCAGGTGTCGATGTGTCGTAAGGGGCAGGGGAAGGTGCAAGGGGGTGGTTAGACAGCATAAGATTTTGTGCTACATGCAGTACGTTTTATGGCCAAGAGAGCTTTGAATTTATGGCCATTCAAGCAAGTGACTCGCCTCGGCTCTCCCTGCCTCGCCCTGCCCCGACTGCGTGTGTGTGTGTGTTGTGTGGCAATAGCAAAAGTTTGCTGAACTTGCCAAATGTCTTGCCACTTGCCACTTGGCACTTGCTACTTGCCACTTGCTGCTGCTGCTTACTGCTTACTGCTGCCGCTTGGCTCAGCAAAAACCGGTTGCCGCTTGGCCAGTGGCCTTGTCAACAAAACTATGCGGCACACAGTAGGGACTCGGCTAGGGGGCGCCAAGAGGGAGGCGGTGCACAAGCTTAGCTTGGTTTCTGGCCAGGACATGAATGCGTCTTTGGCGTCGCTACCATAAATAACCAACGAATTGGAAAACGTAAATGAAAAGCGAAACCAAAAGCGAAACCAAAACCGAAAACCCCAAGTCGACTCGCGTTGAGGCGAACTGAGGCCGCGTTGACTATGCAAATAATGCATAATGCATAAATTTGCGACAAATTTGCGTGGCATGCAACTTCAGTGAGGCAGCTGTTGCAAGTTTAACGCGCTTCCGTCAATTGAATTTACGAGCCGAACGGGAAAATTGTGTCACAGCAACAGCAACAACAACAACGACACGACGGAGTGCAACCAAACAATGCCCCGGCTCGGATTGAATTCAACATGGACATGAACATGGGACACAAGACATGGGACAACTGTGCAGAGTTAACAAGAGCTAACGGTGCATGGATAGAGGCAACGCTTGAATGTTGCATGCCACTCGACCGACATAGTTAAGTGAAAATTTATTTGTAAAGGAAATGAAGACAAGAGAGGCTGATGTATTGGTTTCCGGGACGCGCAATGCGATAATCCTTTTTTATATATTTTGGTCGACACGCTCATTGCGCTGCGTGCAAGAGGGTAGGTCGTAGAGTTGGCCAAATAAATTATTATAATATTATAATAATAGCTTATTACCTGCTAAGTTATTTTTTAATAAAATGCTGAATAAACATATTAACGTGTATATATTCTTGCTCAGGATCACTAGCCCAGTCGATTAAGTCATGTCTGTCCGCATGTCCGGATGTATTTAATATATAAATGAACATTCCTACACTTTATCTATTTTTTAGCGGGAGTTTCTCACATCATAGCTACTTCTTTAGCTACTTCTTTAGCTACAACTTTGTCCGTATGTCCGGATGTATTTAATATATTATTGAACATTCTTCTTACTAATTCTTTTTCTAGTTTCACATCATAGCTACTTCTTTAGCTACAATTTTGTCCGGATGTCCGGATGTATTTAAAATATAATTGAACATTCCTCTTACAAATTCTTTATCTATTTTTTAGCTACTTCTTTAGCTACAACTTTGTCCGGATGTCCGGATGTATTTAATATATTACTGAACATTCCCCTTACTAATTCTTTTTCTAGTTTTTGCGGAATTTTATCTTATCTTAGCTTCTTCTTTAGCGACAACTTTGTGCGCAACTCTCGCTCTGCAAAAGCGAAAGGCTTTCTTTCTCGATGTTTCCTTTCGTTTCGTTATTGCTTTGTGGCGCCGCTTGGCCAACAGGTTAGCCAAATGTGGCCTTAACGAATGAGCCAATTGCCTTGGCCAATTGATTGAGCGAACGCGTCCCTTGGCCTTGCGCCAATTTTGATTGCACAAATATTGACGGGCAGCTTGATTGAAAGGCTTTCAGACGTCAGTGTTGTTGTTGCTTCCGCAATTGTTGCTGTTGCTGCTGCTGCTGTCGTCGTTGTCACATTCACTTAATTTGCTGCTAATGACCTGGCCAACAACAACGCTTGCGGTGCATTGCTCTGCACTGCCCGCCGTTCAATTAATAATATCTTTATTTTGACACTCGGCTCCTCTTGAATTATGCATACGCACTGTGGGGCCGTAACCGGATACTCTGAGCTACACGCCCGGTTCGCAAACCCGCTAACCGCTGTCGATAACCGGTCGCCAAGCAATTGGGATTTTGACTTTGTTACGAGCACAACAACTTGGATTATATCATTCGTTTTAATTGCTGCCTACAATAGGCGAAATTCCCAAATACCAAACGAAGCCAGAGAAAGAGAGAGAGACACAGAGAGAAAGGATGATAAATGCAGCAGCAAACGATCGATTGGCCGGCGCAATAAATCACTGCGAATATATATCATTATATTCCCCAAATATGTTACATATAATACATATATATTAACGACTGTACCGTATAATTACACCTTAAACTAACCCAATATATCATTCACATTCGTTTTCTTCGCTTGTTACATCACGTAGAAAAGTAAAAACGCAATTGTTGGTACTTTCGAGCTGCTAATTTGGCCGGAAAATTTGTGCCGTACAAACACACACACACACACAAACAAAGGCATACACACACAAACATATACAGAGAGCCATGGATGAGCCGCTGACCGAGTCCAAGTATCGTTTTGCCATTGTCGAGTCTCTTATGCAATTGACTTCGAATCGGAAAATGGGCCTAAAACCAGTTGATGAGTCGCATTCGTTGCTGGCTTCGAAAGTGCGCAAAACACTCTCTACAATGTGTGGCATGAGCAGAGAGAGAGAGAGGGGAGCTCAACAGCGAACATAAAGCTAGAGCAGCTCTGTCTAATGATCATGTGCAAAGCGGGCATATTTCAAATTTAATTGACTTACTTTTTCAATTTTAATTGTCACGGTTTTTCATTACAAGAAAATTACGAAATCTTTTAGGGAAAAAATCAGGAAATGGCTAGAATGTGAAGCTAATTTGCTCATATACTTATCTTTTTGTTGAGTCATCTCTTCTTTACAGGATATGATGTTCGGGTCTTATTGAGTATTTTTATTTCGAATATACTAGTGTGCCCCAGTGATTATTCTTACTATCTTCGATTGAGCTTGTTGGCTAATATCTTCTTAACTTATGGCACTTCCTCCAAAGAAGCTATACGTCGAGATTGGTTTTAATACGGAATTTTTGAGTAGAACTCTATAGTGCAGACTTAGAATAAGTACTTTTAAAAGATATTCAGCATGCTATATTCTAAATACTATGCATTGAAATACTTAATATTAATAATTTACTCACGCAAATAAATAAATAGCTTGATTCGTATAACAATAACATAATGGATCAATATTTCATGAGATACTATTGAAATAACATCATACAAATTGTATAACTAAACTAGGATTAGAAATTTTTATATATGTATTTTTTATGTTGGTTTTATGTGCCTTCTTAGAGTCTCTTTACCCAAATGCAGAGATAAACCGAGAGAAAATTAACATAGTTTTAACGTTTACAAATACAATCCCTGCAAATCGAAAGCTCTAATGTGCTTGCGAAGCTCTTCGATCCACCAACTGCCAGCAAACAAACCGCAATCGTGTGCTAGTAAAGAGTTTCCCCCACTTAACCCCCACTCTTCCCCTCCCACACTGGGTGAGCACTGGTCTCATTAGGCTTGTCGCTTCCTGCTTTAGATGGATTACCCATTAGATGAAAATCTCCCGCTGGCCAGAATGGCGTTGCCAATCAAATGCAATTGCAACTTCATGATGCTGCCGCGCTGCCTCGCTACCTCTTTGCATGGTTGCCTCGTTGCAGCTGCCTTGTTGCACATTTAAATTGCCGCTGTCAAAAACTGTCAATTCAGGTGGGTGGCAAGAGGAAAGGAGTAGTTGCAGGGGCATGTGGCAGTGGCATGCTGTGAGGCACGAAGCCACATGCCACAATGGCGACATATTTCAACGTGCCACACAACTCAATTTGCGTTGACTTCGTTAGAGAAAAGGCAGCAAATGGTAAAAATCAAATGTTTTATTCGGTTTCAGTTTCAAATTTAGTTTCGGTTCGGCGCTCTTGGGTTCGTTTTAGGTTTAGTTGGGGCTCACTTTTCTCCTCCTCTTCTTCTTCTTCTTTTTGTTGTTACTTCTGTTGTTGTTGCTGTAGTTGTTGTTGGGTTTTCTGTGCTGGCCTTTTCGGTAAGCGTTACGGTTACAGTTTCGGTCGCGGGCTTTTAGGCAACCAGGAAGCGCCGCTTTGGGCCGCATAATCCTTGTGGCAACTTGAACCTGCTACCAATTGTTGTTGTCGTCGTCGTTTCTGTTGTTGCCAGTTGCCAGTTGCCATTCGCCTGCGCTGACTGAGGCTGCTCTTGGAGCTCACCATGAAAAGCCAGCAGACATAATCACCGACGTTTAACTGAGGCACAAGCTTCAATTACGCTTTTGACTTTGGCGTTGCCAGTTGCCGACGCAGCGCCTGCAACACTCCCTGCCCCTTCTGCAGCTCGGCTTGCAACATGTTTGGCGGCTTTTCACAATGCGGTTGGCATCCATTCGAGGCGGTTCCCAGTGCTCACTGTGCGGCTCTCTTACCCACTGTGCGCGCATTTCAATATTGTTTGGCTAATGTGATTGCCACTGTGCGTTTTACTTAGTTGCCGTCGTGCAGTAGTTGTTGTTGTTGTTGCTGATGTTGTTTTGACTGTTACTTTAGTTGTAATTGTAGTTGTAATGCCAGTTGTTTTTCACTGTCAGACGAGAGACTTGCTTGGCTGCTCTACCGGATGCTCACTGTCGGGCTGTCGGCTAGTTTATGAATATGTTTGGGAAGCAAATGAATGGAATATGAAATAAAAAAGAATATAAATTAGTTCATTATATGCAAAAATATTACTCATTTTAATGGTATTTTATTGAACATTTATAAAGGCAAAAAATGAATGAATAACATGAAATGCCAAACCTTTATAATCATAAAGGCTCGTTAGATATAGATATAATAGATAAATCAATAGTCAAGTAATCAGTAATCAAGTACTAATATTTATAATTTAAATAAAGAAGAATTTAGTTTATTTTATACAAAGTAGTTTTACTTTTTTATGATAATTTAAAACATTTATTTAGGCAAAGAAAGAACTTATTAAAATGAAATGCAAACCCTTTATATTCATTTAGACTCTTTCATTAGGTATAGATGATGATTCGATCTAGTAACATACGTGTACATATATTTTATACTTTAAATAAAGAAGAATTTAGTTCATTATAGCGAAAAAAGTTGCACTTATTTATGGTATTTTAAATCATTTATTAGGGCAAAGAATGAATGAATTAAAATGAAATACCAAACCTTTATAATGATAAGGACTCTTTCATTAGATATATTCATATATATTAGATATATTCATGTATATATTCAGTTTAGTATATATACTTTATACTTTAATTAAAGAAGAAATTAAAACAGTTCATTATATGCAAAACAGTTGCACTTTTTTATGGTATTTTAAATCATTTATTAAGGCAAAGATTGAATAAATTAGAATATAAATTCCAGCACTTGGTATTCATAGAGACTCTTTCAATAGACTTATTTATATCAGTAAATCTTATTAGTACACATACTTTCTACTTTGCCATATTCTTACCTTATAACTTACCATATTTTTTATCATATACTTTCCCATATAAGTGCCATGTCTTACTACATAATTCATCTCCTTTATATCCCCATCTCCCCCCATTAGCAGCGTCTCTGCTAGTCGCGTTGCCATTGTCTTGTGCCACGCTTTAAAGCACTTGCGCCGCCACGTTGCCTGTTGTCGCACACACATTGTAACCCCCTGCTTCCCTATCTATGCACCTTCCAGCCCCCTTCTTCCCCTTTCCCTCTCTCCACTCCCTGGTCAAGTTTTGCAGCCGGTGTCTCTGTTGATTATGTTTTTGTTTTACTTACTTCCAACTCTGCAACTTCATGTGATTACATTGTTGTTGCCACTCTTGCTGCCTCTCCCTCTTTCTCTCTCTCCCACTCTCCCTCTCACGATCTGTCTCTCTCTCTGTCTGCCTCTCACTTGTTGCCAAAGTCTGCATTGCAAGCTCTGCGGCACGTTTCACTGTAGCACCAATTTATTTTTTTTCTTTGATTTTTTTATATTTAAACGACGTACAACGCCAGCTCCCAGTGCAATATCATTTCTACGTTAGACGCTGCTGGTTTGCTGCTGCAAGGTTGCGCCTTCACGAGACCCAAACGGATTGAATAAAAACAAATAAAACAAAACGATATTCAAACTTAAACAAAAGCCAAAAAAATATATCAAACGCTATTAAACAAAATACTCGACAACGTGTTAAGTTCAAAGTGTATAAAATGCATTTTCCCCAAGGAGTAAGTGTAAATTAGTGTTGAAATAACAACAAAAAATACTGTTAATACAAAAACAACTCAGTGTATTAAAAACAATATAAAAAAGTGCTCTAAATGTGGCAAAGTTAATGCAGCCTTATCCTTTTTCCATATTCCCCTGTTGCTGTTTTCAATTAATCAACAAAATGAAACAAAAACAAAAATTGAGTTCATCGAACGTAAATTATGCAAAATTAAAATACCAAGCGCGAGATAAACAAAACACCCAAAACCAGCTTAGAAAGTACACTCCAACACGCACACACTCACGCCCAACACACACACACACGCAACACTCAAACCCCACACACACTCTCTGGCAAACCGCAAAAACAAATATAAAATATTTAAAGTGTTTTTTTGTTGCTGCTGAATACATCGACTGCAATCGCGCGTGTAATGAACAAACCAACGAAAAGAAAAAAAGATTCGAACAAAATTAATTATTAATTTATGCGCAAGAGTGGACACCCCTTTTCCATATTTAATCAAGCGTTAATCGCGCGCACTCTGTCTCCAAAGTGCCCTCAAGTGGCCGCAGTTGCTGCTTCTCATTTAATTATGTCATGTGTACCGAGTGTTCTCGAGTGATTTACCCAACATTTCAGCCATGTCCTGCAAGGAAAAGAGAAAGAACTTCAGCCTGTATACTTTAGTATATAATAATAATAAAGTATATATAATTTTACTTATTATTATTATAAATTAATGCCATATTGCCTGCTCATTGTGCCTGCCAGCGAACTTGGGACAAATCAATTTGGTTGCCTGCTAAGGCCAAACAAAACAAAAGAAAAAACGCACTTAAATATTTATAATTTAAGTAAAGATATTAACACTCGGCTCTCGTCTATTAACAAATATATTTCTGGCTGAAGAACACTTGCTGGCCACATGGCCACCGCAACAGTTCGATGGTTTATTTAATGACTTGGAAAGTGATGAGCAAAACACTCAAAGGCAATTTTCTATCTTCTGTTTTCAGTTTACAGTTTTTAAATTTCAATTTGGTTTTCGTTTTCGTTTACATTCTCTGCTGCTAATTGAATACGCTGCGGGCTGAAGCTTAAGAAAATACTTCGGCATTTTCTTCAAAATCGATAGCAAGACATTGGAGATTGTCATTACGCGTCGACTGGGATTGCGCTGTAATTACAGTGTAGCTTAAGGGCTGAGCCACGCCCACATGAAGTGCGGCAATCAAAATCAGATTTGCTAGGCTATAATAAGGCATAAAGACAGCAGGGCAAAGGCAGCAGAGCTTGTGCTCTAGCTGGCATTATGCTAATTATATTGTTCTGTTTATAGACGCTAAAGTTTTTATCACGCATACGCCGTGTGGGCAATCTCTTGTGTCATGATTGGGACTGTTCCTGCTGCTGCTTCTCTGCTCTTGTTGTTGTTTAATTTACTCGTGTTTTTGTTTCTTGCTTGCAGGCACTAAGTTTGCTGTTTATCACTTGCATGATGTTTGTCCTGACAAGCGGCCATCCATCAAACGAGAAGCTTAAGTAAGTGTAACGGCCACGCCTTTAACGACATGTACACCTCCCCCATGTGTGCTATTCCTGTGCCTGTATACAGTGTCATTCACACTGCGCATCATTCCATTTACACTCGCATTCACACTCCCATTCACATTCACATTCGCATTCGCATTCATCCACAGGATACGCATCCACGTGCCGGTGAAGCATCACACGCATGTGCACACCAAGACGGTCATAAAGAAAGTGCCGCTGCCCATACCGGTGCCGGTCAAGGAGCACAAGGAGCACAAGGAGCCGAAGAAGCATCATCGCAGCAGTCACAGTCATCATTATCACGAGCAGGACGAGCTCGACGATGACTTTGAGGGCTACGAGTATCCCGTCAAGGCCAAGCGACGCACGCGGCATCCTTTTGTCTAATGTTGCTACATGCCCCGCCCCCTCCTGTGGGCGTGTTACATAACACCAAACAAGACACACACATGCTAAGCAAATAGAAGCCAAAATAACGATCGAATGAATGACACGAATCACGAATCTGGGTGTGATTTGTCACTGTTTAGACAATAAGCGAAACATTTCTGTGCAATACATAACGAAATAAACAAATCTTAAAGTTAAGCAACCAAATTAAAGCATTCGCTCTGTCATTCTCTCCCTCTCTCTCTATCTCTTGCTCTCTCTCCATCTGCTTGCCACTTCTTGTCTGCGTTTCCTCACATTGTCTCGAAGTTAACAAAGCAGAAAATGGCCCATAAATGCTCTGTCTGCGATGTCACTTTCAATTAAGACAGTTGCATCTCATTACTGTGGCTCACTTTCATCGATTTTAAAGCCCAAATACGAAATACACTTCGCATTAAAGTCGAGCACTTTGATTACACTTTCAGGTTATGACTCTGCAGTTCAGCATCGCATCGTACTGCGGTTGTTTCGAGAGGTTTTCAAAGCTGTTTTGAACCCCAGCTTGACCTCATTTCGCCAGTAAAATTGTTTTATTGTCTAACGAAAGTCGCATTAAAATACTTTAATCACTATTCAGCAAGAACTAAGTGATTTGTGGCTGCTGTAAAGTTGTTTAAGGCATCATTGGCAGAATATTCTTGTAATATATAAGTGGTTTTCTTCGAGTAGTTGATGAGTTATGATATTCTTTATGGTTCTACATTTTTTACATGTTTTAATCGATAAATAATTTATCTTTAAGTTGCAAAAAATTTATTACAATAGTTGAACTACTTTGTGTATGAATTCTTTAATTATTTTCTTGTTATCATTGAAGTATTTTCTTGTTCTCATAAAAGGATTGCCACAAGTATTGCTGCATTAGGACATTCTTTTGTTATTCTACATTTTCCACATATTTTCTTCATCAAAAAACATTCTTAATGTTGCAAAAATTTTACTAGTTGAATACTCCAAGAAATTTGCTGTTATCATAAAAGGATTGACGTAAGTATTATTCATTTATGATATATTTATACTTGTTTTAAGTTGTACATTTTGCACATATTTTACACATCTAAAAATATACTTTGTGTTGTAAAAATTTCATTAGAAAAGCTTAACTACTTTGTGATTAAATACCTAGAGTATTTTTCTGTGTTCATAAAAGGATTGTGAGAAGTATTAGGATTTTATTTATATTTAATTATACAATTTGCACATATTTTACTCTTCCAAAAATTTACCTTCTGTTGCTGAACTAAGATATTCTTTTGTAATTCCACATTTTGCTGATCAAAAAACAATCTTAATGTTGCAAAAATATTACTAGTTGAATACTTCAAGAATTTTCCTGTTCTCATAAAAGAGTTGTAATAAATATTGCTGAATTATGATATTCTTTATAAATATTCCTTTCTACATTCAACACATATTTTTCACAACAAAAAATAATCTTTATGTTGCAAAAATTTCACTACTTAAATACCTGAAGTATTTCTCCTGTAATCATAAAGGGATTGCCATAAGTATAAGCTGAAATTCCTGGACTTAACCACAACCACAAAGGTTGAGCAGAACTGGGCTACTTAGCACACATGACAACAGGAAGTGAAGCATTTTTTGCGTGATACATTGCCTGAAGAGAACATCAAATGCCGTTTTCAAGCTGAAAGTCCATGCAGAGTTGCCTAGCCTTAAACGGCCATCAATAAATTCCGTAACTAACAAGTCCTAAGCCTTTGTTCGGGACACGTAAAGATAGTCAGCTTTTTGGATTTGCCTCCTCTCTCTGCCTCTCTCTATCTCTCTTTCTATGTGTGTCTCGTATATTTGGCAGAGGCAGAAAGAGGGAGAAGGCAACGAGGCCAAAGTTAGGCAGCCTAAGCTGCCAGAGCTGGAGAAGACTTGTTGATTATAAAACTCTCGACTTCGACTCTGTGCCACATGCGGCAGGAAAATTGAAAATTGCAAGTCTTGAAGCACGGCACTGCAACAACAATTGAAATTAACGTGCGGCAGTTGGGGAATTACCCCCGAAAAGGGAGCAACATTAATAAATAAATAAGTAACAAAGAGGAGAAGGGAGGGGAGAAGAAGGCAAGAGCAAACTAAAGCAAAGCAAAGCAAACTTCAAGTTGAAGCTAAAAATAATGAGGTGCCCGCGCTGCCCCCTTACGGCAATTGCGATTAGTGGCGGCCTGAGACAGCAGCAACAACAGCAACGGCGGCAACATCGGCAACGACAGCAACATCTTCGGCTTATGGCCATATGAAATATGCATGCGATAGGAACAGGCGCATAACCCAAAGCAGCAACAACAAGCAGGCAGGCGAGGCATGTTCCGTTCGGGGTCGGGGCTCAAGCGGATGGGGTGCTCTGTCAGCACGTGCTGCCCGTCTAGTAAACAGAACACAGAAGGGCAAAGAATCAACAACATCAGCAACACAGCAACAACAACAGCAACAGCAACGAGAATGTAAACAACTTGGAAACGCACGTTGCCACAGCTCGGGGCGAGTGGGGCATGAGTTGATGGCTCATTTGGTCTCAGACGCACTCGAGTTGGCCCAGCAGACAACGCACACTTCACTCAAGTCGTGTGGGCCACACACTCAATTTGAGTCGCCTGCAATCGGATTGAATCTGTGCCGCCCCTTCTACTCCCTGGCAACGTGTCGTATAATTAATATGACGTCAGCTGCAACAACTTATCGCTGGCAGGCAAGACAACAACAGAGACAGCAACCCAAAAAAAGAAAGCAAATTAGTGAGTTCCTATTTAGGCTAGTGGATTAACTGAGGGGCCACAGCAGATGCCCTGTAAAAAATGAGGTTAATAGAGTGGAATGAGGAGATTAATTAAGGAATTTTGGCAAGTGAAATAATCAATAAGTTTTGTATTAACTAAGGATTTATTGTGAAATTTGAGGGATGGTTTTGTAGTTGTTAATAAAGAATTTTTTTATAAAGAAACTGCAAAATTTAATTATTAATGCATATAAAAATCTATCGTATCCCTTTCTTTTTTAAACTTGAAAGACGGTTTTGTTATTGTTAATGAAAAAGTAAAAAACAAATAAAATTCAAAATATTGCATATTAATGATCAGAATATGTTTAAGATTTGTGCGAAATAGAACTCTCTCCTCTATCTATCTATCTTAGCTCTTTCCTTTGCGCAATCTTTATTAAAGTTGTAAGAGGATTTTGTATTTATAAACGAAGAAGTTTATAAAAAAAACAACATCATGCAACTGCATAACTGACTTGTTTACTCAATGTGCTCAGTAGAACTCTTTGCAATCTTTGTGAATCTTGAAAGAAGTGTCTGTACAGAATTTTTAAATACAGAAACTTCATCATGCAACTGTATGACTGAGAGTAACTGCACATTATCTTTAAGAACTTACTTACGCAATGTGTTAAGTAGAACTTTCTTCTCTCTTTCTTTTTCTCTTATTACTCTCTGTCTTGCGCAATCTTTTTGCAACTTGAAAGACAGTTTGCATATTACATAAAAAGAAGTTCTTCAAAATAAAGCTGTGTTATTGCATCTATGCTTATCATATGAGTGACTTGGGTATAAACTATTTGTTTTAAGTTTAGGTCATAGTCATTGTGTAAAATGCAAAATTGTTTAATTATTAAACTAAATGGTTTTATTGCATTATACTTCAATGTAGGTTTCTTTAAATTAGTTAGTTCTTTAGTTTAGTATTGATTTCGTTGTAAATCATTCTCACATATTTATCTTTTAGAACTCTCAAGCCTTGAAGGCTGCATTTTCACCAACTCTTTTTGCTCCTTGTTCTCCTCTCTTATTAGACAGAAGCAGCATTACAAAACCTTTTAACTTCCTATCTATTTCACTTATTATCTAGTTTAAGTACTCTGCAACTCTTTTCGGCAGTTACAGGGTATAGCAAGTCGCAAACCATAGCACAGCATTGTGCGCCGAGCTAGTTAAGTTGGCTAAATAAATACATGGCATACTTAGCTCGCTCACTCCCAGGCCAGATGCCTCTCCTTCTCTCTCTGTCTTTTCTTGCCTATCTCCCCTCTCTCTCTCTGTATTTGCCTGTGCAATCTGGTGTCGAGGTGTCAAACTCATATATTTACTTGTCGCTTACGCTTTTGTTGTTGTTCTACTTGTTGTTCTTGCCTCGCTTTTTGTTGTTTTTGCGGCTGTTGTTTAATTTGGTGCGTTTATTTGATTAGGCCCGCCTAAGCGCACTACGTGACTGGGTTAATTTGCACACACACACACACACTAGTAGTCTATGTGTGTGTGTGAGTAGTCAAATAAATCGCAGGCATGTCGTAAGTACATTTACTTGTACGCAAAAATGCGCATACCACGCATAACAATGAAAGCACAGCAGGAGCTCAATAGAGGCAGCGGAAGGAGGAGAAGAGATGATGGGGGAGGGAGAGAGTAGTAGAACAAACTGTTGGCATGGGGGCATTAGTAGAATGGTAGCTGAATAAACTACTGTGTGACTACTTATTGTTGGCTTATAAGCATTCTGAATGGACATTCAAATGAAACTTATGCGAGGGGCATATTAGCTAGAAGAAGAGAAAGATATCCCGTATATACCCCCTATATTCTCTCCATAATATAAGTAATATATTAAAAACATATTTATGTCTCTCATAGGGCAAACTGCACGCCTGATACACCCATTTTAATAGCCCATAAACTGTTTTAGGCTTATCCTCTTTTCCCTTCCCCGTGTTGAGCATTTTATGAACCCCGAACCGATTAAAGTTCATAAAATAACTCAGCCTGCCTGGTCTCATATGCATGTTAACTCACATTTAATAAGGGCATCAAATTTGTTGTCCAAACTCGGCTCAAAGTCGGGCCCCACACACACACAACAAATAGATGCGACCCCAAATAATAAACAAAACATTTTCTGCCTTCGCTGAGCAAAATGCCAATTTATGTCTTTCCGTCTGAGAGTACGAAGGTGTGTGTGTGTGTGCCAGTCTGTGTGTGTGTGTGTGATTGCGGCTTAGTTCCTTTGTTTGCTCTGTTGTCTGCAGTTTTGAAATACAAACAGAAAATTGGTCAAACTCGAATTTGCTGACTTCTCTCTGCATAAACTAAGCAAAGGCAACAATAATAAACTCGGCCTGAAAACATTCGCAAATATTTGCAATAGGAACCTGTCTATCTATCATATTTACATATATATATTATACATTTTATGCACACTAGCCCCGTGCATATGTGTTTGTGTATAAATTATTACTGTTTTTATAGCATAGAAATATTTTTACGATCCCATAGCCGCTGGCTGGCTGGCTGGGTTCCTTCAATGGATGCCGGATGAGCGGGAGACCAGACATTGTAGAGGGTTCATTTGAAGCAAGAACGAAGGGGAAAGAGGGGCAGAGAGTAAGGAAGAAAGAAAGAGAGAGAGAGCGGGTCAGGGGAGACTCGTAGAATCAATAAGCAGGCTGGCAGTCGTTTTCGACTGGCTTTTTATTATTTGCGTATTTTTATGGTGCCCGTCGCCACGCCCGTTTGGCCATTTTATAGCTGACTGGGCCTAGGCCAACACACACACACTGACAACACTTTTCGCTTAGCCCGTAATGCATTTTGTCTAATACCCAATTAATTTGGGATTTGCTCTTAATGAGTCCCCCAAGCGAGTTGGCAGCCCTGGCCGGGTCCACAGTGCGTATGGGGGGCAGTTAGAAAACGCACTTAATTAGCACGTGGTGGACAGACAGACGACCATAAAGTTACCAACCAAACTGCGGCAAACACATTCCCACACACAGAGAGAGAGAGAGAGAGAGAGAGAGAGAGAGAGAGAGAAATAGAGAGAGAGGGGGAGACACGCAAAGCTGTAAACCTGCATCGCAATTGACAATAATTACGCCCATCTGCTGCACAATTAATTATTGTTTATTGACCTTTCCCAAAAATTGAGATAATTCTGAAATTTGAATGTGAATTTCAGCGAATTTGGCTAATAAAGCTTTGCGCGATATAGTCGACTATAAAGTCCATTTGTGAACATTTTTCACTTGCTAATAATATGTCAACAATTTGAAACTATTCTATAGCCCAGCGAGCTCAGCACTGTCTGTGGATATAGACATTAAATTTATCATTTTATTGGTGTAATGAAGTATATTTATTTTTATTTATTGGTTTAATAAAATTTAAGGTCAGTTGACTTATTTAGAAATAAGGTATTAATGTAATGATACATACATATGTAAAAATAAATTAGAAATAGTTGAGCACACAGTTGAAATTAAAGAAATTTTAGGTTAATTTAATTTAAGATTATTTAATTTGTGTTTGAATTAACTATTTGTAGGCGAATAACACAATGAACTCTGAAAAGAGACTCTAAAATTACTATAATGAGTGTATATATCCATTACAGATTCCAACTATTAACATGAAAGTTGGCAGCTCATTATTAACATATATTTATAAATTTATTTAAAGTCAACTATGGTCAGTCGAAAATCAAAAATCTTATTAAAGATTATTTACAGAAATTTGCCTATAGAGTACTTATAAAACCCATTAAATTCAGCATCGGCAATAGCTTTCCATATCAAATTGCGCAAAGCAACAGTTTAATACTAAATTATTTGATTTTCTTAATTTTTAAATGGAATCCACTGCAATAACCCAACAAACATAGCTATGATTTCAACTGGACAATCGAATTTTAAATATTCTCAGTAAAATGAACAAAAATTTAAGATTGCTTTAACTTTAAAGAAAACTTACGAAACATTTTAGGTTATATCAATTTTTACAGATTTATGATTAGAAAGTACATATAAAAACCATAAATAAACCAGTTTAATAATAAATGATTTAAGTTTCTTTATTTTAAAGGAAAATTTGCTGCAATAGCCCAAGGAACTTACATTATAAATTTAAATATTTTCAGAAAAATTAGCAAATATTTGAAGTTTATAAAAACATTTAAGAGAATTTTTGGCTATAAAATGTATGAATAACTTAGTAAACTTAGAGCTGACTATAGTTATAGCCAATAAATCTGGCATATTATCAATAAAGTATTAATTCTTTTCAATTGATATATTCACTCTGAGGAACCTGCTTTATATGCATGTTTACTAAGGCAGTTCTCCGTCTCTTCCAATCGAACAGCATTGATTTCCCTCAGTACTGAACTCATTTGTTTATTTACTGCATTGTTAACATAAACCTTATTCGGGTTTTACATTGCTTTTATTGTATGTATAGTGGACCTTTTAGAAACCCTTTTTGCAACATCAACTCCATCATCAACTCCATCTTCATCATCATCTCCATCATCATCATCATCTCTCATCAAATACAATCTGGACAAGCACGTGCAAATAATATCTATCAAGTCTACGGCCGCAGATTTGTATGGCTAACAGCAGGAGGGAAAGTGCTAAGGAGGAAAGGAGGAGAAGGAGGAGGTGGGTGGCAAACAGGAAAACAACATTTGCACAATTTCAGTTCCATTCATTCCACTCCTTCGTCGACTCACAGGCAAATAGAGCGAGCAATCAGTCCCGAAAATGGTGAGTATCTCTTACAACTAACTAACGGGCTTGTCAGCACGTGTGTGTGTGCGAGTGTAAGTGTGTGTGTGTCTGTCTTGTATGTGGGATACCGTTACACTATGCTGGCGGCGCTGCCTCGAACTGTTGCGCGAAACGGTCGCCGTTAATGAACTTAAGCGCAGACATAGACGCAACCCCACCGCGACGCACACACACACACGCCACATACACACATACATACATGAACGACACACATACAAGGCAGTGACCTACCAACCTACTCAAGCAATTTACGTTCGCCTTTCGCATGCCATGCACGAAAACCGAAACGCATGCCGCCCAAACAACACACACACATGCACGCACACAAACAAAGTCTCGCACGCAAACAAACACTCCACACACACACACACTCACACTTGCTCGAGAACGGCAACAGTTAGCGAGAGCAAAAGTGAGTGCGAACAAGAAGTTTGAGCACAATCGAACAGCATCGAACTGCAACATGTTGGCAGCGAACAGCATCGATGACGTTGCGCGCGCACCCACACCGGCGCCACACTGCTGCTGCTGCTGTCGAACACAGTCGAACAGGCACTCGAACCAAGCACACACACACACACATGCATGAGTGCGATTCGGTTTGAGCCTATTCTGGCGGCATCTTTTGTAGCGAATTTTTGCACAAGTATCGCAGACGACGCTGTTCTGTTCACACGACGTCGAAGTCGCTGCTTCTCTGCTCTGCTCTGCCGCTCTGCTCTGCCTTGGTGTTCTGCTGTCGGCAGTTACAGTTACTCGGCAAAGGCGGCAACTACGTGTCGCTGCGACGGGGTGCGCGTGTTGTTGCTTGATCAAACACGTTCAATTTCTGAATTTTTGGCACGCGTTAAAAAGCGCGTAAAGCGACAGCAACAACAACAAGTAAATAAAACAAAAACAAATGCAAATGCAGGGCGCCCGCAAGTGCCTCTGTGTGTGTGTGAGTGCGCGGTGTGTGTGTGTTCGATGAATGCGAGGAGGAGCGCTGATTAAAAGCTTAAATTGGCTTTACCAAAGCGTACAATCAACAACGACAACACACAACAACAACAACAACAACAACAACAAAAAGAGCAACAACAACAGTTGCAGTGACAACAAATAAAGCAAGAACCGGCGCAAAGACGCTTAAACAACAAAAATAATCATCATAAAACCGACGTCAACAACGGCAAACAACAACAACTGCAACCACAACAACAACAACAACAAGAAAAAAAGAATTTTTTGCTGATACCGAAAGCAGCTGAGCCAAAAAGGTGCGACAATTTACAATTTACTTGTTTTTTTTTTTTCTCGTTCCCCTTCTCTTTCTCGTTATTGCTTATTAATTTCGCATTTAAATATTAAGTAAATTGCAAACACAGTCGAATATCGCTTAATACCAATTCGCACAAATTGGATTGCAAAATATGCGACAAAAGCAACCAAAAGAACAAAAAATAAAAGAAAAAATAAAATTAAAGGAAAAAAAAACAGAAAAAATAAAGAAAAACCGAGAAACGTTTTCGAATACGTTACCCGTTGGCGGCGGAAATAATCGTCTGATTTAATATTGGATGCTGAAGAGCCCCCGCCAGACATATACGACACTGAACAGCAGGAAAATCGAGTATTGTTATCGATTGGCAAGGGAAGCAAGCCTTCTCCTTCGATTGAAGTCAAATTTGATTGATTTCGTTTGAGATTTTGCTAATCTTTTGCTGTGTTTGATTGCCTCCCTATTATACACATACTCTAAATGCTTCTTCTTCGATATACTCTAATTGTTTTATCGAGTTTTGTTATCGATTGCCAAGGGAAGCCTGCCTATTCGATTGAAGTCAAATTTGAGTGATTTCCTTTGAGGTTCTCTAAAACATTTGCTGTGATTTCCTACTTTTTACAAACTAAATATAAAATACTTCCATTATGTATATATTCTACTTGTAATATAGCAAAACTATCGTAAAACTATCGCATAACAAACGTTCCATTATCTTGTTCAGTATTGCAGAATTTTCGTTGAATGTTTTGTTTATTGATTGCGCACCGAACTCTTTTTGTTTGTTCGACAGTGTATATAGTAGTCTGCTCTAAATACACGATCGTGAATATAAATACTACTTATCTATAGACGCACACGCACAACAACAACTGTATTTCTATATCGTATTTAAATATATTCCTCAAACTGCAGCGTCTGCTGGGCACAGAAACATATGTTCTGCAGCAGCAACAACAACAACAAGAACAAGGAGAACAACTGATAAAATAGATTTGTGATAAATACGTATAGAAGACGTGAGCGTAACAAAGTGAAATCATAAAAAAATTCACAAGAATTCGCGAGTTGATGCCAAACGAAATGTGTGAGTGGGGGGAGAATCGGTGAAAAACAAATAAAACAGCAGACGAAGACACGAATTAGGCAGCAAAGGCACATGAGAGAACAGACAGACAAGTCTTGAAATTTGTTAGCACCAGCTGATAACCTGTCAGGGAAGAGGGGGACCTTCTTCCCTCCCTGCACGCACACCTTGGCGTATCATGAACGTTCCGCTACACTTCTAACAATTTGTTCCTCTCAATTTCCATTTTCAACTTCCATTTCCAGGCAGTACGTGCCGTGGGCAATGGGAACAGAAGTCGCCTTTATAGCCCCGACACGCTTCAAGGTTCCCCAGAGCGACTGCTGACAAACCAATTTATCGTACACACACTGAAAACTATAGTGAATCAACTGCGATATATGTGAAGACTATTACATTGAGTGAACTAAAGCGAGAATGAAAGCTAACTTCGACATGCCGAAGGTTCTATACCCTTGCAGGGTTTTATATACTCCGATTGTTCCAATACTAGCTACATATAAAAGTGCAGAATTGAAAGGAAGTAATTGTATTCATTATAATGTTTTACTTTGAAAGATTTAAAGTGGTCTTCATACAAAAACATTTATTTCGGACGATTGTTTCTATGGCAACTATATGTTATAGCGCTCCGACTTTGCTGAAATTTAATAAGCTTATTATTTTAATAAAATAAATCGAATGTAGTCCGTTTTGATGCAATATCTTGACCAATAACAAAAATCGGCCGATAGTTTGTACGGCAGCTATGAGATATATTGATCGCTTCCGGTTCGTTCCGACTTATATACTGCGTGCAGCAATAAGAAGTAAGACTACCAAGTTGCATCGAGATAGCTTCAAAACTAAGGGACTAGTTTGTGTTGCAACAGACGGACACGCGGATACACGGACAAACGGACATGGGAACAGACGAACCGAGCTAGTTTGATTCCCTTGGTGATACCTGTTCATATTTATACATACTTTATGTATAAAAATATATGTATATTAACTTGTAAGGTTCCAATATATTTCCCAAGGTGCATTGCAAACTCCTGGCTTAAACTAATATACCTTCTAATAGGGTATAAAAAGCTGCACTCTGCATCGCAATTTCCGCAGTGGTTTCGCTTGTAAAATAAACCATATGTGGGCAGTCGTCATGAAGTTCTCAAAATAGTCATCTAATACTAAACCACATTTGAAAACCCACAATAAAGTACTTATTGAAATCATAATACTGCATGATATGAACACCTTTATAGCTTGATATATACGAGTATGGTGCAGATCTGCTGTAACTTCGGGAACAGCTTTAATGAATTGTCACGAACTGCGTGCACACATTTTACTACTACCTGCTGGGGCATAAAACTGTTACATCGAGTTACGGCCCATAAATAGTTTGCTATTGATAGTAAAGTATGATGAATGATGATTACTATATCTTTTATGTCCATGAATTTTATTCGCTTGTCGATATTATCTTTTCGCTTGTCATAAAATGCGACTGACTTTATAGACAAACTTTGACTGAATTTATATAGTACAGAAAATGTTGATCAAAATAGATTAAATTGAATTTGTCGAAGTATTTGAGGGAATTCAAGAGAATTTGGTTAATTTACAGGGAATTTAATATCATTTTCGAAGTTGCTCGAATTAAATTAGCACAAACTCAGAGGCTGCCTGCCTCTCTGGCTCGGCTTTGCGGCGCAACGGTGGCAATAATATCATCAGCAGTGCCCAACAACCAAATTAGTATTAACAACAATGGCAACGACAACATCAAACAGCAACAACAACAACCAGAGTAACAACAACAACAAAAATAAGAACAAGGCAAATTTAAAATGGGCCCAAAGATAAGCGAACAAATTCGGTACGTGCCTGAAATTGTATAAGCCTCACTATTCTCATGAGACACCAAGGGGATTAAAACAGTTTTGAGCGCAAGGAGGGGTGCAGGGGGAAGAGTTTGTCGCTGTTGGATTGTGTAACTTGTGGGCGGCATCACCTGCCCACCACACACACACACACACACACACACACACACACACATGCAGAGCAAAAAGACATTTGCATTTGTAAATCAATTACAACACATTTTTGTCTGGCCAAAAAGTTTTCGTATTCTGATTCGGTTTCAGATTTTGGACTCGGATGTTCCTACTCACATTTGCACCTTACACTGCTGCTCCAGCTGTGTGTGTCTGATGGCCACTTGGGCCACTTTGAGGATCTGTTAAATTGAGTTTGACTGTCTGTTCTCGGTGCTGGAACTGAGTGCAAACAGTTGCTAATCCCACAACAATTCCAGCAAATTGCTATCAGCAGGCAGCCCAGCCGCAGGATGTCAAGTTAGCTACCCCACTCCTCATCTCTCCGTCCCTCTCTCTTCCTCTCTCTCTCTCTTTCTTTCCTACCCGCTCTCTTTCCATCTCACTCTCTCCTACTTTTAGAATATTCACAGCGCGATTTAGAAAATGACATTTGACATTAGCAAATGAAATGCATCGTGTATGTTGGGATTTGTTGCCGGGACAACAACATTGGCAGATGACAGTGGCATAGATGACAAGGATTTGCAATAATAAGGGGATTACGGAGCTGCTAACTAGTATGGCATATGTTGGAGACACCCAGGGCTGCACTGGAGCTATGAAAGTACACAGAAAGTAGCTCTAATAAGATTGCAGACGGAGAAAACTTTGGGGGTGATTGAATATAGAAGTAGCCTACGATAAATTGTCTTAGCCCTTTAATAAAATAACATTAATTTCTATTGATAGATACTTTTTACTTTCCTCTATCGCTCTTCCACTCCCTTGGGCATCACAACTGGACAGCAAGATAAATGAACTTGACAGTGAATGGAACAGAGAAAAAGGGTATATCAATTTTAGCGTTGCAAATGATTTCCTTCCTCACTTATCACTTTCCCAAACTTACCCAATAAACCTCACCCAGTTTGCAGCATTATGAAATAAGTTAATTAAAAAGTTCAAAAAGCAAAAGGTTCAGCTAAAAATCAGCTTAAATCTATCGATCCAAATTGACACAGATTGAATGTGAAAGTATTTTCCATATATGTACGAGTATATAGTACATATTTATGGCACAGTTAAATCTGCTTTAAGCTTGAAGCTTGAAAACGTTTTGCATTTTTCTTTTGAGTGCTTTGAATTTGAAATTCGTGTATAAATAATTTAATTAAATCTGATATTTTTTGACTATTATTTGCAATTGTGCTGTGTGGAGACGGAGAAGAAGCCTGTGCGATCCTTCAGCTTTGTGTCGAAAACTTATCCTTTCGTGTAACCAAACAAACAGAACAGTACCGAAAAGGGAAAACATACAACAGAAAGCAACAAAAAAAAAAAAGGAAAAGAAAAGCAAATTGTTGTCGAGTGCTCGTCTAAAATAAAATACCCTGTAAGCCGGGAAGCATCAACTGAGGTATGCACTTACTCCGGTGACAACTTCATGCGCACAGACTCAGAACTGCTGCTACCCTCTGTTGTTTGTTCTACTTCTACAGGGTATTGTTGAAACCTGGCAAACGCTTTGGGGAGTGCTTGCAGTTGATATTTATACAATCTCTCGTATTTATTCTAAAGAATAATTTAGCCTTTGTGTGCATTTTGTAAGGGGCTACAAAAGCGAAACAAAATTGTTTTCAGCTTTAAATCGAAATCTCTTTTTTTTTAAATACACCAGAAAATTCACTCCGTTTCTTCTTGATTCTTCTCTCGTTCTGTGCGTTGTTTTCGCATTCGCACAAATCATTTGAGATAATTTAATTTCAAGAGGCGTATTAAAATATTTATAGCAATTTTTCGAAAGCCGCAAATCAATGAAGCTTGCCATAAATTTAAAATTCCTTGCAAAATGTACGAGCGAACCGAAATGTATAATAAATGTACATAAATTTCAAATTATTAAGCTGCGAGGGCATATTAAACAGCGAAACCAAACCAAAAACCAAATGCCGACCAGGCCGACCCTTAACGAGAAAAAAAATAAATAAGGAAAAAAATACCAAACCAGATCCCACACACACACTTGCACACTCGCACACACACACACACAAATTGAGTGTGAAATTTTACGCGCCATTTAACAGAGGGCGGCCTCAGCCTCAGCCTGCGGCTGCAGCCAAATGTTCTTGGCGGCCTTTTTAAAGTGAAATACGGCGGACCGATAAGAAAGTGTGGGCAGCATCTAACTGAGGATCGACGGAGAGGACACCTCTTAGACTGCGATAAGGTGCTTCCTGTATTTGCCAACTATCGAAGACTTATGTCGGTAGTAATGTTCATTAATCGAGACCTTTTTACTATGTTCTTCAGCAGATTGAGAGACTACATCAAGTTAGCAATGTTATTGATAATTAAAAAACTATCGATAACACATTTATCGAATTTTTCAAAACAATATAAGACACTGCATTGTTTTTTTTACCGTTTCAGAGTCTTTATCAAGGTGTCAATACCATCGATAACAAACCTCTGATATTATTTCTAATCTAAATACGATATCTTCAAGCGATAGTAATGCGCATTAATCAAATAAATTTTGATTTGTAGCTTAACCGCTTAAAAGCCTTTCTTAAGCTGTTACTTAACCATTTATTATGATTTATATACTATCGATAGTAAAATTATATTAACGGAAAAAGACCATTAAGAGCTTTCCTATAGTTTCTAACAATTTATCATAATACATTTTGATGAAAGAAAAACTAAATTGTTTATGAAATATTTCTTCAAGTTAGTTTAAGACTATCGATAGCAAACTTATCAAAATTTCTCGAAAAGAAAGTAAAATACTGAACTGTTAATCCATGCAACCCTGGGCAAAAAGTTCTTCCCCTAACAGGGTACACAAAGAGGAAGAACTAGGCGCCTGCAGCACACACTCGTAAAGCATTTAACTGCGCTGTCAATTATACAAAAATATACTTAAAGCCGAAGTACGTATACAACTAAGCAGGAAAGCGCTAAAGAGAAATAGAAAGAGAGAGAGAGTGAGAGAGAGTGAGATGATGAGTGAGATGGCACAAAAGTGTAGGGAGAACAAATAGACTTGTCGCCTTTTGTGTGGCGACTTATAAGCAATATGGCACCGGGCTCAAGCCCAAGACCCCGGGAGCAGTCACAGCCGGAGACGGTGACGGTGACGGTGACGGAGCCGTAGCCCACATGTGACGGTATTATGATGATATTCCAGCCGTCGTCTTTTGTTGCTGCAGGCCAGCTTAGCGGCAACTGGCGACTGTACTGTGGCGGTGTACTAAGCAGGGCGGGAGGACACGGACATGGAGAGCCTTTTAATTGTTGTTGCCGTCGGTTGAGGATGTGTGCCGTGCAGCCAAGTGTACAAAATGGCGTCAGAGCAAAAGTATTAAACGTAACAACTTGAAATTTTGCAAAAATTCTAAGGCTGTGACACAATAACGCACTGTCGCACACACACAGCTAGGCAAGCAGGCACACGCACTGCTCACTCTACAGTAAACCACACACTCGCACACACAAACACACACACACATACACTCACATATGCAAATTGTGCTGAGCCGCATATGGCGCAATGTGTAAATAAGCGCGTCAGACTTTAAAAATCGCTGCCAGCGCCAAGTCGAGTTCTCATCTCGTTCTTAACGTCGTCCTCTTCAGCTTTAGCTGCTCCTACCTCTTCATCTTCATCTTCGTCCTCGTCTGTCACACTTTTCCCTGCTCCCTCCCCCCCTTGCCTGTTCGCCTGCTGTCTTCAGTTGATTTCGCCTGCTTACGGGTGTTGCTTATCCCTCGCCCACGTAGCGTCTGTTGCGTCTGTTGCCGCAGCTTATTGCCACAACTTTTTGCCAGCTTTTCGTAAATGAATGGCACACACATACACCCACCCCTCCCCCCACACACACACACACAGACAGACAGACATACATGCAGACAAAGCCAACGCAACACTTTATATTTGTTTACTTTTTTTCCATGTACTTCTCTCACATGCACAGCGAGATACCCCTTCGCATTGAGCTTCATATCCGGCTGGGAATGTCGCACATGCAACTACATAAATTATATTTTTCGCGGAATTAACAAATTAACCGTTGTGAATGTATTAATTGTGCCAATTACCTTAAGTAATTAGCCAAAAATGAAAGTTTCACGCGCAGTCAACGAAGATTGAATGCTCTTGGAAGAGGAATTTAAATATGTGTTTAACATTTTAAATTGTACATGGAAAATACTTAAAAAAATTCAAAAATAATTGCGAAAAATACTAAAATTAAGCTGCTTTATACAAACTTAGATTTTAATATTAAAAACTAAATATAAAAGAGTATAAAATTTCCATTGAAAACGACTCGAACTGGAGTCGAGACTTTGTCGCAATGATTTATCAGGAAAAACTTATTTTTATACAAATAAAACATAAAGTTTATGCCAAATAATTTATTTTTATTTATTACTAGACAATTAATCAATTGATAAACTTTATTTAATATTTAAGCAAAGACTTCCAAGTTGTGAGCAATATAAAATTGCCATTACTCATGCCTTAAACTGGAGTCCACTTATTCCTGCCTTGATTTATGGCGATAAGCTTTTATTTATACAAATAAAATATGCAATTTGTATATAATAATTTATATTCTTTTATTAGATGTTTTATCAAGCTTACTGCGCCATTATTTCTGGCTTCTAACTCGATATATTGTGGCAGAATGTCATATTTCTTGGCTTAGGTTACTCTCAATTCAAAAATAAAATGCCTTAGCTCCTTCGTGTGATTTAAACACGGCAATTTGTGTAGCTAAGGCAGAAACAATGCGAGGCCCGAAAGTGAAAATGAAAATGAGAATGAATATTATCCGTGTGGAGGCAGGTGCTGCCGGTATCGCATAGTTGATCTCATTTAGTTTTATGTTTTATACCCTATTTTCTCACTGGCTTTTCTGCTTTGCCTTGCCATTTGCATGTGCGGCCTCACACACACACTGGGGGTGGGCGCGTGTTTATTTGTTATTGTTACCTTACCTCAAACACATTTTTATGACATTCAATGGCAGCAGCAGCAGCCGGCGCAACAGCAACAACTGAACGCCAAATTGAACCTCGTTCTATGTAAAGTTTTTCGTTGACAGCAGGGGGCACAAGAGAAAGAGGGGATGGGGGTAGAAAAACAGCAAAAACCCCGGTGTAAATGAGGCCAACTAAATTGTTGGTGCACATGCGGCGTATGCGTAATAAATCCAATGACAATGACGTCACTGACAACAGCGACGCTGTCGGCACTCAAGCAAATAACACTTTGGTATTTCAGCAATTTGCATGCCAGCCCAAGATGTGTGTGTGTGCCTGTTTGTGTGTGTTTCAGTGTGTGTGTGTGTGTATAAGTTAATTTGTCTCAAGTTATTAGTTTCGTTGAGCTTGCGACGCAACTTCAAAGCTATTTGGCAAGCGCAAAAGTTTTTCCGAGCACTCGCGCCGACTTGAAGGAGTCCCGGCATGTCCTGCGGCTTTTGCGGCCAAACCCCTTTTTTCCACGGGGGTTGCCCGGCCTGGTGCGCTGAGGCAACTTGCCATTACATACACTTACATATATATACACAAGATTTTATGTACTACTTACACAGTACACTGGCAGAAATGATTGGCTACTTTAAATCTATTTTACTTTATATTGATCTATGTTGTTTCATGGAGTTCATCTTATTTCACTTACTTTCCTTTAAGAAACTTGCTCAGTTCTTTTAGTTTACATGCCTTACTACAATGATTTATTATATATATTATATTTTTATATATTTTTCACTTATTTCACCCTATTTCACTCACTTTTCTATAAGCTACTTACTCAGTTCTTGCCTCTTCCCTGCCCTTCATTACTTTCAAATTATCTTTGACTCTATTAGGGCCACCCAAAAAGAAGTTGGCCAAGTGTAGCTAGCGAACTTTCTCTACCTTACTGCCACGCCCAGCTCACTCTCTCTTTCTCTCTCTCTCTCCTTGACTCATGCTGTCGTTAAGTTTCGCTTTTCAATATCATTTTTCAGCGCTTTTAACGCTGTGGGAAAATTGAAAATTATGCGCGCCTTCTTTTATTTTTAATTTACGTGCAAAATGCTGTGCGCCATTAAGGCAGCCGAGTGTACATGGCAACTGTCTCCCTCTCCCTTCCTCTCTCTCCCTTCCTCTCTCTCTGTCTCTGTGTGCGTGTGTGTTGAGCATGTTTGTAAAAATTTGCGCACATTTGTGATACGTTCGTCTTGATAAGCGCACACAATTTATGCAGCATTTAATCAGATTGACGCCAGGGGAAAACTGCTGAAAAGCAAGCACAGCTATGGCACGCTTACCCCCTCCCCGCTCTACTTCTCCCTCTTCCCACTACTGCCGATAAATATCTACAAATTGTGCGGACTACAATTTACGTGCTGGCAATTTGTATAATTGATTAAATATGCGTGCCGGAAATCGCGCACAATTCGCAACTGAAAGGAAAATCCTTGAGAAAATACGACAATTAATATGCTAACCCGGGCCCCCTCTTCCCCTTCCCCCTCTCCCCTCAGCAACTGCCTACACACTAGCTATAGAAATATCCGAAATATCCTTTGCTTTGGCAATATTATTATTAAATTAGTGCGCATAATTATGATGTTGCCCTCGCACACACACACACACACACACACACGAGGACACACGCAATCTCACATGTATTTACATGCTGAGGTGTGCAAGAGAGAGAGTGAGAGAGAGGGAGGGGCACCCCTGCGATAAGGCACGTCTGGAATTGGGTCGCAGGCCTCTGCTAGTCGAGACCTTTTTATTGGCCTATGGCATGAAATGACGCTGCTTGCTCCACATTTTGCCGCAGCTCCTCTGCCTCTTCCCTTCCCACTCCCTACTCTTCTTCTTTCTGCGTTTTTTTGTTGACTTTACGAGCCCAAGCAAAAATATGAAGTACACGACAAATAATTTGCTACCTTCTGTGTGTGTGTGTTGTAGGTCGTGAACAGGTTCAAATGGAGGAGGAGAGGCGAGGGCAGGTAAGGAGTATGGGATAGCGAAGTTGACATCGTGGCCCCGCTCAATAGCAGTTGACACATGGCATTTGATTGCGTTTCTCCATTAGGGGAAAAACCCCTTTGGGCACATATTACTTTACTTCTACCGTTAGTCCTGCCCCAAAAAATGGAATCAAGGTCAAGCACACGGCCCGCTTCCCATGCGGCAATAACATTTCCAACCTCAACTCCGAAAGTGTGAACTCATTCATTCACTGAATGCCACTGCGACCCAAATAGAGAATTGAAAACCTCGTTTCGTTTGCGTTTTTATGTGATGCGCGTAAAAAAGTTGAGATTTTAAATTCGGGAAAACGAGCTTAGGGTGCGCATAATGGAAGAAATGGCAAAATAAATTATGGGAAAACTTTGGGAGAATAGAAAAAGGAAATGAAAGATTTAGAGTGCTTAAAACAAGGTAAAAGAACCTGCTGGAATTGCTCAAGTTAGAAGAGTCTTCTTTTTGATATATATGCCCAGGTTCACAGAGCATTCTCCTGGACACTCCTTTATAAAAATACTTTAAATAAAATTCTCTTTTACTTTCACAAAATAATAACTCACATGTCGAAAGGCAAACTGTTGCCGGAGAGTGCGCTCTGTTTTCCATTTTCGTGATGAAATTCGAAAAACTTGCAGCCGACAGTGCATGCAGTCCTTGTGTGTGTGTGTGTGCAACACTTTGGTAATTACATTTTTTAGTTGCAGCTGTAATTGAAACAGAAACCCAAACTGAGACCGAAACTGAAAAAAAAACTGAAATTGCAACCAAAACTCGAAATTCATACAAAACACTTCTTTATCATAGCACCAAAAGAGAATGCCACACACAGTGACTCACGCACACACACACGCTCACCCACCCGTATACACACAGTGACTCACACCTCGTCACACCTTTTGTTGTGCCTGCGACCATAAAATCTGAAACAGCTGAAAAAAACCCTACAAAAAAAACTTTGAAACCGCCAACGAAAAATTGCAGAAAATAACTTTCGCTGGTCTTTTTATAGGTATTACGAGAGGGGTAGCGGGGAGCTTATTGGATGCCGGAGTTCGGGCATCATCAGGGGTCAAGGATCGGCGAGTAGGGGGCGTGGTAGGTGTCCGCTTTATACTCTAATAAATGTTACACTGCAAATTGCACTCGACGCCTCGTGCGCCAATATATCACAACATGCCGTTGCACGCTGCGCCCGCTGACCTCGAGCGGGAGTGGGGGGGCAGTCCGCGTGTCCGAGTCCACCTGAAGTTGCCACCATACCGCGCTCTGTCCAGGCGTCGACCTGGCACATATTTTAGCATAAAACATTTGCATAAAACTTTCACGGCTTATGGCGCACGAATGCAATGTAAAAGTTTCATTGTGCGCACTGGCCGTATACTTCGTATACTCAGTGTGCCGCCTCCCTTACCTCCTCTTGCCCATTACTCCATGCCAGGCAACACCCTGCTCCCCGCTGCCGCCTGTCCGCGTGGCCCAATGCCCGCTTGGATACTTTCAATTTTTATAAATTTAATCCATGGCAAACAACAGCAACAAGCGCAACTAGTTTGACAGCTGGCCGGGTATGCAGGACTATAAAATGCTCTCTTATGTTGCAAGCTGAAGAACTTTGTAGTTATTTTAATATATTTTGTGTTTTTTTGATTCAATTTAAATCAACTAACGAAGTTAGAATTTTATTGCATACTTTTTGGGGCTGCGAATGCATTTTTGAAAGCCATTAACATACATATTTCACGGCAAATACTGTGACCTTTAATTGAATGTGGGTGACTGGCTAATTGATTCTTAATTTTAGCTTTACCTAAGTGGCATTTTCTAGCTTTTTCTAGCTGTAACTGTCCACAGCAGCTGCTCTTTTCTGGCTAATAGCACTGGGTATATAAACTACCGCTGGTGCCACAACTTCGCTAGCTCCCTTGAGAAGTCTTTGCAATTTGCTAGTCGCCCACACACACACACACACACACACACACACAAGCAGAGACACAGACACAGACACACACACATGTGCAGAGAAAATCCCCACGCCTAAGTAGAACTTGGCCAGCTACTCACCTGAGCTGCGCTTTCTTTTTGTTTTAGCTCTTCTTGCGGGAGAAGTACAAGAGGAATGATTTTCTTTCCTTTTTGCCGCCACTCTCAGTTTTAGCTGCTGCTGCCTTTGCTGCTTTTGTCAGCGTCGCTGTGGCAAGGTGGCAGCTTGGCTTGACTTTGGCTTGGAACACTTCGTTAGCTTCAAACGAGCATTTTGGCCCGCTAGCAAAAAGCTGTTCATAAATTGCATGTTGGCTTTTGTGTGTGCCGTGCTGAGTGAGCGTATGTGTGTGAGTGTGTGTGTGTGTGAGGTGTACTGGCATGTACTCCATTTTGTTTTTTAATAGACCCTTTTCGTATTTAAACCGTTATGCTTGGCAAGGCCCAGCACAAAAGACCTTTCCCCTTTATCGCGCCAGCCAAATCAGTGTCGAGCTGTGGCACACACCCACACACACATACTTTCTCTATGTGTGTGTATACTTTTCGAATCGATAGTGAAATTTACGTTTTCAGCCTTTTGGCCTGCAGTAAGTGCCGGAGTTGAGTACGCGGCCTGCAGGCAACTTGGCCAAAAACCCATCAATTTCAGGCTATTCCGCTGGGGCCCTCACACACGCACACCCACACACCCCCGCCTTAGTTGGCTGGCAATTAGGGGAGTTCCCACACAAGAAATGTAATTAAAAAAAAACATTTGTTTACTTTTCATTCCCCCCTCGCGCATATTAGTTAATTAGCAGATCAAATAAAAAGTCAATTCAACCCACTGTCCGTCAAGCAGCGTGGGCATTTTATATAGTCCGTGTAGCTTCTCTTGCTTTGCTTCGATTATGGCAAAAGTGTTAAGTGATTTATACGTATTGTTAGACTAACACGATATTTATATTAATGCATATGATATAGTGTGTGGGAGTGTGAGTGTGTTATGGCCCCGCGTGTCCATTATAAAAATATACGACAATCAGATAAAGCGCATAACGAAGCAGTTCAGCGCATTTATTACAACACTAAATGGCAATAAAAACGCGTGGGAAGTTGCCAAAAAGGGAGAGAGAGAGATAGATAGAGATTAAAGCGGACTTAGCCAGTTTGCAGCTTTAAGAAGAAGGAACTCAAAACAAATCTCACTATCAGATCTTAAAGAAGAAGGAACTGCACTGTCAGATCTTAAACCTTAAAGACTTATGAGGGCACAAACAACAAGTTTGCGCTTTACAAAAAGCCTTCTAGATATATGACGGAAATTGCATTATTTACAATATAAACGGAAGTAAAGGAAGTTTCATGCGTGTTTACCAACTAATTAACAAGGACTTAAAATTCTAATAAAGTTCCACACGAGTAAACAATGCAAATGGTGCACATTACAATTAAATATTTGCACAACAAATAAATTGAGTGGCAGGACAAACAAACCGACTAGCAGATACGCTGGAAACACAAATGATTTAAGATTTAATTTGCTTATAGAAATAAAATAATTACATTAATATTTAATTATTTATCTATTTAAAATTATTTATTTATCATTACGTAAAAAAAAATCTAAAATCTAATCAAAATCTGCATTAATATTTAATTATATTGCTATAAATATAAAATAATTTATTCATCTTTGCCAAGTCAATTATATCATCTTAAACATCCTCAAACTGATACCTCGACATCTACAGCTTATTTATTGGCCATTTCTGGCCACAGCGCAATCAGAGCAAATAAAAAAGTAGCATATTTATTTGTTAATTTGCAGGTTTCGCAGCCCGCTTCTGTTTTAATGAGCTGCGTTTCATTTAATTTACATCAAAATGCATTAACAATTAATTAAAAAGCAACATTGAAATTAAATCAATGTTATACGGGCGAGTGTCTCTCTGTGTGTGTGCCATGTGTTAGTTGGTTGCAATTAAAATAAATTTGCACAGGAAATTAAAAAGTTCACTTTAGCTGTTTGTTGGGCTGCGGCGCCACATGACGTATAAGCAACGCGGTCACAGTTATTGTCGCTGCTGTTGTGCTAGCTGCTGCAATACAATGGGCTGCCGCACACACTCACACACACAGAGCACACACAGCACTGGCAGCTCATTCGAGTGTTTGTTATACTACTATTTTCACCGCCGCAGCGCCTTATTGTTGCGGCTGTGTCAAGTGTCAGCGACAAGGCTCGAGTGCATTGTTAGCTGCACTTGTTCCACCTAACGATAATGCCAACAACAACACAACAGCCAACACAACAGCCAGTGCCATTTGTTACGTTCCAAAACAACAACGAACAAAAAAACAATGTTGGTACTCAATATGCATACGAAAATAGATCAAAGGAAATTCGCAGGCACAGTGAGAGAAAGAAGACTCTTGAAGCACCCCTCGCTGTGCACCCCAGGCGCACACACACATGTATATACACTCTCTGTGCGTATATAGTTTTGACTTTCGTTTCGTTAATTTGCATATTTGGCAAGTCATTGAAAATGCGGCTTTCTTGTTACCATTTCCAGCAGCTGCTCAGGCGCATTTCATGTTATTTTTAGTGTTGCTGCAGCAACTGCACACACACTCATTAAAATTCATTGTCGGATATCCCGAGTACCCGCGAGTGCGCGGGAATCTAAAAACAAATCTGCACTTGACTTCATTCTCGCTCGGCTAATGTAAAACAAATTAGGGTGCTCGGGCATGCCAGACTGCCCGACTAAGGTATACTCTGCACTTGATATATATAAGAATTACAATTAAACATAGTAGATGGGCCTAGTTCCCCCCTTGTTTGTTCTCAGTTCAAGCAAGTGTATACAGTATATTAATATAGCTGCTGCACTGCGTACTGCGACAGTTTGTAGGTCATTTTGTGGCATGCGGCAGTCGTTTGCTGGCGTGAGCAGCTTATGCAAATCACCATCTAACATAAGTCAGCGGATTATGCTAATGTGCGGCTGCCACGGCGAGTGTTGCCTGAAATTGTGCAATGTCGGGGCTGCCCTAATCAGACACTGCAATATACACCTGCTGCAGCACTAGCAACAACAACAACAACAACAACAACTGCGAATCGAAATTAGCATAGGGCGAAAGTAACTTTGATGTCCTTAAAGATATCAGAGCTAATTGAATGCGAATCAGAGCTTAGGTGGCATTTTAAGTGGCTCAATTGAGCGGGTAAATTAAGTGTGCAGCAAGTGCAAATTTCAATCACATTAAGCTTATATCATGTTTTATCGAAAGCAAACACAATTAATTGTAATTACGACGAGGCAACAACAACTGTAACAACAACAACAACAGTCTCTGCTCTGCTCAATTATCACAGTCAACCCTTTAAGGGACGCACATTTATTTGCTCAAGTGATTTGAACCTTTGTGCGGCCTTTGCTTTTGCCTCCGCCTTCGCCATGAGATACGCAGAAATGTTACAAAGAGCGAATTCTTTTATCACAACAATAAAAATACAAAAATGTGCCAAGAGCGGGGAATAAAAATTATTTTATTTGATGTCTGCGTGCTATCAAAAAGTCAGAGAGAAAACAATAAAAGCAAACAAGTGAGCAGAGATACTTGTGCAGCGATTTCAACTGTTGAACACCCTGTAATGTGGGTGACGGGGGAGCTGTCTGTCTGTCCGTTCATCCGTATTAAAACGTAGAAGACTAGGTAAGGCTCCAATTCTAGCATCAGTATGTGATATAATTGCATATTACTCAAGTTTGTTTTAGAATTCGACCCCAGTAAAGCGAAAAAAAATGTCAAGCGTAATTTTAATATAGGACAGTTCATTTTAGGTAAACACAACAGCTTTCAACGTCCAAATGATATCTTAAAATTTGGTTGCGATCGAATAATAATAAAGTGTGCAACAATAAATTCATTATGCATCGAAAAAAAACATTAGTTAGAAATATGTCCTCACATGTTTTGTACGATGTTTGGTGTTACTATTTATTTGTTAATTGCGCTGGTTTGTTACTATTACTGCATAGTATGGGTTTATCGCTTCAAATTACTTAAAAAAAAAAGTTAGAAATAGTTTTGGTCAGTTGGTTAGCGGGTATATCACAGTCAACCACACTTGACTATTGCTTTCTTAATTGTTCTAGTTGATTTAGCAATCGATTTTTGCACTTATTTGTAATGTAGCTCATTAATTTAAATACAAAGAAGTTTCAAAGCTTGGAAAAATTGTTAAGCGACTTTAATTGCATGAAAATTAATGCCAAATATTAAGTAGAAAAGGTTAATGTAACTTTTAAAGATATGTTACTTCTACACCAATAACAGTGATGATGAAAACAAAAATAAATAACAATTCGAGTTAAATATCAGATAGTTCTTAAGAAAAATTATACCTACTAAAAGTAATATACTCTTTTTTAACCCCTTCCCAAAGATGACAAGTATTAAACGAGACAAAAGAACGTTTCACGCGGCGTATGTGTAATTGATTTCTGCTCTGTCTGTTAATTATATATTTTCATTTGCATTGCGCATATGTGCTGATTGCCGGTTATGCCAGTGTTTATAACTACTTAAATTGAGAAATAAATATTGAAACAGAGCCAACTTGTGTTGACAAAAAGAATAATCGCTTTTCTGGCTGCCAACTTGCTGTGAAGTAATTGCCCATAAATTGCCCATCTAATTGTTCGTTGGCTCAGCCAAAAAGTTACACAAATCGTGGCGAAAGTGTAATTTATTGCAGTTTGCTGGAATTCAGAAAAGTAGCAAACATTCTACACTTATTGACAGATGCGAATGCAATTTTCTCCGACTATTTGATAGTTTTAATCCGTGAAGAAGACGTGGGGCGGGTGAATAAGATTGCTAAGCAAAGCATGAAACCATTAAAATAATTGTTCAACTTAGAGAAAAGCTCATTAAGAAGTCGTTAAAAGTCAAAATGAGAAGTACGCGTAAAATCTGAATTCATATAATGCCTTCCAAAAGTCAAATGAGAACTTTCTCTCTCTGTTGTTCTCCTCTCCTTTCTCTATTTCCCCCGCACTGAATAGTTAATGGCTTGCAATAGTTGCATTTGTAAGTCCATAAACATTTCAAAGTCGAGAGCCTGCTATCGATAGTGTTTGCTATTCCCGGCATAAAAACACATTACCTTGGCAAAGGGCTTAAGGGACTTCGACTTTGCACTAAGCCTCTCCACGGCAGCCAGGCAGGCAGGCACCCAGGCAGGCAGCAGCTGTTTTGCATAGCCAGACATGCCGGAGCTGAGAGTAGGAAAACAACTTAATAGAACTAACCAGCAGAATGTTGACTTTAATCGGATTTGGTTAAGTTTTGCCAAAGTTGCGGCAAATCAATGATTACAACTAACTGCAAACCGAGTGAGTTAAAAATGTATGGAGCCACAGCCACAGGCAAAGTTTGTCAACAGAATTTCTCACAGTTGTCGAGGAAGAGAAAGGGGGGGAGTACGTGTGTGTCCGTGTGTGTACGCAAATACCCAAAGTTTGCTTCATACATATATTTAAGTGTGCATAATCAAATTTCACAAATGAATTCGTGCAATAAAATCCTCTCATCTGCACGGGTAAACATTTAAGCTGGCCAAGTAGAAACTGGCAATGTGACTGGCTGAAGATGCCACTAAAGCTTGGATTAAGTTGGCAATTCAAGCAATTGTATATAAAGGGGGAGCTACTCAAAGCTTTTAGTTAGATTACATGTTGGAATGGCAGTGGAAACTTAGTAAAGGCAAGTAGCAAGAAGGGTTTTGCATTTTGAGTGAGAAAAGATGACGAGAGCTTAGCTTGCAAGTGTAGAACTTAAAGCTTAGTTAAATGGAGTCAAGTTTACTTTGATTTCAACTATATTTGACACATAAATTGTGTAGATAATCCTTAAATGTTTAATTATATCGCTCCTCTGAATTTTTTAAATTAATAATTTTTTAAAATGCATTCCCTTAGCTCTCTTTAACAATAGTGACGCTCTCCTTCTCCTTTAGCATTAGTCAACACTATCCTATCGATAAGCATATCGATAGGGTTTACGATAACTTTTCAAATTTAAAATAGTGTATCGACTAAGGTCACACTTAACCACATAAGACTTAACATAATAGAATTCAACTTCACAAAATGTAACTTTATAAAGAAGCATTTAGAAATTTAAAACAAAGCGAGCATCGTTCTTAGAAATATTGAGCAAAGGCAACATTAATAATGAAGGAGATCAAAGTCGGCGGCAACAGATTGATTAGTCTGGTCTTTGGTTTTACGCTTCAGCTCATGTCATTGGTATTCGGAAATGCCTTCAATCACACACGCATACGGGCCTGAGATTTGGTTAGATCTTTGTGTTTTGTTGTTCTTGTCGAACGGGCAAACGGGCGAATGAAATGGGAGCCAGAGAGTGCACTCGGAATGGGCTACGAGCCATTTGCTTTGGTGGTGCAGTCAAGTGTGCCACCAGTTAATTTTGAAATCTGTCAAAAGGCATTCAACAAATTAAACTCAATTGGCACATTGGCCCGAATGCTGCTCGCTGCTTGCTACTCGCTACTGGCTGCTGCTCTCTGCTTTCAGAGTTGGCCCCTTTTGGCTGCATGGCTGGCAGGCAAATAAACATGGCACATGGCAGGCAACCGGATTACATTTCACATTTCATTTGAGTTGAGTCAGTCAGAAGAGCGCACATACCACACACTCACACACACACAGAGAGTGTGTGGTGGAGCGACAGGGCCCAGGGCTGTGGGCACAGACAGGGCGCACCGTAGTCCTCATAAAATTGGTCATCATAAAGCCGCAACGCAGTCGGAGGTACACGGCAGGAGTCGGACAGAGAAGGGAAGTGGGGACTGGGAAGACTGAGGAGACTGGCGACTGGCGACTGAAGACTGGGGAAACTACTGCAGCGCCTATTAAATTTTCAAGTGCAGTCTTTTAGGCTCAGCGTGCGCCAAATGCGAAATTGGACATGAAAATGAAAGGCATAAAAAAGTGGCAGGCCGTGCTGCAAGTGGCCCAAGTAGCAGCTGCCACAATTTGCAAGGCAGGACAGGACAGACAGAGCTGTTACATTCCGGCCGCAAAACATGAGCACACACACACACTAACACATACACACAGACAGAAATAAAAGAAGAAACAAAACATGAGAAACAGCCGAGTAATTGAGCAATAACGAAGCTTTTATGCTCTCGAAATGTTGCCGCTTCTCATTTTCGCAGTTTATTTATGTGGAATTTATAATGTTAGTGTACATAAACTCGGTTAAGTGAAATAAAAATGTGCAAAGTTTCTTGTAAATATAAATAATAAAGGAATTGTAAATAACTTCATAAATAAATAAATAATAAAAAACATAAATAAATATATAAGTAAATAAATAAGTGAAAGAAAAAAATATATAAATAAATAAATAAAATAATATGAAATATATATAAAATAAATTAGTAAATAAATGAATAAATCATTTAGAATAAATAAATGAATAAATAAATGAAGTAACATAGAAATAAATGAAAAAATAAATTAATTAATAAATAAATCAAATAAATTATTGAATTAATAAATTTTAATATTAATTAATAAATAAATAAATAGATATATAAATAAGTTAATAAATAAATAAATAAATGAATAAATAAATGAACTTTCATAAAAATAAATAAAAAAATAAAAAAAAATAAATAAATCAACAAATTACTGAATTAGTAAATTTAAATATTAATAAATGTATAAAAAATTATTTATAAAAAATGTATAAAAGTTATATATATACGCATTAATAAATGAATCAATAAATAAATAAATTTATAAAAAATAATTGAATATTTAAATACATAAATAAATATAAATAAACATTAATAAATGAAAATATAAATAAATAAATAATGAATATAACAATGAAATATATATAATTAAAAAAATAAATAAATGAATAACTTAATCATAAATACATAATAATTTCTATTTCTCAATTATCTCTCTGCAACGATTCTAAACTCATTTCCAACTTTATTCTAACTTTCCTTGCCATACTTAGCTCTCTCGCGCTTCCCCTTTGCCCTTTCAAATGCTGCATACTTTTTGGCGTCTCCCCCAACTAGAGTAATAATAAACTGCATGAACGGCATCTAATGCCTATTTAAGTGCAAAGTGCATTTTTCTAAGTGGGCCGTGGCCGCAGCCCGCCATGTAGTGCAGCTGCCCAAGTGTCAAAGCGTCGCCGTCGACGTCACCGACTGCAGCAGCATCGCAACTATAGCATACTTTTTGTATACATCTGTGTGTGTGTGTGTGTGCGAGCTTGTACTTGTGCCCTAGTCCGAAGTGAAAACTGGGAATTGTTTCGTTTTGTTTTCGTTTCGAAATGAAAGAAAATGCTGTTTAATGTGCTTTTTATTATTTACATCCGCGGGCGGGCCACACCCACAAAAACGAACCCGGCACAGCCACAAAACAGAAGCTCATCAACTGTTTCCCCTTGTTCGCTCTGTCTCTGTCTCTGTCTGTGTCTGTGTCCGTCCCTTTCTCTGTGTTCTTCCCTTATTATTTTGTGGCACAGTTCCGGTTGCGATGCTTTCATTTCTATGCAAATTTTTAATGCCGCCGGCTAAATGGTTTTATTGTATTTAGTGGAAATTATTCACGCCAACTAACTTTGAACACCAGCAACGGGGAACGTAAAAGGTAAAAGATCCCCAAGAAAGCCATATCCAATGATGTTCTTCGAATTGAAATGCGAAAGATCACAAAGATGAATGTATTCATGAAATTAATTCAGACATTTTCCGGCGATTTCTCGTTCAGTTTGATGCGATACATCAATCGACAAATCACGCTATACTATAATGTATGAATATGAATATGAATGCACATGCAAGTGCATGTATGAGTGCGCGTGTGTGTGGGGGTGGGGGGAGGTACGACGAGTAATTGCAAATATTTACATGGCATGGCGAGGCGCTTGCAAAATCTGATTGGCCAATCAGTTGTAATGACAAACTGGGCAAATATAAGTCCATTGGCAATATGTGTAAGGCCTTCGCCAATCAATAATATCGATTGCATTTTTCTATATGCCATGCAATTTGCGGCAGAGCAGACAGAGAGTGTGCAACAAGCAACAAGCAAATATCACAAACCAATGTCAATGGGGGCCAGCAATGCGGCATGCGGCATGCGGCATGCGGCACCAAGAGCCCTTGCGAATGCATCTTGATGGGAGGCAACGCTTATCAAATATTCAACAGCATTTTGGGGCAAGCTTTTAGCAACAGCTGTTGCATGTGGCAACCCTACTTCCCCCCCTTACTCTTCGCATCAAGGGCAAGTGCAGTTGAAAGTTCTTTTCGAGCAGCGAACTCTCGAATGTCATTTGAGATTCGCCTTTGATTGTTTGCCAAACCAGAATCTCTTCGCATCCCTAAACGAATTCCGTTTGACACAAAGTTGATTTGAATAGTTTGAGAAATGTGTCGTTATATTTATATTTATTTAAGATACTTCAAGTTAAAGCAAACTGCGCTGTCAACTTAATACTGACAATAGATATATCACAGTTTCATATCTTCTTTATTCTTCTTCCTTAAAGAGTTCTTAATGAAACTGTAAGTCACTCGCCAAAGTTATTGATAAAGTGTCAGAGGGCAAGGGGGCAATAATATATGGATGCTGTGAAGTCAGCGCGTATTTTATAATATGCACACACACACAGTGACACACATACAGGCACACACATGCAGCCTCCATTAAGAACATTGCAAAATGCCGACATTGACAAAAGGGGGTAAACCAGGGGCAACAGGGGGAGTTGCAAGGGGTCGCTGTGTGTGAATGTGCTGTGGTTGCATTTTAATTTATGCATATCAAATGTTCTTGCAGCGCACTTTTACTTTATAACGTTCCACATCAAGTGGCAGGCCGAGACAGTGAGGAGAGAAAGTGCCAGCGCAGGCGAGAGAGCGAGACAGACAGTGTGTGGTCGCAAGAGAGTGAAGGAGGGACGCGGGCAAGAAAAAGGCTCGAGTGCCAGTGAAGTGAGTTAATTATTCAAAAGTTGCTCATACGCAACGTTGCGCGAGCGCCTCGCAAGCACACACACACACACACACACACACACACTCCACACGCACACACCTGTGCAATTAGGTTGAATGGCACTAAATGACAACGCTTCCTTTATGCAAGATCTCAAGGACTTCACGTAATGCAGCTAAGAAGTCATACAAGCAGCTGCAACATGTTGCATGTTGCTTGCTACATCCGTGCATATCCAGTTGCCTGTCAAGTGGCAACATTTGACCGCTGCGAGTCATAAATAGAATATGCAAAATGCTGAAGTTGATTGACAGCCTGCCACTTAGATGGCTTGCCACTCGCATGGCTGCCACTCGCTGTGCTTGATAACAACCTGACAATCGCATTTGTCTCGCTCTCGCCCTCTCTTTCTCACTCTCTCTCCCCGTCTCTCCTCCCACCGCTTGACATTTTCAATTAATTACCGCTTACGTGCCCTCAAATGTGGCCCCAGCAATTGCGATTTCCTTCGACAATTGTTTGCGCTGCGCAAACAGTGACAGCGAATGCGAAATGACGGCATTCCAAGCGAACAGCAGTAGGAGGGGAGCAGGTGAAGAGGGGCAGCAAAAGAAAACTAACAGTTGTTTGCGCAAATGACTCAACTGTCCGCTTTGCAACATTTTTGATGAAATCAAAACTAGTGCAGGAAAAGGCAAATTTCAGAAAATAATAATTTATTTTTTTATATTAAAATAAAATTCAATAAATTGTCAATATTATACAGAGACTAAAAAATGTTTTACATTAAAGTTAAAACCTATAAATTAAAGTATAAACTAAACTTATTTTCTTGCCCAAGTCGAAATTTCCCTACTGACTCTGAAAAGTATGCTACGAATTTGTCGTAAAAAGGAACCACCGCGAAATATCTCTCGGGAATAAGTAGTATAATAGTTTCGCTGCAAAAACCCCATCAAAAACGTGCATTAATTAGCCAACGTGTCAGCTCAGTTCATAATTATCAGGGCTAACCAAAATATTTACGAAAAATCCCGAAATATTTATTTATTATTTACGATAAAACAAACGAAATATTTGAGATAAATATTTACGATAAAACTTTATTTTCTTGAATTACATGGTCTTTTTAATGAAAAAAGACGTTTTTATTCCTTGAATTTCAAATTTTCGATTTTAATCGATTCAAATCGATTTTTTCTTGAATTGTTGGAAATTAAATCGATTCAGTCAACATCGATTTATTTCCATCTCTACTTTGAAAGTCAACTATGAACTGATCGGTTCGTGAAATACTGCATGTTTCTGTGTTAGAAATAGATAAAAATCTAGATAAAAATAAATAGATAAAAATGAAAATAAACCTCTATTGTACTTATTTCGTCGTCGGGAAAGTGCTTAGTCACTTATCGCTGTCCTTTACTTGACTAGAGGATTTCAGATAAAACACATTACTCGGCAGTTTAAGTAAATAAATCGGTTCCAGAATATTCCCAGAGTCCATAGATACATGATTCATGTAATCTGGCTGGAAATTATTTCTTAGTATAAATCAATTTTTGGGCATTTCTGATTTGAAGAAATAATATACATGTAATTTCACTAAATTATGTAAAAAAAGGCCAAAAAATATTTACGAAAAGCCGCAGATCGTTAAAATATTTATTTATTCCCAAATATGCCCAAAATATTTAAATAAATATTTAATATTTACGTAAATATTTTGGTTAGCCCTGATAATTATAATTAATTCATATGCTCAACTTGAAATAATTTATCAAAAATAGTAAAGCGAACGTTTTTTACTCAACTATGAACTTTATGTTTATGAAAAACGCTTTTCGGTTGCCTGAGCAATGTGAGATACTTGGCAAAACTTTGAGAGCAAAGTAAAAGAGAAAGGGAGAAGGGGTGAGAGGCAGAGAAACCTAAGAGAGAGACAAAGGCGTAGAAAAAGACAGATATAGTATGAAGAGGGCAGCTGAGCAAAAAATAGACAAAAATGAAATGAGAAAACGAGTTGTAAAATTATTTCGGGCACTGCAACTATTTGCATGCAATTCATAGGAGTGAGAGAGAGACAGAGGCAGACAGAAGGGAAGCAGAGAGAGTGAGAGAGTTTCTCTGATTAAAATACCGAGATAACTAAATCAAGTGCAGGCATTTGCAGAATGCAATTAGAATTACGTGTGGAACCAATAATAAATATTTCTAGACGCAAAACAAAAGTAAAACACACATACACACACACACACATATGTACATACACTGACAAGTAATAACAATAATAGTAATATTAATAAATGTGTGTGCGTGTGTCGGCATCTGTTCGCTTGCTGTTATTACTCATACGCCCCGTGGTGCTGCTGCGTAGCTGACAACGTAACTCAATTTCGTGATAATTATAATTCCGCCTGCCGCTGCTTTATTTCTGTTCACCGTGTAAGTGTGCAGGCATGTGTGTGTGTGTGTCACTTACAATGAGGCCACCTTCATGTGGCGCATCAGACGTTAAATGCGGATTAAGTCCGGCAAAATTAAAACGACGGATGACAGCTTCTGAACAAAGTAAATGATTAATTAAAAGCGCAATCTGCAAGTCAAACGGAGCTTTAAAGCACATTGAATTGATATTAAAAGCTCTGCGCTAAGTTGAAATATGATTAATTAAAAGACCAATCTGTAAGTCAAGCAGAGCTTTAAAGCAGCTGGCAAATACACATGAAATTAAAAGTTCTACACTGATTAAAAAGATGATTAATTAAAAGAGCAATCCCCAAGTCAAGCAGAGCTTTAAAGCACATTTAAATTCATATTAAAAAGTTCTGAACTGATTTTCAGACACGCGTAGCTGAAATTCAAAACGTACTCAAGCTTCTCTACTTATTCGAAAGCACATCAAAGCTTCAATCAAACTTGAGAAGCTTCTTTCTTTCTTTTAATAAGAATAAAAATGTTTTTCTTCAGCAGACACAAATCCATTAAGCCGAAGCTGACAAGGCCTAATGAAATATTATTAATTAAAAGCGCAATCTGCACGTCAAGCAAAGCTTTAAAGCAGCTGGCAAATACACATGGAATTAAAAGTTCTACACTGATTAAAAAGATGATTAATTAAAAGAGCAATCCCCAAGTCAAGCAGAGCTTTAAAGCTCATTTAAATTCATATTAAAAGTTCTGCACTGATTTTCAGACACGCGTAGCTGAAATTCAAAACGTAGTCAATCTTCTCTGCTGATTCGAAAGCACATCAAAGCTTCTGGCAAGCCTGCAAAGCTTCTTTCTTTCTTTGAGTTAGAATAAAAACTGTCTTCTCAGGCAGCCACAAATCCATTAAGCCGCAGCTGACAAGGCCTAATGCAAATTGAGTGCAGCTCATTGCGCGCTTGATCCCATTGAATTGATTCGCAGCCCGTGTCATTGGCACTTGGCCACTCGGTAATTGCGGCACGCTGAGCAGTTACCTCGGCTGTGGCGGCTTACGTAATTATCATTAGCCTGTCATTGCACATTTGCGTGTCTGCCCCGCGTGGGCGACTCCTTTTTAAAGTGCGGCAAGCAACAACCGAATAATCTCTTGGCAAACAAAACCTTTCTTTCCCCCTCCTTATTCATTTCTCCCTCCACTTCGTACTCTGCATTGTGCCTGTTTGCATTTTACTTTGCCCGGCAGCTGTTCAAACAAATTACAATGAATTTGCGATTGTTCTGCGCCACCAATTGCCTACCCCCACAGGAAAACAAACATTTGATTGATGAAAAGCATCAAGAGAAACCGCAAACAACAAGAACAACAACCCCAGCAGAACTTAGAGATCTTCAACAATTTGAATAAGCAAATTGTCCGGCGGCCCCCTTGGCCAAGAATATGCAAATTGTGCAAAAGTTTTGGCCCAGTTTCAAGTTCAGAGCGAGAGCAAGATATGAAAATGGATAGACAGCTAAATTAGCGCACTTAAAGTGATTCATTGGACCATTGGCATTGATAACTTTGTGGCTGTGTGTGCTGCTAATCAGCCTCGTGCCTCCGAATGGCCACAGCACCATTAAACGGACCATCGAGCAATGACAATGTGCGAAAAGAATTCACAATTTACTCACTGTGTCGCGTAATTGTTGTAACCAGAATGATAGACAGCCTCAAAGTAATAAGAGCTTATCGTGCAAACGTTAATGTGCTACAGACAAAGGCAAATCTATGGCTATAAATATGGATTTGCTATTAAAAGTTACACTTGGCAGAACTTTAGGGAAATGCTTCGCACTTTAACTCAACTCTTTCATTGAAATATACTGTTTAATTCACTTACAACTTTGCTGAATTGTTTTCTAAACAGAATTTGTATCACTTTCACCAAAACAAAACCCAATCTGGCAATCTACTCTGCTGCCAACTTATCTCTCCGCCTACTTAACCGGCTTAACAAATGTAAATTGCACACGTTTTCTGTGTGTATCTGTGCGTGTCTGTGTGCGTGCGTGTGTGTGTGTCTGTATCTCGTTTAGTTTGCCTGGCATTTTAGTTTGATTAAAACGTGTCCCTTCAAAGCAAACAGTCCGTAAATGTGTGAATGCCAAACAATTGATATGCAGATACAAACTCGCAAACGTGTCTATTCCATTCGCTCTATCTCTCTCTCTCTCTCTCTCTCTTCACACCAACTCCCACGAAATGCCAGCCCAGCAACACCTTCTCAAGCATCTAGGCTGATTGAATACACACACACATACACATGTAACTGCAATCTGCAGTTGACAAATGATTTTAGTTCCGTTTCTGGTACATGGAAGACAGCCAAGAGAGATCTTTGAATACCCTGGAGTTGAAAATAAAGTTGTGAGAGTAGATTCACTTTGAAAAGTGTTGTATACAGTTTTGTAAGCGCTGTAAGTGTCTTAGATTTGAAGAAAATATGATGAAATATGCTAGATATTTACTTTATAAAATGTGTTTAAAAGTTCGAATACAATTTTCAAGTATTTATCAATGTAATTTATCGAAGAGAAAAAGAAGTCTATAAGGCACATACAATTCAGCATTCCAACAGAACTCCAGCCAAGCTAAACACTACTACCTTACAGACATTTCTTATAGCATATCTATAAGTCGCATATTGCCAACCTCCTTGCCATGCATAACTCAGTAACTCAGTCGAGACTCGTGTCTCGTGCCTCTGCCTCTATGCCAACTGTCAACGTAGAACGATTTTCTTTTGTCCTAGATTTCATTATTGCCAGCAAATTAATTGCGCCCTGAGTGTAAGTGCTATATAACTGCAGTCTGATACACCCGTTACGATACACGATATACTTGTACGATATAGCAGCACTATCTAGCCAACTGACTGACTGGTTACTCATGGTTGGTCTTTGCTTGCTGCCTTTGCTGCCTTCGCGCCGGCTGTGAATAATTCATTTAGCCAGTTGGCTTGACCCGCTCAGTTATTGCTTTATGCCGTGGACACGTAAAAGAGAAACCACTAATTGCATATAATGAGCTCGAATGCAAACGGCGAATGGAGAACGACATGTACTGGGCAAATGTTTGAGAAAGTGCAGTCGAAATGAAGGCTCCGCCCAAAGGGACGCAGAGTGGTCTGATCTCGTTTAATAATTCAGCATTGTCTGATTCAAAGGGAGGGGGAGACATGAGCAATTTCTGCGCAAAGTAGTCGATTAAATTATTATAAGTTTGTGCTTCACAATGCACTGACAACATTATATGGAATCACGCTTATTTTGGGAGAAACCCGATAAGGCTTATCGACCTGGCAATCTTATGACTCAATTAGTTTATAACTATTTCACTTGTGACTGAGATAGTCGTTTATTTGTCAGATAACTCGGTTGAACAAACATTGACAGTATCGTCAGTAAATAAACCTTGAAGTTCTTCATAGTTTGAGTTTTAAGTTGTCAATGAGAGGAGCTGAAAGTGAAGCTTGATATTTCTTATGTTCTAGGAAAGAGAATTAAATAATATTTATACATACGTATAATTTCTTTTTCTACAGCAAATAATGACTTATCAGTAAGGTTGATTGCCTATGACTTAATTAGTTTATAACTATTTAGTTTATGACTTAAGATACTCGTTCATTTGTCAGATAACCAAGTTGAACAAACATTGTCAGTCTCGTTAGTAAATAAACCTTGAAGTTCTTCAAAGTTTGAAATCAACTTGTCAATAACAGCAGCTGAAAGTTAAGCTTGATATATGGTATGAACGAACGAAAGGCATTAAAAAGATATTTATATTAAGCTCTCATTCCTCTCCCTCTCAAGTGTATTTATTTCTTATTAAATGAGTTCTCAATCATTCGTTGAAAATACGCAATTTCCATTCACTGAGTGTTCTCCCGAAATCCAATTAGTCCTTGTGCAATAAGCTCTTTAATTACCGAATTGATGCTGCGCAGAGTGAGCTGCAATACTTAAATATATATACAACATATAATATTCCTTATGGGGGAATTATGGAGAGCCCGGCCAGCTGTCAAAGTGTTAAACTACATGAAGCATGAAGCGAGCCAAGCACGAAGTGCATCACTTTAATTGAACTTTCGTTGCAAAATAATCATAAAAATAAAAAGGAAAATGAAAATAAATATAATAAGAGCAAGCGCTGGCAACCACAGTGGAGGCACTGGGACTGGGACTGGAACATGGACTGGCTGCAAGCACGAGCCACAAAATGATAGCGATCCGACGATAGTGACACCGACAACAGCAGCAGCGCAGGTTGTTTCCTCCCCCTTGTTGGTTTTATCTGTGGGTTGCGCTGGCGCTGACCGAAAAGTGCAAATGTCGCATATTAAATTAACGTTAGTCGACCCAACAACAACAAAATTATTCGAAGCGTGAAAAAGTGACAACAACGGGGCAAGCAAGAGCAAGAGTGCAAGTGGCAAGAGCACTTTTGCAACGACTAAGGGATGCTCTGCAGTTGAGCAGGGTGCAAAGAAGATATTAAAGGAGGTGAAAGGGATTTTTATAAGTATTAAAAACATTTTATAATTTACATGTGTGGAAGCTAGATTATAATACACACGACGTTTAAGCACTTCCTCTTTATTCGACACGCTAACATAGAATACTCCTTAATGTTATTTTACATAGGATTAACATAGGCTTAACCTAGGTTTAACATAGGCTTAACATAGTCATCGTGTTATAAAAGTATCGATATGTCAGTGTGGCCTACTACACATGAATAATAGAAAAAAAGAATTTAAGAGCGACAATTTATGCTTTTATTAAAAAACATTCTTCTTTGTTCTAGTTTCCCAACTAATCATAGATTACAACCATCATACCCTTTGTAAACCTTTATAGAGTATGCTATTGCTGCAGTTAAATTGAAAATACTTTATCTGTGTGTGTGTAAATATTGTATAGAACTAATGAGAGCTGTCAACGTCAGCGATGGCAGGCACTATCGACTCGACTGGACGCGACTGGACTGGCCAAGTCGATCAATCAGTCAGCCGGGCATAACGTGACGTTATTGTCATTTATTCAATTTGTCAATTTGTCAATTTGCCAATTTACCCATTTTTGTTAGAGCGATTTGCGCTGAACATATTTATTGGCCTGGAATTTATGAGCATGCATGGGAAACTTCTCGCTATATATATATGATTGTATATACATATATTACGCAGAGCATACATCGCTTATTCATGCGCTTCAGTTATTTGTGGGGCTGCACTTAACAAATAGGTCAGAGAAATGAATCCCTTTCTAAGTATGTACATATAATATATCAACTTCAGAGATGCGGTCGGATGTGGAGAGAGAGAGAGAGAGTCGGTGGCATAATGAACACACAATAACATTACTCATACGCAAGGTTAACCACTTGTTCTCCGCTCTTTGTCTGCGGCCGAGACGAGACAGACAACGAACAGTGGAGATAGACAAGGTGTACACTTAAATGTGTGTGTGTATGTAAGTGTGTGTGTGTGTTGTCGACTCTAAAAAGCATGTAATAAATTTAAAAAAATGAGAAAAATAAAATGAAATGTAAGATGTAAAAAAATAACACTGTCTAGACTGAAGAACTAAGAAGATTTTGCGAGACAGTAGAAATTGTTTTACTTTGCGTAGCTGCATTGTTTACGTGTGTGTGTGCGGGGGCAGGGGCAGTGAGGGGTCGTGTGCCATTCCACTGAAGTCGTTAAATGCCGCCGAAAGTCCAAAAAGTCAAAATTTCCATTTTACATAGAACAAATTTACGAGCAGCAACAACAAAAACAGCAACAACTATGCAGCATCTTAGGCGCATTTATTGACGCAATTGATTTGAACGATTTCTCGTCTGGTTTATTTGCGCCTTTTTCGCTTTGATATAAATACACGTGTCTGTATGTGTGTGTGATTGAATGTATACATATAAATATACATACATGTGCGTACTCATATACAAATTTGTAAACACAAGAATCGACAATAAAATCGCGTTCATTAAATAAACCCCAAAAATAATATAATGGGTAATTTCTAATTACAAAATGTTTCTACACATTCCAAACATGAGAAAACCTGGCCCAATCCCCGCTCCCCATTCCCCCCTCTCACAATCCCAATCCATCGATCTTCGTCGAAACAAAGCAATAAAATCGTATCGTATCGTCAAAACATCCCAAAAAATAAATAATGATATATGAGTGCCAATAAAATATGCCAGTTGCCAGAGCAGAAAATGAAAATGCAAATAAAATGGGGAAAACGGGGAAAACAGGAAAATGTGGCAAACAGAAAAAGTGGGTATTCTATTGACAAACGGATTATTTATTTTCTCTTACTCGGATCTGCTACAAAACAAACGCCGGTCAAACCATAACAAAATCGCATTTTAGAATAATACACAAAGTGTTGCGACTTTTCCAAGACTTAATTATAGACTGCATATAGGCGATTGTACGAGTATATAATGCCTCAGTGTGCATATAAGTAGATGGCCATAGGTGTGACGCCGCCGACGACTGCGACGTTGCGGGTCGACGACAGCAACGAAACGACGGCATAATTAATGTGTACAATGAGCCCAAATTGTTTTTCGAAATTTGCTTAGCTGTTGTTTTGGAGGTTATGTAGAATGCGGGGGAATTTGGCTTAAAAGTTGCACGTTGCCTGCGAATCGAGGTTGGATTAATGTTATAAATGAAATATTATAATTTTCGTATTTTTTACAATTTAAAATGCGTCAACAAATCATCTTGCGGCATTTACAATAATTATATCGACAAAAAATAACAATGATTCAGTAGTGACTATATAATTACCAGTGTGTACATGCTAATGAAGTGTTTCTTTTTTTACATTCTTTTGCTTGATTTCGTCATAGGTCACAGCACAGCAAGCCCAAAATAATAAAGAGCTTACAAACAGCAAAATATAATGGAAAAGTAAACGTCAAGAGCGCAAACATTTCAATGTTTTGTATATTCTATGATATTTTCAAATTATTTTACTTAGAATATGCATGATTTAGCCAAAATAGTATAACATTCCACCTTGGTGGTAATTATGCATGTGAAGTACTATATGTGTTGTGTTGTTCTAGATATGATATATACAATATTACCATGTCAGTTATGTATATTGATTCAACAAGCAGCTAAAACAACAAACGAATGTGCAGCACATTTTCAGTTAGAAAATTCTTTGATGCGCAAAGCAGTGACAGGTACAATCGAATCTGCATATGTAAATTGATTGGTATTCTCGACAGACAGTTGACCAAGTGCAGATACAGCTACAGTGGCAGCCGGCAGTCGGCAGTCGTATAAAAATATTTCCATCTTTTGCATGCTAAAATAGTGTTCTACAAGTAGAATCTCATATTCATAACTGACATCGTCAATGCTCGTCGCAAATTGACTTTTGACTCGTAAAAAACGCCGTTGAAGGTGTCAAACGATATGTCCCTCTCACTCTCTCTTTTTTCTCCTCTGCAACTCTATCTCCTTGCCTCTTGTGCTCGCAAATCAAATTTGTAACGCCTCTTCATTCACAACCAGGGCCGTAGCGACGAGTCCGCCGGCCCTTGGGCAAAACTTCTCGCGGGCCGCTTGTGTAACTGCCTTGCTTTTAAATATGTTTTAATTATTATTATTTTTTATTATTATTATATTTTATTATTATTATATTTTAAAACAGTATTATTAATATACCTACATCTCCGACTTTACAAAATACATGTAAATTTAATTATTTTCAAAATTCAAATAATTCTTTTACCTAAATTCATGATAAATAAAGCCCTATCAGTAAAAAATCGGAAGGCGCGGCAGACCCCAGGAGAGTATTTATATTCTTGTTCCCTTTACTTGGTAGCAGGGGGCCCCAGGCCTGCGAGGGCCCTTCCTTAGCTACAGGCCTGCCCGAAAACGATGCCAAGCAAGACTTGCCATGCCATTGCTCCCCCATTGTCGCAGTGCTGCCATCTGTTTTCAGTTTGTTATTATTGTGAAGTGCACATGGAAAAGCTGTCACGCGAGAGTGAGAGAGGAGAAGAGAGAACATCAAAAGCTTGCAAACGCAGTGCAAACGCAATCAGCTGAGCGTAAAGCTTTTTTACACGCGCTGCGCAGTTTCGTTTTCAAAGCCAAATGCAAACAAACAGATGTTAGTGTTTTTGTACGTGCAACGACAACAAAGCACAGCTGAGCGCGCGAGAGCCTCGTAAATTGTTACGCGCTCTCAACTGCGCGCTCTCTCACTGTGCGCGCTCTCAACAGCGCTCTCTCTCTGTCGACTGTCCCAGTTTCCCCCCACCCACTGTCAAAACGCGCTCACTTATTGCGCACCTTTCAAGCTGTCAGCAAAGTGAGCCCCACTGAGTTGTAACGCCAACAACAACGACGCAGATAACGACTGTGTGGCATCAACTACATATGTTATGTACTTGCAGCAAGGCTATATCGTTTTTTATATTCTAGATAAATCTACATTCATCCCCTAGTTTGCACATTTAACGCTGCCAATCATAATAAAAGAAAACAGCTTGCCAGATCTTTATCGGGGGGTAGTTCCATTGTAGCGCGTGTTCACTGTGACATGACCGTTGACTTTATAACTGGTTTTCCAGACAAACGACACACAGTGCCGCATTCGCATACCCGCACGGCGCCAATTCCGCAGCACCTAGGGCCAACGTGCAAGGTCATTGTAAAATGTATTTTCAAAACTTTTATGATTCTACATGAGGTTTTTCTTTCTATTTTTGCCTGCCCCAAAAACTAAAGAAAATAAAAATCGAAAGCGGCACAACAATATTTGAATTTGCTGTATTTGCTGTAGCTAAAACAATTTCGTAATTGAGCATTTGTACACATTTATTTACGTCGCAAGGTCGCCGTCGTCGCCGTCGTGTGCGCTTACAACGCGCCCATTTGGGGCGCACCAGCCTATGGGGCGAAACTAAACAATCTTTGCTTTACATGTTACATTTCGGAGCACAAACTTTGGCATTCTCAAAATTTAGGTAGGTAGATAGGTTCTTATCTGATTGCCAGCAGACTGAAATTCTATATATTTAAGTAATTTAATCAGATAAGAACTTATCGCCAAGCAAAACATTATTTTCAAAAATAAATAAATAAAAGAAAAAGGAAATAAGCTTAAATAATAATAAAACGCAATTTCTGGCGCCCAAATAACAAACAACGAAAAGCTTCCTGCAAATCCGCTCCTGTGCGCATGACGGCGACCTACACACAAAAACAAAATAAAAGCACACAGCAGCAGCAGCAGCAGCATTAGCAGCGCAGCAGCAGCGACGTCGACTGGCAAAACGGGCCAGAAGAATACATACAACACGGAGGCGAGTTCGTTCTTGTGTGTTGTGTTTTAGTTGAGCGTTTGGTGGCGTTGCGAACGGACAGACAAAGAGACACCATTGGAACGGCAGCAGCAACAGCAACAGTAGCAACAATAATAACTGCACTACTAGAAACAACAACAATTAGCTAAGCTAAACAATAACAAAAGGGAAACTTAAAGACGAGAACTGGCCTGGCTATTGTCGTAGTAAACGCCATTGACTGGAGTATTAACACACACACACACGCAGGCACGCACAGTGGCCAAGGCAGAGATAGAGGCAGCGACAGAGGCAGCAGCAGCGGCAGAGGGCAGCAGGTAGTCACTGGCAAGTGGCCCCCACACACACACACAGCCACACGCAGACACGCACGCATTACTGTTGTTGCGTTTCTTTGTTTCGATATTGTTAAATTAGTGCGCAATTACAACGACTGCAACAACAACTGGCACAACCACCGCAGTAGCAGCAGCAGCAGCAGCAACAACAAAAGCAACGTGCGCAGCAATTTGTTTTAATCGACAAAAGCAGCAATAAAAAACTGCGCAAAAACAGACACGAAAAATTGCATCACGCAACAACAAATTAAATGTAAAACTTTTGGTTCTCCAAAAATCAATAAGGCAGCAGCGCAGCAGCAGCAGCAGCGACGTCAGTGCAGCGACAGAGGCAGCGCAGTGCGTTGGGAGCAGTGACAGAGACAGAGGCTGCGACAACTGTAACAACAAGAAGAGGAAGAACAACAACAAGAGCAACTTGCAAGCAAAAGCTCTGCCAGAGAGAGTGGAAGGAGAAGCTTGAAAAAGCGCAGCAAAGGCAAACGGCGCGCAAAGTAAGCAACGCAGCAACAAATAAAAACAGCGCAGAAACACAAAACAAAGCAAAAGAAACAAAAAACAAAACAACAAAAAACCGTAACAAAAACAAAAGTGAAACGAAAATTTACATAATTCGCTGAGCAGACCAGGCCGGACGAGGCGGATAAGGCGGAATAGAGCAGGCAGAGGCAGCGACGCAGGCAGAGGTAGACCAGTGCAAGCAGAGGCATAGGCAGCGACGTAGGCATTGGCAGAGTTGCGGCGCCGTAGCCGGAGGCAACGTTTAAGAGATGCCCTCATTGCTGGAGGCGCTCGAGCGCAAATATTTTGCCGAATGCGAATTCGAGAACGCCAATCAGCCGGAGCTGCACAAGCGCTCGGACCTGCCCAATGACTTTACGGTTACAAAATGCGGCGGACGCATGGAATTCTCCATCTTCATACCGCGTCTCTCGCCGCTGACCAGTGTGCCCGAGCTGTTGGTGCTGAACGATTGTGATATCGATTGTGCAGGCGATTTCGATAGCATACGAGAGAAGTGTCAACGGGTGCGGGAACTGGATCTGGCACAGAACAAGCTACGCGATTGGCAGGAAGTGTTCAACATACTGAAGCATATGCCGCGCATTGAGTTCTTGAATCTGAGCAAGAATCAGCTGATGAGTCCGGCGAGTGCGCTGCAGGCGGCGCCAACGGTGAACCTAAAGAATCTGGTGCTCAATGGCACCTACCTGGACTGGATGTGCGTGGATGCACTGCTGCAGAATCTGCCGGTGCTGCAGGAACTGCATTTGAGTCTCAATAACTATCGTGCCGTGCTCCTGGATGCGGCAGAGGACAAGGCAAAGGAGGAGGAGCACGCAGAGTCAGAGAACTGTAATCACTGCCAATGCGTGCCGCAGACACACAACGAAACAGAAGACACCGCGGAGGGGGAGGCGGAGAACTGCTGCAATCTGTGCCAGGCACAGCGAAAGCTAACCCAAGCCCATCCCGAACTGAAGACTCTACACTTTACCGGCAATCCCATCGAACATTGGCAAGAGATCTGCCGCCTGGGCAGACTCTTCCCCAGCCTCGAGTCTCTGGTGCTGGCCGAGTGCCCCATCAAGTCGCTGCAACCCACCGCCGCCAACCCAGCCGAACTGGACTCGGCCAGTGCCAGCGAGAGCCACAAATACTTTCCCTGCCTGAAGCTGCTCAATCTCAGCTGTGCCCAGTTGAACAGTTGGGCCGACATCGATGAGCTGGCCAAGTATGGAAAATTGCAGAATCTGCGAGTGAAGCATTGGCCCCTCTGGGAGACACTCGAGTGCACCGAGCACGAGCGGAGGCAGTTGCTCATAGCGCGTCTGCCCAATGTGACCATGTTGAATGGCGGCGGCAAGATCAGTGTGGATGAGCGTGTCGATGCGGAACGGGCATTTGTGCGTCACTATATGAATAAGCCGGAGGAAGAGCGACCCGCACGCTATGCCGAACTCTTGGCAGTGCATGGCAAACTGGATCCACTGGTCAATGTCAATCTGAAGCCAGAGAAGCGGGTCAAAGTGATCTTTACCTACAAGGATGTGTGCGAGAGTCGCTTCGTGGACATCTACTTGACCGTGAACGATCTAAAGGCTAAGCTGGAGAAACTTGTCAACTTGGCGCCCAACAAGATGCGTCTCTACTATCTGGATCAGGACTACAAGGAGTTTGGGCCCGAGGAGATGCGTTTCCCCAACAAACAGCTCTACAGCTACAATCTGCAGTCGGGCGATGAGATCATCATCGATGCCAAGAAGTGAACGATGAGGAGGAGGGGTGCTAAGAGCAACAACAACTTGTGATCTTGTATCATGCGAATTGACGGATACAAACCAACCATATAACACATACTATATAAAGCATGCAAATACCTACATATATACAAGATATCGTACATATTATACGTTACTTTATTATTTACCGCCTTCCATAACCAATTACTGTACATACATTTGAACGGCCAAAACGTGCACACAGACAGTACGGATTCGTAAATACAAATACATACATACATATATTTTAATTAGCAACTAACCTAATAAGCCAGCTACAGACTAAAAAAAGCATTACATTAAAATTAAAAAACAATAATTTTTTCTCAATTACTGCGTTGTGTTTTTACAAATCGAGGAGGTTTAATTGCTTTCATTTTAAGAGGGGAAAAAATATTGTTTTACTCCCTCTCTCTCTCCCTGTCTCTCTCGTGGAGATAAGATATTGTTTGTGACTCATAAATACGATAGTAAGAGTAACTTGTCACGAAGAGAAACAAAAAGAAAACTTCGTGACTTTCCGGGTTCGTGTCCACGAAGAGTCTCCGAGCTTTCGATCAGCTTGTGATGTATGGCCTGTTTGACTCAGCTGAAGCTTCCGTCATCCACTTAAAGATCTATATGCATAACATATATACTCGTATATGTTGAATATATCTATTATAGCCTATAATAGAGTGCCAATTGTTTAGAGCTCGCGAAACTCGTTTCGCGGATCCCACACACAATTAGCATTCATATTTGAATCATTTATGGAGAGGAATCTGTGCATAGTTTCTTTCTTTTATTTAGAAACTGAATTGAACTGAACTGTGCCGTATGAATGGGTATACAATCGAGGAATACCCATAAAAATTGCGCTAAATTGCTCCAATTTCACTTTGTTTCAATGAAATTTGTTTAAATTAGATGAAAACTGCAGCGCATTCAATTGAATGAGTTTCCTTTGTACCCTGGAAGAGATGTGCAGAGGAAAGGTGCATCTAAACTGACAGAAATTATGAATAATATTAATTCTATAGAACTTTAAAAAATGACTTTTCCGGCATTGAAAACCGATCGTTCAGTTGCGATTGCTAAATATGCAAACGAGTTTGCTAAGAAAATTGGGTCAAGTTGAAGTCAGTCAGTCACTTGAAGCCTGACTCGAGAACATTATATAGATCACAGTTTATTTGTGCGTACTCAACGTTTCCATGGAACTCTGTAGTTTTCCAATTAAAAACACACCCTCAATCGATCCACCCATGTTTGCACTATCTATCTTGAGCACTCGAACCCAAATGTTAATGACGTAGGTAAAGCTTATGGCACGCTCGGCAAAAACAAAACCCTCAGCACTCCACGATCGTGACTAAACTAAGGAGCCGTCTCGCCCACACTGTGACACGTTCCCCACCTCTTCCCCGCTAGACAGACTGTCAAAAAACAGTCGCAACAAACAGTGCGAAATTGAAGTCGTCGCAAAATTTTATGACGAAGTCAGGTGCAAAAACAAAAAAAAAGGCGAAAAAGATTGAAATAAAATACGAAATAAAATCAAATCAAATTAAGGTCTACGTAGCGAACATAGGCCAACCATAAAAATGCAAGGTGTGTAGAAAAACGGTTTATGTATATAATTAATAAAATTTACACATGGAGGTTTTTGGAAAGTGTCTAGGCTAGAAGGTTTTAACGTGCGCACCGCACAGCCGACGATCGAGTAGTGACTCGAACGCCAAACGCGACACACGTTCCCCCGAAATATCGGGATAGATTATCGGTTCAGTGTTGCGAATATTTGTTTCTTTGAGTGTTTTGGAAGGGGGATGCATTCAGCATGGATCCCGAGAACGATGTTTATGCCTTCTACGATATCAGGGGTTTCAAGGGGTATACATAAATCATAGTGAAATTACAAAATACTTAAATCATTGTTTAAAACTGCAACTAATCATTGTGTATTTTTGTGCTTGTGTGTGTGTCGGTGTGTCATTGCAGGAAATGTAGACCGGCGGGACCAACAAAATCGCCACAATTTCTGCAACCGCGAATGTCACTCCTAGGGAAGCCGCTGAACTATAATCGCGGCACACATCGCCGCGATGCGCGCTACCGGCGGATGCAAAGCCGCCTCTATAATTTTCTGGAGCGACCGCGCGGCCTGCATGCAATTTTCTATCATGTGATGGTGTAAGTACAACAACTAAAACGATCGATATATGTAAAGTGAAATTTTGTTTGTTTTTGTATCAGATATAGTAGAACTTAGTGCTGATTTCGCTGCTTATCTAATAAGATCTGTTCGTTTCCTACTTATTTCAAGATTAAATATTATTTGTTTTGTTTTGATTTTTTTTTTTTTTTAATAGATCGGATTTAATTAGTACTTAAAGTAACTTAAATTTCGAGAAGTTTGTGTTTTTTATATTAGTTAAAAGGCTATTATAGCCGAAAATTCCTGTAACAGAATAGAAGAAGGCGTGGCAGATTCCTCAAAGTATTTACGAGTATATTCTTGATCGGCATCAACAGCCGTGTTTTGGAGCTGGAGGAAAATGTTACATCCATCACATAAAAAGCCTCAGCAAACATTGATATTTATTTATTTCTATTTTTTTATTTATTTATTTAATGATATGTCAACTGTTTAAAAGTGAAACAATTAATTAATCTAAATGCTTATCAGTTTTGAGTTAAATGTATAAAAATAAGAATTAATTAGAGGTGAAACTTAAAAAAAAAGAAAAGAATTTAATACTAATTTATTGGATTTAAAATCCAGTTCTATCATTATATCTAAATATGACAACCTATCCTTTTGTCTTTCTGTTCGTCTGTCTAGCAGTCTGTTTGCCTATATATACCTATATTATATAGATCAATTTCCGTGTTAAAATCTAGACTAAGTTAACAAAATTAAAGACTGCGCGCAGATCAGGGTTCTCTTAGAATATTGCCACTCCCTCGTGACCTAACGAAATTAAAATACAAGTGTCGTTTAATTGATAGAACATTTATTTTTAGTGAGCACAATAAACAGTACAATCGAAGGATATATAGCTTAACACATAATACAACAAATAAGAATACATTAATCCATATCTTACATGACCTTCTTGCTATCCTTGCCTTTGCTTGTGATAGTTTTCTGATGGTGTTCACATGCCTCGCACTGAGCGTGTTCTCCACCATCAAGGAATACGAGGAGGATGCTGTGTACATACTGTTTCGCATGGAGATCATAGTCGTCATCTGGTTCACCATGGAGTTCGGAGCGCGACTTTGGTCCTCGGGCTGTCGCTCGCGCTACCAGGGCACGCTGGGGCGACTCAAGTTCATCAAGCAGCCATTTTGTATTATAGGTGAGTGGGAGGCGACATTAACTCATTCATTTCTGTATTATTGAACCTCTTCTCTCTGCAGATATTATCACCATTTTAGCCTCAATTGTAGTATTAGGCATGGGCACCTCGGGCCAGGTGTTCGCCACCAGCGCCCTGCGTGGTCTGAGATTCTTTCAGATACTGCGCATGGTGCGCATGGATAGGCGTGGCGGCACCTGGAAGCTGCTCGGTTCGGTTGTATACGCACACAGGCAGGTTGGTATATAAAGAGATAAATCTTTTGAATATAATTAATATTGAATTGTGCAACTTGTGCAGGAGCTCATCACCACCATGTACATTGGATTCTTGGGTCTCATCTTTGCATCATTCCTAGTTTATATGTGGGAGAAGGACGTCAACGACAAGTTCAGCAATTTCGCCCAGGCGCTCTGGTGGGGCGTGGTACGTAACCCTGCGAGTGCCACAACCGAACTGCAACTCAATTATTTAAACTCTTGACCTAGATTACGCTCTGCACTGTGGGCTATGGCGACATGGTGCCCATCACCTGGCAGGGCAAATTGATTGCCTCCTGCTGTGCCCTACTGGGCATATCCTTCTTTGCGCTGCCTGCGGTAAGTGACTCGTTAACTCTCTGGCATCCGGTGCACCGGAAGAGGCCGACAGCAGCCAGTTGGATACATTGATCATTTGCATTCCCATTGCAGGGCATTCTGGGCAGCGGCTTTGCGTTGAAGGTGCAACAACAGCAGCGACAGAAGCACATGATACGGCGTCGCCAGCCGGCGGCGACGCTCATACAGGCCGTGTGGCGCTGCTATGCGGCCGATGAGCATTCCGTGTCGGTGGCCACTTGGAAGATACATCAGGTGGCACTGCCAAGTCCGCCCGCCTCGTAAGTATCCTCAGCCCACCACCTACGGGACACACACACAGTGCCACCACAATATCCCTCATATTTATATAGACAAGCTCGTGTATATTGAGTGCTTCACTCTGGGATTTGCAGCGGACAACGAGTGTCAAATGACTTTAGATAGAGCTCCCTCAAAGCAATTTAATTGAAACATGAAATAGCACTACACTTGAGAACAGAAGCAGGTGCCAGACAAAGAATAAATGGATGATTTGCTTTATTAAAATTGTAATAATTTATGGAAGAAAGTTTTCCAATTTACAAAATACTTTTCGATTTAGAGACCCTTCAATCAACTGAACTGTTGTGCTATTTCATGAGGTTCTTTAGATTCACACCCATAAATACACAACCTCCCACAAATACACACTCAAACACAACGACAAGAAACACCTTCGAGCTGCATAAAGTTTGAAAGAGATGACGTGCGATATATATTTTGAGAATCTCTGAGAAAGGCGCATGCTCAGCGAACTCGTATAACAAGCAGGCTGTACAATACACTACACAAACGTAGACTGTACATACTATTTACTGTACTACCCGTAGGTACTACCACTAAGTGACTGTGCAATGTTCCCCAACTAATGATAACTATCTCGAATATGTACACATAATCTACACCAACAAACGAGAACAAAAACAACAAGAACAACTCTCTGTCGTCTCTCAACAACAATTAACAATTTCAGTTTCAGCGTACTTTGTTACTTGAACATTCTTTACGTACCTTACCTATCATTTTCTTTCATAATAATTTTTATAAACTTTTCAGTTCTGAAAACTGGGAGCGATTATTAAAAAACATAACCGAATATAGGTAAAAGTGATAATAAAAAATAAAACAATCCTAAAAAAAATATAAAAACAAACAACAAACAGCAAACGATTTCAAATGCAAATTGCAAATGCTATTCATGTTATTGTTTTCTAGGGTATTTGCTTATCAAGCACCAAACCATTAAAATGCATAAAGCTCCTCCGTACATGACAAACAAAAAAAAAAGAAAAAAAAAATTCATGAAACTATCGACACACACAACTCACCCTAATCGAGATCGTTATTCGCAGCTTCTTGCACTCTACCTGAATCTATATTCTATCGTCATACTATCGTTTCTAACCTATCCCCTATGCTCAACTATCGAATCCACAATCTGTTGGCTATTTTCGAAACATCCGATAACAACGACAACTAACTATGCTAAATTCTATTTTGCAATTGTTTACTTTATGTTCTCATAACTGATATAAGTAAATTAATCAATGTGATACAAATTGATTCTCATTCTGCTGCCGCTGTGTGGTTATCGAAACCCAATTAACCCCAAAACTAAACCAAACAAAACATAACAAAACCATTTAAAATGTGTACAATATGATTAACACGTGAGTTCGAACAAATTGAATTGCAATTTTTTTAAAATGGCTTTTTTTATTAAGAATTTCTCCATTTTTATCGACTCTTCTCTAACAATCGATATACACTTTTCGATAATACTTACACCATTTTTTATCGAGCATATGCACCTTTATGTGTAACCTTTAAGTGTTCTGTGGGTCACCAGTAGCGAAGAAACAATGACACTAACTGAAAGATTATTTAATGACTTATTTTATATAAAAATTCAACTCAGGAGTTCCGGGTTCAAATCCCGGCGGAGGGCACTGTTTTTATCCTTAAGACCTTTTAAACTTGACATAAATTGATATAAATAAAATTTCATATTAGATTAAGTTGTCCAAAACGGGTATAAGACTAGTGAGTCCAATGAAAAAAAAAAATAAAAAAAAAGTTTTAGACCTTAGCAAGACAAACAACCTTCAGCTAGTGTCATTGGAGCTTGCCCAGCACCCTTTCACATATAATCTGTACCTTGTCCCTTAGCAACACGTTTGGCCTAGCACACACACGAACACACAACTAGACCCACTCACACACACACCCACACCCTCACACTGATACCTCTATAAACTACGCTCTACTGTCTACTGTTTATTAAAATCTCCCCCTCCCCCACCTTTTCTTTCTGTCTTTATCTCTTGCTCTACTTTCTGTAATTCATTTTCTCTGATTGTTCAAATATTTGTGCCAATAATCTCTTCCCCAGACGGGCCTCATCCAGTTTTAAGCACAACACATCCTTCGTGGCCCGCCTGCCGACGATAAGGCGTCACAAGAGCCAGACCATTCAGACACCCGGTCCCGATGGCTCCACGCTGGCCAAGCCCCCCAGCTCATCGCGTGCCTCCACACGGTACACTCGCACCATACGAGACATCAACACATCTGTGGAGAATCTGGGTAAGTTCTCGAGGCGATGCGCCTTTGCTCCTTTGATTCAATTTTTGCATTGATGATGCTGAGTTTTGTTGAAGATTGCCTCAGCAGTTGTTATGAAGTTCCAATACCGTTTCACTTATTACACCTATTTCTGTTCGCACACACACCACGAACACACAACATTCTCATGCCTAACACACAGACAGATAACACTCATAACAGCCAAGAAACAAGGGGAACAAAGAGAAAAAGCCAAAAAACAATACAAAGTTATCGTTTTCTATTTGTCTTGGCCCCTGTGCATGTTACCACCCGACTTCCATCCAAAACAGTCTGTACAGAACTCATTATTGTATATCAATCGAAACATAAACTCATAAAGAAAACAATCAACACGAATGTCAAGCAAATATTTTCCACATTTGCATTTGCATTTTCCACTTAACTGAATGTTCGCAATAAGAAAACAAAAACCATATTGAATTCTATTCATTGCAAATGTTTGAAAATAATACTTAAAGTTTTCTTTCTAACACTCACATATGTATAATATATATTCTCTTTCTGTCTCACAATTTTATTAAACTAAACTATTTCATTAATCTTGAACTAAATAAGATTTATATGCTTTATATCATACTTATAAATGACAGTCTATTCCCTTACTAACTTCACTTTGATAAACAAATTTCAATTCAGCAAAAGTTGCAGCAATAAATCATTTAATAATAAAACAATAAGATTCGCTTACTAATTAAGGCTTTATTGAATTTTGGAAGAATTCGCAGCCTCATATCTTTTATTTTAACTAAAAAGGAAACAATTTTTTCGAAATACTTAGGGAAAGTGCCCCTACAGCTTATGAAGTCATTCCTCATCCGCTTGCTTGGGTCTCTGGACATCATCAGGCTCCTAACTAACATACTCTCATTCCATACACTAACCATTAACTACTGTAGTTAGTATGTTACCTTTCTGAGTGTTTTTCCACTGCGCACTTGTTAAATAATAAACAAAGCATTTAACTAAACTCAAGATTAAGTAAAGCCATAGCAAAAAAAAAAAAGAAACAGTGAACCCTTTTGTTTCTATGATTTGTTTGAAGGAATGTTTTCAAGTTGACTCGCATCGCCGTCTCAAGTATCTTTTGGTGTGTGTTTGTTTTGCAATTCTTCCGTTAACCGTTTTACCCGTTTGTAACCGTTTTGTGCGACCCAAATAGACTACCGTGTCTCTTGATTGACTGATTGATTCTTTGATTGATTGGCACTCATACAAAATTATTGAAACCGAAAACCAAACAAAAAACAAATTAAAAAAATAACGTGAAAAACAAAACAGAAATCGAAAAACTTTAACATCTGGTTTGACATTTTCAGAGGTAGTACAAAATGGCAAATCCATGAATCCGAGTTTTAGCGAAGATTCAGTTGCTGAAACAACTTGCTTAAAAAATGTTAAAAATTCAGACGGTAAGTCTACAAGGTCCTGCCCAGGTTCCATATACATACACCATATACACACCTTATAACCGATACCAAAAAAAAAAAAACAAAAAATATCAAAGAGATTATAATATCTTATCCTTATACTGAGTGTTGTGGTTGTGTCAATGTTGTGGTTGCATCTTAATTGATTGAATTGATGTTGTTCTTGGTTGATTCTTTAAGAAAACAAACTTTGATTTATAAATGGTCAGGGACTTTCAGGCCGAGACTAATGCGCTTTCTCACACACACACTTACACCAACAAACACACACACACGCAGACACTGCAAAGCCCATGCCGTCGCCCACAAAGCTCAACCATTGCCAGCACAGCTCCAGCCTGGGCTCTGTGCTGCCTACGGCAGGGGCACAGTGGGGCAAAGAGAATGGCCCAGCAGCGCCCAAAGTGGAGGCTAGCCCAAATACGTTGACCATTCCCGTTGTGCTCTGCGGCTTTTTGCAAGGCGATTTCTTTGGCTCGACATTTTCGCTACGCAATTCGCGTCTAACGCCCGCGCCGGATCTGGAGGCAGGTGTGCAGGTGCACTCAGCACCGCCGCTGGCCAACGAGTCGAGTACGAATCCCAGTCCCAGTCCTGGACGTGGACGAACGGGACGCTTTTTTGCGGCTGCAACGCATTTTCTGGAGACGGGTTCGCTGCAGGGCGCAGGAGTTGCTGGCGGCGACGGTGCGATACATGTGGCAAGTGCGTGAGCGGGAGTTGTAGCCGGGGAGAGAAGTGTACGAGTATCTATTGCTAGGATTGGATTGGATTAGCATGCGCTCTATCTAGATCTAGTTGAACTACAATAGTTATGTTTTGCATTTTGCCTAAGTAGCCTGTACTAAACGTAGATCTCTACTAAATCTGTACTAACTAATCGTATCATGGGGCAGCTAACGCAGCAGCTGCCCCAACTTGCTAAATCACATCAACACACACACACACAGAACGCTTGCTTTCCACAACGCTTAGCCATAAACTAACTAACTTAACTAAACTAAACTAACTTACTAACACGAGATGAACCCCATAAACCTTTGACCTATCTGTACTCGATGTACTTGTATTTGTGCCCAGCATTGAACTAACCTTATAACTGTAATATCTTATTGTACGTTCTATATATTGTGTACTACCTTTATATGCCCATATGTATATCTATGTGTGTGTCTAACGCTACTTGTATGTGTTAATTGTGTGTTGTTGGATTTGTTTTGGACTTGATTATTGTACTAAAATTGCCGCTAAACCAACGAACGCGAAGCAAGCAACCAAAACCTAACGCACAAGTCAATCTCTCTGATTCACAAATTGCCCGCAGATGAGGATGAGGAGCCGCGTTGCACGCAGCTGACAAGTCGGCACAAGATCGCCATACGCTTTATACGCAAGGTACGATATTATATTTCATTCTTTTGTTTCTATATAGTTGATTTATACTTTATACTTTGCTTGCAGCTCAAGTATTTTGTGGCACGTCGCAAGTTCAAGGAGGCTTTGAAGCCCTACGATGTCAAGGACGTCATGGAGCAGTATGCGGCGGGTTAGCTTGATTGATATTCATATATCTTCTAAAGATTGGTTCTATATCTGTGTGTGCTTTCAGGTCATGTGGATTTGCTGGGTCGCGTCAAAATGCTTCACTTGCGGTAAGTTAATGTTGAGAAGCTGTTGAAAGGAATTTAATGAGCTTTAAGCTTGCAAAGCTACTTAAAGCATATTAGAGGGATTCGTTTATCACATATGATACTTGCAGAATACTTAAGATAAAGCTTTCAATGTGCTTTGCAAGCTACATGTTAGATAAACCTTCGTATGCCATAAATAATTGGAGATAATTAAGCTATGGCTTTCAATTACTATTTATGCTAAATGTGCATTCAATGTGCTTTGAAAGCTGCATCTCAGAGAAACCTTTCTATGCCTTTAGTAATTTCAAATATTGAAGCTTCCAATTACAACTATTTAAAGCTGCTTAAGACAAAGTTCATTAAAGCTCTTCTAAACTCAAATATTCAATTCATTTCCCTACAGCATCGATCAAATACTGGGCAAGCAGGGCTCAAAGTCCAAGGATGTCTATGCCTCGAAGATCAGCTTAGCCTCGCGCGTCGTCAAAGTGGAGCGCCAGGTGAGATCAATATACAACTTCATGTAAGCCACATAAACTTAACCATTTTATTATAGGTGATGGACATTGAGGAGAAACTGGATATTCTCATCAAGGCCTACATGGAGGATCGTGATAGATTCTTAGCGCTTCCGTTGCCAGCGAATCCCAAACCCAAAATACATTCCATTAGTCCTAGTCACAGTCACAATCTGCATCAGACACACAATCAGCACATGATCGATGTGTGGAAACGCACCGCAACGCTCAGTGTGCATCCGGAGCTAGCGTCGCCGGCTGGAGCGGCGGCGGCAGAGACGTCAAACGGAGCCGGGGATCGTCTGGACAGCACCGAGACGGCGCTAACCTCGACGCAGACAACGACAACAACAACCGATGCTATTGCCACGCAAACAAACTTGCCGCATACACAGCATACAGCGACCAATACTAAGGTGCGCCAAACAGTTATATAGCTTCTATATATATATATTTATATTGGTAATATCCTTGCAGTCTTCCGTGCTTAACTCATATCAGCTACCGCCTGAGAAGCAACAGCACAATGATGTTTTTATGACTGATTTAGAGAATAGAACTAAAAAACGCGTTACTTTAAGGTAAAGATAAAGATAAAATATATCACAGATAGAATATATAGTAATATCGTGTATATTGACAGCCTGCATAGATCCACATCGGAGCCATATAGCAAACACGAGCAACGCATCAGTATGCCAGATGAGGGCGCACAATCCCTGGATTCCAATGCGAAGCCAACGCCGCCAGATAGTTCAAGTAAGCCGGGCCGTGCCTGAACTTAGAACCATCCCCGCCATTGCCTCATGCCACATGCTACATACCATACCAAAGATTCATTTTGTTACCACAGAATAAACAGAGAGCACAAGCATCAAAGCCAAATTTCGAACTTTTTATTTTCCAATTGGGCACCCCTTAAACATTACTATTTATTTGGTTTAAATATATATTTTATTAAACTTATATAATGTTCGTTCTCCTGCTGCAGTTATACTCATCGATGAGTATGAGGATTTCGAGGAGGAGGATCTGAACTGTGAGGGTGAAATGGAGCATTTCCCGTCGTGGGAAATCGATAGCGACATTGGCGCCGATGTGGACGTCGATGCTGACGGTGACTGTGATGAGTCCACTGAGGACACGGCACTCTTACAGTGCGCCACGCGCACTGCCATTGTTATAACACCAATTAGCCCAGTGAGTAGCACACATATCATATCATATACTATACTATATAGATGATTCATTTATCTTTCTTCTCCAGGTAAGCTCCGCACTCAATCTTCAAAGTTTAAATGACCAAACTACAACGCTTAATAAATCAAATTTGCTTCCGCCAGACTCTGGTTAGTTAAATGCAATTGAACCTAGTCGATATGTAATATCTATAGTAGCCATAAGAACTCGTGTGCTCTAGTCGAGCGCATCGAGCTGTACCAAGTTCTAGAATAACATAACTATATATAAAAAACTATCACACACATTCGTACACACACACACGTTTTCGATTTTATTTATTCGATAATGAAGTTTTTAATGACCAATCGCAATGCTTTATAAATCAAATTTGCTGCCGTAATTAATAAACAAGACTCGCAGATATCCTGTAGCAGATTTTAGCTAACTTACACACACACACAGCGAAACACATTCGATTTCCTTTATAGCAGGCATAATTGAGAGACCACATACAAAATTTCATAGCTCTAGCCTACAAATAGTTGCTGAGATTCAAGTATTTATACTATATATGGATAGCGATAAATCCAAGTTCAGATAGTGGGGAATGTAAATATGAGTATAGAGTAAAGTAAATATAAACGAGAGCATGATTGAGCGTTACGAATGGAGACAAGTAGCAAAAGTGATTAAAGTGACCATAAGAGAATTAAACAGTACATAAGCTAATTAATTAATTTAAAACAAACGAAAGCAAAACAATTTGAAATACATGGCTAATGTATGTCCATTTACTGACATTTTTTGTGTTCAATTTATGGGTAGCAACTACTTAAATCAATCAAAAAACTGAATTAATTATTGCTTTAGCGAAATACAAAATATGAGCAACATTCAATATTTGTTGTTATTCATTTGGTTATTAAGCTCGTTTCTGCTTTTTCTTTGGGGGCGCTTTACGCTCGTTCTTCAACTCCTGAATCTCCTCAAGCATTTCTACTTCGTCTTCGATTTCTTCGCCACCAATAAACTCAATTTGGGTATCATCGTTAATGCGAATGCAACGTTTTCTCGATGTGGATGGACCTGCAGCATTTTGTTCGTCTTTTTGCTCCGCTTCGACTTCTCCATCTGCTTCCTCCTCCTCCTCCTGTTGTTCTTCCTGCTCCTCATCAGCCTTGTCGTTGTCGTTGTCATCGTCGAACAAGATGCTGCCGTTATGCACCTTACGCACATGCACATTGAGCTGTGTGGTTGATCCAAAAGACTTGCTGCAACCGCCATCGAAGAAGTCGCGGCACGTGTACTTCGAGCCATGGACACGTTGCATGTGGTTCGATAAACCCTGTCGGCGCCCGAAGCGTTTGTCACACACCTTACACTCGAAGGCGAAGCGTTTGTAATGCTGGCCGAGCACATGCACCGACAATGACTTCTTGTTGCGTGTCTGGAAGCTGCACTGCTCGCAGCTGTAGAGTTGGTTATGCAGCTGCAAGTGGCAAGGAATACACATTAGTCAATGCAACTTTATACAAGGGTTCCCTCATACCCGCTGATGCGCCTCCATTTCGCTCTTGTGATAGAATCCCTTTTGGCAGACGGAGCACTTGTATCGCTTGTTATTCGAGTGCACCACATTCATGTGCGTGTCGAAGTTACGTCGATTCTTGACGATCTTCAGGCACAGCGCACACTCCATGGGCTCGTGCCAGTATGCATGATGCTTCTTCAGCGCCTCCTCATCCTTATACGAGGCCTTGCACAGCGAACAGACCACATTGTCTGCAAAGAGAAGGGAATCATTAGAGACGTTATTACTCCCTGACTTTCTCCAGCTGCTGCTACTCACTATTGTTGTGACTTCTTGCCACATGCACTGATAATGACATTTTGGAGCGACACACCTTCTGGCAGAACTGACAGATCCATTCACCCTCTTTCGTCTTGGCTTCCATTTTCTCGGCTGCATCGTGCGTGCGCCGCTTGTGCGTGTACAAGGAATTCCAATTGATGTACGATTCAAGGCAATCCTAAAGAGATAACGGATACGTTTAATGCGCCCAAGGACAAATCTCTTGTCTCTCTCTCTTACCTCAAAGTCGCACATAAAGTACAGACAAATCTCTAGTTTACGATGATCCACATCGGCACGCTGTAGCTGATAGTTGCGCAGATGATGCCGATAGAGTTTCATGTCCGCAAACTCCTTCTCACATGGTTGGCACCAGAACATGCCATTCTTGTGCACGCCTGAATCGCGATGGGCGCGTAGATCGGTCTTCTGCTTGAAGTATGCCGAGCAGTATTCGCAGATGTAGGCATCACGCAGCAGTTCAACGTAGATATCGACGCCAAAGCAAGGCGACTCCTCGTTGTCCACATGGGCCTGCCACGGAAGACAGTTAGTAACCATATTATAATGGATTCGTCCATGTTACCCTTACCAACATCTTATCATGATTCTCACTGAGCATGCCGCAGTTGTTGCAAACGTGCACTTCGCGCTCGATAATCAAGTGCTTCTTCATGTGGATGTTGAAGGTGGCCTCTGTGGCGAACTCGCGGCTGCACAACTCGCAGCTAATGATGCTGCCATGAATGGAACGCTGATGAAGACAAATACCCATTAATCAAAAAGATTAAATCTGAGGCACATGTTGCCAGCACCCACCATATGACCGTTAAGGCGTCCGCGTGTATCGAAGTTGGCATTGCACTCGCTGCAGGTGTACGTGGTGCTGCTGACGTTGGCGTGCGACTTGTTGTGCTCCATAAAGACGGCTGCATCACGGAAGTTGCGATCACAGCTGCAAGTGGAGTAAGAATATCAAAAGTGAGTAGGAATTACAAGCTGCGCATATTCCACAACTTACAGATCGCAGAAGAGCGTGCCCTCGGGTTCGTGGGAGTAGTGCAAATGCTGGAAGAGATCGTCAATGTTGTTGTTCGCATAGTTGCACACGAAACAGGCGCGAGGCCTGTGTCGCTCCAGATGGAATTGATTGTGGAAATTGAAACTGAAATTGGATTTAAACCATTAGCTGGAAATTAGGATTAGATATGCATGTCGTACCGCTTCCAGGAGGGAAATTCCAAGCCACACATCTCGCAGTATAAGCGTATGCCACGACGCTTCTTGATCACATGGGCGCAGGAATGCTTGTTGTACTGCAATATATTAGAGAAGGTCATGTTGCACTCGGGACAACAGCCATAGATGGGAATGCTGGAAGGAAATTATATGTTACAGCAAGTCTTGAACAGCTTGAGGAGTTCTTGAACTTACTCTGCCACCGGCGCATGCAGCACAACCAAGTGCATGGCCAGATATTTGCAGCCTTTTAGCTCCGCTGTGCAGCCTTCTATGGGACACTTGAAGCGCTTCTCCGGCAGCTGATGACGCTTTAGCATATGGTTCAGCAAGTTCTCGTATTTACTGCATTTCAAGGAGCAGTGTCGGCACACAGTGGCCCAATCGAAGGTGAGAGTCTCGAAGCAAGTCTTCACCACGGTTCCCAGGTACTCCATCAAGTCGTCAATGCCATCCGCTGTGCAGTCCAGAGAATAAGGTTAACAACAATCACAATATCTATAAAGATTCGCGAACTTACATTCCTTGATCAACACGAAATTGAATGGTTCCACTTTCAGGGACTCATCCTCGCTCTGCGTTTCGTTTGCCGACTGCGAATCCTCGGGGTATGCCTTCTTAACCACTTTAAACTGGCGCTGCTCAGATTCGGACGAATCATCTGAAAGTAACCCAAGTAAAGTAATCTTGTGGAGGAAATCGCTTTCCATATATTAACTCACCATCTTGCTCAACTAAGAACTCCAGCTCGTCTCCATTTTCGGTCTCTTGCTGCTGCTGCTCATGCAGCTCCTCGGCAACTGCTTCCTGCTCCTGTTCCGGCTCTTGCTCCTCGCCAGCCTGCGTCTCCAGTTGGCGCACTGTGGCAGCTGCCTCAGCGAATTTCTCATCGTGCGGAGACTCCTCATCGTCGAGTATGTCACGTATCAAAGCACTAATCTGCTCCTGTTCGCCTTCTTTAGGTTTCCTACCTTTTCCCGCAGCAGTTTCACTAGCTTTTCCCTTGGGTGTAATCTGCAGACGCTTTGGCGTCGTAGCTTGAGATTTCGCTCTGGTTATGCGTATGGAAATCGCTTGAGTTGGAGTTACACCTGGACCCGACTTTGCGGGCTGCAAATCGGCTGGAGGCAAAGACTTTTTGGACACAACTGGTAATGTTTTTGGCTCAACAACTGTTTTTGTAGCCGGCGGCGTCTGTTTTTTCACGGTTGTCTTTGCTTCCTTCTTGGCAACGGGCGTCGCCACAGGAGCAGGGTCTGCTATAGTTTGTGGCGCCTTTTTGTTAGCTGCATCCTGTTCCCGCTGCAGTTCGTCGATGTCAAAGAAGCGAATTAGCGTTTTCACGCACTCCTGGCACAGCAGTTGCGGCTTTTGAGGATCGGGCTTGACATTTATCTGAAAATATTTGGCCAGCAGATCGGCCAGTTCGATCTCCACGCCCACCTCATCGAATATCTCCTGATACGGCTGTTTTGAATTGTGCACTCTGCAATGCAGGCAGCTAGGCCCAGTTTCGCTATTTATTTTCAAATTTTCCGACATTTTAACTTCTTACACATAGCACGACGCTTTAGCTAAGACCAGGCGTCAGCTGAACGATATGACATGTCTAGTGCTGTGAAATTTCTTTATTATTGCACTACTGCACACTACTTTAGGTGAAAACAACAACAAAATACTGCAATGCTACTATAGCAACGAGCTCGTGAAAGTCGATGCGCTATCGAATATCGATAATTGGTGCTGCCAACGTGTGCAAGAGATTTTCATCTAGCGCCAGATTTAACTGTTGACCCGCTTTAGCAAAGCAAAATAGCTGTAAGAACTGTTGACAATCTGAAAAGAAAAATCACTAATTAAATGCGTTGTTAATAGATAGCAACCCACTGCATACAGTTGAAAATGTGGTCAAACTAAAACTCTGTGTATGATTCAAGGTGTGCATATAAAGCGGCTTATCGAATCGCAGCATCATGAGCAGACACATCTTGCGATTCGCCTTATTCCAAGTCGTCCAATTGGCCTTGTACAGTGCATGGCACAACAGCGAACTCTGATGGGTCACATCGTCGGCGGCATAGCATATGATGAAGATCTGCATAAGCATCACCAGCTGATATGTTGCTGTTTTAATAATGAACGTCGTCTCGCCCTTATGGATGGACATGTCGTAGAAATTGGAAACAAGTACGAGCACAGAGCAGAGCAACTGCACCGAGCAGGGCACCTTGATGAAATCGGCCATCATATCCCGCAGCCTTACAATGCGATTGTAGTAGACGCAACATTCGCGCAGTTGCAACGCGATGTCCTCGTCATCCCTCGGCGTCAGAACAGCACCCAAATTCTCTAGACGACGCGTCAACATGTCAAGCTGAACCCGCAGAAAATACAGCAGCGACTGGACGAACGAATCGAATGCAATGTTTAACCAGCAGGTGGGCATTACCGACAGCACATGGTACAAGTAGAGTCCGCAGTAGCAACCGGTAGAGGCAATGTCGCAGGGCTCGTACATGGACAGGGGTAGCGAGCTGTTGTCCACAAAATAATGGGTTATCAAGATCTGAATTGCCGCCACCAAGGACATCAATCCGTAATAGTTACGCAACTTCATGGCCAGCTCAGCGGTGCTTTGGAATGTGAGCGATTCACTTGAATCACGTGGCCTGAAGTCCTCGGAATGCATCTCGTCAATGAGCTTGGCGTGTTGTTGTTGCCGCCAGCGTATGCTAAGCAACTTGCTCATGCACGACACTTCGGTGGCGAACATGAAGAACACCTGCAGAATGACACTCAGCTGATCCATGTTGCCCAGCACGCGTATGGCAAAGAAGAGCAACATCACTGAGACAGTTATCAGGATCAAATAGAAGCGCATCTCATGCAGCCGACGCTGCCACCGGTTTGCAGCCAGCGGTGCTTGCCAAGCACCCAAAAACTGGAAATACCAAACCTGATAGGAGTAGAAGCTTCTCGTATATTCGTGTGCCTCCTTCGACAACATGTTGGCGGTGACTTTCTCCAGATGAAAGTGACGCAACTCAAGGGTTTTTATAGCTATGGCCCCCAACCGGGACATGGCCAGGTAATGAGCTCTAATGAGGCTCCCATTACAGGGCTACACTAGAAGAAAAACTTACCGAGCTGAACAGAGCTAGGTTGAAGGAATGACTCGAGTTCAGAGTCCTGATGCGGATGGGAGTGTCCATACGCAGCATCAGCATCAGGAGCAGCCGCTGATTGGTACGCGACCAGCCCACCCAGTGGCTCTTGTAGAGCTCGTGCGACAACTCCGAGCTGCGTTGCGTGATTTCCCTGCAGAAAGGAGTTCCTTAAGGATATTCATTTTGGTCACCTGGCAAACTTACCCCGCAAAGTAGCACAGAATGAAGACTTGGCTCAGCATACAGTTCTGATAGATGAAGAACTTGAGGAACATCAGTTTCTCGTCTGATAACTAACGAGGAATCATTGAGAGAGATAAAGCAAAGCAAAGGAATGCAACTCACCAGAGACATAGCATAGAAGTTGGCGGTCAGCACCAGCACTGAGCAAAATATCTGCGTCGATATGGGTTTGTAGACCAAGGTTTCAATATCGCCTGCAAGCTGCACAATCTTTATGTAGAACCCAATGCAATGCTTGAGCTGCCGCTGCGTCTGGCGCTCGTTTGCATCATGCATCCCAATGCGCTGCAGACGCAGCGCGAGTATGTCCAGCTGGCACTTAATGAATATGAAGATGGAGCAGCACAGTGAATCGAAGGATATGTTTAGGAAACAGGCCAAGGACAGAGCGATGTACTGATACACATACATGACGATGAAGCCCCATGAGCCGGGCGTGGTCTTGAAGGGAGCATAGGTGGCCAGAGGCAGATCAACTTTATCGATGGCATATTGTGCCATCAACAAAATGGCGAGAGCAGCCACTGAGATTCCGCCGTAGTAGTTGCGTATGGTGCGGCTCAATTCGCTGGCCTTCTCCAGCAATGTCCACTCCTGTGCATCCTCTGGCTTAAAGTGCGCATTGTGCAGGTTCCTGAACAGCTGCAGCAGGGCGACATTGTTGAACTTTAAGTATCCCACCTGAGAAAGACGAACACTTGAGAAAGTAGATTCAAAATAAGATTTCGTTGCCCTGACAAACCTTCAACGTATACGCAATGCAAGTGGAGAGCACAAAGAATCCCTTGATGACCTCATTCATGTCGCTTATGTTGAGTGCAATGCGCAGTGCCAGTAGCAGATCAAAGATCAATATCCAGAAGGTGAAAACGTGCCAGAAGTGCACCCGAAGCAAAAGACGTCGCCATCTCCCTTCCTGCGGCCACATGGCATAGAATTCCAAGATTCGCCGCTGTCCACGATAGAATACAGAAACGCAACTATCGAAATTCAATAGCATTTTGCAATCCTACGAGCTGCAACTTGGACAGAAACGTTTTGTGGGCTCCTGAGATTGTCGACGGCTTTTAAAAGGTCTCACCAGAGCGATTAAAAACTCGTTAGGCTACTTAATTGCCATTGGTAGAGTTAATCAAAATAAACTCGATGCATTCAAGAGAAAGTGAAAATATTTTGTATTTATATTGTTTTTATATTTATTTAGCTTGAATATACAACAATTATCTTCAGAAAGTGAAACCACAAACTGTATCTTAAAAGGGAATAATGGTTATTATTAATAATAACTCATTATTTCGCCGCTATAATTCCACCGCCCTTAGATCGTGCGATGATGGAATAATTGTGGTCAATTGATAAGTGTCGTTGACACTTTGAAACCCAGCACCTTGCTTATAATTCACTGCACATGCACTCGACTATTTCGCACAGTGCATTGCAATGCACGCAACTAATCGCTGCAGTTGGCTAATGAGCTCAAGGAACCGTTTATTGAAAATACTAAATTATTAAGTAGCCCCAAAGGACCTATAACTTGATATAACATGCAAATTTGAACAATTTTCTGATGCAACTTTGGGAAAATAGTATATAAGAAAATCTGTTAAGTTTTGAAAAGTTGAACGGTAGTTAATGTGGAAAGGTAGCTGGATCACAGCAGTAATAAAAGCCAGCAGCGGCATTATTCGTATAGGTGACGGGACATTTAATTTCCTTACAACTTTCATGTGCTTTCGGCTTAGCTCCTGTCTTGTATATCGAATTGAAGAACAGGAACACATAAATACCATTATTATTGCTGTCCTTGACCGACTTATAGATCCACTGAGGCACAGGCAGCTTGTTGCCCGCAAGATAAACATGCTTTGCCTTACGGGTGGTTTCATCGCGCAAGGCGAGCACATCGATGCCTCCAGTTTTGATACGATATGAACCCGACGCTGGTACGCGATTTCGCAGCCAACCCTCGATCTTCTGCCAGTTGCCCTCGTTGATCCACTTGAACTGTGGCACCACGTTGATATAGCGATAAGTACTTATCATCTGATCAACAAACAGAAAGTCCGCCGAGGCAACCAGATGACCACGATTGATCGTCAATTTATCCTTGGTTACATATTTCTGAGAATTCCCGAATATGTCACAAAACGCCTTATAGATGCTTTCCTTTATATAGGAAGGTCCCTTTGTGTCTAGATTATCCGATATAAATGGAACCTCAGGACGGCTGGCATCTGTACGAAAGAAAGAAACACTCTACTTAGTTTGGGATTAGTCTGGCACTCAGAGCACATCTTACAGAACGTCTTATGGAAGACATCGCTTTCGGCGTACACCGCTCTTGCAGTTGCCAAGTCGTAACAGGATCGAAAGACTTCCAAGTAATCTCCACCAATGGCATAACCTACGGAGTATATTTTCCCTGGACACTTCTTGTCTAAGGATGTGCGAAGCGTCGTCGTCAGCGGCTTGTCACACCGCTTGGGCAAAGGCACAGAAAAGGTTCCATCCCTCTGGCATTTCGTTTCCACCACGTCGCCTGGCTTGCAGAACATATGCAGGACAACTCCGGTTTTCACATTCTCTGTCCGCTGAAGATGGTATGACTTGGAGGTATCACGGTAGGTAAATATACGATTTGTTCCCTCCACCATTGGACGGGTTATCAGACAATCACCCTTGATATCTGGTAATATTGACAACATCAGATAACATCTGTGAAATACTTTGCATATTGTGCTCTTACCCAAGACCAGGAAGCACAAAACAATAAATAAATATTTTAACATGATGAAACTCCACGTAAACTGTAACGGAAATTAGGTCTTTATTTCGAGATCTTTTTTAATTAAAAATTAAATTTCCGAGAAATGGAACTCAAGTTCTTTGTTTGAGTTTCAATAACTGATTGAAGCATTACTTACTAACAGATATCTTTTATAGGAAAAACGTTTAAAATACAGGGTGCACCTTAACTCGCCTCACATCGCCATAAGCACGAACGAAGCAACCGCGATCCGTTAGGCTAGAGATGAAAAAATTTTTATGTTAAAACGATAATTTTGATGTTGGTAAACTTCAAAAGATATCGATGTTTCACTCAATGACTTCAATATTATTATTATTTAAGCTTTTCAATAAATTTTTTTATACAATTTTTGTATTTATTTGTATTATATTTATTTGTTTCAGGAGACTGCTGTTTTCGAGCCGCCAAGACAAGTAATTATAGAACTGGACTAGATATAAACAACTAATTTTAAACGCAAACTGCAAATAAACACAGTGAGACCATGCATTTCTTCGAGGTCAAAATACTGCGAAACCTGGCGGCACTGGTCATTTCAGCTGAAAAATTTTATGGAAAAGAGTGACTTATCGGAGATTTTACCGCCTATAAGGCGCAACAGCAATCTTACTTGAGTTTTGTGTAGCCATTTGTCTGATGTAATGCACAAAACCTATTTGAAAAAATATTGACTACTTTTTAATCGAATAAATTTTTTAACGCCGGCAACAATCGATTTATGTTAAATCAGCTGTTCTAAGTTCAATCTGCATCGATAATAACTGTTAGCCTTAAGTTTAAGGCCCCGTTTGAATGTTTTGAGTCAATTCGGTCTAAATTTTAAGAAAGTAATTATAGCATTGGGTTGTGTAGCAGATCCTCAAAAACTTAACAAACCACAACGCATTTTGAACAACCGCAACAAGTAATGTGAAATAAGGGGATCGCTGTTATTAACATTTGGCCAGCCTGTTAAATTTGTTGTTTTCTACTGTGCGTGTTTCTATTTTTTTGTTGCCACTGAGAGCTGCTAACAGTTTTTTTTTTGACTCGCAAAAACACACATATACAACGGCAGCACCGCATCAAGAGCGAGGATGAAGAGTTTGGACGAAATAAAGACGGAATATCCGCTGCACTGGCAGATCTGGAACGGCAATGTCGAGGAGCTGCAACAGCAGCTGCAGGCTGAGCAGGTTTGTGGGCTTGTGGGTGGGTGGTCTTGTGTCTGCCTGGTGGGGTAGGTGTGGTAGCACCCCGGAACAAGGCACAACTATGCGTGCGACTGTGTGTGTGCGCCTTGCTTACTAATTGAATTAGCGCCCCTATGACTCGACGGCCAACAATAACAACAACAACAACGATAACAACAAGTATTTTAATGCTAACAGAGCTCTAACTTTCAGATTGATAAGGAAAAAATCGATCCGCGCGGCCGCACTCCCCTGATGCTGGCGGTGCGATTGGCGAATCTGCAATGTGTCAAGTGCCTTTTAGCAGCTAAGTGCAATGCGACCTACGAGCATGCCGGCTGGTCAAGTAAGTCATCTAAAGGACAAAACAACTAGAAACTCTGGGATTGTTTGACTGTCTCAGTAATGGAGCCATGCAGATTGATCCCAGCTGCGTTTCTGAATCTCTACCTCTCTCATATTGACTAATCCTCATATGTTTGTCCTTTCCCAGTTGTGCAGGAAGCTGTTTGTACCGGAGACGAGGACATCCTGACTGCCATCATTGAGGTACGCGACTTACAGCGCCATGTGCAGCGTGTAACGCATGTACCAAAGCTGCTGCAGCATCTGCTCGACGCGCCCGACTTCTACATTGAAATGAAGTGGGAATTCACGTCGTGGGTGCCGCTCATGTCCCGCCTCTGTCCCAGCGATACGTATAAGGTGTACAAACGTGGGGCCAATGTGCGTATCGATACGACGCTTCTCGGTTTCGACAACAACACCTGGCAACGCGGCAACCGTTCTTACATATTCAAAGGAGGCAGTAAGTTCACTAGAGTCTCAAGACAGGCTTCTCTCTATTTACCCGTATTCTTGCTTACAGAGGAGAAGGCGACGATGATTGAAATTGACCACGACACGCACGAGGTGATGGTGGAACAGATGAGCAGTGATATTGGTGATATTGTGGCCATACCACCGCCACTCGGTACCGTGCGTGCACGCCTCGCCGCGCCCGTCATTACCAATAACATTGAGATGGAGAAGATTAGTTTCGAGCGCAACAAATCGGGTATTTGGGGCTGGCGCAGTGAAAAGTCAGAGGTTATCAATGGCTACAATTGCAAGGTGTACGGTGCTAGCAACGTAGAGTTTGTCACAAAGACGCGCATGGATCATTTGAGCGAGGAGCAGATTAAGGTGAGAAGGAGGGAAAATTTATTATAGAGATCATCTCAACATATTATTCCCTTGCAGAACAAAACGGCGCGCACCCCATTGCACAGTTTGTTGGGCATTGCTGATGAGGATTATGTGCCACCTGTCGACGCCTCTGCGTCGGCCATCAAGGATCGCGTATGTCCATGTCCCCATGTTTTTTTCACTTCGTTGGAATTAAATAATCTTCATGTTTCTCTGCTCTAGACACCTTCACCGCGTGCCGGTGACGTTGCGGTGGAGAATGGAGACTTCGCCGCATCATCCGGCGCTGCTCAAGGCGAGAGCAGCAATGGTGGATCTGCCTGTGGCTCTGGCGCTAGCACGCCGCGTTCTCTGGTCACGCCCGAAGAGTACTTTAGCGCGGAGGTAGATCTACAGGGACGGGACGTTGGTAAACCAAAGAATTTGAGCACAAAGGTGCAACGCTTTAAGGCCAATCTATGGCTGGCCGAGGAGCATCCCATACGTCTGCAGGAACAGGTGCTTCCCATATTGGATCTCATGTCAACGATGGCGAGTCCGCATGTATCCAAACTGAAAGACTTTATAACGATGCAACTGCCGTCCGGGTTTCCGGTCAAGGTCGAAATACCGCTCTTCCATGTACTCAATGCCTGCATTACGTTTGGCAATGTGTTCGCCATGACGACGCCGGTGGATAATGTGTCTACGTTGCAGGAGCAAGATCGCATTACCTGCTTGGTCGACGATCGCTGCTTTGATATACCCAGTCATTATGTCAGTCGTGGCGGGGATGCACGTCGTCAGATACCACTCGATGAGGACGATATGCTGCAGTATGCGATTGAACAGAGCCTGGCCGAGACGAGTGGCGCTGGCGGCGCTTGTGGTCTGGACCATGACTCCGACAAGGTGGACATCTGGGAGGTGCTGCGCGGTCAGCATACCGTAGGCACCGAACTGCTGCCCGAGGACGACGAACAGCTGCAACGGTAAGTGAGCTCCTCCTGATCTTTTTCTCGCTCTCTTTTTGTCTCTGTTTCTAACTTTGTTGTGGCAATGTAACGCTAGTAACTCCCGCCTCCATCACAAGTCACCTAATCAATTGTATGGACGCTATTCGCCTTCGCCTGCCCACTTGGCACCGCCACCGCTGGAGCCGCAGCTGCGCGGACGCTCAGCTTCAGCGGGAGCGCAATTCAAAAACGATTTGAGCTACATGAAGAAGATCTTCAAGTAGTCCCCCCCTAATGATGCTCTCATGCTCCTTTCGTATTGCTAGACCTCATTTTACCCAAGCTTTCTGTGTGTGTGTGTGTTTTCCCTCTTCCCTCTTCACAGTGTGCTGCAGGAGTCTCTACTGGGTGCCCATGGCAATGCTAGCGGTTCACCCGTCTCGGAGGACGACGATGATGGTGGCTTCCGTTACATGGATACCGATCTGGCGATGGCTATGCGTCTATCGCAGCAGGATCAGCAAAAGTACGAGCTGGATTGTCAACGGGAGCAGGAGATGATCGAGCAGGCGCTCAAGCTCAGTCTTCAGGAGAACTAGACCAAGTTATCAAGCGAGCGAGAAAGCAAGCAAGCAACCAATCAATCAATCAATCAGCAGTTACATCAAGTCAGACAAGAGATATACACATCTTTTGTTTATATCAAAATTGAAATAAGTTTATGTAATTCTAGTATGTAATATTACGCCTACGTTGTACAATTATTTCCGTTATTTTGCGAATCGAAAATCAAATCGGCGCAGTCCTCTATGTTTTGTCTTTTGTAATAATTTGTTCTACTCAACGCTCTACTCTTATGCATCCTTATTTGTATTGTGATATGTAACTAAAGATGATGTGAGAGATGAACACGTTTCCCCCAACCTAACATTTAACACGACAAGGGTGTCTCCCTACTATCCATAAGGTCTCAACACACTCAACAAATATTATATACATCTGCATATGTATTACATATGATATCCATGTACTGGCTTTTGCTAACATATTTAATCTTAAGTCCACAAAGTAGGAGAACCAGCCCCCGGGGTAAGGATACACGTCACATACAACCTTGAAAAATCAAAACGAAAGCAGACCCAAATCATTTTAAAATTGTTTGTTCCAAAATGATGATGATAACTGAATAAGTCTGTCTTACGCATTGCTAAACTTTTCAATGGAACCGTTTCCTAACATTCTTATTTATTTAATATATAATTATATCGATCTACTCCATACTTACTAATCAGCATTAACATTATTTTAATACAAGTGCGTACTTTTTGTGAACATGAAAATATATATATAACGTATATGAAACGAAAAAAAGAAACCTCAGTTGTGTTTTATTAATTGTTTATTGCGATTTTATATTAAAGTTATTGATAATTCAGCGGTATATACAAAAAAATCTGTACTGTAAAAGTAAAAGTCTTAGAAACTCTTTGGGTATTTCTTAAATTTCGATCTGCGGCAAGCCGAAGCACGTTGTTTAATCTCGTAGGCATCTACTTAATCTATGATATATGTATTTACATAAACTAGGCAGAAGAGTCGCGCTCGAAATGGAAATTTAACCAAAAATGAATTTACTAGGGTAAAATTCGTCTAAGTTTAGCTTAGTTATACATTAATCTTTAGGATATATAGTTGTATATGTGAATTGATGCTGGGTAAGTGAATATTGCAATAGCTTGTTAAAGAAGTAGACATTACATTTAGTCACATTACATACGAACACATATTTCTACATTTACTCAACAGACACAAATTATTTACACAAAACATTGAATACATACAGAAGTGTGAACAGTATAAGAGTCAGAAAGTCAGCATTATTATAAGTACTTTTGCTGGATTTAAAGCAGTCGAGTTCGAAACTAAATGTACTTGAAGCATTTCTGTTTGTCATGCGGGATTCGCGTCTTAAAGAGTATCGAGTCGGCTCGATATTGTGTATTCAAGAGCGGCGTATAGCCAAAGACTTGGCTAAAGAAGTTAATGCACTTGTGCCGTTCCTGAAAGTGCGTGTCGTCCTCGCTGAGCGACACTGGACAGCCTGGGCAACGGAAAGTCCAGCGCGAGGTTACCTTAACGGGAGGACGTCGTGTAAGGTGTGAGACCAGGAAGTTCATGGCAATATCCTCACAGTTCATATACTCATCGACTTTGTCGCGTATGGCCTGCGGCATATGATAGCTATAAAGATACATGTAGTACTTGTGCACAAAGGCAGCTCCGGTCAGCACCATGCTCAGTTCACAGCTGTAGTTGGAGTTGTAGTGCCACATTTGGTTCGATTTTAAGTCCCACGAGTGATAGCGACCAGGGAAGCCGACAATGCGATCGCGATGCTCACGCCAAACGCGGAAGGCAAAGAGAATCTCATCGTGTCGCAAATGCGCATCATCATCCACCGATAGCACCGCCTCTGTTTCTATAACGTCAAAGGGCAGGAAGCGATTATTCAGAGAGTTTCGTGGTGCACGCAAGACAGCAACGGGCACGCCTATATCGGGCCAGCGCAGATCGTCTAGTGGTGGCTTCGGTGAGTTCCAAACCACAACCACTTTGTGCAAATATGGCAGCCCATAGAGCCGTCCCAACGAGTCCATTAGCACTTGCTCGCGTTCATATGTTAGCATCACAATGGTGAATTGCTCGCGTGGATAATTCCCACCCAAGGCTTCACTGAATTCCTTGCCAGCTCCACCAATGCCTTTGCCAATGGGTCGGAATCCCGTGTGGGAGCCCATGAACTTAGCCTCGGATGGTAAGGTTGGATCGAATGGCAGCTGTGGGTACAGGAAGAACGGATCCATCCAGTCATTCCATGCTTCCTTTGAATGCATGCGAAGAATTGTGTAGTTGCGACGGAATGCTGGACTCGGGTAGGGCGGCTCAATGGGGCCGAGCGACTCCTCCGGCTCAGCATCACCCACAGCAGGTTCCGATTTCAACGGTATAAAGGTGCTATTGAACACACTCTGGGCCACAACTGATGGCACTGGACGCGGAGGAATGCCCAGACGATCTCGCATACTGGCTATCACTGTATCCACGGTCGCTTGCACCGAGCTCAAATAGCGTTCCCAAATGAGACGTCCCTGACGGCGAAGTAGCAACAAATCCGCATCCTGAACCGCGCGCAGAAGGAAATGCAATTCAGTGATGCGAGCCTTGGGCAACAAAAGCGCCACACGACGCCAGTCAATGGTTTCGGCATAGGGTAGACGCAGTTCATCAGCTCCCAAGATGACGGGCACAGCACCTGATCTCAGTGCCTCAAAGAGCCGGGCCAGCATTAGCGTAGAGCTGACACGCTGTCCCAATGGAGGCAATATAAGCACATAAGTTGAGTCTTTGAGCAGCTGCTTGCGTGACGAATCTGAGCCGCAGAGTGTCCAGTCGGGCAGGTTGTCAGACTCTTGAACTTCAGTTGCAGGCACACACTCAAATTGCAGCACGAATTTATCTTGTGTGGAACTACGTGACATATCCTTGAGGTGATCCAAAATGAAGTCATCCAATGGCTGAGATTGCGACTGAACGACGGTCGCAGGACGCAGTTCACCTTGGAACGACAGCAAATATTTACGTCGTGCTGGCACCATGCTGGCGCACTCCTGCCACACATCACCGCCGGGTGGTCCCAAAATTGGAGGCACAATAAGATCATAGTTGGGACGGAATTGCAGACGTTCAAAGGAGCTTTGCACAACGATGGCACGCATGGTGTTCTGCTCCAGCAGGGGATTGGTTCGGGCCGAGTTCAGATCCCTTCTTGCAAGATTTAAGAGCACATGGTTTCGTCCATCGCCTCCCCAATGTGGCAGCTTGTACAGCTTCTCCATGTCAACGGGAGAATTCGAAGACGCACTTTCAGCTGTCGACAGTTGCTCGTGCTCCTGCTGTTCGGCTTCCTGAGCGGCATAGCGATTGTTGCGCAGCAGATCTTGCTCCAACAGTGCCTCCCCCACGAGCACAAGATAAATGCAAGCGTGTTTCGGATCCTTAACGATGTGCGCATTGTAGCCAAGCGTCTGCTTGAGCGTCGTCTTAAGGAAACCATCGATATCGTAGCCCTCTCGCTGTACATTATATACATCTGGATCGTAGAGGTAGACGGGGAAACCGGAGGTCAAGCTGCAGCGCGAGTGATCAAAACAATTGTGCATCTCACAAGCAGCAGCTACACCGCTGCTGACAGCGTTCATTTTGCGGGGTAGCGCATTGGGCATTAGAGTTCGTGGCAAGGCAAGTTCTGGTGTGTTTTGCTGCACAGCCTCCAATTGCGCCAGCTGCGCCTGACCCACTGAGATCTTGAGTCGTTCCAGCTCCGTCTGCTCACGCAGCAGTTCTTGTTTTAATTCCTCAATTTTCTGATTGTATTGACTTATATCCGACTGCAGCTTTTGCCGCCGAGATTCCAGTTCACGCAACTCCACAGACACGGTGCTCTGAAGAGATATACTTTAGTAAGAACTTATACAATTTCAGTAGACTTACTCACCTTTATTCGGAACATCTCTTCGATACGCATCTTCAAATCGTTCGCTCGCATCACACTAAAGTCCTGGTAGGCATCCAGTAGTGGCCTACTGCGATGCACATCTGTTGGCGCTGCATCTTGCTCGGCCTGTTGAAGGAGGGACAGCGATGAGTAATCAAATCACCTTTATAGACCTCAACTTACATATAATAACTTGCGATGCGCCAGTAAAGGCAGCAGTATGAGGAGCAAGAGTATTAGTAATGTTATCTTATACATCCGAATTTGTCTCATGCAGGAAATGTTCATGTTTATGTTCTGTCGTAGACTCGTTGGGGCTCCGCCAGACTGGGTTGGTTTCACTTTTTCTTTATGGCTGCTTTCCAGACTGTGGTAGGTGGTGCTGCCACTGGGGTTGTCCACATCGTAGGCTAAGGACATATTGCAGCTGCCCCCTCAGTGAACGCGGCTGATATTTGTCAATTTTATTTACCTCAACATTGAGAATAAAAGAATGCAATCAGCAGGATGGAATATAAATATCGATAACAACGATAACATTGCATTTCCCATAATTGCTTGCATGGCGTTGCCAGATAACAAACCGCGAACAGCTGTGTTTTGTTTACATCGCAAGTTTTCTTTAACAGGCCTGTCTTTGCAACAAAATCGCGCGCTATCAATTAAATATTATAGACGTAGGGAAATTATTGTTCATGTACAATCTTTCAAAACGTGCTCAATGGCAGAAAGTAAGTAATGCAGCTAATCATGGTAAAATTGACTGCGTACGTTCATAATTAACACACTTCACACCTTTCCATGTCGTAAAATGAATATCGCGAAATAAATCTGTAGCACAGTAACTGATTCATATGATATATGATAACTGTGTACATACCATGCAGCTCCAATCTGACCAGTTCATACTTCTTCGTACACCCGCACACAGACATACAGACATACAAACATACAAATGTTTGCAGAGCCTAAGTACCAAGAGCGCCAGAGTCGCAGCTTTAAGTCAGTCGTTCTGCGTACGCCCGCCAGTCGTCACCGTCGGAGCTTGCGTCTGCCTTTTGTTGCGCGTGTGTGTGTGCGCGCGTTTGCGGGCTTCTGTTTCGTTCATTTCGCAAATTCGTCTTTGACTTTCGGTTTTGTTTACAGTGCCTCTTTGAAACTTATTAATTGCAGTCTGAATTAAATGATTGTGTTAAACGTCAACGTCAAGTGACTACAACTTAAGACTAAAATAAAAATAATAATATAAATACATCGAATCAAATTTGCTGAAAAACCAACGAGATTAACAACTTAAAATGGGTAAACCACAACTTTATATACAAATATTCAAATTATACACGCATCAAATCCACGTACTTTAATATAATTATTATTCTCTAATTTTAATGAGTTTATAAAGACACACGTTTTTTTTAAGAACTTTCACAACTAACGAAAATATAACAATGAGGTCTTAATGTATCCCATAAATAGGCGTAAATGTTCATTACTTATACTGTTTTTTAATTTCTGTATTTAAACCATATGCTGTCATTATAAAGTGAAGCACGCCCCCGTGTATCATTTGAATAAAAAACAAACGACACTTACAGGTAGTGAATATGAAGTGAACGTGATTAATGACTAATTTTGCTATGAACTCGTGAAATTGTAATTAACTGAAGATGTATTTAGCTATTAAAGCGAAACTCGATAGTACCGGTATTAAACTTGATGCAGTTTATCCTTTATTTGCATATTAATAATTCCGGCTTTTAAACATGTTTTGCACACTTCACACTTACTCGAATCGAATCAAATGTTCAGTACATATCGACAAAGAAGGTTAAAATTTATGACAACAAAAGGCTTAGAACGTAATTAAATCAAAATGTGTCATACCGAGGTGCAAATACTTTAACACTGCGCCGCAAATTAGTTCAAATACATCACGTAATCTAATCAAACAAAGCCGAACCCTCCAAAAGTCGCTGCATTTAACTGTAGGCCTCAGATAAGCAAAAGGTCAACATTCAGTTTTACTTTTATTATGTTTTTTTTTTTTTTTTGAAATCTTATGCTTTCCGGGGCTTACTACGATCTAATCAGAATTAATTAATCAACTTGTCGCAACTTGAAATTAAATTTAATTGGAAGTTAACCCCTAATGACTCCTGCCCTTCTTCCTTATTCTTGGATCAGTGGAGGTTGTTTATTTCTCCTGCTCCTCTTGTTGTTGCGTTGTCGTTGACCCCATAGAATAGTTCTCTCTGAGTATGTGTGTGTGTGTGTGTGTGAGAGTGTGCGAGCACACTTTCGGATTTGGAACGCATGGCTTATCGGGTTGGGGGCCTTATTAGGGGCACATTCATTGCATTGAGCGCCAACTGTCCGGTGGTTTCACCAGCTGACAGGCGGTTCAGCTCAGCATGTGCTTGTCGCCGTGCCGCATCGTGCGTGAGTTTCCGTCCATGCGCTTAAACCCAACCGGCACCGGTAAAGCGGGGCTATGCAGGGCGACCTTTATGCTGCGGCTGCGACTGCGGCGGTATCGGCATCGGCGGCAACGGACTGTGGCACAAAACAGCCCACAATTACCTTGCTTAATGACATCCGCTGTGCGTTTCGCCTGATTCGTCTGTTAGTCGTGAGTATCGGGACGGACTTTTATTGAAGCCGCAAGAAACTGGCTCACGGCGCCACGGGTGAAATGGGTACGGTTACGCGGCTACAATTACGGCGGACTTTACATTTGCCCTCAGTCACGCGTTGTTATCCGAGTGGCCCGCATTGAGAGAGTTTACAATCTTATAGATTTCACATATATAAATCTGTAGGAAACATACAGTGCACTCAGTACGCAACTATATTGTATTGTACGCCTTATTAAGTGCTATTAGATGTGGGCGTATCATAACTGTTTCATCTACGCCTAACTATATAATCTAGTTACGCCCGTTATTATGTGACCCTTAAAGAGATTACGTGTTCATTGCGCGTGGTCCGATGGTTCAAAAAGAGAGAGAGAGTTGTAACTAATTGATATTCAGTACACATCGCCCACGCATCACTTCGTTGTAGTTTGGCTGCACTCAGTCCCAGCAATGCATCTAAGGATACGCCTCACATGTCGCAGAATTGAAATCTGGGGTAAGCCGCTCTGTCTGGCGTAGCTAATTTATACAGCCCTACATGTGTCTGTGGCAGTAACGGTACATCGACGTGACGTGTGATTTGCATTGTAATCAACGTGCATTAACATTGGCTGTGCGAATCGGAGCCCGAGTGTCTTTAAAACACAACCAGAACTCCAGTTGCAACTTCAGTCGACCATAAAGAGGTGGCAGACAAACAGTGTTGCCAGAATAAGGCTTTAAATTTAGAGAGACAGAAAAAAATAATATTCCGATTTAAAAATAAAAATATTTAAATAAATTAAATTAAAGTTGAGCCAATGTTTTTGTTATTATACCGCAACTAAACTTCGAAAATACTGCGGCAAAAATGTGTAAGTTACAAAGAATGAAATGTTTCCAGTTGGCCGTTACAAAATGTTAACCGTTACAGTGTGCAGTTCTGTTAAAAATGTAATCGAATGAATAATAAGTAATCGTTAGGCTCGTGCTAAGGAAGTGAGTCAAAGACGTGGAATAAAATTAATGCAAATTCATGTACTCTATTTCGTTACACAAATAATTTCAAAATAAAATTCAAATGAAACTCATTTAGCCCTCATAGAATTCAAAACTTTTCTATTACAACAGTCAATGCCGGCATAAAGTTTAGTGTGCTTTAGGTTGAACAGCTGATAAGCAAACTATTAGTAGATAAATTCAATAGAACTCTGTTGCGAACACATGACGCACTCCGGCATTGGCCCAGTGTGCTTTGTGCGGGCGAGCGAGAGAGAGCGTACGGCAAACATTGCTGGTAGATAACATCATCAGCTCCACCTGTAGTATGGGATTGCGGAGATTGTTTAAATGTTTGTTTTATAATAATTGTTTAATTTCTAACAACAAAATGCATTTCGCATGTGTAATAAAGTAATTTCACTTAATAACAAATTTGTACAAGGCACAGTATGCAAAAGCTAAACAGTGCTCGGGAGATCACGAGAGAAGTGTGCCAAGTTTATTGTTCTCTCAAGCAACAGCTGTTAGTGCTTTGCATAAAAAAGCTTTTATTGCGGCTCTCGCGTTTGAAGCGCGCCTTAGCGCACTGTTTTGCTTTTTATTTGTTTGTATTAAATGTTTACCATGACTTTGGCAATGTGCAAATGTTTTCTAGTTAAATTACTTTGTTGTAAAACTAAACAATTAATATTGGATTCTATTTCATTTCCGTTACGTTTCGCACACTGATTTTCAACATAACAAAATGCAAATGTGAGTACTGACTGTATACACGTACATACATTAAGCATTAAGATAAACAACAGAGCAACAGGTTGACATCAACATCAGCGGCAACAACAACCGTTAAATGACATTGAGAGTGACCAAAGTGAATGAAAATATGAGAACTCGCATTAGAGAGTTCTAACTGATGTTTTTGTGTTACGTGAGCGAAGTTATTTCTGCAGCACATTAATATACTTTTATGTTCTATGGAACAGAACATAGCATATGGTTATCAGAAATATTTCCTTTGCTTATCACACTACTGACACAGACGGAATGGTTTTTGGTGTAATCTAATTGCGAAAGTACACTGAAATAAAAACTTAAAATCTTATGATGTTATTTGGAAAGTAAACAAGTTATGTACATATTAAAAAAAGTACCTGAATATATGAAGAACGTATACATTATAATAAATAAATGTAACTCCTGAAGGTGGTCTCTTTACTTATCTTTTTACCCATGCACAGGGTGTATTAATGTTGACCAGAGCTTAGGAGACATCTTCGGCCCTATAAAGTATAAATAATGGTCGATCTCTATGCAAATAATATGCTTGTAATTTCATCATTGTTGTATCAACAATCGATTGATATGAAAAAATTTGTATGGAGTTCGAGTTAACTCAACATTAGGCTCTATACTATAATATATATTTGTACAGTATATGAAGGTACAATCATCTATGAAGCCCAACTTGGTAATAGTATAAATTCTACGGTATACTGAAAGTAAACTTCCTTTATTTGAGTAAATAAATACATATGTTCAACAGTCTTTATAACTTTTGCATCTCTATCTCTGCTTGTAGCCCTCTCGCTGTCCTCGCTAATCATCACCCTGTACATACTAAACTTCACTCTAGCTCTGATCATAGTCAATAAGAACGTTGAACCGTCGCGTGGCATGCTATATCCAAGAGAGTCGGAGACGCGCGAGGTGCGCTCGTTGGACGGCATCTGGAACTTTGCGCGATCGGATCAGACCAATCCTACGGAAGGTGTACGTGAAGGCTGGTACAAGAATGATCTAGCGTCAAGTAGGCCTACCATTCCCATGCCTGTGCCGGCTTCGTACAACGATATCACAACAGATTCAGCATTGCGAGATCATGTCGGTACTGTCTGGTATGATCGCAAGTTCTTTGTGCCGCGTTCTTGGCAACAGGACCAACGTGTCTGGCTGCGTTTTGGCAGTGTGCACTACGAGGCTTTTGTGGTGAGTAACTGTGGCATCGACTGTTAGCCCATCAATGTAATTGTTGCCCTGTTTTTTTCAGTGGATCAACGGCGAAGTAGCTGTTAAGCATGAAATGGGTCACCTGCCATTTGAAACGGAGGTTACTCATCTGCTGAAATACGGCGCCGAGAATCGGATAACGGTTATGTGTGACAATGCGCTAATACAGACCACTGTGCCGCAGGGTAAAATCTCTGAGGAGCCCAATGATGATGGCGTTACCATTATACAGCGCTACACCTTCGATTTTTTCAACTATGCTGGCATCCATCGTTCCGTGCACTTGTATACCACGCCAAAAACTTTCATCGAAGAAGTGGACATCAATACAAATCTGTCCCACAACAACACGGGTAAAGTGCAATCCAAGTACTGATCCTGCCAAGATTAAATGCAACCCTTTTCAGTTGGTACCGTGGACTGCAGCATCAGCGTAAATGGAACCGAAGCCAACGAGGCTGATAGCACTTTGTATGTTCACCTGCAGCTGTACAATCAAGAGGGTGTTAAGGTGGCTAATGCCACTTCGGATGGCAAGCTATCGGCCACCTTGACACTGGAGAATGCCAAGCCCTGGTGGCCATATCTGATGCACCCAAACCCGGGCTATCTCTATCAGCTCGAGATCATGCTGTATACAGCTGAAGAGCGTCTGCTCGATGTCTATCGTCTCAATGTGGGCTTGCGCACGTTGAGCTGGACAAACACATCATTCCACATCAATGGAAAGCCCATTTATTTCCGTGGATTCGGGCGTCACGAGGATGCGGATGTGCGTGGCAAGGGATTAGACAATGCGCTAATGGCGCGCGATTTCAACTTGCTTAAGTGGATTGGCGCCAACTCATATCGCACTTCACATTATCCTTATTCGGAAGAATCCATGCAATTCGCCGATCAGCATGGTATCATGATCATCGATGAATGTCCCAGCGTGGATACAGAGTGAGTTGAAATTGTTTCCATTAATTTATGAACTCAAGTCTTAGGAAACTTTGGCAATTACAGAAACTTCAATCAGGCCTTGCTAGACAAGCATAAGTCCTCACTGGAGCAGCTCGTTCATCGTGATCGGAATCATCCTAGTGTTGTCATGTGGTCTATTGCCAATGAACCTCGCACGAATCAAGTAAATGCGGACTCATATTTCCAGTATGTTTAGCTAAATATTTTTCGAAACATTTCTATAACCTTTTTTATAAAATCTCTTGTAGATTTGTAGCCAACTATACACGTTCCTTGGATAAAACTAGACCCATTACGGCGGCAATCGCTGTTCCGTCAAATAGTGACAAAGTGGTGGGATTATCATGCGAATTATACAAAGTATAGAATGTAGTTCATTTTTGCTAATCAATAGGGTCGTTACCTGGATGTCATCAGTTTCAATCGTTACAATTCGTGGTATAGCAACACGGGTCGCCTGGATATGGTCACAAAGCGTGTAGTGGATGAGGCGGACGCATGGTACAAGAAGTACAATAAGCCAGTTTTAATGTCGGAGTATGGCGCCGATACGCTAGAAGGACTGCATCTGGTAAGATATAGGTTCCTTTCCATTGTAACCTATTGTAATTAGTTTCCTTCGACAGCAACCCGCCTATGTCTGGTCAGAGGAGTATCAGACAGAAGTTCTCTCAAGGCACTTTAAAGCATTCGACACGTTGCGTCACAAAAATTGGTTTATTGGCGAATTCGTGTGGAACTTTGCTGATTTTAAAACGGCGCAATGTGAGTTCACTAATAAGTATTAAATTGTTTCCTAAAGTCAAGTTAATTGATCTCTTTATCAGCTTATACACGCGTCGGTGGCAACAAGAAGGGAGTATTCACACGTGCGCGGCAGCCCAAGGCGTCGGCTCATCTCCTGCGTCAGCGGTATTTCGCGCTTGGAATCGAGCTGGATAAGTGCAGCATGCCCGAAGATCTGTTTACCTATATTACGGATGGAGGCGTTAGTGTTAAACATGATGCTGGAGAATTATAAAGAAAATGTTCAATGACTGCGCAACACTTAAAAAAGACATGCGTTAGAAATGTGTAGATAAATATTTATAATATTTTTTATAACTAATGTTCAACTGGACCTGAAATCAATTGAAATATGCCTTTTAAATATAATAAACTTTTTTTAAATCAAAATACATTCTCTTTACTTTATCTGCGTTATTGAAATAATTTCCCTTGGCTGAAAACTGTTGCTTGTTCTTTAAACAGCAGCGAAAGTACTCCCTCGTACGTTATTTTTGACAATCTGGCAACATTATTGCTTTAGTTTCTGTATGGAAATATTGCAGTTTGCAGCTCTTTCCCTGTTAAGACTTTAACAGCGTAGAGTGACCAGCTACTTTGCATGTGTATAAAATGCCTCTTTAACTTGATCTGGTCACCCTGTCACCTTGTTTTGATTTTGTATGTAAATACCACACACGCATTTACCGATTGAGTTATAACAACAAAAATAAATTTACTACTATCGGAGAGAGACATTGTGACTGTAGTAGTAATTATCTTGTTTTTGTAGTTCAATGTCTGTTATCACAAGGAACATTGCTGCATGAGTTGTGTGCTTAACCTGATGCGGGCCATTGTACGAACAGTATTTGTAATTGTTTATGTGAACTGATGGATAACAACAATTGAAAAAGTTGAAGAATTCGTCACCAGAATGTATATTGCTTCCTGGATTTGGATAACCACCCTCTGCGCTTGTTTGGTGGTGGCTCAAGCAATAAAAAGTGAGGATCAGGAAAAACAGATACTGCCAGATCGTAGTTATGACTATAGCAATGTGAAACTGCCCAATCGCACCGTGGGACTGTTATATCCTCGTGAGTCAGCGACCAGAGAGGTGCGCTCCCTTGATGGTATTTGGCATCTGATTCGGAGCAACGCCAGCGACCCGGATCAGGGATTGCGCGAGAAATGGTACAAGCAGGCATTGAAGAAAACCCAACATGACATCATCCTAATGGCCGTGCCCGCATCTTACAACGATGTGACTGTCGACCAGCAGTTGCGCGATCATGTGGGCACCGTTTGGTATGAGAGGCTCTTCTACGTTTCCAGCCATTGGCGTGCAAATGGTCTACGCACCTGGTTGCGCTTTGGTAGCGTACACTACCAGGCTCATGTCTGGATTAATGGTCAGCTCGCAATGCAGCACAGCATTGGTCACCTTCCATTCGAGGCGGAAATAGGCAGTCTCGTTAACTATGGACAAGAAAACCGCATTACGATCATGGTAGACAATCGGCTTGGTAACCGCACCATACCCCAGGGTCAAGTGCTCAAGGAGTCTGACGACGAGGGCGTCACTTATGTGCAAACCTACACTTTCGACTTCTTTAACTACGCCGGAATTCATCGTTCGGTGCATCTCTATACCACACCGCGAACCTACATAAGGGATATAGAGCTGAAGACGCAGCTGACTAGCAGCCACATAGGTCGCATCGACTACCGCCTGTGGGTTGGCAACGGAGCGCAGTCGGATGTGGAGCCGAACTATGTTTCGGTACAGTTGCGAGACAATTTGGACGCAGTGGTTCTACATCAAATTAATCACAACTCACGCAATGGTAGCCTTGTGGTAACCAATGTCAAGCCCTGGTGGCCTTATCTAATGCATGCCCAGCCTGGCTATCTGTACACACTGGAGTTCCAACTAATTGCAGAAGCTGGAGGTGTCTTGGATAGCTATCGCCTACCCGTGGGCATACGCAGCCTTACCTGGAACAACGATAGTTTATATCTGAACGGGAAGCCGCTTTATTTGCGTGGATTTGGAAAGCACGAGGACTCAGATGTAAGTCTTTAAAAGGAGATCACCCTGGAAGTAAGCCTGTCATATAATTGCAAACTCTCCCACAGATCCGTGGCAAGGGCCTCGACAATGCGCTGTTGCTGCGCGACTTCAGTCTTTTGAAATGGATCGGCGCCAATGCCTATCGCACCTCGCATTATCCTTACTCCGAGGAGTCCATGCAATTTGCCGATGAACATGGGATAATGGTCATCGACGAGTGTCCCAGTGTCAATACGGACTTGTTTGAGCCGCAGTTGCTGGAGAATCATATGTCCGCCCTGGAACAACTCATACATCGCGATCGTAATCATGCTTCAGTGATTGCCTGGTCGATAGCCAACGAGCCGCGCACTAAGAAGAACTCTGCCGAGGCTTACTTCGGGTGGGTTTAAGATTCCTATACATATTCAAGATTCGATTATTAAAGTTCTGTTCTTGCAGCGCATTGGCAAACTATACAAGAAGCATTGCACAGGGACGTCCGTTGACTGCTGCCACAAATGTGGGCACAAGCGACTGCAAAATGGCACAGTTTTTGGACATCATTGGCTTCAATCGGTACAACTCCTGGTACCACAATGCCGGACGAACCGATATGATTGTGAAGCCCATTTATGACGAGGCCAACGCATGGCGGAATCGTTTCCACAAGCCTGTGCTGATTTTCGAGTATGGCGGCGACACCATGGAAGGATATCATAGCGTAAGAGAGATGCTGATGTGCAAGAAAGAATAGAAATTATATAAATTTGTTTCTCACCTAGCTGCCTGCCTACATATGGTCCGAGGAATACCAGACCAAGCTGCTTGGCAAGCATTTTCAGGCTTTCGACAAGCTGCGTAAGCTCGACTGGTTTATTGGTGAATTTGTGTGGAACTTTGCGGACTTCAAGACGGAACAGAGTGAGTAGAAAGCAAAGTTTATGTTGATTAGGAATATATCTTTAATAAATACCGTTGCTTTGCAGCCTACACTCGTGTGGGTGGTAACAAGAAGGGCGTGTTTACGCGAAATCGCCAGCCGAAGGCTGCTGCACATCTGCTGCGACAGCGATATCATGCACTTGCCTACAAACTGGACAATGCCAGCTTGCCTATAGATCTCTTTGAGTATATTATTGACTGGAGCTGAATGCGACATTCCTAGAGAACATTCCGAGAAGGATTCACCTTTAAACAACAAATCATCAAAGGCATTGCCAATGTTTTATTATGATAAGTATTATATCATTTTCCTAATGTATTTTATCTCACTTTTAGAAGGTCTCTGCAAGAGTTCCAATTAACACTAGACTAACTCAACTTTTTATTACTTTTTGTGCAATAAGTTTTAATTGAATTCCGAAATCAAAATAAATATTGACACGGTTTATGTGTATAGAGCGAATTCCAAGAAAGTCAGGCGACCAACTGGGCTAAAGATCTTTGCGCAAATACTCGCTGCCAGTTCTGTGGTAAAAGGCGAAGTTAAGTAAATACTGATAAATTCACTAGGCGAAATGATACGAACTTTATGAATTAAAACAAGAGTCAGGCCATTGGGGGAATAACTTTGGAAGTCCGATAACAGTACCAAAATCGTGTGTATATAAAGCCTCGCGGCAGCATGGAGCTACTATCAGTAGAAAAGTGAAACCAAGATGAGAAACATTATGTGGCCGCTCGCTATATTGCTTATCATTGGACTTGGGGCCAGCGGCGTGCAGTCCGCTTCCAATGTCAGTGCTTATATGGAGGACTTTCTACGCCAAAATCAACTGCAGTACGACTTGGTGCTCAAAGACTACGAGACGAAAATGGCCAATTTCCGCTCTAACTATGCCGGAGAACTGCGTGCCATCGATGTGCAGAAGGATCTGTTGGTGGTCAAGCTGGAGGAGGCATCAGGGCGCCTGCGTCCCATCGAGCTAATCGACACGTGGCACAAGCAATGCGTACAAAACTACAGCGCCAGTATCCCCACCATTGCCTCTGTGCGCACTACCCTGACTGCCTGCAAGACAGCAGCAGAAAATCAACTAAATGGCTACCTTACCAACTGCCAGAATACCTACAACAGCCTGAAGAGCTACTACAACAACAATTTCAAGACGATGATCAACAACTGCGAAAAGAATAATCCTATTTCGCAGTTAAACTATTCCATCTGCGTCACGAACTCGGTAAGTTGAAGATACAAATTATAATTTTAAAAGTATAATACTCTTTATGTTTATTAATAATTTTTTTAATTTCTTTATACTTTCAGGTTGCAACGACGAATCAGGTAACAATCGACAGCCGAAAGAACTTCAACACGTATTTGCAAACGGCAACATGTTCCGCCGAAGCACGCATTAACCAAGCATGGGAGTGCGCCTTTACAAACGTTTATGGCACCGGTGCAACTGTGGGAACAGCTCTGCGGCTTGTGGACGATTGCATTGCCAATAAACTGGCCTGTGCGTCCGTATCGTGCACCACCAGCTGCAGTAATCAAATGATCATCAACCTTACTCCTTCCGATTTCAATAATGCTACCATCAAGAATCCGTTCTTTGGCTTGAATAGTAAACTTGGCTGTATGCTGATGACGTTCAAGTAAAGTTATCAGCAAATTTAACATACATATGTGTATGTATATGTAAATTAAATAAATCAACAGCTCACATGTGAACATCATATATTTGTATATAATTTAGTTTTAAATAAAAGTAAAATACTTGAAATTTCCTTGAAGTTATGCATTTTTATAACTTTGAAGAGGGTATATAAATGTTGGTGGGTAATTTTGGCCAGAAGGAAATTCAAAACGCACCTAAGAAGACATCTCCGGCGCTATAAATTATATATATTCGTAGCGAACTAGGTTTTTACATCTGTCTGTGTGGTTCTGTAACAGACCGATATATGTTTTATATCAGTTAAACAAACTGTCAGCCGAGTTTTGTTTTTAGTCCAGATAAAAAGTTTCCTAATTTACTATCATACATTCATAAATATTATATGCATATAAAATAAGCCTATATCTGCCATAGGAACAATCAGACGACAGAAGACCAGATTTGATTTCATAATTAAGGTAATATACTTGTGCCCATCAAAGTGACACATAATATTGAATATTCACTACTATTCAAAATAATTCACATCTGCACCATTATTTAATATATAATTAGGTAGCCTTTCATCATCGTTTTATTTTTAATCAAAGAAAAATACTAAAAATTCCTTTGTAGCTATGTATGTAGTTTTTAAATCTATTATATTAATTTTAAGTAGAATAATGACTGTAACTAAAAAATTACAACTTGAGGGGAATTTTAACAATATAACTGTTCAGTAAGACAAGAAACTAAGGGAAACAACTGATGAAAAGACCGAGCAATAAAAACAGAACCGTTATCTTTCGTTCGTGTGTGAACTACATATAGCTGCCCGATTCACTTGGTTCCAACGTATTAATAGATATGAGTATCATAAAAAACAGTATGTGAGTCAACTGGTCATCCTAAACAATAATAAATTAAGATAAGGTACTCAATTGCTCACAATCTGAAAGGACAGAGGAAATTGGAGGGAAGTCAGAAACGTAGAATCCAAACCACTTTCTCACTACGCAGAGGAGAGTGCCCACCCACTAAACGGATACACTATTCCTAATGTGCCTACACCGAAGTACATAGAGCTGACCCTGGACCGCAGGCTGACCCTGGACATGCAATGGCTCATTATGAGATGGTCCAAGCTTAGACAAAACATTAAGCTGCTTGTCTATAACGCAATTCTTAAGCCAATCTGGACCTACGGGATACATCTGTGGGTCACGGCAAGCCACTCAAGCCGCCTCAGAGTACAGAGAATTGCGTCCGCGCATCCCTATCATGAGAACTCAGCTATTCACAAGAAACTTGGAATCCCCTTTGTCGCCGACGAAATCTCCAGGCTCAGTGAGAGATACCTAAGACGGTCAGAGAACCACCCCCATCATCTCGCCATAAACCTCATGGACAACAGCCAAACCCGCAGACGACTGATGAGAAACATCCCCTCGATAGCTGAAAAATAAATAAAATACCGCTGTCTTCCTCTGTGCATTAGAAACTTTAAGTTGATAAATATTATAATTAAAAATATTCACTATTCAGTCTTTTCTTTAAGTTAAGAAGTGAGGAGCCCCTGAGACTACGACCCTGGACTTTGGAATGTGCCTTTGCAACTGTTTTACGACACCTGCTCAAATTTGGGATCAGAGTCTCATTGACGAGCCGTCCCGACTCCGACTCCTGCTGAGATTAGCAGCTGCCAGTCGACGCAGGCTAATCGCTGTTTGGCATAGACCCAAACGTGTGTATTGATGAGGTTTGAATAGCTATCGAAATACTATGCACCTGAACGGAAAATAAAATCTTAATGGGCATATCCCATCGGCATCTGTCCCATGATTGTTCAGCTGTTAAAAAACATCTGTTTGTGTGATTTGAGTTTGCTAGGGTTTCCTGGAATTCTTCTTTGGTCGCCTTCGGTTTTTTATGAACGTGCGGCATCCCGTGGGAATCTTTCGGCTTAATTAGTGATTTTCTACTAGGCGGACAGAAACCTGGAGGCGAGACTTTACAGGGTTCACATGATATTTGAACTCCATCCTCAATCGCTGCACATCGGTTTTGGGTTCGAATGTTTTTCTTGCTGCTTCTTTTGTCAAAGATCTCAGCAGGAGATTAATTTCTGGGCAGGTCTCGTGGCTAAGCGTGAGAACGGCATTTCAAACATACTTCAGGAGATACCATTTCGGATCAGGCTAACAGCAGAGGGAGCAAATTTCTTGCGGTCTACAGTTTTTTAGGTTTTTTTATTAATCTACAGGTAGGAAGCCAGGATTTAATTAAATAATAATAATAACAGGTAAACAGTTTGTTTAAGAGGACTCGCACACTGAGGAATTTGGATCCACCTTTGATTCGTTTTTACCTGCAAAAGGAAAACACCAACAAACGATCCACATTCGTGCGTTTTTTCTTCTCTAATTTTTTTCTTTCTTTCTTGTCAGTTCCCTAGAGTAAATGCAATTCATCCCTCCTGCAACATCTTGAGAGTTACCAGGGCAACAGAGTCCTTAAAATGATGTAAGAAATTAACGTGTGATTAACCTATATGAGAGAAAACATCTCCATAACTTTCATAAGGTTTCTTTTCTTTTGTTCTCGTGTTGTCGCAATTCATCCCTCTTGGATTGTGCAACATCTTGAAAGTTACCAGGGCAACAGAGTCCTGAGCATAACGTAAGAAATTCCCTCAACATTTTGAGAACATACCAAAGGTAGAACCTGGTTTCTTGGAACTTCAAATTGTTTGGAATCAGCTAATTGAATAAAATCATCTTCGGTGCTACCAGGGCAACATAGTTCATAATATGTGGTAAGAAAATCCTCTAAATTCTTAAGATGCAAGCATTTCTTAGAGTTTCTAGCTAAATCTGGGCTACATGTGAGTAAAAACATCTTCGCAGCTACCAGGTTAACAGCAACTGCAGAAGGCGGCAAGAAAATATGTTGAAATTCCTTAAGTAACCTTACCCTCACTCTCTCTCTCTCTTTTAGGTATGAATAGGAATTCCAACCCTCAAATGAAAACATCTTCAGCGTTACTGGGGTAACATCAGCTTCTGGCGGTCGTAAGAAAACAAACAATTTCTAAATAAACTCTCACTTACAGATTTCTGAGTTTTCAACCCTCAAACGAATAAATCTTAGCTGTTAACAGAGTAGCAAGCATTACAGGAGGTCGTAAGATTCTCTTTGATCATAAAAAACGACCTCAGGTTCTTGCGGTGTAAGGTTCTTTCGGCACGCGATATCTAGACGCAACGTCTTCACGTTCAACAGGCACCCAGCGTAAAAAGAGCATCGTGGAAGAGAACTCATAAGACCTGTAGTCAATTCTACAAAAGAAGGGTTGAACTGGCAGCTTAAGTAAGCGGCAAACAGCGACGAAAGAAGAGCGACAGAAAAGTTGTACAACATCTTCAATGTGGCAGGTAGATTTAAAAAAGAGCTCTGCGGGAAAAAAAAACCAACGCAACGTTCCCTTTGCTCGTCCCTTTTCTCACGAATACACAAACGGATTCAAAGATCTTGTGCGCCGAAAAGCGTGTGAACAAATTCGAAAAATAAAAAAAGGCGTGGGAGAATGAAGAGATCAGTTTACGGGACTGTGGGAAAAGTAACGAATTTTCCCACAGCTCCTGTCGATAAGATCTTCGTTGGGATTTGAACATCCGTTAGAGTTCGGTTTTGGTGAGAACTTTCATCGATCTGTTCGAAATTCGAACAGGCGAGCAGAGCAAATCGTAGGGCTAGATTCTCACGCCGAGCCTACGCTGAGGAGATCCTCTCGACTTTTTGTCCGTTACATTTAACGGATGCGTTTGGGCATGAGAATGTGCGCAGGGTTCGGGAGGGTTTTTTATTATTTATTTCGAGTTTCGCTTCGCTTGTGTCAACAATGTGTGGGAAATTGTTGGCCGGTTGCCGTTACAACAGCAGTAACAACAACAACATGCCAACCGACTCGTACACAATTTGTGAGCGTGAGAATTTTTCACGCCCAGTGACAAATGTTGCCCAGGCAAACAGAAGTTGGCAGAAGGTCGCTGAGTAAGAACTTCGTTGCGTGTTTGTCCCACTGTCTGTGTCACTGCATGCATGATTGTCTGTTTGATTGCATGTGTGAGTGTGTGTGTGTGTGCAGCTGTAATGCATGTATGCTTCAGCTGCAGTGCGCTGTTTAACCAATGCGAAAAAAATAAATAAGGGAAATTCTTGTAATGTTAATAATTCAATCCGCATTTATTTCTTTGTTTATGTTTTAAAATATATGTACATAACTGAGTGTATTAAAATAGTTTATGTTAAATGTCATTTATTCTAAGTTCTATTATTAATATTCTGTTTTATATTGTTATTTATAATATTTATATACATTTTTTTATCATTTCCGTTTGTTAAATTCGTTCGCTGTGGTTCATTTATTCTGCAAACGCACTGTTAAGTAAAAGGGGAAATTTAAAGGGAACAGCTCTCTCAGCAATCAAACAATCAAAACAAATGTAAGAAAAAGTAACAACAACAATACAGAACAGTGGCTGAGCATGCGGGCTCTCATTAATGCAAAGTGCTATTAGTAGAGCGAAACAGAGCGAGAGAGAATACAAATACAAAGAGAGTGCAGCTAGTGTTTACACATCCTCACAAGTATAAATATGTTTGCAATTATGTACGCATGTGCGTGTGACTCAGTGTAATCATCATTTGTCCAATCTTCTACACCAGCATTGTGCGTCTTGAGCAACCCCGAAAATACAAAGAAACATCAACTTTGACAAGAGCCTTTCTTAAATCTCTGCTGCCCTATTCACATACAAACATTTACAAGCATCAGATTACATGGTCGAAGGGCCGAGGCTCCGCTCTAACATGTGGCACGCGCCAGTGCATGAGTGTATGTGTGTATGTTTGTATGTACGAACATGTGTACACGATCATCAAGTCGCCGTATTCTTTACACTCTCACTGAGTGTCTTAAGAGCAACACCGAAAACGAAAACAAACATTGCTATAAGAAAGACACGTTCAGAAAATGCTGCTAACCTGTTTGCACTTAAGGAACCATTGGCGAAGGCTGTGCTTTAGGTACGATCTGTACATACATACATCATGTACTCTTTACTTGTGTGCAGGTGCGTGTGACCTCTCTGATCCTCTCTGCACGTGATCTTCAGCAACCCCGAAAGCGAACTTGCCGGCAAAGCAAAAGAAAGACACGTACGAAAAATGCTGCTGGCCTGCTTGCTCGCCAAACAATGTTTGTGCATTGAAGACGTGCGGCACGTGACAAGAAATCAACCCCGAAAAAGAAAGAAGCAGCAAACAAGAGAGAAATTCCTGCACGTCGGCGGCAACTTGTGCGCGCTGCTGCTAACCTGACCCCTTGACAGGCACTGTGCGATCATCAGGCGAGATTGCAGTGCCATACGAAAGAGAAAGAAAGAGAGAGAGTGTGCTAAGTAGGCAGAGCGCAGCTTAATTTATGGATCAGAACCCACACACAAACATACACACACACAGATGTTCCCCTACCGCGATCGGCGTCACGCTGTGACAGCAAAGAGAGGGAATGGGAGAGAAAGAGGCAGCGAAAAGAGACGTTAATGGTGGTATTTTAATGGTATTTTAATGGTATTTAATGGGCCCTAATGGCCTTTGTGCAGCTTTTTAAATACCTAATGAGGCTGATGTTGTCACGATAATTTCATGTTTTCCATTAGGCGCACAGCGGACACTGGCGGCAACTCTGGCGTTCTGCTGCACGTGCTGGCCCCAAAAGTCTCGTGTGCTGTCCCCTGCCCCCTGTTGCTGCGTGCCTGTGCGTATTTCACGCCACATTCAAATTGAAATGGAACAGAATGACACAAATTTGAATATTTATTTAATATGCAAATCGCATAAATGACAAGAGGCAGGAAAAAAGAGTTCAAAAGTGTAGCAAACGAACAGGCGAACAGCGGCAGAAAGAAAGTTAATGAGAGGAGTAGAGGCAGCGCACACGATGCGTGCACCTGATGCGACCGAGTGTGGCACTTACCACATTCTTCTGCCCGAGGCACTTTCTGTTTTTGCTGCTCACTTGTTCGAAATCAATTAGGAAAACAAACAAAACGTAAAAACGCGCTCAACCAGCAGCGTATCGGGTTTCGCCTTCGGCTTCGGATTTCTTTTGAATAGCCTGCGGTTTTGAAATGCAATCAAGCTGAGCGAAGCGCTGAGGAGTGCAGAATCCCAGCGAAAGACGAGATTTAAATGGTTCTGCACAATCTGAGATGGAAAAGGGACCGCATCTCTGTCTCGGTGTCGGTGTCTACCTGCTCGATGAGTAAACAATGCGTTGCCCTCACGTTCCTGGGTGCCCTTTTTCAGCCACAGAATAACAGACCGACAGACAACTCTGGTTTAGAAACAAGCCAGACGAGTGTCTTTCGAGGGCTTCTGTTGGCCCATTCGAATGATACAGTTTAAGCCTTTGACCCATTCGGATGCTTGACTCTAATGACGCAACATCTAACATCCCATTGTATTTGACCACAATAGAAGATGAGAAGCCCAGATTAAGTCGATTGGGTTATTTAAGTCCCATTGTTGAAATGCAACCATGCATAATTTTCTAACAGATCCACAGAAATTTCAGCATGTGTTCATGTCAAAGAAGATAATTCCAGCATCAGAAAATTCCCGGACCGTTTTTATCTGTACATAACCAATTCCTAGAAGAATCCATGCGTAAAATAACAGTGACTCATGATCACATTTGTTCATACAGAGTTAAAGATCGATCCTGAAGGAAAATTAACGAAGCGTGACCAGGCCAATTAAGGCAACAGGTTAACAGAACTTAGGGAAGGATAATTGAGGAAAATTTCCTTTAGGATGCTGAGACAGATGAGAGAAGGAGATAGAGAAAAAGGATCGCAAATGAAAATCAGCGAAGCATGAGCAGCTCGTTTTCAGCAACAGGTTAACAGAAATAACCAAAACACCAAAAGATCAGGAAAATCTACTTGAAATTTTTAGAACACATCATTTGAGATAATGAGAAAAACTGAAAGAGAGCGACAGAGAAAAGGATCGCAAATGAAAATCAGCGAAGCGTGTCGGGTTCAATAAAATAATAGGTTTACAGAAATTAGTGAAGTATCTGGAAAATCTCTTTAATTTACAGAATACTTAAGCCGATAGGAATCCAGATTAAGAACAACTAAATAAAAATCAGCGAAGCGTGACCAGATCAGTTATAGAACAGGTTAACAGAAATTATCAAAAGATCATAAGGAACCTGTTATAAAGTTGTGGGATGCTGAGAAAAAGGATCGCATAATATGTGAAAATCAACAAAGCGTGACCACAGCAATATAATCAACAGGTTACCAGCAATTAGCGAAAGGTTATGGGACAACTTCAAATATTTTGTAAGGATTCTTAGGAAGACAGGTAGCGAAACTGGAGATTTAAAATCAGCGAAGCGTGACTGGGTCAATTACAGGTAAACATAAATGAGCAAGAGATTAAAGGAAACCTTTGCAGAACAAAATGGAAAAATAACTCAAACTAAATAGAATTAATAACTTTAAGGACACACAGCTTATGCCCAACAAAGGCAGAACTAATCTATGAAAATCAATGATGCGTCAATAACCCACAGCATGCAACAGGACAGCAGGAATGAACGTCGAGGAAAATGTGTAGGAAAAGTTTTAAGGAAATTGTGTGGAAAACAAGCATCTACTGGAAAATCGATTAGGAAAATCAATGGAGCGTGCCTAAACCAAAAAAGGAACAGGTGAACAGAAAGAATAGAAAGTATTAGATATATGTATGCAGGACAAATCATGAGGAAAATTTCTGAATGCAGCATCTGCTTGAAAAACGATTAGGAAAATCAATGAAGCGTGACCAAGCCATGGAAAGTAACAGATTTTCAGGACCAAAAGAAGGCAAATATCCATAAGGCTATATGCAATGATCTTATTAAAAGAAGATCGTGTGTGAGATTACAACAGATGATGTTTAATGAAAATCAATGATGCGGCACAAAGTCGAAAATGCAACAGGACAGCAGAATTAAGTGAAAATATGCCCAAGAATGGTTCAGAACATTTTCCACGAGTTTTTTTTAGAAGCAGCATCCGGGAAAGCGTGAAAGAAAAACCATTGTAGCGTAACCTAATCAATGGAAACAACAGGTTGTCAGCAATGTCAGTAAGATATTCATCTGTGAAAAACTGAATAGTTCTAAGAAAAATTCACTGGAGGTGGCATTCCAGCGAACCAGCATCCCTCAGACAACAGACCAACTTGGTGTGGTGTAACGAACCTGACAAAGCCGAACCAAGCCGACTACCTGCAGATGCATCTCGCATGATCGAACTGGAAAAATCTCAGTTGCAGTTTGAAACCTGTTGCCTCGTACTGTGCGCCTGCTGTCAGATCACACTTCGTTGCACTTCCATCAATCTCGGTTCACTGTGCACTGGTATAAATTAAACAAAGGAACAATGGGAAACTGGGTCAAAGTTGTTTGTTTAAATATGTAGCATTCGAACAGGCACCAAGAAAAAGTAACTAGATTCTCTCAAAATCATTTTCGAATATCTGTAATCCAAATATTTGAAATACAAAACATGCAAATGTGTCTCATTTCAACAGGCTCGCATAGAATTGAGTAGGTTTATTGAGAGGCTTTGGTTTTTTTCAAAAATCGAAACTGTTTAGAAACATGCTGGGCCCTTAGGACTGCATCAACAAAAAAACAAAAAAGAATGAAGCGAGGGTGTTAGGGAGTTTGAGTAGGGTTCAATTACAAAGTGAATATATGTTGCACTTACAGTAGATTCCCTATAAGTGGGGTCTGTCGAAACTAAACGACAAAATCAAAATTTCTTGAAAATTTTTATTTTATTTGTATTTTAAATATTGCAAAGATATTTAGTTTAATTTATTAAAAAATGAAGAAATACAATTTTAATGCAGTAGCAGCGTCTCAATTTATCCGGACACCACTGTATTAGATGCGTAAATGTTCCCCAGCCTTTGATACACTCAACTGGTGGCAAAGCACTTTCTTCACGCACTGTTCGCCTGCTGATATTAAGTTAGTTAAGCAAACAACAAATTGTTTGTTAAATGTTTTAAACAAATTATCGGCGATCGACAACTTAAGTCGTGACTCCAAGCGCAAAATGGTAACAGCATCGCAGCAAATAGACAGAGCGCGTCATGCATGGATGATGGGCGGGGCCGCCAGTGATGGAATCCGAATCGTGTGGGTGCTGGCGTTGGTGTGTGTGTGTGTGTATGATCTCGAAATAAACAAATATTGACGTTGTCTTTGTTGCCTGTAACACAAGAGTCGAAATTTTCCCAGACAATGCAACGATGCATTGAAAATCTGAGAGAAAGAAAAGACTTTCGTGCTAAGAAATCTGTTCGCCCAGTCGCTTGTTACACTTCGTTACACATGGGCAACAATGAGGCTGCTGATGCTGCAGGTCACCAAAGGTCAAGTGGAGCTGGGACGCGCTCTCCCATGTCGCATTTGGTGAAGTCTCCCAGCTGACTGAGATTTCTGGGTGCCTGCTACAACCTGAGACCTTGGCTCCAAAATTGAATACTTCTTTATGACATTGGGGAAACTCCAAGGTCTCAAGATCATGCGTGCGATGATCTTTTTTACTCCACTTGTTGCTCCCTTTAATTTCCATAATTGTGTTTTTGAGAAAATTCTTTTTGTAATTTGAGCTGTTAAAACTACGATATCCTGCGTTCATCGATAATTTTCGATGTTGAAAATTGAATCATTAAAATCAATAAATAAATTTAATATATAAAAAATAAAAAAAAAACGTAATCGATAAAAAATGAAAAAAATAAATACGAATCAAGATCAAGTTATGCCAGGGGGAGGCTGGTGTTTTTACTTTTGCTTCTCTGCTATTTACATTGGAAGTTTAACAGTAACAGCTGAAGTCATTGTTATTTACAGTGAGTTAACAGAGTCATGGCAAGAGTAGTGAGGGCAAAAGAAATCATTACATTTTACTTCGAGTACCTCCCTGTGAAAACAGCATTTTGGACGGCCACTCATAACAGTCAGACGTAGCCGTGATCGTCTAGTGGTTAGGACCCCACGTTGTGGCCGTGGTAACCCAGGTTCGAATCCTGGTCACGGCAATGCTGCGATACGCATTGTCACGGAGTCTGATTAATTTTTTTTCTTAAATAAAATTGACTAATTTTTTTTCTTAAATAAAGTATAATATTTTTTTTTCGGCAATTTAAATGGATGACTTTAAAGTTTTTTTAATGTATACACAATAAATGCGATACATGCAAACGGAACGAAAATCAGCCCTTATGCTTTGTTGTTTGTTAGCGCCATCTATGTTTCAATTGCAAATAAAGTTCACTCACACATCTGCGCCTATGTATCATGGAGCGTAACATTAGCATTTGGAGCAGCAGACAAACATGACCGGTGTAGCCGTGATCGTCTAGTGGTTAGGACCCCACGTTGTGGCCGTGGTAACCCAGGTTCGAATCCTGGTCACGGCAATGCTGCAATACGCATTGTCACGGAATCGGTTTATTTTTTTTAATTGTTTTTGTTCAAAGAGCTTTCAAATACAGAAAGTGGTGTTCAGGGTAATTAAGCTTAAACAACGAAGAATTTAAAGAAATTAGTTATTACTTCAATATGGTAATTTGTGATATTTTGAAGGCCTCCAGCTTCGGCCATAGTGTTGATTTGGCTTAATGGCGTTTTTTATTAACCGAACGTAGCCGTGATCGTCTAGTGGTTAGGACCCCACGTTGTGGCCGTGGTAACCCAGGTTCGAATCCTGGTCACGGCAATGCTGCAATATGCATTGTCACGGAGTTCGGAATATTTTTTTGAACGGTTTGAACATATTTTTTTTTTTTTCAAATACAATCTGAATTTACAGTTGAAAAAACATTCCAGTTTGATATGAAACTTCCCAAATTTGTATATGCATTATTTGTTGTATATTTAGAGGTTGATTATTTACAATTATCGCTTTAGTATAACAATACATACATACGATATACTCAATATAAATAGCATTTTGTTATATTAGATAATTATTATAATTGAAACTAACTTCCGTTATTTAAACAGTGGCATAAAGCTTATTTTCGCAAATACTTATCGAATTGCATTCAATTAATTACGTGTGAATCCCAAACTCCTTACGGAATGTGTTTAAGAACTAAAAGAATAAAACAGAACGTCCGAAAGGTCTACAAAATGTATACAAAACATTCGAATGGAACTGAAGGTTTTTCATTTAAAAGGACACTAAATAAAATGTGACTGACAAGCAATTAGTAGGTTTCAGTTTTCTTTGTTTTGTTTTCATCTTCTCTTCTCATTTCTATTACTGCTGGCCGTAGAGCAGCTCCGAGCCAGGCGGAATCTTGCTGGGATCGACAGTTGCACTGAAATAGTTGGCGGTTGTTTGTTGCTGCGCCGGCGGCTGCTGCTGATGTTGCTGTAGTTGTTGTTGCTGCTGCTGCTGCTGCTCCTGTTGTTGCATTGTTGGATTGTAGGGATTCTGTACATATTCCTGATAGATATCAGCCGTGGGCTGCACTGGAGCTGACGCCTCATAGACTGGCGCAAAGCTGTGCACAATGGATGCCGATGGCATCTTTCCCAACGATGGATACACACTGCTGACCAACAGGTGGCTCAGTGGCACATCATTTGTGGCAGCTGCCTGCGGTTGCGTCGGGTACTGTTGCTGATATTGCTGGTGTTGCTGCTGCTGCTGCTGTTGGTATTGCTGGTAAAGCAACTGTTGCTGCTGTAGATCAACTGACTGTGGCGGCGGTGGCGGTGTTGCGGGCAGCTCGATGGCAAAACTGTTGTTGCTGATGATCGTGGGCGGCGTTTCAGCTGGCGTTTGCCGCACACTGTGTACAGGCGTCGTTGCGTACGTGTTGCTGGTGTGCACCACAGCTGCGGCAGCTGCTTCATTGACCAGATCGGGCAGAGCAGTGTTATTGGTGTTGCTGTAGCTCTGCGCCTCGACAGGGGGCACAATCATGGGCTGCAATCAAATGAAGTGATTAGATTCTTGTGAATTTGGAGATTGTATACTGAACTCACCTGAGCAAACATGAAACTGGGTGCCTGCTGCAGTGCCTCGGCCATGGGTGGCTGCAGGATGATGCTGCGTCGCGGCGATTCAACGGGCGACACCAGACTGGGTGTGGTGGCAACAACAGGGGCAGCTGTAGGTGCAGGTGCAGGAGTAGTTGCAGGTGAAGTTGCAGGTGAAGTTGCTGCTGCGGGCGGAGCAATAACTAGCGGCGCCGAAGCAGCAATGCTCAACTCGGTTGACTGTTGTGCGCTCGGGTTAGGTAGTATTTCCACAGGAGGCACCAGTTGTTGCTGCTGCTGCTGTTGCTGTTGCAACTGCTGCTGAGCAGTGGCATTTGTCAATGTCTGTGCACGCTTGCCTGCAAATCGTGCCGATTGAAAAGAGAATCGAGAATTAGCTTATAAAAACACATTTAACAACAAAATATATAAATCAATTGGGGTGAAGAAATCAAGGAAAGTAACTGAAGGCACAACAACGACAACAATGACGAAGATGGGGACAACAGATGCTGTTAAGATTTAATTTCATTCGATTTTAACTTCTTGGCCAGACTCTTGAATAACTTAAGCTTGATACGCAAACGGGACCAGGGTTTTTTATGCCGCTTCACTTGATTCGCCGTAAAGTCGACGCTTTTCGACGTGCCCATGGAGTAGGGGGTCAACGCCAGTGGCAACGGCAATGGCAACGACATGGAATGCCCATATATGACTTTGGTTACATCCAGCGAAATGGCTGGAGCGACCAAATCTGCAGGCGGCGTACACACAATTAACCTAGAATTCGATTATAGCAAACTTCACGCACCTTCGTCATGGAACAGTTCCGTCTTGAGATTGGGCAAGAATTCGCCAATGCGCCGCCAGGTGAGCTCCCACAGTGCCTGCTGCAGTGTGCCGTCCTGATTGTGGAATACGCGCACTGAATGCATCACCAACAACATGTTCTTCAGTATCTCCTGCATCTGCTCCGACAGCGTATCGGATCCAACTTTCATGAAGCGCTCAATGTAGCCCAAGATCTCTAGCCACAGCTCGTTGAATGTGGCGCCCAGTTCGATGAGCGTTGTCAGGTGTTGCAAGAACATTTTCGACATTATCGTAGCCGTGCGTATGCGCGATTCCTCCAGCAATGAGGCATCCAGTTGCGCAGCAGACGGACTCTCCGGCAATAGTTCGTTCAGCAGCGGGAATAACACATGCTGGAAGCATGAGGACCATTCGGCACCCGACAGTGTCTGCAAATCATGCACCAACAAGGCACGCTGCTGCAGGCACGAGATTGCATGGGTGCGCACCTCACGCCGTCTGTCCATTGCCAGCCGGGCAATACCCTGTAGAAGGGGACACCAGCCGGGAGTCCAGAGTGCTGCCGACTGTGGCACAGTGCATCCTTCCTCGGCCCACCAGCGAAAGATTTGCGCAGTGCGGGTATATAACGTGTACATCAAATCTAGCAGCTGAATGGAAAGTTGTTCATAGCGCTGGGCCAACTCCTCTTGCTCGGCGGCATTTGGTGTCTGGTTGTCACCCATATCTCCGGCCAGCGATGCCAGATTACCTGTGGACGTGGACATGGTGCCGCCCAACTCCTGTCGCTTCTTCACATTGCGTTTCTTGACCGCAGCATCGAACTTGCGACGCTGGCGTATTCCACCATCGCGGCATGCTTCGACAAAGATGCGTATGCAACGCACACATGCCTCGAAATTGTATGGCGTAATGTGCGCCACACTGCGCACAATAAATGCCAGCGAATCCCAGCACTTGAAGAGCGCAAAGGGAGCATGATCCATCAGCTGGCAGTTGTAGACCAGACTGCTCACAGCGGGCGTGCCTGTGCCGGGTGGCGATTGCGGCCTGAAAGGAAGGGAAGATAAGATAGTTTCCACAGAGAGGGAGGAACAGCAAGTAGAAACTCACCTGGAGGTGGCCGTGGTTAGCTCGTTATCCTTGCTCACAAGTATCCAATTCTCGGCACTGGGACTAGAAGGTGCTGCAACTGCTGTGCTTCCCGCCTTGCTGAGCTCCGAGTCGGATGTATATCCCCGCTCCGTTTGCACCGTATCCTCCTCCACATCGGACTGGGCATGTCCATTAAGCGGCTGCGATTGCTGCTGCAATTGCAATGCCTCATCAAAGTTTGGCGGCACAGCGCCGGCTCCAACGCATTCCAGTAGATTAAAGATAATCTGCCAATCTTGTTCGGAATGAATGTTCTGTGCCGACGTCTTGAGTAGCTCATAAATGCCGATAGAGATTTGCTTAGAGATGCGCAGCAGCAACTGCGGCTTAAGTGACAACAGCAACTTAAGTGACTGCAGCACAATGGGACACAGCTCCTCATTACGCATCAGATAGATCGCTAGCTTGAGAATGGCCACAATACATCGATTGAGCAGATAATCGTATCCGTTCTGTGCACTGCTATGCAAGAGTTGGAACATTTGATCGCGCACCGCGGGCCACAGTGGGATCATGCGATCCCGATTGTGCACAACAATCTTGACGAGAAATTCCATCCAGAAGACGGTAATGTCTTCAGCATATGCCTGCCCAGTTGATTTGTGTGCCTGCGGTGCCTTAATCAGAGATAGGACACACTTGAGCAGCTCCTGCAGCGATTCAAGCTGCACAAACTTGGACTCCTGCAGCATTTGATCGAGCTGGCATTCCTTGATGCACTTGCGTCCGTGCTTAATGAACTCCTGCTCCTCGTAGGTGGGCTCACGCAGTCCCTCGGAGCTAATCAATGAATAGAGGCTGGAGAACAGGCCAGACTCTTGCTTCTCGCGTGGCTTATCCAAAATTAACTGTGCCTTGCCGCTGGCCTCACAGAAGTCCTCCACCTCAATTAGAGTTTTGGGCAACAACTTCAGGCGGAATAGCTGGAGAAACATGTCCAGTATATGCTTCCAGCTTTCACGCAGGCAGTCTCCATAGCCGTGCACGAGTAGGAAGACCGTGCGCATCGCTGCCTGCGCTTTGGCATTCAATCCAAAGTTCACTGCCTGCAGAATCTCATTGTTTGCCGGCACCGGCTCATTCTGTTCCACGCTGCTCAACAACGTGGTAAACTTGCACAGCGTCAAGATGAGCGCATCGAAGTCTGTATGCAGATTATAATGCGCCGATATAGCGGCCGATTTACTGAAGCCAGCCAAAGTGCGTTGATAGCCCGTCTCCGTGCTCTTGTCGAACATAAAGCTGAGCGCACTCAACGAGGCGCCCCAGACGATGTTAAAGATCTGCACATCGTAGGCGGCATCGTGTACATAGTGGAAATGCCCATCGTGCGTGGCTCCGCGTCGCAGCAGCATCTTCCATAAATAGTTCTCCCGTACGAGTCCTGTCTGCTCGGCGGGCATGACAATCTCTTCGTTTTTAATGGCATTAAAGATTTGTGCCAGCATTTCCTGGTCAAAATCCTCCCCTCCGTTGAGGCCACGCAAGTTCTTTGTGAAGTCCTCCAGCGTCATGGGCACATTCAGACGCTTAGCGTTCGAATTATGTTGATCCATGTTCAACATGATGATAGCATAGGCCAAACGGAAGGCGGCGTCTACATTGGCAAATGGTTCCTTGTTCTGATTATGCCAATGATCCGAAAAGTGTTCGAGCACGAGAAATATCAAAGGTGCCTCGCCAGGCAGACGGAAAGTTTCCAGATATAAACGCAATGCTTGATCCACCCGTAGTCCCGTAAAGTCAAATGAGTCCACAAAGTTAATGAGAATCTTCGAATCGACATTCTTCTTTTTCGAAATATATTCGCCAATCATTTTCTTATCCAGGCCCGGATTCTCTCGCAGAAATAGAGCAACCTGCATGGGATCAAGTTCAGCATTTAGAATACCATGCTCTTGCAGGTATTGAATGCCTTTATCGGGTCGCTGATTGAACCACTCGGTACCCTTGGACAACAGCCGTTTCTTCTCCTTAACATTGGCTAGTTGCTCGGTTGTAATTTCAGCACCTCCTCCTTCCGTGCTTCCCTTCGACTGCATTCGCAAACGTTGTGAGCTGTTGTTGATAAAGTTCTCAATGTTCTCCACCGGTTCCTCGCCGTTATCAATGACAATTCCCTCCAATCCGCTATTGTGACGTGAATGGCGACTTCCACCCACATTGGCGGCTGGTGCATGGGTCAGAGCATCGCTGTTGTTCTTGGCAGCGGCACAATTCCGCTCAATACAATCAATGACGCTGATCAGTGTGTCCATGGCGATGATGTGTGTACTGTAGACGGCATTTGTGGCCGACAGCGTGTATTTGCTGAGCAGATTGGTGAGGCTCTCGAACATATCCGTGCAATACAAATCGCAATCGTAGTTGATATACAACTCCGTGACAAAGCCGGGTATGCGCCACAGCTGCAGCAGATTGTCCAATGCAAGCTCACGCATCTCGTACGGAGTCTTTGGATTATCACTCGCTATGATTTCACTTAGTTTCCTGAGGTAACCCTCGAGCTGGAACTTCAGATGGCCACGCAACGATTCGAATAGCAGAAAACAAAGCTGCAAATCGGCTGCAAAGATGCTCAAGCGCTCCGACGACAAGAGCTGGAAGAAAGAAGATAATGATTAATAATTATATCCAACACAAAATAGTTATAAATAATATATTTTTGGAAACTCACCGATATTAAATTCCTGCTCAGATCATCTTTGACCATCTCGAGGAGCGTTTCATATTTACCAATGTTATCGGCGGCCACTTCGAAGGCCACCGTCAACAAACTAAGCCCGGTGTGTATCATGCTGTCCGAGTTCTGTTTGTCCAGCGGATTACACAGTATGATAAGGAGCCTGAAGAGTTCCTGTATGAAAGGTAGTCCATATGGCGTAAGAGTTGCTGACAAGGTTTCTGCATCCTGTGTCGCCGATTGTTGGGTAAAACGAACGCCAACAGAGTTAATGTATTCGCTGCTGCTTGATTCGGTTAGCGTGCCGACGGTGCCTGTCTGTGCTGACTCTTCGTCTGCTGCATCGCCAGCATTCGTCTCTGAGTCACTTGTGGCCTCCACTTGAATGGCGGGCACATCAACAGGCGAATCTGCACCATCAGTGACGGCTGATGTTCCTGTTACCACTGCCGTTGTTGTCGGCGTTTGTGTTATCTTTCCCTGCATATCGAGTATATTGCCAGCTGGAGATGCTGGCGTCGTTGCCAAGATTGGTGCCTTTAAATGCGACGGTGCAGCCAAAGTGCTCTGCGGTGTCTGTGGTTGATCATCACCTGAAGCTGACTTGGCAGCAAGACTAGGACCTGTGGGCTGTGACTTTCGTTTCTGTTTCTCTGGTAGTGAGCCAGCAGCTTCACTAATGGTGAAGCGTTTTTGCATCACAGTATCATTATGATCCTCCTTAAACTGGGGCAGTCGCATGAAGAAGAGCAGCACCATGTCCTTGAGTGATTGCTCAGCAGAGCGACGCAGGAGTTCGCTAAGGCGCGGCTCGAAGCAGATCTTGAAACAGCTGAACATGACCTCGCACATGGACTCATTGCTGACGGCAGCGCCCTCTGGACTGCGGATCAATGTGTGTAGTACCTCGATAACACGCATGAATGTCACACTGTCCGAGGATTGATCGGTGCCCATGAAACGAGCATGTGTAACAGCGTCGGCTATCAGCTGCACAATCACAGCCAGATTTGGAGTAGTTGGATCTAATAAAGGATATATAATTAATATGTATACTCCTTGTGTATGAACACACCAAATGAAGGGCTTACCAATCAGGCCATATGACAAGAATTTGTTGACCGAAGCCAGGGCTAGACTAGTTAACGGACCAGTGGTTTCTGCCGTCCGTATTACCTCCAGAAAAGGAGCCAGGAAAACATTTGGCTCTATCTGTCGCAGATCATCAATACGATTGAGTACCTGCTTCAGATCGATGAACAGTTTTAATAACGCATCCTTCTCATCATCCTGCAAAAAGAGAAAAAACATTTGGTACTCTTGTTTTTGGTTTGCAAAGTTTAGAGCATTAGCTTACCACGTAGGCTGTTGCATTCCAGCGAGTACCACGTCGCATGGCCGTCATGAGGGTGGCCATTTCCCCACGCACCACATAAATACCATTGGCTGGCAGTGACATGATGACCAGGCTGTTGTGCTACGTTTGTTTAATTGCACCTAATTGGCTTCCACCTTTCAGAATTTTTTGAAAACCCTCTTCTGCTGCTTCTCTGCTTCCGTTCCGTTCTTTTTTCTCTCACATATGTGTGTATAACTGGCACTTAGACACAGTCCTCACACGCACCCACACACTTGCAGTTGCACGCATACACGCACTATTTGTGTACAGATTGGTGCGATTAAATAAACATTTTATTAACACAAAATTTGTCAATAATTTGTTTTTGACTACGTTTTTTGGTGACGTTTACGACGTGTATGTTCTGATTTTGTTCATTTGGGAGCAACCCTGGTCCATGAAAAAAACACCGATGAATCGATATTTAAAAAGTATCGGTATAGGAAAGAACGTATTGTTGTACAACTAAGCTCCCGTTTTTCTAATAATAAAGTTTAATTTTCATGAATAAAATAGCAAAATATATAATTAATATCTGTATTTATGAATAGGAATATTACTCTATGTCTGTCATTTTGTTTATCGAATAATTTCAATTTTATTTTTCCATCTGAATGTTTGTGCGCCAGTCAGCTGATTTCGATTTTATTTATAGTGTAGCTCGCGTTTCCGATAGCTATTTATCAAAAAAATATCAGCTGTTTAATTAATATTTTGTTTTGCAATGTTACACATTCTGCTGTTTATGCTGACTAGATCTGCTACTAATCAAATAACAAAATGATCTACTTCTCAAATGGTCAAGCAAACAACGATTATAGACGAATTTATTTTGCTTTCAATAATTGTTCTGGCAGTTCTGCAACTTCAACGATTGAGGAAGTATCGGCAAGCACAAGAAAATCGATAGTCTTGCCGCTCATCTGTGCAATTTTAAAATTCTCCAAATAAATATATCGTTTTTATTTATTTAACAAACTACATTTGTTTTGTGATTCTTAATTGCTCATGTTGATTATGGTCTATTCAATTATTCTATAATACTAGTTAATTTGTTTCCAAAATCCGCCGCAATGACAATGCAACCACTTGTTGCACCATGCCTTGAGTGCCGAAGTTTTAGCCACTTTATTGGCGCTGTTAACGAATCCACAACGCGCACATCGTCTTATGGTGCTGGGATTGGCGCCTAGCTGCAGATTGCTGACTCCATCCTTGACACTATTTGAAAATACCACCTGTTCCATTTCGATGTCTTGAAGTCCTGCTGGTTCCACAAGCGAACGAAAGGTCAATTGTCCCGACTTAACGGCCGCATATCCCTGAGCGCTGAGTAACGTCGTCGGAGTATATTTCGAGGGTTGTGGAATGAGCAACTGTTTGGATAGTAAACTGCATTCGTCAAACAGAAATTCATCCGGCTCTGTTGTGTTCTGTGCCAGGCGCGTCAGTAGCCGGAACAATATGACCAGCACATCGATGTTGTCCATAGTTTTTGTGTAAACGGGCAAACATTGTGGGTTGAGTAGCCCCCAGATGCGAATCATGACCAGCAGTTCACGTAAACTGCCAATGGCAACAATATCCCGACTAATATCGTAGCTGGGACGCTTTCCAGACAGTTTGTTCTTGATCATCTCCTCGGGTAGGCGGTTGAGCATATTTAGGGCCAGATCAGTGACCCACTGGATGAGTTGTTGCAGGCTCTGCAGCATCATGGGCTCAACTGTGAAGTCCTTTGGATCTAGATTCACCATAACCGTATCCACATCCGGCACCGATTCGGCCAGCTTCATGGCTAAATTATCAGCAGGCCCCTTGTCCTGACATCCCAAATCGGAGGGACGTAACAGGCTCTTGAATGTGCTTGATATTGCGTGCAATATAATGAGATTATCGAAGTCTTGCTGCTGTGCCCGGCACAGATTGCTCTTAAGTGCCAAAAAGTTGGCATAGTAAAATTGCCGCACATACGAAGGTTGTCGTGTGAAATTGTCCGTAAGCTTCTCCACAAGAGCCTCTAAGTTTCCTAAATTGAGTAGAAGAACGTCGCTGGCATCCACGCCTGTGACAATACAATACTCTAGTAAGAGCAACAACAACTGGAGCTGCATTGCGCCCGATGTCTGCTTCAACATGGGCGTTTGCATGGCATACAACTGAGCGTGACTATCGAAGATGAGCAGCATTTGGCTGGTGGGCGTTAGATCACCACAAACGAAGCGAGCATCTACATCTCTGTCGAATTGTGTTTGATTCAGTTGCTTTAATGTACCCGGCTCCAAGACCTGAACGCAGTTATCCTGCAGAATCGCATACAGTTGCTCGCAGTCTGCAGCAATGAGGCGTGTGGTGCAAAGTTGGGCGACTTGTGCATTTAATTGCAACTTAGCTACCTGCTCCCAACACTCACTGGCCACAAAATCAACAGGTTTGTTATTGCCTTGTGCTGATCCCGCGGAGGAGCCCTGTTGCAGCAGTGCATGTACGTTCTGATGCCGTCGCGTAAGTGTCCATTGCTCAATGAGACTGCCTGTGTCGCTGCAGCCTCCAAATACTACATAAATGACATCCTCATTGCCCACACGCGTCCACAACAGCTGTTTGACGCGTCTGTTCTCCTGTGAGGCTGGTGTAGCATTCAGAAAGATGCTCGCCAGACTCTCGGACTTAATGTTAATGCGCTCGCCTTCCAGTTGTAGCGAGACCTGAAAGAGAAAGCCAGACATGTCACAATGATAACATGATTGTGAGTTATCAGTTTTTACCTTGAAACAGTGCACCAGCTGCTGCTGCTGCTGCCAACCAATACTGTAGGCTATGTTGAGAGCGCCGCTTGCACTGGCCACAATACTGCAGTGCTCAATGTAACTGCGTGAGATTCCAATGCTGTGCGTGGACGGCGTTAGCTCGATTGTTTCGCTGTTGTTGTTGACTCCGTTGAGCGGGTCTGTGATGCCAGCGCTACCTGTGCCACCGGCACTGTTGTTGTTATTAGACGGCAGCCTGTGTAGCTGGGGTAGAGTAAAGGCTGCCAGAAGCCCTGATGAAGTCAAAAGTATGCAGCCTTCTGAGGCGACACCTCCGAAGCCGGTTAGCGTGGGACGCTGTTCCAGACGTTCAAACTTCTCTGCATAGTATATATGATCCTTTTTCTGTGTATTGAATATGACTCCTTTGCCATTGTGAAAGAACTTTGCATGTATGATATCCTCGCTGGGTATGTTGGCATGATATTGTAGCTGCCAAACGTTGAGGGAATGCTCTTTCGGCTGCCAGATCTCCACACGGCCCCCGATATAGCCCAGAAGAAGCTGCTCACCACTGGCATTCCACTCCAGGACGTTTATTAGCGATTTGGATGTGCAAACCTTGTAGTACTGCCAGGGCGTCACAATGTCGCAGACGTAGACATGACTCGAGAGACTCTGCAGGGAGCTGAATGCTATAATATTTCGCGAAGACACAGAACACAGGACGACCTTGTGGGGGAAAACACTATCTTTGGAATTTCCAAATTCGCGCCGGCTTTCCACTTTATACAAAATTGTCATTTTGTAATTATATTTTTCTTTTCACCATAAACAACAAGCGGTGCAATACTAGTGATGTGTAAAGCCAACTTCATCAAAGCATCGATTACTTCTGTGTGAATGGTATCAAAGAAAATGGAGTTACCTACACAAACATTCAATCTGCCGCATCAGCTGTTTAGCATGGAGTTGCCAGACTGGTTGCATTTATCAACAACACACTTTCGATCTGGCAACGCTTAAAACACATGGTATCGATACCTTATCTATTGAAGCTTTGTGTACGAATATTGTGAAATGCAGAGAGACAAAGCTTTTGACCATTTCATGTTGACGGAAATCAATGATTGTTTGTATTTAAACGCAATCCATCGACATGCGAGCTTAGTTACACTTTATATTTCGGCTGGTAATACAGTAAAATCCGGAGACCCTAAACCATGACAGAAGCAGGTAAATAAAACAATGACTCACTTGTCAAAGCAAATCAAATAACCTACGTTTTTTAAAGCCAAAGCAGAATACAACTTCGAGGAAGAATTCGAAGATTATTTGTATAAAATATTCTACATCAAGCGTGATTATACCCAAGATACTAAATGCGACCCCTCCATTGTTGAGTTCTTTGGTGTATTCAGCCTGACCGACCTGCGAGCTCCCGATCGTAAGTTGTGGTACGTCTATTACTGCAAGAAGTCCGAAATCGATGAGACCGTGGATCGGATCTTCCAAAAGTATGGAAAAAAGAATGTCTGTGAAATATTCCGTAAACCTGTCTTCAGTGGCGTCTCACTGCGATCCAGAGTTAAGAAACACTTCTCCGAGCTGAAATGGTATGTTAAAGGCAATATACTAGAGGCGCCACCAAAAAGTCTTTACAACGAAGAGCGAATGATAAAAGCAATGTCGGATTTGTACTACGACGAGCAGAAAATGCTTTATAACTATATTGGTATGAAACATAGTGCATTCAGCCGATACAAATATTAAATAATACGTCTAAGCAAGTTCTGTGATTAAAGTATTAATTTGTGTACAAACTTATCTATAAGTACATAAAATGTGCAATACAACATTACGCCTTATATCATAACCGATATGTATTTATTGGGGACTTCTATGAACTGGGAGCAACCAAATTTGGAGAATAATACAATAGTAGATTTTGATATGAGCTTTTGCAAAAATACGCTAAACTTTTGGTGGTAAATTTCGTCACCATACAAGAACAATTAAGCTGAAAGCTTTAGAGAGAATCATAAAAAATGGATCTGATGAAATGTGTTTACAATTAATATGACAGTTTATTGATTGGCAAAAAAAAGTCGAGAGCTCTATGCAGTCGTATTTTTCTCCCTATACATTTTCATGTCCTCTATCACGGTGTCGTAGAGCACTTCCTTGGCATTTAGACCCCACATAAAGTCCAGATGATTCCACAATTTCTCAGGCATTCGATATGAACGTTTAAGTGCCTTCGGATTCAGTTCACTGCGAAGTTTATCCACATCAACGACATTGGCGAAATAATCATTATCGCTATAGTACAGATAAATCGGTATTTCTATATCCCTGACATTGTAATCTGTGGGAGTTTTGCTGCCATATAAGTCTTCGTTTTTGGAATCTCCATAATCAAACTGTCGGAAATCGCCAGACTTGTACTCCTGCAGATAATGGAATAGTTGATTGGTTGAGGCACCAGCAGGAGATGTTGCCAAGATATCAGAAATCTTTGTTCTGTTCAAATACGGTGAGTTCCAACCTCCTATGAGAAAGATTGCTCTATCGCAGACCAAGTGATTTATTGTCTCGCCTTTACACATAAAATATCCCAGAAGGCCCATGAACTTTGCATTGAGTGAAAATTCCTTGTCGTTGAAATGACGGCTAAATAAGGTGCTGCGCCCGAATAAAGGAGCAGCTAACTTTGCCATCGGACTTTTCATATTTGTCATCCAGGCAACTGGAGCCAGCATATGCGCCGAACTAATGCGATTTTGGTATTTCCTCGTCATCGAGTTTAGGACAAAGAAGGCCGTGGTGCCCTGCGAGTGTCCAATGTACTGCATTGTTTCCTTGCCCGTATGGTGGAGAACATAATCGAACATAGCTGGCAAGTCAAAGATACCTATTTCGTGCCATCCAAAACCCCAAAACGCACGATACCGTGGATTCCTCGATTGATGTTTCCTGCTATAGGTGTTTCCTCGTGCGTTTCCCAACCACACATCGTAGCCAGCATCTGACAAGACGAATGCTAAACCATTCTCCGGCCCACTTAGAACCCAATGAGCCGAGGAAGACAACAAGCCGTGCATTATGAAAACAACCGGACGGGGACCTGTATTGCCTGTTTTCTTGGAGTAAGGGATTCGATGCATGGTCAGAAGATAACCATCGGAAGTTCGCACTTCGTGTTTATCAATAGGATAACTGTAGCCGCTTACAATTGACACCTAAAAAAGGAATTGAGAAAAGAATACCGTATAAAGTTTTCTCTGGATAAAAAGAATAATTACGGTTGTGATAGGGTCCGAAAATGCAGAGGTAAAAGATTTTAGGCAGAGCAAAGCCCCTAGGAATTTGAAGATCTTCATCTTAGATAAACTGCGAAAAACTTAGGGTTGGTTTGACAATATATATAGTCTCCTCAATCTAAATTATCGACGTAATCAATACGGCCAGTGTAATTTAAGGTGGGAAAACTACTAATAATTGGGGTTTCTTGTTATTGATTATTGATTTTTAATTATAATAGAAATCAAATAAATATTCAAAAAAAAACTGAGACTTTTTAATTAATTTAATTTTCTAATTGTTTTTTGAATTTTAATAGTTTTCAAATCATGTAAAATGATATGAACTGTTGATTTTGAATTCTACCAGCATTAAATCGATTAGCCAATCGAAAAACGACGATAGGTTTTGGAAGCAATGTAAAACATATCGTAAGATATCGATGTCTATATGATTGCATCTCTAATTTGTTTCTGCGTGTTTTACTCTTTGACAGGCATTCGAAGCACAGTAAAATAAGTGGGTAAAATTAAAGTTTCTTGTTGTTGTACGCAACATAATGGTGAGTTAAATAAAAATTGCAACAAAAAGAAGCGAACTTAAAGCGTAGCTAACAAAAAAACCTTTTATTGTTTGCTGCACATACTATGCTATGTATACCCTGTGTGCATGCATGCATGTAGTCCACCGGCTTCTCCAGATCGAGCACAAAGGATTATTTTCATTTACATCGCCTTAACAACAACAATCACAAATGTAGTCACAGGTATGCATAATGTTTTGTGATTTTGTGACAACAGTTATTTGAACCATGGAAGAAATGTTTGTTGCTTGGCAGTTCTGCTTCTTCCACCTCTTCGGCATCGTCCTCCGACAGTTCTCGTTCCCGTCAGCGCGGTCGGTGAGTATCGAAAGTCGAAGCGAGTATCGAGTAGGAATTAACTGGCATCTTAGTAGGCCGAAATTTGTACTGTTTTCCGAACTTCTGTCATCTGGCCCATCTCATTTGGATTGACTTTCTCAACCGGGCAGGTTCCTTTCCTTTCTCCTGTGTTTTATCAATAATCTGTTTGCCAAAAATGTAAGAAAAAGTTAACGAAAACATTGTGCTTTTCAGAGCCGAAAAGGACACAAAACTAAAAATGAAGAAAGAACAAAATTATTTTCCAAGCTTAAACATTCAATATGAATTCAAAACACATTTCAATGCAGTTCAATTCAATTCCTTTTTATTGAGTGTCAAAAAACCCGAACCACACATTTTCTACCAATCAAGACGCAAATGCAGCAAACCCAACTGAAAATCTAACCTATTCCCATTCAAGGTCGGACGTAGAGATCTATGGCAGCCGCCACAACAACTACAAGTCCAAATCGAATCCAGGCCGACGTTCGCGTTCCATATCCGAATCGCCGCCGGCCCGTCACTACTCTGGACGTAATTCACGTGATCGTCAGCGCATGCGTCAGTCACGCGTAAGTTACTCTGAATGCCAACATAGTGATTGTTACTTAATCTAAGTCTTGTCTCTTCCAGGATCATCCGCAGGCAAGTCGCTGCATTGGAGTTTTCGGGTTAAACACCAATACCACTCAGCAGAAAGTCCGCGAGCTGTTCAACAAGTTTGGGCCTATTGAACGCATCCAAATGGTCATTGACGCCCACGTAAGTGAAGATCCAATCGTCGGCCAATAGTATGTCTTAATGCAACTAGATGTTTAGTCTTAATCCACTTGCTTGACTGTCGTTTGGCTATAGCATATTGAAATGCAGCAATATTGAGTGTTTGCTAAGAGAGATACTAGCAATGCACTAAAGGCTTGCTGCAACATTCCAAAAAACAATCGTATGCATCCATAAATTAATGTACCTAACTCTAATTGCAGACTCGTCGCTCGCGTGGTTTTTGTTTTATTTACTTCGAGGATATCGGTGATGCACGTGTCGCCAAAGATGCCTGCACTGGCATGGAGGTGGATGGACGTCGCATACGCGTCGATTATTCCATAACTCAGCGCGCACATACGCCCACACCTGGTGTGTACATGGGTAGGGCGACCCGGTTGGTATTCCATTTGATCTACAAGTGTTCAATAATATAAGCTACTCCAAACGATTCATGCAGCCCCTCGGGAAGAGTACAGTCGCGTGAACGAGATTATGGCAGTCGGGAAGGTTCACGTTCACGTCGCCGTCAGCGCGAGCCAACATCATCGTTATCACCATACGATCGTCGCAAGTATCGTAGTCGTCATCGCTATGATCGTAGTCGCAGCTATTCCCGTTCGCGTTCACCACGCAAGCGTAAGTAAGCCAGATCGATTCGCGTAACCTTTTCAAACTCTCATCAAGTCGCTTCTTTCACAGCAAACCGCATTCAGTCGCACTATAAGGGTCATACCTACTAGATATGTTTGTAGATGCCAAGTACAAACCCAGCACAAGGGTACAGACTGAACTGAATGAATGAATTGATACGATTTTAGACATCTTGGCCTAATCCTGTACAGCATTTGACAGCGTCAATCTCATAATTTAAAAAGTTTCATCACATCTAACCCATTACAATTAGTTGATACTTGGCCAATCTCGTTTATGTTGAACCTTTGTACGTTGTGTAGACTGTAATTTAACCACCATGAAAGCATCTCTGTGTAGATTACGCGTGCCATCCTCCCTCTGTGGCATGTAATACACTTTGTGATATGTATTTTAAAAAGAAACAGCGTAATCAATTACAATAAACTAACGAAACTAACCCAGTTGTACGTTTTAGTATAAACTAAACTTAACTTTTCATCTTTGAGTCCATAACGTGCAATATGATCAATATGAATGTATCTATGATATGCTGTGATGGGTTGGCATAGCATAAGCAACTTAATCAAATGAAGTGTAAATACGCATCTCTGACTATGTACATAGACGATTAAATGTTAATATATAAATAAAATTGCACTTGATGCAAACATGAAATGTTGTGTAGCTTACTTGGTTATTTCTTTAATATATAAAACTATTCAGCTTATTAGATTGACATAAATAACGTTGGAGTGTTCAATTTGGATTAGGTGCTGTCGCAGATGGTGAGGATGTTGCTGCTGCTGCTGCCGTTGATGTCGTTGCAGTCCCCGTAGCCTGAGCTGCTCGTGATGCCTTGTATGCCATCTCTAGACTTTGTTGTATTACTTGCATATCTCCCTCGATGCTGCGTGCCCAGTTTTCGACATCACCTAGTTCCTTCAGGGCACTACTGAAGTTGTCAATTAACTGCAGCCATTGATGTGTCTGCTTGGCAAAGTTTGTGGCGCCCACATGCAGCTGCTTAGCTTCTGCATCCAAACGCTTTTGGTTTAAATATGCTTGTGCCACACTGATGATGAGAGAGGAAGATGTATATTAGCGTGTACATACTTACATATTCTTGCTTGTAAAGTCTTGCTCAAAATCTTTGCCTTACCCCACGTTCAGATGATCAACAAGCGATTGCGTCAGTTCGTTGGAAGTTTCAATGGCTTCCTTACGCCGGACTTCCTGCTCCTGTTTGCGCTTAGATTGCTTGGCATGGTGCTCCTTAACCATGGAAGTCAACATTGTTTTTTTTATTTTTCAATATAATAAACAAGTACGAACAATTAACATGAAACAGCTGATGGTTAGAGATGAGCAGACACAATAGAAATATAATGGATATCGAAATGAACTACATACCAATACAGCTATCGCATAAACTATCGATATGTTAACTGCTGTGCATTCACAATATTAATTCAAAAACACATTTACGATATTAACAGTTTTTATTTTGAAAACAATTATTGTTTTAATATCTTAATAACTAATTTTATTAACATATTTTTGTTAATAGTTCAAATGCGCCAGTTCCATTGCGTACAGGAAGACCCACCATCAGACGACTTGAAGGTGAATTTAACTCATCCGGACGTCCAAATCCGGCAGCATTACGCAAAAATTGCAAGCTGGATTCAAAGGACATTTGCTGCAGCGGCGATGATGAATGCTCCATTCCTTTGCGTGAAAGCGGTTGGAAGGTACCATCGAACGTCATATAGTCGGCAATCAGCGACAAGTGACGGCGATCCACAGTGATACCGTAGACCTTGAACACATTGCTCACTTCCTTTACAATTACCTGTGTGGCAGCCTCAATGCCGTAGGTGCGTGCTATGGCGTGTATATCGTTGGAATACAATCTATTTAGATCCAGGATTTTGTTGTGCTGGAACATTTCACCAATGTTTATGCCGTCGGTTTTCAGCAGCTGCTCGTCATCATTTCCCTTGTAGATGATGGCGCGCTTTATATGCGACACCTGGTGCACAACACTCTTTGTGGCCAGTTCGCGTATGATCGATGTCAGATCGGGTTTCTGGTATCGCACGCTAAGTGTTAGCTTCACCCTGCACCAAAGATGGTTCTCCTTGTCATAGGTGTAATCTTTCACCATTTGGTTGCTGAGCAGCTTCTCCACAGCCTTGTCATCAACTTCGGCATTCTCATCATTTGCCTGTTCATTGTCGTCTCCGTCATCTTCTTCGTTCTCCTCCTCGTCATCTACAAACAGTCGTTTACATTATATATTTCACATGTTAAATCTTATGAGCAAATATTTACCGTTGGCATCATTGAGTTCCTCGGCATCATCTGGATCATCGTAATCCTTTTCATCGGTCTTACGTTGCTTCAGCTTAATGCCAGTTGCATCATCGTCACCCTGTGAAGAATGGTTTGAAAGTATGTAGAAATATTTTATTATTGAACTGCCTTTAACTTACGCCATCATCAGACGAATCGTCATCATCTTGTGCTTTTGGTGCGTTCATATTTTCGGCTGCGTCTAGATCTTGGTCATTGTCCTCATCCTGTTTGTTTCCAGCCTCCTTTTTCTCATCAACCACAATGCTGTACGACATGAATATTAAGATTTATAATTGCATTAGGTATAATTCAAGACTACGTACATTTTGGATGTCTTCTTGGCATTGGAGACCTTGAGAATTGCGCGTATGAGTTGCTTGAAGTACGTCTGATGCATGTACTTGATAATGCGCTTGGGCCGTACACTGTAATCATCCTTGTACACCTCTCGCGGCAGGAACTTGAAGTGCAAGTCATAGATATAGGCACGTTCTGGTTCCAGTGCCAAACTGGTGCTGACGTTGACGGCTGCATGAATTGGAAAGATAAACATATTGAGTATATTAGGTGCGATTCAAATTACGTGGTTACTTACATTCCAACAGATTGGCAAGAGTGACGCAATTAAGAGATATACGCAATTTCTCTGCATTGTGCTGCTGTCCCGGCTTAATGGGTATGTCCATCGAAGGCGTCTTTATGTTTGATGAGGCCAGCATAAGTATCTCACGCAAACGTGGTATACCCAGGGTGACGTTCATCTCACCACGACCAGCGAAATGGAAGGTATTCAGTGTCATCTGTGTGGATGGTTCACCAATTGACTGGGCTGCAATGAGACCCACCGGTTCACCAGGCGATGCCAGTGCCTTGATGCTCTTCATGTGCATAATGTCGGCAATAGCGTGCTTGTGCTTAGGATGCTTTCGTGCATAATCCTGGATTATTTGAGCAGTGCGCTCAGAAACGGAACCATAGTAAATGTCTTGCTTATATACTGCTGTTGTTGGATCGGGGCAGCGAGCATACTTTGTAAGGTATAATTCCTTGTCCTCTTTATCGACCTTTTTCCACAGCTTCAGTAATTTCTCGTCAAAGCGGCGACGTCCTGTTTTGGTTACAATCTCGTTGGGTCTATCAACTTCCACCTCATTGCGCAGCTCATCCGAGAAGTGTGTGAAGGCAGCTCTCAACTTTGCCGGCCGTTTCTTTTGCCAACTACGTATCAGTTTCTCGTGACGTTGCACCTTGGCAAGGTTCTCCTCGTCCTTCATCAAATGCAACTGGCTTTGGCGCAAGATTGCCTTCTCATTTTGTGCCAGAAATTCGGCACAGAATTTCTCATTAAAGAATTTTGATTTGAGTATGTCGAGACCATCCTCTCCATAAAGAAATTGCACAACGCTGTTGTCACTGTCGCGCACGGTTAAGTCATAGTGTACACTTAATCCTTCCAAATGCTTAATCAAGCATCGCTGCAGGTATCCGGAACGAGATGTTTTCACAGCAGTATCAATAAGACCCTGTCAAGGTGATTTAAGGACGTGATTATAAGTTTTAAAGGTACTTAAGGACTTCACACTTACTTCACGACCTGCCATACAATGGAAGAAAAAGTCCTGGGGCTGTATGCCTGTCATGAATCGTCCATCAATAAAGCCTCCAGACTTGGGAGATGTCTCGAACGAGGGGAAACTAGGCAGCGATTTGCCAGATATCATCAACGGAGGACGCTTGCCTTCCAACTCAATTTGTCCCAGCAGACAAGAGATTTGCATAGTGTTCACCATGGAGCCCTTTGCACCAGACAAAACCATTAGTTGCAGATTATTAGATGGGAATTGGCTGATCAGACCGCCGGGAAGACAAGTTCTGAAAAGAATCGAATAATACTTATTTTTCTAATATTAAAAAAAAGATTCCTTATGAACCTACTTGTTAATGTCGTTTGTATAGCCGTCCAGCAGCGATTTGTATTTGCGATCGAGCAGAACCCGGAACTTTGAGTCCTTTATATAGGCTTCTTCCATTTTTTCGGCCAATTCATCGTGCGGCGGAACATCTTCCAGTTCGAGAGCGGCTGCAACTGCACTGTTGCCCACATCACGACATTCGCGTATGATGTTGCGACGCTTGCGATCCGCTTCGCCAGAAACCAAAATATCCTTGACACCCAAGGTAAAGCCCTCCAGTTGCAGGAAAAAGGTGAACACCTTTGTAAAGGCCGTCAGGAGGCGAGTGGACACATCACCTCCGTACAACTCGTACATGCAGTGGATGAGACCAAATGTAGTGGCGCCATATTGTTGCTTATCGAGCACGCCCACAAGCAGTTCGCCCTTACGGATCTGCACTTGACTCTCACTGAGCTCCTGCTCGCGTGGTGTGGAGCCACACAGCGGTGTACGTGGTCGGGTCACGTTCCAGTTCTGCAAAGAATTTCGCACAATTAGATACATTTATAATGTGAATTCTATTAGGCTTACCTTGCCACCAATTTTGGCAAAGGAATCCAGGTTGATGCGTTCGTAGCCCTCGGGGATTAGATTGATAATTATTGTGGACAGCACTTGCTTGCCCGACCACAATGTGATGGGTTTAATTATGGTAGGAGGCAGCAGCTTGACATTGCCCTTGAGATGAGATAGACCCTGAAAGACCAGTTGCTGATAGTCCTCGCGATTGAAGAAGCGACCCCGTATGGAGAGCTTCACACCCGAAATGACTTGATCCTGTATAAGGCCACCCAGTGGAGTTCCGTCTTTGGGCACAAGATAATTGCTGGCCACGTTCACCAGGTTGTAGGCCTCGGCACGGGCCACCTCGCTCTGCGGGTAATGTGCATTCATTTCATCACCATCGAAATCGGCGTTGTATGCCTTGCAGTTGGAGTAGTGCAACCGGAAGGTTTTCTCACCGTGCAGAATGCGAGCTTTGTGCGCCATTATGGAAGGCTTGTGCAGAGACGGTTGACGATTGAGCAGCAGAACATCGCCGTTGAGGACATGACGATGAACAATCTTGACACCATCTTTAGGATTGCTCAGCAACAGTTTCGCCATGCTGGCTCGCTTGGCCGCATTGTCGGCAGGTATGTAGGTAGTCAATCCCTTGCTGTCCTGGATGTAGTTGGCTCCCGGATGCACGTCTGGTCCATTCATTACCATCTTACGCAACTCGATAACATTCCATTCGGTTACAGGCACCGGATAAGATAGTTTACGTGCAAATATATCGGGAATGCCAATCTCATCTACATCAATGTTGGGATCCGGAGTGATGACAGTACGTGCTGCATAATTCACACGTTTACCCATCATGTGCTTGCGTATAAGACCATCTTTCTTCTCGAGCACCTGCTTCAATCCCTCGGCAGACTTTATGTCACGTGACATGTTCACGTCGAGTAAAATATCCACTGAACTTTGCAGCTGAAGCCAGGCATTGTAGAGCTTCTCGTGGTTATCGGCGCCACGCAAGTTCATGTAGACGGCTTTAGCCTCTTCACTGAGCTTCTCCTGCTGACCCTTCATGCACTTGAGCACCACATTCAGGACGTTATTGTTTTCTATGATGTTTATGTAAATGTCTGTCTGAGGGTTGCCCTTCATCATATCGTTGATGACGTTCATTGGACGTGCTCGTGGAGGAGTCACAGGTATTGCGTCCATGAAGAATATGTCCACTGGCGAAAAGTCACCACTGCTCAAGCCCAGCACAGGCACCAACAATTTCAGTAGCTCGGGATAATTCTCGTATATTTTACGCAAATAGCCGCGGCACTCGTCGGCGAAGATAACCTTGTTTTGTCCACTGTTTTCGGGCACATCTCCCAGACTGAAAGAAAATACAGGAGTATAAAAGAGAAAGAATATAATAATTAGTATCGACTTACCGTTCCTTCATGTCGGCGATGGTCACATAGTAGACAAGACGACGATGCAAGTAGCGGACAAAGCGCATAGATTTGTTGCAGTGGCGACACTTTTTGCTGCTGCCTCGTTGCAGAGCCGCATGTGTGATAGCTGTACGCAAGGAACAGCTCGTTTTGGTCACATTGCTGGCATTGCTCACGTTCTTGGCCAGCAGCTCTTTGACTGCAGCGATGCGTGGATGCACAGCATCACCATTGTCCAATTTCACCAGCTGATCTGCGTTCTGGCAAACAATCTCTGACTTGAAGAGCTCCAGCTCTTGTGCCTCAATTATGTAGCCTGCATCAATTAGACGCAACTGCAACATGATAATTTCACTCTCGTGATCTGTGGGAACATGTAGACATTAGCTTGAATAAGCAAGGAAGGGACAATAACTTACCCTTCATCTGTAGCTTGAAGCAGTGCAAGCAGAATATACAAAGCAGACGCTGCACCAATTTGATGAAAAACGGATTGTAGACCAGCGAACCGAGTTCAATGTGACCCATATGACCGGGACAATCTTGCATCTTCAGACATGTTCCACATGGATTCATGCAACGGCCATACGAGCCCAAGCGTATGTCGTAGAGGCCTCCGTTGATTGGGTGCCCGAGTGCGTCGAACATGTAACCAGTTATGATTTTCACAACACTCAGTTTCCGTATCTCCTCGGGGGTAAATACGGCAAACTCCAGGTCCGATGGAAACATGTGCACGTCCGTTGGCTTTCTCGAACCCATTTTAGTGCTCTTTTCACAGATATTGTATTAAAATAAATGAATTCGATTTGAAGCAACAGCCCGCTGCACGTGTATTTAAAGAGAACTGCGACATGAAGATGGGAGTAATTGAAATATCGACCAGAAGCGATGTATCGATATTATTTGTAGTTGAGCACGAGCTATCGATACAGAAGAGACCGCGGAAAGAACAGGGTTGTTTTACATTTAAAATGTAAACACTTGGGAAATAAAAATCTAATCGGAATTTAATAATGTAGTCAGAAATAATGTATTTTATTATCAGATAGTAAAAGTTAAGAATATACATCGGAATAGGTATTACCTCAAAAGTTAAACAATAGCTTTGGTTTCGCTTAGAACTTATCACAAGTCAACTGGTATTGCCAGTTCTTAAAAGCCACATTCTGCTCGTATTTGTTGCGGACAGTGTCCATGAGTTGCGCAACAGTTTTTTCATCTCCAATCGCTGATGCTGCTCCATCTCTTGCTCCTGCTGCAATTCCCATTCCAGTTCCGGTTCCTCGGACAGCGTTTGCAGTCTTGTTGATCTTCTGCTGCTCATCGTACGGCTGTAGTTGTCGTGGACGTCGCACACGCTGATTGAGTGGAGCTGGTACATCTCGGTCTCGTTCACGTTCCCGTTCGCGTTCCCGTTCTGGTTCCCGGTCCCGTTTCGTTGTCCGACCACCTTTGCGCCAGGACTCGACATTGGCGATGCCAGTGTCGGCGCCAGTCTTGGCTCTACGCCCAAAGATGGTCGTCCAACGAAACCACTTTTGTCATAAGCTGTACGATGACTGCGGCGATGCAGAGCGTCTCAGGGGCAGCTCACGACGCAGCAGAAAGACACACAAGCCCAGGCAGGCCAAGAGCAGGCAAACCAATCCAAGCATGGCATAGAAGCCCTGACGATAGCGAGCTGCATCCGCATGGGCCTCCATTAAACGCACCCGTTGCCCCAAGGGACCGTTTTCGCCCAGCTCGCCGTCTTGTGCCGTAGGCAGGAGCACCTGCCAGAAGCCATAGACACGTCGCAAGTGATTGCCATAACCGGAGTCCAATTGATTGCTGGCCACATAGGAGTTGGTCGCGCCCTGTCGATAGTTGTCATGCCGATTGGTGCGGGACAGACTGCGGTCTGTGCCTAGGTCCGACGTCTGTTGTTTGCCATTGAGTAGCTGCTCGACTAGCGTCTCATCCACACTTGCCGGCAGCTCGGCGCTCTTGGCCAGCTCACCCAGGCTGTAGATGAACGGGCGTTGCACTGTATAGGGCAACCAAGCATCGTAAATGCGTCCCGGTGTGGGATTGCCTCCTTTTACAAAGTTGGCAAAGCAGCCACGCAGCTTGCGACACAGTTGCTCCTCTTCGGCACTGAAGCGACGACGCGCGATCTCCTGGAACAGACTTGGACCGAGCAGCAGTGGAAGATCTGCGCTATGCGAAGCACCGCCAAAGAGATTCTGTCTGCCGCGCATGTCCATGGAGTGCGCATGTGACTGGTCAAACACGTAGGCATAGCTGACTCTGCTCCCACTGGTGTCATTGAGCAGCTGCAGCAGGCGCAGGAAGGGTGTCTCGTACAGCGACTCGGACAGCAGACGCTGCATGCCCCACAGCAGTTGTCCGACTGAGGAACTCTCGCTAAAGTAACGCCAGCGTATGGCAGCCAGTTGAGCGGGGCTGGCACTCTCCTCCAGCTGCATGGAGCGCAGCACATTAGGTAACAGGGTGTGATTGATATAGCTGTGCAGCGCCTGCTCGCCGTCACGTGCCACATCTAGCCAGTAGTCCTGCCAGAAGGCGCCCTCGTTGGAGCCGATGCCGAGCAGCATCGGTGGCAGCGTTGCATTGGCCAGCTGCTGCTGCAGCTGACCCGCCAGTTGGACACCCAGCTGCATGCTGGCATTGCCGTGATTGTAGACACTCTCGTAGGCGCGCAGCAAATCCTCACTGCTCTTGCGGCGCAGACAAATCAGCAACTGCCGATGCTGAGCCTCCTCGAACTGACAGCCCAGTTTCCTGATAAGCTCTCGTCCCGTTGCCACAATACGTTGCTCGGCACCCAAGGCATACAGCACTGGACCTGGTGACATTAGAATCAGCTGCTTGAACAGTGGCCCTTCATCCTTTGCAAGCGGCTGCATGGCGCTAACTAGTGCCACTAGCGCACCGCTTCCATGTCCCAGCAGTGTCAACTGATCTGGATTGCCGCCAAAGCTTGCCGCATTGTGTTGTATCCAGCGCAGTGCTTGCAGCACATCGCTTAATCCATAGTTGCCTGGCAGTTGCCGGTGATCTCGTCCCAATCCCAGCCAGCCATAGATGTTGCTGCGATACTGCACGCTGATCACCACAACGCCCTCGGCTGCTGCAAAGTCCAGGCCATTGATGCGATTCCGTGGCCAGTCGTAGGCAAAGTCCTCGCCAGTTATAATGACCAGCATGGGCAGCTGGCCATATCGCATGCCCGTCTCCGGTGTCCAGATGTTCAGATACAGACAATCCTCGTTACTTGGCGCACTTCGGGTTCGGCTGCCGTCGGGGCTCTCGTCGTAAATCGTGTTCGATAGTTGCGGACAAATTGGTTGCATCGATGTTGCTTGCAGCGTGCGGTTCCAGCCCGCGTGCGGCTTGGCATACTAAGAGAAACAAGAGTATTAGAAAGAGAGAGCAGGAAGAAGAGAAGAGAACAAGTTAGAGCAGTGTAAGAGAGCACATTCTTTATACCCTGCAGGCATTTCTAGGTCTAAAGGTTTGCTCAACTATTTGGTAGACCTTGAAAAGTGTAATAGTTCTTGATCAGCAGCAATATGTCTTTATTTATTTTTAGCTTTTCAATCCTCATGACTTTGCATAAAATTTAAATTGATACAAATAATATATTTATAATTTAGCCATTTTACAATCAAAAACACTTTTTTTTTATTGAAAATTGATTGAAAACAAATGCCAAGTTTAATTGTCGAAAACAATAAAGAAAGATTTTCTCTACTTCGAGTCAAGTAATGTGTGCAGGGTATTTATTTTTAGCTTTTCAATCCTCATAACTTTGCATAAAATTTATAATGATACAAATAATATATTTATAATTTAGCCATTTTACAATCAATAACTCTTTTTTCTTTTGAATGTAAATTGACTGAAAACAAATGCCAAGTTTAATTGTCGAAAAAGAAAATTGATTTTCTCTACTCCGAGTTAAGTAATATGTGCAGGGTATTACAGAGTCGTGCAAGCTCTTCATGCACATCTTAATTAGTTTATATGCATTAATGAAGTGTGCTGAGTAAGCTAGAACAGTTTTATCAATTTAATTGAGACCGTTTCCACTCACCGCGAAGCGCAGAGGCCCCAGAGGCGGCTGTGCATAGGGTATACCCAGAAACGCGTAGACCGCACTGCGTGCTCCATCCGGAAATACCTTCAACTGTAAGGGAACAAGCAACAATCAATATTAGAATATGACAAGATATCTTTAGCAAACCCACGCCGATGAGATCGCCCTGTTCCAGCTTGATGTGCGTCTGTTGGGCCCAGCTGCCGCTCGGGCTGCTGAGCCACAAAAATAGTCCCAGCCACTTGCTGAGACCGAGCATATCCATTATTCTGAATTTCCACAACTTTTTAACACATATTCGATCACATTTGCTAATAAGAGTTGCGCTTGTTCGATTTTTTCGATTATTATTTCGATATATTTTGTTTTTTTATTTCCGAAGTGCGCGCTGCAGTTCTTCACGCAGACTCCCGACGCGACGCCACAATGAAAACTGAAAAAACAAATTGTGTCCGCCGTTGGTAGAGTTGACCAAAAGTTTATGCTAGAATTATTCCAATTGTTTGCTGGTGTCATTATAATTGTTGTTGTTGTTGCTGCTCTTGTTGCTTGTATTGTTGTTAATGTGGTTGTTTTTGTGCGGTGTGTGTGCTCGGGAATCATTCATGCATTCATCAGATCAAAATACTCGTACCAGCGACACCACCAACAGTAACAGCAACAGCCACACAGCAGCAACAACAACTGGTTGATTCATGGGGTTGAATGGGCGAACTCGTGACTTGCAGGCCAGAAGAGTGGACTCAAAACCGTAACTTTGAACCCGAAAAACAGAGATTCATGTGGGAGTATGGCACGATCTGTAGTTGGGTTGCTTGATACTTTGAGGGACAAAGTAAGAGATAAAATGGTATTTCTAAATTTGTCATCAGTCAGTTTGTTGTTGTTAAATGCTGTTAAAAACTGTAACTATATTTCAAATAGTTCTTAAATTTGAAGGATTTAGTAAAAATAATTTCAGTTTTATACTGTTGTAGTTGCGCTCGTGCTTGTTCTTTAAATACCCTCTAATATAGAAATTATAATCAAAATAATCCAAAACTACTTAGCTGTAGAAAAAGATGCAAAGTGCGAGTTCTGCAGACGATGAATAATATTGAATAATCTAACTTTATAATAAATAAATTGTATATATAAATAACTACAATTTTGCTTTAATTTTGAGTTAGTATATACATATACTTGTATTTATTAGTATAGAATAATGATTAAAAAGAATGCATTAAAGGTCTCTGGAGTCTTGTGCATGATATTAGACTTCATTTCTGTTCTTCCTAAATTCTCTTTTGGTAAAAGGGGTATGTCATGGTCTTAAATTTGCCGACAGTACTTATGCATATGTATTTATCGTTTAATATTTGATATCAAGCCCCGCTCTCCTGCTTTGCTAGAGTGCCAAGGCCGCTGGGTACAGCCCACCGCCTGCTTTAGAGGGTATACTCAGTCCCTGCTGAAGTGTTTGCTGCTTCTCTGGCCTCGGTGGAGTTGTCGCAGCTTTTGGCTTGCAGCAGATAATGTACCATAATGTTGGCTTAATGCCAGTTACTGTTGTTGTTGCCTCTGTTAGACGAAGCGCAGTTCCGGTCAGCAGTTGTTGTTGCTGCTGCTGCCGGCGGCGACTGCGCTGCGCTGCCAAGTTGACTCGAGTTGCAGATCAGCGCTGCGAGCGCAGCTCATAATTAACTTCTATGTTGGCATAGATACGCGCACTGGCTCACTGTATCACTCGCACTCTCTCTCCCTCCCTCTCTCTCTGTCTATCACTCCCTCTCTCGCTCCCTCTCTGTTGCTCTCTTTCTCATTCACACGCATATTTATGCGTTTTAATTAGTTTTTAAAGTAATTTACTGAGTGAAAATCGGCAACAGGCATCGAGGGAAGGCGGCGCTTTATTATTTTCACTGAATTATGACGGGGACTACCAATGTGAATTTTCGGAAATAAGCCTCTGTCTGTTCCGCTCTTCCATCTCCCTCCCCCCTCCCTCTCTCTCTCTGTTTCGTTCTAAACTAATCAATTTATGCCTATGAAGCGTAGGCGTGGCTGCCGAGTTGAGCTTCGATTATTATAAACAGCGACGACGGCCTAGTTTGTTCAATGGAACTAAGTGTGGCTGTCTGTAAGGGAGAGAAAGAGAGAGGGAGAAAGGGAGATAGAGAGTATGTACAGGTGCGTGTGTGGGTGGCACTTTCTATCAAATCAACATGGCAAATGATTCCCAGCTCAACAAACTTTATATTGACCTCACCTATTACAAAAGGTTTTACATTGGAATTATCTTTAATTCAAAAACAGTTTCAAACCCAACTATAGAATTATTAATTTGTATTTTGGGCCGTCGCAACAAGCTGTTGCTGCTTGGCTGAGGCACATTGTTCTGGCACCCTTCGCACAGTTCTCTCGCCCGATATTTGCAATAAATTCGTCATAAAAACGTTTGACACAAAGTTGAACAAACACTTGAAACATTTATTGCAGCTCCGAACGGACGAAAAGTAAAACAAAAGCCAGAAAAAGCTGGCTAAAAACCAATGCAAATATTCCGTAGCAGCAGCAATTGAGCAATTTTGGCAGCAATTTGGCAATAACAAAATAACAAACACAACAAATTTGACAACTAAAACAAGTCGAGTGTCTCCACACGATGCTGGCGAAGCAGAAGTTATGCCTGGCAAATATTCTATAAATATGTTGTGTAAATAAATATCGAATATATCGAATGCAGAGCTAGAATCGAAATAGAGTTGAAAACACTTATATTTCATCTTGTTCTAATACATTTTTACTCTATGATATTGTATTAATACTCTAAAAAACTGTAAACTCTTCTATTTCTTCATCAGCTTTGCTTCAATCAAGCTACCCTTTGTGCACATTATCTACCTACAGGGTATACCCAACTAGAGAGAGAGAGTCCTGCACAGGTCGGTTGTCGCTGTTCTCATGTTGTGGAAAGAACTTGTTCGTAATGAAAATATCTATGATTTCGTGCCGAGTTTATTGTTTACATATTGCCGAAGCATATTGAAAAGTCTTTATTAAATTTCCCAGCAATAAAAGCCAATTGTTGACTACTGTTATTGTTGTTACTCTTTCTATTTTTCCTGCTGTTGTTGTTGTTGTTGACATTGTTGCTATTTCGATTATGCGCTGTGACTATAAAATGCTCAAAAGTTTCCATTTGCCCTGCACTTATCGATGCGGCCCCTTTGGATGCATATCTCCTCTTCCTCCTCCCCCTCCTTCGTCAGATTGTTGGCATCTGACTGAGCTGAGTCGGTGATTCAATTTTGTTGCATATTTCTCAAGAATGCATGACATGGCATTATTTCCTGTACTCCTTCTCTCTGTTCGCCGTCGTTTTGGCATATTTGAAAGTGTTTTGTGCATTTTTCTATGCTGCAAAGCAAGATTCCTATAACGGAACTTGTCCGGAACAGTTTGTCAACACTTTGCAACAATTAAAGTGGCGGCTGCTGTTCCCGAAACTTTGAAATTCCAGCCGACAGGCGTGTGAGTGTGTGTGTGTGTGGGTGTGGTGCGGGGCGGGGTGCCTTTCCAAATTTGTGCCAAAGTTTGCAGCGGTGCAAAGCCACTGAGATTCTTTTTTAGCCCTACATCTGCATATTGATTTTTAGTTTTACACTAAAAAAACTTTCGAAATTTTTTGGTTCTTTCGATAATTATATTTTTTAAGACTAAAATCCTCTTAAGCTAAAAGGTTTCAGAGGTTTAAGTCTTATACATAAAGTTTATATGTTTAAGTTTGTAAATCAAAAAATATTTTAGGTAACATGTCTTTGAAATCAAATATTAAAATGTCTTATTTATTATTATTTTTATTATTATTATAAGTTTATTATTATTATTAATATTATATTTTATTTTTAGTGGGAATAAGATATTAAAAAAACCTAGTAATGAGTTTATTTGTTGTGGCATATTTAAACAACAAAAAAATAAACATAAAGAGAACCTATAGTTCCATAATTATCGCAAGCGAAAGTGTGCAAATATTAGGTTGAATAATACAAAGAAATAGGTGTACCTTTATCAAAAGTTGTGGCTAAAGTATTTACATATATGTATTATATATTCATTTTCAGCATGTGAACTAATTAAATTGTATTAGTTAAAAGAAACCATTATTGTTGAGTCGCATTTAAAAACTAATTAAGGAATTCATTTGTTTAACAATAGAACTAATATGGTTAACTTTTGTACACGTTTCTGAAAAAGGTATATATTATATATATTCCTGTTCGGTAAAATGATAAATGTATATGTTTATAATCCGTCTAATTTTTTGGTAAAAGAAGGTTCGGGTATAACAGACAAACACAAAAATAATTTGTATATTTTAAAGGTAATAATTAAAGCGATGGGCGTAAATATTCCCTATTACCATACATATTCTTGTTCATTATATTGATTTTCTATGTTACGAGTACACAAAATTAACTGCTGTTCGGAAAATTGCGGCTGGCAACAGTTATGCCTTATGAACTTTATGCGAATTTCAATCATTGAAAATCGAAAACAACCAAAAATATTCATCACTAATTTGCGGAATTAATTATATTAGTTTATGCCAAAACGCCAATGGGCGAAATATTTTCGCAGAGCACAGAACACAGAAAGAGAATGAGAGCGAGAGGGAGATAGTGGGGCATGCAACAACAGGGCGTAATGTAATTATGTAATTAGCAAGAACAACAACAGCAGCGCGCAATTTGCGCAAAAATATTTAACAAAACAATGTTCAAAGTGGTCGCGTTTGTTGCTGTTGCTAATGTTGCTGTTGCAGCTGCTGTTGCAGCTGTTGCTGTTGTTGCTTTAAGCCTAATTTAACGGCGCTGTAGACAAACAATGTGGCAGGCATTTTGTTTATGCAACTTTTTTGTGAGCAGGCAGGCGGTGGCAGCAGGGGGGGGGGAGAACAAGGCGTGTTTTACACGCACACTTTCTAATTAATGCGAAAAATTGCAGCTGAAAAGGAACTGCAAAAAGCACCGAAAACATAAGCGACGCACAAAGAGAGCTGCGGGAGCAGGAGGAGGAGGAGAAGGAGTGCCAGCCAGCAGGAGGTACGCTGTGCTGTGTGTGGCATGCATCAGTTTTTTCCAGCGCTTTTGTTCGGCTGCCGCAGCCGACAAAAAAATAACTGCTGCAATCGCAACTAAAGCCGAAACTGAGCATATGCGCGTTGCCCTTGACAATGTCAAGAGGAGGCAGCCGAGCACACAGAAGTGGCCGCCAGAGGTCGCCATGCCACATCGGAGGCAAAGCATAGCAGTAAAAGGCATTATAAAGTTTCAGAACAAGTTGAAAGTCGTGAATAATACTCAATTGGCTTAATCTACTTAGAATATTTATACATAGTTTTTAAAACACGCGCTTGGATTATATATATTTGATCGATCCTTCTATAAAACTTGCGGGTAATACGCCCTGTTGCCCATGCCACAGAGTTCCTTGTTTCGTGCTATCCTCATGTAGCCGCCCTCTCCCCAGTTGCTGCCCATGGAGGTCTGCAGGATCCAATAGTCGCCTTCCTTCTCGCAGGTGCCATAGCCGACAATGAGCACTGAATACACTCCCAGGGATTCCTTACAATCCGCTTCTTTGAGGATGCCCTCCTTGTATACTAAGATTGCACCGTAGGATATTTCGATTGCCACCGGACCTCGGGACACGTACCAAGCTAAAACTTTTTCACTCCTCTTTCCGGCTATGAAATTCCGTATGATTTTGGCGCTGATATTCCTCTTGTTGAACTGACAACTTGCGATTTGGCCACTGTAGGGATACGTTGCCTCAGCTTCGATGCCTCCCATCGTTTTAACGCAGTGAAAGGCATTCAATAAACGACCTCCCCCACATCGTTTCCGACAGCAGTCAATTAAATTCTGCTTGGAGAGAATTGTCAGATTCTTGTGTGCGATGAAGTGACGACTCTCCACGACTCCGGCTACAGCAAAGGCCCAGGAATAAGGGTTTAGTTCTGCATATCCCACCGGAGAAACAGCATTGAGAGCAGCCCAGTTAATCGAAGCAGGTATTTGGCTTATTTTCGAATCATCAAAGGGGTTCCATTCTTCTTCCTCAATATCTGGACACTGCTTGCCCTTTGCATCGAGCTCGATAATACCCTGCGAGCAGGCGAATACTCCCAAAAGGGTCACAATAATCAGCACTTTTTTCATTTCGTCTCGCTGAAATACTGAGAACTAATGCCTCTGACAAGCTCTTTTATAGTAGTTCCCCAGATCTTTGCTGAGTCACATGCTCTGTGGGAATCAGTGTATTTTGTGGTACCTTGCGCAGGAACTTACTCGTACCTCAGGCCGCTTTAATATTTGAAATAATATTCTTAAAATATAATGCAGTAATTTTATTTTCAGTACTTTCTTCCACAAATCATTCTAACTTGAATAATCAAGTGAATTATACGTATCAACCTGCCAGACTTCAATACCTTCTTAAATGGCTGCACTTGAGCCCCTCTATAAGACTTGTGGATAATACACCGACTTGCCAATGCCACATAGATTGTTTTGGTTACGTGCCAGTCTCATGTAGCCGCCCTCTCCCCACTTGCTGCCCTTGGACGTCTTGAGAAGCCAATAGTCGCCTTCACTGGAAGTACCATAGCCGACAATGAGCACCGAGTAGGGTCCTTTAGATTTCCTACAATCAACTTTGCTCAGCACGCCACCTGTGTAACTTTGGATTGCATTGTAGGAAATATCTGCCGCCACGGGTCCTTGAGCCACGTACATGGCTAAGACTTTTTCAGTTTCCTTCCTGGGTTCGAAGTTCAGTTTGATTCTGGCTCCGATATTTGTCTTGTTGAAGTGACACTGTTCCTTTTTTCCAAGGTACGGATACGATGCCTCGGTATCGATGCCGCCCATCTTCTTTATGCAGGAGAGAGCATACTTCATACGATGTTTAGGGCAACGTATCTGACAGCAGTCGACCAATTGTTGCTTGGAGAGAATGGTGAGGTTTTTGTGTGCGATGTAGTGGCGACTCTCCACGACACCGGCTACAGCAAAGGCCCAGGAATAAGCGTACTTTCCTGCGTCGCCAACCGGAGAAACAGCGTGCAGATGAGTCCAGTCAATCGATTCAGGCATTTGCGTTATTTGCAAATCTTGAGCATCGATCGACTCAAAGGCGTCTTCTTCCTCGAAGAGATTGTCATTGCAATCCTCGATAGTTTCTTGCGCACAGGCAACAACTCCCAGAAGGGCAACAATTATGATAACTGAGTTCATGACTGCTTTTGCAACGACTGAGGATCTGAGGCTACGGCTTTTCTTTTTATAGTCCCCGAGATCTTCGGTGAATCACATCTTATGAGGGATTCTGTGGTATCACCCACATAGAATCGACAGCTTTTGATGTGATTAAAAATAAATCCTATAAATATACTGCACGAATTTCCGTTTCAGAATTTTTCTTTGATTTCTTTGAATATTACACTCATTGTAAGTTAATTTATTTATTTGTATTAAGTTAATATTTATCTTGATAAATTACAGTTTAAGAAGTTTACTCGACTCTTATAAAACTTGTGGATAATACCCGCTGTCGGCAATGCCACAGAGATTCTTGTTGCGTGCCAGCCTCATGTAGCCGCCTTCTCCCCAATGGGGTCCCATGGATGTCTTGATGATCCAATAGTCGCCGTCTTGATCGGAATTTCCATAGCCAACAATGAGTACCGAGTAGAATCCCTTGGCCTCATCACATTTCTTTTCATCCAGGACGCCGTGCTTGTACATTTGAATTGCATGATAGTAAATATCTGTTGCCACCGGACCTTTAGCAACGTACATTGCCAAACGTTTTTCATCTCCCTTTCCGACTTGGAAGTTCCGTATAATGCGGGCTGCAATGTTCTTCTTGTTGAATGTACAGTTTGCGTTCTCGCCATTGTAGGGATAGGTTGCCTCTGCTTCGATGCCTTCCATATCCTTGATGCACGAGAGTGCGTGAGTAATGTGATTTGCGCCATTTTCGGGCTTACAGCAATCGACTAAATTCTGCTTGGAAAGAACTGTCAGATTTGTATTTTTATGTGCAATGAAGTGACGACTCTCGATGACACCGGCTACGGCAAAGGCCCAGGAATTACGCCAATGTTTCTCGTCAACAACCGGAGAGACAGCACCTTGTTCCGTCCAGTTAACCTTTGCAGGCACTTGGCTTGCAATCGAGTAGTCAAAATGGAACAATTCTGAGTCTTCTTCTACTTCATGAATATCTGAGATCTGGTTGCTTTCCATCTTAGGACCAGCCTCGATAAGTCCCTGCGCACAGGCGAAGACTCCCAGAAGGGACACAACTATGAGAACTGTTTTCATTTTTCCTTACACCTCAACTGAGATCTAAGGGCGATGTGCAGTCTCTTTTATAGTTCCCGAGATCTTTGCTGATTCAAATCTCATGAGAGATTCTGTGTATTCTGTGGTACACCACATAGAAGCAGCTTCGCTGAACTGTGACTCGAAAATAAAATAGAATTCGGATGAAATATTCTTTTTAGAGTTTTGTCTGCGTCAATGTTGCTTCACAAGTTTTACGCATGACAAAAAAAAAAAAACAAACAATTTAATATTAATATATTAACTTATGTAAACTTTAATATCATTAACATTTTATTAAGATTAAGTTAACCAATTAAATTAGATCGATTTTACAAAACTTCTGGGTAATATGCCAAATTGGTAATGCCGCAAAGGTTTTGCTTGTTTCGCGCTAGCTTCATGTAACCACCCTCTCCTCATGAACTACCCATGGCGGTCTTAAGGATCCAGTAGCTTTCATTTTTGGAAGTTCCATAGCTCACAACAAGCACCGAGTATAAATCAGAGTTGTCACACTGCACGTCTGTCAGAACACCTCCCTGGTATTTTTGGATTGCACTCTAGGATATATCTGCTGCCACCGGACCTTGGGCAACGTACCAAGCTAAAACTATTTCGCTACCCAATCCGGCTTTCTTATTCCGTATGATTTTGGTACCGATATTCGTTCTATTGAAATGACACTCTTCAATTGGACCGATGAAGGGATAGGACTCCTCGGTAGCGATGCCTCCCATTCTCTCAATGCAATCGAGAGCGACATAGCTTTGCTTGTCCCTATTCCAACAGCAGTCAATTAAATTCTGCTTGGAGAGAATCGTCATCTGATTGTACTTGATGAAGTGGCGACTCTCCAGCACGCCCGCTACAGAAAAGGCCCAGGAGTTGAGGTAGTTACCCTTGACAGGCGGAGAAACAGCACCCAGGGCTGCCCAGTTGATCGATGCGGTATTTGGCTAATCATCAACTCCTCAAGATTGCCCAGTTGAGCAGACTTTTGTGCCAAGATATCTCGAAAGTCGTGGATAACAGCCTGCGAACAGGCGATTACACTTAGGAAACCCAAAACTATCGGAACTGTTTTCATTTTGTTCTTTAACTGAGTTCAATGAGCTTCGACGCCCGTTCTTATAGTCGTTAAGATTAGTGGTGAGTCAGATCTTGAGTGTTTATTTCTTACATAATGTTATGTTCTATTTATAATATTGTAAATTCTGTGGATCTGCCACGAGTACCCACATACATATGTTATATGTAACCGGCATCTTTAAGCTGTGGTTTCTCTTACTGAAAGTAACCAAATTGAAATTCGTACTTTATTCATTCGATATTCATTTTCTTTATAACTAAACAATCGGGTAATACACCCTGTCTGTAATGCCGCAAAGATTATTCTTGTTGCGTGCCAACCTCATGTAACCACCTTCTCCCCACTTGCTTCCTTTGGAGGTCTTGAGCAGCCAGTAGTGACCTTCTTTCTGCGAAGTACCATAGCCCACAATGAGCACCGAGTATGTTCGCCAGCCTCGGCAACGTTGATTGAAGACGCCTTTGTCGTAATGATTGATTGCAAATTCGGAGATTTCTGCTGCCATCGGACCTTGAGCCACGTTGTAGGCCAATATTGTTTCGTTTCCCCTCAAAACTTTGAAATTGTGTTTTATTCTGGCACCGATTGTCTTATTCTGACACTGTCCTTTCCATCCGTGGTAGGGATACGATGCCTCGGTATCGATACCTCCGCGCTTTCTTATGCATGTGAGAGCGAACGACACAGAACGACACCAACGACAGCAGTCGATGAGATATTGCTTGGAGAGTATTGTCATATTCTTGTACTTGATGAACTGGCGACTCTCCACAACGCCGGCTGCAGCAAAGGCCCAGGAAGTGGGGTATATGCCCTGATCCGCAACCGGAGAGACAGCATGCAGTGCAGTCCAGTTAACCGACTTTGGTATGGGAGTGTTCTCCAAATTTTTTGAGCTGGCGACTTCAATAGCTTCTTCTTCGACATCGGGCTCGATAAGGCCTAGTGAATAGGAGAAAAGTCCCAGCAGGGCCACCAGTACGGGAATTGTTTTCATTTCTTTTCTCTTCAGCTTCTCACTTCGCGTACGACTGAGCACTGCAAGCGGCTGCTTGGCCATTTATATTCTCGGAATTACTCATCTTTGTTCATGATGTATGGTAAATAAGGGTTATGTGAGGTTATGGTTGACACTTGAGCCCACATAAACTTCTAAAGTATGAGCAGAAATGTTCACTTCAACTGATAAATACTTAAACAACTTACAATTGAAATTAAAATATTTATTTGTAATTGCTCTTTAAAAAATAAAGGTTTGTCAAGTTTCATTCTAGTTTTATAGGTATACCAATATACAATTTATTATTCGCTTTTTTGATAACTTCCTTCAACTTAGTTGTTTCTTTTAATTTATTTGTTTATTTTTGTACTTCTTCAATTTAAGTTTTTATACCATTCGATCATTGAAAATATATATTTCCTTTGTTCAGGATGGCTAGCCGAGTCGATTAAGCCATGTCTGTCTGTCTGTCCGGACGTCCGGATGACCAGATGAACACACAGATCTCAGCTATTATAAAAGAAAGAGACACCAAATTTGGCATGAAGGTTTCTGTTAACCAGGCGCAGATCAAGTTTATTTCAAATGTTGTGTGCCACGCCAACCACGTCCGCAAATCAATAAGTTAATCTTTTTGGTTGGTCGACTGTTGCTCTCGTTTCATTTAATTGATTTAATTACTTCCTTCACCTAAAGTTTTTTCAAACACATGTTTTAAGACATTCGAGAGGAACTTTCAATAAACAACATGAGCAATCAGCGGGAACTCTAACAATACCCTCATAGGCATACAATATGTGGTTTACTTTCTGTTTTTTTAACATATATTAATAAATAATATATATAAGATGTGGTTACATCGTATGTAGTTTGTGCTATGAGTTTCGTATTTATAAATTTAGTCACGTAGATATTTATTTTAGAAAGAAGTTAACCAGCATCTTTGGCGCCTATAAAAGTAGAACAAATTCGGGCACAGGCTATAGTCGTTTTCTAACCAAATAACGATGAAGTTCTTGTTGTTAGCGCTGCTGGCGGTACCGGCTGGTATCCAGGCTGAGATTGCAAGTATAGAGGAAGTGGCATCAAAGAATTACACCGAGCTGGAGGACCTTATTCAAATTCCCACTGTTGAGGTTGAAGAAGAGAACTTGAATGCTGACATATACGCTGTGGACTGGCGAAAACTTGGAGCCGTCACTCCGGTGCAAGCCCAGGGACACTTTTACACTTCGTGGGCTTTCGCAGCAGCCGGAGCCATTGAAAGTCGTCAGTTCTTAGCCAACGGCAAGTTGGTGTCGCTCTCCAAGCAAAATCTCATCGATTGTTGCCAATTTAAGAGGAACTTCATAATGGATGGGCTCTATTGCATTAAGTTAAAAGGTGGCATTGCTACTGAGAGTTCGTACCCATATCTGGGCGATACCAAAGCCTGCAAATTCAATGCCACAAGTGTAACAATTGGTGCCAAAGTGAGCGCTGTCAACAGGTGCCCACCAGGAAACGAGATTACGCTGGCTAAAATGGTGTCCAAGGGCCCAGTCGCTGCTTCCATTTCGACTGAAGTAATAGATTCTTACAAGAAGGGGATTCACGACACAAAATGCAAAAAGGAGACAAAAACAAGATACTCAGTTCTTATAGTCGGTTATGGCACCGATCCTCATGAGGGTGACTACTGGCTGCTGAGAACATCATTGGGAAAACAGTGGGGAGAAGAGGGATATCTTCGCTTAGGACGCAACAGGGGGAATCTCTGTAACATTGCCGATAATGCCGGCTATCCGGTTATTAAAACCTAACTGGGAAAGAAAATAACAAGAAATAGTTTCTAGCTCTATGTTCCTAATAAAATTTTTTCTTTTAATTTAATATTTAATAAAGATTTGAAATTGTACTTTATTTTTATACTGAAACTTACATTATTTTTAAATTATTATTAGTTTGAATATTCCTAGCTCATACATATAGGGGTACGATCAGAGGCTGAGGGCTAAATTATTGCCCATAATATGTTACTCATATATCGTAGTATTAAAATCGAGTATGTAATATATACAAATATAAATTTGAGAGCCATGACTTGAAGTAATCCTTGCACAGCCTATATAAACATTTTGTGTAATATATATTCGTTGTATAATTTTTAATTATTTATTTAATATTATATGAAGTAGACTTAATGCAGTCGACTCCATAAGAAATAAGTTATTAATACAATTAATCATTTATAAAAATCATTTCATAAAAAATATGCATAAAGTTGAAATTAAAGTAATTTCAAGTTAATTAAATTTAAATTTAATTTTTTTATAGTTTAATTTTATTGAATTTAAACACATGACTGGCAGAATAAAACCATTGGAGTACAATCTGGGTCAGCTTCAATAGCGATGTCAACTTGTCAGTCCGTCTCACCATTTGAATGATCTGATGATATTAAAGTCACAGAAGTTCTTTTCTGAAGTTTAGAGTTTCTTCAAGGTGTTTTATGCCACGCTCATCGCCAAGGCAAATAATGACATAAGTAACGAGTTGCTACTTCACAAATAAATATATAAATATACAATAGTTCAAGGCAACAAAGAAAGTAAAGTTCAACTTAACCCTATGAGTCTGAAATGAAAACTAGAACTGTGCCCACATAACATGTTATATAATATATATTTCTGTGATACTATATCCATTTAAAGGAGAATAAGTTCTACGGGCAGTTACGAATAAAATAAAAAACAGTTAATCAGCATCTGTCTGGACTATAAAATAGAATCTTTTTGTGGCACAGGCTCTAGTCAAGTTCGAATAAAGTAACGATGAAGTTCCTGTTGTTGGCATTGCTGGGAACACTGGCTGGTATCCAGGCGAAAATAGAGGTAGCGGAATGGGTTTCCTCTAAAATGGAGGACCTGCAACAGGATAACAAACGAATGCTTGGGGCACACAACAAACGAGGGGAAGCTGGCGAGGAGAGTTACGAGAGGAGCATTAATCAGATTAGCGATATATCGGAAGAGCAGCTAGATGAGTTGATGGAGAGTGATATACATGGAATGAAGGAACAACGTTCTATCAATGAAATAACCGAAAGAGATGAAGAGGAAGAAGAGAAGGATTTTAAGGCTGACAAGGCTGTTGACTGGCGAAAACTTGGCGCTGTCACTCCGGTGCAGTCCCAGGGGAACCTTTCCACCTCGTGGGCCTTCGCAGTAGCCGGTGCCGTTGAGAGTAGTAAGTTCTTGATCACTGGAAAGTTGAAGGAGCTCTCCGAGCAAAATCTCATCGACTGTTGTAAATTTAAGGGTAAGGATCGTATAGGGGAAGCGCTCTCTTGCATCAAGTCGATAGGAGGCATCGATACTCAGGAATCGTATCCATATCAAGGCGCCAAAAGTTCCTGCAAATTCAACAAGAATGCCATCGGTGCAAAAGTAAAAGATATCGAGGAGTGGCAAGAGATATCTGAAGTGACACTGGCTAAATTGGTGTCCAAGGGTCCAGTCGCTGCTTATATTTCCGAAGATGTAATACATTTCTACAACAGAAGTAAAGGTATATTCAAGTATAGGTGCAGATTGGTGACTCATATGCGATATGCTGTACTTGTAGTGGGCTATGGCACCGATCCCCAAGACGGTGACTATTGGCTGCTTAGAACTTCACAGGGCACCGATTGGGGAGAGAAGGGTTACATTCGCTTGGCACGTAACAAGAAAAATTACTGCATGCTTGACGAAATAGCTTACCGTCCAATTATTGAAGCTTAAGTTTAAGTTTATGTTTCTAATTAGTAAAAATCTGAATTGATTAATTATTTATTTATTATTGTTGCTCAATAAACGTTACCCAAACTAACCATATAGGGGCGTGACTGAATATTGGCTATGTTATTGACCTCCAGCAGTTACTCATACTGACACACATACCTCGTATACTCTGTAATTACGCATCCAATGCAGTCTCAGGCTGCGGGGTAGAAGCGTGCAATAGCCGCAAATTTTCATAGCATTCTTTTAGGCGGCGCCTTTTGACGCACCACGTTGCGACGCGTAGCCGCAATGCAATTTTAATAAATTTGCAGCTGTTGCAATCACTGTGCACAAGTTGCAGGTGCTGCACACACACACATACTCGCACTGTCTGGCGACATTTTGCGTGTAGCTTGCTAAAAACTTTGCTAATTCTTTGTGCAAACTTTTCGCCAATTCGAGTCTGAGGTGAGAAGTGTGGGGAGGAGTCTGAGGAGTTTCTCGCGGTTGCGGGCTTCGCTAATAGAAACTACATTAGCTCCTGACACGTTTCGCCAGTAGGGGTAATTAAAATAAAACAAAGACAATGCACAATTTCGTCTCATTTAATTTTTATTCAAAAATCACATTTGTTGTTGTTTTTATTTTAAATATTTCTGTTTCATTCTGCTGTTCTGCGGCGCAAGAGCTGCTATTTGATAATATTCATAATATTTATATTATATATATTTATTATTATGCTTACTTTTGAATGGAGTTCGAGTTTATGTAATTTACATGTTCTTTATGTTTCGGTGTTCGATACTCCCTTTTTTCTCTCTCCTTGTCTATCTGTCTCTCAGTGTTGTGTCTGTTTCGCTTTTTCCATTACAATTGCCTTAAGCATTAACAATCTTGACTATGCAATGGTTGAAGCACATTTACTTTAATTTTTGGTAGCAGCTTAACATACTACGTATTTCATTTCGCTTATCATTTTGTTTCATTTTCCATATTTCGTATTTCGTATCTCAAGTGTTTTTTTCTCGTATCTGTATTTAGTATGTACAATATAAAAATGCGATTGTTATAGAATATGAAAGAACATAAAACTGTTTGGTTGCGCTTCGATTCGAATTTTTTTGACACCTGCAAATTGCGGGCGCATTAAAATTACAAAAAAAAAAATGTAATTAAATCAAATTTTAAATGTGACATTTTCAGTTGGGAAATACGATAGACGGGCATGTGAATAGGTTAACCAAGGAAAACAATATTCTTTGAAAGTTGACTTAAAATACGTTTCTACACATTTTCTGACTGAAATCTTAAACCTTAACTCACTTATTGTCTGCTTTTGGGTCTTATCTTTCCACCTAATGAATAAATTGTTTAAAATATATTTGTGTTGAAAATATGATTTGATATTTTTTGAATTGTTGTTTTTCTATTATTCCGTTGCTGTAATTAAATCTTCTTAAATCTCGCCATTAATTTGCCATACCGCACCTATTCACATGCTCAGCAACGTGTGCATGTTTATTTTAAAATGTCAATTTGCGTGTGTGTTTTTTTTTTCTCGTCTGTTATTGTTGTTTTATTGCCTTCTTTTCATTGCGACACTGATTCGATTTCAGTGCTTAAATCTGCATATGAAGAGGACGAACAAAAAGCTGTGGAAAAGCAGTGAATAAAACAACAACAGAAAAAAGAGTGGAAAACGCTTTTCACATTTTCGCAATTCTCGCGGCCCGGCTCTCATGTGTTAAATGTGGCAAAATAATTGATTATGCTCAATTATGTTTTAAATGTAAATGGAATAAATTGAGAATACGCGCCCGCACTTCCCCATCGATTGAAAGCGGATTCAAAGAGGGAAAATCCGTAGGGAAAAATTAAAAGGAATTCATATTTTTCTCTCTCATTACGTTAAGTTCTTAATTAACCTTTAGTTGGCATTTACAAGTTCGTAAGCAATGATTAGATCTGCAGGGAATAGGCGAAATGTCAGTGGATTGTATTCCTTTGTTATAAGATTATCTTTAGATTTCTTCAAATCTCTTTTGTGGATTTCTTTGTTGGTGTGTGTAAGAAAGACGTTTGTGTTTGGTCAGTTTCATTTTGGTATATTTGGTATTTAGTTTAGTTAGTTAATATAGTTTAGTTAGTTTAAATTTGTATAAAAATTGTGGCGTAGTCTGTCTTTGTTTCTGTTTCTGTTATGTGTTCTCAATACAAATGCACAAAATACGCGTATAATACAAATATTTTACACACAGATACAAAAAGTAAACTCACTGTACAAAAGTTTCTTCGTTTCGGTTTTGTGAATAGAGTGTGAGTGGTGTGAGTGTGTATGTGAGTGCTGTGCTGTGTCCTCAGCCTGGAATTTTTGATTATTATTTAGCAGTAAACGCAGAAAATGTTTGAAATATTTGATTTATGTGCATGCTGATGCCAGATACGGCGCATTCATTGCAGTCTCCCTTCCTTCTGTCCGTCTGTCCGTCTGTCTGTCTGTCAAATATTTGCAATTTGAATACATATTTAGCATATTGCATGCGTGCTGTGTGGGTGTCTGAGTGTGTGTGTGTACTGATAAGCAATTGGAATGATAAATGCTAAACAATTTGCTCGGCAGTCCAGAGTCGAGTCGAGGCAACGTTGCACGTCTTCCCCTGCTCGATTTTTATTCTTCGATTCGATGCCTGCCCCCTTGCAACGTTGCCCACTGACTCCCTTGATATGTTCAGGCTAAACGTTATTGCATTCTCTGCTAGTTCTCTCTCTCTCTCTCCAACTCTTTTTGTCTCCTTTCCGTCTTTCTGCTACTCTTATTGCCTTCTGCACACTTCGAACGTAAAGCAAAAGAAAAACCAAATGAAGTAAACCGAAAATGACAATTTAATAGAAAAGAAAAGCTTTATTATTCCATTTCGTTAAGTTTTGTATATTTTTTTAAAAAATATGTTTATACAATTTGTTGTTGCTCCTTTTTTTGTCAATTAAACTAAATGTGTTAAGAAAAAAGAAAAACCTTCTCTCATCTCATATGTATGCGTATCGATATGCGAGCGTTGAACGTAATTGCATTGCATATGCCATGTATATAACATATGTTATGTATACCATAGTCATGCACGGATATATAGATATAATCTAGGTAATTGATAATCGATTGCTATATGGTGTATTAAACGTATTAAATGGCCGCATAGAAAGCTAAAGCTAAAGCCGATTCTCTTAGTACAAACAAACTGATGCAACTGATCTCGGTTCGGCAAAATGGAAACTGCACATTTCATTCATTGTAATTTTATAGTATAAGTATAATATAATCATAGTCTAGGAAACAAGGTGTAAGTGGAGTTTAAAAGTCAAGACATTCTTTGCTGTTTGTGCACATTCCTTTTATCTTTGTTGTTGTTCATATTTTCTTACAGTCGATAGGGAATATCTTAAGTTCAACACAAGAATGGCTGACACACACACATAGCGGTAATCGGTAACACTAACTAGCTATACACATACACAGATATCGTTTCGGATTACACATATACAGATACACATATTCGATATACCGTATGAATTACAACAATTACAATTACACAAAAAATGTACACACACATACAAAAATCAAACGCGTCGCAGTACAAAATCATCTAGCTATGCATACAATTATATATAAGTATATATATAGTCTGTAGTCTGTATATATATAATCGGTATTCATATATATCGCATATATATATCTCGAAAATTTGCAGCGCTAATTTAAAATTAGCAAAAATGGCATTCGACTCTCGCTGACATCATAACTTAACTAAGGCTAATCAGAGTTCCCTTCCATATCTCTCTCTATATACATTTACAAATCGGGTGTACATTACAAATACATATACATATAGCTACATTCACATGGATAATTGCAACGCTGAATGCTATTTAGTTACATACAAACATATACATATATATTATAGATCCTAACTAATTTTTGCTACTAATAATAATTAACATAGTTTGCGGCGCTTTTGGGCAGCGTCAGTAAACAGCAGTTTATGAAGTGGCCTCTGTGTGTGTGTGTGTGTGTGTGTTGGAGTATGGGTGTTGAGTAGAAGTGGGGAGGAGTTTCAGTACTCTTAACGTTTGTAGCTATTGCCAATTTGCACATATCGCTAGCTGCCAACCAACTCGATCTGGCGATACTTTTTGCGCAAATTGGAGACTGGATCACGATAAAGCATGGGATCCATGCGTAAATTGGAACGTATGAGCGGCATGTAGCTGTGAAAGAGAGAGAGAGAGGGTTAGAAGGAATGCATGAGTATAATAGTTATTTAAGAGAGTTATATGTGTTTTAGTAGACTGTTTTGCGATGTAGTGAGAAATGAAAGTGAAGGTAATTTGGCAACTATTGTTGAGGTTATTACCTCAAATTACAGCTGGAGAAACATCGAAGTTGACATCGATACATATCGATATTTCATATGAAAAACTTCTGCAACCATCGATGTTTACTCAGCTTCACTTTAAATATTTAAAGAAAGGTCTTGTTTTGATAGGATTTCAAACGATAAAGTTTAATGACATTAATGAAACTAAAATATATGCATAGATAAAGTTAGTTTAGTTAAGATATGATAAGTTGGATAACGATATCTTTAAAAATAATAATGATACAGTTGCTAGTTGCTTTGGCAACCATAAGATAAGATCATGACATTTGAATAATATTTGAACAGCACTTGGGAGAGAGATTTAAAAAAGTTAATCTAAAATTTGCTGGCAATAACTTGAAAAGTAAAAAACTTAGGCCGATACATCGATATTTAACATGAATTATGAGTTTAAAAAAGAAACAGACAAAGTTAAAAGAACCAATGATGTTGAGCAAATGAATATAGACAGACAATACATATATATAACCACTATATCTGCCTTCTACTCACCCAAAGACCGCTGCGAATGTGTTGAGGCAGCTCTGACGCTGTATGAAATGATCGGGATCATTCCATGGCGAGCGACCCGTCTCCCGATCCTTGTAACCCTTGCGCTGCGTCACCTTAATCGGCGGTTTTCTGGTCACATGCGAGACCAGCAGGTTCATTAGGATGTCCTCGCAGTTGGAGGACTGCTGTACAGTCTTTAAGAGCAGCAACGACAGCCAATTGGTGTACAAGTAGTTGTAGTAGCGGTGGTAGAACGCCGCCCCCGTCAGCACAATCGAATAGTAGTTTGTCCACTTGGACGTGTAGCCCCAGGCATTCTAAGGAGACAAAGTAACAGACACCAGAATCAACACTAAGCTACACGCACTTCTTGCTGTGGTACTCACCTTGGAATCATCCCAGAAATGCGCTCGCGCCGGATAGCCCACAATGCGCTCGGGAAAGTCGCGCCACACGGTGTAGGCAAAGTCCAGTTCATCCGTATTGAGTATGGCATCCTCGTCGAGTGAGAGCACTGCATCCGTTTGTATCTCCTCGTAGGGCAGAAAGCGTTGCGAGATGCTCGGACGCGCCTCCGGGCCGGTTTGGCCTGTGGGCGACGAGGCTGCCGCGGCACGAGAGCTGCCACCCAGCGCGATGACATGCAGAGGAATGTGGTAAGTGGGTGGCCAGCGTTTCTTCAGCGGCAGTGGACGATCGGCAGCCCACAGCACGAGTATCTAAAGTGGGAATGGAAGGGAGAGAGAGGGGGATAAGATATATGCTCCCAATCGGCACCAGGCAGGAAGTCCCAATAGTCTTGGCTTCACACGCAGCTCACTAAGCTCCCTTCCTGCCGTTGGACTGTCTACTCACTCTATCCACAAATTGGCTCTTCGTTATGGTCCTGACTAGTTTGTAGAGCGCCGCATTGGGGCCGAGTGCGGCGCCAATTTGCACATAGATAACCGCCGTGTAGTTGTGACGCGGCTCCACGCCCAGCGCATTCAGCAGGAACGGCATAAATCTGCAAAATGGCCAAGCAATTAGGTTAATGGCGAAACACTCAAGTGCGAAGCGTCCCCTCCCCTTTCCCATATTCCGACTGCCCCGTAACGGTCTTGGAATGTAAATTTAATTAGGCCCCGGCGGGTGTTGGGCGTCTTGCCTCGCTGGAGTCCACTTCAGCATTAATCTTACCTCGAACTATCGGCGAATGTGGGCAGTGTGAGGAGTGCGCCCGGTGCGGTGTTCCAGACGAGACTGCTGCGCTCCGGATAATCGGGCAATCGTTCGCGAATGATCTGTGAATGAGACCAAGAGACAAAGATGAAGAAAGTGCGTGAGAAGAAAGAGGAAGGGAGTGTAAATCAAACGACTGTTTAATGGGCAGAAGAACTCAAGTGGCAAGCCGATTGCCAATTGATTGCTTAATGAACGGCTCCACACTTCGATTGGCGGCCAAATTGCCTTTTCAATGGCACTCGACGTTGCCGTCAGCCGCTTAAACTGTCAGTCGCCAGTCAGTCAGCCAACGAGAGCTCTGCTGTGCTCTGTCTGTGTCGGTCCGTCTGTCTGTGAGTCTGTGCGTATTGCCTAATTTTCCGCTTGACGCAGCCCCGAGGGGAAAACCGCTTTGTATCCCAAATGCGTTGGTAGGTTGGCCGCAGTTTCCGCTGCGGCACAAGCCGCACACAGGAAGCTGCCTCACGCTACGCCCACAAGTGCTAGACAAAAGCAGTGCCTACACATTGTCGCTGTGAGTGTGTGCGTGTCATTAACGCTTAGAGTGAGAATTATGCATGTAGCGCCTAAAAGTATGCTATGCAAAATTAGTTGTACATATAAACCGCAGCAGAGGAAAGTAGGAGGGGGCTTAGAAGGAAACAGATGGAGAGTAGGGAGTAAGAAAGGGAGAGAGAGAGAGTGGAGGAGAGAGAGAGAGGCAGTGAAGGGGTTTAGAGACAGAAAGAGGGAGAGAAAGGGGAGGAGTAGAGCGGCAAAGGGACACAACTGTTTGCTTAGTCAGGTTGGGCACATTCCATTATAATTGCCAGCTCCAACTCGGACTCAGCAGCAAGAGTTACGACTGCGACGTGACGCAGGCAGAAGCAGCAGCAGAATATGTGCAAGCAACAGCAGCAACAGCAGCAACAACAAGAGTATAAGCAGCAGGAAATGCAGCTGAAAATGCTGGCAGCGCGCGTGCAGCGCGTGGTTGCACTGCTCTCAACTCATCGCGCTTTTCTGGCACGCGCTTTTGTGTCGCTCTCTGTGTGTGTGTGTGTGCGTGCCTTTGTGTGTGTGCTGCCGGATAAAACATTTCAACATAAAGAATAGTTGCATTTAAATTGGGACTCTTTTTTCGCTGCATTGTGGCGAGAGCAGCACCTGAATGGCATAGATAACACATAAGAAAACACACACAGGCAGACACACAAACAGACCACACACACGCACATATACATATGTTGTGCGCACGCATTCAGCTGCAATTTTCTATGGTAAGTTTATTATAAACAAGCTTAACTTATTTGTTTGTAATGAAAGAAGTTACAATGTGGTAAACATGTGTATTTAAAAGACTGTTGAAGGGTCTTATACATACATACTTATGCATATATTCATACACACATATCTACATGCATAGATACAACAGCGTAATTATTAGTATATGCCATAATGTTTATGCATATTCAGCAAGTCATTCACTTAGTTCTTAGTTCTCACTTAGTTCTTTTTTCCCACTCGTTCATTGACTGCAGTTTTCGGTCTACCGATTCGCCTTCTTCGGTTTCTTTTCCTCTCCTTCTACTTCTTTGCCTCGGTGTGTCTGCTACAGCTTCTGCTCCCGTGATTCCCATGTTGCATGCGTCTCAAGTGCGCGTTTTATTTAGTAATTATAATGCCTTCTTCACTGCTTTTAAATTCCTGTCCCCCTTCCCACTGTCTTCCTCTCTCTCTCTCTCTTTATTTATCTATGTCCTCTCATTCCCTCTCCCCTCTTCTCCTCCCTCTCTCTCTATCTCTTTCTCGTTATACGGCTTAAGCCGTTCTATCTTGCTGTGTGGCATAATCAGCGCGCAACGTGCAGCAGGCGCCTAAAAGTATGCAACGCGCGCGTGTTTATTTACCTTTTCAAGCAGAGTGTGTGAGTGTGAGAGTGTTTGTGCATGAATGCCATGCGAGTGTGTGTCTGTGTGTGTGTGTGTGTTTCTGACATAATTAAGTCAATCTTGCTGCTGTTGACGTTGCAGCATAATTGAGAGCGGCTGAGAGCAGGCGAGCTGCTAACAAAAGAGCGAGCAGGCCAGCCAGCACCGACTCGAACCCCACCCCTCCGCCTTCACTCGTTTTGTCTATGATTCAATTATGCAGCACACACACACACACACACACACACACTGGCATGCCTCTGTGTATGCAGACATGTACGCGGGGGCCTAGTCGAGCCAGGTCAGAGGCCAGCAAATGTTGGCGTGCCATTTTAATTGGCTAACAAAGTGCTTTAATTGGCTTTAAGCCCGTGCAGAGTTGAGCTGAGTTGAGTTGACTGCGGAGTTGAGGTTTTTCGGTCAGCTCAGCAAATTATCGTGCGCCTACACTCGCTCTTTACACTGCCAAAATGGCGCCAAACATGCTTTTCATCGTTCAGCGTTTGCAGTTTTCCGCTTCCCTGCACATGTCATGCATGCGCTCTCGCTCTGCCAAACTCCAGTTTCTCCTCCACTTTCCCTCCCTCTCCTACTGGGCCTCGGTAACTTGGCAACGTTTGCGCAGGTAAATTTCATTTTTTATGTTTTTTTTTTAACTTTTTCCCGAACTACTTAAGCAACTGAGCGACAGTTTTGCCAACTGCTGTAGCTGCAGGGAGGAGCGGCAGTGGGAGGAGGGTACCAGGTGCGCAGAAGCTCAATAGAGCGCATAATATGTGCAAATAAAACAGGTGAATGCGTTTTTTGGCACCAGGGAGAGGTAAGGAAGGTGGGGAGGGAGCATGAGCCAGCTAGTTATGCAAATGTGTGTGTGTGTGTGTGTGTGTGTTGAGTAGTGTCGCTGCTGCTGAGCTCATCATTTTGGCTGGGCAAATTGCATTTGGCTGTGCCTAAAAGCAGGCAACACAAATTACTGTGCCGGGCTAAAAGGAAATTAACTCAAATTAATTGCACACATAGTTGACTCGCTGTGCCCCGCTGCCTCTTCTTCTACTTCTCATTCGCTCTCTAGCTATCTCTTTCTAACTTCAACTACTTTGTAACTCTGCGTTTATGCGTCGCTTTTATTTTCTTTGGCTTAATTACAACTGTAAAGTAAAGTTCGTAAAACCAAGAACCTTCTGCTTTATCTAGTTTAACCTTGAGACATTTTAGAGCTAAGCTGCTCTGGCTACACTCTTGTTTTTTATAATTAGCTAGCAATTAATAAACAATTATAATTCTACATGATATGCAGTCATGCAGCACCAGCATAGTGCAATCTTTATAATCGTTATGTGGGCCTGTGAGGTAACTCAACTTTGCTTTAGTTGATTAATTAGTTCCTTTTTTCTCTGAATATATAAGTCAGTGCCTTGAAGTGGCTTCTCAGTCACAACCTGCAGCTTGCTACGCAGAGATCTCCACTTAATTTTAATCGTTTGAAATGGAATTAAATTGCTTTTTGCTTGTGGTTTTACTGTTTGCCCAGGGCAGGGCAATTGACTACAGTGAATCAGACTACATCGAACGAGTTGACGAGGCAAGCGATGAGTATCCCTATTATTGGGATAATTTAAACACTAGCCATGTCGATATACCCGACCAAATCGACTGGACTACACAGCATGCCGTGTCCCGTGTTAAGAATCAGGGTAAATACGGAACTTCGTGGGCCTTTGCTGCAATCGGTCTCATCGAGAGTCGCCTGGCAATTAAAACTGAGCTCCCGAAACGGAAAGTGATTGAGTTGTCCAAACAAAACTTGATAGATTGCATGCGTGCAGAAAAAAGTCGCGTTAAAAACTCTCTACTATTTATACAAAAACAACAAAGAATTGCAACTGAGGCATCATATGCATATGCCGGCTTACGTAGGTCGTGCAGAGCCAGCAGCTTGCAAACAATTCCCGTAAAAATCAAATCGATTAACCAAGTTCCATCGGGCAATGAGCAACTGATGGCTCAAGAAGTTGCCCGTGGACCCGTGGTTGCCTTCATTAACAAGGAAGCAATAAACAATTACAAAGGTGGAGTACTCAGCAAGGTGAAGTGTGAGGATAACACAGACTACGCTGTGCTTGTTGTGGGCTATGGCAGAAGCAACGGCCAAGACTATTGGCTGCTCAAGGTCTCACGAGGTGAAAATTGGGGAGAAAAGGGTTACATGAAGTTGGCGCGAAATAAGAATAACCTATGTGGCATTGCCACGAAGGTGCTCTTTGTGACATTGTAGAGAGGAGATCTAGATATTTATGATATCTATATTTATATACAACTTAAATGAATAAATTAAGTATACAATATATTAAACTAATTGCCCTATTTTAATATTGAAACTGCAAACTCAGCTTGACATTTATGCTCAGTAGCAAAGCTTTTTAATTTATTTGTGTATATAAATTATAAATAGAATATTAAAACAAAATAAATATAAATGCAAACACAAAGAATGCTTAAAGTTTAATAATATAGTTTTAATTTATTAAATTGATTGTTATATTCTAATATTTTAACTGTGGTAAACTCAGCTTACCATTTGTGGTCAATAGAAAAGCTGTTCAATTTATTTTATAAAGAGAATTTAAAAATAATATAAATATAAATATAAATGCCAACATAAAGTTTTCTTAAAGTTTAATAATATAACTACGTTTTCTAGTTTTAATTTATTGAATGAATTGTAATATTCTAATATTTAAACTGTTGAAAACTCAGCTTAATATTTATGCTCAATAGAAAAGCTGTTCAATTTATTTGTGTATATAAATAATAAAAAGAATACGAAAATAAAATAAACATAAATGCCAACATAAAGTTTGCTTAATGTTTAATAATATAACTGCGTTTTCTAGTTTTAATTTATTAAATCAATTGTAAAATTCTAATATTGTAACTGTAGTAAACTCATCTTAACATTTATGCTCAATAGAAAAGCTGTTCAATTTATTAAAGTATATAAATAATAAATAGAATTTAAAAAGAAAATAAAATACATATAAATGCCAACATAAAGTTTGCTTGAAGTTTAATAATATAAATGCGTTCTCTAGTTTTAAGCAGCACGCATAAACGTTTTTCGTTCGTTTTGGCATTCGCTTTCGCATTTGAATTCGCATAAACAAGCACAGAGAGTGTATTTACTGATGTTTTGCAGCACACTTTCTGGGGAGCAAAAGTTCAAAGCGTCGACAGCTGCATACATAACATGCACGCACACACACACACACACACAGACACACACATATAAAAAGCAAGTTGGCATCTCTCGGCATAAGACAAACACTAAATTAACTTATGCTGAGCAGCTAAAGGAAAAGAAATTTATGTAAATTCAGTCAACTTTTGCCAGCTGCCGTTGCAGTTGCACGCAGAGAGACAAAGAGAGGGATATAGAGAAAGAGACAGAAGATTACGAAAGAGCAACAGCAGCAGCAAAAGCAGAAAAACTGCAATGCAAATTGTTGTTGCTGCTTTGCTGCAAAATTAACAAACGTCGTCGAAGTCGCAGCGGAAACTTAATGCCGACAACATGGCGTATGCGTAATAAGCCTCCCTTCGGGCTATTTGCATGCACTACGAAAGAACAACAACAACAGCAGCAACAACAACAACAACAGCAATCGCACTCTCAGCTCTATAGCTGGCACTGTTTTAATTTTAAAATAAATACCAAACTAAATAAATATAAATGGTAAATATTTTCAAGTATGCTATGTAAATGACTCTGCGTGTCCTTGCATGCGTGCGTGTACTTGTGTGTGTGTGAGTGTGCGTGTGTGAGTGCACGCAGCAGACTCAATACAAAAATTTGCATGTCATTTGCGAACGTGAAAAATGCTATGTAAAATATTAACACAAACCAAACGGATTTCGAATACCGCATTTGCATACCCTAGCAAGGCATGGGGACAACAGTGGGATATATTAGCTTGTAAGCAAAGGGATAATTGAGTGGAGAGTATAAAAGTTACTGAGTTGCATAAACAAATAGTAGAATTGGCGAAAGTTTCTCTACAGTTTCTATTCAGCAATAAAATTTACAATTTCAGCAATTAAATTGAGAGATTTAACAGAGTATGTTGTTTAAATATACTTGCTCTTTTGTTTAAATTTCCGCAGTGGTATTTGACAGGTGACACACACAATAAAAGTATATATATGTATATATAAATCTGCAGTATGTAGATGTGTGTAGCTATAAACTGCACAACAAACCAAATGCCAATCGAAATTAGAACGGAATTGGTTTTATATTGTCTCTACCCTATAAAAAGCATGTGCACTTTGGCAAACAGTTTGGCAACTACACAATTTGATATGTATTAAGTTTAGTACAAAATAAACTACATTTATTAGTGTACATTGCATGCATTGTAAATCTCTTTCCTTATACAAACCCACGCAGTGCATTCAAAAGTCGTCAAAACCTCACTTACTTTTAGTTGCGATGGCTTTTGGTTTTCGGGAGGAGTTGCACACAAACATTTATCGATTTCGGTTAGAAATTTTAATTGAGTCAGTCGGAGAGAAATGTGCGCGACAGCTTTATCTGTGTATAACGATGTGTAAATGGGATTGAGTACGAAGTATTGACTGCACATTAATTTGCAATTGAAAATTTGTTTACTTGGCGACTTTTTGGCATTTTGTTTACTCTCTTTTTCTCTCTCCTTCTTTCTTCACGTTCTTTCGAGCTTATGAAGTAAACGTCACCTGCCATAACTTCGAAACTTCAGTAGCTTACGATGATGATGTCATTATTGTTGGCCAAAAGTCGCGACTGTTAAACTTCAGCAGACAACAACAAGAACAACTAGAGACAAAGTTATGGAAGCTGCTTTGACAAATTCATTTAAAGCCAACGACAAACAAGTTTTGAGAGACTAGCTGATAGCAAGAGAGTGAGAAATAGAAGAGGAATTTAAAAGATTTTGAATTTAGACTAAGTTGCCTACTGAGTTTCGTAGATAAAAGATAGAAGTTTAGATAAATCAACAGCACAAAGAATAATTCTTTGTTTAGATCTAAAAATGCCCACAAGTCAAGAGAATACTAGAAAACAAAAGAAACTATAAAGGTTTGCAAGAGTTAAGAACCTTTATTGATTGATTTAAAAAGATATAAACTTTAAAGATTAAAAACAAGCAAATAAACAAAAGATTATCACTGACAAACAAAGATTAATAAATGAAATGGATGCAAGATATGCAAAAGTAAAGAAATTAAATTACTTTCTGGCAATGACTGGGAAGTAGACCCTGTTGAGGATGCCGCACTGGTTGTTCTTGTTACGGGCCAAGCGTATGTAGCCATGCTCTCCAAACGAGGTGCCCAACGGGGTCTTGAGAATCCAATAGTCTCCGTAGTGACGGCAATGGCCATAGCCGACAATGAGCACAGCCAGATCGGGATTGTGTCCACAGTGTTTGTTGTTATAGACGCCACCCTTGTACGATCTGACAGCCTGATGGGAGATGACTGCCACGACAGGACCCTGTGCCACCAGCAAAGCCAACTTGGTCTCGTTGTGCTCACGCAGATGGTAGGCACTCTCGATTTTGGCTCCGATATTCTTCTTATTGAACGAACAATGGCCGCTCAGTCCGCGGTAGGGATAGGTTGCCTCCCGTTCGATACCCTTCTGCTTCTTGATGCAGTAGAAGGCATGAGCCGAACGATAATTCTTCGAATGACAGCAATCGATCAGGTTCTGCTTGGATAGTTCAGTCAGCTTGCCCAAGGTGATGAACTGGCGACTGGCCACAGAATCGGCAACAGCAAAGGCCCACGAGTTGTTGAAATGTCCCTGATTCCTCACAGCTGTCACAGCACCCATGTGCGTCCAGTTGACATGAGCAGGCAGAGCAGCACTCTCCAAATAGTCAGAGGTTTCGATTTCCATATCCTTATCCAGAATTTCCTCATCATCATCGTTACCAGCGATTATTCTCTCAACCTCCCAGTCGAGCATGTCGGTAAACTCGTTGACTCCCATCTCGTAGCTCTCATTGCCCTCGGCAAAGCGGGTGTTGTGCTCATTGATGGCCTTCATGTTGTCCTTGAATATCGACTTGCGGATCTCTTCCAGCGTCTCATCGTTATACTCCTTATTGAAGTCATATTTGTAGTTCTCCCACTCGAAATCGTAGTTATCGGCACCGTCAACGGGACTGCCTAGTGCGGACTGGGCGAACACGCCCACAAGGGCAAGAGCTAGCACTAAGGTCACCTTCATGTTGTTCCTGTTCTTGGAATGCGAATGCAACTGATGGATTGTGAGTGAAGTGCAACGATTTATATACCCCTGGATTCGCTTGAATCATGACTAATGACTCAGGAGCTCGGACTCAGCCTGCGATATCAACACATGCACCCACATCCGATGGGGCAATGTAATACCGCAAAAAGTACAAAATATGGGCCCTGCAATGCTGGACCCTGTAAATCACAACAGGGATTCATTTATAACTCCATATACTTCTATTTATGTTGGCTCAACTCCCTTATATTTATAGGCTGATAAAGGAATAGCATATGTCTTATAAAGATCTCATATACTGATCAATATACCATATGTGTGTGGGAAATCATTATGTTTATGTATATAAACTGAATTTATTATCTTTATATCCTTTTGTGGTTAGTAGGAACCAATACATAATGAAGCTATAATTACTCAATTAGTAGTCAAGGCTATAATATTATTATAGGATTGAATCACGATATAATATATCGCAAGACCGCAAAAACCGCAACTTGGTTGGTTGATTGACCTATTAGAGTGCATCATATTATTTATATACACGCTACACATAAGGGTAGAAGGGTTTTATGACTTTGTGATAATTGAAAACATATATAACAGGCAGAAAGAGGCGTGCCCAATCGTAGAAAGTAATCAGCATTAACAGCGAAGACAATATAGCAATAAACGTACGCTTGAAAACGTTTAAAGCGCCTAACGCGCCCTTAAATAGATAAAGACCGAATTCCAAAGTTTTATTTGAATGCAGTACATTCAATTTTTGGTAAATACAATAACTATCAATGCTCAAATGTTTTCTTAAAATTTGGTAGCAATCGAATAATTAACAAAGAAGGGTAAAGGTTAAATAGCTGCCTACATCTCCGATTTTTTATAAATCACGCGCGCGATTTTTATTTTTCAAAAATTTTTCGCCTGCAGCGCACTTTTTCTAAACACAGAGTTTTCATTTCAAATGAATCGGTTTGTAGGACACTGTACTGTCACAAAATGTTGCAGGCAGACTGGCGCCTTACACAAAAAGGCAACAACAAAATACATGTAAATTTTATTATTTTCAAAATTCAATTTAAAAAAACTAGAAGCGACCGCCAAATAATTCTTTCACCTAAATTCATAATAAAGCCCTATCAGTGAAAAAAAATTTAAAGAAAATCGGAGATGTAGGCAGCTATTTAACCTTTACCCAAAGAAGTTATTTAACAAACAATTTTAAGAGATACTGATTTCTAAACCGCTCCTTTAGGTATGCAACACAAAATATGTCAAACATAAAACCTACATCTCTAAGAAATCCCTTAAGTCACAAGGGTATCGGGTACATCACAGCTTAGCACACTCGTCTGTAGCTTTCCTGCTTGTTTTCATTCTTATCGAGCTTTTATCGTCATTAAGAAGGAGCTTTTGAGCCCTGAACTGCTTTTAGAACTGAAAGAGTTCACATTTTCTATAAGATTTTAAGTTGTATGAAAGGAAATTACCCTTTGCAACAGTTTTGGCATTAGATCAAAGGTTTTCTTACATTAATGTTCATTATTTTCATATTAATTTTAATTATTTTATGTAATTTAAAGTTTTCCCCGCTAATGTTATCAATTTCTGACCCTAATGTTCATAATTAATCAAAGCCAAGCGACAAATTGACGTCGTAGCTCGTAAGAAAAGGTCTACTACGTAGCTGGTAGACATAGACAGAAAGAGAGAGGGGGATAGCCAGAGGGACACAGAGAGAGCGAGAACATAACAAGCGAAAAGCTTCAAACAAATGATAAGCACAAAGCAAAATAAACAAGAGCGCTCTAAGCACAACAGAGACAAAGAGAAAGACTGAAAATAAAAACAACAGAAAAAACATTAAACACCGGTTTAACTTAGGCGTTAATTAAACCTAATTAGGCGCACAGAGCCCGCATTACACACACTTGAACGGAATTCCAAGTTGGCAAGAGACGCGACGATACATTGAATAAATAAAGGGCAAGAAGAAGACAAGACGTCACAATTAAAAATAATTCGATGACGTCACATGTGAGAGACACATGTGGAACGTGCGAGCAGCCGAGCAACGTCGACGTCGACGTCGCTGTTAGCTTCATAATTTAATTGGAGGTCAGTTTGCTCTTGCTTGCTGCTAAGCCGATGACGTCACTGGCACACACACACATACATAACTGATAAGCCCTTCTGCTGCACTCAAGCTAACAGCTGCTGCAACAACAACGATGCAAATGCGAGAGCAAGAAAGAGAGAGAGCGAGAGAGAGCAAGTTTAGCAAATGGCAATGCCGCGTGCTTTCTAGTCTGATAATCCACATGTGCATGCGCCTCTGTGTGTGTGTGTGAGTGTGTATCTGTGAGTGTGCAAAAAAAGTTTGCCGGCTAGAAATACAATAGATTTACCGCAAAGAGAAATTGCATAAAACGAGAGCGAGAGAGTGAAAGAGAAAGAAGAGTGGGAGAGCACGCATAACAGCAGAGGCGGCGGCTTTCTTCTCTTTCTCTTTCCCTCTCTCATTATTGTTGCTGTTGTTGTTATTGCTGTTATTTATTGTTATTGCTGTTGGCATTCCCAACGGGTGGGCAAACTTGTTGTAGCCCTAACCAAAAGTAACAACAACAACAAGAAGAAGAAGTAGAAGAAGAAGTAGAGCTGTCAATAAATATTTCATTTATGACAATTTGACATTCCGCAAAGCATGTTTACCGTTACGTCCCTCTCTCTCCTCTGCCCTGCACAGTGGGTGGCAAATTAACTGAGTTGTGTCCTGTCTCTCCCCCTCCCCTGTTACAAGTTATAATTCACCGTTTGGCAACTTAATTTGTGCACTAATCGAGCTGCACTGTTATCGATTATATTGATCGCACTGCGTGTTGTGTTTATCGACAGAACTGTACACAAAGCACTACGTTTCGCACCTATCGAGTGCGTGCATTAACCCACAAAAGCTTAAATAAAACCAGAGGAACGCTACAAGCAAGCATGACTGACTGAGAGATACCCTTGGAAAAGAGTAGGGCTTATGTGCACTATAGAAACATCGTTTTTTTATCGATAAACCTCAGCAAACATCGATGTTTCTGCACCTCTAATGTGCACTTAAAATACCAAAGAGAAAGTGGACTGCCAGCTATTGCTTGCTCACTCTTACACACATGTGCAGGCATACAGGCTTTTGCAGGTCATTAAAGTAACTTGTATAACTGCTGTGTTTATTGTTCGATTGGCTTGAAATTTGGAGAAATGGTAGATAATTTAGTCAGCTACAGAAATATTAAAGCCTAAATTTTATATTTTTTAAATGTCGCTTAGAAATGGGCTTACAAAATTAAATTATTGATTTACGAAGGCGGTGGGCGTGACATTTAGTATTTAAAATAAGCTTAGTCTGCACATAGTTTACACTAACCTTCATGCCAAATTTGGTGTCTCTAGGTCATATAATAACTGAGATCTGTGTGTTCATACAGACAGACAGATAGACATGGCACTATTAACTCGTCTAATTAGATCCCAAGCAAGAAATTTCACACATATTTACACTATATTTACATGTGCAAATGTGTAAAGAGTTATAGATATTTATTTAAAGTCAATTATGGTCAGTCGACTGTTTAAAGTAAAATAATTAATTTAGTTTATAAAAATAAGAATTAAATAATGGTAAAAACTTAAATAAATTCAGTTTCAATTACTATGCATACTTTGTGGTGTCTGCCAAGCCTTCTTCTAATTCGCACTTAGTAAGTACACCCATTTTCAATGTTTCGTTGGGTATAAATAGAAGAGCAATAAAAAACTTTCAAATTCAAATGTTTAGCGAACGAGTTGTGCGCTCCGCCATTGATTACCTTGAATTTTGTTTTCTATTTGCGGCGCTCGCAGCGAGCTGAGCACAAACAGCTGCACATAATGGAGAGAGGCAGCAACAAAAAGAAAGCGTGCAAGCATAACAACAATAACAATTTCTCGCACAACAGCAGGCAATAAAAAAACGTTGGACATGTGAGCGAAGGCAACTGAGCGTGAGAGAGACAACGTGAGAGAGAGCGAGCGAGTGAGAGCAGTTATTGTTGTTGTTGCTTGGCCAACTAATTCCGTCGATGATGACGCGCACGGCGCGCCTTCGTGCGAGCGCCCAACGAGCCACAACTTACAGTAATATTTCGACAGTCAAAGCAATCGGACGTGCTAAACAGAGTCGACAAGAAAATCAAAGGAAAAAAAAAAGAAAAACAACAAAGAAAAGAGTCAAGAATTGACATAACAAACTGACAAGAAATATAGAAGCATAAGCAACCCATTTACGGAGTACTTAAAAATAAAGTTCCTCAATCGAAAGAGAAAATACAAAATATAATCAAAGAATATGTCAGGACGCCGCGTCACAGTCAGCTCACGCGTTTCACGCGCCTCCACATCGACGCCTGTGGGTGGAGTATCAGCGTCATCGGGTCGCTTGGGCGCCACAAGCCCCACCAGCCCCACACGCACCACACGCCTGCAGGAGAAGGAGGAACTGCAGCATCTCAATGATCGTCTGGCCTGCTATATCGATCGCATGCGGCATTTGGAGAACGAGAATGGACGCCTCACACAGGAACTGCACTTGGCACAGGACACCGTCAATCGGGAGACCTCCAACCTGAAGGCTGTCTATGAAAAGGAATTGGCCGCCGCACGCAAACTGCTCGATGAGACGGCCAAGGAGAAGGCCAAGCTGGAGATCGATATCAAGCGCTTGTGGGAGGAGAACGACGACTTAAAGCAAAGGTAAAAAATACGAACAACAAAAGTAACAACAACAACAGGTAAAAGCTAAGCCAAAGCTTCAGTTATCAGCTCTCTCTCACACACAGTGATGTCATGTCTGTGTCTGTGTGTGTGTGTGTGTGCGATAGCTGATGTCATTCAGACCGCAATGAAACGCACATGGCACTTGCTCTCTCAGTCTCCCTCTCTCTCTCTCTCTCTCGCTCTGCCTTGCTTGCTTTTGTTTATTTTTTACATTTGCGCTTCGAGAAGCCTCCAAAACAGACAACAACAATTAATGCAGATTACAGAGAGAGAGGGAGAGTGGGATCTCTTCATCTCTTGGTGTCACTAAACTCGTCTAAGACGCCATAGTCAGTTGCCCAATTCGTCGGGTTACCCTTCCAAGGTTGCAATGAATTATTTTTTGGATACTTCTATGATGTCATTCCAAACCAAAAATAACGCGTAACCTTTTTGTTTGTTTGTTGTTATTTATGTACAGGCGGGGCAAGCATGTAATACAGGTTTTGGTGGCGGTTTTCCTAGCTGCCCCCAACTCCCCTGACTCTCCTTGCCTACCTATGCTACCTCTATGATGTCAACATATACCAATTTGGCTTGGCTCTTATCAACAAGGGAAATATTTACTTTCTGGTATTTATTTCGGGTTTGTTTGTGTGTTTCTCTCTCTATAGATAGTACTGGCTGACCGGGCTTAATTGTTTGTTGTGGCGGTATAATGACCAGAGATTACACAATTCCGATAATGCCTCGGACAATGCGAGTGCAACATTTCTAAATTCAGCTTTTTTTTTGCCCTTCATTATTCACTGAATCCATTCGAATGTTTAATTAGCTCAGACTCATAAAATAAGCTTCTTTTCGGCGTAATTTTCACACTCGTTGCTCGACCCAGAAAAAAGTTCTTTCAATAATTAACCCACTTTCCGTATGTCAAAATGCCCCCCAGGCAAAGGAAAATCTTTAATAAATTAGGTCGCCTGGTAGCCCGTTGTTATTTATGTGCTCATGACATGAAAGCATAAGGTGGAATAGCGAGGGGTTTATTGCAGAAAAGAGCCGAAAACAACCTTGAGACTTCGAGACTTCTAGCTTGAAAAATTGTTTATATACTCGATGTAATGTCGACATCGATGCGGATTGAATAGTTTCATTAGAGTTGCCTTTTTAGGCGCCGTCACTGGCTGTATAAGGTCAGCAAGTAATGCATTGCAAGAGATAAACCCAGTATGGCTTGTTTAATGCTTCAATTTAAATACTATAGCTAAATTTAGCTACACAAAAATTAAACGTGCAATCCACGAGATTCTTCCACGACATCGACGACGACATTTACTTATAGATTGTGGAATTTTTGTTAGGCAAATAAACAAGTTTGTTTTTAGCTAAATCAAAAATAAAACGTTTGAAGTAGCGACCATAAATAATGCGAAAGAGAGGGAGATAGAGAGTGAGAGAGGGACAGAAGTTGCGTTTATGTTGGACAGAAAATAGTTTAGATACTTTATGCTAATGATATGAGGCAATTTCAAGGCAGCAAGCCAGAAGAAACCTCGACGATGAATAATACATAAAATGCCAGAAAGAGAGAGAGAGGGAGAAGGCAAAAGAAGAGAGAGAGAGAGAGAGAGAGAGAAGGAGAGAGACAGCAGCAGAGGGAGATCATGCTCTCTTGTCATACATGAGCAATTCTCACGCAATCGCCTGTGAATCAGCCTCGAGCAACAAACATTGCGACCGTGTGACGTCATCATGTGGCGCACATGTTTATTGATAAGCTTTACTGATCTTCACTCTTATTAACATTCCATTTGCATCCATTGCAGACTCGACAAGAAAACCAAAGAGGCCAACGTGGCAGAGAACAATGCACGCCTCTATGAATCTCGTTACACCGAAGTGAATGGCAAGTACAGTCAGGCACTCGCTGATCGCAAGAAGGCCGAGGATCAGGTGAAGGATCTGAGTGCTGAGAACGATCGTCTGCGTCGTCAATTGGACGATCTGCGCAAGCAGCTCGAGGCGGAGACTTTGGCACGCGTCGATCTGGAGAACCAGAATCAGAGTCTGCGCGAGGAGTTGGCCTTCAAGGATCAGGTGCACTCGCAGGAGTTGACCGAGACACGCTCGCGTCGCCAGATCGAGATCAGTGAGATCGATGGCCGCCTGTCGCGTCAGTATGAGGCCAAGTTGCAGCAATCTCTGCAGGAGCTGCGCGATCAATACGAGGCACAAATGCGCGCCAATCGCGAAGAGATCGAGGCACTGTACGACAATGAGATACAGAATCTCAAGGCAGCCGCAGCACGCGCCGCACAGGGATCACTGCATGCCACCGAGGAGGTGCGTCTCATGCGCACCAAGATCGACAGTCTGCACAACAAACTGCAGGAGCTGGAGAACACCAATGCGGGTCTGAATGTGAGTAGAACTGATCCACATTGATCACTGAACATTAAACTGATCCTCTTTCTTTCCCTTTTCTAGGCACGCGTACGCGAGCTGGAGGATCTGCTGGACAAGGAGCGCCAGCGCCACAATCAGTACATTGCCTCACTGGAGGCCGATCTGCAGCGCATGCGCGACGAGATGGCACAGCAGCTGCAGGAGTACCAGGATCTGATGGACATCAAGGTGTCGCTGGATCTGGAGTTGGCCGCCTACGACAAGTTGCTGTGCGGTGAGGAGCGTCGCTTGAACATCACCTCACCCGGTCGCCCCGGCACCGATTCGGGCATCTCTAGCAACGGCACAAATCTGACGGCTAGCGGTGGCTCCCGCTCGGGTCGTGTCACGCCCAGTGGACGTCGTTCGGCCACACCAGGAATTTCTGGCTCTGGTGCCGTCAAGCGTCGTCGCACTGTCATCGATGAAAGCGAGGATCGCACATTGTCGGAGTACTCGGTCAATGCTGCTGCCAAGGGAGATCTGGAGATCATCGAGGCCGACACCGAGGGACGTTTCATCAAGCTGCACAACAAGGGCACCGAGGAGATTCATCTGACTGGCTGGCAATTGACTCGCATCGCTGGCGATGAGGAACTCGCATTCAAATTCTCACGCGGCTCAAAGATTTTGGGCGGTGCCACGGTGACCATTTGGTCGGTGGATGCTGGTGCAGCACATGATCCGCCAAACAATCTGGTCATGAAGAAGAAGTGGCCAGTGGCCAATTCGATGCGCTCCGTGCTGGCCAACGCCGACAAAGAGGTGAGAGTCTTGTCGATATACAACACGTGCGGCACTTGTGACATCTGCCGCCACTGCAGGCATCTCGAGTTTGTGCTCGACCAGTACGCAATGACCACCACCAAACTGTATTCCACACTGACTAATCTATTTCTATATATTCCAATGCCTTGCAGGATGTTGCCAGCTACGACCGTGTCCGTGCAAACGTGTCCAGTCATGTCTCGAGGCATCGCACCAGTGGAACATCGCCCGCCACCGGCTTTACCCTCGGTTCCGGAGCTGGCTCCACTGGCGTAAGGAGTCTCTTCTCGCTGCTCTTCTAAGGAATCAACACACACACAAATACACACTCACACACTCACAGCCACACTCGCTCACGGAGAGAAGGAGAAGAAGCTACATTCACACATCAGAAACTGCTTTTTTGATGCATATCAAGCCTGTAATGCAATTTATAATGTACAACAACAACAACTGCAACAACAACCACAATTCTGTCTGGTTCAACTATATGTTTAATATACTTAAGCGCTGTTCAAACAATTTCTTGTAATTTATATGTGTACGTTAAAAAAAACAAAGAAAAGAAGGAAAGCATTTGCTAAATATACAAATAAAAACTGAAAAACAGAAGAAAAAAAAGGCTAAAGAAATGTGCGAAAAACGTCGTTTTAAACTCAGCATAAATGCTCGGCTGCCTTGGCGCCAGAGCGGACATGTCCGGAATTCAATTAATGGCTCAGGTAGCATTTTGCCAAGCAGTTTGGGCCAAGTTTGTCCGGGTAAAACTTTTCGTCCGCCCCAGAAAATCAGCTTAACTCGCGCGCGTTTGCCAAGATTTTCGCAAACTTCTTTTTCCTCTATCTTAGCTGCTGTCGCGGCATTTGTCGACCACCCCCGCCCCCGCAACCCTCCTGCTCTACTCAAGCAAAATGGACAGTAAGCAGGTGAAATTAACTACAACAAGCAGGCAAGTTGAAGTTGCTCCAAGGCTGCTTGCCACACTGCGAAAATTGGCCAACTGAAACTGGGCCAAGTAACTTTCATTTTTAGGGATTTGCCGGCATCAGAAGAAGAGAGAGTGAGGGGGGGGGGGATAAAGAGAGGCAAATATTGACAGAAAATAAAAATGCTATAAAAAGATTTCTTTAAATTTTTGACAAACTCACAGAGAATGCTAAATTTTCAGTTAATTATCTTTTGTTTTTTTTTTGTGTCTCCTTCTGTTTGCCAATTTGCCGAGAAAAAATTTGTTACTACGTCATTTTTTATTATTGGCTAATTTTTTTTTATTTATTTTTTGCTCGTCGTCAGGCAGAGCAAAACTTATAAACAGGTTCTCAGTGCGAACTGTACCAAAATTTCTGAATAATTCGCAGTGCGAATGTGAGAAAAATTAATGACAAAGAGGACAGCAGAGAATCGTCAGTGAGTAAAAATACAATAAATAAGTAAGGGAAAACTTAGATGATAAATTTCGAACTTAATCGAAAATAAAATAGAAATAAGTTTTAAATTTAGAAAAGGCTTTTCTGAGTTTTTTGGCGGCATAATGAAGTAGGGGATTTATAAAAATATAATTAAATATATTCTCTTATTTGTTTTAATTAAAAAAAATTAATTCAAGTATAACTTCTACTTAGTTAAATAATAAATTTGTTCTCTTTTTTAATTTATTGAAATATATATTTAATACATTTTTTACTTTTTTAATTTATTATGATATATTTATATATTCTTTTTATTAAAATTTATAAAATATATATTTAATTTTATATTCTTCTTTATTTCAATTTAAAAAAATACATATTTTTGAATATATTTTCTTATTTATTTTGAATTTATAAACAAAATATTTTCTTATTTATTCAGCTCATAAAAAATATATTTAAATATTTTTTTTCATATTTATTTATGATCTGCAGCTTAACGCACTCGACTCTTTTGTGCAGTGCACTGCAGCGGCAGCTACTAAGCAACTTAGCGGCGCCTGAGTGAGCGCACGATTCAATGGAATGAATAGACCGGCAGATGGACAAACAGAGAGAGAGAGAGAAAGAGAGAGGGAGAGCCAGAAGAGAAAGGGAGACATTGCGTGGGAGTGGGGGCTCGAGAGATAAAGGCGGTCACTGAGGCGTTCAACTTCAAAGTAGTTGCAGGCAAAAGTTCTTGGGCTTGTCGCACGTTTGCATGCGCATAATAGGATTAGTCAAAGTAATAAGTTGTTGCGAGCCAGGTGTGTGTGCCAGTGTGTTTGTGTGCGCAAGTGGGGTGTGGCTAACGCCCACAATGCTTTGAAATGCAAATCAAGACGACAAACAAGTGCGAGCGAACGGCAGCAACTTGGCTTTTTTAACGTCAGTTCTAGCCGTTTTTTTTTTTTGCCAGGCATAAAACGCATACGAACTTTTTCGACAGGCGCTCGAAAGTATGCAGCATGTTTTTGTGCTACGCAACTTAGGACACACAAGCTGATTGCTATGAAACTGCACTGGGCGTTGCCCATAAACAGAGTAGCAACGGCAAACCGACCGACAGCAACAACAACAAAGCAACGACAAAAGCAGTTGCAGATTCAGTCAAGAGTTCGCATTGCCCCCGAACTTGTTTGAAGTGTGTGTGTGTGTGTGGGGTGAGGGGGGACGGGGTAAATCTTTGGCTTATTGTGGTTTTCTGGCCATTTTCGAACTTTAACATTTGCGACTGCCCCCCCACCTAGAGCTGACTGTGCACAAGTTAAGTGCACACCACACTCTTATCGGTCACATCCACACACCACACCCCCACCACACACCCCCACACACCACACTCAACCCATACTCAATGGCGACTTTTAGGCTTAGGCAAAGATTTTGGCATGGAGAGCTCTCGCTCGGTCGAACTGAGTTGGCCGGGGCAACTAAGTTGGTAAGTGGACTTTGAGTGACCTCTTTGTGGTGGCCAACACAACGGGCCAAAGTTCTCTCCACACACACACAACTACACATACAATATGTATTTACATGCATATATATGTATGTGTATGTGTATATAGCTATGTGTGCTTGGGTTATTGTGTATTCGAGCCGAGCATAATAAAATTATGCAAATCTTCGCTTAGACCGCACAAATTTCCCGAAAAGGAATTCCGCACACACACACAGACACCCCTTAAACATTGCGTTATCTCGTTGTTTTTAATTGAACAGCAGCAGCAGGCGTATTTGGTATTTAATATTCCATTCGATATGCGCAAAGTTGTGCAAATTCTTGAAAATTCTCAATAATTGATTAGTTTTCTTTGGCTCGGGCCAGGTGTGCTTAGTTCCACTTGAGGTTCACCAATTGTTGTGCAGCGTTACTTAAGCAAGCTCTAACTGGAATTTCAATATTTGTTTCTCGTTGAAAACTTAATTAGTGTCCCCTTTTTCCCCCTTTCTCCATAAAATGCGCTAACTTGTTGGGGTCTTTAACGATGGCAACGATGCCTTCATTGCCAGCAGCAAATGACAAAGCTTAAGTGTCTCAGGATGTGTGTGACTGGCTGTGTGTGTGATCGGGTGTGTCTGCAAGTGTATGTATGTCTGTTGTGTATGTGTGTTTGTGAGGTCAAAGAGCAAGCAAAACCCCAAATAACTGCTTAATTTGTTTTTTCGTCCGTCTGTTTGGGGCACACACGCAGCAGCTAAGCCAAAACCCTTCAAAGCTATCGTGACCCTTTCTGACCACCTTCCCCCACCTTCTCCCCCCTCCCCCTCTCTCTCTCCCTCTTCATGCCCCTGCTATACATAGCTGCCTACGCTCGCTGTTGTTGTTTGCAGAACAGCATCAGCTGTTGTTGTTTTTGCACTTGTTGTTGTTAGTTTGTTGACTTTAGCAGGCAGTGCGAGGGGCAGGACTGAAAGAGAGGAGGGGAAGAGCAGGGCATAGAGATAGAGAGAGAGAGAGAGAGAGAGAGAGAGAGAGAGAGAGAGAGAAAGGAGAAGGGTAGCAAGGCAGACAGACAGTTCTCACTTAGCCCAAAAAGCAGACAACTAGCCTTGTGGCAGCCGAGGTTCCAACGCCCACTTGGATTTGGTTACGTATACGCAGTGTGGGCGCTGGTTGACGGCAGCTAACACATTGAGGCAGCAAAAATTATTTGCCACTCTCAAATATTCGACAGGGGGCAGGCAGCAGGAGGCAAGCTTACCAGCTTGTTTATGCCTAAATCAATTTGCTGCATGAACGAGCCTTGAACGCAAAGCGATGCGTAGCCGAAGCCGAAGCCGGTCACACTTTGTTCTAATCCCCCGATGGCAATGGATGCGCACCGTGTGTGCTCCCTTTGGGTTAAGCTATTAGACTAAAAGGTTATTAGGCAGGGGGAGTGAGGGGAGATATAGACGTAGCGACGTGATTTGCCTGCCAAAAGGGGCAACAAATCGAGAGTTGAGCGCGCGTCAAAAGGGACACCTCGCGAGTGGATTTTGCACTTTGATATGCGTTTTATTAATAAAACAAATTGGCAGGCAGACGACAGGGCAGGGCACAGCAGGGGGCGGGGCATAAGAGAGGGCAGAGTTGCAGTTGGGGGTGTTCAACTATAATTCTCGCTGCGACTTTGGCCTATGCATAAATTGAGTTTGTGTTCATTTGTGCGATGCTGTGACGTGACTAGGAGCAGAATCAGCAGGAGGAGCAGAAGGAACAGTAGGAGCAGTAGAGGCAGGAGGAGAGGGAGGAGCAGTAGGAACAGCAGGACACGCTGGGCAGCCCGCCAAGCCGCAGGCAGCTGGCGGCAAGCATCAGCAGCAGGCAGCACACGTCAACTATTTTTCAACAAATATGCGCAAAACTTTTTTCATATTAAAGCCACAAAAGCAGCAGTAGCAACAACAACAGCAGCAGGAGAAACAACAACAACAGCGGAACAGCTGCTGAGTAGAGGGAGGTAGGGAGTGGGGGCGTGGCAGGTGTGCGGTGGGCATTGAAAACTGAAGCTGACCAGAAGCTGACACAGGCTGCATTTTTGGCATATGCAAAAAAGGGCTGAGCATTACGTGCCGCACGTGCCACACACAGAGAGGCGGGCACACACCCATACACACTCACAGAGACACCCTCACCGCACAGCACACACAGACTGAATACCGCCATCATCTACATACAAAAACAAAATGATGGGCGGGGCGTGACCATTTTGCCTGTCGAAAATGCCACAATTCATTTTTTAATCGCGACGCATAAATCAAAGCTGCATGCCACGAGCTAGCTGCAGCAGGTGAAGGGGAAACAGACGAGGCAGGGATGCAGTGCAAACAAAAAGTGTTGCGTGCTTACGGGCGCCCGTTGCATTAGGTGCTTCAGGTGGCGCGCGCGTTGCAATTGCATTTGACATAATGCTCCGTGAACTTTGGCCACACAAAACTCTGTGCGCTAAAAGCGATGCTAAAATACGCGCCAGATTTTATAGCGTGGCATCCCGCATCCATTTGGGAAACATAAAATGCCATTTCGATGCTCTTTGATGCAAATTTGTGGCGTTCTTTAAGATCTAACATAAATAACACGGTGCTGGGAGGGAAGAGTAAATAGGAAGGACAGGGAAGAAGTTGAGAATTTATGAATAATAGTATAAACATTTTATGGCAAGTATGAGAAGAAGAAGAAGATGTTCACGTGCACTGCATCAGGCAGATCGTCACATGCAGCAATCCCTTCCCATATCTTATCTAACAACCAACCCAGTGCACATTTATTTTAAAGGATCGCAAACTATTCTAAGAATAATTGATAGGCATTACAGGCGATGACTCTTACAAGGAAGAAACTATGTACTCGCGCGGCTTAACCGGAAGAAGAGCAGCTAGGAGGCCACACTATTCAAAACAATGACAGACTGCATAGCCATCGCAACCCTAGAATCAATATCCAAAAGGCTAGTTTGCTGTCCTGCAATTAGTCGACTGATCTTGTTGATAATCAAGTCTTTTTCTGTTATTCATTTATTGTTAGAAAACATGTTTTGGTTCAAATAAACTCCCTATGTACTAATACATAAAAAACAATATTATAAGATCAGTTGAAGCAAAACCCTCGAATGTTCCAGAAGCGCCTTGTGTGTTATGATGTATAATTAATAATACAAGAAGATATTCAGGTTTATATCACACACTTCAAGCATTTTTGCTGTGACTTTTAAAGTCTATATTGGTATTAGTTCTTCATATTCATCTTTTAATAGCAGGTGTATTAGGCTGCTAGAGGGTCATAATGATATATCGATACTTATATGAAGATTAACTTAAACCTATGTTGAACCTATATAAAACCTGTGTAAACTAACATTTAGATTGAGAGTATGTTAGCGGTCTCTAAAAGAGAAGCTTCCATAATAGCTTGATTTTAATTTCAAAAATATGTTTATTGCATTTCTTTAGTAAACCTTTCTTTATATTTCACAGTTGTTATATTTCGCAGTTGCTTTGTTATTTATGCCTCATTTGAAATGAATTCGGTAAACAGATAAGCTGCTTAAGTCTTCAAAATACAAGAAACTTAAATTTAAATGAAAAGAAAGAATTATTAAAATAAGGTAAAACTTCAATCTGATAACGTTTGAAACATTATTGATTCCTTTTACTATTTTCAACTTATTTCTTGCCAACCTCTTTATACACAATAAGAAAATAACTCCCAGGAAAAAACTTACAACAAAAGTCGTCCCAAATGAATTATGCCATTTAGAACGATAAGAAAATGGGGCGCCTTATGTTTTGTTTTAAGGAAATTAAATTTGAATTGATTTCTGTTTGGTCCGATGTCCGAGGCGAGGCCCCAATTAACGCATAGTTGATAAAAGAAAATTGCCTGGCTATGGAAGAATATCTATAATAATGGAGTGAAAATCGTTTGGCAGTTGCCATAAATCAGGCTCGACTTGGGGCCACCTGCAAAGTGCGTGCCAGCAGTTGCCAATTAGAGACGAGAGGGGAGAAAGAGAGGGGGGAAGTGGCAGAGGGGGAGCAGCTCAGTAGCTGAGCAGAATTAGGAGCAGCTGCTGCTGGGTTGACATGTTAACAATGGACGATCCGGTGTCGCATAGCTTGGCTGCGTGTGTTGGTCACTTTTTGCAGGAGGATTGTTGTTGTTGTTGCTATTGCTGCTGGCTAACTACAGCCTGGTCACGTTGCATGCCAAATATTTGCTTTTCATTTGGTTAACACACACACACACATATACACCTACACCTACACACGTAACTGTAAATTGATTATTGCTAGCCAAAGTCGTCACTGGCACAAAAAAAGAATGAACGAAGTCTGCACCAACTCGCACCACAAAAGCGACACACAACGCACTGCCAGTTACCCGCTGTCTTTCCCTACCTTTTCCCCTCCCTCTCTCAACAACTTTTAGAGCAACAGCAGCGACAACAACAACTGCGACAACCCGCAACACACGCAGCCATGTCGTCGTCTCTTAATGTATCTGTCAGCGCAAAAAGACTCGCTACATCGCGACCTGCAGTTGCCATCAGAGTCGCGCCCCCTCCCTCTCCCCTCTCTTCTTTCCCTCTCTTCCCCCCTCTTCTTCAGCTGGCAACTCTCTGCTTCAGCTGCTGCTACAGCTTCAGTTTCTGTGTTCCCCAGCATGATGATTACACAAAATTGAATGCTTCATGCATTCGCATTGCCTGCCACTGTATGCGTGCGCGTGTCTCTGCCTGTGTATGTGTGTGCCAGAGTGTGTGTGTGTGTGTCAATTTGAGTGTTGAAAAGTGGTCTCCAGTGTCGGCGGTTTGGTTGCGTTTGGTTTGGTTTGCTCTGCTCTGGCTGCTGCTGCTACGCGGCTTCATCATCAACGTCGTCGCATGTCGCGTTCGCTGCTTGCCATTTCATTGTGTACAAACAACTTCTGTGTGTGGCCCCGTGTGTGTGTATGTGTGTGTTTCACTGTCTGTGTGTGTGACTGCGTGTGTATTATTTATACAACGCGCTGTCTCTATCCTCGCTTCGCCCTCATCATCGTCATCATTATCGTCCCGCTGTGTCGCCCCAAAACGAAATCCGTTTTTTGTCTATGTCCTGTCAGAGGGGGCGATAGAGAGTGGGGGCGTGGCCTAACGTTGCCACATTCAAATTCAATAGCCGCCAACTGCTGCTACTTAGCAAAGCAGCACAGAGCAGATACATTTCCTTTGCCACACACTGAGCGAAAAACTTCTGCAGTCGAAGTGAATTCAAATTGCAGCAAATCAACTCAAGGCAAAACAAACATAGAAAATATAAATAAACTTATTTTTGGGCATTCAATTCCAAAGAGAGAGAGGGAGAGAAAGAGAGAGCAACAACTTCTCGCAATTTGGTTAACTAATTTGCTTCGCTCTTAGCCGTAAATCGAAAACTCTTTTAAAGCAATAAATAATCCACAGGCAGCATTAAAAATGAAATTCATTTCCTAAGGTGTCGACTATTAAAAGTAAAAGAATTAAAAATAACAAACAACTTGTGCAACTAAATTATTTTGTATCAATCATTAAAGCTCTGCAGCTGCAAAGATTAAACAGAGCGAGCACACTTTAGGATATTTATCTAACTCCACTGCACATTTCTTAAGTTTATAAACACTTTCATACTTGAGAAATTGCCAAAAACAAAGAGAATATAGAACACTAAGCTCGTCTCCTAATGGAAACTTATTCCTCACAGATTGCACACTACATGTGGAAGTGTTCATTGTTTTTTTATATACCATCCAACCTCCCAATCCCCCACAGATTAGTTATGCAAACTCACCTCGAATGTTGTGAAGACGATTTTCTCAATGGAGCCAAAGTAGCGTTCCCACAGCACCTGAGTCTGTTGGCGCAGTGCAAAGATGCGTTCAGCCGAAATGGAGCGCACAATGTCGGGTACCTAGACGGGAGAGAGAGAGAGAGAGGGAGAGAGAAAGCATGACAATAAGTTAGTGCATATGATTGGCAAACGCTGCGTATGCGTAATCTCGGCAGCAGCAGCAGCTGTGCAGGCAGTCACTGCACAATCGATTAATTACTCATTGCAGCAGGCAAACAGTGGCCGTAATTAGTTAGGGAATCGTGCAAGGCTAATGTGTGTGTGTGTGTGCACACATACATCATAATTATAGCCTAAGCAAATTGCAACAATTTAAAGAGTGCAGCACGAGGTGGAGCTGCCTCAAGTGCTGCCTTGGCTGCCTCTGCTCGAGTTTCCTGCTCAAGTTAACTTAATTAATTGCATTTCCTGCCAATAAACTACAAGGCAAACATGCCAATGTTGGTGACAAAAGGGACACAGCAAAGGAAAGGGGAGGGGAGAGAAAGGCAATTGGCAAACAATGCGCCAAGACTTGTCGCGAATGAAGACGAGGGCATAACAGCAGCACGGACATCGATGGGTGCAAACAAATGACAAGCAGCGAAGACGCAATGCACACAGCTAGAAAGGGAAGGTAATAGAGGGAGAGAAAGAGAGCGAGGTAGAAGAAGAGAGAGAGAAGGTAGAAAAGAGAGATACAGACGGACAAACAGCGTAGCAGGCAGAGGGACAGTCAGATGAACAGGTAAACAGACAGACAAGCAGAGGGACAGAAAGAGAGTCCTACAGTCAGTGAAGCTTCCCTTCAACCAGGTAGAGACGTCGCCGCTGTTGAGTAATTTCTGAGTATGAAATATAATGATAAATTGCCCATGTTGACATTTTTTAAAGAGTTGAGCACCCTCTCCTGAATTTCTACTGAAGCTGGCGCAGCCAATTGTCTGATTGGAGTATTTTAAGCTGATCGAAAAAAGGGCAGACAATACTCTGTTTTTTTTTCTTTTGCAGTCAAGCTTTCACGGACATTAAATCGTCAATAAATGACGTTGTTGGGGCTACCCATTGCCATTTGCCGAACTGGGTTACAGATATGTGTTGTAACAAAACTTTGCGACAGACAAAACAGGTCACAATTTACAAAAAAAAAAAAAAAAATGGAGAAAAACGAACTCACAACGAGTTTTCATATTTCATGACGGCGCAAACAAAAAGAAGACTAAATATATATAGTATATAGGGTATATCTATATATATATAGGAGTAGAGTGTGCCACTCACCTGCAGCAGTAGCCGTTCGTCGGCCCAAATGGCGGCCTGTTTCCAATCGATTTTCGATTCAAATGGCAGGACCCAAGCGTTCGACAATAGCACAGGAATGCAGCCGGCCTGCAATGCCTCGAGGAATCTACGGAAATGAATAAAAAACAATCAGTGAGAAAACCAGCTCTATCTACTATACATATACGTGTATGCGAGAGTTGTAAAATGAAAATTGTTTTTTTTCTTCTTTTCGTTTTTCGTTTTTGCCATGTTTTTCATTTTCTCATCATTTGTTTTTACCTGAAAGAACCCAAGCGACGACCGCGTGGCACCAAACAAAACGTTGAGTTCTGCAGCAGCGTCTCGTAGTCGTATCTGAAATGAAAGCAAGAAGAGTTCAGACAATCAGTAAGAGAACAAGTGAGAGAGAGGGGGAGAGAGATTGTGAGATGTAAATTAGTGTGAGAGAGAGAAGGGAAGAGAGTGCGCATTGCATAATGGCATTGTGCAGCAATTAATTGAACAATGGGCTTGTTCTTCTCGGGTCAATGGAGGATGGTGGCAGGCAGGGGTGGTGGGGTGGCAGAGGGAGAGCTATAGGCAGGGGAATGGCAGGATTGACAGCTTGGTGTGCTGTGTAGCAGGCACAACGAAAAAATGATAAATTGCTCAAGACATTTAAATGGGGCAAATATGTAGCATACATTTAAGGGCAGGAACATGCTGAAATTTGCACAGGAAGTGCCTGCGATCCTTTAGCACATTCTATATATGTAAATATTAAATTTCTTTAATATGTTCAGCATATTTTAATATTGATAAAAAACTATGATAAAGCTTGCTTAATATAAAGTAAGTTAAAAATATATAATAAATATATCTTTGTTAACAGACAATCCTTAAAATTCAATTTTTTTTCTACTACACAATACTTTCTCATTAGCTTTAAAAAATATTAACTTAATTAAAAACCAGTATAATTAATTTTAAAAATAATTCAAACATTATTCTGCACTGGAAGAAGGGAGAATAAAACGAATTAGGTTAAATTATTTGCAGTAAAAGCAAAATGTGAGTTTACAATGAAAACTAATTTCCAGCACACACAGACACATACACACACACAAAGGCACACGCACACGCGTGTTGAAACAATGTTGAACCCGCGTGCATTTCGCTTTCACTGTGGTAATTGTTTTGCACTATGAATACACTCAAATGAACCCACTCGACTAGTCACATTATGCTAATGATGTAATTCCAACTTAATAGCCTGCAGCAGACGTCAAGTGCTGCTAACGCTGCCACGCACCAAGCGACGTATGCTTAACATGCGTTCGCATAACTCATACACCATGTTGCACACACTCTCTCACACACACACGCATGCGGGCACTCACACAACAACAATTTAACCATTTAAGCATTCAATTCAACCGCACAATACCGCAATCCGTGCTTGTTGCTGATTTAAGCTTTAATGCCAAATCAAAGCGGGTAAAGCTGCATATTAAGCATACGCCACGTAGCTCAAACATTTGTGCGAAGCTCCGACGAGGGGCCAGCAACAGCAGAGCAGCAGCAGCAGCAACAACATCAGCAGCAGCAACACCCATTGCCGTAGTTACTGTTCGAACGCCTCCCCTTCGAGCGCCCCGTTTACAAGTTAAGTTGCGCGTAAAATTACATGTACTGAGGCATGTTGCCACGCCCTGCCGCCCTGCCGCCCTGCCGACCTCCTCCTGTTCGCCTGCCGCCTCAACTGGTCAGCAATTTGAGCTCACCTACTGCCGTTTCTACTGCTGCTGCTGCTGCTGCTGTTTTAAAGCAAATTCAGCAGAAAATTTATTTAGAAAACTGCAGGCTCAGCGCATTCGTATTGCATTGACAACGGCAAACAGAAACGACCCCACGCCAGGCAGGGGAGGAGTGAGGGGAAACAACTTGCCCGAAGGCAGCGCAATCAGCAGGGGTCTTCCGACTCGGCTTATGAATAATCTTGAGTAAACATCATAAATTGCACGTTGTGCCAGCGATTTGGCGTTTGTTTTCGCTGAAAAATTACACTGCCAAATGCATAGGCAGTCGCCAGTGGCCAAAAGCAGTTTGCCAGCAACAGGAATTGCGAAGAATGAACAGGAAATAGCGAAGAGGGAATGCTCTAACCAAAGTTGAAGGAAAACATGAAGTCTAAACCAGAAAATTATACCTTTATAGCATACTTTCAAGCGCTGGACTAAAATACAGAACTGAAACAAGGACTGAAGTGGAGAGTGCAGAGTATTACTAACTGTAATACATTAAAATATATAAATAATACAGCGAAACTCAAAAAAACCCCAACAAGGCATGCAATTCTCAAAGCATACTTTTGTGCGCAGGAATAATATGAAGACCCAAAGTTGGAGCGGGAATTGCTGAAAACATAGCATACTTTTCAATGTAAGCAGTAAATTAATTGGCAAAGCGTCGCGGCAAGCCCCCCATCCTCTCTCTGTGTCTCTCTCTCCCTCTTTTTCTCTCCCTCTTTCTCTCTCTCTCTAACTTTAACTTACAATTAAACTCAACTGCCCGTGTTGGATTACGAATCATTTGAGAAAATCGCTTTCATTCGTTTCCTTTGCAGAGCCTTATATTTCAGGGAGAGAAAGAGAAAGGAAGAGTTCGCGCAAGTGAATAATTTCTGCGTTTGGCATGCAGCACAGCACAATGCACACATATGTGGGAATGTGTGAGTGTATGGGAATGTGTGTGTGGGAGTGTGCGTGTGGCTGTGCGCCCTGGCCCGTTAATTAGTCAGTGATATGCCGCCGCCACCGCTGACTAGATGCATTTACCAAACAGCACAGGTCACTGCACTCGCCGAGCATCCGCTACCCTCTCTACTACTTGCTCTCTCTCTCTCTCTTTCTCTCTCTCGCCTGCCCGCTCTCATGTTCTTCCTGTTTAGCTGTGCACTTGTTAGCTACTTGTTTTAGCAATTAAGAGCCGCCAGCATGGCATGTTGTTGCCTTTGCCATTGCCCCTGTCCCTGCCTTTGCTTTGCTTTTACACTGCTTTCCTTTGCTCTTGTTGCTGTTGTTGAGAACTTTAATTAAATGATTTTCTGCCTGAGCTTAGTTGAGCGCATAGTTGCGTTCGGTTTGGGTTCAGCAGTTCAGACATCATGCGAGCAGCAGCAGCAGCAGCAAAACTTTAGCAATTTACACGCATTGTTGTTATGTGGTGCAAAGTTCGCGTTGTCCGACTACTTCATTAGAAGGCAGCATCTGCTTGGGGTCTCCTGATGATGCACTCTGCACTCTCCGCAGTAAGTGGCCATAAAATATATGTTTACACATAAGTGGAAAATACAGTTGAATTGTTGCAAAAACTTTTCCCCTTTGGCGACTCATTTTGATTTCATTAAGCTAATTTATTTTCATAGTCATGGCAATGAAATCTCTCCTAAGCTCTCGAAGTAGTTGAGAATAAGATAAGTAATAAATAAATTTATAAATAGTAATGAAAAACTTTTAAGCCTCTTTGGTTTATCTTTACTAAAAATCAAAAATGCTTTATTAGAACTAATAGATTGCATTTCCTTTTGAAATGCAATATTCATTGTCTTTGCACTGCGCATAAATTTGTTTGCCACAGTTGATGCTGCTGATTCTTACACCTGTTGCCCAGCCCTGGACATTTCTCACACACACACACACATACACACAAGCAGTGTAATTAATTTGCCAACACTTTGCATAGCATTTGCAGTCATATACAGCTGGCAGACCACAAACACAGGCAGACTAAGCTGACTTGCTGTTCAGTCACTTCATGTCAATTGCTTTACTCTGCCTTATGCTAAGGCCAACGAAATTAACATAAGCAGGGGGGGCGGGGGTGTGGTTGGTCTCAGCTTTCCGAGTTGTTAGTCCAGTTTGTTGGGGCACACTGTGCGCACAGCAGGCACGTAATTTAAGTGGTTTCCAGCTGTCAAAGGTGCTCGCACAGGACCCAAACACACTGAGGTAGCTATGATAATTTCTGCTGCTACTTCTTTGGCTTGCTTCTGCTGCTGTTGTTGGCGGGAAATCAAGCTAAGCTCATTGACATGGCCCAGTGACTAACTGACTGACTGACTGACTGAGGGACGGACTCAGCTGACGTTGTGATTTTGCCAAAGTCCTTTTGCCTTTGACAGCTGAGCTGAGCCGAGTTGAGATGCATGTGGAATGCCAGAGAATAGAAATAAAATCAAAATAGAAAACAATGGAATGCTGTGTGTGGCAAGGCGAAAGGCACGACTAAGAGATACCCAATAAATTGAAAATATATTTGCATATTTTAATTGTAAATTGAACAAGACTGTAAAGATTGTCTGTAAAAGTTTAATTGAGCTTAGTCTTATTCTTTTTTATAATACACCCTATCTAATTCCTGTTTTAAAAGCGTATCTCAATTGAAACTGACAGTCAGCACTACCCTACGCTTAGCTGCTTCTGCCACTGCCTTCTCCAACTGCTTCCTGATAGGTTTTTCGATGTTTTTGGCTGCTTTTGCTTTGGTTGCTTTGGCAGCTGCTGCTGTTGCTCTGTGTGTTGCTCTGTGTGTGTTTGCTGTGTCGAATTCTGCTTTGTCATCGCTCGCCTTTGTGTGTGCCGTGACACGCAAATTGCTTGTCGGCTCGACGATATTGCGTATACGTATTGCGCATACGTATGGCGTGCATGCGCCTCGCCATTTGTTAATTGCAACCCGCGCAAGTTGCGAGCAACGCGCTGGCCTTAGGTCGATTGCCTGTCAGCAGCAGCCAGAGACACGAGCGGATTGCAAAATTAATTAAAAGCAAAAAACATGTCAAGCCAAAAAGCAAATTTAGTGAAGACGCGGGCCAAAATTGCCAGCGCGCGCTTTAAGTGAGTGTGGGAAGGAGAAAGAAAGATAGAGAGAGAGCGTGACAAAAACGCAAGCAAATGGCGATGAATTTTAATGAAAATTGCATTTTTAAAAACAGAATTCGAAATAAAGACAATTGCGAGGGGGCGAAGGGGGGCGGCAAATGCTGGGCAAACATGGAAACTAACAGAGCAGCAAACAAACAGAAGCGACGACAAAAACGCAAAAACACACAATGCACTGAAGGATGCCAGCGCAAAAAGCAGCTGTAAAAGTTGCCATTGTCAGAGGCAGAAAGAAAGAGAGAAAGGGGGGGGGGGAGCGACTATAGCAGGACATGCGCCGGCATTAAATATGGCGCATTAGTTACAAGTGCAAAGCGCATGAAAGCAGCTTCATTCCCCAGCTCCATACCCATCTCCACAGCGTCTTTTCTTGTCGCCAGCTTGTGATAATGGTTCATAATGAATACAGCAGACCGCACCAAGACGTTTTTCGGGGAAAGACAAAAGGGAGAGCAAGACAGAGAAAGAGGGAGAGAGAGGGAGACAAAGAGCATAGCTGGCTAGTCATTGAAATGCAGCGCACGCTGCGTATGAGTAATGCAAGCCAACTTGAGCAGCAGCAAATTTTGCAGTGTAGTAACAAAGGGAAAGAGGGAGTAAGAGAGAGAAGAAGAGAGAGAGAGAAAGAGAGAGGGAGGGAGAGAAGGAGAGAGAAAGAGAAGAGAGAGAAAGAGAGACACGAAGAGAGGGAGACAGAGAGAAGGAGAGAGAGGGTGCTGAAGACTCTCAAGAATTTGAAGATTATAAATACCATTTAAATATTAGACGAAATTAGAATACTCTACTCAAATTTCCCTTACATCTTCAGAGGTGTTGGGGCGTGGGGAGGGGTGCCGTCACATTAATGGCACTGCCCAGCAATTTCCCGGCACAACGTTTGCCAACACTGCGCTTAATAGTTTACGGCGAAAGCAGTGCCAAAGCGTAGACGCTAAAAAATGGAATTGGCACTCAAAGAAATTGCAATGGGCCGCAAGAGCAGCAGCTTACCTGCCTGCCAGCTGTCTGTGTGTGCGTGTGTGTCTGTGTGTGTGTGTCGCCTTTAAAGTGATTTATGCGGAAATCTGAGATTAAGGTGCAAAGCGTAGACTAGAAAAGAACGAGCTGCAGTAGCGCAGTTGCAACGGCAGCCGGGCGCAACTCGAGGCACGCTGCTCGCCTTGTTGATAATGATGATAGTGTTGCGCACAGCAGGGGAAGGGGGTGGGGGAAATTTATTACTCGGGAAATTGCATTATGAAAAATGCATAAAATACCAAAGAGAGTCTGGCATGCTTTGCAATTCTAATTAGAGGTCGCAAGAGGCGCATTTTTCAATTAAATCAAATTAAAATTAACGACTTCGCTGATAAATTGACAAAGGAATTTGAGGCTTTGAAAATTCATTTGTTGACAGCTTTATGTGTAAAAATTCATAAAAAATACTTAAGCACTCAAACAAAAATTGCTGCAAATGTTTTAAAGGCAGACAGCTAATGCCTTATCGACTGAGGCTTACAAGAAACTTTCCTGCAAAGAATTAAAAACTTGCAAATTGTTTGCTGAAATTAAAAATCTTTACAGGAAAAAAAAAGGATCAAAACGGGGGCAAAACTTTTTCTTGTATGACCTTGTGTCAGGCTGTTTTAGGCGGCACACAGACTCTGAAACATCTTACGTGCTGCAGCACGTTGCCTGCCTGCCTGCCTGCCTGTCATGCGATTGTGGCAGCCACAACGTGTCGTATACGTAATGGCTGCGGAAACGTTTCATCGTCGCGCCTGCTGTCAAATTGTGTGCGAAAGTAAAACGAAAGAAAGAGAGAAGTAGAATGGGGAAAAGAGCAAGCAAGCAAGACGGTGCTCAACTTTTGTCAAGGACACACTGCGAGAGAAGAGCGCGAAGAGTGTCTCATTATTTTTCATATTCAACCGAAATAGCAAGCCGCGACACTCTCATAAAAATGTGCACACACTTGTCGAGATTTTGGCTGTCGCCAGGCCACGCCCCACACACACACGCCCTCGTGCTAGCGTGCACGCCCTGCCATATCAGTTGCCAAGAGGCAAAACCGCAAAATGCCGCCATTTCCAGCTCCGTCGACGGCGAGCATCATCATTATCAGGCAGCAAAACTCAGCAACTAAACCAGCCAACTAGCTGCCTTCCCCCCTCTCCCCACACTGGAGATAGCAACTTCATCGATGGCAACAGTGGGCGCCTAAAAGCATGCTACACTTCTGTGACCGCAGCAAAATGCACTGATTGTTGCTGCTGCTGTTGTTGGCTTCTTGTTGCCATATGTTGCACGACAACAGCAGCCAAAGCAGGGCAGCAGCGGCAGCAACAGCATTTCCACTGACGCCTTAGGCTCATTATAACAACAACAACAACAGCAGCAACAACAACGGCAACCACAACGCGTAGGACGCGACATCACAAAACAAAATTTCATTAAAAGCAGCTCAAGGTTTCCCTTCTTCTCTGAATGCAGTTGTTGAAGTTTTTCCAACGTTTTTGTTGCTGTTGTTTTTACTTGTTTCCCAGCTGGAAAACTTTTTAATGGATTTTACGATAATATGAAAGAAAAAAACTTCTTAAATTGAAAGCCCTAACGAAGCTTAAATGCGCTGTAAAAATGCCCTTCTTTACAACTAAGCCATGCAAAGTAGTTTTTTGAAATTTTAATTTGTGATTCATAATCGGTAAAGTGCTTAATTAATTGCATAAAATACTAAAGAAATATGCTTGAATTTAAGAAATATTTGCATTCTAGTAAATTTGGCAAATATTTTCCATAGTTTTCCTGCATAAATCAAGTGAAATTGTTGGAAATAAATCGAATTTTCTTATGCAACGCCTGCTCAGCTCCTTAATCTATTCATGATTGCCTGAGCATAAATATATTATGATTCCCCTAAGCTGAGCTGTTGACCAATCATTTGCCACTTGACCAGACAGGGAGAACAGAAAGACAGAGAGGCAGAGAGAGAGGGAGAAAGAGGGGGAGACAGAGAGGGAGCGTCGAAAACTTTTCCACTTTTATGTCATTGTCATCTATTGAAAGGCATTTCCATTTTGGGTTCATCCCTAATCACAACAAAACGAGCAGCAGGAGTAAGTGAGAGCAGAGTGGAGGGAGGGGAGTGTTGAGGAGGCTAACTATGCAGAGTTTTGCATACTAATGCACTGCAAAGTCATCAAAAAAAATGCTGGAGAATTGCCGGGGAGGAGTTTCGGCAGCTACGTAAAATATGCACAAAAATCGTAGAGCGGTAGCATCGCGTAGGGTATTATGCAATTTTCTCGACATATATAAATATGCGCCATATTTGACAGGTGCATTAACGAAGTTTCAGACAGCGAACCAGACAGAGAAGCAGAGAGAGCGAAAGAGTGGGAGGGGGACAGATAAAAAATGATGTGAGTGGGAAAGCAATTTGCTTGATTATGTAGAACAGTTGAGGGGAGCATGGCGGCAAGCTCCTTCCACTCGCCAGTCAGCTTAGTTCACTGAAGTGACTTAAGGTGGGACGAGTGGCATAAAACAAGGAGTAGAAAGCGAAAGAGAAACAGAAAGAAAGAAAAAGAGAAGGAGAGTGAGGTGGAGGCAGCTGCATAAATCGCTGACGCTTGACGCCAAAGTAGATTTGTCGCATAAGTCATGTCAAATTACGCACGGCAGACAGCGAGGAGTGGGCAGCCGAGGGGGGGAGGTAGGTACAGGTAAGCAGTACAGGTTGACAGGTAAAAATGTATGAAAAATTACATTCAATTAGAGGCAAAATGGTAAACGCTTCGATGACATTTTGTCAACTGTTGCGAGCAGTGGAAAATAAAAACAATAAATTCAATTTAGTTGAGGGTAGGAAAGAGAGAAGGTAAGAGAAGTAAATATGGACTTTAAATGAGAATTTGCAGGGTATATTATATGTATATTAATATATATATTTTTTTGTTAAAGGAAGCAAAGGAAATTGTTCTTATTGCAGAGGAAATTCAGCTTGGAACAGAAGACTCTTTAAACCACCTCAACTACGATAAAAAATATGTAAATTATATTTATGATTTATTTGTTATATAAATATAATTTATTTATTTATCCGTTTAAGCAGTTCTTAGGCAACAGATACTGCTCTCCCAACACCTCACTTACAGGGTATATACACTAGTTTACGTACTCTACATCAGCCATCAGTCTAATCAGCAGGAAATCAGCGAGCTCATGGCGAGTCAGTTGACATGAAAATGGATGTAGAGACGCAGGCAGTGAAAGGCAGTGTAAATGCAAAATAAATGTAGCTTATATGCCAAGCCCGATAGGAAGCAAATCCACTCTATATATACAACATATGCACTCTGCACTGACAACTGCATTTGCAGTCAGACAACGCATTGATTTATCATCGATTGACTCGACTTTTCATTACAGTAAATTGAAAAAATACATTAAACTATAATGATTATTGAGTTACTTTAAACTACAACAAATAAATGCAACTAAAATGATAATATATATTACTATAAACTACACTCGGAACTGCCTCATATCTCATGTAAAAATATTCAAATTTCAGCAGCCATTTGCGTAAATCACATTGAGCATTGAGATCTTGATGCGCCGTTGAATTTCTCATTTCTTGAACAGGAAATGGGCAGGAACTAAACGGAAATCGTTGGCTTTTTCGCCACGGTCCTTGGCCCGAGTCGAGAGTGTCGTGGTGGCATTTAAATGAGCTTGTCAACTTGGATTTTAGAACATTAATCACACGAACCGCCAACAGAGCTCTCCCCTCTGACTGTGGCTAATGGCCAAGCTTGGGCGCGGCAGGCGGGGCACACGAGCCAAACAAATTACATTTGAAGCTAATGACAGCGGGAAATCATTTTAGGCTGCCTATTCCCCGCTTCCAATCATAATTACGCTTGATCTCAACCTTACTCACCTATCGTACTCGCGATTGTCCTCATCGCAGCGATTGTCCTGCAGCTCGCGCCAGCTCTTGCCGTGCCGGCAGGTGGTCACCATAACCATATCGCGTCCATTATGCAAATGGAAGAGGGAATTGCGCGTTTCCGAGCCGATGCCGTGAACGTAGCTAAAGCGAGAGAAAGAAAGAGAGAAAGTTTTGGTTAAAGTTGAGCGAAAAGTTTTCAACATGCAGATACTTCTACTTATCTTATACATATACGAGTATGGTATAAGATAAGGTGGGCTACTATATGGGGTACTCAGTACAGCATTTCTTATCGAGCGCAGCTTGCAGAAAACACATAAGCAGCGGCGTCAAAATCAATTGCAATAAAGCAGTGGCAAAAGAGGGAAGAGAAGGGGAGGCAGTGAGGCAGAGGGAGAGATGGAAAGAGAGACAGAAAGGGGGGCAGCTGACTTATTCCCTGGGGAAGATCTATGGCAGCGATAGGGACAAGAGCTAAAGCTCAAAGCGATGGCGATGGGCCGCAAGCGAAGCAATTGAAACAAAAGATACTTACAACAATGGACCCACACACACACACACACACACTAACACACACACACACATGTGCCCATTCAAGTACAGTTAGCATTTTTGTTGTGAAACATATGCCCCAAAACAAAATGGCAGCAGCAGCAGTCGAGCAGAAAAGCATCCTAGGGCAATCCAAGGCGCCTTCGAAATGCCAACACACATACATACACATATATTTATGCCATATGTGTGTGTGTTTGTGTGTCTGTCAGAGCAATTTCCTTCTGCTTGGCTTGCAGTTGAGCAAATTTCATAGACAATGAAGTACGCGCCACAGCAGCAGCGGCAACAGCAACCAAGCAACCACAGATTGGGCAACACTGATTTCCGTTAAAGTGAACCCCCGAACCCCAACCTGACCCCCCAGTCGAACGACGAACTGACCAGCGCAGCAGGCAGCAGCGAAAGTTCACTTTAACTTAAGGTAGATATGGGAGGGAGGGAGAAAGGAGAGACGCGCGCCTTGAGAGCGAAAGCTAAAGCCATAAGTTATTTGATTTAATCAGCGTGTCATTGAGGTTAGCTATGGATTTGAAATAATACAAATAGTGGCAGGGACGGAGGGAGGGGGGTTGACTTCTGCTAAAGGTAGCTCTGTGCTTTTGGTGGCAATAAAACGCTACAATTCTGAGGTTAGTCGAGCATTTGGCTGAGAGAAAGTGTAGCGAAAGCATGAAAAAACTGTTTGGAATTCGGAGAAAAAAACCTTTAAAGTGCTGTGCCAGTTCTAATGGATCTGGAGTATTTATAATGATTAATGATGAAGCACAGCAGTTAAAAGAATATAGAACAGAGCTGAGATTTAAAAAAATTATGATGAAAATACGCAACATAATTTATATAAATAAATTTTCTAAAAATGATGCTTGTATTTTTGTATAAATTAAATAAATGGCTGAAGATATTTGGTACACTATATTAAATAAATACCAAAATTTGGTATATTTATCATGATATTTTTACCCTTTCAAAGGGTGTATTAATTTTGGCAATGGGCTGGCAAGGCACCTTAATAGACACCTCTGAAATTAGAATGTATATATACTGTCCGCCTGTCCGTATATTCGGGTTTCTGTCAGTTGCAAACTAGTTTCTCATTTTGAAGGTAATGTAATGAAACTTGGTACACATGCTTCATATTGCTCCACGCTGTATAAAAGTCGAAAGCAGCCGGATTGGACCGATATATCGTATAGTTGCCATACAAACTATCGGAAGATTTTCATTATTTGACAAGATATTGAAACCAAATGTACTGCATCACTTTTTTCCATATATATGTATATAACAATATGAATATAAAATTTATTAAAATCAAACCACTTTATCATACACCCGTCATATCATGTCATTTGGTCGAAATTAGGGTTTTTGTAAGAAGACCAGTTCCGATTTAAGAAATAGCTGAACCTATAAGTGCCAATCAAAGCTGGACATAATTTTCTGCACTCGACTAGAAACGTTTGAAGAATATACTAACCTCTAAGGGAATAGTTCTCGTTTAACAAATTTATTGATATATGTATATTTATTTATATCTATTTATTTATATTTATTTATTTCAATATATTTATTTATTCATTACATTATTTTTACCTATTTATAAAGCCAGCATAATATTATTTTTAATCCCTAAACAATCATCAAAATAAACACTACAATTTAACTTTATATCACAAAAAGCCCCTAAATTTCAAACTAATTTCCGCTCGTTGAAAAACTCAAAATAAACTCTCAAATTAATTGCAATAAACACAATAGATAAGTGCTGTAAATCGGCGGACTAAAGCCGCCTTAAATCTGCCGCGAGTATCGTAATCAAATTGTCAATTTGTGCTGTCAATTCATTTGCATAAACAAAAACTGATTGAATGCTCATAAAATGTCAGGAAAGCTCCCTCCCACGTTCCCCCTCCCCTCCCCTCTCTTCCGGGCCGCACATCATAATCAGATGCGATGGGCAGCAACGATGGCCCCTGGATGGCTTTGCGGGCTGTTGTAAGCTGCAATTTAATGGCGCACAACATTTTATTAGGCATCTGGGATTTTTGTGCAGTGTAAATTAATTTGGATCGCTTCGGCAATTCCCGAGCGCGTGCGGGGAGAGGGGGAAGGAAGCCAAGTTGGAGGAGGAGAGGGAGTGCAAACGATGCTGACAACATTAATATAAATTAAACGCCTATGCGACACAACAAGGACGACAAAAACAGAAAAAAGAAATGCTTTTAGCGCCGCCGCGAGCTGCGCATTGCTCTGCTTAACCGTTATTTATGTCCCCGCCCCCACTAAGTGGGTCAATTAAACATTGATTGGGGCCTGGCCATGGGCCATCGAAATAAAAAAAAACTAAAAGCCCCGCATTGTACTCTCGCTCTGCCAAAGTGCAATAACCAAGCGAGCATTGAACCAGAACAGAGACAGCGACAGCGACTGCTCAACCAAACAGAACCTAATCCAAACATAATCTAAAATAATTGAGTATTGCCCAGCGAAAGAGGATCCTCCCCGTGCGGCGCATTTGCAACGGGTGTATTGAATAATTTATGCGCGCATTAAATGTGCTTTCAAGTAAGTGGGGGAGGGTGTGGAGTGAGTGTGTGTGAACAAGAGTGAACTGTAAGAGCTGAGCAACACGAACACGCCAATCAATTATTGTCTGAGGAAATTTTGGTTGGCCTAAAAATATTATCAAGTTTTTTTTTCAAACTGCTTAAGTATATTTCTTAGAATTGTTTAACTACAATATTTATGGCTTGTAGATTGTTTCTAGATATACGTGTAAAAATAATTTACGTTGCAATAGACAGACATACTGACAGACTTGGCTCGCCTTTTGACACTGATTATGAATATATTTACCTAAATGTGGAGTCGGATTTATTAATTTTCATCCTTAAGAAATATTTTAGCTTTCATCTATGCACAGCGAGTTCTATAAAGAACTTTATTTTGAAGCAGCTACTACCGTTCCTTTTTCTCTTATTAGGTCAACGTCTTGCGCCTTAACCTTATGCAATACAATGTTTGAATTGCAGATGGTTCCTTCTGTCTCCTTCTAACCAGAACAACATTAATGTGTGACCCAAAACTTTTCAATCGTTTTCATAACCCTGCTGAAGTATATTTCTTAACATTGTTCAATAATTTATGGCTTGTAGATTGTTTCAAGGCATAGAACTAGTTAACGTTGCAATCAAAGCACAAACAAAGCGACGGACTTGATTCGCCTTTTAACACTGATCTAGAATATAAACATTGATTTTGTGGCGAAGTTGTTAAGTTCGATCTTTAAGTAATTTTTCAACATTTGTCTTTGAACAAAAAGTTCTATATATTGTACTACATCTTCTATATTCTATACAGAACTATATCTTGCCGCAGCTACTGCCATCCCTGCATCTCTCATTTTCTTAACGTCTTGTGCCTAGAACTTATGCAATACAATGTTGGCAATGCCAATGTCTCTTTCTGTCTCCTTCTCAGCAGGAGAACACTAATAGTCAGATCTACTACAATAGTATAAGAAAGTTCCATTCAAATATTTTTCATCAATCCAGTTACAACATATATCGCCTATAATTCTATCAACTTTTACAATCTGCGCTCTCAGCACATCACAACGCATAACCATTTGCATTGGATTTATTTGGCTTAATTTTAATGAAACCCTCAAGTAGACTCCCTCTTCTCCTCTCCCCAGCCTGCTCACCATCTATATTGTACAAACTTATATTTATGGCCATTGTATGTGGTCGGATTTGGCGGGGCGATTTGGTCAGTTTATGCTGTAGGAGGCGTCGTCGTCGATGTCGCTGTCGTTGTTGCGCCGCGCTTATGACACAAGTTTATGGGGCCATTTCTTGCAGGGGCTGTTAACGCCGCGCATTGTCCAATAGGCGGACATTAGCCTCGAGTTATGCAGCAACTGCAGCGAAGGCAGCAACAACAGCAGCGTGACAACATCAACAGCCACAACAACAACAGCGGCTGGGATGCTACGTGGGCTTATCTATGCAACTTCAAAGCTTTTGTGATGGCGACAAGATGACAGCGGGACAGCTAGACGGACGGACGTGGACATAAAGCTGCAACGTGGCGTATGCGCAATATCTTTGGCTTTATATCGCACAGCGAGTGTGGCTGAGCACGTGTGTGTGTGCTTGCGAGTGTGTCTGAGTGAGTGTGAGGCATAAAGTAAAAATTGTGTCGTCAACTCTCGCACAATGCAACATGAACAGCAACAACGACAGCATTGCTCGAGGCATTAAATCAGTAAAGACAACAACAACAACAGCAACAGCAACTTGCGTTGCACGGACATCAAACGGCACCAACAACGTTACACAGTACAGTGTACAGGTAGTATTCGTGCTTTACAAAATATACATAAGTAAATATATTTTAAGTGCAGCACAGCAGCAACAATAACAACAACAGTGGCTACAAAATGGTCCATAAAATGCGGCAACAAAAACCATCAGCAAAGAAGATGAAAGACTTTAATGTACGCAAGGGCAGCTTAAGAAGTAAGCGGAGTGAATTGCGGTGGACTAAGATACTGAACAAGAAAATGTCACTTGAAAGAATGAATAAATAACAATATGGCATAAAGATATATTATAGATCGATTTTAAAGATGTAAATCAATTAAGAATTATGATTGAGCTATTAACATCTTCTAGTTATAGAAGTTTAGCTGTTATGTGATATAGTATGTCAGTCATTTTTATCCTTTGTTTTGTATATAATAATATATAATATATAAATAATAAATACTAAAAATTAAGTGAGTCTGAAACAGAAAGAAGCATGAGATAAACATTCTTGTCATAGAAAATAGTATTATTTTTCTAAGAAATATGAATTGCTTTCTAGTTTTTCTGTTATGTTTTATGTATTTCTGTAAATTTCAGTAACATGTCTGTAACATTTCTATAACATGTTAGAAACATGTCTATAAAATTATTCTAACATATCTTCTGTAACATGTCTGTTTCATGTCTGTATTGTCTCTTTTATATGTCTGTAATGTGTCTTTAACATATTTCTAACATACGAGGGTCGTTTGATAAGTCCGTGACTTTTTGTATTTGCCGCGCACCTGCTCTAAATACAACACTGCTCCTGTCAGCAGTTATCGATTAACAGCTGACTGTAAAATTTTGAGAAAGCTGCGTTTTTTGGTTTGCGTTTTATAGGCATTGAAAGCAGACGATCTCGATCTCCATTTTCGTTAAAATTCACGAGATCGTCTGCTTTCAATGCCTATAAAACGCAAAACAATGTTAAACTTTCTTATATATATAAAAGATCTAATTATAATTTTGTTAAAATGCTATTTTAGATACGAGGGCATTTTATAGGCATTGAAAGCAGACGATCTCGATCTCCATTTTCGTTAAAATTCACGAGATCGTCTGCTTTCAATGCCTATAAAATGCCCTCGTATCTAAAATAGCATTTTAACAAAATTATAATTAGATCTTTTTATATATATAAGAAAGTTTAACATTTCTTAATGCGAAATATACAATCGGGAACAGTGTAATTTTATCTAGAAATTCTGTAAGTTTTGTTGACTTTAAATCATAATTTAACCCCATTTCTTAAATTTATTTATAATTCTTCAATCAATTTTTTCGATCAGTATTTATTTTCGTTGAAATATATAACCTCCACTTTATTTGACTAATTTGACACTGCCAGGCAAGTCAAAAAAGTTCCCTATTAATCTACCAAAGTCTTCGAGCAACCCTCTTGTCTGATATGCAACTAAAACATTGTTGTCGCTCGAAATTGAGCTGACCAGAGCTGCAACCTGCTCCAGCTGCAGTTTGCATTGGTTACTGGCTCTGGCCACGCCCCTCGTTCGCATTACCGTGGCAGCTACATCGATTCGTATCAATCTGGCAGGCTGCTAGCAGGCAGGCAGGCAGCTCTGTCCAGGCTTGTCAAAGTTATTGTATCTAATGCCTGGCTTGGCTCGTCTTTTGTGTGCGTTCGACTTGTAACTGAACTGGCAGCAGAGCAAGTCAAAGCAGCCAAGCGATGTTATCAGCGTTTTAGATACAATTTGCAGTGCCACAGCAGCAGCATCAGCTACAGAATTTCATTGAAGTTGCTGATGTTGTTGTTGTTGTTGTTGCTGTTGTTGTTTTTGGGTCGACAGCTAAGTTGGCTCACATCGCTTGCAGGCAAATTCGAGCTCAGACAATTTGCAGTTAGCCGCCTGCCGCCTCGCACGCTTGACTAACTGCCTGACTTGAATGCCGCTGCTGCCACTCACTTCCTCTCTCTACCACTCTTTCCCTCTCTCTCACTCTCTCTCCATCTCTCTCTCTCTCTCTCTCTGTTTGCCCCTCTACAAGTTCGATACCCCCTGCGGGCGCCCGCTTGGGGGCTGCTTTTCTGCAAGTAACTTGTAACTCGGCGCCCTCTGACTGTGTGTGGCAGCTCTTTGTTGTTGTTGCTGCTGTTGTTGTTGTTGCTGCTGCTGCGGCTTGTTTGGTTTTATTGTGTTTATATTTGGCTGACGGCATCAATTTGCTTTTACTTATATAGCACATAGAGGGCACACGAGCAGCGCCAGTCAGCACTGCGTATCGTTATCAGAGAGCAATAATACAAATATGCATGCAGTATATATAGAGAGACACACAAACATATATAGACAACACATGGTTGAGCAAATCCATTGGCAAATGCATCGATTACATAATCCATTTACACAAATGGCATTTTAAATACAGAGCGAGAGAGTATTGTATTGACAGTGCAACGCTGCGTATGCGCAATATTTGTATCCTGCGGCCAACGTGTTGTCGTTGTTGTTGTTGCTGCTGGGCAAACAGACAGTCAGGCTTCGATTAAGTGGGTGTGCGTGTGTGTGTGTGTGTGTATTGCGTGCAAATTGCTTTTCATTGTGTTCTACTTAAACTGCCGTTTAATTACTACAAGCCAAATCGCAGTTAAGTTCGAGCAGGGCGGGGAAGGGGGGGACAGGGTAGAAGGCCAAGGGGACAATGGGCAAATGACTTCATTTTGCAGCAATTAAGACGAAACCAAGTATAACCATTAGTGTGGTTTATGGTTTATGACTAGTTTTCGAACAGTTATAATCAGCTTAAAATTGCCTAATGATATCGTAAAGATGAAAGCAGGAAGAAGATCAAAGACATTAGAAATCTTTGTAAGTTAGAACTTTCAAAGATGGAAAAGGATTTAAAAAGAGGGATTTGAATTTGGGCTGTTAAGAGAAACCATTGTAAATCTGTTTTCCCTCTGCTATTCTCACTTGAAGTGATACCTTATCTATGGGGAAATTCAGACAATCAATCAATAAATGTCTGTTAAAGTGCTCTACAAACAGTCTCTCTTTCTTCCCCTCTCTCCCTCTTTCACTACCTCTCTCTATCTCTATCTCTGACACTCTTCATACCTCTTTCTTTTTCTCCTTCTCTCTCTGTCTCCCTCTCACATATGTCACAAACATTATGCGCTATAACGAGAAGCCATAATGTCATCCTGCTGTCAACGACAGACACGTTCATTCTAAATGCATTTGGCGCCACCTGTCGCCCATTTGCAATACAAACAACAATCAAGAGTGGATTTGCAATGGGCAAATATAAGTCCCTGATGCACTCATCATCATCATCATTAGCATTATCATCATCATCAGCATTATCATTAACATTATCATCAGCTTATCTTCATCATCTTCAACGCTATCGTCGTCGGCATCTTTACCATCATTATCATCAGCATTGATGACTATTTACACACACACACACACACACAAACACTACGTAGGCTCCCTTGCCCACCTTCCCCCTCTTGGCAGATGGCGCTGCCCCATCAATTTAACGATACAATTCCCGATGAGCCGTTAATTAATAAAATGCAACAAAAATGGCGAAAAATACGAAAAAAAAGAGCTGGAAAAAAATGTAAAAATGCTGCTCATTAATAAATATTAACTCATAATTGAGCACGAATCATTATTGAATACGCTGCCCGCTGCTGCAGAGGAACTGCTTCTTCTTCTTCTGCTGCTGCTGCCTGGTGTGCTCGACGTCGGTTAAACAAAATTTAACAAAGTTTTAAACAATATTTAAAAGCAGCTGCCGCACGTCAGGTGCAGCCAGCAAGAAAATAAAATGCACACGGAAACTGCAAACTAAAGGAAGGAAAAGGCAATAAAGCAACATAAAAAAATAGTAAGAAACAACAACAAAGAGCAGAAAAATATACGAAAAAATAAAGCAACCGCAGGCACAAAACCAGCCAGAAACTAATGGAACTAATTGTTCGACGAAAGGCGGCCACATTGAGCAGGCGGGGCAGGTGAGGAGCTGGCATAGTGTTAAGGCAGTCAAGGGGGAAGCAAAGAGAGAGAAAGAGAGAGAGAGAGGGGGGGAGTTGCTGCCATTGTTCAGCCGAAAGTGAAATGCCAATGCCAAGCGCAAGTTGCGGCTGCGCGTCGTGTCGCGTAATTGGAGCAACTGCAGCGCCAGCCTCAGTCCCGACTCCACAGCTCCAGCTCCAAAACTGGAAGCCGAATTCGCAGCTCGTGCTCGTGTGAAGTGTATAAAATGATGTGCTTGGCGCGCAGGCGCCGACAGTCAAAAGTGGCCAACGTAAGGCAGCAGACGCGGATTAACAAACAAGGCAACCACCAACCACCAAGCTCACATTGTGGGAACAGCCACACTGCGCCACATTTGCATAGCCAGACAGGAAGAACAGCAGCAGCAACAGCAGCAGCCAGCAAGATGAGGAAGCATTGCATAAGTAAGCCACAAATGCATCCGCTGCTGCTGGCAACAGTTAATCATCACTCTGGAGCTGGTGCTGGTGCTGCTGGCCCACAGCTAACAGGCAGCTGGTTTTGGCCAATATTCGTAACGAGTTTGCTGCTGCTGCTGCAGTTGGGCAGCGCAGAGCAACAGGCTGAGGATCACAGGTGAGTTGAGGAAAAGGAAGGATTGGAGAAGGGTAGGAACAAGTTGAAGGGCAGAAAAGAATAGTCAGTAGAGTAGGGGTATACAAAACAGCAAGTGAAGAAAAAATACGAACAGCAGTGGAGGCCACTCAGTAGTGTAAGGTACACAGAACATAGGTAAAGAAAGAACTTGAAGGGCAGAAGAGACAGCTTAGTATAGTGGAGCATGCAACAGGAAAGCAGAAGAAAGGGTTGAAGAAACTAAGCTGGAATAAGTTAAAATAGTTACCGAGATTAAAGATTTATTGCCTTAAGTTTGCAGAAAGAATTCAATTCAATCCAACTCAAACTTAACTGTGTAAACTAGTTTAGGTGTATATTTAAATATCTTATGGTAATCAGGGAATTATTGCAGATTATCTTTAAAGTATTTGCACACATTTGTAGAAATTCTAGACCAATGTAGGAGAAGCTTTAGTGGGAGTGGGAAGAGCTTAAGTCTGCTATACATTCCAAAGAGACAAAGTAGCACACAAAGCTATAAGAGGTCTGAGTGGAATGTGTTAAAAAATTGAAACCAGGACAAGATATCTACGTTTGCAAACAAAAAAAGTCAAAGAAAAGGGTAAAAAGACACAATCAAGCAGAGGTTACCTAATTAAACTGTCTGAAAGCAACTAAACTCAAAAGAATGTGTCGTAAACACGGCAATTTTCTATTTAATTTTTGTAGTAAGTAATTTATAAAACATATTTTAATAGTTCAATTGAGATCCAACCAGAGTATGTTCATAATATCAGTGAAATATGCAGCGCTAAATTAAGCCATGTCCGGATGTCCGGATGACGAAATGAGCACACAGATCTAAGTTATTATAAAAGCTAGAGACACCAAATTTGGCATGAAAGATTCTATTTACCAGGCGCAGATGAAGTTTATTAGATAGAACCAAGAAAAACTTCGTATCATAAAGTTTTTATTAAAAAAAGTGAATGATTCCACGCAGCTTTCTTATTTCAAAGTTAACATATTATATTAAGCAGTGGTGTTTAAACTAAATAAGCAGGAACATGCCTTTAATGAGCGTAGTAAGTGAACTAACTATGCTTAGGCTAATTGTATTTAAATATCTACATTAACTCTACTCATCTCTCTTCCCCCTCCCATTCCTTCTCTCTCTTACACCCCTTCTCCCTCTCTCCACACAGAATACAGCGTCGCTTCATGTGGCAACAGATGGACAACTCAGTGATGGGCGGACTAGTCGGTCGCATGTTCAACGGCGCACGCGTCATGAAGTCCATGTTTGGTGATCTGATACCCAGCACATCCTCCAGCTTTGGCAAGAATGTCATCGACTTTATGCCCACGGAAACAACGAGAGTAAAATATATCATACGAGATCCGCATACGAACAAACCTATGAAGGTAATCAAAATGCGAGGATCGCAAAAGAAGGTGGTGAAATTAATGCGACCACTGCCAAAGCCTTCGGTCACGGAGGCAAGTCTGCTGCAGTATGAGAATCGCATGCGACAGCTGGAGAAGGAGCAGGAGATGATTGTCGAGGGAAAGAAGCCATTGAGCAGTGATGAGGCCCTCTTCGACAAGTACTTCAAGCACAAATCACATCCGAACAGCAACGAGATTGTCTCTGGCAAGATCATGGAGTATCAGAGCTGGAAACCCGTGTACAAATCCAACGAGCAGCCAAGTTCCTTTGTCACACCACGACCGCAGCCCTTGACGCAGCTGCACACGAGCATCACGGCCAGTCACAGTGGCGGTCACTATGGACATCATGAGCTGTTGCCCAAGCCAGAAAAACTGGTGGCACATCGTCAGCCACCCAAGCTAGAAGACGATGAGGAAGACGATGACTTCGAGCAGGTTGAAGATGATAATGATCTGAACAATCCACTGGGACCGCGTCATCAGTACGAGGTGACTGAGCACACGGGCGAGGCGAGTGGAGAAACGCAATCCTTTGCACCCATGGAGGGTGGCTTTGTGCCCTCCAGAGTGTATCACAGCAGCGAGAGTGGACAGGCGAGTCAAGGTAGTCACAGCAATCAAGGCAGTCATGGCAGCCAGGGCAGCTCGGCCAATCATCTCAGTCAGGGCTACAGCAACTCCAACAGCAACAACAACAGATCGCCGCGTCCACGCAGTCGTGCTGTCAACAGCGCAGAGAAGAACTACCAAGCCACCACAGTTAGCCCCACAACAGAGCAACCCAATTATCCTGCACCCTTCCTCAAGAAATATCGCGAACGCGAGGCAGCTGCATCAAGCAACAATCCCAGCAGCAGCAACGGTCACCATGGCAAGCCACGTGCCAAGCATCCACACAAGGAACTGCTCTACAGTCGTGAGATCGTGCAAGAGAGCAGCCCCGCCTACAATGTCAGCTTTGCCATGAGCAGCCTGCGTGCGCGACTACAGGAGCAGCATCGTCAGCGTAAACAGCAGGAGGAGAATGCCGAATTGGAAACGGAGATGGCACTGGACGATGTCATGCATAGCGACAAGTGGCCCACTGAGGTGCAGCACAGTGGCAGCTATCTGACCAGCCCCATTGGACCCAGTGCGGTGGCCTTTGAGCAGCCACTGAAGCAGCAGCAGCAACATCAGCAACAACAGCAGCAGGCGCAGCATCAACAGCAGCAACAGTCGCCACGCAGCATCGAGTACAAGCGAATGCGCAAAGATGTGCGACAACGCGGCACAGTCAAGTTCGGCGACAATCCCAGCTACGAGGAGGTGTAACTTATAGATCCCAGTCCCCACTCAATATACCGTTTCATCCCGCCGTGGCACGGCACGGCATCTTAGCAGTAACCAAAGCATAGCCAAAGCGTCAGTTAAGCGTTTCAATTGTCTAGTTGTTAACATAGTTTTTAGAAGCCAAAATAAAATGAGAAACTTACAACATTTTCAATGCATTTCCCACATATTTCCCCGCGTGCATTTCCCCACACAAACACACACACACACACACACAGAGAGTGTCAATGCACCGCAAGCACGCGAGGCCTAGAGCGTGCAGCACAACTTCATTATTGTCTTCGTTATGGCAAATGCATTTTAATTAATGTTGAATGGAAAATGGGAAAAATCAAGAAACGAGGAAAATAGAAAAATAGAAAATGTGTGCAATGGCAAATGGAAAATGCGTTGCTCAAGTCGTTGGCACTTATCGCATTCGCGCTTTTGACAACCAATTTGAGACTGGCAACCGCACGCGGCCTTCGAGATGACCCCGCGCGATGGAGAGTGAGAAAGAGAGAGAGAGTGAAGGAAGGGAGGTATGGAGCAGGGGTAAGCCGTAAGTGGGTTAAACCAGCTATAAATTCCAGCGCGACAAAGACAGTGTAAGTGCAGTTGTGACCCTCGCAAGCGGTTGCTAATCAAGCAAAGAAAGAGAATAACGTAGGGAAAAAGACAAGCAAACAGCAGAAAGGAAACCCAATTAACTAGAAAAGCCTAACGAATAAACTGGCAAAAGATAAAGCTTAATAAAATATATCTTATGCTATCGGATCTATTTACATTGAATCACTTTAGATATTGGTAAACAGAAAGCTCAGTTATTTCTTAAAGAAAGATTTACTCGACTTATTTGGTAGATTGCTGGCACAAATGATTAGGTTTTGCCTTTGTATGTTACCCTTTCAATGTCAAAAACAATAGAAAACAATCATTAAGACATTGTCATCTGAACTAAGCACAAAACGCAAGAAACATACATAAACAGAATTGGAAGCTTTATTTTATGCTCTTGCAGAATGTTTTACTTTTGCTTAGGCGTTTACATCAAAAGGAAGTCGATCTAGGCATCTCTGTCTGTCCGTCCGTCTGTCTATTCGTCAGTCTGTATATATGTCAGTCTGTCCGTTTGTCTGTCTATCTATCCGTCAGTCTGCGTATGCGTCTGTCAAACCGTCTGTCTGTCCTACTGTCTGTTTGTCCGTATGTCTGCCTGTCTGTCTGTCCGTATTTATGTCTGTCTGTCCGCATGTCTGTCTGTCCGTCCGTCCGTATTTCTGTCTGTCTGTCCGCATGTCTGTCTGTCCGTCCGTCCATCCGTACGCTGCTCCTCTCTCTGTTTTTCTGTACGTCTGTCTTTCTGCCTGTTTACCTATTATTTATCATCATTTATATATTTATCCATCCGTCCATCTATCCGTCCGTCTGTCCGTCTTTTTTTCCATATTTCTGTCCGTCTATCTGCCTGTTCGTATATTTTAGCGAAATCTACTGTTTAATGATTATTCTGACGAACTTATCACTCATGCTTCTTATTGCTGCCATTTTATACACATAAGATAAATATAATATTTAATTGAAATCGAACCACATATGCAATATGAACAGTCCGTCGAACTGTGGTTTGTTTCATTAAGCAAATACCAATGTTCTTTTTGTAATATTTCAACTTTTCACTGCTATTTAAAATTAAACAATATTACATTCTACACTTTATTATGCTTTTATTCGAATAATAAGTTACAAATACAGGGATGAACAAGTTTTATATCGCAGCTATTAGAGTGATTATGGCTTTACATGGTCATTGATATAAAATGCTATATCACAATATATAAGTAGTATGGGATCGAATAAACATGAAAGGGCATCAAACCTTTTGTCGCCAAAGGAAGCCTTTCTTTCTGGTTCATCAATCACTCATTACTTGTACACAATAATATTGTTAATTCTTTGCTCTGCCTTATCAAATTTGCAATCGATGCATTCAGCCAAGGAGCAAAAGCGATTTTTACTTCCACCGCAGCCTTCGTATTTGAAGTGTTGGCATGTCTGATTCATCTCGTTGAACCACCACATGCGTAAATTGGTGAATTTGGTGCAGTTCTTATAAAACGAGTTCCCTGGATCGTATTTATCCCTGCAATCGGGTTCTTCAACTTTACCGCGGCATATTATTCTCGACTCAGTAAGAAACAGTCTGAAGTAGAAAAGCCAACCAAAAAAAAAAAGAAAGAAGTTCATTTTTGCGGTGCGTTTATAGCAAGTGAGTGAGAATTAATGCAAACAGAGCAGACTGCAAGGTGTTTATAAGGGAAATTAACAACTGTTTAAACAGAAATTTAGTTTTAAAAGTTGTATAATAGAATTAGCACTCTTGCTAATTGCCTTTTAAACGATTTCCTTATCACAAAATGTGCTTTACATGTTAGTTACCCAAATAGTCACCCGATTTTAGTGAATTTTAAAGTATCAAAAGGCTTTTAAAGAATTTCTTAACTTAAAAACCTATTCTTTAGTTCTTTCTTTCTCTCTTTTTTTCAAACCTAAGAAGGCAACTCTTTATGTAATTTTTTTTGTACAGTACCGATTGTTATTGCAGCTACAACTTTTATAGGACACCTTTAGGCACTGTCTCTTTTTTTTTTTTGTACACCAAATCATGCTGTGATTGCTATCTAGGTGACATATGTATAAGAGCATAAGGCATTCATTAAACAGCTCTGCTCAGGTCTGCATGGGAGGAAGGTGCCTGCATGTTGCCTGCCAGGATTAAGCAAGGCACCAACAAAAGCAGAGGTAAATTCAACTTCATTTAAAAATCAATATGAGCTCCAGTTAGATCTGCAGCTAGCTTGCGAACAAACTAACTGAGGTGCCTTCGGATTGAAGCTTACTTAAAGAGAGCTTTGACTATGCGTCTATTTAATTGTCAACTGTTCTTGACAACTGTTTAAGCTTAATGAAAATAACTGTCTTATCTATTAAGAGATGTTCTTTGTAATAACAGTCAATGATACAGACTGAAAAAAGCTTTTTATTCAATACTTAAAACTGCTCTTAACCAGCTTAAGTAAGACTTATAGCATAAAAACGTTGCTAATGAAGCAAAGCAGAAAATCATTTCGAAAATTGAAACTTTAAGTTGTCCAAATCAAAATAAAATTATATTCGAATTTTAAGTTTACCTTGACAATTTCACTAAACGAACTATTTACTCTTTTAAAGAAAACTATCAATACTTTCTGCTTATTATTTTTGAATATTTTTATCAGCTAAGTGGGAGAATTCAGCTTCTTCTTTTCCATGTCTGTCTCTCTCTCTCTTTCTCTCTCTTTCTTCCTCTCTTTCTCCCTCTCTCTCTCCCTCTCACTAGAGTCATTAAAAATCCCGATTGACTGTAGCGTAAACGTCACCGAAAACGCGATTTAGATTGCAAGGCAACAGTGGCAGCAAATCGCTCGGCCACGCCTCGTTTCAAGTTTCAAGGACACGCGATTTTGGTCACGTGGCTTTATCTGAGTCTCTTGCTCGCTGGCTAAAGCCCACACACACACACAGAAACACTCTCGCTAAGCTAGGCTACCTGTTCAAATTCCTGCCCGTTGGCAGGAAGCGTGTTCACCATGTCCCTAGGTTCTGCTGTCCTCGACTCTCTTCGCCCCTTACCCTCCACTCCCCCCCCTTTCCCTGCCTCTAGCGCATTGTCGAGTGCGGCAAATACAAATTAGAATTTAAATGAACAATGCAAGCAGAGAGCGGAAGTTGCTACGCCAGTGTGTGTGTGTGTGTGTGTGTGTGCGGGTGACACTGCACGTAGCAGCGACAACAAAAGCAACAACAACAGCAACAACAACAGTGGCAACAACTGACTAGCAATAATGTCATGCAGTTTGGCGCGTACTTTGCCAGCCATTTTTTCTTTCTTCCACTCGCGCTTTGAGGTTATTTTGCAACAACAAAACTATGGAAACTAGTGAAGTTTGCCGGCTCGACTGCAAGTTACCCTGTACAGGAGGAACAGCTGCTTTGTGGGCACAAATTGATAAATGATTTGGCTGCAGACAAATTTCAATATTAACACATTACACCCGCTTTTAACTAGTCCATAATTACAGGGTATGAAACTGGGTCGCTAACTTAACGGCAAAATGTCAAAGGGATAATGGAATTTCACATAGAAAATGTGCAAAAAGTGTGAAGTCAAGAGGAGTGGCAAGTCGAATACGATATAAAAGAGAAAGTGTTCTACAATATAAGTAAACAATACTCTAAAGAATTAACTCAAAAGCACTATAAATTATAGTTTATATATTCATCATACAAATTAGATAAAGAAAACGTTCACAAATACATGTAAATTATATAATTAGCAGCTAAATAGATTAAGCAGATAATGAACTGTCAAGTAACTTCAAAGGGCTTCACACAGACTCATTGAACGCGTTTGAGGTTCGCCATCTGACCGCGGGCATTATGGCAGAGAGATACCGAGACAGAGACAGAGAGAGAGAGACAGCACTGGCGCTATGGCGAGTCAATTAAATATTTAAGGCCAGGTAATTGTTGCGTGGTAAATGGCGAACGCCTTTTGGCGGCCAGCGCTGTCAAAGTGAAATTTATGAAAGCGAAATTCGTTTAATTAAAAACGTCGCAGTGTCGTAATGACAGTTGAAAAATTGCGGCTACGAAGGCGGCAGGTGTCCCAGCGTGGGCGTGGCATGTCACAAAAATAATATTAATTATGGCGGGAAGGGAGGTAGAGAGCAATAAACAAGCTAATTGTAAGAGCCAATTTGGGGTATTTTTTATTTTTCGCCGGAAAAAGCATCGTGCATTGAACTCGCAATCAGCGAGGGGAGACATGACCGGAGGCGGAGCTGCTGTGCCGGGTGGGGGTAGCTGCCCATTTAGCATATAAAAACATGTTGTTTGCTTAATAAAATACACACACACAGACACAGATAAACGAAGCAGACAGAGGAGAAGATGAAGGGAAAGGGCGGAGGCACGTTTAGCGCCATTTTAGAAGTGCGAAATGTTCGCTACATGCTAAAAAATTAAATATTCAAATACAGCGGAGCCAGCGAGGGAGAGCAAGAATGTGAGGCAGGCAGCAGAGGGAAAGAGGAACATGGGGAGACGGAAGCGTCTACCAAAGCACTCGAACTCGAAGAGAAACTCAACGAAACTTATGAAATGCATATGCAGCGTGCGGCACAGGCGACAAAAATGTCGAATACAAAACAATACAGTGAATTCTCTGTCTTTGTGCAAAAATGTAAGAGTCATTTTAAAGTATTTGTGTCCATTCTAGAGTGTTTTAAAAGTTGAAATTGATGGTATAACTGGTGTCCGCATTCGGTAAGAGCAGTGTCCGTCCAAGAGACACAAAATTGTATCAAAAAATAAAGCCAACAGAGGTTTACAAAAAGTTGTTCGCCTAAAAAGTCGTCAATCTAAAATAGCTGTCCGTTCAGGAAATTTCATTCTGTAAGGATGTCCGTTAATGGAATTTAACCATATATAGCTGTCCACTAGAGGAGTTTCATTGTGAAAAATTAAACTTCAAGAGAGGAAGAAAGTATTACTTTGTAAAGCCGTCCGTTAAGAGAGTTTCACTAGGTAAAGCTTTCCGAAAAGGTAAATAGGTAAAGGTGTCCGTAAAGGGAGTTTTACTATGGCAACTATCTGTTAATGGAGTTTCATTATGAATAGCTGTCCGTTAAAGGAGTTTCACTATGAAAAGCTAACTATTTAGTGAGTTTTTATTATGCAAAGCTGACCGTTATGGGAGTTTCACTATAAAAAGCTGTCCGTTAGGGAGTTTCACTATACAAAGGTGTCCGTTTATGATGTTTCACTATGAAAAGATAGCCATTAAGGAAGTTTTTACTTTTTTTATGTAAAGCTGTTCGTTAAGGGAGTTTCACTAGGTAAAGTTGACCGTTAAAGGTGTTTAGGTGTTAGGGAAAGCTGTCAGTTAAAGGACCTTTCACTTTAAAATGATTATTTTTCAATGACATGCCGAATACTTTACACCTTATAAATAGTTTTTAACCATTTCTCATTTAGCATCTCGAAAACACATTGTACAATTTTGCCGCCTGGCAAAATATCACAAATAGTTCTAGTACATACACATGTACATACATATGCATGTAAATAAGTATGTGCTGAATCTAGAGCAGTTAAAAGCCCAGCGGTCCCATTGCCCGAGCGAGCGAGCGCATAAGCCAAAGCCAAAGCTAAAGCTGAAGCTGAAGCTGATGCTAAAACAGAATCTAAAGCTGCAGCTGGTCTTGCGTGTATGTGTGTGTGCGTCTGTGTCTGTGTGTGTGTGTGCGCCCCCTTTGAAGGCGGCACAAGTTGTTGGTCGTTCATCTGCGTCTGGATGTGGCGGCTGTTGAAGTGTAATCAGCGGCACGGCGGCAATTACTGCAGCATATGCATGAAGTACTCACAGTTTGTAGTTTGCACTTGGGCTGCGCCATGTCTGCTCTTAATGTGAGTGTGTGTGTGTTTGTGTGTGTTCGGGTGTGTGTGCGGGGGCATAAAAGTTGGCAAAACGCAGCGCAATTTGCAGCACTGAGCGGATTTTCAAAATGCTAAATGCACCAGCTGCACCAGCCCCAGCAGCAGCAGCAACAACAACAACAGCAACAAGAGGCGCCGCCTGCTCAGCTGCAGTGCATCATCAGTGGATTGCTGCGCTGTGCCACTGCGGCAGCCGCAGTGGTTGCGGCAGGCTGCGGCTGTGGCTGCCGTTGACTTTGATGCGCTCTTGTAGAGCGACGAGCGACGAACGACGACAAGGCAGGCAACATCATTTTAATGAATATTGCGTTTAACGCATTTAAATTGAATTTGCTGTGGCGCGCGCAGCGCTTAAAAGTAGGCAACGTATTTATGCCGTGCACTCCTGCTTCCCACTATCGTAATTGATAAGTTTATCGCAACAAAAATGCACTAATGTGATTACTTTAATTCCAAATTGCTTTACACTCGTAAATACTGTTGATCTGGCAACGTTGCAAAGGCACATGTTAATTAACAGCGAGCTCAGCTGCTGTTTACATTGCACTTCTGCGATTTCTGTTATGTAAATAAACAGGCTGTTGTTGTTTTATGTTATGCAACACAATTTATAATAAATATTTCGATAAATGGAAAACTTTATTCAATCCGATTGCTTTAAATTATTATTTACTTTACAATCGACTAAAAAATAATAAACGTCATTTTAGTTATTTTTATTATATTATTATTATAAATATTTTGCTTGTTTTCTGTAACTGTTTTAAACATAGAAATATTATAAAATGTTCTTCATATAGAACTGGATTGATTATGGAACTCTTAACTACGCAGGGGTACAAAAGAGATTATTCACTTATGTACAGATTCTCTCATCAAATAATAAAAATTATTGCGAACGTATGAATTTGTTATATTATTTATAAATATAGAACACCTTGAGTATTGCCAGCTTAGCTTTCAAATTGGATTTCCTTCACAGCCTGAACATGAATTCAATATTAAATATTCAATATTATATGATTTGATATGTAAGTGTGGCTGCAAACAGTGTTGTACAGACTCTTGAGAAACTTGGTCTCTGGGACAAACTCAAATAGAATGTTTTATTCTTTTGCAGCAACACCAGAAAACTATTCAATTTTTATTTTATTGAATAACTTCATGCATGCCAAATGTTTAGGTCATTCCACGAACAGCAGCAGCAATGCCAGGAAGAAGCAGAAAGAAACGCACTCGAGCTGCCCGGTCGTTTCATCCTGCAGCAATTGCTCTGTCAATGGCAGCAACAGCAGCGGCGGCAGCAGCAGCAGCAATGGCGGCGGCAGCAGCAGCAGCAATGGCGCCGGCAGCAGCAAGCGATTTTTATGGATACGAGGGGCAGCAAATCGCATATTATCGCATCATGTTGCACTGGCCCCAACCGACGCAACGGCTGCGCTGATCATTAATCTTTACAAGCTGCCAATGTGTGTGCGCGCGCCTTTTGCCTTTTTCGGACTTCGATTGCCGCCAATGCCGCCGCCTGCACGAACATTTTTCCCCACATGCAGGATGCTTTCCACTTCAGTTGTGTGTGCGAGTGTGTGCGAGTGTGGGTGGGTGTGAGGAATGCATTAAATAGCGGATGGAGTCCATTAGAAAACCATTGAAGCACATTCTGTCGATTGCAGCCAGTCCATATCCTGGCCCCAGCCGGATGTGCAGCTGCCAAAACGCAGTTTAAGTTCCCCCAGCTAGTTTCAGCTTTAAACATAAAGAGCCTCAAGAAGAACTTCAATTTTTGTGTCACTTCTTGACTAAGTAACTGGCTCACTGAATATTCTATAACAAATGAAAATAAAATTAATGTAATGAAAGAAAATGCGCTTCAAATGTGGTTTTTCCCTCTTCGTCTTCGTGTTCGTTTTTGTTTTCTTGTGGCAACCCTTTTTCGCTGGTATTTTGTTTAATTATCCACATGAAAAGTCCTTAACAAAAAAGCGTTGAAATTCCAGCAGACTCGCAAAGACTTGACCCCAAAATACCAAGGCGAGCAGGGCAACTGCGAGAATGGAATCAAATTAACAGTAAAATAAAGGCAAAAATGCGTTAGAAATGTTTTTCTGGTTCGCAAGAGTCTGGAAAAAGTGCGAAGCGCACAAATGAAGCCAACTTCCAAAGAGATAGAGAAGGAGGAGAAGGAAAAGTATCATATACAATGGCAGTAAGGAGAGCCAACTCTCTGCCTATCTCTCTCTCTTCCTCTCTCTCTGGTATTTCAAGTGGCAGACCAGTAAGTTGAGAGCTTTAAAGAGCTTTGTTTAATACACAAAAGTTTCAACAAACAAAACCAATAAATATTGTTGCATTTTGCACTTGCAATCGAGCTGCAACCAAAGTTTCAAGTTTATTTCAGGTGAATGCCTAAGAGGAAAGAGAATACTAAGCTCAAAAGTGCTTTAATGTGCTTTTAAATATAAAATATTCAAAATGAATTTGACTCGTTTTGCCATTAAAGTTAAACAACTGCAAATAATTGATAAATCTATTTGTAACTTAATTAAATCAAGCATTTTTTCACTGATTGCTTTTATACTTTTGTTGGCATTAAATGAAATTGAATTATTTCAGACTTGTTTGGGTAAATAAAGTTAGTTTGTTTTTGGTCCCTGGCTATCATAACGGTAATGACTTTTCCACTGTCCGTAAAGCAAACCCTTTTTGATTAGTTCAAAGTTGAAATCCCCACAACAAATACAAACAAAAGTTTCGCCTGCAGCGTTTGCTGTATGCTTTTTTACGGCTGATTTATCCCGCCAGCACTCAGTCCTATTGACAGAGATATTTATTTTAGTTTTTATTTCATCTTCTCATTTTTTTGCCGCATTTGTTTTTATGCTCTTTCCTTTTTTGAAACTGGGTAAGGTTTCCCACTTCTTACAATTCATTTTCCCCTCCGAATAAAGGCAAAAATATTTAATTAAATCGCATTTCGTAGCCAGGCAAGTTATTTGCATATGCTCATACCGTTATTCCGTACATGCTCGTGCATGTCTTTTATAACGTGCTCCAGTTGGTTCTTAATTTGATTACAGAATCCTTTGGCATATGGTTTTTATGCTGGCCTGGGGGACATAAGACAAATGTTTATGAGACCGCACACAGCACGGCAATGGCAAAGGAAAATTCAATTAAAAAGCGCTTCTCAAATATTCATTATGTCTGATCTGTTGTTGTTGTTGCCCTGTTGTTGTTGTTGCCTTGTTGGGTGTTGTTAATTAGCGCACGAAAATCTGCTGCGGTTTTTTGTCTGCGCGTCTTTTATGAGTTCTGTATGCATAATAATAATAATAATAATAATCATCATCATATCAGGCAGGCAGCCTGTAAAACAGGAATAAAACTTGCCAAATGACATGGCAGTTATACGCCCCCTCCTCCTCCAGTTAGAGATGTAAATAGAGATAGCAGAGGGAAAGGAGGGAGGAGCCGCGAGCAGGGGAGATAGCGACATTGCCAAAAGTTGTGCTCAATGTTTTATGGGCAAAGTTGTTGCTCAAAAACCACTTGAAAGAGCTCACAAATTGTGGTTGTTGTTGTTGTTGTTGTTGCCGCTGTTGTTGTTGTTGCTGCTGTTGTTGTCGGTGCTGCTGGCATGATGAAGTGTCATGAAATTTAATCAATTTATTTGAAACGTGCGACAAGGCACAAGGCGTTTTAGCTCATAAATAACGCTGGCTAAACTAAAAATGTGACAATGCCAAAGTGCCAAAGTAAATAACAAACAATGAAAATGCAATAACAACAAGAACAATGTACACACACACTCGTCGCACACTCACTCGCACACTCACCCTGCAGGGGTAAAAACAGAAAAAAAGATCAGCAAATAAAGTTTCATTGTTTGACAACGGCAACCGCGGCGCGTCGCACATGACGCGATTTCCTCGCATCCGCATCCTGTGACTCCATTTCGTTACTCACTTCGCTGTGGATTACATTTGAAAATGGAGTCGCAGTTTGTTATTAAGCAAGAGGCGACAGATGAATACCCTTTACATAGTAAAGGTACTGCTTGGAGTTTGTATTTTTGATGAAGTTGCATTGATTTTATGTTCTGTTTAGCTTATTTTTGAATTAGAATATAGTTAGAACATAGTTAACAGATTATAATTACAATTTATAAAAAGAAATCCTTCTTCGAACTGAAATAGAAGTTGTAATTATTGAACTAAGTAAACACTTAAGCTCTCAACTAGTCAAAAATCTCTCACTGTATATTTATAACTTTAAAGGAATTACACAATAACATGAGAACATCAGAATTATTAAAAATAGCAGAGTATTTATTTAGCATATAGACATATCTGAATTATCTTTCTATTTGTTTTATTTAGCATATAGAAGTATATGAATTATCTTACTATTTGTTTAGTATAAACACAGCAAGAATCATGTACAATAATTCCATCAACTTTGATATATACATATATTATGTACAGGGCTAACCAAAATATTTACGAAAAATCCCGAAATATTTATTTATTATTTACGATAAAACAAACGAAATATTTGAGATAAATATTTACGATAAAACTTTATTTTCTTGAATTGCATGGTCCATCAATGAGTCAAACAACATTATTACAGTGAATTATTACATGACTTCGCAAATTTTCAAATTTAAAAGATCGCCGGCAATCCTCTAGTACTCTTTTGTAGCCGGAAAATGAGCGCTCTCTCTTTTTAATGAAAAAAAACGTTTTTTTCCTTGAATTTTAAATTTTCGATTTAAATCGATTTTTTCTTGAATTTTTGGAAATTAAATCGATTCAGTGAACATCGATTTATTTCCAGCTCTACTATGAACTGATCGGTTCGTGAAATACTGCATGTTTCTGTGTTAGAAATAGATAAAAATCTAGATAAAAATAAATAGATAAAAATGAAAATAAACCTCTATTGTACTTATTTCGTCGTCGGGAAAGTGCTTAGTCACTTATCGCTGTCCTTTACTTGACTTGAGGATTTCAGATAAAACACATTACTCGGCAGTTTAAGTAAATAAATCGCTTCCAGAAAATTCCCCTGAGTCCATAGATACATGATTCATGTAATCTGCCTGGAAATTATTTCTTAGGATAAATCAATTTTTGGGCATTTCTATTGATTTGAAGAAATAATATACATGTAATTTCACAAAATTTTGTAAAAAAAGGCCAAAATATTTACGAAAAGCCGCAGATCGTTAAAATATTTATTTATTCCCAAATATGCCCAAAATATTTAAATAAATATTTAATATTTACGTAAATATTTTGGTTAGCCCTGATTATGTATTATATTTATTTATATTTATTATATTTATTTATATTTATCAGGTAAAGAGTTACTTAGTTCAGTCAAATAAATATATAATTAAATAAAAAAATAAATAAGCTTTGCGCAAACTACCTTCTCTAACTACCAACGCATTCTCCTAGCCATGATACCCTACTCTCTGTAGGGTAATATGGGGCATTTGTAACCCATACGCAAAGAGTCGAGCAACAATGCGTTCGAAATTCTTTACAAACTGCTGTGGAACGCACGTACAGTCTAAACGCCCTCGCATGCCCCTCATACCCTTCTCCGCACCCCTCTTACACTGCCACGCGCATTTGTCAGACTCCCCCTGGCCAAACGTAGCTGCCTCTCTTTAACCCTCCCCCTTCCCCCTGGCACTCTCCTTGTACAGAGGCAACATTTTGTGCCATTATTGTTGGCAACTCACAGGCAAAGCGTTTATAAATTTATTGTTTTCTACGCGTGTACTCAAGTGTTGCTGCGTGTTTCTGGCAACAAATTGGCCAACAAGAGGCGCAGGCAATACCAGAGAGAAACAGAGAGAGACAGAGAGAGAAGGAGAGAAAGGAAGAGCGAGAGAGAGGGCAGAAGGACGGTGAGCGACAGGCAGCATGGCACAAAGTTGGCTTTCATTTTGGCTTTTGGCCACTCAACTCGTTGCGGTGACGCATTTTATCATAATTATATTAACACGCCAAGAGCACCGAGATCGTCTATATAGTTTATGTTTATGGCCTCTGTCTGGGCGCACATAAATTTTAAAGTCAGCCAGCCAACTCTGAAATGTAGGCAACCTTTAGAGCTTTAACTCGGAATGTAATAGGAAATTATCAAGTGGAAACTAAAATAACTGAAGGAAAGAAGAGGATATAAACATAAAACTAGTTTTAGCAGCAGCTGGGGAAAAGAGAGGGATAACTAGGCAGAGAAGGACAAAAATATAGACATAAAAAAATATATTATAAATTTATATACAGTAGGATAAACAGAAAATGGCATAGGTTATAAGAGACATTCAGGGATATAAGGACCACAAAAGGTAGATATGTCAAAAGAGATGAGAAGAGAAAGATATCAAAAGAAGGCATCTACAGTCTATCGAGAAATTGTTATAGATAGAAAGGAAACGAGAACTGATAGATTGATAAGGTAAGAGAGTTATATATAGAACAGAACAGAAGGATTAATTGATAGAGAGATATATATTTCAAAACAAAAGAGCGGAAGAGAAAGACAGATATGTTAGATGGATTTAAAAATATGCGAAATAGATGAGCCAAGTTCCCCAAAGATAAAGCCATTAGAAATACCTTAATATACAAAGGAATAGAGAGAAGAATAGATTCAGCGATAAACCTTTCGATAGGTTGATGGAAAAGAGATGAATTAACAGTTGAATAAATAATTATAAAAATAATTATAATAAAGACAGAGGAGTAAGTAAAGGACATACCAATCTCTACATATGTTGAAAGGAAAATAGAGACTCGAAGAACCTTTAAAAACTGTTTGAAAATGACTTTTCAACCGTTCTTCACTAACAGCGAAATCGGAAGCAGATAATGCGAATAAATAAATATTTATGTATGTCCAGAAGGGCGTAATTTGAATGTGTACATGTGTGTGTAAGTATGTATCTGTACATATTTATATACTTTGTGCAGGGTATAAATAAGAAAAATTAATGCAGTGCAGCAGCTGCGAGAACAACAATAACAACAACAGCAGAACAGCAGCAACGGCAGCAGTTGCTGCAGGTTCAAAAGTGCACACATGACATATTATAATGCCAGCTCTATATATATGTGTGTGTACATATTGTTGTTGTGCTGCCGGTTTTTTGTTGGTACAAAATTCATTTCGCGGCATATGCGCATTTAGCACGGACAGCGACCACAAGCAGCGAAGGGCAGAACGAGTGGGAGCTGGCCAGGCTGAAGTAGCAGCAGCTGAAGGAGGAAGGAAACAACACAAACACACACACACATAGTTGCACACACACACCTACAACTCCCCCACATTCGTAGGCATAATTAAAAAAATATTTTCCACCCTTGGCTAACGGAAATCTCAATGGAGAAAGCCGGCAACGTATTTAGGGCAAATATGTGAGACCCCAAAATGGTCAAGAACCCACAACCTTGCCCCTTCTACTCTGCCCCCTTCTGCCTACCCAACTAGCCTCCCACTCTCTTCCAAATTAAATTACAATTAAATGAATATAATTTTATTACTGCATCGCTGTCAGAGTGTCTGACAGGCTCTCCAGTCCGTGCTCCTGCTCGGAACTCGGCATTATGTGAAAACATAATCAGAAAATGAAAAGCGAAATATTTTCGGATGGCTGTGGTGCGTCCTACTGGTGGTTTCGGTGGTTAGCTACGCCCACAGTGGAGTCGCACCACTCAATTAAGCGCAATTGAATTATAATTTGTTGTTTTTGCTGTTGTTGTTGCTGTTGCATTCGCAGAGAACTTGTAAGTGCGACGAGAGACGCAAAAACTTTTCACCCAGGAATGTTAATTAGCCTCAGCCATGGATGGATAGTTGTGATGGTAGAATGGCATGGGAATGTAGGGGAATGAAGGGGAATAGAGGGAAAAGAAGAGAAGTGGGAATGAGCTGAGTTCAAATGAAGTGTACGACCAAATGTGGGATTCCCATGAATGTGAATAGTAAAGTAAACTTGTGGTGCACAGCAGAGGCAAACTAATTGAAAGGATGCTAACGTGCAGTTCTTTGTGGGTATTCATGAATAAATAAACAGAGAGTCTCTTAATACAAATGCTCTTTGCGAATTCCATTTGATAGAAATCAGTGAAAGTTGGGATTTTCCTGGAATTCAGCTCAGAAAAGGGGAAAATAATAATGGAGTAATTGCGTTTGTGTTGCGATTGTCTGTTATAGTCAGACTTCTATGCGATGAAAGTAGGCAAGTTTAGGGGGAAGATTGTAGAAAAAAGGTGTGCTGGATGTTGTGCCCATAACTGAGGTATGAATGATAGTTTTAATCGAAACATTATGATATATGCAACAGATATTATAACAATAGATTCCCTGTCTGTTCTAAACATTCGAATTTGGAGTTTACTCATCTTTTATATCTTACATTTTAAGTACTTTGTAATTTAGCTAACCCTCCTTCTTGCTTGATTTTCCTTTCCATATTCTAATATGCTCTCAAATAGTTACCCAATCTCTGCTTGAGTACTTAAAGTTTCCAAACTGTTTAGAGATCCTAAAAAGACGCCACTTAAAGTCGTTCCGCCTTGCAGCAAAATCAAAATTTATGCGATTCCCGCTGCCAGCCTGCGTTGCTGGGGAAGCACAAACAACCCGAGACTTTTATTGGCAGTCGCGAGACGAGAAAAGCAAGCCGAGGGGGAGCGGGTGGAAGTGAGGCAGAGTGAATGCCTTAAATTGATTATAGGATACACATTTTGTGCTTGGATGCCAATAACCAGAAAAGTAGCGTACTGCGAGTAACCTTATCTCTTCTCTCTGTGGCCACCGCGTTGTGGGGCAACTTGCCAACCCGCCCCCTCCCAGCACCAACACCCGAACCCGCAACAACAACAAAGAGTTGATACTTTTACTTATGACGTGTAAGCGGCTCGAAACAGTTTTATGCGATTTGTTTCCTTATTGGCGGCACGTGCCACTAGAGAGACGGCAACCACACACAAGCCAAACCAAGCACAAGCAGCAGAAGAACAAACCACTCTGGGGGCAACCACACTAAGTGTGGCAACTGAGACGCGATTTAAAGCAGCTCACTGCAGCTGGGCTTCCCTCACTTTTTACGAGCTGGCGTGTGAATTATTACCAAGCTCATGCCACGCCCACGCCCACTCCCGTTCCCGTTCCCGTCGCGGCAACTCATTATGCGACCCGGCGATTTATCGGTATAACTTGGAATATGGGTTTATCTATCTAGACCATTTGATGGACACTGTGTCAGCGCGACGGCCGACGGCAATTTAAAAACTCTTGCTAAATTGTCTCGAATTTCAGCTGCTGTCGTCGGGGCATTTCTCTTTGAGTGACATCCCTCCCCCCTCCCCCCCTCTCTCTCTCCCTGCTTATGCAGATTTGGCTTTGGCATTAAATGAACAGTGGCAGCAGCTTAGGGGAAGGCAGAGGTGTGAGGGTTGAGACAGTCGCGTCTCGTCTCATCTGCCAACCAACTTGAGAAGCATAAATAATTTTTATGTGCTTGCCGAGCTTGGCAATCAACGTGGCGGCAAATTAACTTTAGAAGCATTTTTGGCTGTAAACGATTTGAAGCTAAGAAATCGAAGAAGTTTATTAGACCGAAAAGCTATTGGTGACAGAGAGACGAAGAGGGAGAGAAAGAAGAAACAGCTCTTAATGGCATTGTCTGTGCTAAAACAGTTAAGAGTGCATTAGCAGTGTATAACTTAGTTAAGGGAAATATGAAATTCACTTAAAAATTAACAAGCTATAAGAAATTTAGGTCTTTTAGCCAGAATTTACTAATGAATATTAATTGTACCCACTACCCATAGGGAAGCAGGGGATTATATACTATATTATATAATACCCAGATAAACCGTAAGAAAATCTTTGAAACTTAAATGCAGGGAAGTTCTTTTCTGTAAAGTTTATAAGTGATATTTGAAAATTTGGTTGCGATCTAATAAATAACATAAAAGTTATTTTAGAAATGAATTTAAGAGATACTGAGTTCAAAACCGCTCGCTAAAGTATGCAACAGAAAATATGGTAGGCATAGAAGTGACATATTTACGGAATCAAGTTTGTCTGGCTGGATAACGGGTATATTACAGTCGAGCACATTAGAATGTATCTATTGTGCTTGTTTGTAAGTTACAATTTAAATTAATTATTTTATTTTAAATATATTATTTCTTTTCAGAGTTTATATATGTATTTAGAATCTACTTTATATTTTTTATTTTTTTTTTATTTTGTTATTATTGTAAATAACCTTAAATTTTATATTTTTGTATTTCTGTAATTAATTCCAATGAATTTTAATTTTATTTGTAATTTTCTTTTTTTAAATATATATATATAGAGTAAATATATTATATTTAGAATCTACTTTATATATTTATTTTTTTTTATTGTATTATTATTATAAAAAACCCTACATTTTATAATTTGTATTTCTGTAATTAATTCGAAATAAATTTTAATTTAATTTATAATTTTCTCATCAATAGAAAACTTCTACACCTTTTCAAATACAACTTGAAGCATTGTAAGCACTCTCCACTTACTTGACCACGCCCACCTGCCCTTAACTGATTTGCTAAAAATAAATTAAGTCAATATGTTGGCGCTGCAGGGGGAGGGAAGGGAGGCGAGCGTAAGGAAAAAGGTAAAGCTGATTTTCGAAACAGAGTCCGATGCAATGCAAACCGCATCGAATTGATTTGAGCAATTTCGAACAACGCAAAAATGTTCGCTGTAAAATGCAATTGGCATTGGGAACGCACCAGACGCAGCTGAACAGAGGAATTCCCATAGCCACCCCCACCCCCTCTCTCCCACTATCTCCCTCTTCCTTGCACTCTCAGAAATACCGAAGCTAGCGCCCCCAACGGCCCATTGGCCCAACAAACCGACGCGAGCTGCATGCGAAATACCAGAGAGGGAGAGAGAGAGACGAAGAGAGCGGGGAAAATGTAGGGAAGGTAGAGGGGGAGTGTGAGCTCTCCCAAAAGCAATATTCCTCGCGCAGGCAGCAAACATTCGAGTGTATTGTAGATATTTGCGACCACAGGCAAACATTTCTCTGCTTTTTTCTTCTGTCGCTGCCGCTGCTGCTGCTGCCTCTAGTCAATCAAACCGTTCGGCAAATTTCAAATTTCCTCCCAATCCACCACCCCCTGCTTTACGTTATTGCTTCATTCGTTCCCCCCATTCCAATCGGTCCATTTGCTTTGTTGCCAGCGGCGAAGAAGCAAAAAAAAAAGTAATGAATTTCGATTTCGATTCGTGTGCGATTGCTTTTAATGAGCAGCAAGCGAATTTTACCCCTAACAACAATAACAACAAATAAGTAGGCAGTGCTCACTATGTGTGGTTAGACAATGAGATACCCTGTAAAATTGTAATACATGCGAAAAACATAGAATTATATATTTTACTAGTTAGTTTTATACTCTGAGAAGTTGTTGAGTTGTTTTTTGAAACTAAAATAAAATTTTATTGAAAAAATAAATATTTTAAGTTAAGTTATAAAGAAAATTATTAAAAACATTCTTATTTTATGTCTACAAATTGTGAAATACTATGTAAAGATCTAGTTTAAATTTAATTAATTAAATATCTTTATCAAAATTAAAAACTCAATCAATTAGATTGAAAATGGCACAAAATAAACTGTTTTTGATTGCATTTCAAATGCAAAAAGACTTCCAAAAGGTTCTGCATGAATTTGATATTAAGGTCAGTTCTCTCAGAAATAACTCTAGAAGGTCTACTTGAGGCACTTCTTGAGTCGCAACCAGGTCCTAATGGGCCACTTGATTACAGCTAGAAAAATTGAAACGTCATTTATTTTGTTATTGTTTGTTTTGCCCCTACACTACACTACAAACATGCGTGCCGTCTAATTGGGAAAACGCAGAAGAGACGATTATTAATGGGCAAAACTTTGACAATGGAGCAAACAAATTTTTGAACCCTAATTGCGAGGAAACTCTCGCATAACTGGGCCAATAAAAAACTTGGCATCAACTTGATGTTGTTGTTGTTCTCGTTGTTAGTTTGGCCTTTTTGTTTGGCTTCTGCTAAGCAGCAGCAGCAGCAGCAGCAGAAATTGTGACAAAATGTTGTTGGCTGTGGTAAGTGAAGTGCCGCAAGGAGGAAGGGTAAAGGGGGTACCGTCGCAAGCTGTCGTAATACTCATGTATGTATACGTATGTGTTGGTTGGCAGCATATGAAATTCGCACATCATGAAATAAGATATGAAAAGTTAATAAGTAGCAAGCAGGAGAACGTGACAGGCGGCACTGGGGCAGCAACCAAGGCAACCAAGCACCAGGCTCCAGGGCAACTCTGGCAGCAACTGTGCCAACCTCACATCACTTTGAAGTTCTCGAACTTGCGTTTTGCTTGGGGTTAAGGTGTAAAAGTTTTTGGCTTTGGGTTGAGGAATACACACATAAAATTGTTTGCCAAATTGATTTCTATTTGTAGTACATGCTATAAATGTTGAGAGGTTGCATGTTAATGTCATCTCGGGGGAGGCAAGTCATGACATTGCGAGTAATATATTTCGTAATTATGTTTAACTAATTTCACTTTTGCCAGTTTGTCGAGAATCTTAATGAACAAGTTGATGCACGTCATCTAAGTTTGAAATTAATATCGTTTCAGATTATACAAGATATTATTTCAATGCATTTTATTAAATCATAATCATCAATATACTTATTTCAATCCTATCATTACTATATTTTAGATATTAATCATCAATAAACCACTTAATTACCATAATTTTTTCAAGTTTCTTTACGATTATCACGCAGTTTTTCATGGCAGCCTAAAAGTATGCTTTAAAATTTCAACTAAAATCACTTCGTTTGCATAACTCCAAATGGAACCCCACGCAAAAAGTTGTTAAACATTTTCAATTAACACTAAAGTGAGAAATGTCTGACGAAACCTCACACAACAAGTTATACGACAGTTCTGCAAATAAATAAATACAAGAATAGATAATTTTGTAGATTCTACGACTCACTCGCCCACATGAAAAATGTGCGAATATGTGCCGAAAAAGAATGAGTCCCCCGCTTTATCAGCAGCAAGCACACATAATTCTTTTATTATATGTATCAAATCAGCGACAAGTTGTCGATAACCTTTCGTCTCGCTGCTTGCCTAATAGGCTGTTACTTATGATAATGAAATGTGCCCACGACGCACACACACACACACACACAGAGAGACACACACACACATGAGCAAGAGCTGATTGCCAGACGCTTTCGGCTTGATTATATGTCCAGCTGGGGGCAGTGCAAAGCTGCCAAGTGGCAAATGCAGCTTCCAACCGCAGATTAACTCACAGCAATCTGCCACATGAGTTTCCATTCGGCAGAGACAGCCAGCTTAGCACGAGAGAGAGAGAGAGAGAGAGAGAGAGAGAGAGAGAAGGCAGAACGACAAGCAATTAAATGCGCAAAGAAAAACTTTCCATCGTTTCGTAGAAAAGCCAATTGGCAAAGAACGACAGGCAACTAAGTAAGTATGGAAATGTCTATGACTGCCAGTCTCTGTGTGTGGGAGTATGAACTGAGAATGTGTGTACATGTGTGTGTGTGTCTGTGGGAGGTTGTTTGACTGTGTGTGAGGTTGGCCTCATGTAAAACTGCCTGACTGCCTTCTAATGGACAAACTTAGTTGCGATTGCTTGCGGTTGGGTATGCAACGTTGCGGTTGGTTTAAGGGGTGTGTTTCGATAATTCATAATACATAATATGCTTAAATTAAATTTAATTTTAACCACAATTGGTTTGCTGATGAGATATGTGACTAAAGGGGGGATTAACAATTTTTGAAGAAAAACTATACGAGAAAGAGTTAAAAATATTTGAATATCAATGGAAAAATCGAAAATGAAAACCTTAAAACTATTAAGAGACATATAGACAGTTATCTATCTACTACAGGGTATCTCTTAGTCATGCCGCACTGCTTTTGTGCGCATGTGACACACGTAATTGTAAAGTGGCGGGGTATGTGTTGTAGCTTTCGCTTTTAACTGTGCCAATGTCCAGTTGGGGCAGCAGCTGCTCCAGGACTTAGCAACGAGTGACACCTCCTCCTTTTATCTGCCCATCTCTCTCTACCTTTCTCGCTCTCTCTCTCTGTTCCCTTCCCACTCTGTGTGTATGCGAGTGTTATTAACAACTTTAACATCACTTTAGTGTGCCCTCAAACGTGCTTCAGCTGCCGTTGCCCTTGTTGTTATCTTAGTTGCTTCCACCGTTGTTGCTGTTTGTTGTTGGTGTTTGTTGTTGTTGTTTGTTGTTGCTGTCGTTGCTGCTGCTATTGTTATTGTTGTTGTTGTTGCTGTTGTTGTGCCTGCTGCTGTGTGTGTGTTAATCTTATGGTAAAATGTCTCCTGCGTGTTCCTGTGGTTGGCCGCAGCCACCCAACCTCAGCCCTGGCTGCAACTTGAGTGTGTGGCGCAAACACACACACACACACACACACACACGCGTAAACTCTCTTACAGTCAAACACACACACACAACTTACAAGCGTACACTCTCTTACATTTACACACACACATTTGCATGTCTGATGATGGCTTCATTTTAAACGCCACTCGACCAGGACGCTGACAACGCACTTCCCATTTCCATTGTCCTCAGCCCGTCCTTATAAATTTATTAATTGCCCTGTCCCACTTCTCCTTCTGCCATTTCTCCTCCTCTTGCTGCTACTTATTCTCATCCTGCTCAGTGTGTGTTAATTGTGTGTGCGTCCGCCACTTCAATTTATAAAGATTTTTCACGATTTTCACAGGCAGAAATTTATTAAAGGAAAGCAAAAATCAATTTTAAATTAGAGCACAATGAGCTCATGTCTGTGGACGGCAGACGAGAGGGGGGGAGGGGTAGGAAGTCACTGGTGACCAGCCTTGTCGTCAGTCGTGAACCGGTGACTCCCACATGACGACAACAGCAGCAGCAGCGACACATACAACACACAACACAGGCCAGAGGTCATGCGAGACTCACCTTGCCCCCTACCCCCCTCTAGTTACGCCTCTGTCCACCTGTCCGTGTGTGTGTGTAGTTGCCTGGTGCTGGTCGCACTGCCTGGGGCGCTGTTATTGAATCGAGTTACATGTCAAAAGAAGCGCCAGTGGCAAAAGTGGGCGCTACAAGCGAGTAAACAACAATAAAGCGAAGACAAACAAAAGCGCAACAAAAGCAAAAGGACGAACAAGCTGAAAGGAGAAGGAGACGGGAAGAGAGTGCAAGGCAGAGCAGAGAAAGAAGCACCATGAACATGGCCAGTTGGGGAACTTGATGAATGGGACGCGTTGCTAGACAATTTTTCAATTTGAATGGCCCCTTCCCCATCACCCCCCTCGTGTTCCCCTCTGTCAAAATAAAACCAAAACTGGCGACATTTTCTGCTATTGCAATCGATCGCTGCAACCTGCAATTTGCTGCCTGACTGCGCCTAAAACAGGCACTGTGAATCTTTAGGGTGGACCCAAATTAAAGGTTTCCATGACAATCAACCAGACGAAAACAGATTGAGATGAAAAGCAGCAGCAATTTAAATAAATTGGCAATCATTTTCTGATTTGAGATAATTGTGAGACACAAAATATTTCTGTACATTTTATAATGATGGAACATAACAACAATATTATTTTTTCTTTTTTTCTACTTTCTTTGTAGACTAGAATATTTTCCTTTTATTACATATTTCTTTAAAAATGCAAATAAAATTTTTCACTTTATTTTCTGGTACTCCACAACATATTTAATTAAAGTCCCAACGTTCAGACTTAATATTTTTAAAGAACATATAATAGTTTATTTATTTTTTTATTCATTTTAAAACCTAAAAATACTAACAATTTCCTTATTATAACTTTATATTGAGGTTTTCTATCCCATCTGTTCTTCTCTTCTATTTCTTCTCACCCTTTTCTGACAATTATATATTTCTCTCTATTTTTACCAACTCACTTCAAATTAGATCTAAAAATCCATACATTATAATGCTATTTTTTGTATATTATCAATCAAAATGATGTTTAATATGAACACGTTTTTGCTCTTATGCCATTTTATAACAAGACTTAATAACAAACTCGCTTCAAACAACTCACGAAGCAAAGATATCTAAGTGAAACCTGTTCTGAAATATTTAGCCAGCTACTACATAAATAATTTCCAGACTGATTAGAATTGAAGATATAGTAAACTTTGTATGAATGCCAATCAAATTAAGGCACAATTCAAAAATTTCAAGTATATCAATTGAAATTCTTTCTCGGCCTTGCCAAATAATTTGTTAATTAATCGCAGTTCATTGACATTGTGTTATAAAATTGAGAAATCATCTGCGCATTAACTGCAAGCAGGTCCAGCGTGTTTATAAATAAACTAGTAAACAAATTGGAGGAAATATTCCCAAACACTCACCGTTTCCCTTTGAATGCCAGCAAATACTTTTTGTTGGCGGGAAAATTGTTTGACTGCACGGAGCCAGTGGCGCCGGCACGCAGAGGGAATTGTTTGTGGAAGAGGGGAATGCTGACATCGAAGCCGTGCCGCATCTGGAGCACACTCATGCTGGCCTTGGCCAGTATGGCCTCGCCGGCATCAAAGCCCAGCGAGTGTTCCGCATAGTCCGGCCAGGTGCCAGAATATAGATTGAAGATGATGTGATTGCGTCCGTTGTTCCAATGCGGCAAACGGGCCAGACGCGATGGCACATTGCGCACATAGTCCTCCGAAAGGGAGTCACGATCCAGCGTATCGATGCCCAGCACAAAGAGGCAGGCGGCGGCGGGATCGCTGGTGTGATATCGTGACTCCTGTATGGCAGTGAGTATCTTCTGATAATTCGCCGATGTGGGCGGTGCGGCGCCCAATGAATTCAACGGCTCTGGCGGATAAACGTAGACCAGAAATTTATCATAGCATTTGGTGAAATCGAAGCACGTCTCCATGCGGCACGCCGCGTTCGCGGCCGTCGCAGTCGTAGTCTGACTTGACTTCCGTTTGGGATTTGAGTCAACCTCAGCGGCGGCGACAGCAGCAGCTGCAACAGCAGCCGCAATTGACTCATTGGTGAGTGGTTTGCGCTGCTCATAGCCCATGAAGCTGGGTAGATGTGCGTAGGGTTGGATGCCTCCGTCTTTGGCCGACTCATGCTGGGCACGACGTGGCCGATGTGGTGCCACTTTCAGCCTGTAGCCCCCGAAGTAGCAGTAGGCGAGGAAGGCACACGAAACGAAGACAAGTATATAGCGCTTCTTCGCCTGCATGCTGATAGCAGTGGCAGCTGCTGGTCCAGCTGGGTGTTTAGTGGATAGTGCTGGGTGGTGGTGCTCGTGTAGGTGCTGGTGCTACAAGGTGTTGCACTAGAACGTTGATTTGGTTATTTGGTTGATTTACGGGTGGGAAAGGTGGAGAGTGGGAGGAGGAGCGAGTGCGCTGCTTTTGAAGTCTGCGGGCCTAGACTAGGCGCATTTTGATTCTTGTTTGGCCGTTCTTGTTCTTGTTATTCTTGTTGTTGTTGTTGTTGTTGTGTTTGTTATTGTTGTTGCTCTTGTTTTAGCTCGCCTCGCTCTTACACGCTCTTTCTCTTTCACTCTCAGTGTTGTTGTTGTGCACTGCGACGACGTCTTTGCGCGCGACTTTTCCATACACATTTCACTTGTATAAACTTTGCACACGAAACATATTCAACGTTTAGCGGAACATTTCGCATAATTTTCGTATTTAAATTTCAATAATAATTTTACGCACTCTTTTTATGTGCATTCTTTGCGTCGACAGCGGCAGAGACAGAGACGGTGACGGCGGCGACGACGACCACGACGACGACGGCAACAACGGCAACGGCGACGACAACCACGACGACCACGAAGACTTGCAAGCAGCAAGCATTATCATTATGCTCTCGGTAGCAGCATTACACAATTTGATTCACTTAACCACTTAAACTATTCATAAATAAAATTAATTTGTTTTATAAACAATGCGAACGCGACACAACGCAACACGAAACATTTTCAGCAGCAGAGAGCCACTGACTGCGAGAGCGAACGCACCATCGAGAGAGGAAGAGAGAGAGCGTTAACCAACTGTCAAAACAATTGGACAGAGTTGCCAAACGCGCTGGCAGCGCCAGCGCAAGACGTTAATTTTTGAACAATTGAAAATATCCGCATAAACAATTGTTTGTTAATTATTTTAGAATTTTTATCATGTAATAATTCACATTTTCGAAATTACTACAATTCTAGCGCAGTCACTCAGTTTTTTACGCGTCCCACTGTGCTGACTGCAATGCACGTTGCACTGCAGAGCTCAATGTGAATTATTTGACGCCCGTTTTAATGCGCGCTTCTCGTGGATGCGTTCTGATAGCTCGGCGTGCACTGCCATGGACATGTGTAAGCCTTTGGCCAACAAGCCTCGTTTGGAAATCCATTCTATTGCCTCCTGGAAAGACCAGGCATGCGCAATACGCGCGCACCATTGTGCGCGCGCAATTAGGTGGCAACGCTGTGCCGCACAACTGATCAGCTGTTCGCCAGATTCAACAATTCACTGTTTCTTGTTGTTGTTTGTTGTTGCTGCTCTTCGTACGTGGTGTGTGCAGAATTATTTCCCCTGAGCGTAATATGTTTGTCAAATATAATTACACAACTACAACTACAACAAAAACAGCAACAACAACTGCTGCGCATCAGCATAATTATTGTTTGGGCAAATTGATTGCATTTGCAGGCGATTTAAATGACAATTCTATGTTTGCATGCCCGTGTGCATGCAAGTGTCTGTGTATGTGTTTGTAATTACACCCGTGGGAACAGTTTTTTATTTACTTTAAATAATTATTGCAAAAGTAATTAACGCGACAAGTAGAACGTAAATACATTTACAAAGACAAACAAACGCTGCCAACTGCACAAGAAAAATTTTTGGAGGCAGAAACAACAATTTCTGTGTGCGTCGGTTGCCCCTTTCCCGTTGCCGCATCCGCATCCGGCTGCGTCTCCGGCTCCGGTGGCCTTTTTGGACTCGCGCAATTTCCCGTTACAAACGCGTTTAGGCTGGAATTTCAATTATGCACAGGAATGACGTCCACCACGCATCCCCAGGTCGACCCCACCTGCCCCCGCCCCCCTCGCGCCCTCATCCACATCCCTTCGCTTTCTGTGCCACAATTATGACGGCACACAGATAGCAACCCCAACGAAATATGCCAGGCAGCTGCTTTGCCACAGCATCCGCCTCCGTCGCACCCCTCATTCCCCCTCCTCCCCTCGCGGTGCTTCTTTGCCTTTATGGCTTTATAAGTTGTCTCCCTGCGCCGGCTGTGCCTCGCATGCAAATCAAATCAGCGTAGGGCTAATAAAAAATAGATCCCGGGACCTTCAGGCATCCCTGTACTGTGCTCAGCTCAGCTCCGCTCCGACGAGTCCAGCCAAAGTCACAACAAATTGCAGCCGCACTCGACTTTTGTGTGTTCAGAATTTAATTTTGTCCTCTCTTGTTGCAGGCATGTTTGGTTGTTGCATGTTGTCTGACGCTGTGGCACGGCAACAGCTGCTGCGCGTGTGTGTGTGTGTGCTGGGGAGGAGGGAAGATGTGCTCGTGTCGGAAGTAAACCGTTGTGACATAACTGTTAACTTCAAGAGATGAAACGTGACGCTTTTCAATTAGTTGCAAGTTCATGTGGCAGACGCAGCAGCTCAAGCAAAAGAAGAGTAGCAATTTCAGTATTTCACTGACAGATTTGATATGAAGGTTCCGGTATATCAAGTGCAGAGCCAGCAGATTTGCAGCACACTTCAATTTGCCAAATATCATTGAATTTCCATTTTAAATATGGTTTTCAATCGATTTTCCTCTGCAATTTGTTTGCCCTTGGAAAATACCATTATTTATTTTTGGCTCCAAATATTTTAAATACTATAAAAGATAATTTAATTAAAATGTCAATATGTACTGTAGGAAAATATGCATATTTATCACAGTATTTTCATGCATTTTATTGATAATAAATATGTTTAATTTTAAATAGGTAAGCCAATTAAAAATAAATATTAAATTTAAGAAAAATAAACAAATAATTTTCTTATATGTATATATAGCATTACATCTATATTATTTTATTTAAATATATTTCATTCGAATAAGATTTATCGAAGTTGTCGACTAATCGATGTTTGAGAATAAGTTAAGAAGTTCCGATAGTTGCTCTTATATTTTGGAATCATCGTGTAATTAGAACGACAGTTCAGGTCATCGTTATCGAAGATCGGTATATACGAGGGTCGTTTGATAAGTCCGTGACTTTTTGTATTTGCCGCGCACCTGCTCTAAATACAACACTGCTCCTGTCAGCAGTTATCGATTAACAGCTGACTGTAAAATTTTGAAAGCTGCGTTTTTTGGTTTGCGTTTTATAGGCATTGAAAGCAGACGATCTCGTGAATTTTAACGAAAATGGAGATCGAGATCGTCTGCTTTCAATGCCTATAAAACGCAAACCAAAAAACGCAGCTTTCTCAAAATTTTACAGTCAGCTGTTAATCGATAACTGCTGACAGGAGCAGTGTTGTATTTAGAGCAGGTGCGCGGCAAATACAAAAAGTCACGGACTTATCAAACGACCCTCGTACATATGGAAACGAGAGCTTGTGAAATTGAAATTCATGCACTGAAAACAGTTCATTTGAAAAGGAAATTAAACTATTGAACAATTTAAAACAAATAAGAATTTTCTGCAGCAAATAATAAATAATAATAAATAAGTCATAAAAATATATAAATGATAAAAAATAAAGTAAATAAAAATATATAAATAAAGTCTTTTCTTATATCATATTTTCTGGAACTAAGTCGGAATCTTTTTTTCACTTTCTTTATGGAAAAAGTGCCTAAAGAACCTTCTCCATTAGCATGCGAAATCTTTATCTGTGCTCTGGTTGCACTGCAAGCCAGTGTTGCTAAGTGTATAAGGACTTCGTTTGCAGTCTGCAGGACATTTCCGTTGCTCGTTAACCAATTGGCGAATTCTAAATACAACTTGGCTACCAGTTTTCTAATGCGTTGCTAGGACAAGTCGCCTCCATGCTTGGCATGTGACATGCATTTCGTTTCCGCTTCCGACGCCTCTAATTAAGTGTCAGTCTGCGTCAGTCTCTGCCTCAGTCTCTGCCCCCGTCTCTGCTTCAGTCTCTGCCTTAGTCTGCCTTAGTCTACGTTGTCTGCTTCCGTTTTGCATTCGCTTTTTATTCCTCTCGGATTTGCTGTCTGTGCATTTCTCTACGTCTACTTTGCCTTCCTCTGTTCCCGCACCTTTTCCCCTCTCCCTTCTGCTTTCCCTTTAACACCCCAGCAAGTTAATCAATCAGACAGGCGAACGAGGCATCACACCTCCCTCCCCCCCTCCGTCTTACATATCCTTTTTGGTATATAATCAGAGTCGTAGCATACTTTTAGGTGTTTCGCAGCAGCTGCTGCTCGCACTTTCGGCGCAAACTTTTGATGAATCGCTGCTCCGTAGCACTGCATGCTAATGAAAGAATTCGATATATTCCAACCACGCCCACACCCACACCGACGCCCACTGCCCTCTGCTCCTACAGGAATCTGTTTACTCTCATCCGCTTTTCGGCAACTTTGTTGGCAACGCAACGTGCTCCAAGCTGACTCCCATTACGCAAGGGCTGAGGAGGGCAGGAACAGTTCCTGGAACAGACCACATAACAATCATGGCTCTTGGTTAAACTTACCAACAACAACAACAGCAGGAATAACTTGCACACCAACAAGAACAACATAAATTCATTAGTTGCCACGGACAACGGATTAGAGCAGGCGATGCTCCATGGCATAGGAAGCTGTCTGCCTTGACTGCTTCTTATGCACTACCGAGGTTCCCTTCATCTCCTTCTCCTGATTCTCCTACTCCTCTTGCTCCTCCTTCTCCTGCTCCTCCTTCTGTTTCTGCTGCTTCTCCCTTCCCCTCTTCTGCAGCTGCAGCTTCTTCTTTAGCTTCACTTTGCTTTTTAAGTAGCTGCAAAATTTATGACGTCACTTTTAGTTGCTCGGCGACTTTATTTCACGAGGCACTCGGACTCCGCGCTAAAAGTTGCCTTGCTGGACGCGCTAGTTTATGCGCCTTTTGCCTTCTGTTTACTCCATACTTTCTTCTGCTTCTGCTCTTCTTTCTTATCCTTCTTCTATTGCTCTGCCCGCGGTTACGCTTGACTTGGTGTTCTTTATGTATCGAGATGCTGCGCGATAAGACTGTGATTTCACCTCGTAGAAGTTGGCTAATTTAATATAAATGGGACAGAAGAGGCAGGGGAGGAGGGAGGGAGAAACAAAGAGAAAGATGGAGGTAGGGAGAGAGAGAGGGGGAAGGAGACAGAGCATGGAAGAGAGCTTCAAATCAAGGGAAAGACCAAGACACAGAGAGGGTCTCTGTTCAAGTCTCCCATTGCAAGGCAAATGGTCACTTTCCTCGTGGCCGTTTCCCAGTTGCCTCGTGTTGCAACATGCTTCCTTGCCCCGCTGCCATGTGGCTTAATGCGCTTGGCATCTATCTATGAAATGGTTGGTGTTATGTGCCGATTTTGTCCTTTACGAGCGAGCGATGTGAACGATTATGGCCCAAGGAGCTGGCTGCAAGAGGTGCTTGCCTAGAGTTCGCTGCCTGGCAGCCAGGCAGCCAGCGAGGCAGTCAGGCTGTCAGGCAGTCTGCCATAACGGTACACATATAGTACGCATAGATATCTCTGGCGTCAGCTGTCACATCTTGTCAGATTCGCCTTGCATGACAGCGCGCTGTGCAGACGTGCCAAGGATAACGCCAAGCAGCAGCGAATGTCAACTGAAACTTTGTCGAGACGGAGGGGGGAGGGGATGTGGAGGAGGTGTGGCAGCTGCTGCTGCTGCTGCTGCTTTAAATACAAATGATTATTACGTGCAACCGGTCAGTGGACAGCTCGAAATCCAATCAACACTGCGTATACTTGATGGCGCGAAAGTTTGCCTGCAGCCAGAGAGAAAAGGGGAGAAAGGAAGCGAAGCAAGGCAAGCAAAGAGCAAAGTAAATCGAGCAGGGGGTGTGCAGGGGAGCGGGAGAGAGGGGCCATGCTTGCTTAACTTTGGCTGTGATTTTTACGCTGCGCTAAATTCGATTTGCAAACATCAAAGCGGAGCAAAGAAAAAGGCGCTCAGGCAGTCGAAACAAATGCGAAGCACGCTGCTGCTCCAGCTGTGGCTGCTGCTGTGTGGCAACATACGCTAGAAGGAAGCGGAAACTTGCAGCCAATCTAATCTCGGTTTAACCCGCTTCCCGCTGCTGGCCCCGTCACCATCGCACTTGTCGCCAACTAAAATGGGCTGCTGAAATTACGCATACGCCACGTGGCACGTGGCAAGGCAACAAACAGCAGCAGCACTGCCGTGTGGGAGTGTGTGATTGTATGTGTGTGCGTGTGTGTGTGTGTGCCTTGGTGTGTGTTTGTGTTTGCGTGCGTGTAATTCAATTTGTGCGCACAAACCAAACGCATAATAAGAAACATAAAACAGTCCAATGTTGCGCGCAAAAAGGTTTCAGTATCAGCGAAAATTTTATGCATAATACTTGCTAGCAGCAGAGGGATGAGGAGCAGTGGGAGCTGAGGTTATGGAGGGGGCAATGGCAACGCCGACTGCTCGCGCTGTTTGTTCAGTCGGAAAAGATTTTTATTTTCATTTTTCCTCCTTCTCAGTCGAGTCGATTTTGTCGGCGCGTCTGTTTCCGCTGCCACGCCCCAACAATTGCAATTGCCTACGCCCCCGCCCTCTCTGTACTGCTTTTATCTTTAAACTGAGCATAAGTTTCGCTTGCATATCGAAGAATCGCAGTGTTTATCGCGATTATTCGATTTTTCGCATTCGACTTTAAGTTTTGCTTTTCTCTGTTTGCTATGCAAATAAAATTTAATATTTTCTCCAGCGCACAGACACACAGGCAAGTCACAAACACACACATAGACAAGGAACATTCACACACACATACAAGCAGCATTCACACACACACAGGCAAGGCACACTCATACTTGAATCTGCGACTGAGAGAAGTTTTTTGCCCATGGGTGAAATTTTTGCCTCGCTCAGAAATTGTTTGTTGTCCAAGGGAGGAGGGTGAAGAAGAAGGGAAGTTAAGAGGGAAAGAGGAGGGGAAGTGGGGGTGTGGAGGCTCTACAATCCTCCAACTACGTATGCTTTTTAAATGCCATAAATAAACGATTTACTCGCAACATTAAAACGATCAAAGCAGGCGTCGCCGCGTCGCATTCAAATGTCCGTCGAGGGGGGAGCTTAACAAGATTAAAGCTGACCATAATATCAGAAATGGAGGCACTCTACACCTGGCAACTGTTGCCCCACACAGTCAGTGTCAGAGCAGTCCCAGAAAGTGCTTAACATTTCGAACAGGTTGTTGACACACTAAAACCGAAACAAAAGATTTAATCTCTTATGCTCTCAGTGGCAACAAACGTAATCAATTTCAAATTAAATGCAATGAAAGAAGAAACAATTCCAATTGTTAATAAATATTGTGGCAAATAAATGGGCAAACAGATAAAAATTAACAAATTTAATGATGGAGTCGGGAATATGAAAATAATATATATCTTGTTTTTTAAACTCTAAAAATCTTTTAAAATAAATAAAACAAGAAACTATTTAGATACAAAAATAGAATTCTTGTTTTCTGCCTTTCAGAGATTTGATACCCTTCTATATAATTATTAAAGAGTTTAGCGATTGTTTTTATATTCAATATTACTCAGTTTGAGAAGACTAAGGTCAATCAGGCCTTTTAAATTTTTTAATTGAAGTAAAACCTAAGGAAAAGACAAATCTAATGAAATAAATAAAATAAATGAATAGTTTAATTGTATTTATATGAATTATGGTATATTATTTATATTATATTGTATAAATGGACCTTAAGTCGTAAACTTAAATATTTTGCTTACAACATAAGGATTATCAGTAAAAAGACCTTCATTAAGGCTTCACAATGAGGTTAAATACGACCTAAAGTAAGGTTAAACCCGAGCTCAAGTCTTTTTAAGTTAATTTTATATTATTTTCAACGTTTTTTGAGCAAAAATAAATCAAATTTAGTAATTATCTAACTGTCTTACCAGCAAATGAATCAATAAAAGAAAAACTTAACTCACTTTACCTAACCTCACTTTCAGATGTCTCAAGAGATAATTCATTTTGCACTTTTCCACTTAAAGTGTTAATGAAATAACATAGAACTGAATCATCCCACGACTGTTCACATATTTGTCGATTTAATTGAAATTCTCAAAATGAAATTGAACGTGCGCCATTAGCCAATAAATCTCGAGATGAGCAGAGATCAGCAGACACAGTCCAGAGAGCAAGAGAAAGGGAAGGGAGGGAGCGAGGGGAGAATGAGGAGGAGACGCTGATGAGCAGTTGCAGGCACAGTTCATGGACCCGGCTGAAGTTGTGCATTGTCAATGTTTATACTGTGGGCATAGCAAGAGAGAGGGAGGGAAAAGGGCTGCCAGGGCTGACTTGGCTGCAACATATTGCATTTTAATGGGAATTTCATTTTCATTGTCAACACTGTTTGAATTATGAGGCAGGAACAGCAGAAGGAGCAGGAGCAGGCAGGACGAGACGTGCTTGGCAGTTGCTCGTAAATTTCTGGCTTAGATTAACAGAGCAGAGCAAGCAGCTAAGCCGAGTAGGAGCTGGGCATTCAATTGAATTTAACCTCAGCACTTGAGTCTGCGCCAATGTGTGTGGGAGTGTGTGTGTGGCCGGGCATTTGACACTTTTCAGGTTTAATGATGCAGCCAGGCGGCAAGCAAGTCCCAGTCGCAGTCGCAGTTGGAGACGGAGATGGAGATGGAGTTGAAGTCGCTGCGCTCTGGCTTGGCTCTATTGTCTTTGGGCTTCCCGTGCAGCCGCACATTTGCGGACGACGTGTGTCAACGCATTGTGCGGTGTAAATTGCTTGTCCCACTCATTGCAGCAGCAACCTCAGCCCGCTACCCTTCCCACCGCTACCTTACTTCATCTGCTGCTGTTGCTGTCCTGCCTGAGGCTAACCAATGCAGTGACTGGCAACCACTACATCCATCTTGTGGGTCCTTCGCCTCCTTCTGCCGCTGCCGCTCTCCGCCCGACTCTCGACTTGTGTGACAAGTTGTGTGCATAAATTGCAAGCTGCCTCGACTGCATCTGTATACAAAACACGTGAAGGATGCGACTGCTGCTGCTGACTATGTATGAAGCATCATGTATCCTTGACGTTTCGGATTTTGTTTGATGCTTAATAAAGGCATAAACCAGAGCCAAGCAGCACGCAGCGAGCACGAAGTTTCAATGCCTTCTTGTACACCTGCCACGCCCCGCCTGCCCCTGCCACTGGCTCTGCTGTTGCTGCAGCTTTCAAGCACGCCACTTCAGCACACTTGCTTCCGGTTGGCGATGAGGTTGCATGCAGCCACAGCCACAGCAGCAGCAGCAGCAACTTAAATTGTTGCCGCAATTACACATGTCGCTGTCTGCAGCAGCTGCAGGGTCAACGCTGTCAACAGCGTAGCCTCAACTGGATTTAAAGACAAGATATACATACATATATATAGTCAGCACTTATTTGGCATGTCTACTGTTTTTGGACATGATGTGGCATGTTGAGTTATGATAGCATTCCAGCGGGGAGATTAAAGACATTGATAAAAATATTATTAATATTTACTTAACATGCATAATTCATAAATCATTTAAATTTAATTTTGATAATTTAACTTGAGTTTAAAAAAGTCATCAATCATGTTTAAATAATTGTAATAAAATTCTAATCAAAATAAAACAACTAAACAAAAAGAAAATACACGAAAATATATAATATAATATGCGCACATATTCACAGAAACTTTTTAAACCCGCTACCCGTAGGATAAAAGGGCATTATAACTCTCAACTGTCTTTTTGTCCGTATGATAACCTAAACCACAGAGACTATATTAGCTAAGGCTACCAAATTTAGTGTTCAATTATTGCACGCAGGTCATAATTGTTCTACAATTAGACTACAATATTTTTCCGCTCCGGAAAAACGATGAACACCGAATTTCACTCGTAATTCAAATGCAGTACAGTTAATTTTTGATAAATGTAATAACAATTTACGCCTTAATGATGACTGAAAATTTAGTTGCGATAGAATAATTAAAATAAAAGTTATTTACGATACAAATTTAAGAGAAACTGTTTTCGAAACCGCTTCCTAAAGTATGCAACACCAAATAGAATAGAACTTAAATTTATAAGAAAACGTTATTATAAAAGGGTTAGCGGGTAAATCGCAGTCCTGTAAGCTCCACTGTAGCTTTCGGCCTTGCTTGGAACTTCCTGTAGTTTCCGCATAAGTAAAAATACTTATGCTTGAAACAAATATATTTTGTACTTCCGCAACCTTATATGGTTTTACTATAAAAAGTGTACAAATAAAAAATCTCATGAATTATTATTAACTAAATGAATTAATTTAATACCAGATGAATAAAAAAGCAGAAGGGCGTACACGACAGCAAGATACCTCTGGCCCAGCTTTCAAAAGCGGTTGCGAATGCATTTTCTTACACTGTGCAAAAAGATGTTGATATATTGAAATTTCGTAAAAAGTAGATATTATAGTCAGCTTATTATTGATCCTCAACAGAAGGTTGTATTTTTCTTATAAGTCGCTTGCAATTCGATTATAAAAATTAAACTATTGATTTGCGAAAGCGGTAGGCGTGGCAACCAACATTTGCAATAAGCTTAATCTGCGCATAGTATACAGGAAGCGTAATGCAAAATTTGATGTAACTAGCTCTATGGAAAGATAAGACCTGTGCACTCATACAGATTTCCGGACAAACGGACACACAAGAATAAGTATGTATACACTTTGTGGCATTTGCCACGCCTGTTCAAAGTTAGTAAACCCTTTTTCGATCATTACGTTGAAACCCTGTCAATGAACGTGCTATATATAGCAAGCTAAGAAATCAAGGTTTAATTTCGAAATTGTAGTAAAGGCAAAAAAAATGAAACTGCCCCTTATGTTGTATCAGTCGTTCCCTTTGGTGTTTTGTATTATTCTCAGCTAAAAACCTTTTTTTTTTATAAAAAACCAAAATTTACAGTCGAAATAAGTAATACAAATTTTTTTTCATACCAGAAATCCGGAAAGTCAACATAAATACAAAAATACAAGTTAATTTACAGCAAAAAGGCAACCCTACTCTGAGTTATAACGCTGCCATAACCTAGCCCAAAACTGATGCCATGTATCTGGCGCATTTAATTAGTCGCAAGTTGTGAGATTTTTCGCGCTTCCCCAACTCCATCTGCTGCTCCTCCTTCTCCCCTCCATCAACCACAGCGCTATCTCGACCAGTTTAGGCGAGTGACCTACCTCAAGGCCTATAAAGCACTTAACCTAGAAAGTTGACAAAAACATAAAGTGGTAAAACTCGGTACCGACTGTAGCTGCCGCTCTTCCTCTCCACCCTCCCTCCCTCTCTCGTTCTTGCTCTTTCTCCGTCATTCTCTTTTTGGGTGCATATGAATGAATGTCTTCTTCTAAGAAATCATGCAGCTGCGTCGCAGACAAGAAAGACTGCTCCAGCCATTGCAACCCAGGCGCATCTAGCAGCAAGAAGAGCCTCAAAGACAAGGACCCGAAGTCCTGTGTCTGCAACGTCAAGGATCTGAAAGACAAGGCTAAGGAGCAGAAAGAAAAGGCCAAGGAAGCGGAAAAAAAGGCCAAGGAGAAATTAAAGGAACAGGAAAAAAAGGCCAAGGAAGCGGAAAAAAAGGCCAAGGAGAAAAAAAAGGAAGAGGAAAAGAAGGCCAAGGAAGCGGAAAAGAAGGCCAAGGAAGCTCAAAAAAACAAGGACTTGAAGAGGCCATGTACCTGCAAAGAGAGCAACAAGAGCACCAAGAAACCTGATCCAGAATGCAATAAGCAACTAACCGCACATCAAAGATCCCATGCTAAACAAAACCCGCCTGATCCTCGCAAAACCGCAAAGAAGAAAACGCCAGCGAAATGCCAACAAAATGATGACGGTCAGGTGCTGTGTGTGTGTATGTAAGTGGGCGTGATCTCCCGAAGCGAATTAGGCCAAGAAAAACTGGAAACCAAACTCGACTAACTTGCAAGTGGAGCATGAAACGCATGTGTGGGGAAAGAGGGTGTGAAGAGAATTTCCATGGAAAAAACGGGAATAATAGAAAAATTGGGAAACTGGTCAACTGAATTGAGTTGGGAGCGCGCTCTCATCTCATTTAATTTTAATTTGATAACAATTTAATTGCAATCCGGACACTCAACTTGGGCCAAAGTGATGCAGATTCCAGATCAGACCAAGGAAACACGCGACAATACTAAACTATCCAAATTGGGATATTTACGTGAATGAGGTTATTGGGCATGCACTCGCAAATAATGGGAAAAGCAATTAAAGCAAATACTCTTAAATTAACTTATTTAATAACAATGCTAAAATTTGGTAATTCAAATAAAACAGACAGGAAAGTTTCCTAATGGAAATAAACTCGACTTTCCTGTTTATTTTTTATGCCTTGACTATAATAAATTTTTGAATAAAAATGCATTTTAAGTGGTTTATTATAGGTATCAATTTAGGGATATTTCACTGCAACCTAACCTCAGTTTCCACAAGAACTTTAGTATCCAAAATCAGGCAAAGTTTTACGGGTACTTCACCTGAATTTATTTCAATATGTCAGCTCTATATAAGGACTTTTACCTGCTAAACTCTTTGCTAGATTTAAATCGTATCACATTTTATTGACTCGCGTCTCATTCGTATTCAAGTGAGAGAATAAAATATGCCGCAAACTACTAGAAATGCCCTTCGCACTGTCCACTTGGCAGTTGGCAGCAGAAATAGCCGACAATGACAGCGGCACAAACCCATTTCAAGGACAACACAGCGTATGCGTAACCCGAGAAAGGAATTCTAAGCCAAAACTTGGTGCGTGCCAAAGGAATGCAATAAAATGAGCACCAAATTATGCACAGACACACGCATTTGCATATAAAATGGCAGCGATTTTTAGCCCCCTCCTCCACCCGCCTGCCTCAGGCTCGTAAACTGTGAGAACTTGGGTTGGCATTAGGGAACTCATTGGGTTTGGCTGTGGGGGGAGGGGGAGGTTAGTGCGTCGCTTGCCTGCCAAATGAAGTGCGCAAATATTTGCAGTTCCAACTGGGAGCTGGGACACTACTTGAGCGTTGAGTAATGCTAGTTGGCAGAGTGCAGAAAGCAAATTTCCTTTTTAAATTAAGCAAATTACAACATTTCCGCCATACAAAGAATACGAGTATATTACATTATATTGTTAATCAACGTCAACAGGCGAGATAAAGTCATGTCTGTCTGTACCATATGAACGCATAGATCTCGGAGACAAAAAGAGCTATGGACACCACATTTGGTGACAATCTGTCTTACTACTGACGGCATAAAATGATTGTTTTAGAAATTTGCCACGCCCCTTACAGACGTCGGTGAATCGCTCAAAATCAAATTAAATGGTTAGCTTTATAGCTAAAACATTTCTTATTGGTGTTTTCTAAAATATCTGACAATTTGATTGCGATAAAGTAGTGAAAAAATAATAGTTATTAAGCTTAAGCTTTACTGTAGGGCATATCAGTTTTTTTGACTTTGTTTTTTATACTCTTCAGAGAGAGTAAATTAATTTTGCCGAGGAGAGGAGGACTTTATAAGTCGGAACGAGCCGGATTGGACTGATATATCGTATAGCTGTCATACAAACTATCGGCCAAATTTGTTATTTGTCAAGATATTGCAACCAAATTTAATACATGAGATATTTTATAAACTCAATATGCATATAAAATTTAATCAAAGTTTGAATAATATAACACATAATTTAAAAAAAAAGTAACTTATCAGTGCCCAGCAAAGTGAGTCACAATGTTTAATACTTAGATTCATTCCATTCCATTCTGCACCAATATATAACACTTATTTTGGAACGATCGCAGATGAAAAGAACCTGCTAGGATATACAACTTTCGCGTTGCCATAGGTAATCTTTCTTCTTCATTTTGTAATGCACTTTATTCATCCAACCAATTAAGTTCAAGCCATAAATAGATTCACTAAAAAATTAGGTCAACTATAGAAAATTATTTAATCTGCCACAAGCTGTCAGCTTTACCCACACCGCCATGTCAGATGATTATTAATAATAACACTAATAAGCACAATAATCATTTGTCAAACTCAATAAATATGCAGATTTATTCAAGGCAAACCCAATGATTAACTATAAGCATTGTGCATGTGTAACATATCAGATATATTTATTATATTATATGCAGTGTAGCCCTGAATCAAATGAACCTCAGCGCAAAAAACCGCATTGAAAGAGACAGAGAGAGAGGGGAAAAAAACGACGGGCAGAAAATTTAAAAAGATTTGCATAAAGGCAGCGATAAAAGTGCGAGCCAAACAATTTGTCAATGTAACACCCTAGCGAGTTCCAGGTTCGCTCTCAGGTTCCCTCAGTGACGCCCCCTCTGCCCCGTAGCGGGCTGCAGATGCGCCCAACATATGCAAATTAGTGTGCTAATTTGCGAAGGCAGCCGCAAAATAGAGTCATAAATTTAGACTAAAGGGAGCGAAAGAGAGGGAAGGCAGAGCGAGCAGGCAGGCGAGTGCCTGGCAATCAATCAAAGCACTCAGCTCTTCGTTTTATTGGCCAAAAATATAATTATAAAATAATCGTTAAAATGCCAGCACAAGTTTTAATGGCAACGGGTGGAAGAGGCCGGTAGAGGGGGGAGGAGGGGGGACTGGGGTAAGTTGTGTGGGCTTTTGGGGCGTTGCGTGTATCGAGACTTGGTGCGGTCTCTCACCTTGAGCGCATTATATGGATTGCAACAAGAGTCGCAGCAATAACAACAACATTTCTCTATGTGTGTTGAGCGCGTCTTTTCGATTTCGAAAAAGAAAAACGAAGAAAGATAAACAAGAAATTACTAAGCTACAACTAGTTACAAACGAGTGAGGGAGAGAGAGAGAAGGGAGGGAGTTGGCCACACGAAAGTGGAACGAGCGGAAGCCTGCGCCGTCATCGAGGCCCGAAACGGTAATCGAACCTATCGCACATGCCCCGCATACCAAAGCGGGTAATCGGGCAATTTCAATTTCTTTCTAATAGCTAAGAATATTCTACAGTCACGTTGCGACTGCCTTAGAGACCTTTATACTCCCTTAACTGTACGAAGAAAGAGGGTAGACTGATGGGTAGAAGAGTTTGAAGAGTCTACAAAGTGTTTCAAAGAGTCTCGAACTTTTGTATAGTTTCGATAAATGTTTTCTAGCAATATTGCCAAGAGTATATACAATTTCGATAAATGTTTTCTAGCACTATTACAAACAGTTTTCCAGGGTATCTGCTGTGCAAGCACGCACAACTACAAACTTCTTAACTTTTTAATTATGTATTTGGGCTTTGACTTCAAGAAAGGCAGTAAAAAATGAAAATAATTTCCAATGCACCATAAAGAAACCACAATTGAAAGCCCTCGAATATCGATTTCTTACTCCACAAGAAAGTTGAGTCACTCCAGTAACTCTAATATTTAATATCACTCGAAAGAATTCAGTTCTTGTGGCTCGTTTCAGATTTTCAGGAAACACTTGAGATCATCGACAAATCCCGCAAGTTCGTGCTTAACGTCGCCTTTTAAGCATGAAATATGTTCTCGAAGTGTTCTCCTTTCTAAAGTTGTAAAAGTATTCGATTTTTTTTCTTGTTTCGTTTCGATTTTTCTTGTTTTTTACGATGTCGCATAACCAGAACTCGACCCTGTCGAAACCACTTAAGATGTTAATACCATCCGAGACCGTCTTCTTCAGCTGTTCGAGGAGCACCAGTAACTCGTTCGGCTCAGGCACTTAAAACCAAAAAAAAAAAATGAAAAAAGGAAAAAAAACTACACAAAATTGCATTGCAACGCCCCGTTGCCAACTACCTTCTCTGCTCCCGTTTCCCTTCCCCCTCTTCTTCCCCCTGCTCCGTACTGCCCATCAACTTGGCAATTGCTGTGTAGTTATAGCGTCGCTGTCTGCGCAAAAGGGTGCTCCATTGTCAGCGCAATGCTCCGCTTACTTCCTCGTACAAAGCAAACTAAATCAACAACTATAACAACAACAACAACAAAGAGAAGTACATAAGGCACACGCATACAATCGCAGCTTTCAATTTGCACAAAAACTTCACATAAATTACATAAGAGATGGCCGAAAAAAAGAAGAAACAACAACAATAAAATCGAACTCGAACCAGAAAAAAAAATGAGAGGGGAAACCAGAGGAATGTTACAGTTGGATATGCCAGACAATAGGATACCCTTGGCTCGATTTTGAAAGAAGTTATAGTTCTCAAAAGCAGCATATCGCAATTTCTTCTGCCGATTCTTCAGAAATGTTAACTTAAAAAAGATTAAAATTGCGAAATAAATCGATAAAGAAGGCAAGAAAGTTTTGAATAAAATACTTCACTTCGTTTTATTAATTTTTCATGGGTGGTAGGCGTGGCATTTTGAACTTGAAATCTACTAGATCTGCGCATGATCTTCAGCAATCTCATTGCCAAATTCGGTGTCTCTAACTCTTTTAACAGCTGAGATCTGCGCATTCATACAGATATCCGGACAAACGGACAGACAAAGTTCAATCCACTCGTCTTGTAATCTTGATTAGGAAGATATAAACTTTGTTGGCTCTGCCACGCTATCTTCTGCCTGTTACATAGTTAGTATACCCCTTTCTTTAACCATTTTCAATGTTCGCAGGGTATTAAAAGAGACTTGCAGCTTTTACGGGAGCCATCGAAACTGGTTCGCACTTTCGCATCTCGAACTTATCGAAGCCAACTCGAACTGACCAACTGACCTTGAGCTGCGATGCGCTGTGCTTATGCAATGCATGCCCTAGTACCCTGCCTCACCCCTCCCTACCTGCTCCTCCTCCACCGCCTACCCCTCTTCGCTTTGACAGCTGCCTGCATGACGATTGCAAAATGCACAAATTTGTTCGTTGATCGAACGAGAAATAATAAAATCAACATGGATGGAATTTATGTGTGAGCCCAAGATCGCATCAAAAAAAAGAGACCGAAAATGAGCCGAAAAACCAAGCCAAAATCTTAAGCTGAAGCATGGTGCGCCGCCGCTGGCTGCGCAGTCGCAGATTGTGCAGGTGTGTTTGCTTGTCTGCCTGCCTATGTGTGTGTCAGTGTGTGTGTGAGTGAGTGTCTTCAAGTGCGTTATAAAAGCAACTCTTGCGGGCTGCCAACAAGCCACAGTACGAAGTCAACTTGCAGCGTGCAGAGCTCGTGTGAAAGCGTCCAATAAGAAAAAATACTGCAAAAAATACTAAAGAAAATACCAACTGCAAAAATATGTTGAAATTCGTGTTGATTGCCAGCCTGCTGGTCAGCGTTGCCCTTGCCGCACCCGTGAGTGAATATTCAATCAAAATATACCCTGTAAAAAGAGCAAAGTATAGCCCGTAAAAGAGAAAAGTATACCCTGTAAAAAGAGACAAGTACACCCTGTACAAGAGCCAAGTATACCCTGTAAAAAAGCAGAGTAAACCCTGCAAAAGAGCAAAGAATGCTCTGTAAACGCGCAAAGTATACCCTTCAAAAGAGCCAAGTATACCCTGTAAAAGAGCAAAATTTAAACTGTTAAAGAGCAAAGTATACCCTGTAAAAAAGTCAGGTAAACCCTGTAAAAAAACTAAGTTTACCCTGTAAAAGAAAAGAAGTATACTCTGTAATCGTGCAATGTATACCCTGTAAGAGAGCAAGGTATACCCTCTAAAAGTATATACCCTGTTAAAGGGCCAAGTATACTCTGCAAAAGAGCAAAGTAAACCCTGTATGAGAGCCAAGTATACCCTGTAAAGCAGCCAAGTATTCCCTGTAAATGAAAACACTTCTCACAGTCGGTTAAAAAGCATTTATAAACAAATTAAAGGGTAACTGCACTGAATTTAAAGGGTATCCCATCAAACAGCATACCCCGCATTACGAGCGCACGCACTTGGGTCGCTTGGTGCTGCGATCCGTTTCGCACTTCTCGAAGCTGCCGCACTTGACGTTACCACAGTAGCTGCCCGAGGAGCCAGCTGCAGAGAGAGCGACACAAAGGGAGAGAAGGAGAAAGAAAGAGAGAGAGAGAGAGAGAGAGAGAGACAAAGCAAAGAGAGTGTGTTTAGTGATCGTGTTGTGTCTCGTCGTCGTCGGTTACTCACAGTTCTTGCTGCCGAAGGGCGACTTGTCAGCGCCGCCCGAGTTGCCCAACAGATTCGGCGATGCGCAGCTTTGTCCGTTGCACAGATTAGGGCAGCACTTGCCACCGATCGAGCTGCACTCGCTGTCGTGCAGACACTTCGGCGTGCAGTTCGTCACCTTGGTTGACGAGGGGCAGTCTGGAGAGAGAGAGAGACAGCACATCAACACGGGTCGTTGCGCTCTGTCGCGATTATAGCTTACCGCCGGCAGCCTCGATGAGAGTTGCACAGGCGACGATCGCCAGCAGCAGCAGCAATGGTAGAAAACTTGACTTCGCTGCGAAAGTTATCGATTAATGCTATTCACTGTCATCTCTCTGTGTGTGTGTGTGCACGCTACATACCCATTTCACTATTTGCAATTTCTCAAATTGATAAATTTCTGCAGTTGAACGTCCGATTCGTTGCCTAAGTCGCGGGCAACTGGCGCCCGTGCGGGCTTTATACCCGAGAGCACGGGCCCGGTCTCAGGCCCCCGATGCGATACGCCTACTACTCGAACCAGTTTTAGGTTGTCGTCACTTTACTTGCTTTGTCGCGTGATTGAGACCGAAAGAAAACAAAACAAAAAACAAAACAAAAGGCAAAACAAAAGACAAAACTAAAACAACAGTTAGTCCAATTCGAATTGTAGATACCCTGCACGTAGTCCATAAAAAAAGAGAGACATGAATACACAAATAGTAAATTAGATAAGCAGATAGAAGATAGATAGAGAAGGGGAGACACTCAATGATTAAGCTTCTATTCTATTTTAGGGTTAGATTATTTAGGTTAGGTTAGGTTTAGGTTTGGTTTTTAGGTTAATATACTTGCCCTACCACACCTACTATTCCACAAACCTAATTAACCTTCTTCTAAAGAGTTAAGGGTACTTAAAACATAAGTGAGGAAACTTATTAATTGGACTTTACAAACGAGTTCGACCAGATTTAAATGCCACAAGAGATGTTCTTTGAGAACGATATAATCTGAACTTTAATATGATTTGACTGACTACACAACCTTACACGCATATATGTATATATCTGGAAATATATAATAAACATGATAAGGAAAAAATGAGCCTAAAAGCAAAGCTTCTAAAAAGAGAACTAACAGTTTAAAAATGTATTTAAATAAGGTCAAAATTGGTAGAAATTCTAAGTTTATTGAGTGATCTCTTCTAGCTACTAAAAATTATTAAAACTTTACTACAGCGTATCCATCATTATATCAACAAAAGTAATTAAACACCTAGGTAGTGTGTAGCTCATTTCGTATACTACGTAGACCGATGTCGAGTCAACAGAGCTTCACTATATATCGTATCTCTCAATTAACATTTCCGTTCATGCATTTAAGCGGCGCTCGCTCTGCCCTCGAACGACACAAGACAAATTGAAAATTGCTTGAGGCAATGCGATATGAAATTCAAAACAAACGCGACGAACCTGTTTTTTGCAACCTCAGAGCTGAAAGACCCTCACCGGGAGGTCTACCCGTACAGCATCGGTTGCTGCTGACTCATGCAGTCGATAACGTTTACGAGTCTATTTACAATCTGACTGTAAAAACTGACAGCTGACTGTAAAAAGCAATTAGGGGTTTCTCAGAAAGTTGAGAAGTATCTTCTATAAGTATTATACAATTCTGTTGTTTCCAAAAACTTAACTCAATTTATTTATTTATTTTTTTGCAGCTTACAGAACAAGAGATCGCAGAAAAAGAGGAATTGGAGAGAGCACAAAATGAATCGGCTCAGTACTCGTTCAACTCTAAGGTGGAGGACCAAATTAACGATGGCATGATCGAACGCGAGGAGCAACGTGAGGGCACAAAGGTCAAGGGCTCCTATGCCTATAGTGATGGATATGTGATGCGTAAGGTCTACTACGAGGCCGATGAGAACGGCTACCGTGTGGTTAAGGAGGAGACACAAGAAATCGGTAACGGTCCACAGTTCAATAGTGAAGGACAAGCCGATGTTGAAGGTTCCCTCATTGGTCACTACTCCATCAAGCTGGACAAGTCGCCCGAGATGCACTACAAGGAAGCCCATTTACAATAGTCTGAGCATGTGTTGTGCCTTGAAGATGGTTTCTAACATTTAGAAATGAACTGAGCAAAATGTAAAATAAATACAGAAACAAGTCTTATTCGAAATAAAGAATGAAAATTATATCTCAGCTGTTCTTAATGATTTTCTAAGTAGGGGTAAAGTTGGGGATAATTAAAAAAATAGTAGCTGAAGAGAGGCTAACCCTAAAGCAGCAGAAGAAAGGGTAACCCTAAATATAGAAATGAAATTCGACATAAAGAATGAAAACAAAGTCTCAGCTGTTCTTAATGATATTCCAAGTGGAGATAAAGTTGAGGATAATTAAAAAAAATAGCTGAAGAGAGGGTAACCCCAAACAAGCACACGAAATGGTAACCCTAAAATAGCAGAAGAATTCTATTGTAAGTAAACTCTATAAGGAGATACTCGTATCTTTTAAGTGTTTTTTCTCTTTGTTTTTCAGATCAATTTTAATATAAAGCATATTGTTAGACAATGTTGACTCATAAAGCATACAGACATAAACATATATCGCAGTATTAATACACATATATAGTAGTAGTAGTGGGGCGAGACTATAGCTGATCATCTTCCTTCACACACTCCATGGAGTTGTTGGCCGATTGCGTGATGATGAGAGCCTTCTCGGAGTCGGTTAGGTTGATGAACTTGTGCTTGGTCTTGAGCTCCTGTTGGATGGATGAAAGTAGATCGGGTGAGCCACGGCCGGGTTTGATGACAAGACTATCTCGGTCACGATTTCCTGCCTGTTGTGAGACCTCTGCAATGCCGGCCACATCCATGGTAGGCTCCACAATTGTCTCCATCTGCACGGACTGTCGCTTGCGCCGCACACGCTTCGAGCCGCGTGTGATGAGAACCACAGCGGGCGATTCATAGGGCAGCGCCTGTATAACAGTCTGCAACAGTTTGGGCGCAGACTCAGGGGTCTTTGGATTGCCAATGACCACATCAGCCTGCAGAGCACTTCGTGCTCGTTCACGTTCCTCTTCCTCCCGTTCACGTGCCGCGTTCTTGCGCATCAGCTGACGAGCCCGTTTCTTGAGAATTGCCTGCGCATTGGGATAGTAAGCGATGACCTCGTTCAGATCCGACTTGGAGAGCACAAACAGATTGGAATAACCCTTGGAACGTACATCTGCAGTGCGACGATCCGCGCCGTTGATGCCCAGCAAACTGATCTCACCGAAAACAGATCCCTCGGTGAGGGTAGCGAGTACAACATCGCTACCCGGACCGCCCATCACCTGCACCTGGCCCAGCTTGACGATGTACATCTCCCGGCCTACTTCACCCTTGCGACAGACGAAATCTCCTGGCAAAAAGGTGACGGCACGCAACTTGAGCACCAGATCCCTCAGCAATGCCTCCTCACAGTCGGCGAAGAGTTGCACCTTGGACAAGGTCTGAATGTGCACCGAAATGGCAATGTCTGTCTTCAGATTGATGGGTAGAGCATCCAATATATTGGACTCATCTGAGAGAGAGAAGAAAAGTATAGGTATTGCCTAGTCTAGCTCAATCCTTCATAGACTCACCCAACGTGCGCTGCTGCTCCCAGGTGAACTGGAACCACATCTTCACACGCGACTGCACCTCCTGCGAGAGATTCAGGCGCCTCATATACTCGAGTGTCTCGTCCTCTAGCTGACGATACTCGTGCTTATTGCGCGTTGCAGTAGAGATAATATCTCTGATCTGACCAATGAGCAGAGCAAACACGAAGACACCCATTAACCAGGCCACTGTCATGAAGACATATTCCCCTTGTCGCTCTGGCTTAGGGTTTTTGCCAATCGAAGTTGCCGTCTTGGTGGCGAAGGCAAAACATCTGACATAAGGATGACCCTTGCCACTAAAGACCCAACGGTTCTTGCCCAGACCCTGGTAGTCACTGTAGGCATAATACAAGGCAGCAGTTATGTGGATCATGTATAGCATGTAGGTGAGGGTCTTGGCAACGCGAACCTAAAGAGAAGAGAAGACAGAGTTTAACAATAGAACTCTTCCTCAAGTTGCAACCAGTTGAAACTTACAAAATGCGGCGAGGAGATAACCCGATCCAATAGACGAAAGACCTCCCAGAAGCTTTGTATCTTGAAGAAGCGTGGAAAGCGCAGCCAGACGGCACCTGTGCCGTACTTAAGGTACAGCAGCTCCAGGGGCAGCAAAGCCAGAAGGTCTAACTGCGGAATGAGTAGAAGAAGAATAAGAAGGTTACGGTGCATTCTCATTGGGTTAGACCCTAAAGAAAGTAAGACTGTAAGGAGCAATCCCTTCCCATCGCTTAACCCACCTTGAATTGCAGCTTTCTCATGTAGTTCTTGCGCGTCAGGTTCTTGTTCTTCACCCAGAAACCCTCGAAGAGATACATGACGCGATGCTTGAAGAAGACCACGTCGAGCAGGTAAATGATGTCGGCACAGAAATCGCAGCAGAGCCAAATGTTAGTGTTCTCCTTGGTCTGAAAGGGAAAGGAGGCGCGCAGCGGAATGACCCAAGCATTGTAGAGGAACGACAGGGAGACTACGCAAAGCCAGGAGATATAGATCTTGCCCTGCGGATCGAGAGTGCGTTCGTTGTTGTTGGCGCCGCAGAGACTCGAGCAGAGCCAGACATTGGAGCGTGGTGTGTCGGCCTCAAACAGACGTCCTCGATGCGGAGATTGACCAGCGGGCACTAGCCGCACCTTGTGCTCCGGCGAGGGATGCAGTGTTTTCGTGCTTGCATGCAGTGTAGGATGAGCCGGCGGCGGAGGACTTGGGGAGCTGGCGTTGCTGGACGACGGTGTCGGTGGCATTTCAATGCGTGACTTGACTTTGTTAGCGCGTGCCGTGAAGCGACGCACCAAATGACGCACCTGATCGCGCACAAACTGCTGACCCTGCGAATCCAGGCTGCCAGTGCTGCTTGGACGCGGTTGCGACTCGTCGTCCACTGTGCCAGCGATGCTCATGTCAGCCTCCACAACGGCCACGATCTCACTGTCGTTGAGCGAGGAGGAGCGTGTGGTGCGCAAGTTGCGATCGTTGTTCTGTTGCTCGGGCGATTCGTTGTAGCATATCTGCACATCCTGTTCGTCCTCATCCTCCAGTGGCTGTGAGCTGTTGTCGCATTGATCTGGCTCCGATGTGGGTTGCTCCAGTATAACTTGTCCCGTGGCGCTGCGTAACTCTGCCGCACGCTGCTCTGCAATGGGATCCACGCGCTCCTCAGGCACTGCACCTGGCAGGGGAGTCATCTCCACATACTGCTGTGGCTGCAGCACACGCCGCACGCTGTCCGGACTGACCAGCGGCTTCTCATGCTTCAGTATGTGCTTGACCAGGGCGTGCGTGCTCTCGATGTTGCTGGCTTGCCCCGAGCGCTCTGCATCAACGCAGCCAATGCGTCCGTTGCGGAAATAAAGACGCGAGTGATAGAACCTCGGACTGTGCGGACGCTGGCGACGATGCGGTGGCACCTTGTAGGCATTGATCTTGTACGTGATCCGCTTGGCCGGACTGGGTGTCTTGTTCTCCTTGTCCCGCTTGCGTTGCTCCACCTGACGGCGATCCTGTTCCTTTTCCCGTTGCAGCAACTGCTCCGTGGCGCTGACAAATTGCTCGATCTCTTTGATATCCTTGGAGATCTCCTCGAGACTGCGCCGCACATGTGCCTCCTTCTCGCCGGGCGTGGAGTAGCGACGCTGTGGCTCTGGTCGCGTATTGATCACATTGCGCATGAACGCGTGCCTTTCCAGCGTCTCACAGAAACGCGGCGATGCCGGACGCCTCAGCTGGCTGCTCTGCGGTGTAGTCGCCATGCGCTTGAGAGGAATGTGTTCCAGCTCGGATCTCTGACTCTGTTTCTGTTGCTGTGGTTGTTTTCGTTGCTGTAGCTCGTCGTAGGAAAAGTTCTCCAGTATATTGGGTGATGACTTCAATAGCGACGCTGTTGCCTCCGCGTCGAGCTCGTCGCTGCGCTGGTTCAACTGCGAATGTGAATGGGACGTCCAAGTTAGTCGTAGCTGGCAAGGCAAGCTGCCTACTCCCCACTCCCTGCACCTCGCACCCACAACACCCTCACGCAATTGCAATAAAGGCAACAACAAAAAAGGTACATCAAAAATACAAACTAGCATGTGCCGTGCATGCCTAATCACCTCAAATACTTTCAATCGACTCGCCGGACGGAGACGGGGAGGGGGCACAGTAAAGGGGAAACAATAATAACAATTGGCAGGCGCGTGGCGTCGTAGAAGGACACGTGCAGTGTAACCCTCACCTGTGCGGCGGGTTCATCTACAACTATGACAATTCTAAAAGGTCAAGAGACTTGTAGATCTCCGGACTAATTGTAATATGGCATGACTTGGCGAACTTCGGCTGGTGATATTGAACTTGAAATTGCAAATTGAACTCTATGGACAGTTGTACTAACTATAAGTGGGACTGGAGAGTTCTAGCCTTATAACCCCAGCTGACTCTTGATTACACCAGCTAACACTTGCTAAGTCTAGGTAAGTACGCCTAGCTGGCCCTAGTTAACTCTAGTTAGGCATGGCTCAGCATAGCTTATCCTTACTTACTTTAAATAATCCTAATTATCCCTAGATGAGTATTGATAAGACTACCTAACCCTTGCTTACCCTAACTTAATGAATTCTATGGACACTTATACTGAATAGAAGTTCAACTAGGCATTTCTAACTAATTCCAGAAAAGCCAAACTGCCACACGTAGCCATAGCTAAATCTTGCTTACCCTAGGTAAGCCCAGCTGATACTGACTAAACCTACAAGCTCAACTAACCGCTGCTTACCCTAACTTCATGAGCCCTATGGACACTTACAGTCATGGTTCAAACTTGAAACTTGTGGACATTTATACTGAATAGAAGTTGAACTAGGTATTCCTAACTTACTCCAGAAAAGCCAAACTGCCCTAGATAGCCATAGATAAACCTATACAAGCTAAATTCTTGTTAGCTCTAAATGAGCCTTGGTAAGCTAAGCTTGGCTTACCCTAGTTTGCTGAACTCTACGAATAATTGTACCGACTTTAAGACCTGTCTAGGGTTATTTACCTAGGCAAGCCTACCTCTCCAGAAGCTTACTCTTCCTTACTCCAGACAATTCTCACTGAGCTTTGCTAACCATAACTAATCCTAATAAGCCTTACATAAACTCTTGCCAACCAGAAAACACTTTAAAAAACCTAAGCTAACTCCCCAGACTAAGAACCAGAGAATGAAATGAAATTTCTCAACTACTTTGTTATGTACAAATATTAAATATGTACAAATCAGCCAATTTTGATTTTTTTTCTTCACTTTTCCTTCATTTTAAAACTTTTGCAATTCTTAATGTTGTGCCTATATATCTTTAAAAATTGTAAGTACCATCAACTGCCTTAAAAGAAAACTGTTCACAAATAACCTTTACAATCCAGCGTGTTTTCTACAGTTTTGCTTACCTTGCGAAGGCGGCCCCTGCTGGCCATTTTGTGGCTGTTGTTGTTGCTCCTGCTATTTGTATAGCTGCTATTGTTCCTTTTGTTGTTGCCGCGCGAGTTCACTGCCAGTTCAAAGTTCAGGGTCGTTGCTTGGTCAGGCCTGCAATTAAATAAATTGTAAAATAGTTGCGTGGTACACGCGGCGTATGATTAATGCGCGGCAATTTTGCACTGCGCGCTTAATCGCTCTTATCAGCTGCCTGCCAGCCTCGCTGCCATATGTTATGCTCGTTGACATTATTGATTTTTCCAGCAAGTTGCAGCGCCAACAGCTCCTTCAAGTGCGCCTGCTGCGTATACAGGTGAGCCAGGCTCAACAGGTGTAGTGTGCAGTGTGCTTTTGTCTTAAGGAAGTTAACGTAATTGCAAAGGTAAACAAGGAGATTGAACAGACAGTTAGGTGTTTTCTCGGGTTCACTGTACTGTTTTCCTTAAGTTTTCAGCTGCATTTTTAGCTTGTTGCAGTGGCAAACTACGCAGAAGGAAATACTAGACGCTCGACTGAAACTCACCTGCTTTCACCTGCTGCAGAAAGTCCACCTGGCAGCTAAGCACGCTGATAAGCAACTGAACAAAGCACAAGGCAGCAGCTGATATAGTTTTGCACGGCCGCCGCGCAAGGATGGCGCAGGCGCTGGCACCGTGGCACAAAATAAATGTGTAGTGGGTGAAATTTTCAGCTCAATTTAGTATTATAAATTTTATAACATAAAATTATCTTAATAAGAAGTAAAGTGCTCGTTATAAGGCAGCTTGGCAATCCATTAGAACCTTTTGAACTACAACTGACTGCTATCAGACTGTTAATAACAGAACTGGGTAACAGTTTTGTGAAAGCTGTTATCGATAAAAGTTTCAGGCCGATAGAACATACACAGTGCGCGCTGTAAGCAGCTTTGAAACTTAGTAAATGAATTTAAAGAGTTATTTACACTAAAAATATGATATACAATAAGAGAATTTATAAAATAAAAAACAAATACATTAAATGTACAAGTGAAAATAATAATTATGAATATTATTCATGTAAAATTTACCTACATTAAGAGCAAATATAATATAATAAATATTATATCAATATTTACGGTACAAATGTTATTCCCATCAATTTTATACTACTCTTCCCAATATGCACCCCTTTCAAAGACTTCCTTTAAAGGTTTTTAAATTTTCTTTTATTCATATATCTTTTAAATAATATTCCGTTCAGCTCTACATTTACAATTACATATTTGTAATGTTTGTTGGGTTTTTCATTTGTTTTTCATTTGTTTTCTTTTTTTGTTTGTTTTGTATTTTCAATTAAATTACATAATCATATATATAAGTGTATACATATATACCTATGTATATATATTAAAATGTATATATAACTTGTTGGATTGTTGATTTTTTTTTGTTTTAAGTTGTATAATTTGTAAGTTACTCAAGTGAGAACGTCTGCTAAAAGGACGCGTAAGTAGTCGAAGCCCGAGGCACCGAAATCGGTTTCGGGTTCAAGGCGTTGCTGCTGTGCCACGCCTTGGCCCGCTCCGGCCGTCATTTACGCCTACATACGACAACATGTTGGAAAAAAGCTATGCATAAACATTTACATTAGATGCAGCGATAAGATCAAGTAGAAGATGATGGAAAAAACGGGAATCATATCATACTATAAGGTATAACCTCGTCTAGCTGATCGTGCTGATGATGCTGTGCCATCGTACTGGTGATAAGTGAATGACAGTGTGTGTTCTAGTTACGATACATACATTGAGACATACATACGTACAAACCAAATGAGAAACATTAAACTCGGTTTCCCTTTGGTTTTCTGACTGCAAATTATCTTTTAACTTAGATTATGCTGTGTGTGGTAGCTGTGGCTTCTTTTCTTCTTTCTTTTCTCTTTTTTCTGTTTCTCTTTCTTTTCTGTTTAGTGCATATTTAAAGGTTTAAGGTTTACATGTGTTTTTTTTTTATTTTCTGTGTTTTTTTTTGTATTTTTCTCTTTGTGTTTTTTTTTTTTGTTTTGTTTTGCATTTGTTTTATGTCACTTAAAAAATTACATTAGTAAAATGTATTTTAAAACTGATGCCGACGCAAGGCGTCTGCATTTTGCTTTAGCTTAATCGCTCTCATCATCCTCTTCCTCCTCGGATGACTCTTTCTTCTTGGCCTTCTTGGCGGGCTTGGCGGCAACCTTCTTTCGCTTCTTGGGCGCACCAGAGTCGGTGCCGCCATTTGCCTCGTACTCCTTGACCGCCTTGTTGTACTCCTCCTTCATTTTGATGGCTTTCTGTTCCCATTCCTGGCAAGAGAAAAAAATACAAAGAGTTTAATTTATGTTTATCATTTAGATGAGTTTTGCTATCACTTACAGTTTTGTCTTTCAGTCCGCGCCACAGTTCACCGCCACGCTTGGCGATATCTGTGACCTTGCTGCCGGGATTCTCCTTTTTGATCGATTCGCGGTTCTCGTTCAGCCACAGCATGTACGCTGACAGAGGACGCTTCGGACGCTCGCCGCTCATATTTTCTGTTTTTTTTTGTTGGTGGTTAACGGTGGTTTTACTCAGAGAGTTTTCACGCTTTGCTGTGATCTGTAAATGGAAGAAAAGACGATGTTTAGTAAAGAAATTTTTGGCAGCGCCTGAAAGCAGGCAGTGAGTTTCTTATTTGCATGTAAAACTGCCTGGAAAGGGGATTGAATCTGCCTAAATTAAAGTAAGTTAAATATTTATAAATGCAATCTGCTTTTTGCAATGTTTTCAGCCTTATTCAATTACAAAGAAATCAAGCGCAACGGAGTTATAGTTTAATTTATTTCAGTTTAGCTTCATTTGAAAGGCAGCGCTTAAAAGTAGGCAATGAATGTGCATCAGCATAAGGAAATGCACTCAAACTAAATTTTGTTGTTAAGAATTTCCTCTTTATTCATCAACATTATTTCCATGTAAAATACTCAGAAAATATCTCAAATATTTTAGTTCCCTCCATACATCTTTCACCCACCCCTTTTCCATATAAAACGTATAATTTTTGGCTTAAATTCTTCAGGCAATAAAAGGAGGCATTTCTACCTTAAAAACCATTAAATATTCAATAATTGCATTGCGCAATGGACAAACGGTAATTAAATATGCGTGCATATTGTGAAGTCGACTGTACACAGTTTACACACCCACACACCTACACAGCACATACACATGCAAACAGAGAGCGAGTCAGTTTTTATGTGCACATAAACTGGACGTTGATTATATGCTGGGGGCAAAGCTTATGTATTTGCTGCCCATGCACATTCATCACATAAGTTGCTCAATTATACCGTTATGTGAGTCATAATTTTGACAATGGACCAATCAATTGGTGTACTAGCTGCATATGCAGCACACCAGTGTGTACACACCTGCGAATCGGTGCAATGCACTTTCACAAAATTACCATACATGGCATACAGGGCGTATGCATCATATTCACGCATATGTATGTGTGCGCATATGCTGCGTATGTGTGTGTGTGTGTGAAATTTGCTGTGTATCAGTGCGCAAATCAAATGCAATCGCATCTCTCTGTTGTGACCCTTGACATTGCCTTTGCTTTGAGAACTCGCAAATCTGTTGCACATTTTGACAACTTTTTTTTGACATGAGATATATTAAATTATATGATATATAAATTGTATTTTATGTATGTTATTTAATGCATTGAAACTACCTTATAATCCAAGCAATTCCTTTACTTATTCTATGCAGTGCAATCTTCTTAAGAAAATGACAAAAAAAAACCTTTTATCAATTCAAAAAACCTTTCAAAATCCCAAAAATTTCCCAAATTCCTCGCTCTTTCTAGTTTCCATTACACTTCCTCATACACCTTGCAACACGCTGCAAAATGGCAGCGAAAGTGAAAACGTTGCTCCCCCGACAGATGAGTTGGCTCCATGGCAAGGCTGCGTATACGTTATGCAAATGTCGCTGTCTTTGTGGCTGCGTTGTCGTCGTCACCATCCTGATGATGATGATGACGATGATGATGATGATGGGCAGACAATCGCTTTGCCTCCATGCACTTGACCCAAATACTAAGCAGGAGGGGGAGGAGCAGCAGGAGAAAAAGACGGAGAAGGAGGCGAAGGAAGCTGAAACAGCGCAACGTGCACGAGACGCGACACAAAGCGAGCCACGATGCGAGGACGATGACGACAGCGACGACGACAGCGACGAGGACAACGACAACGACAGCGTGGATGACGACGACGACGACGACGAGAAGGCTGGCTGTGTGGCAAATGGGTTAACACACCACAAAAGTGACGACTGCCTTGCCACGACGGGGTGCAGTGCATAAATCAAGCAGAGGCTGGCAAGTGGCAAGTGGCAGGAGGAGGCAGAGGCCGAAAGGAGAGAGGAGAATGTTCTATCAATCACAAAGACAAATCCAGCAACTGGTCAACTAATACACCCACAGGCAGCTGCGACTCTCTCTCTCCCTTTTGTTATCACTGTGTGTGTGTGGAATTGTTGCAAGTTTCGCACGCGGCGGCACACACGCATGTACGCATGGCGTTGTCAATGCCGCCACACGAGGCGGCTGCACGTGATGCACAACAACAGCAACGGCAAGTGAACTGCGTGGGCAGCAACTGCTTCCATGGGTAACGCGTCGCCAGAAGATGCCACCGACACATGTGGCACACACACACGCCACATACCAGCTACGATATCGAAAGCGAAATCCAGTTGGTGTGTGTGTGCAGCAGATGCCAGGAATTGATAGGTGCAGCACAGTAGGTAACTAGGCAGGCGGTTTAGCGCTGTTGCTAGTGCTGCCTGTGCGTGGGCACCTCGCTCTCTCTCTGTGTGTGTGCGTGTGTGTGTGTGTGTGTGTGCGCGCGTGGCAGCCACTTTAAGTTTGACTCTGCGCGTCGCTATGCAACCAAGAGTTGCTCATTAAAGGATTATGCGATTATAAAGGGGAAGCTAACGTTACTAATGAGCGCCAAAAGGTATGCAACAGTTTTGTGTAGTTGCCTGTTGAGTGTGAGGAAAAGAAAACTAATTGAAAGGACAGCTAATTAAAGGGATTAAATTAATATAGACACATGATATGTATTAATAAAATGAATGCATATATGCAGCCTATAGACAACCCTAGCCTTAAACATGCAAATCTCTTTTAAATTTAAATAAAACTACTTAGGAAAAGTAAATGAAAACTGGCAAATGTTCTACAACTTGCTAAACTTTTCTCTGCTCTACTTTTCTAATTATGTTGTACTTTTCCTGTTATTACTAGCAATTTTCCTGTGCACAACTGTACCCAAATTACTCACAACAATTTCCTAATATTTTCCAATTATAACAAGAGAAACTAATGTGCTCGCCTAATGCTTGATTACAGTCATATTGACATTTGCAATGTGTTTCTCGCAACATATGAGCCTCGTCTGTTTCTGTTTCGTTTTTTTCTGGCATTACGCATACGCAGCGTGGTGCGACTCCCACACACGGCCATGCATAATAGATGAACAACTGGGGACAAAGGGAAAGGAACGGAAAGGACAACAAATGATATTAAATGGCATACAAAATGAGCCAGGCCCGATCTAAAAATTGAAAAGCTGCCGACGTCAAAGCCAACGTTGCTTCACGACGCTGGCAGCGCAGTCCGAATGGATGAAATGTGAAATCGCTGAAAGGAATAAGGTAAATGCACAAACACACACATAGAGAGACAGGCACACACAAACAGAGAGGCATAAAATTACCGCTGCGCTGCTGCTGCTGCCGCTGCTTATCTCTGCTGTGCGTGTGTGTGTGCGTGTGTTTATAGCATTTTTAATGCCGACAACGCAACTGCTGGCAGCGCTGCTCGGAGCGACGCTGCTGCTGCTGCTGCTCCACAGTGGTTGTTGTCAGTGTAACCACCCGACGAGTCATCCATCTGCACCACCCAGCACCCGAACCCCAAGGCAAACCCAACACGACGAACCCAAAGCGAAGCCAAACTGCAAAACGACGTTCACTTCCATCGAGCTTGTGCGCAGTGACAGCATTTTAGGGTAGATACTTTTACAGGGATTTGCGCAGTGGATGTGTCGACCGGGCAAACAACCGTTATGTGCCACATACACTCTGCCTCTGACTCTGTGTGTGTATCTGTATCTGTGCGCACAGTGGTGACTTTTTATTGCCTTGGCAGAACATTAAAGTTTCTGCTGCGGCTTTTTCGTACAGTGTATGCTGACTGGCGCTGTACAGTCGCGGCACAAAAAGTGAGCAGGGTTGAATTTGCAGAGGCATGTGCAGAGAATGAGGCTGGCACATTGTAGGGATATAAAGTTAAGTATTTTCCAAATACTTCACTAGTATTTTGCTTACAGTGGAGGCACAAAAAGTGAGCAACGCTTATTTAATTGCTAAAGCAAAGTAATTGTTACTGCAATTTCTTATAACTTATAATTATTATAATCTTTGCTTATTATTTACATACAGTAGCGGCACAAATAGTGAGCAGAGCTGAGTTTATGGGGGCTTACAGCTTAACTAAGACTAGATTAAGTAGGCAGCTATAAATTGTATAAGTTTAGCTAATTATTTGCCATACACTGACGGCACAAATATAGCGCAGACTGAGCAAAACAAAATGCGCGCATATGCTGCGGCTAATGCTCTTTCCCTTTCTCCCTCCCTTTCTCTCTCCCCGCCTGCCTGCCTGTTGTTGCTTTCTGATAAGAAAACCCACATAAATATTTGAAAGCGGCCTTTGTGGCGATTAGCTAACAAAAGGCGAATGTGTAAACATTTCAAGAGACTGAGAGAGAGAACGAAAGCTTTGCCAAAACAAGCACGAGAACAACAACAAGTGTGGCAACTCATAAGTCATTTGACGAGCGATGATCAACGAGGAACGAAACAAGGGCAACACTGGCTGAGCTTTTTTGACGCAGCGCTTCACTCACGCGTTCAGGTGACTACAAACTTAGCTGAAGATCTTTTGTTTTTGTTTTTGATTCTATTGAGGGTTCTCATTCTTCGTAATCTGTTCGCAGCGACAAGTAATTATCGCACATTCGCAGCGCGATTAGTCGACACTGATGATGAGAAAATGGCGCGAAAAGCTTTAGAACTAACTGTAAACGCGGCACGCGCCCATTTCAATACAAAGTTGTATCTTGCACTCGCACTCTCTCTCTTTCATTCTTACTCTTTCAGTTTGCCGCACTGTTGCGCTCGCCTCCGCATGCAGGTTGTGTCAAAGTTTTTGGCGCCATTTTTAGTTGGCGTTCGAGTGCGAGCACGATACGAGTGCATAAGCAAAGCGCGCGCAAAGCTGAACAAGAACAGACAAAACTGTGCAAATAAATAACACACACACACACACAGAAAGAAACACACACAGACAGTCTTATGCACAGCCAGGCACGCACACGGAAGCTCAGCCAGGGAAGGCTCCCCCGCAGAGCACTTAGAAGATGAAAACTATCAAAGCAGAGCTTCAACTAAAAGTCCAAAATTACTTGGCTACTCTGTATACTATATACTAGTATTATATACCCTATATACCCTATGTACACTTGCTTACACCTATTCGCAGTGGACGAAACTTATGGCACACTATCTTTATCAGCTAAGCTGATATTGTCCCAGTTCAATAATATAAAAGATAATATGGAGTAGCCCAACAGTAGTAGGGTAGTGGGAGAGGGTTCTATCTGTTTCTGTTGTTGAGAATGTGGGAAAATTTTTAAGTGAGTGCAGAAGTACTCGCAGAAAGATCTGTGATAGAGGAATAGTTAATATTGTGCTATAATACTGTAGTATAGTGTTTTTAAAACATTATAACTTGGCATAAGCAGAAGTCTGTTGAATGAAAATGTATAAAATGAATGGATATATTAAAACTAGAATAAACCAGTTGCTATAAAAAATATTTTTAAATAATAAAAACACTCCTAAAGATCCTGGTTTAATTATAAGTATATGTGAATAGTCTGAATATTTAAATATGAAATTATTAAAAAGGTTGAAAATCAAATCAAGTCTTTTTAAACCTCCATAATTGTAAATAGAACTATAAATCTGTCAATTTTTATTTGTATTAAATATATACAATACATAACTAATCTTTCTTTTCTTTTATAAGTAATATTTATTTAACTTGTCTTTCTTTCCTCTTTTTTTATTTATTGCAAATATAAATCTGTTCAAAAAATGTATTTTTATAAAATTTTAAATTTTACGTTCAAATTTAATACTTTAAGTCAATCAATTATTTATAAAGTTTCCAGAACAGTAATATTTATGTTGAATAATGTTTAACAAACTTGGAATATTATAAATAATTATTCTAAATAAATTATATATACATATGTATATACATATATATATATTCAAATTAAGTATTATTTATTTTAAATATCTATTTAATTAATCAGAATATTCCAATTTTCTTACACCTTATACAACATGAAAATGTTGCTACAGTTTTCAGATCAAACCTCCTCTCAAAGTTCACTTCCAACGTAGTTGGAAATTGCAATTAACGCGCTGCTGATTAGATGTTTGTAAATAAACTAGAAACATAGGTCTACAATCGAGTGGTTGTTGTGTTGGCAGCGTGAGAGCGCAGCCCTGTTAACCAAGTAACCACATTTCACGGTCAAAGGCTTCATCCGCAGTGCCGGAGAATGCATACTCCGGCGGGCAATTTCGCACACGCAGCTGCAAAATGCGACTCAAGCAGTATAAACATGGGAAATTGCAACGGAGAATGAAGAAAAGGCGAAGTGACGAAGGAAGAAAGATGAGGGAACGGGGAGTAGGGAATGGGAAACGTGACCACCGACAACCGGCGCGACTTGGCGACAATTGCAGCCTGATGATAAGGCACAAGTTGTCGCTGCGGCCAATGCTCAACATATGCCTCAAGTGGGTGCAGGGTGCGACTCCGAGGAGCCGTCGACAGGTGGGTGGATCAGCGGGCGCCAGCCCCAGACCCAGTCAAAGAGCGAGAGAGAGAGAGAGAGGGCAGCGAAACAATCACTGAAATCGAAAACGAAAATGCAAAGCAGCCGCACCGAATTGCACTAAATAGTAGAGAAAAGCGGGTACCGCAAGGGGGCACCATGCACAACAAAAAACACACTAGAGGGCCGAAATATTGAACCGACTAATGAGCACAGCCCCAACATGTGACAGGCAAATAAAATAGAAAATATTCAGAATATAAAAACTTGATTATAAAGTGTAAAGTAATCGAAAAAATATAAATTCTAACATAATTAAAATATCATTTCAAATTGTGTTTAATGTGATGAAATCAAGTGAAAAAACACGAACAATTTTTAAATATCAAAAGCAATTAAAATTTGCCGATAACATCGAGTCAATTAAATCGAACGAGGCGGAACAACTAATTTGACCCACACTGTACACGCACGCCCCATGGGCCGCACGCTAAACGGCGGGCTACAAATTTATAGTCCAGCATTGGCTAATGAAAAATACTCGTATTTCTCAGATATCTACGTACTTTGCTTTGGCTGCCGCTGTAGCTACTCTTGTTGTTGCTGCTGTTTGTGCTGTGTTTACTTCACTCTTGGCCCGGCACGGTCTAAAAATCAGCCTCGCACTGAACTGAACACTGTGAACACTGTGAACGCTGAACAAAATGTACTGCGAGCGTCGTCTATAGAAAACTGAACTGAAATTCAACTGAAGCAGCTGTACCAAGCAAGCAAAGGCAACGCAACGCACAGCCAAAGCAAGCAAAGCAAACCGAAACGGCAGGCAGCAGCGGCGGCAGCAGAGGCAGAGGCAGACACACACACACACACTCGTACATACACAGAGCAGCAGAGGCGAAGCGAACGAACGAGTGAACAGCGAGACCATCAAATAATACACACAGCACACACAGAGCGCTGTGTGTGAGCGCAGCAAAAGTATCTGTAGCTGAGAGTCGAAACAGGCAGGCAGCCAACCAACATACAGCGTCGACGGCAGCGACGACTACGAAGGCAGCGGGAAGGCAGAGCAGAGAGCGAGCACACACACTGTGTGTGCCAGTGTGTACGAGCAGTACAGTGTACGACAGCCACGACAGTGGTGGCAAATTGTGTACGCACAGCTGGCGTCTGCTGCGCGTGTGTGTGAGAGAAAAATAATTTGCGTTTTTGCGGTGGCCACAACAGTCATGTACCAGCAAATCGAACGGGTGGCCACATGCAATTTTGTACAGCGCGCATGCACAGTGCAGTCGCTGAATATTGGAAGGGCACTGGAAACGTTAATAGAATAGAGACAGCAATTAAATAAGCAGAAATGCAGGGGAATTGAATAGGTTCTGCCTTGCAATTGATTTGTGTATATAAATAAGATTTTATATTAAGATATCGCAGAGAATAATTATTAAAAACTAGTTTGAAAATTTAAAAATATTCATTTTTCTTTTTAAATAACAAAGCTAAAGCCGAAAGTCCTTCAACCTAATGCACATTATATGAAAAATTTTTTGAAAAGAAGTTACAATTACTACAATAAAATATATTACAATTAAAAAAAAACTAATATTTATAGTGAAAAATATTTGAAATGTGACATAATGCAAGAAACAGCATTAATATATTATACTCAATTAAAATATTAAATTATTATTCAAATATTTTAAATTTAACTTTATATTTATTATTAATATTTCTGAAAATTCAATATTTCTCATTGAAATCACTTTCAATATTTTAGAATGCTTATTATTAGCGTTATAAGCATTATTAGCATTAACTAATCTTAAAAATTATTTACATTGTGCTAAAAGGTTTTATTAAAACACTAAATATAAAATGTTTTTTATAATGAAAAGGTTTTGAAATAACTCTCATAGGCAGAAACACTACTCAAATATACGTACACCGCAACAAAACATAATATTTAATCATAAAATCAAATTATTAAATTAAATTTTCACATTTCACTCTACAATTTCCATTGAACTGGTCCCACTGTGCGCATATGCTACAATTACACAGCTCTTTTACGTATCTCAACCCACTGTGTTTGCTCACACTCTTCGCATTCGTATTTGAAATTCGTAGGCACGCGCATGTTCGACTATTTTTGACGCGACTGTACACTGGCTGGCTGGCTGGCTGCTTATTGCTTCAGCCATATAAAAAGCGTGAAGCGAACGAGCTTTGTGCGAACGAAATGCCAGTAGCATTTGGCCGCGGCAGCGCTGCTGCCACTCTCATACCCCCCTCTCAACGCCCTCTTCCCCTCCACGCCCCCTCTGCTTCTCACCTCCTACTCTCCACGGACGCTCGCCCGTCCCTCCACAACCTCAATTACCCCTCGTCTACCCCTTCGCGTGCCGCTTAGCCCCTCGGCCGCTATCATGTCATGAACGTGTATACCGCGCCGCCGTCACATATAACCAAATATGCCGCCCACCTGACCGCCCACCCCCTCGACAATAGTACAACAAATGCCCCTCTTTACGCTGCTCATGTCAAAAAACAACAATTAAATTTTACAACTTTTTACAAAGAGAAAAAGTCAAATTGGATGCAAAAATATTATTATAATCGATGAGCAGCATTTAAGAGAGAAAACTATACAGGAAAAGATCGCATAACATCGTATAATAATTTATAATTAATATAACTTCGTTTGCCTTTTGCTATTCATGCGCATTTTCAAAAAGTAACCGTCAGTTTTACGCGCGCACCATTCAAAATTTAAATTCAATAGCAAACAACAATAACAACGGCGAAACGAAAACGACACGACAATAACACGATAAAGAACCGCAAAGTCAGAGGAGACTCTACAACACACACACACACATGGGCCACAAAGGGAACCAAAAAAAGACAACTCTTTGGCGCTATTGGACCAGACCACAGTCTGGTATCAGACCCGAATCCGAATCCGTATCCGAAACCGAACCCGAACCCAAGACAGACCAGGCCAGGCCATGCCAGGCCAGGCCAAGTGATTCAATCCATCCACACACATATTGCGCGCATTACGAAAATTGGGTCGTTGAATTTGTATTTTATTGTCAATTTTTATATAATAAATGACCGCACTGAGGGCCCATTTTGATGGCATTCGATAGCTAATACAATAACAAATCAATCGTAGTGAGACACTTTTCACTCACCCGTAGCAAAATGTCGCGTAATTTGCACTTTTAATTGCGCTCCCACGTCGTCGTCGTCGTCTTCTTCGTTGCCTTTATATTGCGGGCTACTATATGCTGTGTGTAGTATGTTCTGTGCACTGAGTGTTCTACTCGGTTCTGTTCAGTACTGGGCTGCTCTGCTCTGTACTGGGCTGCTCTGTACTGTGCTGTTCTGTTCTGCTGTGGTGTTCTGCCTCAGCCGTTGTTTGTTCACTTTATAAATTTTCTTCAGCTAAAAACTCAAGTCAGCTCGCTCTGTGCTGTGTGCTGTGCTCTCAGTTGCCGCCGTATCGGTCGGTCTCGGTTTGTTCAACGTACTACGTACAGCTTTTGCCTTCAGTGGAATATCAAATACACAGAATGAATGCCAGCCAGGCAGGCATACACAGGCATACACAGGCAGAAGGCAGAGCCAGTCAGCCAGCCAGCCAGAGACAGCAGCAGCAGCAGCAGCAGCGGCAAGCAGCACAGTACGACGCAAACGCAGGCACTGACAATGTATCTGTATTTGTGTATCTTTTGCATTGGTGTGTGTATCTGTGTATCGTTCATTCGGTACGTTCGCTCGGTACGTTTCGTTGGCTTGTTCGCTCTATGTGCGCAAAGCAGAGGCAACAGCACAGCACAACGCACACACACCATCACACTCGCACAGGCACACGTATACACACAGTGCCCACGTACGTGTGTATCTGGCTCTGGTACTGGCCTGGCCGCGCTTTCATAGTATGCGTAGCTGAACAAAAATTTTGCTGTTCGTTATATGAACACACGGCGACAGCAGTAGCAGCAGCAGCCTGAGCGAGCTCATGGACAGTGGCGGGGCATATGAAGCGATGGTGGTGGGGAGGGGGATGGGTACGGGTACGGCCAACGGCAACCAGCACTGAATATGGCCGCCTGCCTGCCTGCTCGGCTTGCCCTGCGCCAAACGGTTTGCTCCGAACTCGCATGCAGTTGAGTGAAAACTTTGGATGAAATATAGGAAATACTTATATTTTAGATAAGGGGGAACAAGACAAGAAATGGAAAATTTGACAAATAGAGGAAATATTTGATAAAATATATGAATTTTAGAAGTATTTAGATGATTTTGAAAGTTTTTTAGAAATTGAAAGTCATTAGAACTAAAAAATTAGTTTTTTTTTTAAAGATATAAAAAAATAAAAATTAGTCTTACACATTTTAGAGTTTTAAAAAATTATTATAATCATTTAGTGTATATTGATTTATAAAAAAAAAATAATTTTCTTAGTTTTATTAATTATTTTCATTAATTAGAATCACAGATTTTTGAAAACATATAGTCTTCTTGACAAAAATAAATGCAAAACGGGTTTTCAGAAAATAATAATAGTATAAAAAAATGTTACGATATTATAACTACAAACCATACAGATATATAATAAATAATTTATAGTAATATAATATCATTCAGATTTATTTAACGCTTACTCAAACATTTTTCCAAGAAAATTCAAAAACTAAGCGCCTTTTTACAGTTGAAGAATATTTGAAGTTTTTTAATTAATTAATATGTGGTGATTTAATAAAATTTATTAAAAAAAAATCGCATTTATAAAATGTTTAGAGCATGACATAGCATGTATCAATACATCTGTGTATTATTTCCAATGAGTATTTTAATATCTATTTCCATTTTTCAATAATAATAAAATAATTCAAATAAAAAAATAAAAGCATATAATATAATATATAATATAAGCAATATTATATATAAATTGTAAATTACTTTAATTTTAATAATTATAATATAACAAAAAGTATAGAATTATATATAAAATGAACCCTAGCCGTAAAATATATTTATTTATAGTAAATTTCTATGTAGCATAGCGAATCTGCAGAAGTCCCTTAGGTTCTTTTATATTTTCCCATGCAACTACCTCAGGCCGAAGAGACCTGACGTAGCGTACAATGGAATTCGACCAGTTTCGAGAAATTCGCTTGTATGGCCGTTGCCTGCCAGCCTGCCTGTACATACGTACGAGTATCTCGCTCTGCTGAGCCCACAGCCGCTGTCCGAGTACAGCCAGAGCCAGAGCCAGTGGCAGCGACAGCGGCAGAGGCAGTGGCAGAGGCTCGCAACGAAAGCACGTCGACGTACGAAGCAGCAGGCGAACCAACGAGCAAACGAATGAAATAGGCAGAGCGACGGCAGAAGCGAAGCAGAAGCAGAAGCAAAAGCAGAGCAGGCGTTGTTGGTGAACACACAAAGTGGGCGCAGGGGCGTCGTGCGGGGAGGTGAGAGACGGCGATGACGGCGACTGCGATATGTCTGTACGTGTCGTCGCTGCCGTTGCCGTTGCCGTTGTCGTTTCCATTGCCGTCGCACTGTCGTCGTATGTATCTGTATCTATGCGAACAAACAGCAAACAGCTCACAGCCCCCGAAACGGGCCCCCAGCGACGTTGCGAGCATAGGAAAAATCAATAGGCCCGTCTCATTGTAGGGTGCACACTGCACACTGTATTTATGTATGATTGTATGCCCAGGCGGCAGTGGGCTAGGCGCTAATGCAAACTTGATGCGAAACGTTAAACGATTGGGATGCGCGAATACTGTGGATATATCTGCACTTTATACTCCCGTGATCACGCGTGAGTTGGGCCAAAGTTGAGTCAATCTGATTGAAAAGTTCAATGGGTATACCTAATGGGACTTCCACGATTTTAAACAGTAATTTTACTTGCCTTTAATAAATCATTGCAGAATAAATATATTCAAATTAAGGGTTTTAAACTATTGGTCACAAAAAAAATATTTTCAAAATTTTGATTTTATTCTTATTCTTTTTATTATGCTGTAAACATTTGATAATATCAACAGTGATAAGGTGCTCACAGCCTTAAAAAGCTTATAAAACAATAAATATTTATCACACCTATTCAACATAACTCGTTGTGATAATTTGAAAAGTTGAAAATATAATAAAAATATATTTTATTTATACAAAAATAATATTGAAATGCAGACATTATTTTAATTGCCTCTTTTGACTTGCAACAAATGTTGCTCAGCACACTGTACAGTAATTGTACACAGTCTATTGATATGCGAACATAGCAAGACTCAATCTAAATAAACATTGAGTAGATTTTAATTTTCGCGATCATCACTTGAAGACCCAATAAACAATGAACAGATTTGTTTGATTTTATGCAAGAAATAGCGACAGATTTTAATTTAATTTAGTGATTTGATTTGCGATTGAAGGATTTAAAATTCATGAATTCTACAGCAGAAGATTAAAGAATTTCAAATTGGAGAAGTTGCAAATAATATGAATCTTGCTAGATTCGATTCATAGAACTCCAGAAATAAAATTTAAACAAATTTGATTGTGGATTTATATTTCTGTTGCGATTAAGGAATTTATAGTCCCAGTAATTTTTACTTTTATTGTGCATACTTAAAATTTATCAATAAGTTCAACCAATGATCAGTTTTTGTTGTTTTTATTACATGTTTTTCAAATAACTGTCGACACACTGTAGACCATTAGTGAACGAAAGCAGTAAGCTGTTCAGTCTTTGTACTGGAAATGCGCTGCAACAGCCGATTAGGTGGAGGATGTTCGCATTGATCTCGGCCCACAGTGCAGTGGGTCGATGTCGATTATTCTGCTTGTTTGTCGTCTCAATGCAGCAATACATACGCATAGAGACTCTATATGTGTGTGAGCGTGTGTGTTTGTCTGTGTAACTGAACCCCGCACCCAAACTAACGGTCCGTTGGCATCGGGTGGTTTTGGGGGTGGGGGCTTCGGACTGCTCTGGCTGCGCTGCTGCTGCTGCTTTTGCTGTTGCTGTTGCTGCCACTGAGAGGTGAGAGGAGACGCGCCTGGCGATGGCTGCAACTCGCTTCGGTGGTGGCAATTGTCGGCTGTGCGGACGGGAATACATACTCGGGAATGTGTATGCAAACCAGGCGAAAGCATTGGCCGAGCCAACGGCAGCAACAACAGCAGCAGCAGCAACGGCAACGGCAGCAGCAGCGGTGGCAACGGCAGCGGTAGCAGAGGCAGGAACGAACGAGCTAACGAACCGAACGCAGCACTCGACAGGATGTGGATAAAACGAGCCTGTGTGTGTGAGTGTGTCTCTATGCGTGTCTCTGTGTGTTTGTGTGTATGCGTTCTCTTCTCTATCTGCCTGTGTGTTGGAGCATAGAGAAACAAAGTGCAAACTGGTAGGCAACTCTCTATGGCCCGGGATAGTCGATGCAAAGATACCCTCCCCAAAAATGTAGGAATAATTAACACAAATTTAGATAAGGCAAATGAGCTGTAATTAAATTCTAGGTGTCATCACGAATTATAATTAGACAGTTTTTCGTTTTACGATACTCTTAAAAGTAATTAAATAGGGTATATAGGTAGGTATTTATATGTTCCACTGACCCCAGCTAGTTGCTGTGTTGAAATCTCTATAGATCATCAATTAGCAGCTAAATTACAGGTTTGTCTATTAATCTATCTATTAACTACTCCCAGCTTACAGTCTCAGACTTGACAAGCTTCTCTATTCTATTATCGGGGGTCTATGGCAATGCATTTAGTTGTTGTTTTAGACTGGAGTTTGTATCTTAATGGATTTTGCTCATAGTTTAGAATCTTACGATTGCAGTTTTTACTCTGTGGTTTAAAACTTACAATTTTTAGCTCTGATTCTTCATATATGGTACATCTATTTGTATGTTGCTTACTTCTTATTATAAAATCTACTATATGTTGTTTTCAGTATATCGTCTTTAGGTATGATTTTTTATTATATATTCATGTTCCTATCCTTCACCTCATGCAAGTCTATAATAGTTTTCAGTATGTCATTTCTTGTACAGATTATTTAAATATGTATGTATGTATTCCTTACTTTACATGATGCAATTCTCAGTATATAATCATTAGCGCAATTCCTCAATATATATTCATATTCCTTATATCAGCGTTATGCAACCGAATACAATATTACTCTCTTTCTATGTAGGTACTCATTTCTATTTCTATATTTCTCACTTCTTATTATGTAATTAATTTAGTTTTATTATATCAAATTTAGCTCCGATTTTGTATTATATATTCAAATTCTTAACATCAATTTATGAAAATTTATCATAGTTTTCAATATAAAATATTTAACTTAAATTTATGCAAATCTATTATAGTTTCGTATCATATTTAGCTCACATTATTAATAAACATATTTAATTTCATATTCTCTATTTCACATAATGCAATTCCCAATAAACCATCATTAGCTAAATGTCTTACTATATATTCATATTCCCAACTTTTTGCTGCATAACACAATAGTACCCTATTCCTTGGTACTGAACAACCTCATATCTTAAGTCATTTCTTTAGGAACATAGCGTATAGAGTATGTCGTTATTATGGATAATAACAATCCGGGGTGGTCGGTCGCTCAGCAATGTCGGGTTGCTGTTGCTGCTTCCTTCACCGCGCCTGATGAGGACGGCATAGTTTGCCAGCTTAGTTGCATTTGCGCTACTTGGGTTTCGCATATGCCGTCTCTCTGTGTGTCTCTCTGTGTGTATGCGTGTGTGTGTGTGTGTGTGTCCCTTTATAGAACTGGATGACTTGAGCTCTGCGACTGATTCTTGTGCAGTTTCCCTGCACACACTCATGAATATGCTCGAAAGGCGCAGCAGGACGGCTTGGACAGGCAAAGGGCAGAGAGGATGGGAGATGGTCCGAGTGGAGTGGCAGGCACTTGTCGTTGTTGTTGTCGTCGTCGTTGTTGTTGTCGTTGTCGTTCATCGTGTTCTTGCTGCTGTTGTTGCTGTTACTGCTGCTGGTCCACTGGCGTCTTGCTGTCGTCGCCTACTTGAGCCAATATGCCAGCCATATGGATGCAATGTATCTTCACGTTTACCGTTACTTTATGCTGCCGCAATGCATATTTAGTCCAGGACAATGAAATTTCGGAATGTTACGCAAAGTTGCAGTTGCAGTTATCCTTTTGAAATTTTGATTTCCTGCAGTTAGTAATTGGGGAAACTGAAACTCAAATAGCATGCATAGTTTGTTGTGCAATTTGCATTTGTGAATTGCATTTTAAACAATAATTGAGAAATTAATTGTAATTATCCAAAGGAATTTAAATAATCATTCTTGGTATTTTGCAAGGAAAGGTCTTCTTTCTATACGAGTAATAATCGTACAAAGACTATAGGTAACAAGACCTATAAAAGAATTTAGATCAATGCACTAGATTTCTAAAATTGCAACTGAAATAACTAATATAAATTATTGAACACTTTTCTGTTATTTTTATTTGAAATCTAATAAAGTAAAGCGAAATATATCGTTTTTTCCGGATTTTTAAAATTTATTTTTGAATTTTTCACCATATAAAATGAATTATTTTATTCTCCCACATAAATCATAGAATTAACAAGATTTAAGTCATTTCTGTTGATATCTAATAAAGAATATATAATATTGACCACTTTTCTGTTATTTTTAAAGTTTAAGTTGAAATCTAATAAAGGAAAGAAAAAAGTATAATTATAAACTGACATATTTTATTTTCCAACATACGAGGGTCGTTTGATAAGTCCGTGACTTTTTGTATTTGCCGCGCACCTGCTCTAAATACAACACTGCTCCTGTCAGCAGTTATCGATTAACAGCTGACTGTAAAATTTTGAGAAAGCTGCGTTTTTTGGTTTGCGTTTTATAAGTCACGGACTTATCAAACGACCCTCGTAAATCACAGGATAGCTGAACCGTCACAACTTTGAACAGCAATTAATATAAAAATAACTAAATAATATATATTTAGCTAGATATGGAAGATTCTTCTTTCTATACGACACAATAATCGTACATAGACTCAAAATAATAGTATCTATTAAAGTTCTTAGATCAATAGACATTTATTGAGACTTTTAAAATTTCAATTTAAATCTAATAAAGAATATTAATTATTGAACACTTTTCTGTTATTTTTTAAGTTTTAGTTGAAATCTAATAAAGTAAAATGAATTATATAGTTTTTCTTTTTCTTTTTAAAATTTCATTTCAAATATTCACCAATAAACTGACTTATTTTATTCTCCCACATAAATCACAGAAGCACTGAACCGTCACAACTTTTAACAGCAATTAATATAAAAATAAATGAATATGATATATTTAGCTTGACATGGAAAAGTTTCGCTAATTCCCGCAAAGTTCCAATACATTTTCACATATCGTATATATACGATCTTCTGGCTGACAAAGTACAACGATCTGTAGGATGTGACTTAATAGAAAGACAATTAATTACTCAACACGCACTGGTAGATGGCGCTGTCGACCACCTGAAGAATTAGCATGTGAAGCAATTTTTCGCTTCGTAATGCGTTCCCCTCTTCCCCCACCACTCCTCTATCTGGTTCCGATTCTGCGGTCTGCGCACGAACAGCTGATGATGCATATAAATACCAAGTGGGAGAATACGGGTAGATTGGAGAGAGAGAGCGGCGGACTATGCGAATGGGTTGTTGTTTTGCAAGGCGATGCCATGTGCACATGGGGCTTGGCGCCGAGGTGAGTGTGTCTGTGAGTGTGTGTGTGTGCCGGCTGGCCGGCAGACAGCGGACAACCCGATAGAGAGAGAGTGAGAAAGAGGGAGAGAGACCTGCACAGAGTCTTGCAAAGGCCAAGTTCAGTATCTTAAACACATTTCACATTTGCGCCGCGCCGCCTATTGTTGTGGCCGAGTGCCGATGCCGCAGCGCGATTTGAAACAAGAACAACAACAGCAACAGGACACCACCGACTCCAGCAACAACAAGATGTCGAAGAAGAAGAAGAACTGGTGCAACAGCGACGCCTACACTGATTCTAGGCCACACACCCGACTCCGACTCAGACTCTGACTCCGCTTGCCATGTGACCCAATTCCGTTGGCCAAGTGCGAAAGTGAAGCTCGCAACTCGGCGAAGCTGGTGGATGTCGATGCATTTCCCTGTTAACCACACACACGCACTCACACTCACACATGTGCCATCGTAGGACTGAGATTGTGCACAGAAGTGCAAACTTGACGAATTTTCGTGGATGGTGCACGCGTGATTTGCTCCCGTTGGCTGAACTTTGCCATGTTGTTGTCGCCTGCTTGGTGAACTTAGTGACGATGTCGTGAGAGATATGACAACGCTGTGCACAATTCGTGCTGCGATCGATAGATTAGTAATCTGCAGTGAACTTATCATCACATTATTACTTAGCGAATGATTTTCCCTCACTTATTGAAGTTTGCGAGGTTGTTTTTGCTGTTGAGTGAAATTAAAAACGATGCTGAAACAGACACTATAATGCAGTGCACTAATTTATCTACTGCGATCTATATAGTCACCTACAATGAATTTTTAACGATTTTCTGTTGATGCTATGTGAGTTTTGCGACGTTTTTGTCGCTCTCCTTAATGAACTTTGCAACGTTGTTATGTCTTTCGAACAGTGCACGCATTTTCGTGCTGCGATCGTTACACACTCATCTCTAGCAAGTGATAACGTTGAGTAACATAAGTTTGTGAATTGAATGAAAATTAATGAACGTAGGTATGTATGTATGTATGTATGTATGTACGTATGTTCATACACGTATGAGTGTGAGTATGTGTGAACGTACATTGATGTACATATAAATAACTCTCAAGTTTATCTTATCACAAAAACTATTCAGTTATTTTCTATTGACAGTTACAGCCATCGTGCAAAAATGGGGTGGGGGGGAGAAAAAGAGAGAGAGAGGGGGAGAGGGAGAACCATACTTATACATATGTACTTAACTTAATGCACACATCTACACATGTATTTATTTGCAAAATACACAAATCTACCTGGCGATCAGCCCCAAAATTATGCACACTTTGCCAAGGGACTTGTTGAATTAACTGACACTGTAGGGCATCATCATCAACAGCAATGTTGTTGTTGTAATATTCAGCGCCGCCCAGTGGAGACGATAAGCATGTGCGGCACATAAAAACAACAAACAACGCAAGCGACAACAGCAAAAAACAATAATAACAAAAACAGCAGCAACAACAACAATAACAGGGCAGTCAGCAGTTCGTTGTCGCCGTTGTTTTCGTCCGGTTTTCGCAGTTGTTTCTCTTGCTGAGTCGCGAGAATTTCAACAACGATTTCTACACATGTACGTATGTAGTTTGTGTATATGTGCATGTGTGTGTGCATTATGTACATGTAATCCGATGTGCAGGGTGCTCGTGATTCATGCTGGCCGCCCAAATGCGCCAATACATGGCCAGTTTGCGCCATAATTTAAGACAAATTTTACGTTATAGCGCGAAAATATTTAACGAAACGCCAACGAGACGCCGCCGTTGCGACGCGTCGCTGCCGCCGTCACACTCACCCACACAACGCTGCAACTCAATTTCGTGCACACGAAAACGACTCACGCACACGAGAGACTCTCTTCAGTTGCGCTCACTCTCTTCGCTCTTAGCGAAGCAACGCGTCGCTGTCGCTGCGTTCGGCTCTGCGCTCTGAGCAAGCACGCGTACAGTACGGTACAGTACGGTTTGCTTTCGCTGTTGCTTATTCTGCTTCGGTTTGCTTTTTGCTTTTGCTTTGACGTCTTTGCTTTTTCGCCCTTCATGCTTTGCCCAATTCATGCTTTCGCTTTGTTTATCTGTGAAATAATAGAATATTGTTGTTGCAACTGAAATGATGATCCGTTTGAAAAGTACTCTAGTTGATGTTATTGATTTACTGAACTGAATCGATATTTGGCAACGTTTGCATAGGCAAGAGATGAGCTCGTGTCGTGAGTCACGTTGACAGAAAGAAAGGAGTGAATTTGTTTACGTACAACTTAATAATAAATTACATATATAGAGGAAGAGGTTTATTAGTATTTATTGATTACTGTATGAAATCAATAATTGGCAACGTTTGGTTGGGCAAGAGATGAGCTCGTGTCATGATATTGTAGCGATGGCAAAGGAAAAGAAACTGAACTTATACAAAATATGTTTATTTGTATATTACTGTTTATAATAACATTTATAAAGAGGAATTCGCTATTTTCATTGACAAAATCAGATCATGGTGTAATTGGATCACTTAGCAGAGAAAGGATTTTAATAACATCTTTGCTTTTAATCATTATTTAATATGTATAAATTTCTTTATTTCCATATTAAAACTAAATATGATACTGTCAATATTTGAATTCATGGAACCGGCTATAGAACCTAGCTCAACTTCAGCTCAAGCTCACGCTGTCATCTCTAATCTTGATTGTTTAGGTTTTCTGATCAAGCATAAACAGTTCGCAAATAATTAAACATTTTTGCGTGATAAGGGAAGGTCCTATTTATAGCTGAGTTAGGCGTCATTCCATAGGGTAGCTGGGGTACCTTTTCAATTCAAACGCCTAATTAGGAAAATAAATTAACGTCTGTGGTATCACCATTGATTTTGCGACGCTCCATCGAGAGCATATACTGAATCTTCGATTGCATAATCATTGCATTCGCAAGGGGCATGCTACGCAGTTGTGCCGCAACGCTGAGTCCAAAGAACGTGAACTCATCCTCACCCATGGACTGTACGATGCGGGTTTGCTCCAACTTCAATGGGGAGGAGTTGATGCTGGAGCTGGTCATGGAGCTGGTCATGGACACTGGGACAGCGTCGGTCGGGGGAGGCTGCGACTGTTGCTGTTGTTGTGGTGGTGGCGGCGAGATTAGACGCAACGGCGGTGCAGGCGTCAGAGTTGGCATTAGTGGCAGGGCGGAGTTGGGTATGACAACCTGTTGATTTGGCTCGAATTCGGTTTTTACCTCGGGCTCGCAAGGGAAGGGAAATACCTTGAGGCGCGGTAGCTTGATCTGTACACGCTTCAGAGGCATGGTAGCAACCACAGATGCCTCATCATCAGATTTCTAAAGGATTGGGAAGATATAATGCTCTGTGAGTGTACAAAATGCAATACCATTAATGCATGTTAAGTACCTTGTCCAGGAACTGTGCGAGAAAGCTGTGCAGCGGTGCAAACCAGGGAATCTTAGGTGTATATTTGGGATTTGTTCTGATCTTCTTCAGTTCCTGGTGATAACTGCTTCGCATGTTCTTGATCTTCGTTTTCACGCCAGGCAAAGTGAGAGGAGTCTCCCCAGCATCCGCTTCACAGTTCATGCCACGCTGAATACGCTTATAGGCCGCATTGCGTGCACCCCACAGATAGGGCCGTCGGTTCCACAGACACGGCTCTCGCCTATAGAGCTCCACGAACTTGACGTTGCGCTCATCACTGAAACGGAACGGCAACCCCTGCGCACCATTGGCAGCCATGGGGCTGTGAGTGCGAGTGTGGGATAAGTGGAAGAGAGTAGGCGTGCGAGTGTGTGTGTGTGTAAGAGAAAGAGAGAGCAACCGTTTGGCAACCGCTCGCTTGAAGAGTTTGCTGTGAACTGCGCTTCGACCTAGACGATTCTTGCTATTGCAGTTTGCTCTCGCGAACTGTCGCTTGGCGTTCGCGGTGTTCGGCTCGTATCATCGTGTTCGCCCGCTCGCTCGCTTTCTGCTCGCGACTGAAGCTTTCGCTTTGCTTTTTGCTTGCTTTCGTTAAACGACTCGTGATTCAAAAGGTGAAACATCGATGTTTCATATGTTAAAGCTCAGCAAGCATCAATGTCTCTATACCTTCAGATAAGGTCCTCAAAGGGCCGTAGCGACGGTTCCGCGGGTCCTGATGCAAAACTTCTTGAGGGCCCCTATTGTAATTCCGTGTCTTTTCAATGAAGTATGTTTTTGAGTTATAAAACATTTCATAAATTCAAGAAACCTAATACCTTTTACCACTCACCTATTTCCCGATTTTATATTGACAAAACATAACCAGTTTTTGATAAATCTACAGATTTAAGATCTAATCAAAGAAAACCCTAATTAAACGTAAATAATCATTGCATTTTTCTTTTGCAAAGAATTAGTTGACACACTGTATACATATGTCAGGCCTCCAATTCTCATTTAATAATTATTTCAATCCATTCAATCCACCTTTCAATATTATACCTCTCAATTATTTAAACCATTCCGATCCCACAATGTATATTGTAGTAAGGGGGCCCCCGACACATACCAAGATATGGGCCTGGGTCGTCCGCATGGTGGGGACAACGGACTTTTGTATAAATATATGCTTGTCACCGATTGTTACTAAACTTAGCTCTGTAGGTACCCAAAACTGTTCCTACTCTGAGTGAGATTTTCAGGCTTTCCCACAAATTCTCAGCAACGAATGTAGGATCGGTTAACTTTTAAATAAAGGAATTATTCTTCATATGATACTTTAAAATTTTACCCATTTAAATATTGTTAATTATAATCTAGTTATATGTAGTATGTATAAATATGTAAATAAATATTGTAGAAACAGTTGCTGCAAAGCTTTACCACACTGTGCAGTTCGTGGGGCAGGTCAAGGTTGGAATTGGGAACTCAATCAGACAGCAGGAAACAGGAAATGAACCAATTCAGTTGTAGGAAAATCTGTTAGACGCAGGGAATTAATTTAAGGAGCATACTTTGAAATTTTCCCCCAAAATTCTGACTACGACTTTTCGCTAGCAGCGCAAAGAATACCAGAGAATTCTTTGCTGTTACCTAAGCGAAACGATTTCATGTGAACTCGAAAGGGACTCAATGCAGTTGCCAGCTTAGCACGGAGAGTCCTTGCTTGGGCTGCCTGCTCAGGGGAACTTCAAGCAGCGCGTGACATCGTTATCCTTTGTTGCTGCCTCCTGCCTGCGCTCAACGACACAACGGCAACAATTGCAACGCCATTTTTGCCTCTATGCCTCGGTACGGTTCGTTTTTTCCATCGCTCTTTATATTTTTATGGCGGGAAACTGCAGCAGCAGAAGGCTCCGTCCGTCGCTTGTTTCGGTGGTAACTGGCCGTCAAATCTCAGCGCTCTTTAACCCTAAACGGGACACAGGACAAAGCAACCGTTACATTTTTTTCTTCCCTGCCTCACCCCTGCGAGTCCTTTTTCCCTTGGATAAACACATTCTTATCGGATTGCATCGGCTTGCATAATATTTTGTTTGTATGTTTTGAACATTTTCTCCCAGATATTTTCTTTGTACAGAATTCAGCAATCCTACGATTTATTTGATCTGAAGTTGAAAACTTTGTAGAATTCTCTCATATTGTTATCAGAGAAGCAAACTGGAAACTTTTCGTTTCGTAGTACCGGAACTCTGTGCTCAGTAAGCTCATTTTTTCATTTTACAAAACAACCATATACAACGAGCCTATAATTTATTTTTTTAAGTATATTTATTTTTTTGTCGTAGATTAAGATTGTAATTCCTATAACGCACATTGCGTGTTCATTTATGACGTCAGTGTTCTTTTGATTCAACCTTGTCATTCTTGTGATACGTGTCGCACAACAAAAGCTGACTGCTATAGTTAATTTTAAAAGCAACTTATAAACGCGAGAAAAATAAACCAAGAGAAACGTGCAATAATTAATAATAATTCTCCTGAAGAAGATTTTTGATAATTTGCAATATATTCAATTTGCTGGTGAGTATTCAAGACGTTTTTGACCAAATTACAGTACAGTACAACAAAGGAAACCTAGTAAAAATGTTGGTCATATTTTTCAAATAATAAAAAGTCTTCCGGTGATATCGTATAAGTGAGACGTTCAAAATTTATAAAGAAAATCTTGTTTAATATAGTAGAGATTCGTAATAACCTATTTTGGCGCCATTTTTAAGTGAGGCCTCAGTCACGAAGCCAGAGCCCTTTCTGTATGTACCACTGAGAGAGGTATTTGTCAGCACACTCGCCTCGTCGTGTATCTGTGTGATGTGTGGTACAGAACTCCACCCAGGGGCATTAAATGGGGCATACGTATTAGAAGAACTGCCTACGGTTCGTTCATCTTTGCTATTTAGTCAATTTGAATTTGTTTTTATTGCAAATTCGTTTTGTGGCCACCATTTATTCCGTTTTCATTTCAAACGCACATTTATTGACGTTATTTTTGTTTTTACATGCCTTTTATCGGTGTTCTGCTTTAGTTTTGTGTTTCCGAATTATCTCGGCAACGGCTCTCAGATAATTTGCCGGCTGGTCTTTCTCGCTCTCTTTCTCTCTCTCTTGCGCGCATAAGTGGCCTAGTTATGGCAGTGTGACGTGAGTGAAAACAGCCAAACAGAAAATAAGCATAAATCCAATAGGATTGAGCAAAACTAAATTGATTAATTGAATATAATTATTTAAGCAATCAAAGGGTTTTCATTAAACCGAAAAGAGTGCAGTAAACTAAAGATCACACTCAAATTTCGTATTTGAGTCGTGTCTTGTGGTTGCATTCGTTCCTCACGCACTCATCTTATGTGAGAGCGCTGCCTGCGCCGACTGCACTCCTCTGCTCTCTTGCAGCTGCCAGCTACGGCTGCATGTTTTCGTTAAGCCAACAGACGCCAAGTCCGTACAGTTGAAATCGAGCAGCACACGAAAAAGGTTGGTTAACTTACAGTCTTTAAAAATTATTTGTGAAGAAATTATTATCAAGAGTATAACATAGAAATCAGTGAGAAATCGAAACAATAATACATTTTTTTTGTGAAACACCAGTGATGGGAATGAACTGTTATGCGAGGGCACTTCGAAATGTTTCTGAAGACGATGATCTACATTAACCAAACTATGAATTTGCAACTCAACACGGATTTGTGTTAAATATATAAAATTTAAATACAGAAACCTTTCCAAATACTCTCGAATAAGTGAAGTGAATAATTTACAATATTTAACAAATTTGAAAAGAAACCTTCGCAGTTATTATCATTCACGTTTTCGCCGTCTGCTCGCTGCTGTGAGAAGCGCGACGCTGCTGTACCAAGTGACCAGACCAAAGCGTTGCCATTTCGGACGTTTTCGTTCGTCGTGAGCACCGTCAAGTAAAATGGCTGCCTTGGCAATTTATTTAATTAATTTTGCATAATTATGTTTGAGCTGCACATATTGTTTTGGACAACAAATTGTTCATTAGAGCGCACGCAGTTCGCTGAAATGCGCGCCTTTTTCCCCAATCTATTCACTTATTTCACTTTGTTTCCGTATTTGTATTTGTTTTTACTCGGCATTTAGCCGCGTTTCCTCTTTACCTCGCCACTCTTGCATGCACGCGCTCTCTCACGAGGCTGTCGCACTCTCTCGCGCTCTCGCTCTCTCCGACAAAATGCCCAGCCGGCAATTTATCTGCTGTCGGCGTCGCTGCAGCGCTGCTACTTTGCGCTGCCTTGGGCTTCGTTGCCTTTCAGCTCGCTTCACTCAGTACAGTTGAAGTCGGCAAAGAAACGTGAAAGGTTGGTAAACGCGCAGCATAAAATAAATTTGAAGTGGAAAAAATTTAATATTTGTGCAAAGTATTAACTAAATTGAAAAAGTGGCACGAGGTTTCATCAATTAAATAGTCAAGAAAGAACATAGTAACATAATTACATTTAAAGCAAAGAAGTCATGCAATATTTAAGGGAATCTCTAAAAATCTCTACAAAGAGAAAAGAAATGCCGTTTTACTGAGCATTTTTGTGCCTTCCTGTATAGTTTAATCGCCTTGTGCTTGCGTTTTTTCACATTTCTCACACAAAATGTGTTTCTGTGGTACATTTCTCATACTAAATGTCGTCGTCGCTTGGCTTGTGCAAAAGAGCGCGTCGCATACACGACGACGCTGCTGCTGTGCTGTACCACACACAGGCAGAGGCCGCAGTAGCTGAGGCAGTACATACAGAAAAAGTGTTGCCATTTCGGTCTTTTGCACTCTTTGCTCTGCTGCTACTGCTGGGGAAGCATAGAAAGAAAATGGCTGCTAGTGTCGATAATGCTGAAAATTGTTCATTTAAATGCGTTACTTGTTCATTATTTATGCAATTAATTTTCTGTTGTCGATTATTGTTTAGCTGCGCGCACTCTCTGCCGCCACTTGAACTGGAAAGACGCGCGCGCGCGCTTTTCTCAAACGAAGCAACGTTTGCTGGCAGCCAATATGTGTGTGCAGTATTGCCGTCTCTTTTGACTCGCCATTGCTGAATACTGAGTGTGTGTGTGTGTATTGGTGGTGGCAGTACTGGCGAAGGTAGCCTCTCATTTCTCTCCATCTCTCTTGCTCTCCCTCTCTGTGGCTTGGGCGGGCTGTTCTTCGACGCTTGGCGTGCTTATATTTTATTCAACATAAACAATTATTAATAAATACTTTTCGATTTTCTATTTACTTACAGCTCAGAGCTTATAGCAAATTAACTTAGTACTTTTACTACACACACAAAGACAGACACTAAGAAAGATGGCCGACAAACCAAAACGCCCGCTCTCCGCTTACATGCTGTGGCTCAACAGCGCTCGCGAGTCGATCAAACGTGAGAATCCCGGCATCAAAGTCACAGAGGTGGCCAAGCGTGGTGGCGAATTATGGAGAGCAATGAAGGACAAGTCGGTAAGTAGTGCAAAAAAGAGAAAATGAAGGAAGCACTTGCCATATTTATATTCCCTTACTAATGCTCAATTCTTCATTGTTTTTCCCCCTTTAGGAGTGGGAGGCTAAGGCAGCCAAGGCCAAGGACGATTACGATCGTGCCGTCAAAGATTTCGAGGCCAACGGCGGCAGCAGTGCTGCCAATGGCAGTGCCAAGAAGCGTTCGAAACCCGCAAAGAAGCCAGCGAAAAAGAGCAAAAAGGAGGATTCCGATGACGATGATGATGATGAGAGCGAATAGACGTGATTGATCTTCAGGCCCCAGTCATATAAATATAAATATATATAAAAAACAAAAAAATAACAAAAACAAACAAAAAAAAAACAACAACAACATCATCCGTGGACCTGTCACTCAGTCAGTCAATCGCATTTTGTTCTAAGCTCTACCCCAACGTCCCCCACCACCTCCAACACCAACACATGCCAGACACACCAATACACAAACGCAGCAATCATACAAAAAACAAAACAAAATAAAATGATATGAAAAGTAAAGCAAAAACCATTCTATAGGCATAGAAAGTACAAGGAACACTCCCAAATTTATGAGAATGAGGCCGCTATAGCGCGATGAAAGTAGCCGGCAGTTTTTGCGACTGTAAACAAACAAACAACAAAAGAACACACAAACAAACACATAAGCGAAATTGTATTTATGCATAAGATTTTAAGTTTATAGTAGGTGTTTCTTTTAATATACACATTTACTACGAGAGAGCACAGCAATTTTTAAGACGAGCTCAAGCTAGAAGAAGAACAAGCAGAGAAGAGAATGCCCCACCCACCAAAAAATAGATGCAGAACAAAGCTGGGAGGCACTAACAAGAGAAAGAATTGTGAATCTTGCATAAAAATTTGTAAATTAAACGATAACGTAATTCCATTATAAATAAAAGAAAAAAAAGAAAAACGAAATCTATCGAATATCAATGTCTAATGCTGTTCTGAGAATATATATATATATATATATAGAGCTATGTATGTATTGTAAGGGTATGTGTGTGCTTGCATGACCCCCAGGTCTGACAGACGCAAGAAACGGCGACTTTCACAGTCCTCTATATTCTGTAATTCTTTAGATCGATCGATATATATGTATATGTATGTCTGTATTAAACCAATAGCTCTAATATGCATAATGTTGAAAGTTGTGTGTCGCGAAAGAAGAAAACAGAAAAAGAGTGTACAAAATATGGAAAAGGCGTCTGAGAAGGCGCCGTTCAAAAGAAACGAACGAAATTTCGCTCAGGTTTTTTCGTAATTATTGAACTCTAGAGAAACGTCTTTGTTAATCCCAGAAGATGTTACAGAATATAAAGAATCAGATGATGTATTGCATTTAATCGGTAGTCTTAATTAATACCTATATAATTTAATTCCAACATGAGAAATAAATAAAAAATAAAATACATTTTTTAAATGAGTTAAATGTTGTTTGTTGTTTGTGTAATTCTTTCCAGAGTTTTGATGATCCCCTGATGAGATATAGGAAATGTAAACACATTTGAAATTTTCACTTATTTATTGTTTTAAATATCATAATCCAATAATCGACCTCTAACACTAAAATGATTTCATTTCATCTGCTGAAGTTACCATCAAACATATCGGTAAAAATTCATTAGATATAGTATGTGGGGTTATATTATATATATGCTATATGTGTTGTTTATGCTTGGGGGATTCCTCTCTCCCTCTCTTTCGCATACAAATACCGTCTGTTGCTAGTCTGTTGATTAGTAATTCATGTTGTTTGGGATCCAAGATCACTTCATGGGATTATCGTTAACAATGTTAAGGCTAAAACTAACGTTCAACAAAAGCACACGAGAATTCAGATCATCTTGAATAGTGTTTTAAAAAATTATGCGCTAGTAGATTAAGTAATAGATATAAACATACACATGCTTGCATACATCTATATATAATATATAAACAGTTATTCAGTGCCGTGCTTTGGATTGGTTCAGAAATGATACACACACACACACAGAAACAAAACTATAGAGCTTACAATCTAAAGAGTTTCGGGCGGGTAATTTCTCTCTTAATTATTGACAAATGTTAAAAAAGGATTCAGATTAGTTGCGGGTTCCACGACGGATACAAACAAACAATGCAGTGTGCTATTTAATTACAGTTCTTATAACAAATATGGCATAACAAATATGAAAACATCTCTCTCAGAAAACTTTTACAAACAAAGATGAAGAAATCATGTGGAACTAATATCGCTCTCCCGGCTATCTTTGCGTGACTGTGTGTGTATGCTTGGGTGTGTGTATTTGTGTGTGTGTGTATGCAGCAAGGAAACAAACGAAGAAAAAGCACCAATCAGATTGGGTTCCCATTCCGATCTCATCCTTAACGATTAAGCCAGAAAATTGTCTTCAACACAAAGTAGGCCAGTCCCAGGCAATAGACGATCTTCTCCCGCTGCATCCGCTGGTCATTGTTGATCTCGATATTGAGAACGCGTCGATTGAGTTTGGCCAGTTGCCGGCGCAGATACAGTATCTCCTCGTGGGGCGTCAACTCGCCCATGGGCGTGCCATCTCGGTGGGCCAGCATCGAGCCATCGAGATTGCTGTGCTGCTGCTGCAACAGCTGAGAACGTTTGCTAGCGCTGCCCGTGGTGAGCTACGGGAAGATATGGAGAGAGAGAAAGAGAGAAGACATTCGATTAATTTCAAACTCAACTCACAGCGAAGTTTGGAATGACCATGGTGGGAAATTATTTATAAAATATAAGTACAATTCTTTGAATTTATTAATTCATATAATTTCTTAAATTTGACAAATCTGGATAAGGTAAGAAAGTGTATTCTATAATATTATTTAAACTAAGCTGGTTAGGAACTTGAGTAATATCAGTGGTGAAATTAGAATTCATTGAGTACATCTAATATAGAGTAAATTGTATTATCTAGATCTTGGTAAAAAGAGATATTCATCACTTAATCCAAGTTCAGTTCGAATGAAGCAAAGATTAACGAGCAAAGTCTGACATCTTACGGAAATTGAACAAACGTTTTTATGACTAAATTCAAATAGATCATAGTACTCCATTCAACAAATCAATCCCAGAAAAATTAGTAACCAAAATTTCTACGTAATTTGTACAAGTAGAAAATGACGCAGACGCAGACAAAATGTTCCGCAGAGGATGAAATACTCAAAATGGAATGCATTTGCGATGCCGTAAAGTGCGATCAGACGGGTCACATAATGGAGGCGATACTGCTGTACGAACAGAGCATCTTCAAGTTGAGCAAACTGTACAATTCGGAACCCAATAGGCAGCATATATACCGCAAGTATCTGACGCTGTACGACGATCGGGCCAAGCAGCTGCGCGACCAGGTGAAAAGTCACCTGCAGTCCAGTAAGTTGCTGGATCGGATCATCATTGAGCGCGAGGCACGCGGTCGCAGTTATCAGCGTCTGTTCGGGAACTATCTGAATGACTCTGTCAAGGAGGCGCATCTGAATGAGCCTCATCTCACGGAAATGCATCAGTTCAAGAATCTGGTAAACTTTTTCGAAGTCTTGGTCAAGAATTGTCGCTATCTTAAGTATATCAGACTGACAACGCGCCCAGATACAATGATGGCCAAGAATCAGTTTCGCATACTACAGCAAATACGGGCAGATCTGGCCACCGGAAATATTCATATGAATTTCCAACTGGATGATACCCTGCACGATCGCAAGATTGTCCTCAGCTCGGGCATTGTCATTAAGATAAGTCGGGGCCTGCACTACTTTGAGCCCAACGATGATGATTACTCACTGGGCATGTGCGATTACGACTTCCGCAAGTGCCTGGCTACAGAGGTGGACGTCTGGAAGTGTCGGGCCTTTGGTAAGAAGCCGCAAGAACTACCTGGATACCAAAAACCAACTTTTCTCAACTCACTATCTCTAGAACATGCCTATTCCAGCGATTGAACAGTACAGAACTAAACTCCTGCAGATGTTCACAGCAGACAATCAAATAGCAATGTCAAGGTGGTTCGTCAGATAGTATATACATATATATCATTAATTTGTAAACCAATTATAACCGGACGTGATTTCAGATTAAAGACATTTAGAGACTGAAGAAATCGACTTAAATTACTCTTTAATCAAATCTATATAGCCTGACATGGGTGTGTATAAATATGTTGATAATATATCGTAATGGGATTGATTGAGGTTTTTAGGATAGCTCTTTATTTGCAGTATAAGTTAGAAGAAACCGTTTAGCTTTCGCTTTATATAGATCTATATAGCCCGGCATGGGAAGTTGAAAATAGATCGGCATCGGATTGGATGAGGTATTTTGATTTAATTAATTAAAAATGTTCTTGATCTGTATCTTGATCTCTAAACTCTGTCATGGAATTAATTATTCATTGAACTATTCAGTTTAAATTAATTGATCTCGATCTGATGTCAAATCTGAAGGAAATCACTTTCAGTCCGGCTTATCCAAATCTACATATCCTAACATGGAAATAAATAAGTTAATAATAGATCGGAATCAGGTTGGAAGAGGAATTGAGTTTATATTCATTAAATAAGATCTTGATTTACAATAGAAACTAAATGAAACCCCATTTAACTCAATCTATATAGTCTGCCATGGGAATAAGCAAGTTTATAATAGATCGTAAAACATATTTGTGGTCTGCAATATGCTAAAACTAAAGCGAATAATTGAAATGTGGTCGCGGGTTTGCGGAAACTGTTTCCCCCCTCGGCCATCGCATTTCGTCATGAGCTGCATTAGCGCACATGCCCCCTGATAACGATACTTTAGTCTAGGCCTGCTGAGATTACGCTCGTGCCGAATCGCATCGCGTATTGCCGTGAAATGTGTCGCGAGCGTCACGAAATTGGTAGACAATCAATATGTGACGTAACTATGGATTAGGGAATCCGATTTCATACAAATGGTTTGGTATTGCAAAGATAATATCGATAAGACATGGCAAATGTACAATAAGGGGAATCCCCAACTTACGATATAACACTTTCAAGAGGAGGACATTGCTCACCTGCGAATCAGATTCCACGGAATTGGCATCGTTGCTGTGGAAACCCATGCGGGCATTGCCATTGGAGCGCACATACTGTGTGGCATGTTGCTCATCGTCATCGTCATCAGCATCGCCATCCAGATCGTGATGGTAAAGGCCGCCGCCGTTGTGTTTGTGCGGCGAACTATTCTCGGAGGCCGATGGAAAATGATGATCCGTCAATGTGATGACGCGTGGCGGCGTCTGGACACGCATGAAGCCCATCGAAGGGTTCTTGGGCAGTATGGAGTTCTCCAGCTGTATTTCACGTGGTGCCGAACGTGTCTCCAGATGCTGATTGTGACCCAGTACAACAATGCGATCCGGCACATTCATATCGATCTTGTCGTGATAGTTCCACGAGCTGATCATTCCATTTTGATTCGATAGCAAGAGATCCTCGTCGGAAAACTCTCCGGTTGCCTTGATGCGCTTCGGGACGCGCATTTTGTCGTTAATCTCATGCGCGAACTTTGCATCATTGTAGAGATCGTCGTCCAGCCCATTGAACATTGGGGTCGGAGATTGTGGTGTGACCATACTGCGTTTTCTTTATCTCCCTCCTTCCTTTCGTTCAGTTGTCGTAGTCGTCGTCGGCGTCGCTGCGTCGTCGTCGTATTAGGCACGGCGGCTGGGACTGCTGAAGTTAAGGGGCCAAATAATTTGGGAGGCGTTAAGAGAGAGAGATGTTTTCATAATATGTATTATTCACTTGTAATTTAAGAACTGATTGCACAACATTGTCGCTGTTTGTTTTCCCGACTTAAGTTTGTCATTTATTTGTTACTTACATTTTTTTTAATGACAGAAAACTTCCGTAGATTCCTTACTAATAAATCTTTTCCTTATATCGTTTGCTGCCTTTTGTTGCCTTGTTCTTGTTTTTAGAATTACATATGTATGTACAGACACACACATATATGTGTGCGAAAAGGCAGCAAAAGAATGTGCTAAAATTAACCACAAGCGCGTTAAAAGTGCATAATCGCCAGGGTTGCCATGGAAATAATGGGAAAAGCAAACAAATTCAAACGGAACATTCAAACATTACATAAATAAATTTATGAAATATAAAATAATTATTTATTATTAATAGTTGCTGTCATTTAACATTTTATTGTCAGCCAGCGCTGTGCAATTAACTGCTGATAAAGCTGACAGCCCTTGTTGCCCACTGCCATTCACCACGAAACGCCACCATTCACACACATTCATACATACGCTAACGCGTTGCCGCGCTCATTTACAACAAAATTTCTGCGGCATTAAGACGGATGCGCCGAGCGTCCTTTTTATAAAACTATAACAAAAACAATTTAAATGTGGTTAACAATTACGTAAATCGGTTGTAGTTACTAAATTAATAAAGAAAATTGAAATAAACATTTTGCGCATTTGGGGCTGCAATTAAATTGTAAGTGCATATCAGACAGACAACAGACGTCGCTGCTGGCTGCGCTGTCGACGTCGCCGGGTACAGTACGCGCCGTTTTTCGTGTGCCAGCTGAAAATTGCCCGCCTATGAGAGGGCGGGAAAGTGTAAATACAAGTAGTGTGTGTGTGCTCGCGGCACAAACTATAAATAAAATATAGAGCGTTTTTAATATTAAGTATATACTATGAAAATATAAATAAATTTTCTGTATGTACTTACAGCACAGGGCACTAACATATAGTCAGTCAATACTGCAATGGATCGACGATTGAGACGCTCGCGTCGTGGCGAGGAACCTGCACCCGTTGCAGCAGTAGCCCCGACACAGACCAGACGCGCTGGCTCCATCAGTGCAGCGCCCGCTCAGCGCACACGTGAGCCGGAGCCACAACATGTGGAGCTACCACCACGCACACGTCGCTCCAGCAGACCACGCTCCGCAGCCGGGCAGCCTTTGTTGCCAGCAGCGTCTCTCAAGGCCACAATCAAACAACCGACGCCCATTAAGGAAGTTATCGAGGTAAGTTTGCCCAGGAATTATTAACTACATGTGTATTTCACACGTGTGTGTGTGTCCCAAGTGTGTGTCTGTGTGTTTTTATCAACCGGTTAGCTTTATTGGCCCTATAGAGTACTATATTTTATTGTGCTGGCCATCAGGTTTGTTATCGCGTGCGGACTACCATCTTATCAGCTGGGGAGCATCGCGCGCGCCTCCGCGATGAGCTCAAAGAATCTCAGTGACAACTATAAATATTTGCAGAAGGTGAAACGAGTTCATGTGCCAGACAATACACCGCTTGTCACTTGAATAGCTACACTTGCTACGAAAAAAGGCGATAAAGGGAGCAGAACTAAGAAATCTATTAGTGTTTAGGTTATTAATGATAACAAATATACTTTGCTTATTTAGTTTAAGTGATTAATGACTTTATTATAGTTAGTATCTCTATTAATGTATTATATTTATTCGTGAGCCTAAAAGTAGGCAAAGACTTTGAGAGAAAACTTGGTGTAGCTGACTCTGGTTAGGCATTCGCCTAATTCAGTTCAAGAAATGTAATATATCTTCCTTTATCAACTTCGATCTTAATAATATAATATTAAATAAGTACCCTAATAATATTGCCCTTTCTTCCACAGACACCATCGCCCGTGCGCACTTTGAGCAGCAGCTTCCCGCTGACATTGACCACCAACACATCGTCACGTGCCCCCAACAACCAGTCGATGATCACCTCCTCTGTGAACAGTCCCAACGTGAACAGGACCTTCAGCAGCAGCACAACAACTACACAACGCATTGAGATACGCAGCGAAGGCGGCACAGGCGACGATGTCGATACGGAGTCCATACGAAAGCGTATAACAGATCGTCTGCGTCGTTCCCTATCGAAGACCATTTCTAATGTGGCAGGCACGCCCACTAATCAGACAGATGAGGCAGGCAGTCGCTATAGTCGTTCAGTATCACGTTCTGTTTACGATGACGAGAAAAGCTCAAAGCGTAGCTATTCCACCGGGGAAGAGGATCTGGAGGAAGAAGATGAAGACGAGGATTTCCGCAGTTTCAATGCCACGCGACAGTCGGTGACAGGCACGCCCACAGTGGTGGGCGGCAACAGCGTGTGTCGGCAACTGCAGGCGCCTCGTGAATTTGGCGGCTGGCTGGGAGCACTGCTGCTGCTGGCGCTAGCGCCTTGCCTGGTCTACTACCTGACCTGGAGCTGCACATCGCGTAATGCGTGTCAGTTTAAGCAGGTGAATCTGACGGCGCTGCTGGATCGCAAGTACCTGACGCGTCAGGTCTTCCAGACGCATGTTGTGGGCGCCTTTACAGCCTATCAATTTGTGGTCTTTCTGCTGGTCTCCTTGCTGCCCGGACGGCGTGTGCATCTGACACGCGAGACCTACAAGTTCAATGGATTAGGCGTCGCCTTGACTCTCCTGCTCGCCGGCGGCATTGCTGAGTATCTCAAGTATCCGGTCGTGAACTTTGTGCTGCGTCACTATCTGCGCTTCTGCATCTACGGATTGGTGAGCGCATTTGTGGCTGCCACCTGGAGCTACTGGCGTGTGGATACCACCAAATACAATGTGCTGCGCCAGACTCTGGCCAACGATTACGGGCGCAGTGGTAACTTTTTGGTGGACTTTGCCTTGGGCCGTCAACTGAATCCCAAGTGGCTTGGACGTGTGGACTGGAAACAATACTACTATCGCCTGTCCCTGGTGAGCACCTTGTTGTACGCCGTCTGCTACATCTACCAGTCGCTGCAGTGGCCCCAATGGCCACAGGCCCAAGAGGATCCTGGCTATGTCTACCTGTTGCGCTACTATTGGAACAATGTCAACTATGATGCGGGCACATTGCTGGCGGCCACCTCACTCACCGTTTATGTGCTGGATGCGCTGCTCTTCGAGCATCACTTGAGCTGCTCCTTTGAGCTGCAGCACGAGGGCTATGGCTGTCTGCTGCTGCTGCGCTATGCTGCCACACCGTATCTGCTCAGCTCGGTTAGCAAATACTTCTACGAGCAACGTGTTCCCATCAGCTGCTCCCTGGCTCCGTATGGAGTGATCGCCCTGCTGCTACTGGGCCTCGGCATCAAGCGCTACAGCTGCGCCTACAAATACAAGTATCGTCTGAACTCGCAGAATCCGATCTTCGCCAACATCGAGACCATTCACACCTATCAGGGCAGTCGGCTGCTGCTGAGCGGTCTCTGGGGTCGCCTGCGTCAGCCCAACTATTTGGGTGACATTTTGGCCCTGTGCGCCCTGGGTGCACCCATGTTCCTGCGTCCCGCATGGCCGCCACTGTTGTCACTTGCGCTACTCGTGCTCGTTCTGCTGCATCGTGCCACACGCACCAATGCCCGCAACCAGGGACGCTATCACTCCTCCTGGCATCGCTACTGCTCTCAGGTGCGCTACTATATTCTGCCCAAGATCTACTGAGGAGGAGGCAGCGAACGTGTCATTTGCTTTTATTATTTCTAGTTTAAGTTGAGTACCCCTACCCCGCACCCATATACACCATTTATATGTGTTTAGTTTATCTAGTTCATAGTTAAATTCGAATTTTTGTATATATCCAACACACACACTTAAATTGCATTTCAATCTTAATTTGTCCACGTCACTTCATATGCACCCACCCCTCCCCCCCGCCCTTTCTCCACTAGCCCCTTTTCTCAAATGATTTAGTACAAAATTTTATTTCAAGACAAACAAAAAAAAAAAACAAAAAACAAAAGAAAAACATCAAATTTATCTTAAGCATGATTATATATACTGTATACTGTATGTTTAGACTAAGTATATTTAATATTTAGTGACTCGAGATTCTACAAAGCCCTGAACAGATTTCAATAACGTGTGAACCGTGTAAATATCGCAATTACGCTATATGAATAAACTGAAATACTTTGGTTTCTACAGAGATAGAAACGCAAGCAAATTGTTGGCCTTTTTATACATGTGCTATATAGTTTCTTTTACAGCTAAAATCGGAATTTGTAGATATATTCCAAGTTTCCTTTTGAAAAAGAGTTGTTAGCAGTGAAGCAAGAATTGTCGGCCGAAGAAGACCCAGATTATATAAAAACTACTTCTTTCTGCCTGTGTCAAAAATTTTCAATGATCGAAGGGTAAAAATATAGCTGTTTTCATAGTTTCCACTAATAAAATAAGCTGGAAAAAGCTAATTTGTGAAGCCCCGCTTTGTAAAAAGCCAGACTTGACGGAAAAATAGCTAAATTGCCTGCACTGTCCGTGTATCAGCAAAGCAGTGCACAAGTTGCAGTGCATCAGTTGTTTCCATTGCAAATTTCAACTGCTTTACGTGTTTTGTACTACTTGCAAACTGCTTGTTTGTTAAAAATGTGTCGTGCAAGCAGTGCACTTGAGTTGAGCTTATACTACTTGACGTTGGATGGCACTTACAAAAAAGAAGCAATACTTTATCAGCGTCATCTATTGTACACAAGGCGAGGTATTGCAGGTAAATGGGCATATTTCGAAGATCTTTTTGTAATTTCGATTGGCATTTATCGATGAATACAGCTGGCCTGCTGTCGTGCAAGTTGAAACCATTTATTTTAATTTAGTTGTTATTATATTCGTACTTATTTGTTATAATTTATGCATAGATAACAGTTACACAATATTGATTGATTGCAGGGGGAGCCGGGAAAACCTTGACCCAAGTGCAGGGAAGGGAAAATTACAGTAATCCTGCATATTTGCAGTTTGCCTTAAGCCGCAGCCTGCAGCCTCAGGAAGTCGTAGATGACACAGTTTTGATTGTGTCAAGGTTCAAAGATTCCCCATTAAAGATGGGGAAAAGTTCTCGGGCTACAAACAATTTGCTAATGTTGACGCCGTTATTGTATAATTTTTCTCACACGGGGCGTGGCAGCAGAAAGTAGGAGGAGGAAAGGAACTCCGTTTCATTATCAACGTCGCGTCGTCATTTGTAGCAAGTAAACCACAAGCGGCCTGCGGTTTTTTTTTTTTTTTTTGACAGTTTCCGCGTCATTTTTCTATTGCATGTTGCGCGGCGACTGCGGCCAAGGGGCATGAGCAGAGGTAGGGGCGGGGGCGGGCTCAGGAGACGGGGGCATGGAGATGGACAAAGGTTGGGGTCTGACGAGCGGCTCCGCCAACAGAGCTGGAACTGGAGCTGGACCCGGGCAGCGTCATTATTTTGGCATTATGTGCGGCAGTTCGAGAATGTCGAGCTCGGCGCGACGCTGGCAAACATTCGTAAATGTCATTAACAGTTGTAACGGCTTCGGGACACGCCCACTTCAGAAGGGGGAGTCCGAAGAGGGTGGACTGCGGTTGGTTTTTACACAAAATTACTTCTTTTGTGCCGCGTTGACATTCATCATCATCAACATTCCGAGTGTGCGTGTGTGTGTGTGTGTGTGTGCGTGTGTTTGTTGCGCTCGGTTGCCGTGTAAACGCCATGAAATATGCTATATAATATTTTATTTTTGATTCAATTTTGGGTAAACAACTCGCTTCGTTTCGAAGTCCCTTTAAAGCAGCCAAAAACTTCTTGCGCGCTCCTTTAATTACGCAGAACAACAGCAACAAAAGGCAACAAATAATTATACACTTGGTAAAAAACTCGAGCAGTTTGTAGGGGAAATTGGGCAAGAATCGATAAACAATCGATCAAGACGGGGAGAAAGATTTAAAATATGAAGAGAGAAAAGGAGTCGTGGCTTTAAGAGAGGAAGAGTCAAAGATGAGGCAAGATAGAGAGAGAGAGAGAGATACGGAAATGGACAGAGGGACATTGCGACGAACAAAGAGGGGGAGAAAGGAGAAGACTGAAGAGAGTGAGAGAGCGAAAATAGATAGAACAAACTTGAAATGAAACATGACGAGGGAATATGTGAAGAACCAATGTAGATAGAAAGTTTGAAATGGCAAGAAATGGAAAGAGGCAAAAAAAAAAATACAGGAGAAGAGCGAGAGAGGAAGGAAGTAAAAAAGGAATCTGGAAGCAATGAGTGAAAGAGAAAAATAGAAAACTTAAGACGGGAGACAAAGACACATTAATGGAGAGACTATTAAAGCAATTTAGATGTGGAGACAGATTTAATGAGAGAGTTTGAGGAAGAGAGATAGACATACATAGATGAACAGATATACAATTGGTGGTAGAGACAGCGTACAATAAATCATGACAAAGCACGAAGCAAGAGAAAATAAGAATGAATTATAAAGAGAAAGAGGGAGAGTAAGAGAGAGGAAGAGAGATATAGAGAAAAAGAGTGAGAAAATGAGAGAGACACTTGTAGAATATATATACATATATAGCGATAAACAATGTCAGAAAGAAACCGTGGAACAGAGAGAGGGAAATGAGAAGCAAAAGGATATTGACAAGAGGAATTATAGAGTGGTTTGCAAGAAAGATATAAAGAAAACAAAATAAATAATATGAAGTAGAAAGAGATAGGTAAAGACAAAGGAAATTGGGGACTCAGATATGCTATGGGCAGTTAGATACCTCATCTAACTCCACTCGAACTTACCACAACAACATCCTCCACAATTGCGCACAGTGTAAGCAACCGCTTTCCGTTTGCTTTGTGTCCAAGTGCAGAAAATGTTGTCGGGCTGCTGCTTCTGGTGTTGCTTTGTCTTGTTTGTTCTTGGCCACAAAGTGACAGTTGGCAAATTTGCAGCAACATTTAGAGAAAGCTCCCTCCTCCCCCCTGCCACGCCATCGCTCAGTGCGGGATTCCTTTGGACGAACTGCTGCGGTGAAAACTTAATTGCGACTTAGTACTAAAATTACTCGAGAAATTTTACGGCAAATTTGTGGAAAAAGAGAATTCATTAATAACGAAAGTGAAATTTGAAAACTGCGTAAGTGTTTTAACAAGTTGCAGAAAATGTGTTATGAAATTGCCAATAAATAGGCACACATACATGAGTAGACTCATCTTATGTGTGTGTCTCTTTAACGAGTTTACCTAATCGAATATTTAGAAAGAGTCCACGCAGGCAGAGCCAGTTAAAGCGGGCTGTAAATCACGCCCTTTGTCAGCATCAGATAAGAGTTGGCATAAATTTAGCCTTAATTGACTTAATGCTTGTACTTTTATCAAATAATTAATTACCACTTTGCCAGACAAACTTGACAATCGCGACAAACTGGCTGAGCAGACAGAAGAGACACGAGAGACACGCGAAAGGCGACGAGCTGTAAAAGTCGCGAGGTTCCTTTAAGTTTTGCACTCGAGCTGATTTACGCGAGTTTAATAACTTTGCTGGCGTGTGTACACACTCACACTGTCCTCGCTCACATGTGTCCTCCTCCTCTCTCTCTTTCTGTGTCCCACTCTCACACCGCCTCTCTTTGCGGTGCGCCACATTTGCTGTCACTCAAACAGCTCCAGCTACAAATCAAACGACCAACTTGACGAGAGTCGACCAGACGCAGCTGTCCAGGGCTGGCGAAAATAATTTAGGGTTGCTAGAAGGTTTAAATTAAAAGAATTAGACTTTTAATTGGCAAACTATCTTCAAAGCTAAGCCAGATATGCAAAAATGTTACTTAATCTTTTCGTTTTAGTTCGTCGAGTCTTATCGGAATACGCCACAATAATATGTGATAATTATAATATAGTTGGTCGTGTCACGCATTCATTCACGACACGTTGTCACTAATGAAAACAATTAAAAGCTAAAACTTCAGTTGGTGAAACTGTTTGGTTAACGAAAAAATAGCTAAAGTTATATCTTGAAAACTGAGCTAGATATCAAAAAACTGTATATAATATTTTCGTCTTATTTTGGCGAGTGCTTTATGAATCCATTAAAAAACGTAACAACATAACATCCACTCACGTTCTCAGCACTACTTGTCACGCAGCCACTCACACGTTGTCAGCACTGCTTTAATCTCCAGCTAGCTGCAATATCAATAAAAAGCTAAAATATCAGTTTGTAAAACGATTATTAAATTGAGAACTATCGAAGGTTATAACTTGAAAACTAAGCGAGATATGCCAAAAAGTTACTAAAGCTTTTCGTCTTATTTCGACAAATGCTATAAGAATTAATCAAAATAAACCAAGAAAGTATGCGATAGTTTTATATAGTCGTGTCACGCTGCCAGCAGTGCTTGCAAGTTGCAACAAACTTTGCCCCACTCCAACCAATTGAAACACATGCCGTGGGCAGTTTGTTGAGACCGGTGACAGGTCTGCTGGGGTCTGGGCTCTGGCTCTAGCTCAGGGTTCTTGGGGTCTCTCGGACGGGACTGGGGATTGCGCGTGGGTGCCACCATGTCTGGGGCAGGCTGCTTGGCGAGTTGCCTGACTTTGGTTTTCATGCAGCAACAGCAGCGGCAGCGGCGCTAATTGTCGACTCTTTTCTATACGTTTTGTGGCAGTTGCTGTTGCATTTTGTTGCCATTGTAATTGCAGCATGTCAACAGTAGAAGCAACGACAACAACAACAACAACAACGACAGCACTTGGAGATCGATATCGATATCGGGCAGCAGTTTATTTGTCTTTTTTGTGCGACAGGGGCCCAATAAAATTGTATTAAGTGTAATTAGAGCTGTAAGTGAGTTATTTATGTGCGTGTGGCCAACCCCATTTGGCTGCCGTTTGTTTATGTAGTGCAGTGTAATGCATTTTACCAAGTTTGATTGATTGATGGACAGCACGGGGACACTGAAAATTGAAAGTTGTCGCCAGATATCTAATTGAAATCGACTAGAGCAAGAGTACAAATTTATAATTTATAGTCCATTTAATGGGGGGATTATTCAATGGGGGCTGCAGTGGCAATTAATGCAATTCAATTGGAAGATATCTTTTAAAAAATTTCATCAAAAGATTCTCAATTTCCAGCAACCCAAAATTCATTTTAACTGCACTGAAGTTCTTCAAAAACAATCAACTATTTTAGTTGTTCAATTTGGTTACATCGCATAAATTGCTTGTCACGTTTCATTGCGAGGACCTGCACAACGTGGCTCTGCTTGTGGCTGTCCCTGCTCTTGCCACCTTGCTCCACTCCCACTCATTCATATTCATTTTGCATGCACCCACTTTGGATTCACATTCAATTGGCAGCGCACTTCGCCGAAGAGCGCTCAACCCAAATGAACTTTGGCCCTTTGTCTCTTGGCCATTATTCGTACTCTTGATTTAAATGAAATGATAACGTGGCCAACAACGGTGTCAACAATGGGAATGGTATAAATTTTATTGTCATTTACGTTTGACTGTCACTTTTCATGACATTCGCCATCTAATCGTTTGTTCTCTGTGCAGTGCTGTGTGGAGTTCGTGCTACGCACTCGTGACACGCCGTCTCTAACACTTTATTTGTTCTCTCTCAGTTCGCACAAGCCTTGGCTGCGCAATAGAAGTTACTCTCTCTGTGAAGAGGATCACAGAGCACAAAGCCAGCTGCTCTCACGAAGGATGCAAGTTATTTTGCATGTGTGCAACAGAGACAGCAATGTGATTTGTTGACGTTGCTCTCATGGTAAAGAGCGAAATGCCAAAGAGAATGTAATTGAGAGCTTACGTTATTTCGGTAAAGTGAGATTATGAGCAGTGCTGCCAGATTAGTGAAGGGAAAACAAGTAGAAAAAAAATAGTTGTATGGAGTTGCAATAAAAAGCTGATTGTATGGAGTATTCAGTATTGGAGTTTTATTTATATTTTCGATTTTTTCCCACTGTTGGACTTTAAAAAAAGACAGATTTGCGGAGAAAAAACTGACGTTACACTGTTTACGTGTAACCTTGTTTTCCTGCGCCATGATTTGTACACAGGTAAATATCGATAAATTAACTAAGAGTACCGATTGGTTTTGTTGAATGCAAGATAATCGATTAATAACTAATTGCCAACATGTTATTTGTTTTCTTTGACAAACACCGGTACAATATTTGTCTCGTGTGCCGATCTGTCACGTTGTCATCTCTAGTTCTCAACATCGCAGTGTTTTGTGTTGCCTGGCAATCAATTTCGCGCTCACAGAAAGAGCTTTTTCTGCCGTTGGCGTCGCAGATGTTTGATGTGTGTGTGCTTTGCCCAGCTTCGCTCTGTGTCTGCTTGGCTCCTCCGCGTCTCTGCTCCTTGGCTTATCTCCTTGCGTTACTCGCATCATCCTTCATGCCCAGCACGTTTGTTATCTTTTGTGTAGTTGATTGTTTCCGTTTTGCGTAATAAGTTGTTTCCGCTTCTCATTCTCTCACTTGCTATCTCTCTCTGTCTCTCTCTCCCTGTCGTCTATCTCTTTTCAATCTGTCTTTGTGCTTCTTTTCTACAGTTCTTTGCAGTCAGCTTTTCTCTCTTTCGACTTTCGTTTTCATTTGCGTTAATTACCAATTTAAATGCAAACTTGGGGCCCCAGTTTCGTGACGAAGATGAATGTGCAGCGTGCGGCGACAAGCGGCAAGTTCTTTTGTCCTGCCACTTGACAACTTTGTCAAGTCCTTTGAATGCCCTCAAGATGCTGCTGATGTGTTTGCGTCTTTGTGCGTGTTTGTGCGTGTCTACGCGTCTTAAGCATCTGAATTGGCCTACCATACTCGCCCAGATGCCTCAAATGACATTGATGACAAATTCTCAAGTTCTTTTCGAACTTTTTGTAGTCACAAGGATTACAGAGTTGATGCAGTCTTTAGTTTGATTAGTATGGAGCAGAAACTATTTCGCAAATCGGAAAAGGGTGCTTCACATTTGAAAAAATAAGTATCATCATACTACAGAATATATTAAAAATATTCCTCAGATCTTTTGAATTAGAAAATATTTTTATTTGAATATCAAAATATATTAATTATTTGAATATATTTTTGAAAATATAATTACGATAGGTTCGATATATCATAACTATTAAATGCATAAATATTATGCATAATTTTATATATTTAATGGAATATCGTTGTTATTTCAATCTTTTCGGCTCTTAAGAACCGGTAAAATATAACAAAGAATTTAAAAAAATTGTTCAAATTAATTTTTTTACTTTGTAAATGATTTAAGTTATCATTAATATTAATTGTATTTTGCTGTAGTTTAAATTTAAATCTAATTATTTATACTTTTACTCGACGTTCAATAAATAAATAACTACATTAATTATTTTTCAGATATTGCTATATACATATCTTTGATAAACTGATTAAGTCAAAACATTACTCAGTTATATAAGTCTCACAAAAAATTTTTCTGCGTAGGAATCAATAAAGATTTAGCACTTTTCTGACTTCTTGAAGCTGCCTCTAGCTTGGGCAAAGATCTTCTCAGATCGACACTGCTGTACAAGAAGTTTAATGGCATTATTGTCATTGTGACTGGGCGTGCTCTTTATTTATGCCACCTACGAAAATGGAATTTTAAATGAGAAGCGTCTGCTTTCAATTTCGTTGCAATTCAATGCTGTGCAGCAAAGGCAATGTACTCAGAGAAATGAAGAGGTGAGTCAAAGAGAATAAAATTAATATAAAATTTAGAACTGTCTTGAATTTCTTGAAATTTTAAAGTTACATATGATAAAGTTTAAATTTTCTCTTTAGTTTTGTCTTCCTTTAACCATTCTATACATTTTTCTGCCAGTGCATGCGTTTCAAGGTCTCAATAATATATCAGAAGTCAATTTCCCATGTCCATAAATCAATGGAGCCAGTTGGTGTAGTTCAATTTGTGTCGAACAGGGCAAGCAGGAAGCCGGACAGATGCAACGCAAAGAGATTCGCTAGAGATGCTACCATGGGGTCTGGGGACTAAAGGGGTGTACGGGGAGTACAGCGATATCTATCCATTTGTCTGGCAAGTTTCCGTTCCGTTTGACAATTATAAATCGTAAGCCGGCTGCTGCTGTGACATAATCGCGATGATGCCTTAACTCAGTTTGGCGCAAGTGCGACTCATATTTTGCTCCCTCCCTCCAACGGACAGGAGGACATGATGAATGATGATGATGTCCAGGGCGATGCTGGACTGCAATGCGCCACTGATTGAGTTATTGGTTCACCAGAGGGGCTTGTGGGGCAAGAAGGAAGAGCTCTGGGTAGACATGCAAATATGATAACAACACCTACAACATGCCACAAACTTGTTCGCGCTGCTCCACCGAGCATGGTGCGAGCACCTCTGGCTGCAGTTTATTGTGCTGCTCCTCCTGCTGCTGCCAGTGCTGCTGTTGGCACTAAACAAGGGCCGATCCTAGTTATATTCCTGTCCGTGCAACGAGCCATGCATGTTCTGTCCAGGCCCTGGACCAGGCCAGGCTTATTGTTTGCCCAGACTTGGCCATGTTCGTTAAGTGGCGAGCTGCATGGAGTGCGGTACTCGGACTCGGACTCGGAGTTGTACTGGGAACACGACTCGTTGCTCCGTAATTACCAGCAGATGCAGTGCCCCCACCCCCCTCTCTCACTCACCCACCCTCTTTCTATCTGTCTCTCTGGCAAGGACATGCCAAGGATGTGAAGTTGTCTGTCGGAGTCGGAGCGAAGTAAATAAAACTCGACAGACAATTAAGTTTGTTTTGTCGGGCATATTTTCCTTGCAATTCCCTGAGTAATTTGCGGACAGTTGGGGCAGTAGAGGCAGGGGGAGATCTCGTTCAGGTTTGGCCAAGAAATTGCACTAATTGTTGTTAAAAGCATTTTGTGTGTCTGCGTGTGTGTGTGACAGTGTGTAGAGTTAAAGTTTACGTATCTATTTGCATCTCTTTGTCGATGAGTAAATTGAATTTACAGACTTTTCCAGTTCGCTTGAAAGAAAGAATATTAAACGATGTTGCAGCCAAAGAGATTATTAAATATAACATTTGTAATTGATTCAAGAGATCTACAAGATCTTTCTAGAATACTCTTTATGACTTTATCCCTATTCCTTCAGGTATTTCTGTACCTTTCTTTACTCATTAAGTGCGCCTAATTAAAAAAGCAGCTACAACTTTGCAGACATTCTGCCATACTAAATATGTTCATAAGGCAACTGCCATATAGCCTCATCAACGGCATCCCCCAGTCGTACCACTTTTCCAATTATGCACTGTTTCTTAACTATAAAAACTTTGGCCAAAAGCAAACCACTTAAATTCATTTAATTCAAGCAGGAAATATGCTCGACGCTCCCTTGCAGAGGGACAGAACAGGGCAGGGGGAAGGGTATTCTCCGTACTCCCAGTCCCCGACTAACTCATAATATTTTCACATATCGCATACACTTGCTATAAAATAATTTCCTACATTTTTGTTTCGTCTTTTTCTTTTCCTTTTCTGTTTCTCCTCTTTTTTTTGGGGGTGTGTCTAGTGCGTCTCAAAGGGTTTCGCACTTTGGGTGTGTGTGTCTGTGTATGTGTGTGTGTCGGGTGTTGGTTGTGTGCCCCGAGCAAAGGCTGCATATGAAAATATTTGCTAAGCCTTTTGCAATATAGCAACAATTTGTGTGTGGCTGGTGTAGAAGAGAGAGAGAGAGAGAGATAGAGTTGTGCAGAGCGTAGGAGGTAAGGAGCTCTTGCAGGTGGGTGAGGCGACTTTGAGGTCGCGTTGTAAATATTTAAAACTCATTTTGGTATATTTAAATTTGATTGCATTGCTGGAGATAGAGTTACTCAGCTTGAGCTGAAAAAGAGCTGAAGATTTAATATGGTAAATGCGGGATTTGTGTAAGTGAGAGTAAAATTCACTTAAGGTGAATTACAATTATATTAAAATATAAAGATAGTGAAAAATGCGCAAATTAATTTATACACTTAGGATTTTTTCATAAATAATTATAATAAAATAAAAGTAATTGAATAAGTTATAAAAATAATCATCTTAGTAATGAAAATAATTAAAAATTAAATAATATACATTTTAACAATTCAGTTAATAACAATTCTCTTTGAGCAAATATTATAAAGGAAAAATGGAAAGTTATAATAATAATATTGATAGTAATAATAACATTTATAATAATAATAATAAGATTAATTATAATATAAAATAAGATTAATAATAATAATATTAATAATAAAAATATTATATGATTGAATATAAGGAGGAAACAATAATAATTGTATTGTCAATGTAAGAAAGTAATCGAATAGTTTATAAGGTTTTATTTTAATATTCTTGTCAATCTTCGTAAACTTGTATTTTTTAACTTTATTATTTTCTGGCAAAATTGTGTCCTTTGGCGTCTGTTTTCTAAATTCGTCTGTTCCTCATTCTCTCCCCTTCCTACAGAGTTGCCAGAGCTGCCAGACTGTTACTTGATTATTAGTAAATTAGTTATTATATAATTTATTATTATCTTGTTGTAATACTTATTGAATATACTGGAAATATGAATTGTAACGTACATTACATATCATTGGTCCCTTTATCCCATCCATAAATGAACAAATATAGAGATGTGTACACACTGTTTCCATTGTATTGCATCATAAACGATCCTTTCATTCTCTTTTAGTCACTAATAAAAGTTTGCTTAAGCAACACGTTTAATAAAATACTTTCTTATAGGTCATTGAATGGAACTCTTACCATACATTATTATAATATAATAAAATACTTTATTTACTTATAGATAGATTGCATGATATTGATTAATCCAGCAAATTTTCCCTTTCATTCATTTCCTGCGTTATTCATTCAACGAACATGCAACTCTGTCTCCACTTGAGCATCAATTGTCAGCCAAGTGCTCTTTCGCCCTGCCTCCCTCCCTGCCTTGCTACCTATTAACATGGTCCCATACTTGGCCGGTACTTGGGCTGCTCTGTTCATTAAGAATGCGCAAGCAAAAGTAATCATAATCAGTCAGCTGAGAGAGGAACAAGCAGAGGTAAGCAGGCAGTGGGGGAAGAGAGGAGGGTTAACCCACGCCTGCAGACGGCGCGTGAAGAGCAGCAAAGAGCGACCTCAAGACCCGCCAAAGGAGAAGCGTCGCTCTCGAAAGGTACAAACATTGAAAACTTTTAATATTCACTCTTCTTGCTGCCGTTGCCGCTGCTGTTGCTGCTGCATAAATTAAGGCACTCGATGCGGGGCAAAGTGGTGGGAGGGGGAGATTCCAGCGCTGACTGCAACAAAAGTTGCAGACCAACAGCCGCAACAGCAGCGCAGATAAAAGGGTCTGCCAAACCAATGAAAGCCACTCGGCTGAAGAGGCCGCCCCCAGTCCCGGCCAGGCCCGTCCAAAAAGTGACTCACAGCGCACAGCGAAATGCAAAAAGGATGCACGAGAGATTGACTACAACTTGTGGCGCCTTTGTAGCAGACACGGTTGCTTTTGTTGCTCTTGTTGTTGTTGTTGCTGGTTGCTGTTTGGTTGTTGCTGCCTGCTGGTTGCCCTGGCTGTTTGTTATTGCACTTTTGCGTGGCGTTGCCCAAAGTGCGCCCCCGTTCTCGGCCTTCTGAGCACTCGGCTTCACTTCAATGAATACTTTATGGGTTAATAATCGTAAAACCATTCAACAGCAACAGCAGCACCTCCACATAGCCCCCCTCCCTCCCACTCTCGTGCTCTCCTGCCGTTTGGGCCAACTTTTGTGCGCGAAAATTCATAAACAATGTGCATAAAGCGCAAAATGTAGCGCTTCTGCGGGATGACCCCAGGGGAGCAGCAGCGGAACTTTGTTGCCATTTGCTTCACGGCAAAGGGAATAGGTAGATGCTGGGGCAGGGCAGGGCAGTGAGGGTAGAGGGGTTGCGGTTTAGCCCACTGTGTGTGGGTGCGTCGATTGCTTGTCGCACTGCACTGGCAAATTGTGCGCCAGCTGCCTCCGCTCCTGCTCCTCATCCTGTTGTTGTTGTTGTTCTGTACTCAAGAGTTGAGTTTGCCCAACAATAGCAAAAAGGCAGCTGTTGTTTTGGCTACAGCTGGACAGCTAAATAGACGTGCGGAGGAGGAGGAGAAGAGACTTTCAGTTTAAGCAACGCTTAGTGAGCTGCCTGGGCACGTTGATTTTCTGTTCGAGGTGTTGTCATTGTTGATGTTATTGTGCCCTGTTGTTGATGATGTTGTTGCTGCTGTTGCTGTTGATGATGTTGCTGTGCAGATTAAGCCTAAGAAGTGGGCGTTTATAGGCAGAGAAGATTATGATTGTTAACTGCAGGTTGTGGGAAAATGTGAAAGAATATGAATACTCCTTTTGATAACTTTATTTGCAGTTTGGAAGAGGAGTTAGATGATAAGGGGGGCAAGTGTGACTGTGGAATTCGGATATATACATAATTGTACACTTTGAAAATGGTTTGAAAGGGTATACTACCTTTGTATGTAACAGGCAGATGGAGGCGTGGTAGAACGCACAAAGTATATATGTATACTCTTGCTAAGGTCCGTTTGACTGTCCAGCTGTTTGAATGTCAATTTCATAGCGAACGTGGTTTTTATTAATAAAGGCTGTGAGGTTATGTTGGTATTATAACTAGCTAAGCTCTAACTCAGAATGTTTTATCTTTCATATGTAGCTCACAAATCTACTTAAAAGATTAAATTATTGATTTGTGGGGGCGGTTGGCGTGGTATCCAACATTTGAAATAAACTTGATCTGCACCTGGTAAACAAAAACCTTCATGCCAAATTTGGGGTCTCTAGCTTTTATAATAGGTGAAATCTGTGTGTTCATCTGGTCATCCGGACATCCGGACAGACAGAAATGGCTTAATCGACTTGGCTAGCGATCCTGAGCAAGAATACATACACATTGTGGGGTCTCCCACGGCTTCTCTGACTGTCACATACATTTGCACAATATTAGTATACCCTTCTTTGAACATTTTCCTTGGTCGTAGGGTATAATTATACTACTAAGATTTCAATAAGTATTTATATTGACTATTATGCAAACAATTTCCTAGCATACTTTATCATCATAATAATCGTAATAACTTCCGCACTCAGACCGTCTCCAACCTCTATTCTCTGCTGAAATCAAGACTAAAACAAGATAATCTTTATGGTTCCCATTCCCACATGAGGTTGTCAAACCAAAGCTGCACTGCGACCTTACCCGCATCCCTACCAAGGGTCACTCCGCGTACATTGCACGACGAAGCGTGAAAAAGTCATTCGATACACTTAAAATGTGACCCAGCTAAAAAAAAAAATTGCAAAAATATGGCAAAATTTGCAGGGCAAAATGAAGGAAAGAAAAAAAAAGACTGCACACAAATCTTGCAACGTTTTACGTAAATAGAATTTATCAAATTTAATTTCACGCTTCGTGCGCTCATTTCTATTTAAAATTTGAGTGGCGTCCGGGAAGGCAAGAGAGCGCAAAGAGAAGCAGAAGAAGAGAAGAAGAAAAGGCCAATGAATGTCAAAAAATGTGACCATAAATGACAAGGTCCCTTCCCCGCACGTTCCCCCGGGGCAAGTGTCGGTGGCAATGAGTACAATAAATTTGGGCATGGGGAGATGGAGATAGATGTAGAGAGGCACTCAAACTAAGGCCTGGTCTAGCATAATATTGCTATCAGTGACTAATGGAAAGTCGGAGCAGCAACTACTTGATAAAGGTTGCAATTGAAATTGGCATCAGCAGCGGGTCCTGGCATAATAAGACCCAAATTAAAGTTATGAGACGCCTCAGTGGACGCTGTGCAAATATTTGGGCACATTTCACATCATCGCTGGGGCCTGATATTTGCGTTGTATAACATGACCCCAAGTCATAATTTTGCATATGCCTGCGCAGCTACAGCAAAAACATGTCAAGTGGCAGCAGAAGGAGAAGAAGATAAAGAAGAAGAGAGGAAGGGCACACACAAAATCTTGCGTGTCAAGTGTTGTTGTGAAGCTGTTTTTCAGCTTGACTTGCTTTTTGACTAGGGTTAACCAACTCCTACGCAGTGAGTGCCCCCTTTCCCACTCTCTCTCTCTTTCTGTCTGCCTTGGCATAATCAAAAATGTATTTAATTTGCTTTTATTTCGTTCGTTTCGTTTTAAACTTTTGGCGGCTCGTGCACATAAATTTTTGATATATGTGTGTCATGCATGTTGCGATATGGTGTGGAAAATTACTTTGTATTTTAATGAGTTCTCGCTGGGGCTGCCACTTGTTGAGGGTTGTCTCTAATGGCTTGTGTGGGAAGCAACTATCTGCGAGACAAGTGCAGACCATAAATAAAGCAAATGCCAAGTTGATGTTACAGTTGACATAATGGTAACGGGGCTGCCTTTACCATTTCCATTTCCCCTTTCATTTCCATTTCCATTCCGTTCCCAGCCTTATCAGCATAAATTCTTGTTGGCAATAAACTGAAATTAAAACTTTTACACATTACACTCCAGCCTGGGGGCCACAGAAACAATAGATTAACCATTCATTCAGTCTTACGATCTACGGTAGCCAATGAAATTCCACATAGACAGCGAGTAATCGAAGCTGCCGTAGGATCCGAGAGAAGAAGGAGGGACTTGCTTGGCAACTGACCGAATTGGCAACGCGTTGCAGGCGACACTCGCGCAAGTTGGCAACGCTCGCACACACAGTGCCGCCAAGCAGTGCAGCGAGGCGTAGCTTTTTTAATAGAGTCATAACTTGGCTTCAACTAATGGCGGCCCCAATGGCAGGCCAGACTTTGCTTAGCCATAACATAAAGCCCTCGTTGTGGTGCCGGACCCCTCCCCCTTCCTCCCCCTCTCTTTCTCTCTATTCTATGTTCCCTTGCGAACACGACTTTGGTTACGATTCAATTTGCAGTGGACGCTTTTCTTTGCCCGTTTTTTAGTGGTCTGCGGCCTTAAAGTATTTTCTGCTTTTTTCAGCCCAGTTTGCAGTGACAGGAAGGGAGATGGGAAGCGGCAGGGGGGGAGGGGAGACTACCTGGCAGTGTCGTAAATGTGTGGAAATTGTGGGCTCTTACATGTTCAACGGGCGGTCCTCGCTGTGCGCTGCAGCAGTGTGTGGCATGCGGCCAGTTGGGTCAAGAGAAGAGCAACGAAGTGAGGGAAGGTGCAGGGGAGGTCCATGTAAAGGCAGCCGACAGGGGGACTCATAATTGTCTTGGGCAAACGTTCGTGTAAAATTTTAATTGCTTTTTAGTGCAAACACTTGGAAAATTTGTAGTTTAGCTTGTCTAACAAGATCTTAGCAACAGGCCAAATGTCAAACATGTTCGGCCTGCACTGATTGGCAAAGGAGATGAGGAATTATGTCTGCTCCATGGAGTTTGGATGGTACTCGTATGGTAATTTTTATTATTTGAAGTAGCTAAGCTAAAGACGCTTTTAGTTTTAATAAGATTAATATATTATAAAGTTAGGTATAGAGTTATTATTATATAAAGATATACTAATAATGCATCGTTGATGATATTCTTTTATATATTATCACCTTAACTTATCAGTAAGTTTATTCTTATCCATCTTAACTATTTCAAGATATTTCTGTAGTTCGAGTGTCTTGTTGGCTTGGGACTTTGAATATAAATATAATGGATAAATGGCCAAAGAATAAATATTATTATCTATTAAATATATATGATACTCTCATCTTCTTAGCCTTTTTTCTTTTCTTCATGTTTTAAAACTTTTTCTTAAATAAATCTCCCTATTCCCCTCAACAAATAGTCAACTTCAACATGTAAATTGGTTATCCTTTTCTCTGCCCCTTTTAACACCTCTAAAGTTGCTCTGGCTGCGCAAAACTTTCAACCCGGAACTGAGCTTATCTGCTTCGCACTTTAATTAAGGTGCCATAACTCAAGGCACAGCCGCAAAAGTAGTCGGCTTCATTGGGCTTTAACAAAACAAAACTTGGCTGCGAAACGGCGACCCTGATGCGACCCAACCGCAACCACAATGACAGCCACGCCTTGCGTGGGGGGTGTTGGTCTGAGCTGGGCGACACCAAGTTCACCTTTTAATGAGGCAAAGAGTTGATGCCACATAACGAGGCCATTATAGTGTGGCATTGTGTCGCGCAAGGCACAGCGTGGCTAAGCAACTGGCGAAAGATAATGCCAAAGCGTGGGCGGCAAAAGCTTTATTGTTATTTTAATTAGAAAACTTAATGCCAGCCAGACTTCAATTAGTGAGCTTTAATTGATTTAGGGCTGCAGCAGAGGTATTACAGCACATGGGGGAACATTCCGACTTGTTATGAAGATGTACGGAATAATTCCCGCAAAATTGTTGCCAACAAAAAAGAACGCACCACAAGAATTTGTGCTCGTTGTGAAAGGGATAAAGAGGCGAAGAAGAAACTCCCAAAAGTATGCTGCACTCCCGTTGCACACACGCACTGACACACACACACACACACACTGGCCTTACACACATTAAGGTGTTGCCCCAAGAGCACATCAGGACTGCCAGAGGGAGATGAGATCCAACCGCAAACTTGGCCAGCTCGTTGCAAAAGTAGCATTTTATTTTCGCTCGGTTTTGAGTCAGATGAGTCACTCCCCCTCTGCTGCCTCATGCCACGCCTCGTCTCGCCCCTTTGTGTACCCCATATGTGAAATTGTTTTATAGTTCCCTAGGAACGGTCAGTGAGTGCGCAGGCAACAACAATAGCAACCGAAACTGGAGAAAGGAATGCAGCCAAATTTGTATACCCTGTAAATAATGGGAGCAAGGAAGGTGGGCTTGAATTTCTAATTGATACATATTTCGTTCAAGATCACAGGGGAGGTATATTATTATATTTGAGACTCTAATTATTTAGTATAAAGTCTTTGCTAAGGATCGATGCGACATTGTAAACAATAATCACTATAAGGTTTGTCATCACGTCATTAAGCATAACGTAAACATAACCTTTTATATAATTTCTTGTTCCATCACCCAATTTCAATTCTTTTCTATATACTCAGCTCATATATCTTTCGTAGACGATTATCAGTAATTGGTTTGTGATCTGATAATTAAGGATAATATAAACATAACTTTATATAACATATAGTTTCTTGTTCTATCACCCGATTTCAATTCTTTTGAATGCTTAACCGATGTACCCTTCGTAGGCGATAGTTAATGATAGTTTTCTTATCTGAGCATTTACTTTAACATAAACATATGTTAATATATCATATAGTTTCTTGTTCCACCACCCAATTTCCATTTTTCTCTATATACTTATCCAAAATACCTTTAGTAGACAAAAATGTAATGATAGGTTTCTTATCTGATCATTAACCATAACATTACCTTATATAACACATAATTTCTTGTTCGATCACCCGATTCCAACTCTCTTCCATGTACTCAAACCAATATACCCTTCTTGAGAGCACACTGAAATGGGCGTTGAGTTTGTTTATGGCCAGCTCGTTGGGCTACAGCGGATGTGCCTTTAAGTTGTATATCCGTTAGCCCAAACTCCAAGTGAGTGTGTCTGCCTGTGTGTGTAGGGGATGCTTTTGAACGTAGAGTTTCATGTTGAAGCGTTTAACAAAACACGGTAAATTGCATCAAGAAGCCTTCCCCCCGTAACCCTAAACCAAGCTCAGCCAATACAGACCTATGTCTACCATATATCGTATGGTACGTGGCCTGCACTTCTACACTAAGCGATTTTATTGAGGCCTTGCCATGCTAAGTATTCTCTTCTCTGTGTGTGTGTGTGTAACTTTTATTGGTCTAGAAATTTGCTTGGCCTACGTATAGTCCGGACCGAGGTGAACCTGCTGGGGAAATCGGATTACTTTTGAGTTTCTTGATGAATGTGTAAATACGACAGAAGAATGAAAATTGCCAGAGCTTGATAATATTGTTTTGCGGCACCAAATTGAGCTGCATGAATGCAATGCGGTTGAGCTGATGATGTGAGAATGATATTATGCTTGGGAATTCATGAATAATTCCCAGAGCTCAGCAAGAAGAGAAACATTTGTTGGGGGAAATGAAAATCGACAAACGATTTGCAGTCTATTAAAGTTGTTTAAACTATGAGCTGTTGTTGGAGAAGGAACTTTGGGTAGGGTTTGGAAGGGTGCTATGAAAGTGATGAAAATTTAAAGTGATATTTAAGGATTATAATATGCTTAAGTCGGAGATAAAACTTTCGATACAAAGTTTGTTCTTACTTACTCTTACTTACAACATATTTATGCCCTTCAACCATTGAAAGTTGTCAAAAAGGTTTACAAACTTTTTGCAAAGGTTTGTAACAGGTAAAAGAAGGCGTGGCATACACCACAGAGTGTATATATTCCTGCTCAGTATCACTGTCTGTCCGGTTGTCCGTCTGTCTGTATGATCAAACAGATCTCAGCTGTTATAAAAGCTAGAGACACCAAATTTGGCATGAAGTTTGCTGTATTTATTGTACTAAGCAGGTAAAGTTTAGTTCAAATCAATAATTGAACTTATAAATTTAAAAAATTATAAATAAATTTATGAACAACATATTAAAGATACAACATTATTATTTTGACATAAACCGTAGAGTTAATCTGGTTTTACCTATTCCCACTTAAGTCACTCTAAGTCTTTCCTTGCCTCATCAATTTAAAGACACAGCTCACTGCGATTGCAATCAGTCTGCAAGTGAGTTATTAAAGTAGCGCAAAGCAAACATTAAAGTCGATCAATAGATAATACAGAGGCCTAAAGGAAGCCGGGCTTGATAGAGCCATCAAGAGGCCGCAAAGGAAGCAAGTCTCATGCAGCGCTTGCGCAGCGGACTTTAATTAAAGTCACGAGTGGGCAGGGGCGTGCAGGAGGAGAGGGGAGTGGCAGAAACTTTTTAATTACATGAGGCAGGCAGTTTGGCAAGGCAGGTTGGCTTCCATTTGATTTGGCGATAGGCGTTAGCTGTGTAAATAGCTTGGCGGAGTTTGCAACTAGCCGCGGATGGTTTATCAGCCTGGCACGCCCATTCAGCTGAAAAGGGGCGTATGTGGTCATTTTTCGCGCCGAGTGCAAATTGCAATTGCCTCCTCTCTCCCCTCCTCCTGTCTCTCTTCATTCCTCTCTGCAAATAAGCAATTATTTGGCTTAATAAGTCAATGGGCAATGGACGCAACCGGTCTCGCTGGCATCTCTTGATTGGTGTCTGCCTAATAGAATTTCTATAGCCCCGTGCCCCGCATATCTACTGACCCTGCCCCCTTCGCAGCTGCCTAGGAACTTTGCTAAATAGTCCGCATAAAAGTTGCGCGCAACAAAGTTGAAGGCACAAAGTAAATGAAGCTTCCGCCGCCGCCGCCGTCGTCGCCGCCGCAGCCTCAATTTAAAATTAAGCTCATGAAAAGTAGTTAACCTCACGCGGGCTGCGGCCAAAGCCACCCCAAAAGCCAGACCCACAGCCAGGCCAGGCCAGGCCAGAGCCGGAGCTAAAGCCAAAGCCGTTAACTACAGCACAAAGTCAACGAGGACGCGCATGAGGAAGAAGACGGAGAGGAGGAAGTGGGGGAAAGGGAGGGGTGGCAGAGCGCTGCCAAGGATGGCTCCTTGTTCGCATTAAAGTAAGCATGAAATTAAAGCTAACCCCAAAGGCGAGTTGCAAATAAACTGCAGCCTTCGCGGCGTTGTTCAGCAGGGGGTGGTGGTGGCTAGAGAGGGCAGGGGGAATGGGGTTGTTGTGTGGGGGTGTGCCCTGCAATGTTGTTGCATCAAATTAGCAGCCATGTTAAGTAAAAGAGAAGCGCGAATTTTATTTGGCGTCTGTTGTGTTTTTCTGCAGCACGAAGATACAATAGAAAACGAAACCAGCACAAAGCAGCGAGTACAGTGAGAGAAATTGAGTACTAATGAAGGGGAAATGAATTTTAAAAATCTAAGAAATAATAATAAAAAAATAAAAGTATTTGAAAAGATTTTAAAATTATCATTGTATATTCTTGTTGTGAACAAATTGAATTGGGAGAGAAAACAATAAATTATTTAAAATTAATAAATTGTTGGTATTTTGATGCGGAGTTGGTTATTAGAAACAAAATGTTAAAAAATGATGAACAAGGAAAACAAAAATGTAATAATAATGTTTGGAACAAAGGCATCCAATTGTAATCAAATAAATAATCTTACTTTCTTAAATCTAATTTTCTTAGTAAAATTAAGAGGAAATTTTTAACAATTGAAAATAAATAGATTTTTCCTTGTTCTCTATTTGATCTTCAAGAAAAACTAATGATTGTTTTTATGAAATTCGAGATTGATGCTGTGAATAGGCGGAAGTGGACTTATAAATTGTCAGTATTAAAATATTTTAAGTACACTTACTGCAAAGAACTTTCTCTGTACAAATATTATGCTTTTATTTTTGCACGATAATATAATAATAATAATATACAACAACCATCGGCCGACGTTAGAGACAAATGTTATTTTTGAAAATTACTTGACCTACCAGTGCCAATCAAATTTTAACAGTAATAAATTCTGAACATATGAATACAATAATATATGAACAATCAAAGGAGATAAAAACCTTTCACATGCTGAAGGTAGCCTTTAGTTCTCTGTTCTTTATTTCTTAAAACTAAAAATCCATATTTTTTCTTAATCTCCTCTCTCCCTGTACCATTTAAGTCTCTTATCTCGCACTGCATTCAAATGTTGCCAAAAAAAAATCTTCTTTATTTCTTGGCTCTTTAAATTTTAGCAACAATTTGTAGCCGTCAGAAGGAATAGACGCTGCTCGTTTCCGTTTCCCCACTCGATGCTATTCATTTTCCCGACAACTTTAATGTATTGTGTGTGTTTTGCTTTCGATGTTGGTTTCTCTCGTTTCTTTTTTTCCGGGCTCTCCGATATTACAGCACCCAAAGGTGTAATTGAATCAAATGAGCAAAATTTCAGATTACTTGAAAATGTTGAGCAGCGGCAGCACGAGACGAGCTCATTTCGCAAGGGGCAATCAGTGGCAGTGGCAGACGGCGGGAGCAATTCAGGAAGCAAGGGAGCGGGGGAGTGGCAAGAGGGGGCAGGGGAAGTGGGAGAGGTGTGGGGCAAGTTGGAGGCGTTTAAATGCAGTCGGATGTGAGGTGTGATGATTTGCCCCTGAGGGTTGTTGCGGCGTCTGAGCTTGGCAAAGGGCAAAGGGGGCTGGCCATGGGATGCTTTGGGAGGGAGGAGGAAGGTGGAAGGGAGGGGGGGAGCTGCCTATTTAAGAGCGAGCGTATGTTTTACTGCAACTTGAGCAGGGTGTGGCAGCTTCAAGGGCTGCATTTATGGTAATAATTGAAACAGGCAATCGAGCTACAAGTGCGAATACCTAAAGTGCAATCAGTGAAAGTGCTCGCCACAGGCGCCTGTCACTTCCGCCGGAAACGGAAGTACGCACAGAGTGTGAGAGGGAGACGGCATGCAAATACTTTTCACGCACATATGCACACAGCATAATGCCCGAAACAAATATTTAGGAAAAGAATTATGAGCGGGCAAAGACAACGAGAAAAGTTTCAAGAGATACAAGAGAGAAAATGAGAAAAAAAAAGCTGACTGCAAATGGAATTTAAGCTGCTTTTTGGCTGCGCACTCAGCTCTGTTTCTTCTGCAGGTGCAGAGCAGCAAGGGGGAAGGGGGAGGAGCGGGGCAAAGAGTTCAGTCAGTCTGGTGATTTATGTGCACTGTTGAAGGTTCAAATAAGCGTTAAGTTTTCATTTCCGCTGACGCCGCCGGGCACTGCGAGAAGCAGCCGAGTGAAATATCTGTACAAAAATGAAACTGAAAAGAAAAATATATTGTTGTTGTTGTTGTTGTTGCTTTCCCTTTTTGTTGTGCTCTGGTATTACAAAACAAATTAAGAGAAATGCTTAAACAAAACACATGGCGGCAAGTTGAAGTTCAAGCGGATTTTGTGCCGAGCAAATAAATTACAAATATTTTCGTTTTCCTTTCCCCAAAGAAAAACAGGTGAAAAGAAAAGCGCAAGGAAAAGCGAGCTGAAGCTTAAGCAAGTTACAGAGCTGCAACTAAATTGATGTATGATGTATATGAATTTTTATTATATATATAAATATATATAATCTTTTGTAGTAAAATAGATTTCTCTGAGCAACTTTTCTTTGTGAAATATTTACTTTGGGCAATATTTTCAGCTCTGTTTCGCACAGCAATGCAATAAATTAGCAGCAAAAATTTCTCATTAAAATGCTGCCAAATTGCTGTGCAACTTTCAGCGCAACCCTTGAGGCGAAGGAGGGAGCAGGAGTAAAAGAAGGAGAGAGCTGTACGCAACGTTAATCAATGTTGATATGCAGAAAATGATATTTCAAAGAACAACACAAAGAAAGGATGAGGAAGAGGGGATTGGGGATGCTGAGGGGAGTGCCACGCACAAATTTACTTCGCTTACAGTTTATTTATTGCGTTCGCAAGCGTTTTGTGGCTCAGCTGAAGACGAGCGCAGCGCACAATGCGGCGTATGCGCGATTTATCAAACCTAACAACGGCAATTAATTTGTGCACTGCCTTCAAGCTTGTTAAAAATAAACTTTTATAAATCAAACGTAACGAGCGTGTAACCTAACGGGCAGGTAGCAAGCAACCCTCCCCCCCTTCTCCACCATTGATGGGGGTGGCTTTTCATTAGGTGGTGGCAGCTTTTACAGCATTCGGCGGCAACTTTTCACATAAAACTCAATGGGAAAAATATTTACAATCGACTGCGACGCGTCGCATTTGTTGTTGTTGTTTGGCAGTCGTGACTTTGGCTTTGTTTCGTACTCGTCGCCGGCAGCCACGCGGCGTATGAGTTATTTATTTTTGAATTATTGGCAGACGAAAGTTGCCAGAGCAGCAGCCCCAAAATGTTATCGAACCGGCGTGTTAATGCCTGTTTAAGTTCTGTCTGCAACTCAGTTTGGGAAAAAGGGAGAGGGAAGGAGAGAAAGAGAGACTGAGAGATTTATCTGTTCAATAAAAACTCTTTAATAATTTTTAAATTAGTTTAGAAGTACTGTATATCGTATTGTATGAGCAGGAGGGCATATTTGAACATCGTATTGCCCATGGACATGGAGCCACTCTTCTTAATTGAGTACAGCCCCATGACGTTGAGTTTTAGCGGGTTTCTGGCCAACTGCAGCGCAAAGCTCTCGAACTAAAGAGGAAGAAACAAAAGAATTAATTTGCTTTTTATTCTCCTGCTCCACACTTACTGCCCGCTGTAGACGCACATCCATAGTGTGTGCGCATGTTGTATAACTTCCCAGCAGCTCCTTTAGGTTCGCATGACGCTCGAGCACATAGAACACAATGCTGAAGGTGATGTGCTGATCCACCAGATAGGCAACTGCACCCAAGCCGAGCAGCATGCTGGGCCACCTCACCCAATATACTCTCAGTATATTGTGCCGCAAGGCCAAGAAGGTATAGAAAACGCCAGCAACGAGGGAGAACTGAGTGATGAAGGCCATGCAGAGCGCCTGAATGCCAAAGATGCGAGACATTCGCACCAGAATCGATTGCAGCTCAGATTGTGTGTGCGCCAAGTTGTCCAGCCGATCGGCAAGGGCGCAGCTCCTTAACTCCCTGACACCTCGTCGGTGGTCCAACTCCAGGGAGTGCAGTTCATCCAGAATCGAGCGCAATTCCTGCTCGCACAGTATATAGTGTCCGTGTACATTGAGCATGGCAAAATAGTATTGACTGAGCACAATGTTGAGCAGCGCCACGAAGACGGACATTGCCAAGATGCTGAGAATCACCCCCCTGCTTAGTTCATTTCGCATTCCGTAAAATCCCCAAGCGGAGTGAAAGACTTCCGAAATCGAGCCACAGATCCATTTGCTGATGACGCCGCGTCGCCAGAGTCGCATCACCTGCGGCCGCTGCAGCACCATGCGGCGAAGGCTTTCGATTAACGAGACAATCTGTTGACGCTGCCACCAGCGACTGAGCAGAGTTATAGACACACAAAGGACGCGTACACCCATCACCACAAGGAACACATATTCGTGGAACTGATTCATTTGTCCCCAGAAATGGTGCCAGATCTGATTGCGCAGCACCACCGGCACCAGGCAGCAGAAGAATATGACCACAAATATCGCATAGAACGTGGCACGGCGAGTGATCCTTGCATGGCCTGTCCTCATATCGATCTCGAAATTGATCACACCCATGACGCGACCGTAAATATAGTTTCCGTACAGTGCAAACTTGACCAGGTCGAGCATGGTGAGGCACTCAACTGACTGCGATGTGTGCCATGAAATTAGTAAAAAGGCTAGTGAAGTGGAATAGATCTTAGGCGGATATATGTAGGTCTAATGAGTTGATGAACGATAGCTGGTCAAGGATGATTGATAGATAGGCAGTTAGATAGAAAGAATAGATATTGATAGAATTGATAGATATAAAGTTAGATAGAAGGAATAGGCAATTAGGTCATTGGATATGTCGGATGTCAGTCTGTGTTGGGCAGGCGGTGATGTTGGTTGTAATAATTGAAAAAATTGAAGCGCCAAGCAGAGTTAGATGGAAGGCTTAAATAGAGGTTCGAAGTTCATTCATTGAGACATAAGATTGAACATAAATTATACTACAGAATGTTGCACTATTATATATCACTAGTATAGGAACAATTAAAGGATAAAAGAACCTGCAAGGTTAAAGAAACTTTAAAGTGCCGAAGGAAGCCTTTCGTTCTTGTTGTCGACTTAATTTCAATTCGACTGGCTGAGTTTATGTTTAATAATAAAAACAAAATAAAATATTAATTGAAATAAGTCTATTTCTAGTTCACGTATGCTTTAAATAAATATTAAATCCATAAAAAAAATAAATTAATATTAAATGTATAAGAAACATAAAGTTCATTGAGTTGATAAATTGAAATAGAATACAAAACGAAATAAATCTATTTCTAATTCCCTGAAGTTGCTCCACGCATGCTATAAATGCATATTAAATACATAAAAAAATATAAATAAATATTAAATTTATAAGAAAAATAAAGTTCATAAGTTGAACTACACTTGAAACACAATTGAAGTTCCCTCGAGGGCTGAGTCTCACTAAAATTGAATGAAAATCTAACACAACTTGAACTTATGCAGCAGGCAAAATTGATTAACAAAGCACAATGAGAGTTGCAACAAAAACATATAAAACAAATGTAGGAATAACTGTAAAATTGTGTGTTTTCATTTAACGAAGATACTTGCTGCATAATCCTCTTTGGATTACGTAGCATGTACAGTGATTGCAACTTGTTCTCTGCTGGCAACCAATTAAAATACGTTTTCGCATCTAAGGCCATTGAACTAATGCAATACATACATATACACACATAAGAGTGTGTGTGATGGAAAACATACAATAATAATAGAATATAAACCAATTAGTGAAAACAAAAACGCTGCCAGTTTTCTGCTTTGGCCATCGCTCGCTCGCTCGCTTGTTGTTTGTTGGCATTTTGGCCAAAGTTTTATCCGTTTATCGCGTCAATTGCAATCGCAGTTGCTTTCTTCTTTTCACAGTTGCGTGTGTGTCTGTGTGTGTGTATTTTCGATTTGCATTTAAGTGGATCGAACGCACAAAAACGCATTCGATCGGGGCCAAAAACAAAAGGCCATTCAATTAAAACGCGCGTTGTTTGTCGAGCTCGCAGCTCGCAGCTCCCAGCAAAACATTTAACACAATTTGCGCAATTAATTTCGCCACGAAAATTCCCGTTAAACTATGCAAAAGCGCTGATGTCGAGGTCATGCCACATAGACTATATACTCGTATAGTGCAACAAAAATGCAATATTAATGGCTGCCATAAATGGCAGACAAACGAGGCGACTCTCGTGCAGCCACGCAACGCGACTCGCCTGTGAAAATTATTTTTTTTTCTTGTGTGAAAACAATTTGCACAAATTGCTGAGCCGAATGTGGGCCAAAAACACAGAAGCAATTTGTCGTATTGTTTGTCCAATGCGATCTGGATCCGAACCAAACTCTGGCCAAAATGAATGATGTCCAGTCATTCATCTTACTTCGACGGGTCGCTGCTGCTGCCATTGCGGTTTTTAGGTCAAGGGAAAATAAAGAAGAATAAAAATAGAGCCAAAAACTATACGAATTTCTCATGCATTCCAGGCAATTTTAAGGTATTTGCCGTTGAGCATAAAATAACAAAAGGAAAGTGAAAGAAGAGGTGATTGATCGGCAAATACCAATTAGTTTTCTTTTAGCTAGAAAATAATTAATTAAACAAAGAGCATAAAGAATAGAAGACAGAAATAAGATTTGTTGTGTTTTTTTATTAATAAAAATACCATATATAAAATAAATATATAATATAGTTTATTAAATACGTGTATATAAATATATTTTGCTTTTTAGAAATTTATATATTTAATTTGATAACTACTTTTAAAGTCGAGAGATCTTGGATATAACAGAAATCGATTTTTTTCAAATAATTAAGATGTATTGTCTTTTTCTATTAATTAAAATATATTTATTATACATATAATAATTATTAAATATGTTATATAAATAAAATTTGGTTTTTTGGAAATTTAAATATTTAATTTGATAACAACTTTAAAAGTCTAGAGATCTCTGATAACACAGAAATCGATTTTCCTTAAAATAAGAAATAAGATTTATTGTGTTATTTATTTATTATGCTATTTTAATTAATTAAAATATTGTTTATGTTATAAATACATAATTTTAATTTTAATGTAATTTTAATGTAATTTTAAAGTAATTTTATTAAATTCATCAAAACAGTTTGCTTTTTGGAAATTTACATATTTAATTTAATAATTCCTTTTAAAGTCGAGAAATCTTTGCTAAAGCAGAAATCGATTTTACTTCACTTTATTTCAAGTGCAATACATCGTTTACATATCTGCTTTTTTATGTCATACAGTTTACAGGGTATATAAAATAAACTAGAAAATAGATTGTAGCAAAACAAAGCTGAGCAGCTCTCAATGGCCAAAGAAAACAATAACGTGCTGAGCACAAGTTCTGTGTAAGATTACAATAAAGCAAAGTCAAATGCTTTAAGCAGACTTTAAAGAGGGACGAGAATAGTTAGAGCAACTGTAGAGTGACTTTCGATATGCTGGTAAGTTGGGGGGAGGGGAACTGCACCTCGATGCTTATCTTTATAGAGCGCTAACAGGCTGTTGGCCCTTGCGGTGCCCACCTGCTGTTGCTCACCTTGAGGCAGCTGTGCAACGTCTGCAGCCATCAATCAATCGATGCGCAGTCACAGCGAGTGCATAAATTTGCAGCAAGATGCTTTAATTAAAGCCAGCAGAGGCAGTTGGGGATCTCGCTGCTGCCTGCCAATTGGGGAATAAATCTCTTCGCGCCGCGCCGTGCGATGCATTCAAAATGCTAAATTAGTAAAATGTCACTTTCGCTTTCAACTTGTGGCAACACTTGTGGCAAGGGAATGCCTCTGCCTCTGCTGCTGCTTCTGCTGATCAAAGCCCTGCGCCGACAGCAAAGGCGAGCACATAAATTATCGCTGGGCTAAGCAGGCACAGACAGCGATCCAAAGGGGAACGGGGTGTGGCAAGTGGAGACTGCGTGCTGGCACATGTGGCAAGCAAAGCATTGACATACTTCAAAGTGTTTGCTGACTGCATTGTTGGGCAGGCAGACTGAGGAGTAGCAAAGAGAGGGAGCTGAAAGGAGGGTAAGAGGGAGGAGGGGAGAGAAGGGTAGAGTGTTTGTCTGCCTTTTAATTTCGTTTTTATTCAGGAGAGTCCGATATGGCATGTTATAAATATTTGCAACACATTGACAAAGTTGAACACACTTGCAGTTGAATCTGTATCTCCATCTGTATCTGCATCTGTATCTCCATCTGTATCTGTATCTCCATCTGCCTCTGTATCTGTGCAACTGTTTGCATCTTCCTGCTTAGTTGAACATAGGCGCCAGTGCGCATAAAATGAAATTTCTTATCGTCGGCACCCTGCAAAACTCTTTCAATCGCCTTCTTCTCTCTTTTTGTGTCCGCCTTCCTTCCTCGGCTGCTGTCTGGCAATTTACAGCAGGACACCGGACGAGAAACAGCTGGCAACAGGCGACAGCAACAACTGTTGCCCCAGACACAGACACAGACACTGACCAGCCTCAACGCAGCTTTATAAGGGTTTAAGTTCTCAAAGAGCGTTTTCGTGCTTTACCAGAATTCCCCTTGTCCAAGTTAAGACGGAGGCAGACATTGAATAAGTTTAGTTTTACATTCAATGCAAGTTGGAAATGTAGAAAATAATAAAATGCAGAGAATATTTAAAACATTTAAGGAATTTCGTGTGAAGCTTTAAAGTTCATGCTTGAAATAAAGGCGCAACATTATCAATATCTTAATTAAGCAGTTCTTAATGGACTTAGGTTGCTTCATAGGAATCGCTTCATAAAGTTTCCAAAGAAACAAAGAGTAAACAAGCAGCAAAGCAACAGTTAAGTACTACCCGGTTTCCACCTAATCAAAACAATTGCATAAATAGATAACTTATATTTTTAGCGTATTCTGTTGCATACCGTAGGGAGCGGTTTCAAAATCAGTAGCTCTCAAAATAATTTACTAAATATCTTTTTTGTTAATTTACCGATGGTAACCAAATTTTAAAAAATTATCAACACACTGAAAGTTATTGTGTTTACCAAAAATGAACTGTCTTGGATTAAAACTACGCTTGAAACTCGATTTTTATTGATTTACGTGGGTGAAAAGGGCGTGGTCAAACTTTAAAACTTTATTTTCGTGCAATTATAACACATATTGACACCAAATGTGGTAGCTCTTTATAGTCTCTGATATATAGGATTTCATATGGACGGACAGACAGTTGGCACGAAGTTTGAATAGCCTTTTTCCCATATGTAGCGGATAAGGGCTTGCATTGTTTGATAATATATCACAGTCACATTGATCCAATTTGAGTTCATTATATTTATAAACTTTTATAAATTATTTTACTTGACTTCCAGCCAGCTAAAATGAGTTTAGAAAACAAAAACCTATGATTTTAAACTTTTATAATACATATTTTATATCATATATATTTAATGCACTAACTGAAAACACTAAGACGAGACAGACAGGCAGACAAAAAGAGACAGACAGTGACAAACAGAGACAGGCAGACTGAGACAGACAGGCAATGACAGCAAAGAGAAAAACATACAGACTAACACAGACAGAGACAGACAGAGGCAGAGAGACAGAGACAGACAGAGACAGACAGAGAGACAGACGGACAGACAGACAGACAAACAGACAGACAGAAAGACAGACAAAAACAGGCAGAGACAGATACAGTCTGACAGAGGCAGGCAGGAACAAGGAGACTTAGACAGACGGACAGAGATATACGGACAGAGATAGATGGACAGAGACAGACACATATTGTACAACTATTTTAAAACATATAGTAAATGGATTCTAAATGGACTAACTAAAAACACTTAATAAGAATCCTTAAGCATTGCATTGTAACCCACTTTTATGTGTACCACTCTCCCAGTTAAACTTGTACTGTACTAGTTGACCCCCTTAGGTATAATTGGACTATATAAATTATAATAAGTCTCTCGAATTTATTTAACTCAATAAATTCTAGTGCTTTCTCATTCCTGTTCCAGCAGGAAACAGACAAAGCCAACTAAGTAATTTAGATTCAATTAATTAACTGCACACCCTCGCGGCGAATGTGAATGCGAACTGAGTGTGGAACTGAACTGAATGCGGACTCGGATTGGTATTCACATTCGTATTCGGTTGGCGGTTAGCCAAGATACAAGAGTGCTTGCAGTTTGGCCAGCGGCTTGGCCGAGATTTAAGCGATAAACGAGTGGACCGAACTACCAATTGGAGCTGCAAATTCATATGTTCATATATATAACACACATGTGGAGTGTGAGTGGGAGAGAGAGGGAGATAGGGCATCATTCGCGCACTTGGCACACATTTGCAGTCTGTCTGCGGCCACTTGGCAGACATTTTTGCCAATTGTATCGATAAATATTGCAACTGTTGCCGGTGGGAAGAACCGTGCTCCATGCCTTGCTCGTGCCCGTGCCCGTTCGGGGCTAATAAAACGTTTGCATGCATAAATCTCAAGCTGTTTATTGGCCGAAACGTATCTGTATCGAGTGTGCGAGTGCGAGTATCTTGCAGTTGTATCTGTTATCTGCTTGCCATTTGCCATAATGCTTCCTTCGCAATTGTGTGCTAATGTCTGCCAATACAGCTTAATAGAGCAGCAGTTCAGCATGTAGATGAAGGGAAAATGCCCAATCGTACAGGAAATTAGTCATGAATATGGGAAGATATTAAGGAAATCAAATTGAAAATACTTCAAGCAAAACATGGGAATGGCAAGTTGGCATCAGTTGGAAGTTGCATTTGAATGGATATTGGGTTTTGGTAATTGCCTATGCAAATTATTGCTCTTTTGTACAGAATTCTATTACCTCTTTAGTTATTTGTCTTAGTAACAGTGTTGGGAATTATATACTAACTTAAATGTGTTGGATTAAAAGAGCTTAACATACTAAATTGCGTATGAAGTCTTGGTTAATGGCTCTTTGCATTATATTGTTATAAATATTAGTAAAATAGTTTCTCCGAGAGGTGAACAAGTTGTGTATCTGCGAACTGAGTCTGTCTTTTGTGCTTCTTAGTCAATCTAATGAAAGGAGTAGATCCTTTGTAGAGGATGTTGTTGGAAAAATGTGTACGTCTTGATCTGTAATGTTAATTAGCATAAGACTTGTTCTGTTAAAGCGTAATGTAATGTTAAATAATATAATGAAGTTAATACTTCACTTGCTCGTAATATGTAGAATGAAAATGAAGTGCACAAGCTCATTAATAATACAATAAACAAATCCAGTTTATTATCAACAGAGTTAACAATCTGTGCAGAAACTGATTTATCCCAGTAAAGATTGCAGTTTTCAAACACCATAACATTATAAGCCTTTTCTGTGAATAACATCAACATACTCTGTATATGTTTGTAAACATCTGTTAAGATTTACATAAACATACTCTGTAAGAGTAAAGAAGAACAGTCGAAATGAGAGCATCGAGACCTACAATGTGTTTTCTTCTCATCCATATCCAGGCTGGACAGTCGCAATGAATCTGCTTGGTTGTTTCATTGTCTTTTTTGCACAGGCTACACTATGTTTTCAAAGGTATTCTTATCCTTATATTTACATAATGTATTTTATTTCATATACATTTGATATTCCTTCTCTAGCCTTTGGTATAAGCAAAACTAGTGTTTACCGTTGCTATACTCTGGATCTATAAAAGTTTAACTTATTATACTGACTAAGTACATAGAAATGTATACTGTTAACTAGGCTACCAATATTTATTAAAATCGTTTCGTTAGCAACGAACCTATACATATTTTTAATCAATAATAACATTACGGAACATTTAATTCTCTTTTTAACTCCTGACCTTCAACTATGTACCTTCCATTGCAACATCTTTGCCTTGTTAAATCGCTTGCCTGGTTAAATCAATCAAAATTAAGCAGACTTATTGACTTTTTTCGGCCACTTTCTTGGCAATTTTAAGTGGCTTTTAACGGGCGGAGGTCAAGAAAATGGAATATGAAAACTTTGCGATAATAATTACAAGCAAACGGCGCAAAATAACTCAACGGGCAGCGGCAGCATATCAAAAAGTTTTGCGTAAAACCCATTTAAACTTTTCCACAACTCATGCCGAGCTCAGGGATGCAGTGCAGCAGCAGAAGGAGCAGCAGGAGCAGCGTCAGTCTGAGCAGCTGGTGAAGGCAAAAGCAATCTGCGCCTGCCAAACGAATGTTTATTAAAACGCCAAAGACGACCTCCAAATGGATGGGAGTAGCTTGTTGAGTAGGAGACATGATGAACATGACGATGACACTGGATACTCCATGTCCAGTGTACAGAGATGGACTGACCAGGCCTAGACGCAGGCGAAACTTTTTCCACGGCACACTTGATGCTTGATTAAAGCTTCGAAATGTCTTCCACTTGGCAGCTGCCCACTTGAGTGGATATTTGTATGTATAACCAGGGAGAGAGACAGCAAGAGAGAGAGAGGGAGGGAGAGAGAGAGAGGGAGAGAGAGAGAGGGAGGGAGGCAGAAGTAGCCGGGCATTCGCCTGCGTCTGCATTTAAATGTTCATTTGTTATGCTGTCGTCGGCCAAGAAGCTCATCATGATGATGATGATGATGAGGATGATCATCTTCCATTGCAACGGCTACTGCAGCGCGACTTTGTCCATGTTAACTTGTATAGGCCGTCGCCTTCGCCTCCGTCTCCAAGTGGGACTGGCAAGCAGCCAACAAGTGTCTTCAAACACTTCCACTGCCAGCTGCAGAGAGGCGCCGCCGGCGTTGTCTTCAAGTGTGACCAGTCTGTCTTGGCTTGGCTTGGCTACTTCTCCTCAGCCTCGAGTGGCTGCCGGTTCTGCGCATGCAAATTACTTTGGCCACAATGTTTTGATTTTATTCGCATTTGATTATTTTTGCAATTTCATCGCGCGCGCTCTACTTAAACATGTCTCCTCTCTCCCTCATCTCTCCCTCCCTCTCTCTCTTTCTCTGCCTCTTTCTCTCTCTGAGCAGCTGTGCGTGGGATTGGTTTGTTGCTGTTGTCAGTCGTTGTTGCCTTGCTGCGTGGGCTCTGGAGTAGTCCGAGTGCGTGACATGTGTTCCAAAGTGCAGCGAAACTCATCTCTCCTTCTCTCTCTCTTTCTCCTTCTCGCTCTCTATCACTACCCGGGCAAGTTGATAAGTTGAGTGAGTACACAGCAGCATGTGATGGACAGCAAAGTGTGCCAATTGAGGTCGAATTGAAGCTCAAATTAAGTTTAAAGCCAACGAGAACTCGCCGAGAGAGATTCACGCTTTATTCACATTCAATTCAATTTAATTTTTGAAAGAAAATCGAACGCAAAACTTTATGTTGTTGAGTTTTCGCGGAAATACATTGCAAAACTTAAACTGAAATTGTGTAAAAACAAAGAGAATTCAATTAATTTCTATACGGAGTTGCCTAATCCGCTTGACAAGTCTCCGTCTCTTTCGCTGTCAGCGAATCACTGCAATGCTTCCTTTTCTGGCCAGGCACATCCGCTCAATTAATCCGATGCGTAGCGACAACTTGCAGTGCAATGGCAGGGGAGGTGGGAGGGGAAATAGCTTAGACAATCTTCTCTTTTTTTTCGTAATTTTCCTCACAAATTCCAGCCGAGTGGTTGGCTCCTGTAGCTGGCTCCCAGCCGAGCGAGCCGAACGCATGATCAAATGTCACAATCAATTTCAATTCGGCGCTCGAATTGAGCTTCGTTAGCGGCATGCCAGGCAAGCGAAAGAAAACGAGCTGCCAGCCAAGTTGATGCCTCATGCCTGCTGCCTGATGCACAGCGTGCCCGGGATGCATTTGCAGCCAGAAGTCAGAAACGGAGCCAGCGCCAGAGCGAAAGCCAAAGCTAAAGCCAAAGGCAACTTGGCTGCCACTTTTTCTAATCAAGCAAAACCTGTGCAAGAGTTGCCTGTAATTTAACTAATTTGCGACTGTGTGTGTGCGATGCAGAGTATGTGTGTGCGTGTGTGATGTGTGTGCTGCTGCCTGTTAACTCGCGGCAATTGTCTCACGTTGCCACTGACAACTCGCAGCTGAAAAGCTTCTTCTGATTGTGTGCTAAGTAGGCCGAGTCAGGGCAGATGGAAAGAGCATTTATGGAAACTGTGAGATACTAAGCAGAGCCTAAAATATATGGATAAAATATTTATACATATATAGAGGTATATATAACTATGTATAACATATAATAAATTAGATCTACATTACTTAGCATGAATTTATTCCCACTATTTCTTTAATTAGTTTCGATCATTCACCGCTTGATGTTGGCTAACTACTGCAATCTTTAAGTAGATTTCTCATTTCTTGATGGATCCGTTAATATATAGAGTTTCAAATAGCTCATAAAATTTGCGATTTTACTTCTCTTTTCTTTTTTCAAACTAATCTTCATATTTGTTGTTTGAATTACAACAGCCTTGATTAATCTTTTTCAATTCAATATTATAGATACTCACACAGATTTGAGCCACACATAGTTATTGTTTTGGTATAGTGAACAGACTTAAGTAATCTACCTCATCTCATTGTTATTAATACTTCCTCAGATATAGGTTTTTACAATATAATGAATACGATCTCCAAGGCTTACAATCAACTTTGTCTCGTTAACTTCTTTTTCTGCAATCGATCTCCATTTTTCTGCTGCCAACTAAAACTTCCTTAAGTAATCTTTCTCATCTTATTACGATAGATTCTCGCAACTTAAAGAGGCCAGAAAAACGGTTCTCCAGCTTCGTTAAGTTACTGCAAATCTTTTGAGATTCCTCTAAAGCTTCTCGTTAGCATTTCAAAGCAGTTGCTGACCAATTCGAATGGATCCGCTATCGGGAAATGCTAATGATAGTAGGAATATAGTTATGGCAGCATGCGCGCTGCCTTTTGCCACGCCTTTTAAGGCGCACAATCAAATGTCAATTATGCAGATTTTATGCAGTTAGCATTGGAAATACTTAAAAGAACTTTTTATGCAGCAGCACTTTTGGTTTTTGTAACTCCCAACAGCGACTGCGACTGTGAATGCGACTGTGAATGGATGTGGAACAGTTCTATAGAGTCTTTTGTGCTTTGTTTACCAAAGCGTCTAGACGTTTATTGTGATGCGGCTTGGGGTTCCAGCGTCGTCGTCTTCGGCGTCGCATTGTTCTGGGCGATGGTCCGTTGAGGCGCTGAACCGGTTTTTTGGCAAATGATTCGCTGAGTATATCGAATAGGTGGATAGAACAATGCTACAAGTTTATAATTGTGAGTGCAAGTTTCCTTGGCTACATTAACGGACTTTTTGAGATGTGGCAAAGTTTATAATGATTACGAGAATGCGAAGAGTTTGCGCTACTTGGAGTAGTTTGTGAAGATTGTGTAATAGCACAAGTTGTGGTTGCATAGATGACGGCTTTTTTCTGCCTTCAGATATGTCTGTAATGAAAGCTCTTCTAACTTCGCTCTGCAACTGTTTCAAATGTGAATTAACTGTAATTTATCAGCCTTTCAAGCAGATTCACTTACCCAAACAGACAATTCCCTTGAGACACAGGTGCCTCACTATCTTTCAGCTACTTACGCCTTCCTTTTCCAACTCTCAACTCCCCCCTTAAGAGAACTATGTAAATAACTGCAAGGGCTTTATGCCTGCTCGAGACGAAAAGTGATGTCTTCGCGTTTATCTGGCAGGCAGATGGCTTCTGTGGCAATCCCCACATGAATAATTACAGCGCAGGCAGTTCATTTAATTTCACTTTCCTCCCCAAGCTAAACCCTTTCGGGATCCGCACATGAATGAAAATATTTAATGAAGAAATTTATAACAAACTCGTAACGGCAGCGCCAGACGGTGGCAAGTGTTTGTTGGCTTGGGAAAAAATTATGAACATTAAATGCAAATTAATCTAATCAATTAAGTTGGCAACGCATAGCGCGCCTTTAAGTAGGCAATGCTTGAGTTCAAAGTACGTTCGAGCCGACGCATTTCTGGGCCATTTGACGTCGCGCAATTAAACGGGAGTTACGGGCTGCCTGAAAGTCGATAGCAGAGTCTTCCTGCCTGCCTGGCAACCCTTGTAAATGACCGACATTAATGATTAGGGGGGCGGGACGTCTCATGGCATGCAAGGCCAACCCTTTTGGTGTCGCTAACTTGGCTTGGCTCGGGTGCGTGTTTCCCTGGAATTCTCGAGCATCGGCCTATTATAGGTCAGTGTTGTGCTTAGAAATTGCGTTAGCTTATACCTCCCCTCATCTCCCCTCCCTCCATAGTTGGCTTAATGATGGTGTATTAATTTGGCAGTCTTCCCTTTCCCCGCCGCCCTACACACTTCATATGAATTGCTGTCGATTAGCCGCTGAACTGCCATTGTTAAGTAAACAAAGGAGGATGAACACAATGATGTATGTATGTATTGAGAGGGCTCCGTTAAATGCAAGTCTAAGTACCTTGCTGGGCATTTGTATTGATACAAATAATTTGCAGCTCAGTTTAGCAGGCAATGGAGGATGTGTTTGATTGGTAAACGAATTCTCAAAGGAACAATGAAGCTAGAAGGTGAACAGGGAAGTCGTTTGTAAATTAAATGCAACTTTATTGATGTTTATATAGTGTGCAAAGTTTAGAAGACACCCAAAAGATCTACTAGACAAATGGATAAACTAAAGATAGAGCTAACTTCTTTCGGTAATCGAATTCATTTCCAAGAAAAAGTTTCTTATTGAGCAATTACTTTAAAAGGAAATATATAATAATAATTATTCATTGTGAGATGTCTTTAGAAGCTCACAGAATAAGGTGCCCAGATATGTTTAATATATGTATAATAAATACTGAAAAAATACCCACTCTTTTAATACCAATATATAAATAAAATAATAAAAAATACCTCTCTAATCAGATCAATAAATCTCAACAGCTCAAAGCTAGTTCAAGTTTGAATTAGTGGAATATCTTGTAGAAGTTCAACAACAAAAGTTTACTCTCTCAGATTCAACGAAATCACTTATAAAACTCAAACCGATAAATCCCCGAATTAATTACCGAAATATGTGTGCCACAACCGAACAACTAGCAACCGAAATAACCCTTTAATCCCGTTTGACAAGCCATTACTTGAACAGCTTATGGCGCTGTCGATGTCGGCCGCGAGCTCGTTCAAAGTTTAATTGGCCAAATAATAGTTATGATGCTGAATGGAAGCCAAAATGTGCACCATGAAATTTTAATGCTCGCCTCAAACGAACTGAAAAATCAACAGTGCGACAATAAAAATGCCTCAAATGCGCCTCCTCCCCCTCCTCGCCTCCCCAGTTGAATGGGCCTAATCAAATTAAGTACTAATCCTTGGGAAAAACCGCGAACAATTTAAAATGATTGTAAGTAAATTTCCCAAAACAATTAAGTGTCACAATTTGGAATTTCCGACAACAACAGCTGAGAATGGGAGAGAGAGAAAGCAAGAGAGAGCGTTGAAGCTGCGCAGGCGCATGGGAAATGTGAGAGGGAGAGAACGCGTGGCTTGTAGCATGCGATAAAGTTCTCCCATGCGTCAAGTTGTAATTACTTGGCGAGCAAGAGTTTTGCATATGCGAGTCGTGTACTTAGTTGGTTCGGATTGAAGATGGTCGTAAAGCACTAATGACTTGTGCCAGGATGAGCAGCTACACGAGGATAATCCATTTACAGTGTGAATTTGTTGCACTCCAGAGATGGGTAAATGGGGAAGGTGGGGAGGTGGGGAGGCGTGGCAGGACAACAAGGTTGCATATGAGCTGCGAAATTGTTTTATCACCGAGCGCGTGTTGACGGAAAACAAAGGTGCGCACTATAAATTACATTGTTACACACGCAACTTGGCAGCAGCAGCAGCAGCAGGAGCACTTCTGCAACGGACACGGACGTGGCAAGGAACGTGGCAAGGGACGTGGGCAGGAAGTTGCGATAATGAAAAGGATTTTCGCCCATATGCCAGTTGCCTTGGTTGGTTTATCTTCCTCCTCCTTCAGCTGACTCTGCCTCCCCTGAGTGGTTATTTAATATTTAAGCAGACGAACTCGCACCATCTTCATTTCATATTTGTGACTGCGCTTTGATGTCGCAGCCATTAGTGTTGAGGTCTAGACTTTGCATAGATAAGCAAGCCAGCAACGGCAGCTTCATTAGGGACTATCCCAGGAAGGCCAAGAAGGGGTTTGACAAGTTCTTGTTAGTTTGCGGTTAGTTTTTGGGTTTGCTGTTGATGAAGTGAGCGAAGTGAAAGTGTCGTAAGCTAACAAGGAGAGAAAGTAAGTGGGGTAAGTAAGGAAATACCTTTTAAAATATTTAGTTAAGTATGTTCTAATTATACTTAACATAGTTTACCTATATTTTAATATCTAAATTCGAATTCAGCTCAGATCGTAACAAGCCTTTCCGCTCACAACATGTTTAGACAAGCCTAGAAACTAGGACTCAAAATTTCACATTTATCAATAGCAAAGAAATTCGTCTAAGATCGAAGCCAGTTCGAACCTCCTTAAAGTGTTCAGCCTCTTCAGCTTCTCGGCGAGTCCCTTGGTGCTGAAAACAAAAACACCCTGTAAATGGGCACTGTTGTAAGTTCTATGCCAAAGCCGAGTGTGTTTGTCAAAATGGACAGTCAACATGCACAGTTCGTGCGGGATACGATCAACAATCACAAGGTGGTCATCTTCAGCAAATCATATTGCCCCTACTGCAGCATGGCCAAGGAGCAGTTCCGCAAGCTGCAGGTGAGCATGATGGTTATTGAACTTGATCGTCGTTCCGATGCTGAGGAGATTCAAGCGGTCCTAGGCGAATTGACTGGCGCACGCACTGTGCCGCGTGTCTTTATCAATGGCAAATTTGTGGGCGGCGGCACTGACATCAAACGCCTCTACGATCAGGGCACACTGCAAAAGTACTTCGAGTAGCACAGAGTGAGAGACAGTGAGAGATTGAGATAGAGAGGCGATTGAGTGCTTCAAATAATTATTTTGTTTCACATTGCGTTTGATTGGCAAACTCTAAAAATAAAATTCAAAACATTTTGCAAATTTTACTAAAAAATTTCCGTGTAAAAAGTGTAAAATCGTAAAGGCAGCAAACAAATTGAGGCCATCGAATCGATAAGCCAAATTACGCATACGACACGTGTGCATATGGTTGTTGTTTTTCCAGCAGCTGCCAGCTGTATTTTTACCTGTATTAACGCGCTACACCTGCCTGGCAAAATGACACAATTCTACAGCAATCTACGACATTGTGCAAGCAATTTACGAAATGTGAACAAATTACAGCAATTTCCTCAGCGCAAATTCAATCAATTATTCGCCTTAAAGTTGCCAGCACCCCTTACCTACCCCCTGCTCTGCCTCACTCCCCTTGGCGACTTCGACAGTTGTCTAGACACGCCGTCGAAGAACGCGACGCTGGGTGCAGTCCGCGGCAACGCGACGTATGCGTGATATGATGTGTTGCCTTCTATAATGGATTCTTTTTTCAGTTGTTCAGTTTTTTCAGTTTTGCGATGGTCTCATGCAAGTTTAATGTCAGTCTGGAGGTCGGGGGCCATGACCGGCTGACGTTGACCCTGAGTTGCCGTTGAAGTGTCGCACGCAAATGTGCCGCAACTGCTGGTGGAGGGGGGGGGAGACCCCAGGGAAAAACTGCGTTGCAAAGATGTCGTCGCGCATTGTTTGTCAACTGACGTGGCAACAGCAACAGCAGCAGCAACAAGAACAATACTCTGCAGCAACAACAAACGTCTGGCTACATTTAACATGCACAAAAAACGTTTCGCGCTGGCAGGTGAACATGATGAAGAGCATCCGCCATCTCTTTCCCTCATTTTCCCCTTGTTGCACATCATCCATTTGCCTCAATCGACGGCCTTAATTGTCCTACAGATCCTTACAATCGCAATCTGCGCGTCATCTCGCTCAGGAAGCAACAACTTAAGCGTCATATTGAGCAGATGAAGGCAGCAGCTCCTTTTGTTGTTGTCGTTGTTGTTGTTGTTGTTGCCACCATTTTGCATTGTTGTTGCTGCTGCTGGGCTGCTGCTGTTGCACGGCTTTTATGTGCACTGCATAATGAAGCCGCTCGGCTTTTTCAGTTTGACTTAATTCAGGTTTTTATTATGCCGACTCGCTGCAGATGTTGCCAGTTGCCAGTGCATTCAACTTCAACTGCGAGGGTTGATTGTGGGAGTTATGAGTTGTGTGAGTAATTAAGAGGCGTTTGTATTCGCTTGTGGAGAGTATATTATTTTCAGTCAGTTTGTAATTTATCTAAGGGAACTTATCCCACACTATAAGGTATATATATTTGAAATCTGGATAAACATAGGAGTCTTACTTGCACTGTCCGTCTGTCCGTGCATCTATCCGTCCGGCTGTCCGTCCTTGTATGCAGTTCCCTTTGTTTAAGTTGTTTAATTAAAAAAATAATAATAATAATAATCTTATCAAGTTCCCTTGGCAATCTTAAAACCGAACCTCAAAACTTACACACATCCCTCAGCTGATAAATAGTTAAAGCAGCTTAACTTCACTCTAACCTAAAAACTTAAACCCCAATATATATTTAAAAAGGAAACTGTAATTACTTAGTTTCTGCACTTGAATGTCGGAATTTGTAATCAAAATGCCGCAAAAGCCAAGCAAAGGCAAAAACTAATAATAAACGCTTAATAAATCGTCTATCAAAAGTCGTCTGCCAGAGTTGCCGCTGCTCTGAGCTCACAATGAACGCTTCACACGCACACACACACACACATATATTTGATATATGGTCTAGCCAATGTCTGGCATCAGCTCGAACTGCAAACTCCTAACTCCGGCAGAGAAAAACTTGCACCGAAAAATGCCAGGGGAACAAAGGATTTTGGCTCGTTTTATTAAAACCGCAATTCAACCGAGTGAAAGAAATTTGGCTAATAAATTTGTAGGATCGTTTTTAAAATGGTTTGTAGCACAATGTTGGGCGTTGGATGAGTTTATCTGAACGGTGGCATAAATCATAATTTGTAATTACATTGTCTAACAAACAGAATTAGTTGTTAAGATTGATGTGACAGACTGCAAGATATGCTGGAAAGATGAGTCAATATAGTGAAGAGGGAAAAGTCAATTCTGATAACTTATAAAGATATTTAAAGCTTCTTCAAGTGGAAGAAACATTAAAAGATTATTTGCAGTCATTCAATTAGAGTGCTTAGTATACCCTTCTCTCTTTTGGTATCTAAGGTATGGCCATATACGCCTAATGATATTGCCCATAAAAATGACCATGAATAGTTTAGCAGCCAGATAAACGGCAAGTTGGGGCTTGGCTCTGGCCCAAGCAACAAAGTTGCATCGAAATTTAATTGCACTGCTAATTAAAGTCGTGCAGAGAGTCGAACGTAGGAAGGGGGCCAGATAGCGAAGATAATGTGCCAATCAAAATGTGAAATGCATTTTTTATTGAGTTAGTCAAACACTCAAATTAAAACAAAGTCGCCGGCAGCTGAAAGAATTTATGCACAAGCAAAACGATAACAAAAAAAAGAGAAAGAATTCAACTCAAAGAAAATGTGAAAAACAAAGAGTGAAAATAAAATGATGACCAAGCGTTGGATCGTAAAAAATTTCCATTGCAGTTGTAAATGCTGCGTGTGTTGGTAGCACAACAGAAATATGCATAGCTATAACGAGTTTTTACGCCTGATAAGTCTGACGAAATATGCAGAGGGAGGAGTAGGATAGATAGGAATAGACAAGTGGGAAAGAGCAGTCACGTATTAATGTGGCAACAATGTGTCTATGGTCAGGAGCGTAGCTAGGTGCGTGCAGGGTGTGCGGTGCACAAGGGCCCCTAAATTCGAAGGGCCTGCGGCTACCTTGTATAAAATGTTTATAAAGGTGAAATATTCGGACAAATCATTTACTTAAGTAAGCTTAATAATATATATGTATTTACTAAATAAAATAATTTAACAAGAGGCCCCTAGAGAAATATTGCATAAGGACCCTTACAACTGTTGCTACGGCACTGTTTATGGAACTTTCGGGGCCTACGGCCATCAATAATAAAAATGTGTATAAAGGAGAAATGTGCGGACAAAGCATTAACTAAAGTAAACTCAAATATATATTTTCTAAATAAAGTAATTAGATAAGGGGTCCAGAGAAGTATTGCACAAGTGCCCTGAAGACTGTTGCTACGGCCCTGTTTATGGTACAGTCGAAAGTATTTAAAACTGTAAGCTTTGCCTTTGCTTGAAGTTAAGTTTTATTTTCTGTTAAACTAAGAAGGTCAAATTTGAGATCTTTAGTCATTAATCGTTGAATTCCAGTTTTCATATTCTTTAATTTTTTTTTTATTAATTCTATAAAATTAATTGTGATTTATTTGCTTTATTAATACATAAATATACGAGTTTTCATTATTTTCACAACAATTATATTTGCAAATTGCAAAAGGAAACTTTTGATTGGGGATAATCCCCCATTTAGTTTAGAACATATGCTTTGATTGTTTCTCCAACGGATATCCGCACTTCGTAGTTACTTTTATATATGGCATTTCACTGACCATCGCATGCCAGACGCACAGATAAGGTAGGGGAATGACGAAGCACTCCTTGTGGGAAATCGCACCCATTTGGAAATACGCGCACGCAACACATGTCCAGACCGAGGCTTTCTAACTTATACAGAGCTATGTTTATGTTATGTACAGGTGCAGGTACAGAGAGTATCCTGTTGCTTGGGGTAGAAGCAGGGCTGGGTAGAGGGTGGCTAAGGGAGAGGGGAGGAGACTGGTCCGTCGTGGGGTCAGGTTACAATGTCACGCACACATATTTCCTGTCATTCTAGCGTTTATTTCCTCACTACGCTTTATTTTGCTTTTATCGCATCCTTGTTAACACGTGCGTTGCGCTATTGTTATTGCAATTGTTGTTGCTCTCCCCTCCATTGTTGTTGTCCATGTTCAAGTTGTTGTTGTCCATGTTGTAGTTGTCGTTGTATGTTGCAGTTGCCCGCGGGCAACAGAAGTTTATCGAGGCAGCGATCTTGCATGTGGGGCTCCGAGGAGGAGTCAGTGCGCAAAACAAAGAAATAGCAGGGGAATAATATGGGAATAATATAATTATATGTTGGCATGAAATGTGACGTGCGAATGTGTTTTTTTAGCTCGTCGAATTTTAACACATTTTCACATTTTGCACTCGTTGTCGGTCGACGCCTTCCGAGCTGGATGTGCTCTCAGGTTTCCCAATCTCCCATTGAATTTCCATAAATTCAGACGTAACTTTTGGCTATAACTTGCTGAAACGTTAGCTGAAACTAGCTAGAAAATTCCCCAAGCGACAAACAGAGATAAGTATTGCATAGCTCCCCCTCTCTCTCCCTTTCTCTTTCTCTCTTATTTTTCCCCCTTAAATTGATACCTTTGGTGGGGCAAACTTTTGACTTTGAGGCCATTAATCAATTAATTAAGCATTTTATGAATATTTCAGCCACAAAGCGGCAAATTGGCATTATAATCGCCGGGGACGTAGCTCGTTTCCCTCAGTTTGGTTCAGTTCCGTTGGGGTCTAGGTGGAGTCACCTTTCGCGGGCCACTTAGCAATGCACATGAATATTTTACGCAAATGGCGAATATCTAAAAGTTATGTGCCTGGGGTCTGGGCAAGAGTTGAGCAGAGCCAAGCTAAGGTCCTGGTGGGATGCTGGCATAATCGAGCGCATGATGACGAGCTGCCGCTGACGCTGGATAATAAGGAGCAGCAGAAGCCGAGGGCACAGAAAGGGATAATGACTTGGACCATTCTCCTTTTGCTTCCCCGCCATGAAGTTGATGAAAGCGAAGATGAAGAAGAAGACGTAGCAGAGAGAGGGAGGGACAGAGAGAGGTATAGCGCAGGCAACCAACTTTCTAAGGAGGTACAAAACTTTATGACTAATTAATTAAATGCGCTATAAAAATGTTTGCTGTGCTCCCTCCCTCTTATCAACCCGCCTCCCACTTTGCAGCCCCCACAGCGATGCCAAAGTTTATGCATTTTCGAACCGTGAAAAATGAGCAAAGAGGAAGAATTGGAGAGAGAGGGAACATTTTCCGCTTCTGGGGAAATAATTATTTAAACAAAGCTCCAAAAAAAAAGCGGAAGAGGAAAATGAAAAATTACGTGGAGCGCAGAGAGCGACAAAACGTTTGAGTTATGTGCAAAACAAGTCGAGAATGCTGACAAAGTGTTGGCCAAATATGCAGGTGCGTGTATGTGGCACACTCCCTCCCCCCTCTACCACTTTTTTTGTACCTGGCAAAAAGTTTTTAATGAGTTTGCTTAATGCTGCAAAGTGAACAGTCAACTTGCCTCGCAGTCGAGCGCGAGTTCGAGTTATGTCAGTGAATTCTTTTCGGAACATTGAAATTTTATCTCGATCATGGCAGAAAATATTGTTGGCCATAATCGAGCTGAAATGCAAATCAAGCGGGTAAATGAGTTGGAAGTGGAATTAATTAATGAAAATATTGTTTAATGCAAATTGTGAACTCTTGTTAAGTATATTTTTATTTCGTTTCAACTGCGAGGAAAAATAATGTTTTATTTATTTAATGCAAATTGGGGAATATTATGAAAATAATAAAGAAAATTCAACTGCAAGTTATGTGCATAAATGTATATAGTATGTGTTTATATATAGAATGTTTCTCCTTCTCTTAGTGCTGTCTCCCTCCTTCACATATCAACTGCATGCTCGAAGGCTGTCAATTGCATAGTCGATAGAATATTGTGGTATTTGCGATGTTATTCAATTGGTTGACAGTCGCAGCCGCAGCTCAGACTGATTCACTCACACACACACTCACTCGCACTCACATTCACGCACCCATTATTGGTCAATTTCATTTCGATTCGCTTGTGTGTTTGGGACCTTCATCGTCTGGGCTGGACTCGCAATTACGACAGCCTCCTGTGGCGCACGTTAAGTGCGCGTTCCTTCCCCTCCCCCCTCACTCCTTGCCGGTACAGTGGGACCACATGTGGGTTTGTCAAATTAGCGCATCGTTTGTTGTCGACTCCGGCCAGGCCTAAACGGCAGCTCAAGAACTGCAAAATTGTTAATTTTTGAGTCAAGTTCTTCTCGCTGGCCACTTGGCCCCAAAGAGTGACTCCAGTGACTCACTTCACATGCGTAGATTCGCCACGCAGCAGGGTGTCTCTTGTGCGGAATTGAAATTGAATTTCGTTGCGCCTCTCTGCCATGCAAATGTGCCCAACTCATCCCGACTGACAATCAGGCATTCATGAGCTGCTCTTCCTTTTCGAATTAATCGAAGGGAAATGCTTGTGTAATGCGCGATGAATGCGATATATATCGACAGTTATTCACAGTTGTTGCAACGTTGTTGCAACGTTTTTTCTTCTGGTATTTTTCACAATTTTTGGCTCTTATAATTTTCACGCCCTGTGAGCGGAAATGGGCAAGCGGAAACAGGTTCGTCGCCCAAAACGATTGAACTGTACTCGACGCTGTTCGGTCCTCAATGCGTTTGTTTCTGCTTCAACGCAAATCGTGTGGAGTATAGTCTATTTACAGATGATGCCCGAAACCAATGAGCCCTGCAATGCCATGTCTGTAGTCCCCCTCGTGTCCCTACCCCCCGCAAACAAGTTGAAGCAACCACAGTCGATAGCCACATCCACCCAGCCAGGGCCAACCACAGACGCGTCTTTTGTTTGCACTAACTCGCTGTTCTTGTTGTCCAACGGGTGTGTGAGTGTGCGTGAGTGTGTGTAAGCGTGTATACTAGTGTATGTGTGTGTGTGTGTATACTAGTGTGTGTGTAGTCTGGTTAGCTGTTTGCCATTGTGGCTGCAGATTTGCTCGCTGAGGCACTAAACTTTTATTTCTTAAATCCAAAATCGTTTGCGCGCCCCTCGCACAAAGTCAATATGCGGGCACATTCAGTCACAGTGGGGAGTTGAGAAGAGGGGAGCAGTGATGGTTTACTGGAGGGGGTGCCATGTCTGTCAGCGGCAATGTAGCTGCTGTTGCTTCCTGTTTCTGAAAATCGGTTTTTGTTGATTTGCGCGCCAGTTGTTTAGTCGCCGCCAGCCAGCAGAGCCACGTCGGGTTGAGGCCCAAACGACAACAACAAGGACAACAAGCATATCCAGCTAGAGGCTGAGCAGGCAGAGCAATCCGAGCATGCCGAGCAATGCGAGTGTCCACCAACTGGCAGCTGAAGTGGAGTTTTGTTTGTTGTCCGTTTGTCAATTACAAACTTTTATTGCAATTTACTTTTGTTTCGGGCTCGCAGCAGTCATTCCGCTACCATGTGGACACACTTTGAGGTCGTTTCCCAGAGGGGGGCAGGGGAACCATCCAGCAAGCTGCTGGCCATTGTTTTTGCCAGTATGTGTGTCTGTGTGTGTGTGTGTGTGCTGCCATGTTTTACGTTCAAGTATTTAATATTGTTTTCGATGAAGTAATATCCATTTGCTGTTTGATGAATTGTAACGGTTGGCCCTGCCATCAAATAACGATTGCCCTATTGGAATTCCATTGATATATAGAAGGCGGAGTCCGAGCTGGATCGGGGGCGACATTTGGCAACGACAACAAGCATTGTTATCGCCATCATTGGGACCGATGTTTGATTGCACTCGCCCGAATTTCGCTTGTTATTGATGTTAACATGCAAAGCCTGCCAGAAGGACAGTGGAACGAGGGGGAAGTGGGGAACTGGCCTGCACAGTGGCACAGCGACTCGTGTGAAGCGCAAGTGTTGGGCAATTCGTTGTGCAAGTGGCCTCGGCTCCATGTCCTGGGGCTATTGAAAAGTTCATTTGGTTTTTACTGCATGCGCAAAGTGAGGTTATTTTTATATTTTTAAAAATATTTAGAGGTTATTGGAGGAGGTTTTGTTGTTCTTAGAAAAGGTCAGTTGAATGCAAGGCGACTGTTGATGAATGGTTTATTAATAACACATTATAATAAAGTGGATCAAGGATAATAAAGTAAGTGAGGCTATTTTATTTTATAGAAATACAAAAGGAAAATATTTTAGATAGGTCAGTTTATAAACAGGTTTAAAATGGATCAGGTTTAAAAGTAGGCTTAAAATAATTAAGTTTTAAAATAGGTATAAAATTAGTCAGGTTAAAAAGAGGTTTGAAATAAGTTAGTATTTAAACAGGTTTAAAATAGGTGAGTTTTGAAATAGGTATATTACGATATAGGTATAAAATAGGTTTCAAATAGGTTAGGTTTTAAATAGTTTTAATAGGTCAGTTATAAAATTGTTTTAAAATAGTTTATAACTTACCTATTTTAAACCTAATTTAAGTTTTAAACTTACCTATTCTAAATCTTTTTATACCTGACCTATTGAACATATTTTAAGGTTAAAACTTACCTATTTTGAAACTATTTTCAACCTTACATATTAAACCTTTTTTAAAACAAACCTATTTGAAACTTAAATACGTTTAAAATAAGCCAGGTATAATATGGGTTTAAAATATGTTTTAACTTGTTCAATTTTAAAATATTCCTAAAATAGGTAAGCTATAAAAAAGTTAAAATATATCAGTTTTAAAAAAGATTTAAAATATATTAGGTCCATTTTAATAAGGTTAAAAAAGGTCAGTTTTTAAGCATAATTTGATTGATTTGTGTTATAAATACTATCATAATGTACGTATAATATCTCTACTTAAATATCTCTACTTAACTTAAACCACACACAATGTAAACTATCAGTTTCAATAAGAAGATAAAGGTTTAATAGAATTTTGGTATTTTAATAGACAGACAAATACATACTAAGAGTTTGAAAGCATCTGCAGTGTTTAATATACACAAGAGGTGGAAACACTTATGCTATAATCCACAGCTCTCTCATTTTTATTTCATCACTCTAGTTGGATTATGTTTAAGTCGCTTTTCTCTGCTGTCACTACATTTTAAAAGTTTCATCAGCATAGTTTTCCTCCGAGATTACTTATATTATTTATGCGTTTTAAGCTTTGGGTAAATATTTCAAGCCACACAAGAAGACGTTATGAAAATGCAATTTAAAACAATTTGTCAACGACACTACAATCGGACACACACACACACACATACAGTGGCTGTAGAAGAAGAAAATGTGAAAATGAAAATAATAATGAAAGAGAGAAGAAAAATGAATTATGAAGTATGCGAACTGCGAACTGCGAACTTGCGACTCTCCGGCGGAAGTCAGTACTGCCTCGATCTGCCAGAGCTGTGGCTGTGTACGTGAGGGGCAAGTAAATGGCATAAAAATGATTGTGTGTGTGTGTGGGTGGGTGTGGGTGTGTTAAGTTTTGGCACGCGCCACGCCTACAATAAACCGCAAATGTGTCGCTTGTCTGGCCAGAAATGTATGCAACATATTTCACAGTTCGAGCGGGGACAGAGAACAAAACAGACCCAAGGGACATCCAGCTGGCTGCGGCTGAGGCTGAGCTGGTGCTGTGCAACCTCAACGCCTACACTTAATGCGTGGCAGTTACACCAGGCAGTAAGCTACCCCTGAGCTCGCTCCTCCCCCTTCTGTCACAGTGAAATTTTGACTTATGTGCGCTTGGGGCCGTAGGTTCTACTTTACTGCAGGCCGCAAGAGTTCGCGCTCTGCGCCATGTTTATTGCGATTTCATGTGCCATTAAGCCAAGTCAACCGACTGAAAGAGCTGGAGCAGAGTGACGAGAGAGAGAGAGAAAGAGAGAGAAAGAGAGAGAGAGGGAGAGAATGAAGTGAGTCCGGGAATCATGTCGGAAACAGCCTGCTAATCTGTTGATAAATAAACAAAATGCACAAGTTGATAGCTTCATTCAAGAAATAAAGCAACAGCAAAGTGCAAAAACTGAAGAGAAACTGGCGAAAAACTGTAAGCGTCGTTGATAAATGCCAAACATTTCTACCTGCGGCAATGGCGACACTTTTTCAACATTTTCCACGCATTTTCCTCACTTCTCTCCCCCACTTACTTTTTCCTCTCTCATTTCTGTATGCGACTCACGTCGCAGCACGCAAATGTGACCAGCAGCAAGTGTTGTCGTTTTTCTCCTTGTTGTTTGCCTTGTTGTTGTTGTTGTTGCTGCTGTTGTTGTTCTTGTCATTCATCAGAGTCATGAATTCCCGGGGAGCAGAATGTCAGCTATATGTAAATAAAGAATTGTCACTTTGACACGTTTGATGTGTGCCAAATGGTTGGCAATTTTTACACTCTCCCGGCGAAAAAACATAAAATCTACAGGAAGAATTCTGAGTGCGGGGTTGGAAGAGGGTTTTAAAACGAATTTTTAAATATTTGATATATTTTTGTAGATGCGTTTTAAGAGATCTTACTAGGCTTACAAGACTCAATACACAAAAAAGGAGCACATATTAAAATATTAAATTAAAATAAAAAATTTCAAGGGAAGTTTCCTTTCAGAATATTATAAAAACTAAATTTTTTTCTATACATATATAGAATACATGTATGTGTGCAAAAGGATGAAAGTATCTTTACAATAATTCATAGATTCTTAACACTAAAAGCGCTCTTATCTCGGAATCTATCTAATATTATCTAATATTGCTGGTACTATTATGTGAGAAAGGCCTGATATGTTAATCCAATTTACATAATTTAAACAGCTCTGAAGTGGAAATACTTTTCTGTATGACCTGAACACAAATATTCAAATCCAAGTAATTTATTAATAACCTTTAAGTGAGATTTAAATAAAAAAAAACTGTCAAAACTAAATATAGAAAATAGAAAATAAAACATTTTAATAATAGAAAATTACTTGTTTCTTAAATAAGTTTAATAATTTGAGATATAGAAATTGATGATAAAATATTAAACGAATAGAAGAGAACCTTCTTTAATATATGTTACATTATTTGAAGCCCCCTTTGCAGTTAATTTCCTTTTTTAATCTTCACTACACTTGCAGTTATTTTCCAGTACCCACAACTGGCTTTCCGACTTAGTAAGACCCTTTTCCTGTTCGCTTTGCGTGTCCGTGCCCGTTCATGTTAATTTAACATTTAATTTTATGCAAATTTGCAGTGCTTATGCTGTCAGCTGCAGTCGGAAAAGTGCAATAATATTTAATAATTATATAGTGCACTTTGTGCTGTGATTACGTTGAAGCACAGCGAACAACTTGCACGAAACTACGCTGGTAGTTTAAATTTAAATCAAGTGTCAAGAACTAAAGCCCGAATCCTTTTCGCATGTCGCGTTATTCAATTGCGCTTTGCGAACTTAAATGAGAATCACGCTAAAGCCGATGTCATTATCAGGCAATGGCAACTGGCAGGCCGCATCCGGCAAACACACACACAAATGCGGGTGGTACACGGGGGAGGAGGGGAAGGGGGGTGCACCGGGCATACATCTAACACATAACTCGACTGGGAAGACAATGCGAAGGCAGGCGTCGCTGGCGAATCAACGCAGCCGGCAACGGATGCCAAAATGTTTATGCGCATAATGAACAAGCGCCATGTGCGAGCAGCAATCGCGGCATGCTTCAGTGCAGCACAAGACCGCACAGCTCATGCCTCAGACCCCACACACCCCTCTCTATCCCTCTTCCTCTCGCTCTGCTCTCGTTTTGTGGCAGATGCATTGAAATCTGTTGCCTGCCAGGCGCAGGCTCGCAGTCGATTGCAAGCGCAATACGCAATGCGAATTATGTGCGTGAAAGCGAAAATTTCGCCAATTGCAAATGGCGAAGGACACAAACACACACACAGACGCACACACGCATACAGCTGCAAACAAATGCATCCGCATAAGCAGCTAAACAGTTGGCCAAACTACTGGTGGCCGCTTATTACGCATACGCCGCATGTGCCATCGTTGGTCTGCCATAATTGCCAATTGGCGACCTCAATTTGCGCCCGCTCACGTTTTAAATACGCTTTCGCTTAAGCACTCAGCTTGTTTCATTTCTCATCACTGTAGTAAATAAATATACGACCCAATTTGGAGCACAGGCATTAAAATATCATGCAGCATTTCATTTGCCTTCCTTGCTCCTTCTCCCTGCTGAGCGCATTTTCTCAATCATTTATCAAGTGAGTTTTCATAAAATGTCACGCACTGCAAAAATGTTCCCCGTTGGCAGCTTATAAAAATGATGCAACTGCTGCACCCCCAGCTACCCTCAAGATGACTGCAACCAGTTCCAGCTCCAGCTCAGCTCATAAGTCAGCACGACAACGAAAAAATATTGCAACTCTGTAAGTCCTGTTGCTGAAGGTACTATTGCATGACTATGCGACTGTGTGTGCGTGCGAGTGTGTGTGTGCTCGTGTGTGTGTGGCATGACAAAATCCTGGAGTAAAAAAAATGGTTAGCAATGACTAAGAGCATCAAACAAAAGGATTCTGCAGGCGATGTCAGCAACTTAAAGCTGATTCCCTATACTAACTCATATTTGACAATATTACTTTGTAGCAGCAGACAGCAGTTGGGTCACACACACACACACACACACACACACGCACACACACATGCACGCGCACTACAGCCAATAAGTTGACAGCAGCCGTTGCCACTGCAGCTGAATCTTGTCGCAGGACAGTTATGTCTGTGTGTGCGTGTGTGTGTGTGTGTGCAAGTATGTGCACTGCAGTTACAACTTAAAGCTTTTAATAAAAATGTCAACTGCATTGAAGCGGAATAAGTTCGAATAAGGCGACTCAGTTCGACGCCGATCAATAGAGAAATGTTTGTATTCTGAATTACGAAAGGAAGTCGGTGTTGCTCTCTCTGACTTAATAGAACATTTATATTATTTATTTTTTTTTTTATTTTATTGCATTTCTTTAAAAAATACTGTTTTATTTTATTTATTTCATTTTATTTAATTAATTTAAAGTAAACTAAATGCAGTCGACTGAATTGACAAAAGAATAATTTAAAAAGTGAAAAATTTATAAAAAAAAAAAATTTATAATTTATTATTGTATATATAGTTTTCATGTAGAGTGTTAAATCAGAGCTCTTAATTAATTATCATCATTAACATTGTTATTGACTGATTTTTTATACATCAGACTTAGAGGATTTAGGTCAATGCATGATCTAGCAACATCATGAAACTCTCTTTAAGCTTTTCCATCTTTAGCATAAAAACAGAAAAATTACGCTTCAATTTAAAATATTTTCCAGCAAACAGAACTATTCAATTTGGAATACTTAATATTTCTTAAATATTTTAAAATTTAACAGATTGTTCCCTCACAGCTTAACGATATTTTTTTTTTTTTAATATATGGTAATAAATAAAGGTTACCATATTATTTTAATTTGTATAGTCAAGTTAGGGATCGATGGGGATTCCTTTATATCAGCAAGTTGATACTTCAACTGGCACCCATAAGACTGATCTTAAAATCCACGATTGACTTAAAAGAATTTATCAGAAAACATCAGAATAAATTATAAGAATATTTGTATCAGTGGGCGTGGCATCCTACATTTGAAATAAATTTGACCTGCTCAGGATTTATAGAAACCTTCATGCCAAATTGAATGAATCTAGCTTTTATAGTAAGTGAGATCTGTGTGTTCAACGAGACAAACGGACACGGCTCAATCGGGTCGCTTAGTGACCCTGAGCATGAATATATAGACTTCTTGGGGTCTGCTACACCTCCTTCTCCCTTTTATCTTCATCAATACAAAGTTATTATCCCCATTTTCAAAAGTCAAAGGCAGATATACACAACATGCAGCCTGGGGCAATAAGAAGCATCTGTTCCAAGTAGAAGCATCATTTTTTTTTATTTCATAACGCAAGACTAATCACACTCCAAACTTAACATTACATCATCAAAACTGTATCCAAACATGATATTGGTGTAGAACATAGTTCTACACTTCCAAGAATGTACAAATAGGGAGCAAGAGGCATAAAAATAGATTCAAATTGGCTGTACAACTCTGCCTATGACGTATACTCTGTCATTGTCCTTGATGGCAAACACAAATGGACGATTGGCGACAAATAGTTTTCCACCTTTGACTTCTACAATGAAAGGAAATGATAAGGAAGGTTAAGTTATTACGGAAGGGGAGTACGTACTTAGCTTCTTACCAGACGCTTTCTCACACTCGAGTTCTCCACAGGTGAACTCAATCGAGCCCTTGTGCTTGATCATGGATATTTTGAAGAATGGAGTATCAGTGAGGGAATGGAATTCTGGATTCTCGAATATTGACTTGATACCCATGCGCTTCAGCGATGCGATAAGTTCCTGTTCGTACACGATCGAAAATTTAGGTATTTCAACTTGCATATACAAATTATCAAAGTGTTTGGCCAAGGATCGTATATCTGTATTGGCCAGCTGAGTCTCCAGAGCTTTGATGGTCGTGCCCTTATTGGGTAACAGGATGAGCATGCTGAGGTTGGAGTTCCGATAGGGTAGCTCAACGCCTTGACAGTTAAGCTGGGCCAAATTCGCATAGGGTAGATCATCGACCGTAATGTAGGTAACAACCGCCAGGCTCGTATTGGGCTGAGTGAAGAACTTGCGACGTTTCATCATCTGCTTGAATGGTTTGCTAAAGTTTCCTTCAAAATGGAATCCCTGCACGACAATCGATCTGGTGGTTGAGTTGATTTCGCTACTCTTTATAATACTCTGCAGTTTACGATGATGCAGCGTCGACTCGAAGTACAGACTGATGCGAGTAGCCAGCTCTGGGTCCTTGTTGAACTTGACACTCTCGGCGAACGAGTGCAGATGGTCCATGGCATCCTTGTGGAATGTTGCCCTTATGGGAAACATGCTGTCCACATAGAACTTGAAGGCGCTTTGCAGTGTCACATCTGCGGTGTCTATGCGCGTGGGCAAGTCGGAGAATCCTTCCACAGCAGCAGTTTTGGTATCGCCTTGCAACTCAAGGTGCTTCTTCAGTTCTATGGCCCCCTCGGCGTCGCTGCCCAGATAGAGAAGTGCCAGCGACTCTTGTATTGCCAGTGGAGCAATGGCCACATTGTTTGTGCCTTCATTGGCGGTTATGCTAAGGAATAAGCGAGTGACAAAGTCGCCGTAAATCCCTCTTAGCTGGCTGCACAGAATCACAACTGAATAATCAACTTTAGTATAATCTAAACTTGTGATCTTGATCAAACTTTACCTGAGATCGCGTGTAGTAACATTTCTGTTCTGCAATTCAAGTTGACACTTTTGTGATTTTGAATTTATTACGGATTTTGTCAAGCTTATTAAAATTTGACGCCACACAGCTTAAAGCGTGACGTGTGAGTTCGTCACAGCTGACAGATGAAATAAGATTCGATTTTAGTTGGTAAATAAGCTTATATGTATAGTTTAAGCCTTATTAGTTAGATTACTTAATCATATTTTATGTACTGTAGGTTCTTACATAAAAAAATATTGGTTTCATAATATATATATATATTATTTTTTTTTCGGTTCCGCCGAGCCAAATCTACTGTTGATCTCCCTATCCACTGACCCTACCTCTGCTCGTGACGTGCCCCTGCCTCCTGCCCCTGCCTTGCTCCCCCAGTCTCCGCTTGCAGTCTGCTTCAAGCTACGTTTTTAATGCACCTCAGCCACGTGACATATCACGAAATTCTATTAACAGCATTTGCATTGCACAACCCTAGACCAGGACTTCCAGAAACTAGTAATCGTGCTGAATTGGTGGAAAAGTCCGTGAAATCATTGGTATCGATGCAAGTTTTACTATGAGAATACGAGTAAAAACACTATTTGCAGAATTATAACTGAAGAATCAAATGACGACCAACAAATCTAACGAAAATTAACGAATTTTTAATGAAAAAAGGGATTTCTCTCATCGACCACCACTGCATAAAATCTAACTTTTTCTTGAAACTCACTTAAAAGTTTGACATGAACGGCTTGAAATTCCAATTAAACGCTTCAATTACATAAAATTATATTCATAGATAACATAAAATTGTTTTCATTTTGATAGATCGTTTTAACTTTAGGCAAACATGACTTAAGCGTACAAAAATATGACAATCAAATGAAAGACCAATATAACTTAGTTTACATTTATTTTTGGATTCATTATTCGGCCCATGATATAAACGTTGCTGTCGTCTTTGATGGCAAATACAAAAGGACGATTGGCAATAAATTTGATTCTATGAATGTTCAGATCTATTAGTATGATAAATAGAAAAGGAGATAAGTTTCAATTGAGTCATGTGGGAGAGGATTACATACCGCTTCCGGGAAGTGTTCGTAGGGTGGTCTTCATGCACTGAGGTTCCCCGCAAGTGAACTCAAACTGGCCCTTGTGCTTGATCTTGGTCACACTGAAGAAGGGAGTGTGTGTGAGTGAGTGAAACTCCGCCTTATCAAAGATTGACTTGATACCCATGCGCTTTAAGGATGCGATTAATTCCCGTTCAGAATCGACTGAAAACTGAGGAACTTCTATGTGGACGTTAGACTCCTCAAAGTTCTTGCCGATCGATCGTAAGTCTGTGTTCGCCAGATGCGTCTCCAGAGCTCGAATGGTGGTGTCCTTATTGGGTAATAGAATAAGCATGCTGAGCTCGGAGTTTCGGTAGGGTATCTCAATGCCGTGGCAGTGCATGTGAGCCAAATGTGCATATGGCAACTTATCGTACTTGATGAAGGTGTTTACCGAAATACTTATGTCGGGCTGAGTGAAGAACTTGCGTGGTCTGATCATTTGTTGGAAAGGCTTTTCGAAATTTCCATGAAAGTGGAATCCCTGCAGGAGTATCGATCTGGTGGTTGTGTTGATTTCAGCACTCCTAATGATGTTTTTCATTTGATGGTGCAGCATCAATTCCATATTATCAGTGATGCGTTGCGCTAGATCGTGACCCTTATCGAACTTAATGCTCTCGATCTGAGTGTGAAGGTATTGCTTTGCCTCATTCTCGAATGTGGGCTTTATCGGAAACATAATGTCCACATAGAACTTGAAGGCTGTTTCCAATTGCACATCCGAGCTGATTATCGACAGAGGCACTTTCTTGAACTTCTCTAGTGCTTCGGTTTTGCTCTCGCCCTGCAGATCTAGATACTTCCTCAGCTCTCTGGCACCTTCGCCGTCGCTGCCCACATACAGGAGTACCAGCGACTCTTGTATTGCTAATGGAGCGATGGCCACATTGTTATTGCCCTCATGCGCTGTGATACTGAGGAATAAGTGAGTGGCAAAGTTGCTCCAAGTCCTTTGCCACAGGCTGCACAGAATCACAACTGAATAAGAGTATTAATAATGTGTTGTATTTATTATTATTTTTGGATCTGAACTAAATTTTACCTGTGATAGCGTGTAGCATCACTTTGCTTCTGAAACTCTGACGATATTTCGTATTCCGTCATGGAATCGATTGGATTAAAGCATAACTTTGCGAGTTTGTCACGCTTTACAGGTGCTATGAGTCATTTTCGCACCTTCTCTTGTTCCATTTGGCTTTCTTCAGTTCAATTTCAATGCCTCATTTCCTTTTTAATATACAATACAAATTGTTAATATTTATACAAATTATTTCAAGAAGTTCAGAATGCATTTTAGAAGATATTTTCAACCCTGTAGACTGTATACTTCCTTCATTAGCATCAACAGCATATCAATAGAATGAATTAGGAGTGGAAATATATTAAAAATAGTAAACTAACAACCTAATATGAATTTCAACATTTTTATTTTGGGTTAACAACTCTGCCCATTACGTAAGGTCCCTTGGCATCTTTGATAGCAAAAAAGAATGGACGATTGGCAAAAAATTTGACTCTACTGTTATCTACAAAGAAATAAAACAAGGTTACTAACATTTTCATTAAGTTCTAACATCATCTTCATCACTTACCATCCCCCGTAACAGCTGCTATTGTGCTTTCCATGCACTCATCCGCTCCGCAGTCGAATACAAGTCGTCCCACGTGCTTTATCTTGGACACTTTAAAGAAGGGAGTGTCCGTAAGTGAGTCGAACTCAGGCTGATCGAATATTTTCTTGATACCCATGCGCTTTAGGGACGCGATTAGATACTTTACGGAGTCGATTTCAAAATGAGGGATTTCAACGTGCACATCAGTCTCATCGAAGTTGTCGACAACAGTTTCTATATCTGTGTTCGCCAGCTGCGTCTCCAGAGCTCTCAAGTTCGTTGACTTATAAGGTAAGAGAATGACCAAACTGAGACTGGAATCCTGGTAGGGTATCTCAATGCCATAGCATCGCATCTGAGGCAAATCCGCATATGGCAGCCTATCGACCTTGATGTAGGTGACAACCAAAATACTCGTGTTGGGCTCCGTGAAGAACTTGCGTTTCCTCATCAGCTGCTTGAAGGGTTTCTTCAGATTTCCTTCAAAGTAGAATGCCTGCACTAGAAGCGATCTTGTATTGGGGTTGATATCGTTTTCGTTTATGAGTTCTGTGAATTGATGATTCATCATAGACTCCATGTTGAAATCGCTAGAATGGGTCTCTTTTAGATTAACGCTGTCGA